>OZ017741.1:275642130-278294630 GCA_963969285.1 Odontomyia ornata
GGATGCATTGGCTTACAGTCTGAACTTTGAGGCAGCGAAAAATGTGACTCGTACCACTGCCCGGGTTCGTGAGGTAGTGACAGACGAGTGCAGATGTGAGCGCGTGGAAATTGAGCGAGACCCGGATGTAAATGGTGCGCCTAGATGCTGCGCCTAGATGCTGGAATTGCGTAAAGAAGGGGCACCTGCTTCTAAGAAGCGAAGAAAACCGAGCTATTGTCCAGGGTGTGCAGCTAGGAAGAGATCCAGACCGAGTCAGGAGCCCAGAATGGAAGCCCTTCAAACAGAGGGGTCGGGAAACATGTAAGAGTCAACTTCGTGGGGCAGAGGTTGGCTAGGAGGATCGACGTCGCCAGCACCACCATCACCGTGTCAAGACTACATCGTGGAGAAGCGGACTTATGCCTTCCGGGTCAAGTTAACGGAGAAAACTGCACCATAACAATCGACACTGGTGCAACCCGATCGATTATCCGACAAGACCTAGTTAGACAGCAACAACTTCACAAGGGCAGAATTTTCTCACTACGGAAAGCTACGGGAGAAACTGCACCTGTTCATGGAGAAGTCAACCTCCAGATACAGTTGGGAGACCTTGTGTTCCGACACAATTTTCTGGTTGCGAATATTATGGATGACTGCATTCTCGGAATGGATTTTCTGCGACCACATGGAATCACGTTGGTTTTGGGCAAACGTGTATTGAAATGGCAGAATGTCGAAGTACTGATGGAGGATCCCAGCGTCCAAATCCCCAAGATGAATGTAGTGGTATGTACTGACACTGATGTACCGAATTCTTCCGAAAGCATTGTATGGGCCAAGCTTGATGGTGATTCTGGAGACCACCGATCTTATCTGATAGAGCCAACGAAGACGTCCGCATTGCGCAGTTTGATTGTAGGACGAAGCCTTGTAAGATCTTTAAGGAACGGATATGTGCCAGTTAGAGTCCTTAACACCGCAGATTCAACCACGAGCATCAAAGCGGGAGAAGTCATCGGCAGCTGCCAGCCTGTTTCCACCATCACCTCTTTGGAAGCTACTCACGACCATCATTGCAAAAGGAGGCAAGACAGACAAAGCCCGGGAATCAACGTCTGCAATATTGAAGCAGGTCAAATTGCCAGTGCAGCTATTCAAACGAGCCTCTGATCTGGTCACCAAGTACAGTGACATCTTCTCAACAAGCCCGGATGACCAAGGCCGAACAAGTCTGGTAACTCACGTCATAGATACACAGGGAGCCAAGCCGATTCGACAAGCACCCAGACGCCTCCCTATAGCCAAACAAGGAGAAGTGAGCGCGCTGATCTCGGACATGGAAAAACAAGGCGTTACTGAACCTTCTGTCAGTCCATGGGCCGCGCCTGTAGTTCTAGTAAAGAAAAAGGATGGTAGCACTCGTTTTTGTGTCGACTATAGGCAGCTTAACGACGTCACTAAGAAAGATAGTTACCCGCTTCCACGCATCGATGACATCATGGACACTTTAGCCGACGCAAAATGGTTTTCTACACTCGATCTCAAGAGTGGCTACTGGCAGGTAGAAATCGACAAGAAGGACCGAGAGAAGACCGCATTTTCAGTTGGGACCGGATTGTGGCAATTTGTGGTGATGCCGTTTGGGCTTTGCAATGCTCCAGCCACTTTCGAACGCTTGATGGAATACGTGCTACGTGGTCTAACCTGGAAAACCTGCTTGGTGTACCTAGATGACATCATTGTCATCGGGAGAACGTTCGAAGAGCATGTGCGGAACTTAGAAGAGGTTTTCTCCAGGCTGCGACTGGCAAATTTGAAACTTAGTCCCGATAAGTGTACCCTTTTCGCAGCTGAAGTAAAATACCTGGGACACGTTGTATCAGCAGAAGGGGTCAAAACAGACCCTGAGAAGATTGAAGCCGTGAAAAGTTGGCCAACACCAAACAACAAGCGCCAACTACGAAGTTTCCTGGGTCTGGCAACCTACTATCGAAGATTCGTCAAAGACTTTGCCAAAATAGCTAAGTGTCTCCATCAGCTAACCGAGAAAAATCGTCCGTATGTCTGGAACGAACAATGCCAGACAGCCTTAGAGACCCTCAAGGAAAAGCTGTGTGAATCACCCGTGCTGGCGTATCCGAAACCCGGAAAAATGTTTGTAGTTGATACCGATGCAAGCAACGGCGGTATTGGAGCTGTACTCTCCCAGCAGATCGATGGCGAAGAAAGAGTCCTCTCGTATTACAGTCGAGTTCTTTCAAAAAGTGAGAGGAACTACTGTGTGACCAGGAAGGAGCTATTGGCTATAATAGAGGCCACCAAGCAGTTCCACAAATACCTATATGGCCAGAAATTTGTTCTTCGAACGGACCATGCATCGCTGAGATGGCTACTTAACTTCAAAAACCCCGAGGGACAAGTTGCGAGATGGATCGAAAGATTGCAGTCATACGACTACGAAATTGTTCATCGAAAGGGCGGAGTTCATGGAAATGCTGACGCCCTATCTCGTCGCCCATGTCCAGCTAACTGCAAGCATTGGCGACGGATTGAAGAAAAGGAACCGCCCGTTGATTTGCGACTGATAACGGCCGAATTCAATGAAGGTTGGTCATCGGAGGAGATTCGAAATGCCCAGCCAGCCGATGAAGACATCGGACCATTGCTCGTATGGAAGGAGACGACTGGGCGACCTGAGTGGAAGGACGTTTCAACGCATGGCGCAACCCTAAAAAGCTATTGGGCACAATGGAACTCCCTTCAGGTGGAGGGTGGTGTACTCAAGCGGAAATGGGAAACGGCGGATGGCAGCTTCTATAGGATGCAAACTATACTACCCAAAAGCCGAATCCACGATGTGGTAAAGGAAATGCATGAAGGATCCTCGGGAGGCCATCTTGGTGTTAACAAGACCTTAGCGAAATTGCGGGAAAGATTCTACTGGCTCCACGCTCGAGAAGACGTACAGGACTGGTGTCGCAGATGCACAATTTGCGCTTCCGTCAAAGGTCCAAAACGACGACTGAGAGGACAAATGCAAACCTATAACGTGGGGGTACCGTTTGAAAGGATTGCTGTTGACATCGCTGGACCCTTTCCTGAATCTGAATGGGGAAATCGATACACGCTCGTTGTAGCCGATTATTTCAGTAAGTGGCCCGAGGTCTACCCCATTCCCAACCAGGTAGCAACTACTGTAGCCGAACAGCTAGTGTTAAATTGGGTCAGTAGGTACGGTGTGCCTTGCGAACTACATTCGGATCAAGGCCGAAACTTTGAGTCACTAGTTTTTGGCGAAATGTGCGAGCTGCTCGGAATACGGAAAACGAGGACAACACCGCTGCATCCCCAATCCGATGGAATGGTCGAACGTTTCAACGGCACGCTCAATAAACACCTTGCCAAGATGGTTGACGAGAACCAAAGGGACTGGGACCGACATATCCCACTATTTTTGATGGCGTACAGAGCTGCCGAACATGCATCGACGGGCCAAGCCCCAGCCAAAGTCATTTTTGGAAAGACTATTCGTCTCCCAGGTATGATCTAAAGGCTAATTCTACTGGCTTCCAGCAAGATGACTTGGTGTGGCTATATAACCCGCAACGGCGAAAGGGTAGGTCTCCAAAGTTGCAACATAACTGGGAGGGACCATACCAAGTCACAAAGCGAATCAACGACGTCGTATATCGCATACAGGAACACCGTAAACCGAGAGCCAAAATGAAAATCGTGCATGTAGACCGTCTTGCTCCATATTACATCCAGGGAGAATTGACTACAACTGGCGACACATCTTTTCGGGGCGAAAAGAACTGAGGTGGGGGCAGTGTTACATGTACAAATAATTCTGCGAGCTACTGTCGCAATGGTTTTCACAACAATGAAGAACACGAATTCACTCGAAACCACGAGAACCCAACAAGCATGATCAACATCTGCAAGTGACGTCACTCCATTCATTAATTTGCTCGAATCTACCAGGTACCTCTCGGTAGAACATTCGCCAATGTACGAGAAATGGGTGAATAGGTAGAGACCCTATATAAAGGCGAGCTGAATGAATGGGGGGATCATCATTCATTCGACCGCGATAAGAACTGCGATAGTGTGTTTCGTAATAGTGTAGTAATTTAGGAGACAATTGCGATAAGAAATTTATGGACAAGTGTTAGATTTTTTAATAGTGAAAATTAAAATTAGTGAAAGTGTTAACTGATTATTGTGCATTTTATTTAATTAAATAAACTCTTTTAACTCAAATTAAAAGACATTGCGTTTTCACTTTCCCAGAACGTTAAAATTATTGGCCGCGAACCAAAACACGCGACAATATATATATATATATATATATATATATATATATATATATATATATATATATATATATATATATATATATATATATATATATATATATATATATATATATATATATTATATATATATATATATGTATATATATATATATATATATATATATATATATATATATATATAATATATATATATATATATATATATATATATATATATATATATATATATATATATATATATTGACACGACGTGCCATGCCAACAATAATGACTTTAAAAATTCAATTATTATATTACATTCAAGCTACTAGTACACCCAAATCTTCCAATACGTGCAAAATGAATTTCTTACTTGGATGAATACATAGGCCTTCGTTTACATTTCGGCTGAACAACAATGCTTACCTGTAAAATAAAATAACCCGTATTATTTTTAAAAAGCCACTTAAATGCAGTTTATTTGTTGAATAACATAAAATTATAAGAAATCTTTTAACAATTTCAAAAATGTTCCTTTTATTTTAGGTAAATTTCTCGAGAGAAATTGGTCTTGTACGCTGAGATAAACATTTTGCTTCCAAAAAAGGTGTATCTGGCAAATATCTACGCTAAGATTGTTAAACACCCAAATTGGTGAAAATAAAATGGCGGCAATTTTAGACAAAATTCCTACGTGTTTGTTCTGACCAAAGTATTGACCTGATTTGAATAAAATTGTGTACAGAAGTTTATTGGAACGGTGCAATTAACGTCGCAGTAAAAATCTAAAGTTGAACCGTCTGAAGCAAAATGGCGGTGTTTCAGATGTCAAAAAACGTGTAAAATTTATTGTTGTCATGGCCACCCCCCGCCAACCAAATTTGGTAAAACTTAGGGTCGTCGTAGAGACTGATAATATTCAGAGAAGAATTTATTCAAGATCAGCATTTAAATTTAAATAAATTTTTCATTCAATTTCATTCTGAAACCAAGTTGAGTAAGCAGAAGAGTGCTCCTATTAGAAGGGCTTTGTAACCATCCTAGGGTTCGAAACAAGTTTCCTAAAAGCATGAATCGAGGACTTGAATAATTCATCCAATACTTGCAAAATATGGAGAGTTTCTTTCTTAAGCACGAAGCAGCCGCCATTTTGATCCAGCTTAAATAATTTGTCTGAATGCTCGGACGGTTGTATATATTCAAATTAAACACTATTCCTTAAATTTTCACGAAAATTGGAAGAAAATAAAAGTACCTAGGTCAATTTGAAATATGTATCAACCATCAACACCTGTTATTGTTGCTGCGATTGCGTAAAATTGAAATGGCTATAACTCGCTTGATTATGATTCAATTTCCATAAAATTTTGTGAGCATTATTGTTGTTGTAATTAATTGTATTCATCTATACAATTGAAATTTGAAGAAGTTCAAGGGTATCGTTCTGATTTTGTGGGTGAAAATGTAAAATCTACAAATCATACTGTAGAAAAGTTGCGTAAATTTCGATTTCTGAGGTATTTGTTCGAGGGGGGGGGAGGACATAAAGTGTTGGTACATTTTGCCTCCCCCTGGACCCCCTGATGCATAAAATGCCTTTTAAATTTCAGATTAAAAACTTATAATCATTTGATATCCCACTCGACTACCTTTGATTACAAAAAATTTGCTTGAATATTGCGGAGTTTACATATCGAGAAAGAAGTCTATTTTAAAAGACATTCCCGAAGGCCAAGCTCTGGCTTGGGCTATTACACCATAGCTGATGACGAAGTCACTGTTACTGTCTGCTTTTCGGGGGAGGATTTATTCTTATAACAAATGATTGGTGACATGGTACGCTTTTGTCTGTAGATCAAGTTTTTAGGGGAGATTCAAGTTTGCACTTTCCTCAAATCATCGAACTTCTGCTGGGAATCGGTCCATATAGAATTGTATCGAACATCACCGCTGATGAAAACAGGGTTAAAGAACGATGGGCATCACATTTCAAGAGCCTCTTGAATCCTCCGCACAGCTCCAGAACATTGAACCCTACAGACATTCCCGTAGAGCTTCCATTGGCCCCATCAACTCTGGATGAAGTTTGTTCCACCACCAAGGCCCAGAAGAATGATAAAGCGCCGGCCGTCGATGAGATTCCAGTACAGCCCATTAAATATGGTGGCAGCGGTGTTCAGAGAGCCATTTAGAATGTCATTCAGCATATTTGGCAACAAGAACATATGCCAAACGAGAAAAACCAATCAATTATACTCCCTATCCACAAAAAAAGTGACAAGCTGCAGAGCGTAAACTATAGAGGCATTCAACTACTTTGTACGGCGTATAAAATATTTTCAAAGATCTTAGAAAATAAAACCAGAACATACGCCAACAGCATTATTGGGGAGTATCAAGGTGGCTTAAGAGCTGGTAGATCGACGACAGACCAATTATTCACTGTCAAGCAGGTACTTGATAAATACTGGGAGTTCAAGCACACGACAGTTTTGATCGAAACGTACTGTACCAGCCAAATTAGTTAATCTTACCAAAATGACAATGACGTCGACGACCTCTCAAGTCCGCATCAATAACCAAATCACCGACGCCTTTGACGCAAACATGGGACTAAGGCAGAGAGATGGCCTGGCTCCAGTGCTATTCAGTTTGGCTCTGGAATATGTCATCAGAAAGCTACATGTTGGTACAACATTCGAGCAAGTCGAGCCAAGTGACAGCCTATGTGGATGATATCAACATTTTGTCACTTTCGTTAGCAACCGCTAAAGAACTTTTCCTAAAACTCGACAACTTAACAAAACTAGTCGAGTTACATATTAATGAGAATAAAACAAAGTTTATGATGCAGTCGAGGAAAAATATATCAAAAATCAAAATATCACACTTGGCTAATACAACATCATAACTCTGGGCGAATTTGTGTATTTTGGCGCCAAAATAACGAAAATCGGTAATGAAGGAGACGAAATACGCCAAAGAATAATGCTCGCAAATCAAATATTTTATTCAGTTCTGACAATCTTGAATACCAGCTGCATGCTTAAGAAAACAAAACTCCAAGTATACAAATCTGTGATAAGGCCTGCGCTATGCTATGGATCTGATATATGGGTCCTAACCCAAGCATTTGTAAACATATTGAACGCCTTCGAAGGGTGACTCCCGAGGCAAATAATCGGAGCGAAGCAAGATGGGAACCGATGGTAAATTTGATAACACCATGAGCTGTATGAAATCTTTGAAGAGAGGCTGGCCTCGACACTCCTATGAATGAAAAACGGATACGCAAAAATGCATTTGTTGGGAGAACTGAAGGGTGGAGACCAGTATTGCAACCGAAGAAATGCTTGTCTGACTCTATCGAAACAAAAAAAAATTGACTAGAAGGGTCTCAACTCCGACTCGACAAAGCGAACAGAAGGAGTGCTACATCCCATCTTCATTCAAAACCTGCCTATAGGCCAACGAAATGTTTGAGTAACAACCACAACTGACTGGTGGAAAAAGCCATAAACTAGGATCACATACTACAAACAACACCATTGGTAGTAGAACCAGGTTCTAATTTTACTTCAATTTGAAATTAATTAAATTGGTATTTAGTAACCTCAGCAGGGGGAATGTCAGCCGATAGGAATACTTTTGGAGGCCAGCATTCTTTGGAGAAATCCGCCACCACGTACCAGAGGAAATTCCCGGAGGGGGAATGCCGATCAACAGGAGTGCTTTGTAGGCTATCATTTTTTGCGGAACGCTGCCCTGCGGACCCGAATATATTGAGGCCGCCATGACAAACATGACTTAATCTGGACTACACTTTGGACAACTGACTAAAATTTATGCTATGGGCTGGCGAATATGATGATTTGGGCATAGCTGCTTTGCACGGTAGCGCCGAGGTGATTCTCGTGTGTGAACGGCTCCAGTTCAACTATCATACCGTCCCCGTCCCGGTAAAACCTTGGCGGGCCTTGGAGTACGTTCAAACTTCGCACCATTGAGTTGGTGATGTAGGTTCGGTTGAGACGGATTCATGATTGGCGCTGATCTGGCTCTGAGCACTTGTCCCCATAAGGGCTTGTGCCAACCCTCGCATGGCCTCCCTGCACTTCAAAGATAACCATGCAACCAAAATGGTGGCTACACACACGAACAGAGATAGCGGCTCCGAGGGCGTACCCAATAAAACTGCAGCAACTAAAAACCATACAATAAAATTTAAAAAAATTCCAAAAAGTAAGCAAAAATAACAACAGTGACGACGCAACCAGCGGGTGCAGCCGCGACGTTTACAGCACATTAGGAGTGGTACTAACGATGACAAAACGACGATGAATAAAATGAAAGTAACAGACAGTCTTGTCCAGACAGAGATTCCTGGGGTGTTCGGGCGCAACAGAAAAATGATTTTAACGCAAGAGTGTCCCAAAAAGGAGGAGCAGGAAACTCGGCAAGACGGCGGGGGGGGGGGGGGGGGGATATAAAGAATTCCATGGTTACTGCTGCAATCGCTGCTAAAGCAAGGGCCTCGAATCTCGAAATAATAACGAACCATCCTGAAGTCCACAAAAAGATTACGGCTGGAAAAGAATGGAATGAGCGGACTAATAAGGGTCAGTTGTCTGAGTTCATCGCCACCATCGATTCCACCATCGAAAATCTCGTGGAAGTACTGTACTCGGAAACGGAATTCGATAGCCTCTCCCAAGAAAAGAGGTCAAAAGTACATTCGCTGACCAGCAAAATGAAGAAGGAACCCTGTTCCGAAAAACGTGAAATGTTCTAAAAAGAATAAAATCTGCATTCGACTCGCCAAAAATCAGCAAAGAAGTAAAGATTGCGTTTCTTGAGCTAGAAGAATACCTAAACTGTGTAGTGCATTACCGGAGGAGCTGGTTAAAGGCTGAAGAGGTCCAGATGGTCGAATAAGAGCAGAAGGCTAAACAAGCGCTGAGGGCTTAGCTTAAAGGGCAGCGCAGATAGCTTCACCATCATACGTCGCAAAAAGAATGGCGTCTAGCTAATCGGAGGAAGGAAGAGGCCTTGATGGGCGTGGAACTAGACAAAAGGAACGAGGAAAGTCGTAAAGAAACTCCTTCAAAAAGTGCCAGAAAATAAAGTTGGCAAGGACGCCCAACAAGAAAAAATACGTGATGCTAAACAGGAAAGAAAGAGGCCCCGATGATGACCTCAAGATGGCCGATACTATGCAGGAGTGGTGCGGGATATAAGAGGAAATGTAAGGCACGAAGACACCAACACTGCTATGAAAGCAGTACGACCAAGCCGGTCGGGCCACTTACTGGTCGAATTTGGAGCAGTCGCTGACAATAACCGAGTATTCTGCGACGCGGTAAAGAAAGTCCTTGGCATAAACACAATTGAAGCTTCACTCAAGCAGATGGCAGCGATCGAAATAAGAGACATTGACATCGTCACGGAGCTGGCTGAGGGAGTAGAGGCCATCAAAAGGAAGTTCCCTAGCCTGGGCAGGATTAAAGCGTGGCTGACACCAGAAAACCATAGGGGACAACGTATGGCCATCATTGACTTTACCGAAAAGGACGCCAAACAATTGCTAAATTAGGGCAAGGTAAAAAACAAGATACGGCGAACAGCAATGCCTCTTCAATTTTCAAATGCCTTAGCTCTGGTCGCACCGTACATGCATGTAAAGGGCCTGATAGGAGTTCTCTATGGTACAAATGCGGTGAAATTGGACATAAAGAAAAAGAGTTTGCAAAGGAGGCACGCTGTATTCTTTGCATGAATAATGTTCCAAGACCGGATCATGGGCGCATCCAAGGCAAAATCAGAACTTAGATGACCCGCATCGTGCAACTAAACCTACACCGCAGTTCAACTGCCCAAAACCTGCTTGAACAGTTTGCTACGGACATGTAAGCCGACATTTCGTTACTGAGTGAGCAATACTATGATCAAAGCTGTGCATCATCGTATCCTGATGAAATTGGTACTGCCGCCATCTGGGTCCGGAACAGTGATTTCTAGGCAGAGAGTTGTGGAAGGTGGATGGTTTTATGTGGTTTCGGTGTCAGGGACCACCTTCTTTATTATTTACCTAATGCCGAACGAGTCTATATCATCTTGTCAAGCCAAAGTTAATGCTTTGGAGGGCGCTGTCTCGAACGCAGACGGCAACATACTCATTGGGGGAGGCTTCAACGCTAAAACGATTCAATGAGGCATGCCTCAAATAGATCTACGGGGAACACAAATCCTGGTAATGGTGGCGAAGATGACACTTGTCGTACTAAACACCGGGAACACGCCGACTTTCCACCGTGTTGGCTTTGTAAGAACCATAACGGACGCTACATTCGCCTCGCAGCTCTTAGTACGGAACATACACAGTCGGAGAGCATTAGAGGACTACCCAGCCAATAATCATCAGTGCATTTTGCTTGAAATCAGTGATGTTGTTTTTCGACGTTGCTTTCGACTTTCTACAATTGGGTGAAACATCAGAAGGATGGATTTCGAGAGGTTTGTTGATTGCACATCAACAAACCTCTTGGAGATGTGCAAGGGACTGGAGAACTAGAAGACGTGGTGAAGTCAACTGTTAGCATCATCGCGGTTAATTGCAGCACTTCCATGCCCTGCCCCGTCGAAAACCCAAGCATGGCAGGCACCCAGTGTACTGGTGGTCGCCTGAAATCGCTGAAAAACGAATGGAGTATCACAAGCTTTGGCGTGAGGCTGAAGGGGCACGGAACCGTGGCGAGGCATACAACCGGATAGATGCATATAAGTCGCCAGGAAATGCCTTCGTAAATTGATTAACAACAGCAAGGCTCTTTTCTGGCAACATTTAGTAGACAATTTGGAGAAGGGTCCGTGGGGCCTTGGCTACAAGCTAGTGCTGAGTAAGCGCTAAAGAAACTCATCAAGGCAAGACTCACCGACGCAATTCGTGCTGCTGGAGACCTATCTCCTCGGCAGTGCGGCTTTAGAGCAGGACGTTCCGCCATTAATGCGATCTCAGAGATAGTGAGCGCGGTCCAAAGGCAGACGCATATAGCGCGCTAAGCGGCGGTCGTCTTGTTGGTGACACTTGACGTAAGGAATGCCTTCAGCGCCGCTAGATGGGTGGATATTTTAGATACTCTGGAAAACCCTTTTCAAGTTCCAGAATATCAAATGTGGCTTCTGAGGACTACTTGAAGGACCCAAGCCTGCTTTACGACGCGTCACAGAGCCAAAAAAGGTTAGAACTTACATCGGGTGTTGCCCAGGGATCTATCCTTGGGCCAGACCTATGGAACATGTTTTACGGCGGGCTACTGAAACTTGAGATGCCAGATGAGTTGCACTTGATCGGCTATGTGGCTGATGTTGCGGCTTTGGTCGCTGGACACACCGTTGTACAAGCGCCACTTAGGCAGGGTATGCTAATGCGCCAAGTGAGAGACTGGATGACTACTCGCGGGTTCAATTTAGCACTGAAGAAATTCAATATGGTCATCTTGACAAAAAAGAGAATCCCTAGAGTAAGGATGATCGGCATTGGAGACATACTAATCCAATCGAAGCCAGTGGTGAAGTACCTGAGGCTGCGGATCGACACGAAGTTGAGTTTTTTTCTGAGCAAATCTTCGGAAGTAACGGCTCTGAGTTGATTTATGGCCAACGTAGGAGGACCCAACCCGTCAAAAAGACGCCTCTTAATGATTGCTGTAGGGTCAGTGCTACTGTATGGAGTAGAAATATGGGGCAATGCTCTCAGTAAAGAGGTATACCGAAAACGCCTGGCACAGGTACAGAGAAGAGGAGCGCTGAGGATTGTATCTTCACATCCGACAGTCTCTAATTCGGCGGTGAGAGCTATTGCAGGCATGAAACCTATTGTCATCCTTGCTAGAGAGCGCCGCGTTATTTACCTGCGTCGAAACATGGTCGCGAGGGAGACGCTCACCCGCGAGGAGAGACAGCGCTCACTCAACGGTTTGCAGCAGTCTTGGGTGAAGTACGCGAAGGCAGGGTGGACGGCCAGATGTTAGATCATGGCTGAATCAGAGACATGACAAGACTGACTTCCATATGACCCAGTTTTTAAACGGGCATGGGTGCACAGGGTTGGTAAGTCATTGTGGGTTTTGCCCAGGAGAGGAAGACAATGTCTGCCACACATTTATTCCTCACAGCAGCCGGGAACATTGGGGCTAGGGAATCGCTTGACTGGTCATTTCTCTTCCCCTTTCCCCACCCCCTAGAAAAGGAATCCCCAGCTTGAAGGCGCCTCACGGTGCAACAAAACAAGACCAGGCCAAAGTTAAGTGTCAAACGTTTCCAGGCTACGTTCTCGGTTTGACAGAGGAGCTGTTTGGTGGGTAGTCCAATCACTTGCGGGCATGAGAATCCCACACTCAGTGCGTAAATGACATTTACCTCCCAACCACAGAAAAAGAACGACGCATTGCTTGTATCCCATTCCTTCTAAAATTCCTCCGAGTGACGTAACGAAGCCAATCATTCACGACTTCACATTTTCTGTACATTTTGCTTGCCACGTGAGCACAAAACAAAGTTTTTGTTTCAGATTACAAAAGCTCTAATCAAGACCCTTCACTTGATACTCCACTGGATACCTCTGATGAAAATAATTGAAGTGTCATTTCAATATAATATGTTTTGAAATGATTGATAAGACCTAATTTTTGAGAGATCGCTACTTCCGATCTTCCCACAAAGTTTGTAAGCTTTGTAGCTTCTCTGAAGAAACTTGTTGTGACGCACGGACAAATTGGATGCAAAACTAGTAGGCCCTTGTGAAATTCGCTTTACAAAGCCCTAAAAATCGTATGAAAAGATCTCACCAAGTCCTTTCATTTAATACTACATCCGACTTTCTTCTGTGAAAAATATTTCAAGGACTCATATCCTTACTATATGGGGTGATCTCCCTTAAAACCCTTTCAAGTTTTTTGAACTACAAAACTTTCTTTCATAACTGTGTCACTCAAGGATTAAAAGGGGCTCCAATTTTGAAGATTTATTACAAAATAGAGAAAATCACAAAATTAAAGAAGACAGGCTTCAGAGGTACCCTAAAAACGATGAAGAAGTTGAAGGAAAACTAACGAATGAGGAGAAAAAATCAACCTCGAAGCTTATGATACGGTAAACCAAATATCAAATGTGATACCAGTCCATTCAAAGCAGCAACATAAAAGTGATGATCTAATTTTTTAGGTGGAACGATACAATCATTTTTACTAATCCACTTGATGGTGCTCTCATTTCAGAAAGACTTCATGGTCCCACGAAGTAATACTTCATAATTTCATTTTCTCTTGGCAATTGAATAAGCTCTTAATCAAAATAAGAACGAAATGAAATCTTGTCACGAAAATAAACCTCCATATCCACCAAGCGCGTAATAAAAGTAGCCTTGAAACAGAAATTCTTAGTTTCTATTTTAAATTAATGTCCCTTGACAAAAGACATTGTCCTGCATGGCGGTGTCAAAAGTCTTTCCTGAATACGCATTGTCACGCAATTTCCAACAAGTCATCCCACACCTAACCTGCTGCGGTCAATTCACGCAAAACAAGTGTCTGCCGAGATAACCAATTAGCCTTGAACAGATCAAAGAGTATCTGAAGTGTATATCTACCTGTACGTCTACTCAACTCAAAATACACATGAAATTAGTCAATCAATCTACGCTGCCAAGTGGAAACCGTCACCAAAATTTCACGTGCTTAAACAAATCGCCGATGGCCATTAGCAAGCATGAACGCGAAATTATTCCATGCTGGTGTGGTGGGTGACCGGTCAAGGTAATTTTTCCACCGTGGAAACACATTGTTGTACTTGCACGGCTATTTACCATTTCAATTCACTATTTATTTGACTTTTTTGTTTAATGTTTTTGTTCATCAGTTCATTCTCAAGTAATTATGGGCTTTAAAAAAATATTTGTAATCAGCAATTTTAATTTAAATGCTAGCACACGCAATCGCGTCTTGAATGTCCGGCTGAATAGTGTGTTTATGTCTTCCTCTTGGCTTCGCGGGAACTTCACCTTGTTGAAAGTCTTCCGCTAACTACTCGTATCCACGAGCGTACAGTTCCTCTTCGTGAATTGAAGAAAAGCAAATTTTCTTAGCAAATACGGAACAAAGAATTGGGCAAAGCGTGACAAAAACGATATACACCTGTTCAAATGCACTTGACATTGTCATGCGAGATGTGAATTATTTGATTTGATGCTACAATAGATTTGGTACAGAAAATTCTCACAGTTTGTTCAGACACGGATTCACCAATGCTGGAAAAAATTATGTTCAGATTTAATCGTAGGTAGGGTTTTGTGGAAAATGAAAATTGGCATCATGCTGCGCTGGAGGCTGAAGACGAGTGCGTGCAGGTCAGGGTATGAGGAAATCTTTAGATAATTTGTGAGAACATCGAAGTTAGAAGTGTGAAAGCCGGCACATTTTCCGATAAGAAAAAACGAATCTTAATTTAAAAAGACATTGAAAATCACTTGAGTACTTCCTATTTGACCGTATGCAGCTTTTAATAGCATAGAATATACTACAAAGTGAATATAGTAGCAAAAACATCCATCCATCAATCGTATCTTAAATGTTTATGTACTCGTACTCAAGACTAATTAGTTTCCGTACAGCTATTCAATTCTAAGTAAATATTGGTTTATACAGCAAAAAACCATTCACAATAAAAATTCTTCTAGTGCCCCATCAATAAATTCTCATGGAATGAATGACCAAATCAGATTTCGTTATCTCCCCAAAGATATAAAATGTTGCTCCAATCTGTTACATTGTGCCCAAGATGTGGAGAAATAACATATTTTTATTGAGCGTAAAAGTTTCAAACCATAAAAGTGATAAATCGATATTTACTCATCATCCGCACAAACGAAATTGGATCATGTTTTTGAAGAGAACTGTTGAGATTAGAGGATATAAATTGAATTCCATGCTCGTATTTGAAATTATGACTGGTAAGGATTGAATTCAGTTCGTATTCTGTATTCTTGTCATTTCTTTCGATTTGAAATAAAGAAATAAAAATTGCAACTTCGTGGGAAACAACCAGAAATACAATGCTGTAGATCCAAAATTATAATCAAGTTAAGTATTAGAAGTTCCTTATTTCTTGCTTGTTGAAAATGAAAGCTTTTTTCTTTAGTCTGAACTTAATGGAGAAGGTTATGGCATTCAAAAAGCTCACTGTATATGAGTGTAAGGTTATTGGCGTTGTCAAAAAAAACTCATTGATAGGAATAAACTTGCGCTGGCAAACACATGTTATTTAATTTTACTCCCCACACTTGTCCGCCCCACGAGTAATACGGTTAGCTGAAGTTCGTTCCACGGCACTTGACTGACACTTTTGCTACACTAGCATTTGTCTAATTCACACTCTAACATTTACATTGCCCGTCCAAAATAGTCTATCAAATATTCAAAGAACCACAAAAGCCAGCGAAAACATCTGGGAGATATTTTACCTCAAGAAAGTACCTAAAAATCCGAATGCAAAGATCTTGAGTCCAAATATCTCCTATCCAGGCTAAGAGATAACAGAATTTACGACAACGTGAGACTATTCCTGGCCTATCTGCACAAAGCTCCTGATACTAAGTGTATGAATGGTAAAACAAAAATAAACATTAAAGTTTCAATCCAACGAGAAGATCTTCCCATTGAAATAGAGGCTCTCCGTGGACTTTATTTTAAATAGAGTGAAGAATACGGTATATCTCCAGCCCAGGCCAAAAAAGATCTGTACACTTATTCCTCACACGTAAGCAGCAATTATATATCTTCTCTTCAACGATCTAGAGAGTAACACCAGAAATTTTTTCGTTCCCAGTAAAACCCCACTCAATTCCAATCGCCTCAGACTCTTTTACCACAACTATGGTGGTATGAGAGGAACAATTCATTTGTAAACGAAGGGATTCTTGATGGAAACTAGACTTTTTATAGGGACGATAGAGATTATCATAGCACTGGACAAATCCGGGCGGTGGCGTTCTTATTGCTGTGCATAATTCCTTTTCCAGCAAGCTGATCAGCACAGTTCCAAATCAATTTTATCAACATAAAATCGTCCGCATCAAAGTGGAGAAATCGGATTTAAACGTTAGTATTTTCTATATCCCACCTAAATCAGGTGAGATAATCTACAATGATGTGTTTAATGTAATTTCTTTACTGGCTGCTTCCATCAAGGAAGAAGACAAAATTATCATCTCTGGCGACTTCAATCGCCTTAATTTGTCATTCATGGTCGACGAAGCTGATGGTGGTCTTCTGCCAATAAATCTTTCGGGCGATATTGCCTTCGAACTTATTAACACTTCATATGGTAATGATTTGCAGCAAATTGTTTCGACTCCCAACCATTACGGTAATTGGCTAGATCTGATATTTACAAATGCATACGACGACGTAGATGTCAATCCGACTGGTGAAACAGAGCACCTATTTTCTAATAGCCCCCACCATTCAGGACTTTCTGTTGAGCTGTCCACTACCGATGAAGCAAACGAGCTATCTTACAATAACAATATTGTATACGACTTCTACAATGCTGACTATGATGGCATAAATAACTATTTTCGTCAAATTGGCTGGACTAGTACTCTTACAACCTTAGGTGTAGACGATGCAGTAGCTCTTTTTTACAAGATTTCCTTGGACGCCGTTGAAAGACACGTACCTAACATAAAAAAGAAGAACAAACTCTCTGAGCCTTGGCTAGATAGTGAGCTCCGTTACTTGCGAAATCGAAGAAATAAGCTTTATAAAATAATTCAATCAAGATCCAATTTGAGCCAGGAGATGAAATCCAAATATGATGAGCTGGTGAAGGAATTTCAAATTAAATCCCGGGAAGCATATAAATCATATGTTAACACAATTATTGAAAATATTATTCGTCATCCAAAAAAATTCTTTGATTTCGTAAATGTAAAATGCAAGTCTCATGGCTTTCCTAAATTCATGATATATCAGGAATCTAGCTCTTCCAACCCAATGGATATTAGTGAATTATTTACCAAACACTTTCGATCCATTTATTCTAAAACCAGCTCTTCGTACTATGCTCCTTCCTCGGATCTAAATTCAGCCGTTTTAATTGAAGAAATTCTTATCTCAAAAGATGAAATACTTAAAGCAATAGAAGATCTTGAGCTCAGTAAAGGACCAGGCCCTGATTTACTCCCTCCTTACTTTTTTCTCAACTGCAGAGCGCCATTGATCTTACCCTTATATATCCTTTTTAAAAAATCCCTTGCTGCTGGAATTTTCATGGTTTTCGTAAAAATCGCTCGACCACAACTAATCTATTCGTGATGGTGTCTAGCATTCTCTGTGAAATGGAGTGGGGGCACCCAATTGACGCGATTTACACTGATTTTAGTAACGCGCTCGATTGGGTCAACCACGAAATCCTAATACACAAGCTTAAAAGATTCGGGGTCGGTGATTTCTTACTGAACTAGCTTGGCTCATAACTCCATAATCGGACTCGAAATGTTAAATTTCAAGGTTTCATATCCAAAGAAATAAATGTTTGCTCCGGTGTACCACAAGGCAGCCATCAAGGCCCTCTCCTTTTTAATATCTTCATTTCTGATCTTTCTGAGGTCTTATCGGCTATTCCTCATGTAATAAAGTCCCAACAAGATACATTATTCCTTCAAAACAAAATCAACTCCCTGTTAGAATGGTCCCTGTTAGAATGGTTTAAAAAATATTAAGTTATAAGTTTTTCACGGAAACGCTTAACTTAAACTAACAATTATCATCTTTACCATCATAAACTAAGCCAGGTGGATAGCATCGTAGACCTTGGTGTCACTTTGGACAGAAAAATGCGTTTCCATTTACATGACGATCATGTCATCAGTAGGGCCAGTAAGCTCCTTGGTTTTGTCAAGCGCCGATCTAAAGAATTTGAGAACGTATGGGTCTCTAAGACATTATACCTTTCTTTCGTTCGTCCTATCCTTGAATATGCTTGTCTAATCTGGGACCCGAGCTTTAATGTTCATACCGACAGAATTGAGTCGGTTCAAACACAATTCGTCCTTTTTGCATTAAGATCATTATTTAATCCGAAAAATTTCTCAGATTTGCCATCATATGTGCATAGACTCTGGATCCTAAATCATATATCAACGCTGGCCTCAAGAAGATCAACGTTTACCTGCTGCTTCGTGTTTGATATCCTTTGAGGCACTATTAAAATACCATTCCTAGCTGACAGAATAAAGGTCCATGAGATATCGCGATTCACTAGACATTCGCGTCTGCTGGTTGAAGAGCGACACCATACAATTTAGGCGGATAACGAGCCTGTAAACAGATGTTGCAAAGCTTTTAATTCACTAAGCACACTTTACTCTCCAACCATCTCCAGATCCCCAGATCCAATTTCAAAGCTTTATTATTAAGCACCTTATCCTCCTAACTCCATCCCTCGAACATAGATTAAGAATGATATTTTATTGTACAATTCATGATATTTTATAATTTTTTTGGTTTTTTGTAACGATGCCTTGTTTGGAAATGAAATAAATAAATAAATCAAAAATAAGGTCAATTAGAGGGAACACTTCCTTCCTTGCCCCGCAATCCAGTTGTTCGCCACCTAAATACTACTTACTATCTATCTATTAACCAACAACCAACGGTTTCGGAAGCTGACAATTTAAATGTACCTGATACATCACTAGCTGCTCAACAAGATATGCAGATACAGCCAGCGTTCGTACTACAGCCGGATTGCTGCAACTATGTGGAAAGAGCGGAATCTGGTCAATCTGATCAATCAATCGTCACTAAGAACAACTCGCTGTTGAGGCCCCTTTCTTTTAATCAACAATCTGATTTACTTATCATCAGCCCACCTGGTTCTTCATCCAACAGTCGGGGAGCGATTCCAAAGAAAATACCACCTCCAATTCAACATCAGAAATCGAATGACCTCGTTCCCTCAACAGATCTCGATTCTCCTGTCATTCGTGCCTCTATACCTTTGAAGAATATCTTCATATCTAGAGTGGCGTACGAAACTTCAGTTGAGGACCTAAAACGTTATGTCAACAAAAAGTTTGGATAATCCGTTAAAGTCTTTAGTTGTCATAAATTGACTAAGGAAAATTTAACGGACAAAGTAGTTGCCTCATTCAAATAGGTGATTTCTGCGAATACTGATATTGTCCTGAATTCAAATTACTGGCCTGCTGGTGTACTTGTTAAGCCGTTTGAACCTAGACGAAGAAATTTTCGTCGGGCAATAAACGAAATCCCAAAGCTCTAGCCACAAGTAATCTTGATGAATATTCTGATAATCGTAACGTTTTTTCTACTGTATCCTCTTTAAACGTCAATGAATCTCTTTCAAACCTTAATACTCTTCAATGTAACTTATCTTCTCCTAATAAAATGTGTTTATCTATTTTTTACCAAAATGTACGAGGATCAAGGACGAAGCTTGAGGAACTCTTTATCTCTTATCAAGTTAGTAATGATTCTATTATCTGCTTCTCCGAGACCTGGCTGAATGGAAACATTTTGAGCAGTGAAATGTTTCCTGATCATATTGTATATAGATGTGACCGTGACCTGATTGCCACTTATAAGGCTGATGGTGGTGGAGTTTTAGTTGCAGTTAGCAAAGCTCTACCTAGTTCTCCTTGTTCTGATTTCTGTTTTTCTCCTACTTTAGAATGTGTTATTATCAAAATTTCTCTCCGTCATAATACAGAGTTCTTGATTTTGTCTATTTATATTCCTTGTAATTCACCTTTAACTGTTTATGAGACGTTTTTTGATGATCTATCCTCTTATCTAGTTTTGCGACATCCTCACGCCAAAATATTAGTTTGCGGGGATTTTAACTTACCATACATAGAGTGGAAAAATTATACTACTCCTTCAATCTCGTCAGTTGACCCTTTTTCTATAACACTGTCATCTTTCCTATCTCATTGCTCCTTCTCTCAATTTAACCATATCCGCAATCGTAATAGTCGTCTCCTTGACCTTGTTCTATCAAATGTTCCAGTTGGCTACTTATCTGTATCTCATGCCTTACATCCGTATGTTCCTCCTGATCGGCACCATCCTCCTTTATCTATAGATCTTATAGTCGATGAAATTAAATTTAACAAACCTTACCCTGCTCCAAAACTTAACTTAACTAAAGCTAACTATGAAGCTATTAATACAGAATTACTTTCAGTCAACTGGCTAGATTTCTTTAGAGGCCTAAATTGTGAGGCTGCTTTGGATAAATTTTACATATATATTTATAATTTTATTCGCTGTTATACGCCTCTTCAGACATTCCGTAAAGCAAATCATAAACCTTGGCTTACAAAGCGAGTGCTTAGTGCCCTACGAGCAAAAGATAAGGCACATCGTGTCTTTAAAACACTCGGCACTATTGAAGCAAGATGTAATTTTAGCATGCTGCGTGCTATTGCCAAAAAAGAGATCAGATATGCTCTGAAGGCTTATTTCAGCAGTCTGGATAGCTCTCTTGTGGCTAATAATACAAAGCCTTTTTGGTCTTATATAAAGTCGCTGAAATCCTCTTCTTCCATTCCTAGTAAGCTCCGTTGGAATGGTGCAGAGGTTTCTTCTCCTCAAGAAGTTACTGACTCATTTGCCCAATTTTTCTCTTCAACTTTCTCTTCTCCCGCTGCAGCTGTGCATCCTGTTGTCTTACCTAATCATCTTCCCTTCCCAATTTCCTTTATTTGTACAGATGCATCTGAAGTCGAAGCTTTGATCAATGCTCTTGATCCTAATATTAGCCCTGGGCCGGATGGTTTGCCAAACATATTTGTAAAGTCGTTAGCCTCATCGCTTAGCTTTCCTTTATCCTCTTCAATCTAAGTTTGAGTACTGGTACATTCCCAAACCCTTGGAAAACAGCTAATATTGTGCCTATTTTTAAAAGTGGTGATCCTACGTCAGTTTCCAATTGTCGCCCTATTTCTTTACTGTCCTGCTTTCCAAAGTTACTTGAACGGTTGGTTCATAATCGACTTACAAACTCATCAGCTCCTATTATTGCTCCAGAGCAGCATGGCTTTCTCAAAGGATACTCCACTACCTCTTATTTAATGGAGTTCACAAACAGTATTGCAAGAGCTTTGGATAACCAACTGCAAGTTGATGTGATCTACACAGATTTCTCCAAGACCTTTGACACTGTGAATCATTTACTTCTTTGTCGTTAGCTTGAAGCTCTTGGCATCTCGGGTGCTCTTCTATCTTGGATGTCATCTTATCTATCGTGTCGTCCCTGTCGAGTAAGTCTCTCTGGTACTACGTCTAGTCCTTTTTGTCCTTCATCTAGCGTTCCGCAAGGTTCAATTCTTGGGCCTCTTCTCTTTCTGTTGTTCATAAATGATCTTCCCTTTGTAATTAATTCCTTGTGCCTTTTGTATGCAGATGACTTCAAAGTATTTCGAGCAGTCAAATCCCATTTAGACCGTCAGCTCCTCCAAAATGATTTGAATGCTCTAAATGAATGGTGTGCTTCAAACTATTCATGTCTTAACACTACTAAATGTCATAAATGACTTTTTCTCTTAAGGACTCTCCTATTAATTTTAATTATATATTAAATGATGCTTTGCTCTATGAAGTGTTCAGTCATAAAGACCTTGGAGTAACTTTTGATCCAAAACTCAAATTTGATGCACATATTTTAAATGTGATTACTAAAGCGTCTAGAGTTTGCGGGTTTATCCTTAGACATGTACATAAATTCAATAGCATCTCTTCTTCTGTCCGCCTATTTGTTTGTCTTGTTCGCCCTTTGCTTGAATACTGTTCTGTTATCTGGTCCCCCCGATATTCCTATCTCGTGACTTCTTTAGAAACTGTCCAAAGAAAGTTCACGCGTTTTCTTTCCCTTAAGTTTAATTTGCCGTATCAGCCTAATGAAAGTCGTTTATCTTTCCTATCTCTTCCATCCCTAATATCCCGACGAACTTATTTAGACCAATGTTTTTTGTACAAACTCTGCTACCATCAAGTCCCGTTGAATAATTTTTCTGAGCTGCGTTTCCGACAAAAATCTCGTTTTTCTCGGATGAATTCTTATTTCGTTACACCATATGCTAGAAATGATTTATATTTCTATTCACCAATCTTAAGAATCGTACGGAATCATAATAATCTCGAGCTTGGTCCTTTCCCCTCTTCTCACATAGCATTTAAGAAAAAACTAAGAGACTTACTACTAGTTTAACTTTTAATTATCGACGTTTTATTATTCTTTTTCATTTAAATATTGCTGTAATTGTTCTTTGCGTTCCATTTTGTGATTGGATTGTTTAGTCTGTAAGATGGAATAAATAAATTACTTAGGTCTTATTATTCCCGAAGAACGCATACCACACCTCCCGAGCCAACCGTTACAAGTCTCGATATTTAAAGCTATTTTTTTACATTAGCACTACAGTCCCTTTCGGGGCTTCACTTAAAGATCAAATGTGTCGGCACTCGAGAAGGTGATATGGTTAGTGCCTCATAAAAAGTTATGCTATGCTAAAAGTCCTAAACGAATAGCAGGAAAATAAAAGGACTAACGTTCGACTTATAGAATTAAACTCAACGATATATTTTCACTGTTCTAAATTACTAATTCCAACTAACCTATCTTCGTTACTTACAAATGTCAGAATGGGTAGTGAATAATCGAGTTTAACCAATTTAGCTTTTTTATTTAATTAATTTCTCTCCGTAAGCATTACACGTCTACTCAGCTTCACTGGCGTGCTCGACTGACTGCATTTCACGACTGGCATCCGTCGTTGCCAGTTTCTCTAGTGTTGACAGCTTGGCCATCCTGGAGTGACTCGTTCAACCAAGCCGGGATCGGAACTAACTTCTAATTCGTCATCCGTTGATTCATCGTCGCTGTTTGCTTCTGGTCCCAAGGAACACCAAGTTTTCAACCGCTCCGCGTGGAATACAGATTAGAACGATCGTTGATTCGGTTGGCAATCTTCTAAATCTCCAATGAAGTATCGGTCGCAATCCAATACCCGATTAATTACATACGGTCTCTTGTAGCGTGGCTGTAATTTTCGAGACCTTGTAGCGTGGCTGTAAATTCCAAGACTCTCCGATCGCAGAAGGCACGCTATCGACCACAACCAGATCGTTAACCGCAAACTGTTTTGGTTGCCCGTGTTATTTGTCGAAACGTTCTTTCCATTTTTGCTTTTCGGTGTTAATTCTATTCGCGATATCGTCATAGTAAATTTCCATGGATTTAGTCCCATCTAACTCGTGTAGTGCTTCGAGCAGCTTATTCCGAAGAATGTGACGTAGCTGGTATCGGAAAACAATCGCGTTCGGCATGTGACCGGTAGTCGAGTTTGCTTGGGAATTTAAAACAAACTGAAGCCTTTTAAAATTTCGGTCCCCTTTGCGTTCGTTATCTGTTGAAGAGATTGATGCGCTCTCTCGATTCGGCCATTTGCCCTGGGGGTCCTAACCGCATTTAAAACATGGCTGATATCGTTATCAGCACAATAACTTTCCAACTTTTTGGAAGTGAAGGCTGCGCCTCGGTCTGATATGATTCGTGGTGGAAACCCAAAAAAGGTAGTTAGATCATTTAGCGCATGAATTACTGGGAGCGTACTCGCCGATTTTACAGCTTTTACCACAATATATTTCGAAAATGAGTCAATTATTCCTCACACGTATTGGCTTCTAGCGGTACTTTTAGGAAAGGGTCCCAGGTGGTCTACGTGTATCGTTTCAAACGGGATAGGGACAACCAGGCTAACACAGAGTTTCCCAACTGACTTCCCAGCAGCCCTTTTAAAATAAAAGCATTCGACACAGGCAGCAATATATCCCTTAACGTGATTTCGCATTCGATTAAACCAATAATAGGGCCGTATCTGTTCTAACGTTTTATCCCCACCAAAGTGTCCTCGGTCATCATGAGCTTTCTTCACAACTCCCCAGCGTACAGCTTTTGGCACGACCCATCGAAGCTCTCCCCGCACTTTCCGATATAGTCGGTTGGTTTCCATTACTGAATCCTCCCGTAACTGCGCCAGCTGGTCGGAACACTGTTTGTCTCGAATTATCCGCGTGATATTACGTAGTGCCTCGTCCTGTTGTTGCATTGTAACCAGCCAGTCTTCGTCGGTAATGTTGACTGTTAAAACTCTCTCAACAACTTCAGTGGTGTTTTCGGTCGGTGCACGACTTAAGGTATCCACATGCTGCATCCTCCGGCTGTCCCGATGAATAAGTTTGAAATCAATACGGACATCTTCAGGTAGGGAGGTAGGGACTTCTTTAGTCGCACCGTGGTAACTGCAGAGCAATCTGTTACAATCGAGAAAGGTTTCCATAACACATAGATTCGGAACCTTTCCAACGATTCTACGATAGCGAGTACTTCCAGCTCATACGAATGGTAATTTTTCTCTCCCCCGCTACAACAACGGCTATAGTAGCAAACCGGTTTAATCTCACCCGAAGATTCTTCCTGGAACCACACCCCGGCCAGCCCTTTGGAGCTAGCATCTGTATGGATCTTATGGCGTTTCGTCTGATCGTACAAGAACAGAATAGGTTCGTTGGATAACATCTCCTTCAGACGGCTAAATGTGGCTTCTTGATCAGCATCCCATAGAAAAGTTGCATTTTTCTTCAGTAGGTGGGTGATTGGTCGTGCTTTTCCGTCGAATTTTTCAATATCGACGTTAACATTTTCGGGTGTTGGGAAATCTTTTATCGCTGCTACTTTTATCTCCCTCACTCGATGGCTCAAAAAGTTAATTTCACTTTCCCAAAATCTGCATTTTGAGCGGCGGAGAGTAATTCCGACTGCTCGAATCACTTCGAGCACCTTCCGCAGCTTTTCCATGCCTTCGGCAAAATTTTTGCTTTTGATCATTAAGTTGTCGAAAAATGTAATGAGTATCCCAGTGGGCAACATACGCTCAATTTTTTTCATTACTTCCTGGAACACAGTTGGTCCGTTTACAACTCCGAATGGCATTCTTAGAAATTCAAAATGCCCATCGTGTGTAATAAAGGCAGTATATTTTCGTAACTCTGGCTCGCTTTCGATTTGGTAGGACCCAGATAGCAGGTCTAGTGTTGTGAATTACTCAGCAACTGAAAGTTGTGCTAGCAGTTCAGGCATCAAGAAGGGAGGTTTCACCGTAAGGTTAAGTTCTCGGTATTCCACACATAGTCTATCTTTTGAATCTGATTTTTTTTTATAAGTACCACCGGAGAAGCATACGACGATTCGCTCGGCTCAATAATGTTTGTTTCCAATAATTCATCTATAATTTTTGTCACCTCAGGTCTTTTCGCAAAAGCAGTGCGATGAGGTCTGTGGTAAATGGGTTTGTCTGATGTTAACCTGATTTTCAGCTGTCTCAGTTTACACTTCCCGATCTCCAATAGATTCTCGGCGAAACAATCTTTAAATTCGCATCATTGTTCATCTAACTTTCGATACTCGTCCTCGTTCAAGTTCTTTTTAATTTTGCAAACTCCATCTCCAAAGATTAGGGTTAGACAATGGCTTTTAAAGGAAATCGGCTACCACTAGAGCAGCACAAGGCAACGATATAGAATGTATGAAGAAAATCCCTATTATCAAACTGCGTCTCCGTTTTGATTTTTCCCGTACAGCGATGTTTTCCTTCACCGAAGCCAGAAAATTCGATTTCAGTCGGTTCGACTGGCCCAATGGCATCAGCAACGGATCGAGCTAGTAATGAACGTGAGCTTCCTGAGTCTACTATTGCGAATATACTTTTTCCCTTGATAGTTATTTTTTTCGGCGGCAATAGCGGTCCAGAAACAATTGATAAATTTTTCTCCTCCTGTATTTGTAATACGACATCTGACTGCTGTGGTGTAGATCCTTTCGATTGTTGAGCTCTGTCGAGGCATTCGCTCGTTCTATGTCCCGTACGATTGTAATGATCGCAACGCGGACGCCGTTGTGGATGCGGACATCGCACTGCCAAATGACCTTGCTGACGGCAATTGAAACATGTCGGTCCGGTTTCGCGTATTTCGACTGGCCTAGTATTCGACACTTGTACCGACTGGTCGCGTAGCGGCACAAATTCACTACGTGGTGCACGCATCTGATGCGGATCTACAGCCGGCACAACATTCTCCTCGAAGCGGCTAATCGCCATGTGAAATTCTTGTAGTTCTGCGAATTCACTTCCCACAAGAGCATTTTGCAGTGCTGGATGACTGAGGCCTCGTCGGATATACTTTATGATTGCTGCGTCTGACACTTCTCCCCGTCGCCCAATTGCTGTCATTTTATAAAAGTATTCGTCCAAGCTTTCCGAATTTGCACGAATCGTTCTCATCAACTCTAAATGCAAATCGGCTTCGTCAATTCGAGTAGGAATGTCGATCACTAGTTTGTTCGCAAACTCGGGGAAACTTTTAAATACTTGCATTTGTCCTTCGTTCCATATTTTTGCATATCCGCACAGTTTTAATTGTGCTGCAAACAATACCAATTTATCGTCCCAAGCGTATACCTCCTTCAACTTGCATATGCGCTTAATAAACTGTTCTGCCGTCCACTCTCGCTTTTTCGGGTTGAAACTTCAACATCTCCGCAATGTCGCGGACAGAGAAAAACGTTCTCGCTTGTCGATATGTTGATTCTAGGAATGCCTGCTCCCTTTCCAGCAAAGTTCGTTCACGCGGTTGAAGCTTCTCGGGGTGCGCACGTCTCCTCCGTTAGGGTGATTTCGTCGTCATGACCACTCGCATTGCCACTTAAATCTCGCACAATTTGAACTTTATTCATCTGCCTTAGAGTGCTGCTTGCTTCTGGGAAATCTGATTGCACTAACCTTTTGATTAATTCGGGTTTATTTCCCGACGTCGGCAGCCCACGCTCGCGGCACAAGTCTTGTATCTCTTTTTTCGTTTTAATCGCGTGTACGAGTATGACCTCCTAGATGAATTCCGTCGTCGGTGCTACGAAAAAGTAATCCATGCAGATTTCTTTTCGCACGGTTATTTTTTTAAGAATCTTCTCTCGGCGCAATGGTCCTGTGACCAATAAGTTTTGCTTTCTTCAAGAGCAAACTCATCTTCTTCCGAGAAAAATGTCGCCAATTCCTAAAGATGTTATGCATTATATTTTCCAGCACTAAGATTCGGGATGCTGTTTGACTTTAAAAGCCATTGAAATACCAACTAAAATTGAATTTAATCTAAGCTTTCGGATGGGATATCCTCAAAAGCTATATCAGCGATACTGCAGGCATTAATTCTACTTTCCTTTTTTAACACAGCTCATAGATTGGCTAGTGGGGGCGTAAAAGCTATTAATATTTATGTAATTGTCCCTTTTCGACAATTTGATTTTGCATGGTCTGATTAAATAGGACAATAAAGATAGCTAAGCCAATTAAAATTTAGATTGTTATATCATTTTATTATTTCGTTTGATACTTAACGTATCTGCCGAAATGGATTTGTCCTTCAAAATAATACGATGCCCAATCTTAACGTTTTGCTATCAAATTCCTTCTCAACTAGAAATAAATTCTTGTTCCACCCCATTTTCTCTGCGTTAACCGCATGACAACACCCCTTGGAAACAAAATTGATACCTTGAGCTAAAAAGTTCACGCCTTGAAGCTATCAAATCAGGCGAACACATGTAAGAAGGATCAGAACATGTGAAACCAATATGTCTGAAAGCCTTAATAATATAAGAGGATCTGCAGGGCTCGTGCCACGAACAAATATAAAAGAGGATATGACAAAACGAAATTTCTTTCATACCTGTTCAGAATGTGGAAATTCACGTGAAAGGTGGTCTTTATCACTTTCCGGCTACCTCTTGAATGATAAATATGTTTTCCAAATAACAATACTATAGAAGAGAGGACACAAAATAAATAACGCTTTTGTGAATAGGAAACGCCAACGGCAAGCAAAATCACAACCTGAAGAACAAACTTGTCGGAAGAAGTGTCGATAAATATCTATTACAGCTAATGAACACTATCAACAAAGAAGATGATGAAAAAACGAACGAAGAAAAAATGTTTGCGAATGAAAAAGAAGTTGACCGTGGAAATTGCGATTTTCTATTGATGATTTTGCAGTTTTTGTGGTTTTTCATGTTAGGCCAGTAAGAATTATACAGATAGAACAATCGGAAAGGTGATTGGGTTTCATGAAATGTCTTCATTCAAGTAATTTTGAAGACTACTGGCAATTATTATTGGCAAAATACGTTTTTAGTTGATTGACGCAACGTTTTTGTATTGTATAGTAAAGTTAGTTGTTGAATTGTATAGTAAAATTGTTGTGACTCGAACCATTAGAAATTGTTCAAGTACAATTTTGTAAAGAGCAAATAGAGTCTGTATAATTTATTTCGCGACAAGGATATAAAATTCGTATTTTATTTCGGAAAAATATTTCACTAAGTCTTTTCCTTGCAGAATGATTGGTTAAAATTACAAGTATATTCTCCAGTCACGTAATTTAAGTGACTGTAGGTTATACATACATGCAAAATAAGATTCCTGAACTTAAATCTAAGAGCTACGAAAATTCTGAGGAGAGTTAGTATTGGTGTCGCTGATTAAATAACATGTTTGCAGGCAAATGCTAAATATAATAGGAAATACATATCTATGTTCATATGGAAAAGACATGGATTTGACACTGAAAACGTGCATAGCGCGAAGAGTGGTTTACCATCGCGGTATTCGATGCATATTCATCACGGACAAAGAAAGAAGATAATTTGAGGGAACAAATGAGTGAGTGTGAAAGTGCGATCCTTTATAAGATTTAAGAATATAATAAAGAACTTAGGAGTAACAATCATGTGGATAGAGGAAGCTGTCTAGAAAGATTGCTCATTGGACTGAACAAGAAATTTATGGTGTTGGAATGTTGCTTGTGGCTGCTAACAATCATTATTGCGGAGGGTTGAGGAGCCCATCTTTCCTTAATCTTGTTTTCTCAGCGATGATGTTGCCAATATCATCACGGCAGAGCGTTGTCTTGGGCTGGTAACCTCGTTTCAAGTTTTTCACTACCTTGTATGCTTGTCTTGCGTTGTCGCTCACTGGATTTACATCGATACTTCTCAATGAGCGTAATAGTATATTTTTTTCTTAATTCTAGTTATCTTATTCGCTACTCTTCTGAGATTTTCATTATGTTCTCTCTTCATCCTGGGTTTTGTAATGATTTTCTACCTTTTAGGTTCGAACGCGGAACCGACCTCTCATCGGTTCGAGACGTGCAGTCTTGGAAATGACAACGGACTGTACCCTTCAGGTCAACAAGTCCGGTCACACTTAGCCTACTCCGTGGTGGCTGCTTGTAGGCTAGCTAGTCCGGAGAGGAGTTTCGGTCGCGGGTCTTACGCGAGCAGACTAAGTCCGAGTTACTTAACTCAGCCACCGGTTCACATGCCCGATTTCCAAACGCGTCAACAACTACTCATCCAGAACGGGAAACCTACGTTACGTTAATTCTGGATGTGATCTCTCCACAGATCTCAACTCAAAAACGCTACAAAATCCCATAGGCGCGTTACCGAATCACCGACGCGGTACCAGAAAATAAGCTAACCTACCTCAAGTCCAAAATAACCTACCCTAAGAAAACAAAACGAGCGCAAACAAGGGTACCGCGGACCGTAACCGAAGCGAAACCGACCTCAGCGGATTTGGCGAAACCCTACCCTCGCGACGGCATACCTACCCTACACTCACTTTCCCGCTGAAACAAGAAGAACCACCGAAAAAGAAAGTCGTGTTTACTTTTAGCAATTCATGTTATATTATTATTACTTTTAAAATCAGATGTAACTTGAAAATTAACAGTCTATTTAAAGAATAATCTATTATGTTGGCAACATGATTGAAATTGTTCATCTATAGGGGAAGTTACATTTTGTTTTGTCAATACTTCTAATAGGTTTTGCTTACAATTATTTAGCTTAGTTTGTAAATACGTCGTTTTTTTAGTTATAATTTCTGACATTCAAACCTCCTTTTTGCAGATTTCATTTAAATAATGCAACTTTGTTATTTCCTTTGCTATTAGATGATAACGTGGCAGTGTAATCAAGAAAATATCTTTGGTTCAACTTCATTAATTGCCTTTACAATGTTACATTTTTTATATTTTTTAACAATTAAATTTTCTTGACATTGTATAAGTTTGATTTTCTTTAAAATATTACTTATATTTGCTAATTGATTCAATAATAAATAAAAGATGCAAATTCTTATCTTAGAAATTAAACGATTACTTCACTAATACAAAAATCGGAGAAATATTTTGATTTTCATGGCTTGTTGCACAACCGTTTCATGCATACTAGTGCGATCCCAGCCTTTTTTTGTCACGAGATAGTTTTTTTTTTTTGATATTAAAACTAATTCTTTCTTTGTTTAACATTGTTGAAGCGATTGTTTTTTTATAACAACTGAATAGATATGAAACTTGTGTCTATTGGTATCTATTTGTATGTGAGAAACGATTGTCAGGAAATCCCTTAAAATTATTTAAAAAAATAATAATACATAAGAGGAATGTATTATATTTATACTAAAAGCGAACTATTCTACTAAATAATTAAACGAAAATAAATCAGCAAAAATTCCTAAAAATATTCATATGCAATAACACTATTTCTTTCAAGTGCGAGTCATTGTAAATGCTTTGTTTAAGTATTCACAGCGAATTTGATATTTTTTTCTTCGTCTTCGCTGTCAGTGAGAAATTTTTTTCACTTTCCGAATACTTTGGAGGCAGAACGGCAAGTGATGGATAGATTAATTTATCATTCAATATGATTTCATGATTATTTGGTACGTCATCTCCAATATGTCTTGCTGATGAATCCCCATGGCAATCCCACAAAGCGACTATTAACATAATAATCGGAAAGCACCACATCCACCAGGGCATGCTTTGTCCCAGAAATTCTTTTGCAGACAGTTGACGCTCAGTGATAACAGTATCGGTAACAATACTCTCCCCTAGTTCACTGTCGTCTTGCTTTAGAAACGACTCCAATAATAACCAGTCATTAGCATTAAGCGCTTGTGAATCGCTGGGTAACAATACCATACCCCTATCTGATTCCCCCATGAAAATTATCCAATTGTTGATATAAGGAGCCTGATTTTGGATTTCTGACATCCTTGCAAATCCCAAAAAGCAGGCATTGCGTCGTTCATTTTGATCGTATGCCTCCGAACATGAGCTCCTACATTTGCCTTCATACGCGTCAATGCTTGATACTTTATTTTCATCTGTTACAGATACTAAAAATACAATATTAAAATATTGACATCCTCTCTGGCAATCGGCTTGCAAGTCCCTTTTTAGGTCTCTGCAATCATTGCAAGTACTTTCACAACTCGACGGCGACTTTTCTAAAAAATTCGCTCCAAACACTCCTCGAACCAAAAAAAAGAATCAAAACAATCCAATATATGACCGGCGAGCCATTTATTTCTTTTGCGACAATTACGATGGTTGACAAGAACTCCTGGTAGCCAATAAGAATATAATAATCCTATTTATGATTCATCGCTCAATGTTTAGAGGCTAGCGTTTGATCAAGATTTATTCCATCGTTCATTTTTAGGACGTCTTTCGGCTGCCATTTTTAATAAATTATCAAATCCCATCTCAAGACTTTGTCGCGCCTGTGGATTTGGTGTTGTAATTTGTAACGCTTACGCCCTTGCATTCCCATCGAAACTCTCATCTAATGCTAATAAAGCTCCATTACCACCTGATTCCATTAAGTTATTTAGAACTTACCTGATTCCGATCTTTTCGTTGCCGATGCACTTTTTTAAGGAATTCAGATAAGTTTTCGCGGTCCTTTTGCAAAAATCCCGCTATATCGGTTATCATATGCTTTCCGTTGTAAATTATTGTTTAGTTAACTTATCACCACCGACCACTGTGCCATAAACTACACTAATTTAAATGCACTTATTTTTGTATGCACAGAATTCCGTCACCTTTTTTCACTGGCAGCCAAACCTCCTTGCACTCGCCATGTGGCTGTCAAATTCTACCGGTTTTCTCATCGGACAAAACATATGTGTGGAATGGAACTCCACATGGCGGCAATGTGCATCTCCATTTGTCGCCAGTGGCATAGTTTTTCGATGGCCACGGTGGAGGGGGCATTCCCAGATGGATATGTCTCGAAATGCGTCGGGGTTTTGTTTAATATTCTGTCTCAAATATTTAAATCCACAGATCTAAATATTTGGAGATAAAAAAAATACTTTCTGCGCAACGATATCCGCACGAAAGATGAAGTCCGCTTGCATTTCGAGGTCATACCCATCTGGCCGAGTGCAAGGGTTCGGGATCGGAATCACTTCGATTCCCGGGCGTAGGCGTCACATTACAGTTTCCTACCTAAATATTGTTTGTACGCCGGATTTAACGTATCCTTGCATTCATCATCCAACCAACTATTTCTTTTATACCGTGCTTGATGTCCGATCGTCTGTTCTGCCACGGTCTTGCTCGCCGCTTTCACTTATACCAACAGCTCGATGCTTGTTTTCAGCGATATGTCTAAAAGGGATGGGAGCTGAAATTTTTGCCATAAATGCCGTTTGGACCTTTTCGATGTCGAATTTTTAAGGAGAGCTGGTTTTCGCCTTAATTCGCCTTTGGCATGCGACATCGATAGGTTAGTTTGATCAAGTAATGATCCGATTAACAATTGGCTCAATGTGTAGTTACGGATAATGTATGCTAGTTTAAAAATTAAAAGCTATTTATTCTTTTCGGGATTACGTGATCAATTTAAAATTAATAACAAAATGATAAGCATCGTAGTACTACTTAAGCCTCGGTGACTGGTCGCTTCTCTATCCATGCCATGTTTTCTTTCACTATGGTTTCGAATTTCTGCCGGTGGAACGGAATGACTTCTTTAGTGAGTGCGATCATTTTCTACCCTTAGATCTCATTCTCGGACTCGTAGAAAACTACTGCATTTTTTCTAAAACGGTAGTCATGGATGGGGTCAATGTCAATCTACTAATCCTTCCATACATCGGCGTCGCCTAAATTCCCCTGTTTCGTCAAATATTGTGCCATTGGAACAGTCATAATTAGTGTCGCATCGTCACTCCTGAATACAGAATTTATCCACGTTGCATATGAACTCATCTGGTTTGCATGTAACGGCGGTAATATTCTTTTTGAGATAGTTTAATTAGTCCCAACCATTCCGACAATCGCCTGCAACATTCTTGAGCCAACTTCTAGACACGTGTTGTTCTGCTGCTGGCAGTCCCTGGCTTTTCTAAACATTACACAAATTGCAAGTTTATCAATAACTAGATTTTAAACACAACTTACTTATACTTCAATCAGTCGTGGCTCAATTGGTGGGGATGTTTAATGCAATATTCAAGTGCTCATGGTGGGAAGTTTCCGGGGTGAATAAATGATACCAAAAGTGCAAAAGCAAAAGTTTTCCAATTACCATATAAATCACATGTGATACTGGGGAGATATACTCGTACATTTCCAATGGAACTATACACTCAGAGAAAAATTATATCCGAGACAGCTATAAACATACCTGTGGTAGATATGTATATTAAATTGATTGACCAGCTGAAATATATATATCTGTCTGGTATATTGAATGATTTGATTAGCTATAATATTAGATATTCTAAAAATTATTGAGCCTTTTTTTTGTTATTTTTCGATTGAATATTTCTTTTAGTTCAAATGGATTTTATTTGAGTATATATTGTCCATTATTATATACGACTTTTTCGTATTTTTTGGATCGAGCCGTTATTCTATCTGTGTACAACTTTTGTGGTTTATCGGTGAAAAACTTGGCCAAGTGTTTTTCATAATCCCTTTTTGAAGTGAATTTCTTTTCATTAAGGAAGTTTTGCAGAAACCGAAACAAATGGTCGACCGATGGTGTAAGGTCTACGGTGGATGCATCAAAACTTCCCAACCAAGCTCTGTCAATTTTTGCCGGGTCATCAAGATGTGTGTGGTCTGGCATTGTCATGATGGAAGACAACGCCCTTTCTATTCATCAATTCTGGCCGGTTTTTTGAATTGCTTGTTGCAATCTGGATAATTGCTGTCAGTACAGAGCCAAATTGAGTGTTCGTCAGGTTCTAGCACCTCATGATAAACAATTCCCTTCCAATCCTACCATACACAGCAGAACCTTATTTGGTGTCAATCCTGGATTTGAAGTCGTTTGTGATGATTCACCTTTTTTTGAAAAGGATATTTTTCGAACGACATTCTCGTATCTTACCCATTTTTCATCGACCGTAATGATTTGCTTCACAAATGGCTCGATTTCGTTGCGTTTTATTAGCATTTCCCAAATGGAAATTTGGTCAATCAAATTTTTTTGTGTTAATTCAATCGGCACCCAAACGTCGAGCTGCTTTGTGTTTCCTGCCTTACGCAAATGGTTCATAACTGTTTGGTGATGAATACTCAGTTCCTTGGCAATGCCATGGCTACTTATGTGTCGGTCTTCTGCAATTTTACGTAAGATATCATCGACTTTTTCAGTGATTTGTCGACCTGAGCGAGGTGCATCTTTGACGTCAAAATTTCCAGAACGAAGGCGAGCAAACTATCTCTTCGCTTGGGCTTTTGATAAAGTATCTTGACCGTACACACCACAAATTTTTTCACGAGCCTGCGATGGATCTAACCTTGATCGTAGTGATATTGTAAAAAAATCGAACTTTTTCAGAAATTTCACACATTTTTAAATGAATACAACTTTTGACACGAATGACGAAAGACAAAACTGTCCATATGGAAATTGTAGACTGGAATGTCATCTTTCAAACGCATGTCAGTCGACTCAATCTGATAAGTATTGCCCGATATATGACAACGAACACCATCTAGTGACCAAAAAGGCTCAATACTTTTGAGACTATCCCATACATCTTCCTGATTTATTTTAATTCTTTTTGAATCATTATTAAACATATTGGCCCTTTGAGACGAATCGGGAAATTTGAATGCTATTTATAAACCCTTGTTGAAGGAGTTTCACCACTATAAGTAAAAGTGAAGGCACGGTATTAGGTGAGAGTGACATTATACGCTCCATAAAGCCAACAACATAAAAAAAGTAGGCGAATCAATCACCGGCATTCACCACCACCACGGGCAGCGGAATCGCAACGCGATGACCACTGGTAAATCAGCTATCAACAGAACTAATTTTCAAAATCACCTCTCAGCGTTCGAAACTTAAGTCAATGAAAGATGACATATCTCGAGCACTCGGAAGGCGTCATTGAAATCAAACAGTGTCCGTTCAAATATTCGCTCCATCGATATCACGATAAAGTGACAATTCTCACTTAAATTTCCAGAAAGAATTGTAAAGGAAGCTAATAGATTTTTTTTACATTTTGTACAAAATATTTATGAACTTTTCAATTAGCTTAAGCAGTGATTGTGACTTCAACCTCTATACCAGTTACAATATCGATGGAGATGATTCTTAACAATTTCAGATGGACCCCATGTTTTCGAACCTTCACCGCAAAAAGTTTTACGGGTTGTGATACGATGAGTTTTTTGTCAGCATGCGAACTGGGCCAATAATCTGCAACTTTTGGGCCTTGGCGCCATGAATTAAATCACGGCACACATTCTCCAATGAACGAGGTTCCTTGAAGTCAAAGTGATGCGAATGCGGTCAGTGATAGGTGAATCCGCTTAGAGCTTCTCGATGTCCTTTCCAAAACTCCGTGTGCAACCACGCAGCTCGCTCCCACCAAAAGGCCATCGAAGCTTAAAATCAGTCTTTCTCTCAGCTGACAGCTGCATGAGTGGCTGACATATCCACAACCTACGTTAGTTAAAAGCCAGTTACTTCAATTTGTGTAGATAAAATATCCATGAAAGACTGCAGCAATGGTCTACTGCCTCGGCGAAAGAGAATGGTGAAATCGACCGAGATTGGCCTTGTCTGAGTACGCGTAAATGCGCTGACAGGTTAGAGTTGCGGTATCGTGGGGCGGAATCTTTTCCCCAGCACAAGATCTACTACAAAAAAATTTCGCGCTCACGAATTGAAACGATCTAATGCGGATCAACTGGTGTCGATGCGGAGGTAACCTAAAATTACTTATAGCCTTTTAAAAAACTTGGCCGGGAGAAAACAGGTGGATTTGAGTGAACTTCGTCGTTACCAACGATACTTATGGCCTCCATATAAGAGTGGGCCATCCAGGTGGAAGCCGTGCCCCCTCGCACCCTCCCAGTCGGAGCAAGATCCAAATGTAAGCGTGGCCATATTTTCCATTTAAGTGAAAAACTCATAAAAACATAATATAAATGAATTTTTCCTTTAAATGAAAAATATAAACGTGGCAAATTTATGCTATAGTATTATGACATAATCTTATACCATAAATAGGCGCGCGAGCGAGAGACTACCTTACCCTGCAAGAGAAGCTGTAACGTCAGAATAAGGGGTGAGCTCACCCGATGGCTAGCTCATTATAGTGGAGGGGCCAGCCAACGTGATGGGTCCAATATCCGGTCAGGTTAATAAAGCCGAATGGGAAGACTGAGTTTGGATTTAATTTCAAAACATTGTTTTTATTCCAACAAACTCTCGTATTTAATGGTACAATTTTTTGCCTTAAGTTTTAAATTTCTGTGTACTTTATTTTATCATTTTTGAATCGTACGTATAATATATACGTAATTGTTTTAGTTTTATATATTTATTTATAATAAGTTTTTCTAACACAAATACCAAAGTCGTACTAATCGTGATTTAATCAACTCCCTGTATGCTTAATAATTATGTAAGTATGTAAATATTTGAATATAATTTTTTTTTCTTTTCAATAATCAAAGAAGGCACTTACTCGACCTCCTAACGAGCGATCGTAGAATGGGTGGGCGAATCTATTCAAATATTTATCGACTCTTATCTTTAAATTAACAAATTAGGCACATGTATATTTTTTAAATTGGTAAATTTTAAAACGCGCACGTGGTAACGGAATTCATAAAAAATTAAAACGCTTTGCTTTTCAATTTTCTTTTCTGTCTAGATTTGCGATTAATTTTTGATCGAGCGACAAAAAGGCTACAAAATACGCAAACACAGCGAAAGGATAGTAACTTGTCGTCTACGAAGGCATTGAATTCTTTTCTAAGTTGTTGGGAACCCCACAGCGAGACACCGAACTTACGCGAGCGTCGCTTGCAATTCAAAATTTTACTCTTGGTGAAAATTCACATGAAATTGTGGATGACGCCTCCCTATTGAATTCGTGAAAAACCCAGCACGAAACACACTAAACCTTTCCGGCGCATATGGATCAGTACAAATGACGCGCGATTCAAAAATGTTAAAATCCGGGCTTTGAGTTTCTTCGCTAGAATATTTTCGCCCTCTCTTGCAGCACAGTCCAGACAATTTACTTCCACGAGCAGGCAAAACTGAAACTGTTTTCTTTTTGGCTTTCCCGTTAAGTTTATACTTTACGTTGTTTTTTCTCAGAAGCTCACGAAAAACTTCCCTTTGTTGTTTGCTGTAATAGTTGAGAACAACAAAAATAAAATACCGAGTCCCACAATTTCGGACTTAGCACTATTTGTTGGGTGAAAACATATAAACAAAAACAGGTAGGAATAAATAATTACCGGTTTTTTCGGTAGTAAAAATATCTCCAGAGCTTCGTCTGCGATGACGTGTTTCCTCAAGACAGTCCGTGACACTCATGACAAGACCCACGCGAATTTCCTGCTTTTCCGGTGCACCGAACACTATCTTGCACTTGAGCAGTTTTCCGCACGAGCAGGAAAACCTAAACCAGACTAGCAATCCACTTTTACTTTCGTACATCACTTGCGCACAACGCGCGCCAAGTTTTCCGCTACAACAAAGTTTGTTTTTGTTGTAAGAAAGACGCAAACAACCTTTTCTTTATGGTGCACATGCTTCAGCAGCAAGGCACCACCAAGTTTTTCGCAATCGCCAACACTTAGCAGAAACACCACGACGAATGCGCAAAGAGAACTCTGAATTTTCACAGCAAATGATCAATTTTAGATTTTTCTTTTTCATTTGGCTACACCTCAAACTACTACTGAAAAACTCTTCCCTTCGGCTCTATTCAGCGATTTATTGTTGTTTCGAACGTTTCACTCGTATCTTGTACTGCATGCGCTTCCGGCGCCGCCTGTTTCTCTACCAAAACCGAAACTGAATTGGGTCGCGTCGCCGCTTCTACCAAGCAGCTTTTCGATCCGTCCCAATCTCAGCATCATCTCTTTGCCGCAACGGTAAGTTGAGACGAGCCTCTAGTTCAGCCAAGTTAGATTGCATTTGGCAATGCAATACATGGATAGGAAGAATTATATCAGTGTTCTCATAGCAGAACTTTCAATTGCAGATTTGAGTTGTTAAGTTAATAAAAAAATAATAATAAACAGAGAAATTTAAATCATAATAAAAAGATAAATCTGACGAAGAATATCAATGAAGGGAAAAATTTAAGTTGAATATATAGAAAAGCATAATATAAATTCACATTTATAATAAAAAATAAAATTTTTTTTCTCAATTTTATAATTTACAAAAATTAACTTTGAGTAGTAAAATTTTTCAAATCTGCAATTGAAATTTCGGAACAGTGTTATGCCGATTTTCGGGCAGTTTCCTTAGGTGACTGCTCGATTACTACAAATTTTTAAAACCTTCATTTGGCAAACCCTGTTACTTCAGGGCAGCCGATTTTCTCGCGATCCTAAAGAAGCGAAGATTGCGAAAAAGCAGCTGAAGGACTCCCCGTCGTATAGTGAATTTGTAATACGAGCAGAGTAGAAGAGAAAAACATGTGTCGGACGGACGGACAGATGTAAGGGCTTCAGACTTGCTGCAGACTGACGTATAAACGTAAGAACTTCAAACTAAGTGCAGACCGACGAACAAACGGATGTGCTTAAACTAAATACGAACGGACGAACGAACGTATGTAAGCCATGGAAACAAGTCAGAGTTTGTTAGTTACTGACATATGGCTTTCGCGTGGTATATACCCACTTCTTTGCCAGACAGATCAGTGAGGAGGTAGGGTCCAGGACCTACAAGCTTGTGTACCCAATTTTTCCAACTTCACATTATAGTGACTAGTTGCTTCTCTTTGGTAGAATTTGCGACGAATACTTAATCCAGCAGCTTCCTGTTCAAATTCTAAATTTTCTTCTATACAGGGTACTTACAACAAATTCATGCGAGGAGAAGACTTAATGCCAATTCCATCCGGATCAATTTTACCGCCCATATCACTTGCCCCATCCAACATCAACCCCTTATTCTTTAGGCCCGCTGTTGCCGCCTACAGTGAAGGCCACTACGGTTTTGTATGCTGACCTTGAAAAAAGATATCTAATATTTTGACTCAGACATAATAAAATTTATGAATCCGTTCGGCTTTACCTGTCGTATATGCACAAGACACCAGAAAAACTTGCACAGATGGTAAAACGAAAACAAGTTTAAGAATCGCAATTCAAAGAAAAGGTCTTTCCATCGATCTTGAGGCTCTTCGGCATCTGTATTTTTCCTAACATGGAGAACTTGGTATCACCCTAAACCAGGCAAAAAAAGATCTTAAAACCTATGCATCCCACGTTAGTTCTAACAATATCTCGTCATTGCAAAGGGAAAGGGAACAGCACCATAAATTTCTTCATCCCCAATGAACAGATAAATTTTAAATTGTTTTACCATAACTGTGGCGTTAGTTAGTTCAACAAAATTTTTCTTGACGCAAAATCGTGCCAAGTCAATATCCTTACCCTTTCCGAAACATAGTTGAATGATTCTCATATTAACGAAGAGATCCTTGACAGTAACTGGGGTATATACAGATATGATTGAGATCCTCATGGCACAGGACAATCACGAGGATGTGGTATATTAATTGTACACAATTGCTTTACGAGCGAGTTAGAAACCTCCACGGAATACAAATTGTTCCAGCATAAAGTAGTTACAATAGAGCTGGAAAGATCTAACCAATTTATTGGCGTATTCTATGTCCCCCCAAAATCCAACGATACTGTCTACGACGACGTTTGTTAATTCATAGCTAGAATCACAGTAATTACAAATGAGGAAGATCAAATTATCATTACTGGTGATTTTAATCGGCCAAACTTAAAATTTGTGGTGGATGAAGAAGACGGCCTCCTTCTTCCTATCAATCTCCTAAATAGTAATGATTTCAATCTCATAAGCACCCTTTATGGTAACGATTTGCAGCAAGTAGTTCCTATACCCAACCAAAATGACACATGGCTAGACCTAATTTTTTCTAACGCTTACGACGAGGTAGTAGTGAGTTCAACTGATGACAGCGAGCATTTTTTTTCAAATTCAGTTCATCACTCTGCTTTTACTGTCGAATATTGATACTTTTAATCCTGTATCGTACAATTCCACTATTGTATATGACTTCCGAAATGGCAACCATGATAAAATTACTAGTCTTTTATCCCGAGTGAATTGAAATGATATGCTGTCAACGTTAGGTTCGGATACAGCTCTATCCACCTTTTATTCTATAATCTTTAACGCCGTTGAATCATTCATACCTAAAATGAAGAAAAAAGACAAAATTTCAGAACCATGGCTAGGGAGCGATCTCGGGCATTTACGTAACCAAAGAAATAAACTCTACGAGCTCCTAAGAAGGAGGAAGGATGCCAGCGATGAGATTAAGAGTAAATAGAACGATCTTGCTCTAGAATTCAAATCCCAAGATGCATATCAATCGTATGTTAACGTTGTAGCGGAGAAAACTATTTCTAATCCTAAAAAGTTTTTTGACTTTGTAAACTTGAAGTCTAAAACTTATGGCTACCCTTCGATAATGACACACAAAGACTCGATTTCATCTAGTACAGAACAGATCTGTGAGCTTTTTGCTGACCATTTTCAGCATGTTTACTACAATCTTGCTACTTCGCCAGACTTAGAGCCGCCGGAAATAGCGTCAAAACGTTTTGATTTCTGAAGATGAAATTCTCCAAGCTATTGAGGATCTTGATTTGAATAAAGGACCTGTCCTAGATCTGATTCCATCCTGCTTTTTGGCCCTCTGTAAAAGTGATCTGATTAGACCCCTCTTCATTATTTTTAATAAGTCCCTATCTACGGGTAAAGTAGCTATGAAAGCCATCCTTTATAATACAAATACATAAAAAAGGTGAAAAGCGGCTTGTGGTGAACTACAGGGGTATGCCAAAACTGTATGAAAATATTATATTTTGTAAAATTTCTCCCCTTATTGAACCATTTCTGAATGAAGAGCAACATGGCTTCCGTAAAAACAGATCAACTACTACTAATCTAATCACTTTGACGTCAGATATTCTTAGTGGAATGGAGCAAGCAAATCAGATTGATGCCTCATACACAGATTTCAGCAAAGCATTTGATAGAGTGAACCATGGAAATCTGTTAAACAAACTCCGTAGCTTCGGCATATTCGGTTCGCTACTAAGCTGGATTCAGTCCTATTTAAAAAATCGCACACAATTTGTCAAGTTCAAGGTCAGTTGCCACGTGTGATCAATTTCGCCTCTGGAGTTCCTCAGGGCAGTCATCTCGGTCCACTTCTATTCAATATTTTCATCTCAGATCTTTCAAAAGCGCTGTTTGATATTCCGCACATTTTTTATGCCGACGACCTCAAACTGTATCACAAAATACAATCTTTAACTGATATTTCTTTTCTCCGGTCCAAATTAACCACCCTTCAACAATGGTGCGATGTGAATCACCTTGAGCTTAATTTAGAAAAATGTCTCATAATAAACTTTTCAAGAAAAAAGAATGTCATCATACACAATTATGAAATTAATAACACACAAATGAGAAGAGTTGAAAGAGTTGTAGACTTTGGCGTAGTCTTAGACTCCAAACTCGGTTTCAACCTTCACTATGATGAAGTTCCGTGTAAAGCTAACAAGCTGCTAGGTTTTATTAAACGGAGAGCGAAAGAATTCATGAATATTTTGGCAACATAATCATTGTTCGCCTCGCTAGTCCGTCCTGTTCTCGAATGCGGCTGCATAATCTGGGACCCTATATACGAAATCTATAGCCGCAGACTTGAGTCTGTACAAAAACAATTTTTACTTTTTGCCTTGAGATCTCTGCACGACCTGCTTTGTCTGTACGTCTACCTTTCGACGTCTTAAGGTGTAATATTCAAGTTCCGTTTTTGTTAGACAAGATTCACTTTCACGATCCTGTTAGAGTCACTAGGCACATTCTCATGTTAACCACAAGTACACACCACACCAATTATGCAGACAATGAGGCGATTAACAGATGCTGTAAAATCTTCAATAAGTTTAGCGATCATTACTCCCCAACCACTTCCAAGTTCTCTTTTAAGTCCAAAATATTACAAATCCTCAATTCCACGTATTTTTGTTTTTAATTCAATTTGCTATGTATTTGTATTTTTGTTGTCAATTCAATTTGTTAATTATTTGATTTAAATTGTGCCTTGTTTGGTGACTAAATAAATAAATTCAGAAAGTCGAGACTTCAGATTTTAATGCGGTTCATGTGTTGATTATCTTCTGCCGGATTCGTGGGCAGAGCGCGCCAAATATTTCGAAGGGCTCCAGCACAACCACGGGGTCTTTCAAACATTTTAGTTGCCCCAATAGCTAGGACGATCTGCCGTGGCAAATCATGTGCTGTGCGAATGTGGCAAAGTAAGGAGAACGTAGAATGATAAGAAGATCGCAGTGCGCAAGTGATTGCGGACAATCTATGATCCCAATCCTTCTGGGTTGGATGAACATAGGAAAGGATCGCAGCTAAAAGGGTGCAATTCAGCCGTTCTGACGTATACTGGCGTCAGTTGGTGTTCGACACCGTACTGCTCAAGCAGACTCTTAAACTGCCGAGATCGAAACTGAGCTCCGTTGTCCGAATATAGGTGTTCTGCTACACCAAACACATAGAACACGCGCCTCTCTAAAAATTTCACGATAAGTAGAGTCGTAAATTTGCGGATGAGTTCCGCCAGCCGGAACTTATACATCTGGTCTAGAACATCTCCGGTAGAAAGTCGAGGGTATGGACCGAGTGAATCTATTTACAGAAGCTGGAATACGCGCTCCAAAACGTTGAGTTGGCTCACTGGAGGTCGAAGAGTCTGGTTGGGAGCTTAAGTGCGTTTACAAGTTTCACGGGTAGCTACATAAGAACATTTTAGGCCAAAAGAAGTACTTCTTAACGCGCCAAGGCGTCCGACTGTAGCCACCTTGATCTCTGAGAGGGTGGCCATGTGCGCGAAAAATCAGATTGTATGTTATCTCCCCCGGTACCCAGAGCTTCCAAGGCTCTTCTTCCTACAACGAGTCACCGGTTGCGTATCTATTTGCCGTGATATATAGTTATTCACCACCTTCAAATCAGACAAGTGTGCTTGTTGGGTTACGATGGATTGCTTTAACTCCTTGTAGTTATCTGAAATAAAATGTGGGCTATCCAAATCTATCTCGATAAGACCCTCGTTATCACCACCAGTTCAGCTCTTTCTGGCGAAACATCCACGAGAGAGTATCAGGTACGATATTTTGTGTTCCTTTCCAGTGTGTTATGGAAAATTTAAAACCTTGTAGCTTAAGAGTCAATCGTGTCAGGCATCCGTGTAGGTCGGCTTGATTCATCAACCATTGTAACGAAGCGTAATCGATGATGATCTCAAACGGATGGCCTTTTACATATGCTTGGAACTTTTTGACGGCCGTCACCGCTGCCGCCCTGAATGGACATTTTGACATCCTCGTAAACTCTACAAGTTATACCCTGCAATAATCGCGCCGTCACCTAAGCAAACTGCTCAAAAACCTTCCTAACTCCTATCCGGAATTTTACTTGCAGATTCGAAAAAGACATTTTTTTTTACTATTCCAATTCAAAATTATGAATCTTGGGAAAATTTTTTTTTTTGATTTCTGTTTACTTTTATTAAATATCAATTTTAGATCATTTTGCTTTTATATATTTAATTTGGACTTTGCGTTATAGTTATATTCTTTATGACTTTTACCTTTTCCTACTATTGCTTAAATTTTTTTATAATGTCAATTTGCATATTCCGAACAAATTTCAAATCTACAAGAAAAATGTGGATGTGGCAACACTTTTCCTGTTACACATGCACGTATCGTATTGGCAAAGGCAAGCGGGTAGCGAAATGAGTGGAAGCCCCGTCAACTACGGTCGGAAGAGTCTCGCAAGGGACAAGAAGCAACAACGGGGAGTTACGTTTGAGAGCTCGGGCGAGTATGTCAGAAGGTTAAGACTGATTTCAACGGGATGGCTTTACGCCTTTTTTTTAGAAAAATTATCCGTTGGTTCCGATCACATTACTTGGACCACTTAGTTCGTTACGCGTATTAAGAAAACGTGAATGACTCAAGTCAAGGAATTTTGCCCGCTCGTTTCGTTCGGTTTATTATATGTTGAATTAGTTTAGAACATAGTGAAGTATTAAATGAAAAAATTGAATCGCAAATTATCTTATGCATTGAAACGCGCGAAGTGATCAACTCATCGCTGGCGTGGTTAGCGGCCCAAGTGAATAATAAGCGATCTCGGGTGAAGCTTAGTCCTAGAATAGTTGTATGTGAATTCAAAGAGTGGCTAAAAAGAAAAGTATCTTGGCAATTTATCGATTGGGAACACGACAACCGATGAGCTAAAAACGATATGATTTATGCGAGAAACGTGCGGAAATTAATGTAAACTGGCCAGTAAGACGAAATTAATCGCATTAAATGCCTGGCGAAGGTTTTGAATATGTTTACATAGGGAATTTGGTGGCTGATTGGTAGAATTTTGCACAAGAAGGTTCACAATGGTGAAACTTTTACATGGGGCTCGCTATGTCGTCCAACGTTGCCTGGCTGAAGAGATTTCGTTTGCTGAACTGCGACGATTTTAGACCAATAGTGGCCAAAATCTAGAAAATTTTTGTTGGCTGCTTGTTGGTGAAATAACGGAAAGCCCGTAAATGTGTTTGGAACAGGAAAATTTATTTTAACGGAAATAAATCAGTGTCAAGTGAGAAGAAAACTTTTAGAAAGGCAATATTTTCTTGAGCAAGCAAAGTCGTTAGTAAAATTTTTATGAATCAGCGCGATTAAAAAGTACCAAATAAGTTATTCGAAGAGATATTCTAGTACAAGAGACGGTGGTGATGTATTGATTGCCCGCAGCGTATGAGATTTTCGGAGGGGAGTGCCACGCTTCTAAAAGGTTAGAGCCCTAACCAACTTGAATAGTGAAATTTTTTTGGAGGCAATCGTTTGAGTGATTTTGAGGCTCTAATCTTGATAGGCTGAGGAGATGTTTGTCACTTTCTGGATATGAGAGTCGTTTGAAAAGATTCTGTAGAAAAGTAGTTTGTACGCTGGAATGGAACTTCAAAAGTACAAACTTATTAGCATGCTTACAAACGTGTAGAGGCATTGGGCATTTATTATTGCAAGGATATTACGACGATGTACAGCTGGCTTTGAAGGATATTTAAAAAATGAAATTTTAGTGGCTTGGAAATGTGGTCAACAGTTGTTGTTATGATATGATAAACTCAGCAAGCTATCGGTCACATTGGATGAATGTTTTAGAAAGTTGGTTTGTGATTTGAATGGAAATTTGGGCTCAATAACTTATAATTACAGTGCGGAGCGTAAGAAATTATAATTAGAAGTGGAGGTATCGCAAATGCTTAGACAAATGCATGTGACGTACTTCTACAAGAAGATAAGGCTTTTCTAAAAACATAAAAGCATACGATCGGGACCAGGACAATATCAATAAAGATTCGGATTTGAATATGGACACGTTGATTCATTCTTTGCTGTTGATACGATCACGTTATCAGTCATTGTATCAGGTTAGCCTTATTTCTAAAGACTACATAATACAATTGTATAATAATATATACATAAAATGTGCATTAGGGTCAAATTTGGTCTTTAGGATGATAGCCAGCGAAGTCCAAAGACTCGGTGATCTCCTTTTTTTGGAACAATCAAAAAATTTAAAAATATAAAAATAAAATTAAGAGTAAATGCTGCCGATCGTTCCTACTCTAGTAACGATAAAATCTATGGGTAAAACATACGATTTTGGACGATATTTCATGCGTTTTTCACCGACATAGACTAAATATGGTACCATATTTTTGTTTATAAGGTATAAACTTCTCTATAGATAGACCTACGCTCATGTCAGAAGGGTTTTGTACTCAACTTACAAAATGCAGTAACCAGCAACGAATAAAATCAAGAAACATGTAAAAGATGATTTTATTGGAGGAAATATGAAATTCGAAGATCATACTATTCTTAACAAAATTGAATGAATTTTGACTTCTGAGGTATTTGTTATTGCTGTATACATAAATATCTCCCTTAATAATTTTTTCAAATTTTTTAGATCACAGGTGTCACGGGGGAGGAAACACATTTTTGATGTATTCCGCCCCCCCCCCCCCCCCCACTGTAGCTCCCATAAAGAACTTTCATTTGATACTCATATCGGCTACCTTTGATGAAATTTTTTTTCAGGTGTCACTCCCCTGTACTGTAATTATCGATTCATGGCCAATTTTTTTCGAATCCTTGAATGGTTATAAAGGCCTTTTGCTAGGAGCTCTTTTCTACCTCCTCGACTTGTTTCATCTATGAGTATTAATTGTCAGTACTCATCTCAATTCATTAGATTGAATCAAGTGTTGAAAGCATGCACCTAAAACTTTGAAGTTGCGGAAAAATAACTCAAAATTATTCAATCTTCCCATTTAAAACAGCCACCATTTTGTTTTATGGTTACTGATGCCACTATCTGAACCGACTCTCATAGATATTCATATTACCTATCATTCCTGAAATTTTCATGCAAATCCTAGCAAAGCTGTAGTGTCTGAGTCGGTGAAAAACGCATATTGTTCCATAGTAATACAGGAAAATTCAAGTCACTATAACTTCGTTAAATACCATTCGATCTTTATGAAACTTTATAAATAGTCATCTGTGTACTTAGTTTTATTGAATTTAAGGCTACCGTTTAGATTTTATTCAAGAAAACATACAACCGATAAATCACACTATTACCAACAAAATTGAATGAATTTCGACTTCTCATGTATTTTTTGTTGTTTTACTCATAAAGGCCTACATTCATAATTTTTTTCAGATTATTCGGATGAAAGGTGTCCAATCGCGAGGGGGGTTACGCGAAAAGTTCGTACGTGTCTCCTTCCCCTGCTGCCCTCGGTACCGATAAAGCAATTTTAAGACTTGTTTTGGAAAGATCTCATTAAGACCTTTCCAATGACACCCTACTCGACTACCAATGGTGAAAAAATTGTTTTAAAGGTTAGTCCCTTTGAACAATTTTTCCACCCCAAAACTTTCAAGAGGTCACCACTTTTGACCTTTCTACAAAGTTGCATTGCTGTAGCTTCTATAGTTCCGGAGAAAAAGTGCTGTGACATACTGACGGGCGGACGGACAGACTGACACAGGTCGTGATTGCAATAGGGTTTTGTATTTTAGCCCAAAACCCTAAAAAATAGGTCAGCAAATGCGTTAATTACTTTGTTATTTCATTCAATATTATCATTGGCAAATTTGACAGAATAAGAGATATTTTATTTAAAACAAGAAATCGTGGGTGATCACAAAGCCGCACATTTACCCTCTAGTATTTTTTCTACTATATTTCTTACACGAGTCATCGAGCAAAACTTACATGATGAATGTAGTTGAACCTCTTGATTAATTTAGTACATGTTGCAAAATAATTATTATCTTGTGTAATATTTAGTATCCAAAGCAACTGACATGACCCAAAGTTAATTTTTGCCCCAAAACTGTGCATACAATAATGTTAAACAAACATAATCGTAGAATCAAAATAGTAAGTTCAAAAATAAATTGTTTCGACATGTGCGTTATATAGAAACATTTGTAGACTAAAACGCTAAAATAGTAAGTTTTGTTTATATTTTGAAATGATTGTTTTCCAATATTTTCGGCTATTTGATTTCTTTATTATCAAACGATTTTAGATGTTTAGTACTTATGTTATTTTTTACACAATCCTTCCATGATCACAGTGTTAAGAACCGTACAAATGAAAAATGTCTAAATCTCTCTGCAACTTACACACTTACTCCAAAAATAGTGTTTAGAGAAATTCCAATAAGAATCAAGAGATAACTAGGTAAAAGAAATTATAAAAGTAATTCGAAAAGAAATAAAAATGAATTGTTAAACTGTAAACTCGGTCTTTCCACTTCCCTTAAAATCCTGACCGGGTATGGGACCCGCAACGATGGTAGGCCACTCCACTAAAATGAGCTAGCCATCGGGTGAGCTCTCCCCTTTTATTGCGTTTCAGTTGCTTTTGCCCGGGTAGATGTGGCCTTCTGCTCACGTGCTCTTTTATAATATAGCGGTATGTGATTCCATCGCATAATACTATAACATAAATTGGCTTCGTTTATATTGCTCATTTAACGGGAAATTCATGCAAATTATGTTTGTATGAGTTTTTCACTCAAATGAGAAATATATGGCCACGTCTTTATTTGGATGTTGATCCGGTTGGGAGGGTGCGAGGGGGCACCGCTTCCACCTGGATGCCCCACTCCTCTAAGTCCGTCCGTTTTCTAAAGGCCCTATTTGTCCTCTGAACCAGCAAGTCCATAGTCCTTAGCAGGTTACTTCCTTTCTCGACTCCGGTCGATAATGACCGAACCTTTTCAAAATTCGTGGATGCGAAAAATATTTTTTTAGTGGGCCTTGTGCTGGGGAAAAGAACCCGCCCCACGACACCGCAACGCTAGCCTGCCAGCGCATTCACGCGTCCCTAGACAAGGCCAAATCTCGGCGGATACTACCATTCCTTCCGCTGAGGCAACAGACCATCGCTGCAGTCCTGCACAGACATTTAACATAACTATTTCACTACAAACCAAATCCGTTATTCGCTTCCGATACTCTTTAGGAATATTTGCCTTAGCTGGTTTGAAAGTTTCGTTGATTCTCTCCGTTGTTTTGTCTGGCGTTGTTTGACCTTTGTTCGGGAAGTAACGCCTACATTATACCTGGTTAGGAGGGTTCAAAAGTCGAAAGTTTTTCAATTATTTTACAATATTAATAACACGTTATATTAGGGAGATAAACAATTCCAATGGAACCAGGCACTACAAATATCTACGGGTTTTGCAGAAAATTTCAATAATTTTTTATGTCATTAATGTTTGATAACAATCACTTGAACAAAAGATCAATGCGTTGTGCAGAAAATGACGGCGAATTTAAATATCTACAATATTCTAGGTTCTATCTTTGGGCCAAGTTGTTGGCATTTGAATGATATTTTTTGATTTACTAATTGCTTTAAAAAACACTTCTGCCAGGACCACTTCTCTACCTCAAAGCCTTTGGGTGCTGACTCGACGTGTCCGTTTTACTCTCTTTCTTTATATTTTATTGCTACCCTATTAAATCTCCACTGGACCGTTTAATTTTAATGAACTACCGTCAACTAAACTTAACCAATTTATTTCTTTTTGTTTCAGGTAAGCGCAATTAAAAAAAAATACAGCATGTGTATTCGTAACCTCGTAAGTAAGAAAAATATTGAAAAAAAGTTTCAATACTTGAACATTGGCGTGGAAACCAGTTGGGTATGGTATTTGATAAAAATAACTATCAATTGGAGTCATCCTAATAACCCATAGTACAATTCGTATGATCCTAAATAATTTAGTCCCCAAATAAAATTTTCATTACCAGGTTTGCTCTGGACTCTCTGCTTAGAAAATAAACGTTCTTATTACAAAATTATTTTAATGTGCAGGAGTCCATCAAAATTGTGTAACTACCGGCGCTTAAATCTATTCCAGGCATCTCCAATTTCATTGATACTCACGCCTAAACAGTTTTAGTAGACACTAAAACAATTCCTATCACCCATAAAAATCAATTATAATACCAGTAAAAAGCCGATTGTGATCTGCATAATTACAGCAAATAACGAATGGTTAATTAGTCATCATATCACATAAATTTTGCTTTTACCATCGTCATCCACTCCTTGTTGTGGACTCTGTGAATAGCACTGCAAAGTTATAATGACGATGAATGACATGAATTGCCATTTTATTGGCCTACCCCCTTAGACGCATTGAATTTGATGAAGCATGGGTCGCCTGTAAGATGTATCATTAATAATAATATGACAGTTTCTCAGACTTGTTGAGGGTGGTAGGTAATGAATTGAACAATTTTGAAAAAAGGTTTTGTATGTCTTTTGCTAAATTACTTTGATGGGAATTATAAGAATCATATGAGTAGAAGTTTTATTCAGTAAAATTCGATCAATCATTATATAAGGAAGTGGTGTAGGTTATTCGAACGAAAGAGTTTTCAAAGGATTACTGGAATTCTCTAATGCTTGTGATCAGCACAAGTGAAATCAATTTTGTTGTACAAAGTTAGCTTGGATGATGATAATGAAATAAATAAAATAAGGTTCGTTTTAGTACATGACCATGCATAGCTTTTATTCACAAGGGTTAGATTTTCAACTTATGAACAGAATTCGGGTATTTTTGGTGATTATCACACCTTAACGATGAGTAAATTAGCACGAGAAATATATCCACATGGTAAAAAATCAACTGAATAAAGCATCTATTGATAATTTCACAAAGTCAATTTTATGAGAAATTTTATTCCTAATTTGATACTTTAAAGTTAAGGTTACACAAGTTGCTAAAAATTAATATTTCCTTGTTATTAGTATAAACTCTCTGTTGCGCAATAACCAGCAAAAGATTCCGAATTCAACGTCGAAATTGCTTCAAATATTTTTCCAACACCTGGTAACTACTTCAACGCAGCTTCCATAATAAATGGTACCATAAATTAAATATTTAAGTGTTGGAAGCATGTTTCCCTCAAGTCTTGGTAAACATTTAAAATTTAGAGTTGATTTTAACCGAACCCTCGCACTTAACACGACGGCAATGTTTACCATTTCAGCATTTACAAGATCATTCATAAAACTTTATAGAGCTTTAATATCCATTGCTTCAGTGTAAATTTAATTCATCTTATAAAGCCGGAAGGAGATGCATTTCATTTATTTCGAAAAAGTTTTAAGAGGAAGAGAAAAAATTTACTAATTTGGAAACTTACGAAGAAAAAAAACTTAAGGGTTTAGTTCTCAAAAGAAATCTACTTGATCTAATTTCAAAAAGAGGCTACTTTACATAATGATTTCATAAGTAAAGTAACGGATGAAATAAGCTTAAATTTCTTTGAATTCCAAGGCACAAAAAAAAAATTAACAAATAATATTTCTATATCTATATGATTCTTCATTTTAATGTAATTATATCTCGACAAATTATCCTCATTCGTTTAATTAGAGCTTGCTTAGTATCCAAGAAATCCGAAAAATTGTTCTCAGAATGCTAATTATGTCCGATCCCATCTGAAAGATTCCACATAAATATAATCTCATTCCATGTGAGCTTTACCCTCAAAGGAACTCATTAGAATTCTTACCTTTTATATCATCTACACATTACTCGTAAAAAGGAAACCACTTCCAATAATCTGTTTGAAATTCTAGAACGAATTCCACAGAAGATTTCTGGGATGAATATTAACAGATTGGTGGAAATGTGATTTTATATTTTTTACGGTTTTGGATCTTGAGGAATGTATTAAAATTAGATTCGAATAAAAATCAAGGTGACAATCATTCATTACATATTTTGTTTAATGCAAAAAACTAGTACAAAATATAAATGAACTCTGTACTTTTCAAAAATAAAACGGTCACATGAGTGATATTGCAAACTGTTTTGTTGAAACAATAATCATTTAATTCCGAAAGCGCTTAATTTTTAATTTTTCTACTGTACTGCTGATTTTTCGACTGTTACATCATTTGGAATTACCCGTTTCGAATACGATTTGAAGATGAAAGATTAAAGTTAACTCAATGTTTGAATAATTAAACTAATCATCCAATAAATCTTGTGTGAAGATGAATTTCAATTTCTGCAATAACTCTAATAGTTTTTTCTGCGAAATTCCAGGAGGATTTAAAGATTAATGTAGGTAGCAGTAGATTTTCTTTAAGATGTCGAACAAATGTTCATTTAAATTTGCTTATATTTCACTTGTGTGTAATAAATCAGAATAAATGTTGGGCTCCGCGATGAAAAAATGTGGGTTAGTAATTCAGAAAATTTATTGAAATTAATTGAAGCTCGTTGCTAGAAGGCCTTTCAAACTTCTGTAAAATTCAAGGCAGTAGTTTATTTTCAAAACAGTACTAATCTATATTTTATTTGCCCGCATTGCCCCTGCTTCTAATATTTTTAACAATTTTTGGATGCTCTTCGACTTACTGTTCAAGGTCTAAGGCTTCCATGCCTAGTATTCTTAGTGTTCAGACGTATTTTTCATTTCCTTTATAGATTAAATAATTTTTTAAAATGCCCTTCAAAATTTGAGTAATTTTATTCCACAATGTTTGTTTGTTACATTTGCACCATTATTGTACACGAGTATTGTTTCCGAGAAAAAACACACAGTCAACAACTCATAACTTTATTTTCAAAATGAGACGGCTACAAAAATAATAACTCAAACGAAAAAACTGGAGGTCCACTCACGCTCGTTGTCTCGGTGAAAACTTCAAATCCACCAGTCCCTTGTTGTGAGACGCGAACGTTTCAGTTCGGCGTTGTCTCTCATCACACACACTGAGTCAAGTTGGCTTCATTTCACCCAGTGAAGCTGGCTCCGTATCACAAGTGGATGTCATTTGGGGGCGTTGATACGATGTGTCGCTACGGGATGTGGTTACACAACATCCATGGGTCGTTCATCGTTCGAATCTCGAACATCCTGCCCGGCTGAACCGCCCCGGTTGAGGATGATGTCTGCGTCTACCTCAAATATGAGATGACCCTCGGCTGTTCGCTCATCGCTATTATATTCGACGCTTGCAACTCGCACCAGACCGTCACTGCCCGGGTGGATACCGATGACGCGTCCAATACGCCAGTGGTTAGGAGGTAGCAACTCGTTCTTGATGACCACGATGTCGTTTGTCCGGAGGTTCAGTTCTGGACGTGCCCATTTACTGCTCGTCTGTAGAGTCGTCAGGTAGTCATCTTGCCGTCGTTGTCAAAATTGTTGAAAGATCTTTTGGAGGCGTTGCCAGTGTTTGAGTCAATTCTCGGGAACTTTGAAAAGTGTACGTTCTGGTCGGGCCGTGAGTGGGTGCCCAACAAGGAAATCATCTGGTGTCAGCGCCAAGTGGTTGTCTTCCGGATCATCGTGTAGTACGATGAATGGCCGCGAATTCAGGCAGGCCTCAATACGTACAAGCAGGTAATCGAGGGTGTGAAATTGCATAATCTGTTGACCCATTATGCACAGGAGATGCTTCTTTATATAGTGGACCGCTGCTTCTCACGGTCCACCATGGGGGGGGCGCAGACGGTAGGTTAAAATGCCAAAGGACGCCAGCATCGGAGGTATGCTGCCTCACACAATCGCTGCTCCATTGACGTAGATGTTCTCGCATAATTCGGTCAGCACCAATGAACTGGGTGCCGTTGTCGCTATATAAATTCGCGCAGTAGCCTCGTCTATTGATGAATCGGTTGAATACGTCCAGGAAGGCCTGTGTGGAGAGGTCTTCCGCTAACTCGATGTGTAGTACCTGGGTACAAATACACGCAAAAATAGCAGCATACGTTTTGACAGTTGTCTTCGCTCGTTTGCCTCCTAAGCGAATGGTGAATGGCCCGCAGTAATCGACTCCCGTGTTAGTAAACGGAGGCGCAACCATTAAAGGTGATCGTGGTCATTTGCTGCTGTACGACGGTGTAATCGACAGGTAATGCATCGATGGATGTGCTATTTGATAACCGCACGTGCATGTACAATCCAGTACCGACCTCGGATGAATGCAGCATGGCTTTGATCCCACCATGCAATGTGGCCTTTTGTGCATCGTCAACTTTCAACTTGGTCAATGCACATGTTCAGGGTAGTATGATGGGATTCCGTTGGTAGTCTAGGATGGGTACATGAGCTTGGCATCCTCCAAGTCGTAACACACCGTCGTTCCCCAAAGTCGGCTTCAGCGAAACCAAAGTGCTTGTTGCTCCCACTAAATAATGAGAGCGGAGAGAATTATTATCTGTAGGTGTTCTGGAAGTGAACAAAATTGCTTCTTGAAGCGGCTATAACGTTGAAATGAAAAAAAAAAACTCCCCTGTTCAACTCCAATTGATCACAGAAACTTTATTGTATTGTTGCAGTAATTTTTATACATAAAATATCATTAGCTTGCATTTCATTTTGGTATAAAAGTTCATTCATATACCCAAACGCTCAGCAAATTCCATTTAGGTTACATATAGTCGCTGATTTGCAGAATGTAACCATTCACTCCAATGTTGATCTATCTATGTTGGAATTTGCTGATCGATGCGGTCAATTATCGACTGGTTTGCTGTTGGATGGTGGTTGACCTGCTACTATCTTCTTCTTCTTTGTTCACTGCAGCCCCTCTCAGGCCTTCGCTTAGAGATAGCTAGAGTATCTCATTTTTCATGACCGTATTAATTTTTTCGGAATTTGGTTTGGTCAGTACCATGCTCCCGTGTGCTTGCTCAACTATGATATGATCTGATTAAATCAGTACATATCACCACTGAGTGAACACTCGTAGTCTGTCTGAAAAATCCCCTGAACTAAATCACGCTGCTCCCAACGAGATTTGAACCTGGGACCTTCGGCTTATGCGTTTATGCTCTAACAACTAGACCACACAGACTGACCTGCTACTATCAGGCGATGTTATAATGGGACGTATTAGCGCTAGTTGGTGGTATATTTGTTGTTTTAGCATTATTCCTAACATTGCCGCCCGCCAAGAACCTTTAAGGTTTTTAGTTAGATTGTGATGTAGTTGATGTTGATAAGTCATACCATGTTGTCTGCGTACGGTTCCGCCTTAGACAAAATTTCGCTCTGAAACGGTGGATGAAAAGAAGACTTGCAGCGACTATTCCTAACGTGATGATGATGGAGATGGTAATACTCGGCCCATGTTGTCGGATCGTTGACCAGGAGATTGTTTAGAAGTCATGAAAGAGCGATTGCTCCTGTTTAATATAAGTTCCGAAGGACTCTTCCGATTTGATGAAAGCTGGAGCTGAGAGCTTAGGGACGGATTGTAAGCTTATGGTCTGGTTGAAGATTGGTGCATGCGGAGGGACATGAACTGACAAATTTCTAGTAGATGTCATCCATGTAGCAGTGAGCAGAGAGTCCGCAATTTTCAAACTGCAGTCTTTAGTGAGCTTCACTACACCTTTCCCGTTCAGGATAATGTTTTGCCGGTCACTCTGACATACACTTTGTCCAGGTACTGCTGATGGAGCTACAAACATCTAAGTATTGCTATCATATAGCTATTTCCACACTATCCTTGATGTCTGAAGGTATGCATTTCACAAGTATCTCTTCCAAATACTTTATGTAACTCGTTGATTGTACAATTTGGTTTTGCGTTGACGTCATAAAGCACGCTGATGTCCACTGCGTACTGATCGGTCATTACCTGCAAAAGTTCATTAGGCGTAAATTCGAAATATCGCTGCAGGTTGTAGTTGAAACCCAAAATTGATGATGGAATATCAAAGGCTTGAAAGGTGTTGTTTCCAAGATTCGAGGGTACTGGCTTGGGTTTAATCATATCACATGAGCGTGTTTCAAAGATGGGAAGGAACGTTGTTAGGATCAGGTTGCTCTTATCCACATCGAATTGAGTTTCGTCCATCATTCGGTATGTAATTCGCAAGTGGTCTGGGAGTAGTGTTTAAGCGTGGTTGATGTCTCCTAAGGCGTCATTGGTGTTGGTTGAATCCCAGATGCTAGATCGTGAGGATATGCTGGAAAGCAAACTGGAAAACTTATGATATGTATACCTCGCTAGATAGTTCTCGGCTCACTTGAATATTGTTTAAGATGGATGTTGAGTTTGTTGTGGTCGATTGTTTTGTACCAGTGGCTAAATTCGCTTATGCGGTCTAAGCCTCGTTGGAGTTGGCTCTGGAATCGTTGCAGCTGTGTTTGATCCTTCCCGTCGTGCATTACTTTGGGCTCACCGTATGTGGAAGAGTAGAGCTTCTTCTATCTTGTCTGTATTAACCGCCGACCGTTGGATCGAAACCTCATGACGAGAGACCAGGGACCATCGTCGTCAGTTTGGATGCTGATCTCACTCTCACAAACACCTTCAATGGTCGAAACTCGGTGCAAATGGGGTCGTCTTCCGCTGTTGACAATGCCGGTGACATCCAAACAGAGTCGTTCAAGTTGCAAATGCTTGAGGGTTCGTTCCACCAAAGCGAATGAAACTGCAGTCCAGTCGGTGTAAGTCTGCGACTGACACAATCGACTGGGTTGACGTTGGAAGGCATATACCGCCAGCGACTAATATCCGTATGCTGTTGCACCTACGTAACTTGGTTAGAAACAAACTGTTTCATGCATTCAGGTGGCTTCGTAAGCTAGCACAGGACGATGCTCGAATCGCTGTGTAACGTGTAGTCAACGTCGGACAGTTGCAGCGCTTCAAGAACGTTGATCAAAGTAGTAACTAGGAGATGTGCGGCTGACAACTCCAGTCTAGGGATAGTGACCGTCTCGTCCTTCCGTATGGAAGTGACCTTTGTACGTGCAGTGACAAGGGCTATTCGAGTGTGGCCCTCGTTGTCGACACTGTGTACGTAAATGACAGCAGCGTATGCCCTCTTACTAGCATCGCCTAAGCCGTGCAGACTGGTCATTGTAGATTTCTGCATACCGAACCGCCGTGGTATACCAATGTCACAAAATTGCCTGATTTCATTGCGAAAGGTCTGCCATTCATTCCGCAAGTTAGGAGGTAAGGGCTTGTCCCAATCGTATCCTGCTTTCCAAAGGGATTGAATGAGAAGTTTTCCTCGCACGATTACCGGTGCTGAGAGACCTGTCGGATCGTAGAGTTTCGCTACGTCGCTCTGTATGATTTGTTTAGTCGGTAATATGTCCGCATCCTTGATATCGATCTTGTAAAGCAACTCATCCTGTGTTGGATTCCAATGTAAGCCGAGCATATCATTGTAGTGTTGGAATTGCTAAGATCGGTGTCTTCTGAAGACGTCGTTGTCCCAGTAATTGCCTCAAGAGTCTCCAGGTCCTTACAATTCCATTCGCGTAGTCTGGGATTGCCATTGCTGAGTATCCTGTCAATAACGTGTGTTAACGTTCTTGCATCATCTGGCGTGTCAGCACTGTCCAAAAACCGTCTACATAGAAGTTACTCAATATATTGTCCTTAGCAGCGGCTGCTCGGCATGCATCAGGGACAACCTCCGAATTGTCCATAGCACATTGTCGTAGTGCCCGTATGGCACTGTATGGACTGCTAGTCATACCATAAGTCACCGTCGTTAACTGATATGTCAACAACGTATCCATTAGGGATTCTCGCCAAAGTATCCATTGCCAACGTCGGCGGCGTGGATCGATCTTGATCTGTCGAAACATCCTCTCGATATCTGCGGTGAGAGCAATGCTGTATCGTCGGAAACGAAGCAGTATCTGCAGGAGCGTATCCTGCAACCTGGGTTCAACAAGCTGCGTATCATCAGCGATACTCTATTGTCCGTTTTGGCGGAGGCATCAAAAACCATACGGAATTTAATCGTACGGGCGTGATGTGGAATGTAGTAACATGGAGTGTCATCACCCTCATCAGGAGGCCAAACAATTGAGAATTTGTCGGATGTGGGTCTCTGCGAGCAAGCGGCGGTTATCAAAGCGGCGTATGAGTTCAGCCCAGACGTCTCCGTAACTAACTATATCCATGCGAAGTCCCAAAAGGGACTGTAGTGCTAAAACTAAATTTAAATTAAATTAAAAAAATATGTTATCAAAAAGCTTTCTAATAAAACAAGATGTATGCTGTTATACAAGTCTTGCCAAGTGGTCGCCTATGCGGACGCCATCAATCGCCAAAGAACTTTTCCTGAAACTCGACAGCGACGCAGAACTAGTACGGCTACAAATCAATAACAGTAAAACAAAGTTTAATATGCGGTCGAGGAAAAATATCTTAAATGCCCTAAATGTCACAGTTGGTGCAAACACCGTTCGTGAACATATCGAAAATTTGCGCGAATTAGTGTACCTCTGCTTCAAGACAATGAGAACCAGCAGTGAAAGAGATGAAATATGCCGAAAAATACAGCTCGCAAATAAAATATTCTATTCAGTTTTGAGGATCTTGAAGACCATCTACATACACAGGAAAACAAAGCTCCAAGTATACAAATCTGTGGCAAGACCTGTGCTATGCTATGCGTGTGAAATATGGACCCTAACAGACGCCCCCTTTGAAAGGCTGGTCCTGAGGCGAACAATCAGAGCGAAGCTATGAGAGGACCAATGGCAAATTCGATCCAATCATGAGCTGCATGGTTTTTGATGCGCCGGAGGTCTCAATGGGCTTTTTCAGACGCAGCGTTAAAAGTGAGCGTTAAACAGGTTATATGGGCAAGAAAAGTGAGAGGCATTGAGGGGACCTGATGGTAAAAACAAGCCAACATTTTGTAGGGTGAACGAGGGTAACGCACACACAAACGCATTTTGTTGATCATTTGGTGGGGGAAATTTATACAAACGCCGGTAATCATTCCGAATTGAACATTCGGTGAAGAAGGTAGTCGTCATGAAACGATTGCCTTTCTTTAATTTGAGTGCAAAAATAGATGCGTGGACGCGAGAAGCTACGCGTTATTCAATAAATTTATAAAAGCGGAGGCCATGTTCAATTTCAGGAAACAACACGACGAATACCTCGATTTCAATAAAGAAGTTTGAATCGACAAACTTTAACAATCATAAAATACATTTTTCATTCCAGTTTTTGTTACCTCGTGCACAATTCAAGGCTAAAACATCAATTCTCAATCGCTTATCTCTCTGTCTTCGCTTTCATGTTGTCCGCACGACGTTTAACGATCAAATGATCCTTTTGACACATACACTCGCAAGACGTGTATCGTATACAAAAATAGGTTGGCTGAACTATGCAACGTGTAAACATAAGGGCGTAAGCGCGAATCCTGTTTGGATATGGGTTTTTACCATTCCCGTGTGAAAGAGCCCAATGATTATAAGACTGCAGAAACTGCAAGAGCCTGGTCGCGTGAATCGTATACAAGGTTCGGTCGATGAAGACAGTTGGTCGCTACTTGCATTTCAAAATTAGAGGACGCAGTCAATTAACCGAAACAGTTAGAGACGTTTTTTGCGAGAAGCAAAGGACCGTTAGAGGCTGTAGTGATACTAAGAAGAAAAAGAAGTGCGAAAAATACGAAAAGCAAACAAAAGAGCAAAAAGAAAAGTAATTGAAACAGTAAATTCATGCAAAACAATAGGAAATAGAAGGAATCCTATCACGAAACCGAAAGATATTTTTGCCAAAGTTTTACACAGCATTGGCGAACACAATTGAAGAAGGAAGTCCCCACGAAGAAATGAATTGTGGGACCATAAATCATGGACTATCGGGTAACAAGAATCCAGGTTTCAAGGAAAGATAATCAAAACAAAATTTAGCAAGAAAGCCAACCAACCTCGTAACTGGTTCCCGGGCATCTGTCGTAAGGAAGTTACTATCAGCCGAGTGTAAACTGACAGACTTCAATATTGAGAGGATTAATAAGTAGTCCGCGTGCGATACTTGTTAGGGTGCATGCTGCGTAAACCGAAGGTGACAACGAGATTTGTTTCAAGTGTTCTTTGAACCGACTATAAGCTATGATACATACTAGTTGAAATTTAGAACGTATCACGGCTGGGTGAACGAACACACGGCCAAAACGTGGTACTGACCAGGTCATTTTTCCGAGTGCCGATACATTCGATCAAGATAATGAGATACTCTAACTACCTCTAAGTGAACGTCCAAAAGTAGTTGTAGTGCTAAAGCAAAAAAGGACTATTGCATTGGATCCTGGAATGTCAGAATTCTCAATTAGGGCCAGTCAATATAAATTAAAAATGCTGGCCATCCAGGAAACGAACAGGGTTGAGAATTATGTTCAAGACATGAGATTGCACCTAATATTCAAAAGTGGGAAGCCTACTGGAAAACGAGCATTCGGAGTGGCGTTCATTGTGGATAGGGGGTTTGGATCGCAGGTTATTGATTTGAAGATAATAAACGAAGGGTTGTGTGCGATCCGTATAAATGCGGAATTCTTTCAAATCTGGCTAATCAATGTTCACTTCCAGACCGAAGAAAGGGACGAAGAAACAAAGGAGATGGTCTACAATTACCTGGAAAGAATGGTCAAATCATTACCCACAAAAGACACTAAAATAATTCAGGGTGGTTCAACGCTAAGGTTGGCAATGAGATATCTCATTCGGGAACGACTGGAGGATATAGCCTCCACGATACAACAAATGACAATAGCCAGCGCCTGATCGACTTTGCATGTCGCAGAAATCTAGTCATACGTTCAACCTGCTTCCCACATCGACGCACTCATAAAATGACCTGGGTATCACCGATTGGCAATACACAAAACCAGGTCGACCATGTTCTGAGGAGCCAAATACAACTCAGATCATTACTTGATCAAATTACCCTATCGACGTCGTATGTCAAAGGCATATTCGGCGAAGACCAATTCGCTATAAAAATTTGACATCGAATGGCTCCAAACGGCGTCTGTGGCCAAAAATTTCACGGATACCCCCAACTACCAGCTGGCTCCCATCTTATCAGGCGCATCGTTAAAGACAAGCAACGAGCTCTGGACGGCTATTAAGACCGTGGCAGAACAGACGATCGGACATCAAGTATGGTGCAAGGAAAATGATTGGTTCGATGATGCGTGCGAAAATGCGTTAGACAAAAAGAATCAGGCGTACAACGATTACGTAGGTAGGAAAACCAGGACGAAGACAGAACACTATGAAACACTCAGAAGAGTGGTGAATAAGATCATTAGAATTAAGGAAAGAAAATACGATGACGGTCTATTGAGGAGTATAAATAGATATAAGTCTAGCGAGTAACAACACTAGAAAAGCATGTATAGTGAAAAGCCTGAAACGTGGTTGTCAGCCCAAAACCACGCCCTGTCGTGAAGACATCGGCAATATCGCTGATGAAACCAAGATTGAGGAAAGATGGGCATCGTATTTCAAGAACCTTCTTAATCCTCCACACAGCTCCAGAACATTGGAGCGAATAGATGTTTGCGGAGAGCTTTCATTGGCCCCTACAATTCTTGGTGAAGTTTGTTTCATCATCAAAGCCCAAAAGAGTAATAAAGCGCCGGGCTCGATGAAATTCCAGTGGAGCTCATCAAATATGATGGCAACAGTGTTCATAAACGTATTTACAAGGTCACCAAGCACATTTGGCAACAAGAAGATATGCCGAAAGAGCGGGGCCAATCAATTATATTCCCTATCCACAAAAAGGTGACAAGCTACAGCCCGAAAATTATCGAGGCATATCACTACTCTGTACGGTGTCCAAAATATTTTGAAAAATCTGGGCGAATTTGTTTATTTAGGCGCCACAATAACGAAAACGGGTAATGAGAGAGATGAAATACGCCGAAGAATACAGCTCGAAAATAAAGTATTTTTTTCAGTTTTGATGATCTTGAAGACTAGCTGCATACACAGGAAAAAACCTCCAAGTATACAAATCTGTGATAAGACCTGTGTTATGATGTGGGTGTGAAGTATGGACCCTTACCCAAGCATCCGTAAATATATTGAATGCCTTTGAGCGACGGGTCCTGCGGCGAATAATTGGAGCGAAGCTTGAAAGGGACCAATGGCGAATTCGATACAATCATGAACCGCATGAAAACTTCGGCAAGCCGGAGGTCTCAATGATTGTAAAACTGCAGAAGGTGCAATGGGCTGGCTACATGTATCGTAAGGATGAACAGCAATACCCAAAAAGATATTCGTTGAGAGAACTGAAGGCCGGGGGCCAGTGGGGAAACCGAGGAAACGCTGGTATTACTCGGTCGACGAAGACAGTTCATCACTGCTCGGATTTTGAAATCGTAAGATGCGGTCAATGGCCCGAGGCAGTTTGAGGTGCTATTTGCAAGAAGCGAAGGCCCGAGAAGGGCTGTAGTGCTACGAAGAAGAAGACGAAGCCATCATCTTCCTCTCCTGCGCAAAACCTATAGTCGGGGGTGCGCGACTTATAAGTCTTGTTAAATTTAGGCTGATACACCTATGCTCGCTAAAGAGCCGGGTCAGGTAGAAGTCTGTCTCACAGTTCGTTTAATTCAGCCACGCTCTGGAATCAGGGATGAGGCATGCAGTCCATCTTCCCTTCGCGCTGTGCCCCCAGGCAATTGCCAATCATTGAAGGAGCTTTGCCTTTCCTCGCGGGCCTTTGTAGAACTGAAATTCATTGTAAATTTATATGTATAGCCATCAAATCAGTGCTCTAACTACACCAAAATCCTTAAATACTTGTTTTTTAGGGTTTTGTACAAAACCTTACTAAAATCGCGTCCTGTCTGTCCGTCCGTCCGTGTGTTACACTACTTTTCCTTGCAAACTACATAAGCTAGAAACATAAGATTGTGTTGGTAGATGCAAAGTGACCCCCTCTTCAAAGTTTAGAAGGTGTTTAAGGAGGGTCTCCCCATATAGTGGAGTGGCCCCTGAAAAAAACTTCATCGCATATAGGCAATATGGGTATCGAATGAAAGGTCTTGATGAGGACTTTTCAAAACAGGTCTTAACATTTCGAATTTTGCTTTGAGAGATGCAGGTGAAAAGGAAATGTACGAAAGTTTTGTGCCCCCCCTCGCGATTGGACACCTTTGACCCGAAAAATCTGAAAAAAAAAATCACAGAGGTGAGACTTATGGAGTACAAGAGCAACAAATACCTCAGAAGTCGAAATTCGATCAACTTTGTGAATAATAGTACAGTTTATAAATTTTACATTTTGGCCTACAAAATCAAAATGGGACCCTAACATTTCCCAAAAGCTACAATTTAAGTTTTTTGGTAGCAGTTGTGCGTATTCTAAAAATTTCACAATAATTGAACAATATCCAGCTAAGTTACAGCCGATTGAATATTTAATAATTACAACAACGTTAACACTTGATATTAAGGAGAAACACGTTTGCAACGGACCTAGACGCTACAAATATGTAGGAATTTTGAGAAAAATTTTAGAAATGGTTCATAATATTGATGTGTTATCATGACTAATTAAGCGACGAGGTCAAAAAACTTGAAACAAAATGGCGGTGAATTTAAAAACATAATCAAAATAATTTTTTGAACTCAATTTATGAAATTTGTATATTAGTCAAGTTTTGATATGCAGAATATATTGTTTGATTTGCTAATTTTCTTACAAAAACCTTCTGGCAGGAGCACTCTCCTGCTACTTCAAATTGTTTTTTTTCTTTAAATTCGTTTGATTACTCATTTATCTTTCATGTCTGCGTGCATTGTCTAAATCGTATAAAATTCAGATGTATAGATCCTGAAAAGCTTATTCTCTCTGCTTTCATTATCCCTAGTAACAAGGACTCATTAAAAAAATATGCGGGCACAATTTAAAGTTTTTCAAACATGCCATTTATCTTATTAAAGAATGTATACTAGTCATTAATTACAACTCCGTTTTATCGACATAGCGCTTCCACATTCGCATCAACTTCTAGAGCATCGTTTAGCTTTCTCTTCAAAGATTACTAACTAGTTCATAAAATTAACGTGTTCTTTTTGGGAACGTTTTTTGAAGTATGTAGTCATATGTGCGTGAATAAGGATACCGGGTGAGAATTAAACTTCGCCGTAAAACTAACGTGCAGAAAATTTCCACATGTATTAAGTCGTAATATTACAATCTTTTCTCAAATGTGAGTATGAAAAATCATGAAAACTTAGTGGAGTCCTATAATAGTGCTAGTTCACACGTAGCTCAAGTGTGAGGGATGTACATACGAGTATATTGTAAAGCCAGTGCAGGCACAATGAGTAAGCTCATATGCATATATGCACATGTACGAGTATAAAGTGGAAGCAATTTTTGCAACACTTTTGAAAAGTACATTTTCATCCTTTTCAATTTTCTAAATGGATGTTTATGGACGCAGAAACGTGTATACTTCCGCAAAATAGGGAGTGGGTAACGTCAAGTTAATTTTGTGAAGAGTATCTTAACTTAGTCAGCTATTTGAAAGTTAGTTGTAAATAGTATGAAAGTTTAGGATATTCAGATGTAGAGAAAGTAAAATACAAATTCATTTAATGCGTTATACAGTAAGCATTTGAATGCAGGTATCCAATGAGATTAAGCCTGTTAATTGAATTTCAATTGTTTGATTCATTTTCAAATATTTGCAAAGTTCGCTTTTCAACCATAAAAATCAATTCAATTTTGAATAGAGTTAGTATTTACTAATTGAATACCATAAATATACAATTCAAGTATCACTTGGTTGAAGATGTAGATTCGCTTCATCATAAATACATAATTGATGAAGTAATCTTCATCAAACAGATACAAATAACTCAATTAAATTAATGAATATAAATGACATTAATTAGATCTTGTGATTTAAAGTGGTTTCTGTCTTGGCAAGAGTATAATTGAAATTTTTAATGACTGGCCGTGTGTCTCAGATTATCTAGTTGTAGTTACAAGAGACAAGTTTTAGAGGCATTGTTTCATAGTACGCTCCGTACCACATACACAACGTGTGTGGGAAGTAGATATTCATTGTGATAGAGGAAAAATTGAGTTATTTGTTTATAAGACTGGAAACTGGTACGTGATAGCAATAAATAAAGTTTAAAGTTTTTATGATCCAGTAAGTTTTAAATTTACTTTTGGGTAGCATATTTGCGTTCATTCAATACATACATAGTCTAGTAACTGATTTTAAACAAATTTTTCTCATCCAATCGCTAGTAATTTTTAAACTTGAAATTCCCTCATCTGTAAACTAAAATTACGTCTTCTAAAATTTTTAAACAAGTCGACGTTCCCCTACAAAAGAGCTTTTCATGCTAATATTAAGTATATACTGATTTTCAAGAAATTTACCAACTACATTAGCCATTAGATTATGCATCAAACCACAAAGTTGTATGACTTACTAAAGACAGTATTATTGGGTTATCCAGCCATGATGTTATCCTTACCTCGAGGGCGCTCCGATTGAGGGTTCTGCGGGCTTCGGTTTTGCTCGCCAGAGATGGGCATAGGCGCCACTCTCTTAAACCCTAAGCCCTCACGTCAACCGCCAATCGAGCGGTCGGTTTATCGGAGTTATTTCGCTACCGAACCTAAATTGGGACACCAAAAGAATTTCTAACACACAAACTGCTACCACACCTGGAACAAAACGCCAAAAAAATCCCATCGACATAACCTACCCACGGAACCAAAAGCAAATCCCACTATGCTGGGAGGCAGAAAAAATCATGAGGCGGTATCCCGAAATGGTATAGTAGACCGCGTGGAACCTTCAACTGGGTTCACCAAAAGAAGCTCAATATTGTTTACTCTTTAGAGTTACTCGCGAGCCAAGTTCACAACGCAAAATTAATCTTAAAACTTTCCCGAAATTTAAAGCAATTCAAGTTTCAATTTCAAAAATGAAAATGTCTTTACAAAATTAACAATAATTCAAATCATGCAATTCACTTACTAATGATAAGCCTACGCACGTAGGGAGCCCTCGATAATTCCGCGGGCTATCCAAAATGCTTGCTGGGCGCCTCCAGTGATTTTGCCACAACTTTCAGGTAGCGCCGCCACCGATTCGAACCTTTTTTGTCACCAATTCAACAAACTGGCTTGCCGCGGCCAACTTAAATCCTTCTGTTGTCGCCGATGGTAATTTAATCCGCAATCAATATCTTCTGCCTTTTTCTTTCTTCCGTCGCCGCCAATGGTCGTTCTGCTGAAGAGAAAGATTTCATTGCTCCCGGGTCCCTCGTTAATTCGTTTCAAACGGGAATCCGTTAAATTCTCTTCGGGGGAAATGAACTTTCTTCTAGCCGTGCCCAATCAACCAGTGGCACACAAACTGTCATATTGGGCAATTGAAATGTAAATTTCCCTTCATCCAGTACATTTGTAAATGTTTACTTATTTATTTATCGAAAATTTATTTCAAAGAAAAACCGAAAAGCTGTAGGCATATTTCCTCATACGCGGCTATATTCATAAACTTGGTCATACGTGAACAGGATATTTTCGATTTAAATTAAATTACTCTGACCGGTGAGCAGAACGAGTGTATTTATTCCTTGAATTCATATTAATCCTAGTATCATTGCTAGTTGAAGTTGTTGTAGTTATCGTCGCTGTAATCTCTGCTGATACGCCGAAATCGGTCAAATTGCATCTCCGTGAGCAGGGCGTTCGCTCGGTTTATGTCCCTATGTATTTTGCCCATCCAATGTAGCATAACTACTCCAACATCTTGTGTGCTTCACGGCACATATATATGATTTCTCGTTATGTTGGTGGACCCGATACTTGATAGATATCCTGCAAACCGCCAGAATATCCCATCTGATCCAAAATTTCGTTTCATCGCAAAGCGAACTTATGACAGTTTCTGTTTCCTGATATTCAAGAGCGCGAAAATTCAAGCTACGAGGTCGGAGGAATCGCAATCGCGACCCATCAGAGGAAACTTCCTTTTCCTTGTCTGGTGTGGAAGTGGATTTATCTGCAGACTTACGCACTAGTTACATACATCTAGCTTATTCTCTACTTTACACAGTGCTTTTTAATTCGAAAAACTATGTGAAGTTTCTGTTTTTCACAATAATTCCTAACTCTAAACCTTGGCTTGCGGTTGCTGATTTATCTTGATGCTCAAAATGAGTTCTTCGTTTTCTTACGGTCTTGCATGAAAAGTATACGCAAGGATTCCTTCTAGGTGGTAGGGTTGGAAACAAAGGTCACTCGTAACAATGATTCTGCTGGCCTTTGACTCCCCTACTATTTCTCCAATGGTATTGATCCTCAATCTGGCGACTCTTCTTTGTAGATTAACCACTTCGGGAATATTCATTATCATCATCCCCGGCGCGACAGCGCAAGCCGGACCTTGGTTCCAAGATTAATCTCCTTCAATCATCACAGTTCTGCGATCTCGTTCGCTAGTAGACCACTCTCAGCAAAAATCTGTTATCAGTTTCCACCATATCCTTTCATCGAGCCCTCAGCTCTCCCGCTAGATGTCTACCTTTTGAGTAGCCCATTTTCTTCCATTCTTTGTGCATGGCTTGCCCATTGCAATTTGCGTAACTTTACACAAGCAGATTCAGGCGGGTCGTGGAATAGTTCGTACAACTCATCGTTGTAACATAGTCTCCACTCTGTTCTTATTTTCACTTGGCCGTAGATTTTCCAAAGCTTTTTGTGTTCAAATTTGTCCACTGCCTTTTCGGATTCAATCGTCAGGGTCCATAATTCACTTCCATATAACAGCACCGGTTTGACTAGTGATTTGTAAATAAGGAACTTATTTTAACTGGGCCTTATTTGGAGCGTTTAATCGGCGTGCAACCTCATCCTTTTCGGCACCTTTTCTATTCAGGCTGGCTCCAAGATAAATAAAATAATCTACACTTTCAAGGTTATTGTCTCCTACGGTCACGTTTCAAGTCTCATTGTCATGATTGAATGTTTCGGCTTTCCACAAGGTGATATGATCACTATCACGCTGTGTTCGTCCACCCAGCTGCGATACGTTCTGATTTTTTTAAAACCAGCGCGTATCACAACTGAACAGGCTTATAGTCCGTCCGAAGAATCACTTGAACCAAATCTCGTTGACGCCAACGAAACTCGAACCAGAGACCTTCGACTTACGGACTTAGTGCTCTAACCACTAAGCCACGCGGACTCCCGTCACTCAGTGAACTCCAACCAATGAAAATCCACGAAAACTTCATCATCCTTTCCTCACCTCTGCCAACCTACAGTAAGCTAATAAGGAGGCCTCCTCGTGGAACTCCCGCCGTCGACGGCACGGCGTAAAAGAACATGCGCGGTTTTCACATAATCTTCCCTCGACGCACTCATGCATTAGCCAATTAACTTTTCCAATTATTCCGGGCAACCTTGCCTTCTTCCGGTGGTAATTGCAGTAAATTAATTTTAACGGAAACTATTTCTTTTCCGTTTCCAACTCCGCACTTTAAAAGACTTCTAAACTCCAAGTGATTTTAACAGAAATTTTTACTTTTCCTTTCCCAATTATTTTCAGCTCCGCACTTAAAAAAAAACCTTTTTACTCCGCCACTTTCTATCGATTCGACACAAAAGAGCGCTTTTCTTTGTTCTTCACCCTTTTATTACCTCGTTCACCACGGAGCACCGCTAATCCTGGAGTGAACTTTATATTTCTCATTTTCTTCCAAAAGTTCTAGCCCGGTTCGTGCGATCGGGCAATTCTATCGCAGTTTTCACCACACTTCAACTTGTGTTTCCCAAACTCGGAGCCTTATATGTTTTTCGGAATTGTCACTGTGACGCACATTTGACGTGTTATGATATTATTGTTATTTACGGTCGACGCATTTTTGAGAGGGTGCTGGAGTTTTCGTGGATTTTCAGTGATTGGACTTCACTGAGTGACGGGATTATTAGATAAGTAGTGCTTTTGTGTTTTATCCTTGAGCTAGACACTTTGTTTGCCTTTTTTCATCTTTTCTGACGAAGCGTGTAGAAGACCGTAACACGGGTGATGGGGGATTGCAATTAAATTTAAATAATTTGTGCTTGCATCTACTGTGGAAGATCGAGCGTATCAAGGCTGCAAATTGCTATATGCTATTTTCTTTAGTAGTTCACTTATTCGCGGCTGAACTCTTAGTGAATCATTTGGTTGATGGAGGAGCGAACCAAATGGCTGGTAACTAGTGGGTTAATGTAGCCAGGTACATTTCGGTATAAATAGCTGTAGCCAATAATTTCGACATGGTGTTCTTGCAAATTAATATAAATCGTGACGACTGAATGCGACGCGAAGCACTTGTAAGGAGTCCAATTTCGATTTATGTTGCACGCAATGGCATATCTTTTCCGTTACTGTAAATGGGAATCTCTATTCAGTTCATTTGTCCTTAAAAGCATAGGATAATTTAGCAAATTACCACGGAACTTTATCGCTTTTTTTAGCAGTGAATGCAAATGCAATAATCTACGAATTCAGAGGTGATACATGGGCATGAATCGAGAACAATTTTAACAATAAATCAATTACACACAATTTCCACCGTCGATGTATTCAGCTTTTTCCACTGCATTCGTTTGTATTTCTCAACAAATAATTTTCACTTCTTTGATTCTAATCGGTGAACAGCTTCTACTGCACAAAATGAAAGGCCTAACCTTGTAAGAATCACTTCAGGATTTTACCCAATTAACTTCTTATTGAATGCGTCGAACACGCAAATAATTATTGATTAAATAATTTTTTTGTTTACGCACTTAGAATCCATAAATAAACCTTGTAATATTCCCGTTCAGAGCAAGTCGACTTCATCCAGCAAATGTGCTGTTCCGACGATGGAGATGTACTGTTCCGGCAATGGAGTCAAATCACCCATTAGGGATTGTCTTGGAGTCTCATTATTTCTTATGGCTGGAGTTAAACGCTGTTTCTGTGGGCGAAAATTTCGCAACACATCAAACCATCACGATTGGAAATTATCGGCATTTCACCAGTGTATTAAATATTGTTGCCGTTACTGATGCGCTTTCCGTAAACGTGCACGGACCTTCAGTGAGTCGGGAAACTTGCTGGCATGATATGTCCAAACTTAAACTGCTACTCGATATTCATACAGCTCCTCACTTTTGAAGGCATTTCCTCATGGAACTCCTTTAATCCAAGGCTGATATTGCCTTTTTGCGTCATTTTTAATGCAATCTTTATACGTAATCTTGCACTACACTGCGAATTGAGCACACAACTCCGACTGCGACGATCAAGGCGGCTGACTACCACAACGTCTCGTGACGGTTGTCGGACAGAGATCTATCATCTAACACTTGTCAACCCAAAAGTAAATTGGGTGCTTCGGTGGAGCTTACGGACGCGGTTAAGCTCGTCCGGAGACAGGCGTGGGGTGCCATTCGCTTGTCCACCAAAGCCAGAATAAGTCGCCAAGCGAGAATACGGCTTGCCGGTTTTCCTTTCTCGCAGCACGAAAAAAGAACACTTAGGGATGCATCAGACTACGGCTTTTTAGTAGTAGCCAGCGATTTGTAGACGCAAATGTGTACACACTACGACAAGATTTGCAAAGGAAGTTCAGGCATGCGCAGAACTAATATGCTCATTTGAAGGTATGTTTTTGCCAGGAACACATGCGCCAACTCATTTGTGCGCTATGGAAGAAACTTCCGTGCACGTCAGCGTCAAATGTCCAAATGATGTGCGCCTGCGCGAGTTTCACAAAAACTACCTACTGAACTGGTTTTAGGAGAAATCGCAAATTCCTGCGACTGCCGACCTGGACAAAATTGTCGAAAATCGCAGTGTGCGGGCTCCCATTTAACCATGTGTAACTTGCGACAGAGGTGCGGCTAAATTGTCGTAGTCTGATGCATCCCTTACAGCACTTGCCACGACGCAAAATATCGGACACAACAACACGAGAATAATAAGGCCCTACTGCTGCACTCTATCAGGCAAATTAAAATCACGAGAATTTGTCACACTCAACACATCTCACCCGAACACTAACACTCGACTTTAAATTTTCTTTCCGCAAATTCACACCCAAGCCGTTACAACCTGAAACTTATTTTGATCAAATTCAAACATAATTTAATTTTTACTGGTTTTTACCTTTAAATCATGTTTTTAAAGAAACTTCAGTTATACAAACTTCTCCATCTGTCTAAATTTCTTTATGCGAATAACCAAACTAAATTAACAATGAAATCGAGCGGAAAAGAAGAAATCTTTAAGAAAAACTTACGGCTCTACAAGATATAAAGGGGCCTCTTCTTTGCTGCTTCCGTCGACGTTTTCGAAATTTGGTTTGCCACTTACTGCTGCGACTACTCCATCGATGCTTTCGTTCGTGCTAATATTTCTCAATGTCGTAATCTACCCTCCGTCTAGGGTGCACTTGCCACACTTGATTCCAAAAATCCAGCCGACGCTCGTCTTTTGTATTATCCGCCGTCGCTTAACCTTTTCACCTTCGAGTCGGCAATCCAAAGAAAGAGCAGGCGAGTCATTCGTTGCGCTCTTAAATAATCTCCCTCTAGCGGCCACTTTACCGCTCTCCGACCAAGTTTTTCGTCTGTCTCGGGTTCAACCACCTCTAGGGAGTGGTTCTTCCTGTTCTCGCGGAGTGGTTCCGCGCAAACTCTGCGTGACTTCCACTCCACCTTCAACCACTTGTTGAATCGGCTGGTTATCTTCTCTGACAGTTTGCAATGTCAGATTAAATTGTTTATTATTAAATAGTGACGTTTATTTTACGTGATTTGACTAGTGCTATTGGCCATACGACGCTCCGTCCAGTACGCCTGGAGGGGAACATCCGGTAAAGTAAATATTTTGCTAAGTTATTTTATTATTTTCTTTTCAATAAATTCTATAAATAACTAGTACTGTAGAAAACATTACCTTTCTTTTAGCTAAACTTTAATTAGATCATTTCCCCCTTTTCACATCAATTTAATGTCAATCTACGAGTATATGACAAATTTGCTCTACATTGAAGCTGTTCATTACGTCGCGCAGATATCGATCACTCTTTCGGATGGCTCCGAATTGATGTGAAAAAGGTGAAATGATCGAATTAAAGTTTAGCTAATACAAGTACTTACAAGAGAAATTCAACTTGAACATAACTTGCAGTTACAAAAACGTATTGAGTTCGCATAAGTAGAAAAATTAAAATTTACTCTCTCACCTCTAAGCATGGTGGTCGCCATCACCGGTGTGAATCTAAGAGTGATGGCCTGAAGAGAATTAGTGCACACGTCGAAACCACCTTCTTCTAACATTTTTCTTCTCTAATAATTTTTCAGAAAAATTATTATTCAACTCATTCATGTAGCTGCAAACAATTCCATGGGTAATTACTTTTCTCTTTTCGCGTTCTCTTTCGACGGAGTTGTTAGATATTGTGCGACGTATCGCACTAAACTCAGCTTCCGCGCAGAAACTTGGTCTACTGCGTGTGGTCATGATGCAAATTATGGTGTGATTTTATTGTCTTTTAATCAGCTTTTCTCGTTTTCTGCTTTCTCATCCTTTTCACCTACGTTGCCTTCGTCGTTATCAATGCCGGAATTTTGATCAGCTTCGGCTGTTGACTTGCCTCCTTTATCTTTAGCTCCTGGCAATCCTTGTATCAGTGATGATGCACAATATTGTAGTCGGTCGGTACATCTCTGCAACTCGTCTCGTTAGTGCGCTTTCGGTCTCTCAACGATGTTTAACCCTGGTGTACATTAGTTGAGCGGAATTTTGGTAGTATTTGGTTATGTAGCGATATACTCCTCGATCAGGATGTGAATGTTGTTGGCCAGTGATTCAAGGCATTTCTTCCGAATTAACAACTTAATCAGTTAACGCCGGACCTGATGTGGCGTATACTTTCGCCAGCCTAATTTTCTACCAGTATAGGTTATATTTATTTATTTTTTTCTTTTCTTCAAGTACTCGTACTTAAATTACTGCTACGGGTACATTTAAAAATAATTAACCAGAACTCTAATCGAGTGCGGCTTAGTATTGCTTTGTTTAACGAGTCACGCAACTGATATGGTATTCTTCGGGGTGAGCTAATGTTGTACTCCATCCGTAACACTGGGGTTGCCATAATGACAAATACCAGATCCCTCTCTGGGACAATGTTTTGTGTTCTCGAATTTCAACTTATGTAGAGGCTTCAAAATATGGTTTGTTCTGTAGAAAGTGCAAGGGAAACGAATATGTGAAGGATATGTACAGGGTTATCCATATCGTGGCTGGGAAAGTATAACCCTGCCATTTGACATCTGTCAGAATTAAATGTCGTCCAAAGCGTGCTTTTTTTTAGTTGAAGGTTTGCTATTTAGAAATATGGATTGTTTAACCGTCGAAAAATGCGTTAAAATTATTAAATTTTATTATAAAAATGGTGATTCTGCTGTATCAACATTTAGGGCTTTACGAGCCGATTACGGTCGACATAATCGACCTACACAGCAAACAATTTCGAACACAGTGAGAAAATTTGACTGGATCGGTTATTGATATTGCAAGGCCTGTGCATCATCGCAACATTCGTTCTGCTGAAAATATCGCTGTCGTTGCTCAAAGTGTGGAGGGAGACCCGAATTTGTTGATTCCTCGACGTGCTCAACATTTAGGCTTGTCTTACGACTCATTGTGGCGGGTTTTGCATTTGGATTTGCATCTCCATCCGTACAAAATCCAACTCACTCAAGAACTTAAGCCTCAAGAACATACACAACGCAGAATGTATGCGAATTGGGTGATTGAACAACAAGCCATTGATAACGATTTTTTGAACAAAATTTTCTTCAGTGATGAGGCTTATTTTTCGCTCAGTGGTTACGTAAATAAACAGAATTGCCGCATATGGGGCTCTCAAAATCCTCAGGTGATCGCAGAAACGCCTTTGCATCCGGAAAAAGTGACCGTTTGTTGTGCATTATGGTCTGGTGGTGTTATTTGCCCGTATTTTTTTGAAAACGATCAAGGAAGAGCCATTATAGTCAATTCTGACTGCTATGGACGGATGTTAACCGATTATTTTTGGAGAGAAATTGAAGATTATGATCCAAAGAACATGTGGTTCCAACAGGACGGAGCCACAAGCCTCACAACACAGGCTAATCGAGCACTATTGCAAGAGAAATTTCCAGGACGCGTAATTTCGAGATTGAGTGATGTCAGTTTGCCCGCAAGATGCTGCGACCCAACACCTTTGGATGTCTTTTTATGGGGCTATGCGAAAGATCGTGTTAACGCGAACAACCCTCAAAATCTTGAGCAATTGAAAACCAACATTCGTGAAATTATGGCCGAGATATTGTCGGGAATATGCCGAAAAGTCATTGAAAATTACCTCAAAAGGATTGAGGCCTGTAAGAGGTCCCGTGGAGGAAATTTGAATGATGTTGTGTGTTGTGTATAATGGCAAGATTCAATCTTTGTATTGAATAAAAAAATTTGTTTCCATCTGAATATTTCATGCGTTTTCTTTAGCTTTACTTTCCCAAGCGTAAAATGGATAACCCTTTGCCTAAGATTTGTAAAGTAAATCCTGGTATTGCTTGCTTACATGAAAACTAAAAAGATAAAATTTTTTTTCTTCTTCTTTGTAGCATTACAGCCCCTCTATGGACGTCGCTTCCTGCAAATAGTGGCTCGCAACTGTCTCCGCCTATTGACCGCCTCTTCCAATTTAAAAATCCGACTAGCCATGAACTGTGGATTTCCTCAGCTTCTCCTCTGGTTTCTGCTTTTTGGTTCTTTCTTAAAATACCTTTTTGGGTATCCATTTTTTGTCCATATCACGTGGCCAGCCCATTGCAGCTTCTCCAGTCGTACAATCGTTGAGACCCCCGGCTCGTCGAAAATTTCATACAGCTCATGTTTGTATCAAATCTGTCATTGGTCCTCGTCTAGCTTCTCTCCGATTATTCGCCTCTGGATCCATCTCTCGAAGGCATAACTTAAAGAATAAATATTTTTCTAAAGCTTGGCATTTTAATCTTATTATTTTATATAATGGTAGTTTTCCAATAGCTGCGTAAGAAATTTTTGAATTGGAACTGCAGAAAGTAAGTTATGAGCTACTCAATTTAATTTTGAATGTTAACCTTACAGTGTTTGGTTGCTTAACTTTTCTATGCCAAAAAATGTGAAATTGGGCTCAGGGGGGAGTTCCCACGAGCTCTAAGGCCGACAATAATTAATTAGGTTCCGAATTCGCTTGGCAAATTTCCATTTGCACGTTACAAATTTGTCTGTGATTGAAGTGCAGGTAAAGTGCAAACCGGCGAAACGCGTTGCCGTTTGGCGGTTCTTTGGGGACTCTTCGTACAAAACGACTGGCGCCTACGCTCAGCCTCCGATGAGCTCCCGGGACCACGGGCCCCAGCAGAACCAACCTTGATTTTGGAGGTTAATAACTGTTAAATGATGCAGTTGCCATATGATCATGTTTTGAAAGCCTCAAGGTTACGGTTATGAACAGATGACAAAGTGGGCTGTGAATCTGCCAAAATGGCTGGAAAAAATAGGGAAACTTGTCAAATCGAGTGCGATCTGTGAGTCAGGTTGAACGATTTGTAGGTTAAATTTTGTCAATCACTGTATTTTATTTCAATTATAACTGGAAATGCTGTTATCTACTGTCACCTCGTAGTGTATGAGATTAATTGTAAAATGTAATAATCGAGGAGCTATGGCTCTAAAAGCCAGCGCTGCCACAGGCACACAGCACAAACTCAATTTAACAATGAGTAACCATTCAGTCACCTTCCCCATCGCAACCCTCACTTTTTTTTTCGCATGAAAAATAAGTCGAGAAAATTTCTTTTGTACTTAACTCCCGGGAAACAAAATTCTAAAACTGTTTAAAATTTTAATGTGTAGTGATTTTATTACAATATCTTTTGAATATAATTTAACGAATTGCGGTGTAACGCTGTATACAAATGCTTAGAACGAAACGGTTAACCCCTTAAATTATATGAACGATAAAATCATTGTATCATTTAAACCCCTCAAAATTTGTCGAATTCTACCCATTCCAACCATAATATTAATTAAAAATTGTTTTGTTTGTCGGTAGTTAACGTGTGCCTGTCTAATTCTCCCGATTTCTTTTTTTCCACTTAATTACGCCTAATCATTATAAACGAAAACTGCTTTTAATTGATGACTTAATCGAATCTACAAAAGACAGTGAAAATGTTGTTCGTACAAAACTTTAAATTATTCGTTTTATCGTTCATTTTTACAAACTACACTGCCTCAATTCAAATACATTCTTTTAAGATCATAAACATATCGCTCTCTGAATAAATCAATATTAGTAAAAATTATCATTAAGATGAAACAACTAATCATCTGCGATCCATGAAATACTTAAAACGATTACACCAACAATACGAAATACTCGCATTCTTTGTACTTAGAGTACAATCGAATATTTTATGGTTTTAGAAATCCTTTAGTTTGAATAATAATGCTCAACCAGTTTTAAAATTTGTTATTGGCACAATAAAGAATGCATACAAAGTAGCCTTTGTAAGTTATATTTCCGCATATGATGTGAATAAACGGAGTACATTTCTAAAATTAGATTCATGGCTGCATGAGTTGGAAATTGATGAAAACAAAACGAGACAAACGGTGAAGATAACAAAGCAGATTGGGAGTGAATTTGGGGACGCGGAAGATCTCAAGCGAGGGGGTCGAGTTGGAACGGCGAACGCGTGCGGTCGCGAAGAGATGAAATTTGAATAATTATCATTATATTTGCAAAAGGTTTAAACTAATTGAAATTTTGTTCCGTTTGTTCGGCTCTTACAAATTTAAATTGTGCCACGAGATCAAATCGAACTAAGTTAAAGAAAAGATTGGAATTTGTGTTGCAGTTCTGATCGCTTATTTGATAAGAAAATCGAAGTGCAAATTTTAACGCGAGAGTTGTGTGGACAAGTGTATATGATTGTTATTGATGCTCTTAGTTATCTGCCGTAAGTTTGATCTCGAGTCCGCTAGTGACGAAATCGGCGGTCCGTGTGCGGGGAATTGAATAGCAAGAATCGCGTGGCGAGGGATGACGGACTAGTTCAAGTGCACGATTGGCGGATTTTGATGATTGCAAGGAAGATATTGTTGTCGGTGGCGCGGAAGAAAGCGCTGCGGAGCGAGTGAACAGAAAAGTGACAATCGAATTGTTCAGTGCTGGACTGTTGCCCCATGTCCTTCGCGTTGATCGCGACTACCACTGGATAGCAATTGTGTAACGGGATTAAGAATTCATTCACGACGCAGCAGTGCATGGAAATGAAAAAGCTTTTTCCTTAAAACCTTGGAAAACGGTACATCCTGCTGTTGACATTTGAATGGTCACCAAGGTGCGGACGAAAAAGACGAAATTTCTCAGTCCCAATGTAGAATACTTTACATCATCGAAAGTGCTTGACGCTATTATGAAGTCTCGTTTTGCTGAAGGAGATAATTGTTTATTCCCATCCCGAGAGAGTGCAATAGATTATTTGGATTTAATGTTAGAACATTAATTTCTTCATCGAGCAAAGAAAGTTCCTGTTTATTTAGATGAGCTTAAAGGCAAGTCGAAGAAAGAAGAAAAGGGGAATGCAAATGACAAGGAAGCTGACAAAGAAAAGCTAACAGATCAGGATAGTCATGTCGAAGGAACCTCTGAAGAATTGACATCCAAAGAAAAACGAAAGCGAAAAGTCCGACTCGAAAGGCACCCAGAGCAAATATTTGTTGACGGTTCCGAAGCATATGTTTGGATTTATGACCCAGTGCCCATTTACTATTGGATCTATGGAACATTTGTCGTATTAGGAGCCATTGTTATTTGTATGTTTCCGCTCTGGCCTCCTATTTTAAGGAAAGGTGTATATTATTTAAGCATAGCGGCCGCTGGGTTCTTAGTATTTATTTGTGCATTGACGATTTTACGATTAATAATCTTTGTTATTCTTTGGCTTGTGAGTCGAGGAAAATTATATTTTTGGATTTTCCCGAATTTAACAGAGGATACCTGCACCCATCGAGCGCTCGACGGAACATGCAGGTGAGTACCATTTAAGTTAATTAAATTATTGAAACACTTTATTTTTCTATAAAATTTACTTATCAAATTTAATCGTCACCACAATTTTTTCTTTGATATATTTACCGTCATACGTATTGCATGCCAATTAGAGTAAATTCACCTAGAGATCGGGTGACTAATCATTGTATATTACGAGTATATTGAATTAAAAATGAATTATTAAACTTTAACCGTCGGCCTTTCCCTTCCGCTTTATCTAACCGGGTATAGGACCCGGTACGGTGGCAGGCTTCCACCTCAAAACATGAGCCAGCCACCGGGTACAAACTAAATCCTTTTTTGTTTCAGGTGACCTTTTTGGGTTGAGTGGCCCAAGCAGAGTGCCTTTTTATGGCATAGATTTATGCAATCCAATTGTATAATTCTATGACATAAATTGGTCACCGGGTACTCCCCTTCTGATGGGAAGGTTCATACAATTCAAGTTGTATGAGTTTTCCACTCAGAAGAGGAATACCTGGCCGATTCAACAAGCTATCTATGGATTTATTCCGGTTGGGTGGGTATGAAGGGGCTCCACCACCACCCGGTTGCCCCTCTTTCATTTGTGGGCCATGAACTTCGTTGGGTAACGACGAAGTCACCCCAAGTTTGCCTTTCTTTTCAGGTTTCACTTGTTCTCGTAACAAGTTACATCTCCCTCGGTGAGGTTATCTACAATTCTTGCTTGCCTTGTGCTGGGGAAACGAACCCGCCCCACGACACCGCAATGCTAGCCTGCCAGCGCATTCACGCGTCTCCAGACGAGGGCATTCTCGGCAGATACCTCCATCTTCTTCTGCCGGGGCAGCAGAACATCGCTGCAGTCCTTTACGGACTATTGAACATCATATTCACTACAAAAAGTAGATATAGTCACTATACGGTCGCTGAAAAAAGTGCACGTCTCTTAAAAAAGTTCTTTCTTTTCCTAGATGTCAAGTTGTGAACTACAACTCTGGGTAGCCAAACTAAGTGTTTCATAGTTGAATTGGCGCGAAAATGTTAATTTCTTTAAGTTAAACCTTACTTACATTATACAGAACGAATAAGTATTCCTGTTTCAGAGCTTTCATTGCTGCACATTAAACATAGGATTTTCCAATAAGGACATAGCAATAAATAAATAAATTTCAATAAATGTGAGGCGTACTGTGCGGCTAGTGGTACCGTCTTGTTGAAAACACATATCGTTCATGTCAAGTTCATCCAATTCTGGTCACAAATAACCTTCCAACATAACATAATAGCGCTCTCCATTGACGGTAACATGACGTTCGTTTTCACCCACAAAAATCAAACCTCCGGCATGAAAATCGCACAGAACAGTATTTTTTTTGCGGATGCAACGGTGCCACAAGAAGCACATGTGGGTTTGTTGCTGACCAATAACACATATTTTGCTTATTAACAAAGCCATTGAGCCAAAAATGAGATTCTCCGCTGAAGATAATTTTTCGATACTTATAGTAAGTAAGTAATTAATTTTTAATAATTTCCAAATGTTTCTGGTCCGTGAACTTTACCATGATGAAAATGTTGACTTTAGCTAACGTTTTGCTATAGACAGTTCATTAAAAAAATTTAAGGGTGGGCTCATATAAAGATACGAAATTGTTATGTCCCTATTGCAAAACCCTATACAAGACTCTAGGAATGATATTTTTAATTTTGCCTAAAATTAAATTAAAAGCGCTTCAGCTATTGATGTCTTTGGTTCTCTGAATATATCGTTTTAAGTTTCTCTTTTAAAATAACCACTAGAAGCTACTTTCATTACCTACACTTGTTACAGATATTTGCATTTTCCAAAAAAATATTCGAGTAATTAGTACGTCTACCTCAATTTGCCAACTTTCTCTTCACCAAACCTTTCTACTAATGTTTTTGCAATGATTAATTTGAACTAATACAGTAGGCATAAGCACCAACTAAACTAAGAAAGAACCGATAGCATGTTCTGCTTACAATGCATTAACACTCCCGCAAAACCAAACCAAACTTAAAGTCAATGAATCATTAGCATGAGAAAAAAATTTGGTAATTTCCATGAAACTCGTACCAAACCAACCATACAACTAGAAAAACGAATGGTTAATGTATTCCAGCAAAGTATGATCTAACTAAAATTGGATTTTTTTGACATCAACACCGAATCTCCTTTCTCTCCTTCCAAATGCACAAAGGCTAACCGCTAACTTAATCAAAATCTGATGAATAAAAACAACCAAATGATTAACGTGAAATTTAATTTGCACTTTTATTCAAATTCGAAATAAATCTCAATCACCGCTATAATGCATTGTGACCTTCATTGCAATCCCAATCTTTCATTCTCCATCTCCGCAACTCCTAAATCATCAATTACTGCATGTTTGTGTTTTTCCCACTTACAGGCTCTAATAACCAAAAGCAACAAATCATTCAATAAATGTGTTAATGAAAATGAAAATTTAATTATGAGCTTTTATTGGCTCCTAGGGACATAGAATTGTAGTTGTAGCTGACAAGTGATACCACACTGAATTCATTTCAAAATGCGGCCTAACCGGTGAACAGGTGAATCCACGTGACTTGGCAGCATATTTTAAATTTGCATTTATTAATGAGAATAGACCGCGAGAATCGAATCATAAAAACTAGGAGAAAATCATCACTTGCAACTGTACCTAGACGGCGCATTTCGCGCTGCAAATCTTTTCACCTAGAAAACTCGACGCTGTGGTAATTCGAATGAATGTGGAGGCAATTTGCGATGTTTAGAAATGAATTTGCTGTGCATGTTGCGATGCAATTTGAGTTCAATATTAAAAACAGTTTTCAGTTTGGTATTTTACTTAAAGTGTAGATACGTGATCATGACGAGTTATGCAAAATTGAACATTTTTTCTTGTTTTGTTCATAAAAACAAAGTGAGCATCATTAAAAAGCTTAAATAAAAGTGACGAGAAATGATTTCAGATGAGGTATTAGTCAAAACATCCTCAGAAATTAACTTCAGACCGCTCTGAAAAAGATAACAAGTTGGGTAGACAGACCTATGCTCATGTCAGAAGGGTTTTGTACTCAACTTACAAAATGCAGTAACTAGCAACAAATAAAATCAAGAAACATGTCAAAGACGATTTTATTGGAGAAAATGTGAGATTCAAGGATCATACTATTATTAACAAAGTTGAACGAAATTTGACTTCTGAGGAATTTGTTATAGTTATACCCATAAATGTCTCCCTTGATAATTTTTTCAGATTTTTTAGATCCCCCCGTGCCCCCACTGAAGCAAAAACGGTCAGTTCAAGAACTGTTTTGAAAAGCTCTCATAGAGAACTTTCAGTTGATATTCATATCGGCTACCTTTCATGAATTTTTTTTTTTTCCAATCGCGAGGGGGGGTACGCGAAAAGTTCGTACATTTCCCCTGCCCCCCTCGGAACTCATAAGGCAATTTTAAGACTTGTTTTGAAAAGATCTCATTGAGACCTTTCCAATGACACCCTACTCGACTACCAATGGTTAAAATTTTTTTTTGAGGGGTCACCTTCCTATATGGAGAGACCCCCCTTAAACCCCTTTGAAAAATTTTTCCACGCTTGAACTTTCAAGAAGTCACTATTCTGACCTTTCCACAAAGTTTCATGGCTGTAGCTTCTATAGTTTCGGAGAAAAAGTGCTGTGACATACAGACGGACGGACGGACACAGGTCGTGATTGCAATAGGGTTTTGTATTTTAGTACAAAACCCTAAAAATGGTTCTATAAGGATGCGGACCAGTTTTTCACGGTTTCAATCATATTCCTTAACGAGTAAAAAGATCAAAATGAATAAAATGTTTTCCTTAAAAAGGATAAATGCCATTCGCCTATCCCATTCTGTGCCAAAATTTCTTCCTTGCTATACATTAAAAAAATATAGTCGATTCTAAAATAAAAAATTTCGAAGAAGAATATTATCTTTGCAAATTACCTGGACTGTGTACTCCAAGCTGGAATAGTTTTATCGCCGCAGTAATCCAAGTGACATTGGGCAATTAGGAATATTCAATGACAAAAAAATTTTTGGATTTACACTTGCTTTAAGCCATTAACGCTGATTTTGAATTGTTGAAATTTAAAAAACAAATCAATTTGACCTATTTTATTTATGATCTACCAAAATCAAGTTCAGCAATTCGATAATGAGGTTTCAAAATCCGCACAATCCTTACTAATTTTTTTTTTGTGTTAATTCGGAAAAATTTCACAATCACTTGAAGGACGAATTAATTCACATCCGCGAGTTTGTTAGAAGCATTTTTTCCATTCATTATTCCAATGCAACACCGCGAATCGGTTGAGCGCACATCACCCTTTTATAATTCATGCGTACCAGAAAGAACCTTAACAATATTTTTTCTCTTCTTTTATTTTTGCTCTATTCAAAAGCAATTCACGCTACACTAGCCACAGTACTCAATGAAAGCACAATAAAGTGAAATAAAATATAACAATAGCAAAGCGAAGCGAAGATACTTTTGCTTGATACGCGTACTGAAGCGCTGTCGAGGGATTACGATTTAGCTCCGCGGATCACCTGGAGCAAGCTAGTGGTGTTGGGGCCGCGAGTATCAACTATGGTCGTTCCAATAGGAAACCTCCACCTGTAAATGTCTAGCCGAGTCCGAGGTTCAGTAAGTACTGAACGCATGCGTCATGTATGTGGAATAACGCCACCAGCCGCCGCCGCCAACAAGTGGATTCTCGCTCATATGGTAAATGTTTGTACTCGTATCTTATCCAAACCCATGGAGTACTCGTACAAAACGTAATTGACGCACTAGCTCGATGCAACAATATGTCTCGCATCTAATTGGGCATTTTATATGATGAAGTGTTGAATTTGAACTGCGAGAGAAGTGCATCAATAGATAATCTGCTGAAATCTCCATTTTTGGTCTTTCTGCAGATTAGCGCTAGTGTAATCCCATCAAAAATTCACGGTTATTAATAGAGATACGCGAGTTTTTGGTACTATTTGAACGTTTCTTCTTTGCAGATGATCTGCAAGCTCATGCAGTGATAATCCGCAATTAAATAGTGGTAGTGATGAAAGTGATCTCCATGCCTCGAAAATTGTCTGAGCACACAAAAGCAATAATTTCTTTCTATTTACATTGGAAACAAATGTTTGGCAGGTTAATTATGCAGGGCTATCCATTTCGTGATAGGAAAGTATAACCCTGCCATTTGACATCTGTCAGAATTAAATGTCATCCAAAGCATGTTTTTTTTTTTTAGTTGAAGGTTTGCCATTTAGAAATATGGATCGTTTAACAGTCGAAGAATGCGTTAAAATTATTAAATTTTATTATAAAAATGGTGATTCTGCTGTATCAACATTTAGGGCTTTACGAGGCGATTACGGTCGACATAATCGACCTACACAGCAAACAATTTCGAACACAGTGAGAAAATTTGAAGAGACTGGATCGATTATTGATATTGCAAGGCCTGTGCATCATCGCAACATTCATTCTGCTGAAAATATCGCTGTCGTTGCTCAAAGTGTGGAGGAAGACCCGAATTTGTCGATTCCTCGACGTGCTCAACATTTGGGCTTGTCTTACGGCTCATTTTGGCAGATTTTGAATTTGGATTTGCATCTCCATCCGTACAAAGTCCACTCAAGAATTTAAGCCTCAAGACCATACACAACGAAAAATGTATGCGAATTGGGTGATTGAACAACAAGCCATTGAAAACGATTTTTCGAACAAAATTTTCTTCAGTGATAAGGCTCATTTTTCGCTCAGTAGTTACGTAAATAAACATGATTCTCGCATATGGGCTCTCAAAATCCTCAGGTGATCGCAGAAACGCCTTTGCATCCGGATAAAGTGCCCGTTTGGTGTGCATTATGGCCTGGTGGTGTTGTTGGCCCGTATTTTTTGAAAACGATCAAGAAAGAGCCATTACAGTCAATTCTGACCGCTATGGACAGATGTTAACCGATTATTTTTGGAGAGAAATTGAAGATTATGATCTGGAGAACATGTGGTTCCAACAGGACGGAGCCACAAGCCTCACAACACAGGCTAATCGAGCACTATTGCAAGAGAAATTTCCAGGATGCGTAATTTTGAGGTTGAGTGATGTCAATTGGCCCGCAAGATCCTGCGACGTAACACCTTTGGATTGAGCAATTGAAAACCAATATTCGTGAAGTTATGGCAGAGATATTGCCGGAAATGAGCCGAAAAGTCATTGAAAATGACGTCAAAAGGATTGAGGCCTGTAAGAGGTCCCGTGGAAGACACTTGAATGATGTTGTGTTTCACGTATAATGGCAAGGTTCAATCTTGATACTGAATAAAAATTTTTCGTTCCATCTGAATATTTTATGTGTTTTCTTAAGCTTTACTTTCCCAAGCGTAAAATGGATAACCCTATACGTTCATCGAAATCAATGATCTCTCCTAAGATATCAGTAAGTTTAGAGTTGTCCAATTTCAACTTACGCGGAAGTTTCAAAATGTGATTGCTTACCATGTTGTTTTGCCCGTCGAAAATTCTACAGAAAAAAAATTCCCATATTACCCGCTTACCTGAAAAGTAAAACGATAAACTATAAACATAAAAAACTATCAAAAAGTAACCAAAGTATCAAATTGTATCAAAAAAAGGATTTGATTCAACGTCAAATTTTTCTTGTTCTTGATGAATTCTTCACTTTTCCTGAAAATTAACTGAATCCTCATAGTGCAAAAAATCTGATTGTATCTTCCACCTCTACAGATGGCTGTGCTCATTACTTTGATAATTTTTTGCCAACAAAGGAAAGTGAATAGTTTTTAAAATGTTATCTGAACATACGAGTATGTATTATTTTGGTCAGTTTGCCTTTCAATTAAGCAAGTTTGCGAGTCCATACCCTATTTCGATACCAATTACCAGTTTGCGTGTCATTGAGAACATGCTAATTTAGGTATGCTTTACAGGTTTGGTATTCAATCAGCGAGATTGGTATATTGTTAGATAGCAAGAGAGAGAGAGAGAGAGAGAGACAAATAGTACGCATAAAATATCGATTAAGTAATCCACGTGGTTCCATCCCGTTGATGAAAACGAGATTTGTTTTGAGTGATTCTTCTAACAGACTATACGCCCGTTCAGTTATGATAAGTACTGGTTTAATATCAGAGCGTATGGCAGCTAGGTAGATGGCCACACGGGCAAAGTGTGGTACTTCTCGAGTGCCGATGCATATGATCGAGATAATGCGACACTCTGACTATTTCTCAGCGAAGGCCCGAAAGGAGATGCTCTGCTAAAACCTAAAAAAAAAAAAATGTACATATATATATATATATATATATATATATATATATATATATATATATATATATATATATATATATATATATATATATATTGTCACGGAAACCCTTGGCACTCTCCCATGCGGTTGTCAAGATCAAATAAAAATGATGGCGAAGCAAAACTGAGAAGTTCTAGTGGAATGCAATCCTACAATGAGCCCGTTTTCATTTCTCCCGATGATGAAATTTGTGAATGTCAGCAAAGAGTGCGATTTTCGAGGCCTCGTCAATTCTAACCAGGGGCGCATTATATTTTACTTCGAAAGATCAGAACCTTTGATATTTCTACATTTCGAAACAACCTATGACAACCACTGTATGGAAAAATTATTTGGGAATGTCGTTAAGCGAGATGACTTAAATCAATTTATTAGCTTCAATAGTTACGTCAGAGCAGAATTCGCCAGAGTTCTTTTATTTGCTACACAGATCTGTCACATAATAGTGCTAATTGAAACAAGTATTTAATGTGTCTTATTTGTCGCTTTTCAAATCATTGAAAATTGTAAGGAAAAAGCACGTTCTTCGTTGATGTAGTGGAAAATTCAAATAAAAGAAGTACTAACTCTGCGGGACTTTGAAAGACGGATTTCAAGATTATTTCTTAGTGAAATTTTAGCGGGAATCTTCCATCGTCGTCACTTCCGGACAAATGAGGTTTTTATCTCCTACTTACTGTTGAATTGGTAACTTTTTAAAGTCTCTAACTTCAATGACTTTTTAAAGTCATTGAAGTTAGAGACTTGAACCTGGGGCCTGCGGCTTACGCGACTAGTGCTCTAACCCCGAGACAATAAACAAATCATCATCAGGCTATTTCATTTCCCTTTTATAATACAATGCAGGAAGTGGACTTTTTGCATGTGTTGATGACAACCTAATTATTTTTTCATCGACAAATGTAATAACTCTAATTTCTGCATGACATTATCATCGATTATTCATTTATTGAACAATTTTATGATCAATGCATACATATGAAAAATTTGAGTAGGTGTATACTTAGTCGTGCCATAAGTTCTGTCACACGTATGTATATGGGCAATTTTTGTATAAATGAAAAAGAGTTTTTGACAAAGGGAAAATATATTTTATTTTGGCATACTAATGAAAGTAAAATAAGCAATAAATTATTCAAAGTGGCCGCCTTTAGCCTTTACACAGCTCTTTAATCTGTTGGGCCAGTCATCGATAGCAGTACGCACTGTTTCTAGCGGAAAATTAGCTACTGCTTCTGCCAAAGATCGCTTAAGGCTCTCGATATTTGGGTGTCGTCTCTTGCACACCATGGACTCTAACTCCGCCCACAGTTTGTAGTCCAGGGGATTCAAATCTGGGCCCCCAGAAGGCCATTCCGTAGCCCTTATAAACTCTGGAATATTGGTTTCCAACCACGCTTGTGTGGTTCGAGCTTTGTGGGCTGGCGCAGAATCTTGCTGGAAAACCCAATGTCGGTTGTTGAATAGCTTAGAGTTCAGCGGATTCACACATCCCTCCAGGATGTCCGTTTGATAATTTTTCGCTGCAATTTTTACGCCTTTTTCGCAAAAATGAAGCTCGGTGACCCCTTCGTAGCTGACACCCCACCATACCATGACTGATGCCGGATGATGTCCTCGCAGTACCCTAGTGGCAACTTCTCGGGCTTCTCTGGAGCTGTGGGCATACACCTTATCATTTTGGCGGTTGAAATGTTCCTACACCGTAAAAATTTTTTCATCGGTAGCTAAAATTTCTCGATGTTTGTTGTTGCCGTACCGCCGAAGGAGCTCTTTCGATCTGGTGCTCCTAATTTCCTTCAACTGCTCAGTCAGCAAATGTCCCGTTGAGCGTCGAAAAGCACTCATCCCAAGGTCCGATTTCATGATGCGAGACATACTTCGGGTGGAGATGTTCATCCCTCGAGCCATGATTCGTTGTTTACGAAGCGGATTTCGACAAATTCGACTCTCGCCCGCTTTGATGGCAGCAGAAGAACGTACATCACGCGGACGTCCAGAACGAGGTTGATCTTCAATAATCTGGATCTCGTTTTATCTCTGGATCGCTCAATACACAAATCTTTGCGTTATTTTTAACGGGCACAACAACTTGAAAATTTCACTCGCGGATTTTCCACACTTATGTAGTGCAATCACTGCAATTCGGTTTTCATTTAGACCCCATTCCATCTTCACACGTTAACAAACAAACTTTAAATGACCATCAACTGTCAACAACATTATGACGTTTATAAAACTGGCCGATATTGAAATGTCACTCATAAAATAAAGGTGTTGCCAATGTGAGAAATTATGTGACAGAACTTATGGCAGGACTATGTATACATTGATGATAACTTTGTTCCTTATTCATCAGAGAATTTTTTATCATCTTGAATACTTGAATAAACGATGATAATGTCATGCAGAGAGTGGAGTAATTACATTCGCCGATGAAATTCATAAAAAATTTTCATGTAGATATTTGTTGTTAATTTGTTTACATCGATGAAATGTTTTATGTCATTTACTCACAAACCAACCACATAATGCGCTTATCTTTTTGTTTGAACTTTTTTGTGGTAGGGAGGTGAATGCCCTTTATGCACAGAATGTGGGACTCCCATGCGCAACTGGACTACCCACTAAACACCTCCCCTGTCAACCCGAGAACCTGGAACCCTTTGACAAATTACTTCGGGCCAGGTCTCGTTTTGTTACTGCGTGGGGTGGCTTCACGCTGAGGAGTCCCTTTCCTAGCGGGAGGGGAGAAGGAAGTGCCAGAAAAGCGATCCCCCAGCCCCAGCGCCCCCGGCTGCTGTGAGTCCCTTTTATATTTTAGGACTACCCGAGCATAATGTTCCACCTGGTTCCATTTGTCAACCGATTCGAGCATCCTCGCAACTACATTATCCGGGGTGAGCTCTCTCGTCTCCCTCTAGAGTTCCCTTCGCAGCCTGACCCATTTTGTAAACGCTAAAAATGTGTGACAGGCATTGTCCTCCTCTCCTGGGCAAAACCGACAATCGGGGGACCGTGACTTACCGATCTTGTGCAGGTAAGATTGAAAACACCCATCCCCGCTCAAAACCTGGGTCAGATAGAAGTCAGTCTCACCATGTCTTCGATTTAGCCACGGTCTTACATCCGGGATGAGGCGCGCAGTCCACCTTCCCGTCGTGCAATTGACCCAAGACCACTGCCAATCGTTGAGTGAGTGCTATCTCTCTTCGCGGACAACCATCTCCCTCGCATCCTCGTTTCGGCGCAGGGAAATAGCACGGCGCTCGCTAGCAAAGAGGGCGCCAGGTATCACGCCTGCAATAACTCTCACCGCCGAATCAGAGACTGTTGGGTACGAAGATGCAATTCTCAGTGCTCCTCTTCTCTGTATCTGTGCCAAACGTTTTCGGTATACCTCCTTGCTGAGAGCGTCGCCCCATACCTCTGCTCCGTACAGTAGCACTGACCCTACAGCACTCATCAAGAGGCGTCTCCTCTGGCTCTGAGTCGACTTATGGCCCCTACGTTGGCCATAAGTCGACTCAGAGCCGATATTCCCGAAGAAGCCCTCGAAACTCAACTTCGAGTCGATCAGTAGTCCCAGGTACTTCACCGCTGGGTTAGATTCGATTTGTATGTCGCCAATACTGATCATCCTTACTCTAGGGATTCTCTTTTTTGTCAAGATGACCACTTCGGTTTTCTCCAGTGCTGAACTGAGCCCGCGAGCAATCATCCAGTCCTTCACTCGGCGCATTAGCATAGCTAGCCTAATTTGCGCTTGTTCAACGGTGCGGCCAGCGACCAGAGCCGCAACATCATCCGCATAGCCGACCAAGCGTGACTCATCTGACATCCAAGTCTCAGTAGTATCCCCCTACGTTGGTCATAAGTCGACTCAGAGCCGATATTCCCGGAGAAGGCTTCTCGGCCGTTGCCCTGATTTGCTCAGAGAAGCTCAACTTCGAGTCGATCAGTAGCCCCAGGCACTTCACCGATGGCTTCGAGTCGATTTGTTGCCGCCAATACTGATCATCCTTACTCTAGGGATTCTCTTTTTTGTCAAGATGACCACTACGGTTTTCTCCAGTGCTAAACTGAGCCCGCGAGCAATCATCCAGTCCTTCACTCGGCGGATTAGCATACCTAATCTAAGCTGCGCTTGTTCAACGGTGCGTCCAGCGACCAGAGCCGCAACATCATCCGCATAGCCGACCAAGTGCAACTCATCTGGCATCTCAAGTCACAGTAGCCCGTGGTAAGACACGTACCACAGGTCCGAACCAAGGATAGGTCCCTGGGCAACAACCGATGTAATTTCCATCTTTCGTTGGCCCTGTGTCGTGTCGTAGAGTAGGCTTCGGTCCTTTAGGTAGTTCCTCAAAAGCCGCATTAGATATTCTAGAACTTGAAAACTTGTTTGAACCTTGAGCCCGGTCCAGACTCTACGTCTTTCAAAACATTTTGCCTGCGCAAATCAAAACGTTGCCGGCAAAATGTTGCGTGTGGACGGAAAAATGCAACGTTTTAGAACTGCGCATGGAACCGTACAGTTGCAGCGATATTTGGGTTGGTAGGGCTTAAATATCCGTGAACTGCGCAAAGAAGTTGGTAAGATGTGCATCGTCTGGACGCTCTTTCAATTTGGCTACGTTTCGACTGTGCACGCAGAACGTTGTGCAAGCTGTAGAGTCTGGACTGGGCTATACGTAAACAATAGAAAAACCCGTTCTTTATGGTGGTTACACGTGCATTTTGCATTGATGTGTATGTAATATCATTTGGCACACTGAGTGTTTAGTAAACAAAGTATATCTTTTTCGTGCGCACGTCAGAGTGATTATATTCTATCAAGTAAAAATTCCTACGGCATTAAAAACGGATATAGACGTTGAAACCGACATCGATATCGAAGATAGTATTATTAATTGTTTAAATTCTAGTGGACAAAATGAAATCAGCAATGAAAATCTAGCTACATCTTCAACGGGAGACACGAGAAAAAATCTAACAAGGGAATCATCTTTTTCATCATATGTTTTATTTGACGGTACCTTCTTCAAACTAGTTCCTGACGCGTCTTCCGACAAGATTCTTGCTGCAACATGTATGAAGTGTCCATCAGAAAATAAACGGTGATTAAAGGATACCGGACAACAACGTCAAATTTTGTTGGACACTTGAAAAGAAAACATGGTTCAGATGTACTAGAAGATTATAAAAAGCACATGAAGAATAACAAGACTAAGAAAACAACAAATGCAAAAACGGCCGACAAAACTGATTCAATGGAAAAGGACATGGTTACACAAGAACAATTTGAAGTTAATATTACTAATTTTTTCGTTCATTCCTTAACACCTCTACGAGCCATAGAGGATCCCTATTTTACAAAAATGATGGAAGACTTAAATGTTAAAAATATTGGACTAAAGTTGTTTGGAAGGCGATTACAAAGAAATAAAAATTACCAAACAGTCTTATGATCGAATGTGTGCAATTAAAGAAAAACTTGCATCAGTTAATTACGTTTGCACTACCGCCGATATTTGGTCGCGCAAAAAAAGAAGTTTCCTCGGCGTAACTGCGCTTTGGATTGATGCAGATTTGGAAAAACACTCAGCTGCCATAGCTTGTCGACGATTTTGGGGAGCATATACGCACGACCGAACAAAAGACATGTTATTGGAAATATTTTCAGAATTCAATCTTGACCCTTTCAAAGTTACATTAATGGTGCCTGACAACGGTGCAACTTTTCTCAAAGCATTTAAAGAAATTTGCATAAACCAAACATCTTTAGAATTCGATGCCAATGAAGAGTACGATGAAAATAGCGAAATCGACAATGCGACAGATCATGATGGAGACCAGATTTGTATGGAAAGTGAAGAGATGCATCCAATGAAGCAAATGTCAGAAAATACTTCGCTACCATTTCACATGCGTTGCGATGCGCGCATTTTCAATTTGATTGCAAGTTCTTATGTGCAAAAAATATTATCTTAAAAATCTGCATTATTGGAGAAAACACATACTGATGTTATGGGAAAATGTAGTGAACTCTGGAGCACAGCTGGGTGACCGGAATCTGCAGAAGTTATACAAGACATTCTCGGGCATACGCTAACTTGTCCAGGAGCTACAATATGGAACAGTCTTTATGATGCAATTAAATATATTTCGAAAATAAGAAGCAAAAGCTTTCCACTAGCCAAGGCACTTGAGATTAAAAACCCACTTAAAGATGCTGATTTCCAGTATATAGAAGAATATTTGCAATGCGCTGCGCCATTGGCGAATGCTTTCGATGTATTGCAGGGTGATGCATTTTGTGGAATTTTTGCTCCATATTAAATTTCTGTGAGAAATAAGTTACAGAAGCTGGAACGTCAAAATCTGTAGTATTGCAAACCTCTGATACGAGAACATTTGGAAAATGTGGAAAAGCGTTACGGAGAATTTTTAAGTTTTTCTAACGAAAGTGCTATGTTCAAGAACCGATGGTTAACATGTGCTGACCCTGCCATCTAAAAACAAATTTTTTAAGATGGCTGAAAATAACGTTATGTTTAGAATTATCTGAAAAAGATCAACAAATTGAAAATCGAAGTAGTGGAGATAAAAATAAACAGAAAGAGGACGTTTTTTTTTTTATTATAACTCAGATTCTGGCAGTGAGTTTGGAACTGTTAGTTCTTGACAGAGGTCCGATTTAATAGTTTAAAATTTTTTCTCTGAAAAAAGTCGTGAATTAATATACAGTGCACATATGCCATAATCGGGTTCTGTAGAGAGGATGTTTTCAAAAAAAAAAATAATAATACATTTTTTAATTAATACTAAGAGCATTTATGTACATATTCTATAAGAAAGTATTTTCTTTCTTTTATTTTTTTGAAAATGTTTAATTTTTGTTCAATTCTCGAAAAATTCGAAATACCGTTTGGTTATTCGACGATTGACGATTAAAAGTATTAATCCTTAATCATCAATCTCGATTAACTTTTTATTCGCCAATCGGATTAAATTTTTGCCAACGCTGTACCGTATTGCATCCTTAATTATGTATTCAAAACAAGATTCAACATTGTATTTTTTAAAATGCAACTTTGTATGCAATTCACAAGAAAAGAATATCATATCAAAATTGTTTTCCAAACAACAAAACGCTTACTATCGATTTTTAAAAGATAACATGTTCGCTAAAGAATTTTCTTTGTGAACCGAGATTACATTTTAAGTTGAGACAGAATTATATTTTAGTTCTAAGCTGACTTTTAACCAATAAAGCTCATATTTATATGAAGTTACTCCGGTTTTATATATTTAATTTTTTTCGAACAATCGCTTAGGCTCATGCTTAAACAAGTCCGCGAATGAAAAAAGCTGCCTTTAGAAGTGGAATAAGCCGGAATAGTGTATTTTGTGAGCCGCACGGGTTTGGCAAGTAAAAATTAAAAAGTTAACATTTAATTGTACAGTGTTATAAAGCTGAAAAACCACAGGGAATTAACGAACAAAAATTAACAAAACGATTCTAGTGAATCTTCTAGAGATTCCGACAAGCCTTTAAACAAGGAATCCTTAAAAGAGCACGGAGAGACTCCCGCACAAAATCCTAAAACTAACTTTTAACAATGTAAAAATAACACACTGAGAAGCCTGCAATAGCTCAGAAGACATAAAATTGGCAACGTAAATATATATAAAAGTGAAAAAAACATTAAAGTGAAAAATGAAAACGATCAGACAGCAGATACAAAACATGAATATTGAAGCAACTAATAACTAAGCGGTAAACCGAGAACGCAGCAATAAACATGCATGCGGTAGCAGAAACAGCAGCAAGAGTCATGGCAGCGATGAAAGCGTTCACAGGAAAGGAAGATTTGAGTACTTTTATAAGACAAATGGACAAATGGAACCCAGAAGATACCGAATTCGTGGAAAACTTCTATATTTTCCCCAAAATCCTTCATCAAACATTCCACAAAATCAAAGGACAGGGCCCTAGCTTGAGAGTTACTACTGAAAGCATTTACATCGCACAAATCGTATGAAAGACGTGCTGAAAAAGCAACGAGAGCATCATCGACGAACCCCGTGAGCGTAATTTACAATTATTTGTTAAGAATTAATTCAGATCTTTTAAGTAAAACACATAGTAGGCAAAGTGTCATATATAATGAAAATAGTATACCTTATTCAACCAATGACATTTCGAAACAATAAGTACCAAAAATACTGTCTGCAGCTCTGATAGATACGGAATCAAATAATATTACAGAGTCATATCTTATCAAAGAAAACATAGTTTTGTTTGTTTTTTCTCCTGCTTAGAAAGTGAATGTCATTTACACACAGACTTCCTTGTTCAACTGTACTAGCAACTAAACACCTCCCTTTTCAACCCAAGACCCCAGCTTAGAACCGTTTGACACATTACTTTGGGCCAAGCCTCGTTTTGAAAAGCGCGAGGCTCCTTCAAGCTAGGGGATCCTTCTTCTAGCGGGAGGAAAAAGGGGAAGAGGAATTGTCAGACAAGCGATCTGCCAGCATCAACGCCCCCGGCTACTATGAGTCCCTTTTATCTTTTAGGACTGCCCGAACATAATGTACCATATGGCTAACCGATTTGAGCCCCAACGCGACTATACAATCCGGAATGAGCTCTCCCGTCTCCCTGTAGAGGTCCCATTGCAGCATGTCCTACTGTCCTCCTTTCCTGGGTAAACCCGACAATCGGGGGACCGTAGCTTACCAATTACCGCCGAATGAAAGACTTTCGGATACGAAGATGCAAGGGTTTCGGGTTTACCTCCTTACTGAGAGCGTCACTCAATATTTTTGCTCCGTACAGTAGCACTGACCCTACAGCACTCATTAAGAGGCGTCTTCTTGATGGGTTGGGTGCTCAACGTTGGCCATAAGTCGACTCAGAGCTGATACTCCCGAAGCAGTTTCCTCAGCCGTTGCCCGGATTTGCTCTGAGAAACTCATCTTCAAGTCGATCAGTAGCTCCACCGTTACTTCGATTCGATTAGTATATCACGAATGTTTTTCTCCAGTGCTAAACTGAACCCACGAGCAGTCATCTAGTCTCTCACTCAGCCCATTAGCCAACGTAGACTAAGTTGCGCGTGTTCAACGGTGCGTCCAGCGACCAGAGCCGTAACATCAACCGCATAGCCAATCAAGCGCGACTCATCTGGCATATCCAGTCGCAGTAGCCCATCGTTGTATTCGTTCCACAGGCCTAGACTCGGGATAGATCTCTGGGCAACACCTGATGAAACTTCCATCCTTCATTCGCTCTGTGTCGTATCGTAAAGTAGGCTTCGGTCTTTAAAGTAGTCTCTCAGAAGCAGCACTAAATATTCTGGAACTTCAAAAGGGTTTTCCAGCGTATCCAGAATATCCACCCATCTAGCAGAGTTGAGGGCGTTTCTAACAACAAGTGTCACCAACAGAACGACCAGTCACTTGGTGCGACGATATGCCTCTGCCCTTTGGACCAGGCTCATCACCTTTGCAATCGCATCGATGGTGGAGCGCCATGCTTTAAAGCCGTAATACCGAGGAGATAGGTCCACAGCAGCACGAATCGCATCAGTGAGTCTTCCCTTGTTGTGTTTCTCTAGGAATTTCCCAGTCGTGTCGAGCATGTTTTACGGGCGATATGCAGACGGCGATCCGGGGTGTCCCTGCTCATTGATAATCGACACGAGCCTTGCAACCTTCCATAGTACCGAGAAAACCCTGTCCCGCTGGCAAACGTTGAATGTGCTGAGCAGCAAGTCAGGACAATGGTGATAGACATGTTGCAACACCTCAGCTGGAATACCTTCTGGACCTGAAGCCTTCCACGCTTTCAGTGAAAGGACTGCCATTTCCAGCTGTGTGAAGAGTGGAGACTCAACTGCTGTATCATCATGGACAGCGTCAATACGGATGCGATGGGCGGAGAAGAGTACCCGCTCTACCTCGTGCATCTTTCCCGCATCATGTATACAAGGCTTCCGTAGGGCACCAATTTTCCACGTAACTAGCTTGTAGCCAAGGCCCCACGGATCCTTGTTCACATTGTCCACTAGATCTTGCCAGGAGCGAGCCTTGCTGGTGTTAATCGATTCGCGAAGGCATTTCGTGGCCGACTTCTATGCTGCTACCCGGTTGCATGCCTCGTCACGGTTCTGCGCCCGTTGAGCCTGACGCTGCAGCTTGTGACAATCTCTTCGCTTTTCAGCGACCTCAGTCGACCACCAGCACACTGGCAGCTTGCCTTGCCGTGGTTTTGACGGGGCATAGAAGAGTTGCAAGCAATCGTGTTGAAAATCATTACCTTCCAATTGTGTATCCTCCGTACTAAGGATTGCGAGACGAATGTCACGTCCAGTATGATTTCTTCCCAACCAATATGACGGAAAGTCGGCGTATTTACGGTGTTTAGTGCGACCAGCACCGTCCTGTTTGCCATTTATAGGATATGTTTTCCCCGTGGATCTATTTGAGGCATGCCCCAATCGATTGTTATAGCGTTGAAGTCGCCCCCGACTTCCGTCTGTGTTCGAGACAGCGCCCTCCAAAGCATTAAGCTTGGCTTGGAAAGATGATATCAATTCGTTCGGCGTTAGGTACACACTAAAGAAGGTGGCCCCTGAGCCCCGAACCCACACAACACCATACCCACGTCCACAGCTCTCTGCCTGGAAATCACTACTTCGAACCCAGATGGCGGCAGTGTCAGTTTCATCAGGATACCATGATGCTGAACTTTTAACATGATGTTGCTCACTCGGGCAACAAAAAGTCGGCTTTCATGTCCCTCGCAAACTGCTCAAGTAGATTTTGTGCTGTTGAACTGCGGCGTAGGTTTAGCTGCATGATGCGGGTCATTTAAGTTCTTATTTTGCCTTCGTTCTGTCTTTCTGGAAAGCCCGGCATTTTCCTGGTCCCAAGACGTGTCCAAAATGAGGTTTTGGATCAGCATCCTTGCAAAGAATACAGTGTGCCACCTTCGTACACTCTTTTCTTTATGTCCCATTCACCGTATTCGTAACATAAGTAACTCCTAACGGGGCGTTTGCATACTTGTGCGGTGTGACCATAGCCAAAGCATTTGAAACGTTAAAGAAAGGCTCTGTATCAAGACCAGCTTCTGTAATGTCTGGCTGGTGAGCAAAGAAGAGACAATCAAGGACGAATTTTGCAGCACCCTAAAATACACTGTCGATGCATTGCCGTCAAACGACATTAAAATTGTTTTGGTTGACTTCAATGCAAAACTCGGCCGAGAAACGGCCCATAGAAGAACAACCGGAGGACCCAGCCTCCATGCAGAGACCAGCGACAGCGGACAACGGCTGATAGAGTTCGCACAGTCAACGAGATGCCCCGTGTTCTCATACAGAAACGAGCGGTCGCTCATTCAACTAAAACGACCTTGTTCTCATACAGAAATGAGCAGCGACTAGCATTCCCGACACGCGCTCGATCCGCGAGGCTGTCTTTGGTTCGGGCCACTATCTTATAAGGGTCAAGTTCCGATGCCGTATCTCGAGCTGTAAACAAAAAAAATCATCTTTCCCAAGGTACCAGATACACAAGCTAAATGATAGCTCAGTAACGTCCACATACATGTCAGCGTTGGAAAATCGCGTCTTTAATATTGCGTTGGAACATGTCATTAGGAAGAAATCAGCCGAAACCTCGGGTGCATGAATGTGCAAGTCCACACAATTAGTGGCATATCCTGATGACACAAATAATATAGCATGTTCACTCTTAGATGCCAAAGCAGCAATTCTGAGTCTAGAATTAGAAGCAAACCGAATTGGCCTAAGAGTTAATGAAAAAGTCCGACAAAATGGCCGTAAGCGACTACAGGCCTGAGAGTTGGGTGATTTTGTCTGCCTTGAAGCCAACCTGATTAGAAGAGGCGCTGAAAACGATGGATTGGAGACCGCCAGTAAAGGCTATAACTCAATTCTTGCCATTCCAAGGTCCAGAGTGGTGCACATCCAAAATAAGCTCCGCATTTACCAACCACTAGTCGGACCTGTGCTGTTATATGGAAGTGAAACATGGACCCTAACGAGCCAATCCGAAAAGGCAGTGGACATATTGCTCCGGAAAATCTACGGCCATGTGAAACAAGGAACAAAGTGAAGAGAACGTCACAACGATCAGTTGTATGAATTATTTGACGATCCATCTGCTTCAATTTGCGTAAAGTTGAGTGAATTGCAATGGGTGGGTCATGGACGAAAACCGGCTACCCAAAAGAAAATTAACGGGTAAAGTACAAGGTAGAAGTCCTGCGGAAAGACCGATGACTCCATGGAAAGACAAAATACAAGCTGTAAGCAGATCGTTATTCTGAGTAAACAACTGGCGGACAAAGTCGCGGAACCGTGATGATTGGAGGAAATTATTCCGGAAGGCCAAGGCCCGGCTTGGACTGTACACCCTAGATGATGATGATGATGTTGAAATCACAAATTGCATAACTAAGTTTGATATGTTCACTTTATTTGACAATACTTTAATAAACTCACTCAAACTAATAAGCAATAGTGTAGCGCGCGGTTAAAGACCGAAATAATCTGTCGACGAGTTTTCATGGTACGCGTTGACATGAAAGTAGACTTGAATACCTATTCATACATTCTAAAAATGTAGTTACGCCCTTTTAACTTAAAAAAATCTTGTAATTCCGCGAAAGATACGATAATAGAATTGCTAAAATTATTGGGTTTATTTATTAAAATATTTTATTTACAATTTTTAATAACATGACATTGACAGGTAGATATATTTATCTTAATTTCAGAAAATTTTGTGGTTACGCTCTTTTAGCAAAACACAGAAGCATATTACTCAGATTATCCAGATATTCCTTTATCCAGATTGCCTTCGGTCGCAGTTGGTTCAGATAAGCAGGTTTCTATTGTATTTTGTGCATATTTTATTGCTACATACACAGGAATATATTCTTGGTCTAGACCTGTGGAACGTGTCTTACGACAGACCACTGAGACTGGTGATGCTAGATGAGTCGCGATTGATCTGCTATGCGGATGATGTTGTGGCTGTAGTCGCTGGACGCATTGTTGAACAAGCGCAACTTAGGCTAGGTATACTAAGCGCCGAGTGAGAGACTGGATGACTGCTCGTGGGATCAGCTTAGCACTGGAGAAAATCGAAGTGGTCATCTTGACAAACAAAAAAGAGTAAGGATGATCAGTATTGGAGACATAATAACCGAGATGGATCGTAGTAGTCTTTGCGTATAGACGTCTTTTAAAACGCTCCTGTCAAAAGTTTTCAAAAATTAAATTATTTTTTTTAAAAAACGTTAGTCCGAAGTTAATTTTTATCGGAAAAAATCTTATATTGTCGAAGTAATCGACTCAGGAAATTTCTATCGAATATTTTTACTTCGATTGGTAACGAAAAACAAATTACCAAAGAAAATTTCGCCGCTGGTATAGAGGAGCCCGACGGCTTCCCACCGTTGGGGCAACCTGGGGAAACGACGAATACAAAACTGGCGATAATCACCAAAATAAAACATAATGAAGAAAACTCCGGAGATGGAGGGTGCAGGCTGCAAATAATAGCAGACAATCAACAAATCGCCAAATTGCAGAAAGAAAATGATGAACTAAGGCAAGAGATACAGTCTCTCAAGGATCTCTTCAAGAAAGGGATGAAGCCTCAAAAGACGCAGCCACAAAATCAATGGCAACAGGTAGCAAAGCCGAAGGAAAGTACAAATCAAGCAATTCCAGAAGAAGTTCTAAGTGCTGGTGGCACCAACGAGAGCCAAAACTATTTTGCAGTGCTGGAGGGATTAACCGAAGATATGGAAACCGAAGAAAACATCAGAGGTAATTATAATCAAGATAATGACGTTAATTTTATTCAATATTTAAAGAACAAAAATAAGGAGAAAAAACCAGCCCGCAGTTCTGCTGGTTCCTCTGAAAAAGCTTCCAATAAGACAGAAAAAGTCCCGCCTATCAACGTGTTCGGACAAACCGGGGAGATATGGTTCGGGAAAATAAACTGGCCAATTTCGAAATCAAAAGAGTTAATGCCGAGAAAATAACTATAAGGACGAAATCACTGGTTGATTTCAAGTCAGCCAAAGATGCGCTGATTTCTGGGGAAGTTCCACACTTCACCTATACCCCAAAAAGTGAAAAGAATCAGACCTTCTTGTTGAAGGGTTTGGACAGCGGAGAGGATACGGTCGATCTTCTTCAGGTGCTCAAGGAGGCTGCACCAGATATTGATTTTGTTTCGGTCAAAGCCTTTGCGACAAGAAGGTCGACCATAGAAAGGAAGAATTTACCACTTTACCTGGTACAAATTGCAAATAAGAGCAGTCCAAGTGCCCTTCAACAAATAAGGTACTTGAATTTCAGAGTGGTTAGGTGGGAACGCCTCCAGAAAAGAGAAGTCAACCAGTGTTATCGGTGTCAAAGATTTGGACATTCGGCTGCCAATTGTGCCATGCACTATCGTTGCGTTAAATGCAAAGACGTTCATGCTCCCGGTGAGTGCAAATTGGCTCAGACGGAGCCTAAAGAAAAATTATACTGCGTTAACTGCGGTGTTTTTGGTCACCCAGCATCATATCGAGGATGCTCCCGATATCAAGATGCAAAAGTTAAATTTGCTCCAAAGCAAACACAAGTACACCGTAATATCATACCTTCCAACTTCGTCAAGCCCGGAGTATCATTTGCACTCGCCGCTAGAGGACCAGCAGAAAATGCTGGAAATAATGTAAATAATGTAAGTGGCAATAATGAGTTGCTTCTCGAAATTTATCAGCAACTTAATTCTTTATCGGAGAGAATCGACAAACAAGATTCAAAAATTAACTTTGCTTTTCAGCGTTTAGGTCTTTCAAATGCCTAATAATAACTTGTCATCCAGTCATATTCCCATGGATAGGCTTCGCCTCATATCGATCAACGTCAACTCTATCGTTGCTATACATCGACGTGATTATCTCCTTGAATTTGTTGTTAAGCAAAAGCCTGACATCATACTTCTCACTGAAACCCACCTCAATTCATGGCATTCCATGGAATTCAAAGATTTTGCATTCGTAAGAAACGATAGGGTAATAGGTGATGGGGGAGGTGGCACCGGGATATTGGTTAGAACACCCTATTGTTTCCAAAATATTGAAAAAGTCGAATTCAAAAGCTTTGAATTTCTTGAAGTGTCCGTCATCAAAATTTCACTGCCAGGTGGGGATAACCTCTTCGTTATCTCTGCCTATGCAACTGGTCAAAATGTTCTCAAGTTCAAGGAGGAACTCAATTCCTTGTTTGAAACACTCGAATTGAACAGGCTGCATAGTTATTATATTTTTGCCGGTGACCTGAATGCCAAGCATACATCATGGCTAAACGCCACCAATAATCCAAGAGGTGTATTCCTGAAATCATGGATAACAGAGAACCAAATTGAATACAGGTGCAACATATATGGGTCGGAGTTCCCAACATACCCTAGGACAAATTCATATTTGGACCTTTGCATTGCTAACGCAAGACTTGAATTTAGCTTTAAAAGTCCTCAACGGAAACTGCAGGTGCTTCCTTACGATAGCGACCATAACGCAATCGTAATGGAAATCAATCATCAAAGGGATGATTTCTTCCTCATTCCCAACATGAAAACCATCGGTTGAATTTCAAACAAGTTGGGTAGACAGACCTATGCTCATGTCAGAAGAGTTTTGTACTCAACTTACAAAATGCAGTAACCAGCAACGAATAAAATCAAGAAACACGTCATGTTCGAGGATCATACTATTATTAACAAAGTTGAAAGAATTTTGACTTCTGAGGTATTTGTTAAAGTTATACCCATAAATATCTCGCTTGATAATTTTTTCAGATTTTTTAGATCACGGGTGTCCCTTCGCGAGGGAGGCAACACATTTTTCATGTATTACCCCCCCCCCTGTGCCCCCACTGAAGCAAAAAAACTCTCAGTTTAAGAACTGTTTTGAAAAGCTCTTATAGAGAAGTTTCATTTGATACTCATATCGGCTACCCTTCATGAAATTTTTTTCAGGGGCCACTCCTCTGTACTGTAATAAACGATTCATGGCCTTTTTTTTCGAATCCTAGAATGGTTGCAAAGCCCTTTTGCTAGGAGCTCTCTCCTGCCTCTTCGACTTGTTTCAATTGTATGCACTCATCTTCATGATATCTATCATTCCTGAAATTTTCATGCAAATCCTAGCAAATCTGTCTAACTCGGTAAAAAGCGCATATGGCTCCATAGCCATATGTTTCCATAGTAATACAGGGCACATTGTTCCATAGTAATACACGAAAATTCAAATCGCTATAACTTCGTCAAATACTATTCGATCTTTATGAAACTTTCAGAAAAGATTAATCTTATAAATGGTCATCAGCTTGCTAAATTTTATTGAATTTAAAGCTGCCGTTTAGATATTATTCAAGAAAACATTCATACTATTACTAACAAAGTTGAGTGAATTTCGACTTCTCATGTATTTGTTGTTGTTGTACTCGTTAAGGCCTACATTCATGATTTTTTTCAGATTTTTCGGATGGAAGGTGTCCAATCGCGAGGGGGGGGAGGTACGCGAAAAGTTCGTACATTTCCCCTTCCCCTGCCCTCCTCGGTACTCACAAGGCAATTTTAAGACTTGTTTTGAAAAGATCTCATTTAGGCCTTTCCAATAACACCCTACTCGACTACCAACGGTGAAATTTTTTTTTTGAGAGGTCACCCCCTTATATGGAGAGACCCCCCTTAAACCCCTTTGAAAAAATTTTCCACGCTTGGACTTTCAAGAAATCACCACCTCTGACCTTTTCACAAAGTTTCATGGCTGTAGCCTCTATAGTTTCGGAGAAAAAGGGCTGTGACATACAGACGGACGGACGGACGGACGGACGGACACAGGTCGTGATTGCAATAGGGTTTTGTATTTTAGTACAAAACCCTAAAAAACAGACTTGGGAAAGTTTCAAATGAAGTTTAATCGGGAGTACGGGAAGCAATGTCCCTCTTCTGATGATGGCAACGCTTGCTCAATGGTTCCAAATGACAGAAATCTAACTGACGATGAAATAGATCTCTATTTGTCGAAGTTAGAGAAGCTGACGTTGGAAACGATTGAGAAAGTTGTTCCCAAGATTAAACATCGAAACAATATGGAAGGATATGAAACACCAACCATCGCAAGGTTGAAAAGATTGAAAAGCCTTCTTCTCACCCGCGTCAACAATATTTATCGACGATTTTTGGACTACAACCATCCCTCGTTGGCTTTGTTGAAATTACACCTGAAGAATGTCCGGAACTTAATCCGTTCATACTTCAGGAGTGAAGTCAGCAATCAATGGGCGGAAAAACTGAGGGTTATTAGCCCACAGGACCCAGATGGCATTTTTGCGAAAGTGAATAGCATATTCCGTAAGAAGTCTCGAGTGAAGGTATCGAATCTTGAAGTCGCTAGTGATGAGATAAATCTTCTTGATAGAGCTGGTATCGAAATTGATAGTACGACTCCGGATAGAAATGGAAACAGGATTATATGTGATGGATTGCAGAAACTTGCCCTGATTGGCACACATTTTTAAGTGGTTCATCTGCCAAACCCAGAGAGAAGGAATGAAATATTTTCGGAGGTCGTTGAAGCAAAAATTCCCGACTTCAAACCAAGCCTGAACGGCCAGTCAATTCTTCATTTCGATGAAACATTAACATCTGACCTCATACCGACCTTGAATCTTATTGATTATTTTGTCAGCTATGAAGACTTGTGTTTCATATTTCGCAGAATAAACAACAAAAAATCATGTGGTACTGACGGTATTCCAAATATAGTTCTCCGACATTTGCCGGAGTTTGCTATTAGGAATTATTGCATATTGTTCAACGAAATGTTGAGCAATTCATATTTTCCAAATGGGTGGCAAAAGGCTAAGATATTTCCGATCTTTAAGAAAGGAAGCAAATCTTCATGCCCCAGAAGCTATCGCCCAATCGGCTTGCTGCCTAACATCAGCAAGGTGTTTGAAGTGATACTCAACAGAGCATTAAACGCCCACATTGAGAAATATGAGTTGATGCCGAATTGCCAATTTGGTTTTCGTGCCAGGCATTCGACCATACATGCAATAATGAAAGTAACCTCAGACATCTGTTGGAAACTAAACAACAAAGAATGTGTTGGAGCATGTCTCATTGACATGGAGAAAGCCTTCGATACGGTGTGGTTAGATGGACTAGTTTTCAAACTTCTTCAGGACAGGTTCCCCAGACACCTTGTCGCCATGATGTGTAATATGTTATACGGGAAATCATTTGTTGTAACTGATGGAAATCAGATGAAAATGCGCGAATTTAAGGTCTTGAATGGTCTACAGCAGGGAACAGTTACTGCGCCTCTGCTTTTCTCAATATTCATTCGCAAGCCTTTGAACAGCTTTGATTTTAATGTCTCGCCAACGCGATCATTGGTAGCGTTTGCTGATGATCTGATCATCTACGAGTATACGGCAGACCGGAAAGCTACAATAGTTCAGAGCAATCTTCAAAAAATGTTCAATGATGTGCAGCTCTACACCGACAATTGGCGAATGAAAATCAGAAATGCGAAACAATTTTGTTTCGGACAACGCTGCAGGGGGCCAGTCAAGACCTGAAACGTAATTGGAAGGATTTCCACATCATGGCTAGTGGGTTTCACATAAATCCTGTGTTCGATACCTCGGTGTTCATCTCGATCAGTATCTGTAATATACTGAACATGTCAAAATCATGCTCAGTAAAGCACTAAAAGTAGTCATGGCTCTTCGGCGACTCTTTGATTCCAGATACATTGGTCAAAAAGTCAAAGTTATTTGTTACAAGACCCTGGTTAGGCCAGTTTTGACATGTGGATGTCAGATCTGGTACAACCAGAGTGCTAGTACAATGGGAAGATTGAGAGTTTCCGAAAGGAAATGTCTTCGTGCATGTACTGGTTTGTACAGAAAGCCTGAGACGGATTGGAAGCACTATATATCGAACAGAAAAATTTATCAAACCGCTCAAGTGACAAGAGTCGATATCTTCACATTGAAACTTCTTCGGAATCATATCGCAAGATCTGTAACTGTGAGTGAAAACCCTTGGATTTCACAGTCGTTCCACCCTACAGACGGGTATATTGTGACTTGCCTCACTACTGGCTTCGTCCCTCCAGAAGCATTCGTGTATTTGGACATGAATCGATATGTTTTTGATTCTGACGGCGTCCCAATCATATATCACATATATCGACGGGCCACCGATAAGAAGATAAAATATCCTCCGAATCTGAGCTCACGAGACCAACAATTCCAATGGAGATACTCATTTGCTAGATTCGTTGAGGCTGGTCGAGCTGAGATGGAACAATCTAGGTTTTTTTTTTTTTTGATTGAACTTATTTAGAATTAGGGTGTAACATATTAGGTATAGGATATAAGTTCATTGTTGTGTTAGTAGTATAAGTAATTTTTGAATAATGCTGGTTGGTTTTTTCTCCTTTTCCAATTGAATCAAAAAAAAAAAATAATCTTAATTAATTTAATTTTGCTAGTGTATTTTTTTCATTAAATGTGTTTAACTGATAACGTATAAATTTAGAGAGCCATTTGGGCCATTAAGTTTTTTATAGTTTTATTGTTTGGAATTTGCTTTATGTTCTTTTAAAAATTTATAACGATTGGTATTAAATAAAGCGCTTTTGACTTTGACCGAAGCAAGTGGTGAAGTACCTGGGGCTACTGATCGACTTGAAGATGAGTTTCTCTGAGAAAATCAGGGCAACAGCTGAGAAGGCTGCTTTGGGGGTATCGGTTCTGAGTTGACTTATGGCCAGCGCAGGGGGACCCAACCCATCAAGAATATGCCTCTTAATGCGTACCGTAAGATCAATGCTACTAGATGGAGCAGAAATATTGGGCGACGCACTCAGTAAGGAGGGATACGGAAAACGTTTGGCGCAGGTACAGAGAATAGGAGCACTGAGGATTGCGTTTTCGTATCCGACAGTCTCTGATTCGGCGATGAGAGTTATTGCTGGGGCGATACCTGTTGACCTCCTTGCTAGAGAGCGAGTACGCGAAAGAGACGTTTGAACGAAGGGAGGATGAACCGCCACGCCTCATTCCGAATGCGAGACCGTGGCTAAGTCGAAGGCATGGTGAGACTGATTTATATCCGACCCAGCTTCTGAGCGGGCATGGGTGTTTTAAGTCTGACCTGCACGAAATCGGTAATTCACGGTGCCCCGATTGACGATTTTGCCCAGGAGAGTAAGACGATGCATTTTTTGCGAACAAAAAACGCGACACCCTGCGACGGGACCTCTACAGGGAGACGGAACAGCTCACTCCGGACAGCATAGCCGCGGTGTTGTCTGGATTGGTTGACAAAAGGAACTTTGTAGCACATTGTGTTTGTGCAGTCCTAAAAGGTTAAAGGGACTCCCAGCAGTCGGGGCTGGGGAATCGCTTATTTTGCAACTCCTGTTCCCCTTTTCCCTTTGCTAGAGGGTGAATCCCATAGCCTAACGGCGCCTCACAGCATTACAAAGGGAGACCTGGCTAGAAGTAATGTGTCGAACAGTTTCAGGCTATGTTCTCGGATTGGATCGGGAGGTGTTTAGTAGATAGTCCAATCGCTGGTGAGCATGGGAGTCCGACACAGTGCATAACTGGCATTCACCTCGCAGCCAAAAATAAAAATAAATTGTTACATTGTGCCATTTAACGTGAATAAATAAATACATTTAACTTAATTTTTGAAAAATTTCTATCCATTTTTGATATAAGTTTGCTCATCTATCAAATTTTGCTTTGTTTGATAGAATCAACTAGGCATCATACAATTTTGAAAATAATTTATTTGCTCGGAATCTATCTAGCTACATATATTAAGGGAAGTATGCTCTTCAACTCTCATACTTTGACAGATTTCAAGATATTTTCAAGGTCTTGGTCGTCCCTACAATAGTTGTGCAACTTATCTTATTGTGTTGCTTTCGACAACTTATAACATAAATTACTGGAAATTATGGTAATAAGTTTTCATTTTTTATAATTTTGTGTGCATATTTATTATATATATTTATTTTAAAGAGCAATTATTGCAAAATACACTCATAAGTTTTTAATCTTGTTTAATATATATTATCTTCTCTTTCTTGCAGGTAAATACATCCTATGGTAAATGTATTCAGGTCGAAACGATATTGTTCCTGGATTCAAAATCAATGAAAACAGATTATTATCCAGAAAATTTTAGCAAACAGCCAAGATATACTATGCTGGATGATTGGTAAATTTTGCCTAGAGTCACAAGGGCGCAACATACAATAGAAAATTTGAAAGTTTTATTTCGATTTGGTTGCTGTCAGCAAACAATAAGTTTCCTAAAGCGTTCAATTTCAAATAAAATCAAAATTAATCCAACTTAGTAGCCGATTTTCGTCTTATAATATTGGGTGGCTGTAAACCCTGCGCAGTTCCAATTGTTTAGCTGCCTCATTTAAATTTTGTCTTAAACTTATTGTATGGAAAATAACCAAAATTTGCAGGAAATAGCAGCTCTTACAACTCCTATTTATAATACTACCAAATTTAACTTTCAATCAACACAGCCGCGTGTAAAATTTTCCAGACGATGAAGTCTTGCGAAACCGCCAATTAGCCAATTTTATTATAACTTGAGCAACAAATAAGAAAACAATATGTTTACTCAAATGATCAGTGGGCTGTTTTGCTTGGTAATGCATTCATCACGTATTCGACGTTCATGTTGCCTTGCAGCCTACCTGAAATGAATTTTGTCATTTGAGATTGAATCTCAATTGCTTCCAAGATTAATTCTAGTTTAAAGAGATGCCGCTAACGAATGATCGTTAGCATCAATCAGCGACTATTTACATACTCGCTGACTATAAAATGAAATTTGGTTCAGACTTCATCTCATCTTCGCCAATAACTCTCCAGCAACCCATGACGATGATATAATCCAGATAAAAGGTTTTATAGGCCTGAACTATATTTAAGTGCTCATCTGAGGTCTCGTCAAGAGCCTCCTTCAAGATCACTTTCAATGACCCAAATAAATTGTTTACTAGGAAGGCTAACATCGCCGGTTGTTGTTATTGTCATCGGCGTTGCTGCGAAGCTTCAAGTCTTTTCCGACACCATTTTAATTATCCCTGAGTGAATGAATGAATATTTTATGAGTTGGATGCTCTTTGAATAAATCATGATTTGCGATAAATTGACTTGTAGTATTGAGGATAATGCTTGTCCGAGTACTTTTTCTGCTTAGTTTTGCTTAGTCACAGTTTTTTGCCAGCGATAAGAATCTTAGCAAAAAACGGCTGTTAAGACAATCATGTGATTAGAAAAGGATACAGTGTCGGAAAAATTTAATAACAATATTTGATTACAATGTATAGCGTGATTGACTAAACTTAAAGAGCTTTTAGAAAAAAAAAATGCCTGATCAAATATCTTTTGAATTCCCACCGGGCAGGTGCACTGTCAGTTGTGAAAAGGCAAATATGAGCAATTTTGCTGTGATATCGTGCTGAGATTTTGGTAAGTCATTGTAATTATGCAACGATAAAAAAATTTGGTTGTAAATATCATTGCTTAAAAAAATATTGTTAAGATAAAATTTGAATCTATATTTCTTTTTAGTGCCTTTCAATTTTCAATCCATTTAATAATCTTAAAATTTCTAAGAATATCGTCACTGAATTCATTTGTCTGTGTATCTCTCAAAATATTTTTTCCATTCTATGCAATTACTACACAAATTCTGGACAGTAGGAAGGCTCCGCTTTTTGCGGGGAATGAACTACGAATTTGCTAGCCGCAACTGTTTAAGATAGCTAAATTTCCAAAAGTTAGTCAGATCATGATAATATCATACCTCCAATAAAACTATTACATTGTGCAACGACTTCTGAACGGCGCATACAAATTCCAAGCGATCACAAGTGAATTTAGTCTTAACAATCTATGACTTTTAAATTTTTTGTTATCTGTATTCTGTGCAAATAATATCTAAAAGTGAGTGTTAAATCATTCAGAAGCGAGAGTCCTGTCCTGTTAATAACAGAAAAAGAAACCGGGAGCTATCCCCGGTCGCAAGGCTCTTCAGAGACCATTTCAAAATGGCAAAAAATACGGCGACAACGTCTAGGCGTTTTTCACTACCTGCTAACCTGGAGGACAGCAACGGAAAAACAAAGGTGAGAACTCCTATTACTTTTCCCGAATTGCCGCGCGACACAATTGATGCGATTATGAAAGAGCTTAAAATTTCACCATACTCGATTAAACTAATGTCAATCTGAAAGCGACCCTTCCTAACAAGTATCGAAGATTTCGATAAAGTTCAAAAGTATTTGAATCTGAAAAAAAGGTCAACTACTTCACATTTCAACGTCCAGATATGCGCCCGCTGAAGATTGTGCTCTCAGGGCTTCAGAATATGCAGAAAGAAAATCTTAAAATCCGAGCATAGTATCACAACGCAAATCCCCACATGATTGTCTGTTTCGGGTTCTGTGAACTTCCTTTCCACGCGGCGTATGTGACCTTATCAACAAAGTGGACAACGGAGTTCATTGGTACTGTGCAACATGTAGGCGCTGCTCAGTATCTATGTATGTTTCTCGACTCCAAGCTGCAAGGAAGATGATCACTTCCTTAACCGACGATCTAAAATCTTTGCTCTTCTGCTTGTTCTGAATTCAACTTCTTGTTACAGTTTGCGGAATCTTCATCTTCCAATGCATCATCCAGTTCGATCGAAAACGCAGTGCGTTCAGTATCGGATCCAATTTTATTAATACCGACCAAAAGTCCGAGTAAACCGCAGGTAAAATTATCCAATGCCTCCTATCAAGGAGAAGTGTCCGCCTTGTTCCTTCAGCGACAGCTTAAACGTGAATGCTCAACATGATATGCAGCGTCAACCAGCGTTCGTATTGCAGCCCGATTGCCACAATTCTGCAGAAATACGAGGGCAGTTCAAACGCTGTAGATGGCGCGCATGTATGTTTTGGAGGTCGTGGGATGAGTATTTGATAGCTGGGTCCCTTACGAACAGTGTGGCATAGTTTTTGTCGAGAGTCGTGTGCTAGGTATATTAGTGAACTTCAAGCGCACAACGTATTGCCATTCGATCTAGGTAAATTTCTCGAGAGAAATTCACCTATTGTGGAGAGTATCATTTATATATATATATATATATATATATATATATATATATATATATATATATATATATATATATATATATATATATATATATATACGAGTTCTGTTCAAAAAATATCGCGAATTTTGTTTTTTTTCAAAAATTATTCATTTATTCATGAATATCTATTTTGTCCCCTTCAAAGTAATCCTCATGAGATATTATACACCTGTGCCAACGGTTTTTCCAATCTTCGAAGCACTTCAAAAAATCATTTTTTTTAATCTTGTTCAGCTCTTCCTTCGATGCCGTCTTTATCTCGTCAAGCGTAGCGTAACGTCGTCCTTTCACGGGCCTCTTCAGTTTAGGAAACAAGAAAAAGTCACAGGGGCCAGATCTGGGGAATACTGTGGCTGCGGCATCATTAGTGAGTTGTTTTTGGCCAAAAAGTCGCGCACAAGCAACGATGTGTGAGCGGGGGCGTTATTGTGGTGCGAAAGCCAATTTTTGTTCTCCCACAAATCCGGGTGTTTCTGGCGGATTGCTTCGCGCAAATTGCGCATAACTTGCAGGTAATATTCCTTATTGACCGTTCTTCCCTGTGGCAAGAACTCATGATGCACCACGCCCCTGCAATCGAAGAAAACTGTCAGCAAAACTTTCACATTCGACCGAACTTGGCGCGCTTTTTTCGGTCTTGGTTCATGCGGCAGCTTCCATTGAGGTGATTGAGCTTTGGTTTCCACGTCATAACCATAAACCCATGATTCGTCACCAGTTATGACCCTCTGGAGCAAATTTGGTTCGTCGCGGACAGAGTTTAACATCTCATTAGCAATGTTCATGCGTTGCTGTTTTTGGTCGCAATTGAGCAATTTTGGTACGAATTTCGCGGCGACCCGTCTCATGCCCAAATCGTTGATAAAAATCGAATGGCACGAGCCAATCGATATGTTTAGGTCCTCAGCAACTTCTCTAACGGGGATTCGACGATTGGCCAATACCATTTTCTCCACTTCATTAATTTTTTCGTCTGTTGTTGAAGTGCTCGGGCGTCCGGCACGCTCTTCATCGTTCACATCTTCTCGGCCTTCTAAAAACATTTTGTACCACCGATAAACGTTGCTTTGGTCCAAGGTAGCTTCTTCGTATGCCACAGTCAACATTCGGAATGCATCCGCGCACTTAAATCCATTTTTTTGAATAAGTAAAAATCGAAGACGATTGAAAACACGTGCAAGTAAAGCAGCTATCACCAATTAAGTAAACATTCAAAATGGCCGAGCTTGTCGGCATAAGTGACATACATGAGTACCAACATAACGCCACAAAAAAATCGAAATTCGAATATACGTAACCCGCGAAAATTCAAAATTCGTGATACTTTTTGGACACTCCTCGTATATATATATATATATATATACATATACATATATATATATATATATATATATATATATATATATATACATATATATATATATACATATATATTTCTGTATACATATATATATATATATATATATAAATATATATATATATATATATATATATATATATGTATATATTTATATATATATATATATATATATATATATATATATATATATATATATATATATATATATATATATGTATATATTTATATATATATATATATATGTATATATTTATATATATATATATATATATATATATATATATATATATATATATATGTATATATATATATATATATATATATATATATATATATATATATATATATATATATATGATACAACGAAATTTGTGACCACGCTAGAGGTTGCAATTTTGCTCCGATTTTCACCAGGTTTTCAGGAAAGGCGTATTGGGTAAATATCTCGGTTAAGTTCGTGAACCAGCTATATTGGCTGGGAAAAAATAAAATAGCGGTCATTTTAGACGAAATATCGTGATTTCTGTTCTGACCAAAGTATAGCTCCGATTCGGATGAAATTTGGTACATAGGTTCACTAATGTATGTGATGAATCTCACAATAAAAAATGCAAAGTCGACACGGCAGAAACGAAATGGCGGCCGCTCAAATGTTGAAAAACGTGCAAAATTTTGTTGTTTTAATAGTGGTCAAAGCTTTCAACAGATGTTTATGAAATTCGGCAGTTAGATAGCAATTGTAAGTATCTAAAGAATTACGTAAAAAAACTGGAGGTCAGGTCACAAAAAACAAAATGGTGGCCAGTTGAATCTCAAAACTTCAAATGCTTCTAAAAGTCGTAATTTTAATCCGAAATATTTGAAACTTAGCTCCAACTTTGAAATTACTTAGGTCTACAGACTTTGATATTTTGGTGATGAGGCATGTGCAAATTCTAAAATGGCGATGGTTTAAATATGCGTTTTTTCAGGTTTTTGTGGCCCTCTAGAGGTCACGTTTTCGAGCGGATTTTGATGAAACTTGAGATTATGGATCTTTGTACTATGTTCTTGTATTATGCAGAAAATTATTAAAATTGAATGAAAAATAAAAAAAGTCGAAAATTTAAACCCCAATATTTTTAGCTGCCATTTTCACTAAAAATTGAATTATTTTGCCCTGTCTAGAGTGAAACTCCGATTTGAACGAGAATTGGCACACAAAGATTAAAAATAGTCCAAAATCAAATGCATGCATTCAAAGTATTTATAAATCACACTTTTTTTTAAATATTGTAAAATATTTTTAACAATACCTTAAACAATTATAAAATCGCGACTTGTCTGTCTGTCCGTTCGTCCATTTGTTCGTGCATTTGAACAGGTTTTCTCGCATCCACATGAGCTAGAATGAGGAAATTTTCTGCGTGGGTCAAAAGTGGTGCCTCTGGAAATTTGCAGTGTAAGAAAATATTTTAAAATGTTTAAGGGAGTCTCCCCATACAGGGGGGTGACATAAACATTTTTTTTTTATTTATGTAGCCCTCTAGCAGCCAAGTTTCTCAACAGATTCCGATAAAACTTGAAATTATAAGTTATTAAGGCAAGCTAATTTAATTTAATTATGCAAATCGGATGACAAATAAAAAATTCGAAAATTTACAGCTTAATATTTTTAGCAGCCGTTTTCAATAAAAATTCAAAATGACGGCCCCTAATGGTTCAGAAAAGGATCGAAAATGTATATATTAATGGCAATGCAAGTGCTGATTAAACTTTCATGGAAATCTTTTGAAATTAACAATTTGAGCTATTAAAGCCAAAAAGTGATCACCTTTGTGTGGTAACCACTGTGAAATGTGTAAACAGCAAATGTGAGAAGGGCGAAACCAGTATTTATATGTTTATAACAATTTATTACCCGTCGATTTTCAATATGTGATCCATACGTGTGCAACTCAATTTAATTAGCAAAATATTTGCGCTTCTATGAAGGGTCTCCAAATACGAACGGCGGCAGATTCTTTTTATGTTAATAAATACCCATGTGGTGCTACAAAAATCGCAGTAAGAAGTGCAGTAGTAGGCAAGCCAAATTCTTTTTCGAAACCTTACGCTGCATACGAGAAATTTACCATTCCGGCTGGTGCTGCCAACGGGGATTTTTTAATGTGGGAAGGCGTTAAAAACTCGGAAATTTAAGTTAAGTTCGGGATCGTTCATCTGTTCTTTGGCAAGCTCGTGATTTTCAATTACGAGTAATAGCAGTAGTTATGTGGCTTCCATTCGGGATAGCGAATCTGCGGTAATGTTAACATTGCCACGAATGTGTACAAAGTTAGTGCTAAATTGTGAGATGTTATTCAATTGTCTTGACTGCCGAGGCGATGCCTTATCGGATTTCTAGTTAAAGGCAAAAACAAGTAGCTTATGATCAGTGCGTACGACAAACTCTGAACCCTCCAGGTAATCTTAAAAATGGCGGATCCTGCTGTATACGGCAAGTAGCTCCCTATCATAGGCACAATAGCGAGAGTCAGCTGTGGTGAACTTGCGTTGGAAGAATGCAATTGGTTTCCAATAGCGAGACTCAGCTGTAGTGAGCTTTCGTTGGAAGAATGCAATTGGTTTCCATAGGTTGTCTTGAAGCTTCTCGAGCACTTTTTCGAAAGCGGTATCCGATGCGTTGGTAGACAATGCCAGAGGTCTGTGGTTCTGGAAAAAAAACTAGTAGTATGGCATCTGAGAGGCAGTTTTTGCATTTTTCGAATGTTGCTTTCTTTTCTTCGGTCCAAGTTATTGGAGTATTGTCATTCTTCTTTGACTTGTGCAGGAATTTATTTAAGGGAGCTTGCATTTCTGAAGCATTTCTGACAAAACTTCGACAGAAGGAAAGTAATATGTAGGCACTATGCGAGCCTACATATTACTTACATCGCGGAGCTGGTTCAGTGTTGAATGTTGTTCTCAGCAAATATCTGAGCTAAGTGTCTTGCAGGCTCTTTCCTCTCCGCACTTATCTGTTGTGTTTTCAATAAAAAGTGGTGAGTATGTTGAAATATAAGATTGAAAGATCTATAAATATAAAAAAATTAATTGGCTTAGGCTTTGACCCAAAATACCTTAGGTTTTATGAAAACAGTTGACGAAACAGACACAGAAATATCCAAATTGGATGAAATTTATTAGAAAGTAGTTAAACGTAGCACACCTGCAGAGATAATTTGACATAAAACTATAGAGTTAGATGTGGAAACGTATGAGCAGATAAGAAGAAGAAACTCTCTTAGACGACTGTGGCAACGAACCAGGAATCCGAATATCAAACAATATGTTAACAGTTTAACGGTAGCTATACGGTTAAAAAGGCGGAACTTGCGCAATGAAAATTGGAGCTCAATGCTAGGCAAGCGCGAATGCAATACTCGACATATTTGGAGGCTGAATGAAACCCTCAAAGCCTCACAAAATCGATTTCTACATCAGCATGAAAAAATTAATGGAATGTATGAATTGTCGTACTCTATGTAGAGAAAAGCTGAACTCCTCGTTGATACCTTCCACGCATACCATAACACTATCAAAGATATGCATAGCATAATCACAGAGATGACTGTTGCTAATTGCCTAAAACCTTTACCTCTATCAGCCTCTCTTCCCATCTCTGAAATGATTAAACTATCCGAGTTAAAAGAAACTTAAAAAAACTGAAGAATAAAAAAGCATCTGACATTGATAAAATACCAGACATCGTTTAAAAAAGCTTGCCCAGAAAAGCTTTTGTGTTAATTTGTCACATTTTCAATACTTGTCTCAACACTGGCGTTTTTCCCTCTCCCTGCAAACATGCGATGATAATCTCCATTCATAATCCAGGCAAGAATCAAGTGCTTCTCACAAGTTATAGACAAATTAACTGATTGCCTTCGATGGGCAAATTATTTGAAAAAGCAATACTGTAGCGGCTCAATAAATTTATTGAAGCAAATAACATACTTGCAAATTTTCAATTTGGCTTCAGGCATGGGAATTGACTAAACAACAACTCTGTCGTGTTACAAAAGATGTGCAACGGGCACTTAAACAAAAACTCTCAGTCGGGATAATTTCCCTTGATATTGAAGAAGCGTTCGACACTGCGTGGCATAATAGGCTTTTGTTCAAATTAAACGACCTAAAATGCCCATCATACCTTATTAATATCATCATGTCTTTCTTAAAAGGTAAGCACTTTTCTGTTAAAATAAAAGAGGCCCATCCAAAAAAGAATAATATACCAGCTGCAGTACATCAAGGTACTTGCCTCAGCTCACTGCTCTTTAACATAATTACCCACAACATGCCTACAATTACTAACTGTAATTAGCTGCGTTTGCGGATGACACCTGCTTTTATACAGCATCAATAGACCCCTCAGAGATAGCAAAACCATTTGAACAGCTTATATCAATATTTCCACCACTGGAAAATTATACTTAACCTGTCGAAAATGTAAGCTCTATATTTCACTAAGAAAGGAAAGCCTTTTTAGGACAAGTAATTCCTTAGTCGAAGGAAATTTCTTATTTGGGACTTCTTCTTGATAAAAAATTAACTTTCAAAGACCACATTGAGCTCACTTGCTTCCATATTTCAAAGGTAATACTAACCCTCTATCCTCTACTCAATCGGAAAACACTCCTCAGTAGTAAAAATAGACTTCTTCTTTTTAAAATGGTGATTCAGCTCATTATGCTGTATAGAGTTCCTGCATGGAATTCAAGTCATGCAGAATAGATGTTTTTTTGTGGTTGGGAGGAGAATGTCATCTACGCACAGAGTGTGGGACTCCCATGCTCGAAAGTGACTGGACTACCCACTAAACACTGTAATGTGATGCCTACGCCCGGGAATCGGAGTGATTCCGATCCCGAACCCTGGCACCCGGCCAGATATGTATGACTTCGAAATGCAAGCAGACTTTATCTTTCGTGCAGCCATCATTGCGCCGAAAATATTTTTCTTCATATATTTATATTTGTGGAAAAATATTTTCTGTCAATGTGAGCCGCTGAAGTAAAACTCTGATACATTTCGAAGCATATCTATCTGGCAATGCCTCCCACGAGTTGCCATCCAAATGTCAAACAGGCAGAACGTGTTCGCCGGTTAGCTGTCCGTCGAATTAAAATTCTCGCGAGGGTTAGCGGATTAGCGGTAAGTCCGAAAAAAAAAGAAAATTAGCGTGGCGTGCATATAACGCAATCTAAATTTATCCACAGGAGGAGGTAGCAAATGGGTGACTTGGCGAGCACATGAACCTTGTCTTGGGAGTCAAGCTGCACTGGACAGGAAAAAAAAACATAGCGAGCGGCTTGGAGAAACACATTTCCAATATACCGCAATGCCTATTAATACGCGGTCATCAGGTAATTGGTACAACACATGTGTATGGTGATCGGCGTGATGTACACTACATGATAAACGGTATCAACGTCAGTTAAAGTGTTTTTGAGATTTTCGTTCGTGGACAAGTGTTTTTCGCGAAGATTTTACAAAATTTTATCGTGGTTGACTATTCACCGACGATTTCATTTGCTTGAAACACGTACCTGCGCTTCGTGCTCTTATCTTAATTCCGCTCGGAATTAACAGTTAAGCTGGGTCAACGGCAACAAACAACATTAAAATTCTTCATTTTCACACCCTCTTGGGTCCTGGGAGTGTCACCAGCAATTTATTAATCATCCGATAAAACAGTGCGAAATGAACAATTGTTACAAATTTATACATACTTAGAAAAAAAAATTTCGCTTGACTGAGTAAGAATTGGACGTTAAGACGAAGAATAAAATTTCTTTTTCACTTTTTTGCTTTCTTGACCTAACTCTAATTGGTCTCAATTGAAGGCAACTAGTCTGACAGTAGCAACGACAATTCTGCTATATGTACTTACATATATACTCTCCTCATATGCTAAATATATTGATGCGTGTTTACATGTGTTGAACTCTTCCAACTGTGCCATCTCTACATAAGAAAGAGCCTGACAATAATTCACTTCGATCAACAAGATAAATAATAGATCCTGGACTAAAGATATTGTTGCTGGTGTTATTATCATTCTTTACTACAGTGTTGCGTGCTGTGCACATTTTATATACAATTATATTTGTATGTAGATCTATTGAATCTACATATAATTTCAATTAAAGCAAACATTAAAAAAATATAAACAAAATAACAAGTGAAAAGTGAACATACTCGTACAGAGTAGATACTGACTAATGCACAAATTAGTGACGTATGGACACTGAATAAAGCACAAAGAGTTGATATAATTGCGGCGTTTTTGATTGAAGTGACTTGTATATACATATGTGAATGTGTAGAACGTCTTCGGAAGATCGAGGTCGTTGGACAATATCATATTAATAAACAAATTAATTAAGTGAACAGCAACCACATCGACTGAGCAACATATTCTTCAATACAAGGCGAAAGAATAGCATCTTCCATTTGGATGTACATTAGACTTTTAATCTCTTCAATAGACTGAACAAATAACATCGTCTTTGCGGCTTAATCAGCAAACCACCACTAAAAAACTGTCTAAGAGAGTACGCTCGGGCTATCAATGAGCGTTAAATAATTCAACAATTAAAGTTTCATCTTGTGTGTAAATTTTAAAAGCAAACAAACTACTCTTTCAACAGCATCATCAGTAGGAGCAAATCTCATATTTAATAACATCAATCTACAAGCATATCAGTCGACCAAAAAAATAACCACGGCTGACATAATAAATAATTCCCATACGCGCGTTGGATCTCTTAAAGAACTGACTGGAGATTGAAGGATCATTATTTTCGTCATCAATTTTTTCAAGCATCGTTGCCTTGTACTCTTCAAACCGCATCTTGCAGATTCACCAGCATTTTATGCAGTGACGACTCTCTGTTGTTTAAGTTTATCCAAACAAGATAGACATAGAAAAATAATAGCTTTCTTCGATAAATGGATGCTACCCTTATTTACAGCTCTGAGTTAGTTTCGTTTCCATCAGTTTATTCTCGCACTGCCGCAGACAGCTAAAAATAAATACATGTTAATAAGAGTAATCGTACAGTAAATTTCACTGCAGCCAAACTGATTGAAATGGCAGAATCAGGGAAATATGATAGGAAAACAGTAATGAATCTGGAAATACAGATGAACTTGAGGTTATGAAAGTTGTATAACTGTGGAGATGCTTTAGGCAAAGCTCAAGATTACATATAGCCCAGTCATATTAGGGCTTTCACCTCGGAATGAAAGATAATAAGCTGCAAATTGGTACGAACCTTTGTTTTGTCATTCTAAATGTTGTCTCAAAAGTCTAAATCGTTATCGTGTTCGCGTCTCAAGATATTCAAGGTCAAAGGTCACAAAAATCGGTTTTTCGCGAATATCTGGCTTCCTATCGGTTAAATGAGATTTGCATTTATTATAAAAGTTGTAGGCTATGAAATTCCCTACAACTTTTGTTTAAACTTTTTTTTCATACGACCAACCGTTTTGAAGGTAGAGCGCGAAGAGTGCACATCGTACAGTCATATACGGCCTAATGCAAGGTCAAGCGTGAGTTATGGTTATCAGTACGTTATAAAGTCAATTATTTACTTGGAAATTATAATTATTAAACAATGCCTATTATTTATGTACTAACTATTAATTATTTATATTTAATTAAAGTAAGTAACTTGATTATTTATATATAATTATTCATATTTAACTATTTGACAAAACAAAGGTTCATACCAATTTGCAGCTTATTATCTTTCATTCCGAGGTTGACCCCTTTTTTTACCTAATATGACTGGGCTATACAACTTTTCAAAAACTTTGGTGAAAGTTGGAGCCGAATTGCGACCTCTAACGTGGTCAACAATCTCGTTATATACATACACACATATACAGATATATCCATATATATGCATATATATATACATATGTGTATATATATAGATATATATATATATATATATATATATATATATATATATATATATATATATATATATATATATATATATCTATATATATACACATATGTATATATATATGCATATATATGGATATATCTGTATATGTGTGTATGTATATAACGAGATTGTTGACCACGTTAGAGGTCGCAATTCGGCTCCAACTTTCACCAAAGTTTTTGAAAAGTTGTATAGCCCAGTCATATTAGGTAAAAAAAGGGGTCAACCTCGGAATGAAAGATAATAAGCTGCAAATTGGTATGAACCTTTGTTTTGTCAAATAGTTAAATATGAATAATTATATATAAATAATCAAGTTACTTACTTTAATTAAATATAAATAATTAATAGTTAGTACATAAATAATAGGCATTGTTTAATAATTATAATTTCCAAGTAAATAATTGACTTTATAACGTACTGATAACCATAACTCACGCTTGACCTTGCATTAGGCCGTATATGACTGTACGATGTGCACTCTTCGCGCTCTACCTTCAAAACGGTTGGTCGTATGAAAAAAAAGTTTAAACAAAAGTTGTAGGGAATTTCATAGCCTACAACTTTTATAATAAATGCAAATCTCATTTAACCGATAGGAAGCCAGATATTCGCGAAAAACCGATTTTTGTGACCTTTGACCTTGAATATCTTGAGACGCGAACACGATAACGATTTAGACTTTTGAGACAACATTTAGAATGACAAAACAAAGGTTCATACCAATTTGCAGCTTATTATCTTTCATTCCGAGGTTGACCCCTTATTTTACCTAATATGACTGGGCTAATAGTACTCAAATCAAATTTTTAATTTGACCACTTTTTGGAACTACCTGAAATAGAAAGAATCATATCAAGATGTGTCTCTTACATCCAACAGGTTCACTGGAATAACCATGACAAATAATAAGCCCATTTTTTTTTTTTTGAATTAGCTCATCTCATATATATCTATACTGAATGTTTTTGTCCATATATTTTATCTAAATAAATACTAGTATAATTTTGCTTTTAAATAGATAATTAGTTTGACTGAGAAGTACTTAACACAGAATTATAATCTAGTCTGTCTTTTCTTCAAGATTTCTTAACTAGATCGAATTGCTCTTTATTAACTGTTCCATCATATCCATATTAAAGTTGATTCAAGTCTAGATTTAAAACTTTAACTTAATTTTCAAAATTGAGAATCTTTTTCCCAAAGCAGATACTAATTAAATCATCTACTTAAAATCGACATTGATTGCTGCCTAACGTGAATGTCAATACGTGTCGACAATCAGTGTACCCTTCTGGGAAAATTGATTTGAATACTATTTCAATGTAATCTCATCCAAACGAAATTTCAATAAATACATAAATAAATAGTTAACATAAATAGGGATGTTCATATTGAAAATTATGAAAATAATCGATCGACCATACGGAAAGTGCTGATGTTTGCTAGGCTAATATATAAATTATTTTCAAGTTGAATAAATATTAATTTAAATATAATTGTAAATATTGTATAAATACTCTGCATATTAAATTAGGTTAAAGTGTAAATGAAATATTCAGGACATTAAAAATGAAGTACTAAGGGAGCCATAAGCCTTTCCGTTCCACATGCTCTTTCTTTTACAGCGGAAGTGATGACCGAAGGTAAGTATGTCTTGAAGAGGGTTACGTTTTTATAATCTGCTGATGATTGATTTCGAGTCGGTCACGGTCCGCGGTACCCTTGTTTGCGCTCGTCTTTTTTTATTAGAGTAGGTTATTTTGGACTTGAGGTAGTTTAGCTTGTTTTCTGGTACCGCGTCGGTGATTCGGTAACGCGCCTATGGTTTTAGATTTTGTAGTATTTTGAATTGAGATCTGTGGAGAGATCACATCCAGAACTAACGTAACGTAGGTTTCCTGTTCTGGATGAGTAGTTGTTGATGCGTTTGTAAAACGGGCATGTGAATCGGTGGCTGAGTTACGTAACTCGGACTTAGTCTGCTCGTGTAAGACCCGCGACCGAAACTCCTCTCCGAACTAGCTAGCCTACAAGCAGCCACCACGGAGTAGACTAAGTGTGACCGGACGAGTTGACCTGAAGGGTACAGTCCGTTGTCACTTCCAAGACTGCACATCTCGAACCGATGAGAGGTCGGTTCTAATTGCGATCGAACGAGACGGAGGTAGGAAACCGTTACAACACCTTCCCTGTCAACCCGAGAACCCAGCCTGGAACCGTTTGACACGCCTTGAGGCTCCTTCAAGCTGGGCGATCCCTCTTCTAGCAGGAGGGGAAAGGGGAAGAGGAAGTGGCAGACAAGCAGCCCCCCAGCCCGAACACCCCCGGCTGTCGTGAGTCCCTTTTATCTTTTAGGACTGCCCGAAGATTATGTGTCACATGTCAACCGATTCGAGCATCACCGCGACTATACTATCCGGGGTGAGCTCTCCTGTCACCCTGTGTAGGTTCCTCCGCAGCCTGTCCCATTTTATGCACGCAAAAAATGTGTGGCAGGCATTCTCTTCCTCTCCTGGGCAAAACCGTCGATCGAGGGACCATGATTGACCAATCTTGTGTAGGTAAGACTGAAACCACCCATGCTCGCTCAAAAGCTGGGTCGGATAGAAGTCCTTCCCACCATGCCTTCGATTTAGCCACGGTCTCACATCCGGGATGAGGCGTGGAGTCCATCTTCCCTCCGTGCAATTCACCCAAAATTGCTGACAATCGTTGAGTGAGCGCTGTCACTCCTCGCGGACAACCATCTCCCTCCCGTCTTCGTTTCAATGCAGGTAAGTAGTGCGGTGCTCTCTAGCAAGGAGGGCAACAGGTATCACGCCTGCAATAACTCTCACCGCCGAGTCAAAGACTTTCGAATATGAAGCTGCAGTCCTCAGCGCCCTTCTTCTCTGTACCTGTGCCAAGCGTTTTCGGTATACCTCGTTACTGAGAGCGTTGCCTCATATTTCTGCTCCGAGCACTGAGCCTACAGCACTCATCAAGAGGCGTCTTCTTATGGGCTGGGTCCCCCTACGTTGGTGGTAAGCCGACACAGAGCCAATACTCCCGAAGAAGCCTTCTCAGCGCTGCCCTGATTTGCTCAGAGAAACTCATCTTTGGGTCTATCAGTAGCCTCAGGTACTTCACTGCTGGCTTCAACTCGATTAATTTGTCTCCAGTACTGATCATTCATACTCTAGGGATTCTTTTTTTTTTCAAGATGACCACTTCGGTTTTCTCCAGTGCTAAACTGAACCCGTGAGCAGTCATCCAGTCTCTCACTCGGCGCATAAGCATACCTAGCCTAAGTTGCGTTTGTTCAACTGTGCATCCAGCGACCAGAGCCGCAACGTCATCCACATAGCCGATCAAGCGCGACTCATCTGGCATATCTAGTCTCAAAAGCCCATCGTGAGACAGATTAGACAGGTCTGGACCAAAGATAGATCCCTGGGCAACATCCGATGTAACTTCCGTCCTTCGTTGACCCTGTGTCGTGTCGTATAATAGGCTTCGGTCCTTCAGGTAGTCTCTCAAAAGCCGCATTAGATATTCTGGAACATGAAAAGGGTTTTCCAGCGTATCCAGAGTATCCACCCATCTAGAGGAGTTGAAGGCGTTCCTAACGTCGAGTGTCACCAACAGGCCGATCTAGAATGGATATTTGAAAGTTATTCTTGGTAAGCCCTTATGTTTCAGGAAAATTACATAAAATAACCGGAATCCGCAGAATAATGGAGTTCGCACAAGGGCGAAGTGAAAAATTGATGGCCAGATCAGCGATTTCACCCAACCCTCTAATTGCATCACTCTCGGCTAGCAATATTATTTAGCCTTCTTGCGCTCTTAGTCTAGTAAGCATTATAAAAACTAGGGTATTCTAGGTTAGCTTTTAAGGATAGATTAAGTCAGCTATAAGTCAGACAAAGTTTTTTGATAACACTTTCTTCTATTAATGAAAACGTAAAGGTTATGCTTAAATTAAACTAAACATTGAAATAAACTATATTGAGAACCCCTAACTCAAGATTTTATGTTTGTAGAGAAAGAAAAATATAAATAAATATGTTTACTTACTTACTTAAAACCCTTACATGATTAGTAACAAATCATTTCGACCCAAACCATATGTGTCTCCACAATGAATTGACCTACAATTCATATAACTTCTTTTATAATTACCACTCATCATCCGATATGCAAATGTCTACCCAAAAACCGCAGAACGATGTTAATATTCATACTTGACTGCTATCATCAGAGCGCTCACATGAAAAATTATGAGCCTTAACCCGAGTCATCCCATTTGCACACCTCAATTACCTTATATTCTGAGAATGGCGACAGCGCAACGCCGAGAGAAAGAACATTCATTCTAATAATACATGTACATAGGCATGTGAAAAGTTCTTTGCATGAATAAAGACAATCCACACTGAAATGTACATCTGACGAAGCTATTCACGGTTCATACTCCCGCATAGACAGGAAGTTGAATTACTCATACGTGCTGGCAACAATGAGTTTGTATGGTTGGAGAACTTCCTACGGGAGAAAAACTACACCCGCTATACTCTCAACGATGACATTATACAATATATGGTACATGATGTTCTACTTACAAATGAATTTTGATATTTACTCGTATGTTCTGCATTTGCATATGTGCCTACAAGTACCACCATCTGAAAGTGCAATGATACTAAATTCTCAGCAACGAACGGTACAGCAGCGACCGCCCAACGAGCTGCGAAGAACACTTTGAAGGCGCTTAATTTTTCACGATATGGATCTTCCGAAGAAGACGATTGCATTTGTCTACAGGATATAAGGACAAAATGCAGTGTCGAGTGTAATGTGCGAAAGAAGTGTGAACATCCTTAATTGTCAGCCTGCATGCCTACTTTCTTTCCGTTTCACGGTTCGTTTAAGATTGCTTCAAAACAATTTGTTTTGTTTCAAATGCTGCACTGAAATTTAACGTGCCACTTGGTAGATCGATTAGTGATATTAGAATTCGAAAAGTTCTTACCAAAAAGTTTACAACTCCATATCAGTATTATTGCAATAGAAGTCGCTAAAAAAAGTCGAAAACCTTTTAAAATTTGCTTCAGGAATCCATATGGAAAAATCGATGTACTACTGTGACCAAAAATAAGGTGACATTTGAATTTAAACTGCGCGCGTCGAAAGATTTGGAGAATTATTTTTTTTAGGTTGGTAGTACTATCAGTGACATCTATGTCAAATTTACATGTCAAAATTTAGTGTTTGAGGTATGCGTCGTTTTGTGAGCTGCTAAAAGTGAGTTTTTAGTTTTGTGCGATGTCGAAATTTGTTCCCGGGATGGCCTTCAGTTCCGTCTTCGCTGCGGCTTGAATCTTCTCTATCGTATCAAAACGGTGTCCCCGGAGCGGTCTTTTGAGCTTGCTGCACAGCCAGAAGTCGCACGGCGCCAGATCAAGTGAATACGGTGGTTGTGGAACGATATGGGTTGAGTTTTTGGCGAAATGATCACGAATTACGAGTGCAGTATGGGATGGTGCATTATCGTGGTGTAAAAACCAATAATTGTCTTTCCACAATTCCGGTCTTTTTAGGTGGATAGCGTTACGCAAACGACGCATAACGTTCAAATAATATTCCTTGTTGACTGTTTGGCCCGGCGGAAAGAATTCATAATGCACAACACCACGATAATCGAAGAAGAGAAGAGGTTGATGGTCGCCCAGGATGCTCTTCGTCTTCGACACGTTCACGGCCGGCTTGGAACTCACTATACCACTTGCAAACATTTTTTTTAGACATAGCCTCATCACCAAAAGGTTGCTGGACCATCCTCAATGTATCCGCAGCAGAAAATTGATTCCACAAACAAAATTTAATGCAAATTCAACAAATTTCGACATCGCAAAAAACGAAAAACTTATTTTTAAGCAGCTCACAAAACGATGAGTATCCCAAACACTAATGAATATTTTGACATGTAAATTTGACATAGATGTCACTGACAGTACTACCAACCTAAAAAAAATAATTCTCCAAATCCTTCGGCGCGCGCAGTTTAAATTCAAATGTCACCTTATTTTTTGGACACAGTAGTATTTGGGTTAGACACATATACCATTGAAATACCTGTCCCATTTTTTTTGGCCGGAGCATTCTTTAAACAACGGGTTTATACAAAAAATGGGTGAAAAATCGATTTGCTTTTAGGGTTTTGTAAAATTATAAATAAAATCCTGAACTGTCTGTCCATCCGTTCTTCTGTGTGTCACAGCAATTTTTCTGGTAAGTTAAATAAGCCAAAAACATAAAATTTGGTACGTAGGTGTAAAATGGTGCCCTCTTCAAAGTTCCGCTCCAAAAAAAATTTTATAAGTTATTTAAAGGAGGCCTCTCCATATAGGGGATGGGGCTATCAAAAAAAAAAATATATCATCAAAGGTAGCCGACATGTGTATCAAATGAAAGATATTGATAAGAACTTTTCAAAACAGGTCTTAAACTGATATTTATTGCTTCGAGAGATGCTTAGGGAGGGGTAATACACGAAAAATGTGTGCCCCCCACGATGAAATAACTGTAATCGGAAAAATCTGGAAAAACTATAGTGGTAGATGTTTATGTGTAAAACAACAACAAATTTCTTATAAGTCAAAATTATCCCAACTTTTAATATTAGTGTGATCTTCGTATTTGATATTTAAGTAGTCTTACAAAAGGACTTGATACTTTGTAAGTTTGATGAAAATCGAATCATCTTCAGGGAAGTTATAGCCATTTAGAATTTCTCTAATTACTTTTATGTTAGAACAAGGTACGTGCGAACTATTTGCTAGACTGCCAGTGATCAACAGACTATTTTATTCAGTATAGAACGCAATGGCGATACAATGATCTTTACGAGTGTGGGTTTGTAAGTAATACACAAAACCCTTTGCGATTTTAATTCAATAGCAATATACATTTTTTTAACTCTATCGGTACGTCAGTCGATCAAGTTGCCTTCTTTCTCGGTTAGGTTGTCATCGTGAACATCTTTCTTCCTGAGCATCTTTATGTCGAACAGGCGTAGGCTGTTCAGCTAAGGGTGCGTCCGTTTGTTTACACTAATGGTTGTGATACTGGTTCACTTGGCTTATCTTGGAATGTTGACCAAGACCACTATCCTTCATCGATGTGTGGATTCTTCGCCAATGGTATATACTTCCTCATTTGATCAATATGAGCTGATCTGCAGATGCCATAGACTTTCACCAAATACCATCGGACTGATTTCTTATTTTTTGATAATGCTCTCACGACCGTGCCTGGTTGCCATCTCTCGTTTCTATTTAATCGCACCCATATCTCTTCTCCATTTTTAAATTGTTTTGCCGTAGGTAATTTCCTTTCATTCGTTTCAGACTCATTCCATTCCAACAGGCTTCAGCATTTTTAATAAATCCCTTTGTTTTGTATTCAGCATCATTTCAGCTGATGCCTGTTGCAGCACATGGTGTGTTCCGATACTTAAATAGAAACTGATCTATTAATTTTTGCAATTGGAACGAATTCACACCTGGGTGAATTGGTGCTTTTCCAAGCATTGCCTTAGCTGTCTAAACTGCTCGCTCTGCCTGACCGTTGCTTTGGGGATGATATGGAGGAATTTTTATCGGCCGAACGCCACTAGCTTTTAGAAATCCCATTAATTCTACTGAATTGTAAGGAGGTCCATTATCCGTAACGAATTCTACTGGTAGGCCCCAACATGAAAAAATCTTCTCAGTTCTCCGATTATTGCTGCAGTCGACGTCCGATGCATATATACTATTTCCATCCACCCATCCAATAAAAAACTTCTCCCGCGGCAATGAAAAAGTCGGCCAAGTAGACGTTTTTGACGGCTCCATTTTACCTAGTTGTTGACATGTTAAACACTTTCTGCAGAACTCTTCAATATTTGAATCGAGTCCAAGCCACCAACAAATACTCCTTGCGAGCATTTTCATTCGTACCATTCCGATATGTTGGTCATGCAACAGTTTCAAAACCTCGTATTGTAAAACTTTAGGGATGCATGCCCCATAACACACTCGGAAACTGAAGCTGATAACCTCTTTAAAGTAAGGTGATCGTAATTACAATTGCCGTCCAGCGACATGAAGAAGAAAGGCTAATCCAATAAGCGGGCGATGTTCTAAAAAGAATAAAATCTGCATGTGACTCGCCAAAAATCAGCAAAGAAGTAAAGATTTTTTTTTTTTTTTTTGTGGTAGGGAGGTGAAGGCATTTATGCCCGCCGAGTCTGGTAGTGTGGGACTCCCATGGAGGATACCTTTGGACTACCCACTAAACACCTCCCCTGTCAATCTGAGAACCTAGCGTGGAACCGTTTGACACATTACTTCGGGCCAGGTCTCGTTTTGTTACACCGTGGGGCCTCTTCAAGCTGGGGAGTCCCTTTCCTAGCGGGAGGGGGGGGGGAAGAGGAATTGCCAGAAGAGCGATCCCCCAGCCCCAGTGCCCTCGGCTGCTGTGAGTCCCTTTTATATTTTAGGACTGCCCGAGCATAATGTGCCACCTGGTTCCATTTGTCAACCGATTCAAGCATCACCGCAACTATATTATCCGGGGTGAGCTCTCCCGTCTCCCTGTAGAGTTCTCTTCCCAGCCTGGCCCATTTGGCACACGCAAAAAATGTGTGACAGGCATTGTCCTCCTCTCCTGGGCAAAACCGACAATCGGGAGACCGTGACTTGCCGATCTTGTGCAGGTAAGACTGAAAACACCCGTGCCCGCTCAAAAGCTGGGTCAGATAGAAGTCCGTCTCACCATGCCTTCGATTTAGCCACGGTCTCACATCCGGGATGAGGCGCGCAGTCCACCTTCCCTTCGTGCAATTCCTCCAAGACTGCTGCCAATCGTTGAGCGAGCGTTGTCTCTCCTCGCGGACAACGATCTCCCTCGCATCCTCGTTTCGGCGCAGGTAAATAGCGCGGCGCTCTCTAGCAAGGAGGGCGACAGGTATCACGCCTGCAATCACTCTCACCGCCGAGTCGGAGACTGTTGGATACGAAGATGCAATTCTCAGTGCTCCTCTTCTCTGTACCTGTGCCAATCGTTTTCGGCATACCTCCTTGCTGAGAGCGTCGCCCCATACCTCTGCTCCGTACAGTAGCACTGACCCTACAGCACTCATCAAGAGGCGTCTTCTTGATGGGCTGGGTCCCCCTACGTTGGCCATAAGTCGACTCAGGGCCGATATTCCCGAACCAGCCTTCTCAGCCGTTGCTCTGATTTGCTCAGAGAAACTCATCTTCGAGTCGATCAGTAGCCCCAGGTACTTCACCGCTGGCTTCGATTCGATCTGTATATCTCCAATACTGATCATCCTTACTCTAGGGATTCTCTTTTTTGTCAAGATGACCACTTCGGTTTTCTCCAGTGCTAAACTGAGCCCGCGAGCAGTCATCCAGTCCCTCACTCGGCGCATTAGCATACCTAGCCTAAGTTGCGCTTGTTCAACGGTGCGTCCGGCGACCAGAACCGCAACATCATCCGCATAGCCGACCAAGCGCGACTCATCTGGCATCTCAAGTCTCAGTAGCCCGTCGTAAGACACTTTCCACAGGTCCGGACCAAGGATAGATCCCTGGGCAACACCCGATGTAATTTCCATCCTTCGCTGGCCCTGTGTCGTGTCGTAGAGCAGGCTTCGGTCCTTTAGGTAGTTCCTCAAAAGCCGCATTAGATATTCTGGAACTTGAAAAGAGTTTTCCAGCGTATCCAGAATATCCACCCATCTAGCGGAGTTGAAGGCACTCCTGACGTCGAGTGTCACCAACAGGACGATCCGTCGCTTGGTGCGACCATATGCCTCTGCCTTTTGGACCGCGTTCACCACCTCTGCAATCGCATCAATGGTAGAACGTCCTGCTCTAAAGCCGTACTGCCGAGGAGATAGGTCCCCAGCAGCACGAATCGCGTCAGTGAGTCTTCCCTTGATGAGTTTCTCTAGCACTTTCCCAGCCGTGTCTAGCATGCATAACGGGCGTTATGCAGATGGCGATTCGGGATTTCCCTTCCCCTTGCTGATCAGCACGAGCCTCGCCACCTTCCATCGTACCGGGAAAACCCCGTCCCGTAGGCAAGCGTTGAATGTGCTGAGCAGCAAGTCAGGACAATGGTGATAGACGAGCTGCAAAACCTCAGCTGGGACACCATCTGGACCTGGAGCCTTCCTCGCTTTCAGGGAGAGGACTGCCTCCTCCAGTTCCAGCTGTGTGAAGAGTGGGCACTCGACTGCTGTTTCACCATGGACAGCGTCAACACGGACGGGATGGGCGGGGAAGAGTCCCCGCACTATCGCGTCCATCTTTTCCGCGTCATGTATACAAGGCTTCCGTAGAGCACCAAGTTTCCCCATGACCAGCTTGTAGCCAAGGCCCCACGGATCCCTATTTACGTCGTCCACGAGGTCTTGCCAGCATCGGGCCTTGCTCTTGTTAATAAGCCTGCGAAGATATTTCCTGCCGGACCTGTAAGCTGCTAGCCTAGTGTCTGCCTCCTCCCGTGTTCGCGCCCGCTGGGCCTCTCGCCGAAGTTTGTGACACTCGCTTCTTTGTTCGGCGATCTCGTTTGACCACCAGTATACTGGAGGCTTACCGTGTCGGGGTCTCCGACGGGGCATGGAAGACTCGCAAGCAGCTATGATGGTACTCATAGTTGAGTTCACCAAGTCCTTGGCTGTAGGCCCTCCACTCCCTGGCGGAGCTCCCAGCAACGGTGCGCCTGCCGTAAGCGCCTCAGTGAACTTCTCGACGTCCATCCTCCCAGTCCTCCATCCGAGGATTGAAGTTTGGGCATATGCGCGCAGAGTGGCACTGTCGTGAATCTCAACCGCTATATACTGGTGATCACTAGCCGAGTAGTCCTCTAGTGCTCGCCAGTTGTGTACTCTAGGTACCAGGGACTCCGAAGCGAGTGTCACATCGGGTATGGTTCCTACGCAACCCCAGCGGCGGAAAGTAGGGGTGTTACCAGTATTTAGGACAAAAAGCGCTGTTCTGGCCGCCATGTCCAAGATTTGCTTTCCCCTTGGGTCGGATTGTGGCATACCCCATTCGATGGCTCTAGCGTTGAAGTCTCCCCCGACCAGCATGTGGCCCTCTGTGTTCGAGACAGCGTCCTCCAGGGCATCGAGTTTGGTTCGAAAGGATAAACACTGAAATATGTTATCCCTGAACACCGCACCCACACAAAACCATCCCCGCGTCCATGGCCCTGCACCTGAAGGCGGGCGCTGTCTCGAACCCAGATGGCCGAGGTACCAGTTTTGTCAGGGTACCACGCTTGCGAGTCCTTGTTATGATGTTGCTCGCTCAGCAACAGGAGGTCAGCTTTCTTATCCCTCGCAAACTGCTCAAGTAGGTCCTGGGCGTTTGTGCTTCGGTGCAAATTGACCTGCAGGATACGGATCATTTGAGTATCGATTTGGCTTTAGTTAGGGCCTCCTTGAAAACCCGGCATCTCCCTGTCCCCGGTTCATGTTTGAGGTCGCCGGGTGCTAGCTTAGCATCCTTGCAAAGAATGCATTTTGCCTCGTTCGTGCACTCCTTCCTTTTGTGCCCCGTTTCACCACATTTGTAGCACAGAGATCTCCTGTCGGGTCCCCTACAGCCATACGCGGTGTGTCCGTATTCGAGGCATCTGAAGCAGCGGATAGGGATCGCTCTTATCCGTATCCTGCAGATCACCCAACCTATCTTAATTTTGCCCTTCGCCAGGATTTGCTGGGCGTCTTTATCAGCTAGTTCGACAATAGCCATGCGTGGGCTCATTGAACAAGAGGAGCTCCTAGACCGCATACGGCATTACCAGTGGAACGGGTCAAAGTTCAAACAGGACCAGAAAATCACAAAAGAGCAGAAGGTTAAAGAAGCACTGAGGGCTAAACTTAACGAGCACGCACAGATAGCTCCACCATCAAACATCAATAAAAGAATGGCGTTATCCCAATTGAAGTAGATCGGGATAGAAAAAGGAAGGAAGAGGCAATTGACGGGCGTGGAACGCCAGATCAGGGGTTCCAGATAGTGCTGACAAAAAGAACGAAGAAAGCCGAAAAGAAACTCCTTTGAAAAATGCAAAGAAAGGTCGCAGGGACATCCAAAAAGAAAAAAAGCTAATGCGAAACAGGAAAGAAAGAAGCCATGACAAAGGCCTCGGCAACAAACACTTCTAGTAAAACCTCAAGATGGCCGATCCTACGAAGAAGCGTTGTGGCATATATTACGGGAATGTAAGGCCCAAACTCACCAACACTGCCATTAAAGCAGTACGACCAATTTGGTCGGACTATCCTGCTTGAATTCAGAGCAGAGGCCGGAAATAAGGAAGCGTCGTCCCACAGAGTAAAGAAACTCCTCGGCAGAAGCGAGATGGGAACTATTGCAATAAAAGACACTGATTGCGCCACAGACCTGCCGAGGTAAAAGAGGCTTTCGAAAAAGAGCTCTCTAGCCTGAACAGGATTAAAGTGAGGTGGCGCCAGTAAACCATACGAGACAACGCATGACCATCTTTGATTTGACAAAAAACAACAACAACTTCTGAATAAGAGCAAAGTAAGAAAAGAGTGGATCATCTACAAGATACGTCGACGAGCAGTGCCTCTTCAATGCTTCAAATACCTTAGTTATGATCGCACCGCACACGTATCGAAAGGGACCAATAGGAGTTCCTTTTGCCACAAATCCGGTGAAATGGGACAAAGAAAAACGTGTACAGAGAACGCGCAGTGTATCCTTTGTAACTATGCTGATCCAAGACCGGATCTTGGGTACGTCTTGGGATTAAGGAAATGTCGGGTTTTCTAGGAAGACCTAGATAAGGCAAAATCAGAACTTCGTTGACCCATATCCTGCAGGTAAGCCTACACCGCAGTTCAGTCACCCAAAAATCTGCTTGAGTAGTTTACGAGGGGCATGAAAACCGAATTTTTAGTGTTGACGTTGTTAATACCACTATAAACGTTTTGCGTCACGGTGTTTAGATGAAACTGGTACTGCTGCCATCTACATTCGGAACAGTGACTTCCCGGCGGAGGGCTACGGACGGGGGGATGGTTTCGTATGGTTTCGGTGCTCAGCGACCACCTTCTTTAGTGTGTACCTAACGCCAAACGAATCGATATCATCTTTCCACGTCAAGCTTAATGTTTTGCTGGGAGCTGTCACAAACGCAGAACGGTGCTCATCGTACTAAACGCTGGAAGTACACTGACTTTCCGCCATACTGCATGTGAAGGAACCGTGCCGGACGTGACATTTGCCTCGGAGTTCTTAGTTTGAAGATACACAGTTGGAGAGTATTAGAGAGTATTACAAGTCGAGCTAACCAGTAGCCTATGCGGACGACATCATCTTTTTGTCACGGTCATTAACAACTGCCAAAGAGCTCTTCCTGAAATTCGACAGCGACGCGAAACTAGTAGAAAATAAAACAAAGCTCATGACGCAGTGGAGGAAAAATACCTCAAATACACAAAATATCACACTTGGCGAATACAGTATCGAAAATGTGAGCGAATTTGTGTTTCTAGGTGCCAAAATAACGAGAGCCAGTTATGAAAGAGACGAAATACGCCGAAGAATACAGCTCGCAAATAAAATATTTTTTTCAGTTTTGGCGATCTCGAAAACCAGCTGCATACAGGAAAACAAAGCTCTAAGTATAGAAATCTTTGATAAGACCTGTGTTATGCTGTTTGAAACATGGACCCTAAGCCAAGCATCCGCAAATATATTGAACGCCTTTGAGTGACGGGTCCTGAGGCGAATAATCGGAGCGAAGCTACACGAGGACCAATGGCGAATTTGGTACAACCGGGAACTGTATGAAATTTTTGACAAACTGGAGGTCTCAACGATTGTAAGACTGCGGAAGCTGCAATGGGCTGGACACATGAATCGTATGGACGAACAACGAATACCCAAAAAGGTATTCGTTGGGAGAACTGAAGGCCGGAGACCAGTGGCCAAACCGAGGAAATGCTGTTCTGACTCGGTCGACGAAGACAGTTCATCGCTGCTCGAATTTCGAAAATGGACGATGCAGTCGATGGAGGCGCTATTTGCAGGAAGCGAAGGGCCGAGAGGGGCTGTAGTGTTAAGAAGAAGAAGAAGAAGCCAAGCTAAATGCTTTAGAGGGCGCTGTCTCGAACGTTGACGGGAACGTGCTTCTTCGGGGAGACTTCAACGCGAAAGTCATCGAATGGGCATGCCTCAAACAGATCCGCGGGGAAAACGAATCCTAAAGATGGCGCCCAGGAGGGCGCTTGTCGTACTAAACACCGGAATTACGCCGACTTTCCGCCATATTGGCTGTGAAGAAACCATACCTGATTTGACATTCGTGTTGGAGTCCTTAGTATGGAGATACACAATTGGAGGGTATTAGATGACCACTCAGTCAGTTATCATTAGCGCATTCTGCTTGAGTTCAGTGATTTTGCCTCCTGACGTTCGTGCTCTAGGCCTTCTACAATTGGATAGAACATTGGAAGGATGGACGTCTTCTGTTCGTCGATGTGCTCACAACAGTTGCCCCCTGCAGGGAGAATCGCAGTGGACAGAAGAACTGGCAGCTCAAGATGTGATGAACTTGACTATACGCATCATCACCACTGCTTGCAACGCTTCTATACCCCGTCGAAAACCCCAAAACGAGCAAGATCCCAGTGTACTGATGGTCGGCTGAAATCGCTGAAAAACGAAGGGAGTGCCACAAGCCTTGACGTGAGGCTCAACGGGCATGGAACCGCAACGAGGCATGCAACCGAGTGGGAGGGTATATGTCGGCCACGAGATGCTGTAGCAAAATAATTAACAACAACAAGGCTCGTGTCTGGCGAGATCTAGTGGACAATGTGAACAAGGGTCCGTGGGGCCTTGGTTACAGACTGATAATGCGGACCCTTGGAGCCCTACGGACGCCTTAAATAAAAGATGCAGAAAAAATGGATGAGATAATGAGGGCTTTCTTCTCCACCTATCCCGTCCGTATAAACCCTGTCCAAGAAAGGCTCTAGGCCTAGATGGTGTTGCAGCTGAGGTGTTGCAACTGGTCTTTCACCTTTGTCCTGATTTGCTTCTCAGCACACTCAACGCTTGCCTACGAGCTGAGTTTTCCCGATACGATGGAAGGTTGCGAGGCTCGTGCTAATTGGCAAGAGGAAGGGAAATTCCGGATCGCCGTCTGGATACCGCTTGCTATGCATACTAGAAACGGCTGGAAGAGCGCTAGAGAAACTCATCCAGGGAAGAATCAATGATGCGATTCGGCTTGCTGGGGCCTATCTCCTCGGCAGTATGGCTTTAAAGCAAGACGCTCCACCATTGATGCGATTGCAGAGGTGGTGAGCGTGGTCCATAAAGCAGAGGCATATTGCCGCACCAAGTGACGGATCATTCTGTTTGTGATACTCGACGTTAGGAATACCTTCAACTTTGCTGGATAGATGAATATTCTGGATACGCTGTAAAATTCCTTTTAAGTTCCAGAATATCTGCTGTGGGTTCTGAGTGACTAGCTGAAGGACCGAAGCCTAATCTATGGCACAACACAGGGCCAACGAAGTTTTGAACTTACATCGGGTGCTGTTCAGGGATCTATCCTGGGTCCAGAACTGTGAATATGTCTGACGATGGGCTACTGAAATTGGAGATGCCAGATAATTCGCGCTTGATTGGCTATGTGGATGATGTTGGGGTTCTAGTCGCTGGACGTACTGTTCAATAAGCGCAACTTAGGGAAGGCATGCTAGTGCAACGAGTGAGAGACTGTCGATCAGGCTAGCACTGGAGAAAACCAAAGTGGTAATCTTGACAAAGAAGGTATCCCTAGAGTAAGGCTGATCAGTATTGGAGACGTAATAATTAAATTGAAGCCAGTGATGAAGTACCTGGGGCTACTGACCGACTCGAAGATGAGTTTTTCTGAGCAAATTAGGGCAACGGCTGAGAAGGTTTTTTTGGGCGTATTGGCTTTTAGTCGACTTATAGCCAACGTAGGGGCATCCAATCCATCAAGAAGACGCCTCTTGATGAGTGCCGTAGTGTCAGTGTTACTTTATGTAGCAGATATATGGGACGACGCTCTCAGTAAAGAGGCTTATCCAAAACGCATGGCTCGGGTACAGGGAGGAGGAGTGTCTTTGATTCGATGGTGAGAGTTATTGCAGGCATAATACCGATTGCCCTGCTTGCTAGAGAGTGCCTTGCGTGTTTAGCTGCGTCGAAGCATGTGAAGTGATTGCCCGCACAGTATGTTCCGGCAGTCCTTAAAGATAAAAGGGACTCACAGTAGTTGCGGCTGGGGATCGCTTGTCTGATAATTCTTCTTCCCTGCTAGCGGAGGGATCCCCCAGCTTGAAGGCGCCTCACGGCGTAGCAAAACGATACCTGGCCAGAAAAAGTGTGTCAAACGGTTCCAGGCTGGGTTATCGTATTGACAGAGGAGGTGGTTAGTGGGTCGTCCTATAGCTTGCGAGCATGGGAGCTCCACATTCTGGGCATAAGCGTCATTTCCCTCCCAACTACAAAAAAATAGTTGCATCTAACGACAAGTAGTCACTCAACTCACTCAAAACCGAGCTCGCCAACCTCTGCGATTTGAAAGACTTGGGTCGTTTAAAAAACGGTCTCTGAAATAAATTCGAGCAAAATCCTGACCGCCACAAAATCAAGATGCATCAGCATAAGTACACGGTCGTAATCATCAAACGCTTTGGTATGCAAGATGCCAAAACAGAGTCAACGTCGATAACACCGAACGAGAAGCTCACCAAGGGAGGTCGACAAGATGCCCCGTGAATATGTCGGAAACATTGAATATCAATGTATAATTGGTTTGCTGATGTACCTGACAGTGTGCACAAGACCAGATATATTACACGCAGTATGTTCACAGAATCGGTTCAACTTTAACTTCAATCAACAGCAGTAGACACTAGATAGGAGAGTACTAAGATATTTAGAAGCAACGAACAGCAGAGGAATAGTTTTCGAGGAAAGCTGGCAAAGACATTTTTAACTAAACGAACGCCGATTGGAGTTCGAATACTAACGACCGAAAGTCGTACACAGACTACGCCTATATGGTTGCCAACGCAGCAGTCAGTTGAGAGTTGCACAAACGAAGTACAGTAGTCCTATCAACAATGGAAGCTCTACGCGTTGCAATCTCCGATGCAGTCAAAGAAGCAATTTTCCTGCAGCTTTTCATCAAGGCATTCTTAGACAGGCAGAGCATGGTCGTATTCTTCAACGATAGCCAAGGTGTCGTGAAACTGACTCGAAATCTGGTCTACCACAATATAAAAAAGTACATGGACGTTCACCATCATTTCATCCGTGAACTAGTAGAAAACAAGGAAGTAATTATCGAATGCATTCCAACCGAATGAATATGCATAGACGTGTTAATAAAAGGCTTGTCAACACTAAAACACAACGAATGTATTGTAGGCTTAGGAATGAATTAATGAGAATAACATGGATTTTTTGATTGGAAATGGTTAACATAAAATCAATTCAACCTGAGAAAGGAACTAATTGAGGTTTTAGTTCTTTTTCCGTTTTGAAAAATTGCAAACATTTGAAACATAAATGTAGAAATTTTTATTTTTTATTTTTCATACCTTAATACAATTGTAAAATTCCAGATAAGCTTCATTACATATCACGAAACTATTATTGCATAAAAAATGCCCAACCATTACAAATGCACCAAAATCTTGGCTGCGACCAACTGGCCAATTCAATTAATCAAACCCAATTGATACTCATCACAACAATAAAATATCATTATCAGTCGATCATAAAAACAAAAGATATGCATTTTGCAATCACTATGAAATGGCCCAATCGAAACCAAAACTGAACGGAAAATTTCAACTAAACATTTGTATCTGCAATTGGTTTGAAGTGTGGAATGGAATGCAGACATGAATTACTTATGCATTATTTCTCCATCAGCAATTAGAAAGTTTAATGAACTCGATCCTGGGGTTTCATAAACTTTAATGGACTTAATTGCACTTAGGCGAAGAAACCATCCGTATCATCAATTTGAACGGAATTTCAAGACGAAGACGGCCAAATCACTTGGTCTTAATAGACTTCGCGGAGACAGAAAATCTGCAGAGTAATAGAACAATGTAATTCATTATGGCGAATTGTTCTTATAATTTGTTTACAACAAGTTTAAATTGAGTTCACTAAATTAGAAACGATTTCTCTAAAGGTGACAATGCAAATTGGCACTAACAAATACTATTTTCTTTCTTGTGTAAAGATTTATGTAATATTTTAAATTTTCCCACACTTCATATGCTTTAGTCCCCTTCTGCTTTATTATTTCATAATCCAAATTTAGTGTCATTACTTCATAAATTCTTTCTTTTATAAAATTATCTTGAAGCGTTGTCGCAAGAAAGATGAATTTGAAAGCTTACAAATTCGTTCATTATTTACACTGCGATAATGTAAGTGAACTCCGCCGTCCTAAGTTGCTCCGTTTTAGTCACTTTAGAAGAAAAAAAATAAACGTAATGTTAGATAACTTGTGTACACATAACAAATTTTGTTTTTCTTCAGTTGATACCTTAAAAGGTGATAACGCGCTTTTTTTCGTGTGGACAACCTTCTAAGACAATGGAAAAATGCATCCAAGATTGTTAAGTGAATTATGAGCGGATTCAAATGAAGACATGGCGGATATGAGCTATCTCCTATGATGGTTTTATTAAAAAAGTTTTATTTTATGGGACTTTCTTATCAAAGATTCTGATGTATACAAACAAAGTCGGAGTATCAAGAATGAGATGTATCTGAGATGAAAATTTTGTAGAATTTTAGGTTTATGAAAAGTTTGTAGAAGGGTAGATTTAAAGTTCGTTGTTCTTTTCACATAGATTGCAGAGAAAAATTAGTCAAACACAAATTATGAAGTTGGGACGCTGCTTTTAAAATTTATGTGTGCTTTTCATAAATATACAACTTTACGACAGGATGTGATTAGATCAAATGTATTTACGAAAGTAGCAACATAATCCAATGTCAAATTGTGGTTTCTGAGAAAGTCTAATTAAGATGAATGATTTAATTCTAGAACAGAGTTATGGATAAATTTGAGGAGCTTAGCAGTTAGGAATGACAAAATTGTATTAAAAAAATATTGGCTTTGCCTGCTTTAGAATTGGAATCATGATGAAGAAATACGAGCATAGTCCCAAAAGTACCCGACCTGACTTATGAATACAGGTAGTTTTTAAAAAACAATTACTGCGATTGACAACACCACCTTTCAACAACTTAATGTGAAAAATTCACAACGGTACGTTTATTATTATTTTTTTACAAACATCCAAAGTGAACGCTCTAAGTGAATTCGTAAATATGGAAAAAATCGGGCATCTTTATGTGATACAATACTTTCATTTGAAAGGTCTAAGTCAAACCAATATCAAAGCCGAGTTGGATTCTACTCTGGGAAAGTCTGCTCCTTCATTTACAACGGTCAAATATTGGGCAGCTGAGTGTAAGCGAGGTCGTACGAGCTGCCAAGATGAACACCGCAGTGGTCAACCAAGTGAGGTCACTACGTCAGAAAATGTGAAGAAAATGCACAAAATGGTATTAGATGACCGTCGACTAAAAGTGCGCGAGATTTCAGACATGGCAGGCATTTCAAAAAGTGTTGTACATCGGGTTTTGACCGAAAATTAGGACATGAGAAAGCTGTGAGAAAGCAAGATGTGTGCCGCGTTTGCTCACAATGAAGCACAAACAGCAACGTAAGGATGTTTTCGTCGAGTGTTTGACAATGTTTCGCAGCAATAAAGCCGAGTTTTTGCGTCGGTTCATTACCATGGACGAAACATAGGTCTATCATTTTGCACCTGAGACCAAGGAGCAGTCAAAGCAGTGGACTGAAAAGGTAGAACCGGCTTCAAAGAAAGCAAAGACAGTTCAGTCAGCTGCCAAGGTCTCGAAAAAGGAAAAACAATCAACATCGCATATTATGCAGCCTTAGTGCAGCGTTTGAGTGATGAAACCAAGAAAAAACGGCCCCATCTGACGAAAAAGAAAGTGTTGATTCATCACGACAACGCACCAGTCCACACGAGCGTCATTGCGATAGCTAAAATCAATGAATTGAAGTTCGAATTGCTTCCTCACGCACCCTATTGGCCAGATCTGGCTCCCTCGGATTATTTTCTTTTTCCGAATTTGCAGAAATGATTCAGCGGCAAAAGGTTTGCCAACAATGAAAAGGTAGAGTCTGCGGTTAATAGCAATTTTGAGGAACTGGATGGTTCCTACTATAAAGCGTGTATCGAAGCTATTGAACACCGTTGGGAAAAGTGTATCGAGCTGAGAAGAGAATATGTTGAAAAATAAAAAACCTTTTCGCAATTTTTTTACTGTTTTCTTTGTCGGGTCGGGTACTTTTGGGAACGCCCTCGTACTCCCATGATTATGTAAAACCCTTCCATTCGCGAATTTCTCATACGAAATTCATTATGACGGACTATTAGCCCGTTCAGGTATGATACGTTCTGGTTTAAAATCAGAAGGTATCGAAGCTGGGTGGACGGAAGCACGGCCAACGCGTGGTACTGACCATATCACTTTCCGGAGTTACATTCGATCAAGATAATAAGATACTCTAACTCTCTCCTAAGTGAAGGTTCGAAAGGGGCTGTAGTGCTAAAGCAAAAAAAAAACCAAACGTTCATTTCATTAAACATTTAGTCTGATAAATTTTAGCGTGAGTCATTAGAGTTGGCTAGCCTTTAGTTTTTGCATGACCAACTATTTTATGCATGTTTGTTTTCTCATATAAAGCGATATTAAATAAAGAACCCATTAACATAAAGCCGATTTTTTATTCGCGGATTTTAACAGGTTATGGACATAGTTACGTTAAAAATCCAAATGCGAAAAGGTTTTGAATCGCGAAAAAGCATTGTGAAAATAAAATGCTCACAAAAATCTCGAAGATTCGAATGAGAAAGTGCAGAAAGGCATGTTGTGAAAAGGCTTGAGTTAATTCCAAAATAACTTTGTCAATTTTTAACAAAACGGTCACCAAAGACAACACCGAAAGTTGATCAATGCAGTTTTGACTGTGAAAAATGGTACTTCGACATATGTGTGCGGCAAGATTCCGTGGTCGAAGCTGAGAGCAGGACGCCAAAAAACAAGGGCAGATTTGATAATTGCAATTGATTCGAGCGTATTGCGATTGGTCACAGAATTTGCATCAAAAGGGCTCGTCAAGAAGGCGAGCTTGCTGAAGCGCATATCAATATTCAAGATACCCTTGGGAGACAATCTCCGAACGCAGCTAATGGAGTTCTTCGACGAATTCACATCGCAGTTGAAAACAATGGGCATTGACATAAACCCAGAACTATTTTCATATACGAGTATGTTGATGAATAGTTTACCATCGAGCTTCAATGTGCTGAAATGCTCGATGGAGTCGCGGGATACAATAGCGAGTCCTGAAATAATTCGAGAAAAAGTTCCGGAATAATTCGACTTGAGAAAACAATAGCAAAGCGATAAAACAGCGGAAGTGATGTGGACAGAAAGAGGCGGGGGAAAGTCTCAAAACGCCGGAGGCAGTAGGAAGAAAATAAAGCGAGGTAAACTAAAAATTTCCGATACAAGTGCTTTAGGTGTCATGGTGTCGGCCGTAAACCTGCCAAAGGTCGTGAAAAGGGTTCAAAAGACCATTCAAGACGCAACTCGTCGTGGACAGTCGAGGTGGTTGAAACAGCGTGTCTAAGTGGAGCGCGAGAAGAGTTACTAGGTGCAAAAGACAGTGCTTGTGTGAGACGCTGGTGTTTCGAGAGTGGCTGTATGTCACATATGTGTAACGACGAAAACATCCTTTAAGAACGTACGAGCAAGTGAAAGGAGAAGTTGTTGCTAGCCAGCTATATTCAAATTGACATTGATGGGCGGGGAACGGCTAGGTTTTTGGCAACGGACCGTAAATAAAAGGAGTCCGTGAAACTCAAGGATGTATTGTTATCCAAACGCACGAATCTACTGTCAGTGGCAAGAATCACAGAACATTGACACAATTCTACGTCTAGCATTCGTTGCGTATAGGCGTGTTTTAAATTGTTCCTTTTCAAAATTAAATTAATTTTTAGAAAAGTCAGCCGAAAGACATTTTTATTGGAAAAAGCTTATATGGTCAAAACAATTGACTCAGGAAATTCTTATCGAATATTATTTTAACTTCGATGAGGAAAGAAAAGCGAAGAACCCAAGAAAACGTCAGGACCGCTGGTATGGAGGAGCCCGACAGCTTCCCACCGTTGGGGCAACCTGGGGAACCGACAAATACGAAACTGGGAATGATCAATAAAATAATGAAGAAAACTCCGCAGATAGCGATTGCAAAAAAAAATCGCGAACTAAAGCTAGAGATACAGTCCCACAAAGATCTATTCAAGAAAGAGATGAAGCCTCAAAAGTCACAGCCGCAAAATCAAGTGAAACAGTAATCAAAGGCAAAGAAAAGTGTAAAACAAGTAATTTCAAAAGAAATTCTAAGTACTGGTGGCACCAACGGGACTCAAAACTATTTTGCAGTGCTGGACGGATTAACCGAAGAAATAGAAGTTGAAGAAAGTATTGAAGGTAAGATAATGATATAAATTTTATTCAGTATTTATAAAATAAAAATAAGTAGAAGAAAACAGCTCGCAGTTCTGCTGGTTTCTTTGAAAAAGTCACTAAAAAGCAGAAAAAGTTCCGCCAATCAATGTTTTTGGAGAAAGCGGAAAAGATATGGTTCGGCTATTCGCTGCCGAAATGTAATTAAGTAATTTCGAAATCAAAAGAGTCATTGCAGGAAAATTAGCAATTGAAACTAAATCACTGGTTGTTTTTGAGTTAGTTAAATTTGCTTTGAATTCTGGTGAGGTTCCACACTTCACCTATATCCTAAAAAGTGAAAAAATTAGACCTTTTTGTTAAAGGTACAACCTGGTACAAATTTCAAATAAAAGCAGTCCAAGTGTCCTTCAACAAATAAAGTACTTGAATTTCAGATTGGTGAGGTGTGAACATCTCCAGAAAACAGAAGCCCACTACAGTTACCAATGTCAAAGATTTGGTCATTCAGTTGCTAACTGCGCCATGCAATATCGGCACGTAAAATGCAAAGACGTTCGTGCCCCAGGTGAATGCAAATTGGCACAGACGAAGCCTAAAGAAAAATTATACTGCGTTAACTACAGTGTCTATGGTCATCCAGCAGCATATTGAGGATGCTCCCGATATCAAAATGCCAAAGTAAAATTCATAAACATACAAAGTAGTGAAAAGCCTGAAACGTGGTTATTAGCCCAAAACCACGCTCTGTCGTGATAACAGCGGCAATATAATCGCTGGTGAAATCAAGATTAAGGAAAGATGGGCAATATTTCAAGAACCTCCTTAATCCTCCGCACAGCTCCAGAACATCGGACCCTATAGATTTCTGCGGAGAGCTTCCATTGGTCCCACCAACCCTGGATGAAGTTTGTTCCGTCATCAAAGCCCAAAAGAATAATAAAGCATCGGGCATTGATGAGATTTCAGTGGAGCTCATAAAATATGGTGGCAGTAGTGTTCATAAAGCTATTCACAAAGTCATCCAGTACGTTTGGCAACAAGAACATATGCCGAAAGAGTGGAGCAAATCAATTATATTCCCTATCCACAAAAAAGGTGACATGTTACGGTGCATAAATTATAGAGGCATATCATTCCTTTGTACGGCGTACAAAATATTTTCAAAGATCTTAGAAAATAAAATCGGATCATACGCCAACAGCATTATTGGGGAGTATCAAGGTGGTTTAAGGGCAAGTGGATCAATAATAGACCAACTGTTCACAGTCAAGCAGGTACTTGAAAAATGTTGGGAGTTCAACATAGACGTACACCAAATTTTCGTTGACTTCAAGCAAGCATACGACAGTATTGATCGTAACGTACTGTACCAAATAATGCTTGGTTTTAGCATCCCTGCCAAATTAGTCTGTCTTACCAAAATGACAATGACGTCGACGACCTCCCAAGTCCGCATCGATAACCAACTCACCGATGCCTTTGACACAAATATCGGACTAAAGCAGGGCGATGGGCTGGCCCCATTGTTATTCAATTTGGCTCTGGAGTAGGTCATACGGAAGCTACCTGTCGATACGCGAGGTACATTACTATACAAGTCGAGTCAGGTAGTGGTCTATGCGGACGACATCAACATTCTGTCACGGTCACTAACAACTGCCAAAAAACTCTTCCTGAAACTCGACAGCGAAGCAAAACTAGTAGGGCTAAAATCAATGAAAATAAAACAAAGCTCATGACGCAGTCGAGGAAAAATACCTCAAATACACAAAATATCAAACTTGGCGAATACAGTATCGAAAATGTTAGCGAATTTGTGTATTTAGGCGCCAAAATACAATGAAAGCAACGAAATACGGCGAAGAACACAGCTCGCAAATAAAATATTTTATTTAGTATTGACGATCTTGAAGACCAGCTGCATACACAGAAAAACAAAGCTCCAAGTGTATAAATCTCTAATAAGACCTGTGTTGTGCTATGGGTGTGAAACATGGACCCTAACCCAAGCATTCGCAAATATATTGAATGCCTTTGAGCAACGGGTCCTGAGGCGAATAATCGGAGCGAAGCTAGGCCAACCATGAGCTGTATGAAATTTTTGACGAACTGGACACATGAATCGTATGGACGAACAACGGATACCCAAGAAGGTATGCGTTGGGAGAACTGAAGGCCGGCGGCCAGTAGGGAAACCGACGAAACGCTGGTCTGACTCGGTCGACGAAGGCAGTTCATCGCTGCTCGGATTTCGGAATTGGATGACGCGGTCAACGGACCGAGACAGTTGGAGGCGCTGTTTGCAGGAAGCGAAGGCCCGAGAGGGGCTGTAGTGCTAAGAAGAAGGTGAAAGTTAAATTTATTCCAAAGCAAACACCGCAGTGTCATATTGACATGTGTAATTCTGCGGTGCGCCGCATAATTGCGCCAACTCAGTTCATCGGGCTTATGTGTTAACGCATTTTTTCAAAAAATGTCGACTCACAGCGCAGGACCAGGCGATTCCTAATGAAGTCAGGTGTTGTTGGCTTACCCACAAAATGCTGTGGAGTCTAATCGAAGATGTGCGCGACTGTACGAATCTTATATTATTTCATTTTTATAAAGTGCAAACTAAAACTCTGTTCAATGTAAATGGAGGAATAGGTCATTCTTTCTTACATTTCGCTTGATTAGCCCTGCGGATTTTGGTTTTATTTTATATTGCTTTAGAAAAGAGTTGTCGACCATTGAGTACGTCAATAGCTGACACCTCCACCTTTTAAGTCTGAAGAACTGCAAAGCAGGTTCAAGAAAGTAATGATACTTTTAAGTGAATACAGGATATATAACAAATGTATTCACAAGCATGTAAAACAATGTCTATTTATTCAAGATTTTAAAATTATGTAAGCAATAAATGACGCGATACATTTGCGTTCGAAAATGAAAAGAAATTAATGAAGATGCATTGACACATTGATCGAATGAACTATAGAGAATAGATGGTTTCATGGCTTTGGGCTCTAGCCTTTTCAGCCAAGTAAATAACTTGGAAAAATGATGCTGGTTTAACGGAAATAATTTGGCGGAGCTACCCATATCTAATGTTGTACCTTCCAACTTCGTCAACCCTGGAGAATCATTTGCATTCGCCCCTAAAATACCAACAGATAATGATGCAAATAATTTAAATGGCAATAATGAGCTGCTTCTTAAAATTTATCAGCAACCGGAGAGTATCGATAAACAAGATTCAAAAATTAATTTTGTTTTTCAAACTAACTTGTCATTGTCACATTCCCATGGATAGGCTTCGTCTCACCTGGATCAACGTCAACTCCATTATTACTCTCCATCGACGCGACCATCGCCTTGAATTGATTGTTAAGCAAAAGCCTGACATCATGCTTCTCACTGAAACCCAACCCAATTCATGGCACTTCATGACATTCAAAGATTATCAATTCGTAACAAACGATCGGGTAAACGGGGATAGGGAAGGCGGCATCGAGATATTGGCTAAAAGTCCCTATTGTTTCCGAAATATAAATAAACTTGAATTGAAAACTTTCAATTCCTCGAAGTGTCCATTATTATAATTTCATTGCCAGGTGGGGATAACTTCATCGTTATCCCTGCCTATTCAGTTTGTCGAAACGTTCCAAATTTCAAGGAAGAGCTCAATTCCTTGTTTGAAATACTATAATGCAGCAGGCTCCATAGTTATTAAAAATATAAAATTATAAGGAATATCGAGAATTTCATGGTGACTGCTCCGATCGCTACTGAAGGGACCGAAAAAATGGTCTTAAGCAAAGCACAATTGCTGCCCAGCGACATGAAGAAGAAAGGCTAATCCGAAAAGCGGGAGATGTTCTGAAAAGAATAAAATCTGCAAGTGACTCGCCAAAAATCAGCAATGGAGTAAAAATTGGGCTCCTTGAACTAGAGGAGCTCCTAGACCGCATAAGGAATTACCTGAGGAGTTGGTTAACAGCCAAAAAAGAGCACAAGGCTAAAAAAGCGTTGAAGGCTAAGCCTAAAGAGCAAGCGCAGGATGGCGTCTAGCTCAATCTAGGAGATCAGGATAAAAGGAGAAAGGAAGAGGCACTTAATGGACTTGGAACGTCAGATCAGGGATTTGAGACAGAGCTGACAAAAGTAGTGAAGAAAACCGCAAGGAAACTTCTTCAATAAAGTTTGCACTGACGTCCAACAAGAAAAAAGACCTGATGTGAAACAGGAGAGGGAAAAAGGTCCGATGAAGACCCCGTCAACAGGCACTACTCGTAAAACCCCAAGATGGCTGAGTGCTGCGGAATATCAGTAAAAATATAAGACCCGAAGACACCAATTCTGCCATTAAAGCAGTACGATCCACGCGGTCGGGCCACATATAGTACAATTCGAATTTGGAGCAGAGGTCGATAATAAAGAAACATTCTGTGATGCAGTAAACAAAGTCCTCGCCAAAAGCGCAACTATAGCTTCGCTTGAGCCGATAACAACCATCGTAATAAGAGATCTTGACTGCGTCACAGACCTGGCTAAGATTGAAGAGGCCATCAAAAGGAAGGTCCCTAGCGTGAGCAGGATAAAAGCGAGGCTGATACCAGAAAACCAAAAAGGACAACGCATGGCCATAATTGACGACCGAAAAGGAGGCCGAACAATTTCTGAATAAGGGAAAATAAGAATAGGATGGGTTGCCTGCAGGATACGGCGAAGAGCAACGCCTCTTCAATGTTTCAAATGCCTTGGCTATGGTCACACGATACAAGTATGCAAAGGACCCAATAGGAGTTCCCTATGTTACAAATACGGTGAAATGGGACGTAAAAGAAATGAGTGTTCAAAGGAGGCACACTATATTCGTTGGAAGGATACTGATCAAAGGCACGTCTTGAGATCAGGGCAATGTCGGGTGTTCCAGGAAGCCCCAGCCAAGGCAAAATCAGAACTTCGATGACCCGCATTATGCAACTAAACCTATACCGCAGTTCAACTGCCCAAAATCTGCCTGAGCAGTTTGCGGGGGACATGAAAGCCGACTTTTTGCTGCTGAGTGAGCAACACCAGGATAAAAATTCTTCACTATGGTATCCTGTCGAAACTGGTACCACCGCCATCTGGATTCAGAACAGTGATTTCCAAGCGGAGAGTTGTGGACGGGGGATGGTTTCGTGTGGGTTTGGTGTTTAGGGATCACCTTCCTTAGTGTGTACCTAATGCCGAACGAATCGATATCATCTTTCCAAGCCAAGTTTAATGCTCTGGAGGGCGCTGTCTCGAACCAGAGGGCAACGTGCTCGTTGGGAGAGACTTAAAGGCTCAAACAGATCTGCGGGGCAAACGATTCCTAGAAATTGTGGCCAGGACGGCACTCGTCGTACTAAAAACTGGAAGTATGCCGTTTTTCCGCCGTATTGGCTGTGAGGGAACCATACCTGACGTGACATTCGCCTCGGAGCCCTTAGTACGGAGGATACACAATTGAAGAGTATTAGAGGACTATTCAGCCAGTGATCATCAGTGCATTCTGCTTGAGATCAGTGATGTTGTCTGTCGATGTCCGTGCTCTCGGCTTTCTGCAACTGGATGGAACATCGGCAGCTCAAGACGTGGTGAACTCAACTATGAGCATCATTACGCCTGCTTGCTGCGTTTCTCTGTCCCGTCAAAAACCCCGCCACGGCAAGCCCCCAGTGTACTGGTGGTCAACTAAAATCGCTGAAAAGCGAAGGGAGTGTCTGGCGTGAGGCTCAACGGGCGCGGAACCGTGACGCGGTAGCATATTAATCAGCCCCCGATTCCCTTCGCAAATCGATAAACAACCGCAAGGCTTGCTGCTGGTAAGATACAGTGGACAATGTGAACAAGGATCCGTGGGGCCTTGGCTACAAGCTAGTTTTGCGGAAGCTTGGTCCCCTTCGGACGCCTTGCATATATGATGCAGAAAAGACGAACAAGATAGTAAGGAGCACTCTTCCCCGCCCATTCCGTCTGTTTTGCTGCTGTCCCCGGTGATACAGCAATGGAGTGTCCACTCTTCAGACAACCGAAACGGTAAGAGGTAGTCTTTTCACTGAAAGCGAGGTAGAGCTCCAGGTCCTGGTGATGTTCCAGCTGAGGTGTTCAAACTTGTCTATCACCATTGTTCTGACTACGGCACGGGATTTTCCCGGTTTGATGGAAGGTCGTGAGGTTCGTGCTGATTATCAAAAAGAAGGGAAATCCCGGATCGTCCTCTGCATACTGCCCGTTATGCATGGTATGCCCTGCTGGGAGAGTGCTCGAGAAACTCATTAAGGGAAGACTCACTGACGCGATTCGTGCTGCTGGGGAGCTATCTCCTCGGCAATATGGCTTTAGAGCTGGACGTTCTACCATTGATGCGATTGCAGAGGTCCAAAGGGCAGAGACATATAGCCGCCCTAAGTTACAGATCGTCCTGCTGGTGGCACTCGACGAATGTTTCAACTCCATTAGATGGCTGAATAGTCTGGATACGTTGGAAACCCATTTTCAAGCTCCAGAATATCTGATGCGGCTTTTGAGGAACTACCTGAAGGACTGAAGCCTGCTTCACGACAAAACGCAGGGCCAACAGAGAATGGAAGTAACATCGGGTGTTGCCCAAGGATGTATCCTTGGTCCAGACCAGTGGAACGTGTCTTACGATGAGGCTACTGAGACTGGAGATGCCAGATGAGCCGCGCTTGATAAGTTTTGCAGATGACGTTGCTGGATGCACCGTTGAACAAGCACAACTTAAGCTAGGTATGCTAATGCGCCGAGTAAGAGACTGGATCACTGCTGCTGAGTTCAGTTTAGCACTGGAGAAAACCGAGGTGGTCGTCTTGACCGAAAAGAGAATCCCTAGATTAACGATAATAAGTATTGAAAACACACTAATCGAATCAAAAACAGCGGTGAATTTCATGGGGAGATGAGTATCTCTGATTAAATCAGGTCAACGGCTGCGAAGGTTGCTTTGGGCGTATCGGCTCTGAGTTGACTTCTGGCCAAGATAGGGGGACCCAACCCATCAAGAAGACGCCTCTTGATGAGTGCTGTAGTGTAAGTGCTACTGTACTGAGCAGGAATATGAGCCGACGCTGTCAGTAAGGAGGTATAGCGAAGATGCTTGGTACATATACAGAGAAGAGGAGCACTGAGGGTTGCACCTTCTTATACGAAAGTCTCTTTCTCGATTGTGAGAGTTAATGCAGGAATGATACCTGTTGCCCTCCTTGCCAGAGAGCGCCGCGCTATTTACCTGCGTCGAAACTAGGACGCAAGGGAGATGGTTGTCTGCGAGGAGAGACAGCGCTCACTCAACGATTGGCAGCAGTCTTGAGTCAATTGCACGAAGGGAAGGTGGACTGCGCGCCTCATCCCGGATGTAAGACCGTGGCTAAACCGAAGGCATGGTGAGACTGACTTCTATCTAACCCAGCTTTTGAGCGTGCATGGGTGTTTTCAGTCTTACCTGCACAATATTGGAAAGTCACTGTCCTCCGATTGTCAGTATTGCCCAGGACAGGAAGACAATGCCTGCCACACATTTTTTGCGTGCGTAAAATGAGACAGGCTGCGAAGGACACTCTACAGGGAGACGGGAGAGCTCACCCCGGATAATATAGTCGCGGTGATGCTCGAATCGGTTGACAAATGAAACCAGGTGGCACATTATGCTCGGGCAGTCCTAAAATATAAAAGGGACTCACAGCAGTCGGGGGTGTTGGGGCTGGAGGATCGCTTGCCTGGCACTTTCTCTTCTCCTGTCCCCTCTCGTTAGAAGAGGGATCTCCCAGCTTGAAGGCGCCTCACGGCGTAACAAAACGAGACCTGGCCCCAAGTCATGTGTCAAATGGTTTCAGGCTTGGTTCTCAGGTTGACATGGGAGGTATTTAGTGGGTAGTCCAGTCGGCTTCTTGCGAACGTGGGAGTCCCAAACTCTGTGCGTATATGGGGGTTCACCTCCCTACCACAAAAAAAAAACGGTGAACGATATTTTAAGGCAGATTGGAAATACAATAGAAAGACAAAGAGATTAGATCACTTTTCCGAATTTGGCAGTCCGCAGAGGAACTAATAACTCTAAAAATCTTCAAGTTATATGCAGATAAGAATCAAAGCGAAATTAGCGCTGAAGGGAGATCATTGATGAACGTTGTGAAAAGAAAAGTACCCAAGATGGAACCTTGAGGGACTCCAGAGCTGAGATGAAATGGCTTAGACACTGCATCTTCAATGACTACTTGACAGGTTGTAGTACCTAGATAGGAAATCAGCCATAACAAAACGGAATCAGACACACTATAATTCTGCAATTCTGTTGTTGAGGTTTCATATATATAGGCTTATCGAGAATGTGGATTGAAAACTTCAAGTATTTTGCGAAGTCAAGAGAATGGTAAGGATTATGAACAAATTTATATCTTTTGTGTTGGTTTTGCCAAGAAAATTGTTTGTTTTCGGAAACTGTTTTGGCAAACCCCATTGCCGTCTAAATTCGGAAGTATTTAGGCAAGCCGCATTACAGCTGAAATTGGGAATTTACTAGGCGAACCCCATCACTGCCTAAATTAGAGACTATTTAGGCCAGCCCTATCACTGCCGAATTCAGGCAGTGATGGGGTAATGCGATACGTTCGGCATTAGAGCCTAATGCAAAATCCGCATTGGGCCCTAATGGCCGTTTAGGCCCTCCTAATAAGGGTCTAATGACTGCCTAAATTGAATTTTTACTCGGGAATAAATATAATACTTGCAGGGCAACCAAATTTACTTTTGGTGATACAAGTGAAATGCTGATTAGAAAATGAAAACTTTAATTAGACCATTAAGCCTGCCAGACTTGACATATTTATCCGAATGATCTTTAACCACGAGTTTTCACCCATTTTTCATTTATACGTATATTCATTTAATCCACAGAATAGGTAAAGACAGAAGGTAGATTTCAAACTAAGCCGCGCAAATTGGTTAGATATCCTGAATTCACGGTTGCAGATAAAAACTTCTTTGGACGAAAACTAAACAAGCAAAGTAAGTGAATTTCTAATATGCGAAGCCGTGTGTTTGATATCAGTGAAATGCGAAGCTTGTGTTCTGGGTGTATCTACTCTGTGCCTTAATCTTTCCGTTTTCCTGACACAAGTTTGAGTGCAAACAAAAGTTGCAACATATTCCCATCAAATCCATAAAACATTTCAATCTATTAAATAAACATGTCTCATCGAAACAAACAAATTGCTTATTCTTATATTAACATACATCTTGTTTGCCTGTCATGCAGAACTGAAAACGCTCAGCAAACTTTACCATTAAACGTTTCTATACCGCTGTGATGGAGTAAGTATTGACGTGGAATATTGGAAATTTGCAATAACAGAACGAATTCGCGCATAAAGTTTGCCTGCCTCGAAGGTTGCTGCAACTCACCGCGATGGGACCTTCCATGTACGCAGCCTTCAACTTCTGCAATTAAGTGATAAAAGCACATATCCATGCAAAGCATGATGGATTCGAAATCACGTCCATCAATAACCAACTTTGCAGATACTATCACGGATCCAACTGATACGCGGCAGATGCATTTTCACAGATAACTCCATCAGCCACCTATGAATCGATGAGCGATTGGGGACCCTTGTCTAGTGTCCACTAGTCAATGTCACCGCCACGCCATTCAGCGGGAATAGCTTCCTTTGCAAGGTTTCAGCTGTGGCTGACGATATTTTGAGTTTTCACGGCTTTCATCGCGATCATAGTCGCTTGATTGCATCCATCCATGTACCTGCTACCTGTTCAAAAATTTGCATTATTTCGCGCGAGAATTTGCAGTCAACTTGCATATTGGTCGCTGCAAGACAAGAACGTTACCGCGGTAGAAGCTCATCGATATGCTGAGGTTGCTGATGATGGATGAACTTATCTTTGGCGATAGCTAGCCAAGTGTACCATGACAATTTCAAATTAATTATAGTCGTAGAGTTGGTACTTGCCCGTGTAGTTATGTCCCTCTGCAAATTGCGCGAACGACGAGCGGAGGTTGGATTTCAATTGAATTTCTTATATTTCAATGTAATTATGGATGACAGAAATGACTGGTATACGACAGTTGTTCGCAATCTGTGTGGCTGAGGCCATTTTTCAAATCAGCATTCATAGGATTAATTTATATGAAGCCGCGCTTGAAGGTTCTAGTCAATTGACTACTGGATACTCGCTACTGAATTCGCTAGAAGTCTCAAGATTGATATCTTGTTCTGATCTGGATGTCTTCATTACCATGTCTGTGACAATCTTCGATGCGACTGTTCGCTGAACCATCCTTTGCGTCCATCATTTATCATCATCCTTAGTTTACTCGTCAATTAAGATATATTCTAGCAAAAGGTACTTATAGCCATCAAAAGTTAAATTACAATAGCACTGGCTTGGCACTTCGCGGCACAACCCATAAATCATAATCATAATGGAAATTCGCAGGGAAGGTGCGCATATGCATGTAACCTCATTATGAATTTCATTTGAGGAGAGGCCTTGTCGTTGGAGTTCTAGCATTTCGCTTTTGGCTTGCCTACACGTACGCGGCACACAATTTGAATGATGCAAATATAGCAACGGAAATTGTCTACGCAAGTTCGAATAATAATTATATAAAATTAGATTCAACTGACAAGATTAGATTGCAACAGGGATATTATTTATTGGTCTGATCCGCGTTTTGCAATGTCTGTGAAGGGATTTGATGATTATTAAGGGAAATGGAAGGCTCACGTGTGGGAGATTAAGGGAAATGACAGTTCGTGTCTGGCGCCCTTCAAGAGGACATGAGGTAACTGATTAATTTATTGTCTTTTTCGTAAGTTAACAGCAAACAATGTTGCATCAATTTTAATTTCGCTCTCATGATGCATAAATATTTAAAGCTTCTGGCGATATTTACAATTATACAAATTTTAAAAGCTTCAAACTCTGCCTAAAATTTGTGGTGCATTCATCAAATTTCTGTTTATCTTCATAAAATTCACATATACGAGTGAGTTGAAAGAAATCGTCACTTAACTGCTTCGGCCTTATTCAAATATTTTCGCTACAGGTAACCTTGATGCGCGACGATTTCGCACTTCAGATATCATTTAACTTGATTTTTTTACTTATTATTGCTAGTGGTCTAAAGACTGTCAAGATTGGAGGTTGTGGAAAAAAGAATTATGTCACCGCAAATATTGACGGTTTGATTAGCATGTACCTGCGATGACGACGGTGGGACAAAAAGTGAATTGTTGATAATTCGTTTTCAATTGAATTTAACGTAAAGTAAAAGTAGAGTGGATAGAAAAATGTCTATTTCAGAAGGATCTAGAATTCGGAATCGATAAATAAATACGAGAAACATTTTAATGTCTTGTATACTAAATAGTGTTTTGAAGAAAAACCACTTCTAATACGTTTGTAGCGGCCGCCAGCTTACTATAGCACTGTTAATGTCATTTAGTGTACAAGATCTCAAAGATACTTGCATTATTAATCTTACCTGAAATTTACAAGAAATTTCCATTCGAGAGTGAAACTCCTGTTTTGATTGAGTGGCAATCAAGGAACAAGTCTATTATCTTGGAAAACACTCCTGCCAGAAGAGTTTTGTATTGTAACTAATGTACAAACTCAAGAAACACTACTATGATATGGTGTACGTGCAGGGAGGGTAACATGGAACGGGTGGGGAATATGGAAACTTTGCATGAAGTTAATATAAAGTGGCTCAATTGAGATATTGGCCACATCCCCATTTACACTTGGAAAGAGATTAAACAGTTCAGGAATGTATTTCAGAAACGGCAAAATAAAATTTTCTTCATCGCCTCAAATTGCCTCGGTCCATTGACGGTGTCCTCCAATTTCAAAATCCGAGCAGCGACTGAACCAGACCAGCGTTTCCTCAGTTTCGCTCAAAGGCGTTCAATATATTTGCCGATGCTTGGGTTAGGGACCATATTTCACACCCATAGCATAACACAGTTCTTATCACAGATTTGTATATTTGAAACTTTCTTTCCCTGTGTATGCAGATGGTCTTCAATATTGTCAAAACTGAATAAAATATGTTATTGGCGAGCTGTATTCTTCGGCGTGTTTCGTCTCTATCATTAGTGGTTCTCGTTATTTTGGCGCCTCAATACACAAATTCGCTCATATTTTCGATACTGTATTCGCCAAGTGTGATGTTTTGTGTATTTGAGATATTTTTCCTCGACTGCGTCATGAGCGTTGTTTTATTTTCGTTGATTTGTAGCCCGACTAGATTTGCTTCGTTGTTGAGTTTCAAGAAGAGTTCTTTGGCAGTTACTACCATGACAAAATGTTGACGTCGTCCGCGTAGGCTACCATTTGGCTCGATTCGTATAATAATGTACCTCGTGTATCGACAGGTAGCTTCCTTATGACATCCCCCTTGTAATGATTTTAGTTACACACATCAGGTCCAAGTTCAGTAGTAGCGATAACTTTAAAAGTCGGTACCGAACTATCAACTTCAGTGGCGTAGGGTATGTAGATCGGCGTCAGTGGCGTAGGGTACCAAGAGCAAGGTTATTACAGGGCAGCATCCACCATGGCAACCGGGCATGGGGAGACTGAAGGACAGGATGTCAAACTCTAAGCTGAGTCCACTCTTCTTGGAGCGTGTGGTAGAAGGATGGCTAACATTCCCAGGGTAAGTTCTGGAAGGAGAGGTCGCTTAGTGCGATTTACAAGCCCAGGTGGTGGTGAACAATGACGATCGGAAAACACCAACAAAGAAAATTTCGTGGGGATGGCGTGCTTCAACGTCATAAGTCTTTGGCATGGTAGACTCCCAGTTCTCTTCCGGATATGTCAGAAATGAGATACCGCGTGGGACTTAATGCCTGCAGAACCCCGCACTTGACGAATTCCTTGTCCAATTTAGCATTGTAGTGCCGAGCCGGTTGACTCTGCCTAATGTTTCGTCGATAGATCTCATCGCCTGCCTTGAAACCAGAAGGGTAAAATCGCAGGTTGTAACGCTCCTTCCCCGTCTCGCAGTATTCGGAGTTTCTCGTGCGGCTCCAAAGCCACTATTGCGTCTTTCAAACATTTTAACTGCCGCAACAACCGGTACGATTTACCGTGGCAAATCATCTACTGGCCAAACACGGCAAAGTAAGGATATCCTTGTAGCGGTGTGGTATGAAAAGTGCAGAGCACAGCTAATGGCGGAAATCCTGCGGTCCCAATCTTTCTGATCCGAGTGAACACAAGCACGAATAGCGGCTAAGTGTGTTCGATTGAGCCGCTCGGACGCATTTGCTTGAGGAGAGTAGACTGCAGTCCGCTGCACATACATAGATTTTAATGATTTAGACGGCCAAAAGTATTTTTTTTTAAATCATTATAATGGTAAGGTATCTATACAATTGGTGAGTCAATAGCTCTATGTACAATATAACACCCCCTCCCCCCGCCTTTGAAGCGCGGGAGTCGACTTTGATCAGTCCGAATTCGATAGTGAACAAGTGTGTACAAGTCGGGTCTCGGCGCTCTCCTAAACTTATAACTTTCCAAAGTGCATTATTCATTTCAAGCTAATATTTTCGTTTTAACTGTGATGGATTGCGATAATACAGGTAAGAACAATTTGTTTTCGTTACAGAAAAATTTAATGAACATTCTCTCTCATTCATTTTTAACACGACAAACATCACTCTGTTCAAAATTTATTTTTTCAGCTATATATAAAATGTTTTCCAGAAAATAAACCAATCATGGTTAGAGGGAACATTCGAGATTCCCATTGAATCAGCCTCCTTGCAAGGTCGACCACCTAAGTCTTTTGGAGAACTAAGTGAGCATAGTAAAAGAAGAAAAACGGAAGAAATAAGGCCCTTCGTAGGTGTTGAAGTTATTGTTCACGCTGCTACATGTGTGTTGCAGACAACGGGACATAGGACCGCCTTGAAAGTGCTTACGAACTCACCAACAAGGGCTTACGAACTCACCAACAAGGGCTTGTAAGTATAGAAAAGCCTGCAGCAGAGTTACCAACAACGATGACTCCTCTGCAAGCAGTTAAGATGTTTGTTGAAGCTGATCTTACGAGATGACAGTATGAGATAGTAAGGGCAACAAATCCAAAACATTTCCCTTGCTATGATCTTGTTTTGAAAGCAAAACAAGAGTGCTATCCACCGAAAGAATCCCTAAGAATTACAGCTACTTGCGCGGAAAGTAATCTACAGTGCCTAATGGATCTAACCGTAACACGATTATCAAAATACCTAGAAGATCTGATAATCCGGCTTAACGAGCAAGAAAGGAAGTCGTTAATGATAATCTGCAAATGGGGTTGTGACGGTTCTCAGCAATCCAAATTTAAACAAAGTTACGATAGTGAGATTGATTCCGATGCCAACATTTTTATGAGTTCCTTTGTGCCTTTACGCAATGTTTGTGGAAAAGAAGGCAGTAAAATTGTTTGGCAGAATCCAATTCCTTCTTTGTCTAGGTTTTGCCGTCCGATTCAATTCCGATTTGTGAAAGAAACAACGGACATAACTAAAGAAGAAATAAAATATGTGCAGGAGTCCATTAAGCAACTAACAGTTGTTACGTTGAATGAAGAGGAGTTTTCGTTCGGGCACCAACTCAAAATGAGTATGGTTGACGGAAAGGTGTGCAACGCAGCCACAGACACAAAGTCAACATCCCAGTGCTACATCCGTGGAGTTACTTCGAAAACCTTTAATGATCTATCGAAGAAAAATAGTGTAAACCCTCATGCTTTGGAATTCGGCTTGTCAGTACTACACGCTCGGATCCGCATTTTCGAAAGCATTATACACCTTTCGTATAAACTGCCAGTAAAAAAATACAGGGAAAGAAAAACTGAAGAAGACAAGGCATTAGAAGCCCAAAAGAAGTTGGAAATTCAGGAGAGGTTTCGAAATGAAACCGGTTTGCTCATTGACATGCCAAAGGCCAACTTTGGCAACACCAATGATGGCAACACAAGCTGAAGGTTTTTTGAAAAACCCGAATTGGCTTCAAACATGACAGGTATTAACTTTGAACTGATTTACAGATTCAAGATTATTTTAGAAACTATTTCTAGTGGCCATAAAGTTGATGCTGAAAAATATGATAAGTATGCATACGACACAGCAAAATTGTATGTAGAACAGTATGGTTGGTACCCAATGACGCCTACTATGCACAAGATATTGGTACAAGGAAGCCAAATCATAAAAAGTTCACTGCTTCCAATTGGACAGCTATCGGAAGAAGCTGCAGAAGCCCGGAACATGCATTTCCGATCGTACCGGCTAAACTTTGCCAGAAAGTTTTCTAGGGAAGAATGTAACTTAGATGTATCTTATAGGCTTTTGTTGAGTTCAGATCCCTTCATTAGTTACTTGAGACAAATAAGAAAACTTTCACGCAACGCATTTCTACCTGAAACGGTTAAACTTTTATTACCTGCTGACCCAAACACAGAGTCAGTAGAGACATCTGAACCTGAAGATGCCGATTTTTAATGTAATTTTATTTTTAAAGAAAACTTGTAAATTCTGTTTCCATTCACTTGTATTTTTTAGTGAATATAGCTCATTTATATATTACTGTTCTTTACAACCTGACAAATATATGTATCTTTTTATAAATATATACCTCTTCTTTATTTTAATTGAACTTAGAACTGAAATAACCACAAAAATAATTTTGGCCGCCTAAATCATTAAAATCTATGTATGTTCGCTTGTGAGTAATACCATACTTATCAATCAGGTCCCGAAATCTACCTGAGGCGAACTGGACTCCGTTGTTGGAGACAACATATTCCGGTACTCCAAATACATGAAAGACGCGTTTCTCCAAGAAGCTGACTATCGGGCCGGTATGCATGTTACGAATCGGCTCAATGATTAGAAATTTCGACAGTTGGTCCAGCACCACGACAGTTCCGGTGTGACCAGAAGTCAAACGAGGATAAATATCGATAATATCGATATACAAGCGCTCGAGCACACGCTCAGGTAGTTCAAATTTACCCATCGGAGGCCGAAGGACAGCATTTGGCACTTTGATGAACTTGCACAACACACAGGCGGCTACATACGCTTTTATTTGTTGTGCCATTCTAGGCCAAACGACTCTGCGGGTGGTCATGAGCACGTCTAATAAGATCGATGGTCAATTCTTCGGGCACGTATAACTGCCACCCTTTCTCTTCTTGTATGGGGACTCCGGATGCGTGTCCCATCCGCTTGCATACAAATCCCTCCGTTACTCGCAGTTCTGGCAGCTATGGCAACTGACTCTGAATAGTATGCATCAGCTGGGTATAGCCTACCGACTTGAAGGCGACATGGTCCAGTTCTAAGATTAATAAGAACTGGATGGGCTAAGCTCATATAAAATGCATGAGAGAGAATGCGACCGGTTTCTGCTCTCTTCCAAGCGAACAGTCTGTCATTTCCTCTCCGTCTGCCTCTTGCTGGTCACTTTCTTGTTCCAAAAGCTGACTAGGTGTGAACTGACTGTCAAGTTGACTGATGCAAATTGGACGCCGAATTGGCCAATTTGCAAGTTTCGTCGCGAATTTTATCCGATATTAAAACTGTGGAAAGTGTTCGCGATCTAAATTCAATCCAAGTGTTTAAATATTCGATTGCAGTTTGTGATTTAAGTTACTTTAACGTGTGACACTGTGAAATTAATTTAGAATTTCAAAATGAAATGTGTAGTGCCTTCGTGAAAAAATCATAGTGGAAAAGGATCTGTAGGTGTTTCCTTTCACAAGTGAGTAGTTAATATATTAATGTTTTGCATGTTTTTCATACAATGCTGAAGGTTTTTTCAAATAGAAAGCAAATTTTTGGTACTGTATGAAAATTTGTTTACATTGAGCAGCAGCCATGTTTGCTTGTGCAATTTGGCTCTCTCTAAGGTTGTAAACAAGAGCGTAGCAGTAGGAAAAGTGGTCGCAGGGGTTGTTGCAACCATATTGTCACGTGGTTGTCCACTCCAGTATTATTTAATTACTCAATGGTCCAGTTCGACCAATAGGGGGCCAACTCGGCTCCTTCCGGGGGCGAATATCCCTGATAAGGTGTCCGGTACCACATGTTGGCTTCCTTTCCGGTGTCGAACCGTAAAGTCAAGCACCTGCAATTTCAAGGCCCATCTAGCTAAACGGCCATGGAGGTCAGTTTGGCTCATCAGCCATTTCAGGGATGCATGATCCGTATCGAAGGGATGTCCCTCAACATATGCTCGAAAACGTTTCACGACTAACAACGCCACCAAGCACTCTTGCTCAGAGACGGTGTAGCTCCGCTGAGCTGGGTTCAACTTTTGGGGCATAAAGATTATAGGCATCTCCTGGCCGTCTTGTGTAACCTGGACTAAGACTGCTCCCACCCCATGTTGGCTAGCGTCACATTGGATTGAGAACGGTTTACTAAAGTCCGGGCTATGTAGTATGGGAGCTGTGGTCAGACTCTTCTTTATCTCTTAAAAGGCTCGCAAGTCGGGCTGTTCCCAGATGAACTTTCTTCCCTTAGTCAGCATGTCTGTCAAGGGTGTGGTGATGGTTGCATAGTCATGTACGAATCGTTGGTACCATCTGCATAAACCTAGGAATCGGCGTAACTGCTTGGTTAGGCAGAGGAAAGGCATCAATCGATTGTGTCTTGTCCGGGTCGGTTTTGATGTTGCCATGGCCAATGATGTGGCCCAAATACTTAACATCTGTCATTACGAACTGACTCTTCTGTATGTTGATGGTTAACTCGCCTTCCGGATATGCAAAGCCACTTCCTGAAGCAGGCCGATGTGCTTGTCAAAGGTCTCGGTGATAAGCGATAGGTCGTCCAAGAATATGCCCTAAATGCGGTGGTATCACTTTATCCATCAGGCGCGTCATTGTTTGAGGGGCATTACACAGTCCAAATGGCATGGTCGTAAATTGGTACAGTGGGCGTCCAGGACCGTGAAGGCTGGCTTCTCTTTTGAGCTAGGATATGGAATCTAACAGAAAGCGTCTTTGAGGCCCAAGCTCGTAATAAAATGGGCTTTAGGTAACTAGCATAAGATACGATCAACGGTAGGGGATGTGCGTCCTTATCAGGGACGGCATTCAAACATCCAGCATCTAAGCATACCTTGGTCGGCTTGACAACTAAAGTGACTGGGGAGGCCCATGCGTTCTGCAGTTCTTCGATCACACCTAGTGCCAACATCTGATCAACTGTGGCATACAGCGACTTTTGCTTCCCTATATAGATATGGTAAAATGTCTCTGTTTGAGAGGTTTAGCATCCTCCACATCTATCGTGTGCGACACCAAGGTTGTCCTGCCGAGACCTTCCTTCTCATGCGATGGAAAGAAAAGCCAATATAGCCAAGTCAAGTCGTAGCTGTTGGTTGGCATCCTGTACCGAACCGAATCTCATTTCCATGTAGCCAATCTCATTTCCATGTAGCCTACACAATGAGCCGCCATCTGTAGTGACCCATTTCAAAGACTTAGATGTGGTCTTAGACCCGCAAATCAAGTTCGAAGAGCACATCCTCGACATCATGTCACGTGCTTCTCGGGTTTCCGGATTTGTTCTTCGTCACTCTTGCATCTTTGGAAATATCCTCTCCCCAGCACATCTTTATATAAGAACTGTTCGGCCTATCCTCGAGTATTGTTATCAAATTTAGACAATTTGGAATCTGTACAACAGAAGTTCACCCGAATATTATTCTTTAAGTTTAAAGTCCCGTACCAATCTTATGAAGAAAGACTTTCTTTTCTGCATCTCCCATCGTTATCATCTCGTAGACACTTTCTTGATGAATGTCTCCTATATAACCACAATGCTATGGGGTTTGGCCCGTATCCTCCATCTTTAGTAATTTATAAGCATAGACTTAGAAATTTAACTTTAAATACCTAGCCTAGTATCTATATTATGTTGTACTTTTCATTTATATTCTTTGAACCAATCTTGTAAATGGATTTTAGTCTGTAAGTTGGTCAAAATAAATAAATAAATAAAATAATGCCGAGGCCAAATTAAATTTTCGAACGAAGTCCACGCCTACGTACGGGTTCTGTGTCCGTTGGGGTGTAATGTAGAATTCTAGGGACTTGGTCGTACCTTTAAAGATGACATCCGTCGTAAGTTTCCCCACTACGGAGCGACGAGTTTCATCCGCCGTGCTTAACCAGGTAGTAAAATGCTGGATTTGATCTGCGTGGTTCGTCAGGACTTCTCCTGCGAAATCGGCTGCTATGCAGTTGACACTGGCCCCAGTGTCAATCAAGCCTATCAGTCGCTTTTGCAGGATCTGTACTGATGCGTATGGGTGAACGTCGTCCTTCAATAATTCGTCTGATTAGATCGCTCGCAACGTCTTCCTCGACTGCCTCACCCTCCTCCAAAAATTCGCATCCGACGCGTGGCTCGCTTCCCCTCGGATGAGTGGTTAAAACCATATCTCCTCATTGAAGATGCGCTGACGAGTAGCTAGATAGTCCCGCAGTCTAACATGAAAGGGCTTAACATGCCAGGGGTCTTTCACCATTCCCCTGAACGTCCGGCTCGGTATCGCGTGACGTCGGCTGCGGAACTTCGGGAGAACTGTGTTTGGCGGTGCGAATCAGCAAGGTTAAGGTCGTATCCGGGGCTTGGTTGTACGTAGCAATGAGTTCAGTATCTGTTCGTTTAGGCTTTAGAAGTGCCGACGGCACTCGCTGGCAAGTTTTCTTCGCAACCTGGAATCTACAAAATCTGGGGCGTACGTGTCCGCTTTTCCGCAGCGGTAACAGAAGACCGTCGGTTCTGCTTCACATGTGTGTATAGAACCGGTGTCCCGATTGTCGACAGTTCCAACAGATCGTAGAGCTTGCAACTACCTCTACAAAAGGTAGGTCAGCTGCTAGTACGGACTCGCGATCCAGGGGGACTCCGCTCCTTGTGATATGTGTCGGCTCCGTGTCTTCTTGATCAGCTGCTACTAATTCTGCAGTATGATTGCTTCGTTGACTAGGTCCCGTCATGTGAGGTTGTAGTCGAAAGGTTCCTCGCCGTTCATCTAGTCGTTCTTGTCTATGGGAACGGTGTATATTGACGCATGAAGAATACTGTTTTGAAGCTCCCATCACATGTTCTCCCTGATGATTTCCATCAGTTCGTCCTCGGGCATAGGTGTTCATAGCCGAGTGGCTGGACGTAGTCTACTGGTGTAAAACTGGTGAAATGTTTTGTGAAAGCCTTGTTTGCGCTTTCGTATTTGTTCGCCGAATTCCTTTTCAGTGAGACCGTCTTCAAAGTGGTTGCGAAAGGCTGCACAGAAGGAATTCCAATCAGGGCGTGCTATGGATTCTTTAAAACTCCAGTACCATTCGGCAGCATCCTCGCTAAATAAGAGGTGCGCGTGTTGAAGAAAGGCCGAGAAGTCTGCTCCCAGCTACTGGTGCCTGAATTCGGAACAAGAACCTGTCTACTGGTGATGCCGAGTTAAAGCCGGTGAAGCTGAATCGCCAACTCTCAATTATGCGTGGGGTCGGGTCTCGGGCTTGTATCGCGAAAATCGCGGGGCGATTCGCTTCCTTGGTCAGCCCGCCGTACGGAACTGAGTCGTGCGTTATCGGTATCGGTGGGGGTGCGGTACTGTACCGTGGTCGATAACCTGAGGCTCTGTGATCCATTCCCGAGCTCCTTCGGGGGAGGTTCTAGTCCTCAACCAGTCTAGAAGTGGGCAAAGCTGCACTTAGATACGGTTCCCAGCCCGGTGGAGTTCTTGCGCGACTGGGGTGCTGGCTGCTCTTGAGATCTTGAAAATCCCTCTCCAGTTAACCTATTTTGTCAGACAGCCCTTGCAATTGTCAGAATGGGTAATGAATAAATCCAATCGAGTTCAACCAATTTAGCTTTTTTATTTACTTAATTTCTCTCCGTAAGCAACACACGTCTACTCGGCTTCGCTGGCGTGCTCGACTGACTGCATGTCACGACTGGCATCCGTTGTTGCCAGTTGTCCAGTTTCTCTAGTGTTGACAGCTCGGCCATCCTGGAGTGACTCGTCCCGAGATACGTCTTCAACCAAGGCGGGATCGGAACTAACTTCTGATTCGTCATCCGTTGATTCATCTTCGCTGTTCGCTTCTGGTGCCAAGGAACACCAGGGTTTCAACCGCTCTGCGTGGAATACAGATTGGAACGATCGTTAATTCCGTTGGCAATCTTCTAAATCTCCAATGAGGTATCGGTCGCAATCCAATACCCGATTAATTACATACGGTCCCTTGTAGCGTGGCTGTAATTTTCGAGATTCTCCAGTCGCAGAAGGCACGCTATTGACCACAACCATATCGTTAACCGCAAACTGTTTTGGTTGCCCGTGTTATTTGTCGAAACGTTCTTTCCATTTTTGCTTTTCGATGTTAATTCTATTCGCGATATCGTCATAGTAAATTTCCATGGATTTAGTCCCATCTAACTCGTGTAGTGCTTCGAGCAGCTTATTCGGAAGAATGTCACGTAGCTGGTATCGGAATACAATCGCATTCGGTGTGTGACCGGTAGTCGAGTTTACTGCAGAATTTAAAACGAACTGAAACCTTTTAAGATCTCGGTCCCTTTTGCGTTCGTTATCTGTTGAAGTTCGCAAATATAGAAGCACCGATTGATGCGCTCTCTCGATTTGACCATTTGCCCTGGGGGGCATTTAAAACATGGCTGATGTCGTTATCAGCACAATAACTTTCAAACTTTTTGGAAGTGAAAGCTGCACCTCGGTCTGATATGATTCGTCGCGGAAGCCCAAAAAAGGTAGTTTGATCATTTAGCGCAGGAATTACTCGCTGACTTTACAACTTTTACCACAATATATTTCGAAAATGAGCCAGTAATTCCTAGCACGTATTGGTTTCCAGCGGTACTTTTAGGAAAGGGTCCCACGTGGTCTACGTGTATCGTTTCGAACGGGATAGGGACAACCGCGCTAACATACAGTTTCCCGACTGACTTCCCAGCAGCCCTTTTAAAATAACAGCATTCGATACAGGCAGCGATATATCCCTTAACGTAATTTCGCATTCGCTTAAACCAATAATAAGGCCGTATCTGTTCTAACGTTTTATCCACCCCAAAGTGTTCTCGGTCATCATGAGCTTTCAATACAACTCTCCAGCGTACAGCTTTTGACATAACCCATCGAAGCTCTCCCTGCATTTTCCTATATAGTCGGTTGGTTTCCAGTACGTAATCCTCCCGTAACTGCTTGCTGGTCGGGACACTGTTCGCCTCGAATTAACCGCATGATATTTCGTAGTGCGTCGTCCTGTTGTTGCATTGTAACCAGCCAGTCTTCGTCGGTAATGTTGACTGTTAAAATCCTCTCAACAACTTCAGTGGTATTTTCGGTATGTACACGACTTATGGCATCCACATGTTGCGTCCTGCGGCTGTCCCGGTGAATTAGTTTAAAATCATACTCGGACATCTTCAGCCACCGTCGTGCTATCCTTGGAGGTAGGGGCTTCTTTAGTCGCACCGTGGTAACTGCAGAGCAATATGTTACAATCGTGAAACGTTTCCCTAACACATAGATTCGAGACATTTCCAACGATTCTACGATCGCGCGTACTTCCAGCTCATACGAATGGTAATTTTTCTCTGCCTCGCTACAAACAAGGGCTACAGTAGCAAACCGGTTTAATCTCACCTGAAGATTCTTCCTGGAACAACACCCCGGCCAGCCCTTTAGAACTCGCATCTGTAAGTTGTGCTAGCAGCTCATCCACTACAGGCAACAAGAAGGAACGTTTCACCGTAATGTTATTTAGTTCTCGGAAGTCCACACAAAGTCTATCTTTTGAATCTGATTTTTTTTATAAGTATGAATCTGATTTTTTTATAAGGTTTGTCTGATATTAACCTGATTTTCAGCTGTCCCAGTTTACTGAACAGAAGAAGGCAGCGCAGCATTCGAAGAGGGTATCCAAGAAGGATATTTTCAATGGTGGACATCGTCTACGAGAAATTAGCATATCGGAAACTGGAATAGTAAACACCCAAGGGGCCCCTTACGAGTAAATCAGCGGAACTCGTGGATTTGTATCGATTTTGAGTAGATTTGCGTTTTGCTTACGAAATTTTGATATGAACTTTATTGAATAAGATTATGACTTCATTATTTCAATTATAACAATAGTACAAATCCTGTACAGGTCGGTTCGGATGGTAAATTCCCGTGTGGAATAGAGGTAATGTAGCGTTCGGAAAGTCGAACCAGCTACTCAAGAAAGGAAGGTGACTAATAGTGAGTGCTACGTAGTGTTTAGTGGCAGAACTGGAGAAGAAGAAAAGAAGTGTAGGATTTTCACCAGTGTGTAAGAAGCTGGTATTGGTAGGAATAGCTTCCTCCTAAATTTGTACCCGGGAAGCCGAGTTCTCGCTTGGCGGTTTATCGGGGCTCTACTGGACGAGCGAGTCGCGTTCCCATGCCAAGCTTACCCGGACCCGCAAGCTCCTTCGGAGTACCCAACTTTTTTGGGATGTAACAATTGGATGTGAATAAAATGATTATATGCTTTTAAAAATAAGGATACCTACATGAAATTTGCTTTTCCAACTGGATTTTTTTATAAATACAATAGCTCACTGAAACTTGTGCCAGAAAATCGGCACCCATACCCTGTACGGATAAAGAAACAGAAATAAATACTACATGCTATGGAAATCAGACTTCATTCTGACAACTTTTAGGATATGATCCTACTTCAACTTAATGGATAAATTTTGAAAACAACGTTGCTTGTGATTGAATAGGAATGGAAAATGAATGCTAAATTCATTTTATTGATATTGGCGGCTGGGTTATTTTCGTCTCAAATAATTTAATTTAACTTGACATGGCAATTTAGTTTAGTTTGATTTTGATGTAATTCTTCAATGTGTTGAAAATTGAAGCGGGGGGAAATTATGAGCAGCTTAGGAAAAGAGTTTTGTTGAATATACGCAAGTTAAAAAATTATTTATATGCAAGAAAATATTTAACTGTTTTAGGCGGCTCGAACGTTCTTAGACTTGTGTTATAAAGTATTTATGCTAGTTTTATATCTATGCTTAGAAATATTGAGTACTCGTACAATCGATTGAGCGTTTGCATAAAATAGTTTTAAAACTTAAATAAAAACGATGAACTCATACAGGCTAATGTCCTCAAGCTAACATGTATAACTCACTTTCCTTGCATAATTGTTAACTACATTGAATAGTTCATAACCATTTAGTTACCGCAAATTTAAAACATATTATTTCGTGTCAATGCATCCAATTCATTTTTAAAATAAAAACCTCCACCATATATAGCATATGTTATGCATTCCCATATTACTTTCTACAATACTATTAGAAGGCTACAAAGCGTTACCAAACTCTACATATTACCTCGTTGTTACGCGTCTAACTTGTATACGAGCATCTTTATGTTCAATTTTTCATTGCTCTTGCTGAAACGGCGTAAAACATTAACAGGTACAAAATACAACTATCGTTTAGTTGAATTTCACAATAAAAACAAAACGAAATAGCAAAAACAAAAAACTGTACACCGAAAATAGTGAATAATGAAGAAATGAGTATGGCCCAGTAAAGTAAAACACATTCCCCAATAAGGAGAGTGAAATTGAAAGTGATCTTTTAACCTTCGGTTTAAAATGCAAAACGACAAAATTCTGTTTCTTGCTTTACTTGCACCTCTTAATGATTATGTGGTAATGCATAGAAAAGTTATTCAAAAATGGAAAATCATTTTAGATTTTACGCAGCGTCACTACTAGTTAGTTATAAAGTACATGAGATTTAAATTATTAACTGCAACTTTCCTAAAACTAGTTGTGAAATTTCATGGAAAGAGATAACTTTCAAGTACTTCGCTGAGTTTTATAACGCTTTTCCCCAAAGTGGTGCTTCTCCAAATGAATATTGCGGCCGGAAGTATTTCTATGAGTAGTCTCGCTTCAATAATCGATTTTCAATTGTTTGACCATCGAACAAATAATAAATAAAATTTAATTTTTTGTTCAATTTTTTTCAACTGACGCATTATTATCTATCACCACATGGCATTTAACCTATAATTATGCATTCAGGCATAATACAATAATTAGCCTCCATTACAACAATTAAGGAACAAACTGTTGGTAACCAAATATGACTAATTATAATTTTCTCAATATGTGCAATGAATTCACCTATTCATCAATCCTCACAAGATATGATCGGCTAATGGCAAAAAACAGTTGAATCAATAATCAAACAATTCATTTATTTTTACCTGTAAAGTTTCTTTTGAATTCCACAAAATCGTTTAATTGTTGATTAGCGTGTGATTAATCCGCCCACCGATTGCCGTATTTATTCATGTTCCAAAGAAATAGCAATTAAAATTTAGAAAACTTTCTTCAACATTGTTGCAACGGCACAAATTGTAACACATTAAATGGCATTCGTTCAGGTATGAAGGAAATTGTATTTGATGAATATTAATCTGCAATTATATGCATTCAATTGCGCAAAGATGCGTTTATACTGAATTTATATGTTTTTTTCAAAGTATTTGTGAAATGGAGTGGAAAATGAATTTTAAGTTATATGCTTGCTACACGTGTGGAATTCAAACAAATAGAGCAAATTAATGTTCATGCATGAATTTAAAGACTAGTGAATGCATCTTTGTAGAATTTGCTACAATAATAAGTATTGAGATACTAAACTTACGTTGTCTTATCACAATTCAATAAAATTTTGTCTTTGAATGTATTTTTTGAATACGCCGCGATCTATTGGATATTGACCCTTTTCTGTCACTAGATGGTGTTCGTTGTCATATGTCTGAGGAGATCACAAAGTCTTTTCACAAAATGTCAAACACAATTTCAACAAAACAATTTATTAACCGCAGCGTCATAAATGGCGGTTGGAAATACACAAGAAAATTTGACAGACTTTCAAATGTTTTATTGTTCCGCTCTGCCGCTCCTCGTAACTTTTAATTCGCTGATTGCTTCAACCGATGCCAATCCTTACGGCTTTCATGTCGATTCTCGATATATCGCCACAGTGCTCCCTTCCAAGCAATTTAGTCAGCTGAAGATGACAAGATTGTCGAAATGCACATTACATCTTGAATGTAACATTTTTCGTCTGCATCGCTTTAGCTATAGTGTTACGGGTAAAACAGAAGGGCGCCAGTATTACCTCACCGCGAACACTATCGTAGCATTCGCGTGACTCGGTATAGTCAGAAAGCTAAGCCGCACTCGACTAGACTTTGTTTGCTACTCCAAATTGTATTCATAATATTAGTTTAAATACGATTATTTGTAGTTTTAAGCAAACATAGTTGTCATCGAGCGAAGGTCAGAATCAACGCCTCCTATTACACAACAGAATTTATTAAAACGAAATTGATGTCAAATGAAGCAGCAAATAAGTTTGAAAAAGGATGTGCAGGTGTAAGCGACAAAAGTAAATCATTTCACAAGGAAATTGATCATTCTTGTTTCTACAATACTTCATCATCTGTTCCAGAAACTATCCTTATTACTAACAACTATTCACAAGATGACGCAAGTGGATTGAAAAATGTACAAAATATACAAAAAGTTCGTCGATCACGATTGTAACGCACAATTCTGTTGGCGATCGATCGACAAGTAGCATACCTACTTCGGCGAATAGTTCGACAGTAGTCTTAGATAGAATAAATATTTGCATAAATAATCATTTTAATGATCCAAGAAGTAATGGAGTGACAAACGCCTCAAGTGCTCCGAACCAAGTCGAGAAAAGTTTCTCGAAAGAGCCGAAACTAGTGAAGGAGGAACCCATGAACGAATGTGTCTCTAGTACAAATAATATTTTATCTGCAGACGATTCGACAATGTTGCAAAAACCAGATACGAAGGCTCCTATTTTACCAACGGCAAAGATGTTCTAGTGCAACGAAAAGACGGACGTTTTTACCTTGGAAATATAATAGCTGTTGCTCGTAATCAGTGTTTGGTGAGGTTGGACGAACCAGAATATTGGTCGCTGTTCGATGAAATCACAAAATTGAGTACAGGCGACTCAAATGATGAGCAAATGTGTGTAGTTTGCAAGAAGGTGAATGAAAAGGATATTGTTGAAGTATGCAAACGGTGTGGAAGAGGTTATCGTCAGGGCTGCACTGAAGAACGATTTCAAAAGAACGGGGTTTGGTTTTGCAGACGATGCACTGCTCTAAACGGACTTCAACTTAGGCAGTGCCCTTCACCAAGGATAGAACCGCTTTCGAAAATTCTAACAGACAAATCACAGCTACCATACCATATCGATTCTTTTACATGGGATAATTATCACCGTGTAAATTTGGAGCAAATTTATTGTTACTGTAGTGGGAATGGAGAATGGCACAAGAAAATGTTGCAATGCTGCAAGTGTCAGCAATGGTTCCATGAAAAATGTGTTCGTTGCTTAGATTACCCTCTTTATCGAGGAGATAGATTTTTTGTATTTGTTTGCTCTATGTGTAATCATGGTGTGGAGTTTTTACGACGGCTAGTGATGAAATGGATAGATGTCGTCCATTTGCTACTTTTCAATATTACCAGCTACAACCAGCAAAAATATTACCACGCAAACCAAGTATTTGTTCCTTACGCTATCGATAATTGGCCGTTTTTACATTTGGATACAAATATGCGCAATTTAACAGCGAAAGAGATTAAAGATAATATACTAAGCACGTTAACTATTAACAGTCCAAGGTTTAAGTGTCGACGTGAGACGAAAAAGCAACAATCGGTTTGGGGCCTTCGTAATAGAATACACCTGCCCCTATCCTCATAATTCCCCCCGAAGATGAAATTAATGAACATTACCTGAGGCATCGAGCTAAGCTCAATTTTATTTCAAATGAGAGCCCCATTGAAATTCCCAAGGATATAGAAATAACAAGTTGAGTAGACAGACCTATGCTCATGTCAGAAGGGTTTTGTACTCAACTTAAAAAATGCAGTAACCAGTAACGAATAAAATCAAGAAACATGTCATGTTCGAGGATCATACTATTATTAGCAAAGTTGAAAGAATTTTGACTTCTGAGGTATTTGTTATAGTTATACCCACAAATATCTCCCTTGATAATTATTTCAGATTTTTTAAGATCACGGGTGTCCATTCGCGAGGGAGGAAACACATTTTTCATGTATCCCCTCCTCCCCCCCCTTATCCCCCAACGAAAGAAAAAACTGTCAGTTTAAGAACTGTTTTGAAAAGCTCTCATAGAGAACTTTCAGTTGATACTCATATCGGCTACCTTTCATGAAATTTTTTTTCAGGGGCCACCCCTCTGTACTGCAATCATCGATTCATGGCCTGTTTTTTAGAATCTTAGAATGGTTACAAAGCCCTTTTGCTAGGAGCTCTCTCCTGCCTTTCCGACTTGTTTAAATTGTATGTACTCATCTTCATGATACCTATCATTCCTGAAAGTTTCATGCAAATCCTAGCAAAGCTGTAGTTTCTAAGTCGGTAAAAAGCGCATATGGCTCCATAGCCATATGTTTCCATAGTAATACAGGGCATATTGTTCCATAGTAATGCAGAAAAATTCAAATCGCTATAACTTCTTTAAATATTATTCGATCTTTATGAAACTTTCAGAAAAGATCAATCTTATTAATAGTCATCTGTGTGCTAAATTTCACTGAATTTGAGGGTACCGTCTAGATTTTATTCAAGAAAACATAAAATCGATAAATCATACTATTACTAACAAAGTTGAGTGAATTTCGACTTCTCATGTATTTGTTGTTGTTGTACTCATTAAGGCCTACATCCATGATTTTTTTCAGATTTTTCGGATGGAAGGTGTCCAATCGCGAGGGGGGGGTACGCGAAAAGTTCGTACATTTCCTCTTCCCCTGCCCCCCTCGGTATTCAGAAGGCAATTTTAAGACTTGTTTTGAAAAGATCTCGTTGAGACCTTTCCAATGACACCCTACTCGACTACCAATGGTGAAAATTTTTTTTGGGGGGTCACTTCCCTATATGGGGAGACCCCCCCTTAAACCCCTTTGAAAATTTTTTCCACTATCGAAATTTCAAGAGGTCACCACTTCTGACCTTTCCACAAAGTTTCATGGCTGTAGCTTCTATAGTTTCGGAGAAAAAGTGCTGTGATATACAGACGGACGGACGGACGGACGGACGGACAGACGGACACAGGTCGTGAATGCAATAGGGTTTTGTATTTTAGTACAAAACCCTAAAAATGAGTGGAGTCGAATATCTAGGCGGAAATTCCGATAATGAATCCAGCGAAGGAATAAGTGACACCAAGTTTACATCAGACGATGAACTGCCTCTGAAAGTAACAATTGAGCTTGAAAAGACGCGTGACAAGCAGGATATCATGATGGATACTTGCGAAGATCAGCAGTTGGACATTGTTGTGAAAGAAACTAACCGAGAAGCATCACCGATAGTCGTGCCTGAGGAGGATTCATTAATAAACGGTCATACTTCAACAACAACTGATTCTTCAGATAAGCGTCGTGATTGTCCTGAATACAATAATGCCACTGACGATGCTGACACTGAAATGAAAGTAAACAAACATCATTGACAGGTCAAATTGTCAGTGAATTATGTTCAGCTGATTCAGCCGCACTTGGAGTGCTCACCACCAGAGGGGAGCGGAAACCAAGTGGCGGCAGAAAGAAATTACCACGCTGAAGAGGTGGATGACCGAAGAGCGGAACAATAGCCGTTAGGAGGAGGCTATAAAAGCGTGCGAGGAATGACGCGCCTCCTCTTTTTCCTTTCCTATCGTGTGCGACAAAGCAGCAGCTGAGAAATAGCAACAAGTGCAGAGGTAATTTGAAGGGCAGCGGAAATCATAAGTGTACGACAGCGAGAATCAACAGATGCGGAAGAAAAGGGAGGTTGAGATCGAAGCGACGAGCAAAGCCCAGACGTTGGAGGAATGATTACAAAGTGCACCGGATACAACCATCGAAGGGGCCCCTTGTAGGTACACAGTAGAAGTAAGTTTTGTTTTTGTTGTTTTACAGTGTATCAAATTTTAAATCATATTGAATTTGCGAATTGGATTACATGTTTTGTAAATTTTAACTAGTCGTATTTTCATTGAAACGAATTAACGCTTTTAGAAGAAATTTATGTTTTTAGAGCAAGAACGGTGAAGATCTTTTTAGGGTTTTGTAAAATAATTTTACAAAACCCTTCTAAAATCGCGTCCTGTCTGTCCGTCTGTCTGTCTGTCCGTCCGTCCGTCCGTGTGTCACAGCAGTTTTTCTCGGAAACTACTTAAGCTAGAAGCATCAAATTTTGTATGTAGGTGTAAAGTGGTGCTCTCTTCAAAGTTCAACTGCAAAAAAATGTTAAAGGTATTTTAGGGGGGTCTCCCCATGTAGGGGAGTGACCCCCCGAAAAAAAAATTTCATTGAAGGTAGCCGATATGGGTATCAAATGAAAGGTCTTGATGAGAACTTTTCAAAACAGGTCTTAGTTTGGCAAAGTTTTCTTCGAGGGGCGCACAGGGAGGGGAAATACACGAAAAATTTGTGTCCCCCCCCCTCCTCGCGATTGGACACCTGTGATCCGAAAATTCTGAAAACTATCAACAATGTAGGCCTTGATGAGTACAACAACAACAAATACGTGAGAAGTCGCAATTCACTCAACTTTGTTAGTAATAGTATGATTTATCGATTTTATGGTTTCTTGAAATTCAGTACGCAGATGACTATTTATAAGGTTGATTAACCCTGCAAGTTGCATAAAGATTGAATCATATTTAGCGAAGTTATAGCGGTTTGAATTTTCCTGTATTACTATGGAACAATTTGCGCTGCATATACGAGTATTACTATGGCAACATATGGCTATGGAACAACATGCGCGTTTTACCGACTCAGACACTACAGTTTTGCTAGGATTTGCATGAAAATTTCAGGAATGATAGGTGTCATGAATATATTTGAGAATCGGTTCAGCTAGTGGTATCGGTAATTGTAAAACAAAATAGTGGCTGTTTTAAATGCGAAGATTGAATAATTTTGAGTTATTTTTCCCCAATTTCAACGTTTCAGGTGCATGCTTTGTACACTTGATTCAATTTAATGAATGACTGAAGATGAGTACCTACACTTAATACTCATCAATGAAACAAGTCAAGGAGGCAGAAGAGAGCCCCCAGCAAAAGGGTTTTGTAACAACTCTAGGATTCGAAAAAGTTGGCTATTAATCGATGATAACAGTACAGCAGAGTGGCCCATGATAAAAATTCATCAAACGTAGCCGATATGAGTATGAAATAAAAGTTTTCATGGGAGCTTTTCAAAACAGTTCTTAAACTGTCAGTTTTTGCTTCAGTGGGGACAGGGGGGAAATACATGAAAAATGTGTTTCCTCCCTCGCGAATGGTCATCTGAAATAATTATCAAGGGAGATATTTATGAGTATAACTATACCAAAAATCTCAGAAGTCGAAATTCGTTCAACTTTGTAAATAATAGTATGATCTTCGAATTTCATAGTTTCTCCAATAAAATCGTCATTGACATGCTTCTTGACTTTATTGATTCTGGTGACTGCATTTTGAAAATTGAATACAAAACCCTTCTGACATGAGCGTAGGTCTGTTTACCCAACTTGTTTTCAGATTGCGGATTGTAACGGGTGCGGCTTGTGAGGCAAGGCGAAGTAAAAGTGTAAAATAATAGAGTGAAACTAGTGCTATCGAAAATCAGAGTGTTCGGGGTTGGTGTAGTGGTCCCGGCGAAGGTTAGTGCGGTTGTGCAGGTGTAGGGTTGGAGTAAAAGTACTTGATAGATAGGGTTCGGCCGAATCGCGTCGTGATTATTCCGGCAAGCCGCATTCTCGCTTGGCGGCTAATTGGGGCCTTGAGGGACAAGCGAGTGGCGCCCCACGCCCGTCTCCGCACGAGCTAACCGGGTCCATAAGCCCCGCCGGAGCACCCCAATTTCCCTGAGGGCCATAGTGGTTTTCGTGAAGGAAAAAGTGGGTGTAACAATAGGACCCTGGTATGTCATTAAAGTTGTAGGTCCTGATATTGTTTGTGGCGCCATTGTTGGTGAATCGGAACTATGCTGGCTTGAGTCGCTCGATGTTCACATGGATAAGTTTCCCTTTCACATCGACAGTGAAAACATTATTTGCCTGTCGTTTAAGCACCTTGTAAGGACCTTCATACGGATGTTCGAGTGGCTTTTTAACACGATCCACTCGAATAAATGCATGCACGAATCTCCTTTATTTGTTCGCGAAACTTTTCAACGAAGAATTTAGGATCGGGAGGCATATCCTCATCGAAGAAAAATTCTCCTGGGGTCCGTAATATAGCACCATACACCAATTCAGTTGCAGTGGCACCGATGTTATCCTTTACGCTAGTTTGCAACCCAAGTAGAACAGTTGGTAAAACGTCCACCCAATTGGGATTGTCATGGCACATTATTGCCGCCTTTAATGATCTATGCCAATACTCAATCATTCCATTGGTGGAAGGGTGATACGCTGTAGTCCGAATTCTTTTGCAGCCAACGAGGTGTGAACGTCTGGAACAGCAGCGATTCGAACTGTGTGCCTTGATCCGATGTTAACATAGCAGGTTCACCAAAACGACATATCCAAGTTGTGTAGAATGCATCTGCAACGACATCAGCTGTTATAGATGGGATCGGAACCGCTTCTGGCCATCTCGTAAATCGGTCAATCATCGTCAGCACATAGGAGTATCCTCGAGAAGATGTCAATGGTCCAACAATATCAATATGTACATGGACAAATCTTGCATCTGGCATGTTGAATTGCTCATGTGGTGGTTTGGCGTGCCTGCTTACTTTACTGCGCTGGCATTTGAGGCATGTTCGAGCCCATTCCAAGATATCTTTGGACATGCTTGGCCATACATACTCCCTTGAGACCATTTTTTTTATTGTGCGCCCGCTGGGATGTGATAGACCATGGTTTATATCAAATATTTTCCGCCTAAGAATTTTCGGGATGTACGGACGAATTTCGGAAGTAGAAGTATCGCAAAATATAGTGTTATCCGAGTTATCGATGCGAAGTTTACGCAATTTCAACGCTGTCTCCGAACGAAGTAACTGTTTCAGCTCGTCATCCTGGTTTTGAGCTGCCGCCAAATCCCGGCTGGTGACTGCAATGGGGACTGTGATTGCGCTAACTCGTGACAACGCATCTGCTGTGGCAATCTCGCTTCCTGCAATGTGGATCAACGTCGTTGAAAACTGCTCAATAAAATCTAATTGGCGCAATTGTCGTGGATAAGCTTTCTCCGCTTTCTGGTTAAACGCGAACGTAAGCGGTTTGTGGTCCGTTTTGATTATAAGTGGCCTTCCCTCTATCATATTTCGAAAGTATTTTACAGCACTGTAAATCGCTTGTAATTCACGATCATAAGTGCTGTATTTGCACTGCGCAGCTGTAAATTTCTTTGAAAAGAATCCCAGCGCTTCCCAGGTCTTGCCATTTAGCTGCTCTAACACCGCTCCCATGGCAGTATTGGATGCGTCGCATTTAAGTGCCAGTTGGGTATTTTCAATTGGATACCGCAATAGTGTTGCATTTGCCATCTGCTCTTTGCTTCGTTGAACTGCCGCTTCCGCTTCAGGATTCCAGGCTATTTTCGATTTGACCTTTTTCTTAGCGCCAAGTTAAAATCTATGTAGTGGTGCCTGAATTTCAGCTGCACTTTGCAATGATTTGCGGTAAAAGTTTATGGCTCCTATGAATCTTCTTAGTTCGGCAATCGTTGCTGGTTTCGGAAATTCCAACATAGTTTTAACTCGTGCAGAAAGAGGACTGATACCGTTTTCGTCGATAAGGTATCCCAGATATTCCACTGATGGTGCGCCGAAAGCAAATTTCGAGACATTGACTGATAAACCATATTCTCTTAGCCGTTCGAATACAATTTGAAGATGCTTTTGATGTTCTTCCTTTGATTTCGATGCAATTAATATGTCATCAATGTATGCGTAGCAAAATCGCAATTCTCGTAGCGCAGAATCAATGTATCGCTGGAACGTCTGCGCCGCATTGCATAACCGGAATGTCATCACTTTAAATTCGAAGAGTCCAAATGGGGTCATGACGGCGGTTTTCGGGATATCTTCGGGAGCCACGGGAATTTGGTTATACGCGCGTGTCGAATCTAATGTTGTGAAAACTTTGCATCCACTCAAATTTTGCAAATGGGCGATCGGGTACTTATCCGGAATAGTAATGGCATTAAGACGCCGATAATCGCCGCACGGTCTCCATTGACCCGTTTTCTTAGCCACGAGGTGCAGTGGGCTTGCCCATGGGCTGCTAGACGGTTTTCAGATACCAAGTTCGAGCATAAATTCAAACTCTGTTTTTGCTTCACGCAATTTCTCTGGGGGGAATCTTCTGGCTCGCTCGGCAACTGGTGGTCCTTGGGTCAGAATGTGGTGGTAGACACCGTCATTCTTAAACTTTTTAATATTACCAGGAATGGTAACGTCGTAGTATACCTTTAACAGGTCGTGATAAGGCGTATTGGATGAAACAGATAGCACGGTAGAGCTAACATTAAGCGAAACGTCGGCGATGGATTTCAGATTAGTTTTACTATCTACTAATCATTTTCTTCGCAGGTCAACCAGAAGTCCAAAATGTCGTAATAAATCCGCTCCAATGATGGGCTGCCGGACATCTGCGATGGTAAAACTCCAAGGAAATTGTCGTCGAAGGCCGAGATCAAGTATCATCGATTTTTCACCATGCGCAGCTATGGATGTGTTGTTGGCAGCATATAGTTTTAACTTTGCAAGTGTTTCATGCAGCTTTGTTTTGGGAAGGACGGAGACGTCAGTACCAGTGTCTACCAAAAATCGCAATCCGCTTTTCTTATCCGTGATTATAAGTCGGCGTGGGTCGGTTGGTCGTCCTCGACCGCCGTGACTTGGGACGACGAATTTAGTTTCCCGAGTTGCTTTTTTCGTCAGAAGTCCATTGACACGGTTGACGGCAATTTCGTGCTCACTGACCAAAACGCTTATGAAAAAAGCAAAATGGGCCCCTTGGTCTTGACTTTGACCGCTTTCTTCTCCCTTGAGACGTTGAGCGTGATCGATCTCGCATTCGTAGCTCCAAACGATCAATGCGGTTCAATATTTGCTCCAAAACGTTACTGCTAGCCTCCTTTGTCTGCACAGTTGCAATGGTAAGCGTTTGTTGAAGCTCCATCATCAAGTCCGCCATTTTTGCTAGTTTGTCAATATCAAGCTCGGTGGAAATCACTAAAACTACCCGGATGTTATCTGGTAGTTGCTCCAAAAGAAGTGAGCGCAACAAAGCATTAGTGACTTGCTCTCCACCAGTATTCCGCAAATGCTGAAGGTAATGCGAAGGCTTCCTCCCGTCGAGGTTCTGCCCTTGAAATAGGCGCCTCAGCTTCGATTCACTGGATTCCGCAAAAGCTGTCAATATTCGCTGTTTGACGGCATCGTATTTGTTTTCGGATGGTGGATTCCTCGCAATCGAGATGACGTGCGGCAATATTTCCGGCTCGGCGTACTGTATGACATATTTAAATTTGGTCTCATCATGCGTAATGCTATGTGTATGAAAAGTGGCTTCGGCCTGTTCAAACCAGAATTCCGGGTCTAGTTTGAAGAACGCGGGGAATTTGGTGATGCGCGATGCTTCCGCATACAAGTTTGTAGATCCCAATGGCCTCGGTGCGATCGGCGGCGCAATGCTTGGATTCTTCGACGTCTTCGGAGGATCCGGTAATTTATCTGTCCCGGCAGCCATTTTGAAAATGTTGCTGGCGTCACTTCCCGAATTTTATTTTTTACACTAATTAATGTTCTGTTTGTTGATTCACAAAGGGAATCACGTCGGTATTCACCACTGAGGAGATCACATAGTCTTTTCACAAAATGTCAAACACAATTTCAACAAAATTAAAACAATTTATTAACCGGAGCGTCATCAATGGCGCTTGAAAAGACACAAGAAAATTTGACAGAGTTTCGAATGTTTTATTGTTCCGCTCTGCCGCTCCTCGTAACTTTTAATTCGCTGATTGCTTCAACCGATGCCAATCCTTACGGCTTTCATGTCGATTCTTGATAGGTCGCCACATGTCGGGCAAAACTAATCAGATTGAGTCAAACTGACATGCGTTTGAAACCAGACCAAAATATAGCCAAATGTAAATTGTAATTGTACTCAAGAACGGCCATACCAGCCGTTGTTGTTAATTACTTTTACTTAGAACAAAACAGATAGAAACACAAATAAAAACAACGCGTTCACATTGTTGGCGTACGAAGGAATACATTTATTACTATTTACACATGAACTTAAGTACAAAATATTTGATGACTAAAAATGCTTGCAATAATCGAAGTCAATGTCCATTAAAGAAAATTGCATTCCACACAATAATACATTTGAATTATTGAAGTCAATAAAACATTAATGAAAATGCATACTATACAAAAAACTGCTGTAGTTAATGTCCATTCAGAGCGAAAGCATTTTTGCTTACAAGTTCAGGTAGGCAAATTCGCGGCTGAAAAAGGGTCAATTATATTGATAGGAGGAATGATTGGGTGAATGGACATTCACTACTGTTGCGAACTCTGTTCAATTGTTGAACATGTTGGGGCACCACCGGAAAGAACAATGTTGAATCTTTCATTCAGCGACACATTTTCTTCTGATGCAGTTGATATGGACTCCTGCAATTTCTTCGGCATCCTTGCCTTCTTCAGTATACTTCTGATGTAGACGCTGGCTATACAGATCGCGATGATGATCAGCATTGTTAATATCAGCGGTATCGCGTGCTTGCGTAACTGTTGTAAGGTAGTTGTAATCGCAATCGGCTCTGGCTTAAAAGAATCACCATCGAAAATTTGCTCCTTTACTCTTGCTATTGGGTCCATAGATTTTGCGTGGTACGCCTTGTCTCCGAACTTAGCTGGGGACACCTCTTTCGTGAAGCTCGTCAGTACTCTCTTTTGTTGGGTCATTTCTGATCGTAGGATGAATCGCTCGGTTTGGAAAGCGAAATTATCTTTGGTGCGGATGATTCCAATGTTCTCTAGTAAAATCTCCCCTCTGTTATCTTTGCAGATAACGAAGGCTGTGCTTGGTGTGCTTTCAACAAAAAGCCATGCGTTTTTCATCATAAGCTCCTTTCATGTTGTTTGAGGAGATGCTACCTCAACGGTGGGGCACGGTTGCTTCTTGTGTCTACTGTATAGTTCGTTGATGAAACAGTTCGGGTTTGTGTCCACGTTATTGATCATGCTGGGTGTTCATAGGCATCGTTCGTCTTTAATTGTGCATGACTTCAGCTGTGCATCGTCCAATTTGAAATACGTTAGCTGATTGAAGTTAACCGCCAGGGTTGGAGTTTTTACGGTAGGAACCAGATATTGATGCACATCTGATTCAAAAGGAATTGCAGTGATATAAATTAGCTCGTATCTATTCCTTTCAATTATATGGAAGTAGACATAGATTATGATATTTTCATCGGTGCGTGCAATCGTCGTTGCTTTCACTGGAATATGCAGAATCTCAAAATGAGGACCAATCTTTGACGATACCTTATCCATTGTGTTCGTCATTGTTTCAATTGAAACGAACTGTGGGAAGCTTTCGGATCCATAGATGGTGTTTACTAGTTCACCTGGACCTCCTCAAAATAGTTAATCGCCATGAGATAAGTGGATATGACTTGTAAGCCAATTTTGTTGTTATCAATCTTTGCGAACCATTTTTGCATTTCGTTGATCGAATCTAGCACTTGATTTAATTTCATCGTAACTTGGGCAAGCTGGGCGTCAGTGCGATGGTTGACGCTTGTTATACGTGCGTTCAATTCTACGCTTTGTTGATTTAAGACTTGTAATATTGTGTGTTGGTTTTTATCGAGGGCGTCAATATCAGTGTAGACCTTATCATTAACACCATAAACTGTGGTAAGGAGGTCTCCAACCAAGCTCCTCTTTTTTCTGGAGCCTGTTATCGCTTGCAACTTTTCTGTTTCCTGAAGGAGCTCCATTTGTTTAATCTGTAGATGCTTCAGAAGGCTATTGCAGTGGGTGTAGTCGGTCAATTCTTTTGTGCGTTGACACGTATCTTCTATCTGTTTACCTATGGATAGAATATTTTTCTCATCCTGAATCGAAAAATTTGCCTCAAGTCTTAGTTCGCCACGAATGCTATACACTATGCCCAGTTGTTTAATATAAAAACCTGATTTTGGCCTGAATATGTTATAATTATGCTGGTTGGAGCTGTTTTTAGGGTTTAAAGCTTCTGATGGTATCATGACAGACAGGGGTATTGTTGTATTCAGCAGAGCCCTCGCCCACAAACATGGTGTGATTCTTGGTCTTTTTACTTTGTCAGGTTTGTCTATAGGTGCAATCCGTCTTCGCCCTGCCGTGATTTTCTGCTTCATACAGTTAGATATAGAGGTATCAGGTGTTGAGCGTTCTTCGCATTTGTCAGGAGATGATTTTGGTTTTGTCAATTCGATATTTGCAGCAGTTTCCTCTGCTGGTGTTATTGCTGTTGGATTGCTGGTAGAGTCCTCGGGTATTTCTACCGGTAGTTTACACAAATTGGTGATCGCTACTTGCTTCAACATTTTTCCGTGGTGCTTAACTGTAACTGTTCGTACGATTCCATGTCTGCCTGGTTGCATGCTATGTATTCTTGCCAGTGGCTACATCGTTGGTGGCGTGTCCTTTTCTTTAATGAGAACAAGCTGACCAATTCTGGGATTTTCGCTTACGCTCGTCCACTTCGTACGTTTTTGCAGATGTTGTAGTTACTCTCTCACCCATCGTTTCCAGAGTACTTGATGCATGTTAGTTAATATTTTCCAGCGCTGGTGGAGTGTTCTACACGAGGTATCAGGTTCTGGTATAGCCAGCAGAGGTCGTCCAATGAGGAAGTGCCCTGGAGTTAGGGCTTCAAGATCATTTGGGTCGCTTGATATAGGAGTTGTTGGTCTAGAATTTAAGCGTGCTTCAATTTGGCACAGTATCGTTGTGAATTCTTCAAATGTTGGGGCAATATTTTGCTCGTCGAAAATGCACTTGATGTTATCCTTGACCGATTTCACAACAGCTTCCCAAAGCCCACCGAAATGAGGTCACTGGTATGAACTTCCAGGTGATTCCGTCTTTTGCAGTTATTCATGCTAACTCGCTGCTTGATCTCTTTATTGCTTCTTCTAGATCCTTGTCTAGTCGATTACTTGCCCCAACAAAGTTGGTGATGTGGTCGCTAAAGATCTCCCTGCAAAGTCCTCTTTGGCATGTGAACCGTTTGAATGCTGCTAAGAATGCTTCTGTTGACATGTCGCTCACAAGCTCGAGATGTATGGCTTTTGTTACCATGCATACAAATAAAGCAATGTAGGCCTTTACGACCGCTGCTCCTCTTCCCTTGGACATTGGTATGGTGCGTAGTCTACTCCGCAATGAGTGAAAACTTTTTCTGGTGTTATGCGTATGGCAGGTAAATCGCCCATTAATTGATGATTTTTAGCGGTCGAGTATTTACAGCAGATCATAAATCGATGTATTTCGTACCGAATTACTTTCTGATCATTTATGATCCAGTATCGCATCCTCAAGTAGTTGCGCACCAATTGTGCGCCTCCGTGCATTGTTTTCAAGTGGGCTTGCCTCACAATTAGATATGTCATATGATGGCACTGGGGTAGCAAAATCGCCAACTCGCAGAATACCATGGGCATCTAGAAAGGGAATTAGAGTCCTGACTCTTTTCTTCAACACCTTTTTACTCCTTAGTTCAGCAATTTCTTCTGAAAACTGTGTTTTCTGAATCATTATAATGATTTTTTTATGTGCTATTTCGAGTTCCTCTGCTTCTAGCCGTCCGGTCTTGCGGTTTGATTTTTGTATCGTACAGTTGCGATGAAACCTGAGACATGTTGCAGTAATCCTTACTAGTCTATTAAAATCAGAGTAACGTTCAAAAATGTTGCTTTTGTCTTCCGCTGTTGTCACTGTCGAAACAACTTTGATATCGGTGCAAGGATGTGCTAACCAACTTGAACCATTCCACCACAAATGGTGCTTGAGAAGTTGCTTTGGATTGATGCCTCTAGAAGCGCAATCGGCTGGATTATCCTTGGAGCTGATATGCAGCCATTTCCAGGCGCCGCGATCGAATTTCTGAATCTTCGATACCCTACTGGCAATGTAGGTCTCCAGTGAAGTTGGTTTCTTTTTTAGCCAACCCAAGGTGATAGTAGGTCGCACGAAGCATACTCGTACACGTCCAAATTAGGTATGTAGAGCGACTCTATCGTATCATGCAATAAAGTAGCCAATAGTACGGCTCCATTTAGCACAAGCTTCGGGAGGGTAACTTTGGTCTTGGTTGGGGCGACCTTTGTTTTCGCACAGAGAAGAGCTGTGCTAATGGATTCGCACATGTCAATGCTTTTACTATAAACCACCGCTACGTGGGCGGACTCTGATGTGTCGCAGAATCCGTGCAGCTCCATTTGACAGTCTATGCTGTAGTGATTCCATCGAGGAATGCTAATGTGTTTCAGCTCAAATTCAAGCTAAATCCAGCTTATAAGAATTTCTTCTGTTGGCTGTTCATCCCAATCCGTTCCGCTCTTCCAGATTGCCTGTCTTATCAGCTTAGCCCTGACTGTGACGGGTGCAAGCCATTGTAATAGATCGTTTATGCTTGCAATGTATGACATCAGCTGTCTTTTTGTAGGCCTTTTAGATACATTAAACGCGATGATTCTAGAGTGCAACGCATCTTGGGCTGGATTCCAGTGTATACCAAGTGTTTTCAAGGATGGATCTGCTTTGAACTCTAATAGACCAACTTCTCTTCTATCTTTTGGTATGTGGCTTAATAGCTCTGGGTTGTTGCTAGCCCATTTTCTGAGGTTGAAATTACCTCTATTTAGCAGAGCTGTCATCTCCTGCTGAAGAGAAATCGCTTTTGTTTGGTGTGGGCGCCTGTTAACAGATTGTCAACATAAAAATCGTTCTTTAATATCAACGATAATTCCTTTCTTCATCCTGCGCTACCTGCATTAATGTTCTGACTGCTAAAAACGTGGCACATGCCGTGCTATACGTAACTGTATTGAGTTGCTATTCCGCTATCGTACCTTCGGGATGCCTCCTCCAGAGAATCCTTTGGTAGTTTCGGTCATCTCGATGCATTTGAATTTGCCGAAACATTTTTTCGATGTCTGCGGTATAAATGTACGGGTATTATTGCCATCTTAGCGATATCTGGGCCAAGTTTTGCTGAAGCCTTGCTCCAATGTGCAACTTATCGTGCACCATCCCACACTGCACTCGTAATTCGTGATAATTTCGCCAAAAACTCAACCCATATCGTTCTGCAACCACCGTATTCACCTGATCAGGCGCCGTGCGACTTCTGGCTGTTCAACAAGCTCAAAAGACCGCACCGGGGACACCGTTTTGATACGATAGAGGAGATTCAAGCCGCAGCGAAGACGGAACTGAAGGCCATCCCGGAAACGACGCGTATCTCAAACATTAATGAATATTTTGACATAGATGTCACTGACAGTACTATCAACCTAAAAAACGACGCGCACAGTTTAAATTCAAATGTCACCTTATTTTTTGGTCACTGTATCTACCGTTGTGAAGCACTCGTGCGATCACATAGGGGCCCTTGTATTTTGGCTCTAGCTTCCGGGGCTCACCTGTGGATGATGGGGTGTTTCGTATGTCAACTAAATCGCCTTCCTCATACTCTTGTTGCTTGTCGAATCGCTCTTTCCATTTTGCTCGTTGCGTTTCAATGTTCCTGATGGCAATCTTCCACTTTTCGGACAGATTACTCTCAGTCGTCGTCTGCTACTTGGATGAGTCGATTATTGACTACGTCTCTCATCTTGAAATCGTATATAAGTTCGTTAGGCGTGAACTTCGTTGTTGCGTTTCGTTGGTTGTACATTGTGAACTGCATTTTGTGGATGTTTGCATCCCAATCTTGTGGCGCACTTTCGTCGGTTCGTATGAACTGCAAGGTAGTTTGGTTAGTCCGTTCAACCTGACCGTTTGCCCGTGGCTTCCTCACAGCTACCTAAACGTGTTGTATCTCATTATTCTCGCAATGCCACCGTTGGAATAGCTTCAATGTATATGACGTTCATCTATCGGTAACTATCCGTTCCGGAATTCCGAAGAATCCAGACAGGTCGTTCAACATTTTTACGACAGGTTTTGTTTTCGTGTTGCTTACTGCTCTCAGGATGGTCTATTTTGTAAAGGCATCATATATCGCTATTACGTGCATATTTCCGTTTCGACTGCTTGGACATGGTCCTATGTGATCTATGTGCAATACACGAAATGGTATCGGGTTAACGCCCGTTGAATGAAGTTTTCCCTCTGGCTTTCCTCCAACTTGTTTGTTATAGCAGCACGACACATGTCTCAATGTACTGCTTGACCAGCTTACGTTGTTTGGGGAACCAAAATAGCTCCCGGAGCTTCTCCAGCGTCTTCGCTTCGCCTAAATGTCCCATTTTGTCATGATACGTTCGTATTACTCGCCATCTTATTGCTTTTGGAACAACGAATCTTAAGTTGTCGCCTACGCGTCGATAAAGTCGACTTCCTTTTAGCGAGTAATCCATCTTAAGCTGCATTATTTGCTCGGAATCTCGCTCTCTCTGTAGTGTCTCCACAATATCCTGCAGAGATGGATCCAGTCGCTGGACTGCAATTAGCCAATCGTCATGATCAATTTGGATTCGGAAAACGTTTTCGGCAACGGCCTGAATGCCGTCGCTCTCGTTAGCCGATGCTCGACTGAGAGCATCTTCGTTTTGCAGTTTGTCGCTGAATCGATGTGTTATGATGTACTCGTGCTCTTGTAGTCGCAGGAACCAACTTGCGACTCGGGGAATGAGTGACTTTCGGGTCTTCGTGACAGCAACGGCTGCGCAGTCGGTGATGATGTGAAACAACTTCGCCAGGAGTAGCAGCTTGAACCTTTCGACTGTTTCCACAATAGCTAACACTTCCAGCTAATGGCTCGTATGATTCAGCTCCGACGTGTTGGTGGCTATAATACGGTACCAGATTCCAGCTACCGTTTGATTGCCGCATCAGCGCTCCAACTCTGTCCATGCTGCTGGTATCGGTATGGACTTCGTCCGCTGCATCGGATCGTATATTTTGGGGACTGGTTGGCTCGTTAAGGTCTCCTTAAGTTCGTTGAAGGCGTCGTCCTGTGCGTTGGTACATTCAAACTTAGCGTTTTCATACGCCCGTAATAAATTTGTTAGCGGTGATGCTTTCATTGTAAAGTACTGTATGAATCGGCGCAAGTAGCTTGCCAATCCCAGGAAACATCGAACTTCTGGTACGTTCGTTGGCACTGATAAGTTGCGTATCGCATCCGTTTTGATGTCGCCTGGTGAAATTCCTGCTACCGAGACTGTGTGTCCCAGGAACGTCAGTTGCGATGCGAGAAACGTGCACTTGTCTAGTCAAAGTGTCACCCCGGCTTCCTCCAGCAGATCCAGAAATTCGAGTAGCGTCGTTATTGATTCATTGACCGTGTTAGTTGCAATAATTATTTCGTCTACATATGCGCTTATGCTGTCCTCCATTCGCTTTAATATGGACGTGATGATTCTCTGGAATACGGCAAGCGCATTGACAAGTCCAAAGGGCATGCAGTAAAGTTCGTAGTGCCCGTTGTTCGTCACAAATGCGGTTTATTTCCGTGACCTCTTGTTAATGGGGATTCGGTGATACCCCGCCATTAAATCAAGCGTAGTAAAGAGCTTTCGTTCGGACAACCGCGATAGTTGCTCTTCGACGGTCGGCATCGGGTATCGTTCTTTCACGGTGACTGCGTTTAAAGCACGGTAGTCAACGCACAATTGGTCGCTTCCATCTGCTTTCTTCACCATCACTATGGGTGCTGCGTATTCTGATTCACTTTCTCGAATGATGTTGTGGCTGAGAAGTTCTTCAATTTGCGCGTCAGTCATTGCCCGTTTGGCGAAAGGAATTCCATGTGGTTGTAATGTCACCGGCTCGTCACTTTTAACTTTAATGTTCATTTCGACTGTTACACACCTGCCCAGTGGAGAGAGATCGACGCTAGATCAAGATTCATATCATTCTATTAATTTACATCGGCTTCGTTCAAATTTCCGCACTTGAAATTTATATCGTTCGCACATACCGTTCTAAATAACATGTCCATGTCATGACCATGTCCAATAATATAGGCGTATCGAGTTCGTGATCACTAATTATGTATAGTTCGCATGGTATCTGTACATCACACACTATTATGTCAAGGGTTGCTTTAAATTCGCACCGTACAATACCGCCTGCGAATCCCTTGAACGTTTTCGTCACTGGCACAATGTCTACGTTTAGTCTACTCGCCACTGATTTCCGAACCAGAGACTTCTCGCTAGCAGAGTCTATTGTCGCATCATATTCGAAGCCGCGCGCTACAACAGGACACGTCACCACATTTACACCACTGTCTTTTAATTGCTGGACTCGGTTCGAATGGTACTCTCTCGTGCGATGATTGATATTGAGGTACCTTTGGCACCGAGACCTCCTCGCTAGCTTTGGGCAGTTGACCGATACGTGCCCCATTCCGGAGCAATTTTAACATGTGATTGAGTCCCGTAGTCGTCTTGAAAGTATAGTTCGCTAGCTTCTCGTTCGTCATCGTTTATTACCGTAGTTGGTTTCGTGCTGCTACCAATACTTGCGATGGCCCCTTGCGTTGGCCAAAAGTGGCTGACTAATTTCCGTATTGTGAATAGTATGTTCGTCGTTGTTGCGATTCCTGTTCTGCAGGGCTAGATGCTTCACCCCGCTCCTGAAGTATGTAATGATGTCAGCGTCTGATATAATACCGCGTCGCCCCGTTGCATTTATTCTGTGGAAGTAGTCTTCCACAGACTCGCCGTTTCTTCGGATAGATTTACTCGTCAGCAGGTATACAGATGCACTGCTGTTGTCAGTTGGGGAATCCTGAATAAGTCTTTTCACAAAACCTTTCAAGCCTGTGTACGTCGCCGATGCAATCCGCCCAGACTTTTGCGTTTCCTTTCATGTTCGCCCAGATGGAACACATCAGTAGTTTCTCGCTCCAAGTATATATCTCCCAGAGTTGCTTCACCCAGGAGATGAATTGCTTCACCGTTAGGCCACATTGCGAAAATGTATCGAAGGCTGGTAATATAGCGATGATGTCGTGGATCTGCATAAAATTCGTCGTCGTCTTGCACTCGTGTCGTTGGGGCGTTGTCTCGCAATGTTGAGCCGTTGTTGCATGGGAGCACATTGTCGTATCCAGTTCGCCATCTTCCGTCGTTTTCTTGCCTGTCTGCTCGCAATACCGCGCTGCTGTCGCCTGCACACCGGTTACCGTGTGTGACTCACCACCCCTACTATTTGTGTCCTCGCAATACCCAGCCGTTGTCTGTCGCGACTAGCTGCAACGAGCCCTTGTGCACGGACATGACTCTAGGCTGCTGTTCGTGTGATCGTTTGAGACGCTTGGTTGTCTCTCTCTCGATGCTTTCTTCTCGTTGTTCCTACGTAACGTCAATTTAGCTACTGCTGCTGCGAGCGTTTCGACCTTTTGCCGCAAATCGCCAAGCTCCGTCGCGTCCTAGTAAGTCTCGGCATCTTCGGTGGTCTCACCGTCGTCGTTTTTAATATCGATGACATCCGTCTGGAGTGTTTCTTCCAGCCTCGTTTGCAGCGCCAGTTTGTTGCCCGAAAAGTGAAGCTTCTTTTTTTTTCAACTGACGGCGCAACTTGTTTACTGAAAGCTCGCTAATGGTTGGCATTTTACTCTTTGGGATTGGGAGTCCGTATCCCACTTCTGAATTTGTTTGATTAAAACAGGAATACTTCGTACTGGTATCAAGACTTTATTCGATTCAACGCAAATCAAGACTCTCTCGAGTGCGTGAAGCGTACTCGTATTTATATGGGTTCTGGTACATTATTACTATTAAGGGTTGATGGTGTTGGTGCGTATGCTGCCTGAACGTGTGACATTAGTAAGTGAAAAAAGTACAAGTAGACGATTTTTTCCAGTTTTTTTTTAAATAGAAGCAATATAGGATATTTTCCAACACGATGGAAAAGAGCCTGATAATAAGCTAGAGTTGAAGAGGAAGGAGAGAGGAACACAAACAGAAGTAGCTAAAGATTTCACAAAGTGGTTAGAATACCATTAGCACCTGAACTGATGGAGCCGTCGAGCTCTAAAATAAGCTTCATAATTTCTTACTTACAACAGTGTCATCATATTTCCGATGTTATCTTCTAAATAATTTTTCTTCTTCTTGTTTGTAACACTACAGCCCCTCTCGGGCCTTCGCTTAGAGATAGTTAGAGTATCTCATTTTCATGACCGCATTGATTTTTTCGGAAGTTGGTTTGGTCAGTACCATGCTCTCATGGGCCTGCTCAGCTATGATATGATCTGTTTAAATCAGTACAAATCAACACTGAGTGAACCCTCGTAGTCTGTCCGAAAAATCCCCTGAACTAAATCATGTTGCTCCGAACGAGATTTGAACCTGGGACCTTTGGCTTATGCGCTCATGCTCTAACCGCCAGGCCACACAGACTACTCTTCTAAATAATTGTTCTTTTGAAAATTAGTTATCGACTTCTATTTAGTTCCATACCTTATTGTTTATTTACATTAACCGAATTACACCAAACGAAAACTCCTTTGAAAGGTGACAAACTTACTAACAACATACTAATCTCCATCTACATATGTATTCGGGAGAAAATGACACAAATCAGAAAATTTACTAAATTTATCTTTTATTATAAGCCAAAACTTCCCCTAAATTCAAATTCACTGCAACATAAACAAAGCAAATAAGAAAACGGCATAATAGCATTGAGAACATAATTAAATCTGTAACAAACCTTGACTTCTCTATCATCTTGCTAATGCTGCCAATGAATTATCTCAATTATAGCTTCCTATCATAAACTACTCAGCATAACCGACTTATCTTAAATGTAAATTTTTAATTGAAAAAAGTACATATACCGTATTCCCCTCGATCCACTCTATGCACATACGCTTCTACTCAGTTAAAAACAAACAAATCTCATCTCACCTGACATAATCGGCTTAACGACTAGATATAATTTACGTATCTACTTTGTTTTAATGATACCCAATTGAGGAGGTCAATCTCTAGCGGTTACATAAATTACATACACATGACTTTGAAATTGAACCTGTTACGACGATTTGTTTCCATACCTTTGGCGTATCGCGATCCTTCGCTAGCATCTCATGAAGTATGCGTCGGCACGTACTAGCGTATCTCGCAGACGTGTTAAACTTCTTATCCATACCAATAGCGGTAGATATAAATCTTGAACGCCATTTACATTAATTAGCACAGTGGCATACTGGAGCAACCTGCAAAGCTCCAACTCGGTTGAATTTGTAACGATTTCACTTTTTACTACTCTCATGCCTGCATGTACGCGAAGCAGCAACTAGAAATTCTGCATTTTGTTTTGTTTTCTACGGAGTATGTGAACATCACATGTACCTACTCGTGTATTATGCTCATGCCTTGATTTGTTACCTTGCCCCGTCTTAAACTCTCGGTTTTCGTTTCCTTCGTTTTGGTTTTGCGAAATGATGTGCAAAAGTCAAGTTACCAAAGGGGCAAGGCAAGGTTAAGTAACTTTAAGTTGTTTGTTAATTTTTTTAGGAACAAGTTTTCGTTTCAGTTCTATGAAAGATGTGCGTGAGTGAAATTGAATCCGGGCTATTATTTGTGATCTGGATTGATGTTTGTCATTTTTATGACTAGAATCTGTTTTGATATCAAATAGACCATCATTAATAAAATGTTCTCTATACTCACTTTGCATTCAATGATAGGATTTATTGATTGTTATGGTTGATGCATTCAAAACAATGAAATTGCAGGTATATTTTTGTGGATCATGGAACATAACCGGCATATATGCATCTAACACAAGTAAAAGTAGCAGGAGAGTGCTCCTGCTAGAAGGGTATTGTAAAATAATTAGGAAATCAAACAACGTCTGCTGAATATCAAAATTTGACTAATACATATGTCAAGATGGTCAGAGGGGAATAACGGCTACCAAACGAGTTGATATCAAGTAAACAATTCCTTTACGTTTAATTATTACTTTTAATAATTATAAACGATCTTAAGATGACGACTTACCACGACCAACTCCCGACTCCGAACGAAACGTCTCCCTCCCAGTTCATAATGGTACACACATAATGGTTGGTATTGGTATTGGTGCGACTCGCACAGGAGTGTCGCGTATTATCGGTGACAGCTCGGCTAATCCTGACTTGAGCTCGCCCCGAGCTCTGTGACGTCATCTTCCGTCTCATCCGGTTCGGGGCATGTGTTCCACCATGGCCTTAACTTGCCGCTTGAAAAAATCGATAGGAACCTCGACGGTTGATCACCCTCCGGAAATGCTTCCAGCATATACCGGTCAAATCGTAAGGGCCGCTTTGACGCGGTAGGGTCCATGGTACCTCGGCTCCAATTTTCGCGATTCTCCGGTGGATGCTAGAGCGTTTTCAATTAATACCAAATCGCCAGGCTGGTATGTCCGAGTTGGTTCGTGTCATTCATCAAATCGAATTTCCCATTTGTCTCGCTCGGTCATAATATTGTGTGCGGCTTCAATTCGTTTTTGTTCGATCGGCATCGAGTTGATAGATTCCTCACGCTGAATCGATGGGTCGTCTTTGAGAACCAGCACAGTTGATTGTGGATCACGTCCCTCAAGGAAAAATCGAAGACGATTTCGTTCGGGCTGGTCGAACTTGTCATCGAGTTCAGGCTCCATTGCATGTCCCTCAACGTTTGGTCCTATTTGTGTCGATCGGTCGTTTATGTTCGGAGGAAGTTGAGTATATTGCGGTTGACTCGCTCAACCTGACCGGACAGCACCCATCACGTGTTCGATGTTGATGCATAGGCAGTCCCACGATCGGTGACGATCCGGTTGGGTAGTCCCACGAATGATGTCAATTCTTTCAGCATTTCGATGAGCGGTGTTGACTTGGTCGATCGAACGGCCTTCAGCACGACATACTTGCTGAAAGGGTCGGAGGCTGCGATAATGTATGTTTTTCCCTTTGTGCTGCGCGGGAATGGCCCAAGATGGCCCAGGTGCAGCACGCGGAAAGGTATCGGGGTCGACGTCGTTCACATGGAGTTGTCCTTCGGCTTTTCCGGCAGCAATTTTGTTAAAGCAACATCGCAAACACGAACTGATAGAGTTTCGCATCCTCACGAACCAGAAGTGCTGTTGCATGCGTTGCAGGGTATTTTTTAATCCAAGGTGGCCCATATCATTGTGGTAGAGCTTCACGATGCGCCAACGGATAGCGCGTTGTACGACGAACTTCCTATTGTCACCTTCGATGCGATAGAGGCATCTTGCTTTCAATCGGTACTCGGTGTTCAGCTGTTTTCGCTGCGGTAATTCTCGGATCTTCTACAGTACGTCTACGATCTGCTTTAAATTGGGATAGACGGTTTGCATCGCGGCAACCCAGTCATCGGTTCACACATCGATTAGCATGGTTTCGCTAACGGCGACATTTCCAGTGACTGACGTGCTAGTCGGCATTGGCGTTTCATGTGTTCGGTTTGTAGGCTTCGGGTGGTTCAGATTGCTCGGCGTCGGTTGCCTGGTGCCTGTCATTGCTGTTATCGTGGCTAGTATGCCCGGCTTCGACTCGCATGATGGTTTCGGTGACATCAATAGCACATGTTGCGTTCTGGACGGGGGCTCGGCTGAGTGCATCCTCGTGTGGCACAGCGTTGCCCGGACGATGCACAATCTCCTCGCAGTAGCCATCTGGCGATTCGCGGGTTCAGCGGCTTCGTTGCCTTTAAAGTGCTTACGGCTGAACAGTCGGTAACTATGCGGAATCGTTTTCCCAACAAGCACAGGCGAAAACGCTCGAGAGCTTCAACGATGGCCAGTGTCTCTAGCTCATAGCTGTGGTACTTCTTTTCGGCGTCGTTGCAGATTCGGCTGAAGAAGAACGTCGGCTTCCAGGTTCCTGTCTCGGTTTCCTGCATGAGTATTGCGGCGAGTCCCTTAGAGTTTGTGACAGTGTGCAGCTCGTGGTTTCGGTTGAGATCGTATAACGTGAGTACCGGTTCTTCGCATAATAAACGCTTTAGATGACAAAAAATGTTTTCTTGCTCGGTGCCCCAGGATAAAGCCGGATTTTCCTTTGTTTTCAGGAGATTTGATAGCGGTAGAGCATAGTTCCATAGCGTAGTTCCGTATAAACTTGCAGAAAAAGGCCGTTAGACCGAGAAATTTTCGGACATCGCTCACGTTAGTCAGTGTCGCGTATAATTCGAAGGCGAACGTTTTCTCGAGTCCGGGTTTCATGAGATCTCCGACGATTCGATGACCTAAGAACGATGTTTCCTTGGCAAAGAAGATGAATTTCGATAATCGTAGTGTCATTCCGGCTTCTTGAAGTAATTCGATAAAGGAGCGGAGTCGTTGCATTCCTTCTTCGACTGTATGATTTGGAATGACCACCTCGTCTACGTATGGAACTGCTTCATCGGGTGTCAAGCTTTTCATTATTTGCGACATAGCCCTATGGAACACGGATGGCGCGGTGACGAGACCAAAGGGCATCACGTTAAATTCATATAGATCGTCATGGGTGATGGACGCGGTGTATTTCTTCGAGGATTGCCCCAGCGGAACTTGATAGTATCCGGCCATTAGGTCTAACGTTGTAAAGAAGTGATTTCCTGAAATAAGTGCCAATTGCTTGTCGACGGAATGTGTTGGGAACGGTTGTTTGACGGTGATTGCATTCAATGCTCGGTAGTCGACGCAAAGTCAATCTTCGCCGTTGGACTTTTTCACCAATAGGATGGGTGACGAGTACTCGGAATTGCTCGGTCGGTTAATTCCGTTTTTGAGTAGGTCGCTCGTTATATCACTAACAATTTTCCGTTTTACGAACGGAATCTTGTACGGTTTTAGGTTAACCGTCACCTCTGGTTTAACCTCTATCTTCATTTTGGTGCTTCACTATCGTCCTAGCTTGGATATTTGATTTGGAAAACAATAGAGGAAATCATTGAAGATGCAGTATAATTCCCTTCGCTCGTCACCGGTCAATAAACTTCCGATACGGACATTGTTGGTGTCAGACTTGACTAATTGGCATATGTTCTAGCTCATTATGAATTGACTATCTTCGGTGCACAGTACATCTCTACCGAGTGGCACAGGACATGAGATAAGATCGTCGTGCACGGCAATGAGTTTCACTGTCTGCGTGCAATTGTCCATAATCACTTCGGCAATGACGTGTTCATTGCTTTGTGTTGTCTCTCCTGCGAAGCAGGAAGGTTACGATGTTACTCTCGACAATTTGGCATCCATTTTGAGCGGTGTTTATTCGTATGAGCGAGCGATCGCTCTCTGGGTCGATGGAAAAAATTTTTTTGTGGCAGATGGATGCTGTGTCATCTGTTATGTGGGAGACATTCACTGGTTTCTGTTTATCTGGGCAATGGGCGGTTAAATGTGTTGTGCGAAAGCACGTCGCGCATCGTTCTCTACGTTGCAGTTGTTGACAATTGATTGACACGTATCTGCTACCCCAGCAATTGGAACACACGATCTCCTTTCGTTTTCGTTTTTGAGAGGCGGCTTGGTTGTATTGGTCATATTGCCTCAATCGTGCCGCTTATTGTTCGACTCGTTCTCTCGTCGTTTTGATGTGTCATATTCGCGTTGGTCCTGCGGTTGCTGCTGCGCGTTGGACATATATCTTCGTATCGCGGCGAGGAGCTCTGTGGTGCTCGTTATGTCTACACATGCGATGAAATTCTGTAGAGCGGGGAGTCGGATGTTTGTTCGAACATATCGTATGGTGGCTCTCTTACTAACATTACCAAGTCGCGTGATTGTACATATACGATAAAAGAATGTTTCAAGCAATTCGCCTGGGTTCCTGTACGTGGCGATTAGTTTTGAATGTATTATGCTTTCGTCGATGTCGTTGGGAAAATCTCTCTCGAGATCGGCTGCGAGGTATCTCCATGACGTGTGTGGTTGTGGATGGCTGTCGAACCATACTCGCGCAGTAGCTTAGTCCATTGCTTTTTGTCATGAGAACAATGATGTTGTGATTTAGGTGTATTTTAGTCCGCGTTTCGCGTTTTTCTTTGACGGACTTGTTGGCTTAATTTGGGATCGACATGGTCTTCACCTACTACTTTCTCATCCTTTTTACCTTTGTTATCGTTGTTACCACTGTCAGGGTTAAAGTCGGCTTCATATGTTGACTTGCCCTCTTAATCCTCAGCTGCATGCAATACTTGTATCAGGTACATTTCCGCAAATCGTTTCGTTAGTGCGCTTTCTGCCTCTAAATGATGTTCAACTCGGGTGAACATTTGTTAGATGAAACCTTACATCGCGTAGAATGGTCGTTTACTATTCCAACCCAACTTAACCTTGTCGTTTCCATCGCCTGCCGTACTTCATGCGGTAGCATTTGAATGTATGGCGATAAACTCCTTATTCAGGATATGAATGTAGTCGGCCAGTGGTTCAAGACATTTCTTCCGAATTTTATTGTTGCTCGGCTATTGCTAGATCTGATGTGGCATATATCTTCACGGAAGCGTATCTATTTAACAGTATGGGTTATTTTGTTTAAACTATGACTGCAAGTACTTAAATTATCACTAAAAGTACATTTAAAAATTATTTAAAAAACCCTAATCGAGTGCGGCTTTAGTATTATCTTGTTTAACACATAACACGACTGATATGGTATTGTTCGGGGTGAGCTAGTGTTGATGTCTCTCTTCTCCACCCGTAACAGTAGATACATATTTTGCACCTTCTTGAATTTCAGGTGCCGGGGTTTGAACCAATTGAGAAGCGGAATGGGTGGGTGAAGTCGAGTTGTTTGTTACATATTTTCTTTTGGTTTCGTTTGATTTGCTTTCTTAGTTCCAACAGTTAAATAGTAAATTGCCTCTGAAGTCAGCCAAGCACATCCAGGTGTTTGGGGGACTAGCGAAAGGGTGGATGAATGGCGCCGACGCCCGTCACCGACGGAGTGGAGAAACAACGCTCACTCAATAATTGGCAACAGTCCTGCTTGAACAGCAGAAAGAACGTAGACTGCCCACCTCATCCTTGGTCCGAGCCCGTGGCTCAATCGAACGCACGGCGAGACAGACTTCTACCTGACAGATCTTGAGTGAGCATGGGTCTTTTCAGTCTTACTTGCAAATGATTGGTAAGTCGCAGTCCTCCGACTGTAGGTTCTGTTCAGGGAAGAAAGCCAATGTCTGCCACACATTTTTTGCATGGAAAAGATGACGCAGACAGCACTGGGACATATACAAGGGAACAAGAGATACCTCCCCAGATAGTCGAATCGGAGAGATGTTTGGATCGGCTGACAAATGGAATTGTATGGCACATTATGTTTTGACATTCTAAAAAGATAAGATGGTCTCACAGCTGCCAGGAAATTGGGGCTGGGGGATAACTTTTCTAGCAATCTCTTTTCCTCTCTCCTCTTCCGCTAGAGGGATCCTTCAACATGAAAGCGACCCATAGCGTAGCCCAAAGTAATGTATTGAACGGTTCCAGGCTAGGTTCGGAGGTGGACAGGGCAGGTGTTTAGTGGGTAGTTCAGATATCTTACGTACCTGCGAGTCCTACATGCAGGACGTAAATAACCTTCGCTTGCCAGCTCCAAAACAGTCTTTTTAATGCGTTTTTTTAAAAGGCCTTGTACTATTGTATTGAAATGGTTTTATATGTCGGTCCGTCGGTCTGTGTTTTTTTCTCCAAAACAACAGCATTTACCGTAATCGAAGTTGATAGCTATATTAGAAAGAATTGCCTCTTAGAAGATCAGCTATCGAATAGATTTTCAATTTTCAGGGGTTTGTAAAATAATTTTACAAAACCCTACTAAAATCGCGCCTGTCTGTCCGTCTGTCCATCTGTCCGTCCGTGTGTCACACCACTTTTTCTCGCAAACCGTATAAGCTAAAGTGATGTCCTCTTCAAAGTTTCATTAAAGAAAATTGTTTACAAAGTGCTTAAGGGGGTCTCCCCATATAGGGGAGTGGCCCCTGAAAAAAAATATTTCATCGAAAGTAGCCGATATGAGTATCAAATGAAAGGTCTTGATGAGAACTTTTCCAAACAGGGTTTAAACAGGTGTTTTTTGCTTCAGGGGGCGCACAGGAAGGGAATATACATGAAGAATTTGTGTTCCCCCCTCCCTCGCGATTGAACACCTGTGATCCGAAAAATTTGAAAAAAATTATGGATGTAGGTGTTTATGAGCACAACAACAACAAATACCTCAGAAGTCAAAATTCACTCAACTTTGTTAATAATAGTATAAACATCGAATCTCACATGTTCCCCAACAAAATCATATGGATACCCTTAAATTCAATGAAAACCGATATTTAAGGAGTTTTACATAAGATCCTGATACTCTGCAAGTTTGATGAAAATCCAATCATATTCACGGAAGTTATACCGATTTGAAATTTCTCAAAATACAACAACAATAACACGTGATCTTGGTATTTAACGGACTTTCCATTGAAACAGACTGCAGTTTGATTTGATCTTCTTGAAATTTCCAAATAAGATCAACAATATAATTTTTGGAAATTCATGATTTGGGTGATTTTTGTTAGTTTGCAACGAAGTGACAACCGTTGAAAGTACAGAAGCAAGGGATTTCCTTATAAACGTGCACATTTCTTTGACATGTTTCTCGCCTTTATTCGTTGCTGGTGACTGCATTTCGCACGTTGGGTACAAAACCCTTCTGACATGAGCGTAGGTCTGTTTACCCACTTTGTTTCAATTTTAAAGAGGTCTCGCTCCATATCGAAAGAGGACCCTCAATGATTTTTTCAACCGAGGGGAGTCATGTGGCGTGTGAAATAAAAGGTCTTTATTATAGTTTTCAAGACATGTTATCAAAAATTGTTAGCCTCTCTAGGGTACAGAGAGAGAGGAAATGTACAAAAATTAGTGTCTTCCCCTTGCGATTAAACATCTGTCATCCGAAAAATCTAAAAAAAATCATAGATGTACATAGGTTGATAATAGCACAGTAACAACGACAAAAACCCTACAGGTCAAAACTCGTTCAACTTAGTTAAAATAGAATTGTTTTCTAATAAAATTGTATCGGCACCCTTAGACTTAATGAGCTTAATGAAATTTGATATGTTATTTCTGATTAGTTTCATAAAAATCGAATCATATTTACGAAAGTTATAGACATTTGAATTCATCGCGATTGCAACAACAACAACAGCAACGTGCGATTTTCCTACTACATTGGCTTTGTATCGATTCATTTAGTTTGGATTGAATCTTTTCATGATGATTTAAATATTTATTTTCTATTTTCTTCTATTTTAGGTAAATTTCTCGGGACAAATTTACATATTGCGGAGAGCATCATATATATATATATATATATATATATATATATATATATATATATATATATATATATATATATATATATATACATATATATATATATATATATATATATATATATATATATATATATATATATATATATACTCGTATATATATATACGAGTATATGGGGTATAACGAAATTTGTGACCACGCAGGAGGTTGCAATTTGGCTTCGATTTTCACTGAATTTTCAGGAAAGGTGTATTGGGTAATTATCTCAGTTAAGTTCGTGAACCAGCTATATCGGTCGGGCAACCATTTTAGACGAAAAATCGTGATTTCTGTTCTGACCAAAGTATAGCTCCGATTTGGATGAAATTTGGTACAAAGGTTCATTGATGTATGTGATGAATCCCACAATAAAAAGTCCAAAGTCGATACGGCAGAAACAAAATGGCGGCCGCTCAAATGTCGAAAAACGTGCAAAATTTTGTTGGTGTAATAGTGGTCAAAGCTTTCAACAGATTTTCATGAAATTCGGTAGTTTGATAGAAATTATAAGTATCTAAAGAATTACGTAAAAAAACTGGAGGTCAGGTTGCAAAAAACAAAATGGCGGCCAGTTGAAGGTCAAAACTTCAAAGGCTTTTAAAAGTGGCAATTTTGATCCGACATATATGAAACTTGGTTTCAAGATAGACATTACTTAGACGTACAGCCTTTGATATTTTGGTGATCATGCAGGTGCAAATTTCAAAATGACGGCCGGTTAAATATGCGTTTTTTTTTCATATTTTTGTGGCCCTCTAGCGGTCACATTTTTCAACGGATTTTGATGAGACTTGAGATTATGAATCTCTGTACTATGTCCTTGTATTTTGCAGGAAATTATTAAAATTGAATGAAAAATAAAAAAGTCGAAAATTTAAAGCCTAATATTTTTAGCTGCCATTTTCTTTAAAAATTGAATTATTTTTCCCTGTCTAGAGTGAAACTCCTGTTTGAACGAGATAGTACATTGATTGATGAGGTCCTAGCATACAAAGATTTAAAATAATCCAAAATCAAATGCATGCATTCAAAATGGCGGCCCCCAAAGGTCTGAAGGCAAGCGCAATTCGCTATTTTAGTGCCAACTGAAATAATGAATATTTTTCATGGAAACGTTTTAAATGACTTTACTTGAAAGAACTTATAAACCAGATCATTTTTAAGATATTGTAAAATATTTTTAACGATATCCTAAAAAATTACAAAATCGCGACTTGTCTGTCCGTACGTCCGTCCGCCCGTTTGTTCTTGCGTCATAACACGTTTTCTCGCAAACCACATGAGCTAGAATGAGGAAATTTTCTACGTAGGTCAAAATTGGTGCCTCTTGAAACTTGCAGTGCAAGAAAATATTTTAAGGTATTTAAGGGGGGTCTCCCCATACAGGCGGGTCTCTCCATACAGCGGGTGGCATACAATTTTTTTTTTCTGTAGCCCTCTAGCAGCCAAGATTCTCAACAGATTCCGTTGAAACTTGAAATTCTAAGTTATTAAGGCAAGTTAATTTAATTTAATTATGCAAATCGAATGACAAATAAAGAGTCGAAAATTTACAGCTTAATGTTTTTAGCAGCCGATTTCAATAAAAATCGAAATGACGGCCCTCATAGTTCAGAAAAAAATTGAAAATGTAGATATTATGGGAATGCAAGTGCTGATTAAACTTTTATGGAAATCTTTTGAAATTAACTATTCGAGCTATTTAAGCCTTTGTGTGGTTACCACTGTGAACTGTGTAAACAGCAAATGCAAGAAAGGCGAAACCGGTATTTATATGTTTACAACAATTTATGATCCGCCGATTTTCAATATGTAATCCATACGCGTGCAACTCAATTTAATTAGCAAAATATTTGCGCCCCGATAAAAGGTCTCTAACAAGTTGGGTAAACAGACCTACGCTCATGTCAGAGGGGTTTTGTATTCAATTTTCAAAATGCAGTCACCAGATTGAATAAAGTCAAGAAGCATGTCAATGACGATTTTATTGGAGAAACTATGAAATTCGAAGATCATACTATTATTAACAAAGTTGAACGAATTTAGACTTCTGAGGTTTTTGTTATTGTTATACTCATAAATATCTCCCTTGGTAATTATTTCAGATGTCCATTCGCGAGGGAGGAAACACATTTTTCATGTATTTCCCCCCTGTACCCCCCACTGAAGTAAAAACTGACAGTTTAACAACTGTTTTGAAAAGCTGCCATGAAAACTTTTATTTCATACTCATATCGGCTACGTTTGATGAATTTTTTTTCAGGGGCCAGTCTCCTGTACTGTTATCATCGATTAATGGCCAATTTTTCGAATCCTAGAATGGTTACAAAACCCTTTTGCTAGGAGCTCTCTCCCACCTCCTTGACTTGTATCACTTATGAGCATTAATTGTAGGTGCTCATCTTCAGTCATTCATCAAATTGAATCAAGTGTTCAAAACATGCACCTTAAACGTTGAAGTTGGGAAAAAATAACTCAAAATTGTTCAATCTTCGCATTTAAAACAGCCACTATTTTGTTTTACGATTACTGATACCACTAGCTGAACCGATTCTCAAAGATCTTTATGACACCTTTCATTCCTGAAATTTTCATGCAAATCCTAGCAAAACTGTAGCGTCTGAGTCGGTAAAAAGCGCATGTTGTTCCATAGCCATATGTTGCCATAGTAATACATGCAGCGCATATTGTTCCATAGTAATACAGGAAAATTCAAACCACTATAACTTCTCTAAATATGATGCAATCTTTATGAAACTTGCAAGGTTAATCAATCTTATAAATAGACATCTTTGTACTGAATTTCATTGAATTTAAGGGTACCGTTAAGATTTTATTCAAGAAAACATAAAATCGATAAATCATACTATTACTAACAAAGTTGAGTGAATTGCGACTTCTCACGTATTTGTTGTTGTTGTACTCATCAAGGCCTACATTCTTGATTTTTTTCAGATTTTTCGGATAGAAGGTGTCCAATCGCGAGGGGGGGGCACAAATTTTTCGTGTATTTCCCCTCCCTGTGCGCCCCTCGAAGCAAACTATGCCAAACTAAGACCTGTTTTGAAAAGTTCTCATCAAGACCTTTCATTTGATACCCATATCGGCTACCTTCAATGAAATTTTTTTTCGGGGGATCACTCCCCTACATGGGGAGACCCCCCTTAAATACCTTATAAAATTTTTTAGTAGTTGAACTTTGAAGAGATCACCACTTTACACCTACGTACAAAATTTGATGCTTCTAGCTTAAGTAGTTTCCGAGAAAAACTGCTGTGACACACGAACGGACGGACGGACGGACGGACAGACAGACAGACGGACAGACAGGACGCGATTTTAGAAGGGTTTTGTAAAATTATTTTACAAAACCCTAAAAACGAACGTGGCCAGATTTTTTTATGTTAATAAATACCCATGTGGTACTACGAAAATTGCAGAAAGAAGTTTAGTAGTAGGCAAGCCAAATTCTTTTTCGAACTTTACGCTACATACGAGAAAGTTACCTTTCCGGCTGGTGCTGCCAACGGGGACTTTTTCTATTTCATTCAGACAATGATATGTCGTGATATTGTAGCAAAATGCGGACCAGTTTGAATGTAGTTACAATCATTTGTGTTTGAAAACAATAATTTAATGATTTGCTATCTATCGTATATAATCATAGGATGAGTACAAAATCCTACTGACAGGAGTGTGGTTCTGTCTGCCCAACTTGTTTGTTAAATATTCCTTCGTAGATAGGAAAGCAATCAAAATGTTTTTACCTGTATCGTACTGTTTAAATAAAATGTTGACAGAGATCTGAGTATATCACTTCATTCGTAAATTTAACGCTCCAATTACACAAGAGCATATTAAATGCATTTTCTTGTGTGTGCATCCACGTAAATTAATCACATCAAAGCAGTTGGCTCTTTGATATGAAAGCACGACGACGATGATGTTGGATACTCTTACCTATTTAACAAAGAAAGTCAGTGCATCGTTAGACACGAAATACTTGTGTTTAAAGTTGTTAACTTAGAAGAAATAGTACCAAGTAACACAACTAACCTTAATTTATCTTCTTAAACAACATAATTAAATCTTTTAATTAGACACGCAATTCACAGCCTAGTTGGTAAAGTATTTCACATTACTTGTATTCTCTGAAAGATAGAACATAATGTCCCGAATATGAATGAAAAACGGTTGCTTTGATTTTTGTCTCATGCAATACTTTTGCTTTACATATACGAGTATCTATTTTATTTAACTACATTTAAATTTAATTTGTTTCAATTATTTTGCTTGCTTTCAATTAAATATTTGATTTGTTTTCCTTGAAAAGCATCGGGCCTTACTTGCGGGTATCAAATAAGCAAAATAAATATGTAATTATTTAATTTGTTTCCATTGAAACCGAAAATTCAACCTGCTTATCCTCATACAGATTGTAAAATCACTGAATTTTCTAAGAAGAAATTCGGTTTGTAACATTTTTTTCGAACTTCATTAGAAAACGCGAAACGTATTTTCGATACTGTAGGCGCCAGTCCGCAAAATAAAATCCCTTTCATCATGTCCTTATCTAAATTTGCATCAAATTTGTTCGCTTGGGGGCTCAATTAGCGCTAAAAGTAGCAACAATTTTATTTTCGTGGAAATTTCAAACAACGATAAAGAGTTAATTACTCCAAAATCCAATTAAACTTCAGCGAAGCTTCACCAAGCATGATAACCACATCCTGCAGTATTTTGTATCCCGAAATGAATTAAAGGATAAAAAATCGTAAACATCCAACGATCACTATCATCAAAAGCAAACCTGATGTTTTATTACTTTATCGGCGGAGATGAATGTCCAAACCCTGAAGCGTAAAAGCTCAACAACGATGTGGAAATCCTTGCATATCCTATCACGGGAGGTCAAGCTGGAATCAAACGTTGTTTCAAAGTTCCATTATCCCACCCTAAATCGTTTTCAACTGCACGTTACACAATCAACACGTTTATCCTTTCAAATTCCATCTACGTACTACAATGCACAAAGTCGCTTTGCAAATTTTTTTTCAAACATATTTGTATGACAAACAAATGAAAAAAAAAAACATTTTCCGCCATCCTCCACCCTGCAGTCTAACACATTGTAGCCGCGAAACAGAATAAGCTTTTTTGCTAGCAGGTCTTTTTATTTGTCTCATATTCACGATACGTGCAACAATAAGTTTTTGTTTTATTTTATGTTCACGTACTCGGTGTTTCGCGCAGCTGATTGCAAGCTAAATTGTTCGCGAATGATGGATATGAGAGTTGAGAGCTCGTTTCATGATTGATTGATTATCAAGACACTTTTTATACCACTCAAGCCATTAAGTGCCTGCACTTGACTAAGAGTCGAGCAATAAAGCGACAGAGTATTACAATTAAAATTAAGTGTAGTATTCAAACAATTGAGCAACAAGTGTATTAGCATGGTTTAATAAATCGTTACTTCAAATTCATCGAGAACAGATGAAGTAAGTTAAAATATAGGCGTAACTAATAGCACATTAGGAGAATCGATTTCACTCAATTAATAACTAGGATAAAAAGTGTGACATTCTTGATTTTTCAAGTGAATTTCGATACATCTTATGGTAATTATGTACTGGCCATCGTAATTAACTTTCAATTGTTTCAAATTTGACATTGAGTCATTCATAATTAACCGATCTTGGCTTAAGCATGATTTACAAGCAAGGAAGCATAATGGCAAGGCTAACAATGGCAAGGAAGCTTGAAGTTCTTTTACAGCAAAGTTTATATTGAAGATAAAAGCAATTTCGACAACTCATCGTGACTGTTTTTATGGGATTTATTATGAATGCGATGATATCATCCTTAGAATTCGGCGTGATCTAAGTATTTAAATTATCTCTCTACAGATAAGAAATTGAAGCGGATTGAAAAACTCAATACAAGTACTTGCCGGAAGTAAAAGTTATGAATTAGCACAACGTTCACCAAAAAATATGGAACAAGCATAGATTTATAAAATTTTCAGAGGGAAGCTGCTGGAGACTGAATGTAATTAAACTAACAATGGGTACAAAGATCCCTTTCAGAGTCAATGAATCAGATGGACGTGAATGCAAATCGATGCAGAATTTCATATCAGGAGAGGGTTGCATCATAATACGAGGTGTGACGATTAAGTAATGAGACTGATTCCATGAAAACCGTATATTTGAAAATTATTCTACAACTCTGTCAGTCCCTTCAAAATAGTTCTTTTGGGCAGCTATACAACGATTTCAGCGCGTTTTCCATGCTTTTTAACATTTCTGGAACCCTTCTACTTGGATGTCCGCGAGTACCCTCGTCACGGCCGCCTGGATGTCCGTAATCGACTCAAAATGGGCTCCTTTGTCACAGGGTGACATATCGGGTCAATAAGCCGGATGTTGCAATACGGCAATTCCTTAAGAGGCCAAATACTGGAACACGCTGAGGGCGGTGTGGCACGGCGCACAACTATTTCATCCCAAAATCGTCGGTTAAAATTTGTTCGACTGTTTCACGGTTCATACCCAGTTCCGAGGCCAACATTCGAACTGTAAGACGCCGATCTTTACGGATTAGGACGCGCCCACGCTGCGCATTCGCGTCAGCCCGCACCTCGACTGGTCTCGCGCCTCATCTTCCACGCTTTCACACCCCTCCTTAAACTCTTTATGCCATCGAAACACCTGAGCACGACTAAGAGCACTATCACCATGCACTTTTACAATTTCAGCGTAAGTTTCCGAATATGTTTCGCCCAATCTGGCGCAAAATTTTATCGTGACGCGTTGCTCTTGATTTCGTTTCTCCATTTTCGTGACGAGCACCACCAACACACGTCTACTCAACGCGACACAGCAGGCGAACTAAACAAGCTTGAGCGATGGTAAATATATCAATGAAGAGGGGAAGGATGCTGTGGAAGGGGAAGGGAATTTCACAGTTGCTGGTTTACCACAAGGGCGGCAATAACATCAGTCTATACACCAATAGTTTTCGACAACTTTGTGGGAAAATTATAAGGACTGTTTGAGTTTTGCCAATCTACTTGGTTCTAGGAAAATGCGTTTGCGGTTACATTTCTACAGATTAGCTATTGTCAATAGCGCCGTCGTGGAGTACCAACAAGGTACTCATACGAGTAGCCTCAGACGCGTCAGCTAGAACTAGTAACAGATTGTCGCTTAATAAAATTTTAATGGTTGGGTCGACTATACAGGAAAAAATTTTCGAGCGTTTACTTCGGTTTCGCATGCACGTATAGGTCATAACAGTAGATATCGAACAAATGTATCGATGAATAAATGTTCATATAGACGATCACAGATTTCAACGAATTTTCTGGAATCGTGAGAACGAGATTCGCGTTTATACAAGTAGTTTGAATACGGTGACTTTCGGTGTTTCTGCATCTTCGTTTCTTGCGATTCGCACTTTAAACCAATGACGAGTAGCAGACGATGAAGCAAACGATTTTGCGTTAGCAAATCAAATTCAAAACGCGACATCTAACATATGTATGTAGACGACTTACTCACCGGAGCTAATACCATTGACGAGATTCTACGAATTCGCGACGAAATGATCGAACTTTTAAAACGCGGCAAATTTAATATTTGCAAATAGGGCTCAAGCCGCAACCACGTATTAGATAACATTCATGAAAAGGTGTTCGGCTTAGACAATATAATAGAGCAAAATGAAATTTCAAAAACATTAGGTGTAACTTGGAATTCGCAGAGATACGAACTATTAAATACAGTAAAAATATTTGAATCATCGGTTAAATATGCTGAGCGATATATTTTATTAGAAATTTCAAAATTTTTTGACCCGCTGGGTTTACTCGGACCTATTGTTTTAACTGCTAAATTACTTATGCAAGAATGCTCGAAGTTGTGCGTCGGATGGGGCGACTCCGTATATCGAGATACGCGATAACGCATCAACTTCATCAAATGAAACAGATAGCAGTAGATGGAAGGCTTTTAATTGACGATTCAACGGTTATAGAACTTCACAGTTTTTGTGATGCCAGCAAAAACGGAAACGGAGCTCGTATTTATGAACGATTTATTAATTCAAACGGTAAAATTTTTATTAACCTCGGATCTTCTAAATCACATGTTTCTCTGTCAAAAAAAGAAAAATATACCATCCCTTGCCTGAAATTATGTGGCACATTGATACTTTCTAGATTATACAATTCTGTAAAACTGGCATTTTGTTATGATTTTAAGTCTAAGTCCGAACGAGGAACCGACCTCTCATCGGTTCTAGACGTTAAGTCTGAGTAGTGCCGGATGGTACCAATCGGTCAACCAATCCGTGCACCGTAATCCATTTTCGCGGTGGGTGCTTGTCGACCAGCTAGATCGGAGAGGATTTCGGTCGCGGGTCTCCAAATGGATTACGCTCATCTACAATTTTCAGCCACCAATAAACGCCCGTTTCCAAACGCGTCACAAAACACAATCATACGGAGAAGAAACCTACTTTACGTTACTCCGTATTTCTTCATTCAACCAGTCAAAGAACAAAAATCTAACCTTTGCATCGCGCTCCCGAATTCCCGACGTGGTACCGAAAAATATACTACGCTAACTCAAACCCGACGAAAGCTAATAAAAAGGCAAAACCAACAAAGGTACCGCGTACCGCGCGCGACGCGAAACCGACCTCAGCGGATTTTGTCAAACCCTACCCTCGCGACGGCATACCTACCATGCACTATACTTCCCACTGAAAGAAAAGACCACTGGAAAGGAAAGTCGTTTTTAGTTTAGTAATTCATAATATTTTTGTCTATTTCTGTCGCGATGCTTTTCATTTTTGGTGTTATTTCATCATATCAGTCGTCTTCTATTTATACGCACAGGCTCTAGCATTCTATTTTCTACGATCTATTGTAATTCTGTAATTTTGTATTATATTTTTTTTGTTCTAAACTCATAAGTTTAAATTTATATTATAAAGCGCATATCTATTTTCATGGCAATATTAAATTTGTGACTTGTTCAATTTATAATTAATCGAGCAAATTCTTTGCCGGTTTCTACTAAAAATTATTTACAATCTTATATACGAGGTGTGTTCAAAAAATATCGCGAGTTTTGTTTTTTTTCAAAAATTATTTATTTATTCATGAATATCTATTTTGTCCCCTTCAAAGTAATCCCCATGAGATATTATACACTTGTGCCAACGGTTTTTCCAATCTTCGAAGCACTTCAAAAAATCATTTTTTTTAATCTTGTTCAGCTCCTCCTTCGATGCCGTCTTTATCTCGTCAAGCGTAGCGTAACGTCGTCCTTTCATGGGCCTCTTCAGTTTAGGAAACAAGAAAAAGTCACAGGGGGCCAGATCTGGGGAATACGGTGGCTGCGGCATCATTAGTGTGTTGTTTTTGGCCAAAAAGTCGCGCACAAGCAACGATGTGTGAGCAGGGGCGTTATCGTGGTGCAAAAGCCAATTTTTGTTCTCCCACAAATCCGGGTGTTTCTGGCGGATTGCTTCGCGCAAATTGCTCATAACTTGCAGGCAATATTCCTTATTGACCGTTCTTCCCTGTGGCAAGAACTCATGATGCACCACGCCCCTGCAATCGAAGAAAACTGTCAGCAAAACTTTCACATTCGACCGAACTTGGCGCGCTTTTTTCGGTCTTGGTTCATGCGGCAGCTTCCATTGAGATGATTGAGCTTTGGTTTCCACGTCATAGTTATGACCCTCTGGAGCAAATTTGGTTCGTCGCGGACAGAGTTTAACATCTCATTAGCAACGTTCATGCGTTGCTGTTTTTGGTCGCAATTGAGCAATTTTGGTACGAATTTCGCGGCGACCCGTCTCATGCCCAAATCGTTGATAAAAATCGAATGGCACGAGCCAATCGATATGTTTAGGTCCTCAGCAACTTTTCTAACGGTGATTCGACGATTCGGCCAATACCATTTTCTCCACTTCATTAATTTTTTCGTCTGTTGTTGAAGTGCTCGGGCGTCCGGCACGCTCTTCGTCGTTCACATCTTCTCGGCCTTCTAAAAACATTTTGTACCACCGATAAACGTTGCTTCGGTCCAAGGTAGCTTCTCCGTATGCCACAGTCAACATTCGGAATGCATCCGCGCACTTAATTTCGTTTTTCACACAAAATTTGATACACGTTCTTTGATCCATTTTTTTGAATAAGTAAAAATCGAAGACGATTGAAAACACGTGCAAGTAAAGCAGCTATCACCAATTGAGTGAACATTCAAAATGGCCGAGCTTGTCGGCATAAGTGACAGACATGAGTACCAACATAACGCCACAAAAAATCGAAATTCGAATATACGTAACCCGCGAAAATTCAAAATTCGTAATACTTTTTGAACACACCTCGTATACAATAATAGTGTATAATTATCAATGCATCATTATGTATAATATAACATATTTTAATTTTTAAATGGATTGTAATATTTAGCAACTAAGTTCGATGAACCGCCTCGTTCAATGTAAGAAATCATTTCATGTGAGTTAATATACATGTCTTCATTCTTTTTTATTTACTTTCATTTTTGTTAACTTTGCTTTGCTTATCTATATTTTGTAATTTTTAAGATATTCCAAAGAGGCAAGAGTCCGTAAACTATCATGTACTCCAAATGAAGTGCTTGACTGATTGGATATGTCAATGTAGTTTGAGTAAAGGTTCTTTCAGTTCCAAAATTCAATAAATTTTTTTAAATATGAGGTGTGCACAACTCATAAATACCCAATAAGGCTTATTATTTAAAAAAAAAAACAATCAAGAAAAGAAGAAGAGAAATAAAATACGGAGTCCATATTACTTCTCTCAAACTTATAGGTGACTGACTCCCAATTCACCTGGTATGTTAGGCTTATATCTTTGACTGTTTTTATGATTTTGAATTAACTTTAGGTAGATAGTAAATATTATTTTATTTTCTTCCGATTACTGCTAACTAAACTCTGCTATAAACGAATTTCGACTAATCAAATATCTAATGATAAACTCTAAACCTTCATCACCCAATTACGAGATTCAAACCGAAATTTTTGATTGATTTTAAAATGAAAACGGAAAAAAATGAGGCATTACCAACAGTTAGTAATCAAAGTTGATTTCTTTAAAATATAATGGTTTGACCGGGAATTTAAGAAAAGCACTACCCCTCTTAGTAAATGATACCTTGTTTTTTCCGTTGAGTGTTCCTACTTCATCGTGTTGCGAAGTTCCCGTTGAGATAGCAATGTGGGTCGTCACTGCATTGGTGCTATTCAGGCAATGCGACTGGTGACTGAATGAGATGAGTGCGATTCCGCGATGAATTTTTGTTGATGATGGGGTTTGTTCGTAGTGTGACGAATTTTCATTGTGCTGCGCTAGCGCTGCAACCATCAAGGATACTGTTCCGCCGCCCATCGTTGAAGCAGCTGTCACCATGTTACTCGGAGAATTGTAATGAGTATGTGGGAACTTGTGCTGGGTACATTTTTAATGCTGTTGATTATGGTTGTGTTGGCAGGCAAGTACGTTACGTTCCCACTTTTTAAGGCGTTCTGCACCAAGTACCTATTGAATTGATTTATATGATTGACTTGATTGTTGAATTGAATGTGACTGTTTTTACTTAGGTCTGTTACAAGATTCGTATCTAAATCTTCGCCGTCCAATAGATCTGTAGTAATATAACCATGCATTAGATTACCACTGCTGTCGTAGATGCCTTTAACACGGCAAACTCTCTCCTCTATTTGCTCCAAAACTGGCCGTTTTTCCACACTCGATTCGGGTGAGGACCTGGAAATTTCAGGTTGCATCGAATTCAAATTCATATTTGCAGGGTTCTTAAATGATGAGTTAGTACACTCACCTGTCATGAATTAAGGCACCCTCAACCCCACTTTTGTTTAATGATCTTTGGGTGGGTTATTGTTCAACTGGGATTTAATTAGGTCTAATATTTGCAACACAATGCAAACGAAAAACAGTTCAATTGAACACGAAATTTACACGCGATACGAACAGCACACCGATTGTCGACAGTTCTTTGGTGGCGGCCACTACTTCCACACTTTTTTCCCATGTGGCTGTCAATTTCAATTTGACATCCCACGACAAAATTCACGTGGGATGTGTAAACGTCACAACCACCATGGGATGACAAGCCACATAGCAGCAAGGTGTGTTGGTAGTGGTCACCCAGTGGCGTCGCATAATTCATTACAATTTGATTTCAAAATTAATCGGGTCTTTTTATGGACGGACTCTACCATAGTGTTGCAATGGCTGAGAAAATCTCCGCAAAGTTAAAAACTTTTGAATCAATTAGAGTACGTGATCGATGACGAAGTTGTTTGGACACTCGTGCGTACTCACGGTGTTAATAATTGCGACGACGCATTTAAGTCATTATCATGCCGGTAATTCGAGTACCGTTTTTGCAGTGCGACACTGATTTTGGCTCCTAGACGGTAAAAATCAAATTAGAAAAATTATACGTTGCTGCGTAATCTGCATTCGACATAAATCGACTCCGATGCAGTATAAAATGACAGATCTACCATCGGCGCGAGTTAAAGCAACGGCCGCATTTAAACATAAGAGTGTTGTTAAGATTTTATAGACTCTAATTATATTAGGCTTAAATATAATGTATTAAGATTATATTCACATTAACAAAATTAATCTAATCATAAATATTATAATTCACATGTTCGCATTTCTTTTGACGTAAACTGTAATAAATTCATATTCACATCATATTTTCCGGTAAACATGATCCCGACAATAAGATCGTTTCATATACGTGTCTGGGAATGAAACAAATGTTTTGCTTACGATGCACATTGCATGATGGACATTGCATACCATTGTACATAGGTATTTAGTCTATTTAGTTTAAGTAAGCAAAAAAATAGGTATAAAAGAGATTGAAATATAATAAAATGTGAGTATTCATTAAAAACGTGGGCAAACCCTTTTCTTTTCCAGCAGTGAGGCTGCTGTGGGCTTTTCTTCTGAAGAATACTAAAATTGCAAAAAGCAATATTGCAATTTCGATTCAGGCAATTGGTGTTTCCCCTATTGATCCACAAAAGAATCTTGTCCCAATAATTGCTTTAGTAATAGTAACCGGCAATCAGGCGACTAGAGAAAAGTTGTAGTGACTGGGTGATTCATCTGGTAATCAAAAATATTACAACAACTCCCAGTTTGAATTATTGTCGGCCATCATAACGAGTTATTTGGGCTAATTTGGTGATCCACCAAATTAGCAAGCAACTGGTGTCTTGTACTAATTGCCCAACAGAGATACGCGAACATAAAATTTTGGTGACCCCGACGTGATCTTCAGTGGATTACGGAGGTGGAGGCATTAGCAAAAGCTCAGTTGGAGCTGGTAAAAGCTATTGAACAGAATTTCGCAAACTTTAAGAAATATAGCAAGGACAGGAAAACCGAAGAGTACGTGAAGCAAAGGTTAGCTATACTAGAAGCCAATTTGAAGATCTTTGAGTCGAATGACAGGGCGTTTTCTGCTTTCAAAGAGATGCCTCATATTACTTTGACTAGGTCAGAGGCATCATCTCGAGGCATACTGAAGGGCTGAATGAAATATTGAGAAATCTCCAAGCAGGTTCAGAGGATGAATTCGGAGCAAGTACAGTATTGCGTTTTTTGAAACAACGAAAAGGCGTATGCCCGGCACACAACAGACGAAATTCAAAATCGGATTCAGGAAGATCAATCAAAACAATTTTTCGAATTTAAACTTGGTCTTCCGATAAACAAAAAAAAAACTGCAAGAAGTTAACAACCAGACAATTTGGAAACATATAATGGTTATGTCAGCAGCAAAGACAAAATGTTTTACGACGAAATCGATCATACCATTCAAGAAAGCATCTTTCTTATACAAGAATATATTTATCCCTGTCCGCTTGTTTATCTGTCTTGTCCGTCCTATCCGTGAAAATTGCTCTGTAGTTTGGTCTCCCCGACACTCCTACCTCATTAAATCGTGAGAGAATGTCCAGCGAAAATTTACTCGTGTCTTGTCTTCAAAGCCCCATATCAATCCTATGACTGTCGTTTATCTTTCTTACGTTTGCCTACTCTCTCCTCCCGTCGCATGTATCTAGATCAGTGTTTTGTATATCAATCATCGCGTTCTTCGCGGGCAAACATTTTTTTCGTACCACCGTATGCCCGTACAAATTTATATTTTCATTCTCTCATCATACGAATGGTGAGGAATCATGATAAGCTTGAGCTTGGTCCTTTTTCCGACTCATACCTTGTTTTTAAATTGAGATTAAGAAGCCTGATTCTTACATCTCAATTGGAGTAAATATTCGACTTTAGTTTAATTTTACATGCATATTTGACGAAGTACTTACGATTGTAAATATCATTGAATTTCTCTTTATTTAACTTTTTCACTTAATTTTAATTTTCATAGATTTTCTTTTCTGTTTGTTTTGTATCATTTTGTAATTGGATTATGTTTAATCTGTTAAATGGAATTTAAATAAATAAATAAAGCTAGCATGCTCACAAGGGAGCGACATTCCTATTGTTAGAGTAAACGAGATAAGAACTAAACTTCCGAAGATATCATTACCTGACTTTGATGGCAGCTATTTAAAGTGGACAGACTTCAAAGAACTGTTCACCCAATTAGTTGATAAACAAGCGATCAGCGAGATACAAAAGATGTACTATTTGATTAGCAACATTAGCGGAGAAGCTCATGGCTTAATCCAACATTAACCAGCATCTGGGCAAAATTATAAGGCGGCTTGGAAGATTTTGAAACAGCGATATTACAATAAAAGTTTGTTAGTGACATCGCTCATAAACAAGCTGATGAGCCATCCATCTGTTCAAACAGAATCAGCGTACGCCATAAAGTGGCTTCATGACGTAACGAAAGAATGCGTGATGAGCCTTGGAACCCTAGGTATCCAGATACAGCATTGGGACCCAATATTAGTTTATACCATCTTAAAGAAGCTGGATAAAACTACTCATTCTTATACGAGCAATCTTTGATAAATCCTAGATCACTGGATACAATGAAGCACGTCTTAGAGTTTTTGGAGAAAAGCTTCCAATAGCTAGAAGCACTAAATCATAAGGTTATAGAGAAAATCGAAAACCCACGAAAGTCTGGACATAGAGCATCTGTCTGCATAGCGGGAGTATGCGTTAAAACGCAAATTGAATCATAACACTCTTCTCAATCAGGATTTTGAAAGAAGCCACCAATAAACTACAGGCTGGGGCATTATCATCTGGTATCAAAACGGCATTGATGACACAAAATACGTCAAATAGCGGATCATACGTACTGCTTGCTAAAATAGAAGTTATAGTATCAACTAGTATTGGCCAAAATATTGAATGTCGGGCAGTATCGGACTCTGAAACGCAAATTAATTGCACTACAGAAAAGCTAGCAAAGAAGCTTCAAGTTAAGGGGTTTGTTTGCCCCATAAATATTCAAGGTGTTGGCCGAAGCACTGACACAGCACCAAGAAGTGCCGCAATTTGTGTTCAGTCAAGGGAGAGGACTTTTAAGATGCAATTTGAAGCATACATCATGCCTCAAATCACAAAAAATCACCCTTCAAGATATTCGAATACAAAGTCATCGGACTTGCCAACCAATGTTCAATTGGCCGACCTGCACTTTGGACAACCAGATCCAGTCGATATTTTGATCGGAGCTGAACACTACTTCGATCTAGTGAAAGATCAGCGATTAAGTCTTGGAAATGAGTTGCCTGTTCTACAATGTACAACATTTGATTGGATTGTTGCAAGAAAAGTTAAAAGTCAAGGTAATACTGACGATGTCAGTCGCTATATATGTACGCAAGAGTCAATTGACCTAAACACGTACATCGAGCGATTTTGGTAGCTAGAAAACATTGAAAATTCGCCAGATCTGACCACCCAAGAAAAAAGGTGCGAAACTCTCTTCAAAGAAATAACCAGACGAACAAAATCTGGCAGATTTGTAGTGATGCTTCCATTTACAAATAATCCGTCAGCACTAGGGGGCTCTGAATAGGTAGCACTTGCCCGATTTGTGGCCATTGAAAGAAAATCAATTAAAAACCCTGATTTTAAAAAGGAATATCAGGACTTCATGGCAGAATACAAAAACCTGAGACATAGGACGGAGGTGAACCAAAATCAAATATCTACAATAGTCCGCACTTCTTCCTGCCACATCATGTCGTCATCAAACCAGATAGCAATGCAACAAAACTTAGAGTTGTATTTGATGCATCTGCTAATATATCGTTGAATGATATACTACATACTGGTCCTAAAATACAGTAAGATGTTATGTCAGTTCTGCTGCGTTTCCAATTGCCTCGTTATGTTCGTACGGCTGATATCGAGAAGATGTATCGGCAAGTTTTAATCGCCGAAGAGAATTGAAAATTTCAATTGGTGCTGTGGAGAGAAAATCCACAATTTCCCATCAAGTATTATCAACTCAACACCGTCACCTATGGAATGAAAGCCGCACCATACCTTGCCATTAAGTGCCTGCACGCGTTGGTCAATACAACGCAAAGCAAAAAGCTTTATGTGCTGAAGTTATAAAAGGTAGCATTGCGGAATCGCTCGAAAAGCGGAAACAAGTTGTCGAAATTCTGTCTAACGGTGGATTCAGGCTCAGAAAATGGTGCTCAAATTATGAAGCACATACAAAAAATATTCCTATCGAAGACAAGGGATTGAAGTTCAAGCTCTCTGACAACAAGGAACATCAAGTTAAAGCCCTAGGTCTCGCCTGGCTGCCTTAGGTGGATGAATTCCGAATAACTCTAACTTAAAATGAGGTAGAACAATTCACAAAACGTAAAATCTTGTCGGATATCGCGCATATATTCGAGCCACTGTTACTATTGGAACCAGTCACAGTGATAACTATGCTTCAAAAACTGCGGGACTTGAAGCTGGATTGAGATAATGTGATACCTAGGAATTTGCAATACAAATGGTCCCAGTTTCGCGGATGTTTAAGGGCACTTGGTACAATAAAAATACCGCGTCATATTGACGCACATCGAGTAGCACGCAGCGAGGAAATGCACTTTTTTTGCTATGCGTCAAAAAAATTATTGGAGCCGCGATTTACATACGCACTACCTCTTCAGACGGTACAATAGTAGTAAGACTTCTATGCGCAAAATCAAGAATAGCTCCACTAAAACAAACAGTGCCACGCCTCAAGCTTTGTGCAGCGAAACTGGGATGTGATTTAATGACACGAGCCTCTAAAGATTTAAAGTGGGAGATCGTCTTGGCGTGGCTACGAACACCAGTACCATCAATGCAAAAGTTCGTAGCCAATCGAGTTGCTGCCATTCAGGAGGCTTCAGACTCTATGGAGGCATGTGCCATCTAAGCAGAACCCTGCAGACTTGATATCTCGAGGTATCTCACACACCAAATTCAATAATTGCCAACAGTGGTTCTATGGCTAGGGTACATCCAGCCCGCCCTTTTCTGAAAGCTGGGGTTGATTTTTGCGTCCCATTTTATGTACGGTTGGAAATAAGAGGAAGAACTCCACAAAAGGCTTATGTGGCAGAATTTGGTTATTTCGCAACAAAAGCAATCCATTTAGAAGTGGTGAAAAATGTAAGAACCGAGACTTTTATTATGGCGCTACGACGATTCATTGGCAGTCGTGGTTATTGTGTCACAATTTACTGCGATAACGAAACAAACTTCATTGTAGCGAATAATAAATTAAACGAGATGTCCAACACCATCTACACTAATGAAGCCTCTCAAACGATAAATAACTTTGCGGTTGAAAAAATTATTAATTTCAATTTTGTTTCACCACGAACTCCGTATTTTAGAGGCCTATGGGAAGCTGCCATGAAGTTGGCAAAGGAATTGTTTTACAAAACTGTTTCTGGGCTATTGACCTACGAGGAACTCAAATTCAAGGCCACTCATTCCTGCATCAAATGATCCGAATGACCTCGCAGCCGTAACACCCGGTCATTTTCTAATTGGCAGGCCTATGAATGCAACATCGGGTTCGTAATCACTCTTGGAAACTTCTAAGGAGTTGAAACGCATTAAAAGTGAACTCTGGCAACGATGGAACAAGGAATATTTAAATGAACTGCAGCAACGGAATAAATGGGAATCTCCTAGTGATAATGTGGAACCAGGCACAGTGGTGATCACAAAGGAAGATAACAGTCATCCATACAGTTGGCCTTTAGGCCGTATCCTAAACACATTCAAGTAAAAAGACGGAAAAGTACGAGTGGCTGAAGTTAAAACTTCAGCAGAAATTTTCAAGCGTCCGATACAAAAGCTAGCTCCCTTGCCAGTTGATATATATGAAAACATCACGGAGAAACAACCACCAGAAGATACGCCAACCAAACCCGGCGTTGAAAAAGATATAACGTCACCTCAACCAAAGAAACAAAAAAAAGCCCAGTCCTTGCCCACAATACTATTAGTGTTTTGCCTGATATTACCAATCCAATTAACAACTGATATAAACATTACTGTATTTAAAACACAACTATGAATCTACTTTGAGAAGTGGGGATCAGTTTCCTTGATCAGCGATGAATGCAACATGATTGCATACTACGACATGAAGCCATATTGGACGGAATACAATCTTCTAACTAATGGAATAGATCAGCTCAGAACATTATGTAATCGTATGATCGATCAAGCGGTCTGCTTAAAAACCATCGATCATTTCATGATGACCCTTGCTGAGCTAAACAACAATAATAAATTACTCAATCAGGTAACACCATCCCGCATAAAACGAGCACCTTTGGACGTAGTGCGGAGTGTCGCCAACTCACTGTTTGGTGTTCTTGACTCACAGTACGCAGCATGAATGTCAGCTATAATAAACGATCTGAACACCAATGATGGGCACCTGCTAGATCTTAAAAAACTTAAAAAACCATCCATTATAGATTCTACAATAAATCTCATACAAAAATCAGCAGAAATGACGACACGCCAACTACAATAGCTTTACCATTACCTTAACACAATAATGCAGGCCGTAAATCAAGTGAATAGGCCAGTGGATAACCAACGCTTACTTGACATATTTAACTATTTGTCAATACGATTGATCCTAGCAATATGCAACCTCCAGCGTATTCAGGCACTCATTATCAACGTTCTAGCCAATACACAGCACGGAAGAGTTAACCCGATATTAGTGACGACACACCAACTGCACCGACAAATACAAATGATCAAGGAACATCTACCATCTCTTCTCGGGCCACCCTTAGTAGCTGATAATCAGCTAAGTGTATATGACTTGTTGTCAATCGAAGGAAGAGCGGTCCCAAACCAAATCATCTTTCGAATCAAAATTCCATTACTTGCGGACGCAAAATACAAACTATTCTCAGTAATACCGGTCCCCATCATAAAACATGACACATTCCTCATTGTGAATCCGACTGCCCAGTATGCGTTAATCAACCTTCGAAGGGATCAATATTACCCACTCAGGCGAACAAAATTTGATGTCTCTTTGTTCAACAATTGGAAGTTCTAACTGGATCTGAAACCTTGGGCAGTCGATCAACAAATTGTCGGGTAAAGAAGATGATTGCAAACTAACCATTCTCTTCTATAGCACCGATCTTTCCACCTGCACATTCACTAACGCAACTCATGTTCAAAAGTGAACGCAATTGACAAGAAGCAAATCCTGGATCTACGCGATTAAGGAAGCAACAATCATAAACGTCATCTGTGAGAAAAAATTCTCACAACACAATATTCACGGAGTCGGCACCATTGCTATTCCTGTCGGTTGTTCGATCAGGGACGAAAAGACAACACTTGAAGCCAGCCACTACACCAATTCCGTAGACGTCGTAGTTATGTCGATCCAGGACATAACTCCGGGGATACCAGAATCAGCTCTAAGTAGAGACTCTTTTTCGCAATCGGTCCTCAACACCAGTCTCGCTAAGGACATTGCTCGAATCAAAGAAGACATTAACACGTTGGCCCACCAATGAACGTTATTTTATCGATTAGTCACGCAACATGATGTTCATCAATATGGCGTATCGTATACCGCGTTGTTCCTCATCAGCATTGCATTGGGATGTTATGCAATACGGCGGTTTATCTCGCATGGAAAACAGCATCAAAGTTCTACGTCATCAGTATCTCAACCAAATCATCAAAACCATTTAAAAACGTGTGCCAAGCCTTTTCTTTTCCTGCAGTGAGGCTGCTGTGAGCATTTCTTCTGAAGAATACTAAGATTGCAAAAAGCAATATTGCAATTTCGATTCAGGCAATTGGCGTTTCCTCTATTCATCCGCAAAAGAATCTTGTCCCAATAATTGCTTTAGCAATAGCAGCCAGCAATCAGGCGATTGGAGAGAAGTTGTAGTGACTGGGTGATTCACCTGGTCATCAAAAATATAACAACAACTCCCGGTTTGAATTATTGTCGGCCATCAGAACGAGTTATTTGGGCCGATTTGGTGATCCACCAAATTAGCAAGCAACTGGTGTTTTGTACAAATTGCCAAACAGAGATACGCGAACAGGCGTTGATTACTTCGGATCAGTTTATATCGAAGAAAAAAGGTTTAAAAATCGTGCTAAAATTAAGGCTTCTTCTTAGCACTACAGCCCCTTTCGGGCCTTCGCTTCCTGCAAACAGCGCTTCCAACTGTCTCGGTCCGTTGACCGTGTCATCCGATTCCGAAATCCGAGCAGCGATGAACTGTCTTCGTCGACCGAGCCAGACCAGCGTTTCCTCGGTTTCCCCACTGGCCGCCGGCCTTCAGTTCTCCCAACGAATACCTTCCGCAGTCTTACAATCCTTGAGACCTCCGGTTCATCAATAATTTCATACAGCTCATGGTTGTATCAAATTCGCCATTGGTCCCCGTCTAGCTTCGCTCCGATTATGCGCCTCAGAACCCGTCGCTCAAAGGCGTTCAATATATTTGCGGTTGCTTGGGTTAAAGTCCATATTTCACACCCATAGCATAACACAGGACCTATCACAGATTTGTATTCTTGGAGCTTTGCTTTCCTGTGTATGCAGCTGGTCTTCAAGATCGTCAATACTGAATAAAATATTTTATTTGCGAGCTGTATTCTTCGGCGTATTTCGTCTCTTTCATTGCCCGTTTTCGTTATTTTGGCGCCTAAATATACAAATTGGCTAACATTTTCGATATTGTATTCGCCAAGTGTGATATTTTGTGTATTTTGGGTATTTTTCCTCGACTTCGTCATGAGCTTTGTTTTATTTTCGTTGATTTGTAGCCCTACTAGTTTTGCTTCGCTGTCGAGTTTCAGGAAGAGTTCTTTGGCAGTTGTTAGTGACCGTGACATAATGTTGATGTCGTCCGCATAGGCCACTACCTGGCTCGACTTGTATAGTAATGTATCTCGCGTATCGACCGGTAGCTTCCGTATGACGTACTCCAGAGCCAAATTGAATAGCAATGGGGCCAGCTCATCTCCCTGCTTTAGTCCGATATTTGTGTCAAAGGCATCGGTGAGTTGGTTATTGATGCGGACTTGGGAGGTTGTCGACGTCATTGTCATTTTGGTAAGACGGATCAATTTGGCTGTGATGCCAAAACCAAGCATTATTTGGTACAGTACGTCACGATCAATACTGTCGTATGCTTGCTTGAAGTCAACGAAAATTTGGTGTACGTCCCCTTTTAGGTACGAGTAGAACTCCCAGCGTTTTTCAAGTACCTGCTTGACCGTGAACAATTGGTCTGTTGTTGATCTACCTGCCCTAAAACCACCTTGATACTCCCCAATAACACTGTTGGCGTATGATCCGATTTTATTTTCTAAGATTTTAGAAAATATTTTGTACGCCATACAAAGTAGTTTTATGCCTCGATAATTTTCGCAGTGTAGCTTGTCACCTTTTTTGTGGATAGGAAATATCATTAGTTGGCTCCACTCTGTCGGCATATGTTCTTGTTGCCAAATGTACTGGATGACTTTGTGAATAGCTTGATGAACACTACTGCCACCATATTTGATGAGCTCCACTGGAATCTCAGGTACGTTTTTATTTGCATGACCACTAAAGCCGTGCACATCCGAATCGCTAGCGATTTATCCACAGACGGTTATCTCGGAGCATTTAGACATTTTATTTCACATCGCGGCATTTATGCATGCGTATATTCAGGCAACGGGTCAAATTTCGTCGGTGCCAACAAGCAATTGCCTGTTTTATATGCATTACTTAACTCTCAGAATTTTAAAGAGCAAGTAAACTCATTCGCAATGCAAAGAAATCTTGTTTGGCATTTTAATCCTCCTGAATCTCCGTATTTTGGCATTTCTCGGGAAGCGGCTGTCAAATCATTCAAGCGTAGTTTAGAACGTGTAATCGGCACGAAATTATTCACGTTTGAAGATATTTACATGCTAGTAGTTGAAATAGGAGCTATATTAAATTTTCGGCCGTTATATACCATATCTACCAATCCAAACAACCCTATAGCCATAACGCCAGGGCACATACTAATAGGTCGTCCTTTAACTGCCAGACGAAAATTTGATTAATGTTTCAGGAAATCGACTATCCATTTCCAAGTTCATCACTCGCATGCGGCAGAATTTCTGAAGGCGATGGCACACAGAATATTTGACCGAACTTCAAAAGAGGCAAAAATGGCTCGACGATAAAGGCGAAAACAAAAAGGGCTCAGTCGTTGTTCTAATTGATAAAAGGTTGCCGGCTAGAGAATGAGACTCTTAGACGAGATTTTTCCTGCAAGGGACGGAGTCAGTAGAATCATCACGGTCAGAATCAATCAAGAGTCATACCAAGGCAATGCGACCAGCCTCTGCCCATTGTCAACGAGGAAGCTTAATAAAAATTATTAGATTGGGTCCGAATCATGTCATAACTATGTAAAAAATTTACATTCACACACACATACCCACGCGTTTAAATTCCATAGCTCATTAATAACGTCGTAGCCCCCCGGCGGATGTTTCGCGTATCACGAAATTAACATATAAAGCGGTGACTCCCAATAACCCTATAAGGCAGTAACTCCAACTTGCTGTACCGGTGCGCGTTTCCACCTCAATAAACGAAAAATAATTAATCTTGTTAAATCCACGCACATATTTGTTCATCGCATAACACATGTTACGGATAAAATAGAAGGGCATCAACATTACCTCATCCCGAACACTATCATAGCATTCGCGTGACTCCATAAGTTAAGTAAGCTAAGCCGCACTCGACTAGGGTTTTGTTTGACACTTCTAATTGTACTCACAACAGTAGATTAAGTACGAATACTTGTAATTTTGCGTGGTAATGAACGTTAAAGACCGGAAGAGCAAAGAATATCCGTATCGTTTTGAAACAAAATGTTCTAAATGAATGAACTTTAACGAGCAGTTAAAATTGAAGCTACAGCAACAGACAGAGCCCATTTCCTTTGATGATTCAGGCCTAATGTCATGTTACGATAGAATCAACGCAGCATATGCAGTTTTAGTCCACACGCAAGATTTCCTCCTGAATGCAGAAAGTTTCTGCTTTTCAGAGCCAAACTAAAGGAGAAAGCAACAACTGGAAAGAAGACTCTTAGTTTAGTCGGAATTGGTGCATAAGTCAATTGAAATCGCAGTGTGTCGACGAGTTTTGATGTTTAGGTGATATTGCAATTATCCAAACTAAACAACCAGAAATGTCATCAGGCGAAGGGCAGACTATCGGTAATTCGAATCTGCAAAAGCAGGATCTATCACAATTGGATATCACCAAGTTGGCGTCACTTTCGCCAAGGTAATTTCCCGCCAGGCAACCAGCAATATTGGCACTATCGCGCATGTAGCGCACGGTAAATCAACAAAGCCACTTTGGGCATACAGACTGTTCGTTTCAAGAACGAACTCAAAAGGAATAACACTATCAAATTAGAACGTTTAACTGATAGTGAATTGACCGAATTGACTAATTCGCCGAGTAAACTTCGTAAATTCATACAACAACAGAACGAAATACGTCGCTACAACAAGGAAATCACAGCCCGAAACAGAATCAACAATTACTTGAGCAATTGGTCACACGATGAGAAGGTGAAACAAGCGAAAATCTGCCAATTTCTCGACATTGCACCGAACGATGAGAATTTCGTGGGTCTATGCACCGCAACGCACCAAGCACCAAAATATGTATATGTAGCTATTCAGACACGGTGAGCAATGTTTCCGTGTCGGGATCGAGCAAATAGTCGTCGGAGTTCAGCATGCCATTGAATTTGGTGTTCGATTTAAACGATTTTGTTATGGACACAGCTGAGGATTACTCGGGCTCTCCAGCTGCAAAGAAGCGCAAGGAAGAATACACAGAGGAAGCCATTCGCTCCGTCGAGGAAATCAATACGGAGCCGCATTTCCACATCAAATGGAAATATAACCCAGAAACACAAAACACATGGGAGCCACTGAGCAACGTTCGAGATTGCAACTTGCTGCCGGGCTTCATCAATGATATGGTGGAATTGTACAGCACTCCAATTTGGAGAATTTTAGAGGAAATTATAAACACGATTGAAGTGGGAAATGAACCGGTGAATGTGAAGAAAACTGACGAGTATGATTAGCGAGTGCAAAAGAAAAACATTTCACAGCACCTTAAACATATGTATACACACCTGAGAAGTATATTTCAGCTCGGAATACAAATAATCCACGGTGAATATTGAGGAAAACCGAGTGAACACCGTGACACTCGAAGTGCACTGCTTTAGGGCGAATCTTGGAAGGAATGAAGCATATTACGCCATCGACACGATTTTCCCGAAATAATAATTCCCCCTAAAAACTAATGTAAACAAGCATCACTGACGTTGTAAACTGTTAGTGAATCAGGTTCAGCCAATTCAGCCGAACTTGGAGTGATCGCCACCAGAGTGGAGCGGAAATCACGTTGCGGCAGAGAGAAACTGCTTCGCGAGAATAGAAAGAACCACGCTGAAGAAGTGGATGACCGGGGACAATGGTATTCGATCGAAGAGCGGGACATTTGCCGTTAGGAGGAGATAATAAAAGTGCGCGAAGAATGACGCGCCTCCTCTTTCTTTCTTCTTGGGTGTGGCGGAGCGAAAGTACTGGCGAAGCGGCGAGCGTAAAGAAGTGAACAAGCGGAAGATTTCGATATGAATCATCAAGTCCGTTGAGGCGACAAGCGATAAGCAGGTGAAGAAACGGAAGATTTGAGACGTTTAATCAATTGCGTTGGGGAAGACAAAAGTGCACCATCGGATGCGGACAGAGAAGGGGCCCCTTTTAGGTACGAGCAGAATTAAGTTTCTTTTAGAACTAAAGCAGATCGAGAGTTTGTTTGGATTTGGATTGAATTTGAATAATTAAACTGAAATTGATTTATTAAATTTATGCCTTTAGGAAAGAGGAAAAGAAAAAAGGTTAAATTTTTGTTTCAGATTGTGACGGGTGCGGCTTGAGTGGCAAGTCGTGGCTTATTAAAAAAAAAAGAAAAGTGAAATCAGAAGTGAATAGAAGTGTCCGGGAGTGACGTGGTGATTTTGATAGCTGGTCGGACGGTTAGGATTAGTGTTCGAGGGGAGTGTAGGAGGATCTGATAGGGAAGGAAATAGTGTCGAATTGTGAAGTTAGTGTAGTAGCTAGTGTGTGCTCGGTAGCTGGGGATCGGGTAAAGAGAGTGAAGAGTAACGTTAGTTGTTCCGGCAAGCCGTATTCTTGCTTGGCGGCTTATTGGGGCCTTGAAGGACAAGCGATTGGCGCCCCACTCCCGTCTCCGGACGAGCTAAACCGGGTCCGTAAGCCCGCCGGAGCACCCTAAATTCCCTGGGGGCCATAGTGACTCCCGTAGAATAATTGGGGGTGGAACACACACGTACGCAAGTACACGCTGTCGAACGAACCAAAACTCGTGTTCTCCTTCGGTTTCGGTTAGCCGTGATATCCACACGCAAAATCGTGAAGCGTTCCACATTTTAAGTTCAGTGCAGTTTAATCATGCAGTTTCATAATACAGTTAACTTCACGTGATTATTTAAATATAATGCTGTGCTTACAATGCAGTACGTATAATGCAGTAAATTCAGTGCAGTTTAATAGTGCGGCTTTATAATACAGACACACACACACATCACAATACTCACGGTGCTTTGACTCATGAATTGATTATAATCTAATTACTTTCAATTTTTCTTTTCACCGAGGGTTTTTTATGCCTTTCAAGACTTTTTCCCCTCTAATTTATGGGAGATAATCAAAAATTTAATCAAATTTTTTACTCCCAAGCGTGCATTTTGATTAGACCATCTCGTTTCCCTTTAAATACGAGTACTTTGTAGGATTAACCCACGATTTTGGTCGTACAGTCAGTTAATTGATCAGAATCACATTCTACTAAGGATAATTCCTGTTAAAGGGTAAATTTACTGATTTTCTGGGAAATTGTCTGGATGCTCGCTTTTTTTTTAATTATGTTTAATTTTACGAACATTCGGCAGTAAAATTTCGTTGCCACGGTTATCACAACTTTCTAGTTTATCACTCGGATAACAATTTCCCCGAAGATTGATGTTGTTAATCGCAACATTGTTATTAGTTAATTGAAACTTCCTGTATGCTTCATTAAGAAGGGATCTGAGAAACTTTTCAGATTTTATTTTTAACAATACAAAATTTTAATTTACGTTTTCTTCCTTTTCGTGAAGGTCCTTCGATCAGTTTGCCTAGGCGGACTGCTCGATTACTACACCTGAAAGAAGTATAATGCGCTTCACGTTGTTAACATATTTACTCCCACTATATATGTAAAAATCGATAACCATCCACAAAAACAATTTCCTAACTGTTCCCCAATCGTTTCTCATACTGTTATCGCTTATGTTGACATCCATTACTGGAGAGGGAAATAAACCATAAAATATAAAAGTCACGTTTTCCTATAATACTCCATCAAAATATTGCATTTCGGTTGGAATATGTTGGAAAAGTTCCGTGAAACGATTCTTTTATTGCTGCAGGAAGCTAAACGAGTCAAAATACTATTCAATGAATGTTTCCACGTGTTTACTTTCTCATCGGGAAATAAAATTTTCTTTTTTTTTCGCTTTTGAGCTATCAGATGTATGCTACAAATGTTGCAAGGAGTAGCTGAATTTCAACTTCATTTTCTATGGTTCAATAATATTTTTGTGGCTTCTCAAATGTGAAGCTTTCAGTTTTATTTGTGTAACAAGGAAACTTACATTCCAGAGGCTAGGAGCTATGGGAAACATTATTGTCATAGCAGACTTTTGGAAATATACTTAAAGTGATTTCTACCATATACAAGTGAAGAGACAATGCTGATGCTGAATGGAGCTTTAAATTTGATTGAGAAACTATATATTGCGAATTAAAAGTTGAGTAATATGTTAAAAAAATAGTAAACTTCACTTCTTTTTACTTTAGTTATTTATTTAATTTATATAGAATCTTTAGAACATTTAAATGAACTTGATCATCTTTACGCAAAAATCACCTGAATAATTACTCACATCAATTTTTTTCTTGTTCCAGGTAATCACGTGCATTGCAATTGCTTCTTAAAAACGTGTTAATTGGACATCAACGAGCAATGGATGTTTACTTGTCAATTGCGTGGTAGCAACTATTTGTTCTATTAATTTGCAAGAGTCCAAAATAAGTTTGTTAAAATACTTCACGGATAGATTTTTTGTGCGTCTATTTTTATGTGGTTTGTAGTTTAATGCACGATTTGATATTGCGTTTCGACGTGCAAATGTTGCTTTCAATGTTTAGTAGTTTGAAATGTAAAATGACACAAAACCAGCAAATTATTTTGCTATGATTATACACAGACCATTAAAATTTATAAATGCTTCGATTATTTTTGTAATTTTTGCTTCTCGTGTGCAAAGAAAGTTTAATTGTAAATGCAAATAATTTCACACTTGAAATGCATATATCCAGACCGAAATGAACAAAAGTTGCCTCTTTTTTCAATATGATAAAAAAATAATAAAATTTCTACAAATAGGATTTAGAGTATTGGATAAGTTTCACGTAAACAAACTTAACCCATTTCTTTTAACGACTTTAAATATGATAATAATAATAATAATTCTTTTAACGCCTGTGTAATTCTTATTGTCATATTATACTGTTCATGGGGGATTTAAATGGTTTTCCACATTTCTCATCCAATGAATCATGAAGGATTTATTTAAAAACTCACATTTCTGAATAATTTCATCATAATCGTTCTTCAAACATAACTTTTATGTACTAATTAATAAAATCTTGATGAACTAAATACAATATTCCTTCTGGAAAAATTTAAAATCAAAAAAATATTTATTTATTCGATTCTATAATTTATCAATCCCCGAATTTCAAAGGATCATTACGATGCTAAAATTATGGTGGCCCTTATAGTACGGGATCCGTAGGGAATCGACGTTCGACGATCAGGCAATCGAATGAAATCTTTTTTTAATTAAATGTGCTAGGAAAAGTAATGGTAACAGGTTGCCCCAAAAATCTGTTCAAGGCTATCTTTAATTGTATTCAATTTTAATTCAATTAATTTATTTCTCATACATATTCAATACAATACTTGTTTGAGAATAACAAAGTTATTGAGTGGTCAGGCTTAAGTTAGTCTTTTCATCTCTATTCTTATATGTATATGTACTACACTATGATAATACCTTATGATGTCGATACTTCATTTTTGAGCGAAAATCTTGATGCATATGTGAAAATCTCTTGATTGAGTATCAGATAAAACTTATATCTATGATATTTGTAATCGAATTCATTTTCACAAAATACTCCAACTGAAAGTAAAAATAAAAGCTTCCTTCTAATTTTGTGTATTTTATTTTTCTTCTCGAAATCGATTTTCGACCGTAATCATTCGGTCTTCTTCAGCGATTAATTTATATCGACTTACGTTCCTGATTATATACTAACTTCGTTTAAGGAAACTTACTTTAGATCATTAAAAGGTAACTAAAGAAATTCGCTTACGCTAATAAAAGGTAAGAAAGGATAGTTACAAAAATATTGTTTTAACAGAATTCAGAAAAAATATTATTTAATTAATTCAAATAGCCATGATCTGCAGTTTCCATCATCCTGATTCATAAACTTTTTCCTTTCCCGGGCAATTGCCAGGCTTTCCATCACATCCAATTCACGTATGCATCTAGCTTTCTTGATGACTGTTGCATCCTCTATTGTTATCTCGTGTCCCTTCGAAATAATATGTTCCTGAAAATCGAAGCTCTTTCCTTCTTCCTTGCTGCTACTGCTTCGGCTAGATGCTCCTTCATTCGCGCGCCAATGAGTCTCCTCGTTTGACCTATGTACACTTCTTCACACGTGGGGCATTCAATGCGATAGATACCTGATTTTTCGTGTGGTTCGTGTTTGTCCTTCGTTGATCCGAGAACGTTTTCGAGCTGGTTCTTGCTGCTTGATTCGATTAACCGCACTGAATTGATAAGTTAAAGCCTTCCAGTACGTTCTTTCGGTATTCGCATTTGATAATGTTGATCGCTCCTGTCGCTGTCTATTTATCTGGATCTTCTGTGCCATTCTCCTAATTTTCGAGGCCTTGAAGCCGTTTATTCTAGCTGTCTCAACAATGTACCTCATCTCCTTCTCTTTGGTTCCTTGCTTAACGGCAAATCGAGCATCCTGTGGATCGTGGCTCTGTACGGAGAAACTTTGATTTGCTGCGAATGATTTGATGTATTTGGAATCGTTCTCTGTGTGTGAATTGCTTTCCGGTATACATCGAAAGTTATATTTATTTGGCTCCTCCTTACTACTACTATATCTAGGAACGATAGCTTACCGTCTTTCTCCTCCTCCATCGTAAATTCTATATTCTTGTGGGCTCCATTTAGGTCAGCAAGCACCTTCTCCGCTTCACTACTTTTCACATACGTAAACACATGTTCCACAAATCGGACCCAATATTTTGGTAACTTGCCTTTCTCCTGCAGTCCCTCTTCTAATTTCGTCATAAATATTTCGCCGAAGAATGGTGAAAGTGGATTTCCCATCGCTACTCCTCCTTTAGTCTTATTAAATTTCTCCCTAAAGGTGAAATAATTTTCGGTCATGCAAAGTTTCGCAAGTGGATTCCCTGCTTATGCATTTTCTTGGTGAGAAAGCCATTCTTCTATGTATCCCAGTGGTCCCATCACCGGAATACTCTGGAATAGAGCTTTCACGTCGAAAGACACCATAATTTCGTCTCGCGCTGGTGGGCCAAATTTTAGAATTTTCTCAGAGAATTCTTCGGTGTTTTTTACCGATCTACTATTCATTTGAGTCATTCCCTTAAATTCATTCACCCACCATCTTGCCAGTTTTTGGGTCGATGCATTCATGGCCAAAATAATCTCACGCATTTTGTTCCCCTCTTTGTGTGTAGTAGGGTTGGTCACTCTAACTTTCGTCAATTCGCCAATTAATGACTCACAGCTTTTAATTATCCTTTCGAATCTCTCCATGGATTCATCTAACGGGCTCCGGTGTAGCTCGAAGAAATTACTGCTGCTTAGCTTTTGTAGAACCGCCTCATCATACTTGCTTTTATCCACCACAAGCACTGTATTTCCTTTATCTGCCTTGACAGAGTGAACAGGTTTCTTCTGCAATTCAACAACTATGCTCGCCTCTTCACTTTTTACTACCTTTTTTGCTCTTCTTATCGCCTCGGTTATATTATTCCTTGCCATCGTTTCCTGTGCTTCCGGTTTCTACGACGATGTCCTCTATAGGTATTTTTGATGGTTTTATAGCCTTTAGGGGGAAAGTTTATAAGACTAAAGGAGGAGTAGCGGTGGGAAATCCACTTTCAGCATTCTCCGGCGAGATATTTATGACGAAATTAGAAGAGGGACTGCACGAGAAAGGCCAGCTACCAAAATATTGGGTCCGATTTGTGGAAGATGTGTTTACGTATGTGAAAAGGAGTGACGCGGAGAAGGTGCTTGCTGACCTAAGTCGTGCCCACAAGAATATAGTATTCACGATGGAGGAAGAGAAAGACGGTAAATTATCGTTCCTAGATACAGTGGTAAGGAGAACTCAAACAAATATAACTTTCGATGTATACCGGAAAGCAACTGATACACAGAGAACGATTCCAAACACATCAAAAATTTGATTAATTTATATTTGATTCGATTTCGAGTGCGGATCTAAACGTGCGGCTGTCATTAAAGCCGACATTCCTATCAGATGTGCAAACCACTGAGCATCCAGCCAAGGATACAAACTTAATGCTCAACCGTCGCAAACTTCTTCACACTTACGCATATCCAGCAGAGATGCATACATGCCACTAAAGAGGAACGAGCTGAGTAACGAATCCAGAAATGCTGCTAAGGCAGCAATTGCACGCATGAAAAGTAAGACACGCGCGAATTTAACACTTCATTGGTGGCAAATAAAGTACAAGTAAAGCGTGAACTTGAGGTGGAACGCAAATTAAAAGTAGCAGCAGCGGGAAACGTTGAACATAAAGAACCAGATTCATCGGAAAATAAACACCTAGCATGTCAAAGCGTATATTTTCGTAGTACGCCAATCAGTGGCGACATTTTCCCAAGGCGGTAATGATTTGTGATGGAGAATTACTCTAAGTTCAGCGTCCACAAGTAAGAACTTTGTCGTTGATTACTCTGCGAGGACCAAACGGTTTTCTATCGTGACGAAACACGGATACATTTTTTGAATATCTTACCTCCTCTCCTGACTGGCTAACGACACCGTGCCGAAGCACACCATTCACTTGTTCACACAAATTCAGTAATATCCACCATGGAAATCTAAATGAACAAAATCGCGAAATTTCCGAGGAGAGATACGACAACCAAAATTACGTGGAACTGGTGGATATACGAGTATATAAACGCACGACACTCCACGCGGTGGATCGGCGATAAAACTACCGGCGGGGACGAGAAAACTGGGAAATATTAGCGCCCAGCTCAAGAAAAAGGTAAAGCGAAGATTTTCGACGAAATCCTCATCACGCGTCACGATGTAAATAAACATTACTGACAGTTTGAACTGTCAATCAAATGCATTCAGCGCGTAATGCACTTAGTTCCCACTAAGATCGCCATCGAGTGGAACTCGTTGTGAGTGAAATCAAAGCGAGGAGAACTACTCCGACAAACGGATAAAACCACTCCTGAAACATGATTTTCCTGGTGGACCGGAGGAAAAACGGTAACCCGCAGGTTATTTAAGCCCGGGAAGGTTGGCGCGCTTTCGCCTTTTTTGTTGGGACTTTTCGATCATCTGGCAGAGGATTAAACGGAGCGGTATTCGGCAAGGAAATTTTCTTAAAGTGAAAACAAAATTTGGGTTTTGTAGCAAGGGATTGGGATGAGACAACTGAGTCCCGTGAGTGGCGATATTAAAAAAACGGAAGAAAGAGGTCTCTTGCTAGAGTAGGGATCAAACAAATGTAAGTGGCTTGAATTTATTTTATCCGAGGAAATTTTATATTGAACGAGTTTGTTATAAAATATAGAATATTCCTCAGAAGTTGACTAAAGATAAGATTCGATTTTTCTTGCCTTGCTACCATATAAATACATTCCTTCTCAGCTGTGAAAGGTGCGGCTGGGGAATTCTTTTCCCGAGACGGTGATTAGGCAGGAAGACCTGGGAAAATTACTTGGGGTGGTAGTGTTCGGCGGGTGCAGTGAACATTAGTGTCGTTTCAGTTCTACCTCGGGTTGTCGGTGTTAGGAGATAAGGAGGGCGTTAAGTTCGGTTGCCCTGGTGTGGGAAACTACGAGTTTTGCGTGGCGGTGTAATATTCTATCTCATTCTGTGTGGTAGGGTTCTTGGAAGGTGATCCTCGCGGCTAGGTGGCGGCGAGCACCAAAACGTGCACAAGTGATAATTTCGCTCCGGACGGTCGTCTTCTCGTTCAGATGACCCCTTTGGAGAATCGGAGAATCGAACAAGTGGCACCCACGCCCGTCTTCGGGTGAGTTAGTTGGATTGTTGGAGCCTCAGCCGGAGTAGCCCCAATATATCGGTGGGGCAGCAAGGGAATAGGTAATAACTTGGCTCACTGAAGAATTTCATTTTCCGGCCGATGACAAACTATGTAAGGTATTGACGAGAGGGTTATTTAGTATGGTGAACGAAAGTTTGAAATTGGCAAACAGTTTGTTGCATCTCTCGTTAATTGTATCCATTCCGGTTAATTGTATCCATCCCGGATATTTTATGCAGCTGGCTAATCGATGGCCACAAAGGAAGGTTTAAAATGAGTTTAAGTACTTTATCCTGTGAGGTCTGCATTTTTGCAAAGCTGGATTTTGCTACAGTAGTAAGTACAGAAGTACAGAACAGAAGTAACTTATTTTCTAATAATATTAAAAGCAAATTTCTATTGATTAATGGGTATTAGAATTTAATCAATGAACTACTCTTTCGTTGGCAGTCTAGAGTATGCGCTTTTAAGGTAGGTTTCCTATCAAGAATAAAACCTAGATATTTAACAGTATCGTTCCAGTCAATACTTTCACCGTGGCACCTAATAGGCAGGAATAGACAGGGAGGTATTTCGAGGCTCTTCACTTTGTGAAGAATATTGGCTATGTTTTCTTGCTATTCACTTTTATTTCCCACGAGGAATAATATTCATCTAGCTTCTTTAGACCTTTTTCGAAACTTTCTGTGATCATTTTAGGACCGTCACGTGAGGTATAAAGTGCTGTGTCATTAGCATAAAAAGCAAGCTCACTCTATGGGACACTGGGAATATCACTAGTGTAAAAACAATATTATAGAGTGTTAGGCTTAGTACAGATCCTTGTGGTGCACCTGCTGTCGAAGAGTATTTAACCCTCCGTAAGATGCGGCTCATCGTTTAGCTTCTCTTTCACCTTCCGTTCTGGGAACAGCTTCTTCGAAATAGCCTCTAAACTTTATACGATGAAAGTGCCCAAATCACCAGTCGTTCAGTTGTTTTCGTCCAGTGTCCCCAAGCAGCGTTTGACCTGTCAGGCTCACTGTGCCTAAAATCGTTTGTTATTTTAAGTTGAGTATTTTTGCTCTTTCTTTTTATTTTTTATTCAATTCATTCATGTTAGCTTAGAAATACAGCTTTATTTCAGATGTTAGTTACATAATTTTTGAGGTTGTTTTACGGTAAGAGTCCCGCTCAAGCTAACTGCGCCCGATCTCGATTTTATGTGCGCATATTTATAGTTTCTTCCTTCTTTTTGCAGACTTTCAGCCGAAATGGACGGTAAAATGATTAATTTGTTCAACTTGATTTTGCTTGTAGCAAATAGAGGATTTCTCATGCAAGAAGATGAAGGCCCTGCTGCAAAGGAAGATCTTGGGAAGAAAGTGATATCGCTTCTCATTAAGTTGCGGATCGTGAAGGAGATTCAAATAGCGAGCAAGATGAGTTGTCATCTGATGAAGGGAAACCACGCGATACAAATTAACAATTTTATTTAGCACGGAATAAAAAAACATAAAACGATATACTGGTGCTCAAAATATTATAACGCACCTTCCTGGAGTAATTGAAATGCTAAGTTTGCTTAATCACCGATTAAGTGTTGGAGTAATCACATATGAAATTTCCGAGGTGATTGTGAATCTTTCGAATCGACTCTATTAAGCATACATGTTCAAGGGAGGGAGATTTCAGACACACAGACCCAATTGATCTGAAGGCTTCTATTGGATTTTTGTACCTTGCAGGGGTTTATTAATCATATCCTTAACAACTAGAGGAAATCTGGAGAAAGAGGAAAAGATGGGGTTGAAAAATTTGGTCTCATTTTAAATATGAAAGGTTAAAACCTTGATTCATGTCCTCCATTTTGATGTGTAATGACAAGAAATGAGCGGGAAGCAGTTGCTCGACTTGCTCGCATTCAACAAGTTTTTGGAAATTCGTTGTGAATTGCCAGAAGAGTTATTGCCCTAGCGAAAATGTCTTCTTCTTTTTGTTTGTAGCACTACAGCCCCTCTCGGCCCTTCGCAACTGTCTCTGTCTATTGATCGCGTCCTCATATTTTGAAATCCAAACGGTGTTTAACCGTCTTCGTCGACTGAGTCAGACCAATGTTTCTTCGGTTTCCCCGCCGGTCTCCGGCCTTCAGTTCTCCCAACAATACCTTTTTGAGTAATCGTTGTTCGTCCATACAATTCACGTGGCCAGCCCATTGCATCTTTCGCAGTCTTACAGTCGTGGAAACGTCCGGCTCGTCAAAAATTTCATATCTCATAGTTGTATAGAATTCGCCATTGATCCCCGTCTATCTTCGCTTTGAATATTCGCCTCAGGGCCCGTCGCTCAAAGGCGTTCTATATATTCGCGAATGCTTGGGTTAGGGTCCATGTTTCACACGAATAGCATAATACAGGTCTTATCAGTTTGTATACTTGGAGCCTTGTTTCCCTGTGTATGCAGCTAGTCTTCAAGATCGTAAAAATTGAATAGAAAATTTTATTTGCGAGTTGTATTCTTAGGCGTATTTCGTCTCTTTCATGACCGGTTCTCGTTATTTTGGCGCCTAAATACACGAACCCGTCCACATTTTCAAACCTGTGTCCATGATATATTGTGTATTTGAGTTATTTTTTCAAACAACGGTATGAGCTTTCTTTTATTCTCATTGATTTGTAGTCCTACTAGTCATGTTTCGCTGTCGAGTTTCAGGAAGAGTTCTTTGGCAGTTGTTAATGACCGTGACAAAATGTTGATGTCGTCCGCATAGGCTACTACTTGGCTCGACTTTTATAGTAATGTACCTCATGTATCGACAGGTAACTTCCTTTTGACCCGATATTTCCATCAAAGGCATGCTTGAGCCCGATATTTCCATCAAAGGCATCGGTGAGTTGGTTTTTGATGCGAACTTGGAAGGTCGTCGATGTCATTGTTATTTTGGTAAGACGGACTTATTTGGCTGGAATGCCAAAGAAGAGCATTATTTGGTACAGTACGTTACGATCAATACTGTCGTATGCTTGCTTATAGTCAAGGAAAAGTTGGTGCACGTCAATGTTGAACACCCAGCATTTTTCAAGTACCTGCTTGACAGTGAACAATTGGTCTTTCATCGATCTACCTGATCCAAAACCACCTCGATACTCCCCAATAATACAGTTGGCGTATGATCCGATTTTATTGTCTAAGGTATTTCAAAATATTTTCTACGCCGTTCAAAGCAGTGATATGCCGCTATAATTTTCGCACTGTAGCTTGTCACCTTTTTTGTGAATAGGGAATATAATTGGTTGGCTCCACTCTTTCTGCATATGTTCTTGTTGCTAAATGTGCTGGATGACCACTACTGCCACCATATTGATGAACACTACTGCCACCATATTTGATGAGCTCCACTGGAATCTCATTGATGCTCGGCGCTTTATTATTCTTTTAGGCTTTGATGATGGAACAAACTTCATCCATGGTTGGTATGCCGCTATAATTTTCGCACTGTAGCTTGTCACCTTTTTTGTGGATAGGGAATATAATTGGTTGGCTCCACTCTTTCTGCATATGTTCTTGTTGCTAAATGTGCTGGATGACCACTACTGCCACCATATTGATGAACACTACTGCCACCATATTTGATGAGCTCCACTGGAATCTCATTGATGCTCGGCGCTTTATTATTCTTTTAGGCTTTGATGATGGAACAAACTTCATCCCTCCGAACCCATCTATGGACTCCGGTGTCCTGGAGCTGTGCGAAGGATTAAGGAGGTTCTTGAAATATGATGCCCAGCTTTCCTTAATCTTGGGTTCATCAGCGATGATATTGCCGATGTTTTCACGACAGAGCGTGGTTTTGGGCTGATAACCACGTGCCAGGCTTTTCACTACTTTGTATGCTTGTCTTGTGTTGTTGCTTGCTAAACTTACATCTATATTTCTCAGTTGGTCGTCATAGTATTTTCTTCTCTTAATTTTAATTATCTTATTCGCTACGCTTCTGTGATTTTCATTGTGTTCTCTCTTCGTCCTGGGTTTCCAACCTACGTATTCTTTGCACGCTTGATTCTTTTTATGTAACGCATTCTGGCACAACCGATAATTTCTTTTGCGCCGGGCTTGGAGTCCGATCGTCTGTTTTCACTTCCATCCAGAGCTCGTTACTCGTCTTTAACGATGCGTCTAATAAGATGGGAGCCAGCTGGTTGTCGAGGGTCTGCGTGAAATTTTTCGCCACAGACGCGGTTTGGAGACTTTCGATGTAAAATTTTTGTAGACATGATTTATATCGGTCAAACAAAACGATTAGCGAAAATCAGGTGGCAAGAACACATCAAAGAAGCGGAGCAAATTACAAAACGAGGTTCAACGGAAACAGCAAGATCTGCGGTAGCGAGTCATATGATTGAAGAGAAACATAAAATTACGTGGGAGAATCTGGAAATAGCGCAGGAAGTAGGAGATTGGAAGAAACTAGATACATGCGAAAGTCTATGGATATTGCGAGTCCCGGAAGAAAAAAGGATGAACACGGACATTGGCAACGGGTACAGTAGCTTATTGAAGTTAGTGTAATTGTCATAAGACAATCTTGTAATTGTAATAAGTTACTTGCCTGTAAAATCCTTTAGGCTGGTCACCTTAATTACCCTTTAAATAACCATTACTAAGAAAGACCTTTAATTACCTTGTGTAGAACCGAATGTAACTTTTGCTATAAAAGCCAATGTAAATTGGATATAGTCTCAAAAAATTGCCATTGAGGATGGAGACAATTAGTCGCCGTCATATTGGTATATGGTAGAAAATAAAAATAGTGCTTGTTAAGGAACATTTTAATGTTTCATTTATTTTGGGCACTATTAATCCAAAAATGGGTACTGTAAACTAACCCCTTTTCTAAAGGAATTAATTAAAAACTGACGCAATAAAAGAAAAAATAACTATGTGACAAGATAAAAGGTAAATTCGAAATATGATGCAGGGATAAGCAAAAAAAAAGAAATTAACGTACCTTGTTGATGCTGCTGAGCGCTCGGCAACTGAGGGAGGTACTGAAAATAACTTCAGTTTGAGAAATTAACGTTACGGCCACTTTCCAACAATGATAAACGCTCTTTTCGGAGCCCTGGCGCTGCTTTTAACCTTCGCTGATCACCTGTCAGGTAATAATAAAATTCAAACGCCAGATTCATTAAAAAATTAAAAATTTTCGTAAAGGAAACTTTCTCTTTTTACAGTTTTTTCTCGTTTTTTCCGGATTTTCAATTCCGACACTTGACGGACTTATTTTTTAACTGTTCACTGCGTCTAACAAAACTCGTATTCACTGTTACACTGTACTAATTTTATTTCAGATTTAGATTTTATCTAGATTTTATCGGAATGTCGCTTAAACCATCAATAATTTATTTTGTATTCACTCCCTTCAATTTAGTTTTTCTTTTCGTTTAGCTAATTAAACACTATGCGACACAAAAAATGCAAGTTATACACAAGCCTTTTGCTTTTACTTTAGTCTAACACCCGCGCTCAATTTCCACTCCCATATCCCGCCAGCAAAGTTTTCCTTTTTCTTTCAATTGCAATCACCCCCAAACTTCCGTCGCCAACTTTCGATAATCTCTTCGACTGAAAACTTACGTCCCCGATTCCAAATAAAAACTAACTCCTAATTCTGCAACTCTTTTTCCTAATTCTCGCTGTCGTACAGAGGTAACGTTATATGCAAATTGTCATACACACGGAAACAATTGTTTTTGACGAAATTAAAAAGAGTTTTCCTGCGCCTGGAGGAACTTGAGCCTAGGGTTCCAGTAGACCCCACCGCACTAGCACCTAAGCCATCTTTCGATAAACTCTCATCCATCGAACAGGCAAGACCAATTGTGTAAGACATTTTAATGCTTGCATTTATAGTTTTTTTAATTGGCAATGGTATACTCGTGAAATGTTGTTAGTAGGAAGGGATGAATGAATTTTTGTTAGTGTAGTAACGTATAAAATTTTGCTAGTGGGAAATAAAGAATGGAATTTTGTTAGTGGGAAAGATAGGAGTGTTAAAGTCTTTGTATTTTAAGCAATAGGAGTCGAAATAAAAAATTAATGAGGATGGCAAATAAAAGAAAAGGTAAATGCTCAGTTATTTTAATATATAAAAAAAGGGGAAAAAAGAATAGGAGTCCCGGAAGGAATGTGGAAGTAAATTCGTGAAAGAGAGATTGCCGGTACGACCGTAATTCGGAATAATTGCTTAGAATATAGTTTAACGAAATTAATGAAAAGTCAATCTCTCAGGCATGAAGTGCCTGAAGACGAGAGTTTTTGAGGCGCACCTGACGCAGGATTAAATAGGGCAAGAAAAAGTGGTACCTGCACCTATCAACTAACCAAATAAATTATACAACAAAATGAAGTTAAATTTCATTGCAAATAGACCGTATAAGGTTGCATATGAAAAACCGTACAATAGTGAGGGTTGTAAAAGACTGCGATGTATGAAAATTTTCAAGTATCTACTCTATTCGGGAACAGTACGATAGAGGTAGACACAGTACAGCAGCTGCTCGTTCTACGTCTTCCGATCGAAATTATGCGGGAGAAAGAGTGAGAGAGAGTCAATGCGTTTTATCAAATGCGATAGAGGAACAGGGAGCGAAGCAACTTGGTACCTCCTTTTGTGATGTATGAAAGAGTGTGTGTTGGCTTTAGTCCCAAAAAGCTTCTTTACCGAAAGAACGGCCCAGGGAAGAAAAAGGCTAATTGGCGCTAATTTAACCCCAATTTAGCTAACTTGCTCCCTTGCGCCAAAACCCAATCCTTGTATGAGCCTGAGGGCATAGAATCGGCAACATCTCTCTCTGAATTTGAACACTCAGGATCGACAATATCTGTCGGTTGATTCACAGCTAAAGTTTGGCTGGTTTTCAGCGTACAACACAAGTTGAAAACTGGATACAGCAAATTTTTCGAGTCTCAAATTAGTTGCCCAGTCTTAGGTTTATATCAAAGCACTTTTTTTTATTAAATATCTATTCCAGGAATTGTATTCCCTTTAGCTGCGAAGTGTGGATATACCTTTCCGGTTCATTTTCATTTTTCAACAAATCTAATAAGCATATTCAGATTATAGGTCAAACAAATCACAAACCACCTTTATCAACATCGACGAAACCCAATACTAAAATGTAAATCACAATCATAAATTATCAGAACACTGTAGGGATTCATTAACTCCGAACGACAAAGTATCTACCACACATTACTCGGGAGACTATTCACAAATTTTCTGCCCCAAAAAGCATTCGCCGCTCAATTGGTGACCATAGGTGCCTGCTCCAATTTCATTTTCCCAACAAAAAATCTCTATTTGCATTCAATTTAACCTTTCACGTAACAAAATCCCGGAACCAAATACATTTTGCTGGCCTTTTGCCAAAAACTTAGCTTGTACATCGTCACAGGATGGCATTGTGAGGGTCTGGACACAAAAAACACGATTCGTTTACCTTCTATGCTAGACTTTCATTTCATATTCATCTCTAGTATATGAGTTATACTACTTGTATAGTCATTCGTTTTTCATTTCGTACAGTTCTTCCTTTCCGGACTATCAAATAGAAATTAATGTTTGTTGGAAAAGCTTGCACGAAAATTTCGAATGGTTAGATGAATGTCTGTTGGGAATAAAAGTTCTTAATAATTGACCTTTCTTTCCCTTTCTCTCAACTTTTTAATGAGGACTTGAAATTCAAAATCTCTAAAAATATTCTTGAAATAAATTTTAGAATAGCAGAATCTTTCAACTTTACTAAAAATCTTTAAAAAAATGGTTTCCCACAAATTTCCAACCCTTTAATAAATTCCTTTTCAACGAAAAACCCTGTCCATGCGGCATTCCAATTTATTAGAAAAAAACGACGTTTTTATCTTCTAATTCGTGTGCATCCGCAACTCAACTGAGATAAGCGCAAAGTGATACCCTCATCATTCCACTAATCCTCAAGAATTTATCCTGCAAAATTGCAGGAATTACATTTTTGCGGAGATTTTAACACAAAATGAAGAGATCTACAGGAACGGTATCATTCAGTGATGAAAATTCCATTCCCGTAAAGATTTATGTATCTAGGTAAGAAGACGAATAGGGTGGAATAGTGAAGTTCAGATTGAGATAATAGGACAGTTTTTCAATTACAGTCTGGTATAATTGATTCAACAACATTTTCATGAATAATTCATTGCAATAGGAAAATGCTACGTTTTCAATAGCAGGTTGATAGCTCCATCGGAAATTTTACAGCTCAGTGAATTATTCGTTGCAGATTTTATGATGTAATGTTCTGATTTAATTTGCATTCAGTCCAATGCTTGTGTTTATGGTCGTGTAAATGATAGATGCTTCCCATGAATACTTGTAAATCATTTAAGTGCGTAAGATTCAAGGCAAACAGATGCCATAACTCAATTTAAACATTATAAGAGGTATATTTGTTAACACCATGACCATTGATAGCATCCGGAGGCACAAATTGAGCTGGACCTTTGTGTTTTTTGGCCTGTATATCTGATTGAATGCTTCGGCGTTGAACATTTGCTTTTATCCTCATCTTACTGAGCATTGTACCAACCTCTTCACGAAAATCAGCCGATGTCAACAGTGATTCATCCATTTTCTTGATCTTATGAACTCGTTTGTATAGTAACCAGGCATTTGACATGTCAAGGTCCAAAAAAATGGTAAAACATGCGAATCTGCCACCTCTTGCCCCACAATTTTATTTTATACCTACCCGTTATGCTGTCAATAAGATGACAGTTATATTCTTCCACCACTTTTGGTCTATCAATAGTCACATACGCCTTATGGCTCTTGTCATATCTAGATACTTGTAATTTGGGTGGTTCACCCACAAAACTGGACGCAAGTGTGACTATTTTGTTGCCCTTCCAGGCCACTGTAGATATTCAATTCTTTCAATACAGGCAACTTACGCGACTAAATAGCCACGTTCTTTTTTGGCGATTACTTCTTCTGTGGGTAGTTTACAGTTAGGTATACGGTTACGTCGAATGGCTCCCAAGCTCAATATTCCTTGTTTAGCGACATATTCTTATAGTTGTAGGGACGTGAAGTGATTGTCAAAATATAGGCGGTAGTTTTGATTGGGTGGTACTTCACGAGTTAGCCTAATGTCAACATTTGATGCAGGCTCTAAATTGGACTCATTTGACGCAATTACGTTCTCACTTCCTGTTTCGGGCTCAAACTTGAATGCAATACCGCTGTAGCCCTACTTATGGGCTTCTTTGGATTGTATCTTTTCAGGTTATTTCTCGGTTTCGTGGAACAAACCTGCTCATCCACGCTTACGAACTTCTCGAAAGGGACCTTAAGGAAAGTTTCATTTAGCTTTGTCATAATTGGTCAGATTTTGAACGGGATCGTGATCTGCATGATCGAGAGGAACCATTTCGGAGTTGTCATTAAAATGAATGAATCGTCTGACTTTTTCAAATTGATTCACTGACATTGTTTCTTTAACTAGAGGTGTTCCCAAACTGTCACTCCAATCTTTTGTAACTCTTGCATGTATCAACGACATAATACAAACCAGCCCAATAAATTGCTGGAGGTCGGTTTCTGTGACCCGGAATGTCATATAAATATCTTTTTGCACGATATATAGATAAGTTCGGCTTGCAATTTTTCCAAAAAGCTCCTTTGGAAATATTTTGAAGAAGAACTATACTGGGCTATTAAGTTCCAGAAACTCTGCTGGCAAGTTTTCGCTACCAGTAAAGCATAATTGCTGCTCATTTAGCTCGAGGCTCTTCTCTTTCCGGCTTAGATTAAATTTTTGCTTAGCTTGAGTGCATCCTAATGGACGAGGTCAAGATGATGATCCTGTTTGAGGTAGAGTGTAAGTAGGGGCTGGTAGTTAGGAAGTGGTATTTGTACTCTGAATATTTTCAATGAAAGTATCAATTTCCACTCCATCAACCTCTTCAAAATCACCTTCTTCCATTGGCTCCTCTGGATCAGGAACAATATCAGGATCTACTATTCTGTCATCATCATCGTCAAACCCATCTTCACTGTCTGCGTAATCAATGAGAAACTTCAATATTTCGTCTTCTCATAGACCTCTGGCAGCCATCCTGTAACAACGATATAGTAGTGCTAAATTTATGACACTAGATGCACTTAGTAATGCAATATACCAGAGCTGGTACACGCCATAAACAACAATTATTTTCAAACTATACCGAAAACTATTCAATACCTCCGATAAAAAGCAAAAAAATACACTATACTATAAGCTATATTTAGAACTTGAAGTGCATTTTATTCAAGAGCGGGAACTGTGCTTTATAACCGAAATAGTCTTTTCCATTATATTTTTGAAGCAAAAATTTGGAATGTTTCAGTACTGTCCCATGATCACATAAAGGGTTAAAAAACAATTATCGTCTTCAGACTAATAAATTAAAAAAAACACCCTTGTGAAGACACTTTTTGGCTCGAACCAAGGGCCTCTAGCATGCGGGGTGAGTGTTCTAACCATACACTATATGGACAGTTATAATACGTTCTGGTCTGAAATCAGAACGTATCGCAGCTGGGACACACGGCCTAAGCGTGATATTGAGCACATCACGAAGAACTATGTGCTTGTGTAGGCTTGGTGTTCAGGGACTAGATTGTTTAGTGTATACCTAACGCCGAACGAATTGATATCGTCTTTCTACCTACTCGTTAGGGGAGACTCGAATGCCAAAGCAATCGAATGGGCGATCCGCGGGGAAAACGAGTCCTAGAGATGGCGGCCAGGATTAAGCTGATCGTGTTGAGCACCATGCTGACTTTCCACCGTATGTGTTGTGAAGGAACCCTCATCATCATCTACGGTGCGACCGCCCAAGCTGTGCCTTAACCTCCACGATTAATCTCCTTTAATCACCATGACTCGGCAAACTCTACCCTTCAATATTGCTTTGGGTTGCCGGATTTCTTCCATTCTTTGTACAGCTCGCTCATTGCGATTTGCGTAACATTACGCAGGCAGATACAGGCGGTACGTCACATAATTAATACAACTAAACTTTCTAATCTAGTTTCTACTCTGTTCCTTATTTCAGTGACGGCGACTTCGTTCAAATATGTCCACTATTCCTTGGGATTCGCTTGTCAAGGCTCATGTTTCACTCCCATGTAGCATCACAGGTTTAACTAGTGATTTGTAAATACGGAGATTATTTTGTCTGTGCATAACTCTAAACTTTAGAGTGGAAACTACAGAATAAAAGTTTTTATTTGCAGTGTCTATGTGGCATCCGACGTTACCAGCGGCTGCCGCCACATTGTTCACAACACATCAAGAACGGTACTAACGATGACAAAAACGCCGATGAATACAATGACAGTGAAGATGGACAAAAAATGGAGATTAACAGAGAGTTTTGTCCAAATTGACATTCTTGGGCATTCAAGCGCAGCAAAAAAATGATAGGAACGCCGAAATGTCCTAAAAAGGAAGAGCAGGAAACACTGCAGGACGTGCCATGTGTTCGAGCAGTGGGGGAAATATAAAGAGCATCGAGAATTCGATGTTTACTGCTGCGATTGCTACCGAAGCGACCAAAGCAAGGGTCTTATATCCCGTAGTAATAACGAACCATCCTGAAGTCCACAAAAAGATTACGGCAGGGAAAGAAAAGAGTGACCAGACAAAAAATGCACCGTTGTGTGATTTTATCGCCACAGTCGAAAATGAGGCAGGAGTACTGTGCTCGGAAACGGAAGCCGATAACCCCTCCCAGGAATGGTAGTCGTAAAATACAATTGCCGCCCAGTGACATGAAGAAGAAAGGCTAATCCTAAAAGCGGAAGATGTTCTAAAAAGAGTACAATCTGCATGCGACATGCGGAGTAAAGATTGGGCTTCTTGAACCAGACGTACTCCCACAACGCGTAAGGGATTACGGGGGGAGCTGATTAAAGGCCAAAGAGGACCAGCAGGCTAAAAAAGAGCCCAATGCTAAAGGAACGCTGAGGCCTAAGCCTCAAGGAGACGCGTAGATAGCTCCACCATCAATCATAAATAAAAATGGCGTCTAGCTCAATCGAAGGAAATCGGGATGGAAAAAGGAAGGAAGAGGCACTTGATGGGCGTGAAACGCCAGATCAGGGGTTCTAGACAGTGCTGAAAAAAGGAGTGAAAAAAGCCGCAAAGAAACTCCTTTAAAAATGGCCAGAAAATAAAGTTTGCACGTAAGCTCAACAAGAAACAAGTTGGGTAAACAGACCTACGCTCATATCAGAAGGGTTTTGTATTCAATTTTCAAAATGCAGTCACCAGATTGAATAAAGTCAAGAAGCATGTCAATGACGATTTTATTGGAGAAACTATGAAATTCGAAGATCATACTATTATTAACAAAGGTGAACGAATTTAGACTTCTGAGGTTTTTTTATTGTTACACTCATAAATATCTTATTTCAGATGTCCATTCGCGAGGGAGGAAACACATTTTTCATGTATTTCCCCCCTGTGCCCCACTGAAGCAAAAGCTGACAGTTTAAGAACTGTTTTGAAAAGCTCCCATGTAAACTTTTATTTCATACTCATATCGGCTATGTTTGATGAATTTTATTTTTCAGGGGCCACTCTCCTGTACTGTTATCATCGAGTAATGGCCAATTTTTTCGAATCCTAGAGTGGTTACAAAGCCCTTTTGCTAGGAGCTCTCTCCCGCCTCCTTGACTTGTTTCACTTATGAGTATTAATTGTTGGTACTCATCTTCAGTCATTCATTAAATTGAATCAAGTGTTCAAAGCATGCACCTTAAACGTTGAAGTTGGGAAAAAATAACTCAAAATTATTCAATCTTCGCATTTAAAACAGCCACTATTTTGTTTTACGATTACTGATACCACTAGCTGAACTGATTCTCAAAGATATTCATGACACCTATCATTCCTGAAATTTTCATGCAAATCCTAGCAAAACTGTAGTGTCTGAGTTGTTAAAAAGCGCATGTTGTTCCATAGCCATATGTTGCCATAGTAATACATGCAGCGCATATTGTTTCATAGTAATACAGGAAATTTCAAACCGCTAGAACTTCGCTGAATATGATTCAATTCTTATGAAACTTGCAGGGTAAATCAATCTTATAAATAGTCATCTGTGTACTGAATTTCATTGAATTTAAGGGTACCGGTAAGATTTTATTCAAGAAAACATGATATCGATAAATCATACTATTACTAACAAAGTTGAATGAATTGCGACTTCTCACGTATTTGTTGTTGTTTTACTCATCAAGGCCTACATTCTTGATTTTTTCAGAATTTTCGGATCACAGGTGTCCAACCGCGAGGGGGGGGGGGGACAGAAATTTTTCGTGTATTTCCCCTCCTTGTGTGCCCCTCGAAGCAAACTATGCCGAACTAAGACCTGTTTTGAAAAGTTCTCATCAAGACCTTTCATTTGATACCCATATCGGCTACCTTCAATGAAATTTTTTTTTCGGGGGGTCACTCCCCTACATGGGGAGACCCCCCCTTAAAAACCTTATACAATTTTTCGGTAGTTGAACTTTGAAGAGAGCACCACTTTACACCTACATACAAAATTTGATGCTTCTAGCTTAAGTAGTTTCCGAGAAAAACTGCTGTGACACACGGACGGACGGACAGACAGACGGACAGACGGACAGACGGACAGACAGGACGCGATTTTAGAAGGGTTTTGTAAAATTATTTTACAAAACCCTAAAAAGGGCTGATACGAAATAAGAAAGAAGGACGCCACGACAAAGACCACGGCAGCAGGCACTGCTGATTCTACGCAGAAATTCTGCGGGATATCATGGGAAATGTAAGACCCGAAGACACCAACACTGCTACTACAGCAGTACGAGCAACCCGGCTGGGCCCCATACCGGTCGAATTCAGAGCAGGAGCCGACGATAAAGAAGTATATTGCAACACAGTAAAGAAATTCCTTGGCTAATGTGCAACTATAGCCTCGCTCGAGCCGGTGGCGACGATCAAAATAAGAAAAATCACTGTCGCAGACCTGGCCATCAAAAGGGAGTTCTCTAGCGTGGGTAGGATCTAAGCAAGGCTGGCACCAGAAAACTATGGGGCCATCATGGCTTGAGCGGAAAGGGCAAAGTAGCAATAGGATGGGTTGTCTGTATGATACGGCGTAAAACACCGCCTCTTCAATGCTTCAAATGTCTTAGCTATGGTCACACCACACAAGTGTGCAAAGGACCTGAAAGAAGTTCACTATGTTACATAATAAAAGAAAAGGGTGTATAAAGGAGGCATATTGTATTCTTTGCAAAGATGCTGATCCAAGACCGGTCTTGGGCACGCCTTGGATCAGGGCCATGTAGGATTTTCCAGGAAGCCCTAGCAAAGGCAAAAACAGAACTTCGATAATCCGCATCGTGTAACCAAACCTACACCGCAAATCAACTACCCAAAACCTGCTTGAGCAGTTTCCGAGGGACATAAAAGCCGACTTTTTGCCGCTGAGTGTGCAACACCATGATAAAAGTTCTGCATGATGGTATCGTAATGAAACTGGTACTGTCACCTTCTGTATTCGGAACAGTGATTTTCAGGCGGAGAGTTGTGGCCGGTTGTATATGGCTTCGTGTGGGTTCGGTTCTCAGGGATCACCTTCTTTAGAGTATATCTAATGCCGAACGAATAGATATCATCTTTTCAATCCAAGCTTAATGCTTTGGAGGGCGCTACCTTGAACGCAGACGGCAACATGCTCGTTAGGGAAGACTGCAGCGTTAAAGCAATCGAATGGGGCATGCCTAAAATAGATCTGCGGCGAAAACGAATCCTAGAAATGGTAGCCAGGACATGACTCGTCTTACTTTCCGCCTTATTGCCTGCGAAATAACCATATCAGACGTGACATTCTCCCCGGCATCCTTAGTACGAAGGATATACGATTAGAAAGACTATTCAGACAGTGATCATCAGTGCATTCTCCTTGAGGTTAGTGATGTGTTCTCTCAACGTCCGTGCTGTCGAACTCCTGTTATTGGGTAGAACATCGAAAAGACGTACGTCGCGAGGTTTGTCGAGGTGCTTACAGCAGGTGCTCCGTTGCAGGGAGATTCGCTGGGGATGGAAAAATTGGCAGCTCAAGACGTGGTGAACTCAACTATGAGCATCATCACGACTGGTTACAACGCATCTAATACCCCGGTACGGCAAGTCCCTAGTGTATTGGTGATCGACTGAAATAGCTGAAAAGTGAAGTGGGTTTCACAAGCTTCGGCGTCAGGCTCAACGGGTGCGGGACCGTGACGAGGCATGCAACCGGGTAGCAGCATATAAGTTGGCCAGGAAATCCTTCGCGAATTGATTAAAAAAAGCAAGGCATGCTGCTGGCAAGATTTAGTGAACAATGTGAACAAGGACCCATGGGGCCTTGGCTACAAGCTAGTTATGCGGAAGCTCGGCGCTCTACGGACGCCTTGCATACATGTTGCAGAAGAGATCACCGAGATCCTCCCTTCCCTTCCCGTCGGTGTTGATGCTGCCCACAGTTTATCACCATTGGCATGACTTGCTCCTTAACACATCCAACGCTTCTTTACGGGACAGGGTTTTCCCGGTACAATGGAAGGTGATGAATGCCATACTGATCAGCAAGGAGAAGAGAAATCCCAAATCGCTGACTGCATTCTGCCCGTTATGCATGCTAGACACTGCTGGGAAAGTGGTAGAGAAACTCATCAAAGGAAGACTCACTAACGCAATTCGTGCTGCTGTGGTCCTATCTTCTCGTCAGTAGTTGATGCAGTTGCAGGAGTGGTGAACGCGGTCCAAAAGGCAGAGGAACACAGCCACACCAAGCGACAGATCGTCCTGTTGGTGGCACTCGACGTTAGGAACGCCTTCAAATTCGCTAGATGGGTGAATATACTAAATACTCTGGAAAACCCTTTTTAAGTTCCAGAATAACTAATGTGCCTTCTGAGGGACTACCTGAAGAACCGACGCCTGCTCTACGACATGACACAGTGTCAATGAAGGATGGAAGTTACATTGAGCGTTTCTCAGATATCTTTCTGTGGTCCAGACCTGTGGAACGTGTCATGCGACGGGCTACTTAGACTGAAAATGCCAGATGGTTCGCGTTTGATCGGCTATGTGGATGATGTTGCGGTTCTGGTCGCTGGACGCACCGTTGAACAAGCGCAACTTAGGCTGGGTATGCTAATGCGCCGAGGGAGGAACTGGATGACTGCTCGCGGGCTCAGTTTAGCACTGGAGAAAACTGAAACTGAATCAAGAAGATGTCTCTTGATGAGTACTACAGGATCAGTGCTACTGTACGGAGTAAAAATAAAAGGCGACGCTCTCAGTAAGGAGGTATACCGAAAACGCCTGGCACAGGTACAGAGAAGAGGGGCACTGAGGGTTGCATCCTCGTATCCGACGGTCTCGGATTTTGTGATGAGAGTTATTGCAGGCGTGATATCTGTTGCCCTTCTTGCTAGAGAGCACCGCGCTATTTACCTGTGTTGAAATGAGGGCGCTTGGGAGACGATTGCCCGTGAGGAGAGACAGCGCTCACTCAACGGTTGGCTGCAGAGTTCGGTAAATTGCATGAAGGGAGGGTGGACTGCGTGCCTCATCCCGGATGTGAGACTGTATCTAAATCGAAAGCATGGTGAGATTGACCTTTATGTGATACAGCTTATGAGCGGGCATGGGTATTTTCAGCTTTACCTGCACAAGATTGGTAACTTATGGTCCCCTGATTGTCGATTTAGCCTAGGAGAGGAAGACGATGCCTGCCACTCATTGTTTGCTTGCACAGAAAGGACACGATGCGACGGAACCCCTACAGGGAGACGGGAGATCTCTTCCCAGATAGTATGGTCGCGGTGATGCGTGAATTAGACGACAAATGGAATCAGGTGGCACATTATGTTCCGGCAATCCTAAAAGATAAAAGGGACTCACAGCAGCCCAAGACGTCCTGGTTGGCGGATTGCTTGTCTGGCATTCTTCTTCCCCTCTAGTTAAACGAAGGATTCTTCACCTAGAAGGCGCCTCACAGCGTAATAAAACGATGCCTGGCCCAAAATAATGTCTCGAACGGCTCCAGGCTGGATCCTCGGGTTGACAGGGGAGTTGTTTAGCGGGAGGTCCAGTCGCTGGCGAGCATGAGAGTCCTACACTCTGTGCGTAAATGACATTCACTTCCCAGCCCCGAAAAAATCTCATCCTTCTTGGCGCCTCTTCTATTCAAGTTTGCTCCAAGATAAACAAAGATATCCACACTTCCAAGATTATAGGCGCATACGATCAAGTTATTTCGAACTGGAGTTTTCTGCCTCATTTGAGTCATAAATTTAGTTTTAATTCCTCAGCTCGTAGGCCAATTCGGTTTATTTTAATCTCAAAAATGCTCCTTTGGCATCTGAGATTGTAGATGCCATATTATTGGCGTCATCGGCATATGCTTTGAATTGTGTGGACTTGAATATTAGTTTACTCGAGGTTTCAGCTGATGTCTTCCTGATGACGTGTTCCAGCGCAATATCAAAGAGCATTGAGGCCAGTTCATTGCCTTGTTTTAATTCTGATTTTATGATTAAGCTGCCCGTTAGTTTGCTTGGATCTGCGACTCTGTTTTTAGCATTGTGACTTTCACCATGCGGACTAGTTTTGTTGAGACACCAAGTCAAGCATTATTTTGTACAGAGCATATTTTGTCCACAATTTCGTTTGTTTGCTTGAAATGTACAAAGAGTTGGTGCTAGCAATGTTATATTCCCAGCACTTTTCAAGCACCCACTTAATTGAGAATATTTGATCAATTGTAGATTATCCACTACGAAAGCCTCCCTAATACTCTCCTATAATACTTTCATAGTATCATTCAATTTTCTTTCCATGATCTTAGAGAGCACTTTATAAGACTTACGTAGTTGAAGGAACCATATCCTACGTGACATTCACCTCGCAGTCCCCAGTACCGAGGGCCTACATTTGGGGAGTATTAGAGTACTACTCAGCTCGTGATCATCAGTATATAGTATCTGTGATGCTGTGGGCCAACGCCCATGCTCTCGACCTTCCATGATAGGGTGAGATCGAGAGATTTTTTGAGGTGCTCACGACCGGTGCGCCGCTGCTGGATGATTCTTAAGGGACTGGAAGGCTAGCTGCTTAAGACGTTGTGAACTCAACTATGAGTATCATCAAGTCTGCTTGTAGCGCTTGTATAACCGGTTGGAGACTCTGGCACGGAAAGTCTCCAGTGTACTTGTAGTAGACTGAAATCTCTGAAAAATCTCTGAAATGCAGAGGAAGTATCACTAGCTTCGATGTGAAACTCAACAGGCATGGAACCGGTGCAAGGCTGACAACCAATTAGCGGCATGTAAGTCGGCCGGAAAATGCCTTCGCGAAATGATTAACAGCAATAACGCTTCACGCGGCTGGAACTGGAAGAGGCAGTCCTATCAACGAAAGAAAGAGAAGCATCAGGTCCAGATGGCGTCCCAGCTAATGTGTTGCAGCTCACCTATCACTATTCTCCTAACTTGCTGCTCAGCACATTCAACGCTTGCCTGGGGAAAGGGGTCTTACTGTAACGTTGTAAGGTAGCAAAGCTTATACTGGTCAGCACGGCGAATTGCTATCCGCATACCGCCTATTTTGAATGTTAGAATGGCTGGGAAAGTGCTAACTCATCTAAAGAAGATGCTACTCGGGGCTCCTCGTGCTACTAGGAACTCTTCGGCAGTACGGCTTTAGAGAAGGTCGCTTCACCATTGATGCAATTGCAGAAGTGATGAGCGCAGTCAAAAACGCAGAAGTATATAGCCTTACCGAGCGATGGGTAGTTTTATTGGTAACACATGATGTTCACAATGCCTTCAACTCTGCTACAGAGGTGGCTGTTCTAGATACGCTGGAAAGCCTTTTTCAAGTGCCAGAGAATTTTCTGTGGCTTTTGAGGGACAACATGAAGAGGTAGGGCCGGCCGTTGAAGAATAGAGGTTACATCAAGTGTTGCTCAAAGATCTACTCTTGATGTAGGATTGTGGAGCATATCGTACAATCAGCTACAGATACTAGAACTGCCAGATAAGTCACACCTGATTGGATATGCGGATGATATTGCGGGAGTAGTTGCTGACCGTACCGTCTATTAGTTTAGCTTAGGCTAGTCAAGCCAATGCAACAGGAGAGACACTGGATTACTCTTTGCGGTTTCTGCTTTTGACTGGAGAAAACTGAAGTGCTCATCCTAGCAAAGAAGAGATTCTCCAGGGTTAGAATGATCAATACTGGGGAAATACTAGTTGAATCGAAACTATCAGTAAACTACCGGTTGTTGCTGAATGACTCAAAGATAAGTTTCTCAGAGTTAATCAAGGCAACGCCTGATAGAGCTTCTTTAGGCATATTTGCTCGGAATCGGAATCAAGGAGCCGACTTTCGATGAGGTCAATAGAGTCGATGTTACTGTACGGAGCAGAAGTATGGGGCAACGCTCTCGGCAAGGAGCCGTACCAAAAATGCTTGGCACTGATGTAGAAAAAAGGGGCACTGAGGATTGCATCTTCAAATCCAACTATCTCTGATTCGCCAGTGCTAGCCAGCAGATACTCCTAAAAGATAAAAATAGCTGGTAGCACCTTAGGACGTCGGTTTTGGGGGATTACTTTTCGAGCAATCCCTCTCCTTAGAGAATTGCATAGTGACAGCAAAATATCCATATTTCTGGCTTATATCTTTTCTGAAATATTTGTGTTAAATCACTTCTAACCTTTCACAATTTTTTATTTATGCAGCTTTTATAGTTCTGGAGAAAAACTACTTTAACTAACCAACGGAAAAACAGGCGGAAGCAATTCATGATTTCAATAGGGGCTTGTATTCCTGTACAAAATCCTGACAACCGGGTACATTTATAACAAACTATACATTTTTTCAAACCTATTGGTACGTCAGAAAGACAAATCAGTATTTTATGTAAGTTTTGTAAGATTCAAAAGAAGGCCCATGAAAATTCACTAGCATTGGATGCAGTTATGCTTTCTAATGTTCTTTTATACAATTCAGCTATATTTGTCTGTTTTTTTTGGGTTTCAATGTGGAGATAAAGTTTTAAAAGCATGGTGAGCACTTTAAATAAAAGTTAAAATTTTTCCAATTATTTCCCCTAGGGAGTAGAAACGTTTTCCAGTGCAAAAACTTTCCTTCCTATCGAAAAATTCTCATTACCTTTACAGACCTGTTTTCAAGAAGAGCAAGTAAACTTTAAAGTTCCATCATGAAAAAGTCACGACTCAATTCAAACATGTCGAACTTCATAAACTATCTTCTCTAACGTTACACAGTCAGTTTGACGCTCTGCTACTCTTAGAATTGGATTGGAATCGTGATATCCTCCAATCGGCCATTATTGATTTCCCAACATGAAACTTTGCGACATGAAGGCACCAATTTGACCGTCCTAAAACCTAAATTCGAGAAAATTTGATACATGATGAGTCGATTTTCAATGTTGGCAAAGGTTTCCCACTACGATGATGGTTGGAACATTACAGTCTAAAATTTCCCAAAAGGATACGACAACGCCTTAACTTTAAACTCATATCCATTAGACATACGAGTACCAACCCAGCACGGATGTAGATTTATAACAAGATTGTCATATGCACAAATGCGTGCAAGACAACTCAAACACTAATGCTTGTAATCTCAAACAGATACCGGGCAGGATATAAGGTTTCCCAGTCTCAGTGGCTGGATACGAATATACTATAAAGCTAAAAAGATGTATGCAACACTCAATATAGATGTATAATGGAATTTAAACCTTAGATTTCCTGAAATTCTATTTGAGATGTTATAAGCACTTTTCATGTTGGCTATGATGTCTGGTTAGAAGTATATCCTTCAAGATAATATTGTCAGGCGTGTTTAATCCCACAAGATTTTTAATTAAATACCGATTAGATTGACGTTGTTGGCATGAATATGATGATACGGCAGTACTATAAATATGATAAGTTGTGTTGTTGCTGAGATATTGAAATTAATTGGCATGTCAGGACCTGATGGAGTTTCGGAGATGTTGGTGGTTATATCTTGGGACGACATTGTAACCAATTTATAGCTACCTTCAATGTATATGGATAGCAAACCAATATTTCCTATTTAGTTCATGCATAAATTAAACATTGGTTTGCTATTATGCAGATACTACCATATGATGTACATCAAACACATGAGTTATACAGTTAGTTTCAAATTCTTCAGAGAAATCAGATGATTTTATGTCAAAGGAACGGTATTTCCACTTATATTACAGGAGATGCTTAAAACCTTGGCTATAATGATTCTTTAGTGTCATAGTTTCCTGTTCCACTACATTTCTGACTAAATTTCTAATGCAGAACGTCCTGTTTATATTTGTTTGTACAGTATAGCAAATTTATTGATTGTAACATTCAGTCATCTTGCTGATGAAGCATGTAACATAGTTTGTTTTGAATGAGGCCTAAAGCTATCAAAATTCATAACACCTTTTTTTAAGACATTATAACGAAGCGGCAACGAGCAGTACCCACTTGGTCAACAGCTCGGCCATACAACAGTCTACTAACTAGGTGGATGCTGGCAAGCTAGCTAGTTCGGGAAGGAAGCGCTCATGGATCGGATCATGGTAGAACTGCCACTAAACTGCATTCATTTCAGCCACTGAAGTTACCCGAGTTTTTTAAAATAAAACACACGGAATTTATTCATTTTCCCCTAATTTATTTCAAAGAACAGTTCCGGCACGACAACTGTTTCGTTGCTCGTGATCAGCTATATGAAACGAACTAACCGTGCGGAGAAAATGTCACAGATAAATAAAAACGTATAACAGTTACATATGTATCAAAGCTTATCAATCGAAGCAAATGTTTTGGGTTTTTCTTTTGGCTAACAGTTGCCGGGATACGCTTGAGGGGTTAGAAAAGGCGAACCAAACTCGTAATATACTACAGTCCCTCTTGGGTCTTCGCTTCCTGCGAATAACGTCTCCAACGATATCGGTCCATTGACCGCGTCCTCCAACTTTGAAATCCGATCCGTCAACCGAGTAAGACCAGCGCTACCTCGCTTCCGCACTGGTCTCTGGCCTTCAGTTTTCCCATACGATTCGTCCATATGATTCATGTGTTTTCCAATCGTCGAGACCTCCGGCTCGTCAAAAATTTCGTACAGTTCATGGTTGTACCGAATTCCCCATTGGTCCCCGTCTAGCTTCGCTCCAATTATTTGCCTCAGGACCCGTCGCTCAAAGGAGTCAAAATATATTTGCGGATGCTTGAGTTGGGGTCCATGTTTCACATTCATGGCATAACGCAGGTCTTATCACAGGCTTTTATACTTGGAGCTTTGTTTTCCTGTGTATGCAGCTGGTCTTCAACATCATAAAATTTAAAAAAACAATATTTTATTTACGAGCTGTATTCTTCGGCGTATTTCGTCTCTTTTATTGCTGGTTCTCATTATTTTCGTGCCTAAACACACAAATTCACTCACATTTTCGATACTATATTCGCCAAGTGTGATATTTTGGGTACCGGAGCTTTGTTTTATTCTCGTTGATTTGTAGCTCTACTAGTTTTGCTTCGCTGTCGAGTTTCAGGAAGAGTTCTTTGGCAGTTGGTAATGACCGTGACAAAATGCTAATATCGCCTGCATAGGCTACTACTTGGCTCGACTTGTATATTAATGTACCTTGTGTATCAACAGATAGCTTTCTTATGACGTACTCCAGAACCAAACTGAATAGCAATAGGGCCAGCCCATCTCTCTGCTTTAGCCCGATATTTGTGTCAAAGGCATCGGTGAGTTGGTTATTGATGCGGACTTGGGAGGCCGTCGACGTCATTGTCGTTTTAGTAAGACGGACTAATTTGGCTGGGACGCTAAAGCAAAGCATTATTTGGTACAGTACGTCACGATCAATACTTGCCCAACTGTGGCCTATTGGTCTATTGTCGTTCTACCTGCACTAATACCACCTTGATACTCCCCAAGAATACTGTTGGCGTATGATCCAAAGATCTTTGATACTTTTTTGTACGCCGTACAAAGTAGTGATATGCCTCTATAATTTTCGCACTGTAGCTTGTCATCTTTTTTGTGTATAGGGAATATAATTAATTGGCTCCACTCTTTCGACATATGTTCTTGCTGCCAATTATGTGGGGTGACTTTGTGAATAGCTTTATGAACACGCTTAATTATTCTTTTGGGCTTGATGGTGGAACAAACTTGGTCCAGAGTTAGTGGGGCCAATGGAAGCTCTTCGGAAACATCTATAGGCTCCGAAGCTCTGGAGCTGTGCAGAGGATTAAGGAGGCTCTTGAAATATGATGTCCATCTTTCTTTAATCTTTGTTTCATCAGCGTGCTTTTGGGCTGATAACCACGTTCCAGGCTTTTCAATGCTTTGTATATTTGTCGTGTCTTGTTGCTTGCTAGACTAACATCGATGCTTCTCAATTGGTCATCATATTTTTTTCCTTTCTTAATCCTAGTTATCCTATTTGCTACTCTTCTTAGATTTTCATAATGTTCTCTCTTCGTCCCGGTTTTAGTACCTACGTATTCTTTGTACGCCTGATTCTTTTTGTCCAACGCATTTTGGCACTCATCATCGAACCAATCATTTTTCTTGCGCCGGGCTTGATGCCCAATCGTCTGATCTACCATGGTTTTAATAGCCGCTTTCACTTCCACCCACAGCTCGTTGCTTGTCTTTAGCGGTGCGTCTGATAAGATGGGAGCCAGCTGGTTGTCGAGTATAGATGTGGGAAGAGGCTCTATCCATGAAATTATCGGGCGCAGCCTTCAAGTTGCAACGGGTCCCTTCCACCATCCTGCTTGCGTGCAGATGATACGGTGTGGTGTGTCTCTGCTTCGCATTTATAATACACCCATGAGTTCTGGTTTTAACTGCCAGCCCTGGTCTACGCTAATGACACACATTATGTCACAGTGCTCATACTGCTACTTTACACGGCGGTCCACAACTCACTCAAAGCTTTGTTACACAAGGATATTTTATTAAGAGCGCTCGGCTCCATTCAAATCCATTATTCGTAAATACGTGCGGTGCGCAAAATTTCTAGCTAAAACACTCCAGTAGCAAAATGCTCCATGACCTACTGTCCGATTTACGCCTTCTCAATAGATCGCTTATTCAGGCGTCGATTATGTTGGACCATTTCCCATCCGCGCAACAAAACGATAAGGACACAAATTGACTAAGGGATATATTGCAGTTTTCACATGCATGGTCACGCGGCCTCTACATCGCATTGGATTACTCATCACAAATGTTTCTGGCTGCTCTCGATCATTGCATTGCTCGACGTAGACTATATCATGGCATTTACCCGGCTATTGAGATGACGTTTCGGGGGTGCGGATGCCAAGCTTCAACGGCTCTTTCGTGAAACATTGGTGTTCAGCGCTGAAATTGCAGCTTCAGTCGGCAATCAAGGCATCAAATGATGTTCCAATTCGCCGAAGGCTTTCTTCTTTGGAGGTCTCTGGGAATCCGCAGTGAAATGTTTTAAAGCGCGTATTGGCAACACACGTTAAAACGCATAGCGACATTTTTTGCATCAAATCAACTTCGATGCCCGACTGGTAACACCCAGCGGCGCTACAGTACCAACGATCGGGAGCTGGTAGTGATCCACGACCTCGTCAAGCACTTGCACTACATGTTGGAGGGTAGAGTGTTTGCGGTGTTCTCGGCTTACAAGCCACTGCAGTTCGCATTCCGTCAACTGGACTACATCTCAAAGGTCACGGCTAACATCCGCCTCTATCTCTATTGCGGATTATTTGTTTCGGGCAAGTACGATTTCCCAAATCGACTTTTTTTCTATCGCTTCAGGTCAACGAAATGATCCTCAACTCATGGCTTTGAGAGGGGAAGCAGGAGCTGGCCGATTCTACCACACCACTGCACTGCATCGTCACCAACGACAAAGTCCGATCCTACGCACCGTAGCAGCTTACCTTTGCAATCATGCGAGTGATGCATGGCTTGGCGCACCCGGGTATACGCGACTAATTACCGACCGCTTCTTTTGTCGGCCATGAACAAGGACATCAACAATTACAAAGCCGCATGCCCTGCCAACGCAGCCAGATCGGAGGTCACCGATTCAACGTTACAGCACGCCAGATGCTAGGTTCGAGCACCTAAACATCGACATCATCGGACCACTGTCTTCGAGCGATGTGCACAGGTATTGCCTGGCCATCATCAACATGTTCACGTGTTAGCTGAAGGCTGCTCCGCTCCAGGATACAACTGCCACATCAGTCGCCAAGGCGCCTATCAATGCATAGATTAGCTGCTTCAGAGTGCCACCATGGATCACTACCGACTTGAGACGCCAGTTTGAGAGCCAGATATTAACTGAGCTAAACTAGATTCTGGAAATTAACCACCTGCGGGCAACCCTTTACCATCTTGCCTCCAATAGAATCATCGTACGGTAAAAACTGCCATCCGTTGCCACGATATGGCTGCATGCACGAAAGCGCTTCCTCTCGTGCTCTTAGGTCTGCGAGCCGTGTTGAAAGAGGACGTCGATGCCACACCTGCCAACATGATCTACGGCACCAGCTTGCAGCATCCTGGGGAATTCTTATTTCATTACGCTATTTTACAGATCCATGAATCCAATTACAAAATGCTATAACTCTTCCCTCAATGTTTTCCTTTGTCAGTTTGTGGCATCTTTACCGAAGGTCCAAATTTCGTTGAGACGTTATCACGAATGTCATTCGTCGATGTCTCAGAAGCCAGACGAGATATAAATATTTGCTTCGGCCGGGCCACAACATGAAGAGATGGAACTATTTGTGGTGCTGAAAAAGTTTCAGCGGAACAAGAAACATCCGCTGCTGACGTTGCTTGAATATTTGTAAAGTTTAAAGTTTCCGTTACTAGAGTGTTGGATGAAGGGGATCCATTTTTTGATATAACACCTCGATGAGCAAAAACGGGCCCAGGTGATGATTGAAATACACTCTCAGGCTCATTGCTGGCCAACAGTTTAGCGCTGTTTTTTGTTGCGACTTACTCCTCGTTATTATTGCAGGAGTTGTATCCAATGTGATTTTAGTATTCTCTCCTGATGGAGAAAGATCTAGTGCTGCAATACATCGCGAGTACCCAGGCTCGTCTCAGTTAAAGGATGTGTAGATATAATATCAACAAACTGAAGCAACGGAGCACGTAGACTGAATTCGAATAACGTCTGCAGGCCTCACAGTACCAGTGGACGCCATTGTCAGGTTTATTTATAACGTCGGCGACCGTTCCTTTGATGTTTAAGCAGGCCGAATGATAAGACCGTTCACAGAGGCCGAAACATAGCACAAATGTTGACTTATCATCAGAATCGTGGCGTTTAGTCGCACAGCAGAACATTTTTAATGCGATAATTAAAAATTATAATAATTATAATTAAAGAACTGTAAAGTTTTTGTAATGTTTTCTGATAATTTAGATTGTAAAGTTCGCGAAGTACACTTCAAATTTTTTGAATTATTTTTAGTTCTAGTGTATCCAAAGTACACCAGTTTTTATTTTTTTATTATTATTGTTTTTTTTCGTTTTTTTCTAAATTATGTATGATGATAAATAATAGAGGGATTAAAAGTTGTAATTCACCGCTTCGCAGCCAAGCACCAACGATACGGATTTCTTGCGCGACCTCAGGTCAGGCATGTTGAAATCGCAACCTAACGACACTGCACATCACACGACCGCCCTGACTTTCGTACATCGAGAATAAGGCACATGCTTGCATGTCTTTGTACGAAACGATAAAGTCAAGTCATCGCTGAAACCAGCATATGACGGTCCGTACCCTGTACTGAGCAGGAAGAAAAAGTACAACAAGGTGAGCGTCAATAGACATCTTGCCTCAATATCAATCGGAGGCCGAAATCCGCATTCTGGCATGCCGCCGAGGCCCCTCAGTAACGAACCGACGACAACCATCCGCAGTGGGCGCAAGAGCCGGCCACCCGTACGATTCGAATAAAGGTATTGTGGCCAAGCCACTTCCGGGGAAGTACTGTGGCGGCAACAATTGCGTTACAACGCATGGCGACATTTTTTGCATCAAATCAATTTCGATGTCCGACTGCCACAAGAGCATCCCGCAAACGAGCACGAGCGAACAAGTCACAAATTGTTGGTAGCAACAATTAACGCTTGAGATAACGTCCACGTATGGATATCATACATGTGCACGGCGTCAGCGTTTTCAGGATTGAAGCACTGCTGATAAGTGCTTCAACCAACGTGCGCATGTGCGTGTTCAACAGTTTGAACCACCGTATGCGAAAACCACTGAGGATTGGCCCATGTCGGAGCGATGAAATTATCTCGTCAGTGTGATAAATGAATAAATAAGTTTACTTCAACAGTTAGTCGACGAATGTTCTCGAATAAACACACTTCATACAATTTCGTCACGAGTCGCGAACTTGCAATTGAATCAGTTTGAATATTATTGTTAGACCTTTGTAAAAAATATATTTTGATGCCTTTTGAAAAAGTCGTGTTTCCTATTTAATGACCACAAGCGTATTGGAACTCGCGGCCGCTCTCAGTAATAAGCAGTGGCCCTACAAATATAATGGCACTGACACCAGGTGATTTAATTATTGGTGCAGGCTTGAAAGTACCAACTGAAGCACCAATCCTCAAAGATCTTGCGCGCAGTAACATTGGGCATTGGTAAACGCTTATCAATATGCGTAATCATTTTCGGCAACGATGGCATGAAGAAGTTTTACGCGAGCTGGAATAACGCTCGAAATGGCTCAAATCGGTGACCTGGAAATTATCACCGACGATCAGTAACCACCAAAACATTAGCCACTTGCACGAGTGCTGGAGATTCATCCTGGTCCAACGGATTAGTTCAGGTGCTTACCCTGAGCATGGTTAATTCAACATTAAAGCAATCAATTAATCCAGTAATACCTATACTTGTCAACAACGCGTTTTTCAAAGCAGGGGTAGTCGCTATGGTGTGCGGCGCCGAAGATGGTGTAAATTATAATTGCTTTGCCAAAATACGTTCCCACAAACGGAAAATCAAACGTACAGTACCTACTTTACATAACACTTGCTATAAGTAATTGGAATTTCGTTATATAATTACTACCACGCAATGATTCGGGCAGCATGTTTTCGCAAAACGCAATTCATTGGACGCATCGATTGATTCCTATAACGCATTACCTCGGCCGCATGAGGACACATGCATATCTCTGTTCATGTGAGTCCCTCATGGGACAAACATCGCAATGTTTATTAAATATACTGGTGAAAAACTGTAAAACTGTGTATAATAATAGAAAATTTTGTAAAAAAATTTGTTTCCTGAACGCTTTAACTCAGTCACATTCATTGCGAACATTTGCTCACATTCATTACGAGCATTTGCTCGTATTCTTTGCGAACATATAGGAATTTCACAATATTTTGTCTACTGATAGGGATTAAAGATTTCAGCAAAAAAAGGCTTTAAAAATGTTGCGAAATTTGATTCTGTCAAATAATAGAATATTTTATAATTTTTGATAACTACAAGCCTTTTATAAAAGATAAAATTAATATAATATTATGAGTTTCATTAAAATTTCATATTCATTTATGTGTTCAAATTGTTGCATAATTCTGCTATTAAGCATTCAAAATACCTTTTAGCCATTCTACCTTTCATTGATATTACACAATGGCTATTCATTTCATAAGTTGGCTAAAATTGTTATAACTCTTATTAAAAGGAAATCAAAATTGCACATATTATTCATTTCCCGTGGATATTTACTTTTCGTTGAAAATGCAATCATTCTTCACCAGTCTTCAGTAAAACGAATGAAAAAGTAAAAGTAATTATTATCCAATAATGGTTTCCATAAAATTAAGTTTAGATGTCCATAAACTATTACTAGTCATGCGTTAAACCGCATTGTGGAAACCACTTTCTCATCAGACAGTCATCAACCGTCCGAGCATGTGTGAAACATTAATTTGATATTTTCATTCGCGTCATTTCACACGCATCACAAATACCATGAAATGTATTCATAAACAAAATTTAATAAGTAATTAATGTCCATTTCAATGAAATCCAAATTTGTTACTATGGAGTTATCTTTAAATAAAAACATCAAAATCAACTCACCTTCGTCCTTTTGTAACATCCGTTGATCGATAGTTTCCATTAACCATTGTGCCGCCATTACATAAACCACTGCTCTGTCCCGAACCTATGATGAATAAATCACAAATCCCGAACAGATCCAAATTGGAGCCTTGTTCAAATGTTCGTCCACCTGCGATGATTCCAAACCAGATAAATAACCATTTTATTTCACCTTCAAGCTCTTTACGGAATGGTTTCAAAATCAGATTACAACGCCCTCAACAGTTTAATTGGATCCCAAACGAAGGAGAATTAATTTTCAATGGGAAATATTCTGTTGGGCCGCTTGTTTAATCAATCAAGTAAATTTTTAAGGAAAACTAAATAAGGGTTTTGAAACAAATTAATAGCCTTCAGTCTGTTTCACAGAACTCGCTTGCAAAGAAAGGTGGAGAGTTGAGGCATGAGTTAATTCAATAAAATGTATCCTTTCTTCGAAGCTTTAACACCTGATCCATCAATTCAGTGCTTTGAAATAAAGTTGGAACGACTTTTCGACCCTTCTTTGTTTACGGCTTGAAAATTTTCCATTTGCGCAAGATGAAATATCCTTAATTGAATTTTTCTTTTTAGTAGAATACGAGAAGTTTTCTTTTCAGGCACAACTGAAAGTGCTGTTTATTTTTAAAAAAGTCGGAATAATGTTTCCATTCAGTGAATACTCGTAAATATTTCGACGACTTAGTTTCTCACTTCCTCTGATCAAAAGGAAAAGAAAATTCAAAGTTTTAATTTGAAAACGAAAAGTTTTTTTAAATTTCAAACAAACAACACTCACAAAGCAAATTAGAAAAACGTTTCCAACTCTTTTGATCCTTAGCAAAAAATGTATGCCTTCTGAGAAAACAGGCTTCTATCACTTATACTATCAATTTTGCTAAATTTGTTTACCAAACACTTCGTTTCAAATTTCCCATCCCACTTATTCTTCACAATTGGAAAAATCGTTGTGTACCCTAAAAGAATGTTTGGAAAACACTCTGACTCCCACACGTAGCGACTACTATTGTAGATAATGAAGGAAAAACGTATCCTTTCAAGCAGACTATCAACCGCATCTAATCAAATAAATGTGCTACTTGCACAACCACTTCCATACGGGCATATTACGAACCCCTACAAAATACCGACACGATGCACTAGAATATCCTTTAATCTGTATCGTGCACTTTGAAATCTCTCCAACCTACTCAAATTGCAGAATAGCCTTGCAATGAAACGCATCGGATGCTTTAGCAAGTGCTCCTACATACTCGTATCCGAAACGGAGGATGCATTTATCCTTTCTCGATCCACCCGCTATTATCTCTAAGGATGTTTCAAAGGAGTAGTGTAAGTTTTCTGATGAAAGGCAAATAGTCCTTCATCATCAGGGTGAAAATAACAAGAAAAAGTTCATATCTTTGCCGCTCGACTAACTCACCAATAGAGCCTTTTTCTCACGAGAGTACTTCACTATCCTTCTGTATGCGTTGGAACCTAAGCCATACACCCAACTTTGGTTGAGTTCACTTGGTGGGCAGAAAAGTGGAAAGGAAAACTTCCTTGTGCCGCTAAATCATCAGAATTGCAACTTAATGCTGTGAGTTAAGAACTTCTGAGTTGGACGCGATGAGGGTTCAAGTCATTCTTTTATGTTGCAATTAGCACGCGTAAAATGAGAACTAGCTGTTAAAAATTTAATGGCTCGTTACATTTAGGTTGGAGTAAGAATGAGTGGTGTTTTTTGAATGGCTGAAATAATAAGCTGGGATGATGTTATTTCAGCCGCTAATGAAACTCACAGTGAGAGCTGAGGAAAGTTGATGAGATTTATCTTAAATGTTCATAAAAAGCGAGAATTTTTCTTTGAAGTATGTGTGTTAAAGCCCACGTAACATAGTAAAAGTTTTTTTCAACATACTCGTATAATAGACCAGCAGTGCAGGCATGCAGAATGAAATCATCGAAAATAAGTTTCGTAACTTTGAAAAAAGCTAGAACAGTAGCGCGCATGTTGTGAGTCCATTTCAAATTTATCATTTCCTTGGATTGAACTTTAAATATCAGCATATGCAGTTAAAAATTCAACTTAAAAATGATAAACTTTTCATTTGCAACAAAGACGAATACTCTCGCCAATGCTATTCAATATTCTGCTGGGACGACGATGATCGGTTCAACCAGGCAAGCACTATAGTAGAATTTGTCCAGTAATATTCCTCGACGCCGTCTAGATTAAGGTCTAGTTTCACTGAGTCTAGACGTGGAATAGTTTCTTTCTTAGTTAAAGCAACTGTAATGTGACAATAATAAAACAATCAGATGACTGTCAAACGTCATCTCATATATTAAATATGGCGGATTCTTGTGCTAAATTAAACATGGCCATAAATTATTTAGCAATTTAAAATCAATGTGAAAATATAAGCAAATTAAATGTTAAGTAAAATAAAGTACAGTTCGGTTAAGTTAGTATATAACAGTATATGTTAAGGTAAAAAGGACCTGAATAAAATCCTCATTCTCTCGAATATGATGGTCTTTCTTGATTCGACTTAATGCGTAAGTATACATATCCTTTGCTAAGGGCGTGAAAACGCTCGCATGGGATTCTTCCTTCCTTAAAGTAGATGCAGACTGGAAGGCGTTACACGCTTGTATCTGCATTCTACAAGTCGCGAGTAATTGTATAATTGAAAAAGGAAAATAATAAAAACAAGTTAGGTAGACAGACCTAGGCTCATATCAGAAGGGTATTGTACCCAACTTCTCAGAAATGCAGTCACCAGCAACGAATAAAGTCAAGAAATATGTCAAAGAGATATGCCATTTTGTTGCAAACCAACAAAAATCCCTTAATTAATGAATTCTCGAAAATATTAATGTTATTGGCCTTATTTGAAAATTTCAAGAAGATCAAATCAAAACTGCAGTGACTCATTTGATGGAAAGTCCATAAAATATCATAATCATGTGTTATTGTTGTTGTAATTGGAGAAATTTCAAATGGCTATAACTTCCATTTATATCCTTCGATTTTCATCAAACTTACAAAAATGTAGGACCTTTAGAAGACTAACTAAATATCAAATTTTGTTTGATTTAAGGGTACCTATACGATTTTATTGGGGAAAATGTGAAATTCAAATATCATACTATGATTAACAAAGTTGAGCGAATTTTGACTTCCAAGGTATTTGTTGTTGTTGTTCTCATAAAGACGTACCCCCATAATTATTTTCAGATTTTTCGAATCACAGGTGTCTAATCACGAGAGGGGGGACACAAATTTTTCGTGTATTTCCCCTCCCTGTGCGCTCCTCGAAGCAAAAAGTGTCAAAGACCTGTTTTGAAAAGTCCTCATCAAGACCTTTCATTTGATATCCATATTGGCTACCTTTGATGACCTTATAAAACCAACCTTAAATACCTTCTAAAAATTTTTTGTAGTTGAACTTTGAAGAGAACACCACTTTCTATCTACTTACAAAATTTGATGTTTCTAGCTTAAGTAGTTTGCGAGAAAAAGTGCTGTGACACACGGACGGACGGACAGACAGGACGCGATGTAAGTACGGTGTTTTAAAATTATTTTACAAAACCCTAAAAGATAATAATTATCTAAGTCGGAAACAAACAGGAAGGCGTTTTACGCTTGTGTTTGCTACCGTGTAACGCGAGCGTTTCACCCACAATATTAATCTTCAAAAAAAAAGAAAACTCAAAATAAAAACAAAACTAAATACTAAAATAAAAATTTCGCTACAGGACAATGGCTGGAGTTGCCTACGAACCAGTATCACCACATGATGATCCTGCCGACCAAAAACTGGACACGAATAAAAAAACGTTGAACTGCAATTTTCCAGTTCAAGGTCCGTTGCCCATAACGGTGGAATATCTTGAGAAAAAAAACAACAACAACTAGATGAGTTGAGTCGGAGCTTCCCCACAATTGAAATTCCAAAAAAGAAAAAACGAGGAGAACGTCAGGCCATGTTGAGAGGGAGAATACAACTATTAAAATCAATTCTTCAAGGCGACGATCCATCAACTTGGGAAAATAGCAACCGTATGCACTCACTAATTGACGATTTGCAAAGGGAACGCCGACATATTTGAAGTCAATCGAAGAAGGCGGAACTTGAATTAAATTTTATACAATCTGCTTTAAATTGTTAAATTAAATTTTAATGAATTATTTAATATTTATGAATTTTAATTAAATTTTGAAACTTTTAATAAATATGATTTATTATAGCATGCAAACCCCAAGTTTTTCGAATTATCGTGATATATTTGCATGGAATAAAATAGAAAATATCTATTTAAACTTAAAAAAAAGTACCCACGAGAAAATATAAGCAAGAAATCTTACGAGAGAAATTAAAATACATTGTAGATTTAAAAGAAGAATTTGAAAACACCTCAGATCTCGAAATAATTTTCTCAAAAAATTGGAGGGACGTTTATAGTAAATTTTTTTTATTACCACGATCTGGCAAAGGAGTTTATTTTAAACAAAATAGAGCAAATACCGAAAATGTCAGATTTCAGTATCGAATTACTGCTTAAAGCGATTCCTACCTTTAATGGCAATCATAAAGACATCACCCCATCCATTCTTGGCCATTGACAAAATTTTGAATGATACTTTAACCGGAATTGGCCAAAACTTACTACTAAATTTTGTAGTAATCGAGCAGTCGTCTAAGCAAACTGCTCGAAAACCGGCATAACACTGATTCGAATTTTAATTTCAAAAATTTATTTCAAAATTTAATTATTCCAGTTTACAGTGTTATGAATTATAAAATATTTTTTCCCGTATATTAAATTTGAATTTTTCGTTATAATTATATTCCTTATGATATTTGTCTTTTTCTATTATTATTTAAAATTTTGTGTGTTTTTATTTTTTTATTAATTCAAATGTTCAAATCTACAATTAAAATTCGGACATTGCAACACCTATTCCCGCTGTACATGCACGTATTGCATTTGCGAAGGCAAGTTGTGCAGCCAAATGAATCGTTGCTCGTCGAGTCTCGGCGCGACAGATACAACAAGCGACTACGGACAACCATATGAGTCTGATTTTGGATCGCGAGCGAGCACGTCGGCGGGAATACGCGCGGTGGCGTTTGATAGTCCCGAGTCGCCTTTATTGCATTTATTTATTACTGGTTATAGTTTATTCTATTATTCTAGATATGAATATAAACGAGTATTTCAAGTTTCGACTGGAAAATTAACTGCAATTTGTGGAAACGCAAGAAAACCCAAGGGGAAATTGTAATTCCCACAAAGAAATTAAAGTTTTTGGTACGAACTTCAAAGTGGTTATCTTGATTGCTTTTGTGAGGGAAATTTTTTTTAAAGTATTCTTTATCTACCTTGAAAAGTATACCCGAAGGACGAGGGAGAGTTGGAAATATGATTTAATTCACGACGTAGTCCAACATCATGTCTGGGTCTAAATAATTTACCACCACTATGCCCCACCCTTATTTGGGAGCCATAAGTACCGTCGATAATGACGAAATCCGCTCAAGTCCGCATATTTTCTCCCGGCCCAGTTTTTTACTGACTATAAGCAATTTCAACTCTTAGTAGATTACCTCGGCCTCGATACCAGTCGATCCGCATTCGATCGTTTCAATTCATGAATGCAAACTTTTTTTGTAGCCTCAAAGAAAGTTGATTTTCGACAGCTTAACAAGAGAATAGTTAATGATAAGTTCCCTCCAACCAGACTAGAGGATGTCCTGGATAAATTAGGCCGAGCAAAGTATTTTTCAACATTAGACATGACAAGTTCCTTCGACCACATAGAATTAAAAGAAGAATCGAAACCAATAACAGCCTTTTCAACAAACAATGGTCATTACCAGCTCAAAAGATTACCTTTTGCCTATAGATATCATCAAACAGTTTCCAAAGGATGCTGACCATTGCCCTTAGTGGACTAGATTCTGCCGCATTTTTGTACGTGGATGACATCATCGTATTTGGATGTAGTCTAGCTCGCCATAACCAAAATCTCATAAAAATTTTTAGTCGCTTAGAAAAGTATAACTTAAAACTCAACCCTAGCAAATGTAATTTCCTCAGAAGTGAAGTTGTATACCTCGGTCTCTTAATCACTAAAGAAGGTATTCGCACAGACCCTGCGTAATATAAAAGTATACAAAAATTTCCAGCACCTAAAGATGTAGACGAAGTAAGACGCTTTGTAGCATTTTGTAACTATTATAGGCGCTTCATCCCAGATTTTGTGAAAATCACGAAATGCCTCAATGATCTCTTAAAGAAAAATGTGAAATTAAATTGGAATAAGGAACGCCAAGAAGCCTTTTAAACATTAAAGCAGAAACTCATAACCGCCCCCATATTACAATATCCAACTTTTGATTAATCATTTATTGTCACGACAGATGCACGAGGCTATGCTCTGGGTGCCATTTAATCACAAGATAAAATTGGGAAAGACTTACCAATATCATATGCAAGTTGGACTTTAACTAAACATGAGATAAACAAACCGATAATAGAAAATAGTTTTTGGCTATACACTGGGCGATCAACTTTTTTAGACCATATTTATTTGGCAAAAAATTCATTGTTGTGACAGACCACAGACCTCTAATATCACTATTCACTCACAAAAACCAATCGTCCAAAGTGACACCCATACCACTGCACCTATCAGACTATGAATTCGACATTATATACAAAAAAGGAAAAATGAATACAAATGCCGACGCGTTGTCAAAAATCCAACTAGATTCAGAAACATTGAAAGACATGATTCCCAAATCTGATAAAAACCAGCAAACAATATTTACCATTACTCGAAGTATGACCAAAAAGCAAATTCCAAAAGAAACAAAAATTTCCTATATTCCTACAAAAAGAGCAAAAACATATATTTTGGACTGTACGTCCTTATCAGACATAAAAAATATCCAAAAAGTCACATTTCAAATAGAGAAGAAACAACAATTGAATATTGAAGAAGATAGTAAAAATGGACACATTCATATAAGATTCAGTGACAATCCTTCGAAATTAGTTTCGAACATGGAGAAGCTGACTTCAGATATGTCCAAAAGAAATATAAAACGTGCTCGATTGAAAAATTTAAAGATATTCATAATAAAATACCAGAAATACTAATGTAGAAAAATATGGTACCAATAAAAATAATCTTATATAAAAACCCTGAAATAATAACTGAAAAGACAATACAAAATAAATTAATAAAAGAGTACCACGATCAAGCATACTCAGGACACTACTCTTCATTTGGGACAAAGCAGCCGGTCAAATACAAAACCTTCCTTGGTGAAGGCTCTGCTTTATACTGCTGTCCCATGCGGCTTTTCGGATGCTTCAGCAAAGGTGTAGAGTTCCATCTTTTGTGAGAATTGGTGGTCTAAAACATGCCTTGGGAGTGTAAAGTCCTTTAGGTGCTAAAGGCTGTTTCGGAAGTCTCTCCATTTAGCTTCAAAAAGTGCAGGAAATTGATCGTCCCAGTCAAATTTTAGCGCCCACATTTCTTAAAGCAGTAGCTTGGCTGTAACCACGGTTGGCGAAAGGACTCCTAAAGGATCGAATATGTGAGCTAGGTCTGAGTCGGTAGCTCTTTTACGCTCTGAATACGCTCGTTTGCATCGTTGTTGATGTTGAGGACGACCTCGATGTCCTCAGTTTGAAAACGTTCTAATAAGCGAAGATGATTTGCACACCACTTTCTCAAACGGAAACCACATTCTTTTAACAGTGCTTTTAACTCTGTTTTTTTTTTCTGATCCAGTTATGACGTCGTCGACGTAGACATCTCGTTTTATGGCTTTAGAACCCAGAGGATATACAGTCAATCGTTGTTCTTCCAATGTTTGCAAGGCTTTGATAGCTATATAAGGTGCTGATGTAGTGCCATAGGTAAAGGTGGTAAGCTGATAACATTTGAGCTCTTTCTCAAGGCTGTTTCTCCAGAACACTAGCTGATACTTTTGGTCGTCATCATGTACCAAAACTTGTCGGTACACCTATTCAATATTTCCGGTGAATACGTATCGTGACATTCTGAAGCGGAGTAATATGGAGAACTTTTCCTCTTGAATAATCCGGCCTTTCGATAATATGCCGATTAGATATATATTTGTCGCGGCTTTCCTGAAGCGTTTTCTGGTTTGCGTACGTGATGGTGAGGTAAGAAGTAGTATGGTGGCCTAATGCTGGCTAACGCCACTGGTTTCATGGGGTTAAGACGGAAATACTCTTCCATGAACTCCACGTATTGACTTTCTATCTCTTTGTTCGCTGCTTATCGTTTGTCTAATGAATGGAATCGATTTAGAGCTGCATCTTTCAAATCGCCTAACGCTGTAGGTTTTTATTTGAATGGTAGTCTGACAACAAAAAGTCCCTCAGCATTACGCCGTGTCTTTTACTTAAAATGTTTCTCGCACTTCTCTTCACTTTCCGTAAATGAATGCCTTGCAGTTGTTTCTTCGAGTCGCCAGAATCTTTCAATTCGTTTTGAAATATTAATATCCGAATCACACGACATGCATCTATTGCACAAACTGTTTTTACCTTCAGTGTTAGTCACTTTTCCGGCAATAATACAGTCAAGCAACGTGTTTTGCATGAACGGCAGCTCAGGAACTAGGGTTTGCCTTCCAGGTAGCATCAGGTGGTGATAAAACTCAGCTCTTATCAACACATCAATTCTTCCCGGTCGATTGAATTTGACGTTGCTAGTTTCAAGTTTTCTGGTATTGGCCATGACTGAACGTTAACGTGTTCAACCCTTCGTGGTATGGTGGTATTAAAAATGTCCCACCTATTTTATGCGTCAAGATATATGGTGGGATATTTTCTGACCCGCCTCTGAAAATTGCAATAGCTATATGCACGTCGATTCATTTTTAGTCCCACTTGTATATAGAGGCTGATGATTGCGTTAAAAAGTTTTAGAAATGTGTTCGCTTGTGTGAGCGAATTCAGACTTATCAGTACAGGTATATCAAGGATTGCATGCGGAAGTTTTTCTTACTAAACAGTGTTTCTTCAAGTTTTATGTGAAAAATAATAGAAGTGAGTTTAGTTTTCTTCTTCTTCTTCTTCTTTGTAGCCCTACAGCCCCTTTCGGGCCTTCGCTTAGAGATAGTTAGAGTATCTCATTGTCATGATCGAATGTATCGGTACTCCACAAGGTGATATGATCATTATCACGCTTTGGCCGTGTGACCGTCCACCCAGCTGCGATACGTTCTGATTTTAAACCAGCGCGTATCATAACTGAACAGGCTTATAGTCCGTCCGAAAAACCAGCGAACTAAATCTCGTTGAGGCCAACGAGACTTGAACCAGAGACCTTTGGCTTACGGGCTTAGTGCTCTAACCTCTAAGCCTCGCGGAGCTTAATTTTACTATTTATTATTTCTGAGTCAATAGTTTTAAAAGAAAAATACAATTTTTTGTGTTAAACGTTTTCGAGTAAATGATAAATAATGACGGGATTTTATTCATCCCACCATGCAACTTGGGTAAAAGTCAAAAATATTAAAATTTTAAGTCTTCTATTGTGACTGGATGATGACAGTGACTAGTTGGTATGATGAGACAATAATAATACACACGTTAATTGATACATATTTGTATTGAACACAATAGACATGTTACATCGGGAAAGGCCGATACGAGACTGACTGTCAAAGGAACGGCACATAGAAAATAACGATTCACAATAGTCTCCCCCACTTAATTAAAACATATAGAAATATAATTTTAATTCTATTATTCGGTGACATAGTCTTTCAAGAAGTTTGGAGGACATTGTTGACGAGCAGATCTGCGTGGTGGTAGCGTCGGGTTGTTTGTGTTCCCGTCTGCTGGTGTCTGTTGGTCAGGAGTGCCAGTAAGTGTTTCTGGCTGATTGACACCTGGCGCAGTCAATGGCGTAGGCTGTGTGTCCATTGGTGGTAACTCATCAGCTGGCATGTGTCGATATGGAACACCTGGGCTTGGGGCTGGTCTTTGCTGAGATGAAAAGGTGACTTGTTTCTTCGGGACCATTGTTGAAATTAGTTGGTCGATGTGCCTTTTTATAGTTCGGCCTGAGTCTAAGTCAATGATATAATGGTACTGACCCAGTTTTTGTTGGACAGTCCCAAATTGCCAGCTTTCTTGATTGTTCAGGTGCATTCTTGCCTGAACTCTCTCTCCCATTTGGAATGAGCGGATGTGACAGCTGCTTCGGCTCGTTGGCATTACTGCTTTTCTGTTAGGCAGGAAAGCATCAAGGCGTATTCTAATTTTCCTTTTCAGGTAAAGTTCTGCTGGTGACCGTCCGGAGGCTAATGGTGTGGCACGGTATCGAAAAAGGATATTTTGTACTTTTGTGGCTATTGGTGATGAGTCTTCAGCTGCAGCTTTCAATCTTCTTTTCAGGGTTTGTATATTTCTTTCTGCAAGGCCATTAGTTGATGGGTGACCTGGCGCAATAAACTTCTGAAACGTTCCCCTTTCTTTACAGTGTGTCTGGAACTCTTCACTTTTAAATATGGCAGCATTATCTGATACTAGGACAGATGGGTAGCCATGCACAGAGAATATGGTTTCTAGGAGTGTGATAGTTGATGCTGATGATGGTGCTTCTTTGAGTATTCGAACTTCAGCCCACTTGGATTTTTCATCGACACACATTAAGAAATAATGGTTGTCAAGGGGGCCTGCATAGTCAAAGTGTACCCTCTCCCAGTTGTCATCTGGTGGGTCCCATGGATGAATAGCGGCTTTCTGTGGATTGTGCCGGACTTGGGCACAGGATTCACAGGTTTTAACAATTTGCTCGATGTCCTTGTCTAAACGTTCCCAAGATACATATCGTCTGGAGAGTTGTTTCATTTTTGTAATGCCCAAGTGTGAGGCATGCAGTTCTTCCAGGATTTGGCGTTGTAGAGATTTTGGTATGACTAGGCGGTCCAATCTGAAAAGCATACCGTTAAAGATGTCATCTCTTTGACTGGTTCTGAGGCTGGTCATCAGGGTTTGAAGGCTTTCATCTTTGGCTGTTTCTTCAATAATAGTTTCTGAAGTTATAGCTGGGCTGGAGATTTGAAGTATAGTTTCAGCATACAACGCATTGACTTCTTCATTCATTGATGTTTCAGATGTTCTGAGCAGTTGGGGAATTGGAGCCCGAGAAAGACAATCTACGTTCTCGTTGTCTTTTCCTTTTTTACAGCGTACCGTGAAGTCCAATCCACTTAGAAAGGAGGCATAGCGTAAAAGACGGGCAGATGTCATCTGAGGTAATGCTCGATGTGGATGAAAGATACGAGACAGCGGCTCGTTATCGGTGACAAGGGTGAAGTTTCTGGCATAAACATAGTTGTAGAAGTGTGTGGCTGCGTAAATGATAGCCAAGGCTTCTCTATCAAGTTGACTGTAATTGCATTCAGCTTGGGTCAAAGCTCGGGAGGCATAAGCAAGAGGCTTTTCATGACCTTCCACTTCATGACTCAAAACAGCTGCAATACCGGTCGGGCTGGCGTCTGTTGTGAGGATCAAGGGTTTTGCTGGATCAAAAGGTGTTAATACCCTTTCGCTAAACAACTCCGACTTTAGGTTTAAGAAAGCAGCTTCAGTGGAGGCTGACCAAACGAATTTTCCATCTTTTTTGAGTAGGCGTCGTAGGTGAAAAGATTTTGTGGAGAAATCAGGAATGGATTTTGCATAATAAGTCACCATACCCAAGAATCGTCTTAATTCCTCTACAGTTTTAGGACGTGGCATGTTGAAGACGGCTTGAATTTTCACAGGTGACATTTCAACTTTACTAAATGAGACTATGTGACCCTGTAGAGGACTAACTAAATATCAAATATTTAATTTAAGGGTACCTATACGATTTTATTGGGGAAAATGTGAAATTCAAATATCATACTATTATTAACAAAGTTGAGCGAATTTTGACTTCCAAGGTATTTGTTGTTGTTGTTCTCATAAAGACGTACCCCCATAATTATTTTCAGATTTTTCGAATCACAGGTGTCTAATCACGAGAGGGGGACACAAATTTTTCGTGTATTTCCCCTCCCTGTGCGCCCCTCGAAGCAAAAAAGTGTCAAAGACCTGTTTTGAAAAGTCCTCATCAAGACCTTCCATTTGATATCCATATTGGCTACCTTTGATGACCTTATAAAACCAACCTTAAATACCTTATAAAAATTTTTTGTAGTTGAACTTTGAAGAGAGCACCACTTTATATCTATTTACAAAATTTGATGTTTCTAGCTTAAGTAGTTTGCGAGAAAAAGTGCTGTGACACAGGGACAGACGGAAGGACGGACGGGCAGACGGACAGACAGAACGCGATTTTAGTACGGTTTTTGAAAATTATTTTACAAAACCCTAAAAGATAATAATTATCTAAGTTGGAAACAAACAGGAATGCGTTTTACCCTTGTGTTTGCTACCGTGTAATGCGAGCGTTTCACCCACAATATTAATCTTCAAAAAAAGAAAACTCAAAATAAAAACAAAAATAAATATAAAAATAAAAATGTCGCTACAGGACAATGGCTGGAGTTTCCCACGAACCAGTATCACCACATGATGATCCTGCCGACCAAAAACTGGACACGAATAAAAAAACGTTGAACTGCAATTTTCCAGTGCAAGGTCCGTTGCCCATAACGGTGGAATATCTTGAGAAAAAAAAACAACAACAACTAGATGAGTTGAGTCGGAGCATCCCCACAATTGAAATTCCAAAAAAGAAAAAACGAGGAGAACGTCAGGCCATGTTGAGAGGGAGAAAACAACTATTAAAATCAATTCTTCAAGGCGACGATCCATCAACTTGGGAAAATAGCAACCGTATGCACTCACTAATTGACGATTTGCAAAGGGAACGCCGACATATTCGAAGTCAATCGAAGAAGGCGGAACTTGAATAAAATTTTATACAATCTGCTTTAAATTGTTAAATTAAATTTTAATGAATTATTTAATATTTATGAATTTTAATTAAATTTTGAAACTTTTAATAAATATGATTTATTATAGCATGCAAACCCCAAGTTTTTCGAATTATCGTGATATATTTGCATGGAATAAAATAGAAAATATCTATTTAAACTTAAAAAAAAGTACCCACGAGAAAATATAAGCAAGAAATCTTACGAGAGAAATTAAAATACATTGTAGATTTAAAAGAAGAATTTGAAAACACCTCAGATCTCGAAATAATTTTCTCAAAAAATTGGAGGGACGTTTATAGTAAATTTTTTTTATTACCACGATCTGGCAAAGGAGTTTATTTTAAACAAAATAGAGCAAATACCGAAAATGTCAGATTTCAGTATCGAATTACTGCTTAAAGCGATTCCTACCTTTAATGGCAATCATAAAGACATCACCCCATCCATTCTTGGCCATTGACAAAATTTTGAATGATACTTTAACCGGAATTGGCCAAAACTTACTACTAAATTTTGTAGTAATCGAGCAGTCGTCTAAGCAAACTGCTCGAAAACCGGCATAACACTGATTCGAATTTTAATTTCAAAAATTTATTTCAAAATTTAATTATTCCAGTTTACAGTGTTATGAATTATAAAATATTTTTTCCCGTATATTAAATTTGAATTTTTCGTTATAATTATATTCCTTATGATATTTGTCTTTTTCTATTATTATTTAAAATTTTGTGTGTTTTTATTTTTTTATTAATTCAAATGTTCAAATCTACAATTAAAATTCGGACATTGCAACACCTATTCCCGCTGTACATGCACGTATTGCATTTGCGAAGGCAAGTTGTGCAGCCAAATGAATCGTTGCTCGTCGAGTCTCGGCGCGACAGATACAACAAGCGACTACGGACAACCATATGAGTCTTATTTTGGATCGCGAGCGAGCACGTCGGCGGGAATACGCGCGGTGGCGTTTGATAGTCCCGAGTCGCCTTTATTGCATTTATTTATTACTGGTTATAGTTTATTCTATTATTCTAGATATGAATATAAACGAGTATTTCAAGTTTCGACTGGAAAATTAACTGCAATTTGTGGAAACGCAAGAAAACCCAAGGGGAAATTGTAATTCCCACAAAGAAATTAAAGTTTTTGGTACGAACTTCAAAGTGGTTATCTTGATTGCTTTTGTGAGGGAAATTTTTTTTAAAGTATTCTTTATCTACCTTGAAAAGTATACCCGAAGGACGAGGGAGAGTTGGAAATATGATTTAATTCACGACGTAGTCCAACATCATGTCTGGGTCTAAATAATTTACCACCACTATGCCCCACCCTTATTTGGGAGCCATAAGTACCGTCGATAATGACGAAATCCGCTCAAGTCCGCATATTTTCTCCCGGCCCAGTTTTTTACTGACTATAAGCAATTTCAACTCTTAGTAGATTACCTCGGCCTCGATACCAGTCGATCCGCATTCGATCGTTTCAATTCATGAATGCAAACTTTTTTTGTAGCCTCAAAGAAAGTTGATTTTCGACAGCTTAACAAGAGAATAGTTAATGATAAGTTCCCTCCAACCAGACTAGAGGATGTCCTGGATAAATTAGGCCGAGCAAAGTATTTTTCAACATTAGACATGACAAGTTCCTTCGACCACATAGAATTAAAAGAAGAATCGAAACCAATAACAGCCTTTTCAACAAACAATGGTCATTACCAGCTCAAAAGATTACCTTTTGCCTATAGATATCATCAAACAGTTTCCAAAGGATGCTGACCATTGCCCTTAGTGGACTAGATTCTGCCGCATTTTTGTACGTGGATGACATCATCGTATTTGGATGTAGTCTAGCTCGCCATAACCAAAATCTCATAAAAATTTTTAGTCGCTTAGAAAAGTATAACTTAAAACTCAACCCTAGCAAATGTAATTTCCTCAGAAGTGAAGTTGTATACCTCGGTCTCTTAATCACTAAAGAAGGTATTCGCACAGACCCTGCGTAATATAAAAGTATACAAAAATTTCCAGCACCTAAAGATGTAGACGAAGTAAGACGCTTTGTAGCATTTTGTAACTATTATAGGCGCTTCATCCCAGATTTTGTGAAAATCACGAAATGCCTCAATGATCTCTTAAAGAAAAATGTGAAATTAAATTGGAATAAGGAACGCCAAGAAGCCTTTTAAACATTAAAGCAGAAACTCATAACCGCCCCCATATTACAATATCCAACTTTTGATTAATCATTTATTGTCACGACAGATGCACGAGGCTATGCTCTGGGTGCCATTTAATCACAAGATAAAATTGGGAAAGACTTACCAATATCATATGCAAGTTGGACTTTAACTAAACATGAGATAAACAAACCGATAATAGAAAATAGTTTTTGGCTATACACTGGGCGATCAACTTTTTTAGACCATATTTATTTGGCAAAAAATTCATTGTTGTGACAGACCACAGACCTCTAATATCACTATTCACTCACAAAAACCAATCGTCCAAAGTGACACCCATACCACTGCACCTATCAGACTATGAATTCGACATTATATACAAAAAAGGAAAAATGAATACAAATGCCGACGCGTTGTCAAAAATCCAACTAGATTCAGAAACATTGAAAGACATGATTCCCAAATCTGATAAAAACCAGCAAACAATATTTACCATTACTCGAAGTATGACCAAAAAGCAAATTCCAAAAGAAACAAAAATTTCCTATATTCCTACAAAAAGAGCAAAAACATATATTTTGGACTGTACGTCCTTATCAGACATAAAAAATATCCAAAAAGTCACATTTCAAATAGAGAAGAAACAACAATTGAATATTGAAGAAGATAGTAAAAATGGACACATTCATATAAGATTCAGTGACAATCCTTCGAAATTAGTTTCGAACATGGAGAAGCTGACTTCAGATATGTCCAAAAGAAATATAAAACGTGCTCGATTGAAAAATTTAAAGATATTCATAATAAAATACCAGAAATACTAATGTAGAAAAATATGGTACCAATAAAAATAATCTTATATAAAAACCCTGAAATAATAACTGAAAAGACAATACAAAATAAATTAATAAAAGAGTACCACGATCAAGCATACTCAGGACACTACTCTTCATTTGGGACAAAGCAGCCGGTCAAATACAAAACCTTCCTTGGTGAAGGCTCTGCTTTATACTGCTGTCCCATGCGGCTTTTCGGATGCTTCAGCAAAGGTGTAGAGTTCCATCTTTTGTGAGAATTGGTGGTCTAAAACATGCCTTGGGAGTGTAAAGTCCTTTAGGTGCTAAAGGCTGTTTCGGAAGTCTCTCCATTTAGCTTCAAAAAGTGCAGGAAATTGATCGTCCCAGTCAAATTTTAGCGCCCACATTTCTTAAAGCAGTAGCTTGGCTGTAACCACGGTTGGCGAAAGGACTCCTAAAGGATCGAATATGTGAGCTAGGTCTGAGTCGGTAGCTCTTTTACGCTCTGAATACGCTCGTTTGCATCGTTGTTGATGTTGAGGACGACCTCGATGTCCTCAGTTTGAAAACGTTCTAATAAGCGAAGATGATTTGCACACCACTTTCTCAAACGGAAACCACATTCTTTTAACAGTGCTTTTAACTCTGTTTTTTTTTCTGATCCAGTTATGACGTCGTCGACGTAGACATCTCGTTTTATGGCTTTAGAACCCAGAGGATATACAGTCAATCGTTGTTCTTCCAATGTTTGCAAGGCTTTGATAGCTATATAAGGTGCTGATGTAGTGCCATAGGTAAAGGTGGTAAGCTGATAACATTTGAGCTCTTTCTCAAGGCTGTTTCTCCAGAACACTAGCTGATACTTTTGGTCGTCATCATGTACCAAAACTTGTCGGTACACCTATTCAATATTTCCGGTGAATACGTATCGTGACATTCTGAAGCGGAGTAATATGGAGAACTTTTCCTCTTGAATAATCCGGCCTTTCGATAATATGCCGATTAGATATATATTTGTCGCGGCTTTCCTGAAGCGTTTTCTGGTTTGCGTACGTGATGGTGAGGTAAGAAGTAGTATGGTGGCCTAATGCTGGCTAACGCCACTGGTTTCATGGGGTTAAGACGGAAATACTCTTCCATGAACTCCACGTATTGACTTTCTATCTCTTTGTTCGCTGCTTATCGTTTGTCTAATGAATGGAATCGATTTAGAGCTGCATCTTTCAAATCGCCTAACGCTGTAGGTTTTTATTTGAATGGTAGTCTGACAACAAAAAGTCCCTCAGCATTACGCCGTGTCTTTTACTTAAAATGTTTCTTGCACTTCTCTTCACTTTCCGTAAATGAGTGCCTTGCAGTTGTTTCTTCGAGTCGCCAGAATCTTTCAATTCGTTTTGAAATATTAATATCCGAATCACACGATATGCATCTATTGCACAAACTGTTTTTACCTTCAGTGTTAGTCACTTTTCCGGCAATAATACAGTCAAGCAACGTGTTTTGCATGAACGGCAGCTCAGGAACTAGGGTTTGCCTTCCAGGTAGCATCAGGTGGTGATAAAACTCAGCTCCTATCAACACATCAATGCTTCCCGGTCGATTCAATTTGACGTTGCTAGTTTCAAGTTTTCTGGTATTGGCCAAGACTGAACGTTAACGTGTTTAACCCTTTGTGGTATGGTGGTATTAAAAATGTCCCACCTATTTTATGCGTCAATATATATGATGGGATATTTTCTGACCCGCCTCTAAAAATTGTAATAGCTATATGCACGTCGATTCATTTTTAGTCCCACTTGTATATAGAGGCTGATAATTGCGTTAAAAAGTTTTAGAAATGTGTTCGCTTGTGTGAGCGAATTCAGACTTATCAGTACAGGTATATCAAGGATTGCATGCGGAAGTTTTTCTTACTAAACAGTGTTTCTTCAAGTTTTATGTGAAAGATAATAGAAGGGAGTTTAGTTTTCTTCTTCTTCTTCTTTGTAGCCCTACAGCCCCTTTCGAGCCTTCGCTTAGAGATAGTTAGAGTATCTCATTGTCATGATCGAATGTACCGGCACTCCACAAGGTAATATGATCATTATCACGCTTTGGCCGTGTGACCGTCCACCCAGCTGCGATACGTTCTGACTTTAAACCAGCGCATTACATAACTGAACAGGCTTATAGTCCGTCCGAAGAACCACTCGAACTAAATCTCGTTGACTGGCGTCAACGAGACTTGAACCAGAGACCTTAGGCTTACGGGCTTAGTGCTCTAACCTCTAAGCCACGCGGAGTTTAATTTTACTATTTATTATTTCTGCATAGGTGAGTCAAAAGTTTAAATAGAAAAATACAATTTTCTGTGTTAAACGTTTTCGAGTAAATGATAAATAATGACGGGATTTTATTCATCCCACCATGCAACTTGGGTAATAGTTAAAAATATTAAAATTTTAAGTCTTCTATGGCGTTTACATAGAACAATAATTTTTATTTAGTTAAATTAAGAATTCAAATAAGTGAAAGACACTAACCAAAACCTTCTTCCGAGGATTCAAAATCCAAATAACTGTGGGACGAGAGAGATGACACAGATTTCGAAGAAATACCTTCGGATCAAGAATCTTGCATTGATCAACCAATGAGCAACAAATACGAGCATTTATTGGAATAAATGAACTTCCAAGTTATAGAGACGCGTGGAGCACTATACCTTATTTACGAAATGACTATATATGTCAAGTAATTACTGTGAACCATTTCAGGTGGCTTCTCAGTCACATACAAATGAATGATAATGTTAATCTTAGGAAGAGGAAGTGTTAACGAAGACAAATTATTTAAAATTTGCCCATTTTTGGGAAAAATTCAAAAAAGTATCAAGAAATATTTTATTCCCGGTCCCAATCTTGCAATCGATGAATCAATGAAAATATTTAAAGGACGTAGTTCAATCAAGCAGTATTTACTGAAAAAGCCGATAAAAAAAGGTTAGAAAGTCAGGGTTTTAGTTGATAAATCCGGTTATTGCTACCAATTTGATATATGTACAGGAAAAATTGACAATCAAATGACCAAAAATCTGGGTGAGAATGTTGTTAAAACGCTTTCCTCGGATTTAGGAGAAAAAGAGGATGTCATTTAATTCGACAATTATTTTACCAGTGTGAATTTATTAGAAGACCTAAAATGTAAAAAAATCAATGCTTGTGGTGCCGTAAATAAAACAAGAAAGTATCTGCCTACCTTTGGTTAAAAATATCAAAAATCGAGGAGAAAATCAGTCACTTGTAAGTAATACGGTGATAGTGGCAACAAAGTGAATGGATAATAAGAAAGTAATCATTCTTTCAAATTTTCATAATCCTGAACAACACTCCACAGTAATATGATCGCCCTTTCTTTGCAAACTTTACAAACTCGCGGACAAATAAAAAAACCCGTCTAGTTAGCTCAGCGGTTGTTTTTCGAATCCGTCTCTTCTTCTTTCTATTACTTATCCTTGTACAATTCAATTCGGATTACAGCAGTAGAATGGTTCATACAGAGACTAATAGTTCTTATACAAGCATTAATAAGTGGTTTCTATACAAACTAAATTTTCATTACAGCTCGGCTAACCTGACTAGTTAGTCGACCTAATTGTCAAAATACGAAAAGCAAATCTGAAGTGACAATTCGGGTTTTCTCTCTCTTTTCTGAGGTTACAATATGAAAAGTAAATTTAAAGTGACAATTCGATTTCAAAGGGTTTTTGTTGCTTTGTACTTCTGTAGTTTGTGGTCCAGGTCCCTGCAAAAGCCACGTACGTATTCGCGAGGATTCTATAATTCCGTAATAAGGCAACTGAGTCTGTTGACAATTTTCGATGTCTTTAACAACCTATCGGTCATTTGGTAATATTTTGTGTATAAGGTACGGTCCGCGGTACTTAGGGATTATTTGCTTATTCGTGCCAACGGTGGTGTCCACGTTACGAATGACGACATATTCTACTACACTATAAGTTTGGGACGGATTGCTGTGTTTCTGAAGAACTGAGGGTTGTAGTTCTGTGACTTCTGAATGGCGAAGGCAGCGCATGCCCTGAGATCATCTAGGTTGCAATCTGAATCCTCATCTATCTTCTCGCTTAAGTATTCAGTTAATTCGTCCGCGATTTTACCACTCTGCTCTATCCTGAACAGAAGTTTACTAGGAGACTGTTTAGTAGTACTGTGGATGGTATTGTTATTGCCATACTCAATCTGGGACAAAAGGTTAGACCAATCGGATGATTAATGGGCTCACTAAGTTTGACAAGCATAGGTTTTAAAACTCTATTTACCCTTTTTACTTGCCCGATGGCTTGTGGACAGGCGACGGCAACTTTCACATGATCGATGTTCTGTTTAGCCAAGTATGCGCTAAAATTCAGAGGTGAAAAAAAGCTCCTCGGGCAGTTATTGTGCATCTGGGACGACTGTAATAATTAAAATATTTATCAAGGCTATTGATAACTTCTCGTGCACTTGTCCAGTTAACTGGATACAGTTTAACATATTTAGTGAATCCATCTACAACTAGCAATATGTGTTTCTTCTTAGAGTTGATAGTAGGTAAAGGCCCAAAGTGGTCCATATGTACAGTATCAAATGATATTGGTTCCTTCGGCATGTTATAGAGATTATGTTCATTGAAACGATGCGGTGGCGAGTACATAATACCTTTTACGCAGTTTCCTATGAATTTTGCGACTTTTCCTATCAGGTTCGGAAACCAAACCATTTCTAGGTGGCCAATGCTTCGATGCGTCAAACGAATCACATTATCGTCCATTTCTAATAGTACGTACATTTGCGTTTGTCCGGACTCATTTCTTCTAAGGACAAGACAGTCCAATAACTGGTAACCTCGGACTGGACATAAGCTTAGTTGTTCGCAAAGTTTTTGGATACGTTCGTCTCGGTTTTGTGTGACTTGGATCAAAAAGTCTAAGTCGTCCATGTCAACAGTGGCTAATACTTGATCAGTTACATCAGTTGTGCTTCCGGGTGGTGCGCCTGCGGAGATGCTAGCATTTTCATTAGAATCTTGTACGTAATTATTGATTCTATCTGCAAGATACATGAAAGGGTCGTCAGTGTTGGCATAAGGGACAACGGACATTAGTACAGGACAGCGAGGGGCATTAGTACTGGCTTTGATTGGCTTGGGGTAATGGTATAAGGATAAGTCAAGTTGAGCGTGATTAAGAGCGCATGTGACGCACCGAGGACCCGTGATCTGTTTTGCATCAGAAATAGTAGTTCTAGAATCAGTACCACTTGTTGATTCGTCATTTGAAGAAGGGCAAGAAGTGTAGCACCGGCTCAATGCGTCTAAATGACCCGTTTCGGTGCTGTATTGTGTAATTATAACTCTCAAGCTCGAAGGCCCATTTGATAATTCTTGAATTTACATATCTTTTGTTAAAGAGTAAGCATCAGAGAGTTACAATCTATTATTATTTTAAAAGCAATGCCATCTAAACAAGCTTGGAAGGGCCTCAGTGCATAGATAATGGTCAACGTCTCCAGTTTGAAACTGTGATATGAGATTCAGCGGGTGTGGTAGCTTTCGAAAAAAAATAGTACAGGGTGAAACTTTGTAACAACATTGCTCCGTAGCCAGAGGAGCTAGCATCGCAATGAAATTCAGTTTCTTTTTTTGGATCATAAATTGCTAATAATGGGGCCGCGGCTAACTTAGTGCGCAGTTTAATCGAGCCCGCGTTACATTCGTCAGTGAATTCGAAGGCGACACCCTCGCGGGTGAGGTATTGCAGCAGTTTGGTTATTTGTGAGAATGATGGGATGAATTTGCGAAAATCGGAGAACAATCCTAAGCAGGTCTTAAGTTTCTTCTGGTTCCTCGGTTTAGGATATTGCTTGATGACTTTTATATGGGCCTCACTTGGACGCAATCCAGAGGCACTGACAGAGTACCCTAAATACTCGATCTCTTCAAATGCAAATCTACATTTTCCCAATTACAACTCAAGGTTTTTCTCGGTAATTTTTTTCAAGACTCGACCTAGCATCTCAATATAGTCTTCAAGGAATGCGGTTGCAATCAGTATATTGTCCATGTAGACGAAAATGGATCCAGACTCGAGCATATCTCTAAATATTTCGCATATAAAGCGCTGGAATGCAGCAGGAGCATTTTTCTGTCCGAAGGGCCTCCACAAGTATTCAAAGTGACCGTTTGGGGTTACGAATGTAGAGTATTTGACAGGTTCAGGTGCCATTCTGACTGGTTAGAATCCCTTTACGCAGATCTAAAATTCAATCTTTTATAAGTGGCAGCGGAAAATTGTCTCGTATAGTCTGTTAATTTAGGGCTCTGTAGTCCACACACATTCTCAATTCACCGCTTTTCTTCCTAACTAAGACTATGGCAGAAGTGTATGGGGAATTACTGGGTCTAATTATCCCCTTCTTTCGTAGCTCTTCTGTGATCTCCTGAACTTCTGTTCGCTCGCGGTAAGATAATTTTCGTGGCGTACAGTGAAACGGAGTGTTATTATTTAGGTAAACTTCCATCTGATAGTGATGGGGTGCTACAATGAGATTCATCGGGCTCAAATAGTTTTCGTAAATGGTCTTTCTGAGGGCTTCAGTGTAGTATTTGCTCAGGGACATATTTATTTCTAGGGTTTCTCTGTTATCTGGGGGTAATGTAGTAAGGTCGGACAAGGTTCTAAAGTTATTGTTGGTCTGATCATTAACGGGTGCACCAGCGTTGGCCAAATTTTTATCAGTAGATCTAATATCGTTAAGTTCATTGGTGGCTTCCTCAGGAGGTTCGTATTTAACACATGGACCGATCAGTCCTTTATTATTTTTCGGTTTGAAGGCACAGAAATAACTTTTGTCTTTTTCAAACGCTTTATTCTTATGATTATACATCTGAGTATTAATATCTTCGAATTGATGAAGATAAATATTAAATTCCTTTAGGAAATTCCGGCCTAAGTTTATGGGTAGCTTCATCTGAAATCACTAAAAGAGGAATCGTTCTACATTGTCTACGAAATTTAATATAGGCGTCAACCTTACCATACGTTTTTATCGTTGCATTTCCTTAGCCGTGGAGTCTCGTATCGAAGTCTATTGCTAAAGGGTAGAGGGACCATTTTTACCATTTCTGTATATTCTCCCTGACTTACCAGATTAATTCCGCTGATGACGCTGTTAGTTTCATTGTCAGTTATATCATTATCATTCTTCGGTTGGTTAACGTGGGCAGCGGTATTGGTGTTGCGAATAACCCTCCTGACTTTCTTTGGATTCAAGAAATCTCGGTATTGATGTCCTATCTACCAACATTTGAAGCAAGAACTTGGTGCACGCTTCTCGTAAGAGCAGGAGCTTTGATAGTGTCCTCATCTGTTGCAGTCAAAACAACGTGGCGTTTCTTCCAGGACAGCGGGAATGGCAGGTTTCTCAGCAGTTGATCTGGGCAACGTCGCAGTTTGTTCACGGGAAGTTGCAGCGAATTGGTGGGAAGTTGCGGTGACTTCGCGTGTGTTAACAACACACCTTCGAGCAGATATAATGCGCCTTTCGTGACGCTCAAGTAACTGTCAGGCAGTGCATGCTCCCAGAAGTCAGTAGGTATGCTTCAGTATTGCGGACCTTTAGACCGTCCGCGATGAGGTTAACTAATTCGATTTCGGTGAGTCGGGCGGGTTTTGCAATTGCTTGCATTTCGAGAACATATCTCTGCCACGTCTCGTTCTTCTGATCCCAACTGCGGGTTTCCAGTTGGCGGTAGATGTCTTGTAGAGTGAATGTGCGACCGAATTCCACCATCAGTTCGGCTCGGAGGCTTGCATAGTCCGCGGCACGAGTGGTTCTGAGAAAGGCTTTCGCAGTTCACGCGAGGAGACGTCGAAGGCATAACAGCTTAAAGTGATTATCTGTATTGGCGGTTCCCAAAGAGTCATATAGATCGGCTACGAAGATCCAGACATCAGAGTGGTCATCACCGCTGAATTTGTTGACCGCATATTCAACATCACTAAAGTCAATATGTCTAGTGTTCGTAGTCTGGGTCGGTTGATTACCTACTTCGAGTGGACTAATTGCATGTTGTAATTCGAGTAGTTCCTTCCTTTTCTTTCAAAATTTGTTGCTAGGACATTGGTAATTACTCTTAAAAGCATGCCAATTGTATCGAAGCAACCATCTATTCAAATCAGCAAATCAAAACCGAGCCGACCCACAAAACTGCAGAACTTGCCAGGAGCAACAAAGGACATAATACACTAATGGAGCGGAGCGGAGTCTACACAGCGTCATTCGCAAAATGTAATGGATGTTACATTGGGCAAACGAGGAGATTGCTAGGCGTCAGATGGAATGAACACCAAAAAGAGGCAGTCAATAAACCAAAAAAAAATGAGGCAGAGGATATTGTACTAGAGAAACACGGAATTACAGCGGACAACGTGAACATTCTAAAAACAATTACAAACGCGTGAAAATCAAAAATGCAGTTTCTGATTCAATGGAAAGTCTGTGTTATTGTTGTTGTAATCGAAGAACTTGCAAATGGCTGTAACTTCCGTGAATATGATTCGATTTTGATCAAACTTACAGACTATGAGAACTTTTTATATGACTACTACATACAAAATTTGATGTTACTAGCTTATATCGTTTGCGAGAAAAATTGCTATGACACACGAACGGACGGACAGACAGGTCGTTGTTTTAGTAGTAGGTTTTGTAAAATGATTTTACAAAACCCAAAAATTGCATTTTTGCCATTTACTCGGTAGTAGTATCTCACAAACGTTTGTGGTATTTAGTCGATTTTAGTGTGATTTCATTCAAAGTTTTTACTCAATGTAGAGTATAAGCAGGCATAATGATGTTTACAGATAATAGAGACCTTCCTAATAGGTGCTCTTCCTCTTTACTTACTTTATTTTCTTGGCATGACTCTAATGCAAATCAATTTGTGAAAAGGAATATATTTTATCGCTTAGTATCTTCACAGGAAGTAGATTTTATGAGTTCCTTAGCAGCTATACTACCTGCCTTCAACCAAATAAATAGCATCACATTCTCTATTGTGAACCAGTTACCTACAGCTATGAATGTCATCTTGAAGGTGAAAAACAGTTTCAACTTCCCCAACACAAATCCTCTTTCTTGGACCTTAAGTTCTGAGATCTAATAAATTCCTTTCTTCCTCCATAAATTTCACCAACACGATTACCTTCACAGCTTGAATGAAACCTTTCCAAAAGTCTCCGCATCCGCATAGCGTAACGTTAAGTTTAAGTTTTATTAGCATCAACTTCCACCAGAGTCTTGACATAATGTTCCAAGATGTAACCATAATTTTACTGCTCCTCTCAAGAAGGACGAACTTTTTCTATGGACAAGCTTCTTGATACTTATGTACGTATATACGTACACATGTCGTACTCTATCAAGAACATCCTTATACTCGACCATATTCATCATTTCCGACATAGAATCATACAAGCATGTTTTCATGCCAGTATAATCCGTGAAATATAGGCAAAAAGATCGGTTGAATAGTCTTGACACCATTTTCCATGCAAAATAGATTTTCAGTAGATAAATAGGGATGGCCAACTAGCCTTTGAAAAGCGAATATCCCTAAGTATACTCGTAGCACTTGGGTTTGGAATTTAGCCAATACTATAAAATGGAATACATGTGAATAAATGTACTCACATGCGCTCAAAAGGATAAAGTATCCTTGCTCTATTTGCGAGGCTACAGGATGCGCTCCTTATCTACGTCCATATTTTGTTATAAAATCTTTAATCCGTTTACATTCAGGATCCAAAATGGATCTCTTCATTGAAAATGGTATAAAAGCAGTAGCAAACAGCTATTTTAGTTGTATTTACAGTAGAATTAGCAAAAATGCACATTAAAATTTGTTTCAGGATACCATTTGAATAAATCGATGTATGTGGTTGAGAAATATATACCATTGAAATGCCTGTTATTTTTTTCTCCTTGGAACATTATTTAAACGACGGTTTTGTACGAAAAAAAGGGAAAAAAAATTTTTTTTTCTAAAGCTTAGAACCCTTTGGCGATAGAGATATTAAAATTTTAGGGATTTAATCGTTTTTGAATACTTCAAACTCAAAAACGATTAATTTGAAAGTTGCTAAATTAAAATTGATTTACGGCTTTTTTTAAAACAATTGAAAAAAGCCACGCGATTTTCAAAATTTTTAAATATTTTTAATTTCTCCATAAAATCTTCTATATGGTTGAAACTTTCACTAATTGTGTCTTTTATGACCTAAAGTTCCCATCAAAATTTTATCAAACATATTATTTTTTATATATTCTATTGTATGTATTTATTAAAATGATGTCAGGGCCTCACTTAGGTAGGAGGGGGTTGGCACCAGTTTTTAATGCGATGTGTGGTGTGACAGCTGTCATGCATTTTCTGGTTCGATTGGTTTGCCTTTTTATCACAAATAGGTTTTATGGGCCGGTGGTTTATATTGTATTTCCAGTATATTTCATCAGTGTCATTTGACACCATGTTCGAATGGTGGAATTTAACGCGTGTTTTTTAGAGGTATAGAACTTTGAGTTGACAAAAATTTTTAATACTACGTATTGTGTGACAGCTGTCATGTTTTTTATGGTTAGTGCAGTTTGCCACTTCATCATGAATAGGATGGAAAGGAAGACAATAGTTGCCACATTATTGGCGAGATACGGCCCCAATTATTGGCTAGAGTAGTCGAAAATTTGACCTCTCGTTTGAACTATCTTTGCGCCAGTCGTGTAAATCAGATGCCGGAAATCGTATTTAAATAAAAATGGCAGAGAATTATCTTTTCAATAAAACCAATTTCATGGTAATCAAAACAATTTTTCCGTATTTTATTTCATTTCAATGTTCTATACCTCTAAAAAATTACCGTTTATAAGCAATCTTGGGCCCGACCGAGAAAATTCATTCAGGCGTTGAAACTTGTTGGCGCGAACATTGTCGAAGCAAGAGGCCAAACGCAGAAAAAGCCAGCGAGCCCCAAAAATTAAGTCGAAGTACCGAACAGATACAGAAACCAACAATTCTGGGATCATCTTTAGCAACAACAACAATGGCTAAAAAACTAGGGACAGACGACCAACGGACGAATGAACGAAAATGCATCGTCCGGCCGGGCATAGCTGCGGGCTTTGAGTACAATAAGATCATCATTCGCACCCTAGAGAATCTTTCGCGAGTGTAGCGGAAACTGGAGCGATCCTTGAACAAATTGTGAGACAGTGCAAAGAAGGAGGGAGAAGGTCCACTGGAAAGTAACGCTCTTCTTGCCGCCACCCAAGAAAATGAGCCACGAGAATTGGAAAACGAGAGCCTCTCTCAAGAAGCTACACCAGAAAACACTATAGCCCTTGACCGCTTCGAAGGGGAGTGGCCAACCCGGAGAGCGGGGAGTATTGTCAAACAATTGAAAGCCATTTGCGATGTACAAAAAGACATTAATAAGAAAAAAAACTGAGTTCTCGGGCTAGAGGAGCCTATGAATTGCACGACGCGCTACAATCGGGGGTGGTTAAGGCGGAAAATTATCAAACCGCCAAGTCCTCTACTGGAGTGCCAGTAGCTCCAGCTCCTGGGAGTACGAAAAGAATGACACGCAGCCCGTTCGAAGGTAACCGCGAGAAAAAGAGGAAAAATGAGGCGCCAAACGAAGCTGCTAATCCTGACGAAGAGTTCTAGGTAGTGCTAACTTAGACAACCAAAAAAGCGGCTAAAATGCTTCTCTTTGAAAAATCTGACAAAAAGCCTTCCGGAGAAGGGAAGGGCAAAGAGTTGGTAAACGAGAGTTTCGATCAAAAAGCTACACCAGAAAACACCATGGCACTTGACTGCTTCGAAGAGGGACGATCTATTTATAAAGCGGGGAGCATTGTCAAATAATTGAAAGCCGCTTGCAACGTAGAAAAGGACATCAATAAGAACAAAAAAAAAATGGAGTTCTCGAGCTAGAAGAGCTTGTAAATCGCATCATGGCGCTACAGGCGAAGGTGGTCAAGCCAGGTAACACCAAAACTACTATAAAAGCTATGCGGTGACCCGGGTCCTGAAGCTTACTGGTGGATTTCAAATCAGCGACCACCAACAAGGACGCACTCCGAGATGCGGTCAAAAAGGCTCTTGCAGCCAGGGTAACCATTGCCTCGCTCTCGTCGATGGCAACTTTGGAAATCAGAGACCTTGACCATGTCATGGGCAAATCCGAGGTAGAGGAAGACATTAAAAGAGAATTTCCTTATTTAAGAGAAATCAAAGTAAAACTGACACAGGAAAAAATCAGGGGACAAGGTATGGTCATTGTTGACTTGACCGAGAAAGATGCCGAACAAATCTAGCAAAGGGCAAAATGTAAAAAGGCTACCTGCAGGGTAAGGAGAAGAGTCTGCACTGCTTCATGTACCTCGAATACGCGTAAAAACATTTGGCCGTAGAGGGACCTACCAGGAGCTTTCTGTGCTATGATTTTGGTCAAACTGAGCACAAGAGAAAAGAATGTACGGTCGAAATACAATGCATTATCTGCAAGAATGCTAAGCAAAACCCTGGTAAATTCAATCACGTATTAGGGTCAGGGAGATGCCGAGTTCATTGAGAGGCCCTAATCAAAGCCCAATCAGTACTCCGATGGGCTGAATCCTATATGTGAACTTCCCCCGAAGCACAAATGCCCAGGATCTACTTGAACAGTTTGCGAGGGATATGAAAGCCGACCTTCTGTTGCTCAGTGAGCAACATCACGATAAGAATTCGCACGCCTCGTACCCTGATGAATTTCGTAACTACGCCATCTGGGCTCCAGGCAACGCCCACCAACAGGTGCTGGGCCATGGACGAGGAGATGATTTTGTGCAGGATGATGTGTTCAAGAACCACTTTTTTAGCGTTTATCTAGCGCAGAACGAATCAATGCCATCCTGCCGGGCCGAACTCAATGAGGACGCTGTCTTGAACACATAGGGCCAGATGCACGTGGAGAAAACTTCAATGTTAGAGCCATTGAATAAGGCATGCCTCAATCTGACCGTAGAGGCAAACATGCCCAAGAAATAGCTACCAGATCAGCACTTGTTGTTCTAAATACTGGGAACACACCAACTTCTCTCCGCTGGGGTTTTGCGGGAACCATACCCAATGAGCCATTTGGTTCATAGTAGAGGACTACCTTGCCAGCGACCACCAGTATATAGCAATTGAGATCCGCGGCGGTGTCCCTTTGTGTACATACGCCCATACTACATTCTACGAACAGAAAACTGGAAAAATGAATGCCAAGAAGTTTAATGACGCTGCTGGGAATACCGTAGGGGAGCGCAAGCACTCTGCCGGGAGCGTAGTGAACTCAATTGTGAGTATCATATTTGCTTGCGAGTCTCCCTTGCCCCGTCACAATAAGCCTCCAGCATACTGTTGGTCAGTGGAAATCGCTGATTAGCAGAGAAGGCTTCACAACCTTTAGTAATAAGTCCAGTGGGGGCGAACGCGAGAGGAGGTAGACACAAGAGTAGCAACATGCCATTCGGCCAGGAAATTCTTTCGCAAGTTAATTAACATGCTTAATGATGCTGGCAAGGTGTTGTGGACAATGTGGATCGGTACAAGCAGGTCACGCGAAGGCTCGGCGCCCGACGAAAGCCCTGCTTGCATGAAGCAAGAAAGATCGATAAGATTTTTCGGGCTCTTTTCCGTACACATCCAGTCTGTGTCAATGCACTTCACGACAAAATCCCAGTGGAAGGCCCACCTTTCACGAAAATGAAACTTGGAAAGGCAGTTCTATGCACGAAAGCATGGTAGGTACTAGGGCCAGAAGGCGTTGCTGCCGAAGTATCGCAGCTTGTCTACAATCTTTACCCTTTATTCTGCTCAGTACATTCATCACTTTCCTGTGCAAAGGGGTTTTCCCGGATCGACGGAAGGTAGGGAGAATTGTGTTGGTCAGCAAGGAGAAGAGAAATTTCAAATCGCCATCTGCATAACGCCCGCTATGCATGCTAGACACGCCTTGAAAAGCACTCGAGGAACTCATTAAAGGAAGATTCACTGGCGCGATTCATACTGCTGGGGACCTGTCTCCTCGGCAGTACGGCTTTAGAGTAGGACGCTCTACCATTGATGCGTTTGCAGACGTGGTCAGCGCGGTGTTGGTGACACTTGATGTCAAGAACGCCTTCGATTCCGATAAAAGGGCGGATATTTTGGAATCACTGTGACCTTTTTTCAAGTTCCAGAGTATTTGATACGGATTCTGCGGGACTTACAGATCAATGGAAGCATGCTCTATGGCACGAAAGAGGGTCCGCGAAGGATAGATGTTAAATCGGACATTTTCAATGCTGCATTCTTGGCCCAGATTTGTGGAACATCACTTACGATACGCTACTGAAACTTGAGCTGCTGGATAAGTCGCACCTGATCGGCTATGCGGATGATATCACAGTACAAGCCATGGGGCGTACAGTTGAACAAGCGCAACTTAACTTTGTTTTTTAATGCACCGAGTGATGGATTGAATGAGTGCTCGCGGATTTATTTTAGTGCTGGTGAAAACCAAATTAGTCATCTTAACAAAGAAGAGAGTCCCTAGCGCCAATAATCATTGGGGAAATGCCTATTGGGTCTCAACTAGCCGTGAACTACCTGGGCGTTCTGATAAACTCGAAGATGAGTTTCCCTGAGCTAATCAGAGCAATGGCAAATAAAGCTGTGACGGGTATGTCGGCATTAAGTCGACTGATGGCCAACGTAGGGACCCTACCTCGTCAAGAAGGTGACTTCTGATAAGTGCGGTGCAGTCTGTGCTACTGTAAGGATCGGAAATATGGAGCGGCACTCTCAGTAAAGAGCTGTATCGAAAACCCCTGGCACAGGTACAGTGACGAGGATTGCTGAGGATAGTATCTGCATTCCGGAACGTCTCTGAGTCGGTCGTGCTGGTGATTGCAAGCGTTTTAAGCTTTCACTCACCTTGCGAGAGAATGTCGTAAAACTTACGTACATAGAAAAGAAAGTGATAGGGAGACAACTGCACTTGAGGAGATGGCGATTAGCAACAATCTTTGGTGAATGACATGACGGAGAAACGGACTGCGTGTCTCATTCCTGACCTGAGTCCTGATTCAATTGTAGTCATAGTGAGACAGACTTCTGCCCGACTCAGCTCTTAAATGGGCATGGATGTCTTCAGTCTTATTTGCACAGATTGGGTGAATCATGGTCTGCTGATTATGTTTCTTGCGCTGGAGAGGATGACAACGCTTGCCACATATTTTTTGCTTGCAAAGAAGGCGACAATGCTACGCGGTGACTTCGCAAAGAAATTGGGAAAGTTATCTCCAAATAGTCTAATCGGAAATATGCTTAGATCAGTTTTTAGGTCTATACTAGTTTCGCGATATGTCTATCCGTCCATCTTTCCGTGTGCTCAAACTTGGTGAAAAGGTCAAAAGTGGCTGGTCTCTCAAAAATTTAGATCTTACCAAACATTTCAAAATGTTTTAAGGGGGGCCCCCTTCATAAAGAAGTGGCCCTTAAAATTTTTTTTTTAATCAAAGGTAGTCGAGTATGGTATCAAATGAAAGGTATTGATTAGAACTTTTAGAACCTGGATTTAAAAAGTTATTTGGTGCATCAGAGGGTCCAGAGAAAATTTCTGATAGGAACAATCTCCTACCTACTCAACTTGTTTTTTCCTTCTTTCCTATTTTAAAACAGATTCCTCAGTTTTCCAACTGTGGATGGTTTGGTATGTCCTTGTAGGCACTTTACCAGCGTTTTTCGGTCTAGTCCTCTTTTGTGACCTATGGGCCCCAAAAGTGTGTTTTTTTTCTTTTTACTTTTTATAGCTAATTTAATTTTTGTTGTATTCGTTATTGGCTATTGATGATTTTCTCATACTTATGCGGTCCGTCGGTTTGTTAGTGATTAGTACGAGTAGTTTTGGGTGGTGTTAGTTGATATGCAGTACAGGTTGTTGGTAGCGTGATGTAGGAATGAGATGTGTGGTTTAGTCAGTGGCGCTATATATTTATTTTAGTATCTTCAAGAAACTTGCCCAGTTGCTAGAGGTGACACCTTAATGCACCATTCTTGTTTCGACAGCAGTTTAATAAGAATGAGCTGTCATCTAAGAAGGGAGATTTTTCTCTTTGTTATCAAACTTGGTGCAGTTTGAAATCTGATGTTTAATGTAGTCTGTGTAGCTACAACATCTGCAGGCGTCCGTGGTGTAAATTTTTGTTGTTCTGAGTCTGTAATCGTTGTACGCTCTGCTTGTTAAAATTCTGTTGATATGTTTGTGTTTCTGTTTAGATTGATGTTATGAAACCATGGTTTGTTTAGATATTGTAGGTCACCGACTCCTCAAGAAGAGATGGATAAATTCGTGACTTTATCATTGTACTTAAGGGTCCATTCATTTTCTAGGGACTTTTTAATAATTTCAAGGGTGGCATCCCATTCGCGATAGATATCAGTGTTGTGGCCATTTATTATTGCATCCTTTGTATTTTCATCTGCTATAGAGAGGGACTCCCATTTGCTAGTATTGGGTATCCAGATCAGTGTCACTTGAATTTTGTTTTTTTCTTGTATGAAGCTTCTGACTTTAGACGGCAGGTTCGTAATGTTGTGGTTGTGCATTGTTTCGGTGATGCTGTTTTTGGAGTCTGTAAAGATGATTATGTTTTTGTGCTGTTTGAAGAGATGCCCAGTATAGCTGTCTTAATGGCTGTCATTTCACCGTTGTTGGGACTCGTGTGATGGTCTAATTTCCATTTGGTAATGATTTTGGTCTCAAGGTCATAGACTACACAAGAGGTTCTTTGTTGCATCCGTGCAGTATGCTGAGTGGTTATTTGATGTTGTACCCAGTATCTTGTTGAGAGTGTTAATGACGTCGTTATAGTTAATTTTTGGGAACTGTGGGGTAGTTTAAAGTAGAAGTTGCTTGGTTGGTAAAACAAGTTAGTGGGGGTCCTATTTTTGGTTCCCCAACACGTAGCATCCACAGTGTGTTTGAATTGATTTATGACTTTGCAGTAGATGGAATTTTTATTTTGTGTGTTGGGGATGTTTCTGAAATGGGGATCATGCATGTTTTTTAGTACCTCTTTGATTTTCAGTAGCTTGGCTCTGTATTCAGTAGGCAGTTCTTTAGCTATAGCGGAGGCTGATATGTTAGGTGCACTGATCCGAATGCCCAGACAGGATTTTAGTATGGTGGCTTTGTTTCTATCCAGTTTATCGAAGGTTGACTTAGCGGGGTTCGTTATGTTGGCTAGATTGTTTTCTATTAGGGGTCTTATCGATTTGTACAGCAGTAGAGGTAATTTGTCTGATTAGGTTTTTGGACATAGATAATTTAGTCTTTGGAGAAACCCTTATTGTTGAAGACTATTCCAAGGAAGGTGAAGTTGTTTGTCCATTCTATTTTAGAGTTCTTCAGGGTTATATTTAATGGAAAGGGTTTTTTTAGAGTGGAACTGTGTGTCGGTAGATTTATCAGCATTTATAATTAGATCTAGATTGTTGCATCTCTCAGTTAGTTGCTTGGATTTTATTAGGAGATTGCTGAAAGCATCATCGAAAGTAGTGCCTTTAGATAATAGTAGGACGTCGTCTGCAAATTGTATGTTCGTCTTCGATGTGGTGGAGGGCTTTAGTGTAGATTTTAGAGAGTCAGTATCAGTTTGGCTATGTTCACTCTTTTGTACGCATTAGATATGGCCAATGTGGTTGCCATGTAATTTAGTTTGTTTTCTTTGTTAATGGAACGTAGAATTTTATTAAAGCAGAGACTGGTAGATTTGCCTTTTCTGTACGCGAAAGTATTAGTGCTTAGGATATTGGAGTCTTCAATATATTTGTTGATTCGGCAGATGTCGATAAAAAAAAGAAAATGATCGCTCGATAGGTCCTGCAGGGCAACGGGAACTGGGTCAAATTGCTTTATTAATTGCAGACATTTCTATAAACAAATAGAATATTTCGTAAAAAAATTAACATTTATTGATGAAAATTTTAACTGGAACTTAAGGGTCATAAAAGACACAATGAGTGAAAGTTTCAAGCATCACGGCGTTATTTTGAAGAAATTAATAGTACATACAAATATGACTCAAATGATTCGCAACAAATCTTCTTCTTCTTTGTAGCCCTACAGCCCCTTTCGGGCCTTCGCTTAGAGATAGTTAGAGTATCTCATTGTCATGATCGAATGCATCGGCACTCCACAAGTTGATATGATCATTATCACGCTTTGGCCGTGTGTCCGTCCACCCAGCTGCGATACGTTTTGATTTTAAACCAGCACGTACCATAACTGAACAGGCTTATAGTCCGTCCGAAGAACTAACTAACTAAATCTCGTTGACGCCAACGAGACTCGAACCAGAGACCTTCGGCTTACGGGCTTAGTGCCCTAATGCAACAAATCTACTCACCCCAAAAAGCAAGGCCCGGCGGTTTTTGATGAAAAAAACTGAAAATAATTGGAAATTTTTCGATTAATAATTTTAATTTAGGAACCCTCAAATTAACCATTTTTGAGTGTTCTAATAGTAAATTTTTATGTCTATCCGCAAAGTTCTCTGAGCTATATAAAAAAAGAATCGAATTTTCACCCGTTTTTTTCGTATAAAACCGTTCTTGAAACAATGTTCCAGGCGAAAAAACACAGATATTTCAATGGTAGGTATTTCTCACCCAAATAAATCGATTTTTCCATTCGGCATCCTGAAATGAATTTTAATAAATTTTCGACTTTTTGGCTAATTCTACGGTACTAATGGCCGTACCTGTATAACGCTCTATACAGCGTTCTTTTAATGCTCATCTATTTCCAATAGAGTCGCGTTCTCATTTCTTCAGTTTTTTGTTTATCAAATTGATTTCAACCGGTCTATTTCACTTTCTCAGAAACCATTTAATTAATTTTTTTCCAGAAAAATTTCTATCTTATTTCTTTACGATACTGTTCATCAGTTGTTGAAACATTTTATACACATTTCATTCACACCTCATCCATTACCATTCTAAATTTGGACATGGTACTTTCCAAACTCACAACAAACTCAACACTGCCTGTAAAACTTCAATTATTAGTAACCGGACAATAGCATTATTAGCTAAATATTGGCCTAGAGTTTTTATTGCCTGCAACAAAATACAAATTTGGTATTATAAACAGCAAAAGCTGAAATGCATGCATTGGTGGTAAAAGGTGTCTAACCCAATTTAGATACAAAATTGTTGAAAAAGAAACAAAAATGAAAATCAACAAATCAAAATTTTACTATTATTCTTCTTTGTTCTTATTTCGACAGGTTCAAAACAATCGGCTAAAGCAAAGAAACTCAAAGATTCTCGTAAGTTTCATACAAAATTTTATCAAAATTTTATCACAACAAAAAATTATCCATTTCGGCAATTAGCATATGAATGTGTAGATGTGTGTACGTAGTGTTGTAGTTAGATACACGTTTGTTTGAAATTTCAGATGAAAACTGTTAAAACGGTAAGTAGTAACTTAGATGTGTATTTAGATGCAAACTTGATGGTATTATCGTGTTCAATTGCATGTGCGATAATTCGTATTATTTCAGTTAAGAGTATTTAAAGATTAAAACTTTTATGCACGCTTAAATATTTGCATCTTTGTTGTTTCTTTCTGAAATGGGGAGTGCACATTTTAAAGACATTATGCGATATATGCTGTAACGTTCGATTTCGTAATATGTGGAGCTGAGCTTTATCGATAGTAAAGAAACTATTATTTAGTAGATTATTCAGCTTCCCGTTGTATCATTGTAAGCCTGAAATGCATGGCTTAGCTCTTGGGGGTAAATATTGACGCTGGAATAAACAAAAATTTAAATGGGCATTTTGGGGTCATTGTTTTAGTTTATGTATAGCTTGATCTCAGCAAGTCTAGGCCTTAGTGTCCCGCAATTTCGTATTAAAAGATGATGCAGTCACCGGAATCCATGTAATAAATTTTAAATAATTGGTATTTGATCGTAATTCAAAATCGTAATTATCAATTCTGTTCTTCAGCTCGATCATATACGAGTATATGTGTATCTGGGCACATGGTAGTGTGTCTATCAAGTTCGGTAACAAACCAGTTTGTTCCATTTTGAGCTACTTTTGACCCCTTAAAATTCCAAAACTACGTAACATACAAACTTGAAACTTTGCATTGCCTATACAGTTCTCACGTAATAAGGATCTAAAAAAATGTTTACTGAAACGCTTGAAATTTTGTATCAAGGTATATTATAAGTGATAATCAAAGTAAAAATCCGAAATATTGGTAAGTCTAAAAGGTATTGAGCCTTTTTTGTCATTTTTCGATTGAATATTTCTTTTACTGAAAATGGATTTTATTTGAGTATATATTGCTCATTACTATCAATAACCTTTGGCCATTTTTGGGTTGAGCCATTATTCCATCTGTGTAGAACTTCTGTGGTTTATTGGCAAAGAACTTGGCTAAGTGATTTTCACAGTCCCTTTTTGAAGTGAATTTCTTTTCATTAAGGAAGTTTTGCAGAGACCGAAACAAATGGCAGTCTGATGGTGCAAGGTCTTGACTATATGGTGGATGCATCAAAACTTCCCAGCCAAGCTCTGTCAATTTTTGCCGGGTCATCAAAGATGTGTGTGGTCTGGCATGGTCATGATAGAAGACAACGCCGTTTCTATTGATCAATTCTGGCCGGTTTTTTTTTTGAATTGCATGTTGCAATCTGATTAATTGCTGACAGTACAGATACACAGTCATGATAAACAATTCCCTTCCGATCCCACCATACACACAGCATAACCTTATTTGGTCTCAATCCTGGCTTTGAAGTCGTTTGTGATGATTCACCATTTTTTGACCATGATCTTTTTTAAACGTCATCCTTGTATCTTACCCATTTTTCATCGCCCGTAATTATTTGCTTCAAAATAGCTCGATTTCGTTGCGTTTTATTAGCATTTCGCAAATGGAAATTCGGACGATCAAATTTTTTTGTGTTAATTCATGCGGCACCCAAACGTCGAGCTTCTTTGTGTATCCAGCCTTATGCAAATAGGTCAAAACTGTTTGGTGATGGATATTCAGTTCCAATGCCATATCATGGCTGCTTATGTGTCGGTTTTCTTCATGTTTGATGTAAGATTTCATCGACTTTTTCAGTGATTGGTCGACCTGAGCGAGGAGTATCTTTGACTTCAAAATTTCCAGAACGAAAGCGAGCGAACCATCTCTTGGCTGTGGCTTTTGATAAAGTATCGTGACCATAGACACGAAAAATTTTTCACGAGCCTGCGATGCAGTCTCACCTCGATCGCAGTGATATTGTAAAATACAATGAATTTTTTTCAGAAATTTCACTCATTTTTAAATGAATACAACATTTGACACGAATGACGAAATACCAAACTGTCCGTATGAAAATTGTAGACTGGAGCGTCAGCTTTCAAACGCATGTCAGTTTAACTCAATCTGATGAGTGTTGCCCGATATATGAAAACGAACACCATCTAGTGACAAAAAGGCTCAATACTTTTTCGACTATCCAATATATTGTCGCGTGTTATGGTTCGCGGCCGATTCTTTTAATGTTCCGGGAAACTGAAAACGCACTGTCTTTTAAATTAAGTTAAAAGAGTTTATTTACTAAGAATGTACAATTATTAATTTCACTATTTTACAATTTTACTTTATGATCTAACTTTCACTTGTCTATCAACTTTATATTTCCACTGTCTATATCACGAAAATCACTTCACTATTACTCATTCAATATCGCTTTTTAGCTTCGCACTCCACCCTATCCCAGTTTTACTATCGTGGTTTTTACTATTGCCGTTGTAATAATCCCCTCATTCATTCAGCTCGGCTTTATGTAGGGTCTCTAGTCATTCAATCTATTACTCGCAAATTTGTGAACTACCTGGAGTATTCGAAAAATCGCGCAGTGACGTCACTTTCAGATGTTGATCATGCTTGGTGGGTTCCTGTGCTTTCGAGTACGTTCGTTTTGTTGATCATGATGTTCTTAATGATTGTGAAAACAATTGCGACAGTAACTCGCAGAATTATTTGTACACATAACACTCCCCCACCTCAGTTCTTTTCGCCCCGAAAAGATGTGTGGTCAGTTGTAGTCGATTCCCCCTGGATGTAATATGGGGCAAGACGGTCCAGGTGCACGATTTTCATTTTAGCTCTCGGCTTACGGTGTTCCTGTATGCGGTATACGACATCGTTGATTTTCTTTGTAACTCAGTATGGTCCCTCCGAATTATGCTGCAACTTTGGAGACCTACCCTTTCGCCGTTGTGGATTATATAGCCACACCAAGTCATATTGCTTGAAGCTAGTAGAATTTGCCTTTAGATCATACCTGGTCATGAGGTGTTTTCGCACAGTCCGATGTATCTGGTTCAACCGTTGCCTTAGCTCACTTGCGTACTCAGAGATCGTTTGGGGTTTCTCAGGGGGTGTTCGGAACTTTACATCAGCCGGCAGACGAATACTCTTTCCAAAAATGACTTTGGCTGGGGCTTCGCCCGTCGATGCATGTTCGGCAGATCTATACGCCATCAAGAATAATGGGATGTGCCGATCCCTGTCCCTTTGGTTCTCGTCAACCATCTTGGCCAAGTGTTTATTGAGCGTGGCGTTGAAACGTTCGACCATTCTATCGGATCGGAGATGCAGTGGTATGGTCCTCGTTTTCTGTATTCCCAGCAGCTCGCACATTTCGCCAAAAACTAGTATCTCAAAGTTTCAGCCTTGATCCGAATGTAGCTCGCAAGGTACGCAGAACCTACTGACCCAATTTAACACTAGCTGTTCGGCTACAGTAGTTGCTTCCTGGTTGGGAAAGGGGTAGACATTGGGCCACTTACTAAAATAATCGGCCACAACCAGCGTGTATCAATTTCCCCATTTGGATTCAGGAAAGGATGCTGCGATGTCAACAGCAATCCTTTCAAACGGTCCCCTACGTTATAGGTTTGCATTTGTCCTCTCATTCGTCACTTTGGACCTTTGACGGAAGCGCAAACTGCGCATCTACGATACTAATCCTCTACGTCTTCTCTAGCGTGGAGCCATTAGAACCTTTCCCGCAATTTCGCTAAGGTCCTTTTAACATCAAGGTGGCCTCCTGAGGGTCCTTCGTGCATTTCCTTAACCACATCGTTGATTCGGCTTTTGGGAAGTGAAGTTTGCACCTATAGGAGCTGCCATCCGCCGTTTCCCATTTCCGCTTGAGTACGCCACCTTCCACCTGAAGGGAATAGCTTTCAGGGTTTTCAGGGTTGCGCCATGCATCGAAACGTCCTTCCACTCAGGTCGCACAGTTGTCTCCTTCCATACGAGAATGGGCCGATGTCTTCATCGGCTAGCTGGGCATTTCGAATCTCCTCCAATGACCAACCTTCATCGAATTCGGCCATTATCAATCGCAGATCAACGGTCAGGCTCCTTTTCCTCACTCCGTCGTCAATGCGTGCAGTTAGGTAGACATGGACTCTGAACTCTGTTCTTACGATGAACAATTTCGTAATCGTATGACTGCAATCTTTCGTCCATCTCGCAACTTGTCCCTCAGGGTTTTTGAAGTTAAGCAGCCGTCTAAGCGATGCATGGTCTGTTTGAAGAACAAATTTCTGAGCATATAGATACTTTTGGAACTGCATGGTGGCCTCTATTAAAGCCAATAGCTCCTTCCTGGTCACACAGTAGTTCCTCTTGCTTTTTGAGAGAACTCGACTGTAATACGAAAGGACTCTTTCTTTGCCATCGATCTGCTGGGAGAGTACAGCTCCAATCCCGCCGTTGCTCGCATCGGTGTCAACTACAAGCATTTTTCCGGGTTTCGGATATACTTTGGAAAAGGGTAAACTTGTCGGGACTAAGCTTCAGATTCGCCAGTCGCGATCGGGAGAACACCTCTTCAAAGTCCCGCACATGCTCTTCGAACGTTTTCCCGATAAGAATGATGCCATCTAGGTACACCAAGCAGAGTCCGATTCGGCTGAAATTTCGACAATAGCCGTCTACCAGAATGTACTACACGATAATGACGCCATTGGGTGGTGACCGCCCTCCTATATATATATATATATATATATATATATATATATATATATATATATATATATATATATATATATATATATATATATATATATATATATATATATATATATATATATATATATATATATGTATATATATATATATATACGGGTGTAGACAGGGTGCGTACTGTATTTTGAGGACATGCATAAATGTGACTATAACTCCGCGATTTTTTTTTAAATATTTTTTTCTGTTCAGATAAGAAATGGCGGACTACAACATCACTCAAGAAATGAAGATATATGCTGTCATCGCCGCTATATGTGCGAACCGTACAGATTTAGAGATCTCTAATTTTCTTCATTGCGCCTGTTCATTCGTGCAAAACGTTCGCCGTGAATTGGAAGCTTCAGGAGGCGATATAGAATCGGTTACAAAACGCAGAAGGCACGACTAACGTTCTGACACTGTCCGATCTGCAGAATTTTTAGAGCAAATGCAAGCAATGAGGGTCCTTGCGAGTGAGCTTCATGTTTCTGAGTGCCTTATTCGTAGAGTTGTCTACGAAGACCTTTGGTATAAGTCTTACGTGATGCGCAGAGAAGAGTTCATTTCGGAAGGAACACGGGAACAGAGAGTTCTCCGATAAAAACGTCTTTTGAACAAAATTAAACACCCTGAGGCGTCCAAAACGTTATGGTTTTTTTCCGATGAAAAAATTTTTTACCAAGATCAAAAGACCAATCACAGAAATGACAGATGGCTATGTTCACATCCTACGGAGGTTCCTGTTTTTATGCACACAAAGTTTCCAGCCACTGTTATGGTTTTAGGTGTTGTCAGCAACGAAGGACATGTTATACCATCACTTTTTTACTCAAGAACTTCGAGTGAACTCTGCGGCATACATCGAGGTTTTGGAGACGGTAGTGAAACCCTGGATAGACAATGTAAGCGGAGGCAGACCATACATTTTTTAACAAGACTCTGCTCCTTCACATAAAGCGATGCGACACAAGATTGGATGGCCGAAAATTTTCTGTGACCACATAACACCGAACCTATGGCCACCTAGCTCCCTAGACCATAATCCTTTGGATTATTTTATGTGAGGCGTAGTTGAGCTTGAGACCAATAAGCGTCCTCATAATACCACTTCTTCGCTGAAGACGGCTATTAATGCCGTTATAGTCAATATGTGCAATGAGCATTTGATTCGGGCATGTAATCGTTTCCGTTTCCCGAATCGAAGAGGTTATTACTGCTAATGGCGATTTTATTGAATAACTGTATAGCCATATATTAATTTAACGTTCCATAGAAAATTCCTGAAATTTCATTAAATTTTGATAAAAATACAAGCTAATTAATTTTACTCTCAAGTTGTCCTCAAATACCATACACACCGTACATATATATATATATATATATATATATATATATATATATATATATATATAATTATATAATAGGGGTACAGTTTCCTAACAGATGGAGTAACTTGATTTTTATTCCAGTGATTCACCTTTCCAAATATGTATTGGAAAGCTACTGTTATAGGTTCAGAATGTGTCATTTAGCTGAAGCGTAAACAACAATACTTTTGTTTCATCGTATTTTGGTGGAAGTGTATGGTATGCATGCTCTAGCTGAGCGTACGTGCCAGAAGTGGTTTGCATGGTTTAAAAGTAGCAATTTTGACTTGGAGGACGACGAACGGCCCGGACAGCCAAAAAAGTTTGAAGATCACGAATTGGAGACATTGCTCGACCAAGATCCATCCCAAGCTTGCAAAATCACTTGGCGTCGCTCAACAACCAATATTTCACAATAAAGCTTCAATTTTCGAAAAAAACACACGAATTAACCGATACCTCCATTATATGCAAAAAGTAACAAGCGCAAAGGATTGAAAATAACCCTCTTGCAAAAAGAGGGAGCCCTTTGTTTCCCCAACCCATAGCTTCCATGATTCCTCATTCTGAACCCGCTAATTAAATGGTAGTAAATGCTCTCAGGGTCACATATTGGATTTACTGGTTCCCCAATAATGTAACATTAAATATCGAGAAATGCCAATAACTGAAATACATCTGCAGCTCTGCTACTATATCCTACTAAGAGCGTGAAAGCGAGCGAGCTTGAAAACGGAATCAGAGTAATAACAATGCCGCCAAAATGGAGGTTGGGCGATAGGCTAACTCCCCATCCTTGTAAAACCATAAAACGTTTCGAAACGTGCAGAGGGACCTCGGAATGGATTGGACTCACTGCAACGACCTCGCAAACGGAAAAAGGACAATTGCATTCGATCCGGGAATGCAGAGCGTTCAATTACCCTGGCTCTGTTAAGGACCTTTTACAACGGGCTAGTCGATATAAATTAAAAGTACTGGCAATCCAGGAAATGAACTGGACTGGGAATGACATTCAAGATATAAGATCGCACACAATATTCAAAAGTGGGAAGCCTGCTGAAATTGCAGAGTAGCCTTTCTTGTAGATAGGAAGTTCAAATCGCACGTTATTGATTTTAAGGCAGTCAATGAACGATTGTGTGCGATCCGTATAAAAGCGAAATTCTTCTAAATCTGGCTGATTAATGTTCATTCCCCGACCGAAGAAAAGGACAAAGAAACGAAGGAAACGTTCTACAATCACCTGGAAAGACAAGTCGACTCATTGCCTGCAAACGACACAAAAATAATTCTGTGGGATTTCAACGCTAAGGTTTGCAATGAGCTATCTCATCGAGGAACAACTGCAGGATATAGCCTCCACGATCAAACAAATAAGAACGGGCAGTACCTGATTGACTTTGCATGTAGCAGAAATCTAGTCATACGTTCGACTTGCTTCCCATATTGACGCATTCATGAAATGACCTGAATATCACTGGATGGCAACACACAAAACCAGATCGACCATGTTTTGATCCAACAACGTTGGGCTTCGAGCATACTTAACGTCCGTACATACCGAGGAGCCAATTGTAACTCGGATCATTACTTGATCAAATTAACCTATCGATGTCGTATGGGAAAGGCATATTCGGTGAAGACCAGTCTGCTACAAAAATCCGACATCGGAAGGCTCCAAACCGCATCTGTGGCCAAAAATTTCACGGAGACCGTCGACGAGTAGCTGGCTCCCATCTTATCAGAAGTATCGCTAAATACAAATAGCGTGCTCTGGATGGAAGTGAAAGCGGCTATTAGGAATGTAGCAGAACAGACGATCGGACATCAAACCTGGTGCAAGAGAAATGATTGGTTCGATGATGAGTGCCAGAAAGCTTTAGACAAAAAGAATCAGGCGTACAAAGAATACGTGGGTAGGAAAACTGGGAGGAAGAGGGAACATTATGAAAATCTCAGAAGAGTAGCGAATAAGATAATTAGAATTAAGAAAAGAAAATACTATGACAACCAATTGAGAAGTATAGATGTAAGTCCAACAAGCGAAAACACAAGGCAAGCACATAAAGTAGTGAAAAGCCTGAAACGTGGTTATCAGCCAAAAACCACGCTCTGATATCGGCAGTATTATCGCTGATGAAACCAAGATAAAGGAAAGATGGGCATCATATTTCAAGAACATCTTTAATCTACCACAAAGCTCCAGAACATCGGATCCTATTGATGTCTGCGGAGAGCTTCCATTGGCCCCACCGACTCTGGATGAAGTTTGTTCTATCATCAAAGCACAAAAGAATAACAAAGCGCCGGGCATCGATGAGATTCCAGTGGAGCTCATCAAATATGGTGGCAGCAGTGTTCATAAAGCTATTCACAAAGTCATCCAGCACATTTGGCAACAAGCATATATGCCGAAAGAGCGAAGCCAATCAATTATATTCTCTATCCACAAAAAAGATGACAAGCTACAGTGCGAAAATTATAGAGGCATATCACTACTTTGTACGGCGCACAAAATATTTTCAAAGATCTTAGAAAATAAAATCGGGTCATATGCCAATAGTATCATTGGGGAGTATCAAGATTGTTTCAGAGCAGGTAGATCGACCAAAGACCAATTGGTTACTGTCAAACGCTGGGAGTTCAACTAGACGTACACCAAATTTTCGTTGACTTTAAGCAGGCATATGACAGTATTGATCTTGACAGACTGTACCAAATAATGCTTTGCTTTAGTATCCCAGCCGAATTAGTCCGTCTTACAAAAATTACAATAACAATGACGACCTAAGTCCGCATCAATAACCAACTCATCGATGCCTTTGGGACAAATATCGGACTAAAGCAGGGAGAACGGCTCGCCCCATTGCTATTCAATTTTGCTCTGGAGTACGTCATAAGGAAGCTACCTGTTGATACACGAGGTGCATTACCATACGATTCGAGCCAAGTGATTGCCTATGTGGACGGCATCAAAATTTTGTCACGGTTATTAACAGCTGCCAAAGAACTCTTCCTGAAACTCGACAGCGAAGCAAAACTAGTAGGGCTACAAATCAATGAAGATAAAACAAAGCTCATGACGCAATCGAGGCAAAATACCTCAAGTACACAAAATTTAACGCATGGTGAATACAGTATCAAAAATGTGGGCGTATTTGTGTATTTGGGCACCAAAATAACGAACACGGGTAATAAAAAAGACGAAATACGCCGATTCATGTGGCCAGCCCATTGCAGCTTCCGCAGTCTTACAATCGTTGAGACCTCCGGTTCGTCAAAAATTTTATACAGCTAATGGTTGTATCGAATTCGCCATTGGTCCCCGTCTAGCTTCGCTCCGATTATTTACCTCAGGACCTGTCGGTCAAAGACGTTCAATATATTTGTGGATGCTTGGGTTAGGGTCCATGTTTCACACATATAGCATAACACAGGTCTTATCACTGATTTGTATATTTGGAGCTTTGTTTTCCTACGTTTGCAGCTGGTCTTGAAGATTGTCAACACTGAATAAAATATTTTACTTGCAAGCTATATTCTTCGGTGTATTCTATCTCTTTCGTTACCGGTTCTCACCTAAATATACAAATTCGCACACGCTGTCGATATTGTATTCACCAAGTATGAAATTATGGGTGTTTAATGTATTTTTCCTCGACCGCTTCACGAATTTTGTTTTATTCTCATTGATTTGTAGCCCTACTAGTTCTGCCTCATTGTCGAGTTTCAGGAAATCTTCTTTAGTGGCTGTTAACGACTGTGACAAAATGTTGATGTCCGTATAGACTACCACTTGGCGCTAATTGTATAATAACGTGACGCTTGTCTCGACTGGGTACCATTCTGATGACATATTCCAGGCCCAAACTGAAAAGCAAGGGGGGGGGGGCAGCCCATCTTCCTGCTTTAGTCCGATGTTTGCGTCAAACGCATCGGTAAGTTGGTTATTGATGAGGACTTGGGAGGTTGTTGACGTCATTGTCATTTTGGTAAGACGGACTTATTTGGCTGGGATACCAAAGCGAAGCATTTTTTGGTACAGTACGATATGATCAATATTGTATGCTTGCTTAAAGTCTACGAAGATTTGGTATGCGTGTATCTTGCACTCCAAGCATTTCTCGACTACTTGCTTGAATGTAAAAATTAGTCTATCGTCGGTCTACCTGCTCTAAAGTCACCTTGATATATTCCAATAATACTTCAGGCTTACAAGTACGAGTATGATCGGATTTTGTTTTCTATGATCTTTGAAAATATTATGTAAGCCGTACAAAAAGTGATATGCCTCTATAATTTCCGCCCTGTAGCTTGTCACCTTTTTTGGAGTAGGCAATATAATTGATTGGCATATGTTCTTGTTACCAAATGTGTTGGATGACTTAATGGATGGCTTTCTGAACACTGTTGTCACCATTTTTAATGAATTCCACTGGAAATTTCATCCAGAGTTGGTGGAGCCATTGGAAACCCTTCGGGAATATCTATAAACTCCGATGTTCTGGAGCAGTGCAGCGTATTCAAGAGTTTCTCGAAATATGATACCCATCCTTCTTTAATACTGTTTTTATCAGCGATAATGTTACCGATATCATCACGGCAGCGCATGATCTTGAGCTGATAGCCTCATTTCACTACTTTGTATGCATATCTTGTGTTATTGCTCGTTAGACATAGATGGATGCTTCTTAATTGGTCGACATAGTATTTTCTTTTTTTTATTCTAATTGTTTTATTCGCTACTCTTCGTCCTGGTTTTCCTGCCTAAGTATTGCTCGTACGCCTGATCCTTTTTGTCTAATGTATTCCGGCACTCATCATGTAACCAACCATTTCTTTTGCGGCAGCCTTGATGATCTGCCGTGGTCTTAATTGCCACTTTCATTTCCAGCCATAGCTCGTCGCTTGTTTTCAGTGATTTGTCTAATAGGATGGGGGCTAGCTGATTGTTGAGAGTCTGCGTGAATCTTTTTGCCATAGACGCGGTTTAGACCCTTTCGATGTCCAATTTATGTAGATGGCTGGTCTTCGCCGAATATACCTTTGACATATGACATCGATAGGTTCATTTGATCAAGTAAGGATCTAAGTTACAGTTCGCTCCTCGATATGTAAGACCATCAAGTATGCTCGAGGCCCAAAGTTGTTGGATCAGAACAGGGTCGATCCGGTTTTTTGTGTTGTTATCCGGTGAGACCCAGGTAATTTTATGTATGCGTCAATGCGGAAAGCAAGTCGAACGTAAGTTTAGATTTCCGCTACACGCAAAGTCATTCATTGCCATTTGATTCATGTTGGAGGCTATATCTTCCACTCGTTCCCCGATAAGATAGGGCATTACCAACTTTAGCGTTGAAATCAACCAGGATTATTTTTATGTCGCTTATAGGCAATGAGTTGACTGGCTTTTCCCGGTGATTGTAGAAAAATTTTCCTTTCGTTTTTCGTCCTCTCCTTCGATCGGGGCGTGTACTTTTATCAGCCAAATTTTGAAGAATTTTGCTTTTATACGGATCGCTAACATTCGTGCATTTTCTGCCTTAAAATCAATAACTACGATTTAAACTCTCTATTCACAATAAATGGACTCCGAATTCCCGCTGTCTAGCAGGCTTCCCTCTTTTGAATATTGTGGTGATCTCATATCTTGAACATCATTTCCATTCCAGTTCGTTTTCTAGATTGACAGTATGTTTATATTGGCTGGCCTATTGTAAAAGGTTTTTAACTGCGCTAGGGTTGTTCACTGGCCTGACATTCTAGGATCCAATGCGATAATCTTTTTCGGATACGATGTCGTTGCCGTAGATTCAATTCATTCCGAGGCTTTGTTACAGATTTCGAAATAATATAGGGTTCTCCAGGAACGGGGAGCCAGCTCATCGGCCAACCTCCATTCTGGTGGCATGGTTATACCTTTCGATTCCGTTATCAGGCGTGGAAGACTCGCCTTCATCCTTTCATGTCATCACAACGTAAGTGTAGGTAGGATTTAGTAGCAGAGATACAGGTGTATTTGCAGTTATTGGCATTCCTTGGTATTTAATGTAACATCATTGGGTAAATAGTAAGCCCAAGATGCGACCACGAGACCATTTACTACCATTTGGTAGGATGAGAAATCATGGAAGCTGGTGGTAGAGAAAATAAGGGATCCCTCCTCCTTTCTCAGCCGGGCATGGGAGCGACTACGGCGGAGTTAATTTTAACTCTTACATTACTATTATTGATAAGCGTTTGTATAGTGTTCGTGCACGATTGAGTTTAAGAAAAAGTGGGCCTGAGGTAGTCTTTATTGGTAGATCTATGGACCACGTCGCCGATTGATATTTTTCCGATTTCAACTCTATCGGTGTTGCCATTAAAGTCTTTAATTGTCGGCTCGGTGTCGAGAATTATTTATCTGCAGTTATACGGTTACTTGGGGCGATTCCATGATTTGACCATTTTATTAGTGAGGTTTTGCCACTCGCTGTATGCATCAAGAAACGTGCAACTAGTTTGATTCATTTTGCCCTTCAACGTATTCTTGCGTCCCAGGCGTATCGGGTTCGTTGAGCCATCAGTAAACATGTGGTACATCAGTCCCATGATAATCATCAACAATTGAAAAAATTAGTGGCGCGATTCATGTTATATTTACAACTTCTTCTTCGTAGCACTACAGCCCCTCTCGGGCCTTCGCTCCCTGCAAATAGCGCCTCCAACTGTCTCGGTCCATTGGCCATGTCCTCCAATTTTGAAATCCAAGCAGCGATGAACTGTCTTCGTCGACCGAGTCAGACCAGCGTTTCCTCGGTTTCCCCACTGGCCGCCGGCCTTCAGTTCTCCCAACGGGCATCGATGAGCTCCACTGGAAGCTCATCGATGCCCGGCGCTTTATCATTCTTTTGGGCTTTGATGGTGGAACAAACTTCATCCAGAGTTGGTGGGGCCAATGGACACTCTCCGCAGACATCTATAGGCTCCGATTCCATATTTAGGTACTCATTACTTATTTTGTATTTGTATTAAATTTTACTTTGACAATTAATATAACTAAAACAACGCTTTTTATTTCTTACTTAAAAATATATGACTGATTAGTAATAACATTAAACTGTTTCCATTTCTATCTATTTTTGTTGCTATACCCCTTAAAGAAAATAGTATCCCATATTTGGCTACTTTCCTCTACCTAAAGCAGAAGAAAAATTCAAAATTCGTCATCCAAATAGACCAAGCCAACACATAAACTCAAACTCCGATCCGAAACTTTTAGCCAATTCACCCCCAAAAGAACATGAGCCAGCAGTTTCTACATCCTAACCAAGCCTTTCAGGAAACACCAAAACGATATTGAAAAGCTCACAGAGCATCTATAGAATCCCGCAATTTTAAGGTTGAATGGGGACATTCAACTTAAGAGGGGAAGAGTTAAGGAACAAATCAAATAAAAACAAATATGAAAGGTATCCCCACGAAATGCTAACAACAAACACCTGAAAACATCTTCGAATGTCAACAACTGCAATTCCCACTAAACTCCAAATTCAAGACTATAGACGCCATCTAATTGCAATTAAAATAGTCCGCGTGACTTAGTGGTTAGAGCACTAAGTCCGTAAGCCGAAGGTCTCTGGTTCAAGTTTCGTTGGCGTCAACGAGATTTAGTTCGAGTGGGTCTTCAGACGGACTGTAAGCCTGCTCAGTTATGATACATGCTGGTTTAAAATCAGAACGTATCGCAGCTGGGTGTGCGGGTACACGGCCAAAACGTGATAATGATCATATCACCGTCGGAGTGCCGATACATTCAATCATGACAATGAGATACTCTAACTATCTATAAGCGAAGTCCCGAAAGGGGCTGTAGGGCTGCGAAGAAGAAGAAGAATTGCAATTGCAACCCAACTCAGATCTTTGCATAGAAACGTCTGAGCGGTATCCGGCAAGTCACGTTGCAACGATTTAGCAATTTTCTAGTTAAGTTAATTGTAGACACATTTTATAATAGTTTAGTTGTAATTGTACGTCAAAAAGGAATAAACGTTCTTTTTCAAAATCCAATTTTGCGACTATCCTCAAGGTTTTGAGGAAGGTTATCTAATTAATGTCTATTTCTTTTCCAAAAATAAAATTAAGGGCAATCAATAAACTTTCTTGAAATTGATCTACTCGAAACTCGGATGGTCATGCTTGCCTATTGTCCTTGTAATAGCATGGAAAGGTGCTCCTGAGTTGGTAACATATATAAGCGTCTTTTGGCCTGGACTAAAGTTTTAATTTACTCACCCCGCTATCTAAACTTTGTCAAAAGCATCAATGAGAGTAAATCCGACTCTAATCTCAAAAGCTATCCAATCTTCATGAATATGGAATTCATTTAATATAATTTAAAAGCCAAGTTATCTTTAACTTCACCTTCATTTCGCCGACGGAAATATTTTCCAACTCAAAGTTGATTTGTTGCAATGCCAGGAAAATTTCCTTCCAGTAGAATTATCCTAGCGATAAGCGAATTCTTATTTAACCTTCGCACAAAAGATTGTATAAGTAATGAAGACAGTGTTGTTATAAGGATGAATGTATGTAGATCTTTACGTTGGTGGAATTTTCAGGATCCTAATTGTTTCTCATACTTTGAGATTTAAATTTTGATGATTTGAATTTTAAAATAGATTCCGAAAAAGATTTTTCAATGTAATGTGAGTCTCTGTTTGCAACGTGCCTGTCGCTAGGAGAAGGATCTGATCTGAAAGTAAGTCAGAACGCTTTTCGATCCAGGATGTATCAGAAGTATCACATGAATATTCATTTTCTGCTCTGAAGCTTCCAATATCCTTCGAAAGGAAAATGGGATTCCAGTGTTTTTATGCAGTTTTGTTTATGTACGAGTATATTACACACTATCTGGCTTAGGAGAATAGTTCTACTTAGATCTTACGAGATCATCATCTTTCAGCTTCGATATTTCCGTTCCCGATTTATGAGTTATGCATTTTTGGAAAGCTTAAATTATTCACACATTATGAAGGGGCTTCACCTGGGATCCAATTAAACTCGAGACGGAATACTCGTACATAACTCCTTAACCCACTATCAAGCACTTACAAATTGTAATCACACTTAATCCTCATCGACACTAATCACCACAATTGAAAAAATTCTTCTTGTTATCACTCTTTTGTTCTCGTTAACAAAACGACGAGGATAATTGCGCGATTTCGCGTTGCACTTAAACCGCCGCGTCGACCCACTGACTCTCAACCCGGAAGACACTACCAAAAAACTAATAAGATAATTTCACTTTTCTGTGCACAATCCCGAATGAAATCGAATGGAAAATTGAAACAACCACAATTGAGCGGATTTTTTTTTAATTTCCAGCACCGTCTCTCGCAAAAGGTGTAATAAACCAACGCACCAGGCAACGATGATGGCTTCTGTTCGGAAGCAGTTGAGACTTAACTTTTTTTCTTGTGGTTAACTTCCTAATCAATAGGTTGGTAGGTTACTAACTAAGGTAAAGCAGACAGACAAGTTGATCGAGACAGTAAGGTAGGTCGTTTTGATCGATCTTCTTCAACGGAAGAGATCTTCTTCCAGAAGTTGTTGATTCGATGGAAATATCGTGGACGCGGGTCTGATCGAATCAATTTCACGGCGCTTGCAATTAGATGCGAATTAATGAAAACCGCAATGTTAACTGAAAAAATTACTAGAGCACTATCATCAAGCATTGGATATGTGTGGAAAGATAGTTGTGGATATCATGTGTGTATCTAGCTCAGTCGCATAAACGGATCTTGATTGTTTATGGACCTATTAAAAGAATTTCTTTTTGGAATCTTATTCATTATCTTGCGGCAATAAGCGTGGATAATATTTTTACACTTGAGGTTGTAATAAATGCCCAGAGTCATTCAATGGACGAGTTTTGATAAATTTGGAACACGTATCAATCAAATTCCCAGTGCTGTAAAATTTTGTTCGGAAGCGGAAATGCTGACGATTATTGATAGAAGAAGTGCGGCATATTTGGAATACCAATTTTTTTCAGGAATATGTAGAAGTGGAAACGGGTCTGTCAATTGAAACAAGCATTATAAGAATGAAAAAATAGTTGATTTATTTAATCTAAATAGTCAAACAAAACAAGGGTTAGGAAGTAATTCAACATTGAACCTAACCTAAAAATCTCAGAAAATGTAAATTTACTTATGGTGCGAGTAATTTGAAAGACAGTATTCCAAATTACCTTCACCTGTTATGCTGAAATAAAATATACACTTTAACTTAAAAACTGAAAGTTGACTTGTTTTTGCCACAGTTAAACAAAATTTATAGTAAATATAAACCTCGAACATAAGATTTAACAAAATAGCCTTCACTTGCTTTTAATCAGTCACATAAATCATATATCTTTGTGAATTGAAAGTTACAGTTCTTAGCTAATTCTTACAATAATCACAGATATATACATCGGTTTCATAGCCACTGCAAGCACCGTGAACCCACAGTTCGCACATTAGACACAGTATTCATTGCTCGCCTTCCTCATCATTGCTTAATTTTCCGTTGCAAAAAAAACACTCAGCGTCTTCGTCAGTAAGGACTGCAGCTTCAGTCGTTATTGCTATATCGTCAGAGAAATCCGTCTCATTTCCGGAGATAGCACCAAGACTCAAATTTGACGGTTCACTTTCTGTTCTGTTTCTCCTGAAGCCCCTTTTTTGATATTTTTTACCCTTTGTCTTAGTTCCTTTTTATGTGATTTGTTTTATTTACCAGACTTCTTTAATTGCGCGCTTTCGAAGTCCTTCTTGTGCGGGAAACTTGAAATTATTGCCGATCTTCCTGGCTTACGCCCTCTATTGCTGGACCTTTTTACAACTGATGATGGCACGGGAGATTCTGAAAGTGAGTAGCAAGAGGGTGATGTTCAGTTGCAGTAGCAGACGGCCCTGGTTCAGTTTCATCGAAACTGTTCAGGTGCTGAGGACTATATTCAACAATTGTGGGAGGCGTTGTCGGAGTGGTTGGAAGATTTTTGTCTTGTTCTTCAAAATCCACAGCAGGAGCTATGTAATCAGCAGCAGTAAACATGTTTCGATTGAACGGATATATGCCACCAATTTTAAAACCATTTGCTGCAATTTCTCCAGTTTGTAACTTTAAGTAGGCTGTTCCAAACAGCTCAACGACGTCAAATGGGATTACAGATCTTTTATTTTGTCTCATGAAAATACGAACTTCTTCGCTGTAATACGCTTTCAACGGACCCATGAACGTTCGATCCGGTGGTTGTACTTTGTGTGTACAATGAGGTGGCAGTGACAGGATCGTCACATGATGCTGTTTAGCAAGATCGATAACCTCTATATTCTTCGTATGGCTGTAGTGTCCATCAAGGATCAAAAGCACTATTGAAGATTCCGTTGGTGGGACTATCTCACAACGTGTTGAAAATATTGCGTAAAGAGGTTAGTTTGGATCCTACCTCTTCCTATGGAGCCAACTGGAGCACCTCTCATTAAAGCTTCCAACATATTTTTACGCAGAAAATGATCATGGGTAGGGTGACCAGACGTCCTTTTTTGCAAGGACATGTCCATTTTTTCAACTATTCGGAGGAGCGTCCTTTTTCCCCCTACAAATATCCTTTTTTCACGAACGTGAAACTCAAATATATTTTAAATCTTTCGCAGACTTTGTAATCGTCATTTTATTTGGTCATACACAAAACCGAACTATAGTTATCAAGCCGCAGATGTATGCTGACCACTACATGTGCAAAGTTGGTCTGGCTGACTTGTATGACGTAGGCTCCGGTCATATACCTTCAGCACGTTATAGCAGCCATCTCCATTGTCAATAGTCATCTCAGTTCGTTCGGTTGTTTACGCCGCGTGAACGATTCAAAATCAAAAGCGTAAGCACGCGACCTCACGTAAACGTGCAATCAAGTTATTAACTGTTGCGCGCGCGAGTGCTCATGTAGGTCGACCATAAATTTATAGTTCATACGTATTTTGATGTGCTGCGGGAGCCGGTTTTGGTGACGAATGGCTGCTAACCCCGAATTGCAAGATGCCGAAACGCAAATGCAATTTTACTGAAGATCTTAAAAAAATACCCATGCTTCAGCCAGAGTGAGACACCTACATTAGCGAAATGCAAAATATGTAGAAGTAGTGTTTCGGTTGCCTATATGGGTATGCATTATCTCAATATCAGCTATTTTCAAAAAGACCTTTTTTACGACAATGCTTATAAAATTTTTATACAAAAATGAAGGTATTTACACTATAAATTTGTTTAGGTAAAGGTTACATGCTAAAAACCTTCCAAACAAAAAAGCTGAAACAGTTGTATCCTACATTGAAAAAACTCTTGATGATAATGAGTTGACTATGAAGTTCTGTGCTTTTGTCGCTGATAATACCAACACGAATTTTGGAGGTGTGAAGCGCGGAGGAACGAAGAATATTTTTTACACGTTGAAAGAAAACTTGAATAAGCCTCATTTAGTGGGGATAGGTTGCTCTTCGCATATTGTTCGCAACGCAGCTCACCACGGACTAGACCGCTTTGGCTTGTTTGACATCGATTGTATTGTGTTCAAAATATTCGAATATTTCTCTATTTACACTGTCAGAACCGAAGATTTGAAATCATTTTGTGAATTCGTTGAAAGTGAATATCTTGAGCTGTTAAGTCACAGTCGAACGCGTTGGTTGTGTCTTTTTCCAGCAGTTGAGCGAATTCTTAGAATGTTCAAAGCGTTGAAATCGTATTTTTTGTCGCAAAAAAAACCTCCAGTCATGATAGAAAATTTTTTTCTGCACGATCTTAGTGAATATTTCTTGCTTTTCGTTCATTCTCTCATGTCTCTTTTTCAACCGAAAATGCTGTTGCTCGAAAGGAAAAATAATAGCATTCTGGAAATTGATTGGATATTTGAAGATCTTTTTGAAAAATTGTACGAAAGGAGTCAATCAAATTTTGTCCCTTTGATGGTTCAATCAATTTTGGCAAAACTTAGAAATGATGGAAAAGATCAGATGTGCAATGATTTTCTAGCGAGAATCGAGATTGTTTATTATGAAACTGTAGAATATTTCAAAATTTGGACGAAGAGTTTCTCCGAATTCGAAGTATTTAAAAGGTTGAACTTCAAGAGAGAAAAAATTTTGCAGTACAAAGATGTTGAAGAATCTGTCAATCTGTCCTGGAAAAGGACATTGACATCGATGATTCCAAGCTTCACAATCAAGTTGTTAATTTAAAACGATTTTTGGCAACGAAAATAGATGATGATAATTTCTACAATGAAAAATGTGCAAGTTCTCTATTTGGGAATTCTTTAACGCTAATGAACATATTGACAGTTACTCTGAATTGCTCAGAATCTCTCAATCTCCCAGCTTATAACGCTAATTGCGAAAGAGTTTTCTCTCTAATGAATATACAATGAACAAAAGAGAGAAATCGTTTTTCTATTGACAGCATACGACACATTTTGAGAGTTAAATTCAATTTTTCTGAATACAACTGTGTTCAGTTCAACAAATTTCTGACGCAACCAATGAAAGCACGTCTTGTTGAAAAAACAAGCAACAATGAAAAATATATACCTGTAAACGAGGGGTAAATCTATTTAATTGTGAAACTGAAAAGTTATAGTTGCTAATAATAAATAAATTTTTGCAAAATCACAAACACGCATTTGTTTTTCATTCATCTATTGGTGACTATATTTTATGTGCACTCAATTTTTTTTTATTTAGCCAAATTTATTGAGAAAAAAATTTCAATCAATTTTTCGAGTTTATCATGAATAGTATGCGGGGGTAGAGATTCAAGATGTCCTTTATTTGCTCTGAGCCCATCTGTTCACCCAAATCATGGGTGGAACAAATATTCTTGCTGGACTCATGCAGATAACTATAGTTATTAAGGACCCCCTTTCAGCTGACATCATTTCACCAATTGGTTTTTTTTCCTTTCCGTCCTATAATGTTTGGTATATTGCTCTGGACTATGGAGAGACCGCTCTTATCAACATGAAAGATGCGTGCTATATTAATCGTGCAGTCACACAAGCAAACTGCTCGAAAACCTTTCTACCCTCTACTCCAAATTATGTGGAAGATTTAGAAAAATATATAATCATTTCCGCGTAATCGTAATTTGTAAAATAATTTTTCTTCTTATTATTATTAAATGTAATTTTATATAAAATTTTCCTTCATATTAAATTTAAATGTTTCCCTTTAATTATACTCGTTATGAGATTTAACTTTTATTACTATTCCAATCGCCTTCATTTTTATTTACTTCGGGCAAATTTAGTTTCTTTTAGAAAAATTCAAATCTGCCACATAAAATTTACAGTGTAGGAACGTTGATCTGGTACCCACTTACCGGTGTACTAGATTGACGAATGAAATGGAATTGAGCGATGCGATTGACGTCTACATCAGTTTGAGGGATCCGGTGGTTAGCGGACCGGGTGAATATTAAATTTGAAAGACTACGTGCGTGAGAATAGTGCCCGTTCGTGTCTATGAACACAAATCAGAAAGTAGACTCGAAACGTTGCAGTCACCCGGCCTCCTACAATCCCCCAACCCTCGCCGTCGTGTGCCCTATTCTTGCTGGCGTTAAACAGCTCCTGCTTGACGGTAAAACTTTCCCACGTCATGCTTGTGCAAATCTTGGGAGATTATAGTGGGATCCGCTTCACGTCAGGCGCCACGGATCCAAGAAAGTCAATGCAGTGACCTGTTGAAAAACGTGTCCGCTAGAGCACCAAGAAATTATGAAAAAATCGCATATTTGAACCGCCACAATTCCAAAACTTGAACTTTCTGCCTAAAAATCAAGTTTCATACATACTGCCGTTGAAATATCAAGTTTCAACTAGCTTTTTTTTTGTTTTTTGATGCCTGGCGTCTAATTTTTTTCACTGTTTAGAATGTTATAGTGTTTACCAAACTGCTGAGTTCCATTAACATCGGCTAAAGGTTTGGCTACAACCAGAATAGCAAATTTTTGCACGTTTTTCAACATTCGAGCGACCGCCCTTTTGCTTCAGACGATTCGACTTTGAATATTTCATTGTGAGATTCATCACACAGCTCGATGAACCTCTGTACTAAATTTCGTTCAAATTGGAGCTATACTTTGATCAGAGCAGAAATCTCGTTTTCATCTAAAATTACAACCATTTTGTTTTCGCTCGACCGATTTAGCTGGCTAACGAAACTTGCCGGGGTATTTACTCAACACACCTTTCTGGGTAACTTGGTGAAAATTTAATCAAAATTGCGACCTCTTGCATGGTCACAAATTTCGTCATATCCCATGTATATATATACGAGTATATATATATATATATATATATATATATATATATATATATATATATATATATATATATATATATATCTTCCGTTTCATTCCCACACACACACACACACCCATATATATATATATATATATATATATATATATATATATATATATATATATATATATATATATATATATATATATATATATATACACACATATATATATATATATATATACACATATATATATATATATATATATATATATATATATATATATATATATATATACATACAGGGTGGTCAAAAAGTCGTGGATCAAACGCAACTAGGGGTTAGATGGGGTCATCAGCTGCAAAAAATTGTTCTACGCGAGGTCTTTAAAGTCAAACCCTGCAGAGTTATAATTTATTTTGTGTTTTTATGAGAAAATTAACTATTTTTACTAATTCTTATAAAAATTCGAAAAATCTACAACCTGAATTGTTTTTATGATTTTCACTAGATTGGTACTGATGAGTCCTTGCGTTAGACATGCTATTTATGGTTGTTTATTGGGTGTGTTGAAGATAATATTGAGTTTTACGATTTTTTTTTTCTCAAATCATAACTTCTTATTTACTTCGGACCCCCCTGTGAAAAAAAAATACTCTACCGAAAAGTGACCCTGTATTATAAGTTTAGCCGCATTAAATAGGGATTCTGAAAAGGTATAACACATGGCCATGAGTGACTCTAATATCTTTCTAGGAAGAAAAAACAAAACAAAGATTGTGAAATAATTGTTTTAATAAAATAAAACATTTTACAATAAATGCACTTCATCTTCATTTTCAAGTCGCACCACTGGTCTGCCTGCTCTTGGAGCATGCTGACCGGGTAAGACTCCCTCCATGAAGGAATTATGTACGCGCATAAAGACCCTGTAGTCCGGAAAACGATCACGGTTAGGGTAGCGTTGACGATATTCCCTGGCAGCAGCCGGGCATTGCCGTCGCAAAAGCCATACAGGTAATGCATTTCTGCATACTCCCGTTGGGTGTATTCTCTCCTCGCAGCAGCCATCTGTCCACTTATTTAGCCAATCCGTCCGATTCCGAATCTAGTCCGATTCACACAGCACTGGTCACAGGTAGGCAATCTATCACAAGTCCGAAAAACAAAGCGTAGGTCAAATGGTCAAGGAAAAGAAACTGATCACAAGTCGTCGTGAAACCGAGAAAAAGAACACGTGCTTAGTCACAGGCAGGAAATGAGTCACTAAAGAACAGTCTAAAAATTCAAAAGAAAGATACTCACGCGCATCCCCCGGCCACCACCCCACCCGGCCCGGCCTTTCGTTTCCTAGAAAAAATATCGCTACCTGAAGTGATGGGCGAACTGGCCTTTTATTGACAAAGGATGAAACGGTTAGTGTAAAAGGGAGGCAGAAAGTCTTTGTCATTAATTGTATTAGTTCTAGTTTATTTTTAAATCGGTTAGGCCGAGTTTTATGGTTGGGTTAATTTTGGTCTTCCTACGAATGATCGTCCTCGAAAGATATCAAAGCTACGCATAGCCATGTGTTATACCTTTTCAGAATCCCTATTAAATGCGCCAAAACTTATAATACAGGGTCACTTTTCGGTAGAGTATTTTTTTTTCACAGGGGGGTCCGAAGTAAATAAGAAGTTATGATTTGAGAAAAAAAAAATCGTAAAACTCAATATTATCTTCAACACACCCAATAAACAACCATAAATAGCATGTCTAACGCAAGGACTCATCAGTACCAATCTAGTGAAAATCATAAAAACAATACAGGTTGTAGATTTTTTCGAATTTTTATAAGAATTAGTAAAAATAGTTAATTTTCTCATAAAAACACAAAATAAATTATAACTCTGCAGGGTTTGACTTTAAAGACCTCGCGTAGAACAATTTTTGCAGCTGATGACCCCATCTAACCCCTAGTTGCGTTTGATCCACGACTTTTTGATCACCCTGTATATATATATATATATATATATATATATATATATATATATATATATATATATATATATATACATATATACACACACACACACACACATATATATATATATATATATATATATATATATATATATATATATATATATATATATATATATATATATTGCGTTTTCACTTTCCCGGAACATTAAAATTATTGGCCGCGAACCATACCACGCGACACTATATATATATATATATATATATATATATATATATATATATATATATATATATATATATATATATATATATATATATATGTACATATATATATAAATATATATATATATATATATATATATATATATATATATTTATATATATATGTGTGTGTGTGTGTGTGTGTGTGTGTGTGTGTGTGGGAATGAAACGGAAGATTCTTCGAAGAGACCCGGCGACCACTTTGGAGTTAGTGTGCAACTCTGGATTCGAGAGTTCGAAGACATTTGCCAATCCGTTTAGTGGGATGATCAACTAAAGTTTATAATGTGCAAGAAAGTCGTCCGAAGAACGGCACAAAAGTTTGTAATTGCACAAACCAGAATTGCAAATTGGCGTCAGCTGAAAACCGCGCTCTTATCCGAATTCGGGAAAGGGAGTAGCTCTATCGAAGCACACAGAATTCTCTCAGCACGAAGAAAGAAAACGGACGCGGGGTACTTGGAAAACGTGTATGAGATGCAGCGAATAGCGAAAATGACTTATCTTGACGAAGCGACAATTCGCGAGTATTTATGTGGTGGCATTCCCGATGATGCCATGAACAAAGCATTTCTTTATAAAGCTGAGACGATAGCAGAGCTAAAGCGACAATTGGAAGGGACTGAATCTTTTGGTCGAAAGAGAAGAGGACGGAAAAGAAACCAGCGATAGAACAGCAGACTAGATACAAAGAGCGTTGCTTCAATTGTGGCGAAATAGGGCATCAGTCGAAATCTTGTGCATTAAAACTAAAGCGACCTAAATCTTTTAAATGCGGCAATTTTGATGATGTGGCGAAGTACTGTTGGACAATTGAGAAAAACAAGAATATCGCGCGTGTGAATTATATCTAGCATTTAAAGAGGAATGAGAATACGGTCCAAGTGACATTGACCAACAAACAAACGTTTTCGGCGGTAGTCGATACTAACAACGATTTATGGTTGATTCGTAGTTACTTTTGGAATACCATTTAAGATACTTGTGCCGAGAATATAGAATATTCTGACCTGAAAATACGGGGTCATGATGAAGAAGGGTGTTTCTACAATTCAAGCAATGATTCCAGTGATAGTAAATGAAGTGATTAATAAAATAAAATGTTGTGTTCTGCCGGAAAAGGCAATTGACGTAATCTTCATTATTGTGAAAAATTTTCTTTGCACACTTGACTATGTAATAACCCCTTCCAACGTAACGTTATTCCCGATGACCCTTGAACCAAGTGATTTGCACCAAAATAATGTGAAAGAAATTACACTACTTAATGAACAGAAGTGCCGTATGATGAAATCGCTGCCATGGTGGACATAAATTGTAAAGATCAAGAGGACAGTAATTATGGTTTAGATTGTCGTGAAAACAAATATAAAGTTGAAGTTCAAAATTTTATAAAAAACGATATGCCAAAGAACGTGGAAAATGTAGAAATTCAGACAGTCCTTAAACTAGCAGATGTACTTACCGTCTATAAGAGACCGCGGCGATTATCTCCCTTCAAAAGAAAAATAGTTTGTGAACAAGTACGAGTAAAACAGTGGTTGAACAAAGGGATAATTAGACATTCGCGTAGTGATTTTGCGAGTCAAGTCGGGCTAGTGCCGAAGAAAGACAGAGCCCATCGAGTCTTTCGTGAATTTAATAAAAAAGTAATTAAAGACAAGTTTTCGATGCCACTTATTGGGGACAATTTAGAGAAACTAGTATCCGCGCGCGTTTTCACCACATTAGACTTGAAAAATTCATATTTTCATGTTCCATTAGAAGAACACAGTAAAAAATATACTACGTTCGTGACCAGTATGATTTCAACAATACACCGTTTGGATTGTGCATTAGTGGCAATAGTTTCGGCCGATTTATTGACTACGTTTTCCAAGATTTGATCGAGGAAGGAGTTATGGCAGCGTTTGTTGACGATATAAATATTCCGGCGATAGCTGAAGTCGAAGCCATGTCAAAGTTGCAGAGAGTCTTGGAAAGGGCTGCAGACAATGGTCTCCAAATAAACTGGACTAAATGTGTATTCTTGCAAAGATCCATCGATTATCTTGGATATACAGTAACCGAGGGAAATTACTGGCCAGCAAAAGCCAATGTCGAAAAATTGTTGAAAATTCCAGAACCTACAAATTTAAAGCAGTTGCAGCGGCTATATGGATTAGCAAGCTATTTTCGGTGGTTTATCCCTGACTTTTCCGTAATCATGAGACCTATCAGCAATCTTATTCAGTCAGGGGTTCCTTTCCGCTTTGGAGAAGCAGGAAAATCAGCGTTCGATAAAGTGAAGAGTGTTTTGAAGATTTATGAGCGGCAGAGTAAAACCGAGGCCCACGCTGATGCATGCAAGGAAGGTATCGGAGCTATTCTCATGCAACAAGGATAAGATGAAAAAATGCACCCTTGCCATTACTATAGCCAGACAACTAATGAAGCTGAAAGAAATTATCATTCATATGAGCTGGAGTTTCTTGCAGTGATCCAAGCATTAAAGAAATTCTGTCAATACTTGCGAGGAACTCATTTCAGAATCGTAACGGATTGTTGGAAATGCTTCCGAAAATTACGAAGTATATGTTTGCGATGGGTCGGCTCGACTACAAAATCGAGCAACGAAAGGCCGGAAGAATGGTTCATGTTGATGCAATGTCTCGAGCAGCAGTTATAATGGTCAAAGTTCAGCCTTCAATACGGATTACTTAGGATGAAGATGAACATATTCAGACGATTAAATCGATACTACAAAGGGTCCACATAAGGAATATTTGAATACAGGAGATATCATTTACATTCAACGTGGTGAAAGGGAATTGGTAGTGGTACCTACTGCGATAGAAATGGATTTAATTCGAAGATACAACGAAAGAGGCCATTTCGGAGTGAAAAAGAGAAAGAGCACTATGTTCGTGGTATTGAAAATAAGATTAAGGCATGTATTGAGAATTGCGTTGCTCGCATTTTGTCTAATCACAAGGCGAGGAAATCGGAAGGTGAACTTCATCCGATACCGAAGGTAGATGTACCCTTAGACACCTTCCATATTGACCATTTCGGACCGATGCCGTCGACGAAAAAAGTATAGAACTATATACAGACAATAACTGATGCATTTTCAAAATTTACTTGGATTTTTCCTGAGAAAACGACTTCAGTTGAGAAAGTCCTACGAAAACTGGAAATGGCTTCCTGAGAAAACGACTTCAGTTGAGAAAGTCCTACGAAAACTGGAAATGGTTGAAGCCATTTTTGGTAACAACTCTCAAGTGCGTCTCCTGAAAATTGGTGGAAACATGTCAGCAGACTACAACGTTTTCTAAACAGCACATATTGTCGCAGTATCGATAACACTCCCTTCAAACTTATAATAGGTGTGGTCATGAGGAACACTGAAGATGATAATATGAGGCGAGTTTTGGAGGGGGAACATCGGTGATTCCTCCACGACGAATGAAGAAAAATCCCAGAAGAGGCACGAACCCAAATCGAAAAAGTTCAACAAGAGAACCGATAACAGTATAACTTGCGAAGACAAATGGTACAAGGAATTCGAGTGGGCGACTTAGTGGCTCTTAAGAAAACTCAATTGGGCGTTGGACAGAAGGTTAAACCAAAATACACGGGGCCAACGAAAATCACCAGCAATTCGGGAAAGGACCGATAGGCCCTAGCTCGTCTTGACGTCGATGGTAAAATAGTTGGGCAAACGACGGCATCTAAAGACCTGTTGAAGAACTGACCATTCGGGGTCGTATGGGATGCAGGAATGGCCGTGTGGAAATGAAACGGAAGATTCTTCGAAGAGAGCCGGTGACCACTTCGGAGTCAGCCTATCGTTAGCGGTTGCTCGAAGAGGACGTGTTTTCTTTGTTATGTATTTACACTTGAATTCTTAATTTGTTGCATTTGTATCAAAATACATTCTATCCTTCATATATATAATATATAATATATATATATATACATATATATATATATATATATATATATATATATATATATATATATATATATATATATATATAGATAATATATAATATATATATATATATACTCGTAGATAATATATATGTGTGTAAATATATATTTATATATATATATATATATATATATATATATATATATATTTATATATATATATATATATATATATATATATATATATATATATATATATGTATATATAGATAATATATTATATATATATATATATATATATATATATATATATATATATATATATATATATATATATTATATATATATATATAGTGTCGCGTGTTATGGTTCGCGGCCAATAATTTTAATGTTCCGGGAAAGTGAAAACGCAATGTCTTTTAAATTAAATTGAAAGAGTTTATTTATTTACTAACACTTACGACGTTCCTGTATGCGGTATCCGACGTGGTTGATTCGCTTTGTAACTCGGTATGGTCCCTCCCAATTATTTTGCAACTTTGGAGACCTACCCTTTCGCCGTTGCGGGTTATATAGCCGCACCAAGTCATCTTGCTGGAAGCCAGTAGATTTTGCCTTTAGATCTAACCTGGTCTTCATGTGGTCAGTAGCCGATTTGAGGTGTTTTCGCACGGTCCGATGTATCTGGTTCAACCGTTGCCTTAGCTCACTTGCGTACTCAGAGATCGTTTGGGGTTTCTCAGCGGGTGTTCCGACCTTTACATCAGCCGGCAGACGAATAGTCTTTCCAAAAATGACTTTGGCTGGGGCTTCGCCCGTCGATGCACATTTGGCAGATCTATACGCCATCAAGAATGATGGGATGTGCCGGCCCCAGTCCCTTTAGTTTTCGTCAACCATCTTGGCCAGATGTTTATTGAGCTTGCCGTTAAAACGTTCGACCATTCCATCGGATTGGGGATGCAGCGGTGTTGTCCTCATTTTCCGTATTCCCAGCAGCTCGCACATTTCGCCAAAAACTAGTGACTCAAAGTTTTGGCCTTGATCTGAATGTAGTTCGCAAGGTACGCCATACCTACTGACCCAATTTAACACTAGCTGTTCGGCTACAGTAGTTGCTTCCTGGTTGGGAATGGGGTCGACCTCGGGCCACTTGCTGAAATAATCGGCCACAACCAGCGTGTATCGATTTCCCCACTCGGATTCAGGAAAGGGTCCTGCGATGTTAACAGCAATCCTTTCAAACGGTCCTCTACGTTATAGGTTTGCATTTGTCCTCTCGGTCGTCGCTTTGGACCTTTGACGGAAGCGCAGATCGTGCATCGACGGCACCAGTCCTCTACGTCTTCTGGAGCGTGGAGCCAGTAAAACCTTTCCCGCAATTTCGCTAAGGTCTTGTTAACACCAAGGTCGCCTCCCGAGGATCCTTCGTGCATCTCCTTAACCACATCGTTGATTCGGCTTTTGGGAAGTATAGTTTGCATCCTATAGGAGCTGCTATCCGTCGTTTCCCATTTCCGCTTGAGTACGCCACCCTCCACCTGAAGGGAGTTCCATTGTGCCCAATAGCTTTTCAGGGTTGCGCCGTGCATTGAAACGTTTTTCCACTCAAGTCGCCCAGTTGTCTCCTTCCATACGAGCAATGGTCCGATGTCTTCATCGGTTAACTGGGCATTTCGAATTTCCTCCGGTGACCAACCTTCATCGGATTCGGCCGTTATCAATCGCAGATCAACGGGCGGCTCCTTTTCTTCAACCCGTCGGCAATGCTTACAATTAGCTGGACATGGATAGGTCGTCAGCATTTCCATGAGCTCCGCCCTTCCGATGAACAATTTCGTAGTCGTATGACTGCAATCTTTCGATCTATCTCGCAACTTGTCCCTCGGGGTTTTTGAAGTTGAGTAGCCATCTCAGCGATGCATGTTCCGTTCGAAGAACGAATTTCTGGCCATATAGGAACTTGTGGAACTGCTTGGTGGCCTCTATTATAGCCAATAGCTCCCTCCTGGTCACGCAGTAGTTCCTTTCACTTTTTAAGAGAACTCGACTGTAATAAGAGAGGACTCTTTCTTCGCCAGTGATCTGCTGGGAACGTACAGCTCCAATATCGCCGTTGCTTGCATCGGTGTCAACTACAAACATTTTTCCGGGTTTCGGATATGCCAGCACGGGTGATTCACACAGCTTCTCCTTCAAGGCCTCAAGGCTACCTGACATTGTTCATTCCAGACAAACGGACGATTTTTCTCGGTTAGCTGATGGAGACACATAGCTATTTTGGCAAAGTTTTTGACGAATCTTCGATAGTAGGTTGCCAGACCCAGAAAACTTCGTAGTTGGCGCTTGTTATTTGGTGTTGGCCAGCTTTTCACGACTTAAATTTTCTCAGGGCTGTTTTGACCCCTTCTGCTGATACGACGTGTCCCAGTTATTTCAATTCAGCTGCGAAAAGGGTACACTTGTCGGGACTAAGTTTCAAATTCGCCTGTCGTAATCGGGTGAAAACCTCTTCTAAGTTCCGCACATGCTCTTCGAACGTTTTCCCGATGACAATGATGTCATCTAGGTACACCAAGCAGGTTTTCCAGGTGAGGCCACGTAGCACGTATTCCATCAGGCGTTCGAAAGTGGCTGGAGTATTGCAAAGCCCAAATGGCATCACCACAAATTGCCACAATCCGGTCCCAACTGAAAATGCGGTTTTCTCTCGGTCCTTCTTGTCGATTTCTACCTGCCAGTAGCCACTCTTGAGATCGAGTGTAGAAAACCATTTGCGTCGGCTAAAGTGTCCATGATGTCGTCGATGCGCGAAAGCGGGTAACTATCTTTCTTAGTGACGTCGTTAAGCTGCATATAGTCAACACAAAAACGGGTGCTACCATCCTTTTTCTTTACTAGAACTACTGGCGCGGCCCATGGACTGACAGAAGGTTCGATAACAACTTGTTTTTCCATGTCCGAGATCAGTGCGCTCACTTCTCCTTGTTTGGCTATAGGGAGGCGTCTGGGTGCTTGTCGAATCGGCTTGGCTCCCTGTGTATCTATGACGTGAGTTACCATACTCGTTTTCCTTGGTCATCTGGGCTTGTTGAGAAGATGTCACTGTGCTTGGTGACCAGATCAGAGGCTCGCTTGAATAGCTGCATTGGCAATTTGAGCTGCTTCAATACTGCAGACGTGGATTCCCGGGCTTTAACTGCGTATTGCCTCCTTTTCCAATGATGGTCGTGAGTGGCTTCCAAAGAGGTGATGGTGGAAACAGGCTGGCAGCTGCCGATGACTTCTCCCGCTTTGATGATCGTGGTTGAGTCTGCGGTGTTAAAGACTCTAACCGGCACGTATCCGTTCCTTAAAGATCTTACAAGGCTTCATCCTACAATCAAACTGCGCAATGTAGACGTCTTCGTTGGCTCTATCAGATAAGATCGGTGGTCTCCAGAATCACCAAAAAGCTTGGCCCATACAATGCTCTCGGAAGAATTCGGTACATCAGTGTCGGTACATACTACTACATTCATCTTGGGAATTTGGACGCTGCGATCCTCCATCAATTCTTCGACATTCTGCCATTTCAATACCCTTTTTCCCAAATCCAACGTGATTCCATGTGGTCGCAGAAAATCCGTTCCGAGAATGCAGTCATCCATAATGTTCGCGACCAGAAAATTATGTCGGAACGCAAGGTCTCCCAACTGTATCTGGTGGTTGACTTCTCCATGGACAGGTGCAGTTTCTCCCGTAGCTGTCCGTAGTGAGAAAATTCTGCCCTTGTGAAGTAGTTGTTGCCTCACATGGTCTGGTCGGATAATCGATCGGTTTGCACCAGTGTCGATTGTTATGGTGCAATGTTCTCCGTCAACTTGACCCGGAAGGCATAAGTCCGCTTCTCCACAATGTAGTCTTGCCACTGTGATAGTGTAGCTGGGGACGTCGATCCTCCAAGCCAACCCCCTCCCCACGAAGTTGGCTCTTACATTTCCCGACCCCTTTGTTTGAAGGGCTTCCATTCTGGGCTCCTGACTCGGTCTGGATCTTCTGCTAGCTGCACACCCCGGACAGTAGCTCGGTTTTCTTCGCTTCTTGCAGTCTCTTTGCAGGTGCCCTTCTCTCCGCAATTCAAGCATCTAGGCGCACCATTTACCTGCGGCTCTCGCCCAATTTCCGCGCGCTGACACCTGCACTCATTGGTCACTACCTCGCGAACCCGGGCTGTGGTACGAGCCACATTTTTCGCTGCCTCAAAGTTCAGACTATAAGCCAATGCGTCCTTAACCGCTTGCTTTTGAGCTAAACGCACGGCTTGTTGCGATTCGGGGTCTTTTAGTACGCTGATGAATGCTTCTGTTGCTGCGTCATCTCGATGTTCTGGGTCGTAAGCTGGGTAAGCCAAAAGTGCCGGTCGCTCAAAATGTCTTGGACTAGCTGCTGTAGAGTTTCACCGGACTTCTTAGCTGTGACCGATAAATCTGCTTCAGATGATCGTCTCCATAACGCATGTCAAGCGCATTCATTATAGCAACCGAGTTTGAGTGCAGTTCAACGGGGATAGTCTGTAAAAGCTCGGCAGCTGGGCCTCTTAGAACAAGAATTAATGCAGTTGCTCGTTCCTGCTCATTTCAGTGATTTGTCCTAGCGGCGGCTTCAAACTGGATTTTGTAAATACTCCAGACCGTTTGCCCATCGAATATTGGTGCTTTCACATTTCTGGATATGCTATGCGCTGCGGTTACAAGTGAGGCTGGTGAGGTGATTACTACTGCCTTCGCTGCTTCCAATTCTTTTTTCACTTTTTCCATCTCATGGTTCATTCTCTCTTCGATCTGGCTGATCTCATAGTTGATTCTCTCCTCAACCTGGCTGACCTTCTCCTCGACCTGGTTAAACCTTTTCCTCGACGCATTTTATTTGTTTGTTCAGGCTGCCGAGCTCCGCTTTTATCTCGGTTGACTGTTTTTGCACTTCCTTGATTTCGATCGCTTGTTGGTCCAGCTTCGCTGATTGTTTATTTAACTTCGCTGTTTCATTGGATGACTGTTGTCGCTGCTCTTGCTGCATCAGCATTAACATTTCCATCAGCGCATTTTCTGTTCCTTTGGTTTTGGTGTTTCTGCTTCACCACCTTCTGCGCCTTTTTCTGCATCTGAGGTCTCACCCGAATCCAGATACGCGCCTTCCGATTCAATTGCATCACGCAAGCGTGCAATCAGTGTGGGCTTGGTACCTTGCGTAGCCAGGTTTCGCTGTTCCAACTCTTCCTTAAGCTCCGACATGGTCAATTCAATAATTTGCAAGTTTAGGCTTCGTGGCATCATTAATGTTTCTTTTAATTTTAGTAATGTGCACTATGAAAATGTTCAAATTTACACTTTGAAAATTTTTTTCTCACTTCTTATATATATATATATATATATATATATATATATATATATATATATATATATATATATATATATATATATATATATATATACTTGTATATATTTCTCTCGAGAAATTTATCTACAACTTTAGCCTATAATAATTGATTATTTCAAAGAATCCATCATTTTGTCGTCGACTTTCATCATAATCTCAGATACTTTATGATCATATACAAAAATATCGCGTGCTCACATGATTCACCGAATTTGAGTTGTGTTAATAAGTAGCCATTCAACGATCCACATTTTCTAACATCCAATGCTCATCATCATCACAATCTCAGCATTTTCTTGTACCGGCTTACGTACTTGTACTCGTACATCTTATAAAAACATGAGTTCCATGAAGTAACATTTAGTGCAAAACAAGCATGCACTTATGTGAGTGTCAGTAAATGGCTAAGTATTCTAGTGGCCGAGTAACCGGCAAAAGTACGCACTCTTACAGTTTGACATGCTTTAACACCGTCTGCCGGTTTAAAAAGAAAATATCGAAAATATTTTTATGATGCGCGTCAAAGAAGAAAACACGTACGTGTACTATATGTGTTGTGGCAATTTAAGATCTAACAAGATACAATGCAGAAGAAGGAAGAAAACATACAGGAGGAAAGGGTCAGTCAAAAATTTTGAGGCATTAGAACTAATTCTTTTTACTTCTTCGTTGTCGTTTACTGTCTTCGATTAGGCTTAGGTTTAATTTTATAGAACCGTAACGAAATTGGGACCAGTCTGTCCGTCTATTCACTCGTCCGTCAAAGTTTTCTTTCAAACTTTAAAAATGTGTAAAAAGATATTTTGGAAAAAAAATTAAAAGTAATGTTTTTTCTTAAGTTTCGGTTAAAATTAAAATGTCCTTGACCACGAAATTCCCCTACCAACTATTTTTTATACATCTCAAACGTTATAATTACTTTCTGCTCTAGAGCATTTATAGAACAGTTTACGGTGTTATGAACACCGCAGCCATAGTCATAATTTTTGCCACTTTATTCTAACAGCCTCTGAAAATACTACATAGTCAAGTTGCTCGTAGACTCAACTAATAACAATTAAAAATGATGATACACGAAAAGAACAAGTGAAGCATTACAAATTATAATGTTACACCTCATACTAACAAGAGAATTCTGTTCCATACTTAACATCTCAAACAATACTTTCATACTTTATAGGATCATATGTTTGAGTGCCGTTAAAATCGATATAAAGTGCATTCATACCAGTACTATGCCTGAATTCTCTAGAGATATTGTCTGAAATGTATAGACTTCCATTCTCAAGGCAAGAATAGTCCTCGCCATTGTAAGCTTGGTTTCACTTAACTTTACGAGCCATTTATACTCGTATGAGCTATTCATTACGCTTTTATGACCGTCCGGACATGTTATATTGTACATGAAACACAAAGTAGGATTATGAAAACTTTCATTCACTGAAAAATTTCATGAGAAGAAAATTGGGAAATGAAGAGGATTTAGAAATTATGCAATATAAGACGCTCCTAGAGAGATTCTTTTGTCGACCAATTTTTAAAGAAATGGTTTCATGTATCCAATAATCGAGATACTCTCTGAAATTTTTAAATTGAAGCGAGCTTTATATATGTTTTTAAATTACTTACTCTAAGTGCACATGAATAGAATCCAAACGACGTCAAGTGCACAGTCCATTGCCTCATGGTCATTACACATGCATCCATTATAGTGGGTGCGATATGAATGTAGAAAGCGCCACATCACTGTCAAGGCCAGAGAGTATGTTTAAATGGCTTGCATAATTGCTGTACACCTTGCACATGAACTTTCTACACCACATATCAGGAGGCGGCAGAAGTTTCTGAAGTGAAATTCTCCTCGTCTCAAATATCAGACATTCATGCCGCCAGCCAAGTTGGCTGGCTCCACTGTTAGCGAATACCAGCCAGCGCTTTTGTACTAGGCTATGCCAAATTAAACTTTTTCATCTCAACTTTGCAGATTTATGGTAAATTAATGAAAGCTTTCTAGAATAGTTGTACAGCAGCAGAGGATATGAAAATGAACCACTTAAATTCATAAGTACTCGTATATAGCATAATTGAATAAGGAATTTAGCTGTTGAATTTCGGTGGATCAGGTTGTTTGCTAATGATATAAAGAACACAAATTGGTTTCTTTACATAAAGTATAGAATCGATTATAGTTCTAACTAGATTTAAGATTGTAAATATGTCGATTTAGACTGTCTCATCTTTTTGGAGTGCTTAGAGGGCCAAGTCAAACCGATTTCTCGTAAGAAGTGAACAAACTGTACCGGCTTCAAAAAGTACTGTTGATATTTATAAAATATTGGTATTTTGATGTATCGAAATTTGGAAAAAAATATCAATATCGGGCTTTGATATATCAAGCAAAAACAAGTTGTAGCAGGAGGATGCTCCTGCTAGAAGGGTATTGTAAAACAATTAGTTAATCAAACGATTTATTCTGCATATCAAAACGTAACTAATATACAGATTCCATAAATTGAGTTCGAATAATTATTATGGTTATTATGATTTAAAACTCTCCAACATTTTGTTTCAAGTGTTTTGACCTCGTCGCTTGATAAGTCTTGATAACACATCAATATTACAAGCCACTTCTAAAATTTTTATCAAAATTCTTACGTATTTGTAGTGTCTAGGTCCGTTGCAAGCGTGTATCTCCCTGGTATCACGTGTTAATGTTGTTGTAATTGTTAAATATTCAATCGGCTGTAACTTAGCTGTTTATTGTTCGATTATTGTGAAATTTTCGGACCATATACAATTAGTTTTAGAAAACTTAAATTTAAGAGTTCCATCTTGATTTTAGAGGCAAAAAAGCAAAATTTATAAAATGTAACATTATTAACAAAGTTGATGGAATTTCAACTTCTAAGGTATTTGTTGCCTTTGTGAAGCAAAAATTGTCAGTTTAAGTACTGTTTTAAAAAGCTCTTATAAAGAACTTTCATTTGATATTCATATCGGCTACCTTTGATGAAATTTTTTTTTTCAATGGCCTCTCCCCTGTATTGTAATGATCGATTCATGGCCAATTTTTTCGAATCCTAGAATGGTTACAAAGCCCTTTTGCTAGGAGCTCTCTCCTGCCTCCTCGACTTGTTTAACATATGAGTATTAATTGTAGGTGCTCATTTTCAGTCATTCATTAAATTGAATCAAGTGTTAAAAGCATGCGCATTAAACGTTGAAGTTGGGGCAAAATAACTCAAAATTATTCAATTTTCGCATTTAAATCAGCCAATATATTGCTTGACGATTACTAATACCACCAGCTAAGCCAATTCTCAAAGATATTCATGATACCTATCATTTCTGAAATTTTCATGCAAATCCTAGCAAAGCTGTAGTGCCTAAGTCGGTAGAAAGCGCATATTGTTCCATAGCCATACTTGTATGTTTCCATAGTAATACAGCGAGTATTGTTCCATAGTAATACAGGAAAATTAAAATCGCTCTAACTTCGTTAAATACCATTCCATCTTTCTGAAACTTTCAGGACAGGTTAATCCTATAAATAGTCATGGCATCAAGTTCTTCAAGTGGCGTTACCAGAATAATGTGAAGAAAAGTAGTAAGCAAAGTATTAAAAATAAGCTTAATTCTAATATAAAATGTAAACCCTCACCTTTGAGCAATATTCCTTTATCCAACAAATCCATCAACAAATCGCCTGTGGCTCAAAGTAACAAAATAGATCAAAATTCCAAAATTCAACAAAAAGTCATCACAACTAATAATTCAAACCCTAAAACCACCCATAGCTTCCCACTAATAAAATTTGTACGCGGTGATGACCAAAAGCCATCTTCTTCTGGATATATTAATATACCAGAAGCTCCACCCGTTGAATCAGCAATGACGCAAACAGTATTTGATCCGCTGGTACCTCCTAGAGTTAAGGCCACGATCAACTCTCAATGTGATCTAGAGAGTAAATACCTTATATCACGTTTGCGAGACCCCAACATTTATAATGATGTTCATCTTTTTCTTTCCTATCTGCACGATTCTCCTGAAACTACATGTGTCGAAGGGAAGACAAAAACCAACTTAAAGGTTAAAATACAACAGGAAGGGCTTCCTACTGACCTTAAAACCTTGGCACTTGTCTTTACACGTTTCCATGAGCAATTTAGTGTGAGCTCCGACCAGGTCAAAAAGGATTTAGAAACCTATAGATCGTATGTGAGATCAAAACACATCGCTGCTCAAAAATCTCGAGATGACTTTAAGAAATATCATTCCTAATCAAAGTCAGACTTCAAGGCGCATTAAAATCTTCTAGCACAATTGCGGTGGTATAAGAGGAAAATTAAATTATTTATTTATTGACGCCAAATCCTGTCACTTTAATGTTATTACCATCACCGAGACTTGGTTGAATAGCTCATATACAAATACGGAAATTCTTGACGATGGTTGGACGATCCACCGCTGTGATCGAGACTATCAGCGCACAGGTCAATCTAGACGAGGTGGAGTTCTAATTGCTGTAAAAAATTTCCTATCATGTTAAGTGGTTCCAACTGCATCCTCTGAAGACTTCGAACATATATTTGTCCGAGTTACCCTTGGTCATGTTTTTTTATACATCGGTGTAGTGTATATGCCTCCCAATTCTGACGAAACTATTTACAACGACTTCTTTGAGGTAGATTCTTCAGTCATGTCATCTCTTAATGAAAATGATAGAATCATCATTTTAGGTGACTTCAATCGTCCTCACTTATCCTTTGTTGTTGACGAAAATGAAAAATATCTCCTTCCTTTGAACCTTAAAGACTCCGTTGACAATAAATTAGTCGATACATTTTATGGCAATGATTTGCAGCAAATTGCTCCAACCCTAAACTCAAATGGCAACTGGTTAGATTTAATTTTCATGAATATTGTTGACGAAGTAGTAGTATGTCCAACGACTGACGAAGAAAACCTGTTTTCTAATACTAAACATCATAGAGCTTTTTCTGTTGAACTTTCTACATCTGATCTGAAAACATCGAATTTATACAATGATGAAATTGTATATGACTTTAAAGATGCAGACTATGTAGGTATTAGAGCCTATTTAGAAACTATAGAATGGATAGAAACTCTTTCAATGTTAGACGTAGATGATGCAGTATCATCATTTTATCAGATATTATTTGACGCCGTTGAAAATTTCGTCCCTAAAATAAAGAAAAGAAATAAGAAATCTGAACCATGGCTAGATAGAGAGCAATTACGAAATCATAGAAATAAACTCTACAAGATCTTAAAAAATAGTCCAAACCCAAACGAACAAATCAGGGTAAGTTATGAAAACTTGGCCAACGAATTTTCTCAAAAGTCTCGAGAGGCATACGATCTCTACGTTAATATAACAGGAGAAAATATAATGCGTGACCCTAAGAAATTCTATGATTTTGTAAATACTAAAAGAAAATCGTCTGGGTATCCAGCAACAATGACTAAGGGAGAAACTACTTTCTCTGATTGTAAAACAATTTGTGATATGTTTGCTGAATACTTCCAGGAAGTTTTTCTGCCTGCTAGCTCACCGGTACATCATCAGACGCAAATACCTCATAATGGTGGTATTGCAGAATAAACTCTTACTTTAGAAGAAATCCATAAAGCCATTAACGATCTGGACCTGAATAAAGGCCCTGGTCCAGACCATATTCCTCCATCGTTTTTATTTCAGTGTCTAACACAGGTATCCAAACTGCTGCACATAATTTTTAATAAATCTCTCTCATCAGGTGTCTTTCCGACTGTGTGGAAATTATCCAACCTTACACCCATCCACAAAAGTGGAGACAAAAAATTAGTGGAGAATTACAGAGGCATCGCACTACTATCCACTATACCAAAACTATTTGAAAAAATGATACATGATAGGCTCGCCACCTTTGTTGATCCATTCCTTAACGACCAGCAACATGTTTCCGTAAAGGTCGCTCAACTGCCACTAATCTCATAATCATGGTTTCCGATGCTCTTAATGCCATGGAAAAAGTCCAGCAGTTAGATGCAGTATATACTGATTTTAGTAAGGCTTTTGATCAAGTGAATCACTCCATTTTAATAACAAAATTGCAAAACTTTGGGATCATTGGTTCTCTTCTGAATTGGCTTATATCCTACCTTTCTCATCGCACTCAAACTGTAAAATTTCAGGGTTACTATTCAAAGAAAATTGTAGCATAATCGGGTGTGCCACAAGGACCTCGGACCTCTCCTGTTTAACATGTTCATACCTGATCTATCAAAAGAACTGGCGGGTATACCACACCTATTGTATGCTGATGACCTAAAAATTTACCACGCTATTGGCTCACAAACTGAAGCGAGCTTTCTTCAAACTAAACTTTTTTGCCTTCATCAATGGTGTGAGATTAATAAACTTAAACTCAACGCAAGTAAATGTCAGGTCATAAGTTTTTCTCGCAAAAAAAACTTCGTTAGCAATACCTACTTCCTTAATAATGTCGAACTAGCAAGAGTTGAGCATGTTAATGGTCTTGGTGTCATCTTGGATCACAAGCTGCGTTTTAATTTACATTAGGATAAAATTTTAGCGAAGGCTTGTAAGCAGCTAGGCTTCATTAAAAGACGTGCGAAGGAGTTCAAGAATATATGGGTAACGAAATCTTTGTACACGGCCCTTGTTCGCACAATCTTAGAATATGCGAGCATTGTCTGGGACCCTATCTTTGAAACACACTCAAATAGACTTGAGTCCATCCAGAAGCAGTTTGTACTCTTTGACTTAAGGGATCTTTACGATCCCAGTCAATTCTCAACCTTACCAGAATACTCGCAAAGGCTTAAACAACTAAACATGACTTCTCTGTCATTAAGAAGACAAATCTCATCTTGCTGCTTCGCCTTTTTAAATATCGAAAAAGGTATTCAGATTGAATCACTCTCCACAAAGTTTAATTTTAATAATGCAACGAGACAAACTAGGCATACTCCTTTTCTCAAAGTAGCCCATTATAGAACTGTCTATGCAGATAGTGAGCCTATTAATAAATGCTGCAAAATCTTTAACAACGTGAAGAATTGCTATACACCAGGCATTTCGAAGGCCACTTTTAAAACAAACTTACGTAAAACCTTGAATCCTTAAATATTCTCTGTCCTGGAGTTCCTTAGCCCATTTCCCCCCAATTGTAATTGTTAAGAAAATAAAATGGAACTATAATGCAATGTAAATATTTAGTACCCTGTTTGGTTCATGAATAAATAAATAAATTTTGTTAAATTTAAGGACAGCGTTCAGATTTTATTCAAGAAAACATAAAATCGATAAATCATACTATTACTAACAAAGTTGATTGAATTTCGACTTCTCATGTATTTGTTGTTGTTGTACTCACAAAGGGCTACATTCATGATTTTTTTCAGATTTTTCGGGTCAAAGGTGTCCAATCGCGAGGGGGGGACACAAAATGTTCGTACATTCCCCCGTCCCCTGCACCCCTCAAAGCAAAATTTGTCATTTTAAGTTCTCATTAAGACCTTTCATTTGATACCCATATTGCCTACATGCGATGAAAACTTTTTTTTCAGGGGCAACTCCCCTGTATGGGGAGACCCCCCTTAAAGACCTTACAAATTTTTTTCGTGGTGAAACTTTGAAGAGGGCGTCACTACGCACCTACTTACAAAATCTTATGTTTCTAGCTTATGTAATTTGCGAGAAAAAGTGGTGTGACACACGGACGGACGGACGGACGGACAGACGGACAGACAGGACACAATTTTAGTAGGGTATTGTAAAATGATTTTACAATACCCTAAAAAGGGAATAGCTCAATGCATTGGACAGGTCTGAAATGTTGAATTTTTCTTATATGTTGTTTCAATTTACAGTAGAAATTTCGAATGAGGTTTTTGGTGCTCGTTGAAATCGGCCTTGTCTTAGGACGCAGGAATGCGGTGGCAGGCTAGCGTTGCGGTGTCGTGGGACGTCTTCTTTTCCTCAGCACACGGGCCCTCTACAAAAAAATTTCGCATTCACAAATTAGGGGATAAAGGACTCGGTTCGAAGGTGTCGAGGCCGAGGTAACCTACTAAAGGGATAGATTGCCAAAGCAAAATGACCAACTGAGCTTGGCGAAAGCGAGCGAGATTCGAGAGAATCTCGTCCTTACTAAGAATACTTACGGCCCCCAAATAAGAATAGGGTATCCCCTCGTACCCCCACCAACCCCCCATCCGGATCAAGATCCATTGTAGCATGGCCGTATATTTTCCATTTAATTAAAAAAACTCATACAAACATAATTCGCATGAATTTTTCCTTTAAATGAAAAACATCAACATTTCAAATTTATGTTAAAGTGGAATTACATAATACTTTAACAGAAATAAGAAACTCAAGCGGAAGGCCACCCTACGCGGCAAGATCACTTGCAACGCAAAGCGAAGGGTTGAGCTAATCCGTTGGCTAGCTCATGAGTGGAGGGGCCACCCAACGTAGCGGGTCCTATACCTGATCCAGATTCCAAATAAATGAAAAGACCAAACTTGTTCTTTTCTATCTTTTCATTTGTTTTTTATTCAACTCTACTTAACGATACTGCTGTCCCGACCATTGATTTTTTTATCCTTTTGAAAATCGTCGATACTTCTTCACTTCTTTATTTCGAAAATCCTGTTTAAATTAGGTAGTTATGTTTAATTGAGCACTAAAGTTTTACTTTAAATAATTTCAAATAAGGCTTCTTTACTTTCTCAAAATTTCTATCCAAAACAACTTAAATTCACATTAAATTTTCAACAATTTCGTAACTTAACCGTAAACATTAATTATGCACCAAGCCACTATATACTAACCGAAACCTTTCTGTCGAGCTGTAGAGCAACTCGCCTTCCTTCCATGACTGAGCCGGCTGAGCATTTCACCCACGTTCAATTTCTAACGCAATTTGCTGACCAGACAAACGCGCCAGTGAAAGAACGCTGAGTTTGCGTCTTTTCGCTGGCACGTTTGCCTTTGTCCTTGAAATGTAATCCAATCTCTTAATTAATTAAAATATTTGAATTGGATAAAATTATTGAGTTTGGGTGAAATGCCGGCGAAAGGCAAATTCGATTGTTCTTAAAGGGAACAGTGAATGACTGATCAATCAATCGGTGAATTGAGTTAAATTGAACGATCAATTGATAAATCAATCGACGTGATTACAAATGAGCTAATTACTACGGTGAATTAACCTTAAATAACTAAGCGTTGATGTTGCCAGATCAGGCCGTTGTGAGCGCTCAGGAGTGTCAGAAACTCAACAGATACGTTAACCTTATTAGAATAGATAATCCACTTAGTTCGCAATTTAGGTAAACGGTGAACTAACGGACAGCTTTAGAATAGAATCAGGCTTAAAGCAAGGAGATGGATTCGCCCCAATGCTCTTTAATATTGCGCTGGAGCACGTCATTAGGACGAAATCAGCTGGAACCTCGGATACCCTTTTGTTCAAGTCCAAACAATTGGTACATTTATTATGCTGTTGACGTCAATATTATGACACATTCAATTTTAGATACCAAAAGTATTTCTGAGCCTAGAATCTTAAACAAACCGAATTGGCGTATGAGTTAACGAAACGAAAACTAATTTCATGACTCAAACGAAGAAGAAAATTCCAATTCGACAAAACCTGACCGTAGGCGACTACAAGGTTGAAAGTGTGAATAATTTTATCTATCTTGGAGCCAATCTGAATAGAAGAGGCGCCGAAAAGGAGAATATTGGACGCCTCATAAATGCTGCAAATAACGCCTATTTCTCCATACTTCCCATTCGAAGGTTCGAGGTGATGCATAGGCAAAATAAACTCCGCATTCACATAACACTAGTGAAACCTGTGCTATTATATTGAAGTGAAACACGGACCCTGCCGAGTGAATCCGAAAAGGCTGTGGACGTATTTGAACACAATGTGCTCCGAAAAATCTACGGCGCAGTGAAACAAGGAACAGAGTGGAGACTACGTCACAACGATTAGTTATATGAACTATTTGACAATTCACCTATTCCTCCTGCGTAAAGTTACGCAAATTGCAATGGGCGGGTCATGTAGAAAGAATAGAAGATAACCGGCTACCGAAAAAAACATTAATGTGTAGTGCACAAGGTAGATGTCCAGTGGGAAGACGGGGGACTCGATGGAAACACACGATAGAAGCTGACAGCAGATCCTTGTTGGGAGTAAACAACTGGCGGACAAGGTTGCGGAACCGTGATGATTGGAGGAGATTGATCCCGGGGGGGTCAAGGCCTGGTTTGGGCAGCCGTGCCAAAGATGGTGTTGATCGATAGTTAAAAGCCTGTACTTTCAATGCTGAAGTTGGCGTAAAATAACTCAAATTTAATCAATATTCTCATTTAAAACGGCTGCCATTTTGGTTTATGATTTCTAATAGCACTCGTTAAGCAGATTCTCATTGATTTGCATGATATGCATCCTTCCTGAAATTTTCATGGAAATGCTAACTAGCCTGTAGTGTCTGAGTTGATTGGAAGTAAATATTGGTCAATAGCCATGCACTGTTGTTGCTGTAACACAGAAAATATAAACCACCATAACTTCGTTGCAGACTACCCGATCCCTCTGAAATTTGCATGGTTGCTTAGCCTTATAAGTAACCATTGGACCTTGGTGTACTCTTATGGTTTTATACAAGAAAATGTGAAATTGATATATCACTATTACTAACAAAGTTCAACGAATTTCAACTTCTCAGGTATTTGTCGTTGTTTTACTCATAAGGGATTACCTCCACGATTTTTTTTTCGAATTTTTCGGTTCACAGGTGTCCAATTTCGAGAGAAGGGACACACAACTTTTTCCTGTTCTTCAACTTCGCCTGCCTACTCCGTCATCTACTCTGCAAATTGATCAACGGATATTAAAATATCTCGTCAAGATCTTTCATTTGATACCCGACTTGACTATCTTTGTGAAAATTTTTTTTTAAGTGTTTACATCCTTATATGAGGAGACACCCCTTGAACGTTTTTTTTGGACTACGGAAATTTCATTAAACAAAAACGTCTGAGCTGTTCACAAAATTTGATGACTGTAGCTTCTGTACGTCCTGAGAAAACTTGGTGTGACGCATAATCAATAAATTTTTTTACAAAACCCTGAAAACAGCTCTAGATGAAAACTATGTAGTTGCGTACTTAACTGTATCTTAATTTCAAATTAAACCGAAACAAAACAAAATCATTCACTTTGGCGGGACGAACTGTCACCAAATCAATTCAGCGAATTCAGCCAGTAGATATGGTAATCGCCAACAGAGTTGCTCAATTTGGAGTGAAAGTTCATATGAGCTTGAGTGGAATCACTCCCTGGAATGAGAAGAACCACTCCCGGGAGGTGGCTGAACTCAAACAAAGATTTTGATCGAGGAGCGATGAAGTGGGCGTTAGAGGGCAAGTTGATAAAGAAGCGGGAGAAAATACGCGCCCTACTATTACTATTACTTGTGAAAATTGGAAGATTAAAAGGCTGCGATTTCAAGGAGAAACGACGGATGAGTGGGAGAGTAGAGTTGAAGCGGAAGTTAATATTATTATCGGTGAAGTACCCGGAAAAAAAGATTTAACTGGTGAAGCAAATTCGAAAGCGAATACAGTTGAGGGAACGAGTATATTAGAAGAAGAGTGTGGCATCGAAGACGAAAGCAATAATAGCAGGGGCCCGTTTTTAGCGGTAGGTAATCAAGGAAGTTGTAATTTTGGATTTTTTTTGCGACACGAAGTATTAAGAGTACAATTATAATTCAAATATTTTTTTCTATTAAAGAACATAATACTTAAAAACTAGAAATTGATTTCATTCAACTTTAATTAGACAACCATTGCTTTGCAGCGTGTAAAGAGTGCAGCTCGGAGTGAATTCCTGGAGATAGAATAGTGAACAAAAGAAGTATTGACCCAAACGTGAATTTAAATTCAACTGCAGTTAAGTGGTAGTGTTTGGCGGATGAGATAAAGAGATATTCTTTGATAGCGGTTATTGAGCGCAGTAGAAGTGTGGAGCTGCCGCAAAATTTTATTTAGTGGAGGTGGACTGCAAAATAATTTTAGGGGCCTTATTGGACAAGCGACAAGCAACTTACGGTGTAATAACACGGCCAAGAACAAAATTTGAGATCGCCGTGAGTATATACTACAGGGTTTTCCAATAAGAGGTAATATTTTGATTTGCCATTTTTTAATATAAATGACCGGATGTTTATTTCATTATAAAGAGAAAGGTATGCCGTTAATAGTGGAAAATAACATCAGATAAATGATCACCACGACCACGCTTACCGGGCCATATCCTTTTCATGAAATTTTCCATAACCAAATCGCAAAGTGGCTGCCCTATGTCCTCAATAGCCTCACGAATTCCATTTTGAAGTCTTGAATCGACGCTGGGCTGTTGGCGTAGACCTTTTGTTTCACGTGGCCCAAAAGGAAGAAGTCGCAAGGCGTTAAATAACAAGATCTCGGTGGCCAATTGTGATAACCTCTTCGAGAGATAACATGGTCCGGAAACTTTTCCCGTAAAATATCAATGGTTTCGTTGCTTGTGTGGCACGTATCGCCGTCTTGTTGGGAGTAAACATTGTCCAGATCAATACCATCTAATTCCGGCCCTTAAAAAATCATGAATCTTCTCTCAATAGTGCAATGCACTCACTGTAACTGTTGCTCCAGCATCATTTTCGAAAAAGTAAGGTCCATTGACTCCGTCGGACCGTAAACCGCACCAAACAGTCACACGTTGAGGATAGAGAGGCTTTTCAACAATAACTCTTGGGTTTTCCGAGCCCCAGATGCGACAATTTTGCTTGTTGACGAAGCTACCGAGGTGGAAACGGGCCTCATCACTCAAGATAATTTTTCGATGGAATTTCAGACCATTTTCATGCATTTCAAGGACCCAATCAGCAAAGACACGACGTTGTTGATGATTGACCGGCTTAAGTTCTTGTATTAACTGAACTTTATAAGCCTCAAGACCCCAATCGTTATGCAAAATACGGTGTAATGACGTTTGTGGAATGTCAAATTCCAAAGAACGACGCGGATTGGACAAACCTGGGTATTCTTCAACACTTTCGGCTACCGCTGCAATATTCTCGGCTGTTCTTGAGTGACGTGCACGGGTTTTATTCTTCACATCACTAAGTTGTCCCAACAGCTCGAGTTTTTCCACCAATTTCTGTATTGCGGTCCGACAAGGTGCTTCACGACAACCCAAAAATGTTCGAGTTTCACGAATCGTCTCTGCCAAATTTTCACCATTTTTATAGTGAGTTTTAATAATTTCAATATGTTGTTGAAGCGTGTTTCGTTCCATTTTTATTAATGGCATAGTTTCTACTTGTTAAATGTCAAAAAATGACAGCTTCAAAAGTGACATCTACCGAAATAGCGGGCTATTCAAAATAACACCTCTTATTGGAAAACCCTTTCGTAGCTGATACACCTCTTATTGGAAAACCCTTTATTGAAAATATGTTTTCCGAATTTCCTAGCATGTTTAAAAAATTGTAAGAAAAAATTACCCCAAGAATCCGCAAATATATTGAACACCTTTAATCGATGGATCCTAACGCGAATAATCGGAGCGATTTCTCTACAACCATGAGCTGTATGAAATTTTTGACAAGCCGGAGGTCTCAACGATTGCAAATCTGCGGACGCTGCAATGGGCTGGCCACATGAGTCGTATTGGCAAACAACGGATACCCCAAAAGGTACTCGTTGGGAGAACTGAAGACCGGAGACTAGCGGGGAAACCGAGCAAACTCTGGTCTGACTCGGTCGACGAAAACACTTCATCGCTGCTCGGATTGCGAAAGGAGGACGTGGTCAATGAACCGAGGCAGTTGGAGGCGCTATTTGCAGGAAGCGAAGGTCTGAGAGCGGCTGTAGTGCTACGAATCAGATATCAAAACTGTCTAATACATTGAGTAATTGACTCGTACTTTATGATTGTGTATTTACTTTTTAAAGAAGAGCGCCGATCCTCAGTATCTGAAGATGACTCAACCGACTCAAAATGCATCTACTGACTCGAAAAAGCAAGGCCCAATAGCTTTTCAAGAAAAAAGAGATTTGGCCTACGGATATCAAATAAAAAAAATGATTGAAAAATAATATCTTTCCTGAGTCGAAATATTTCTCCCAACTTCTCCTAATTTGAACCCTATTTAGCGATTAAATTTGGCACAAATTTCCCTTAATTTCATATTTAGATTCGAAATAAGACGTCAATTAGGACCTCTGTTGCGGATTTACATCCTATTCTATCCTCGAATCGAAATAAGGAACATTATGTCGATCTTTTTCTCCCAAAAGGGTTTAGTTAAAAGCATCAAAGTAGGCCAGAAGGAGTAGAATATCAATTTCGGACCACTTTCTCCATACTAAATTGGATTCATTTTGCGTGCCGCCCATTGGTGGAAATTAAAACTAATGGCGCATTTAGCGGCTCGCAACGGAACTTATGATTTGTGTCTAGGGCATCTGGGTTTGCATCTATGGTAAGGGTGGATGTCGTGAGTGGTTTTCGAGGAGGGTGTGTCTTGGTTATGAAAGTGTGCTAGTATACGTAGACGCCTGGGATAAGAAGGTTGGCGCCCCGTGTTTAAGCAGCCTCTAGTGGCAAATAATGGACGTAATCTTGATGGTTGTATTCTAGGATAGTTATATGTCTTGAATTAGTAGGTGCTTACAGTGGTCATCAAACTTATTTATGCATGCCCACATTATTTTTAGATTACTTCAGGTATTTTTTGTGGTTGGGAGGTTGATGCCATTTAAATACTGAGCGTGGGACTCCCATGCTCGCAAGCGACTGGACTATCCACTAAACATCTCCCCTATCAACTCAAAAACCCAGCCGGGAACTGTTTGACACATTACGTCGAGAAAGGTCTTGTTTTGTTACGCCGTAAGGTGTCATCAAGCTGGGGGATCCCTCTTCTAGTGGGAAGGAAGAGGAGAACAGGGATTGCTACACAAGCGTAACTTCCATCCTTCGTTGACGCTGTGTCATATCAGCAGACTTTGGCCCTTCAGGGACATCAGATATTCTGAAACTTGGAAAGGGTTTTCCAGCGTACTCAGAATATCCACCCATCTAGCGGAGTCGAAGGCGTTCCTAACGTCGAGTGTCACCAGCAGAACGATTCACCGCTTAGTGCGGCTATATGCCTGTGCCTTTTCGACCGCGGCACCACCTCTGCAATCGCATCAATGGTGGAACGTTGCACGAATCGCGTCAGTGAGTCTCTCTTTGATCTAGCCGCATCTAGCATACATAACGGGCGCTTTGCAGACGGCAATCCGAAATTTCCCTTCCCCTTGCTGATCAGCACAAGCCTTGTCACCTTTCATCGTCCCGGGAAACCCCCATTCTATAGGCAAGCGTTGTATGTGCTGAACAGCAAGCAAGAACAATGGCGATAGGCAAGTTAAAACACCTTAGCTGGAACACAATCTGGGCCTGCAGCCTTTCTTGCTTTCAGTTAAAGGACTGCCTCTTCCAGTTCCGGCTGTGTGGAGAATGGGCACTTGATTGCTGTTTCACCATGAGCAGCGTCAATACGAACGGGATAGGTGAGGAAAAGTTCTCCCAATATCTCGTCTATTCTTTCCGCTTCACATATGCAAGTCGTCCGTAGGGCACCAAGCTTCCGCATAACTAACTTGTGGCCAAGGCCCAACGGATCCTTCTTCACATTGTCCACCATTCCCTGGCCGACTTATATGCTGCTACCCCGTTGCATGCCTCATTACGGTTCCGCGCTCATTGAGTCCCATGCCGAAGCTTGGACACTCCCTTCGGTTTTCGGTGGTTGCAAGCAGTCGTGATGATGCTCATAGTTGAGTTCGCCACGTCTTGAGCTGCCAGGTCTTGTGTCCCCTACGAATCATCCTGCAGCGATGCTCCGATGTTCCACCCAATTACAGAAAGTTGAGAGCATGTACGTCGGAAGACAACACCACGGATCTCAAACAGAATGTACTGGCGATCACTGGCTGAGTGGTCCTCTAATATTCTTTAATTATGTAACCTCCATACTAAGGACTCCGAGGCGAATGTCACGTGCGGCATCGCTCCTTGGCAGCCAAAACGGCGGAAAGTCGGCATATTTCTGGTATTCAGTACGACGAGTGCCGTCCTGGGCACCATTACTAGGATTCGTTTTCTCCGCGGATCCGTAAAAGGCAGGCCACATTCAATTGCTTTAGCGTTAAACTCTCCCTCAACGAGCACGTTTCCACCTACGTTCGAAGCTGTGCCATTCAAAGCATTAACTTTTGCTTAGAAAGATATCGGCTCGTTCGACGTTAGGTACACACTAAAACAGGTGGTCCTGAGCACGGAAACCACACGGAACTTTGCCTGGAAATCACTGTTCCGAACCTAGATGGCGGCAGTGCGAACTTTGTCAGAATATCATGGTGCAGAACTTTCATCGTAGTGATGCTCACTCAGCAGCAAAAAGTGCGCTTTAACGTCCCTCACAAACGCCTTTGAACTGCACCCTAGGCTTACCTGTAGGATACTGGTCATCGAAGTTATGATTTTGCCTTGGCTAGGGCTTCCTGGAAAACCCGCCATTTTCCTGATTGCCCATGATCCGGTCTTGGGTAAGCATCCTTGCAAAGGATACAGTGTATCTCCTTCGAACACTCTTTTCTTTTATGTCCCATTTCACCGCATTTGTAACGTAGGGAACTCCTACCGGGTCCTTTGCATACTTTTACGATGTGACCGTAGCCAGGGCATTTGAAACATTGAAGAGGCGCTGCTCTTAGCCGTATCCTGCCGACAACCTACCCTATTCTTTTTTGCCCTTATTCAGAAATTGCTCGGGGTCCTTTTCGCCCACGCGTTGTCCTCTATGGTTTTCTGGTGTCATCCTCGCTTTGATTCTGCCGACGCTAGGGAGCTCCCTTTTGATGGCCTCTTCTACCTCGGCCAGATCCGTGACGCAGTCAATGTCTCTTATTTCGATCGTTGCGATCGGCTCGAACAAGGCTACAGTTGCGCTTTTACCGAAGACTTTCTTTACTGCACCGCAGAATGCTTCCTTATTTTCGGCCTCTGTTCCGAATCCAACCAGTATGTGGCCCGACCGGGTGGGTTTTACTCCTTTAATAGCAGTGCTGTTGTCTTTGGTCCTTATATTTCCCCTGATATCCCGCAGCACTTTTGCGTAGGATTGGCGATCTTGAGGTTTAGCTAGCAGCTAAACCTCGGCAGCTGCCGAGGTCTTCGTCATGGCTTATTTCGTGTTGTCTTTTTCTTGCTGGCCGTCCGTGGGAGCTTTATTTTCTGGCACTTTTCGAAGAAATTTTTTTGCGTCTTTCTTCATTACTTTAATCAGAACTATCTGGAACCTCTGATTTACCATTCTACGCCCATCAAGTGCCTCTTCCTTCCTTCTTTTACCTCGATCTCCTTTGATTGGGCTATAAGATGCCATTTTTTATTGATGTTTGATGATGGGACCATCTACACGTGCCCTTTAAGTTTAGCCTTCAGCGCTTCTTTGGCCTTCTGCTCTTCTTCGGCCTTCTGTTCCTATTCGGCCTTTAACCAGCTCTTCCAGTTATAATAATTCGCAACTTTCAAATATTTGTTCCGTACTTTGATAGAACATTGAATGATTTTTTCAGTAGACTTGAAGTATTTTTAATTACTCACTTAACCAAGCTACTGGGCCGCAGAGAATTTTGGCAAGGATTATTAAAGTCCACGAACGCAATGGTTTCTAAGTTCGACAAATTTTAACAATCGTTACAAGTTGCAATGGTTCCGCAGCAAAACACTTTCGTTGCGCGTTTGTCAAAAACTGTATTTTCTTTCATATTTTACACTGGTATTTATACACAAAATTTCATACAAGCTAAACATAAAATATGCGAATTTATTAGTCATAAGTTGTACTCGTATGGATTTTCAAAAATGACCCAATTTGTAATTTATTGTTCATGTAACCAAAACACTTAATCACAGAAAACCCCACACGTGAACCCACATGAGTCATCCCTGCACATAGTCATGCACTTGGTTCATCGACATGCGGCTAATATTGATTCATATATTGAATCTCAAGTGTCGCGTGCCATTCTTAATGAAAGGGAAGATTAGGTTTCAGTTCATGCATTAAGTGTGAATGAATTTCCTTCGTATGAGACTCATATTTCTTTTGGTTACATTTTAAGGTGTGAATGAAATGTGTTACATACTCAAGATATTTACGTTCATTGGATATTTCATATATTCTTTGAGCTCGAGTACCATTTTATTGCTATGGCTAAGGATTGCAGTAAATTAGTTCTACGTGATGATCATTACATTAATTGAGTTATTAATATAATGCTTTTCATTCAATAATTTGATGTTAAAAAAGATATCATTACACAGTAATGCCCTATGCATTCTGGAGCCCCTTTGGTTCAAGGAGCCCATTCTTTACTTCTTTCAGCAGATTTTATTCTTTTTACAAGTAGAACTTCTGTCATTTTTTGTATTAGCTGTTCTTTTCTATGTACTTTGTGACCTCCTTTCTTGGAGGAATAATTGGTTTTCATTCCCTAGTGTAGTCTTTCAGCCAAATTTTCGACAGTAGCGGGGAAATAGTCACTCCTTTCTCCTTCTGTCGTAATGATGGTTTGTTATTTTTTCGGCATTTAAGGCCCTTGTGTCGGTCGATACGGTAGCGAATTCTCAATGTTTTTTTTATATTTTGCCCTATCACGCGAACATTTGGCGCATGCTACAAAATTTCTCGCTCTTCTTTTACGGACGCTGTGGCGTTCGCATAGATTTTTGCTGCGCGCGAACGCTGCAGAAATCTCAGTCTGGACAAGGCTGTCCGGTGTTCTCCGTTTTTCGTTCGTCTTCACTGCCATTGTATTCGTCGTCGTTTTTAGTCGTCGTTGGTACCGCTCCCGATGTACTGTTAACATCGTGGCTGCAGCCGCTAGTATCGTCTTCGTTGTTGAAATTTTTATTTAGTTGTTTTTTTGCATTTTTCATCTATTTTTAGGGTTTTTAATTGGAATCGCTCTTATTTGATTGGTGTTCCCCTCGGAGCCGCAATCTCCGTTCGTGTGAGTAGTCACCTTTTTGGTCCCATGGCTATCTTTGCAGAGCATGGAGGCCATGCGAGGGTTGACACAAGCCCTTATGGGGGCAAGTGCTCAGAGCCAGACCTGAGCTAACCGGAAGTCCGTCTCAACTGAGCCTACACGACCAACCCAATAGTGCGAACTTTGAACGTACTCCGAGGACTGCCAACATTTTACTAGGACGGAGACGATATGATAGTTGAATTTCCGCACGAGTGTCACCTCGGCGCAACCGCGCAAAGCAACTAGGTCCATCAGATCCGCCAGCCCAAAGTATCCATTCAAATTCATTATTATATTAGTCCAGATTCAGTCAGGGTCGTTGCCTGTCATCCCCGGAAGATCCTTACGGTGACCTTCATGTCCTCGCGTCCGTGGGACAGCACTCCCTAAAGAATGCTAGCGTCCAGATTATTCCTGTCGACCGGCATTCCCCCCCGCAGGGAATCATTTTGTATATTCAAACCGAAAGATTGAATTGATTGATTAAACTTGACGTCCTTTATATAGAAATAAAAATTCAGTTAATCCAGTCATTCATGATGTTGTCTCAACTTTATTGATGCTTATACAATTTTGGTGCAATAAGCTATATTTAACATAATAGCGTGGTTGAAACAACAACGCCGCGGTTGATACCAATTTTTGTCATTGTAACTTTTTTTGAATCATGTATAATCAGATATTCATATTCATTATAGCGTCATCTCAATTCAAACTCGGCCACAGAGACTTTGGAAGTTACGAGATGCGCTCCCAGTGTAGGATGCTTATGTAACTCCGCATTCCGTTGAACTACTGCAATATTTAAAGTCTGGGGTTGCAATCTTTAAGCATCGCATTCAATAAATTTTTATATTCTTAATATCCTTGAAATAATTTACAACAATTGGTCTGCCTGATATCAATGTCAAATTAACTTAGAAACAAATTACATCAACAAAACTCTACGATTGATGTTTTCCCCAAATTGAAAGCAAAATAAACAACTAAATTCAGTTGTCAAGAATTTTCTATCTCAAGCACTGAATTCCAAAAACAACATTTTCAGAGAAATCTGTCCTTCAGCAAGTCAACGTTGAAACATTTAACTAAATTTGTAAGAATTCCCCGGCAAATAGTGGCTATACTTGTCAATGTTCTTGGGTAAGTTCCATGTGCTTAGAATTTCAGGTATACCCATGTATCAAATAAACAACATCACGGGAAGTATAATATAAACTAAATTTCCTTACTAAGCAGTTGTTTAAGGATTTCTTCTCTAACGCTATTCATAATTTACATTGTGAAGCTTTTTCATAGAAGTGAGAACACTCAAGGCAAGAAAACCGTTTAGCTGGAAAAACAAATCAGGGTATGAAGTTGTTTGCCTCCGAGGGCGAAAATTCTTAGAATACCAAGAACGACGAATTATTTGAATAGAAGAATAAAGCTATGAATACATTTTTCGGAACGCATTTGAAAATTTTGGTATTCTGAATTCCATAGCTAGAAGCATACATTTTCCTAAATGATTTAAATAAAATATAATCCTTTACTTATTATATTTACAAAAAAATCAAAATATCTTTTCCAAATTTCATCTTTTGTCATTCCAATTATTCCGCATACATGTTACGACGAGTATATTTTATCAGGATGGGATCTCAGGTTATAGGTACATGCAATCCAACAAATTTCACGAATGCTTAGAAAAGTTTGTAGAATATTCTTACATTTCAAAGTGTATTTTCTATCTAATATATGAAGAGATCACAATTGTTTCGAAACTATACAACGCTCTCTCATTTTGTTCTGAAGAACTCTCTCATTGCTTCCGGGTTAAGTGTCTGCTTCAATTCTACATACATCTTGAAAATATCCTTCAATTGCTTGAAACATGCCATAATGCCATTAAGATGCCTCAAGGAAGAAATGAATACATTTTAGTCATTTTGAGTTCTCTCATAATCGGCTTTGTTCTCACATTTATCTTTTGCTGAAGTACATCTGAACTAAGTTGAATGATGTCTTGAAGCAATAACGAAGATGAGAATTGTTGCTTTTTTTTACGTTCAGTACTTAAGTTTAGGATTAAATGTTGCAAAATCTCTGTGAAATCAATGCCAAAGCTTATTTCTTCGACATATGTATGTACACACGAAAGCTACAGGAAATGGAGATGAATCGAGTCTTAGTGGCTCTAGAAGAAATAGAAGTATAAATTATAAGATATTTTCTGTTTCGTTGAGATGTTTGAATGCTAAAATTTAGCTTGCACATAAACTATGTGTTGTTTCCTATTGTTGTATTCTATATTGTTATACGGGTGTAATTACATTTAACTCACGGAACGTGTTTTAAGGTATACTGGTAAGAATCTTTATGGCTGCCAGTTCAAAGAATAACAGTTTAATGTATGACAGCTTAATGAATGACAGCAAATGACAGTAGAAGCAGTACTGCAAACATCCCTTTATTAATACAATCGGCCAACATCCCTACACTAATCCAATCGGGCTATAATAGGATTTCCCCCCTAAAAACATTACACACATGCACATACTAATCGGGTCGCCTGTGGTTTCTCGAGGAACTGTGTACAGCTTCTGACCTGCTGAGTCTCTCCATTGAACTTGTGATGGCTGGAGCTGGTATCAGTGAATCTTTAGTCTGAACAGGTGGTTGAGCTGCAGATTTGATGATTGGCTCTAGGACAGGTCCGTTTTCCTCGGCATGTCCGTACTCTGTTCCTGGTTGATTCTGATAATGGACTTCTTGATTCGTCGAAGAAGGTTACTCTACATGCTTGTTCGTTTCTTGTATCCCTATATTGCGTTTTATCACCATCGGCCAGTGTGTTTCAGCCCATTTCGATTTCGCGACCATTATAGTTAAGAAGTGATAGCCCTTTATCGGTCCAGCGTAATCGATATGTATGCACTGCCAATTGCTTTCAGGTTCTTGTAAAGGATGGAGTATTGCTTTCGGTGGGTTGTTCTGGACAAATGCACATTGGATGCATTTCTGTACTGATATTTCGCTACCTTTGTCGATTTGTTCCAATATACATACTTCCTTGTAAGCTGTTTCATTTTTGTAACTCCGTGTGTTCGGTATATTTCTTGGAGTACCCTGACACAAGCATATCAATTCTTGATCCTTTTTGGTTTCTACTCGAATTGATTCAAATTTAACATCTGTGATGAAAATCCTAAGAACTGATTCTTCACATATCTTGTGTCCCTTATCATTTATGCACTTATCTGTTTTTGACGCTGTTTTGACCAGGGAATGAGATAGATAGTCCGCATTGGCGTTGTTAATTCCTTTCTTGAAAGAGACTTTACAGGGGAACCCTGATAGGAACGCAGCATATCTGTGAGTAGACAAGCTGAAGTCTATCGTGCAATTCACGAGTTTTGGTGAAATCTGTACGACAGTGGTTGATTATCGGTACGTCAGTGATACTTAGAGAAGTTCTGGCATCGCTAGCTAGCTGAAGATACAATGTCGGATCGTAAGGTTGTTACGAGTGATCATGGAGCTTTCTTAGTTTTGTTTAATCCGAACACTTCCATACGCGATTTTGTAAAATTCAAACCTATACAATACCGAGACGCACTTGACAAAATTTTTCTGATAATGTCATATTGTAGCCAAGGCTAAAAATTTTAACTTTGATTCCTAAAACTACTAATTATAATATTAGAAAAAGCAAGCCACGTAACGTTTTTGCCTTTCAATGCCATCAAAATGAACTAAGATAATTAGGTTATAGTGTGATTCACACGCCACATCATAGGCAACGCTAGCATTAACAAGCGCTAAAAGAATCTTGGACCCACGCGTGCGTGATATGGACTTGAATCAACCGGGAGAAACAACAGATTCTTGGGGAGGAGGCCGACAAGGTTCAATACCGCATTTATCCAAGAAGGTTACTAGCGAAACCACCACCGCACAGTTTGCCCATCAAACTCGGAAGAAATCGTTCACACAGTGGGTCTACTATTAAACTAACCCGTGACTCCTAAGCAAACATATGCGTGCTATCACCACAGCAACGGACAACAACAACAACATACAATAACCAATCAACCGGCCTCAAGTGACTTTTAAGCGAAACATAAAATCCCCGGCGCTACAACTAATTTACACGGAAGCAGAAATTATCTATACCCAAATAACGCATGTTGAATCGTCGGATACATGACGGCAATAATGACAGTGAAAAGATACCAACACCTACTGCAGTAGATATTTGATGAATGCCTACCCATGAACCGGCCTCTAGCGGCTTCAAAGGACACGCGAAATTCCCGGCATACGACTAAATCATACGTGAGCGGAAATTATCTACACCCATACAACGTATGCTGAATCACCGAATACATGATGACGACAATTACGGTGGAAAGATACCAATACCTGCTACACTAGATATTGGGTCGAATTCGCATTTTGCGATGCAGTAAAGAAAGTTTTCGGCAGAAGCGCAATTATAGCCTCGCTCGAGGTGATGGCAATCAAAATAAGCAACATTGACTGCGTCACAGACCTGACAGAGGTAGAAGAGGCCATCAAAAGGGAATTCCCTAGCGTGGGCAGGCTCAAAGCAGGGCCGACACCAGAAAACCATAGGGGATAACACATGGCTATCATTTACTTGACCGCAAAGGACAGCGAACAAGTTCTGAATAAGGGCAAAATAAGAATAGGATGGGTTGTCTGCAGAATACGGTGAAGACCAGCGCCTATTCAATTTTTCAAATGCTTTGGCTATGGTCACACCACACAAGCATGCAAAGGAACCAATGGGAGTTCCGTATGTTACAAATGCGGTGAAATGAGACATAAAAGAAAAAAGTGTACAAAGGAAGCATACCATATTCTTTGCAGGGATGCTGATCCGAGACCGGATCTTAGGCACGTCTTGGGATCAAAGAATGCCGGGTTTTCCAGGAAGCCCTAGCCAAGGCAAAATCAAAATTCGATGACCCACATCCTGCAACTAAACCTACACCGTAGTTCAAAGTCCCAAAACCTGCTTGACCAGTTTGCGAATGACATGAAAGCCGACTTTATGTTGCTGAGTGAGCAGTACCATAATAAAAGTTGTGCATCATGGTACCCTAATGAAACTGGTGCTGCTGCCATCTGGGTTTGGAACAGAGACTTCCAGGCGGAGAATAGTGGACGGGGGGATGGGTTCGGGTGTGTTTGGTGCTCAAGGACCACCTTCTTTAGTGTGTACCTGACGCCGAACGAATCCATATCATATTTCCAAGCCAAGCTTAATGCTTTGGAGAGCGCTGTCTCGAACACAGACGGCAACGTTCTCGCTGCGGGCACGAGCTCAACGGGCACGGAACCGTAACGAGGTACGTTACCGGATAGGGGCATGTAAGTCAGCCAGGAAATGCCTCCGGAAATTGATTAACAACAGCAAGGCTCGCTGCTGGCAAGATCTACTGGACAATGTGAACAAGGGTCCGTGGGGCCTTGGTTACAAGCTAGTTATGCGGAAGCTTGGTGCCCACTTACGACTTGTATACATGAGATAGGAAAGATGGACCAGATAATGCGGGCACACTTCCCCGCCCATCCCGTCCGTGTTGACACTGTCCATGGTAAAACAGCAGTTGATTGTCTACTCTTCACACAGCCGAAACTGAAAGAGAGAGTCGTTTCAATGAAAGATAGTAGGTACGATAGAAGGTGGCGAGGCTCGTGCTGATCAGCAAGGGGAACGGAAATACCGGATTACCGTCTGCATACCGCTCGTTATGCATGCTAGACACTGCTGGGGAAAGTGGTAGAGAAATGCATCAAAGGAAGACTCACTGACACGATTCGTACTCCCTGGCATAGCAGAAATATGGGGCGACGCTCGCAGTAAGGAGGTATGCCAAAAACACTTAGCACAAGTACAGAGAAGAGGAGTCTTTGAGAGTTATTGCAGGCGTGATACCTGTTGCTCTCCTTGTGAAAGGGTACCGCGCTATTTACCTGCGTCGAAACGAGGAAGATTGTTTTTCGCGAGGAAAGACAGTGTTCACTCAACGATTGGTAGCAGTCTTGTGTGGATTGCACGAAGGGAAGGTAGGCTCCACGCCTCATTCCGAATGTGAGACCGTGGCTTAATGGAAGGCATGTTGAGACTGATTTCTCTCTGGCCCAGTTTTTGAGTGGGCATGTGTTCCTGCATGAGATTGGTACGTCTCGGTCCCCCGACTGTCGTTACCTAGGAGAGGAAGACAATGCCTGCTACACATTTTTCGCGTGCAGAAAAAGGGACGGGCTGCGAAGGGACCTCTATAGGAAGTCGAGAGAGCTCACTCCGGATAATATAGTCGCGGTGATGTTCGAATCGGTTGACAAATGAAACCAGGTGGCACACTATGCTCGGGCAGTCCTAAAAGATAAAAGGGACTCACAGCAGCTGGGGGCGTTGGAACTTGGGGATCACTTGTCTGGCAATTCCTCTTCCCCCCTCCCAGCTGGAAGGCTCCTCACGGTGTAACAAAACAAGGCCTGGCCCGAATTAATGTGTCAAACGATTCAAGGCTGGATCCTCAGGTTGACAGGGGAGGTGTTTAGTGGGTAATCCGGTCGCTTGCGAGCATGGGAGTCCCACACTCTATACGTAAATGACATTCACCTCTCAACCACAAAAAAGCCACACTGATATTCCGCAATAATACTGTATATGACCTGATTTTATTTTCTAATATCTTTAAAAATATTTTGTAGGCCTTACAAGGTAGTGATATGCCTCCAAAATGTTTGCTCTATAGTTTCTTACCTTTTTGGTGGATAGAGAATGTCATTGATTGGCTTCACTCGTTTGGCATATGTTCCTGTTGCCAAATGTGCTGGATGACTTTGCGGATAGCTTTTTGAACGAAAATACCACCGTATTTAATGAGCTCCATTGAAATCTAATCGATCCCCTGCGCTTTATTTTTTTTTTTTTTTGGCTTTGATGGTGGAACAAACTTCACCCAGAGTTGGTGGGGCCAATAGGCGCTCTGCAGGAATATTTATAGACTCCCGTCTTCTGGAGCTGTGCGGAGGATTTAGGAGGTTCTTGGCATATAACGCCTACCTTTCGATAATCCTGTTTTCATCAGCGACTATGTTGCCCATGTCATCATGGTAGAGCGTGGTTTGGGGCTGATAACCTCGTTTCAGGTTTTTCACTACTTTATATGCTTATCTTGTTTTGCTGCTCGCCAGACTTACATTGCTGCTCCTCAATTGGTTGTCAAAGTATATTCTTTTTCTAATTGCATAATGTTCTCCCTATGTAAATACTAAATACTGTTTGTACGCCTGATTCTTTTTGTCTAACGCATTCCGGCACTGATCATCGAACCAATCATTTCTTTTACGCCGGGCTTGATGTCTAACCGTCTGTTTTACCAGGGTCTTTATTGCCCCTTTTACTTCCACGCATAGCTCGTTGGTTGTTTTCTGTAGAACAGTTCGAGGCGCTTTATGCAGGAAGCAAAGGCCCGAGAGGGGCTGTGGTGCTAAGAAGAAAAAAAAAAGAAGAGCAGCAACTATAGCTAACTAAATTTCTGAATCGATTTCGATAAAAGCTGGCAATAAAGTAAATTCCCGATACAGTCTGTATGATGGGCGCTGAGAAAGGGGCGGCTTGTAATTACTAAATAATCTGGGGCCCGCCACTGGTCACAGGGAAAAAATTCATAAGATTTTTTAGTATTGAACCCTACAAACTTTCTGAGCAAACCTATCATACAATACGAGAAACTTCAGCAGAATATTTGATTACTACCACATTGTTGTTGTGCGGCGTACTTTGAAAAATTTAGGGCTTCATAATTGAATCCCTTCAAATCGAGATAATAAGCGCTTTGAAAAAGCGTAGATCATTGTCAAATTCTTTACGCTGCTATGGGAGTGCCGCTTGTACTGAAGCGAATTTTGGAATGCATAAAAAATGCCTATTCAACTTTGAGATATATTGACGTAACTGTCGTCCTAGATTGACTCTTCAGATTCCTTGTGATTAAGATTTACTGTCATGAATATCCTTAGCTTTTTAGAGAAGCGACTCCTCTACATTTTAGAAAACTGTTATACCTCCTTATCAGGCTTTTTAGGGTCTTCTGACTATATATTGTATTTTATTCTACCAAATAAATATCCCTAAATATCTGTAAACTAAGTCTTCAGAATGAACAACGTTTATTATGTAGGAAATCGAATAATAATTTTATTAATCACCACGCATCGTGATGAATGGGATTTTGTGACCGTAACGGTACTCTAAAAGGCAATTTTTTTCTACAATCACTGGCTGTTTGATTATTAACTTTCTTAGGCACAACCCTCTTCATAATGGCATTGTCTTGAACTCCCTAAGTGGATTCACTAAAACAAATTTTGTTGTTATCAGCGAGACTTGAACCAGGGATTTACCGCGTAAAAGGCAAGTACTCTAACTGCGTCGACTACATGCTCGCATAAGTAAACATTACTCCCTTCAAAATGGGTATGTTTTGAATTAATTCTTATTCTAGAGGTAAGTAGGAGTAGTATTTTTTTTTTTGGTAATTTGCTTGGAATTACAAATTTAGACAAAACTGCAATTCTTTGCTGGTTATTAAATACAGCACATATTTAATTGTAACCATTATCTATTTATTCACTTTTTTAAATTTCAAAACATTTTACAAATTGACTCATTTTTATCTTTCTTGTAATTTTTTGCAGAAGTAACGGTTAAATATATTCATGGACTACCACACGTAACGGTACCACTGCCAAGCCGAAATGAAAAATGTCGTTTTGCCTTGAAACCTGTTTCACATAGTGTAGGAGATTTTCTTCATATGATTCGTCTAGAAGATCGTGGCATTGATAGAGCCACGATATTGAATAAAGAAGGCGTTCGAATAGCATCAACTTGTACAATAGAAAGTTTAATGGACGAGCCGTTTTGGTAAGTTATAAATAATATTGATAACAAACGCTATCGCGCGAAAGTAGACATTGATCTATAATGTTATAAGGCCGAGTTTGCTATTTTGTAAACCTGCAGTATGACACTTGATCATACATTTGTCCGCAAAAGACTTGGAAACCATTTCCTACTCCGTTATTGAGATTTGAACCCGCAACCTTCAGCATTAGCGCCTACCACTCTAACGAGTATGGCACTTGAACTTCCATCATATTTAGAGTCCCATTGTAATTAATACCGATTTCTCCTCATATCCAGAAGTCAAAATATCAATGACTTTCAAAATATAAAAACGAATAATTTCAGTATATTGCAGCAATTATAAACTACAAATCTAAGTTTAATTACTGAAACTTATTACAACTTCTCCCTTGAAACATAATCCGTCTGTGAATTCCTCAACTTGGTCGAGCATAACTCTTCTTACTATTAAATCATAGAGTAAATGCCTAGAACAAAAAGAACCTCATAAATTTGCATCCGTTCATTCCTTCACTGTCCATTTTAATTAGTTGTATAACTTTCGCTGAACAACTACATCTCAACATCCCAAACGATTCCGTTGTATTCCGATTTCCAGCCAAGTACTTGAAAAGTTAACTCCATTCATTAATATTTCAGACAAGTCCTTATTTTAACTTCTAAGTGGGGATATCCTTTTCTGAAATTATATTATATAGTTTTTCATTTCAAACGTACATACAATTGTCTATAGACCGGTAAAAAGGATTTGCTTACATTAATTTGGGTTTTACGCTCTGTTCAAGCCAAAAAGATATATTTGCGGATAACCCAAAACGATAGTATTCAAATTTGATTATGCTGAGTCGAAGCAATTGCCTGAAGGATTTGAAATGAAAGCGGGTGTAAAGGATTCAGTTGATTAATTTTTATGTTGAGGTAGCACATTTGAATGAGTTGTAAATTGATAGTCAAGTAAGGTAGACCGTAAATTATATTTATAAAGCATTGAATTGATTGGCTTTTTACGAAGCTTATTTGATGTCAAGTACATTGAAGTTTACAAATCTGAATTCGGAGTGTAAAGTATATATGACGCTTGAATTTTTAAGGTAAATATTGTTGCAACTACGGAAGTTGCAGACATATTTTCTGGTAGAGATGTGCTTAACCCGGGGTGGCATACTGAGGCCGGCTAGTGCCAAGTCGTGTCGCAGGTCTTTCGGGACACCTTCTGCCCATGCTGTGCCACCCTACACAAAACAACTTAACACAAAGAGAAGTAAGGCAAAAGAGACGAAATGAAAACGGTTTTTTTAAATATATACGGTCCATTTTATTGAATTTCGAAAAAAGAAACAAAACAATTCAATATTAAAAATCAAATTCAAGAAAATATCCAAATTGAATCCAATATTCAATATAGACCTTCTTGTCAGAGAAAGAAAAGAAGAAAAGAAAATATTCCAAATAATTACAAAAATAAAAAACGATTACTAAAAAAACTAAATTTAAAATTTATATTTGAATGCATAATAAAGGAAAATAATCAAAATTACTCACTCCTTCCGAAGCTGCCGAACGCTCTGTAACTGGAGAGGGAGCATCAAAAAATTGATGTCAAAAGGGTTTTCTTTACTAAAATTATGAAAACAAAATTAGCCCCAAATTCGATTTACAGATTTTAATACAATGCTGCAACCCCTATACTTTGCGTCAAAAAAAGAACCGGATTTCATATATAAACTGAGTGTTTCAATCAGTGATTATGTACTGGTTGAATTTCAAAAAAAAAAAGATGAAACCGGTTCAATGCGAATACCTCATCCCAATGTACACAAAAAAAAATGCAGACCAGAGATGATATTAATGCTTTCCGTTCCAAAAATGATCTCAAATTTGATGACTTTTTCAGTCTTTCACTGATAGTGAGTTGTTAAGTTCTTGAAGGATTGAGTCTTAGACCAATATTTAATATTTTAATGTAATAGCAGCCGCATACTAAAATTCCCACTAGCAGAAACGTGTTATATCAATAAATGTACTGTGTAAAGTTATATTTTTTTAAAAGAATAAACAAGCTTCGCATCTTCAGCAAGAACAGAACCTCAATTCCACTCTACTCGCAATTACAAAGTCAAAAACGACAGTTCATTCTCATATTCAATTTGCACCTTGCGAAACAAAGACCAAAAATTCGAACAAAACCCTCATATGTGACCGCTTCCAAACTCTCCTTTAGTGATCGCATGCTAATTTCCCTTTGTTCATCGCACTCCATCACCAAAACACAAGCCAAAAAAAAATTTTTTTGAACAAATTTCACTATTCCACCTGTTAGGAGGTAAAAGCTATCTCGAGAAGATGATCCAACCATACCTACCGACTCCGGCCGGGGGCGTTTTGGGTCCCGGGTTGCACCGTCGGAGACGGACGTGGGCGCCACTCGTCTACCCGTACATTTGTCCCCCAAGCCTCGAGACGAGCTTGGCTCGTGCCGGAGCCTTCACTTTTAGGGGAAGCGATCACTGCCTAACTTACTTCAGCGACAATCCCGCAATCTAACTACCTTAAATCTTAGTTTGCGAGAAATCACCTTCACCGGGAGCTGGGATTCGAAACCAAACAAAGACCAAATATGCCCCAACACTTGCGGAGTATTGGCGCAGAAAATGGGCGCATTGAAATTTTCGTATTCACTCCCGAACCAAGTCTCACACTTCACTTCTAGCAGTTTTTTCCCTTTTTTTTTTGATTAGAAGAAAAGAAATACAAGTACATCCGCTTCACTGAAAGTCCAATTATAATTATTATTCACAGGTTATGATACTCATTTCAAACAATCTCAAGAGATTTTTCTTTAACTCTATCATTGTAAGTTACAATACTCATTTCAACCAATCTCAATGCAATTTTTGCCTTAACTCTAACACTATATTTACCTTAACTCAATTAACTCGCTGAAGCGGGCCCCGGGTAAATTATCCGCTTCAATCGTGTCCCGTTGCACGACTCCCGCAAGCCGCGTGTATTCCGACGAAATTCGCCACCAATTCCTCGAGGCGTGTCCTTGTCGGCCCGATGTTTTTTTCTTTTCCTTCCTGGAAAAATTCCTGAAGTAATCGTTTCGGTGACAGGCATGTTCTTCACTTGCACTCGGGTTCCAACAAAAATACAGCAACTAACTCGAGAATTGCTATCGGTGAATACTTCCTTCGTACGATAGTGCGACCTTCCCACACGGGCCTTGGATGAGATTTTTCGCCCGTTGAAAAATCCTTCGGTGAAGTTGGCCGTGACTTCTTGGACTCGTGGATTCTTGTACCACCATTGACCCTTCGGATCTCCAGATATCCGGTGTTCCAACCTTCTTTGCTGCAAGATTTTACCCTGTGTTTTTTTATTTAGTTGTTCTTATTTTTTATGTTGGTGGCCGTGCTTGATTGAGACGTCAAGTGTCTTCCGTTTTGTTTGTGTTTATTTTCTCCAGCAGTTGATGATATTGAATGTGCGAAGACGTAAGCTTGCTACGTAAACGTCCATCCATTTAATAATTCTATCCGTTGAATGATTCTATCAATGCCAGAGCATGTGTAGTAGATGTTCCCGAAACAACGAACGATGGGAGACTTGAGCACAATAAATTCACCAATCGTCCTTCAGCCAACAAGATGATTCGTTTACCATCCGGCCAACCAATTTGGTATACTTGCGATCGAACTAGAGTCCATAAACTATTCACATCAATTTTGGTATCTGAGTGCCCCATGTTGCCGACTAGACACCCATTTTTGATTTGTCCATAAAACCAAGAATTACAACATTCAATGCTGGCCTGAAGAGCGCAGGCAGTGTCAATTTCAGTAATATACACGGTGCATCCCAATCCTTCCAATACTTGTGCGCATCCTTTTCCAACTTCACTATATCCGCAAATGACTACCTGCTTACCGCCAAACATAACGTCTGTTGAAGGCTTCCGCCTATAAATAATAGACTCTTTGCAGCTATACAAATAATCAAATTTTGTTTCAGTGACGGAATCCAATACATTCATTACTGGGACTATAAACTTCTCAAATTCTGATAGGTGGCACAGTCTATGTACCACAGTGGCACTTTCCTCTACCATACCTTTAACCATTTTAAACATGGCTGGATATTTCTTCAACATTAACTATGTTGCATCGCCTCCATCATCCAAAATCATATTTGGTTGCCAATTTTCAGCCTTTACAGATTTATCGTTGCACCACCAAAAATGTCCTTCGCTCTCACCACGCCATGCGAATATCGGATAATCTGCTTCAGCAACTTTATTCTGTGTCGAGTATCGTTGTACCTAATTCATCCAAAAACTGTAGTATGTGCATTGATATGTGTATCGCCCACGATTCGTTCATTTTTCAATGGTTTATCTTCGGAGGCGCGCTTTCGCAGAGCCATTATTTCGGGCATTTCTTGTTCAACTATCGTTCTAACTTACATACTATGTTTACTATAAATGTTATTAATGATTACAACATATTTCTATTTACAAAGTTTCCAATAGTAACTTGGCTTGGGTGATTCTTTCATTTTTTCCCGTACAACTTATAAACTTATTGCAGAGGCAAGTGCTGAGGCTTGGTAGGAGCTTATTTGTGACTCACGAGGACTAACTTATTCTTCTTCACAAAATTCAACTTTACACCTAATATATTCTTTTAACCAAAATCTATATTTATACCTCCTCAATTCAATGTCTCGTCTAGAATTTCACTATCACCAGACTGCCTCCTCCCTCCCGCAATTCTTTTTTCCAATTACCAATGCCATACCGTGATCGAAGTTCAATGCACTTCAGTCCCGTTTCTCCAACATATTTTCACTTTCGACAAATGCCACAATTTGCAATTACATATATGACGATTTGCATATAACTATTATAACGTTTAGTTATTGTATATATGAATCGTCATACACACGAAAACAATTGCTTTTAATGAATCTTAAAAGAGCCGGGGGAACTTCAACCCAGGGTCCCAGTAGACCCGCACATTGAGAGTCCACCGCACTAGCACATAAGCTATCTTCCGATAATCTCCCATTCATCAAATAGCAAGCAAATTTTACATGCCCGCGTGGATATCTTTACAATGGGTGATTGTACTCTTAACGAGTAGAAGCGTCGTGGAAGAATTAAATCATGTAATGATTTCTTGATATTGGGAAAGAATAAAATTTTGTTAGTAACATAGGAAAGAAAGAATGAGATTTTGTTAGTAAAAGATATACAATGAAATTTTGTTAATGGAAAGTAACGAATGAAATTTTATTAATGGAAAAGATACGTTTTTTTTTGTACTGAAAAATAAGATAGAAAAGGTAAAATTAATATGACGGGGAATAAAAAATAAAGATACATATTTTCAATTAAAAAAAAATGATCTGTGTGCCCAAAAGAAGGTGGCGATATTAAGAAGACAATTTGAATTTGTGAATGGGTGAATGCCGGTACGGCCGAGATTTACAACAATATACTTAAATCTCTATTTGCACTTGTAATAGTCAGTTACTTAATTTACATTGATCCCTGTAAGAAACTAATCTTTTCATCTACGGTAACGCCAATATATACGGAAACTTCAAAGAATAGACAATAAACTTCACAGAATTGATACACTCGCAAAATAAGTTTTAACATTTCACACAAATGAATGCTTATTTACTTTTCGTTTAAAACATTTTTTGTGTGGAACCATGAAACAATAAAGATTTAAGGTTCACCAGGCCAGTTTTGTGAGTTTGTTCGAAGCTTTTCTTCAGTCTGTATATATACAAACTCATCTTCATCCATGGCGCAATAACCCAAGGCATGCTTTAGCCTTTAGGATTAATATTCTCCAATCATCACGGTTCTACCACCTCATTCGTCAGTTGATCACTCCCAGTAAAGATCTGCTGCCAGTTTCTATTGGGTCTTGCCATGGATACCTCTCTCCTCCGTTGTAAACCTACCTTGTGTTCTATGCTTTAATAATCTTCTAGTGGCCGGTTTTCGCCCATTCTTAACTTTATACGTGGAGATACTGGTGTTTCGTCATATAATTCATATAGCTCATTGTTGTAACGTAGTCTCCACTCTGTTCCTTGCTTCACTGGACCGTAGATTTTCCAGGGCACTTTGTGTTCAAATATTTCCACTACCTTTTCGAAGTTGCTCGTCAGGGTACATGCTCACTTCCATGTAACAGCACAGGTTCGCATTGTATTAATAGTAGAAGCACTCAAAGATAATTATATTTTAGTAATAAAATCATAATACCATGATATGATAATACTGAATCTCATAAGAAAAATATTCTTAAATACCTTAGATATACTTTGAGTTAAAAAATGTATATTAATTGTACATAGTACACCTAAAAACTATAAACTATTTAGTCTGCATCTCTTAGACCATTTTAGTTAGAAAAATATTCTTATTTATTATTGTTTAAAATCTACAAAATAAATAAATTCAAAAGTTATTCCGAAACACTCCTATCAAAATAAAAATCTAACGAAAATCACATAAAAAAAGTTTACGTATACATCAGAAATTTTTTGTCTGATTAAAAAATCTACAGATATTTCAGTATTTAGTTTGACCCCGTTTTAAGTTGAAACACCTTTCAACCGATTCGGCATGGTGGTAACGAACTAAATCTTTCCCCCGATGATTAAAACGTCTTTCAATAATTCGTGGGAGGTAATATCGTGCTTCCGAATATGTCTATTCACAAGCTCCCACAAATTATTAATTGGATTGGGATCCGGGGACTGCGGATATGTACGCATTTGCTTCAGTACCCTATAAACAGGGGTAACGACATAGTTCCGCCGAAATAATATTGAGAAAGAAAGTGCTAGCTCCGTGTTTCTTCAACCCACCTCTTCAATAATTCCTCATCCTAAACTCAACGTTTTAATGGTTTTTTTTTTTGTGGTAGGGAGGTGAAGGCATTTACGCCCGCCGAGTCTGGCAGTGTGGGACTCCCATGAAGGATACCCTTGGACTACCCACTAAACACCTCCCCTGTCAATCTGAGAACCTAGCCTGGAACCGTTTGACACATTACTTCGGGCTAAGCCTCGTTTCTCTACGCGTTTAGGCGCCACCGGGCTACAGGGATCCCTTTTCCAGCGGAAGGAGGGGAAGGGAGACGGATTTCTAGAAAAGAGACCCCTCCGCCCTGGACGCCTCCAGGCGCTCATATATTTTCCTTTTTATCTTAAGGACTGCCCGAGCGTAATGTGCCACACAGTTCCATTTGTCAACGGATGTGAGCATCTCTCCAGTGAGTTCATCCGGAGAGAAATCTCCCATTTCTTCAATGAGGTCACGGCGCTGCCTTTCCCACCTCTTGCATACAAAAAATGTGTGGTAGGCATCATCGACCTCTCCAGCACAGAATATGCTGTCAGGAGACCGTGACTTACCAATCTTGTGCAGGTAAGACCGAAAGTATCCATGTCCACTCAGTAGCTGGGTTAGATAGAAGTCAGTCTCACCATGCCTTCGATTGAGCCACGGCCTCAGGTCACCAATAAGGCGTGCGGTCCACCTACCTTTTGTATCGCTAACCCAGGACTGTTGCCGATCACTGAGTGAGCGTTCTCGTTCTTCGTGGGCGACAGCATCTCTGTCGCATTCGTTCCTCCGCAGGTAGATTCTGCGGCGCTCCTTGGCAAGGAGGGCAATGGGTTTCACTCCTGCGATGACCAGCACTGCTGACTCCGAGACAGTCCGATATGCAGATGCAATCCGCAGCGCTCCTCGTCGCTGCACCTGTGCCAAGCGCTTTCGATACAGCTCCTTGTTGAGAGCCTCACACCATATTTCCGATCCGTACAACAGCACAGATTGTACTGCACTCATCAGAAGTCTCCTTCTTGATGAGGTGGGACCCCCTATGTTGGCCATTAGTCGGCTGAGAGCCGAAACACTCGCTGCAGCCTTGTCAGCTATTGCCCTGATTTGCTCGGAGAAACGCATCTTCGAGTCAAACAAAATGCCCAGGTACTTCACTGCTAGTTTAGTCTCAACGAGTGCTTCCCCAATGTTGATCATCTTTACTCTAGGGATTCTCTTTTTTGTCAAGATGACTACTCCAAAGCTAGGCTGAACCCGCGAGCAGTCATCCAGTCCCTCACTCGGCGCATTAGCATACCCAGTCTGAGTTGTGCTTGTTCAACAGTGCGTCCCGCAACTAGCGCCGCGACATCATCTGCATAGCCGATCAAGCGCAACTCATCCGGCAGCCCGATTCTCAGTAGCCCGTCGTACATGATGTTCCACAGGTCTGGGCCAAGGATGGAGCCTTGTGCAACACCCGATGTAACTTCCATCCTCCGCCGACCCTCCTTCGTCTCATAGAGCAGGCTCCGATCTGTCAGGTAGTTCTTCAAAATCCGAATATCTGATGCGGATTTTGAAGAACGTTTTAATGGTGGTAAATGTGCCCGGGGTCGCACAATGGCCTTACTGGTTTTCCAATAATGGGACACTAAATGCCGAGAAATGCCAATAACTATGAATACATCTACAGCTCTGCTACTAAATCTTACTTACACCTTCTTTGTAGGGACGTAAGAGGGTAAAGGCGAGTCTTTCGCACCTGATAACGGAATCTAAGTAATAAAAAAGCCATGGGAATGGAGGTTAGGCGACGGGCTAACTCCCCGCCTCTGGAAAATCCTACATTATTTCAAAACCTACAACAAAGCCTCGGAATGGATTGGAACTACGGCAACGACCTCGCAAACGAAAAAAGGACTATGGCATTGGATCCTGCAATGTCAGAGCACTCAATTACCCTGGCGCTGCCAAGGACCTTTTATAAAAAACCAGTCAATATATAAACATACTGGCAATCCAGAAAACGAATTGGCCTGGAAGTGATATTCAAGATATGAGATCGCACACAATATTCGAATATGAGAAGTCTGCTGGAAAGTCAGAATTCAGAGTGGCCTTCATTATGGATAGGGACATCAAATCACGAATTATTGATATCTAAGGCAGTCAATGAACAGTTTTGTCCGATCCGTATCAAAGCGAAACTCTTCAAAATTTGGCTGATAAGCGTACATGCCCCGACCGAAGAAAAGGACGAAGATACAAAGGAAATGTTCTACAATCAACTGGAAAGACTAGTCGACTCATTGCCTACAAAGGACACAAAAATTATTCTGGGTGGTTTCAACACTAAGGTTGGCAATGAGCTATCTGATCGGGGAACGACTGGAGGATACAGCCTCCTCTATGAAACAAATGACAACGGCCAGTGCCTGACTGACTGCATGTAGCAGAAATCTATTCGTACGTTTGATTTGCTTTCCCCATCGACGCATACATAAAATGGCCTTGGTATCACCGGACGGCAACAAACAAAACTAGATCGATCATGTTCTGATCCAACAATGCTGGGCCTCGAGCATACTTGACGCCCATATGTACCTAGGAGCTGATTGTAACTCGGATCATTACTGAATCAAATTAACCTATTGATGTCGTATGACAAAGCTGTATTTGGCGAAGACCAGCCCTCTACAAAAATTTGACGCCAAAAAGCTAAAAATGGCGTCTCTAACTCGACAACTAGCTGACTCCCATCTTATTAGATACATCGCTGAAAACAAGCTCTGGATGGAAGTAAAAGTGGCTATTAAGACGGTGGCATAAAAGACGAACGGATATTAACCCCGCGCAAGAAAAATGATTGTTTCGATGATAAGTTCCCGAATGCGCAAGACAACAAAAATCAGGAGGACAAGCAATTCTTAGGTAGGAAAACCAGAACAAAGAGGGAACATTATGAAAATCTCAGAAGAGTAGCGAATAGATAATTAGACTTAAGAAAAGAAAATAATATGACAGCCAATTAAGAATTAACGATATAAGTCTAGCGAGCAAGAACACAAGACAAGCACACAAAGCAGTGAAAAGCCTGTAACGAGTTTATCAGCCAAAACCACACTCTCCCGTGATGACATCGGCAACATAATCGCTGATGAAAACGGTCTGTTGTGATGAGATTGACAATATCATCACTGATGGAAACAGGATTAAGGAAAGATGGGCATCATATTTCAAGAATCTCCATAATCTTGCGCACAGCTCCAGAACATCGGAGCCTATAAATGTTTCCGAAGAGCTTTCACTGGGCCCACCAACTCTGGACAAAGTTTTTCCACCTCTAAAATCCAAAAGAATAATGAAGCGCCAGGCATCGATGAGATTCCAGTAGCGGTCCTCAAATATGGTAACAGCGGTGTTCAAAAAGCTATTCACAAAGTCATCCAGCACATCTGGCAACAAGATCATATACCGAACGAGCGGAACCAATCAATTATATCTTCTGTTCACAAAAAAGGCGACAATTTACAGTGCGAAAACTATAGAGGCATATCACTGTTTTGTACGTCTTTCAAAATATTTTCAATGATCTTAGAAAATAAAATCGGATCATACGCTAACAGTATTATTGGGGAGTATAAAGGTGGTTTTAGAGCAGGTGAATCGACAATACGAGTAGACCAATTATTCACTGTCAAACATTTGCTTGACAACAAATTGTCGTTGACTTTAAGCAAGCATATGACAGTACTGATCGTAGCGTACTGTACCATATAATGATTTGCTTTGGTATCCCAGCCAAATTAGTCCGGCTTACAAAAATGACAATGACGTGCGTGGCCTCCGAAGTCCGCATCAGTAACCAACTCACCAATACCTTTGACACAAATATCGGACTAAAGCAGAAGGTGGGTTGGTCCCATTGCTATTCAATTAGGCTCCCAAATACCTCATAAGGAAGCTACCTGTCGATACACGAGGTACATTACTATTAAAGTCGAGTCAAGTAGTCGCCTATGCGGATGACGTCAACATCTTGTCACGGTCATTAACAATTTCCAAAGAACTTTTCTTGAAACTTGACAACGAAACAAGACTAGTAGGGCTACAAATCAGTGAAAATAAAATAGAGCTCATGATACAGTCGAGGAAAATATTTCAAATGCACAAAATATCACACTTAGCTAATAGAACATCAAAAATGTTGGCGAATTTGTGTATTTAGGCACCAAAATAAGGGGAAACGGTAATGAAAGAGGCAAAATACAGCGAAGAATGCAGCTCAAATTTAAAATATTTTATTCAATTTTGATGATCTTGAAGATGAGCTGCATAAACAGGAAAACAAAGCTCCAAGTATACTCGGGCGGTCCGATAAGTACTTCGCATTCAAAAAAAATGAAAATTTAGGAAACGTGACAATTTTTTTCTCAACATACATCCTTTTAACTCAATACACTTGACCCAGTGATGCTCCAACATTTTTAAACCATCTGAACAATACGTTTTCTCGAGGTCTGCAAAGTAGTCCTACGTGGCGGGGATGACCCTCTCATTCGGCTCAAATTTCTGCCCGGTTAGTGATTTTTTAAAGTTTGGAAACAAAAGGAAGTCGTACGTAGGCAAATCTGGAGAATACGGTGGATGAGGTAGCCGTTTATGGTCTAATTCGACCAATTTGTCTTTGGTGACGGTGGAAATGAGAGCCAGCGCGGTGTCATGGCAGAAGAGCACTTTTTCATCGCCAAATGGGGCCTTTTGCTGCAATTCGGCGTCGAATCGGCCCAATAATTTGGCATAGTAGAGCCCTGTGACCGTTTTACCATTCTCCAGGTAGTCGATGTCGACCTTGTGAATCCCAGAAAACTGTAATGATCACCTTTCCGGACGAAAGGACAGTCTTCGCCTTCTTCGAAGCAGGTTCGTAGGGTTAAGTTCACTGTTTCCACTGCTCCTTGGACTCTGGTTTGTTCCAGTGAAGCCATGTTTCGTTGACGGTCACAAAACGATCGGATTGCGCTCAAATAGCGTCAAACACGGCTCTGAAGTGATTTCACGGTTGCGTTTGTTGTCCAGAGTGAGCAAACGCGACGCTCGTCGTTCAGACAGCTTTTTCATGCCGAAAGTTTCATGCAGGATATGGCCCACAAGGTCTTTTGAGATGCCTACTGTCTTAGCTATCTCGCGCACCTTCAGTCAGAGCGAAGCTAGACGGGGACGAACCAGCTATGAGCTGTATAAAATGTTTGATGAGCTGGAGGTCTCAACGATTGTAAGACAGCGGAAGCTGCAATGAGCTGGCCACATGAATCGTATTGACGAGCAACCTAGACCCAAAAAGGTATTCGTTGAGAAACTGTTGGGTGGAGACCAGTGGGGAACCGAGGAAACGCTGGTCTGACTCGATCAACGAAATTGGCTGACGGGTTTAATGGACCGAGACAACTGGGGGCGCTATTTTCAGGAAGCGAAGACCCGAAAGGGGCTGTAGTGCTACGAAAAAGAAGAAATTTAGCAGTGTTAGGTAATCACTGTAACAACAATATGGACTATGAAATTTGAAGAGTAGGGAACGGGTGAATTTATATATATGATAGTCCGACAGCAGCATCACAAGCTCAAACTTGATGCCGCCATCGTGGTTTGAACTTGGGTGCTGCTGCGCACGCGGTGTGTGCCCTGAGCCGCTGTTCGACATGGACTTCTCCTTCTTCTTCTTTGTAGCACTACAGCCCCTCTCGGGCCTTCGCTTAGAGATAGTTAGAGTATCTCATTTTCATGACCGTATTGATTTTTACGCAAGTTGGTTCGGTCAGTACTATGCTCCCGTGTGCTTGCTTAGCACAGGGGTCTCTCCTAAAATCCCCTGAACTAAATCACGTTGCTCCCAACGAGATTTGAACCTGGGACCTTCGGCTTATGCGTTCAGGCTCTAACCACTAGACCTCACAGACTACGCGCTCGACATGGACTAATAAGACCTAAAAAAAGAGTCTTTGAACAAGACCCAGCCGTTTTAGAGACTTTAGAAACCGGAACGGAGATGTGGTGATCAAAGAGTAGATTAACGTCAAACGCCACACCGAGATCTTTGTGAGTAGTTACAACTCCAAAGTGTACATCTGAGAGCAAATATAATCAAACTATATCTATGATTTCTTTCGAGAGTAAATCATAAGAAAGCGTTTTACATTGTTCAAGCAGAGAGAGCTCATATCACACCAAGATTGCAGCCTCTCACGGTCGGCTTGTAGGATCAGGCAATCTTGGATAGATTCAATTAATTTAAAGATTTTTAAATGATCAGCATCAAGAGCGGCAGACACTGTATGGGTAAAGGAGAAAAGGTTAGAAAGTGTGGATCTACCTTTGACAAATCCATGCTGTTCACTGGCAGGTAAGGATGAAATAACAGAAATAAGTGTTTGCAAAGGAAACGTTCAAGCAATTTACTTGCAAAGTATTTTATGAGATATTTGAAGTGCTGCAAATTGGCATCCAGTCCTGAGAAAAGAAACCTGTTATTGGCTCGTTCTTTATTTTTCAAGGTAACAATGATTTTTTAATTGAAACAGGGTGCATCTTCACTCTTTTTAGGACGCACTGCCGCAGTATGTTTTGCTATAGTGTGAGAGATTCGAGAAAGAAGTAGAATTATTGCACAGCTGCTTCAATATGATGATTACGCAAAAAAAGAAAACTAGTTGACAAAGCTTATTTCATTTTCCATTGCCAAGTTTTGCTTTGAAGTAGTTATAGCAAACAGGAATGGTGCTCTGAACAAGGTTGACAAATAACAGAAAACATAAAGAAGAGGCTACATCCAAAACAATTGAGGAATTAGACAAATTTGAAAGAATTAAATCCAAAATCTTCTGGTTGGCATTTTAAAGGAGTTATGTTGTCTAACTTACCAAAATAAAAAATAAAAAGGAGGAATATTGTCTTCGAAGACAATATCAGTGAAAAATGCGTTCCAGCGAATTATTGGCAAATCAAAGTTTAGTGTTTTAAGTGTTGTTAGGTGACCGTTTAGGACTGAAGCGGTAGATTGCAGCCTCAGCGAGCGAAAAATTAGTGCTCGACTGGAATGGCCTTCCCTGGCGACGAATAAACTTATGGGCAGCTAGCGTTGTGGTGTAGTGGGGCGGGTTCCATCCGCCAGCGCAAAGATCCACTGCAAAAAAATTTCACGCTTACGATTTTGTTTGTGACGTGGCAACGGGATACATTCGACAGATGTCGAAGGCCGAGGTAACATCAACGAAGGAATTCCAATGAGCAGAGGATAAGGGCTCAGAAATTATGGTGTATGCTTGAGATGAGATGCACCAAGAGGCACTTTAAGGGATGCATCAGACTACGACTATTTAGCCGCACTTCTGTCGCAAGCTACCCATGTTTAAGTGGAAGCCCGCACACTGCGATTTTCGACAATTTTATCCAGGTCGGCAGTCGCAGAAATTTGCGATTTTTCCTAAAACCAGTTTAGTAGGTAGTTTTTATATTACTCGCGCAGGCGCACATCATTTGGACATTTGACGCTGACGTGCATGGAAGTTTCTCGCATAGCGTACAAATGAGTTAGCGCATGTGTTCCTGGCAAAGACATACCTTCAAATGAGCATATTAGTTCTGCGCATGCCTGAAGTTCCTTCGGAGACCTTGTCGCAGTGTGTTCGTATTTGCGTCTAAAAATCGCTGGTTACGACAGTAAAATCGCAATGTGGCCGAACCCTAAACCGGAGAGAAGAGTGGTGTGGATCGGATGGTAAATAAGGGAAGGGATCAGGAGAATATTTCAAGGACGAAATATCGGTGTTAGGGAAACTAAGTCTAGATATCGGCCATTAATATTGGATATAACATTGAATTGAGTGAGAGAGTACAATGACATTAAAAAAAGATAATAAAAGTGAAACGTGCCAGGGACCAGAAACAATATGATTTTATGCCAGGATAGTGAAGGAAGGGTAAAGTCACCACACGAGATAAGAAGACATTTAGAAAAACGTGTGAAGTAACATGATGACACTTCAGAAAAAAAAGTGTCTTAGACGGAAATAGGGGAATTGCAAGGAAAATAGGCGCAAACTACAAGTAGAAGATAACTAAGGAAATACTATCCTAGCAAAAATACATTCAACAGGAGGAAAAAATGAAGATCAGAGAGATGAGTAGTAGAAATGGAATAATAAGCAATAAGAACACCGCTAGCTTCTCCCTTATTTGAGGTCAATCAATCGCGATCATGCCTTACTAGAGTGTAATTGGGAAAAGCTTGGAGCTATGAAAACTTTCCGTCAACAAAGTTTCCGTAAAGTAGATGACATTGTCAAAAGAGAGAAAGTGTGATAAAATGAGATCCTTCAGCTCGGACCTGAGACCATGTACATTTTGAATATACTACCCGTAAAGAGGATGTCAATCAAAGCCGTGAATTTATAGTAACAGGCTGAAAGGTTGTTTTCACGATGATTGCCCCACACTAGAGGAAATATGGAATAGTTTTCACATCTGGCTACTAAAGCAGATACAGATCAAAGCTCAGATTGTGCATTTGCTGCTCCAGTTGCTGTTGTAGATGTTTCAGATGGGCACTTTGCTGCTGTTGCTGAACACGTTGAAGTTGCTCTTTTTGGCGAGAACCTGGCGAATGATGCTACTTGTGCTAGCACCAACTGCAATACATAAGTCAGTTTTTTTTTTGTAGCTGCTGTGGTCGAGTCCGCAGTTGGCGATAATGAAGGTAAATTGTTCACCGGACCTTCCGTATCATTAAAGGAAAGAGAATATAATCGGCTCTGAATTTCATCTGGTATTTTAGATGGTTCTTTCAGTAATCTGACGTATCTCAAATTGCGCAACAGTCACTTTAGAGAAGAAAAAATATTCGAGTCGAATTCCACCCTCGTTTCACAGAAAACTTTAATTTCTGTTCAACCTTAAAAGGATAAATTCTAATTTAATAAATTGTAATTTTAGTCTCCCATTCATAACAAAACACCACGCACATCTAAGGTGAACAAGGTAATCTTGGTCCTTTCTATTAATAGTAAACGATATCATTTATTATCCTTCAGATATAAGGTAAAATCCAAGCATTCAAAACAACTCAATCCCTTGTAAAACAAGGCTTTTCATAGAAAACATGAAAAATAGTCTACTATTCATGATGACTACGTTATCCTTGCTCAAAAGTGCGTAACGAAATAAGAAAATCTCATAAAATCCCTATTACCTTCATCAATTTCAAACCTTTTTTCCACGAACTATAGTTGACTTACCTATCACAACAGCTTGAAAAGAAAGAAAGAAATTTTTGTGTATAATCGACGGGATGTGCTTATTGCAATGACCCTCATGAATAAATAAAAATGTCCTCAAAAGCTTCGCATCCTTGATCCTGGAAAATCTCAACACCATTAGTAGATACATTCATGAATACAACATTGACATTTATATCCTTGTTCAAGTTATTAGGTAACATTAATTTGAACAAAGAAAATGTTAACAAAGCGTGTCATTAATTAAATTATCCTTTGAAATAATCATGATGTCAGTTTTTGCGTAATATTTTAGGAAGGATTTGGATGAAAAAGTGATTTATACTAATCATGTTTTGATTTGTTTTTTATGTTAGTCTTGTGATTTTTTGTAGAATGTTAATTTTTGTCATTAAAATATCTTAGAATCAATTTAAAATATGTAGACAACTCCAACTGGTGAGGCTGCGAAGAAAAGACATATAACAGAAGAAGAAGATTGTCACAGTAAAGAGTATTATGTTTAGCTTATATCAAATGTAGCATAATTTATTTGGTCCCTTGTCACAACATTACCTAAAATTGGGGGACGGTATTATAATCGTTTTAGTTTAGTTCTTCATCCTCGACAAACTAACATTAAGTTGGACCTGCATAGGTCAGATGTTCCAGATGAAATTAAAAATTCTCCCACATGTACCATAATCGAATTAGATACTTTTAAATTGGATTTCCTACTTATGAACCTGTTTTTATAGTGACATTTTTATCTCTGTAAGATATATAACATCGAATAATCCAAGAGGTGTATTCCTGAAATCATGGATAACAGAGAACCAAATTGAATACAGGTGCAACCTTTATGGGTCGGAGCTCCCAACATACCCTAGGACAAACTCATATTTGGACCTCTGCATTGGTGACACAAGACTTGAATTCAGCTTTAATAGTCCTCAACGGAAACTGCAGGTGCTTCCTTACGATAGCGACCATAATGCAATCGTAATGGAAATCAATCATCAAAGGGATGATTTCTTCCTCATTCCAGTTCAACATAAAAACCATCGGTTGAATTTCAGAAAAACAGACTGGGGAAAGTTTCAAAAGAAGTTTAATCGGGAGTACCAGAAGCAATGTCCTCCTTCTGATGATGGCAACGCTTGCTCAATGGTTCCTAATAACAGAAATCTAACTGACGATGAAATAGATGTCTATTTGTCGAAGTTAGAGAAGCTGACGTTGGAAACGATTGAGAAAGTTGTTCCCAAGATTAAACATCGAAACAATATGGAAGGATATGAAACACCAACCATCGCAAGGTTGAAAAGATTGAAAAGCCTTCTTCTCACCCGCGTCAACAATATTTATCGACTATTTTTGGACTACAACCATCCCTCGTTGGCTTTGTTGAAGTTACATCTGAAGAATGTCCGGAACTTAATCCGGTCATATTTCAGGAGTGAGGTCAGCAATCAATGGGCGGAAAAACTGAGGGGTATTAGCCCACAGGACCCAGATGGCGTTTTCGCGAAAGTGAATAGCTTATTCCGCAGGAAGTCTCGAGTGAAGGTATCGAATCTTGAAGTCGCTAGTGATGAGATAAATCTTCTCGATAGGGCTGGTATCGGAATTGATAGTACGACTCCGGATAGAAATGGAAACAGGATTATATGTGATGGATTGCAGAAGCTTGCCCTGATTGGAACTCATTTTGAATTGGTTCATCTGCCAAACCCAGAGAGAAGGAATGAAATATTTTCGGAGGTCGTTGAAGCAAAAGTTTCCGACTTCAAATCAAGCCTGAACGGCCAATCAACTCTTCATTTCGATGAAACGTTAACATCTGACCTCATACCGACCATGAATCTTATTGATTATTTTGTCAGCTATGAAGACTTGTGTTTCATATTTCGCAGAATAAACAACAAAAAATCATGTGGTACTGACGGTATTCCAAATATAGTTCTCCGACATTTGCCTGAGGTTGCTATTAGTAATTATTGCATATTGTTCAACAACATGTTGAACAATTCATATTTCCCAAATGAGTGGAAAAAGGCTAAGATATTTCCGATCTTGAAGAAAGGAAAAGAATCTTCATGCCCTAAAAGCTATCGCCCAATCGGCTTGCTGCCTAACATCAGCAAGGTGTTTGAAGTGATACTCAACAGAGCATTAAACGCCCACATTGAGAAATATGAGTTGATGCCGAATTGCCAATTTGGTTTTCGTGCCAGGCATTCGACCATACATGCAGTAACGAAAGTAACCTCAGACATTTGTTGGAAACTAAACAACAAAGAATGTGTTGGAGCATGTCTCATTGATATGGAGAAAGCCTTCGATACGGTGTGGCTAGATGGACTAGTTTTCAAACTTCTTCAGGACAGGTTCCCCAGACACCTTGTCGCCATGATGTGTAATATGTTATACGGGAAATCATTTGTTGTAACTGATGGAAACCTGACAACAATGCGCGAATTCAAGGTCTTGAATGGTCTACAGCAAGGAACAGTTACTGCGCCCCTGCTTTTCTCAATATTCATTCGCAAGCTATTGAACAGCTTTGATTTTAATGTCTCGCCCACGCGATTATTGGTAGCGTTTGCTGATGATCTGATCATCTATACGGCAGACCGAAAAGCTACAATTGTTCAGAGCAATCTTCAAAAAATGTTTAATGATGTGCAGCTCTACACCGACAATTGGCGAATGAAAATCAATGCGCAGAAGTGCGAAACGATTTTGTTTCGGACAACGCTGCAGGGGGCCAGTCAAGACCTGAAACGTAATTGGAATGATTTCCACATTATGGCTGGTGAGGGTAGTTCAGAACGGGTTCCACATAAATCCTGTGTTCGATACCTCGGTGTTCATCCCGATCAGTATCTGTACTGTACTGAACATGTGAAAATCATGCTCAGTAAAGCACTCAAAGTAGTCATGGCTCTTCGGCGACTCTTTCATTCCAGATACATTGATCAAAAAGTCAAAGTTATTTGTTACAAGACCCTGGTTAGGCCAGTTTTGACATACGGATGCCAGATCTGGTACAACCAGAGTGCTAGTACAATGGAAAGATTAAGAGTTTTCGACAGGAAATGTCTTCGTGCATGTACTGGTTTGTACAGGAAGCCTGAAACGGATTGGAAGCACTATATATCGAATAGAAAAATTTATCAAACCGCTCAAGTGACAAGAGTCGATATCTTCATATTGAAACTTCTTCGGAATCATATCGCAAGATCTGTAACTGTGAGTGAAAACCCTTGGATTTCACAGCCGTTCCACCCTACAGACGGGTATATAGCGACTTGCCTCGCTACTGGCTTCATTCCTCCAGAAGCATTCGTGTATTTGGACATGAATCGATACGTTTTTGATTCTGACGGCGTCCCAGTCATATATCACATATATCGACGGGCCACCGATAAGAAGATAAAATATCCTCCGAATTTGAGTTCACGAGACCAACAATTCGAATGGAGATACTCATTTGCTAGGTTCGTTGAGGCTGGTCGAGCTGAGATGGAGCAATCTAGGTATTGGTGGCTGAATGACAATGTCTAAAATATTCGTGTTTATTTTCTGTTTTTGTGCTTTTTCTCGTTACTTAGTTTTTTAGATTCACCTCATTATTGCTACATCTAGAGTTGTTTATTTGTATTATAAATTAGGTATAGGTTTCAATATAAAGTAACGTTTTTTTTTTTTTTTTTTTATTGAACTTATTTAGAATTAGTGTGTAACATATTAGGTATAGGATATAAGTTCATTGTTGTGTTAGTAATATAAGTAATTTTTGAATAATGCTGGTTGGTTTTTTCTCCTTTTTCCAATTGAATCAAAAAATATGTAATAATCTTAATTAATTTAAATTTGCTAGTGTATTTTTTTTCATTAAATGTGTTTAACTAATAACGTATAAATTTAGAGAGCCATTCGGGCCATTAAGTTTTTTATAGTTTTATTGTTTGGAATTTGCTTTATGTTCGTTTTAAAAATTTATAACGATTGGTATTAAATAAAGCGCTTTTGACTTGACTTGACTTGATATATAACATAGAACGCAGATAGTAATACACCATTTGTTCAATTTTAGGTTAAATGTTAACGATAAACAATATCTCGTGACACCACCAGAGCGTGAAAAATTAACTTCTGAAGAACTGACAAAATTAGGTGATATAAAAGCTATGGTAGCACAAGTAAGTATAATTACACTAAATGATTTGTTTCATTATTAATTTAGTACCTCTTATCTTATCATAAATACAAGCATATTTTTGTAATATTTAACCAAAGGATTTCTCTGCTACATACAAACCACAATTTTATTATTTTAATATGTTATGGCTGCTATAGTTCACACCAAATGCAGTAGTTAACACCCCATTAAATATCCTTCAACCCTTCCATCATAACAATTTAATTCCTGCCATTTCCCATCCCATATAACATGCAATTTTCCGGTTCATACACGAGCATTCCCCTCTTCCAGAATGAACATTCTTCAATCGTTTCCACAGTTTAACATGCAATAAATCTAATGTACTTAAAACTTGCATAAGTGGATTATGCAGCTTACCGCTGCAAAATCGTTTTCACTTTTTTCAACCCATTTTTTTCAGCTATACGAAGTATTGCATGTGGGAGAATATCACATGAAAAAGGAAAAGGAGCTCCTCGAGAGAATAGAACAATTAAGGTATCAACTAACACCTCTAGAACAGGTAAGTGCACTCGTACGCTAAAGAAAATTTTTCTAAACAAGGATGTAAGTGGCTGTGTCAACTGTGACCATGTAATTTTCCGTTTGAATAAAAGTTTATCCTTGCATTAAACTTTTTCTTACTTGTCGACTCCACTAGACTTACATTCTTTTGATGCTTACAATTAGCCAAGCATTTAATTTTCTACTCTCTCTTATTTACATTCGCTAGAGCGAAACACTCGAAACTCTTGGAAAATAAAATAAGTTGTTTTTCCTTCTTTTTGTGTATTTTCAGCAAAAACAAGATTTAGATGTTGCGGCTGTGAGAAAATCTAATTTCATGACGTGGCTAGGCTTAGGTTTAATGTCTGTACAATTTGGAATTTTAGCACGTTTGACATGGTGGGAATATTCTTGGGATATTATGGAACCTGTAACGTATTTTGTGACTTATGGCACTGCAATGGCTGCCTACGCTTATTATTGTGTTACGAAACAGGTAAATATTATATTTTTAATTATTTTATTTTTCCTTATGTGTCTGGATGTATCTTTTAATAATCTGCACTTTTTTGTCTGTCCATCCGTCCGTGCGTCATAGCAATTTTTCTCGGAAACTACATCAGCTAAAGTTCTGATATGATGTACACAGATTAAAAGTGGCGACTTTACCAAAGTTTCGGAATTGAAAAACACAAGTTCGGTGGACAGAACTCATGTCAGAAGGATTTTGTACTCAACGTACTATATGCAAATACCAATAACGAATAAACTCAAGAAAAACTTTGAAGATTTTTTTAGCACTGCAATCCTTTTCGGGCCTTTACTTAGAGATAGTTATCTCATTTTCTTGATCGAAGTGCCCAGGAAAGGTGATATGGGCAGTACCATGCCTTGGGCATGTGTTCGTCCACCCATCTGCGATGCGTTCTGATACTGACACTCCAAATGCATAGTCACTTTAAAACAAAAACCATTATTCTTCTTCCTCTTCGTAGCAGTACATCTCCTATCAGGGCTTCGCTTTCTGCCACAAGCGTCTCCAACTGTCTCGGCCCATTGACCGCGTCCTCCAATTTCGAAATCCGAGCAACGATGAACTGCCTTCGTCAACCGAGTCAGATCAGCGGTTCCTCGGTTTCCCCACTAGTCTCCGCTCTTCAGTTCTCCCAACGAATACCTTTTTGGACATCCGTTGTTCGTCCATATGATTCACATGGCCAGCCCATTTCAGCTTCGGCAGTCTTACAATTGTCGAGACCTCCGGCTCGTCAAAAATTTTACGCAGTTTATTGTTGTGTCGAATTCGCCATCTGCGCTCCGATTATTTTTCTTAGGACCCGTATTTCGAAGGCGTTCAATATGTTCGCGAATGCTTAGGGTCCAAGTTTCACACCCATAGCATAGCACTGGTCTTATCACAGATTTGTATACTTGGAATTGTTTTCCTGTGTATGCAGCTGTTCTGAAAAACTGAATAAAATTTTTTATTTGCGAGCTGTATTCTTCGGCGTATTTCGTCTCTTTTATCACCGGTTCTCAAATTCGCCCATATTTTCGATATTATATTCGCCAAGTGTTATATTTTGCGTATTTAAGGTATTTTTCCTCGACTGCATCATGAAGTTTATTTTATTCTCATTAATTTGTAGCCCTACTAATTTTGCTTCACTGTGGGCTTTCGGGAAAAGTTCTTTGGCGATTGTTAACGACCGTGACAGAATGTTGGTGTCGTCTGCAGAGACTACTACTTGGCTCGACTTGTATAATAGCGTACCTCTTGTATCGATAGGTAGCTTTCTTATAACATATTCCAGAGCCAAATTAAATAGCAATGGGACCAGCCCATCTTCCTTCTTTTGTCCGATATTTGTGCCAAAAGCATAGGTGAGTTAGTTGTTAATGCGATGAATGAAAATTTGGTGTGCGTCTTTGTTAAACTCCCAGCATTTTTCAAGCAACTGCTTGACTTTTGACTGACTGACAATTGGTCTTTCGTCAATCTACCTGCTGTAAAGCCACCTTCATACTCCTCAGTAATATGTAATCAAAAAGATAGATAGATATTGGTCCGTTACTTCGAACTACGCTAGAATGCACTTGCCTGACGATACGTACGCATGCTGGCAGTTAGCTTTCTGTGATGTCATGGGACGTGTCCTTTTTGCCAGCGTAAAGTCTACATTTTAAAATTATTTTCAACCGCACGATTTTAAAGGTTACATGGCCTGACGGAAACCGAAACCTACTGATGACACAAGTCATCCTTCCGTTTTCAACAGGGAAGCTAGCTCCTATGAGAAAATAGAGAACTGGATAGATTTAGTTCCCCCACCCACCCTCCAAATCGGACGAAGTCCATATGACTAGGCCCATCTTCAGGGTCCTATCATCCCTTGGCGTGCAAGCCTCTAATCCAACGAAGAAGGAAGGCAACCCTTTGAGGCTTACATCAGAAAACTCGGGCGGTCACGTGGCGGTTTCTTACCCACATCCAGTTTTTCTAATTCCGTTTAACAATCCAATTTATTCATAAATATTATACGTAACAATACAAGGCATCGCAATCAAACAAAATGTACAAGAGAAGGTCTAAAAAAATAGCGGTGAGAAATGCAATTACTGGTCTAAGAAATTTATTGATTTGGGAAAATACAAACAGTTACGAAGATGAGAATGTTCAACTGAGGGTCGCGTAGGGATATATAAAAAAGCAAAGTATTAAGATGAGCATTCATATTTAAATCTATAAAACTCCATACGGGAATAGACATTCAAATCCATGTTTCGTCTACAAAATAGTATATATGATAAGCCAAGCATATATATAGCCACATAAAAATATAAGGGTCTAAATTTAATATCAGCGGACATAAGTGGTTGCAACGATTTGAGTAAGGGGATGGATACTTAGATGACTTAATAGGGGCACACCGCAAACAACGTACGTAGGGATACTCAATATTGTAATCGTTTGCACATATGTGTACTTTAGATGCAAGTATTGGAAAAACAATATAATTTGTTGCACCCAATACAGTGAGGGCATAAGTATATATAAAAAAAATCCACTTATTGCATTCTTTACAAACATAAAAGAAGGACCGTGCATTTTCCTAGCATATTTTATCCATATCTAGAACCATAAAACTTATTAACGATTCTCTGGCGTATTATGGATAACGGATGATTCTTTTGGTAGATGTTTATTCAAGCCAATAAAATATAGAATTTTCGGTGAGCGATTTGTCTTGTTTGATATATATTTGTGCCGATTCCTGAACTGTTTTAAGCATTCATATTTGTCTTATAGTAACGCTTCATCTAGAGCTTTCAAGTTCTGTTATTAGTTCCGAAGTCAGAATCTTATATTGTATTTTATTTTAATGAAGGGCTAAACCGAAGCACATACTCGCAATTTGGACATTGCGCCTGTTTGACGTACAGTAAATCCGAACTTTCTAAAAACTGCCAGTAGGATTTTGTGAAACAATTTGTAAATCAAACAATTCGTTCTTCTATCAAAACTTGACTAAAATACCATTCCTATACTTTAAGATCGAAAAACTAAATCCTGGTTTTTATGTATTTGAATTTGCCGCCATTTTGTTTCAAGTGTTTTGACCCTGTTACCTGATTAGTCATGATAACACATCAATATTACAAACGATTTCTAAAATTTTTATCAAAATTCCTACATATTTGTAGTGTCTAGGTCCATTGCAAACGTGTATCTCCCTAGTATCTCGCGTTAATAACTTAGCTGTGTATCGTTCGATTACTGTGTAATGTTCAGGGCATATACAATTGCTATCAAAAGACTGAAATTGTAGCTTTTGGGAAATTCAACGGTCGCATTTTTATTTTATAGGCAAAAATGTAAAATTTATGAAATGTAATATACTATTATTAACAAAGTTCATCGAATTTTGACTTCTGGAGTATTTGTTGCCCTTCTGCTCCTATAAATTACTTCTATAATTTTTTTCAAATTTTTCTGGTAAAAAGTATCCAATCGCGAGGGGTGGCACAAAATGTTCGTACATTTCCCCTTTCCCTGCACCCCTTGAAGCAAAACTTTTTATTTTAAGACCTGTTTCGAACAGTTCTCATCAAGTCCTTTCATTTGATACCCATATTGCCTACATTCGGTGACATTTTTTGTCAGGGGCCACTCCCCTATAAAATTTTTATGTAGTGAAACTTCCAAGAGGGCATCATTCAACATTTACTTACAAGATTTTATGTTTCTAGCTTATGTAGTTTGCGCGGGAAATTGTTGCGATTTTAGTAGGTCTTTGTAACTCACCCCACACAATCCACCGTCAATATGATAGGCGAGAAGGAAGTGTTGTTCTCCATATATTTCAATATGTCTGCAGCCACTAACTGAGATCTTTTGAGTGGGCTATGGTAATCGCCATACTGTAATTTCAATCGTAACAACATCGTACACGTATCAGTATACTCGTACATTTTAGCATGTTTCCATTTCGGTAACAACTAAGCGAACTCACAACTGACGGTTTGTCACATTCATGCTTCAGTTTTAATGTTTTAGCATCTTTTCCAAAATTACTTGGCTTATTAGGGTAGAAAGTCAAATTTTTCGTAATCGTATGCAATAAGGACTGCCTTTATCCAGAGAGAGTGGTCTTTTGATTCTCTTGAGTATGTTGAGATAAATTAGGCACGGCAACTCACTGTGAAAGCTTTGACACTGCAATTTCTGTGTTGTCTGTCATCATTTCTTTGGGCTTCCGCTGCAAGTACAACGAAAGGTCCCATGTTCTGTTCGTTGGCGGATCTAAGGAAGTCCTTCCTCACATTTAATGCGATTAGAAATTACGCGAAACAGCACCTCCGCAACGGTCTAGTGTTTAACTACGTTGCGTACTGCATTTCGCCGAAGTCTTATAACCGAAGGCAGAATGCTGCACAGAAGGCTTAGGTGGCGGTTGGACGATCATTTGTCCAGCCCCCTCTGCAACGCTGCTGCCGATGTTGCCAGACTTCGTGGAATCAAATGATAGTGAATTAATTGGTAAAGTTGTTCAGTGTACTGTATCCTAAATAGTTTGGGCAACAACATTTGCTTTGTGGAGGTTGGCTAAGTAAGCTTCTAATTGATTCCACATTGCTTTTGTTTTGCCCAGAACGCGTTCTAATAGTTCACTGGCATCATTTTCTTGAAGGTACCTCGACCAGTTTGTATGCACGTGCTGGTCGATTACTAAAAGTACTGTTGACGCATGATCCGATTTCATTTTCTAAAATCTTTGAAAATATTTTGTACCCCATACAAGGTAGTGATATATGATCCACTGAAATCTCATCGATGCCCGGCGCTTTATAATTCGTTTGGGCTTTGACGGTGGGTGGGGCCAATGGTCGTTCTCCGGGAATATCTATAAGTTACGATATTCTGAAGCTGTGCGGAGAATTAAGGAGGCTCTTGAAATATGATGCCCATCATTCTTTTCATCAGCGGTGATGTTGCCGATGTCATCACGGTAGAACGTGGTCTTGGACTGATAACCACGTTTCTCTCTTCGCCCTGGCTCTCCTATCGAAATATTGTTTGTACGCCTGATTCTTTTTGTCTAACGCATGCTGACACTCATCAGCGAACCAATCATTTCTTGATGTCCGATCGTTTGTTCTGCCACTTTTACTTCCACCCAAAGCTCGTTGCTTGTCTTCGGTGATGTGGCTGATAGGATGGAAGCTGATTGGTTATCGAACCAGACGCGATTTGAAGCCTTTCGATGTCGAATTTTCGTATAGGGCTTGAAGGCCATTCCGAATTTTCGCTTTCCAACTAGCTTCTCACTTTCGGATATTGTGTGCGATCTCATATCTTGAATTTCACTTCCAGCCCAGCTCATTTCCTGGATGGCAGTATGTTTGATTTATATTGACAAGCATGTTGTAAAAGGTCTTTAACAGTGCCAGGGTTCATATGTGATCTAACACTCCAGAATCCAATGCCATGGGCCTTTTTTCGGTTGCGATGTCGTTGCCGTACATCCAATCCATTCCGAGGCTCTGTTATAGAGCCTCAATGTAGGGTTTCCAGGACCGGAAACCTCCATTCCGGCGGCAAGCTTATTACTTTCAAGTCCGTTACTAGGTGCGGGAGATTCGCCTTTACCGCCCTTACATCACCACAGAGGAGGTGTAGGTAGAAGTTAATAGCAGAGCTGTATCGGTATTTCTCGGCATTTAGTGTCCCATCATTAGGAAACCAGTAAACCCAATGTGTGGCACCGAGACCATTTACTACCATTTGGTCGCAGAATTAAGGATAAGGAAACATGGAAGCTGTGGATTGGTGAAACAAGGGATCTCTCCTTCTTTCTCAAACGAGCTTGGGACCGCCTACGGTAGAGTTATCTTGCTTACTTACTCTGGAATTCAAGTACTTTGTCTGTTGAAGGACACATGGACTGCTTTTATTAAAAATCTTTACTAAATATAGCGGTGAAGTCCAGTGCAGTCCAGGTCCTTTAACAGAAAGGTCTGCAATTTTTTTCGCTTTTTGGGGTATCCGTGAAGAGCATCTTTGGATAGCTTGAAGTCAACCAGCCATTTCCTTTTAATTATTGATTTCTCTGCATTTACACTTTTATATCAAAGTTCCGCTTTGTCTGAGTACATTTGTTGGCGGAACTTGATCTATCTTCTTGCTGGCTTTCCTTGATCGTTTTCTTTTGTTGATAACTACCACCAGCTTACTATTTGACATTTCTGATGTGTCATTCAGTTTTGGCTTCAGTTTGTTTCTGATGTTGTTAGTTTTGTATGCAGTTTATATTTCTTAAGGAAGTTTGATAGTTTGTATATCCGTTTACCGACGTATGTTAACGATATCCACTGTTGGAGTCTCTGCACCATTTATTTATTTATTCCATCTGATAGATTGAATACAATCCAATAACAAAATGGAACGCAAAAAATAAATACAGCTGTATTAAACGAAAAATAAAAAATTGACGTTAATTGTAGGTTAAATTAGTAGCGAATCTCTTAGTTTTTTCTTAAACGCTATGTAAGACAAGTTGAGTAGGCAGGTGAGTGCTCCTACCAGAAGGTCTTTGTAAACAGCCTAGGGTTAGAAACAAGTTTTCTAATAGCGCGATTCGATAACTTGAATTATTTATCCGATACGATGAAATCGTTCAAATGTACTCGTATGCTAAAGATGCACAGTTTCTTTCATGAGAACAGTGCAGCCGCCATTTTGATCTACCTTAAATGATTGTTCTGAATGTTCGGCCGATTGAAATATTCAAGTTAAACACTATTCCTTAAATTTTCATGAAAATTGAAAGAAAATACAAGTGCCCAGGTAAATTTGAAATATGTATCAATCATCAACAAGTGTTATTGTTGCTGTAATTCCATACAATTGAAATCGCTATAACTCACTTGATTATGATTCGATCTCAATTAAATTTTGTGAACATACATTTCTTATATCAGTTTATATAATTGCAAAATTTCAAGAAGAGTAAGGGTACCGTTTTGATTTTATGGGCCAAAATGGAAAATCTACAAATCATACTATTATTAACAAAGTTGAGTGAATTTCGATTTCTGAGATATTTGTTGCCCTTGTACTCATAAAGGTCCACATTCGTGACAATCAGATTTTTCGGCTGAAAGGTGTCCAATCGCGAGGGGGGCCACAAATTTTTGGTATATTTGCCTTCCCCTGGACCCCCTAATTCATAAAATGATTTTTTATTTCAGATTCTAAAAGTTCTAATCAAGACCTTTCATTTGATACCCCACTCGACTACCTTTGGTTAAAAAAAATTTTTAAGGGTTCATTCGTTATTAGGGGGGACCCCCTTAAAAAAAATTTAAATTTTTGGTAAGACCTTAAATTTGAGAGACCATCACTTCTGACCTTTTCACAAAGTTTGAGCATTCTAGCTTCTATAGAGTCTGAGGAAACTAGCTGTGACGCACGGACAGACAGGTCGCAAAACTAGTAGGTCTTTGTAAAAAAATTTTATACAAAGACCTAAAAAAGAAAACGACAAAGCTCGAGATTATTATGATTCCTTACGGTTCTTAAAATTGGTGAATGGAAAATAAGTCAGTTCAAGCATAAGGTATAACAAAATAAGAACTCATCCGAGATAAACGAGATGTTTGTCGGAAATGCAGCTCAGAAAAAAAATGTTTGATGGGACTTTATGGTAGCAGAGTTTATACAAAAAACGTGGATCTAAATAAGTTCTACGGGATATTATTGTAGACATGCAAGAGATAGGAAGGATAAACAAACGACTTTCATAGGGCTGATACGGCAAATTAAACTTAAGGAAAAAAAACGCATAAACTTTCTTTGGACAGTTTCTAAAGAAGACACGAGATAGGAGTATCGGGGTGATCAGATATTCCAGCAAAGGGCGAATAAAACAAACAGTTTGAAGCACACCACTATTTAGAGCATTCAGATCAGTTTGTAGGAGCTGACGGTCTAAATGGGGTTTGGCTGGTCGAAATACTTTGAAGTCAGCAGCATTCAAGAGGCAAGAGGAATGAATTACAAAGTGGAGATCATTTATGAACAATAAAAAGAGAAGAGGTCCAGGAACTGAACCTTATAGAAAACCATAGACATAGACTGGACGTAGTACCAGAGAAACTGACTCGCCAGAGACGACACGATAGATAAGATTACACCCAAGATAGAAGAGCACCTTAGATGCCAAATGCTTCAAACTTACGACAAGGAAGAAGATGATTTACAGTGTCAAAAGCCTTGGAGAAATCTGTGAAGATTACATTAACTTGCAGTTGGTTATCTATGGCTCTTGCAAAACGATTGGTGAACTCCATTAAATTAGAAGTAGTGGAGTATCCTTTGAGAAAACCATGCTACCCTGGGGCAATAATAGGGGCTAATGAGTTCGAGAGTCGATTATGAACCAGTCGTTCAAGCAGGAAATAGGGCGATAATTGAAACTGGCGTAGAATCACCATAATATTAGCTGTTTTCCAAGAGTTAGGGAAAGTACCAATACTCAAACATAGATTGAAGAGGAAAGACAAAAGAAAACTTAGTGATGAGGCTAATGACTTCATAAATATGTTTGGCAAACATTCCAGTCCAGGACCGATATTAGGATCAAGAGCATTGATCAAAGATTTGACTTCAGATACATTTGTACAAATATGGTAAGCTGGGAAAGAAAGGCAATTAGGTAGGACTACAGGATGCACAGCTGTAACGGAAGGAGAGAAACTCGAGGAGAAAAATTGGGCGAATGAGTCAGTAGTTTCTTGAGGAGAAGAAACTTCTGCACCACTCCAATAGACCTTACTAGGACTGAGAGACGAGTATTTCAGCGACCTAATATAATACCAAAAAGGCTTTGTATTATTAACCACAAGATAACTATCCAGACAACTAAAATAAGTCTTCATAGCATATTTGATCTCTTTCTTGGCTAGTAGGGCACTAAGCACTCGCCTAGTAAACCAAGGTTTTTGATTTACTTTACGGGACATCTGAATAGGTGGAATAAGAAATAAAGTTATAAATATATGTGGGAAATTTATCTAATGCAGCCTCATAATTTAGGCCTCTGAAGAAACCCAGTCAGTTGACTAAAAGTAGTCCCGTATTAATAGCTTCATAGTAAGCTTTAACAATGTTAAATTTTGGAGCAGTATGAGGTTGGTTATATTTAATTTCATCGACTATAAGATCTATAGATAAAGGACGATGATGCCGGTCAGGAGGAACATACGGATGTCAGGTTTGAGATACAGATAAGCACATTTAATAGAATAAGGTCAAGGAGATGACTGTTAGGATTGCGGATATGATTAAATTGAGAAAAAGAGCAATGAGATAGGAAAGATGACAGGGTTATAGGAAAAGAATTAACTGACGAGATAGAAAGAGTAGGATAATTCTTCCACTCTATGGATGGTAAGTTGAAATTTTCGCAAACCAACATTTTGACATGAGGAAGTCGCAAAACTAGATAAGAATTTAGATCATCAAAAATTGTACCATAAACTGTTGACGGTGAATTACAGGGGATATAAACAGAAAAAATAAAGAACTCTGAATTATGAGGGAGAAAAAGTTTGACAATAACACATTCTAAAGTACGGGAAAAACAGAAATAAAAAAAAGGGGCAGAGTTTCGCTAACTGCAACCAACACTCCACCAGCATCAGCCTTATTAATACCAATTAGTTTGCAGTCACATATATATGCAATATGATCAGGAAACAGTTCACTACTCAAAATGGTTACATTCAGCCAAGTCTCGGAGACGCAAATAATCGAATCTTTACTAAGCTGGTACGAGATAAAGAGTTCCTCAAGCTTGAACCTTAACCCTTCTACATTTTGGTAGCAAGCCAGAAATCCGAATTCAGGACAATATCGGTATTTGCAGAAATCACAAAAAAAAACAAATATCATCAAAGCTGGCCGATATGGGTATCGAATAAAAGGTATTGATGAGAGCTTTTCAAAAAAGTCTTAAACTGACATCCTTTGCTTTGAGGGGTATGCAGGGAGGGGAAATACATGAAAAATTTGAGTCGCCCCCTCGCGAATAGACACCTGTGATCTAAAAGATCTGAAAAAAATATGGAGACAGGTGTTTATGAGTACAATAACAACAAATACCTCAGAAGCTTAACGTTTGAGACGAATTGATGAGAGACCTGGGAACAAGAAAATCTCCGTCTTTAGCGGAACGACCTTTGGTGGCGACGGAAGATTGATTGATTGAGTTCCCAGCGACAACAACGGTGGAATTAAGGTTGGCGGCGGCAAGCCAGTGTGCGGAATCAGAGCCACAAGAACAAGAAGTTTTAAATCGGTAGCTGGAAAAGGTGGCAAAATCACCGGAGGTAGCGGCGAAGAATCTTTGTTTACCGGGGGCCCCCCTACGCATGTAGATTTATTAGTAAGTAATTCAATTTCGATTATTGTTAAAGCAGAAATACATTTTCCTCTAAATTGAAGCGTGATTTTTGCAGTGAATTCTGTAAAAGTTTCAGATTTGTGTGAATTATTGAACTTCGGGAAAATTTTAGTTTTGGCTGGTGTTGTTAACTTGGCTCGCGGATAACGCTGAAAAGTGAGCAATATCGGTTCCAGGTGGTCCCTGGGATTCCTTTAGCGGTTGATTTCTATTGCAGTTTCAATTCGTGCGTTAGAGATTCTCAGTGTAGGTGCGGCGGTGAAATTTCTCCGATAAACCGTCCGATCGCTTGGCGGTTAACATGAGGGTTTAGGGCTGAAGCTAGTGGCGCACACGCCCGTCTCTGACGAGCAAAACCGGGGCCCGCAGAACCCTCAATCGGAGCGCCCTCGAGGGTAGGGTAACAGTGAGTTTGATGAAAATCGAATCATATTCGCGGAAGTTATAGCCATTGTAATTTCTCCAATTACAACAACAATAACACGCGATCAGATACTGCCATTTTGATTTGATCTTCTTAAAATTTTCAATAAGATCAATATCATAATTTATTCGAAATGACGCAAATCATGAATTCTCAATATAATTGAGAATTCATGATTTGCGTGATTTCTGTTAGCTTGTAACAAAATGGCGACGATTGAAAATGAAGAAAGAATGGATTTTCTTTTATACGTTGACATCTCTTTAATATGTTTCTTGCATTTCGTAAGTTGAGTACAAAACCCTTCTGACATGAGCGTTGGCCAGTCGATCCAAATTCTTTTAGTTTTTTGTGAGTCAATAATGGCGAAACAGTCATCCACATATCGTTTGTAAAATATTACATTGAATCTTTTGACCGTTTTGGACATAAAGACTTCATCGAAAGATTGTAAGAATATTTCTGACATTATTGACGACATTGGATGTCCCATACCTAAACTGTCCTGAGTATAGGAACTGTATTCAAAACTAACAACAACATTAGAAACAAACTGAGACCAAAGCTGAATGGCACATCAGTATACGAGAACAGTGGCATTGCAAACTGGATGCAAGCACTGCGACATGGTATACGTAGGAAAGACAACACGGAAACTAGCGACAAGATACAAAGATCACATACAACCTTTCTTACATAACAAGGCAGACTCCAATTGTGTGGCGCATCTACAAAACCACGTACACGAACCTATTGCTATGACAAACTCTATGACATTGCTACACAAACAAAGCAAAGGACCGAGACTTGACATCCTAGAAAGGCTTAAATTATATAAACATAGAAAAAAAATACCGGTAACATTATCAATGTACAACTTATTACAAATTCTGTCGCAATTTTCTCAGTACCAGGCCACACTCTCCGACGAAAACAGAAACGAGATGAAACTATACAAACGGGCATCCAACAATCCAAAAAACAAAAACCTAATATCCCTCTACCTAAACTAGTTTTGTACCTACCTGCTTTCCTCCGACTATATAAAGTCATTCCCTTCCACACATTCTTTGGACACCGAAGATAACAAAAGGAGTCATAACGCGTCTGCTCACACAACAAAGCAAGGCCCGACGGCTATTCAAGAAAAAAAGATAATTGGCCTGCGGATATCAAATAATTGTTTAGATTAGATATTCAATACTTTTATTGCAAAATGAATTAGGGCTTATGAAGAGGTGTGAGCATTGCATACTCATAAATATGAGGAAGTTAACATGCTGAATCGCACCAACTTTAAGGCCAATTGGAAAGTCCCCGGTCTGATACACAGATGGCGATGCTAGTATTAAATCCATATCATTTTAAGTTAGTACCAACCTTCAAACGATACGTGTCAAAATTTGACAGCAGTCCGACCATTAGTTTATAAGATATTGCGTTGTGAGTGTAGCTACTTTTGTTATTTGAAAAAAGGTAGAAAAAAGAATTTCGTGTGCTGATAAAATATTGCTTTTTGAAGGGAAAAAATACAGTTGAAGCAAAATCTTGATGAAGAGTTTCCGAGGTCTGCACCAGGAAAAACAACCATCATTGATTGGTATGCTAAGTTTAGCGTGGTGACATGAGCACCAAAGACGGCGAACGCAGTGGACGCCCAAAAGAGGCTGTCATCGACGAAAACATCAAAAAAGTTCACAAAATAATTTAGAATGACCGTAAAGTGAAGTTGATCGAGATAGCAGACATTGTGAAGATATCAACTGCACGTGTACATCATATCATTCACGAATATTTGTGCGTGAGAAAGCTGTGTGCAAAATGGGTGCCGCGCGAGCTCACAATCGATCAAAAGCGACAACGTGTTAATGATTCTGAGCAGTGTTTGAAGCTGTTCAAGCGCAATAAACCTGAATTTTTGCGCCGATATGTGACAATGGATGAAACATGGCTCCATCATTTCACTCCGGAGTCCAATCGAGAGTCAGCTGAGTGGACTGCACACGATGAACCCAATCTAAAGCGAGGAAAAACACAACAGTCAGCTGGCAGGGCTATGGCATCAGTATTCTGGGATGCGCAAGGTATAATATTCATTGATTACCTCCAAAAGGGCCAGACCATCAACAGCGATTATTATATAGCGTTATTTGATCGTTTCAAGGAGGTAATCGTTAAAAAACGGCCACATTTGAAGAAAAAAAAGTGCTGTTTCATCAAGACAATGCACCGTGCCACAAATCAATGAAAACAATGGCAAAATTGCATGAATTGGGCTTCGAATTGATTCTGCATCCACCGTTTTCGCCAGATCTGGCCCCAGCGACTTTTTCCTGTTCTCAGACCTCAAAAGAATGCTCGCTGGAAAGAAATTTAGCGCCAATGAAGAAGTAATCGCCGAAACTGAGGCCTATTTTGAAGCGAAAGACAAATCGTACTACAAAAATGGTATCGAAAAGTTGAAAGATCGCTATAATTGCTGTATCGCCCTCGAAGGCAACTATGTCGAATCATAAAATCGAGTTTTGCCAAAAAAAATGTGTTTTACTATAGTAGACCGGGAACTTTTCAATTGGCCTCTACCCCAAAAAAGATCTGAACAATGGAACGTTATTTTCAAAATAAAATTTAATGATTTTTCTTCGTTTTCTGACAGTATATTGTTCCATTTTAAATTTCCTAACGATTTTTATTACGCGCTGGAAAAAAATCAAGAAAAATGTATTAAATAAATTTATTAAAAAAATCAAACCACAAATTTCTTTGTGTGCCACCTTGCACAAACCCACAGTACAACCCTACCCTCGGCAGAGTTTTTGATCCCGCTAAGTTATTTCATTTCGAATAAATTATTCAATTAAATAACGTTTGATTCTTTATTTCAGGAATACAATTTTCCCGAAGTTCGTGATCGCCACTATCTTTTAACAATTCATAAGCGTGCCAAGAAGAAGGGATTCGACCTAAATACATACAATCAATTGAAACGACAATTAGCCGAATATGAATATGATTTGAGTCGATTGAGAGATCCTTTAAATTTAGACTTACCAACTGGAGCTCTCGCAATGCCTACAACACAATCAACAACATCAACTGCATCATCAGCAACCATACCATCCAGTAATGTTGGTGACAATAAATCTAGTGTAACAGCAGCTAGTAAAATTAAATTAAATCAATTAATTAGTGCAGCCACGAAAAAATTAAAAGCTAAAAAAGATAAATAAAGTGTAAAAACGACTTCGTCCTGGACTTAATGGAAACGTGTTCCTTGATTTTTCGAATTGACTGGTTTTCGCTGTTTTTAATGTTAGTGTGAACATTTTTGATTTGACAATGTTGTAGCTTTTATTCATCACGCTTTATTCTTGTGAAGATTGTTATATTTCGTTTTATTGTACCGACTATTGTAATATTCTTCGTTTAATGTAATTTATCATTTTATTTATTCAGTTTTCTTAACACGTTTTTGATTAGCGAAGAAATAAACTTTGTAGTTAACCAGTTAAGTGAATGTAAGATGTTGAAGAAAAGCAAATCAATATAATAATAGAAACAATAAAATAGTTCATAAATATACGATTCCCTTCATGTACAACTTCATTTCTACCAACACGTTAATTTTTCAATTAAAAAGTATGTAGGTACTGAATCTCATTTTAGCTTTTCTAGAAGAAGAAGATATTTTGGTTTAATTTTAGACTTCAGATAACGCAATTAATTAATTGATTTACATTTTAACTTACCTCATACGCAAAATCATTAGACCCAATATTTTAAATATGGCAATCTTCAACTTAGTATTTTGTGTATAAATAATAATTAGATAGGAATGTTGTTAGTCAGAATTGATTTAGCTCAATTTGAAAATAAAATATAAAATTATTTATGACATTATTAGTTTTAAAAATATTATTTTTATTTATTTATCCATGAACAATGAAAGTACATGTCTTAAGGTCTCTTGAAAAATTAAGATGTGATATCTTACAGATTATTTGAAAACATGACTGCCAACAGGAATATCCTGAAATGTTCGTCCAATCATAAAATTTTCTACTCGTATTTGATTTCAATTTCCATTGAGATTTCATCATAAAAGGTGAGACGTAATGGTTCAGGGATTATTATGTAATTATTTTTTTCAAGAATGCACCTTAAAGCTGTTTGTCCTTTTTTTAAAAGCATATCAACAAAAATCCGCAGTGAATAGTTTCATTTTCGACTTATATCTAAAAATGTTTTGCACAGCTTCTTTGAAAATCTTAGAATCACCTCCGGAAATAGTAAAAAGGAGCAAATGATATCGGTTTTAACATTTCAGAAAGATTGATGATTTGCTAACTACAACCCCTCAATGCTTTCTGCTTGAAGAACATTGACAATTTCTTATTGGATCAAAACTACTTAAATCATAGACAGTCTTTGTATAATATTACTCTATGAAAGTATTTCATTTCACGAAATTTAATAAAAGACACTCTCTGGTATTCATTAGAAGTTTCTTTCTACTGGACCAATACTAGTCACTTCTGGGAAATACCAGCTAAAATTGAAGGAAAAATTCAAACTAGAATTTTGTACTTTTTCAGTTGAAATTGCTATAAATTTGCGAATGCATCCGAGTATCTAAATCAATAATTACTAAAGAACATTATCTTTCAAGCAGAAACTTACTCTTCGTTCGCATTTTTGCTATTTTTTGTTGTTTCTAAATTACTTCCCAACATATAGAACAAATCCAACATTTTATTAAAATTAAGATAAATTCCATGTTGAAAAAATATGGCAACTTTTATTTTAGAACATTTTAAGCATTGAAAATATTAAAATATTTTCTTCTTTGCGTTTTAACAAATACATATGATCGAATAATCAGACAATGATACAGACGATGGCTTTATAGAAACGATTTACAAAAAATAATTTCTGTTTACAACTGGGCACAGCTGAGGAAGTTAAACATCGATATATAATATACGAAATTTAGTAATTTAAATAAATATCAAAAAAATTTGAAATAGCGACGATTATAAAACCAAGTGAGTATATAGTATTGTAAAAATATAAATTTAATATGAAATAACGAACCATCATATAAAAATAATTTCAAAAGTGGTTAACATAACAAAATACCATTGAGCAAAAATTTACAAGTAAATTAAAAAAAAATAAACTCAAATATTTTTACCAAAATCCTGCATTAATTCATAATAAACTTTGTAAAAGCGCCACTTTAAACAATCCATTAAATTTTGTTGATAAATGCTTAAAGAATTGTATATAAGTAATGGATGAAAATTAGAATTTTTCTAATCTGTTCTAAAGAACACATTTAGTTAACTGGCTATGAGAAAACATGTTTCAATCCATAGAAAATGTGCCAAGTTTCTTTAAAAATCGCATCAATTCCATTATGAAATAATTTTGTTATAAATTTATTACATAGATTTGATTTTACCTAACTTAATATAACGAAATACGGGGTGGGCTATGAATTCGTTAACATTTAAATCTAAAATCTCGCCAAAATACAAGCATCGCAAAGTGTGGGGAGAGGCATTGTGGCAAGTTCACTTATCAGAAATTTAGTCATAATGGAGCGCTTCACGGGACGACAGCGTCCTTTCTGTGTGACAAAATTTTATTTAAAGAACAGTTCCCTCATTGCTGTAAGACGTTTATTTCGCGTTGAATACAATTTGCATGACTTCAGCCAGTGCCCGATTGCTCCTTTAATATAGAAATTGATAAAAAAGATCAAAGAGACGGGATTGACAATAATTGTGAAGCAAACAGGCGGACCACGGACTTCTCGGAGTGAAGAGAACATGCAGGTGGATAGGAAATCCCGCACAGCTTGAAATCCATTTGAGATCTAAATAGTGCAAGAACTAAAACCTTCTTCTTCTTCGTAGCACTACAGCCCCTCTCGGGCCTTCGCTTCCTGCAAATAGCGCCTTCGATTGTCTCGGTCCATTGACCGCGTCCTCCAATTTCGAAATTCGAGCAGCGATGAACTGTCTTCGTTGATCAGCGTTTCCTCGGTTTCCCCACTGGTCTCCGCTCTTCAGTTCTCTCAACGAATACCTTTTTGGGTATCCGTTGTTCGTCCATACGATTCATGTGGCCAGCCCATTGCAGCTTCCGCAGTCTGGAAATCGTTGAGATCTCCGGTTCGTCGAAAATTTCATATAGATCATTGTTGTATCGAATTCGTTATTGGTCCCCGTCGAGCTTCGCTCCGATTGTTCGCCTCAAGACCCTTCACTCAAAGGCGTTCAATTATCTACGGATCCTTGGGTTAGGGTACATGTTGTTGGGTTAGGATCCATGTTGTATTTGTGTCAAAGGCATCGGTAAGGTAGTTATTGATGCAGACTTGGGAGGTCGTTGACGACATTGTCATTTTGGTAGGACGGACTACTTTGGCTGGGATGCCAAAGCAAAGCATTATTTGGTACAGTACGTTACGATCAATACTGTCGTATGCTTGCTTAGAGTCAACGAAAATTTGGTGTACGTCTATGTTGAGCTCCTAGCATTTTTCAAGTACCTGCTTGACAGTGAACAATTGGTCTATCGTCGATCTACCTGCTCTGAAACCATTTTGATACTCCCCTATAATACTGTTGGCGTATTTTCTAAGATCTTTGAAAATATTTTGTTCGCCGTACAAAATACAAAACAGTGCAATGGACGAAGAACCTTCCTTTCTCTGTTTCATCAACCGATGCATCTTCTTTATCTCTCTCCTCGTTTCTATCACTCTGTTCACTGTCGCTATTCAATAATATCCCTAATGCTAATGGCCGGGTACTTGACCTTGTTCATTCTAACTTCCCCCTCAATCTCTTAATTGCACCTTTGTCAAATCATACTTTTGCTTCTTCTCCAAAATTCAACTTCTTCAAAGCAAACTACGAAGCTTTAGCCTCCGAACTGAGCTTGGTTGACTGGCAGGAGTTTTTTGATAACTTGGAGTGTGAGGAAGCTCTGAGCAAGTTTTATAATTACCTCTATAAGTTGATTAAATACTTCACACCTTTACAAGCTCTTCGCAAAGTAAAGCAAAAACCATGGCTAACTAAACAAGTACTTTGTGCCTCGAATGCTAAAAGTAAGGCACATCGCCGTTTCAAGCGTTGAGGTACTGAAGAATCTAGAGCTCGCTTTTGTGATCTGCGTATTGTAGCAAAAAAATAACTAAAGACTGCAATAAAAAACTATTTCAGTAACTTGGAGAGTTCGCTGATGGCGAATGATGCGAAACCATTCTGGTCATACATTAGATCCTTCAAGTCCTCCTCTTCTGTCCCTTCTTCAATCCACCAGAATAATATCGTTAGCTTTTCTCCACAGCCACAGGATATTTCCGAACTTGGTCTCTCAGCTCTTCTCGTCAACTTTTATTCCTTCTTCTCATGTCTCCGATCCAGTTTATACACCTGTACTTCACTCCATTGACATTTCTTCACTTTTCACTGACCATATTGAAGTTGAATCCCTCATTAATTCACTTAATCCTAATATTTCACCTGGTCCTGATGGCTTACCGAATATTTTTGTCAAGTCATTAGCGTCTTCACTTTGTATCCCTCTGGCTTTTCTCTTCAACCTCAGTCTAAAGACTGGTATTTTCCCTACTTATTGGAAAAGAGCAAACGTTGTTTCTATTCTTAAAAGTGGTGATCCTTCTTCTGTGTCCAACTTTCGTCCCATTTCCTTAATTTACTGTTTCCCGAAATTACTCGAGCGTCTGGTACATAACCGGCTTTCAGTTTCATTGACCATTATTAAGAACAACATGGGTTTCTCAAAGGTCGCTCTACGACCTCAAATTTAATTGAATTAACCGATTAAACTGCTAAGGCCCTAGACAATCGATTGCAGGTTGATGTCATCTTCACTGACTTCTCGAAGGCGTTTGACACTGTCAACCATCAACTTCTCTGTGACAAACTGAAAGCTTTTGGGGTTGCTGGCCTTCTCTTATCATGGATGAACTCCTACCTGTCTTCTCGTATATGTTGTGTTAGTTACTGTTGAACTACCTCTATTCGATTTTATCCGTCCTCTGGTGTTCCTCAAGGTTCCATTTTAGGTCCCCTCCTATTCATATTGTTTATAAATGATCTTCCTGCGGTTATCGCCTCCAATTGCCTACTGTATGCCGATGATTTCAAAGTCTTTCGAGCTATCAGGTCTGTATAAGATTGTCAATATCTTCAGATGGACCTGATTGCACTAAGTGGGCTCTTTCACACGGGAATGGTAAAAACCCATATCCAAACAGGTTTCGCGCTTACGCCCTTATGTTTACACGTTGCATAGTTCAGCCAACCTATTTTTGTATACGATACACGTCTTGCGAGTGTATGTGTCAAAAGGATCATTTGATCGTTAAACGTCGTGCGGACATGAAAGCGAAGACAGAGAGATAAGCGATTGAGAATTGATGTTTTAGCCTTGAATTGTGCACGGGGTAACAAAAACTGGAATGAAAAATGTATTTTATGATTGTTAAAGTTTGTCGATTCAAACTTCTATTGGATTTATTAGAACCTCCGTGTCTTCCGCTTTCTGAAAAATATATTCCAAATTTGAATGCGATTCTATAAAGATTATGCGTACTGCTATTTTTCTATAGATTTACAATTGGCAATTTAACTTTATTGAAATCGTGATATTCGTCGTGTTGTTTCCTGAAATTGAACATGTCCTCCGCTTTTCTAAACTTATTAAATAACGCGTAGCTTCTCGCGTCCACGCATCCATTTTTGCACGCAAATTAAAGAAAGGCAATCGTTTCATGACGACTACTTCTTCACCGAATGTTCAATTCGGAATGATTACCGGCGTTTGTATAAAATTTCCCCCACCAAATGATCAACAAAATGCGTTTGTGTATGTGCGTTGCGCTCGTTCACCTTACAAAATTTTGGCTTGTTTTTACCATCAGGTCCCCTCAATGCCTCTCACTCTTCTTGCCCATATAACCTGTTTAACGCTCACTTTTAACGCTGCGTCTGAAAAAGCCCAGTAACTGGTGTTCGTCTAACTACCTCTGTCTTAATGTTGCCAAATGCTATAAAATGACTTTTAATCTAAATCAATCTCCGCTTATGTGTTAAATGAAGTCCCACTCGCTACTGTGAGCTCTGCTAAGGATCTTTGTGTTACTTTTGATCCTAAGCTCAATTTTGATGAACACATTCTAATCGTGACTACTAGGGTCTCGAAAATATTGGGACTTATTTACAGGCATGTTTATAAATTTAGCAATATATCTACCCCCGTCCGCTTGTTTATCAAAGTCCCATATCAACCCTATGACTGTCGTTTATCCTTCTTACGTTTGCCTACTCTGTCGTCCCGTCGCATGTATCTAGATCAGTGTTTTCTATTTCAACTCTGCCACAATCAAATTTCATCATCATTGTTTGCGGACTTACATTTTCGTCAATCATCGCGTTCTTCTCGGGCAAACAATTTTTTCGTGCCACCGTATACCCGTACAAATTTTTAGGGTTTTGTAAAATAATTTTACAAAACCCTACTAAAATCGCGACCTGTCCATCTGTCTGTCCGTCCGTCCGTCCGTCCGTGTGTCACAGCACTTTTTCTCGTAAACTACTTAAGCTAGAAACATCAAATTTTGTATGCAGGTGTAAAGTGGTGCTCTCTTCAAATTTCAACTACAAAAATTTGTATGAGGTATGTAAGGGGGGTCTCCCCATATTGGGGAGTGGCCCCCGAAGAAAAAAATTCATCAAAGGTAGCCGATATGGGTATGAAATGAAAGGTCTTGATGAGAACTTTTCAAAACAGGTCTTAATTTGATGCTTTTTGCTTCAAGGGATGCGCAGGGAGGGGAAATACACGAAAAATTTGTGTCCCCCCCTCGCGATTGGACACCTGTGATCCGAAAAATCTGAAAAAAATTATGGTGGTAGGTGTTTATGAGTACAACAACAACAAATACCTTAGAAGTCGAAATTCGCTCAACTTGGTTAATAATAGTATGATATTCGAATTTCACATTTTCCCCAATAAAATCGCATCGGTACCCTTAAACTGAACGAAATTCGATATTTACGTAGTCCTACTAAGGGTTCTTAAACTTTGTAAGTTTGATGAAAATCGAATGATATACACGGAAGTTATAGCTATTTGAAATTTCTCCAATTACAACAACAATAGCACATGATTCTGGTATTTTATGGACTTCCCATCTAATCAGTCACTGCAGTTTTGACTTAATCTTCTTAAATTTTTCCAATAAGGTCAATAACATTAATATTTTTGAGCATTAACGATTTGAGTGATTTTTGTTGGTTTGCAACAAAATGGCAACCGTTGAAAGTAGAAAAACAATGGATTTTCTTATAAACGAGCACATCTCTTTGGCATATTTCTTAACGTTATATATTGCTGGTGACTGCATTTCCGAGAAGTTGGTTACAAAACCCTTCTGACATGAGCGTAGGTCTGTTTACCCAACTTGTTTTTAAATTGAGATTAAGAAGCCTGATTCTTACAACTAAATTGGAGTAAATATTAGACTTTTTTGTGCTTTAATTTTATTTTACATGCATATTTGACTATGTACTTACTATTGTTAATTTCATTGAATTTATTTTTATATTAACTTTAACACTTAATTCTAATTTTCATTAATTTTCTTGTCTGTTTGTTTTGTTCCATTTTGTAATTGGATTATGTTTAATCTGTTAAATGGAATTTAAATAAATAAATAAACACCTATTAATCGGTTCGTTGGCTATGTAGGTGGTTTTATGTTGGTCTTCATGAAGCAAACGAGAATTTCTAGTACGTTTAATAGTTTCCTTAAACGTGATTTTGCTTGATAATGATGCGACATTTACATCCAAAACATCCAAAACAAAGCAGGAGCTTAAGATGTTTCTTCGAGAAGAGAGCGAGGAAATATTCAAAATATTAAGTCTTTTCTTATAAGGTGGCAAGTTAGCAAACTCTCTTGGGTTATAAGTATCAAAAAGCAAAAAGAATAAACTGTCTCTGGACAAATTCAAATCGGATGCTGTGAGTCCCAAAGCACGGATCCCAAATAAAACAACCATATTCAAGGAGGGGCGCACACATGAGGTGTATAGAGCCTTGGTGACCCATAGGTTTTTGAATTCTTTGGTACGACATTTTATGAAGCCAAGCTTTGCATATGCCCGAGCCAGCATTGCATGGTATTGAGAGTTGAAATTCAATTTTCTGTCCAAAAGAACGCCCAGGCCTGAGATCTAGTCAATTTTTTGAAGTGGGAAATTTTTCAGGTTGTGAGGGTGCTCGAATAGTGAATTCTTTCTCGAGAAGCTTATAACATAACACTTTCCAATATTTAGATGAAGTCTGTTATCATTACACCATTTCAATAATGAATTTATTTTTGCCTGCAGAAAAAAGCCTCAGAATCGAAATTCACCATGTGGTATAGTTTGAGGCCGTCGGCATACAGAAGGTGAGGTACGTCACTTAAAGACCCAGGTGGCTACCTTGTGGCACTCCGGAAGATGCAATAATTTCTCTTGAAAAAGTGCCCTGAAATTTTACAAACTGTGTTCTATTATTTAGGTATGATGCAATCCAACTCAGTAAGGTCCAACAGTAACCGAACTTCAGCAGTTTGAAGATCAAAATTCTATGATCGATTCGACCAAAAGCTTTGCTGAAGTCCGTATAAGCAGCGTCATTCTGGTTACCTTTTCCCATTTCGCAGAGAATAGTTGAGGTACCAAGCATTCGATTAGTAATAGTTGATCGACTTTGCGAAAACCATGCTGCTACTAGTTTAATCGTAATTCCACCAAAGTGGTAAGCTTATCACAAATGATTTTTTCGAACAACTTCGGAATAGCTGAAAGTATGTAAATACCTCTATAGTTTGTCATAGGCCGCTTATCGCCACTTTTGAAAATCGGTGTTAAATGAGAAGACTTCCAGACAGACGGAAAAGCTCCTCGTGATAAACACGCGTTGAATAGAATAAGCAGATGAGAAGTGATCTGATGTATACACTCAAAAATAAATCTAGGAGGAAGAGAATGACGTCCAGGTCCTTTGTTGACATTAAATTCTTTAATAGCGTTCACGATATCTGCCCTAGACAAACTCATTTCATCAATGAATGGTGCTGTCGTTGAATGGCAATTTGGTATGCTGGAAGAAGTGGTCGCCGGCGGAAAACCTCTTGGAAATGCTCGGCAAATAGGCCGCATATAATTTGAGGATAACCCGAATTACTTTCACCGTAATACATTGATGTTGGAAATCCTGTGGCTTTCAGCTTGATTTTTACGAAATTGATGAATTCTTTGGGGTTACGAATAATATTTTCCCCAGTTAAAGTGATACAATGATCGTATGCTTCGCGAGATCTTATAGAGAATTCCATAGCCAGCTCATCATATTTACTCTTAAGGTTTGTGTCGAAGTTGTTATCTCTCATTCATTTATAGAGCTTGTTCCTTTGATTCCGCAGATGGCGAATGTCGCGGTCAAGCCAGGGCTCGGAAACTTTGAATTTTTTCTTTATTTTAGGAACATGAGTTTCAATGCAATCGAAGACTGTTTTATAGAATGAAAAGACTACTTCATTTAAATTTAAATTTGAAAGATAGTTCCAATCAATAGTGGCAAGATAAAATTTAATTTTATTATAATCAGTATTTAAGAAATCAAATACAATACAGTCATTGTACGTTGGGGAAAAAATTAAATCAGATATGGGAAGTGCAACGGAAGAAGCGAAATGGTTTCGTGTGTTAGATAAAAGCTTCCGTTTTGGCTGGGTGTCAGTGCTACTTGTTGTAAGTCATCACCATAAAAGGCATTGATTAGATTAAGATCGATGGTGTTTGAGAAGTTTACTGGTAGAAGATGGTTTCATCAAGAAAAACAGAGGTTGAAAACTCTCAAAATTATTATTTGATCGTGTTCCTCGAGAGATGCAGCAATGGAATTTATAATTTCACATATCTTCTCGTAGGGGATTTCGTCAGATTTTGGTGGAATGTAAAATATCCCTATGTATGAAAAATACTTGAGGTAGTATCAACGTTTTCAGAGGCCATGGAACTATTGATAGCAATCAACACTCCGCCACCTTTGGGTAGACCTGTGGATGAATAGTCACGATCAGCTCTATATATGGTCCAGCTACTGTCTTGAATTTTTTCGTTTATGTAACCATGGTTTATGTAACCATCGTGTAACGTTAATACATTAAAATAGCAGGACCTAGCGTCAAGGTATAACTTATTTATTTTCCCTCTCATACGGCTACAATTATTCTAAAAGAGTTCAATATCATTCAATGGTAAATTAGTTTTGGGCTGATAACCACTTTTCAGGCTTTTCGGTACTTTGTATGCTTGTCTTGTGTTTTTGCTCGCTAGACTTACATCTATACTTCTCAATTGGTCGCCATGGTATTTTCTTTTTTTAATTCTAATTATCTTATACGCTACTCTTCTGAGATTTTCATAGTGTTCTCTCTTCGTCCTGATTTTCCAACCTAAATATTCTTGTTACGCCTGATTCTTTTTATCTAACTCATTCTGGCACTCATCATCGAACCAATCAACTGATAGGATGGGAGCCAGCTGGTTGTCGAGGGTCTCCGTGAAACTTTTTGCCACAGACGCCGTTTGGAGTTTTTCGATGTCAAATTTTTGTAGCGGGCTGGTCTGCGCCGAATATGCCTTCGACATACGACATCAATAGGTTAATTAGATCAAGTAATGATCTGAGTTGCAATTGGCTCCTCAGTATGTACGGACGTCAAGTATGCTCGAGGCCCAACGTTGTTGGATCAGAACATGGTCGATCTGATTTTGTGTGTTGCCATCCGATAATACTCAGGTCATTTTATGAATACGTCAAGGGGGGAAGCAAGTCGAACGTATGACTAAATTTCTGCTACATGCAAAGTCAATCAGGGGCAGGCCGTTGTCATTTGTTTCATCGTGGCGGCTATATCCTCCCGTCGTTCCCCGATGAGATATCTCATTGCCAACCTTAGTGTTGAAATCATCCAGAATTGCTTTTGTGCCGTTTATAGGTCGACTAGTCTTTCAAGGTGATTGTAGAACGTTTCCTTCATTTCTCCGTCCTATTCTTCGGTCAAGGCCAGATTTTGAAGAATTTTGCTTTTATACAGATTGCACACAATCGTTCATTAACTGCCATAAAATCAATAACGTGTGATTTGAATCCCCTTTCCACAATAAAAGCCACTCCGAATTCTCGTTTTCCAGTAAGCTTTCAGCTTTTATATATTATATTGTGTGCGATCTCTTACCATGAATACTATTTCCAATCCAGTTCGTTTCCTGGATTGCCAGTATTTTTAATTTATATTGACTGGCTTGTTGTAAAAGGTCCTTAACATTGCCAGAGTAATTGAGTGATCTGCCATTCCATAATTCAATGACATAGCCCTTTGTCCGTTTGCGAGGTAGTTGCCGTGAGTCCGATCCATTCCGAGGCCCTTCTGCAGGTTTCGAAACATTGTAGGATTTTCCAGAGACGGGGAGTTAGCCCGCCGCCCCACCTCCATTTCGGAGGTATGGTTATTGCTCCGATTCTGTTATCAGGCGCAGAAGATTCGCCTTCATCCTTTTGCGTCTCCACAAAGGAGGTGTAAGTAAGATTTAGTGGCAGAGCTGTAGATGTACGAGTATTTACAGTTATGAGCATTTCTCGGCATTTAATGTGCCGAACCAGTAAACTCAATTTGCGACCCCGTGTCGTTTAGGATGAGGAATCTTGGAAGCTGTGGGTTGGGAAAATAAGGGATTTCCCCCTCCTTTCTCAAATGGGATCGTCTACGGCGCAGTTAGAACTATATCCTAGTGATTTAAATTTACGCAAGTTGTATGCTGAAACAATGTTCGATCCATTCAATTATTTTGATAACGTCTTGTCTTCCAACGAATCGCATTTCCACCTCAACAGACTTGTTAACAAACAGAACTGCAGATATTAGAGCCGGGAAAATCCCAAAGCTAAACATGCCAGGCCACTTCATTCGCCTAAATTAACTGCACGTGCTGCAATTTCCGCAAAGGAAATAATTGGTCCCTACTTGTTTGAGGATTTTTGCGGTCATCCAATCAATCTTAACTCAACTCATTAAGTCAAAACATTACGGCAGCATTTTAGATTTCAAACATTTCACGATTTATCTTTAAGCAAATAGTTGCAAATATCTCCAAGTGCGATAAAATCCCAATTTTGTTTTTTTGTTTTGTCTTATGTTGATTATTCTTGTTACTGATAGGTGGTATACCCAAGATGATAACAATCACTATTTTATTTTATAAAGAAAAGTAAAAACATTCCATTATGATAAGCATTTTATTTTTCAAAAGGTAATGTTTGTTACTTTTACAATTTTTTGGTGTGAAATTTTGCCTTTGTTCTGTTAGACAGAGGCCAACTTCGCAAGTTGAACAAGACCATCTTGTCCTGAGTTAAGCTTTTGTGTTACACAATGCCCATCTCCTTGATGTTACATGAAGAGTCATGTGTTGTGCTTTGTCCCACGTTCTCTCTAGAGGAACATGTTTTTAATGTTTACTTACTGTCGGTGATTTCCCACTGAGTCGTCCTCGTTCAGGATTCTCGCTGCCACTAGCACCGACAAGACCGCTAACGATAGCTAGACGGAACATTTTTGGCTCCATACTTTACACTCCTGCTCTTTCCGTGAAAATAATGAAAGCATTGACTACCAGTGCGTCAATGAAGTGCCAGACAATTCTGTGCCACCATTTTTTACATTTTCTGCTTATTTCATAATTAATTAATTTCAACTGGTCGGCCATGTCACCATATCCCATACTCGTATATGTGTAGCACTTTTTTACAACTTCAGGGCATTGAACTATCTGTCTGCCTACATCAGATATGCTCTGTTCGACTGGTGTGAGTGGAAGATACTGGCAAACATCACCGCCTGTCGGTTCATCCACTTCATGAAAAAAATGCCGTCCTTCGTCACTCTCCAGTCATATACTCCACGGACTAAAGCTTTTTCTGGTGTAAGGTTATTTGGTATTCCATGTCTTCCTTTTCTCAAAGTTCCACACGTATACATACCTTTTTGCTTCAATTCCCATAATAGTGGTTAGGAGGTAAAATAATTATCAAAATATACATGGTGTCTCTTTCCGAAAAGTGACTTTGTCAAACTTTAATGATTTGGGCTCCAAAATTTTTTTTCTGGAGATTGACCGACTTAGCCGGTATAAACTTGTTATTCATAAACATATCCACTTGCTGAAGCTCTTACCCATACCTTATATCCCCTTTTGATGGGCTTGTTTGGGATGTATTGCTTCAAAGACAATCTGCCTTTGAAGAGAATCATTGATTCGTCTATGGAAACGTTTTCCGAAGGTGCAGAATACTTCAAGAAAATTTGGCTGAGCGTCTCTTAAAAATGGCCTTATTGTATAAAGTTTATCAAAACCTGGGTCACCCCGTTTCAGTTGAAGAATATTATCATTTAAATGAAAATTTCTCACAAGCCAATCAAAACGAGCTCGAGGCATAAGATTAGAAATGTCATTATTCTGAAGTTTGATTCGGCTTGACCAGTAATCTCTATAACTAGATAGGGTGTTTATCCTGGTCATAATATTTTTAGCAAAAAATATTTTCATCTCGTCTACGTTTGTTGGTACAAAATACTTTTCTATTGCAGCTGCATACTGTGAGGCATAAAGATTTGTTTCGTACACTAACTCCACAAACCTCTTATCCTGGAATGAGTAAGAAAAAATGCCTATCGGAAATATGTCTACCTTGGAGCAACTTTTGAGCTCAGAAAGCAGAATCATATCACTATCGCTGGAATCGACGTCTGAATCATTGATATTAGACTCCACAATGTCTTCACGCTGAACATACGAGTATACTCGTATAGGGTGATTCATTGTGAGGTTTGGTTTTTAATCTCAAATAAGAGGCATAAAGTTAAACTCTATCTTAAAAATTTTATTATAAGTTAAAAGAACAATCTATGACATTTACTTTTTAAAGATTATCTCGTTTAAATGTTGACCGTGATTACGCCGTAAATGATCCATCCTGAAGGTCCAATTTTCGACGACACGTTCCAGCATAGCGACCAATGATTCTACCGGCCCATAAACTACACCAAGCTGTGCATTTCTGTGGCTGTAGTAGTAGCTATTGAAGCTCTTCAGGATGTTCATCAGCCTAAATACGGCAATTCTGTTTGTTGACGTATCAATCGAGCCAAAAAATCCGCCTCATCACTGCACAAAATTTTGCGATAAAACAGCGGATTTTTATTGAGTTGATTTTCGTAATACAGCTGAACATTTGTTGCGGTGTAAGTCTTTCCATAATGATTTATCAAACAATACAATTAAATCACAGTTTGACAGGAGCCACCCGTGATCTGTCAAAAAAAGCCTATTGAAAATCAAACCTCATAATGAATCATCCTTTATATCTTCATCACTGCTTTTATACTGCTCATTTCCCGATTCTCCATCAGAGGAAATATCTTCGAATATAAGCCTCTCAAATTCCTGGTAATCCATTGGCTCGTGGTCCAAAATATTAAATTTTCGCCCTGAGAACAAAAAGATGTCATATCATATTTTGTCACATAGTGGTTTAGTGGTGTCCTTTGAAACCACCTAATTTTTGTGTTCTGAAGCATAAATTCTAAACCAATAGCGCTCAGAACACGTGGCTAATCACAAAAAAGACTAATAACATTATATTTTATAAACTTACCTGCCATATTTCCACATTGTTCAATAAAAAATCCCTTCTCACAAGCATAACAATCGACCGTTGGTATAAGAGAAAAATCAATACGTCAAGTGATCAGCGAGTTTTAAAAAGGTGGTAAAAAGGTAATACCAGTAAGCTTTGAAGGGTTGAACGAAAAAATCAGCATAGAAATGGCTGCTATGCCACGGTCTTTTACCGACGAGTTTTCAAAAGTTTCGGTACTCGATTAAAAGAGGGCAAAAGTCGAAATGTTGGTTATTTGGATGATGTTATTTAAAATATACATTCCAATAGATTGGTTACCTTCTAAATAAAAGTTATTAAAAATATATCGGCTACTTTTAAAAAATGTTTCCTTGGTTTCCTCCAACCAACCACCTGCTACACTCGTCAGGTGCTGTCTCGGTAGCATACGGTCAGCTGGGAACAGCACGTCTAAGTAGCGAGGTGCTGCTTGTTCTCGCTGCTTATGGAGGCAGGAAAAATAGATAAAGACCTCTGCAAGTGGCAGAGGGCAAGGGGAACGCAACAAGTCTTAACATTCTTAATATCGAATAGTTATTTATACGACATTTTAAAATTTTCTAAACCGCTCGGCGGGATTGTCAATAGAAAGTTTCATTAATACGGGCACAATGATCCAATTCATTCGCTCGATTCGTCCGTTACCCTGCAGAACTTCAGTTGTCAATAAAACGTGTGCGGTACCTTCTTTCTCAGAATAATCGCTGAAGACCTTTGAAGTAAACGGCCTGAAATGATCCGTCGGTGGTTCCCAAAAACCGTTGCCTGGCTTTTAAGGCTAGTGATGACCTCTTCAGCTGCTCACGACAGCAGCTGAAGAGGTCATCACTAGCTGTCGGTATTTGCAAAAATAGGTTTATAGTTTTTCCTCGCTGAAGGCATAGGTCCTAAATGATCGATGTGGTACGTGTCCAGCGGGCAGTAGACAGATCGCCTTTGTCAATAGAATTAAGCCATCCCTCTCATTTTCCTGTTCTGCCAGGATCCACGTCACGCAATTTTCGATGAACTTCTTGCTTGCATGTGTTGGAACCAGAAGTCAGATTTAAGCAGGTGCTCAACTTTTTCAGCCCGAAGTGACCGCATTTGTGGGCTCGTCTGATCTCATCGTATTGCATTGCCTTGAGAACGACTAATCGCAAGGCTCCGCCATCGTTTTTGTAAACGATACCATGTTGCACTACGAAAGCGTCGTCAGTACCTTGTCCTACGATAATTTTCTCCAACTCTGGATCGTCTTTCTGTGTGCGTTGAACTCGCTCAGTTAAAGCGCATTAGTCCCGTCTTGTCAAGAAGACCGATGCTGAGCTACAGCTTAGAGCGGCTTCGTATTCGTCACGCAGGTTTCCTTCTTCGTCATTGTCAAAGCCAAGGCTTAACCGTCTGTCACAATCTTCACTGGATTTCCCAAAAGATGCACTCGGAACTTCTTGAGTGACTTGGTAGCTGCCAATATCTCCAGTTCGTAACTCATATACTTTTGTTCTGCTGGCGTCGTTATATCGGATGCAAGTTTCCATTCTCGTGGTTGCATTGCAGAAGAATGGCTCCTAGCCCGTACATGGAAGCGTTGGCGTGAAGTTCTGTCTCAGCTCCAACACGAAAGAGTTTAAGAACTGGGGCCTAGGTCAAAGTGGTTTTTAACTCGTTAAAGGTGCGTGATTGGGTAGTTCCAAATTCGAAAGGATCTTCTTCTTCCAATAAGTACGATAATGGGTGAGCAATCTGAGCGAAGTCCCTGATAAACTTCCAGAAATAGCCTACTAAGCCCAAAAAGCTCTACACATCATTCGCTGATTTCGGCTGACTAAAGTTTTCATCAGCTAGCCTCTTGTCATGATTTCGTTTCACAGTTCCGTCCTCGACAATATTTCCAAGGTATTCAACTTTTTGCGTAAGCATTTTACATGTTTTCTAATTAAAATTAATGCTGTACTTACTAGCTGTCTCCATGATTCGTCCAAGCTTTGTGCAGCCTTCAACTTCGTTTCTAGCAGGAATGATAATGTCGTCAAGGTATGCCAACATTGTCCCGTTGGCCAAAAGATCTCCGAACATGGCTCTTGTGTTTCTTTGGAAGACTACCGTTGCTTTGCAGATACCAAATGGGACCCGCTGTTACGAGACAAAACTATCTCGAATGGATGATACACCCATGCGAGCCGACTCCGGCCGGGGGGCGTTTTGGGTCCCAGACCGATCCGTTGGAGACGGGCATGGGCACCCCGTAAATTTGTCCCCCGAGTCTCGAGACGAGCTTGGCTCGCACCTGAGTCTTCACTTTCAGGGAAGGCTATCATAGTCACTGCCTTTATATGAGTAACAACCTAGAATGGGAGGACAAACCAACCAACAAACTCCCTCGACAATCCCGTAACCTATCTATCCAAAGCCCTAATTGTCGATAAATTAAATGCACTGGGAGCTGGAATTCAAAACCAAAAAAAGGGCCTTATCTACCCCAGCACTTGCAAAATATTTGCGCAGAAGATGGGCGCCTTAAAATTTTCACTCTCACTCTCGAGCCAAGTCTCACAATTTACTTTTAACGCGTTCTTGATTGAAAGAAAAGAAATACAAGAAAACACGATTCACTGAACGTATAATTAATGGTAATAAATGATGTACTCATATTAAATAATATTCAATTAAATCATTTCTTAACTCCACCATTATATTTACCTAACCTCAATTAGCGCTCTCGACGACAGGGCCCCGGTAAACTTTTCGCTACGATTGTGTCCCTTTGATCGACTCCCGCTAGCAGCGTGCATCCCTATAAAAATCACCGCCAATTCCTCCAGGCGTGTCCTTGTCGAAACGATGTTTTTTTTTTCCTTGGAGAACTTCTGGAGAAATCGATTCGGAGACTCAGCCACGTTCTTCCCTTTGCACTCGGATTCCAAAACAGAAGCCAACTCGAGAATGTTTCCCAGCGATTTTTTCCTTATTTGTTGGTGCGACCATCCCACTCGGGTTTCAAAACAGAAGCCAACTCGAGAATGTTTCCCAGTGATTTTTTTCTTGTTTGTTAGAGCGACCTTCCCACTCAGGTTTCAAAACAGAAGGGAGCTCCTTGTTCAGTATTAGATCCGTCCTCACCTTGGGTGGGATTTCCGCCTCGTTAAAAAACCCTTCAGTGAAGTTGGCCGCAACTTCTTGGAATCGTGGATTCTAGTACCACCATTGACCCTTCGGATCTTCAGCTATCCGTGGCTCCAACCTTCTTTACTGCGAGCTTTTTCCCGGTGTTTTTATTTAGTTGTTTTTATTTTCAATGTTGGTAGCCGTGCCTGATTGAAACGTCAAGTTTTTTTCCGTTTGCTTATGTTTATTTCATCCAGGAGTAGAAATTAAATTCCGCTTGCGTTTTGTGAGAGATTATCCGTTTTGTGTAGGTCTTTCATTGTTGGCAGCTCCAAGCTCATGATATCGAATTTGGGAAGATGTAAGCTTGCTACGTATTAATTTTTTTCGGCAACAAATAAACGTTGGATTTATATCGTCTTGGAGAGCATTGAATAATTCTATCAATGCCAGAGCCTGTGCAGCAGGTATTACCGAAACAACGAACGACGGTATACGAGAGCGTGATAAATTCACCAATCGTCCTTTAGCCAACAAGATGATTCGTTTAGCATCCGGCCAAACCATGTGATCTACTTGCGATCGAACTTTTTCCCACGTCAAATCTTGAGTCCGTAAACTATTCACATTGATTTCGGTATTCGAGGGCTCCATGTTGCAGACTATATACCCATTCTTCATTTTGTCCATATGATCACGAATTACATTTTTATTACTGGTGGCGGTAACAACATTGTCTATATTTCGAATACCTTCATTAAGTTTCACCACACGAAAACCGTCCATGCTAGCCTGAAGAGCGCAAATAGGATCAATTTCAGTAATATACACGATGTATCCAATCCTTTCAATACTCGTGCGCATCCTTTGCTGGGACTGTTAACTTTCCAGATTTTGATAGCTGGTACAGTCTATGTACTCCAGTGACACTTTCCTTTACAATGCCTTTAACCATTTTAAACATGGCTGGATATTTCTTCAACATTAACTGTGTTGCATCGCCTCCATCGTCCAAAATCATATTTGGTTGCTAATTTTCAGCATTTACACATTTATCGGTGCACCACCAAAACTCTTCTTCGGTCTCACCGCGCCATGCGAATATCGGATAACCTGCTTCACCCAATGCAGCAGCAACTTCATACTGTATCGAGTATATATTACAGGCCGCCCCCGTTGAATCAAAATCAACCAAAGTCTCGATTAAAACGAGAGTTTGTGCATTGATATGTGAACAGCCAACAATTCAAGCATTTTTCAACGGTTTGTCTTCGTAGGCGCACTTTCGCAGAGCCATTATTCCGGGCATTTCTTGTTCAGCTATCGTCCTAACTTACAAACTATTTTTTTTTTTAAATAAGAATAAAAATTTCAAAAGCTTCCTTTTTCCACTATATTTATTTTTATTTTCTGTATATGCGCATTTCGACTGCAACATACGGTCATCCTCAGTACACTACTTCCTACCGTTCTTAACCTACCTTTATATACTAGAGGGTGACACTAATTACATTCATAATTTAATCCTTATTACCTAATTAGATTAATGAGTTTTGAATTATTATTACCTAGGTCAGTGTTCATTCTTAAATTTGCCGGTACTTTCCTAATCTGTATGCTTTCGCTGCAATCAAGTTTTTGCCATTTATCGATATCTTTGATTACTTCGACGTCGTTCATTGTTATTTCGTGGCCATTTTTAACTATATGCTCTGCCACCGATGGTTTAAAATTTGTTCTAATTGTATTTTTCGTTGCCACAGCTTCTTTGAAGTGTTCCTCGCATCGAACTACCACTAAACGTTTCGTTTGACCAATATAAATCATACCACATTCTGGACACGTCACCTTGTACACTCCGCATTTTTCTTCCTTAGTTTTAATATCCTTTACGTTGGTCAGCTGCACTCCTAGTTTATTCATTCTGCTTGTAACTATTGCCTCTAGTTGGTGTTTCTTCAGTACAGGTGCCAATGTCTTAAACATTCTTGAATACGGGATGCTAATTCTTCGTTTTTCGTTGGCTTCGATCGTTGCATTCTGCTTGAATAAAGTTGATAGTTCGTTTTTATATAGCTGTTTCTTCTTTTTGTTGATGACGTTCGTAATAATTTGGCGATCGAATCCGTTCAATTCGCTGTTTCCATGATGTAAAACTTTTCCCTCCTATACCGCTCATCAGATAAAGGCAACTTTTCGAGGCGATTAATCATACTTCTGTATGCTGCAAGTTTTTGAGGATATGTATGAGCAGATGTGGCTGGAATCGTCCTCTGAGTGCTTGTTGGCTTCCTATATATATCGAATTCTAGCTGACTATTGTTTCGAATGATCTGCAAATCTAGAAACGGTATCACGCCTTCCTTTTCCATTTCCATCTTGAACTGTATATTATTGTGCACTTTGTTGAGCTGCTCAAGTACTTCCAATGCTTTTTCTCTTGGTACCACCGCTATTATATCATCCACATATCTCCACCAGATTCTTGGCATAAACTGTTGTTCTTGGATTCGCTTTTCAATGCTCGTCATAAAGATCTTCGCCAACAATGGTGACAAAGGGTTACCCATTGCTAATCCTTTGGTAACCTTGTAAAACTTGCGCCTGAATGAATGAATTATTTCACATTCAGGCGCAAGTATTACAAGGTTACCAAAAGATTAGCAATGGGTAATCACCCAACAAAATGCTTCGGCCAGAATCTCGTCTACAACGACATGGTATCAAAGAGTAACACGATGTTCGTCAAGAGCGGCAGCCACTTCGCAAATGCCTAATGTTCGGAATCCGGTGTTTTGACTCCGTGAAATGGAACTCTTGCTATGTCCAACTTCGATGCTCCTCGTCGGACGTACATTGTCGCAGTCGTTAGGTTTAAGTCGCTTCCTGAGTCTATAATCGCATCAATCTCGACGCCATGGATTACAATGACTTTGTACGCCTTCTTGTCCGTTGACTGTAAGATGTTGGCACGTCTTTTAGCGGCTCCAATGTTGAATTTTTTTTGCAGGCAGACGTGATGTGCCCGTACTCGTTACAATGAAAACACTTTGCCCCTTTTGACTTATTCGGGCAATTTCTGCTGATGTGCAAAGACTCTCCACAGTTGAAACATTTCTGCCAGTCGTTGTTGGGTTTCGGCTGTGGTTTTGCACTCGTCACCAGTTGTTTTACTGCCATCTTGCTTCTTATCGCCTGGTACTGACTCAGCTTCCTCCTCAACTCTACGATCATCGAAGCACCGTACAAGGTAACTTTACTCGACTCACCGTCAGAGATACTGTTAGTGATATACTGGATTTTGACCTCGACTTCGATGTCCACATGACTGGCAATTTCCAACATTCGGACGCATACTCTTCGTACGATTCGTCACATTTTTTCTTCGTGTGACTTAGCCGTCTATGAACGTCTTTACTAGTAGTTGTTTTCATGAACTCTGATAACAGCGATCTTTTCAACGTCATCCAGCATTTAGAATAGATTCGAATTTACGAAGAGCTTAGCGGAGCCATGAAGAAACTTATCGCGTACACATCTTTTTGGAAATTATTCCAACAGCAAAGATCGGGAGTCTCCTCAAATGACGTGAGCCACCTTTCGACGTTTTCTATGCCGTCTCCGATAAATGTTTACCCCACAGCTGTGAGGTAAACGCTCTTGCAGCCGCGTACTCGCTGTGAGTGCTAACATCATCGTCAGTTTGGCTTCGTTCATCGTTCGGCTCCTGTTCATTATAGACTTCGACTTTCGTCGACATGGCTTCTTTTATGCGTGCCCGCAGCTCGCCCTTTGTACCCATAGCCTTCAGGCTCAACTCATGCAATTGACTCTGCAACTGAAAGATTTTTAAGCCGCGCGGCTCATCTGCGATTATTATCGTTATTTCGGTGTCACTATCCATGCTTACGTCATCGGCCGACGTCACCATTTCTCCGCCCGTCTGCAATCCTCGTCGTTTGTGAGCCCCCAATTTGTGGGATTCGTTTTAACGGAAACACGAGTTGAAGTTTTAATACTATTTTTTAAACGAAAAGCAGAAAGAAAAATATAATATTTAGCAAAATCAGTTCTCCAGTCGCGTATGGCGCCTTCTTCCTCTATCGTGTCGTTCTCACATCGGCAATGAATTCGAAAAAGCCGCAATGCGCCCCACATGTTATTGCTGCTTCCTTTTTTGGTTGAATATATAGTAAAATTTTGCTTCCTTGCCTAATAAAATATCGATATTATTCACCTAACTTCATCAAATTATAAAGAAGTTCACATTTTTTCACAGCAAAGCCGAAACAAGAAGCGGCATGTTTCTGTTCACTGACTGACGTAGAGCGACTAAAGGTCTTGCAATTTGCGCTGTTTCTGCTCGTGGCAACAGTACAAACTACTTACATTAGCACATTTCCGGCTCTTCCCCAAATTACGTTTTGCCCTTGTCTCACTTCCTGGAGAAAGCCGCGTAACTCAATTCATCGATTCCCCCATAACTTGCCTTTGTGTTTGCTTGTTAAATCACGTTTCTGCATATATACTATATGTATTGCCATTGAAAGACTTGAATAAATATTAATCATTATTAAAACATACAAAAGCAAAATTTTTTAAGTACAAACAATGGTTTTGATTAGGTTTCGTTATTTTGACTGAAAAAAAAATCATTGAAGTAAAATTTAAAAAAAAAACTAACCTTTTTTCGATCTCATTCTGTCCAGACATTTATTGTGCGATTTAGGTTCGTCTAATAATTTTTTTTTTATTCTTTCCTTAAATGTAAATAAACTTTCTTATGATGATCATATACATACTCTCATCTATTATCCAACTTAAAAATGAACTCTTACTAAAAATTTACTAAATACAAACTAAACTACTTACCATAAACACACAATTGAAACATAATCTATATGAACTTAAACACAAATTTAAAAATATCAAAATTAACATAATAAACAAAATCATGTTCAACTTCTCTTTTCAATCAATAATATTGTATTTTACTGAATTAAAACATGATGCATAATATTTTTTAAATTTAAAAACAATGCTTTTCAACATATTTCCTTTTGCTTGTAAATAAATTTATTAATCAACACACTCAAAAATGTCGAATCGAATTCATCATCTCTAGTGCACTTTCTCTTACAACATTTAACCTAAGTACCTTTAACTCATGTGATTATATTCTATTGATAATTTCATCGTGTGATCATTAAATTTAAGAATATGTTGCTTAAATAAGAATTTTTTAAGATAAATCTATTTTAATTGAAAAGTAAAATAAGTATTCATATACATTTAGCGATTTCCTAGTCTAATTATAATACGCTGATAGGTATCTATAAATTAAAATTAAGCATTGCTTAAGCCTTGACCTGAATATTCGAAATATCTTATAAATATCATTTAATTTAAACATTAACCAACAATTGATTTTTAATTAGACCAAAATGCTTGCTTACCGCCCTAGAATTCAATACGCTCGATTTCACCTAAAGCTGAAATAGCCGCTTTTGTAGATATCCTTCCTGGTTCTTAGATTGTTAGTCCTCTCCAATTACAAATAAAAACTCCTAATATTACTAGAAATTGAAAACTATTAAATTTGACGATCAAATGTTTAGCTTAGTTAAATTAAATTAGATAGAAATTATCAAGAATGAATTTAAATGAAACAAATGAAAAACAGCTACCCTAAATCGTTTGTAACGAAATTTATAACAATTTTAACGGTATTTTCATGTTCTTCTGTCAGTCAGACAAGAAACCATTTACTTAAGAAATGTTAAAAATAAACTGTTATTTTATAAGTGTCGAAGAAAAAAATACAAACGTTTAAAAATCATGTACAGTGAAAAACATAAATTTAATTCTTTTCTATGAAATATTAACGTTAATGAAATACGAACCTTGTAACAAATTTATGAATATAAATAAAATAGCAAAAGTAAAAGATCCGTAAAATGTTCAGGTATAAATAATATTAGCGACAATTAGTAAGCGAGTTGAATAGATGATTATTAATAAATTGAGCATTAATAAAGATTTTTAAAATCCAATTAATTGTCTTTTATTTGATAGTACACCCGAATTTGATATTCATAATTATCGAATACAATATATAGTATTCATTTAAAATTTCATTTCAAATATAACAAATAAATTAAGTAAATACAAGATTTTGACTTATCTTAAACTAACATTTTCTATTGAAATGATTTGCGTTTTGTCTCACGAATGTGAAATAGTTGGGTAGGTAGACGAATGCTTCTACGAGAAGAGTTTTGTAACCATCCTAAGAATAGAAATCATTTCTTTTTTCTTTGTGAGTCAATACACTCTGTACCAAAATGGCAATCAGGATCTTCAGATGTCATCGGGCTTTGGATATACAATGAAATATACGTGACCGATCAAAAAAATTCCGCAAGGACCATATTTCCTAATGCGAACGTCATCTTGACGAATTAAAATGAACTCCCTAAAACTCTCACCTGTCTATATTTCGTAGAAGTATATCCGAGCACATGATCCTCATCGATGTTGCTATGTAAGTTACCGACACTTTCCCGCACAGTAAGCAGAACACCTTCCAGGTAAAAGTGCATCGAACAAATTCGAACGAATGAACAAAAATGTAGACGCTGCTGCAGTAATCGAGCAGTTACCCTATTAAACTGCTCTAAAACTTCCCTATCTCCTTCCCCCTTATAGCATGGAGATCAAGAAAATTGAAATTCCTACTAGAAAAAAGTGAAGACAGGTCGATGAAGCGCATATTGCTATAGGCGGCGACAAGTAGACATTAATGATTATTCAGTTTAGAAATTGTTTTAATATCTAATGTCTTCGTTGAAATGATCATGAACTAACAACCACCAAGACGCAATTCTGTTTATTCGTCCCTAATTTTCCTTTATACTTATTAATTATACGCACCCACACATATAAAAAATACAATATGCAAACTCATTCGAGGCCTGCATCGAAAGATAAGAGTAAAGTGGTGCACGCTCGCGGTGACGCAAACGCCGACGCGTTTTTATGTTCCTCAACGGAATTACAAGGTTGGCGAAAGTGCAAAGACGTCAGTGTTGTTGGTTGCGTCCTTCTCTTTGCTCGGCTGTCATTTTTTTTTGTATCAGTTACATCAATGAAAATCCACGTAAAATATATGCCATCGACTTGAAATCTCTATGGTGAACCATTGATAAACGTTTAGAAAGTGCGTGAAGTGACATATTTTGCTGTGAACTAAAGGAATTTAGTCAGTGCTAAAAATTTAAAATGTCACTAATGTCCGACATTTGACGGCCATCTTTCTAGGATCGTTCTGGACGTAAGGTAGCCGCATATCGATAGTTTCTGAATTGGTGAATTGATCCAGAGTGTAATTCTAGGTTGATGCAATAATTGTCCAGGTGATGATGGACTCTGCTCATTAGGAGTGCTGTACGGTGGTTGCTGTGATTAAGACAGGAATATCGAAGTTGAAGCGATCGAGTATGCAGCACTTCAAGCTCTTCAAACTCGGGGTGCCTTGGCGTAAATGGAGACACGAAGGAATGCATCGTAGTCACAGCCACGCTTTCAACGATGAGTTGTGTGTGATCGCTTTTAATTCGATTTTGCTGTGCTGTAGAATATCCTTGGAAAGTGGTTGAGTTACTATTACTTGCAGAATCTTAATTGCATGTCTCTATCAGTGCTCCTAAGACTTTATTTCGAATATTTCAGAATTTGGTAAATACGAGCGCAAATGACTACCCAATCTATGATGTACATCATATTTTGCAGATTACGTGAGTGGCCCGAGCAAGGTGCCTTTTTATGGCATAGGGCTATGTGATCCGATTGCATAACTCTATGATATAAATTGGTCACCGGGGTATTTCTCCTTTGATGGGAAGGCTCATACAAGTTATGATGTATGAGTTTTCCACTTAGAAGGGAAATACTTGGCCACTGCAACATATATGGATCTTGATCCGGTTGGGTGGGTGCGAGGGGGCACCATCACCACCCGGTTGTCCCACTCTTATTTGTGGGTCATGAGCATCGTCGGGTAACGACGAAGTCTCTCCAAGTCCGTCCGTTTTCACTTGTTCAACTTGTTCTCTGAACAAGTCATTCCACCTCTTTGTAGTTACCTACCTTTTTTTTTTCGTGAATGCGAAATTCTTTTGTAGTGGGTCCTTGTGCTGGGGGAATGAACCCGCCCCACGACACCGCAATGCTAGCCTGCCAGCGCATTCACGCGCCCCAGACAAGGGCATTCTCGGCGGATATCCACATCTTCCTCCGCCGAGGCAGCAGACCATCACTGCAGTCCTTCACGGACTTCTTTAGTTACCCTTAACACTACACCGCATCAGCGGAAATATCGGATATAAACATTAATCGATTCTAGAATAAGTTTCACTTGGATTGTAAATTTAATCGAATAAAGCTCGTGGAGCATTTTTTAGAAAAAACCGGAAAGAGTCTTAACTGGCGCCCAACGTGGGGCTACTGATCGTGACACCGTTAATTTCGCTGAAGGAAAACACAGTAAGTGTTCGCGTGTGTAAGGATACTTGGTTGATCAATAAGCCTTAAAGAGATCATTAAATCACTCCTTGAGACTGGGGAAGTGGGCCAAAAAAGTATCCTTCGGTTTTACGGGAAAATAGAAAGTGCCGAAAAGAAAAGAAACCGCGTATCGTGAACAAGTGCAACAGAAGTAGCAACAACGGTGTTCGTCTGAGGGAAGGAGGCCCCCAAAGTAGCCGTGAGCAAAAGGACGTTAAGGAATTAACAGCCGCCCTCAGCATCGATCAAGTAGCCAACCTAACGTGACAACGAAGAAAAGATATCCTGAAATAGCAACGTAGTACTGCGTTGGATTCCTACGCAGAACTACGTTGTTATTTCAGGATATCTTTTCTTCGTTGCCCACGGAGTCACCAATATGTATTTGAGCTTTGCAGCTATAATAATGTAAGTTAAGAATTAAAATTAAATCAATATTTTGTGAAGGAAATTAGAAAAGAAGTAAATTATGTGCAAAACTAATTTAAAACAAATCAAAGCAAAGAAGATTCAATACAGAAAGAAGAACATATGAGAAATATTTACAAATAAAAATTTCAATATTTTTTTACGATCAAACTTTTAATGAATATTATTATTACATATTAAACAAATAAAATTTTCAGCAAGTGAAATAATAGTGTGAATTGTGAAAAGTGAAATTGGTTATCTTTTCAAGTTAACGTGATAATCTTCTCAATTTGTTCTTAGATAGAACGGTAGTGATCTCTCCACACACAGTTATATCCTCTGTTGTGAAATCTCCTCCAATTGCAAAGTTCATAGTTAAACCTTTCCCTTTTTTTCCGCGAAAATTATCGGCATTTCCTCGTGCATAACAAACCTCTTCTAGTTGGGTAAAAATTCGAGAAAAATCTTCTATCGTGTGAAAAATGGCCAACCGAAACAACCTAATCAGGCCTCGACGCCTAAACTCTAACGAACTTCCACCCATAGTAGAAGAAGCGGGTGCAGCAGCAAACCCCCCAAATCCTCAACAAGGTATTCAAAACCACGAAGACCTTGTACGGTCAATAAGCCACCTAGTTTCAGAAAGGCTCCGAATTCAAGGAAGACAAATATTTGATTCCTTTATGAATCCTGCCTCTGATCCAAACCTGGATCAAGACGTACCCATAAACACAGAAGCCGGAAGGGATGATCTATCCGACATGGATAAAATTCCAGACGTCGTTAAAAGTCTACGAACCTTCTCCGGCGACCCAAGTGAATTCTGTTCATGCAGGAAAAGTGTGGAAAGAATCCTAACAGTTTACAAACACCTTCAAGGGACACCGAAATATTAGGGTATTCTCTCTGTTATCCGCAACAAGATGGTAGGTCAGGCGGATATCGCCCTTGAATCATACAACACACCCTTAAACTGGCCAAAAATATCGAAGTGCCTAACAATGCACTACGCGGATAAACGTGATATCGGTACTTTAGAGTGCCAATTGACAACCCTTGTGCAAGGAAACAGTTCAATCCACGAATTTTATCACGCTGTGTACCACCACTTGTCCCTCATACTTAACAAACTATCTTCTATGGATATGGGAGCTGAACCAATGAAGAATATGACACAATGCTACAGAGACAAAGCATTAGATACATTTGTGCGTGGTCTCAAGGGTGACCTACGTCTCTTAAGCATAAAAGAACCTGTCGATCTCCCACAAGCACTGCACCTTTGTCTAAAGCTTCAAAATGTGGACTATAGGGCCCAGCATGCCTTGAGCTCACAAAACCCAAATAGAAGGACCTACTCGAACACACCACCCCCAATACCACCAAAAAGATATAACGCAAAAGGTCACATACCAAGGAAGAATTTTCTCCCTGAATTGCTCCACAACGCTAGTAGATCATAGCCTCCATAATTTCGTTACTCGAATCTGCAAATTAATTCATTCTATTCAAACCATCGAGCATTTGCATCCAATCCAACCTTTAGGCCACTACCTCCAAAACCGAAGCAGTACGAGACGATGGACATTGACCAATTAATTAGATCTAGAGCCGTAAACTATCAAAACTGGCCCCAAAATCAACACCAATACCTGGCCTTAAAACGACCAACATCCCAAATGGCCCGTGTACCTTACAAACAGCAGAGAATATTTAATGTGGAGCAAAGTTGTGTTCCCCTCAACGAAAACTACGATAACGCACAATACGAACAACAATATTACTAGGACGAGACATATGACAACGAAGACCCACCTAACGAATACAATGATACGAACACAACTACAGACATCCCTGACCAGAATCTCGAAACCGAACAAAACGACGTTGAGCTTTTTGCTTCCATACATGGAATACCTGCGAGGAGCGGGGAAAATTTAAAATTCCTTATTGATACAGGCTCAAATAAAACCTATACACAGCCTCGATTCATACGGTACCCCATAGAAAATGAAAAACCCTTTAAAGTAAACTCTGTCAGTAGATCAATTAACATAACACACTATGCCTTCGTCCCCTTGTTTGGAACCAGTATAGAAAAAATCAAATTCTTCATCCTACCATCCTTAAAAACATTTGCCGGTATAATTGGTAATGACAGCCTAAAATCTCTACAGGCAGTTATTCACACTAACAATAACTTCATGACTATCAAAGGAAATATCCGTATTCCTCTTAAACAACATACTTCCCAAACCGTAAATCACTTGAACCTAAGAACTGAGCATCTGACCGAAACACAAATCAAAACTCTTAAAAGTATCCTCGAAAAATATCCCGACATATCATCGGACCCAAACAGAAGTTTGACCTTTATAACTACCGTTAAAGGGGAAATTCGCACGACAACAAACGACCCTATCTATGCGAAGTCCTACCCATACCCAATGGCTCTGAAGGGTGAAGTTGAAAAACAAATTCAACAGCTTTTAAAGGATAGCATTATACGTCCTTCCAAGTCTCCCTATAATGTACCAGTCTGGATAGCAAACAAAAAACAGGATGCATCAGGAGTCAGAAAATTCCGAATGGTAATCGACTATCGGAAACTGAACTCCATCACAGTAATCGATGACTACCCCATTCCCGACATCAACGAAGTCCTCTCCAATCTAGGAGAAAACCAATATTTTTTGGTCGTCGACCTGAAAAGCAGGTTTTATCAGATACCTTTAAGAGAGCGCGACATTGAGAAAACTGCTTTCGCAATTAATAATGGCGAATATGAGTTTGTTCGCCTTCCATTTGGCCTGAAAAATGGTCCAGCAATCTTTCGAAGGGCACTCGACGATATCCACCGAGAGCACATCGGAAAACGCTGCCACATCTACATGGACGATAAAATAGTTTTCGGTAAGACCGAAAAAGACCACTTCAAGAATCTAGGCTCTCAAGGATGCCAATGTAAAAATCAATTTTGACAAATGTGAATTCCTAAAGAAGAAAGTCGAATTTTTAGGTTTTATAATCAGTGTAGATGGCATCAAGACGAACTACAAGAAAGTTGAAACAATCGCTTCATTCCCACTTCCAAAAACACTCAAGGACTTACGTTCCTTCCTAGGCATGTCAGGATACTATCGATGATTTATCCAAGATTATGCGAAGATCGCTAAGCCCCTGACATCCCTTCTAAGGGGGAGGATGGACGAGTCTCTTAAAACTCATCCAAAAACAAACTTATTTCGCTCGATAAAGAGGTAACAGCAGTGTACGACAAACTCAAAAACATTTTCATATCCCAAGATGTCGTACTTTCACATCCAGACTTTACAAAACCGTTTGAGTTAACGACTGACGCGTCCAATTACGGAATCGGTGCCGTCTTATCCCAAGACAACAAACCTATTTCATTCTTGTCAAAAACTCTCAGTAAAACTGAAGAGAACTATGCAACGAATGAAAAAGAAATGCTGGCAATTATCTGGTCACTAAACTCGCTTCGAAATTATCTATATGGCTCCAGTCACGTACGAATTTTTACCAATCATCAACCCCTCACATACGCACCCAGTTCGAAAAATACCAACAGCAAACTAAAACGCTGGAAAGCCACCCTCGAAGAATATGATTATGAACTACGATATAAATCGGGTAAGGCAAATGTTGTTGCTTATCCCCTTTCCAGGCCCTCTCAAACAACCAAAACAAGGACTACCTTGACACACGACACAAACGAAATAAACTCCATGACACCTACGCAACACAGTGACGACAGCTCAGCACATAACTTAATTCCTTCTGTAGAATCCCCAGTAAACGTATTCAAGAACCAACTCATTCTTAAAATAGGAGACGAGAATAGCTACCAGATTCTTAATCCCTTTGAAAATTATACTAGGCATTTAATTATCGAAAGAAACTATTCCGACAATGATATAATAAATATTTTTAAAAGATATCTAAATCCGCACCTTATTAATGGACTCCTGACAGATGAACGTACAATGGGTCTTATCCAAACTATATATCCGCACCACTTTAAAGACTATAGGATTTGTTTTACCCAAAAACTAGTAGAAGAATCCTTCGAACTCATAAAAGAGCGCATCGTAATGCGGAAGAAAATCGTAAACAAATTTTAGAAAATTTCTACTTTCCGAAAATGGCTTCCAAAGTTAAGCAACTAGTTAAACTTTGTACCACATGCAAGGAAAACAAATACGACAGACATCCAAACAAACCGTACTTAGAACTGACTCCCATTCCCAAATATCCTGGACACATTGTCCACATTGACGTATTCATGACTGAGAAGAAACGCATACTCACTGCAATAGACAAGTTCACCAAATTCGTTCAGGCTAAGGTCATACCAACAAAATCTGCCGAAGGCATTAAACGACCACTACGTGACATACTATTTTTTTACTGCATCCCCGAAATAGTAGTTATTAACAACAAAGGAGCTCTTAGATCCGCTAAGGAGTCAATGATAGAAGACGAGCTAAAAATTAAACTCTTTCGTACTCCACCGTACAAGAGTGACGTCAACGGGCAAATCGAACACTGGCACTCCACTCTCATAGAGATCATGAGATGCCTGAAACGTGTCGGACCTCCTAGACCCTTCGAAGAACTCCTCGAGCGTGCAGTGAATGAGTATAATTTTACTATTCACTCGATTACAAGCAAGAAGCCAGTAGAACTGTACCTCAGCCGAATACCTGACCTCACCCCCGAAGAACTAGAAAATGCACGTTTGAGCAATATAGAGAAGATCCAACGCAAACAGATAACTGACATGACCAACCACAACAAAAAACAACAACTTATAAAGACTTACGATACAGGACAGATTATTTACGTTAGACAGAATAAACGAAGCGGAACAAAACTAAGCCCTAGATACCGACAAGGAATTGTTAAGGAGGACAGAAATATGACCATACTAACTGAATCAGGCAAAATAATACATAAAGATAAAATTCGAAATTAATTTCTTTCAGGGTCATCACCCACGTGACCAACGCAAACGTACAAATTTTAGACTATACCAATTCACAAACCATTTCCTTCTACCTAGGACAGGCCAAGATCAAGGACGGAAACATTCCACCGAGTTGAGACCTTAATTCAGAACCTAAAGCCCCGAAAAGTGAAGAGATCACTCGATTTTTTAGGCTCGGCATGGAAATGGATTGCCGGAAGTCCTGATCAGGAGGACCTAATAACGATAAGAGAAAAGATAACCAACGTTCTAACTAATAATAATAAACAGGTTATAATAAACGAATTATACAATCAACAAATTAATAAAATAACGAAAATCACGAATGATATACAAAAATTGTTAAATGAAGAGAAAAAGACTAACAATAGTATTTTTTCCGAACTAAAGTACAAAGTGAAGATTGTGAAAGAAGAGTTAACAAATATTAATTATGCCGTACACTGGACAAAAATAGGAGTCATCAACCCTCTCATTTTATGAAAAAAAGAAATAAACCTAGCTACTGACGTATTAAATAAAGAATTATTACCGATTTCAACTATAGAGGAAGCACTAGAATTAGCTGACATCAAAATCATTTGTAACCAAGAAACCATACTTTACATTATCAATATACCGACCACAAGGCCGGAAACATATGAAACCTTGTTAATAAAGCCTATAAAACAAAGAAACGTAATACCAGAAATAACATTCGGAAAAGTATTAAGAAACAAAGAAAAATTATATGGTGTAAAAAATAATAATTGTAAAAATTTCAACAATTTGTTCATTTGTAAAGAATCAGATATCATAGATATTAGTTCAACCGATTGTGTACCAAACTTGCTGTAAAGCTCCAATGCCATCTCCAATAGAGTCAGCGCACTACAAGTCCCGAACATCGAGGAAATCTCACCTGGTAACCTACTGCTAAATGCGTTCTGCGGCCAACTAGAAGCAGAAGACACCACGCACCTGCTGAACGGAACATATCTAATAAAATTCCACAACACCACTTGTTTCACGATAAAAAAAACTATAATTCGATTTCAACTTATGTATTTCCAATTTTTGTATTTCAATATAATACTGTCTAATTCGCGACTTGAAAACCTTGCAACTAATTATAAAACTATTTCGAGAACGAGTTAACTGGTGAACAAATAATACATAACTGCAACTAATTATAAACTATTTCGAGAACGAGTTAACTGGTGAACGAACAATACAAAACTGCAACTAATTATAAACTATTTCGAGAACGAGTTAACTGGTAAACGAACAATACAAGACTGAACAATGGAAAAATCTCTTTCAAAGAATTTACCGTTTGATGAAAATTTCGGTACATTTTTTCCCGCGTAAAATTAATCTTATACTAAATTTATAATATTCTAAACAATTACGTGATTCTGCGATAATTTTATGATAGTCAGGTACTTCACTTTGAGTGACTGGACGTAAGAATGACCAAGCATCTTCATGCTTCATTATTTGATCGAGCAGACTGTACAGGGCTATGGTGTCTAACTTTAGGAATTCATCCGTGCGACGCACTCGTCGCGAATTATTATTGTTCTTGTTCAATTCTTCATTCGACGCTGATTTTTGTTCTGATTGCTTTGTCGGCGCTTTTTGGCTAGCGGTACATCATCGTCTTCATCACTGCTTGAAAGGGGGTCTGATTCGATTGTTTTCCGTTTCTTGCCATGTTCCTCATTCAGCACTGATGAGTTCTGCTGGATGATTTCATTGCGTGTCTTAGCTAACCCAACACCACTTTTGAAATAAATGGGCAAAAATACGGGGCTCACGAAGTGTCAACGATCAACGCATTGCCTGCAATACTCTAGCCTACACCCGAAGGAAAGCTATATGGCGAACATTTTTCTTTGAAATGCTGGAAGAAATTAAAAATGCTAGAATCAAACCACCAAATCCATCAGTATACCACCTATAGTTTAATCGCCCTTCTGGTAACCGCAACATCAACCTGCCTTCAGAAAAGTAATACCTCAGCTACAGCGAACTTACCTTTAAAAGAGGTCAGAGTTATACCATCTTCAACGCCATCAACTATCAGTTATCCATCAACAATATTAAGTCAACTGCAGCCCAGATTTAATAACCTCCCTTACTTCTAACGATAGTGGACTATCGTTCCTAGAGGGGGAAGAGTTATCGACACGTTCCCGCAAAGTAAGCAGAACACCTTCCAGGTAAAAGTGCATCGAACAAATTCGAACGAATGAACAAAAATGTAGACGCTTCATCAGCGAAATTATCGGATATAAACATTAATCGATTCTAGAATAAGTTTCACTTTAATCGTAAACAGCTCGTGGAGCATTTTTTTAAGAAAAAACCGGAGAGTCTTTTAACTTGTATATTCCAGCTCAATATTCAATTATTCATCGAGTGTATGCAGTTTTATTAATTGTCATGAAAATTCTAGCGGGCAGGTGTTGAAACCAAACGAAAGGACATATTTGTTTGTAGATTCAGTTAGTAATAGTCCTGCGTTGCGATGAACAAATTTTAGTGGTTTAGAATGGATAGAAATGTCCGTAAAGGACTGCAGTGATGGTCTACTGCCTTGGCGAGCGAGGCTGTTGGTGCTCGCCGAGATTGGCCTTGCCTGAGGATGCGTGAATGCGCTGGCAGGCTAGCATTGCGGTATCGTGGGGCGGTTTCTTTCTCCACCACAAGAGCCCACTACAAAAAAAAATTTCGCATTCACGAATTAGGGGATAACACGACTCTGTCCGATGGTGTCGAGGCCGAGGTAGCTTACTAGAGGAGAAGATTGCAAAAGCAAACAATAAACTGGGCCTGGCGAAAACGGACGAGACTGGAGAATACTTCGTCTTTACCGACGATGCTTATGCCACCCCATCAGGATCAACATCCATTGTAGACGTGGCCAGATGTTTTTCATTTGAATAAAAAACTCATGCAAACATAATTTGCTTGAACTTTTCCCTCAAATGAAAATCAGCAACATTTCAGATTTCTAAAATAAGTAATTTTCATGAAATTTCAAAAAGTGAACATAATAAGGACCACATGTTCTCAAATGTGGACCATGGTCGATTTGGTTCAAAATAATGGAAAAAAATATTCGTGTTACCGTGTCAACCATCGGCTTAGTCTAATCACTGGTACAAAATTCGCACACAAAGAAGTCAGCCATATTTTCAATGCCAGCACACTCCTCGTGAGCCCATCGCCTACAAGGTGCACATTGTATCCATTTCTCTCCATGAATGTCTTCAGAAAATAGACCCTTACAATAGAAGCATTTACTATTTTCATTTTGCGAACGGTCAGGACTTTCATCTGTGCTATTATTGACTGAATAGTCAGTACTTTCAGGATATAAATCTCTGTCTTTTAAGGTCTTTCTTTTCTTCTGGGCTGTTTTCTTTTGCGTTCTATTCGATTTATTTCTTAAATTCAAGTGTCTCTTTTGCTTCTGTTTTTCTGTTTCTTCCTTTATTTTTATCCATTTTAATAAATCTTGCTTATAAGGTGATGGTGTTAAAATCATAGATCCAGTGGCCTTTCTTTCTCTGTTGCTGATAGTTCTCTTTAAACGTGATATCAGCTGCAACACCTTTGGTGGCAAATACGTTCTAGACGATGTAGAGGGACCAGCAAATGAATCATCAATTATGGTAGTTGGGACTTTCGATTATTCGTATTCGTGTGGTCATTTCCGCCAGTGTGCAGAGTACAATGAGTTTCATTCATTGGTTGAGCTTCCGGAGCTTCAAGAGCTTCTGCCTCAGGTAAACTTTTACCGTAACCACCATTAAAACGTGTCATGACATTGGGCGGTGGGTCGTTAAAAGATTCTTCAACTCCTGGAAGGTCTTCGTCGATGAAGTCATGATCTTGAAATACATTTCGAGTCACGGGATATATCCCAGTTGCACGGAAACCATTAATGGTCAGTTCTGCACGCTAAGTTCTTATGTAGGCTGGACCAAATAATTCTGCTATGTCATAATGTGTCACTGCTTGAGTTTGTATTCGGAGTCGTTTGCGAGTTTCTTCAGTCAAGTACTTTTTTAATGGACCCATAAATGTTTTATTAAGGAGCCGTATTTTGTGACTTGAGTGTGGGGGCAGTGACAGTATGCGAACGTGTTTTTCTCTCGCTAAATTCACTAACTTGATATTTCGCGTGTGACTAGCATATCCATCTAAAAGCAAGAGAACCGGGAATGTAGGAGTTGGTTTCACGTGCTTTTAAAAAATGCTGGAACCATTGAGTAAATAGTTCAAGTTGTATCCATCCTGATGGATGACAGGCATGAATGTCACCGGGAGGAGCACCTTTCATCAGCAATGGATTGTCACGTTTTCTCGGGAATATCATCATTGGTGGGGCAAATGTACCACCTGCACCCATAAATATTACACAAGTGATTGTTGATCCACGTTCTGCTGATGTTACAGTTCCGATTTGTTTTTTCCCCTTTCGTGCCAATATCTCCGGCATTTTCGATGGCACGACTAAAATACCAGTTTCATCCACATGATAAACATTTGCTGCAGGATACTGGAATTCAGTCATAGATTTTTGCTTCAAGTCAAAAAAGGCATTTATATTTTGTTTATTAAAACCTTTCATTCTTGCGATTGATGTTCCCGTTGGATGGCAAAATAATGGATTAGCATGTCGCTTCAGGAATAATCTCAGCCATGTTCTACTTGCAGATTTACTATAATGTCTTATTTTTCACCGCTTGCTGAAAAGCCAAATATCTTATGTCCCTGCATATTTGACCAAATCCAGATTTCTCCATTTCAAGAATGTAATCAGTTAATTCATTTTCCAATTCGCTTGGTAACGTCGCCTTTCTCCCAAGTTTATGGTTAGTAATGTCACTTAGTGATCAGTTTTCTATCTTCGACAAACGTATAAGCGTAGTTTTTGGTCCACCATATGCTTTGGATGCTTTCTAAAAGCCCATTTCCCTTTTTTTATACAGCCTTAATTGCATCTGTCATTGCGTTTTTATCCCACGCTTGTCTGGTCTTTACTGTTCTTTTGGATTCCATTCTGAAACTTAAAAATTAAACATAAGCTATTGTTTGCAATATGTACCACAAGTTCATGTTTAAAACATGACGGTAGTCCATTAATATTATTGTTCACAAAACTATAATCACTAAAGATTGTAACAACTTAATATGAATAATTGCAAAATAACTAACCGTTCTCCTGCTTTAACCCACTTTCACATTGATTAATATTTGTTTAAGTGACGAGCTTACACGTTTAGCTTAAAAATTGCATCTCGAATGAACCAAATCGAAAAATGGCTCCCGTGGAGACGTGTATGTGCGCTGCCTCACTGTAAGCGACTGACGAGCTACAATAGGGTTGAGGCTTAGTGTGAACTTATCGTCGACTTGATATAGTGAACGATTTTTCAGCAACGCTGATGGTCCATATTATAGAACCGGTCCATATACGGCGCACTTACTCTACACTTCATTAAATAACTTATAATCAATTTCATTAAATAATTTTTAATAATAAATTACATTAAATAATTTATTATCAATTTCATGAAATGATTTATAATCGATTTCATTAAATAATTTATAATCGATGTCATTAAAGAATTTAGAATCGAATTCATTCAATAATTTATAATAAATTTATAGTAAATACAAAGGGTACCCATCCAATCCTGCTCCGACGAGTGCTCGCTTTTGGGGTGGGTAAGCCTGTAGACATTTGAATTATTATAGTTCCTTTTTATTTCTTTTAATTTTTACTGAATAGATTCACTTTCATCTGTCTAGTTTATGCAAAAATATAACCATCTTCGATAATTCTTTCGATTTTTACAGTACAAATAATTAACCACGGCCAATAAAAGTTTGCCACGTTGATTGTAGATGGATTCTAACTTACGCTATTACATTTCCTCGATTTGTTGTGACGCTCAGAACTTCGCCACAAAATACAATTATTACATAAATTAGGTTTTAACAAAAAATCAAATTTCCTCGAGTATGCTTTAAATTTTTCGTTGTGCTTTCCATTACGTCGATATTTTTCTATGAGGTTTTTTGATATTTTTCTTCACGACTCTACTTCTAACAATAATATATTCAACGAAAATTTGAGGGTAAACAGCAGAAAATGGGAGAATAATACAAAACATTCACTTTTGTCGTCTTGGTTTTAGGGGTTGTGATTCACTTGTCGAGAATGATCATCGCATGGTACTATCATATCACTTCGGTTTGGAGGATGAATTTAACAAACACTAGTTTAAGGAGTTAAAAATGGCGCACGCTACGACATACCAAATACTGTCTTCACTCGACCAGTTTCAAGTCCGAAACCTCAAATTTGATGGCTATTCCGCTCATTTGCGAAAGCTTGTGACGGGCTTACGAGTTTTAACACTCCTCGAGCACATCTACTAATGGGCCGCGAAGATGGTGACTTCTGGACCGAAAACGAAATCTTCAAACGAGATTATGCAGAAATTCAAATTCATATTGAATACAAATCAAGCCGCTAGCTGCCTATTTAAATCCCAGATTAGCTCGTCAATCAATCACAATTGCGTTCGTTTTCTCTTTGTAAATGCAAAATGATTTTCCACTATCCGCAATTTATCGACAGACAATTCTTGCCTGTACAATTGGGGACACAATTAAAAGCACTTGAGAGCGCAAACATGATGATCCGTTCATTTGCAGCCGGCGCAACGTGTGCCGATCAAAAACCAGCTCCCGTTTCACGTACGGGCACTGCACATGCTTTTGATTTACTTGCGGGCTACGACAATCATTTGATGTAGGCTAGTACACTGGCTGCGAGCAATTTGATTTCTTATTTTTACTTAATGAACTACAGCAAAAAACCACTGTCAAGTGAAATCGCTTTACGCCTAAACACTATCAGCCCATTACTTTTCTTCACACAAAATGCTTGCATTGCAAATGCAGGTGACAGCGATCGACCGTTAAAATCAAGGCTGGAGGAAATACACTTGGGAATAATGAGACGCCAATTTCAGGATAGATAGATATTTTATTGAGTCTTTTTACATACAAACATTTTTAACATGATAAGAAGATACATAGCTTGACAACGTCATTGTAGTCAAACAGCAATTATTACAAGATTCGGTCGTAACCAATTCGTGCACATCTCCCGATTGTGCTGATAGGATTCCGTTGTTTTGAATTATTTGCACTCATACTGCTGCCGCTCAGACTGAATCTTGTTGTAGTGGCGGTGGTAGTCGCTCCTCTTAGAACGCTTGGTATTGACGGCGACTTGGGCACAATCTCGAGAATTGTTAATTTCAACGTTCCGCATTTCTTACCACGCACATTGGGTGGAAGACCGTGTTTATGCTGATCGTTTGCAATTGACATTCTCAAAAATACACTTTGATATAAGTTGGATTGTTTTTGAATGAAAACTACCGAAAAAGTTTATGATATCTCAATTCGTTGCCGGCGCGGTTCTCGCGACGTTCGCCATGTATGGCGATCCAGAACAGACTCCCCGTATCGCAAAGGTGGTTTCTTGGTGAGCCCTCTCTTCCGGTATCTCCCATTGCGTGATCCCGCAATTCATTCTAAAAATTGTGTTGCAAAGGGATTGCCGTGATCGAATTTTAATTGTAAACTTAAACATTTTTTTCTTAATTTACAATTAAAATTCGATCAAGTATTATGTTGTTTTTCGAGTAGTTTGCCTAGGTGGCTGCTCAATTACTACAAAATTCGGAAAGACTTAACAATGAATATTCGCAATCGGTGCCGAAAAAAATGAGCAAACTGCACTGAACCGTATCATACAGAATACAGCGATAAATATTATTGATGTGGCTACTATGGGCTGATCGATTCAAATTGTACTATCAAAAGTTGCAGCAAAAGTGGAGTAATATTCAATATTCAAACGACTCCCCAACAGGTTTATTGAAAGATATCCCAAATCCAAATTACGTTTTAATAACCCCCCAATATCTGGTTCTGATTTATCATTAGCAAAAAGCTGTGTAAGCAAAGCTAATTTAGCTCTAGAAAATATCAAAGCTGAAGATTTAATCGTGCCTTTTAGTACTCACGATAAAACACAATCACCAACGAAAAATTGAAAATAATATAAATAACTGAAAATAGATAAAGACAGCTTCCTTTATATTTTGTGTATTTTACTTTTATTTTTCTCCTCGAAATCGATTTTCGACCGTAATCGTTCAGCGAATCGCTGAAGAAGACCAAACGATTACGGTCAAAAATCGATTTCGAGGAGAAAAATAAAAGTAAAATATACAAAATTAAAAGGAAGCTGTCTTTTTCTATTTTCAGTTGGAGTATTTTGTGAAGGCGAAAATGAATTCGATTACTAATAAAAATAACTAAAAAGAAAACTCAAAAAAAATTTCCGAAATATTCTATTAATTAAAAAATTTACACAAATATCTTCATGTATGAAATATATACGAGTATATTATTTTTCTCCATTGGTTTTCTAACGTGGAAGAATAAGTAGTAGATTTTAACGTGCTTGTATGGTGGAAAAGCGAATTAATAAAAAAATTAAATATTAGCCTGAAAGTTTGGTGACAAAAAAGAAAGAAACTAAAAGTATAACTCATATCGTTTTTCGTGAATGTAAAACGAAATTGCTGAAAATGAAACTTGTGATTGTTTTTGATCGATACATAAATGAGTAATTATACAGCCAGAATGCAGTGCGAGAAACGGGAATGAAAAGTGTGAATGTCGACAGTGTAGCAACTCCTGTTGGGATTAGATGCAATCGTTCGGAACATGCCTGCTGTTAAAACATATATTCGACTCTTTCACTCCGCTCTCACCTTATCATTCACACACTCGAATACATGAATTGTTCTCTTTTTGTTGTATTGACTTTTTCACACTAGTAAACCTGAATTTAAACGCATCGGACGTGTATAATTTTGCTTCGTTAATTTTTTCGCTCGGTTCGTTTATTCCTCGCCTTAATTTTTTGGGCTCCTGGGTTAACAGGTTATAGGCCCAGGTACAACAAATGCCTGCGCGTGAACTAGTATAAAGAATCTTTAATACCGCGGTAGTTGATTTGTGATTCCGTCGCGTTGAGGTAATTTCTTCGAAATGGCGCCAAATTTCGTCAACTCCGCTCGTCTATAAATGTTATCTCGTGATAACTACGATACCTGGAAAATCCAGGCAGAGGCCATTCTGGTGAAAAATGGCACCTGGGGCTGCGTAAGTGGCAAAATCTTGGAAACACCCATACAAGACGCCAGCAGTGAATTAATACCGTTGCGATAAGCACATGCGGTCTGGCTCGTTCAAGGTAGAAAAGCGAAATTGGACATCATCCTCACTATTTCTCCTTCAGAGTTGAAACAAGTTCGTTGCTGTGTCAAAGGAAGTTTGAGACAAACTTGGGTCAATTTACGCCTCAAAAGGCCCGGCTCGCAAAGCAACATTGTTGAAACAACTCACGCAGCATCAAATGGCGAATGGAGGAGATGTGAAATAGTACCTCGCAAAATTTTTTGACATTGTGGACAAATTGCAGTTAATGTAGGTGGAAATCAATGGCGATCTACTCACAATAATGTTGTTGCTATACAGCTTGCCAAATAGCTTTAAAAATTTCCGACGTGCTATCGAGCCAAAAACAAATGGTAATTATACAGCGGTTGCACGACACACATATGTATGCAACAACAAGTCAATGTTTAGAAACGTGAAAATTGTCAACAGTGGAATTAGGTTGGCTAGCAATGCTACACCTCAAGCAAAAGCACGCAAAAACATCATAATCTCTGCGACAGATGGGGAGGAAACTCAAAATATAAAGCTTGAAGACACGCTTTACGTTCTTGAATCCCACACTAATTTAATTTCAACCGCGAAAACTGTCGACAAAGGTCATGAAATTTTATTTTGCCAAGACTGTGTAATAGCCAGAGACGATCAAGACATCAAGAAAACGGTCGCTGATCGCAAAGGAAATTCGTTTTATCTTCGTAACGTGGACTACCAGGCTTGTGTGGCGGACATCAAAGCAGCGAAGTCCGATATGAAAATTATGCATGTGCAACTTGGCCCTATGAATCCGTACAATCTAAAGAAAATACCAAAAATGACGATTGGATGCAGTTTCACGAGAAATGTGAACCAGCTACGAAATTGTAAAGTATGTGCCGCTGGTAAACTTACAAGGAAACTATTTCCAACTCGCATTTATAGATTACCAGACATTCTTGGCATCGTACACACATATCTATGATGTCCTATCCGCTTAACTTCCATTGGTGGTGCGCGATATTTTATGACATTAACGGACGATAAAAGTCGTTGTTGTGAAGTCTACTTTCTTCGAAGTAAAGACGAAGCAGTTTCAGTATAAAAGCTACGTAGAGACTAAAATAGGTCGAAAAATTCAAACTGTTCAATTGTACAACGAAACGAAATTTGTATTTCAACGACTAATTCGATTTTCAAGGACGCTTGAATACAACGACGTTTATCAGCTCCAAATACGTCACAGCAAAATGGCATTGTGGAACGCAAAAATTGTACACTTGTAGATCCAATCCGGACTTCCACCATCCTTTTGGGCTGAAGCAGTCGCTATGGCTAATCACGTCAGGAATCGATTCGCCAAACGAAGCCTCGAAAAATGTACCACATTCAAAAATTGGACAGAAAAAAAAACCGGACACCAAATACTTCAGAACATTCGGAACCAAAGTTTATGTGTTCGATGAATCTCCAGGAAAAGGAAAGTTCGATGCCAGAGGTTTCGAAGGAACATATATGGGATATTCGAACACATCAAAAGCATATCGTCTTTGGATTCTCAGTGAAAGAAAGATCCGGATTATCAGAGATGTTAACATTTTTTTACGAATTTGAAACCAAAAATAATATGAAGATTTTATTTCCGACAACATACTCAGCCAGGAATTAGCATTCCCACATGGTGTTCAAATTGACGATCCTCAAAACGAAATAGTTTCCAATAAGAATTTCATCGAGCAAATTTTCGTACCGAGCATATCATTACCGGAAATTCCACAAAGTGAAACCAGTTCAAGTTCTGAACCTCACAATGAAAACGATACGACAGTAAACATACTTATGAAACGTAGTCCAGGAAGGCCATGAATAATCAAAACACCAAGGTTCATGGCTGTCCCACCAAAATTTCAAACATGGTTCTGGACGACAACCAGAATGCGGAAGTTTCGAAAATTCTAAATAACTCTACGGAAACCGCTGACATGGAGGACAATCAAGAGGTACAGATCAACGAAGAATGGCGCGACGCGCATATCCCAATGTTTGCATCCGAAATATCAGTACGCTATGCGATTTCAGGACCAGATAGGCAAAAATGGGAGGACGCCATACTTGCTGAGATAAAACAACTTATCATCAACGATACATGGGATATTGTCGATCGGCCCAAAACCGGAAAAATCATCGGATGCCCAACCGTTCTAAGGAACAAGTTGAACACTGATGGTATACTAGAATGAAAAATGGCCCGAGTAGTCGCAAAAGGATTCTCTCAACGTCCGGCTATCGACTTTCACGATACATTTGCACCAGTTGCGAGAATCAGCTCCCTTCGTTTGTTTACCGCACTGGCAACAGAATTTGACATGAAGATATTGCAACTTGATGTAACTGCGGCTTACGTAAGTGGTAGTATCGGCACCGCAATACACATGGGTCTACCTGAACTCTTGGAAAAGATGCTCGAATCGATAGTCGTCGGGGAAAAGGACTCGTTGAGAAGTCTAATTTAATGCTTGACCAGTAAAAAAATGGGGGTAAGGTCTGCAAGCTTAAGAAGGCTCGTTACGGCTTGCGCGAATTTGGCAGACAATGGCACGCAAGACTGAGTGAAACTTTCCAAGAACCCGGCTTTGCACCCATAAATGCAGACCCATGTATATACGTCGACAAAAAAAGAAATGTTCATTCTCGTTTACGTCGATGACATCTTGATCGCCTCCAAAAATGACATGAAAGTTCACAAAACCATAGACAGACTACAAGGAAAATTAAAGGTCAAGAGCCTTGGAGAAGCAAAATATCTGTTATTGGCATCGAAATCAATCGCCAAAAGGACTCAACATATTTGTCGTAATCTGGCTATATTCGAATTATTCTCTGTCGTTTTGGAATGACTAATTGCAAACCCGCACGTACCCCGCTCGTAACCGGAACTAGCTTAACAGATATTTCCGACAATGACAATGTAAACATAGTAGAAGTAGTCCCTTTTCGCGAACTTATCGGTGCGCTCATATACCTGGCCGTGGGAACTTGTCTAGATATTTCACATGCAGTATGCAATTTGATCCAAATTACAAACTGTCATAATAAAGTATATTGGACTGCCAGTAAACGTTTTCTAAGATATCTCGCTGGAACAACGAATCACGGGCTATGCTTTAAAAGGACTAGCCAAAAGCTCATTAGTTACGTGGACTCTGACTGGAGAGGATGCACAAAAGACAGGCGCTCATACACGGGTTCAGTGTTCATCCTTGATGGATTGTCTATTTGTTGGGAATCTCAAAAGTGAAGGACGGTTGCGCTGTCATCCACAGAAGCTGAGTACATGGGACTCACTTATGTAGCAAAGGAAGCAGTTCACCTCATCGGGTTCTTAAAAGAGCTTGGATTCAGCGAACTCTCCGATGTAATCATGTACAACGACAATTAAAGTGCCGGGAAACCTACTCTCAACCCAAGATTCCACGCTCGATGTAAACACATAGATATCCGACATCACTTTATCCGGCAGGCTCTACAAGAATATCCAATTGAAGCCAGTTACACCCCAACCAACGAGATGATAGCTTACATCTTTACAAAATCTTTAGCACCATCGAAGCATCAAAAATGCATTTTGGGACTCGGAGTTGCTGATATGACACTCGATTGGAGTTCCACTTGAGGCGGGATTTTAAAATATATATTCAACGCTTTCACTCCGCTCCCATCTTTTCATTCACATACACAAATACATGAATTCTTCTCTTTTTGTTTTATAAATTTTTTTTAACGGTGGTAAATCTGAATTTAAACGCATCGGACGTGTGTAATCTTACTTGGCTATTTTTTCGCTCGGGTCGTTTATTCCTGATCATAATTTTTTTGGGATCCTGCGTTAACAAGCATCCTCTACAAGTTTGCTGCGTTTACCACAATTATCCTTTGGTGCTTTTGTGGCCATTATTGGATTCATCATCTGCACTAGTATTTAATTTTATTTAGATTTCGGTTTCACTTATTATTTTACCTCCAATAACACTTCACGAGAGTATTCTTCCTTAAATTTTCATTTTTTCTACAGTGAAATCCAGATGGCCCGCGGAGAACACAATAGCGCTCCTAGTGAAGTGAAAATTATTTCAGTTCTTATACCCGTTTAGTTTTTATCGCCTTCCAAAGTGAATTTATAGGAGTTTGTTTACATCTCAACGCTGAGCTATCAGTCGAAGATGCAAAACGTGTGCTTCATTTGCTCGTCTTGAAAGGTTTAGGAGTACAGTGGGCTATACAAGGTGAATTTATAGCATGTACGGAATGCGTTCCGCACGTTTTTTATTCGGAAAATAGTATATATTACGAAATATAAGCATTTGCTAATGCCGCGGTTGGGTGACAGCTTCCGGAAGCTTGTCCATAGTAGGCCGACTAATACAAATGCAAATTGCTACCATATGGCTTCCTATCTAACGTCAGTTCTAAGCAAAACTTACGACAGATACAAGCCATATGGTAGCAATTTGCATATGTATTAGTCGGCCTACTATGGACAAGCTTCCGGTAGCTGTCATCCAACTGCGGAATTAGCAAATGCTTATATTTCGTCATATATACTATTTCCCGAATAAAAAACGTCCCGAACGCATTCCGTGCATGCTATAAATTCACCTTGTATAGCCCATTGTGCTCCTAAACTTTCCAAGACGAGCAAATGAAGCACACGTTTTGCACCTTCGACTGATAGCTCAGCGTTGAGATGTAAACAAACTCCTATAAATTCACTTTGGAAGGCGATAAAAACTAAACGGGTATAAGAACTGAAATAATTTTCACTTCACTAGGAGCGCTATTGTGTTCTCCGCGGATCATCTGGATTTCACTGTAGAAATCCGTCTCTAAACCGTACAAAACCTCGAATTTTTGTTCGCACCTCCACAATTCTTCATATAACGCCATGTAAGTTAGCCAGCAAAGTCGGCCTACTAATGGTCATGTGTGTGGTAGTAAGCGCTGCTGCCATATGGCTTGTATCTGTCGTAAGTTTTGGTTCTAAGTCATTGCCTTCTTACTCAGGCCCATAAGGAAATCGATTAACGTATCTGACGTCACTTCCCGTACCGGAAACAGCTGATTTAGGGCTACTGCCAAAATCGACTTTAGATAGGAAGCCATATGGTAGCAATTTGCATATGAATTAGTCGGCCTACTATGGACAAGCTTCCGGTAGCTGTCACCCAACCGCGGCGTTAGTAAATGCTTATATTTCGTAATATATACTATTTTCCGAATAAAAAACGTGCGGAACGCATTCCGTGCATGCTATAAATTCACCTTGTATAGCTGTATAACTTTTCAAGACGAGCAAATGAAGCACACGTTTTGCACCTTCGACTGACAGCTCAGCGTTGAGATGTAAACAAACTCCTATAAATTTACTTTGGAAGGCGATAAAAACTAAACGGGTATAAGTACTGAAATAATTTTCACTTCGCTAGGAGCGCTATTGTGTTCTCCGCGGGCCATCAGGATTTCACTGTAGAAATCCTCCTCAAACCGTGCAAAACTTCGAATTTTCGTTGGCACTTCCATAATTCCTCATATACCGCCATGTAAGTTAGCCAGCAAAGTCGGCCTACTAATGGTCATGTGTGTGGTAGTAAGCGCTGCTGCCATATGGCTTCCTATCTAACGTCAGTTTTGGCTACTGCCCTAAATTTCGGCAAACAGCTGTCCAGAAAACTTGAAAGCAGCATCTCAGTAGGCTTTTGACATTGTCAAATGTGACATTGTCAAATGTGACATTACTCAGATGAAATTTAGCTGAAACGATACAAACGGGAACGAAATACATGTCTTCGACGCCTCATATTTAAAATAAATCGTTGACATAGTACTGATAAAATTTCAAACTTCAGTCATATGTACTGTCAAAAATCTTTAAAAAATTTGTTTGATTTAAACAGCACTAGATGGCACTGATGAGGCTGCTCGAAGAGGTTAGTTCGCGACGTGACGTCAGAGCATATCTACTAAATAGCAGCTGCAATTAGAACAAATTTTATTCCTTACGGTACTTATGGAGTAGAGAGAATCGGACATAAAGTGCATAAGTATGGTAAACAAAAACTTGAATTTGCAAGCAATTAAACCAACACATGGTAAACTTTAATCCATCTTTTACGCGTTTATTTGCCTCTGTTTTCATTTTGCCAGCTTCTTGATTGTAGGTGCTAGTTAGTATATATGCTCTGGTGACGTGGTGTTTCCGTTTTCGGGCCTGAGTAAGAAGGCAACGATGTAGTTCTCGGTTTTATTGATATGCTCTTCAACATTATAATTCTGGTTTAAAGCCTTTGAATGGCATTCTAGTATTCCAGCAATACGTATGCCTAATTTAAGCCTCAATTCATGATAGTGTAGCAATTATGAGAGTAAATTTACTAAATTAATAATCATTGAAACACAATGATGCATTAATTAGAATAATGGGGAGGAAAACTTACCAAAACATATTTCGGTACTGCCTCTTAAATAATTGGCAGATATTAACTGCAATGTAGACGTGCTTCCAATAACTTGCATTTACTGTATTATGAAATAATATTTAAAACATATTTAAAATATGAATCTTGAACTTTTTTAAATAGTGCGCAGAGCCACCTGCACGCTGTCCTACAAAGCATTACAATCATTGCCATGTTTTGGGAAATTAATAATTGCCCATGCCAGTTTGGCTGTCAAACCAAACGTCACATTGACGTATCCACTTCCACAACCTATTCACCACCGACTACTGGTTGTCGGTGTCGATGAACGGGCCATGTCGAATATTCCACCACTGACTCACTTCAGTTGGGTGCGTCAGCTTCTGGAGAAATGTCGACGTCGTCGTTGTTGTGTGTTGTCATTTGCCGTTCGGACTGAAATTTGATTTTGCTACAAATATTCAATCAATTCCACATTCATTTCGCATGCTGTCTGTGATTTGCCAATTTTGAGTCGTTCTCCCGTCGGGTTAAGGCAAATTGTGTGTACGTTTCGCACATAGAACGGCGTCTCGGAGAAACCGATTCCGATTTCTTTTGCACCGTGCTCACGGTTCACAACAGCAGCAGAGAAAGAAAAATTTCCAGTTCGAGTTAAAACCGTCGCGTACAAGTGCGGCGAACCAATTTTGTTTGACGGGTCATCGGGCGTGGAAGATCGAATTCAATTAATTGTCCAGCCAGTGCCGAGAATCGGAAACCCACGATTCAGTTACAGTGAGAAAACCTGGAAAAGTGTGAAAACTATCGGTGCAACATTTCCCCCGTAACTAGCAGTTTTGCTGAGTCCCATTCGTTCTCGGTCTGTGGTTTGTTTTCCTTTTGCGGCTCTTTTTGCACGATGTCCAGCCAGGATTTGGCTTTTTGCAAAAGGTTCTTGATTTGACGCGTCCGCGAGCCTTTCCGGTGTGAGTGCTTGCCGTGGTCGCAATAGCAATCGCAGGCGTGAACGAGCGAAATCGTAAATTGCAAGTGAAGAAGTTTTGTGCAATTGGTCGCGACCGAGTTGTGGAGGAAGCAGGAATTTGGTTTATCGTGGCGTTCGGTCGCGTGTGCATGTTTTCGCTGAGCCAGGCGCAGCCCAGGCCCAATCTAGCCAGTGCTAGAACTTCGCTCTAGAGCAAGCAGTCCTAACCGGATCTCGTGTCTCGGCCGTCGCAGCTGAACATCAAAACAGAAAAAACAAAGCCCCGATCGAAAGCTCGAGCAAGGTATCAAAATGGCGCATCAAATGGCTCCGTCGGTGAATTGTTCGCTAGACGATATCGATTTGAGCACATTGAAGGTGAGTTTCCCCCGTTGTCCGCTTTCCTTGGCTTTTCCCCGAGTGGTTTTCTTTCTTCTGTGTACTTTCCCTGTCATCATCGTCCCCATCCTTGCGGCCGAGCCGTGTCGTTGTTCATTGATTTCAAGTTCATTCGCCGTCCGTCGTCCCGGAATTCAGGATCCGGTGTTTGTCCGGCTGATGGACGGATTGACGTTGTTTGGCCGGAATGGTTCAATCGCAAGGAGTTTCGAATAAATCATAACTCGTCCTGGTTGATATCATTCGTTCGACGATGACAATTGGCGACGGAGCCAAAGATCTCGTAGCGGATGAAAATTGCATTGCGTTTCCCGGTCCACAGACACAATGACGAAAAAATCCGTCACGATGAGGGACGAGTCAACACACACCCAAATAAGTCTCAAGTTTTCCATTTCGGTTCTATTCTGACGGCTCGCACAACACGACGACATGTTGCGAAAAGTGACAACGTTGCGCAGCGCAACGAAATGTCAACGGACACGAACTCACCACACCACTGTGGGGGATTGTGATTTTTTATTGCACTTTTTACATTTTATCTTGTTTTGTATTATTTTTGTTATTTTTCCCGTTCGTGGCATATCTTGTTTGATTTGTTGGTGTCGTTTCGTTGGCTAGTTGTTAGTTTATCTGCAATTTGCCGTGCATTGGGACATCTAAGCTCGTTCCTCGTTTCGGACTCTACACACATTCCAGTTGGCAGTGTGACCAGAACCGGATAATTGATGCGATGAAGTCATTACGGAAAGGTTTCTTCTACTTTTTCCCGATTTTCACTGCATTCTGAACAGTAAATGAAGCATTCAAGCATCTGTTCTGGTGGTTGCTGATGCTACTGCGGTTGTTTCCATTTTTGGAGCACGATAAAAGCGTGCGAGTGAGTAGCACGGGATGGTGGAGTCGGTGGAGATTGTGCATGATGGTGGTCGTTCGGATGGGAAAGAGCTTTATGCTCGATAGAGGAAATGATTCCCTTTGTGAGAGTTATCGGAATTGACATAAAAGAAAATTTGTATTGAGGGAAATGAAGATTTATTTGATCGGAAAAACTGGGCAAATGAGTAAAGTGAAGGATATTCTTTAAAATAAATTAACGTTGTGTCAACAAAAAATTGAATATTATGTACATATATTGCATTGGTAGATGCATAAAAATGAATCATCATTTTAAATGATCTATTCGGAAAAAGATGTGGAAATTCCTATCGAAGATGTAGTTCAAAACTGAAATATTAAACGATTAGTACAAAAATAGACAGAACGAGTTAGACCTGCAATGTGCAATGGAGACTTTAAAGGCCTACAAACATAGAGTCATTATATAAGCCGGGCCTTGGCCTCCAGGATAAATCACCGTTCTGCAACTTCGTTCGTCAGTTGATCAATTCCAGGATAGGTACCATCGGTTCCTCGACCTTCCCGCTGGACGTCTACCATGCACTTTACCCTTTAATGTTATTTTGGGTAACTGGTTTTCTCCCGGAGCACTTTACCATCAAATATATTCACTGCCTTTTCGGACTCGAATGTCAGGGTCCATGTATCACCTCCATATAACAGCAAAGGTTTGACTAGGAATTTGTAAATACAAAGCTTATTTTGCCTGTGCAAAACTCTGCGACATTAGAATGTGAATTGAGTAGCAATTCGAAATTGGCGGCAAGCGTCAATAAAAGAAGACACACCAGTAACCAAGACTCCGCAGATGGCGGGGGTAAGGCTCAAGTAGTCGAAGACAAACAAGAAATGAGTCGACTTCAAGCTGAAATTCAGGAATTGAAACTACGACTGAAAACTTTCGAAGATATGTACAAGAGAGCGTAGAAAACTCAAGATGCAGAACCGGTAAGGCCAATAAATACGGAAACAAAGGCGAAGAAAGCTGTCAAACAATTCAGCCCAGATGAAATACTAAGTGTTGGAGGCGCTAACGACAGCCAGAACTACTAAGCAGCGCTGGACGGACATTGACGAAACTACTGAAGGTAATGTTGCTCAAAATAACAATGATAATTTTATCCTTTATTTAAACAATAAAAACAAGGAGAAGAAACCAGCTCGCAGTTCTGCTGGTCCTCCTCAAAAAGTTGCCAAAAATACAGAGAAAGTTCCTCCAAATAATGTGTTCAGTCAAAGTGGAAAGACTATTGGCAGCCGAAAATAAATTAACTAATTTCAAGATTAAAAGAATCAATGCCGAGAAATTAACAACCAGAACGAAATCACTGGTTGATTTCAAATCAGCTAAAAATTCCCTTAATTTCGGGGGAGGTTCCATACTTCACATATACCCCGAAAAGTGAGAAGAACCAGACCTTTTTGTCGAAGGGCTTGGACTGCGGAGAAGATATCGTCGATTTTCTCCAGGTGCTCAAGGAAGCAGCACCAGAAATTGAATTTATCTCCGTTAAAACATTCGCGACAAGAAGGTCGACGATAGAAAAAAAAGCATTTTATTTGGTGCAGATTTCAAATAAGAGCAGTCAAAGTGGTGAGGTGGGAACGCGTCCAGAAAAGAGAAGTCAATCAAAATTATCGGTGTCAATGATTTGGGTATTTGGCTGCCAACTGCGCCATGCATTATCGATGCATCAAATGCAAGGACGTGCATGCTCCCGGTGAGTGCAAATTGGCTCAGACGGAGCCAAAAGAGAAATACTGTGTTAACTGCAGTGTTTTTGGTCACCCGGCATCATATCGAGGATGCTCCCGACATCAAGAGCCAAGAGTAAAATTTGTCCGAAACCAAACACAACTACACCGCAGTGTTTTAGCTCCGAACTTCGTCAAGCCCGGAGTATAATTTGCACTCGTCGCTAGAGGACCAGCAGAAAATGCGGTAAATAATGTGTCTACCAGCAACTAAATTCTTTATTGGAGAGAATCTATAAACAAAATATGAAAATTAATCTTGTTTTTCATCGTTTAGGGGTTTCAAATGCCTCAAAATAATTTGTCATCCAGTCACATTCCCATGGATAGGATTCGTCTCATCTCGATCAACGTCAACTCCATTGTTACTATACATCGACGTGACTATCTCCTTGAATTCATTGTTAAGCAAAAGCCTGACATGCTTCTCACTGAAACCCACCTCAATTCATGGCACTCCATGACATTCAAGGATTTTGAATTTGTAAGAAACGATAAGGTTATAGGTAATGGGAGAGGTGGCACCGGGATATTGGTTCGAAGCTCCTATTGTTTCTAAAATATTGAAAAAGTCGAATTCAAAAGCTTTGAATCGCTTGAAGTGTCCGTTATGAAAATCTCACTGCCAGGTGGGGATAACCTCTTCGTTATGTCTACCTATGCAACTGGTCGAAATGTTCTCAAGTTCAAGGAGGAGCTCTATACCTTGTTTGAAATACTCGAATTGAACAGGCTGCATAATTATTATATTCTTGCTGGAGACCTGAACGTCAAGCATACATCATAGCTGACGCCACCAATAAACCAAGAGGTGTATTCCTGAAATCGTGGATAACAGAGAACAAAATTGAATACAGGTGCAATCTATATGGGTCGGAGTTCCCAACATACCCTAGGACAAATTCATATTTGAACCTATGCATTGCTGACGCAAGATTTGAATTCAGCTTTAATAGTCCGCAACGGAAACTGCAGGTGCTTCCTTACGATAGCGACCATAACGCAATCGTAATTGAAATCAATCATCAAAGGGATAATTTCTTCCTCATTCCAGTTCAACATGAAAATCATCGGTTGAGTTTCAAAAAAAAAAAAACGACTGGGGAAAGTTTCAAAAGAAGTTTAATCGAGAGTACCAAAAGCAATGTCCCCCTTCTGATGATGGCAACTCTTGCTCAATGGTTCCTAATGACAGGAATCTAACTAACGATGAAATAGATATCTGTTTGCCGAAGTTAGAGAATCCGGTCATACTTCAGGAGTGGGGTCAGTAATCAATGGGCGGAAAAATTGAGGGGTATTAGCCCACAGGACCCAGACGGCGTTTTCGCGAAAGTGAATAGCATATTCCGCAAGAAGTCTCGAGTGTAGGTATCGAATCTTGGTCACTAGTGATGAGATAAATCTTTTCGATAGGGGTGGTATCGAAATTGATAGTACGACTCCGGATAGAAATGGAAACAGGATTATATATGAAGGATTGGATAAACTTGCCCTGATTGGAACACATTTTGAATTGGTTCATCTATCAAACTCTGAGAGAGGGAATGAAATATTTTCAGAGGTCGTTGAAGTAAAATTTTCCGACTTCAAATCAAGCCTGAACGGCCAATCAATTCTTCATTTCGATGAAACATTAACATCTGACCTCATACCGAGCTTGAATCTTATTGATTATTTTGTCAGCTATGAAGACTTGTATTTCATTTTTCGCAGGGTAAACAACAAGAAATCATGTGGTACTGATGGTATTGCAAATGTAGTTCTCCGACATTTGCCGGAGGTTGCTATTAGGAATTATTGCATATTGTTCAACAACATGTTGAACAATTCATATTTCCCAAATGAGTGGAAAAAGGCTAAGGTATTTCCAATTTTGAAGAAAGGAAAAGAATCTTCATGCCCCAAAAGCTATCGCCCAATCAGCTTGCTGCCTAATATCAGCAAGGTGTTGAAGTGATACTCAACCGAGCATTAAACGCCCACATTGAGGAATATGAGTTGATGCCGAATTGCCAATTTGGTTTTCGTGCCAGGCATTCGACCACACATGCAATAACGAAAGGAACCTCAGATATCTGTTTGAAAATAAACAATAGAGAATGTGTTGGAGCGTGTCTCATTGATATGGAGAAAGCCTTCGATACGGTGTGGTTAGATGGACTAATTTTTAAACTCCTTCAGGACAGGTTTCCAGACATCTTGTCACCATGATGTGCCATATATTATACGGGAAATCATTTGGTGTTACTGATGGAAATCTGACGACAATGCGCGACTTCAAGGTCTTGAATGGTTTACATCAGGGAACAGTTACTGCTCCTCTGCTTTTCTCAATATTCATTCGCAAGCTATTGAACGGCTTCGAATTTAACGTCTCGGCAATGCGATCATTAGTAACGTTTGCTGATGATCTGATCATCTATACGGCAGACCGAAAAGCTACAATAGTTCAGAGCAATCTTCAAAAATGTTTAATGATGTGCAATCTACACTGACAATTGGCAAATGAAAATTAATGCGCAGAAGTGCGAAACAGTTTTGTTTCGGACAACGCTGCAGGTTGTCAGTCAAAGCCTGAAACGTAATTGGAAGGATTTCTACATCATGGCTGGCGAGGGTAGTTCAGAACGGGCTCTACAAAAATCCTGTGTTCGATACCTCGGTGTTCATCTCGATCAGTATCTGTACTATACTGAACATATCAAAATCAAGCTCAGTAAGGCACAAAAAGTACTCATGGTCCTACGAAGACTCTTTCATTCCAGATACATTGATCAAAAGGTCAAAATTATCTGTTACAAGACCTTGGTTAGACCAGTTTTGATATATGGATGTCAGATCTGGTAGATCCAGAGTGCTAGTACAATGGAAAAATTAAGAGTTTTCGACAGGAAATGTCTTCGTGCATGTACTGGTTTGTACAGAAAGTCTGAGACGGATTGGAAGCACTATATATCGAATAGAAGAATTTATCAAACTGCGAAAGTGACAAGAGTCGATATCTTCATATTGAAACTTCTTCGGAATCATATCGCAAGATCTGTAACTGTGAGTGAAAACCCTTGGGTTTTACAGCCTCGCTACTGGCTTCATTCCTCTAGAAGCATTCGTTTATTTGAACATGAATCGATATGTTTTTGATTCTGGCGGCATCCCAATTATACTATCACTATATAGACGGGCCACCGATAAGAAGATAAAATATCCTCCGAATTTAAGTTCACGAGACCAAAAATTCCAATGGAGATACTCATTTGCTAGATTCGTTGAAGCTGGTCGAGCTGAGGCGGAGCAATCTAGGTATTGGTGGCTGAATAACAATGTCTAAATTACTCGTGTTTATTTTCAGTTTATGTGTTTTTCGTTACTTAGTTTTTGAGTTTCAGTTCATTATTGCTACATTTAGTGGTGTTTTTTATTTGTGTTAAAAATTGAGGATAGATTAGATATATGTTATGTTTATTATATTAGGTTTAGAGATAAGGTTTGGAATATTGTGACGGCATTTTTTAGTATAAGATAAAGTTTTTCATTGAGTTTTATTAGAATTAGGTTATAACATATTAGGTGTAGGATTAAAGTTCACTGCTGTATTAAAATTATAAACGGTTGGTTTTTTCTCCTTGTTCTAAGCGAATCATAAAATATGGAATAATCTTAATTAATTTGAATTAGCTATGATTTTTTTTTTTGATCAAATGTGTTTCACTGATGACGTATAAATTTAGAGAGTCATTTGGGTCATTAAGTTTTTGTCTTGTTATTGTTTGGAATTTGCTTTTAAAATTTATAACGATGTGTATTGAATAAAGCGCTTTTGACTTTAACTCGCCGAATGAGGTCATCATGTTAGAATTGGAAAGTTCTTCAAAGCAAGACTTAGACAAAGCGATTGAACAGGACATTAGAACATTCAAAAAAGCAACGAGTAAATTAGTTTTTAAACCATTAAATAACGATAAATTTGATCTTAATAGTAAATTTACCTCTGATAATTTTTAAGGTGTTTGTAAAAGTTTTTTTGCAAAGACCTACTAGTTTCGCGACCTAACTTGTCCTTCCGTCTGTCCGTGCGTCACAGCAAGTTTCCTCAGAAACCATAAAATCTATAATGCTCAAATTTTGTGGAAAGTCAGAAATGATAGTCTCTCAAAAGTTCTGGTCTTACCAAAAATTTAAAAATATTTTAAGGGGGGTCCCCTTAATAACGAAGTAACCCTTAAAAATTTTTTTTAATCAAAGGTAGTCGAGTTGGGTATCAAATGCAAGGTCTTGATTAGAACTATAATAATCTGAAAGAAGAAGGTCATTCCATGCATCACGGGGTCCAGGGGGCGGCAAAATGTACCAAATGTACCCTTCGTGATTGGACTTCCTTGAGACAATGAAGACGACTCAAAGGATTCGAAACGCGTCTATCCACACAGCAAAGCAACGCCCGACGGATTTCTAGAAAAAAATGATTGGTTTTTTGAAAATTTTAAACAATTAAAACTTTCTGTAGGACCGCTTAAATATTGAATATCATTGGACTTAAAAAGTGACAATACAGTTTTATTGGGGGAATTGTAAAATTTGATGAATTAGAAAATTTTGACTTCTAAGGTATTTTTGTTATTGTGCTTATAAAGACCTTCCACTATAATTTTTTTCAGATTTTTCGGATCAAAGGTGGAATACTGATTTTCGTACAACTCCCATACCTTTGCACTTCACAAACTATAATACTGTTTGAAGATCTTTTTTGTAAAGCCCTGATCAAGACCCGTCATTTGACATCTCACATGATTATCTTTTTTAACGGCTCCCATCCGATAAATGGGGACCCCATTTTAAAACCGTTGAAAATTCTTTGATAGTCACACTATTAAGAAGTCATTACTTTTGATCTACCTACCAAGTTTGGTATCTGCAGTTCCTATAGTTTCGCAGAACAACAGCTGTGACACAATCAGCCGCACAGGTAAAATCGATTTCAAAAGGGTTTTGAAATTAGTACAAATCCCTGGAGATTGAAATTCCCTCAACATTCTCAATGCGTCTTCATATATAATAAACACTTTTAATTCTGTAGTCGATTAAATATGGAATGATCTATGGATCATATTTAGGAACGTAACAATCGAATACCTGAACGCTAGAAGAAATCATTTGCTCTTTTTACATTAGAAATTAAGCTCTCAAAAAACTTTCCTCCAACATTCATGTGAGTTACACGAGAGATGTAAAACATGAAAATCATGCAAATATGATTGCTCGTGACGAAAACTGATGTGGAGAAAGCTCGCTTTCTTTGTGATCGTGCAACTTCCTTTACGTGGTCCCCACATGTCTAACAATGGTAAAATCTCCGTGGGTAAAAAAATATTCGTGCGTTATACATCTTCATACTCTATATTCTATGGTTTCATGCTTATAGCTGCTTTAATTAGTAAAAAAAAAAACACTAGCACACGACGAACAGCTATGTCGAGATTAAAATAGGACTTCGTAAGTTGGTACAAATTCCTTAAAAAAGAGGACATTAACAAGAACTTGATAATTGAGTCAATCTGCCAACATAGCCAGGGTCATTATTTCCTCAAGGCAAGCAACCAAATGGGGCATTCTTCATTCTTTTTATTGGATTTTAGTTGATTGAAGTATCATAGTGTCACATGTTCAAAAATTCTCATGAGTTTTCGTTGTCCGCGCTTACATGAATTAGATCTTCCGAAATAATGATAACAAACACCTTGCAATAAATCTAAACAATTACATCATACAAAACAAATCATTTGCATTATTTGAAGAGATTTGCAGGTTTCGAATTATAGATCTTAGATATAGAAACATAGATCTAGGTGTTATACTGACTACACCAGCGCCTAGTGTACCGTTCTCGATGTGTAAACAAACCCTTATTTTTTCCAATACCACAAATCGGTAATGATTATTGTTAGCAATCCCTGCTTCTACTTTTCATTGCAACACCATCATAAATGTTCATGTTTTGGCACCTTAAATAGACAAAAAATACTTCCAAACAAGTCATTATCATTCATTTCGCGATTAGCTTAAGTTCATACAAACTTGAAACAATTGATAAGCTTCCTCCCTCCAACGAATAAGCATTCAATCAAATTACGAAATTGATCTTTTGTCTTCATTGAGCCATGAATGCGTTGTGTTGTTGCGTGTTGTACTTAACAGTAACCGCAACAAACCACGCACATTGAATTGTAGCAGTAGTAGTTCAAGTGAAGTAGCCATGAATGATTTCGTAAATTAAAATTGATAATAATTAAATGCCGCAATGCTTTCCACATTATTGTTCTTATCTATTTTGACGACTAGGCAGGCATGTCTTTGTGTTATTCACCTCTTGCCTGATTAAAACTTGGCTCTTGTCGTTCAGTGCTTTCGCAGTAGTTCTATGGTTAGCGAGCGATGACGAAGCCATCGCGGTTAGATATTGTGTCATGCATATCTGAATTCTATCACAACTTGAGTTTATTGTCATTGTCGTTGTGTTGTTGGTCTCTAATCAGTTTGTTGTAGGAGTCAAATGATAATTGTGGGTCGCCAAGTTCTACATTTTTCGCTTGTTATCAAGTTGAACGACTTTTGCGTTTTTTTCTTCTGATAAACGATTCAAATTCAATTGTTTGATGTTGATAAGTTGTTCAAATTAAAACAACGATGACGAATATAGAAAGTGAATTTTGCAATTGCATCAGCTTGTTTAATAGAAATCATAGAATTTGACCTATTTTTGATCAAACAATTTTTTTGAAGCATGAACTATTAAAGAGGTGTTTGTTTTGAAAACTAGTGTTTATTCGTGCTTAAATAGTAAGAATCAATTGAAAAAAAATTATGAACTTTATGTAAGAAGTTATTGCATAACGCCATATATGGCTTCTTATGAAGTCCAGCTATTTACTGTAAGTCCATATATGGCTTCGTATGCGTTTAAGAAAAATTTCATTTATATTTCATGAAATTCCTTAAATAATTGCGATGGTGAAATGACTTTGTCAGAACACCTTCTATATTATAAGGCCTCTGTACCGCATACATTCTAATAAAGAAAATTATATATAAAAAAAATCCTTAAACAATTGCTTTTATCGTTGACATAAGTAAACATTATTTTGAGAAATACTGGCATATTTGTGGGGTATTTTCCTTCCAAATAGGGGAATGTATCGACATGTCTTGATGTCTGGCAGAGCTCTTTCATGGTTTTTTTTTGTAGATCCTGGAGAAGGGCAGCTGGTGGGATTGGTACCTGGGCTCGATGTCGGTGTTCCAAGAATACTAAATTTATTTTTGGAATTCGCACTTTGCCCGATTTCCGCAAGTGCTCGGAACTGCAAATTTGAAATCGAACAAGGGCATTTATAGGCCTGAATTGATTAGCCAAAGCAACCAAGCATTGACAATGCACAAATCCACCATGTGAAAAAAATTCTCTTATACTACTGGCGAGAGCGCCAATGGATTCTGAAAGTAAATTGACATTTTCATTAGCAAACCATGTAACTAAACTCAGCTTTACATCGTCAACAACTGCTACTTTTTCCATGCTGCATGCTGCCATAACTTCACGAATATTAGTTTTCAATTGCTCAAGATTTTGAGGATTGTTCGCGTAAACATGATCTTTCGCATAGCCCCATAAAAAGAAATCCAAAGGTGTTAGGTCGCAGGATCTTGCGGGCCAATTGACATAACTCAATCTCGAAATTACGCGTCCTGGAAATTTCTCTTGCAAAAGTGCTCGATTAGCCTGTGTTGTGTGGCTTGTGGCTCCATCCTGTTGGAACCACATGTTCTCCAAATCATAATCTTCAATTTCCAAAAATAATCAGTTAACATCCGTCCATAGCGGTCAGAATTGACTGTAATGGCTCTTCCTTGATCGTTTTCAAAAAAATACGGGCCAATAACACCACCAGACCATAATGCACACCAAACAGTCACTTTTTCCGGATGCGAAGGCCTTTTGCGATCACTTGAGGATTTTGAGAGCCCCATATGCGGCAATTCTGTTTATTTACGTAACCACTGAGCGAAAAATGAGCCTCATCACTAAAGAAAATTTTGTTCGAAAAATCGTTATCAATGGCTTGTTGTTCAATCACCCAATTTGCATACATTCTGCGTTGTGTATGGTCTTGAGACTTAAGTTCTTGAGTGAGTTGGATTTTGTATGGATGGAGATGCAAATCCAAATGCAAAATCCGCCACAATGAGCCGTAAGACAAGCCCAAATGTTGAGCACGTCGAGGAATCGACAAATTCGGGTCTTCCTCCACACTTTGAGCAACGATAGCGATATTTTCAGCAGAACGAATGTTGTGATGATGTACAGGCCTTGCAATATCAATAATCGATCCAGTTTTCAAATTTTCTCACTGTGCTCGAAATTGTTTGCTGTGTATGTCGATTATGTCGACCGTAATCGGCTCGTAAAGCCCTAAATGTTGGTACAGCAGAATCACCATTTTTATAGTAAAATTTAATAATTTTAACGCGTTGTTCGACTGTTAAACGATCCATATTTCTAAATGGCAAACCTTCAACTAAAAAAAAACACGGTTTGGATGACATTTAATTCTGACAGATGTCAAATGGCAGGGCTATACTTTCCTACCACGAAATGGATAACCCTGTACAAAGTGGTTTCCAAAATAGCTGAGACTGAGCTAAAATAGAAACGACAGGGACTTTGTTCTGATAAATTCGAGTTTATTTATTCAAAATAGACTCCTCCGGCCTCGATACACTGTTTTGCGCGATTCAAAAGCTTTTCGAAAGAGTGTTTTAGGTAATTGACCGGAGTGTCCTTTAGGATGTCGGTACAAGCCTTTTGGATGCCTTATATGGACGGAAAGCGTTTTCCGAATGGGTAGAAGTCACAGGGAGCCACATCAGGCGAATATGGTGGGTGATTGATGTTTAAAATGCGATTTCTAGTAAAAAAATCTGGCCACCAAAAAAAATTTTTATGACAAAAGTCTCGTTTATTTTGGAACACACCTTAACAGACCTTTCGTAAGCCCAAAATATCGGTTAAAATGCGATAAATCGATGTTTTGGAGATATTCAACTCCGATCCCATGAATTTCAACGATCATTTCGGCTCATTTTTGATAAATTCACGTACAATTTCGATGGAGTTTTCGGTGATCACTGGTTTTGGGCAATATGAAATTGATTTTTTTTTATTATAAAAAAATTGAAACAGAAAACAACAAGATAGACTTCAGCAAAACAAAAATAAAATACGATAGTTATTCAGTCAAATCAATGTGATCTTCGCACAGTTTTTCAAAGCGGGGAATAAGACGACACTGCTACTCTCATATCTTGCTCATCATTGATTCTTGAGAGATATTTAGTCTATTTCAGCTACAGCTGAAAATCCAGCTTCACATAAATAGGATGTTGCAAACGGAATGAAAATTCTCTAAGCTTTTGAAGTTAAATTTGGATATTCATTTTCAATCGATAACCAAAACTCCACCAAATCGGAATTGGTGAATCTAGTTTTAAGGCTGCTGTCGCAAGAGATTTTAATGAGACTCTCTTCATCTTGTGATGTGAATCCTGGTGGAGTTTGTACGTGGAAAGGGTTTTGGATCCACGCAAATTTTCGGACATCATCATGTGCAAAGCACTTCGAAAACCATTCGGTGAGCTTCGATAGATGTTCCGTGAAAAGGACCCTCCGGTCTTGTGAGACAACCAGTTTATTAAATGCCGCATATTTATACAATTGCGGGAAGCAATCTTGACCGCTGCCTTCATTTATTTTTTTTTATCCACAACTGCAGTTTCTTTCTAAACGTCGCAATCTTCTCCGATAGTTTCAGAATCTGCGTGTTGTTGCCTTGCAAAGCCAAATTCAATTTATTTAGTTTTTCAAATATAAATCTGGCTCAGTAAAATATTTGGCGTTTCCATGACGTTCTAACAGGCCAATTGAAAAGCTCCCGGTCCAATGGGGCCGTTTTTTAACGATTTCATCCTTTAAACGATCCAATAACGCTATATAATAATCGCATGTGATGGTCTGGCCCTTTTGAAGGGGATCAATGAATATTACACCTTGCGCATCCCAGAATACTGATGCCATATCCTTGCCAACTGACTGTTGTGTTTTTCCTCGCTTTGGATTCGGTTCATCGTGTGCAGTCCACTCAGCTGACTGTCGGTTGGACCCCGGAGTGAAATGATGGAGCCATGTTTCATAGTCACATATCGACGCAAAAGTTCAGATTTATTATGCTTAAACACTGCTCAGGATCCTTAACACGTTGTTTCTTTTGATCGATTGTGAGCTCGCGCGGCACCCATTTTCCACACAGCTTTCTCATGTACAAATATTCGTGAATGATATGATGTAAGCGTTCAGATGATATCTTCACAATGTCTGCTATCTCGATCAACTTCACTTTACGGTCATTCAAAATTATTTTGCGAACTTTTTGATGTTTTCGTCGGTGACAGCCTCTTTTGGGCGTCCACTGCGTTCGCAGTCTTCGGTGCTCATTTCACCACGTTTAAACTTAGCATACCAATCAATAATGGTAGATTTTCCTGGTGCAGACCACGGAAACAAGATTTTGCTTCAACTGTATTTTTTTCCTTCAAAAAGCAATATTTTATCAGCACACGAAATTCTTTTTTTACCATCTTTTTTTCAAATAACAAAAGTAGCTACACTCACAACGCAATATCTCACAAACTAATGGTCGGACTGCTGTCAAATTTTGACACGTATCGTTTGAAGGTTGGTACTAACTAAAAATCATATGGATTTAATACTAGCATCGCCTTCTGTGTATCACATCGGGGACTTTTCAATTGGCCTGTTAGCTATAAAAAAGTGCGAATTTCTTCTCGTAATTTAAACACACGAAATAAGACATTTCCACGTGAAATCCATCGTAAATTACAATAATACAGCAGGGCCATATGTTCAGCTTCCATATCTTTACATAGTTTTTTAGAAAGTCTGGCCTTTAGAGCCCTAGGTTTTATGTAGTTTACTGTACCAGTTACACATTCCAGTACTTGGTTCAATTTAGAGCTCATTGATTTCGATGCAAGAGCTTCCCTATGGATGATGCAATGAGTCCATATAGCATTCGGTGCTTTTTTACGAATAAGCGATTGTATTCCCCACACCTGCCAGACATGGATCGAGCATCATCAGTACATGCACCGATACACTTTTCCCAATCCAAACCATTTCTGAAATAAACTTGTCAAGAATTTCAAACAAGTCTTGGGCCTTCGTACTTTCGGTAATGCTTTTGCAGAATAAAAGGTCTTCGACAATAATATCCTTAGCCTCTTAGCACTTAGCAAATAAGATGTGCATCATTATTACTGTCAGTAGCCTTATCAAGTTGCAAACCTAAATCCTTGCTTTTCATTTTTTCTATTAATTGGTAATTGAGATCCTCAGCTATGTCATGGATTCTTCGGCTGATAGTATTGTTAGGTAAGGGTACCTTGGAAATTAATTTTTCTGCCGATTCTCCCACCATAATATTCACCATGTCGAAAGCAGCCGGTAGAATAAGCTCTTTTGCAATAGTATGAAGTTTTTGCATTTTGTCACCCTGTATGCCACCTTAAATGATGCTAACAGTGCATTGTTATGTACCGCCGATTGCTGCGTGAATACTTTTTTTGTTTGAATTTAGTAATTTGCGGTGAAAAAAATCACTTGATTTTTCAGCCATAGTTGGATGAATTGTGTCGAGATGTCGCTTTAACTCAGTTGGAAGTATACCTTCGGATGATAGTATTTTCAAACAAAGCCTGCTACCGAAGATATTCGAATATCTTTTTAAAGTTAGGTTGTGATAGTACGACGTCTTTGGATTTAGAGTTTTCCTTAACTTCAGAAATGTGTCCATTGCTGGTTTGTTTAAATTGATTGGTGTGTTTTTTTAAATATGCTTGGACACTCGTCCATCCTCCCTTCTTAAAAGGGATGTCAGGGGCTTTCCAACCTTTGCTTAACCGCGAACAAAGCGACGATAATACCCTGGCATTCCAAGGAAGGATCTGAGGTCTTTCAAGGTTTTTGGTGGTGAAAAGGCAGCAATTGCTTCGACTTTCTTCGGGTTTGTTTTGATACCGTGGGCACTGACTATAAAGCCCAAGAATTCGCGGTCCCTTTTCAAAAACTCGCACTTATCTGGTTGTATTGTCATGTTCGCCTTTTCAAGTGTTTTGAGCACTATTTCCATATGTTTGAAGTATTCGGCCTCAGCCTTGCCAAAGATGATAATGCCATCTATAGACACGTAGCACCGTAACCCGATGTGCTCACGCAGGATGTCATCTAAGGCACGCTGAAATATAGAGGGTGCATTTTTGAGCCCAAATGGTAGTCGAAGGAATTCGAATTTGCCATTATTTATGGAGAAGGCGGTTTTCTCGATGACCCTTTCCATTTGAGGAATCTGATGGAATCGACTCTTTAAATCGACGATGGAAAAGAACTTGTTTTACCTCGGGTATAGGACACCTGTCCGGAATCATGACGGAGTTCAGTTTCCGATAGTCAATGACCATCCGAAACTTCTTTTCTTGGGAAGAATCCAATTTTTTTGGAACAATCCACACAGGCGAGTTGTGTCGCGATCTTGATGGTCTAATGATGCCATTTTCTATCAATTTTTAACTTCCTTCTCAACTTAACTTTTGAGGGCTACCGGGTAAGGATAAGATTTACTGTATACGAGGTCGTTTGTAGTTGTACGAATTTCCCCTCATACTGTTGTTGTGTAAGTAAGCCTCGCGTTCGGTTCTGAGAACAAGTTGATACACTTGTTCAAAATTGCAGTAAGTTGTTTCTTTTGAGGCTCAGATAGATGGCCTGTATTTATATCAAGTTTATGAACGGATTATTAAGGGTATTGCTTCAATACAAGTTGTATTCCAGGGTTGATGGTCATGAAGCTACCCCTTGTATGAATAATTGCATCCATAGCCTTTAGGGAGTCATTTTCGATTATTCTGGTAAATGTCTTAAGGCTTGGTAAAAGGAAGAATTTTAATTTTCCGATATTCGTTCGGAACAAATCAATGAATGCATGATGTGCAATATTGACCGCTCCACCCATGGAGTTTCTTCTAAATGGCGCATCGTTTTTCAGAGGGGTTTTAATGTAACGGGGTTGTACGTAATTCTTATTGGAACCTGTGTCTATAAGAAATTTCAATGTTTCACCGCTCTTCGCTATCACTTCGACATATGGAAGCGACGAGCTGTTTAATCTAAAAATGGATGTAGTCTTTGTTCTCATTAGTTTCCTCCGTCTCTGTGTTGTCGTCTCGTAAGTCTATTGAAAAGGGCTCTGTGTCTTCTTCAGCCAGGAAATCAGCCAGCTCATGCTGTTCCAGCTCTTACTGGAAGTGATCCATGGTCTCATTCAATGTTTCCGGCTGTATGTTATTGTTTTGAGTAAGATAAAGACGTTGCTGTTTATATTCGTGCGTCTGTTCGCGATGCTGAAGTCTCTTTCGGGCGTATGGAAGTCTTGAGCTTGGTCTGTTTTGGTAGTTGACAGCATGTGTTTTCATGGATTGATCAATGTCCATAGGTTCCATCGTCGTGGCTTGAGTGGCAATGGTGGCTGGTTTGGATATTGGTATTGTAATCTTGGTTGGCTAAATCGCAGAAACTGCGGTGCGGTTGGATTGTTTACGAGTTCAGGGTAAAAGTTGAGTCTAGTATATTATTATTTTGCATCGATAACCGTGTTTGGTCCAAATGATTTTTCTTCGGCGGGAGAGGTGTTGCAGCTGTAGTGTAATTTTTGCGTACACTAATTTGAGAGTTATTAGCGTGTTGCGCCATATTCTCCAATTTAAGGCATAGATAGAAGGCCTGCGGTAGATCAGCTGGTTCGCGTATACTTAAAGAGTCTGATGAGGTCCCTCGATAGACCCCTGATAAAAGTATCGAGAGCCTTGTCACGATAGCATTGAGTCATGTTGCGAGTCATGCTTCGTAACATTTCTGGAACGCTTCGACTGGGATGTCCGCAAGTACCCTCGTCACGATCGCCAGGATGTCCGTAATCGCCTCAAAGTTGGTTCTTTTGACCACCGATTTTGTTCTAGGGAACAAAAAAAATCACACGGTTGCCATCGGGTGAATAAGGCGGCTGTTGCAACACGGCGATCCCTTTAGAGGCCAAATACTGGGACACGTTGAGGGCTCCTCAGAAAGGCTCTCATTACTTAATTGTCACATCTCGTATTCATTGATTCTTGATTCATGGTGATCGATGATAATCTATTAAGTATGAAGAATATATGACGATACACTAGTAGTACTCGAGTGTACCAAGATCCCTTTTATCTGCGTAGTGCAGATTGAGGGACTTGGATATTTTATCCCAATTGAGAGGTGTATTATAGGACTCCAAGGTGGACAAAATTCCGTAATACTTAGGAGTCCTTTGAGGTGCTCGTTATCTTAAGTATTCTTTCTACGCTCTTTTTCCACGAACCAAATTCAACTGGATTGCCTGAAAAGTTTCTAAAGCTTTTCACCACATCAGGAATCTGATCCATATCAGATAAATTCCTGTCATGGCCGGCGTTTATGCTTACGTACACTTCATTATTACTATCGGATGAAGGATTCATTAGCTCGTGAAAGATTTGTCTCCCTTGCGTTTGAAGGAATTGTAACACCATTCGGCTGATCATTTCGGTCAATTCATTTTGAGGAGAACTTGAATTCATCGCGCCGGTGGATGGTGTATTCCGAGGATCTTCACCGTTATCGGGTGGTGGGGGAAACAATAGGATTGGAGGGCGAATAAGATTGTCGGTGCTCGACATTGCAGACTCAAAAATTGCGAAAAATCAACTATGGTTCCTTCCTTAAAGAAACTTCACACTTAGCAATCGTGAGGAGATAATAGTAACAGACACAACGAAATGATGGAAAATGAAGAATCTATCCTCACAACACTGACCTTTGCATGCAAGAACTGACGTTCACAGCAATTAATCAATCAATCAATTAATTTTTCATAAACACTGATCCTCGCGACAACCACAAATGTTGATCCTTACATCAATTTTCACTTTAAAAATTCACTTCTTTCTCCTTTATCACTTCCACTTACAAAATATGGTTTTTCAATAAGAAATACATAGGAAATATAATAATATTATGATTAGTGAAACCAATAAGGATATTCTCAGTTTCTTATTATTTTCCTTCTATATTAATTCATATATGGTTACAAGTTCATTACTCATGTACTTTACATTACACTACGAACGAAATAATTTGCACTTTAATTTGGATGCATTTATTAACTTGAAAAATAGATGCGTTGCGTTATCGTCTCTGAAATAAAAAAATGTATATTTATTTTCTTCAATTATTCATTCAGCATAAAAAATATTTTCTCCAGTCTGCTCTAAATTTTGATATTCTTTTACTTACAACAGGAGTGAATAATTGCTCATTTGCCTCTGCTTGTAGCTGTGTTGTAAAGTGGGTTTTCATATGGCTTGCATTCCTTTTTGCTAGGCTTGGTTATCCACGAAGCTACTAAGTGGCCGTGCAGATTTGTGGGCGATCTTCGGGGCTTGGTTGCTGTCTCGGAAATTCCTGTCGATTGGTTATCTCGGCTCTGATTTCTAGCAGAATTGTTCATCTTGCTTTACGCACTTTTGGTTGACGCGTCGATTCACTTTTAACTTTACATTAATTTACTCTTAATTGTCACAGATTTTTACAATTTGCTACTCGTGAAGAAGTGGATCACACGCCAGTCTCAACAGTGTGTTAAGACCTGTTATGGCTTATTTATAAAAAAATAATTTTTACAAATTGATCTATTCACTTATATTCGCGCACAGCCCCACGTTGGGTGCCAGTTAAAAATTTATTTATACCTTTAACAAAAAAATTATTAATTGCGATTGGGCAGAGGTTCTCCGTTCGCGATCAAGTTCACAAAACACAGCACATCTTATTCTAATTCATATTTAAATGTAATTACTGCTTTATTCGCAATTGCTGGCGTTTCCAGACGCGTGGTAAATTTGTTACCGGTTACGCGTGGTAAATTTGTTTACCGGTTACCGGTTCAGCAATTCTGCATTCTCAAATACTGGGTGATGGTATTTTGCTGACATAGTGTCTGGTACGAGTTAACTTATTACCACTGCACATTGCTTTATGCACTAATTCTTGTCTTTGTTGGCACTTTCCACTCGCAGTGTCACTAAAAAAGGCCACAGTGGCGGACTGAAATCCAATCCTGCAATAGTGAAATTCATTATCCATAGATAAATACGAGGGTCATTCAACAAGTACTTAGCCTATAGAAGAAAAACGAAAATTTTCGAAAGGTGGCAATTTATTTTTCCACATAATCTCCTTCAAGCTCGATACACTTGGCCCAGCGATGCTCTGACTTTTTCAACCCGTCCAAAAAATACATTTTCTCAAGGGCTGCAAAGTGGGCCTACGTGGCGGCGATGAACTCATCATTCGACCCAAATCTATTCCCGGCGAGTGATTTTTTCAGGTTTGGAAACAAAAAGTAGTCACAGGAGGCCAAATCTGGAGAGTATGGTTGATGGGGCAGCAATTCGTAGCGCAATTCGACCAATTTGGCCATGGCGACGGCGGAGGTGTGAGCCGGCGCCAATGACACATAAATAAATGAACGAGCAACGAGAATCTGTGAACTCGTCCATGTGGGAATTTACCACATAAATAAGTTATAAATAACTTACGCTCTCGAAACTATATAATTCCCTCTACTTCTCCTTCCCCTTTGTTTCTAGATAGGTTTTTCTTTCCTCTCTTCCGAAAGTCACTTCCCCCACTGACACCCGCGCACACCGACAAAAATTCATTTCACGTGCACACGATCGCGCCTTCGTTATCATTCGTAAAACAGTTTGAGTACAACACAACAAACGACTCTCACAGAAAACTCGAATGTCAAAGCAAAAGAAATTCGTGAGGCGCAAAACAGGGGAGAAAACTCATATTTCAAAGCCGATGGAAAATTCGTACTTTTTTAATAAAAACAGTGAACTAAAGTGCCGATTTCGTACACGCGATCTACAAAATTATAAACTTTATAAACGTGAAGGTGTTTTGGAGTGAATTAAGTGAAAAAACAACAGCTTATAAGTTCAAACCTCAACTTCACACAACTTTAGCGAAGGTTGCTAATTGCTTCGGCTCTCACGACCGGTGGCGGATCCAGTACTATCTATATCTATGGCCGGCGCGTTGTCGTGGTGGAACAGCACTTTTTTTTTTCACCAAGCGGGGCCGCTTTTCCTTCAATTCGACGTAAAATCGGCCCAATAAGTCTGCATAGTAGCGCCCCGTGATTGCTTTACTCTTCTCGAGGTAATCGATTTGGATCACACCTTGTGAATCCCAGAAAACGGTGGCCATCACCTTTCCGGCCGATCGAACAGTCTTCTCCTTCTTCGGAGCACGTTCGCCGGGTGAAGTCCACTGTTTCGACTGTTCCTTGGTCTCTGGTGTGTACCAGTGAATCCATGTTTCGTCGACGGTCACAAAACGACGAAAGAACTCCGCCGAATTGCGCTGAAACAGCTCCAAACACGTCGCCTATGTCGTCTCACGGTTGCGTTTGTTTTTCGGTGTGAGCAAACGCGGCACCCATCGCGCCGACAGCTTTCTCATGCCCAGTTCTTCGTGTAGAATATGATGCACCGTTCCTTCTACGATGCCCACAGTCTCAGCTATCTCGCGAACCTTCAATCGACGGTCTGCCAACACTAGATCGTGGATTTTTTTAACGTTTTCCTCCGTAGCAGCCGTTTTCGGGGCACCTGGGCGTGGCTGAACAAAAACTGACGTGCGGCCACGAACAAACTCGTTGAACCAATTCTTGACGGTCGCCATCGAAGGAAAAGAGTCGCCGTACACAGCATCCAAGCAACCTTTGATTTTGCTGCTTTCCCTTCCAAAAACAAGAATCTTATCATTGAACGATATTGTTCTTTTTCCATTTTTGTACAACCGACCAACACGCTCGCTTCCAAAAGCTATCAAAACGAAACTAATGAAGGGAATTGACTGAAACTTTGACAGTAGGCTACTAAAAGACTGTACTGCACGATGTTAAAACTCTTTTGTAATAGCAGCGCCATCGGGCGGTGAGGCTAAGTACTTGTTGAATGACCCTCGTAAATAACGTTCCGTTTCACGATGACAAGCTGCTTCTAATGTATTTTTTTAGGCCGGCTTCTTCTTTAAGCTATGAAGCAAATAACAAAGTTTTGTTCCATATATATCTTCGTGTGCGGTAAGGGGTTAATTTTTCCTAATTTATAGAAAATCATTCCATGAAAGCAACAAAGCTGAGAAGAATTAATCCTGCCATTTAAAATGCATGAACTCATTCCGCAAATTCGCACAAAGAAGTAACTCAATATGTTGCATTCCCTATATTCATGAATTTCCATCACACACTGTCTACGCCTTCGTGAATTCATCAGCATCGCAAAAAGAAGTCAAACTCAGTCAGTCGTACAGATTTAATGTATTCCAGGTCAATATGTGCGTACTTAGACGCAATTCAGTGGAATTTCCGTTATGTTTTTCGCAGTCAACTCCATTGTAGGTGTTCACCTGATTTACCAATTTCGCTAAAATATCAGACAATAGCGCAAACCAGCGTATCCTCCATACATGGCGCACACATGTGATTCACACCAACGACAATATTTGATTTGTTATTTTTCAGTTTTGCGCTATTTCTTTCTACTTAGCGCGCAGATGTCCATCCATCTTGCCTACCTTTGGGGAAGAAGTTGAGATGTGGAATCGATCGTCGTAACAGCATGTGTTTGGTTCGGGCTCGATTGCACAGAATCCCATCAAGATCAAGATCCAGTCGAGAAACTCAGGTAGAGAAGCCTCTGGACAAGTTTAAGGTCATCGGCCGCATTTTCTTCGTTTCCTATCTTGATCTTTGGACATTTCAATTCTTTTTGTAGCCACAGCACTATGACCATGTTGTTGGGCGATGGTGATCATCGTAAAATTAGATATCAAATTATACGTAGCTGCACACAACGCCAACTTGGGCCATGGAAGCTGCAGGTTGATATTCAAATCTGTTCTAGCGGGAAATAGTGAAATGTGTCCGTTATAATTGATATATTGATCAGTTATGTTAATGCATATGACATCGCGATGTTTTTGATAGTGGTAGTAATTTAGTTAAAATTAATAACAGCACTTTAGAAAGAACTATCAGAAGTTTTTTATCGCTATTAAATACTGTCGAAAATCTTCAATGGAAAAAATTAACAAATAAATAAATTGAAACTTAATAAATTTATTGGAAAATTTATTATTCTTCTCTTCATATGCATCCTTAACCTATTCTAAATAAACCTCTCGATCGATTTTTCACGTTTCTAAGCCTTCACACTTGACTTCAATAAAAATAAGAAATTTTGTTATTTTATTTGTCTTCTCTTCTTCACCTTGTTAATCTTTTCGAGAGTATTCACTTGCTTTGATTGTTGCTTGTAGCATTACAAATTCGATGTGTTCGATTCGTTTCTAATTTCGCCCTTGATACGTTAACTTCAATGCTTTTCGGCACGCGGACTGAATCCGCTGCAAGAAGTGCTGCGCGTCAATGAAGTGTGCGAAATTACACCAGATCAGCCATGCAAATTGCCACTTCAACAATGTATAATTAATGAGTTGAATTATTTCATTCACATTTCGGATTGGCCACAAGTGAAGTGTCTTTGGCCTTATCCATTATTAAGCGCTAATCATATTTAGACAACATGAATACTCTCCAGTGTAAGACATAATCTCAAGGTGAATAACGTGAAATGAAATTGGATTAAAGTATGAAAGATTTATTGGCAACCAATCGGTTGAGAAGTACGAGTATACGAAAAGTCTCGACTCTTCAATGGAATTGTTTCGTAAAAAAACTTTCATTTCTAATCACTGACCTGTAAACATTCATCCTAAAGTTCCTTGAATCACTCCAGTTCAGTTTGAAGCTTTGGCGAAGGTTACCTGCTTTTACTTCTCGAGAAGTCCTTCCAAGTATTTTAAGTTGGATTTTTCTGCCTACTCAAGGAGCTACTCGTGTTGAACTCGACTTCATTACACTTGTTACACATTTAATAAGCAGCAATCAGTTTCCTCATTGAGGTCATCATCGTCGTCATGGCATAACGACAACAGCAACGACTCGCCGACGACCTCATGTGAACTCTTCTTAATCAGTGTATGTTTGAGCGACCTATAACCGTCAGATTCGTTGTGTGCAGTGTCTAAATGGTGCCTCCTTAATCTCGGGTGGGCGTAGGGATTCAAGTAAAAGTTGTTGACTTAATTAGATTTTCGTTGCGACTAATGACTCGCCATCGTTTCACGGAAAATACATGACTTAATGTGACGGGATTGTCTTGCCCGGAAATCCAATAAAGTAAAGGCGATGTGATGATAGATTGGTAAAATGTAGAAAATGTCAAAAATTAAAGTTTTTATGAACGGAACGATGTATTTTTGTACACATGTAGATTTTGAATTTTCTCTATCTTGCTTTTTTTTCCAGCAGACTTGATATACAACCGCTTCCAAATGTGAAACGAATTTTAAAAAGATCTGCTAATTTCGCGTCCTATCTACCCATGCATCACAGCAAGTTTTCTCAAAAACTATTGTAGTTTATAACGAAGTATTCAAAGTACATAAAGGACAGAAGCGATGGAATGCTGCTTCGGCGAGCTAATGATGGGAACTCAGCTGACATGGTCTAGGGACGCATACATGTGCTAGCTATCTGCGGCGTTATCGGGTGGGTTCTTTCCCCCAGCACCAAGTCCACTACAAAATTTCATACATGAACGATTTAACTGATTGCATTTATCAGACTAGATAAGAAAGGCCAGAGCTAAACGATGCTGTATATATTCCGACTGACTTAATTTGACTACGCGGGCGAAAGAGGCTATGGCCCGCGACAAGACGTGGAGTATTCTCATAGGATTGGTGCACCCTTGCACCCCTCTCAGTCGGACCTAAGGTCGCGATGGTACGACTCCTTATTCAAGGACCCTCTATCCTGGCAAAAGGCCCTAGAACGGCAAAAGAACCACAGCTCAATGGTTGGGTGAGTGAATGGGACTGGCCAACGCTGCGGGTCTTATACCCGCTGTGGCATTGGAAATAAGAAGATCAGAGCTTTTTAGTTTAAACGTCATGACTTTATTCATTGCAGTAATCATTAACAAGATACAACATTTTCAAAATCGGGCCTGATCTGCCATTCGCTTATTGATGTAGAATATAATTGGTATTATTCGTAAGAAGAAAAACGTATTTCTTACTGAATTTAAATAGTGATTATTAAGATTAGGAAGTTAAAGCAAAAAACAAAAGGCAGTCATTGAAGATTTCTCACAGAAGCGAAAACTTAAAACCATGAAATGACTGTATTTCTGTAAAAGCCAGCCACAAACCGCTATTCAACATCCTCTCTTCACCATCTGCTGTCAACCTTCATCAGGAAACATCAACCGTTATTAGCCGTCATACGGAATCATCCATCCTTTTCGAACATCATCCGCAATCTTCAGCATTCATAAGCTATCACAAATCATCATTAGCCATCATTGACAATTTTCAGTCATTATAAGCCATAATCCAATATGAGCCACTATCCGCCATTATCAGCTATCATACTAAATCGTTCGCCTTCATCTACCATCCTCTGCAATCATCAGCCATCATTACCCATTATCCGCTATCACCCGGCATCATCGTCGTCATGAGACATCATTAGTCATTACCAGCCATCATTTAGCATCATTCGCCTTTATTCTTTACCAATCGCCATCATCAGCTATCGTCCACCATCATCGGCTTTTATCAACCATCACCCGGCATTATTCACTCTCATCGGCCATAATCCGTCATCATAAGCCAAAGTTCGTCATTGTACGTCATCATGAACTATCATCAACTATCAACTACTATAATCAGCCATCATTCTCACATACGTTATCAGCCGCCATCATCAACGATCATCCGGCATCATTCGCCTTTATCCTTGGTCTTCTTGCATTATCAGCTATCACTCGGCATTGCTTGGCATCATTCGGCCATGAGACGCCGTCATGAGCTATCATCAATATTCATCTACCATTATCATCTCCTGTCATCATTCATCACCCGGCATCATTCGCCCTCATCAAAAATCATCCGTCTCGCCATCATAAACCATTATCAGCCATCATCCAGCTTCTTCTATCATAATTTTCGATCATTCGCCATCGTCAACGATCATTAATCAAAACAAGCCATAATCTGACCTCATACGGTATCATACGTCATCATCAGCCTTCGACCGCTATCATATGGCATCATTTGTCATGATCCGTCATTGTTTAACATCATCAGCTATCGTTTGTCTTCATCCGTCGTCGTCATTCATCATCTACGACCCCAATGCTATCATTACCCATAATCATAAGCACTTAGCCGTCGTCTTTAGCCCTTATCATTCGGCATCGCCAAACATAATCCGTCATCATCCACTCTCATCCTTTATCGCCATCTATTATCAGGAATCATCCACCATTAGGCGTAATCACCCATTCGGCATCATCCGTGATTAACCGCTATCATGACCCGTCCTCAGACGTCATTGTCTTTCATCATCATTCGGTAGCATACGGTATCTTCTGCCTTTCCACCATAATCCGGCATCATTCGCCCTTATTCGCTATAATCATCACCCATCATTCGTTATCATTCAGCAACATACGCTAGCATCAGCGATCATCCACCATCATTCGGCATCACACTGTGTCATCCGCCCTAATGCGCCATCATCCATCATCAGTCATCTTCCGGCATCATAAGTCCTAATAGCGTATCATAATCCATCACCCGTCACCATACACCACCATGAACAATAATCACGTTCCATTATGAGCCATCGTGCGCAATAATCCACTATCATCAATAATAACCAGTCATGATCTGGCATCATTCGTCATGATCCGCCTTCGTTCAACATTATCATTCGCTTTCACTCGTCGTTGTCATCTATCATCATCCATCATCATACGCCATCATGATTAATTATCAGCTCTAATCTATCTTCATCAGCCATCATCCATCCTCATCCACCATTACCCGTCATCATCAGCCATCATTAGCTCTCATCAGCCATCATCCATCCTCATCCACCATACCCACCATCAGCCATCATCAGCTCTCATCAGCCATCATCCATGGCTCTCACCCGTTGTGGTCATCTTTCACCAGCCATTATCTGTCATCATTCGTCATCACAGACCATCATGAGCCGGATCATCTATCAACCAGCATCATTTGTCTTCATCCACCATAATCTGCCATAATTTATCAGCATCAGCTATCGATAATCAGCCAATATTCGATGTCATCCGGCATCATCCGCCCTTCCAGCATCATCAGCCAACAGCTGGGATCATCCGTTGTCATTCATCAAACACCACCATAAGCCATCATTCGTCTGCATTCCCCATCATCCGTTACCATTAGCCACGAGCTGGTATCATTCGTAATCATCCGGCATCATCGGACATCATCCATCCTGATACGTTATCATCAGGCCGCATCCACCATCATCAGCTAACATCCGTTTTCCGCAATAATTCATTGCCCAGCATAATCTGCGGCTGCATCGTCTGCCAAGTATGATCCATTATTGTTCATGCTCGCTCCTTAAACTGCTCTGCCTTCTTGTTACGTGATGCGATCTCGTAATATTTTACACATACAAAAACTATCTAATTTTCCTACATGAGTTTTCACTATTTGTGATTATCGTGTCGCTGTCTGCCTGCTCCCTAACCGGTATCGGTAGTGTGACGCAAACTCATAGATTTTACCCCATCCAGAAATTTTATATAGGGCGAATGCTTATAGAAGTTTTCAGTTCAACATGAACGATTAACGTCGAACCATCATGCAGTCGCTCATGTTCATCAACGACCTACCAAGCTTCGACAATCGTCGTCGCTTCAATACATCGGTGGCGTCGCTGCTACGACCAAGGACTAATGTTCACCCATCGACAATGACCCGCTATCGCCAATCGCATTCATTTTGAATCTGCAGAATCAGTCCAAGCGCCTAGCAACGGAGGGAACACCTGCCCGACCCTCATGCATTATTTCTCATCACAATCCATCGTATGGCCACCATTCGCCACCACCAGACATGCATACTAGGCAACCACCACTGCTAGTTTCCCAATAAGCTACCTTACTATCGTTAAAGACACTCCGTCTTTAGTGGAAATTTCAACTGGACAGAAAATAAATGAAAAGTAATTCCCTTTAATTCCATTATAATTTTATTAGTTTTCGTATACGTTATCTACTTGAGGACTTCTTCAGTACTACTAAATTTACATTGTATAAGCGCTACTATTTAACCTAATAGACTTTCATTGATCTCTAATTAACTTCAAACCTAACTTATTACCTAATCACAAGAAAAAATTGTGGTAAATGATGCGCAAACCAATGAATTCATTTTATATGCCCAGCATCAATTAAAGTCCCTCTGACTTGGTATGATTCATTCTGTTCTCATTTGATTAAAAAAAGATTTATTTCAACTGATGTAAACCTTTGTTTGCACAATTTTATTTATTTTCACTGAGATTAAAATCTTTTAGAAATGTTCCTAAAACAAAATTTGGTTGATTTCTTCGAAAAAGCCTCGTTAAGTATCTACTCACACGCGCGTACTTATTCTTCGCCACTCATCATCACCATTAGCTGCGTAACCTGGTGAACAGGCCAAAAAAGAAATGATGTCATCATCATTTTATGCTCACTTCCACTGAACATTACTGGTCGTTATTTTGTCCATTATCATGCCAAGTATGTAACAAACATTGGCAAACTTGCAAGATATGTGGTAAACAATTCAATATACTCATTCAGTTAGTGAAAGAGCCAGCGAAAACAAAAAAAAATCTGCAAATCGATAAGACAAATTGAATTTTTCTTGGAAAGTTCATACGAGAGAAAAGTATTGAGAAAATGGTTATTCACTAATTTGTGTGCATTTTTATCAGACATGTCGTGTTTCTTGTTTTCTTATCTGACTAATCATGTAAGGTGGTCATAAGATGACACATGATCTACTGAGAAAATTGTGGACGTTTCCATATCATTGAAAGCGAAATCTCACTAACTGCACTATGTCAAGCTATCGATCAACCTTAACACAGTGACAAAGAGCGACACTTCAACTAAAATTCCATTTATAACTATTGTTCAAGTGTCGGAAAACTTTATTAACTCAATGGTAGCAATCAACTATAATTAACGTCTTAATGTGTTCATTTTTAATTGCCAGGTAGTTAGTGATATGTCGATAATACCGTTTGAGGGCATTTCAATGCCACATTGTTGGAGATCGTGCGTCGCGAAAAGAGATTTTCAAGGTGTTTTACTTACGACGGGTACTTACTCGTTACCGTTGTAAGCAACATTTAAGTTTTCTTGACATAAAGAAAAATACTTAGTTTATCGAGTCGTAAAGTAACGTTTGAAATGCAATGCGCACGTATTTTATGGTCGAGTTAGTTACGCATAAAGTGTATCGTTGGTTATTTGCAAAAAGTATCAGAGGGGAAAAACGTTGATCAAGAAAATTGTTGGTAATGTCGGTAACGGAGATTGAAGGAATTTTATTGTTGTCTCGCTGCTCTTTCCAATCCGCGGAACAAAGAGTACACTTTTTATGGAAGTATGTCACGGTTTTGTGTCGGATAAAGGTTGCCTACTTTGATTCCTTTATTCAGTGTTAAATAGGTTATATCTAAATATGGTTGCAAGCACTTGTTGGTTTACTTCGACCTTGCTTGGAATATTTCCTTAATTTTGATGAAAATCATACGAAATCGGAATATGTAGCGTCATTTGAACAAATGAATCATGAATCAAGACAAAATATTCTTTCAATTCCTTTTTTTTTTTAAGAATCGTGGCTTGATGAGAGTTCGCAACCAGTAGACCCAATTTTCATCATTCTCTAAATCCACTATTCTCAAAAGGTAGATATGTACATACATAATTTTATCCAAATCATGCCCACAGCTAATCATCGCATAATTCCAGATGCAACACATTAATCATTCTTTTGCAAAACACAAAATCCTAAATTACTATTATTCACTACGTAGACTTTGAACTTTTCACAATATATCATGATGTCTCTTCTATTTGCTCCAGTTGGCACACACATTCAATATGCACACATGGATTTAGATTTACTATAGATGCGATTTACACTATAAATCATCTTCGACACTCGACCTATTTTAGGTTTAATCTCCTCCAGGGAAGATTACATGCATAAATCCGTCAGTTTACTAATAAATATAAATGGAATATTTGTACTCGTATATTATGCGAAATAGATTCAAAATAAGACGATCAATTGTTAAACCGACCAATGCCCGTAATACGTAATTTAAATAATATTTTGGCTTGGCGCAGCATATTTGAATATTTGAGTGTTTTATTTTCTATTTTTCTATTTAAATTTTTAAAAAGTATTTGGTGCTTAATCAATTTTTTCTTTCTTTTCAGGTAAGCTTCAAAGCACCGAAACCATTTGAAATTATGTGCGCAACAAGATTTAAATGATGGCAAGTGAAACGCATTGCATTTTATTATTGAATTGGTTGGTTGGTTGGATCCTTGCAGGGTTTCAAAAAATTAACAACAGTGTAGCAACATGACTTCAATTATCATGACCTTCCGGGTGAAATGTGTGTCACACATTCCTTATATGTCATTTAATTCCTGACTCGAGTATAAGCAACTTTATATTCGAAATATAAGGCATTTTTGGGGCCCTTAAACTGTTGAAGATAGCTTGCAAATAGATTACGCTCAAGTAGTGTGGCTTGTCTAGGTCTGTTCGGTAGTAGGATTTCATTATCATTGTTTTTCAGTACTGACAAGGGTTTGTAATCTCGCAAAGTGGGATCCCGCATTATTCTAGGACCTGCTGGATCCCGCAACAAAGTGCGGATCCGCAGCATCAAATCCCTCATATTCTTTGAAATTCAGTGATTTAGCTCCAACTTAATTTATACATTTTCAATATTTCATTCACTTTTACGTTGAATTCGACGCCGAATGTAAGTATCGTGTAAATTTGCTGTTTCAAGATTTTGAGTTTTATTCTAATCAGTTTTATTCTGTTGCGGTACTCGGAATATTAAATACTTCTTAAGTTGAGTAATCTATAAAAAAATCATTTTGCCAAAGCTCGACTTCTGACTTATATTGCGAACCTTGAGATAATCAAGAGTATCAAATTTATGCTTTACAGATTCTTTTGCGCGAAAACCAACACAAGATACTGTAAATGATGATGAAACAGGTGGAAAAAATATTTGGAAGTATTTACAAAAGTCGGAACATGCCGCAAGTGCAAAATGTGTTTTATGTTCCAATTTATTAAAAATTAGTCAACGATCAATCTTCTTCTTGTTCATAGCACTACAGCCCCTATCGGGCCTCGCTTCCTGCAAATAGCATCTCCAACTGTCTCGGTCCATTGACCGCGACCTCCAATTTCGAAATCCGAGCAGGGATGAACTGTCTTCGTCGACCGAGTCAGACCAGCGTTTCTTCGGTTTCCCTACGGGTCTCGGGTCTTCAGTTCTCCCAACGAATATCTTTTTGGCTATCCGGTGTTCGTCCATACGATTCATGTGTCCAGCCCATTGCAGCTTCCGCAGTCTGACCATCATTGAGGCCTCCGGCTCGTCAAAAATTTCATACAGCTCATGGTTGTATCGAATTCGCCATTGGTCCCCTTCTAGCTTCGCTCCGATTATTCGCCTCAGGACTCGTCGCTCAAAGGCGTTCAATATATTTGCGGATGCTTGGGTTAGGGTCCATGTTTCACACCCATAGAATAACACAGATCTGATCACAGATTTGTATACTTGGAGCTTTGTTTGAAACTGAATGAAATATTTTACTTGCGAGCTGTATTCTTCGGCATATTTCGTCTCTTTCATTACTGGTGCTCGTTATTTTGGCGCCTAAATACACAAATTCGCTCACATTTTCTATACTGTATTCGCCAAGTGTGATATTTTGTGTATTTGAGGTATTTTTCCTCGACTACGTCATGAGCTTTGTTTTATTTTCATTGATTTGTAGCCTTACTAGTTTTGCTTCGCTGTCGAGTTCCAGGAAAAGGCAGTGGCAGTGGCAGTGTTAATGATCGTGACAAAATGTTAATGTCGTCCGCATAGGCTACTACTTGGCTTGACTTGTATAGTAATGTACCTCATGTATCGACAGGTAGCTTCCTTATGACGTACTCTAGAGCCAAACTGAGTAGCAATGGGGCCAGCCCATCCCCCTGCTTTAGTCCGATATTTGTGTCAAATTCATCGGTGAGTTGGTTATTGATGCGGACTTGGGAGGTCGTCGACGACATTGTCATTTTGGTAAGTTGGATTAATTTGGCTGGGATGCCAAAGCAAAGTATTATTTGGCACAGTACATTACCATCAATACTGTCGTATGCTTGCTTAAAGTCAACGAAAATTTGGTGTACGTCTATGCTGAACTCCTAGCATTTTTCAAGTGACTGCTTGATTGTGGACCATTGGTCTATTGTCGATCTACCTGCTCTAAAACCACCTTGATACTCCCCGATAATACTGTTGGCGTATGATCCGATTTTATTTTCTAAGACCTTTGAAAATATTTTATACGCCGTACAAATTAGTGATATGCTTCTATAATTTTCGCACCGGAGCTTGTCACCTTTTTTGTGGATAAGGAATATAATTGATTGGCTCCACTCTTTCGGCATACATTCTTGTTGCCAAATCTGCTGGACGACTTTGTGAAAAGCTTTATGAACATTGCTTCCACCATATTTGATGAGCTCCACTGGAACCTCATCGATGCCCGGCGCTTTATTATTCTTTTGGGCTTTGATGATGGAACAAACTTCATCCAGAGTTGGTGGGGCCAATGGAAAATCTCCGCCGACATCTATAGGCTCCGTTGGTGTGGAGGATTAAGGAGGCTCTGGAAATATGATGCCCATCTTTCCTTAATCTTGGTTTCATCAGCGATGATATTGCCGATTTCATCACGACAGAGCGTGGTTATGGGCTGATAACCACGTTGCAGGCTTTTCACTACTTTGTATATTTGCTTTGTGTTAGTGCTCACTAAACGTGCATCTATACTTCTCAATTGGTCGTCATAGTATTTTCTTTTCTTAATTCTAATAATCTTATTCGCTACTCTTCTGAATTTTTTATAGTGTTCTCTCTTCGTCCTGGTTTTCCTACCTATGTAATCTTTGTACGCCTGATTCTTTTTGTGTAACGCATTCTGGCACTCATCATCGAGCCATTCATTTCTTTTGCGCCGGGCTTGATGTCTGATCGTTTGTTCTGTCACGATCTTAATAGCCGCTTTTACTTCTATCCAGAGCTCGTTACTAGTCTTTAACGATGCGTCTGATAAGATGGGAGCCAGCTGGTTGTCGGGTGTTTCGGCGAAACGAACAATCACTGATTAAAAACCCATCTTAGAGCAAAAAATTATATAATATTAGATCAGAAAAGTACAGAGCTCATAGCAGAACCATCCACTTCATCAGGAAATGTTATTGAGGAAGAATTTCCTAAAAAATTCAGGAAAACTATTGATGCATATTTTACAAGGGAGAATCCTTTAGGAAAAATGATTTCTAAGATGATTTGTAAGGACGGGTTTTATATAAACTCATTTTGCACATCTTCCGATTTCAGATACTTACTTTCGAATTGGCAAAACTTTCACTCAGTTTTGATGAGTGGACATCTCAGAAAAGCCGTCGTTTTTTAAATATAAATATACATTCTAAAGATACACTTTCAAATCTTGATTTAGTTCGGATCCATGACTCATGTACTGCTGAACATTGTGTCGGGTTAGTTAAACAACGCTTGGCAAGTTTTGATCTTGATCTTGAAACCGATATTATCGGCTTTACAACAGATGGCGCAAGTTTCAAGAAAAAAGTAGGCAAACTTCTTTCTTGCCTTCAACAACTTTGTTTCGCACATGGAATACAATTACCCTTGGTAAATATTCGTTATAAAAAACGGACAACGGATGTACAGCTTACGTCAAACGCCTTACCTGATATTGAAATTGATTGCGATAAAGATTTGGAGGAGATTAATTTTGAACAAGGTTTGAACCTCACTATAGAGAGAAAACCCGCTGAATTGACTAGCTATAGCAATGTTATTGACAACGTTAGAAAAGAGCTAAAAACACCCAATCCGATATTTGTAACGCTGAAAAAAAATAAGCTTCGACAAAACATGAAAAACATTCTATCACGAGCCATTACTGATCAGGCTGAAAATTTTGAATTGTTAGATAATGTGGGTGCAGATGTTTGTCACCCTCCATAGCCAAATAATTTAACTTTGCCGGGGGAATCAGACATGCAACTAGAACAAAATAATGTGGATTACACTGAACACATTGCAAATAGAAAAGAAAATGATTTCGACCAAATTCTCAGAAAAGAAATGGCAACATTTGAAACCGATGAAATTAAAGGGAAGTGCCTGTCTTTGTTGCACGATTATTTATTAACCATTAAACCAACAAGTGTAGAAGCAAAAAGAGCATTTTCAGCTGCGGGCTATATATATAGTTACATAAGAAACAAGTTTGGGGGATCAAACGATTGATTCTATATATTTTTTAAGATCATATTTTTAAACTGAGTAATGAATAGAGGTTTGATACTTTTAAGATAAATGTAGCACCATCAATTGCTTTTTTTTAATGAGAAAAATTTTAAGTTACATATATAATTCATATGAGTGATCGATTATATAATTAGCTCCTGTAATAATTTGAATTAATTTTTTAAATTTTAAAATGCAAGAACTGCTTTAAGTTGATGAAAATCTTTGCTAAATGTTTCTATTGTTTTAAGTGGTTTATATATAAAATCATTATCAGATAAGCTGCCTATCTATAAAATAATTACTAAATTAGAATCTGCAAGGAGGTGCTTTAAATTGGTATTTTTTCATTTTTACTAGAGCAATGTTTAATTTTTTAAAAATTTCATAGAAAATATAATTTTTGCGGGATCCCGCTGGATTTAATACAATCCAGCAATAATCCCGCGGGATTGCAATCCCTAGTACTGACACTAGTCCGCTGGTCCACGTTCTAGTATCGTTTTTTAACCTGAGCTGTTTTTTGGTACTTGCTTTTGAATATCACTAGTCATTGGCACAGCTATATTTTGAAAACCTGTACCAATTCGGTGTACCAGTTTAAGGAGCCGACTTAGACCGACCAAGTTATGTTTTTTCGATCTGAACGGGGCTATTCATTTTTTTACCTTCAAGTCATAAAATTGTAGATATCTTCTTTTAAACCTCTATTCGCAAAAAAATTAAAAATATAAATTTTGATATTTAATTTTTTTTTAAATTTATTACGGCGCTTCCAAGTCTCAATTGTTCTACTAGTCGATGTAAAGTCTGTTTCTCTTGTAATGTCGGATGAGGCCTATGCTATATCTATCGTTTTCGCATGCCAGTATGCACACAAACGCACCAAAGGAAAACGATACACACCCGTTAGTCCATGCAGATGTTCTTTTTAGGATTTTGTAAAATAATTTTACAAACCCTACAAAAATCGTATCTGTCTGTCCGTCCGTGTGTCACAGCATTTTTCATATACATATCGCAAATCGTATAAGCTAAAAACATAAAATTTTGCTTATATGTGTAAAGTGGCGCCCTCTTCAAAGTTCCACTACAAACAAATTTTTACAGGGTTCTTAAGGGGGGTCTCCCCCCATATAAAGGAGTGGCCCCTGAAAAAAAACTTTTCAACTAAGGTAGCCGATATGGGTATCAAGTGAAAAGGTCTTTTAAAAACAGGTCTTAAACTGAAATTTTTTGTTTCAAGGGATTGTACAGTAACTTGATTGTATTTGAATTCCGCAATGCTGATTACGAGAGCATTAAAAAGCATATTGTTAATATATTGACTGGACTACTATGCTTTCAGCGTTAAATATAAATGGTGCAGTAAATTTATTCTATCAGCACATCTTTGACGCCGTTGAAAGACATGTTCCTAAAATCAAGACAAAGGAAAATTATCCGAACCTTGGCTGGATAGTGATCTTCGATTTTTGAGAAACAAAAGAAATAAAATATATAAAATTATGCAAAGGTGTGATAGCAATGATGAAATTAAAAAAGAGATGAACTGTCAAAAGAGTTTCAATTGCAATCGCGCGAGGCTTATGAAGTCTATGTCAATGTTATAGGTAAAAACATCATCAAAAATCCCAAGAATTTTTTGAATTTGTGAACATGAAGCGCAATACTCATGGCTATCCGAACAAATGACATAAACATGCAGTTCCACTCTCCCTGAAGGAATCAGTAATTATTTTTCAGACCACTTTTAATCAGTTTAATGCTCAGCAAACAATTCCCCTCATTCTTTACTGCTAGACATAGAATTTGGGACTGTATTTCAAGAATTTTCAGTTTCAGAAGGTGACATACGAAATTTAAATCATGGACCAGGCACTGATCTACTTCCTCCATGTTTTTTACATCAAAACAGAGAACAATTGATTAAAATTTTTTCTATCATTTAATCCGACTGAATCATATATTATAAAATTTACTGTTGTTAGCTGATGTCTTTGCTTTTGATGTAATTGTTTCAATAATAGTTTCGCGTCTAGCGCTGAAGATGGTCGGAAATACCGACCAAAATGCATTCGTGTCGTTTAGAATAAAATATATTTGTAACATCTGAAGTGTTATTATTTAATTTTTAAACTTGATTATTTGCGGTCTATAAGGCTGAAAAACTTATTAAAAGCACACGCATTGAATTTGATCAATCCATGAGGACATTACACGGTACCGTTAGCTGATAATTTCAAATTATTAAAAAGTGTAACTAATCCGCGAAAACTTGACGCATATGAATCTCTATTCGTACATATAACGGACAATTTGGTAAATATTGACCATAGCCCAATAAATTCAAATTTATTTAGTTTGGCTAGATAATATATACTAACGGTTAACTTGATCAGCTTTTGCATCATTTATCAAAACTCATAATATGTAGAAATAACATAACAGAGCTTTTATGTAATATTGACCATAGTCCGGTAATTTATTTTTCATTTAATCCGACTGAATCATGTATGTTAAAATTTACTGTTATTAGCTAATGTCTTTGCATTTGTTGTAATTGTTTCAATGGTAGTTTCGCGTCCAGCGCTGAAGATGGTCGGCACTACCGAGCGAATTGCATTCGTGTCGTTTAGAATAAAATACATTTGTAACATATGATGTGTTATTATTTTATTTTTAAACTTAATTATTTGCGGTCCATAAGGGTTAAAAAATTTATTAAATTTTAATCAATACCGACCACCATTGGTTCATCCAACAGGTTAAATTATTAGAGAAAAGTTATGAACTTCCAGAAAACAATTAGTTTTACCTCTTTACATCATTTTTAACAAGTTGCTATCAAGGGGCGTATTCCCAGCATACTGGAAGTACTCCCACATAATTCTAATCCAAAAAACAAAAGCAAAGGAACCGTTGAAAACTATAGAGGGATTGCCATATTATCCACTACCCCAAAGTTATTTGAAACAAAAGTCTGTTACAAAATATCTCCTTTTAGAGAACAACGTCTCAATGACCAACAGCATAGCTTCAGAAAAAAATCGATCCACAACCACCAAATTAACAGTTATGGTCTCTAATATCCTTTGTGCGATGGAAAATGGACACCAAGTCGACGCATTTTATACTGACTTTAGTAAGGCCTTTGACCGTGTCCATCATACGATTTTGTTTCATAAATTTGCGTAAATTTGGATTTACTTGCTCCGTACTTCATTGGCTGGACTCGTATTTTAAAAAATCTGACTCAAATCGTTAAATTTCAGGGATATGTATTCAAGGAAATTCATGTCTATTTCGGTGTTCCTCAAGGCAGTCACCTCGGACCTCTTCTCTTCGACATTTTTACAGCGGAGCTCTCTGAAGTTTTATCCGATATACCACACTAGTTTTATGCGGATGATCTCAAATTATAACATGTGATAGCATCCCAAAGTGATTCTTTGTTCTTACAAGATAAAATAAATACTCTATTAAAGTGGTCCAACAAAAATCTTCTATATCTGAATCTTGAGAAATGCGAGATGATAATGTTTTACGGAAAGGTACAATTTAATTATCTGATTATTACAAAGCTTTCCAGAGTTGACAGTGTAGTAGATTTTGGTGTTCACTTGGACAAGAAACTCCGCTTTAATTTGCACTGCTATGAGATTCTCTGCAAAGCTAATAAAATCTTAGGCTTCATCAAACGAAGCGCGAAAGAATTTAAGAATTTGTGGGTAAAGAAAACGTTATACACATCATTAGTGCGCCAAATTCTGGAATACGCTTGTGTAGTTTGGAATCCGATCATTGAAGTTCACTCAGAAACGTTTGAGTCCGTTCAGAAACAATTCTTATTGTTTGCTTTGACATACCTCTATGATCCAAAAAATTTCCATAATTTGCCATCATATAATGATCGGCTATCTATTCTCAGTATGACATCACTTGCCTCCTGCAGAACCATATTATGCTCTTGCTTTGCATCTGATGTCCTAAGAGGAACCTACAAAGTCCAACATCTAATCAACAAAATAATCTTGAACGAGTCAGTAAGATTTACGAGACATTCACCTTTGCTCGTAGAAAGCAAACATCATATTATCTATGGTGATAACGAGCCGATAAATAGGTGTGTCAAAATTTTCAACATGATGAGCCATCTTTATTCCCCAACCATATCAATCTAATTTATCCAAGCCCCCAGTTCTTAATCCTTCTATTAAATCACTGCAGATGTAAATTTATACTGTAAAAAAAACTGTGATATGTGGAATGTAAACAAAAAAAAAATAGTATATCTTGGTTGGTAAGATAAATTAATACGGCGGCCAGTCGGCGTATTTCCGGTGATTAGTACAACGAGTGCCGTCCTAGCCGCCATTTCTAGGATTCCTTTTCCCCCTGGATATGTTTGAGGCATACCCCATTCGATTGCTATAGCATTGAAATCTCCCCTAATGAGTACGTTGCTACTGCGTTCGACACAGCGTTCTTCGAAGCATTGAACTTGACATGGAAAGTTGATATCGGTTCGTTCGGCTTTACGTACAAACTAAAGAAGGTGGTCCCTGAGCAATGAAACCATTCCCGTTCACAGCTCTCCGCCTAGAAATCACTGTTCCGAACCCAGATGGTGGCAGTACCAGTTTCATCAGGATACCATGATACAGAACTTTTATCATGGTGTTGCTCACTCAGCAGCGAAAAGTGGGCTTTGATGTCCCTTGCAAACTGCCCAAGCAGATTTTGGGTGGTTGAACTGCGGTGCAGATTTACCTGCAGGATACGGGTCATCCAAGTTCTGATTTTGCCTTGGCTAGGGCTTCCTGAAAAACCCGACATTTTCCTGATCCCAAGACGTACCCAAGATCCGGTCTTGCTTGGATCAGCATCCATGCAAAGGATACAGTGGGCCTCCTTTGGACATTCCTTTCTTGTATGTCCCATTTCAACGCACTTGTAACATCGGGAACTCCTATCGGGTCGTTCGCATACTTGTGCTTTCTGACCATAGCAGAGGCATTTAATGATTGAAGAGGTGCTGCTTTTTGTTGTATCCTGCAAACAACCCACCCTAATCTTCTCGATCAAGTCAATGATGGCCATGCGTTGTCCCCTATAGTTTTCTGCTGTCAGCCTCGCTTTGATCCTGCCCACGCTAGGGAGCTCCTTTTGGATGGCCTCTTCTACCTCGACCAGGTCCGTGATGCAGTCAATGTCTCTTATTTCGATCGTTGCCATCGGAGGCTACAGTTGTGCTTTTGCCGGACTTTCTTTACTGCGTCGCAGAATGCTTCTTTATTGCCAGCCCGACCGGGTTGGTCGTACTGCTTTAATAGCAGTGTTGGTGTGGGCCATATTGGGGCATCACGAGCAGTGCCTGCTGTCGGGATCTTCGTGGTGGCTTTTTTCTCTCCAGTTTCGCATCAGGTTTTTTTTTTCATGCAGGGCGTCCTTGCGTACTTTATTTTCTGGCACTTTTTGAAAGAGTTTCTTGACGGCTTTCTTCGTGCCTTTTGCCAGCACTGTCTGGAACCCCTGATCTAGCGTTCCACGTGCCTCTTCCTTCCTTCTTTTATCCCGATCTCCTTCGATTGGGCTAGACGCCATTCTTTTTTATGTCTGATGGTGGAGGTATCTGTGCGTACCCTTTAGGCTTAGCTGCAGCCTTCTGCTCCTCTTCAGCCTTTAACCAGCTCCTCAGGTAATGCCCTATGCGGTCGAGATCTTCCAGTTCACGGAGCCCATTGTTTACACCTTTGCTGATTTTTGGCGAGTCGCATGCATATGTTATTCTTTTCAGAACGTCTCCCGCTTTTCGGACTAGCCTTTCTTTGTGATGTCGCTGGACGGCAATTGTACTTTGCGACCTCTTTTCTTGGGAGAGGTTATCGGCTTCCGTTTCCGAGTACAGTACTTCAGCCACATTTTCGACGATGGCGGTGAAATGGTCACTCCTTTCTTTTTCTGCCACGATCACTTTGTGGGCTTCAGGTCGAATCATTATTTCAGGATTTAAGACCCTTGCTTTGGTAGCGATCGCAGCAGTAACCATCGAATTCTCGATATTCTTTATATTTTCTTCTACCGCGTGAACATCTGGCGCGTCCTGCAGAATTTTCCGCTCTTCCTTTTCAGGACAGGAACCTCAGTCTGGACAAGGCTGTCCGCTAACATCCGTTTTTCGTCCGTCTTTACTGTCATTATATTCGTCGTCGTTTTTGTCGTCGTTGGTACCACTCCCGATATGCTGTTAGCGTTGTCGCTGTTGGAATTTTACGTGTATTTCTGTTGTTGATTTTTTTTATATATTTTTGGGTTTTTTAATGAAAATTGCTCTATTTTGATTGGGTCCCCCTATCTCTATTCGTGTGTAGTCACCTTTTTGCAGAGCAGGGAGGCCATGCGAGGGTTGGCACAAGCCCTTATGGGGACAAGTGCTCAGAGCCAGATCAGCGCTTATTGAGAAACTGTCTCAATCGAACCAACCCAATGGCGCAAACTTCGAACGTACTCCGAGGACTGCGAAGGTTTTACCGGAACGGAGACGGTATGATCGTTGAATTGGAGCCGTTCACGCACGAGTGTCACCTCGGCGCTACCGTGCAAAGCAACAAGTACAAACCATCACATCCGCCAGCCCAAAGCATCAATTCCAGTTTGTTGTCCAAAGCGTAGGCCAGATTCAGTCAGGGTATTTACCTGTCATCCCAGGAGGAACCTCGCGACGACCTCCATATCCTTGGGTCCGTGGGGGCGGCATTCCCCAAAGAATGCTAGCCTTCAAGAGTATTCCTGTCGATCGGCATTCTCCCTGCGGGGAATACCGGGGTGTTAAATACAACACTAAGTAGGAATTTCAACGCCGTATTAAACTTGCTTCCACATTAAGTGTTTATGAAGGGAAAGACCTGAGATCTACCTTGTTGCTTGAAGTGGCAGGATACTCGGAAATCTAAGCATTTTCAAATTTTTTTATTGTCTTAAAAGGCCGGAGATGAAACGCGTCTGCTCACTCAAAAAAGTAAGGCCTGACGGCTTTTCAAGAAAACAGAAACTTTTCCTGCGGATACCAAACAGAAAAAATAATAGAAACATCTTCAATTTGTTGGCGAATTGTGCTCTTGTGATAATTATGTCCACTAATAGGATGAGTGCTGCTTCAAACTCACATAAGGTTTTATGGCAGAATCCCAGAAAAGACCGAGTAATTACATTATTAGTCGCTGTTTGGCCTTTTAAAGAAAAACACATAATTCAAGCCCAACAAAAATTTATTTCTCGACATAGTCTCCACACAAGTCAATACATTTGGTCAAAGGTTTTTCCCGACCCTTCAAGCGATCAGAAGAAAATTCTTTAGGTAAACCTAAAAAAATACAGGTTTACTGCCTCTTCAACCTCAGTTTTTGATCCATATTTTTTCCCACCCAGAAATTTTTTCAAGTTGCGGAACAAAAAAAAGTCACTCGGAGGTAGGTCTAGCGAGTAGGGTGGGTGTTGAAGCAATTCAAACTTAAGTCGCCCAATTTCGCCATTGCGACCATGTATGTGCGGTCTCGCGCGTCGCTTTGATGAAACAGCACCTTTTTCCTCGCCAAATGTGGCCGCTTCTTCTTCAGTTCTATCTTCAATTGGTCTAGCAACGCAGCTTAATAGGGTCCGTCAATGGTTTTACCTTTTTGAAGGTAATCAACCATAATTACTCCACGGCTGTCCCAAAAAACTGTTGCCATCACTTTTCCGGCAGAATGTACCATGACTTTTAGCCGGTAAGGCCGGAAATTTCTCAAATGACTTATCATGACCTGCAACGAAGGAATTGAGGCAGAATGCTTCTTCAACCAAAATATTTAGAAGTCGAAAATACCGAAAATTCTGACGTCAATGTTTCAGATAGGAGTATTTGCTGGATAAGACGTTGTGTCATGATGGTAGAAAAGAAGGGAAATCAATATCTGCAATGATAGCAAAGCGGTACTGCTAGCCTTCTCCGGTCGACAAGTAATATAAATTATCCATGAACGTCTGGACAAACTGAACTCTGTTCGGAAGCACAATTTGCTGAGGTTTTTCTGAGTGCAGAGCACAGAGGGTATGAGAGCTCTAGCGAAAAAACGTTCAGAGTCGATTCTTTTAGCCCGGAACCGTATAAAAGTGGTCTCAGCTCTCATATCATTCATAAACTGCTGGCTGAAGGCTACGTCGGCGGAATCGTGTGGCAGGATGCAGACGCCTGTAGTCTTTGGAAATCTATAGTGAATAAGCCAAAACAAGAGCTAGCACACTTCCCATTTTAAAATAAATACGAAAGAGTGCAGAGCATTGGATGAACTAACCACCAAAGGGCACAACTCTCTGGTGCTCATTCTCTGAATAAAGTATTTCTGGAGACAATATTTTAAACTTTGACAAAGAACTTATGAACAACCTTCAACTTTTTCATCATGACTAAATACTACCATTAATAATATTCTGATACTTTGTTTTTTGCTTAAAATTGCTAACATTGTCTGCGCGCTATAAATTAAAGTTGTTTTTTCTTTTCTCATCGGAAAATCAAAGAAAAAACCAGGGGTAATGGAGGAATAAAGAAAAAACTGCAACGCGATCCCAACTTGTGCTACTCTTCACGTACCAGCTTGCTTGATTGCCATGTGCACATTCAGCGGGAATTGCATGAAACGTGCAACGTAAGACTAATGTCCATGATGACTAGGTAGGTGGCTGCGGAGCAACCTGATTTTTTAAATATTATGTCGCCCGGTGTCGTCATCGTTATCATTGCCGGAATGGATGCAATTCTCTTTTAACACTTTCCCGAGATGTTTCTTTCATATACGAGTATGTACGAGGATATACTCATATGAAAAGGGACTGGAAGTAAGTTACCATTAGCGACACGTTTAAATAATGTGATGTTTGCCATCTGCATTTAAAATTCATTTCACGATTTGGCCTCGTATAAATCGCTGATATGAGAGATGACTGCAGACAGGGGGATCAAGCTGTTCTAGTATTCTTTGTGCATTGTTCAATTTGTATTGTATTATTTTTTTAGAGTATGATATGTTATTGTCCCCCGCTGGCCTTTTGGGAATGATTGTCGCGTTGGAAGGTGATTAAACTGTTCTTTAGATGACTGTAAGAGGTTTTAGAGTGGTATTCACAAAAGCCATGTGAAAGATTATCGCAAAACTACCTTGTTTTATTTAATTCTCATCGATTTATATATTTAATTTCATCTTCCTAAATTTCTCAACTTAATTGAGTTAACATTCTGCAAGAAACCAATGCAATCGAATCCTTTTTAAGAACGTCTTACTCTCCACGAAATAGCCATGATGACCTTGCCCCCGCTCAATTTTCACTTAACGCAATAATTAATACCAATAAATTAAACCAACTTATTGTTGAATATAATACGCAATCGTTTATTTACATAGAAATACTAACCATCTTGCAATTAAGAATTGAATTAATTTTTGCAAAAGCAAGATTCACTGAGTGTCTGTTACAATTTGAATTGCATTTAAACGTCCAACAGACGAAACCACCAACAACAACGATCAAATTTCTACGAAACTCATTGAAATTTAAAATTAAGTATAATATATGGAATAATTTTGCCAATTCACTGTAATTGAATTCAGCGCATGAAATATGATTTAATTGAAATTAAATATGAGCTTGCTCCATTCTTCTGTGATTATTGGTATGAAAAGCAGAAAAACTAGTTGTTGGTGGCTCATCGCGAATTGCTTATCAAGTAGCTAAAGAACCACTTAATTAAATATCCATTTTAAATCTTCATTTTTTTTCTGATTTCGAGTTTCTTGAAATATTTTTAAATATAGTCGTGATTGCAGTTTAGATCTTTAAAGATTTATGAAAAAAAACAATAAGAGTGTGATTTGCATATTTTTTTATTCTGATGGAGTTAACACCTGGTTGCGTAAGTATTTTGCCAGTACAATGTAGATTGTCTGTCTGCCTCAGAATTTAATTTTCCCTAGTCCAAGCTTCTTATGTAATTTATCATTTTTGACCTCATTTTGGTCTAGTCTCAAAAATTTCTGCACGACAGGGCTGTGAATATTTTCATCTAATTCTTTTCATTCGACTCGAAGGCATCCGAATAATTTCATTGCATTCTCTATGCCAGTACGAGTAGATACGTTGGCTCATTAACCAACTCTAGCCATTCTTAATATTCATTCTTAGCAAATTACGTCCGCCGACAGCAATGTCTTATAATTTGTCTTACCAGAAATTCATTCTTTTTCACTCAAGCTTGTACAGTCCACTAGAATGTGAGCCTTTGCAGCCTGATGCTGAGCTACCATCAACGACAGACAATAACAAGTATCTCTCGCAAATACTTGGACACAAATTACAAAAGACAGTGGAAACGCTTGAGTACATTTTATAGGTAGTAGCAATGCCGAAGTCGAAGAACTCAAAGCATCTAGACAAGGCCCAAACCTCGACCTGGCACCAACGGCCAAGTGCTAAATGAGCAAGCAGGTTTTGTTCCATATTTTGCATATTTAAGCATAAAATTCCTGCAAGGCATGAAAATTGTACACTCTTGAACGTTATTTATTAGAATATGACTAATCAAGACCAACGGCAACGACGAGGTGCGGAATGGAATACCTTTGTCGCTGGTTTTTCCCTTAAATACTTTTGAAGTATGACAACCGCGTTGTGGATAGGAAGACAAGGCATGCGATGAAACTTCATAAAATTCTGCTTAATGGACCGTTAATGAAAGGAAAAGGGTCTCATTAGAAGGGAAGTTATTTATCGATTTAGATAGTAGACATTTCATTCATAGTATGCCGAAGGTTGTTAAAAGTTCCCAATCATTTAATGTTTAACAACGAATAAGGTCTAATTTTCCAAAAATATAAGGATACTGTACTCGTATTTTATGCTTTGTGCAAAGGCTAGAAGCAAAACAAGTTGGGTAAACAGACCTACGCTCACGTCAGAAGGGTTTTGTATTCAATTTACAAAATGCAGTCACCAGATCGAATCAAATCAAGAAACACGTCAAAGACGATTTTATTGGGGAAAATATGAAATACGAAGATCATACTATTATTAATAAAGTTGAACGAATTTCCACTTCTGAGGTTTTTGGTCGTAAATATCTCCCTTGATAATTACTTCAGATGTCCATCCGCGACGGAGGAAACACATTTTTCATGTATTTCCCCCCTGTGCCCCCACTGAAGCAAAAACTGACTGTTTAACAACTGTTTTGAAGAGCTCCCATGAAAACTTTTATTTCATACTCATATCGGCTACGTTTGATGAATTTTTTTTTCAGGGGCCACTCTCCTGTACTGTTATCATCGATTAATGGCCAATTTTTTCGAATCCTAGAATGGTTACAAAACCCTTTTGCTAGGAGGTCTCTCCCACCTCCTTGACTTGTTTCACTTATGAGCATTAATTGTAGGTACTCATCTTCAGTCATTCATTAAATTGAATCAAGTGTTCAAAGCATGCACCTTAAACGTTGAAGTTGGGAAAAAATAACTCAAAATTATGCAATCTTCGCATTAAAAACAGCCACTATTTTGTTTTACGATTACTGGTACCACAAGCTGGACCGATTCTCAAAGATATGCATGACACCTATCATTCCTGAAATTTTCATGCAAATCCTAGCAAGACTGTAGTGTCTGAGTCGGTAAAAAGCGCATGTTGTTCCATAGCCATATGTTGCCATAGTAATAAATGCAGCGCATATTGTTCCATAGTAATACAGGAAAACTCAAACCACTATAACTTTGCTAAATATAATTCAATCTTTATGAAACTTTCAGGATAGGTTAACCTTATGAATATACATCTACGTAATTTCATTAAATTTAAGGGTACCGTTAAGATTTTATTCAAGAAAACATAAAATCGATAAATCATACTATTACTAACAAAGTTGAGTGAATTGCGATTTCTCACGTATTTGTTGTTGTACTCACCGAGGCCTACATTCCTGATTTTATTCAGATTTTTCGAATCACAGGTGTCCAATCGCGAGGGGGGGGGGACACAAATTTTTCGTGTATTTCCCCTCCCTGTGCACCCCTCGAAGCAAATTTTGCCAAACTAAGACCTGTTTTGAAAAGTTCTCATCAAGACCTTTCATTTGATACCCATATCGGCTACCTTCAATGAAATTTTTTTTTCGGAGAGTCACTCTCCTATATGTGGAGACCCCCCTTAAATAACTTATAAAATTTTTTTGTAGTTGAACTTTGAAGAGATCACCACTTTACACCTACACACAAAATTTGATGTTTCTAGCTTAAGTAGTTTCCGAGAAAAACTGCTGTGACACACGGACGGACGGACGGACGCACGGAAGGACGGACAGACGGACAGACTGGTCGCGAAACTAGTAGGGTTTTGTAAAATTATTTTACAAAACCCTAAAAAACGATATTTAAGGGAGCTTTTTTGAAGACTTGGTTAACGCATCCTAGCTATAATATAATAAATGCAAATGTGAATTTGTTTTTCTGTTTGCTACACTTTCACGCCTTAACTACTCAACGGATCATCATAAAATTTTAAATACACGTTATCAGGGGCACAGAGAAGGACATATACGAGGGGAGGTCAAAAAGTTTCCAAATAGAAGGGAATAGGGTTGAAATGAAACATCAAACTATTTTTCCTTTTCAATCTGCCTTAACTCCAATACATTTTTTATATACTATACGTACGGCTAAGTACTTCAACAAGTACTTAGCCTCACCCCCGATGGCGCTGCTATTATCAAAGAGTTTTACCATCGTGCAGTACATTCTTTTAGTAGCCTACTGTCAAAGTTTCAGTCAATTCCCTTCATTAGTTTTGTTGAATGTACTGCACGATGGTAAAACTCTTTTGTAATAGCAGCGCCATCGGGCGGTGAGGCTAAGTACTTGTTGAATGACCCTCGTAGCTCAAATAATTTCGTAATACAACAAAAAAGAAAGATTTGTCTGGGTTGTTAGAATAGGCTGAAATAACCGGCCTGACCTCATCGTCACTAAATTTTTTTCCTTGCAGCTTTTCTACATCTTTGAAAAAAAATAATAGTCGCTTGGAAACAGGTCTGGACTGTAGGGTGGGTGATGGCGCTGTTCAAATCGGCATCGGTGAATGGCAGCCGTCGATAGATAGAGCCTTTTAACTTCATTGATAATGAATTACAATGATAACTCAAGTTAATTTGACAGCGGCACTTATGTCAAATAACATGGACTATGACTACGATTCGGCCGTGGCCGTTGCTTTCTTACTCAGGCCCGAAAACGGAAACACTACGTCACGCCAAGAACTAGCCTCTTCGAGTAGCCTCGGCAGCGCCATCTAGTGCAGCTGATATCAAACAAACTTTCTAAAAATTTTTGACAGTACATATGATAATACGTTTGTAATTTTATCAGTAGTATGTCAACGATTTATTTTAGATTAGAGGTGTCGAAGACATTAGCTCGCAAATACTTGTAAATGTATTTCCTTCACGTTTGTATCATTTCGGCTCAATTTCATCTGAAAAATTGTTACGTTACATCAGGCGATTCCGGTTGGGGGCCTTGGGGTCCCGGCTAGCCCATGGAGACGGGGTAGGAAGGTGCCACTCGCCAACCCTAGTATTGCCCCCAGGAGCCAATTAGTTTGGTCACTAAACCGGTAATCACCTTTATCCGGCTCGTCGAGCCGCCTATCACCACTTCCACTAAAAGAAAAATGCCAACTATGCAAATTTGGGATCCCCGTAAGAGGGGATTCTGGTACACTCTAACTTCCACTAAGAATCAACTAAAAAAATTGGAATTTCCCGGCGGAGAGGATTCTCATTCGCTCTAACTTCCACCAAAAATCGACTGTGTCTTTTTGGGGTTTTTCCCTACTGATTTTATGGTTTAGGATATATCTTAACCGGATGTGTTTTTTGAGGTCTTCATCGCAACACAAAGTGACTCTAAAAAGATTTAATGAAACGTTATTACATCGTTACCACGCGGTTGAAAAGTTATTAATTTCAAAGTTGAGTCCGGGCAACTGCCTTGAAACATCCTCCTTGATGCTGGAAAGAGAGAAGAGGGAGCTTGGGTCTTTCAGTATAGCTACCGGTTTGCGCCGTTGCAATGGAGTGAATGAGTGTCCCGCAAGATTTCGTTCCGTCATCGTTTTAAGGATGAAGTCGTACGCCTCAATATTGTCCACTGTGATTTTGTAGTAAGGCTCGGTAAGTGATTTTACTCGATATCGTGTGCTTGGGAATTTTTTTCATGAAGAGGGCTATAGAAGGGGCGGTTACTTGATTAATAGAAATCGGTAGAAGCCACGCATTTTTTGAGGGCACTGGGGAATTATTAGTTGCCTCTACCGGGCTTTGATCCGATGGAGATGGTTCGAGCAGAAAGAATCTTTTATTTGAAACTAAATTTGTATTCCCTGGTGTTTTCTTAAATCTACTTATTAATTTTCGCTTCAAGGGTTGCTTGCAGTTCATCTGGATCTTCTGCGATTGACATGTTGACGTCCGCTCTAGCAACTTTTGGCGGTGATTTCGCCACGAAACTAAATGTGAGTGGTGCTCGACATTGCGCTTCGGCCGTTCCAGGATGTTGGCGTTTTTCCATCGCTACAATGCGCTGCTCTTCTACCATATACATTTCGATATCTGTTTTTAGTACAGCTGACGTTGATTTATTATTTTCTGGTCCGTTAAATGAGGCTTGATTCGCTGTTTCAGCTGCTCCTGAAGACATTATGAATCCAAGCTCTCGCTCGATTACTTCGCGGACTTCTAATGATAGCAAAGCGTGTTTCGTCACATTGCGACTAATTGATGCATTTGTCACCTTCTTTGGCGTACTTTGCTGCGGCCCTAGCCGCTTAGTGTTTTGCGCAGGAACACTGCTTGTCCTTCTCGTGGTTAATTACACTAATAGCGACCCTTTTGTTAGGGGCACTTTTACGTTTTTGGAAGGTAAAGCAATGAAAAGTTGTTTCGGGGGATTTCACTTTTATTTCACGCAACTCAAGAAATGTTTGAAAATTTTTCCGATTATACTAACACAAAGCTAGTCACAGCACCAGACCGATGTGATGGAGCTCTGCACACGCAGCTCAATGGCAGCCGTCGCAGCATGGCTTGTGTCAACGGCAGCGTCGTCGCGCAAGAGAAGGCCACCTTTTGCCAATTTTCCTGTCTTTTTATCCTTGATTGCTGCTTTTAACCGACCTAGTAAAGAAGCGTAGGACATTCCTGTTATGGAGACATCATGTTCCTTATAACCAATCAAAAGGACATCTTCCGTACCCCAAAAAATGGTTTCCATGATCTTTCTCATCTCAGCTGTGCGCCATCCGCGCATGTTTCCAGTGGACATGCCCCATTCCAATAATCTTGCATACGACGTTTCCATCGATACTCCGAATAATATTCCCTTGTGAGCATGGTATGTCTCTGAACTCCCCTATAAATTGGTTGAGGTTATAAGCAGTAACAAATTCTGATCACATATTTTATCCATACGTAGCCGTTGCTGTGCTTGTGTCCGCCGATGCGAGATGTCCACGCATCTGTGATCCGTATTGCTGCGCATTTGAAGGTATCAGGTAAACGGAGCTCTCCTCATAGAAAGCTCGCTGATCAATACAATCTGCGCCCTCTGTTTACATATAAGTTATACTAGTAGATCATCCGTCGCTCTGCAATCCTGCAAGTTCTCTTGAATGTACTCTAATATCCTTCCTTGCTTCGCCTTGACATCAAGCACTTTTTTCATATTCAACATGCACTCGACCCACTCGAGGGTTTGGCGTTATCTACGCTTCTCGGTACACTGAGCCTGCGCAGAACAATCTGCTGTCCGGTGGCAAGGTTGCCTTGCAGATACCTCATGTGTGTCATAAATTCTGCACCGGCAGTAACGTACCAATTCAATCTACATCCGCACTCGGGCCTATATGAAATCCACCCGGACCCCAACTGAGTTGAGAATTTTGAAAACAAGTGTCTCACTTATGAGTAGGTGTGTTATGGTTCTTCTATTAAGAAATCTAAGAGAGGAAGGAAATTCTGGCCTATGACCCTAGAAACTGGATAACAGTTGCCCAAAAAGAGAGGAAAAGGAAACAATCCAATCTTCTGAAAAACCAGTCAGGTTAAGTCCATGCTCTTCTTTCCTAACTTAATAGTGCATTGAGTTAGGAAGGAAAAGCATGGACTTAACCTCACCGGTCTTTCAGAAGATTGGATCGCTTATTTTTCCTCTCTTTTTGAGCAATTGTTATCCAGTTTCTAGGGTCAGAGGCTAGAAATTCCTTCCTCTCTTAAATTTCTTAATAGCTTCACGCATGATGCAGACATCAACGTTAACGTCTTCAGCATACGCTACAAGTACCATAGTACCATAGTACTTGTAAAGTAGCATGCCTGTTATGGTAGCTGACAACTTCCTGGTAACGTATCCCAAAGCAATATTGAACAGCATTAGAGCCTCATTTAATTGGGAAGTTCTCAGTTAGGCCTCAGTCGATTTTGATCGAAGACTCGATGATTAGCAGTGTAGTCCTAAATGTGCGGGCGAACATATTTGGGGCGCTTAGTTCAAGTATTATTTTTATAACAAAATGAAACCAAAAGTCGAGAAATCAGTTACTTTTCTTGGGTTTCGGAGGAAGGAGATCTTTCTATTTTTGCGAAAATGTGCGAATTAACTTGAACATTAGAGGATATAATAAAATTATTCTCTCTATATCACCAATTTATCGGATGTTACTTTTGTCATAGTAGGACCAATGCCATCAAAGCCTGAGTGTGTTGGATTCTGTTCGATGTAAAAAATTGCCTTTTTAATTCCAGTTTTCCCCGTCTGCTCTTCCGTGTAGTTTTTTCATTAGGCCAGTTCGTAATAAGTACCTGGTCACATCTAAAATTAGTTAAAAATTTCGATGATTTTTGACTCGATATCTACAGAGAGCTGTCAGATTTTTCTGTTTCATACTTTTGACTCACAAAGCTTCGTATAAGATGCCAGTTTGCTCAGAAAGCCAAGAGTACACAACTGGCGGCTTTCAGGCTTTTTTGTCCGCCTTCTAGTTGCTCATTGATACCATTGGGTTCTATGAAGCTGAACACTGCAAAGAAAAAACACCTGGATTATTGCGCGTAATCCGCAAGAAACAGCAAATAAACTGACTCAGACCTCTTCGGTAGACACCTAAGGTGTCGTTTCAACTTCAAACACCTAACTCTTGATGCCGTTTACCAATTCTGTTCGGAAGAAGGCTTCTCGGATTCTAATAGATTTGAGAGCAATCCCTCCAAGAAACTCTAGAGAGTACAAGAATTCTTGAAAATGGGTAAAACAAATTATGGGGACTCTTCCCGCAAGTCAGGCTCTACCAACATTGATGGCTCGGAAGTGGCAAAAGTTGGCTAAGCAAACAAGCCAACATTGCAAGTAAGTGCCAAAAAGTTCAAGTTTGCTTCATCTGGATTCACTCGACCCTTCAATGAAATGGCCAAAGGGTGTCTGGTAAGGGCAGTCGTCCATCAAAGGAAAACGCCGCCATCTCACCAGAAAACTAGTAGTTTGAAAGTGACTTCAATGATTTGCTAAAAGCAATTTGTGGTAGCATCAGCGAAGTGTCGAGCTGATAGCTTATATAGGTCAATGCTCCGCGAACCTACACAAACTAGCAATAGATAAGCTGAACGAACTATAGTCAGGCGGTAATTTGGAAGTAATGTGAGCATGAGATTCTAAGCAGGCCCAGATTTGAAGCATGCCTCCTCGCCCATCGCTTATCATCTGGAAAAATTCGATAGTTCTAGCCTTTGCAACTACATATGATCAACCAGTGTCCCATGTCAGTAAAAATATTTTCGGTGACCAACGTTAAGGCCTCATTACAATCAACGTGGAATGATGATAAAGAGATGGAAATGTGATCAGACGAGGAAGATCTGCCATAGGGATAGGAAAAACCGCACCGGTTCGATCGATAAAAGTTTTTTTTGTTCGAAAAACTTGTTTTTTCCTCCCGGTTTTTTCCTTCATATTCCAGAACCGAATACAAAAAAATATATCGAAGACAAAAACCCGGGAAACAGTTTTTTCGCCATCCCTACCTAGGCAGCATTAATAACCAGAGTCATCAAGTCAATTTATATGTTTGAATGGTTCTTGGTATTAGTTGCTTATATTTCGTTTTGATGAAAAGGATCCTACGTAGGGTGCCAAGTGAAGTTAGCGCACGATACACAATAAATGCAAAATGCTTGGGTACTGAACTGAAAGTTCTTTCCTCCTTATACTGTAAATGAATGGTTAAGCTACTGTTAGCTACCGACTTGGATTTCACTACAATTAGTCTCTCATTTTTAACACTATGATGAAATATCCTTCAAGCCATTTTGATTTAAATCTCACTAAATTGAGTAAAAAATCGAAAAACTATTCACATCTCAAGCTAATCAATTGACATAAGGATAAACATTTAATTTTGTGTAGAGTTTTGTGATTTAAAAAATTCGCTATGAAAAAAATCTAAAAACTGGTTCTCCCGAGAACCGGTTTTTTGGCTGTAAAAAAACCGAAGAACCGATTTTTATACCAAAAATCGCCATCTCTAATCTGCCACTTTTCTTGGCCATCGTTCTAGGAATGGAGAGGAGCAAGTTCTAGTCTTAAGAGCCATGGGAGAGTGGGTCAGTAGATTGCACATTGTTTGGAACTCTTAAAGTTCATAAAAGAAGAGTCCCAGAATTTTGCTCTGAGATTTATGTTGATACACAGAAACATTCTTAGAAATCCACAACAGCATCTTCAAGCCGTCAACCAACTACGGTCCTAGATAGCTACTGCCACTGACAAGAGTAGTGCTGTATTATATTTCATGCCGTCATGTACAAGAATCCCGGGCTTGACCTAGTGCTAGCATTCGGGATCGCAACTTGATGAGGTAGATATATATGACCTAAACAGATGAGTCAAGAATCAACGACGAAATATACGTAGAGTGGTTCTTAAACTAAGATACGCCGAAGTGGAAATATTTAATAGACTGACCATTGTCTAATCGATCATCGACAGTAAGTGGAAAGGAAGGGAAATCAGCTCCTGCAACAATACCCAAGCGGCACTTCGTGACCATGAATATCTGAGTAAACTAAATTCTGTTGGGAGGTACAGTTTTCTCAGATTTTTCTGGGATGCAAGGACAGTGAGTTATCCGTGCACTTATGAAAATCCTCAGAATCCCTGTTTTGGATCTGGGAATCCTGAATAAGTGCCCCAACGCTCCAATCACTCACAAGATAAACTACTGAATGAAGGCAGCGCCAGTGGCATTTGGTCGAGGATGTGATGACTGTAGATTTCACTAATCTCTAGTAAGTGAGCGTAATCAAAAGTAAGCTGACTTCCTACTTAAATCTAGTAAGAAAGAGTGCAGCACTTTGGTTGGACGTACATAATAATAAGCGTAATTACACTTACAGCTAAAAATTTGGAGGAACTACTTCGTTATACCAAAATAGCGAACCAGGTCTGAAGGATGGGGTGTTCGTGCGCAATGGTCCAAGATTTGAGCGCTTAAGAGCAACCGTTTGATATAAAATCAACAGTATCTACGTCGCAGCTTGAAGTTTAAAGTTTCGTTTTGACACACATTACATATTTACCAATGCCAAAGCCACTCACAAGGCTATACGTTCTCCTCTCACTTGGAAATTCTAAATTAAACTTTTTATGGTGTGATTAGAGCACTATCCGCTTAAGCAGAAGGCCTCTGGTTCGACTCCCGTTGGTACCAACGAATGTCGTTTCGAATGATTTTCAGAAATACTGCGAACCTCCTCAACTTGATGAGTACTGATTCAAATCAGTATTGGTTACCATTCTTCGCGTTCTCAAAGCTACAAAATATATCTAATCAAGATTGTGAAATACATTTCACAGGAGCTTGCCATCGCCATGTTCAATAATTTGTCACGTACATATGGTCCAATACGCCTACAAACTCCGTCACAGAAAACTTTCATATGCAAATTAGCGAATATTCACATGGTACCCTGAGTATATGGAAAAGTTCAATCATTTCATCTATCCACCTACCAAAGAGAACGGTACGGCAGTGCAATAAACCAACACGTGTTTCTTTGATATATCGCTCCATTAGGCAATTGACGAAACTCATTTCTCGTTAACGCCAACCGCAATGAAACAGTGTCACATTGCATGCACACTTTCGACTAATTTGCTTTGAAAATTTCTCACGCTCGAAATTCAAATTTCACGATTAATTGGGTCCAAGTCCAAGTCCACCATCGCCGCGCCATCATCATCAATTTATACAATCGATGTACAAATATGCAATTTGTGAACGAGAAAAATCACTCAGAAGTTGCTGGCAGGTCGGTCTCAATGAGTTGTTACTGCTGTTGCCGATGGTCGTGTTGCTCGCTTGTTGGCTTTGATTTAATGCAACAAGTCTTGAGAATATTACGCAAACTTGCAAGCTGTGGAAAATGAAAAGCCATTTTTGCGCGTTGGCGGAGTATCTTTCGCGTAATTTCTGTCGATTTCAACGCAACATGCCGTTGTTTTGTTGTTTTGTGTTAATGACACCATTCTTTTTCATAATAAAATCTTTTGGAATTTTCATTAAGTGCTATTTCATAATGCCCATACACATTACCTGTTTGTTTTTATTTTTTTCTTTTAATTACACTTTCAGCATTGTTGATTTATACGATTTGGTTAAATTTATTGTTGCAATTCTCTTGGGAATTGATTTTTTTGGAATGTTTTGTTGTTGGTCAACTGGCAAGTTAAATTTTTATTTATGACTAGACTTTTGTGGTTTTTATTAAATGATAAGAAAAACAATACATAAACTCAGATTCCCCTAAAGAAATAAAATGCTTAAATAATTCAAAATCTTATTAACAACGGTTTTTGTTCAGTCATGTTCTACCTCTAAAATTAAATAGTATGTCATTAATTTGGAAACCAGAATTGTCATTTCGATTTTTATAATGTAACAACTTTTTAGCTTATTCATGGTTTGTTTAACTTATCTTTTTGTTTTTTGATTTTTTTCTTCGCTAAGAAATTGGCGAGTGGATACTAAATATATGTTTTGACAATTTTGGCACTCTCCATCAGCATTGCATGGTCATAATTCTGCCTACACCGGCCGAGGATATAGCCTAGACGCAGCGTTAGGACTAGCAAAAGATACGAGGAACAAGGGAGAAAAAGGTAGTATCAATAAGATCACTTGCGCGGGGTGCGACATGATTTATATTGGGCAAACAAAACGATTAGCGAAAATCAGGTGGCAGGAACACATCAAAAAAGAGGAACAAATTACAAAGCGAGGTTCAACGGAACCAGCAAGATCCGCGGTAGCGAGGCATATGAATGAAGAAAAACATAAAATTACGTGGGAGAATCTGGAAATAGCGCAGGAAGTAAGATATTGGACGATCCCGGATGCAGGCAAAAGTTTATGTATATTGCGAGTCCCGGACGAAAAAAGAATGAACACGGACATTGGCAACGGGTACAGTGACTTAATGAAGCTAGTGTAATTGTCATGAGATAATCTTGTAATTGTAATCAGTTAGTTGACTGTAAAATTCTTTAGGTTAGCCACCTTAATTACCCTTGAAATAACCATTACTAAGAAAGTCCTTTAATAACCTTATGTAGACCTGAATATAATTTTTGCTATAAAAGCCAATGTAAAGAGGATATAGCTTCAGAAATTAGTCCCCGAAATATCGGTACATGGCAGAAAAAAAAATAAAAATAGTGCTTGTTAAGGAACATTTTATCTTTCATTTATTTCAGGCACTATTGATCCGAAAATAGGTATTTCAACCAAACTAATTAGTGCGAAAATGTGTGTCAAACTAATCATTACAATAACAAATGCTCGTGCAACGATGATAAAAATTTGAACTTGCCTCAAAATATCTTCTTCTTAGCACTACAGCCCCTCTCGGGCCTTCGCTTCCTGCAAATAGCGCCTCCAACTGTCTCGGTCTATTGACCGCGTCTTCCAATTCCTAAATCCGAGTAGCGATGAACTGTCTGCGTCGACCGAGTCAGACCAGCGTTTCCTCGGCTTCCCCCCTGGTCTCCGGCCTTCAATTCTCCCAACGAATACCTTTTTGGGTATCCGTTGTTCGTCCATACGATTCATGTGGCCAGCCCATTTCAGCTTCCGCAGCCTTACAATCGTTGAGACCTCCGGCTCGTCAAAAATTTCATACAGCTCATGGTTGTATCGAATGCGCCATTGGTCCCCGTCTATCATATTGCCTACATAGACTGTTGCAAAGAATGTTATTGAAATAGTACTTAGAGACATCTGTTGATAATTATGTAAACTAAACAGTCAATGTCAAGTGCCCTTTTATTCTTTTTCTCAACAAATAGTTAGTCGTTACCCTGCAACAACGTGTTTTACTTATGTTGGAAAAACAGTTTAATTGTAGTATTTTTTCTTGTTGTGTAAGTTAAAAATGAGTTCCAGTTATCTCGCTGACGTGCCAAGGAGGCAGCACTAGTACGCATGGCGGACAGATATCGAATACGTCGAAATCAACATAATCAAGTGTCAACAACACAAAAACAATAACTTGTTATCGTTGTAAGGAAATTGGTCACTACCGTAACCAGTGCCCACTTTTGAAGGAGAAACTAGGAAATACGAAGCAAAGCAACGCTTTCAATGTTGTTTTTCTCAGGGGCGGATTCATTAAAAGTGAGTTTTACATCGACTCGGTTGCAAGCATGCACATGACGCCGAATAAATGTTGGTTGAAAAATCCTAAATATTCATCAAGTTTACCAGAAATCATTGTCGCCAATAAGACGAAAGTTCCCGTTTTGTGTTCAGGAGAGATAGAAATAACGACGAGCTACAAATACGACATCACTGTACAGAATCCGTTTTGTGTACCAAGTCTCACGACTAACCTCTTGCCGTTGAGCGAATTAATTAAAAATGGGAACAGCGTCGTATTTGAGCACAATAAGTGCCTCATAAGAAACAAATTGGATGAGTTAGTTGCAATAGCTGACCTGGTTAATGGAGTATATAAGTTAAGATTACTAACACAGAATTTTTTGTTGACAGTCATTGGCGATACATGGCACAGACGGTTTGGTCACATCAATAGCACGGATGTGAACAAAATGAAGAAGTGTGCACTGGTAGAAAGACTTGATTCATTGATGACTACACCAGGATGACATTTATTTACTTCCTTAAGACTAAGAGTGAAGTATTAAATTCTTTTAAAGAATTCAAATCTGTGACAGAGAATTTGCAGAATAAGAAAATAAAAATCTTGTGCTTTGAAGATTTCTTAAAGAAAGAGGGAATCATACATCAAAAGCAAACCCTTACACACATGAACAGAACGGATTGAGGGTAATGTCAAACCGAACCATAGTGGAGAAAGCGAGATGCTTACTTTTCGAAGCAGGTCTTGAAAAAATTTTTGGGCAGAAGCTACTTACACAGCTGTCTATTTGAAAAATTGATCAGTAGTTTCAGGTAAGAAAAGACTCCATATGAGGCTTGGACCAAGAAGAAACCAGATTTACAGCATAAACGTATATTTGGATGTCCTGTAATGGTGCATATACCTAAAGAAAAAAGAACCAAGTGGGATAAAAAATCAAAGATGCATATACTCGTACTGGTTAGTTTCAGTGAAAAGTTACATAATTTATGATCCACTTAAAAGGAATGTAACTACGAATAGAGATGTTGTGATTATAGAAAAGCTAAGAAGTATAGAAACTGTAACTGTTCCAGTAGAGACCACAGATTCAGTGGGGTAATTGTTGCAGGAATCTACGGTGAAGACAGAACCTTCTCATGATCAGTCCAGTTCCAGTGATTGTGAAGATTTGGACAGCCTAGATAATTTTTTAAATAAAGAAGAAGTACGCAGTGAAGAAAAAGAGAGTGACAGGAAAGAGCAAGAAGATGAAACAAGCAATGTTTCTCAGATTAACTATGTAGAACCAAAGAAAAAGTAAAGAAAAAAGCCAGAAAGATATGGATTTGCAAATTTAAGTACGACACCTATAGGAGAAGATGAACTGACTTATGCAGAAGCTATCAACGGTCCTGGGAAACAGTAGTGGTTGCAGGTGATTGCAGAAGAGCTATATTTATTCAACGACAATCAAGCGTGGGAGATTGTCGATGCTCAAGATAGTGCTGGTGTGGTGCAGTGCAAGTGGGTCTTAAAAAGGAAAATTGGTTGTGATCATAAAGTAAGACATCGTGGTTGCAAAAGGCTTCACGCAGAAGGCTGGTGTGGACTATCAGGAAACTTTTTCACCGGTGATTAAGCACTCAATATAGCGGTTAGTGTTTGCTTTGAGTGTGCAATTACATATGGATACTACTCACCTAGATGTCACAACAGCCTCCCTTAATGGCTTTTTAAAAGAAAGCATCTTTATGAATTTGCCAGAAGGACTGTTAAAGTTTCTAATAAAGTACTAAAATTAAAAAACGCTGTTCATGGTCTAAGGCAATCATCCTTAGCTTGGTACCAAAGAGTAATTTAGGGTACAGTAGATGTAAACTTGAACCTTGCGTTTTTATAAAAGGTCATAATAACAATAACAAAACTATTGTTGGTATTTATGGCGATGAGAAATAGGAACCAAGTCTCTAATAGAAGCATTGAGCCAAAAATTGAAGATAAAAAATTTGGGTCAAGTTAAACAGTATTTGGGCATAAAAATTAATATAAATAAAAATGTTATTACAATAGATCAGGAAAATTATATTGAACAGTTGGCCAATAAGTTTAATATGACTGATTGTAATTTAGCAAACACACCCATAGAAAGTAAATTGAACGTAGAGAAATCTAATATGTGTAATAATAACATAACTTTTCAGAGACTAATAGGTAGCTTTATGTATTCAGCGGTCTCGACACGACCAGATATTTCATACGTAGTAAGTTATCTTAGTCAATTTACTAATTGTTATTCACAATTGCATTAGAATTATGCCCAGAGAATTATAAAGTATTTGTTGAAAACAAAAAAACTATTGCAAAGAAGGAGCAGAACTGGTAGGTTTTGAGGAGGCAGATTGGGCCAGTTATTCCATTGATAGACGTTCATATACAGGATTTTGTTTCATGAAATCTGGATCTGCTATTTCTTGGGAAAGTAAAAAGCAAAGAACTGTAGTTCTCAGTAATTGTGAGGCAAAGTACATGCCTTTGTCAGAAGCATGAAGAGAAGGTTTATATTTACAGAATTTAGAATGTGAATTGGTAGGTTGTTGCAATAAAATTGTCTTATTCCATGATAATCAGAGTGCATTGAGGATGGTAAGCAACCATTATTCTCATAAACGTTCCAAACATATTGATGTTAAATATAATTTCATCAGAAATGTAATTGACAGCAATAGAATTGAAACGAAGTATCTGCCAACTTCTAGTTTGCCTGCGAATCTGTTAACTAAAGGATTGTCAAAAATAAAACACTCCGAGTTCATGCAAATACTTGGTATTGTTCAAAAGTAAATTGATTATTTTATAAAATGCATAAGTTCATTTGTTATTTTGATATAGTGGGTACATACATAGAGACATATGTTGAGAATTATGTAAAAAAAACTGTCAATGTCAAGTGCCCTTTTGTTCTTTTTCTCAAGAAATACCTAGTCTTTACCCTGTAACAACGTGTTTTACTTATAGGGACAGCATTATTTTCGTGAGTATTTCTCGGTGATGAATATGATTGGTCTTGTACTACATGATGATTTGAAACAACTTGAGCATGATGCCATTTCTTCTGATGACTGCTAGCTTGTTGAATCGGATACTGAATATTATTCTGTTATCGTTGCTTTGGGCTAAAAAGAACCCAACGTGACCGTATCCAAAACGCTGTGGAACAGCAATTGCACATACGAAAGTGGTATCAATTACGCTCTTTGTCGAGCCGAACTACCCTAATTTAGATAACATTAACTCACATCAGTTACCAAAAATCTAATTTACATTAGCTATCGTCTCTAATTTCTGATTACCATTCTCATTTCATCTCGTATTTAACTTTGCAAAGAATGCGTACAATACACTATAAAGCTACCTAACCCAGTTTGGCTCGAGGACGCAATATTCGTGCTGCGTCACTGTCGGTGTTTGGATCAGCTAATCTTAACTATTCCTGTATTCCCCGTAACAAATATAAATTCTCGTATCGCCCTATGATTGCCTGAATTTCCTCGGCCTACCTTCGCTGCAGATAAGGAGGCGATTTCTTGACCAATGCTCCCTATTTAAATTACCGAAAGGCATGTTATCGTCGAAATTAAACAACGCCATTAGCATACGTCCACCTTCTCGCACTAGTTCGTCGCAATACTACGCTATACTGTTTGGCAGAACCGTATCTTACAGTCACTCACCGATGGTTCGTATGGTAAGAGACCATCTTCATCTTCAGTTAGGTACTCCTTAGGGGTGTCCGTTTTAAAAATACATCGATGTGAAACATCGAAATCTTGCATCGATGTTTTTCGATACATCGCTTAAAAACATCGATGTTTCTTAAACATCGAATATGTTTGTTTTTTAGCTGAACAAATACAAATTAATAAAATGCGTCTGCTGAAATTCATAAGCAGCTTATGTGCTTAATTTGATGATACCGTACGTTGGTTTAGTAGTGATGTATGATACATTGCAAGTAAAACAAAATGGTTATATTGTAGTAATCTTTTATTACGACACCAGATATTACAAAATGTAAAATTTTACATAAGGACTTAAATCTAACTCAGTACTTTTTTGTTTGCGAAGTCTGCTTTCACACCAATGCTGTTTAGGCAAACTTTGTAGAAAAAAAGTTTACTCAGTCGTTTAACCTTTCATTCGATTCCTTTGCTGATTAACTATTTGAGCAGCCTTTGAAAATAAACGCTCAGATGGAACTGAAGTCCCAACAATTGTCAAGTATTTGAACGCAATTTTATACATTTTAGGAAACTGAAAGTTAAGATCACTTCAGATTTCTAAAGGGTTTTCATTACTATCTACAGGACTGCGCAAGAAAATTGCATCCTCAGATTGCGTTAATTTCCAGCTCTGATTTACTAGTTATGATGGTCTTCCCATAAACAAAAACACTCTTCTAGCTTTTCAGATTGATCTGAATTTGATTCTGACACTTCGGCACGTTGTGCATTATTTGTCATTAAGTCTTTTATTTTTGCGATTGCTGCAGAACAAGCAAGTGCGTCTTTGAAGTGCATTTTTTTGAACCTCGGATCCAATACTGTAGCTATGGCAAGTGGAGTGACTCTCTGTATAGCACCCATTCTTTTTTCTATTTCTTTAAGCACAAACGATATCAACTCATTGGCAAGTCGATCTACCAGACTGAGACCCTGGACTTTTAAAACTAAGCAGTGGATTAACGGAATCACCTTGCTACTAGTGCATTACAGATCGGCGGACACTTCTTTGGTTGGAGCTTCGAGCGGTCGTAAGACTTGTAACACTGAAGAGAGAATTGACAATTCGGATGCATTGATCATTGCTGGTGAATTTTTAACGCGTATAATTATAATATTGACGACACGGTGCAATTCCAAAAACCTCTCAATCATATAGTATGTACTGTTCCATCTTGTGGGAAATTCTTGAATCAATTTAGTTTCTTTATTCGTGCCTTTTCTCAACTCATTACTTGCTATGCTACTTTGCTTAAACCATGTTACTATTTCTTTTACCTTAGGTATAAGACTTCGTAGGTCTGAACAGTGATTTACAGCATTCTGTGCAACTAAGTTAAGAGTATGTGCAAAACATGGTATATGTTTTTTGCCAAAAGCCAAATCAACAGCCTTTATCATAGATGCTGCATTGTCAGTCACTACCGCTGAAACTTTATCGATATTGATATCCCATTCCACACAAGTATTCAGAAGCATCTCAGCAATGTGATCTGAAGTACTTCGTTCAAATGACTGAAATACTCCAAGAGTTATTGAAAAAAATTCAATCCCTATTCCAAAGTGTGCTGTAATCCCAAGAAAGCTTCTCATACTCATGATTTCGGTCCACATGTCCGTCGAGTGTAAGGTTTTCTACACTTTTAAATTTTTTTTGAAAATAGCTGACAATGCCTCATATTTGTCATCAACCCAGCGAGATAATGTTGTCTTACTGGGGAGCTTGTAATGCCGCACAATCACTTTCATAAGATTATAAAAACCCTCATTTGCCACAATCGTAAATGGTTGATTGTCTTTACAAAGCATGTAAATCAAGGCATTATTTATTTTTAAAGTTTTCATTCCGCTTTCAGAAAAAGCATGTACGAGTAGATGTTCGAAACTTTCTATAATCGACTGTTGGCGCTTCAAAGACGGAGGAGGGGGATCTTCGATATTGCTCTCTATTGATGAGCACGTTAAAACGTTATGTTCGAATTCAATCGTATCCACTGTACTTGGTGGCTGTGATTCAGGGGCAGGAACAGTAGCTCTGGATACTATTTTGATTGCTTCGTTGTCGATATTGGATGAACTCCAGTTACCCGTCACTTGTACATTATCTTTATGCACTCCTAAAAAGGCAGCTTTGTGGATATGTTTTACGTGACCAATCAAGTTTGATGTATTGCCACACGACTTAATTACTTTTTGACAAAGTTTTCATCCTGCAAGGTTACCATTTCCTTCAATTTTAGCAATTCCACACATTACTTTTCTTTGGAGGCGCCATTGTTTAATCAACTGAAAATACAATAGAAAACGCGTAAATTTAAATTTTTCGATAAAATCACTATTGACGGAAATTATGTCATTCATATAAATCACAAGTTAAAGAAAAACAACTTATTGATTTAAATTAATCTGTGGAATACACATAAGCGTCAAGTATCAATAATATGCAAACATTTACGAAAATCGATAGTTTCTCACGTCACAAACTAGAGGTTAGATTCAGAAACTTCATAAGATACCTACCTACCTTTTCAATTCCGAGCATGCAATCCGTATAGAATGATGTATGAATACAGTTTATTATATATTTTGAATAGTATCTGCTTTCCAGTAAATGAAGTTAATTTTGTTTACCACCAACAAACAACCGACAAGAGCGAAATGAATGTGCTGTGTACCTGTACCGAAAAAGAGTGACAGTGAGTGACAGCGAACTTATGAAATTTATGTGAGAGTGAAAGGAGCCAAAACAGCCAACTGCAATAAAATCAGGAGATTAGTTTTTCAGGGTTGATTACCTGCTGATATGTTTCGAAAGTTGCTTAAAGGTATCGTCACTACTTATTTGTGAAGCACAATGACTAGAAATTGAAATAATTAAATCAGAAATAAATAAAGTGAACTAAAAATATATTATTTTGCGTTGGTTAATTCATTCACGGATCCGATGTATTTGCTAAAAAACATCTATACATCGAATAGAAAAAACATTTGTCAAAACATCGAATCAATTCGATGTATCACACGGTAAACATAGAATGGATTCGATGTATCGATGTTTAGTGAATATCCCTAGTCCTCTTTCTGGCTCATTTGGTTCATTTAAAAGCAGGCTGCGGAGGGTACTCTACGAGCAATAATTTATTTTCTCGTTAATTTTACTACATAACTATTAAATTTATATTACTTCTTACTTTATATTTATGTTTTAACTTTTTTTTTGAACACGTATTTTTTAATTGATATTACGAATTCTGTAAAATAGTGATGAATTAAATAAATAAACAAATAGAACGGGAGTTGTGATTGTCAGTCATTTATTAAAAAAATACAAAATCCGCAGTGCACTATTGGATAATAAAATTGTCCTGAATATTGAAAAATATGTCAAATCATGATGGATTGTTCAAAAAGGTCGTTCTTACGGTCGATCTCATCGTGCGTTCGATAATGCCGATGATATAACATATACATACTATATTAAGAAATCAAATTAGTAACTGAAAGATTTTACAATAGATCTCATACCTTTTAAGCTTCTAAAAATATGTTTCATAAACATGATTTTATTCTATACTCTAACGTTCGCCTTCTGATCTATAGTATTTTGGAAAAGATCTACTAGTGTAGCCAGAACACATATGCCTAACATTGGTAGTTTCCTTCCGTCCATAAAACGAAACCCGAAACACACAAAGGTCATCTGTCTCCCAAACAAATATATCACACAATAAATAAACAAAAGCAAAGCAAGAGCACCATCGCCGAAAGAAAGACGTCTGCCTGCCATTATCTGGAGATGGATTGACTGTAAAATTGTGGCATCTCATAAATTATTCAAAAAAATTCGACGAGGAAAAATCAAAATACAATAGAAATTTGTTGCTTTTGTTTGTTGCATCGCGTGTTTTGGATGATTTGTTTTCCAGGCAACGTGCATACTTGATTCTACATATATCATCGTCTATGAAACGTTTGTGACGCATGTGTATCAAACATCTAACAGAAAATGTAGCAAAACATTGGAAATTGACCACATGGGTCGTAAATGTTTGATGCTTTCACATTTCTTGCATTTAAATTAAATCAAAATATTTTGTCATAAATTTTCAAATTTATTTTCCAGTCTGTTATAACTATGAGTGCATTTTGATGTGGATCAATTCACTTTTTGCATACGATTATGTGAATTAGATGCATTGATATTTCAGCCTTCATCTTATTAACTTCCATTAAGAAAAATTAATTATTAATACGGTGAAAGTAAACTTTTGTCCCTTCATTAACCACTTTCCACTTTTTTTAAAATATATTGAACTAACCTTCAAAGCGCCACCAAAGTCTATAATGGCAATGATTAATTAAAGTCATCTGAAACACGAAAGGGATGGAAATGAAAATACAGTCATCACCATTCCCTATTAATTAATCACAATCAAACAGTTTGGAAGAGCGTCTTTGATCATGTTACATTTCCTCTGATAGCTTCATAACTTTTCCTAATATTATTGCCAATTATCGACTTTATCGTTCCTCCTGCTTAAAATAAACTTTCATTTTTACTTTAGTCTTTCTTCTATGATATTTCGAATTTGTTTTCTCGTTTCGAGTAAGAAGTGGATTGTTTCCATTATTTTTTCTTTCTTTTTAATTTCATAAAACTGGAAATTTTTTGAGTGTATGTTTTCTCAAACCATGATAAACCTTCAAGAATACGGAACATTTGCTTATGCTATAAATAACCCTTTAGTGCATGTTTCTATTCTTGTACTTATTTTTGGATGTCTTGGAATAATTTTCTAATGGATACGTTTTAACTAACATCGAAGTTTTAATTATGATGAAAGAATGGTTTTGATGGTTGGAGATGTATTTTCTAGTAAGCAGTTATGCATTTTTGGAATATTACCCCAAAAAGTTAGGAGAAATTAAGGGATTCATAAATATATTTATTGTTACCATTTCAACAAGGCTTTCTTTTGAAGTTTATCAATCGAAAATCATTTTTAGGGTATTGTAAAATAATTCTTCAATACCCTAATAAAATCGTAATCTGTCCGTCCGTCCATGCAACACATGCATTTTTCTCGCAAACCGCATAAGCTAGACTTATAAAATTTTGTACGTATGTTAAAAGGTGTTTAAGGGAGTTTCCTCATATAGGGGGTGACCCTTAAATTTTTTTTCAAACAAAGAAAGCCAATATGCGTATCAAATGAATGGCCTTGATGAGAAGTTTTCAAGACAGTTCTTAAAATAGAAGCATTTGCATGGAGGGGTGCAGGGTGAAGGAAAATCTACGAACAATTTGTATCCCCTCCCTCTCGCGATCGGACAAGCTTGGGCAGAAAAATCTGAAAAAAATCATGAAAGTAGGTCTTTAGGTTCTTAGACCCTCAAATACCTCTGAAGTCAAAACTCGATCAACTTTGTTAATAATAGTACGTTTCACGAATGTTACGTTTTCATCTATAAAACAGAAATCCAACCCTTAAATCTACCAAAAGCTCGTATCTAGATTTTCTAATGTAAAACGCATATTTCTGGAAAGTTTCATCAAGATCGAATCATAAACCACTATAGTAAGTTATATACGATTGAAAATTTATCAATTACAACAATGATGCGGTGTAGAGACAGATTCGCAAAGGAGCCAAACACTACAGATGTGTAAGGATTTTAATGAACATTTTAGAAATATTTTGTAACATAGATACGGGAGCATTCAAATATAAACGAGATTTTTACTTATGAGGACTTAGAAAGCGTGTCAAAGATAGGCAGTGTGTCGAGATAGGTAGGAGGAAAGCCGTACCGGTTTGTTTAGTTGTCCTCACAATGAGTGAAAGTAAGGTTCATTCTTGGATTGCCCATGCATTATAATAATGTTTGCAACAAAAGAATGTATTAAACCAGCCGAAATTCAGGATCGAGTGCGTGCACAGTTCGGAGGGAATGCTTTTTGATGGCCTCGAGTGAAAGCACTACCACAGTCAAAAAGGGCCACCGTGGAGTGGAGAAAAAAGGGAGAGCCTGGTCAATCAAACGCCAAAACTAGCTTGTCAGCCGGTAAAGTGATGTCAACGGTTTTTTGGAACTCTCAAGGAGTTTTAATCGTTGTGTTCTTCAGGATCGTCACACAATAAATGCTGCTTACTACTATGAACTTTTGGACAAAATTCAAGCTGCATATCGGTCAAAAAGGCGCTGTCAACCCATCCGAGATATCCTGCCCTTGCACGACAATGGAAGATCCCACACCGCCGCCCTAGCAACCCAAAAATTGAATGAACTGCATTCGGCTACACTTGATCACCCTCTCTACAGCCCTGACCTTTCACCATGTGATTTCCATATGTTTGATCCTCTCAAGGAAGCACTTTGTGGAGAGCGTTTTGCGAAAGATGGACAGGTTGAACAGTTTGTGCGCGATTGGTTGAATACTCGCCCAAAGTCATTCTTCGAAAACCGCGCAAACCAACTACCTGTTCGATAGGGAAAAATCCATTACTAAGAAGGGTAACTATGTAGGAAAATAACTATGAAGTGTGTAGTCTTGCTAAATGTAAAATAAATTTCTTTTTCCAAAAGACTCGTTTATGTTTGAACGCCCCTCGTATGTTATTATGACTACGCAAACAATGAGGTTGACATAGTGAAAATTAAATGGCGGGAAATTAAAATACATAACAACCGTAGATGAGCTTCGTGGAGAAAACCAGTGAGCTTGCGTCACTTGACACATGGTATTGTCCATTGTAGTCTTCAGGCGTGAATCCCCATTTAAGAAGTATGTTGTAGTATATGTTCCGATCGATACCGTTGTAGGCTTATAGAAAATCTCCAAAAAGTAAGAATACTTCGGCATATTCCCAGCATTTCTAGGAAATTTGTTTGACTGAGATGTCTGTTCTACCATTGATCGTTCATCTCTAAATCCTCCTTTGTATTCTCCAGTGACGTTATCAGCACTTGTTTTTAGACGGAGTTCAATGGTTTTTTTTTTCAAGATTTCAATCTATTACTGTTTTTTATATATTGAGCAGATTACGCATTTATCCTACCTTCAATAATTCGCCTGAGACTCCATCGATACCGGATGCTTCAATCAACTTGCGGGCAAATATTGCTGCGTTCACTTCTTTTAAAGACGGTATTGACATGTGGTTTACACCTGGATTGTCCAGAATCCTGGCGTCAAGAAATGTAGCGCTGTATCAAAATTCAGAAATTGTTAGAAATGTTGAATCCAAAATTGTTTGATGTCATACTGATACCAGACGACACCAAAAAATTAAACTTCCACTGGAACAAGTTTTAAGAAAAACACGGATGCTGAACTTTTAAAACGATTTGTTGAATTGAAGTGAAAGCAAAATATTTTAAAATTCGGTATTAAATTAATTAATGATTACGCGCAACTGCGCCATAAGTTAATGAAATTAGAATTTTATAACGCTATGTCAGCAGTCTGGCTTTATCACATTTTCGAAACACGTTTGCAATGTTTTCCAGACGGTGTCGGATTCCCGCGGCTCTGGAATTTCTGCATCTTGCATAAAAGGAGAATATTTTTTGTTTACTGGTTTCGCTGATGCATACATAACTTGCCTGTTGCCTATGCTGTTGCTCTCCTTGTCTTTACATAAATATTTGAGGTTTGTTTTCTTGTCTGAATTTTTTGACTGTACTGAATGTGGCTTGCATATAAGTTATTGCAATCGTGTTTGAAGTTTAAAGCTCTGTTATTGTTTTATTCTGCGCTGTTTTTTGTCGGTAAACTTTTATTGCAATGCAGCTAAGCTCACGATATTGTTTTTCCTTGGTTTGGCTTCGTCTTTGAATGCTTTCATCATCGAACCAATCGTTCCTTCTTTTGAGCTCGTGGTGTCCCAATACTTCTTCGCCCTTTACGCACTGAGTCTGGGACTCTCCATGTTCGCGAGCGACTCAACTACCCATAAAACACCTTCCCTGTCAATCTGAGAACTTAACCTGGAACAGATTGGCAGATTACTTCGGTTCAAGTCTCGTTTTGCCTTGAATCTGGGCAATCCTCCTCCAGCAGGAGGGGAGGGAAAAAGAAGAATTGCTGGATAAGTGATCCCCCAGTCTCGACATCCCTGGCTGCTGTGCGTCCTTTTTATCTTTTAGGACTGCCCGGAAATAATGTGCCACATGGTGCCATTTGTCCAAGCATCACCGCGACTATACTACCTGGGGTCAGCTCTCCTGTTTCCTTGTAGATGTCCTGTCAAAGCCTGTCCCATTTTTTGCTTGCAAAAACCTCCTGGGAAAAATTGACAGTCGGGCAACCGTTACTTACCGATCTTGTGCAGGTAAGACTGAAAACACTCATGCTCGCTCAAAAGCTGGGTCAGATAGAAGTCGGTCCCACTATACCTTCGATTTGGCCACGGTCTCAGATCCGGGATGAGCCCTTCATGCAATTCACTCAAGATTGCTACCAATCGTCGAGTGAGCGCTGTCTCTCCTCGCGGGAAATTGTCTCCTTCCTGTCCTCGTTTCGACGCAGGTAAATACCGCGAAGCTCACTAGCAAGGAGGGCGACGGGTACCACGCCTGCAATAACTCTCAGCGCTGAGTCAAAGACTGTCGGATATGAAGATGCATTCCTCAGTGCTCCTCTTCTCTGTACCTGTGCCAAACAATGGAGCGTCACCCCATATTTCTGCTCCATACAGTACTATTGACCTTGTGGCACTCATCAAGAGCCGTCTTCTTGATGAAGCAGCCCTCTCAGCTATTGCCTTGATTTGCTCAGAGAAACTCATCTTCGAGTCAATTAGTAGCCCCAGGTATTTCTCCGCTGGCTTCGATTCGTCTGTTTCTAATACTGATCATCCTTATTTTAGGGACCACTTCTGTTTTCTGCAGTGCTAGACTAAACCCATAGGCAGTCACCCAGTCTCACTTAGCGCATTAGCATAGCTTGAGTTGTGCTTGTTCAACGGGGTGTTTAGCGACTGAAGCCGCAACATAATCTGTATCTCTAGTCTAAGTAGCCCGTCATAATACACGTTTCACAGGTCTGGATGAGGGATAGATTCCTGGGTAACACCCGATGTAACTTCCATCCTCCGTTGGCCCGGTGTCGTGTCATAAAGCAGGCTTCGATCCTTCAGATGGATCAGATAGGGTTTTCCAGCATATCTAGAATACCCATCCATCCAGCGGAGTTAAAGACATTCCTAACGTCGTGTTGCCAACAGGTCTTTCGCTTGGTTCGGCTTTATGCTTCTACATCTAAACCGCGCTCACCACCTCTCCAATCGCATCTGTGGTGCAACGTCCTGCTCTAAAGCCGTACTGCAGAGGAGATAGGTCCCCAGCAACGCAAATCGCGTCAGTGAGTCTTCCGTTGATGAGTTTCTCTAGCACCTTCCCAGGTGTATAGCATACATAACTGGCGGTATGCAGACGGCGATCCGAAATTTTCCTTCCCCTAGCTGATCGGCACGAGCCTCGCCACCTTCTATCGTACCAGGAAAACCCCGTCTCGTAGGCAAGTGTTGAATGTGCCGAGTAGCAACCAGGACAATGGTGATGGACAAGTTGCAACACCTCAGCTGGAACACTATTTGGACCTAGAGCTTTCCGGGTTTTCAATGATAGGACTGCCTCTACCAGTCCCGGTTGAGTGAAGAGTAGGAACTCGACTGCTGTTTCACCGTGGACAGCGTCAACACGGACGGGATAGGTGGGGAAAAGTGCCCGCCTATCTCGTCCATCTTTTCCGGTTCATGTATGCAAGGCGTCTGTAGGGTATCAAGCTTCCGCATAACCAGTTTGTAGCCAAGGTCCCACGGAACCTTGTTCATATTGTCGACTAGATCTTGCCAGTCCAAGGATCCAGCAGCGAGCCTTGCTGTTGTTAACCAGTTTGCGAAGGCATTTCCTGGCCGACTTAAATGCTGCTACCCGGTTGCATGCTTCGTCATGGTTCCGTACCCGTTGAGCCTCACGCCGTGGCTTGTAACACCCCCTTTGCTTTTCAGCGATTTCAGTCGACCACCAGTATACAGGGGGCTTGCCGTGCCGTGGGTTTTCGATAAGGCAAAGAAGCGCTGCAAGCAGTCGGCACGAAGCTCATAGCTGAGTTCACCACGTCTCGAGCTACCAGTATTTCTGTCAGCTGCGAATCCCCCTGCAGCGGAGCACCTCGACGAACATTTCGACGTCCATCCTTCCAATTTTACACCCAATTATAGAAGGTCGGGAATACAAGCGCGTCAGGAGACAAAATCACGGATCTCAAGCAAAATGTTCTGGCTAAGTAGTCCTCTAATGCTCTCCAATTGTGTATCGTCCGTGCTCATGACTTCGAGGCAAATGTCACGGCCGGTATGATTCGTTCACTGTCAATACGGCGGAAAGTCGGCGTATTTCCGGTATTTAGTATGACAAGCGCCGTCCTGGCCGACATTTCTAGAATTCGTTTTCCCCGCGGTTCTGTTATAGGGGCTCCCCATTTGATTACTTTAGCTCTGAAATCTCCCCCAACAAGGACGTTGCCGTCTGCTTCAAGATGACCAAAGCATTAAGCTTGGCTTTGAAAGATGGTATCAGTTCGTTCGGTTTTAGATACACATTAGGGAAGGTAGTCAGCCCCTGGGCATCGAGCCCACACGAAACCATCCTCCCGTCCACAGTCCTTCCCCTATAAATCACTGTTCCGAATCCAAATGACGGTAATACCAGTTTCATCAGGATACCATGATACAGATATTTTATCATGGTGTTTCTGATTCAGCACAAAGTCGGCTTTCATGTCCTTCGCAAAATGCTTAAGCATATTTTGGAAGGTTGAACTGCTGTGTAGGTTTACCTGCAGGATACGGGGCATCAAAGTTTTGATTATGCTTCCTGGAAAACCCAGTACTTCCTTGATCCCAAGACGTGGCCAAGATCCGGCCTTGGACCAACATCCTTGCAAAGTATACAGTGTGTCTCCTTTGTACACCTTTTCTTTCCTTTTATGTCCCATTTCAGCGCATTTGCTATTGGGTCCTTTGCATACTTGTGGGGTGTGACCGTAGCAAACACATTTACAGAATTGAAGAGGCTCTGCTCTTCGCCGTATCCTGCAGATGACCCACCATATTCTTACTTTGCCCTTTTTCAGAAGTTATTCGGAGTTCTTCTCGGTCAAGTCGATGATTGCCATGCGTTTTCCACTATGGTTTGATCCTGTCTACCTTAAGAAGCTCCCTTTTTATAGCCTCTTCTTCCTCGGCCAGATCTATGACATAATCAATGTCTCTTATTTCAATCGTTGCCATCAGCTCGTGCGAGGCTACAATTGCGGTTTTGCCTAGGACTTTCTTTACTGCGTCGCAGAATGCTTCTTTATTATCGTCCTCTGCTCCGAATTTGTCCAGTATGTGGCCAGACCGGGAATATCGTAGTGCTTCAATGGCAGCGTTGGTGTCTTTCCCCTGATATCCCTCAGCACTTCTGCGTAGGATCGACGATTTTGGGGGCTTGCGAGTAGTGCATAGTGCTGGGGTCTTCGTCAGGGCTTGTTTTCTGTTTCGTATCAGGTCGTTTTTCTTGTTGTGCGTCCGAGCGTACTTTATATTTTGGTACTTTTTGAAGGAGTTTATTTGCGGCTTTTTTCGCTCCTTTTGTCAAAATAGTCTGGAACCCCTGATCTGGCGTTCCACGCCCATCAAGTACCTCTTCCTTCTTCCTTTTATTCCGATCACCTTCGATTGAGCTAGACGCCATTCTTTTGTTGGTGTTTGATGATGGAGCTATCTCCGCTTGCCATTTAGGCTTAACCCTCAGCGTTTCTTTAGTCTTCTGCTCTTCTTCGACCTTCGGTCCTCTTCGACTTTTAACCAGCCCTATGCGGTGTAAGAGTTCCACTAGTTCAAGGAGCCCATTCTTTAATTGAGACTCCCAGTTCTGCTTATTCTTCTTTCTTTTGTTTTCTTTTTTTTTGCTTTAGCACTACATCCCCTTTCGGGCATTTGCTTAGAAAAAGTTAGAGTATCTCATTATCTTGATCGAATCAGTACCACGCTTTGGCCGTGCGTCCGTCCATCCAGCTGCGATACCGTATGATTTTAAACAAGAACATATCATAACTGAACGAGCTTTTAGTCCGTCCGAAAAATCACTCGAACTAAATCTCGTTGCCACCAACGAGACTTGAACCAGGGACCTTCGGCTTACGGGGTGAGTGCTCCAACTACTACACCACCAGGACTAAATTCTTTCTATTTTCTTACTTTTGCTTTATCTGGTAATAGTATTATTTATAATTTTAAACGTATATCATGAATTATTTTCTTTGTTTTTCATTGTTTAACTTGATTTTTTCCGTTTTGTAATTGGATTGAATTTTAATCTGTTAAATGTAATTTAATAAATAAATGAATTCACACCTAGGTTGATTTTTGGTGAGCCGCGTGCTGATCTTATTCTTTTAAGAACGTCTAGCCTTTCTTCTTGATGTCGCTGGATGGCAAATGTATTTTGCGACCTCCTTTCTTGGTAGAGGTTATCGGCTTCTGTTTCCGAGTACAGTACTTCTGCCACATTTTCGACAGTGGCGGTGAAATGGTTAGTCTTTTCTTTTTCTGCCTTGATCACTTTGTGGACTTCAGGATAGTTCGTTATTACCTCGGCATTTAAGACCCCCGCTTCGGTAGCGGTTGCTGCAGTAACCATCGAATTCTCGGTGTTCTTCATATTTTCGTCTACCGCGTGAACATCTGGATTGTTCTGTAGGATTCTCCGCTCTTCCTTTTTAGGACACTTTGGCGTTCGGATCATTTTTTTTTGCTGAGTTTGGACAAGGCTGCCCGTTAATCCCAGTTTTTCGTCCGTCTTTGCTGCCGTTGTATTCATCGTCGTTGGTACCGTTTTCAATATAATGTTAACGTCGTGGCTGTAACTGCTGGTTTCGTCATCGTTGGTGATATTTTTTAATTAGTTTATTGGATATTTTTAATCTTTTTTCTATTTTTTTAACCTGAAACTGCTCTAGTTTTGTTGGGTCATAGCCTGAAGCCGCTATCTATGGTCGTATGGTTAATCGCCTTATTGGTCCTATGGTTATCTTTGCAGAGCAGGGAGGCCGTGTGAGGATTGGCACAAGCCATTTGGGGACAAGTGCTCAGAGCCAGAGTAGCGCTTATCCTGAGTCCGTCTCAACCGAATCTACACCACCAACTCAATGGTGCGAACTTCGGACGTATTCCGAGGCCTGCGAAGGTTTGACCGCGACAGAGACGGTATGATTGTTGAATTGGAACCATTCAAGCACGAGTGTCACCTCGGCGCCAAAGCATCAATTCCAGTTCGTTGTCCAAAGCGTAGTCCAGATTCAGACAGGGTCGTTACCTGTCACCCCAAGAGGAACCTCACGGCGACCTTCATATCTGTGGGAATGCTAGCCTCCAACAGTATTCTGTTCAGGTGTTCAGCCTCCTTCCACTTTGTGCGATTGGTCTCGCTAGTGAATCTAAATACTTCCTTTTTAATTTCACTCGCTGGGAAGTGAGTCTTCATCAGAAGAAGAGCTCGCTCTTCACTAATTTTCATGTAGCTACCGTCAGCCCTCTTTAATGCATCGTGTTGGCTATTTCCCTGTTTTACTAAGGCCTTATGAAGCCTTGCTATAGCAGGGATTTCCCTGGCTTTCTCCCAAAAGGTTTTGAAGCTGCGGTGTTTTGATTTGCGGATTTCCTTACCATAATTTTGCTTTGTGGATATCCCTACCATAGTTTGTTATAGCCGTATGGTAAGCACCCCAATTGTACAGCTTCGGTATTTCCAATCTGTGTTTTGCTAACCTTTCGTTTACCTGGAAGGCTCTCTCTCTCTCTCGTTTTGTATGTTACGAATCGGACAGCTTTATTCGTAGGCGTCCATTGTTGCCTCGTTGTGTTGTAGAGCGTGCTCCACTATCAGGGGCCGTCTTGGAGTTCTCTTTACTGGAACATGTTGTAGGCTATCTTCCAAAAGGAATTGGTACAAAGCCTAGTTAGTCTTTCTAGGGTTCCGGAGTAAAATGAAAGAATGAAAATTTTTGTAAATGAAAGGTGACCATGATAATTTTGTTGTTAATTATAAGAACAGTTAAGATACCCTTAGGGAAAATTGCAAAGTTAATAAGGGAAGTAATATTCCCTTATATCCATGGTTAATTCGTCACTGCTGAACACTACCACTCCAAATTTCCCCTCACACAACAATAGTAACACGGATCTAAATTTAATTTATTTATGTACGACGAGATAAATCAAATTTAATTATCAGTTACCTATGATATTCTCAAAACTTACGTTACACAGTTCATACCAGTTTTTTGCCGATTATGCGTTACCTTTCGCCATCTCTCCGTTTTACACTGATAAACAACAATACCTGGCCACACCTGGTATGATCACTCCATTCAAGTCCTCCCCATGCCCAGTCGTTTCAATTGCACACCTCTAATCAAATACACCATTCCCAACAATCTATCTTTTGACGCGCGAGACCCAAAGAAACACCGAAATAGCTTAAGTTGTACAATATTCAGAATCCGGTTTTCAAATTTTCTTATAATCTATTTCTTGAATTTTGTTTGGCGGCTATTAAGCGATGGATTGAGTTGGTAGTGAGCACAAGATTATTGCTGGATTTCTGCTGATTTACACAATCGACTTTTACTTTGCGCGCATCCGATGTATACACGATGATGGTACATGGTTAAAAGTATCTTTAGAATGCACAATGTACCTCCGTTGCAAATGGTCAACGATAAAATCAAAGTATAACTGAAAAGTAAAAATGAAAGAATGGACCAGAGAATTTGCGCACTCAAAGGTCGAGTTCAACTTAAGTTTTTATTTGGTCGCGAATTTCGCTTCCTTGAATCAGCGATTGTGCCTGCATGCGCTATTTCAATGTTATTCTCTGAAGTTTGTTGGATCATTGTTGGATCTTCTTTAAATGATGGATGAGTGGTCACAAGATTCAATTGAAATTGATTGTGAATGCCGCTAGAGTAACATGAACTTGTGGTCACTGATTTGATACGCGTAAGAATTGGCGAAAATAAGAAATTTAGTTCATTGTACATTAGAAAGCTTTTCATGAAGCATTTGTCATAATTTGTGTGCTATTTTGTTAATTTTTTTTCCTTTTTCCATTCCAGGAACCGGCTGGAATTTTTGAACTAATCGAAGTGGTCGGAAATGGAACATACGGTCAAGTGTATAAGGTAAGTTCAAAAGTCTAATTTGACATTTTATTTCAGCATAAATCTTAGTTAATTTTTATCTTTCACTAGCGTCCAAGAAGAATAGCTTGCAAATCACTAGAGGGGTTCATGTGTTAGTACACACAGACATAAACTTTAAATATTTCATAAATCGCTCGTAATATTGTCCACCCTTCCCGTTGAAGAAAATTTTATGGCAGTATTAAAATGATGAAAAGTTTCTCTCAACACTTCTTTTCCTTTAGATTAAGATTGGCAGTTAATACTGCACGTTTCACCTTTTGAACCTAAAAAAGATATTTTAAACCAAACGCTAAATATTTATTGTGGTTTGGTTGAGCGCAACCCGGAATTAAGCGAAATATGTGTTGTGTAATATAATTTGATTGAATCTGGTGAGGATCTGGTGGCGTGCGATGATCTTACACACTTCATTCGAGAGTTGCAGTTAAACTTAACTTAATAAGTTGCTGTCACTAAAAAAAAGAGTCATTCCAGCAGGAACTAGTTTCAGTGATAAATTAATGCCTTGCAAATTATTGATTTCAAGTTGTTATCGATACGCCCAGATATTTCACAGCTGGTTTTGATTCAACCAGCGTTTCCCTAAAACTGATAATCCTTACTCTGGGGGATTTACTTCTTTGTCAGGATGACCATTTCGGCTTTCTCCAGTGGTAGGCTGAAGCTGTGAGCAGTCATCCAGTCCCTCATTCGGCGTACTAGCATACCTAGTCTGTGTTGTGCATGTTCGTCTGTGTGTTACGTGACTAGCGCCGCAACATTATACGCATAGTCGATCAAGCGTGCCTCATCCGGCAGCTCAATCCTCTGTAGCACGCCATACGAAATGTTGCAGATAGCGTCGAAACAAACTTCCTCGACGAAGATCTACACCCTTCATTCAGAAGGATATCTCCCAAGGAGAAAAACGCTTCTGCAAAAAGGACAGCGGCCGGCATAAGCAAGAATATCCTTGCAACAGCGGTCACGATGGCGAAAGCAAGCATCCCCGGACCAAGCAAAAAAGAGATACCATCTCCTCAACTACGAAAAATACCTCCGGTCTGTGGAGAAATCAGCCTGGGCGGGGGTGAAGAATAAAGGACTCGGTGGGACCAAAACGAAGTGGTGCTTGAGGTACCTAGCTCAGGGAGCTTCACCTCAAGAGGCTAGGAGAATGGATGTAGAAAGACGCAAAGGCGAAAAGCAAGGAGTCCCCATAGCCTCTGTACAACAGGGGAGTATGGGAAAATCCAAGCTACACTCGACAGAGCAGAAGAGCGAGGCAGGGGAACAAAACACCCAACCCGACTGACCATACGAGGAAACGAGGCAGGGACTCGATTACCCCCCAAGGTTAGCAGAAAAAGCGACCAAGGGTGCGGAAAACCATCCAAGTTGGTAATGCAAATGCCATGGCTATACCCAGCTTTGCAAGTGTATTAAAAAAGCAAAGCGTAGCAGTGGTCGCATAAAGAACATCCACACCGCATTATTACAGCTGAGGAACTCACTCGGCTATCAAGCAATTTGGGGACAATCTCCCCACTTCAAGCCAGGGATGCTGCTCGTAGACTGTGGAAACGACAGTTCAGAGACCTGGCTGAAGGAGGTTGTTCCAAAATTGTGTATGTGGAAGCGTATAGGTCTATGTGTCAAAAAGGGAGACGATATCCATAGACCACTGACAATAAATATATGCCTTCCACAAACTGAAGAGTGGTTGCCAGCCGTATTACTCAACATGCTGGCAGCTGCAAACAAAAGCCTCTGCACGAAAGGATGGAAGGCCATTAGTGCGAGGTCAGTAGGGACTAGCCAGATCCTGTGCGCAGGTATTGATAAAAGGTCAGCAGACTCCATCGTGAGGAGAGGCTCAAGCCTGCGTTTCGGGTTTGCCAAGTTCCGTGTACGAGGACTGGTAAACCCAGAGAAATCCTCTGAAGCTCGAATACCACCACGGGAGCCAACCCCGTAACCCAGCACTAAGGAACCTCGCGGAACGGGTAAGTTCTCTGGAAAGGAGCAGAAGGCAACTCAGATTACATTTGCTGAGGAACCGAACTCAGCGAAGAAAGATCATTCGACTGTGCCTGAGGGACTGGACCTGAAGGAGACGTATGAGGCCGTACTGCCGGGGGAGCTGAACCTGGAAAAGGCTTGAAGAGCTGAAACCGGAAAAGGAAACCATGCAGCCTGAGGTGCTAGACCTTTCTGTCATAGAGATCTGCTCTGACAATGAAAAACGTAGTAGCACTGATCAGGTGGCGAGAGAAGTATCGGGGATGAAACCCGAATGCTCAAATCGGGGAAGTCACCTGAACAACCCAGGTGAATCTTCATCACGCCATAGCTGATTCCGCGGTCTTGGTTAGAACATTCAGAAACGAACAATTAGAGCTAGCACTGATCCAAGAACTCTAAATCTACGGAGGTCAAATCCGACGTTTGAACACTCAGAACTCCACACTGATTGCAATTATGAGACAGGATCATCCCAGGGCAGGCATTATAATCAGGAAAAACACGAAATACATGAATCAGATTTTATGACGTGAGATTTAGTTTCTATAAGAACCTCTATTTCAATAGAGGGCAATACTCGCAACATCAATCAAACTTAGAGATACAAAGGCCGATGGAGCATTGTGAGAGGAGGAATTTACCGATTCTAGTTGGATGTGACGCCAATGCACACAATCAATTGTGGGGTAGCATTTATACAGCAATAGAGGTAGGGGTCTGTTTGAATGCATATTGAAATCGAATATGATCATCCTCAACGTAGGGAATACACCCACTTTCATGACAAGAGCAAGAGAGAAAGTACTGGATATTAATTTTAGTATTATAGGTATTGCCTCCATGATAAGGAGATGGTGAGTGTTGGCAGAGCCTTCAATATCTGCCCGCATAATTCTGAGGTACGATGCAGAAGGGCTGACAAAAGAGGAAATTTTACTCAAAAACCCTAGAAGAACAAATTTGGCCTTGTACTAAACCATTTTGAAAGATAACCTACAACACGTTTCAGTCAAGAGAACTCACACCCTCTGGAGCTGGAACATGCGATAGAAGAACTCAACGAGGTAATAATTAATGCCTACGAAGAAAGCTGCCCGATTCGCACCATAAGGAAGGATTGAGAACCCAACTGGTGGAACGAAAGGTGGGCGCAACTCAGATTGGAAGTACGGCAACTGTACAATGCAGCTAAACGTAACAACAACTGGGATGTATACCATAGGGCTCTAACAAACTATGGCAAAAGAAATCCCTAAAGCAAAACGCCACAGCTTTAGGGCCTTTCAGGGAAATGTAACGGAAACCCCTGGCGCAGCGGGGCTCCATAAAACTAGCAAAACAAGGAAATAACCTAAACATTGCTCTAAAAAAGCTGACGGCCGCTACACGGGAGCCGAAGAAGAGAGAGCGCTTCTTCTAATGAAGACCCACGTTCCAGGGAGTGAAATGAAAAATGAAGAGATTGACGAAATGGACTCACTTGTAAGGCAAATCGCACAACATGGAAGGAGGCTATCACAATCTTTGCGGAAAACCGTATAAGATGGGCATTAAAGTCTTCCAAATCTTTTAAATCATCTGGTGATGATGAGATATATCCAGGACAGAATCTACTGATATCCTACTTAATACGGATATACAGAAGTAGTCTAGCTTTGAGAAGTATACCGAAGCAGAGGAGAGAGGCAAAAGTGATCTTCATTCCAAAGATGGGTAGTGACCACCATGCAGACCAATCAGCCTAACATCGTTTATACTCAAAACGATGGAGAAAGTAGTGAGCAATTATATAAGGACAACGACACTTACAAATTATCCACTACACCCAATCAACATGCATACAGTACGGGCAAATCTACGGAAACCACACTCCATGCACTAACAAGAAAGATCAAAGTATCCTTGGAGCACAAAGAAATTGCACTAGGTGTATATCTTTTTCACCTTCACCCGTGGCCGATGATATTCTGAAAAGGCTATCTGAAAATGACATAATATGTCACGCATACGCGGATGATATTGCCATTTTAGTCCGAAGAAAATACGAAGAAACACTATGTGACATCATGCAGGGAGCACTTCGTTTTGTCAGTAACTGGTACCAACAAATTGGTTTTAGCCTTAACCCTGCCAAAACCAGGCTGGTACTATTAACAGAGAAGTGAAAACTGAAAAAACTTCACACCATAAGCTTAAATGAACTGGATACAGAATTCAAGAAAGAAATTAAGTATCTTAGAATCCATCTAAATAGTAAGCTCACGTGGAAGCGACATATTGAAGTGGCGACAACAAAGCCCACAAGAGCCCTGATGGTGTCCAGGAACATGATGGCCAATCTTGAGGATGCAGCTCAACCCTACAGCGATGGATGTACACTATGATGGCGAGACTAATCATCACCTACATGGCTGTTGTCTGGGCGGAGAAGCTTCAGGAGCGCACAACGAGGCAGGCACTCAATCATGGTCAACGTCTGGCTTATGTTTGCATCACGGGAGCAATGAGGTCGTGCCCAACGGTGGCACTCAAAAAAATATTAAATCTATCACCCCTCCACCAAACGGTAGAGCAGATATCAAGATCCACAATGATCAGGATGTTCTATCACGAAGTCCCCCGGTTTAACAGCTCCTCTAATTTCCCACAAGATCTACATAGGCCTGTTGTCTTCACGTGTAGTGCCTCTATGAGGGGCCTACGTCGTGACTTATTTTTTGGTCAGTGTCTTTCATCTCTATCTTTCTTGGGGTTCCTTTCCTTGTAGGGCCCATCTTTTTGCCCGTTAAGAAGAGCATGCCCGTCAGGTGCCTCATTCTTTCTCCTCTTTTCTCGGTCCCCTTCTATTAGACTGCAGGCCAGTATTTTTGTGATGTTAGACATAGGCAGTACCGTGCCTTCCTCAAGAGGCTTAACCTTGAGTTGCACCTCTGCTTTCAGGCAACTACAATGAAAGTGCTTAATACAATAAAATGAACAAAAATCATACTGACTCACTAACATAATTTTGACGGGGGAACAGCTGTCAGTGTCAAAATAACATGTGATTTAAAAAGAAATTACTTAATGGCCCACCCTTTATTTTGCGTAGCTTTAAGCATGCGGACACAAGTGGGTCGTTATAAACATTTTCAACTCGTCTTTGTAACGAAGTCTCCAATCTGCTCCATGCTTTACTGGCCCATATATCCTTCTCAATGCTTTGCGTTCGAATACGTCCAGGGCCTTTTCGGAAACATTTGTAAGAAAACATGTTTCATATGCATACAGCATCGCAGGTCTTATTAGTAACTTGTGCGCGCGAATTTTATTTTCCCTGAACATCTCTGGATCTTATCTTAGGAAATGCGTTTTAGGCCTGAGTTAGTTGGGAAGCTTTCAGTCGAATCTCCGTTAACTTTTATCTGAGACTGGGCATTTACCATTGTAATCTTGGTCCATGCGAACGAGTTTAGCTGGGACTCCAAAGTCAAGGATTATTTTGGACAGGAAGTTTCTGTTAATTCTGTGGTATTCTTGCTTGAAGTCTAAGAAGAGCTGGTGGACATCGATATTACATATACGAGTATTCCCAGCACTTTCCGAGCACCAATGTTGCTGAAAATATTTGGTCAATCTTAGACGGTCCACTTCGGAAACCATCTTGGTACTCTCTAGTGATATTTTCATAGTAGGGCTTCAGTCTTCGTTCAACGAGCTTGGACACACTTTGTATAAAGTGCACAGAAGAACAACCCCTGTAAATTTTGCCGCGTAACCTTTCTTCCTTTTCATCTATGGGGCATATGATGCTTTTCCGCCAGTCATCTGGTAGCTGCTCCTCTGTCCAAATCCTGCATATTAACCGCTGATGAAGGTTGTATAGATGTGTTCCTTTGGCTTGGAGCACTTCTGTCGGTATTCCAATTCCAGGAGCATTGTTGCTTTTGAGACCACGAATACCTCTTCTGCTTTAAGTAGCGTTGCTAGGACATCTTCTACAGCCCCTGGAATGCTTACAGTTGCAGGTGGTGTGAAAAGTTTTTTGAAATGTTGAATCCACCTGTTTTTAATATCGATAGGCCTGCCTAATATTGCACCGTGTGCGTCATTGCAGAGGATCGTACGTGATATACTCGTATAGGGTTATCCATTTTACGTTTGGGAAAGTTAAGCTAAAGAAAACACATAAAATATTCAGATGGAAACGAAATTTTTTATTTAATATAAAGATTGAACCTTGCCATTATATTGTACGTGAAACACAGCATCATTCAAATGTCCTCCACGGGACCTTTTACAGGCCTCAATCTTTTTGAGGTAATTTTCAATGACTTTTCGGCACATTTCCGGCAATATCTCGGCCATAACTTCGCGAATATTGGTTTTCAATTGCTCAAGATTTTGAGGATTGTTTGCATAAACACGATCTTTCGCATAACCCCATAAAAAGAAATCCAAAGGTGTTAGGTCGCTGGATCTTGCGGGCCAATTGACATCACTCAATCTCGAAATTACGCATGCTGGAAATTTCTCTTGCAAAAGTGCTCGATGAGCCTGTGTTGTGTGGCTTCACACAGTTTAAAAAAATACGGGCCAATAACACCACCAGACCATAATGCACACCAAACGGTCACTTTTTCCGTATGCAAAGGCCTTTCTGCGATCACCTGAGGATTTTGAGAGCCCCATATGCGGCAATTCTGTTTATTTACGTAACCACTGAGCGAAAAATAAGCCCCATCACTAAAGAAAATTTTGTTCGAAAAATCGTTATCAATGGCTTGTTCAATCACCCAATTCGCATACATTCTGCGTTGTGTATGGTCTTGAGGCTTAAGTTCTTGAGTGAGTTGGATTTTGTACGGATGGAGATGCAAATCCAAATGCAAAAACCGCCACAATGAGCCGTAAGACAAGCCCAAATGTTGAGCACGTCGAGGAATCGACAAATTCGGGTCTTTCTCCACACTTTGAGTAACGACTGCGATATTTTCAGCAGAACGAATGTTGCAATGATGCACAGGCTTTGCAATATCAATAACCAATCCAGTTTCTTCAAATTTTCTCACTGTGTTCGAAATTGTTTGCTGTGTAGGTCGATTATGTCGACCGTAATCGGCTCGTAAAGTCCTAAATGTTGATACAGCAGAATCACCATTTTTATAATAAAATTTAATAATTTTAACGCGTTCTTCGACTGCTAAACGATCCATATTTCTAAATGGCAAACCTTTAACTAAAAAAAAACACGCTTTGGATGACATTTAATTCTGACAGATGTCAAATGGCAGGGCTATACTTTCCTACCACGAAATGGATAACCCTATACTACTTCTTTTTCTTAGTAGTACAGCCCCTCTCGGGCTCCAACTGTCTGGGTCGATTGACCGCATCCTCCAATTTCGAAATCCGAGCAGCGATTAACTGTCTTCGTCGACCGAGTCAGACCAGCGTTTCCTTGGTTTCCCCACTGGTCTCCAGCCTTCAGTTCTCCCAACGAATACCTTTATGGGTATCCGTTGTTCGTCCATACGATTCATGTATCCAACCCATTGCATCTTCCGCAGTCTTACAATCGTTGAGACCTCCGACTCGTCAAAAATTTCATACAGCTCATTGATGTATCGAATGCGCCATTGGTCCCCGTCTAGCTTCGCTCCGATTATTCGCCTTAGGACCCGTCGCTCAAAGGCATTCAATTTGTTTGCGGATGCTTGGGTTAGGGTCCATGTTTCACACCCATAGCATAACACAGGTCTTATCTCAGATTTGTATACTTGGAGGTTTGTTTTCCTGTGTATGCAGCTGGTCGTCAAGATCGTCAAAACTGAAAAAAATATTTTATTTGCGAGCTGTATTCTTCGGCGTATTTCGTCTCTTTCATAATCGGTTCTCGTTATTTTGGCGCCTAAATAGTCAAATTCGCTCACATTTTCGGCACTATATTCGCCAAGTGTGATATTTTGTGTACCTGAGTGCTTTTTTCCTTGACTGCCCTAGGCCCGAACCTATGTACGTCGACACCTCTCGAGGACTAACGCAATCACAGACGCGAACAGAGCTCGTAATCAGCCTGTGCTACAGAAGCGCTCACAACCCCAACAGTACTATCTGCCACAAACATTGCAAAGAATTTATCATACGATAAAACTGACGAATCACCAGATGAATACGATACGACGCAACAGGAGGAGGAACACGCATCAACGTTAGACGAATACATCGACCAGATGGATGGCGAGAATGTTGACGAGGCAGAAGAAATGGACGACATCTATTTTTTAGTATAAGGCGCTCTTCGCTCCCCTACTTCGAATACAAATTAAGGAACGGAGAGGTCTTAAGGTTTCTAATTGACACGGATTTCAATAGAAATTATGTCCAGCCAAGACATATCAAATATCCTTTACCCAAAGAAAAGAAATTCTATGCAAAGTCATCATTCATACATTCGACCGTTCAGCAACTGCACAAACAAATTGAAATTTTTCATATTACCCTCTCTTATTTCCTTTGACGGGATCATCGGGAAAGACAGCCTGAAAAGTCTGAAAGCCATCATCTAAACTAATGATAACCTTATGACAATAAACAATAGTATGCATATCCCTCATAAGCGACAAATCTCTGACATAATCCATAACATAGCTGCTAAAACGGAACACCTTAGCAGGTAATTGTCCAAGAAGCTAGACGCAATCATTATCAAGCATTCGAGTCTTCTCTCAGACGCCGACGAAAAATTAACCTTCACCACTAAGGTGAAAAGTGACATTAGAACGATGACCAGTGATCCCGGCTACTCTCGATCCTACCCATACCCTATTGCCCTGAAAGGCGAAGTAGATAGGGAGATCAATAAACTATTGGAAGACGGTACCATCAGATCGTCATGGTCTCCCTATAACTGCCCGGTGTGGATCGTCCCAAAAAAACTGGATTCATCGATTATCGAAAGCTAAAAGCGGTAAACAGAATTCGAGCTCACGACTGACGCCTCCAGCTACGTGATCGGAGCCGTCCTCTCTCAAGAAAACAGACCTATCTCTAACGAAGACGGAAGAAAATTACGCAGCGAACGAATATCTGGGCTTTAAATTCTTCAAGAAGCTATCTTTACGGATCTCGAAAGGTAAAGATCTCCACTAATCACCAACCACTTACCCACGCTCTAAGCAATAAAAACGAACTCCAAAATGAAAAGGTGGAAGGCTGCGCTCGAGAAATACAACTACAAGCTTAAACACAAGCCCGGGAAGGCTAACATCGTGGCTGATTCATTGTCAAGACCTCCCCCAGAAACCCAGATAAACTCCGTGACACTTACAGTACACAGCGATGAAAGCTCACCTCAGAACTTAATCCCAACTGTGGAGACACCCGTCAACGTTTTCCGTAACCAACTTATCTTGAGAACCGGCGAGGAAGATAGTTACCAAATCATCCATCCTTTCGAAGATTATAAACGACATGTCTTTATTAAACCGCAGTACTCCGACGCTAACCTGATAGACTTACTTAAAAGATACTTAAACCCAGGTACCATAAATGGGCTTTGTACAAGCGAAGTAATAATGGGACAAACCAACAAATATACCCTACTCATTTCAGGGACTAACGGATTCGCTTCACTCAGAAATTAGTCGAGGACATCCCCAACGAAGTCGAACAAAGAGAAAATTCTTCAAGTCCACAAACGTGCCCACCGGAATACAGGGGAGAACATACTACAAATGTTGGAAAATTTCTATTTTCCGAAAATGGCAGCGAAGATTAAAAACCTCGTCAATCGCTGCAGGGTCTGTAAGGAGAACTAGTACGAAAGACATCCGAACAAAACCTTCATAAATCCTACACCCATATCATCCTACCCAGGGCACACCGTTCATATAGACATCTTCTCTACGGAAAAGACCTTAGTGTTAACCACTATGGACAAATTTACGAAATTTGCTATGGCTAGGCTTCTGAGTTCAGGTCTATAGAGGACGTAAGGCAACCATTGCTGGATATACTCTATTTCTATTGTATTCCTGAGAATATTGTAGTCGATAACGAACGGTCACTAACTTCAGCTTCAATCACATCCCTATTAGAAGATGAACCAAAAATCAAAGTATACCGGACACCACCTTACAAGAGTGAGGTAAACGGGCAAGTCGAACGATGACATTCGACTATCCTGGAAGTTATGAGGTGTCTGAAGAAGGAAGGACCACCGAGATCATTCGAAAATCTTCTGCAACATGCCACCAATGAGTACAATCATACGATCCACTCAACTACCAATAAAAAACCTGTCGAACTATATCTCGGAAGGGTTCCCAACATCGACTTAGAAGAATTTGAAAGGATGCGACTGACGAACATCGACAGACTTAAGAACAAACAAGAGACCGACATTAATTACCACAATAAAAAAAGACAGCCCATAAAAGACTACGCTATTGGGGACACTGTATTTGTGAGACAAAATAAGAGAAAGGGTTCAAAATTATCACCTAGGATCAAACAAGAAATCATTAGGGAAAATAGAAACACCACCATCCTTACTAAATGCGATAAAATCGTCCATAAAAGTAATATTCGGAATTAATCTCCATTTTCAGACTCACCTTGCAGACCATGCTCGCTAAAGTGCAAATCCCGGACTATTCAGGGTCGCAGATCATATCATTCTACACCGGGCCAACGAAGATCCAAAACGGGAATTTCAAAATATTTTTTTTGTCTTTTCGTCTGAAAAAAAATTAACTTATATCTTGACATATCTGGCCCGGCGAAGCTATCAGGCGCCTGGGAAAATTCATAAAGTGTGCAACACAGGGTAAATGGAAGCTGTGGATACTATGTGAATATACTATGGCCTTTAGTTCAGGGCTATTTCAAAGACATCAATACAAATAGGGCCTCCGAGATTTTGAATAAGGCCGAGGAAATAGTATCGAGTTAAATAAAAATAAATGAAGATATTTTCATCAATTTTTGTTCCAACTTAATTTTGAGAAAAGAGTGTTAATTCAAAGCACTTAACGCTTTGAACTAAAACACTCAAAATTAGAGTAACCCGCTGATCATCTTACAAAATACTAAAATTTAGGCTCCCGCAATTTAATTTTGACGAAACTGAGGACTTGCTGAGTAAACATTCTATAGCTTAACTAATATATCGACGACCTAAATTACGTAGACCGTGAGATTCGCTGAAATATAAAAAAACTATGTACATATACCATCAACTTCCAGCATACCACTTATTTTGTTGAAAACGTCCACTCAATACCTACATTCAACCTCTTGAAAAAGGATATCTGCATTCAACCATGATTTAAAATTGGATGCCCGTGAAAATACATACATGCAATTTAAATAATATAAGCCCTTGCATTGTTTTCAACCCTCACTATATCCGCTTGGCATTGATTTCACACAACCAACCCCAACAATCAAGTACTCCCTTATGCAGTCACGATAAAATTTGGAAAGGCTGTAAATATATTGTATGTACTCGTATGAAGTTACTTTCCGCCATTCTGGTCTTGTTGGAATTGTGTATGTGTGGATCCACTCCCATATAAAAGTAATTTACTGTCCCACATGTATTTGCTTTACCCAACCAGCATAATTGTGTGCTAGGGGTGGTGGCTTAGAGGCCTCGTGTAAAAGGACGACTACATGAAGTCCTCGCGATAAATTCACCACCTTAATTAAGTTTCAAATTAATTACCAGACAGCAGTTTGTTTCGCAACAATGTACTATGTGTGTCGTATGTTACATTTGATCTGTCCTTGTTGCTGAACTACTAGTCACATAAGTATTGCTTCTAGCCCCAAGTTGGTTCCTGTTTGTGCCCCTGCCTTAGCACGCCGATACCAGAGTGCTTAACAATACTATAGAAGAATACTTAAATCGATGAGATTTTGCTCGACTTGTAGCCATGCGAATGAGGATATCGATTTTTCGTTATTATTAGAATGTACACCGGAAAATGATTATGACTGCACAATGGATCCGCCTACACCTCACCTTCGTTGATTTTCTTCATGCATCCACTGAGTGCTCAGGAGCAAGGAATAATGGATCGACTGAAATGTACAGAGAATTGCATTATGCACGAAGGCTGCTCCTATGGAATTTATGAAGAAATAAATTTCATCTAAAACATAATTTGATCTGGGAAGGAAGTGCATGCTGAGGGAATATTGCACCGGCAAAATGCTAGAGCTCCATCAGTGCCGGACGAAGATGTTGAGTGGGTTTTTAAATGTACTTGCAGTTTCTTCTGTTATGATTGAAGAAAGGCTTCTAAGGATGCCGTCTAAAAGCCAGGATAGAATTCTTCATTTTGAAAGCATTTTAGATTGCAGTTGAGATACAGTTGCAAAATTTCTTTATTTAGATTAAAAGTAAGTAGGAGGCGTAACTCGTCATAAACTTCAATTTCTTCCCCATTTTTAATGTCTCTTCTGTCTTTGGACATCATTTCAATGTCACGTGTCATTGATAATATATTTTTAACCACTTTTCAAAGGAATGCATTAGGAAATGACTTATGACCAACGCGACATGATCGACCAACAGACAGACAAATACTCACGTCCTATTGGAATTCCTGCCGGAATACTCGAATAATATGAATCTCTAAGAAACAAATTTACGACACTTATTCATAATGCTCATTTCAATTCAGCGTGAGTTCAATCGGAGTGGCAATGTCAGTCGTTGAACTTGGGTTTTTCTTTTCTTCTGCGGTCTCGCGCGCAATGTCTTTGTCTTTATTTCGTTTTATTTTGATTTTTTATTGCAGCACAAGTCTTACTTATACGGTCGGCATTTTTCTATTTTAATTTTAGTTTTATTTTTATTTGTTTTGGCTCTTTTTTATATTTCTCCTCGCTACATTCTCCTATCTTTACGACTTTATCGTCGTTGTTGGCGGCCATGCAGCGGCACCGGGCGCATTATGAAGGTCTTTCGTTCTAGGATGATACGCATAGAATACTACTGGTATGTGCATTGGATTGGGAAGTTACTTTGCAGCAATCATATATGGGAAACATAGATTGCGCCACAAATCCGCGCATTACTCCAGAACGGCTTATCTGCATTTCCAGTTGGATCAGCTGCAGATTACCCAGATTACAGCGTACATCTTGTACATACGAGTATGTAGTAGATCCCCAAAAATGGGGACTCCAGTAAAATATGATTCAGCCGGAATGGAAAGCTATTAGCATTTATCACCAATGTCCTCTGATTTGCTATTAAAAATATGAGCAAGTTTTGACAGTGAAGGTGGAAAAGTAATATTTGGGATGCACGCGATTATGTTAATGCGAGTTTAGAGAGTTTATAGCGTTGAGTATGCATATTTTCGTTTTACGATTTCGATTTTATAGTGGCGGCTTAAACAGACAAGTGGATATGTACACACTAGTTAGGGAATGAGCAGTTTTGAGGGGAGCACGTGGAAGCTTCTTAGAAAATTCTTAGAACTGATTATTATGTATTAAAAATCCAATAAAATCTGTCGGAGAGCAACCAGTTCTTGATGGTAAGGTCGTCGTACTCATCATGGGGCTTTGCTCTAGTCAAGGTGGGGCTGCAGATGATAATGATTAGTAATGGGGTGAAGAATTGACGTATGTCTCTAATGTGACGTAAGAAGACTGGTTTGATTTTTTCGAAGGATTGACTATTGAATGAGTTCTTGATTGAAAACTTTTCTATTTGCGGGATGTAATAAATTTTTCAATTGATTTGAGAACACGTTAAAAACTTTTTATGGTGTATTACCGCACACAAAGCAGAAATAACCTTATATATTGGATATTCTAAAAACTATTGTGCCTTTTTTTGTCATTTTTCGATTGAATATTTCTTTTATTTAAAATGGATTTTATTTAAGTAAATATTGTTCATTATTATCTATGACCTTTGGCCATTTTTTGAGTAGAGCCATTATTCCATCTGTGTAGAACTTCTGTGGTTTATCGGCGAAAAATTTGGCCAAGTGATTTTCACAATCCCTTTTTGAAGTGAATTTCTTTTCATTAAGGAAGTCTTGCAGAGACCGAAACAAATAGTAGTCTGATGGTGAAAGGTCTGGACTATACGGTGGATGCATCAAAACTTCCCAGCCAAGCTCTGTCACTTTTTGCCGGGTCATCAAAGATGTGTGTGGTCTGGCATTGTCATGATGGAAGACAACGGCCTTTCTATTGACCAATTCTGGTCGGTTTTTTTGAATTGCTTGTTGCAATCTGGTTAATTGCTGACAGTACAGAGCCGAATTGAGTGTTTGGCCAGGTTCTATCACCTTATTATAAACAATTCCCTTCCAATCCCACCATACACACAGCATAACCTTATTTGTGTCAATCCTGGCTTTGAAGTCGTTTGTGATGATTTACCTTTTTTCGACCATAATCTTTTTCGAACAACATTCTCGTATCTTACCGATTTTTCATCGCCCGTAATGATTTGCTTCAAATATGGCTCGATTTCGTTGCGTTTCATTAGCATTTTGGAAATGGAAGTTCGGCCGATCAAATTTTTTTGTATTCATGCGGCACCCAAATGTCGAGCAAATGGATCAAAACTGTTTGGTGATAGATATTCAGTTCTTTAGCAATGGCATGGCTGCTGATGTGTCGGTCTTCTTCAATTTTTTGTAAGATTTCATTGACTTTTTCAGTGATTGGTCGACGTGAGCGAGGTGCATCTATGATATCAAAATTTCTTGAACGAAAGCGAGCGAACCATCTCTTGGCTGTGGCTTTTGATAAAGTATCTTGACCGTAGACACCACAAATTTTTTCCCGAGACTGCGATGCATTCTCACCTTGATCGTAATGATATTGTAAAATATAACGATTTTTTTCAGAAATTTCACTCATTTTTAAATGAATACAACTTTTGACACGAATGACGAAATACAAAACTGTCCATATAAAAATTGTAGACTGGAATGTCACCTTTCAAACGCATGTCAGTTTGACTCAATCTGATTAGTATTGCCCGATATATGACAACGAACACCATCTAGTGACAAACAACTTTTTAGACTATCCAATATTTAAAAGAGATATACTCGTATTCATAATTAACCTTTCCTTTACTAAAGCGATTATTTGCCTAGAGTACGATAAGTTTTCTCACAAATTCACGTTAATCATGCAATTGGTATCACTGCTATGAATTTGGTAATTTAAGCTTAAAATTCGATTAAATTTCGTTGAATAATCATGTGAATTTTAAGTTTTTGGTTACTGTTGCTTTTTATTTCATAAAATCAAAGGTTTTTTTTTACATTAAAAAGCTCAAAATAATCGTAGAAATGATTCAAACATTTTATTTTAAAAAATTAATGTTTCACCATGATAACGCGCCAGTGATTTCATCGAACCTTATACAGCCATATTCAATTAGATTTATAGCTTCGCACCTCCGTAGAGTCCTGAAGTGGCTCCTTAAATGAAAATGGCGTTCAAAGGACACCGGTTCTACGAAATCAAGACAATTTCGAGCTCCAGGACTGCTTCAGGATGTGGAAACATCGATGGAAGCCTGCTGTTCGATTAAATAGTGACTACTTTGAAGGATGCCATGAGCCGGATGACGAGATACATTGTGTAAAAAAAGTACCCGGAAATTGCAAATAAAACGAAAAATATTTAATTATTCATCAAAATCACACGGAGCCGAATCTGGTAGATACGGTGGTTGATCGATGGTATTTACTGCGTTTTTGGCTTTAAATTCGGTCACAATAAAAAACAAATCACAAAATCACAAAAATCGCAACACACTACTGAGGTGTACCGACTTAAGCAGCTGCTGTTAACAAACTGGTTGACAGATTGCGCTCATATTTGGCAAAGCTACATTTAAATATTAAGCAACAAAATTTATTCATTAATGAAACTATTTTTTCTATAAATTTTCCCTGTGTTATTCCTTTTAATACTAGATTTTACAAAATAAAAACAAAATAGCCTTACTTTAACGAACCAGAAAAAGTATACGTACATAACAATATTAATTTGAAATATTCAAATATTTTATTACATATCAGGGCTTAATAACTTGTCGGATAACCTTTTCTCTTAAAGACCTCCTTAAGACGATTTGGCATGGAATGAACCGATTCGGCTGTGTCCTGCCTGGTAATTTTGCCCCATTCATCGACGGTGACGTTTTTCAGCATTTCTTTCCAGTTTATGCTGTGCTGACGGATCCTGCGCACCAAGTCCCACAAAGCTCAATGGGGTTAAGTTCTGGGAATTGGGGCGACGTACACAGTTGATGTTTTGTGTTGTAGAGCAACCAAAGATTCACATTGTGCCCTGTGTGCTTGGGATCATTATCTTGCTGGAACCAGAAATCGTCACCAAGCCTCAATTGCTGTACGCTTTGATTCAAATTCGCCTTCAAAATATTAGGTAACCATATTGATCCATATTTGATTCTATAAACACAAGTTGTCCAACTCCTTCTGCTGCTATACACCACCAGACCATCATCCCACTTCCACCATGTTTCACAGTTGATACGAGATTTTCTTTTCTTTCGAGGGCAGTACTGCTCTTCGGCCGCAATAACTTTCTTCCTTTAATGCCAAATATGCGAAATTTGCTTTCGTCAGAGAATAGGACCTGTTCCCAAAACTCTGGTGGCTTGTTTACAGAGGTGGCCAAAAGTGATCGGACAATACAAGAAACAAGCAATAAAATACTTTTACGAGCATAAGCTTTGAAATGAAATAAAAATTTTTCCCTTATATAAAAGTCACTTGTATTCTCAATTAATTGCACAAAAAAATAAAACAGAAATAAAAAGATTTTCACAAGAAAATTAACAACTAATTCAAATTGACATTGCATCAAGTGGACAAAAGTAATCGGACATTTTGAAAAGTGTGAAATTAGTCATTGAAGTTTGGAGCAATTCTTTTCTTTTCATTTCCGAGTTTAAAAGGGAATTCCCCTAATTATATGTTGATATGTGTTTTTGTGATATCAGTCATTTACTTGTCAGTTTTAAGTGAAGAAAGTTAAACATGGCTAAGAATCGCAAAGAAACCTGTATACATGAAAGAAAAGTTATAATAAAGTTGTATAAAGAGAATAAATCCTTATCTGAAATATCAAAAATAATTGGAAGAAGTCGTTCGACAGTTTTCGATATCGTGAAACGGTTCAGAAAAAATAATCAGGTGGAAAACGAAATTAGGAGTGGTCGACCATGTAAACTAACAGAGACAGACGCACGAAAAATCTTAAGAATTGTTAAAAAGAATCCGACTACAACGTCCAGAAGTATTAGGGATCAATTAGCAGATGTAAATGGTACCAATGTTAGTGCCCGGACTATTCGTAGAGCTCTCAGCCGTGCTGGTTATCAAGCGAGAGTACCTCGAAAGAAACCACTAATTAGCAAAGTTAATAAGAAGAAAAGATTATGCTTTGCAAAAGAATTTAAAAGCAAGCCGCTCGACTTTTGGACTCGTATAATATTCTCTGATGAGAGTAAGTTTAATATCTACCACTCCGACGGCAGGTTGTTGGTGTGGAGAACTCAAAATAGTGAGCTTCATCCCAAAAACATTCAACATACAGTAAAACACGGAGGTGGCTGTGTAATGGTCTGGGGTTGCATGGCTGCCAACGGTGTAGGAGAACTTGTTTTCATTGACGAACCTATGGACAAACTAGGTTACTTGTCGATTTTGAAAGAAAATTTGAAAAAAAGTGCACAAAAATTGGGTCTTGATGGTCATTATTTGTTCCAGCAAGATAATGACCCAAAGCATACAGCTCATGATGTTCGTATGTGGCTCCTTTTCAACACTCCTGGTCAATTAAAAACACCACCGCAATCCCCAGACCTAAATCCCATCGAACATCTTTAGGATCATCTGGATAAAAAAATAAGAAACCATCACATTACTAATAAAAGTCAACTGAAGACGGTGTTATTAGAAGAATGGGACAACATTACTCCGGACGTTACCCGTAAGTTGGTACAGTCTATGCCCAATAGGTTAACAGAAGTTATAAAACAAAAAGGATACGCAACTAGATATTAAAAGCCTATGTTTTAATGGAATCATCAGAAAGAAAAGTATTACAATTGAACGTCCGATTACTTTTGTCCACTTGATGCAATGTGAATTTGAATTAGTTGTTAATTTTCTTGTGAAATTCTTTTTATTTCTGTTTTATTTTTTTGTGCAATTAATTGAGAATACAAGTAACTTTTATATAAGGGAAAAATTTTTATTTCATTTCAAAGCTTATGCTCGTAAAACTATTTTATTGCTTGTTTCTTGTATTGTCCGACTACTTTTGGCCACCTCTGTATATAGTTTTTTGCGAAATCCACACGTTTCTTCCTGTTCACTTCCGAAATGTACAAGTATGGCTTCTTACCTGCGTGAGTGATATCCATCTCTCTTTAGTATTTTTTATATGGTACCTTCGTGGAGAGCCTTGCCAAAAGGGTCTTTTATATTTGTAACAATTTGGGAAGCAGTTACTCGAGAATTATTTTTTTAACTGCCTGCAAAACGTTTCTTTTTTCGCGTTTTGTCAGTATGGAGGGTCGACCACAACGAGGCTTTGACATAATCGAACCAGTTTTATTAAATATTTTCACCACATACTGGACAGAGGAGTGAGTTCTGCCTACTATTTGCCCAATTTCGCGGTAAGTTTTCCCTTCACTCTTAAGTTTCAGCATAATTTTCCTCTCCTCAGCACTAATTTCGCTAATTTTGGGCGTCATCATATACTCTAGTGCACAAAAATTTAAAAAAAACTGCACTCACTTTTAAACCGATCACATCTTAAAGTAGAACTTTTATCAGACCTAAAAACATTAATATGCATCTGTATATTTCACCGCGTAACACGGGGAATCCCCAGGTTTGTTCTGTACAGATACTTTTTCTGGTCTAAAGTGTTGTCATAAATTGATTTTGTTCTAGTTTCAAGTCTTTTTAAATAGTAAGTATTATGAAACATACTGGGAATCATGCAAAAGTGTAGATTTTATGATATAAAAGAAAGCATTCAAATTAAGTGGACATAGCCTTTTTAATACAACATTATCTTATCTTGCATGTACGGATATTTTTTCCGGCAAGTGTAGATTTTTTGAAATATCATTGACCCGGTGAATTTAAATTACAATTTCCGGGTACTTCGTTGTCACAATATATATAACACAAAAACATTAATAGATTATAAAAATAAGTTTGTTTTAAAATTGATTTGCTCTAACAACTACAGTTTTAAAAATTGATTTCCTTAAAATTAAGTACATTATTTCCTTAAAACTACTCATTCGCTGCATCCATTAAGTGGTTGTCCGTCGCTCTCCTGACTACTCCCGCCTTGTGTTCCCTGGCCCTCCTGATTCCCGATTCTACCAGCTTTTCTGCATACGATTTTATTGGCGCCATTCCTGCCTCCTGGTACAGCGCCTCGTTGGGTTGAGATCGTCCGTCCTCCCGTCTGTATAGGCCTGTGCAAGTCTGAAGGATTTTTCGCTCCATTTATCCTATCTTGCCCCATTTTGCTTTCGGAGCTCCATTCCATATCATCACCGCATATCTGATGATCGGACGAATCAAGGTTTTATAGGCCAAAACCTTGACTCGCTTGCTTGCTGTTGAATGTTTCCTGAAAAGAGATATAAGAAAATGGTACGAATATGTCGCTTTTTTCAAAATATTATCAACGTGAGCACTGAAGGTAGCTTTCCTGTCGAAAGCTACCTTCAGTGCTGCATTTACAGTGCCCCATCTGTCCATTCAACTTAATCCTAGAGTCACAGATGCCTCTTGCACGACGACCAAAGTTTTTGTGGGGGTCCTTGAACACAATTGATTCACTTTTCTTTACATTAACCGTGATTCCCCATTTCCGATAATATGCAGTAAAAGATTCCAAATATTTTTGGAGCCGCATCCTAGCAAAGCGCAAATTGTGCTCAGATGACCACACTAACAAGTCGTCAGCGAAGAGGTTCACCTGGATTCTGGGCTTATACGCCCGGGACGTCAGAGGTGAATACGTTGAAAAGAAATGGGCCTAATAGGGACCCCTGTGGGACCCCCGAGTCAATACAAAATGGGTCTAACCCAGCTCCACCAGCCACCGCAAAGGCAGTTCGTCCCCTCATGAAGCTGCCTATAATTTTTACAATATGGGCCGGAAAGCCAAAATTTATCATTTTGTAGAGAAGCCCATTGATCCATACAAAGTCAAAAGCTTTCTCCACATCGATCAGGCAAGCTACAACAAGCTTATTGTTGCGCCAACTTCTCGTTATATCGGCTTGGAACACGGCCATAGCATCCGCCATGGAGTGGGCTTTTTTGAAGCCAAATAGTCTTTCCGGCGCAATTCTTGCACCCGCAGAGAATTGTATGATGCCTTCAAGTATTACTCTTTCAAGCAGCTTACCAATATTTGAAAGCAGCGAAATCGGACGAGTATCGACTACGTCAGTACTGCCCGACTTCTTGGGTATTGCAAATATTTTTGCGCATTTCCATTGCTGAGGAAAGGAGCAAATGTTAATGCAGTTATTCAGAATGATCGCGAGGAGAACAAAGAAAACCTGGGGAAGCCTTTTAAGCATATAATTGGAGATTCCAGCAGCCCCTGCTGATTTTTTGGAATTTTGCTCCAGTGCCAACAAAGTGAGTCTCTCAGGACTGACAAACAGACCATGGCCAGTAGGTGCGTCGGAGGGATTTAAAACAGAGAATCGAGTCAAGCACAATTGATCATTGTTCGTGTCGAAATTTGTTGTGGTGCTGCTGACTAACGAAGTAACGGAAGAGTCCTCACATGTTTTCTCTCCTTGGAAAACTTTCGCAAAATGTTTTGCAATAGAGTCAGCGATGGCTTTGTCACCCATGAGCATGGATCCATCATAAGTAAGGACTCCGGGCAGCCTTTTTCTGCCACTTATCCTATTGATATGAGGAAAGATGCAGGGACCTGGTTTGATACTTTCTAGGGCCTGTTCAAATCGCTCGTTAGCAAAGCCGTGGTTTTCCTCGAGATCATTCGGTTTAGAGACGTAATCACTAGATGAATACGTTCATACTCCCAGTTGACTATATTTAAATTCTTGTGAGTAGCTTTCTACGCCGACTACGTCTCCAAGATGTCTTCTCGTAAATCTCGATAAAATTAATTCGTCGAGGATTTCTTAATGGAGATCTTTGAGGTGACCGTATCCAGGATTGAATGTATGTATGGGACTCCCTTATCGAAATCAGCAATACGGGCCCAGATAACGCGACATCACGGCTACTAACACAAATGCGTTGCTAGTAGAGCAACACTGAATGTTATCGTTGGTGGAGGGTATGAAATCACGGGTGTCCGATGGGGTTAGCAATGGCCAACTCCTGTCATTTAAAGCAGCCGCGGAGCCTGCTTATGCATGGTCTACGTTCCAATTGTACTCCTTACACTCGCACTGCTATAAACCCTTCTTTGCCGCTAGAGATGCCTTTCGTGCGGACTTGAATTGGCAAAGTGCAGGTCTCGGGGCACCAGGCAAAAAAATTAGGAACGACTGGTACGACAAAGAATGAAAGGAAGCACTTAAAAAAGGAACAATATAAAAGCCTTCGACGTCAAGCTGAAAAAATGTGCCGAAGAAAGAAACTAGTGACAATCAAAACCAAGATACAACAGGTAAACGGACCCTACATGTAGTCAGATGAGCGTATGCTTCTATCAAACAACTATGAGACGGTTTCAATCCACGAATAAGGCTTTGCAAAAGTACAGGCAGCAGCACGGGACCTCAGAAAAAATGCCAGCAGAACTACTCCAGAGCGGGGGTCCCCATCTAAATAACCGTCTACATCAGCTGATATGCAAAATATGGTCAGAGGAGCAGTTGCCAGAAGACTGGCGGAAATGTATTATATGTCCTGTACACAAAAAGGGGGACAAATTAAGGTGTGAACATTATAGAGGCATTACTCTAATGTCCACGTCTTATAAAGTGCTGTCCAAAATCATAGAAAGAAAATTAGAGCCGTAGTATAAAAATATGATAGGAGAATATCAGGGAGGCTTTCGAAGAGGACGGTCTACAATAGACCAAATATTCTCAGTAAAGCAGGTGCTCGAAAAGTGCTCGGAATATAACATCGATGTGCACCAACTCTTTGTAGACTTCAAGCAAGCATATGACAGTGTTGACAGAAATGTGCTGTACAAAATAATGCTTGACTTTGGCGTCCCGACAAAACTAGTCCGCATGGTCAAGGTCACGATGCTCAACACAGAGTCCCAGGTCATGAGAAACGGTGAACTAACGGACAGCTTTATAACGGAATCAGGTTTAAAACAAGGGGATGGACTTGCCCCAAAATTATTTAATATTGCGATGGAACCCGTCATCAGGGAAACCAACCGAAACCTCGGGTAAACTAATGTTCAAGTCCACACAATTGGTAGCATATGCTGATGACGTAATATTATGGCACGTTCCATCTTAGATTCCAAAGGAGCATTTCTGAATCTAGAATCTGAAGCAAACCGAATTGGCCTAAGAGTTGATGAAACTAAAACTAAATTCATGACTCAAACGAGGAAGAAAACTCTAGTTCGTCAAAACCTGACCGTATGCGCCTACAACCTTGAAAGTGTGGATCTTGGAGCCAACCTGAATAGAAGAGGCGTCGAAAAGGACGAGATTGGACGCCGGATAAACGCCGCAAATAAAGCATATTACTCCGTACTTCCCATTCTAAGGCCCAGAGTTGTGCACAGGCAAAATAAACTCCACATTTACAAAACGCTAGTCAAACCTGTGCTGTTATATGGAAGTGAAACATGGACCCTGACGAGCGCAGTTTGAAAAGGCAGTGGATGTATTTCAACGCAAAGTGCTCTGGAAAATCTACGGCCCAGTGAAACAAGGAACAGAGTGGAGACTTCGTTACAACGATAAGTGGTATGAAATTTGAGACGATCCACCTGTTTCCTCTTGCGTAAAATTACGTAAATTGCAATGGGCAAGCCATGTAGAAATAGTGGAAGAAAACTGGCTACCCAAAAGAACATTGACGGGTAGAGTACAAGGTAGACGTCAATAGAAGCTGACATCGAATCCATGTTGGGAGTAAACAACTGGCGGAGAAGGACGCGGAACCGTAATGATTGGAGAAAATTAATCCTGCAGGCCAAGCCGGGCCTTGGCCGCGCCATAGATGATGATGATTGTATTAGTATAAGATAAAGTTAGCATATCAGATGTAGGATAATAGTTCACTGTTCTGTTGTGTTAAGAGTATAATAAATTTTTGAATAGTAATGGTTGGTTTTTTTCTCCTTTTTCCACTTGATTTATAAAAAAAATATATGTATAATAACTTTAATTAAAATCTCTGGTTCGAGTCTTGTTGAAGGCAACGAGATTCAGTTCGAGTGATTTTTCGGACGGACTATAAGCCCGTCCGGTTATGATACGTGCTGGTCGAAAATCAGAACGTATCGCCGCTGGGTGGATGGACACATGGCCAAAGCGTGGTACTGACCATATCACCTTGTGGAGTGCCGATACATTGGATCAAGATAATGAGATACTCTATCTCTAAGTGAAGGCCCGAAAGGGGCTGTTGTGCTAGAGCAAAAAAAAAATTAGAATGTCAGTTAAGCCATTATGTTTTAGTATTTTGATTGTTCGGAATTTGGAATTCTTTGAAAATTTATAATGATTAATATTGATTAAAGCATTTTTGACTTTGACTTTGAGGCCACATGGTTGATTTTAGTGAAATGTGAAGCTGACCTTCTAGTATTGTACCTTTACTGTGCTGTGAAGAGCTGTCCAAGAAAAAGGTAAAAAGCGAGGAGGTTTAACTTGCCTTAAAACTGTTCAAAATATAACCTTTAAAATCGAAAGTACTCTTGGATTTGTTTAATTCCAAATAAAATTCGCATAAAATACCTCCACACTCAATTAAAATGATAACAAGAACTCGCCCTACCGTCATTTCATATTTAAAATTTTTTGTCCAATTAACAGCATGAAACATCGAACAATTTATCATTAAATGGAGTTGACACAGTAAATTTACAGGAAATGTCTAATTGTGTGCCTGCAAGAGCAATTTAAACAAAAAAAAAAGAAAGTTTTTCAAAGTCTTAGTCATTTCAAAATAAATGTTTAAATTTTCTTTCCTTTGTTGCTATCTTTTCAATTCTCATTTATTTTAGTGACAGCAATCTTTAAATCATTTATCATTTGATAATAATTGTATGATTAACCACAATATGAAGACACTCCATGATGTGCTTGTGCATATATGTATGCATTAGGCTAATGTTCATATATACCCACATCCAGTCAAGATTTGTTATTGTATCTTCGAATGTGTAAGCCTAATCAAGAGTGACAAAATTATTGACATTAGCTGAGTTCATCGATAGAGAGATGATATGGGGAATGGTTGGTGAAATTTTTATTTTTGGGATTGGAATTTATTTTGAAAAGTAATGAATAATTATTGTTTTGGATTAGAAAATTTGTTTTAAAGTTACTTGCCTTGTGTTCAAACCAAAAGAGATGCTCTCAGTTGATTACTTGATATATAAAATGCAGGAAGTAAATTTTAGGTAGAGAGAGTGACTAAAAAGGAGTTATCAAGATGAAAACCGATTGTTTCTATTGGAACGTTGATATATATGTAGCCTACATGAATTAAACAGTAATTTGAAGTCTCTCTGCAATTGAATTTTTCCTTTACTGCAAGTATCTGATAAAAAACATACCTACCCAATTAATTGTGACTTTATTTAAAGTTTTAATGCATTAAACGCAATATGTAGGTTCTTCGCTATTTATCTAAAAATTTTCCATTTCGTGTTGCACTTTAAATAAGAAAAATTTAATCAAAACAAAAGCTTAAAACCCATTTAGTAAAAGCGCATAGAACTCTATGCAAATTTTTTAGATTAATTCCATCATACGAGTACGTTCTCCTCATTTCGTCTCTTTAATCCTTTTTAATCCCAAATAAAAACTGGGTGAAAAAATAGAAACAAACTAAAATATAGAAACGTATGCAAAAAAGATACATGAACACATTCTTCTTCTTCAGCAATTAAATTTTCTTCGTCTCGGGACCATGTCACATACTCGTAGAATTTGCATAAATGCTTTCCCTAATGGCCACAAAGCACACGTGGAGGACTAAAATGACGATGGAGAGATGTTGACATTCAATGAAAGAATTAACTTCCTTTCACGCCTCTTCTGAAGAGAAAAGACCTCATTTTCAACACATCACTCGAGTAACATGAATTTTTCGTCTACATATCATGCCGAGTATGTTTCGTATACTAGTGTTATACATATATTCATTCTTGTATTTTTGGCGAGTCTTCATTGAATTTGTGTCATATGTCATCTCCATTCATTTAAGCTTTCCGAAAAAGGTTCGAAAAGGAAATCGACTTGTCACGCTTCAAACATCATTTTGATCTTTTATCTATATATGCATGTCGGCGTTAAAAGGCGAAATGAGATTGATGATATAGCTGAGACAGATATACGCAGAGCATGTACGTAGCTAAATGTAGTTAGACGTTATGTACATATGCCAGTAACGAGTTTTCACTTTGAATGTTTCTAACATTTTTGGGTTTAGAATTTTAATGATTATGCGGGAATAATTTTATTTAATATGATCCGAAAAATTTAATAGAAATTAATGCATTGCTCTACGTTATCTGGCAAATTAAATGCAATTTAGGATTTTCGCGAAAATTTGACAAATATGTGAATCATACTCGTAAAATAGACATACAGCAAGTTGGAGTAGCAGGAGAGGGATCCTGCCAGAAGGGTTTTGTGAAACAATAAGTAAATCAAACATGTTCTGCATATTGAAACTTGACTAAAATACAGATTCCATAAATTTAGTTCCAAAAACTAAAAAAATTTTGTACATTTCCCCTACCCTTGCACTCCTCGAGGCAAAACTTTTCATTTTAAGACCTGTTATGAAAAGTTCTCATCAAGACCTTTCATTTGATACCCATATGGCCTACATTTGAAGAATCAGGGGCCACTCCCCTATATGGGGAGGTCTTTAACACCTTATAAAATTTTTTTGTGGTGAAACTTTCTAGAGGGCACCACTTTACATCTACTTACAAAATTTCATGTGTCTAGCTTAAGCAGTTTGCGAGAAAAATTGCTGTGAAAAACGCAAGGCCGGACGAACAGACAGGATGCGATTTTAGTAAGGTATTGTAAAATTATTTTAAAACCCTAAAAAGAGTAAGCTTCTTATCTTACTTAAATTCATCCAAGTGGTTCGGGTATTAGCAATTCACCTACTTTGCTCGTTTAGTTTTTCTTAAGGCTAGGTAAAGTTGTAGCGGCATGAGCTTCGCGTAGACCCTAAGGGTCCATAGCGAAAAAAGTGAAACAACATGTGTATTTTTTGCGACTAAGGAGGTTTCCTGGATAAGTCCAAACGGACCAATGATCAATGCAAACTTTACGATTAGTGTAATACCACATTCAAAGGCCTCGTTCTCATGATACAATTTCTGCACAAATCATTTGTTACAATTCCGAGTCTGTGCTCCTACCAGACGATTACCCATATGGGTCCTTAACAGCTGTGTACGAAGTGATCTTGGTGGCTTCATGAGAAAATTCTTTCCTTTCGATCGTACTCTTTTTTATTACTGAAGTAATTGAACATTCCTATCAAAATTATCAGATTATCAGCTTCTCGTTTGGAATGTGCATCATTACGTCTATAGATTCTGGTATATCGCTCATGGAAACTTGCTCGAGGTTTTGTTCCTCTCAACGCAAACTTATCGACTCTTTCGTTCTTCCCAATTTCTGCAATTCTTGAAACAGACTACACCACCGTTCTATTTAAAGGGTTTATTGTCGCTGGGGTTTTGCAGGAACCATACCCGATGTGACATTCCCTTCGGAGTCCCTGGTGCCAAGAGTACACAACTGGCGGATATTATAGGACTACTCGGCCAGAGATCACCTGTATAAAGCAGTTGAAATCCGCGGTGGTGCCCCTCGGCATAAATATGTCCAGACTTCAGCCTTCGGATAGAAAACTGGGAAGATGGACATTGGGGGGTTGGCTGACGTGCTCGCGGTGATCACACCGCCGCTGGGACCTCTATCGAGGAGCGAAAGACCTATTGCCGAGAACGTGGTAAACTCAATTGTATCACCATACCTGCTTGCGAGTCTTTCGTGCTCCGTCAGAGACCCCGCCAGGGTAAGCCTCCAGTTTACTGGTGGTCAAGGGAAATCGCTGAACAGCGAAGGGAGTGTCAGAAGCTTCGACCAAAAGCACAATGTGCGTGAACGCAATAGAAAGCATACACAAGGCTAGCGGCAAACAGATCGGCTAGGAAATTCCTTCGGAAGCTAATTAGCAAGCGTAAGTCCCAATGTTGGCAATACCTCGTGGAAGATATGAATAGAGACCCGTTGGCCCTGGGGTACAGACTGGTCACGCGTAGGCTCGGTGCCCTACAGAAGCCCTGGTTACATGAAGCAGAAAAGATGGACTAGATTGTACGGTCTCTGTTCCCTGTACATCCCGTCCGTTTCAATATAGTCCACGGTAGAACACCAGTGCAAGGTCCATCTTTCACGAGGATGAAACTAGAAAAAGCAGTTCTATTCTGACTTAGCACCATCAGACTATCATTTGTTTCGCTCCCTTCAAAATCATTTGAATAGTAAAACTTTCAATTCCGATCAGGCTATTAAAATGAGTCAAGGCTTCTACGAACTTAGAATTTTCAACTTACCGAAAGATGGCAAAAGATCATCCAACAAAATGGTCAGTATATCAATCTTTGTTATTAATATAAATAAATTTACTTTGAAAAACATGAAAAAACGGCATTAATTATCGAAAAACCCAATACACCGAGTGTTGCTCAAGGCTCCATCCTTGGTTCCTTGGCTACGCATTGGAAAGTGCTCGAGAAACTTATCAAAGGATGACTCACTGACGCTGTTTGTGCTGCTGGCAACCGATCTCCTCAGCAGTACAGGTTTAAAGCAGGACACTCCACCATTGACACGATTACAGAGATGGTGAGCATGGTCCAAAAAGCGGAGGCTCACAGCCGGATCAACGGACGGATTGTACTGTTGATAGCGATTGTTGTCAGAAACCCTTTCGATTCCGCTAGCTGGGCGGATATTCCGGAAGCACTGAAAACCTCTTTTCAAGTTCCAGAGTATCTGATGCGGAATTTGAGGGATCATGTGACAGATCGGAGCCTGCTCTATGACACGAAGTAGGGTCGGCGAAAAAAAAGAAGTTCCATCAGGTGTTGCTCAAGCCTCCAGCCTTGGACCAGACATGTGGATCATCACGTATACTGGGCACTTCAGACTTGAGTTCCCGGATGAACAGTTTCACAGGCATAACTTAGCGTTGATATGCTAATCCGCCGAATGAGGGACATGATGACTGCTCGTGGATTTAGCCTAGCGCAAGAGAAAACCAAAGTAGTCATCCTGTGAAAGAAGAGAATCCCTAGGGAAAGGACAATCAGCATTAGGGAAGTGCAAGTTCAGTTGAAACTAGCTGTGAAGTACCTGGGCGTTCTGATTGATTCGAAGATGAGTTTCTTGGAGAAACTTTGGAGATGGCTGATAAAGCTGCAGTAGGTGTGTCGGCTCTAATTCCACTGATGGCCAACGTAAGGGGACCTACCTCATCATGAAGGCAACTTCTGTTGAGTGCGGTACAGTCTGGGCTACTGTACGGATCGGAAATGTAGAGCAGCGGTTTCAGCAAGCAGCTGCACCGAAAACGCTTGGCATAGGCGTAGCGACGAGGAATGCTGAGGATAACATTTGCATATCGAACAGTCTGAGTCGGCGATTGTGGTGACTGCATGCGTTATACCCATCATTCTCCTTGCTAGAGAGTGCCGTAAAACTTACTTGCACAGAAATGAAGGTCGTAGGGAGGCAGCTGCACTTAAAGGAAGATGGACCGCGCACCTCATTGCAGACCTAGGCAATGATCGGTGAGACTGACTTCTATCTCACCTAGCTCTTAGCGGGCATAGATGTTTTCAATCTTACCTGCACAAAATTGGCAAGTCACGGTCTGCCGATTGTGCCTTATGCGCTGAAAAGATCGACGACATCAGCAACACTTTTTTTGCTTACAAAGAGTGAAACAGGCTGCGCAGTGACCTCTTTAAGGAATTAGGAAAGCTCTCTCCAGATGGTCTAATCGGATAGATGCTCAGTTCAGTTGACCAATGGAATCAGGCGGCATATTACGTTCGGCTTTTTCTAATTCTTAGGACAACGTGCCTGGAGGCGTCGAGGATAAAGGGGTCTCTTTTCTAGCATTCACCACCCCTTCGTCTTCTGTCGCTGGGAGAGGGATACCTTTAACCCCTTGAGGCATAGCAAAATGAGGCTTAGCCCGAAGTAATGTATCAAACGATTCGTGGCTAGATTCTCAGGAGTCGTCCGTTCACATCAACCTTGTAGTACTTGTCCTTTCGTGCCAATACTGGATACGGGCCGTCGCAAGGTCGTGTGAATGGGGCCTTGACTTTGTCGTTTCAAACAAAGACGTGTGTGCTACCTGCTAGGCTCCTGTTAACAAAGATGTCTTCATTGTTGTGATGCGCCGTATTGCGTGGGGTTAACGAAGCCATCCTCGTGCGCAGGTCCTTCAGAAAATCTGAGTCATTCACGCTAGCCTGGGATGTGCTGAAAAAATTCCCCAGGTAGCCGTAGAGTTGTGCCGTAGACCATGTCGGCTGGCGTAGACTCAATATCTTCTTTCAGCATTGATCGCAGTCCAATAGCACTATTGGTAGTGATTTCGTCCATTGCGGCGAATCGCGGCAGTGGATCGCGGTTTTGACCTGCGATGCCACCGTTCTACAGTGTCATTGGAAGCCGGATGATAAGGCGTCATTCGCAGGTGCATTATTCCTAGCAGTCTGGTTAGCTCCCGAAATACCCGGCGCTCAAACTGTCTGCCAGGTCGGTTGTGATGCGAACAGGGACTCCAAATCGGCTGATCCATATTTTCGATTGGGATCGTTTCAGGCCAACCAGAGAATCCGTCCACGATAGTAAAGCAGTACCGGAATCCTTCGCTTGGTGAAAGTGGTCCGATGAGATCGATATTTATGTGCTCGAATCTCGCATCAGTTAGGCTAGATTTTTGCAGTGGTAACTTCGTGTGCCGGGTGATTTTGTTATGCTGACACTGACAACTTGTTTATGTCGGAGTTTATCCAAAAGTACCATTCGGTGATCGTCTTACTGGTTGCTCGATTGCCCAAGTGAGAAAGACCATGAATGTTCTGCATAACTATTGCGCGGAATTTTCGCGGGATAAATGGTAGTATCCTTTCGGCGGTGATGACACAATGTAGAGTAATGGAGGAGTCGTCCACTCTCTGTTGTTTCCATTCGAGGGGTTCGTTACTGCTACCTAATAGAGCTTGAAGCTCAAGATTGTCCTTCTGAGCTTGAGCGATGGTGGTAAAATCACTTCGTGCATAAAGCCTTGAAACTTCTGACCTGCATTGCAAAGTCGAAATGTCATGTACATGAATTCGTACAATCCGAACAGTGTGATGATGGCAGTTTTCGGCATGTCACTTGGTTCCACGGGAATTTGATGTATGTCTTCTACAAGGCATTCAAATTACGAAACAAAAATTCGTCATTCGGTGGAGGGCTGCGGGACAATCCTGGAGAAGCCCAATTGGATAGCGGTCTTGGATTGTGCGGGCGTTGAGCGCACGATAGTCCCCGCATGGTCGCCAATCTCATTTGGCTTCATCACCATGTGCAAGGGGCTGCTCCAGGCGCTTTTTAATAGACGTCAAATTCCGTGTCTGATCAGGTCGTCGAATTCGGCTTTTGCAGCTGCCAGCTTGTGAGGAGAGAGTCTTCGTGCTTTGGCGTTAACTGGCGGTCCCTTAGTTTGTATGTGATAGGTATTTGTGCACCTTTTGGTTTGGTTTGGTTTGGTTTTTGCTCACCCTCTGTAGGATTGATGTATTCCAGTAACAGCAATCGCAACTCGCCACTGACCTGTGAAAAAGTTGATCGGCTTGAAGCAGCTGCTTCTTAATATGGGTGACAATCGTTTTGAGGCCTGTGCGGTCGATGAGCCGCCTCGATAGTGTTTGATGAAATCGGCTCCAACGATTGGAGAACTAATATCGGCTATCGTGAGGGTCCACCTCTCGTTTATCAAATGTGCGAATTTAGGAACTACTGGCGGCAACTAAACTCGAGACAGCGTCCATCCCGGATGGTTGGCGGAATAGCCAAAACGTCCGCACCTGTGTCGATCAGGAAAGCACTTCTGCTGATACTGTCGCGAATCCTTAATCGTTGGATCCTGCGATGGGCGGCCGCTACGTGTGTGGACGATGAGTGGTATCTTTTTTTGCGTTGAGCAAGGTTGCCGACAGTTTTTTGCTTTTGGCCCATAATGTCGATGGTACTTGCAGAGTTATTCGTCTGCTATTCCGGAGCGGCGTGTTAGTGATTCCTGTTGTTGTGTAGGCTGTGTGCGACGTGCGTCGTATCGCGAGTTTGCCTGCTGTCTATTGCCCAGAGCACGGAGTGCATCCTCTATCTTCTTCATTCGGTGGCTGAGGTCACGTACTGCGGAAGAAAAGTTGCTCAGTTTACTAGTGATTCGCAGCGATGGTGGAATGCTGTGCCGCGACTCATCGTCCTTCGCAATTGCTGCCACTGACTGTTGGTGACCTCGTGCACGCAATCAGCGATCGTTGCGAGATCCGAAAGTGGGGCGTCGTTGGCTTATAGGATGTTCTTCAGCGAGATATCGAGGCGGTTGAGCCACATCTGCTGTAACAAGGGGTCGGATACGTTTCCGTTGGCAAGCGTGCGAATCTCGTTGAGGAGCTTTGATGGGCGCTGGTCTTCTAGCTCGATTTCTGAAAGTAGTTGTTGTATGCGCTGCTGAGCCGAATCAGCGTAGACGGCCAACGAGGCGTTTTTTAGTGCGCTGTATTTATTCTCCGCTGGTGGGTTCGTAACAATGTTCCGCACCTGCCACATCGCTCTGCTGTCGAGATTGAATTTGGTAGTCGTCGGCGACGCGGTTCGTGGCGAAATTTGCGTCCACCTGGGCAAACCAAAGCTCCACGTCCTCCTGCCACAAGGGTGGAACTCTAAATGTGACGAGGGCCATCCCGTTTGTATCGTCGGCCTCCTCCTTCGGCGCAGGTCCGGCCTATGGAGTGAGCATCGGTGTTGATGGCGCTGGTGTCACCATTTCAGGCGTTGGTTGGTGCTGCGGGACGTTTAACTCCTCTGACGTGGCTCCGATATAGCTTAAAGGCTAGAAAGACGGAATTGATGGTCAGCACTACCAAAAGTATTTCGATCTTCGAGCTTTTAATCTGCAGCTCGCAGTTGACTACCAGCATATTGGTCACACCTCCTTTGATGGCTGGTGGTTGGGTATTGCTCATTCGTGGATCGTCTGCAGTGATGTTGTTCGCGGACTTTGAAGCTCCGTTCGCTGGGCAGGATCGCCACTATAGGATTGAAGTCTCGTGGTGTGAATAAAATACCGAGTTTACTCCTACATAAAAATATACAATTTATTTTCGATAGCAAATGGTTTCGATAACAAGTCAACAAATTAACGAATCTCGATAACCAATTATGATGCGTTGTCGTTCGCGTCAAACAAACAAAAGACGTGAAAGATTTTCTTCTCGAAGTCTTTTATAGATGAAAAATGCTGATGCCATTTGTGTGCGATAAGATATCACCGCGCACAAGCATGCACGTTTGGTTGGTCAATGAACGCGCGTAGTCGTGGTCGAACAGCAACATAGTTGCGCGAGATAAATACGTATGTTGGTTGACCAGTGCAACATTGTTGACATCGATATGTTTTTTGGCCAAGCATGCATGTTGTGGTCAATATGCTTGATGGCTGCTCCGCCACAAATATTCAATCCCGTCCTTTAAGAACACATTCAACTCGTTTGACAATTCGACCAAGAATGGAGACTCATGTTCTTCTCGACGCGAGCGCTCTCGCCATGGTTGTCAAATCTTCAATTAACTATGTAAGTTGTCCCACCTGTGCCAAAACGGATTCGAATTATCTATTGAAATAATGAGTAGCGCGATGAGCTACACAAAAGTAGCATTTATTGAAACTAAAGTGAGACGGATACAATGCACGTTAAAAAATAATTACGTGTCCGTACTCGTCCGGGCCCAGATGGCGAATTAAGAGCTGCTTGTTGCAAAATCCAAATGTGTATTTGCTCGCTGTCGCTGCTCGTGCCATCTTTATGTCAAGTTGTGGTCGCCACACACACTTGTGATTGAATGTCATCAAGCGCTAATTAGGCAAAAGTGATGAGCCAATATTTATCTAATAAACGAAATACATGAAAGAAGGTAACTTTTTTGAAAGATCTCAGGAAAAGAGAAAAAATAAGAAAAAGTTGTGCATCCCGCGTGATGAAACTTTTTCAAACCTAACGGTATCTTCCGATAGAGGTTCTAGAAGTACTGATGTTCTAAATATAGACCTCAGCCAGTAGTGCGTCTTTGATAACTTTATTACGAGTTACTTTTACTGCTTGATTTATTGATTCTATAAGACCAAATACTTGTTTTGATTACTTTGTGTCTTATAATGTCATCGTCGCTTCAGTCTGGATTCTCTTTAATTCTTTTGTGCATACGTGTCAATTACAATTCCTTGAATAAATCTGAGAAAATTTTTTGATGTTTCTAACTTTTGTGACAACTATTGCCAACAAGGGTTTTTTGGTGACCATATACTTATTTGGCTTCCTTGTCTTCGTCTCCATAAAAGAGTTTGGATATTGATATCCCCCATTGGATTTTTAAAATATTTTGCAGAAGTTATCAACTCCAATGCCGCTATACGGACGCTGCAATACCGTTCTACCTAAATCTTCAGTACATAAACAATTAAACGCATATTGTCGAGGAGAGCTTTTTCTAACAATAAAAAATTTAAATCGTGATTTTTACTTTTTTCCACCCACATAAATCATTTGTTTGCTTGGGAATAATAAAAACGGTGAAAGAACTTTAATATCTGTAGAATTTTAATTCATCTTTTCCATATTCAAGAAAGAAAAAAGTTCTCTTTTCGCCACGAACTTGGGTTGAAACTTTTTATTTTCAGCTAAAGAAAATGCTACACTTAACACAGCGCTTGTCATAAACCCTTTTTTCTTTTCAAGTTTTTACCATTTTCTTTACTTTCTTCAAGTTTTCGGGAAACTTTTACATGGCTCTGAATAGAATGTACACCTTTGAAACAATTCAAAGTCATGTTTTATGGATTTGTCGTAGTGTAAACTTTTCTCAACTCTCCAAGAAAATTGACTTGCCATGCTGCACTTTTCATCGTTGAAATGGTACTTGCTGTTAAAATTTCTTTACTACAGCATATTAGGAAAAACTTTAGTTTGCGTTTTTGGTTTGAGTCTAACTATTTCAACATGTATGTGAACGTGCTAGTATTCTTACATGGATGAAGGTTTTTTTTTCAGTTTGGGAAGGAAAAAATCGTCATGGGACGTAACGCAAGTATCTTTTATCAAAGTGAAAAATCGTTTTTCTGAAGCAATTTCGACGGGCTCGGTTGCAATATACATACAAATGTTTGCCATTCGACAAGAGAAAAATGCTCTTCAGCGTTCACAACTTACTCGCATGCAGCGCACATAACAAACAAACGTGTGGAATAATTCTACATGTGATGATAAAATCTTAAGTAGTTTTGTCCTTCGGCTGAGAGCTTAGTTTCTTGAATTCAAGTCAGCTGAGCCGTGTTGTAAATGTTGATTTTGATGGTGAACGTGTGGGTATTGCTAAGATGTGAGTAACGCTGGTTTGAAGCTTTTAAGGGAAGGATATGTTCAACAAACCTAAATGTTCCTGTATTAAGGTACTCTAAGATGACCAATTAAGGAGAAAGTCCTTTCAAATTCATTTGTAAGCCTCCAGCTGTGCGTTCCCCTACTTCACCTCAAGACCAATTTGAAATATTCTTTAGGACTTTCGAGGATTTCCGGTACTAAAGGCAAGTTTGAATTAAATGTATTACTAACATTATCAAATCATTAATTTATAATTACATCATTTATGATAGTTTCTCTACTGACCAAATCAACGAAAGTAAAACGTGGATATGTTACTTTCCCGGTAGCACTCTTGCCCTGCAGCACATACAATTCATGTGCACATGTTTATCAAATTGTTCTGGAGTGTGTGCACGTTTACGTAATGCGGGTATACTCAGATCTTCTGGTTGGATTTATATATTCGGGGTCTGGTATAATGCATAATAATTTGTTCTGGTTTTTAAGCTTTTGCCGTCTGTTTACACGGTAAGTGCATATCAAGAAGAAAGCCATGCACACATTTATATCCATCTCCATAATAAACTTTCCATATGACTGCAGACAATGTGCAAAAGTAAAATGAAATTTTGAGAATTCTGAGTTGAATTCTTTTTTCTTTTGCTTTAAAAACGTGTATTAGATAAGAAAAAAAAGTTATGAAGTTTTAAAATTTTGTAGTTTGTGAATTGCCGGTTATATTTCTTTTTAGTTCTTTTTTTCATAATTTGTTTAGCTTAATAGTGTGTCCTGTTTCCATTTTATTCAAATGTTCAAGGTTTTTGGGATCTGAGAATATTTTCTGATGTCATAAGTATAGAGCCACCACAATAAGCAATAAATTTTAAAAAATTTAGGTAAACGATAAAAAGACATAAACTCACCATGTACTAGCGGATTGGGGTGTTTGGTTCTGTTAAAAATTATTCTATTATTTGATTGCTTTTGAGTTTTTCTCCAGTTCATGTTTTCTTTCACTTGTTGCCAAGACTTTGAGACAAACTATTTTTTTCAGCATTATTTAAACCAGTTAAATTTACAATTCAATTTAAATGCGTTTTTTTATTTTTGACTAAGTTTCAAATCAACCAAATTCCCATGGTACTAGACGATTAACCAGTTCTAAATCTTTTGTTAAAAGCATTTCATGAAATTTTCTTCAAATTGCAATGCAAATATTCATGTAGTCATACCGCTAGATTATCTCAATAAATACTTCTAACTTCAGAATTGTTCACCGATGTAGCACTATAATAATTTCTCTGCTAGAAGTTCCGTTATTTAAAACAATTTATTGCCATTCAAGCCACTTTTGAGCAATCAGTCCGAGATACCGCATTATTTAGAATCGACTTATGATTTTGGATTAACAAAGTAGCTTTTGAATTTAATTGCATATGACTTTATCCTAGCCCATCACATTAAACCAAATATCCGCAGCCTTTTTCTGTGGTTGGAAGGCGAAGGTTATTTATGCCCTGATTGTAGGGCTCCCAGACGCGCAAGACGTCTGGAATACCCACTAAACCCCACTCCTCTGTCAGCCTAAGCACCTAGCCTGCAACCGTTAGACACATTACTTCGGGATAAACCTCTTTCCGCTACGCCGTGAGGTGCCTCCTAGCTGGAGGATCCCTCTAGCGGGAGGGGAGAGAGGAAGAGGGACTGCGAGGAAAGTCGCCCCCAACCCCGACGTCCCTGGTTGCTGTGTCCTTTCTATCTTTTAGGACTGCCCGAACATAGTGTGCCACATTGTTCCATTTGTCATCTTTGCATGCAAAAAATGTGTGGCAGGCACCGTCTTTCTCTCCTCCGCATAACCTGAAGTCGGAAAACCGCGGCTTACCAATCTTGTACAGGTCAGACTGCAAACACCCATGCCCGCTCAAAAGCTGGGTCAGTTAGAAGTCAGTCTCACCGTGCGTTCGATTGAGCTACAGTCTCAAATCAGCGATGCGGCGCGCCGTCCACTTTCCCTTCGTGCTGTTCACCCAGGACTGTTGCCAATGATTGAGTGAGCGTTGTCTCTCTTCGCGAGCAACTGTTTCTCTCGAGTCTTCATTTCAACGCAGGTAGATGGTACGGCGCTCTCTAGCATGTAGGGCAATATGTATTGCATGGTACGAAATATAAAATTAAAAGGAGAATCCGTACAAAGTATTTACAAGGATTTAAACGTGGACAAAAATACAGTCAACGACTGGCGACGCAACAGAAAAAGTATCGAAGGGTTTTGTACACAAATTGAATCCGAAAAAATTCTAGAAAAGCGTTGCACACTAAGGACGGCCAAACACAAATTGGTGCAAGATACTCTGTGGTTGTGGTTCGTTCAAGAACGAAGATGAGGAACGCCATTAAGTGGACCAATCCTAAAAAAAAAGACTGTGATCGCGTTCGTGGCTAGTGAGAGATGGCTCTCTCGTTGGCAAAAGGGACACGGAGTTCATTTAGGGAAGCTGTCAGCAAATCCAACCGCTGCCACCGATTTTTCTGCAAGATTTTAAAAAATAATTGATTATAAAAACTTGAGCCCAGAGCAAATATACGACATCACCGAAACTGGGTTAAATTTTAAACTCCTGCCCAGAAAAACCTTTGCCATCCCGAAAGAAACATCGGCCCCAAGGTTTAAAATCAGCAAAGAGAGGATATTAGTCGCCTTATGTTAAAACGCTTCGGGGACTCACATGCTACCCCTATTTGTCATTGGCAAAGCAGCAAACCGAGAGCGTTTAAGAACCTAAAAACATGGAAACTCTCCTAGTATATCAGCGTGGATGGACACATTTTTGTTCAGAGAATGGTTCGTCTATGAATTTGTTCCTGAAGTGAAAAAACATTTGACAAAATCAAAACGCCACCAAAGCACTTCTACTTCTTAACAACGCGCCTACTCATCCGGAAAATATTCTGTATGCCGATGAAAAAGAAATTTAACTGCTGTTCCTGCCACCCAATGTAACCAGTCTCCAACAGCCGCTGGACCAAGGGGTCATTGAGTGCTTCAAGAGGAAGTGTCGTCGTAAACTACTTTCGGAAGTTCTTTCCAAATTGGAAACTGATGCCCTTATGAAAGTGCCGTAGTCAGTTAACATGAATGAAATTGTGTACGTGTTGGCCCAGGCATACGAAGAAATACCACCATAGACGTTTGTAAAGTCTTGGAAAAAACTTTGGCCAAATATAGAAGACAAGTTTGACCAAGAAAACACAACAGCAGATGAGCCAAACAACATTCTTGTTAGCGAACCTGTTGACAATGCAGCTCTATTGCACGAACTTCAGCAACTACCGAACTGTGGTCCCATTGTTGAAGAAGATATTTTGGAGTGGATCAACTTTGAAAAGGAGCTAGACAACGAGGTTTTGAACGATGACGAAATCGCCGAGTGTGTCACTCGCCAGGAAAATGAGAAAGATAACGACGAAGATGCTGCTGAGATTGACGAGGAAGATGAAGAAAATAAAATGAGCCACGCTGAAGGCAAAGTGGTTTTGCAACTGGCAACTACCTTCATCGAACAGCAAAAAGAAGCAACTACCGTCGATGTAATGTTAATTAAAAAGAAAAAAAGAAAGTCCAGAAATAATAACAGATTTTTTTAAGTGCTTAACAAGTCAAACCACAATGTAATATTTTTAAATTTTATTTTATCTTTTTTTGCCTTTTATTTTTTTATGTGTGTTAAATATATGTCCGAGTGTTACTTTGTGTTGTACTCTACTGTATGTGCAAGTGTTTTGGGCATGTTATACTGTATTTCCATATACGCATCGATTCACAACATATATGCACAGTATCACTATTTTATTGGTAAGTACAACTTTAAAATCAGCTTAGTAGTTAGTAACGTCTGGGAACTTTGATTTTACGATCCTTACTAACAATAAATGGGCATTTTTTATATAGGCAGTTGGGCCACTTTTAAGTTCGGCCTATCCGGCCTCGAAGTGGCTGAACTTACGGGAGTTCAACAAAGTTTGCAAACTTGATTGTTTATTGTTGGACACTTACAATGAATGTGGTTGAATCTAGTATCTCCCATCTCACATCTCCTGAAAGCTGGAGAATTTTCGTCCGAAACTTTTAACAAACGTCGCTTTAAGGCAATTATGTGTAAGCAGCCCAAGTATACTCTCAAATTGTTCTTTTTAGGCCTCAATAGTTGCCATTTGTAAGTCCCAAATACAATCTTGCTACTCTGCAACCTAACATGATTTGTCATTCAAGTTCAATTTAGTCCAAGCAGTATCATACATATACTTCGGGAGTTAGTTGCTCTCTTCAGTGTTGAGTGCTTTCTGAGATTACAAGGCTTTTTTGGGGTTTTTATGTTAAGCAGACATCTTTTTTATACATTCAATTAATGTAATTACCTAAAGTCTAATTCTTTGAAGTCTAAATGCTTAAGGTAGTAGTCCGCGTGATGTAGTGACTAAAGCGCTTTCTGCTTAAGCTGAATTCCGTTGGTGACAATGAGATTTGTTTAGATTGATTCTTTGGATGGACTATAAGCCCGTTAACATACGTACTGGTTTAAAATCAGCACGCATCGCGGGTGAACGGACACATGGCCAAAGCTGGGTACTGACCATATCCACTCGAGTGTCGCTACATTCGATCACGGTAATAAGATACTCCAACTATCTGGAAGCGAAGACCCGAAAGGGGCTGTAGTGCTAAAGCAAAAAATTAACCTAGGGTGAAATTACAGTCTAACTGCTTTTTTGTACTTAAGGTCTAATTGTTTATAGTCTACTTACTTTTTTTTATTACTATAACTTTTATTACAATAAATATATTAAAACAAATAAAACAAAAATTTACGCTGTTACCTAACTATTTCCAGTAAGCGAGAGTAGCAATTTCCCAGGTCTTCGATTCCCAGGTCTACGATGAGCCGCGTTACAGTTGCTTACCTAATAGTTCGCAATGATTCGTACATGTTCTATTTTCGCATGTTTCCGATTTCTTTCGCTACCGTTAGATCGTCTCATTCCACTTGGTATCCTTTGTAGATAGTGTAACAACCAAGGATGTCACCGCTGTTGTAGACATTAAATTTTAGCAGAGAGGTTAGTAACTCGGGGCGGCATACTGAGGCCGGCTAGCGCTCAGTCTTGTCGTGGGTCTTCCGGGACACCCTCTGCTCGTGCTGAGCCACCCTACACATAAAAACACGAAAGAAAAAGAATGGGAAAGGGGGAGATCATTTTGAGAAATGAAAGATTATTGTTTTATCACTTGATAATTTTCTATTTTTAATTAAATTTGATTACAAAATACCGATTTAACAAGTCAGTTCAAAAAGAAAAAAAAAATACTTTAACTAAAGGCCCTTTTCAAATTTTATTAAGTTGAACAAATTAAAACCAACTTATTACATAAAAACAGAAAGAGTGAATTCAAACACAGAATGTAAAAGAAACATATAATAATGAAAAACTAATAAAATAGAAAGAATCATACGTAATTACTTACCTCTTGTACGGCTGCGGAACGCTCTGCAAATGGAAGGGGAACGGCGCACTGCTATAAGTATTCAAATTATTAATTTGAATTTCTTTTTTTTTATTTACACAAGTTACACACTTTAATCCAAGTCGTTTAAATTGTCAATAACCTTTCGAATAATTCGGCGTAGATGTGCACTATTGTCACACCATGAAGTGGCACAACGAAATTTACTCACCATAGGTTACTGATAATAACAAACACTCTTCAACGTCTGCACTTACCTTACGCACCAATTGCTTTTAGTTATTAATAACTGTTTCAAAAATTTGAATGTAGAGGTGCAATATTGTCACACAATGAAAGGGCGCCACAGGATTTAATCACACTAATCCCGGATAATCCAAGAATTTTCATAGACAAAATCTTCAGTCACTCAAAACTCCTTTTTTCCTCGCTACCAAATCTTTTCCCCTAACACTCCCAAATCCTCAATCACACTACCATCCAATTCTTAAATTTCCATCCCGTAATCTAAATTAAAATCACTTCCCAAATTCTAAATTAAAAATCACTTCTCAAATGCCAAATCACAATCACTTCTCAAATTCCAAATTGAAATCACTTCTCAACTTCTAAATTAAAATTATTTCTCAAATTCCAATTTAAAATCACTTTTCAAATTCCAAATCAAAATCACTTTGAAATAATTTTTTTAATTCCAAATTCAAAAATCTTGCTTTTTCCCGACACTGCACAAACTCACTCCTCTTTCAAAGCCAAATACAGATTACTATCAACTCCAAAAGGCCAATCCCGCAATCCTTTCCTTCCCCAACTCTCGCCGCCGTATCCGGGTAACGTAATTGAAGTTCAATACACTTCGATTCCGTTACCCACGCATCTGTTCCATACCGCCAAACGCAACAATTTCCATTTTGCATATATGGTGATTTGCACAATCATGATAGTGTTTGGTTATATGCAAATCGTCATATACACGGAAACAATTGCTTTTGCCAATATCCCCAAAAGACCCAGGGTCCCACGGTCGAGAAACTACGACGCTACCTCCGGAGCCACCTTATGTTGATCTCCCATTCATTCAATTAGCCACTTTAATTGAGAACCTTTCTTAATGGACATTGAGATGAAATTCGTCAGTAGGGAAGCGTGAATGAATTTTTGTTAGTATGAAAAATAAAATGTGTTAGTTGGAGGTAATGAATAAAATTAATTACTTGTAGTATGAAGGAACGAATTAGGTTTTGTTAGGGAAAAGGTATCGAATTAAGTTTTGTTAATGGGAAGTAATGAATGGAGCGTTGTTAGTGGGAAAGTTAAGATTATAATTTCATAATTTTTTTTTTTGTAATTAAAAATAAGGTAACAGGGTTGGATTTAGATGATGGGGAAGATAAAAATTATAGGGAAATTGTTAAATGTTAATAAAAATTAATAAATGTACCGAGAAAAAGTTATATGTGCCCAAAAGAAGGTGGTGATGTTACGGAGGCAATTTGAAGTTGCGAATGGGTGAATGCCGGTACGCCGGAATTTGCAGCAATGTGTTACGCTACCGATGCTTGTACTTCCTCGTCTTAGCGCTATCTGCGCTTCCTCTGCATGCTCCTCGAACCGTATTTTAACCGTTTGCCTCGTTTGTCCAATGTACACTTTTTCGCAGTTTTTAATTTAATATAAATACTGTGTTTTTTCTTCTTTCTTTTTCCTTTCCTTCACGTTTTTCAACCTCCTTTTTAGTTGAAATTGCGTGCTGCTCGTACTAGCTGAATATCACTTCTTTCAGTCACCTGCTTAAGCCACTTGTTAGGTTATTGTTTGCGTCCACTGGTATTTTCTGTTCTTCTTGTTTGATTGTAGAGCGTAGTGAACTTGTCTCGTGTTTCCCTCGCTTCTCTTCACCATTCCTAAGATCGTTCGTGTTTCGTAGTCAGTTTTCCTTGCTGTGTCCAGGATGTATTCCACTTATTTCTGCCGACTCTCCTAGCTTAATAGTACTGACAACATCCTATTTACCACGCTCGAAAGGATGCCATTTTTTGCGAGTAAGTATGGTTTTATGTGTTTGCATCTATCCTCTGAGTCTTTGTCTTTTTTCGATATATGTCAAATTCCAGGCCACCAATCGTTCACTTGATTTTCAAATCAAGGAAAGGAAGCTCATTATTAGTTTCTTCTTCAATTGTGAAGCTGATAATTTTGTGGATACTATTTAATTTTTCCAGCAAGTTGTTTATGCCGTATTTCTCCACTATGGCAAAGATATCGTCGACATATCGGACCCAAAACTTCTCGATGCAATCCAGCTCATAAATACTTCGCCTAGGAATGGTGACAATGGATTACTCGTTGGCGCTACTTTCCCCTGAAAGCTAGTTTTCTGATATGCATAGTGTTTTCAACTTTGTCATTACTTTTGCTCTCCTTTTCTCTTCGATTGTTGGGTCTATTGAAACCTATTGAACCTCCAAAAGCGCAAGAGCTTGCTTCACAGGTACGCTTAGGAACAGAGCCTCGAAAGACACCACCTTGTCAGCACTATGCATCTGATTGTATTTCATATGCCTGTCAATTCTCAACGGAGTCCTCTAAAGTATTCTAAATCTAAATTATAGCGTTTTAATGGAACAACAAATTATCAAGGAAAGTGCTATATTATTTATTTATAATAGCAGTAAATAAGTGACTAGTGTTACAAGAACCAAAGAGCTGTTCTGGACTCACGAACCCTTTCTTCCGAATCCATTAGCAATCGTGTTGAATAGTGTGGGGATCGAACCCATATCTCATCGAATTAGAATCAAACCCTTTAGCCACTGCGCTACAGAGGCATTTTATTGCCGTCTTAAATAGTTTTCACATATATGTACAATAATGATGAGGGAAACAGTACCGCACACATAGTCTTACGTTCAAGCTTCCAATTTATCTTATAAAGTGTCTACCAAAATTTTGCGGAGGTCAACACTTTACACCTGTAGAAATATTACACTGACGCTTAGACGAAGAGCCAGGTCGTGATTTAAGTGGAATAGTACGTGCTGCTGTCGTTAGAGTACTCGCCGCTTGCGCAGTAGTTCCCTGGTTCAAAGCTTATGGGTGGCGACAATTTTTTCCTCTGTCGAACAATGAGCCTATCTGGCTTTGATGGGTAATGATTGAAAAATCGGATCATAATCACACTATCAAGCGTTGTACTAACAATACTACCTTCTAGAGCACTGCTCCGGTGTAGATATGAAATTCTCTAACAAATCTCAACGTTATGGTACATTTTGGACTTCCGCGCGATGATCCTTATTTTTTGAAAAACAAAACAATTTTCCAATTTCTTTACTCATCCAAACCATGAATAAACTATGTCTCGTTAAAAATTCCTTTCCAACAGTATTCCACACCTTATCGATTTGAGAAACAATTTCATTAGGTGTCAAAACCAATTTCCTTTCAATCACGATTAAATTAATTCATTCAATATATTATTATTTTCTACCAACCACAATCTTGATTGCTTTCAATTCAAATTGTATCTTACATACTGCACTCCATTTAACCGATCGCTGATAACCTTTTGTCACGACATATCTGCATACAAAAAAAAACAAAATGCTTTCTTTGCCTTATTTAGTTTTATTATTATTTTCTTTTAATTTTATTTGCTTGCATTTGCTCTTTTGTTATTATTTTCTCAATGTGTGAAATTACAATATTACACGGCGTTCGAACAAATGAGAGAATGCAAATGTGTGTACTCGTAGTGTGTAAGTACGCCAAGTACATTCTTTTGTTGCTTTGGCTTCATATTCATTTTAAGACACACACTAAGCTACAGTTAACCAGAGAAAGTAATGAGTACTTATACTTTCATTATTTCATATTAATATTGTTAAAATTACGCTTTGTGTGCTATATATGTATGGTTAGGTGGAGATTGATTGTTCGGAATATGTACATAAAATATCTATTGCTTGCACATAGCAAAATCTGTACCTCTATTGTTTCGTTATGATACAGTTATAATAAGGCAACAGGTTTTTCTTTCGAACTGAAAGGTTTTCAACCGTTGTAATGTTGCAATGTCCACTTGGCTTCATTGTTGAATGGAGAGAGATTGAAATATCAATGCTGGGTAATTTATGTAATGTATGTCTATTGCAAATGATAATTATTGCATATTGTGCCAAAGTGCAATGGAACATAATAGCTATAAGAATTTCAAGTGGAAAGGTTTTTTTCAATTTGAGCAGTAAAAGGATTTCATTGAATAAATATGAATGAAAAATTTCACTTAAAGTAATGTTATGCATTGATAAATTTAAGAAATTGTGGAAAATCATAATTATTATTGAAGCTTCCAGACTGAAATATTTTTTCATTATTATTAAATGTGTAAAGTAATTATTTGAAATTTTTTTCTCAAAATTTTAGTTACAAAACCATTAAAAATATTTGAATTTATTTTTTCAATAGATGCAAAAAAATTAAATAATATTTAAAAGCCCCTTAATGCCCACATGCTGCCTATTGATTTTCACTTTATGTTTAGATGAAACTCTCATAGAAAAGAATTTCATGGTGTAGACTGTGATTTAGACTAGTTTGTGACGTCCTTTATTCCTAAGTCGAGTATACCTCTCAGCTTGAAGGCGCTTCGCAGAGTAATAAAAATTCCACGTCTGGCAATCGTTGCGTATAGACGTGTTTTTCATCGCTCCTGTCATTAATTTTAAAAATTAATAAATTTTTCGCAAAAGTCAGTTGAAACTAATATTTTTAATTGAAAACCATCACCATCAAATTATTCGAACATTTATCGAATACCTGAAGTTTCTTTACTGAAGAAGTATCAAAAAGCGGAAATACAGTTGATGGAAGTCCCGGTTTATAAACATTCCCTCTAATTTCGCTGCAAAAGCAACGAGATGGAGGAGCCTGATGGCTTCAGCCATCAACCAAAACGATCGTGCCAACGGTGATGAGCGAAAAAAAGCTAAAACGGAAATGCGATGGCAACGAAGAAAAACCGAAAATTTTATCAGTCTTCGAGATTGAGCAATTAATCAAAGCTAACGAGAAAGCTGAGAAGGTTGAGAGAGAAAACGAAAAACTCAGACTTCGGATCCAATCGCTTGAAGAAACCAGCAAGAAAGAAAAAGAGGTGAAGTCAAAGGCGACCGAAGACAAGAAATCTAAGAAACCGTAACAAGAACCTGATCAAGAAGATGTCCTCAGCGCAGGCGGAGCAAACGTCAGCACGAATTTATTATGCAGCGCTAGCTGTACTAGACGATTCCATGAGTATTGAAGAGGGTAAAGGTAAAAAATTCTGAGCATTGTATAACTAAACTACTGAAAATGGAATTATCGAATATTTAATAATTGAAAACAGGGAGAAAAAACCAAAAGTTTTGTCTGCTGGTCCATCTGTCAATGTTAGTCAAAAGAAAGAAAAGGTTCCACCAATCAATGAATTTGGGCAAAGATATGGTTCGGCTTTTGGCAGCCGAAAATAAATTAAATGATTTTGAGATCAAGAAAGTCAATGCCGATTAAGTCACAATTAGAACTAAGTCATTGGTTGATTTTCAGGCAGCAAAAAGTGCATTGAATTCTGGAGATCCGCATGTTACATACACCCCCAAAAGCGAAAAAACCAGACCTTTTTATTTAAAGGCTCGACTGCAGAGAGGACACAGTCGGTCACCTTCAGATGTTTCAAGAAGTTACACCACGAAAAAATTTATTTCGGTTAAAGGCTTCACAACAAGGAGATCGATTTTCGAGTGTGAACATTTTTACTTAGTCCAGATTTCGAGCAAAAGCAGTCCAAGTGCCCTTCAAAAAATAAGGTACTTGAACTTCCGAATGGTGTGGTATGAACGGCCAAGAAGACCGGTGCTATAGGTACCAAAGATTTCGTCATTCGGCTGCCAATTGTGCCATGAAGTATAGATGTGGAAAGTGTAAAGATATCCTTGCTCCCGGTGAGTGCAAAACGGCTCAGACGAAGCCAAAAGAAAAACTATATTGTGTGGGATGCGGTGTCATTGGTAATCAACCATCATATCGAGCGATGCCCCGGTATCAAGAGGCAAAGGAAAAATTTACACCAAAACCAAGTCAAGTACACCGCAGTGTGGTATCTACCTACTTCGTCAAGCCCGGGGTGTCATTTGCACTTGCTGCTAAAGGACCAGCAGACAACAATGTAAATAATGTGAATAATGTAAGTGGTAATAATGAGCTGCATCTTAAAATTTACCAGCAACTAAATTCTTTATCGGAGAGAATCGATAAACAGGATTAAAAAATTAACTTTGCTTTTCAGCGTTTAGGGCTTTCAAATGCCTCAAAATAACTTATCCTCCAGCCACATTCCCATGGATAGGTTTCGTATCATCTCGATCAACATCGACGTGACTGTCTCTTGGAATTCCTCTTCAAGCAAAAGCCTGACAGCATCCTTCTCACTAAAACGCACCGCAATTCACGGTACTCTATAATATTCCAAGAATTTCGAATTCGTAATAAACGATAGGGTAAACGGTGATGTGGGAGGTGGTACCGGAATATTGATGAGAAGGCCCTATTGTTTCCAAAATATTGAAAAAGTCGAATTCAAAAACTTTGAATCTCTTAAAGTGACTATTATCAAAATTTCACTGCCAGGTGGGAATAACCTCTTCATTATCTCTGCCTTTGCAACTGGTCGAAATGTTCTCAAGTTCACGGACTAACTTAATTCCTTGTTTGAAATACTCGAATAGAACAGGCTGCATTGTTATTATATTCTTGCTGGTGATCTGAACGCCAAGCATACAGCATGGGTAAATGCCAACAATAGTCCCAGAGGTGTATTTCTGAAATCGTGGATAACAGAGAAACAAATTGAATACAGGTGCAATCTATATAGGTCGGAGTTCCCAACATACCCTAGGACAGTAATGCAGAGATCCAAATCTCTGCATTACTGACGCAAGACTTGAATTCAGCTTTAATAGTCCTCAACGGAAACTGCAGGTGCTTCCTTACGATAGTGACCATAACGTAATCGTAATGGAAATCAATCATTAAAGGGCTAATCATGAAAATTATCGGTTGAATTTCAAAAAAACGGATTGGGGAAAGTTTCAAAAGAAGTTTAATCGAGAGTACCAGGAGCGATGTTTTTCTTCTGATGATGGCAACTCTTGCTTAATGATTCCTAATGACAGAAATCTAACTAACGATGAAATAGATATCTATTTGTCGAAGTTAGAGAAGCTGGCGTTGAAAACGATTGAGAAAGTAGTTCCCAACATTAAACATCGAAATAATATGGGATCATCGCAAGGCTAAAAAAATTGAAAAGCCTTCTTCTCACACATGTCAACAATGTTTATTGGCGATTTTTGAGCACAACCACCCCTCGTTGGCTTTGTTGAAATTACACTTGAAGAATGTCCAGGACTTAATCCGTTCATACTTCAGGAGTGAGGTCAACAATCAATGGTCGCAAAAACTGAGGAGTATTAGCCAACAGAACCCAAACGGCGTTTTCACGAAAGTGAATAGCATATTCCATAGAAGTCTCGAGTGAAGGTACCGAATCTCGGAGTCGCTAGCGATGAGATTGATCTTCTCGATAGGGCTGGTATTGACATTGATAGTACCATTCCAGATAGAAATGGAAACAGTTAGCCCAGTCATATTAGGTAAAAAAAGGGGTCAACCTCGGAATGAAAGATAATAAGCTGCAAATTGGTATGAACCTTTGTTTTGTCATTCTAAATGTTGTCTCAAAAGTCACAATCGTTATCGTGTCCGCGTCTCAAGATATTCAAGGTCAAAGGTCACAAAAATCGGTTTTTCGCGAATATCTGGCTTCCTATCGGTTAAATGAGATTTGCATTTATTATAAAAGTTGTAGGCTATAAAATTCCCTACAACTTTTGTTTAAACTTTTTTTTCATACGACCAACCGTTTTGAAGGTAGAGCGCGAAGAGTGCACATCGTACAGTCATATACGGCCTAATGCAAGGTCAAGCGTGAGTTATGGTTATCAGTACGTTATAAAGTCAATTATTTACTTGGAAAAGTTGGCAAAGGCAATGTCAAAACACAAATATATTCTACTAAAAGTTTTGACCAATATCCTCGTACTAAAAAGCACATTTTATTTTTACACGCATTCAGTGGCTGTGACACGACTTCTGCGCTATTTAAAAAAGGATAAAAAACTGTTACTAGAGCATTGGAAAAAATTCCTGATTTAGATAAACTGGTGGAAGTATTTCAACAAGAAAACTGCCCAAAACAAACATTATTAGAAAATGGAGTGCGCATCTTGTTGGCATTATATAATGCTCCAAAATCTGAGGACAACATTGATCATTTCCGCTACACGCAATTCATCAAATTTACAAAACTAAATAAACCTGTACAACTGTCAACACTTCCACCAACAAGTGTAGCAGCTCATCAACACATAAAACGTGTCTACTACCAGATTCAAACGTGGTTAGGGAAGGACTTAGAACCTAAAGAATGGGGCTGGATGCTTGAAAATGAAATCCTGGAGCCCATACGAACGTTATTACCTCCAGCACCAGCCGAACTACTAAACGTAATATTTTGCAATTGCAAAAATGGTTGTGGTTCCCGCTGTGGATGCAGAAAATCAGGGCTACAATGTTCTTTAGCTTGCGGCCAGTGCAACGGACAAGCTTGCCTCAACGCTTCACTGTATCCAAGTAATCCCGATGAAGAAAATACATATGATCCCGATATTCTGGAAGGTTTGGAGATGAACATGACAGATAATGAGGATGATGACAATGAATCGAACATTTTTGAGCGACAAGAAGAAGAAGACGACGAACAAGAAGAAGATAATTAGCTTCCATTTCCAATTTCATTACAATTAAAATCAACAAAGATACTTTTGATATTTGAACTCACATTTTGATAAATGTATATTATGCCGTATTTAATAATAAATAAAAATATGTGTAAAATATATACTCTTACTATCATTTTAACTTAAAATAAAACTAAAATATATAATCCAGAATTAATAATATTTTATACTTAAATAGTTAAATATGAATAATTATATATAAATAATCAAGTTACTTACTTTAATTAAATATAAATAATTAATAATTAGTACATAAATAATAGGCATTGTTTAATAATTATAATTTCCAAGTAAATAATTGACTTTATAACGTACTGATAACCATAACTCACGCTTGACCTTGCATTAGGCCGTATATGACTGTACGATGTGCACTCTTCGCGCTCTACCTTCAAAACGGTTGGTCGTATGAAAAAAAAGTTTAAACAAAAGTTGTAGGGAATTTTATAGCCTACAACTTTTATAATAAATGCAAATCTCATTTAACCGATAGGAAGCCAGACATTCGCGAAAAACCGATTTTTGTGACCTTTGACCTTGAATATCTTGAGACGCGGACACGATAACGATTGTGACTTTTGAGACAACATTTAGAATGACAAAACAAAGGTTCATACCAATTTGCAGCTTATTATCTTTCATTCCGAGGTGAAAGCCCTAATATGACTGGGCTAAGTATTCTATCAGATGGATTGCGTAAACTTGTCCTGATTGGATCACATTTTGAATTGGTTCATCTACCAAAACCTGAGAGAGGGAATGTCATATTTTCAGCGGTCGTTGAAGCAAAAGTTTCCGACTTCACATCAAGCCTGAACGACGAACGTCTTCGTCACTTCAATGAAACATTAACATCTGACCTCATACCGAGCTTGAATCTTATTGATCATTTTGTCAGTTATTAAGACTTGTGTTTCATATTTGCCAGGATAAACAACAAGAAATCATGTGGCACTGATGGTATTCCAAATGTAGTTCTCCGTCATTTGTCTGAGGTTGCTATTAGGAATTATCGCATATTTTTCAACAACATGTTGAACATATTTCCCGAATGAGTGGAAAAAGGCTAAGGTATATCCGATCTTGAGGAAAGGAAAAGAATCTTTATGCCCTAAAAGCTATCGCCCGATCGGCTAGCTGCCTAACATCAGCAAAGTGTTTGAAGTGATACTGAAACAAGCATTAAATGCCCATATTGAGAAATATGAGTTGATACCGAATTGCCAATTTGGTTTTTGTGCCAGGCATTGGACTATACATGCGATAACGAAAGTAACCTTAGACATCTTTTGGAAGCTAAACGCCAGAGAATGTGTTGGAGCGTGTGTCATTGGTATGGAGAAAGCCTTCGAAACGGCGTGGTTAGATGGACTAATTTTTCAACTGCTTCAGGACAGGTTCCCAAGGCACCTTGTCGCCTTGATGTGTTATGTGTTATATGGGAAATCATTTGTTGTAACTGATGGAAATGCGGTATCAAGGCCTTGAATGATCTACAGCAGATAACAGTTACTGAGCCTCTACTTTTCTCAATATTCATTCGCAAGCTATTGAACGTCTCGCCAACGAAATCATTGGTAGCGTTTGCTGATGATCTGTCATCTATACGGCCCACCGAAAAGCTACAATAGCTCAAAGCAATCTTCAAAAAAGTGCAGCTGTACATAGACAATTGGCAAATGAAAATCAATGCGCAGAAGTGCGAAACAATTTTGTTTCATACAACGCTGCAGGGGGTCAGTCAAGACGTGAAACGTAATTAGGAGGATTTTCACATTATGGCTGGTTGTCTATTAATGTGATCTATAACATTGTCTACATGCTGAATATTTTCCACAGTAAGGAAGGTATTTTGTTTCTGTTGGTGGATTATTTTTTCTAGTTTTTTTCTCTGGCGGCGCTCTCGGCTTTCATGAAATTTTTCCTGACATCTGCGATAGAGCTTCGTTTCTTGGTGAATTTGTCTCTTCTCAGTTGAGGGAACCCCATTTGAGCAATGTCTTCCAGGTCTAGACCTTCACATCTATTTTTGTTAATGATAGAACGTTCTTCTCGATTTGTGATGTTTACAATAGAGCTCACTTCAACTTCATGTCTGTATTTTTCCCACCCAGGGCACTTATGGTCAGTGGCCACATGTTCGTTGCAGTTACATAACAGGCACTTTGTAACGTTGCACGCGCGTTCGTATTCGTTCTTGCCGTAGTTTAGGCATCCATTTTCTTTTTCTTCGCATATTGTTTTAGAATGTTCTAACCTATCGCAGTTCCTACATTGTTCTGAATCTGAAGTATTCAATTTGTAGGTTGTCTGTTAGAGTATTTCCCGACACCCTTATCCTGGCAGATTTCTTTGGGATGTAATTTCCTGCAATCATAGGGTCTCTTCTATTAAGTCTGGTAGCACTGATAATTTTTATTTCCATGAGTTCTAAATCCATCTTGTTATATGGTCTCGCAATATCAATTAGTTAATTCAATATCCCGAATTACTCCATATCTGTTTATGAAGTTTCAGGTATGTAGGCATTTATTCCGTGTTTTTTCAATGTTCCTTTTTTCACCGCTTCGATTGCACTTTTCAGTTTGTTGAAAAAGACGTAAGTTTTAGTCCACTTTGCTTCTTATCAGCAATCTAACACTTTGCTTCTTTGTTAATCATGAGCAATCTAAACGGAGTCAATTTCACTAGTTTACTGTTGTATTTCCTTTCGAAAATAACTGGGAATAGTTTTTCGTTAGAGACAAGATCATAACGGTTGTTATTTGACCTGTACTGTGGTTTTTACCTTATCATTCTGGTTGTCTATTTCCATTTTGTCAATTGATATTTCGTTTGTGCTAACCCCAGTGGTTGTTTTCATGTTCAAGGCGGCGTTTGTTTCCCTTCAAAGTCTTTTCTTTCACCATTACTGGGAACACGCTGTTGACTTGCCATAGTTCTTCGTCTTTTCTTTTAATCTTCCAAGTTTTCGTTATTTGGTTAGTTTGCCATTGATATGTGAAATTGCTAACCTCTCCAGGGTCAGGTGGAAAATCCTTCCCCTTTCTCTGCTCCATTATGGAACATGTGGTGGCACGAACTCTCTGTTGATTTCTTTATTTTTTTCACTTCACACCAACCACCAAATAAGTTTCGGGGTACTCACCTGTTTAGGTAAATTGCTTCGAAAAAGCAGTGAAGGTATTTCGAAGCACACACCGACACTTGCCATTAAAAAATTTTGCCTTTAGCACTAAAAAAAGTCTAAATTGGCGGAAAAAGTGTTCCTAAAGATGAATCACGCGCAGTCACTGAAGTGAGATGTGGATATTTTGGAACTGGCCATGGACAATACTGTCGACTACATGTCAAAAATAAGAGCCGATATAGCCAGTACTATATGAGATCATCCCAGAAACGTTTCACCTCTCCCTTGTACAATACATTTTCTTCTTCTTCGAAGAACTACAACCTCTCTCGGGCCTTGCCTTCCTGCAAATAGCGCCTCCAACTGCCTCCATCCATTGACCGCGTCCTCCAATTTTTAAATCCAAGCAGCGATGAACTGTCTTCGTCGACCGAGTCAGTCTAGCCTTTCCTCGGTTCCCCGACTGGTCTCTGCCCTTCAGTTCTCCCAACGTATACCTTTTTGAGTATCCGTTGTTCGTCCATACGATTCACGTGGCCAGCCCATTGCAGCTTCCGCAGTCCTACAATCGTTGAGACCTCTGGCTCGTCAAAAATTTCATACAGCTCATGGTTATATGGAATTCGCCATTGGTCCCCGTCTAGCTTCGCTCCGATTATTCGCCTCAAGACCTGTCTCTCGATGGTGTTGAATATATTTGCGGATGCTTGGGTTAGGGTCCATGTTTAATACTCATAGCATAACACAGGTGTTGTCACAGATTTGTATACTTGGAGCTTTGTTTTCCCGTGTATGCAGCTGGTCTTCAAGATCGTCAAAACTGGATAAAAAATTTTATTTGTGGGCTGTATTCTTCGGCGTATTTCGTCTCTTTCATTACCGGTTCTCCTTATTTTGGTGCCTAAATACACCGATTCGATCACATTTTCAATACTGTATTCACCAAGTATAATATTTTCGATACTGTATTCTTCAAGTGTAATATTTTGTGTACTTGAGGTATTTTATTGACTCCGTCATGAACTTTGTTTTATTTTCATTGATTTATAGCCCTACTAGTTTTGCTTTGCTGTCGAGTTTCAGGAAGAGTTCTTTGGTAGTTGTTAATAACCGTGACAAAATGTTGATGTTGTCCGCAAAGGCTACTACTTTGCTCGACTCGTGTAGTAATATACCTCGTGTATCGACAGGTAGCTTTCTTATGACGTACTCCAGAGCCAAATTATGTAGCAATGGGGCCAGCCCATCCGCTTATTTTAGTCCGATATTTGTGTCAAAGGCATCGGTGTGTTGGTTATTGATGCGGACTTGGGAGGTCTTTGACGTTATTGTTATTTTGGTAAGACGGAGTAATTTGGCTGGGATGCCAAAATAAAGCATTATTTGGTACAGTACGTTTCGATAAATACTGTCGTATGCTTGCTTGAAGTCAACGAAAATTTCTCAAGTACCTGCTTGACAGTGAACAAGTGGTCTATCGTCGATCTACCTGCTCTAAAACCACCTTGATTCTCCCCAATAATACTGTTGGCGTATTATCTGCTTTTATTTTCTAAGATCTTAGAAAGTGTTTTGTACGCCGTACATACCAGTGATATGCCTGTACAGTTTTCGCTTGTCACCTTTTGTGTGCATAGGGAATATAATTGATTGGCTCCACTGGTTCGGCATATGTTCTTGTTGCCAAATGTGCTGGATGACTTTTTTGAATAGCTTTATGAACACTACTGCCACCATGTTTGATGAGCTCCACTGGAATCTCATCGATGCCCGGCGCTTTATTATACTTTTGGGCTTTGATGATGGAACAAACTTCGCCCAGAGTTGATGCGGCCAATGGAGGCTCGCCGAAAATATCTATAAGCTCTGATGTTCTGGAGCTGTGCGGAAGATTAAGGAGGTTCTTGGATTATGATGCCCATTTCCCTTAATCCTGGTTTCAGGGGGGAGATCCGTTTAGGTGCTTCAAAAAATCGATTTTTTAAATGTTTTTAATCGATAGGTATATCGCCTTAGAATATTGTATCAATGTTTCGAAAGCCAATTATCAAAATTGTGAAAGATATACCACCTGGTTGCAGGCCGCGCCGTGACTGATACCCGTGAGCGATCTCTGCTGCGCGGATAATATGGCTTCACGGTTTTTACCATTTTCCTCGAATTAAGGATAATAAATACGACTCCCGGGAAAAAGGTTCTTGTCAATCCTTCAGTCTAAATATCAATTTTTCACGGATCTCCCCTCTTCCTCACCTTTCCATCTCCTCCATCTTTTTCAAAGTTTCTACGGCCAGTTTTAGTGTTTTCTCAAATCTTGGTGAAAGAATATGTATCCGAATAACAAAAAAGTTTCGTGGGCGCGAAGTTCGAGGCCGAAAAACGTGAATTGAACGGTAAGCAGCATTCAAGTAATATTGAACATGATCTGAATGCAAGAACTGTTCGAAAAAAAATTGGAAGTTCGCGTGTAGAAAATGTGATTGTGAATGTGCTTCACGCGTACCGAATAATTGAGTTTTTGACTGTTTTCGGCACTCTCTCGGACATTCTTATCTGTGGAACTTGCCAAAAAGCAGTGAAATTCTCGGAAAGTGGACAATAGTTCTTGGGTTTCAAGATCGTAGTTTCGTGTTCGTGCGGTCGGAGGGAAATTAATTCGGGGCCAACTCCTCATGCAAGCTATGATATCAATAGAAAATCGTGTTCGTTATGCGATTGATTGGCATAGGGCAAGAAGGGTTGAACATTTTTTGCGGTCTTATGGATTTTTGCAAGGGATTATCGAAAAGCGCGTACACGAAAGTGATGGAACAAATTCACAGTGCGACGGAAGCGGCTTTTGAGAGTATCACCAAGGAAACAGTTCAACAACAGCAGAGAGAGAAGAATGTGAAAAATGGAATTCCCCAAACACATTTGAAAGTGTCTGGTGATGGATCATGGAAAAAGCGGGGGTTCTCGTCGTTGTACGGTGTTACAACGCTCATCGGGCATTATACCAGGAAAGTTTTGGACAGTGGTAAAAAGTGCCTTTTGCTAAGCATGTACATCATAGGAGTCGAAGAAGGGCACCGAGGAATATGACAACTGGTATGAAAGTCACGAAGAATCATGTATGAAAAATCATGAAGGTTCGGCGAAGAAAATGGAGGTAGATTTCATTAATGACATGTTCGGAAGGTCGGAAGAAAAGTACGGTGTAAAGTACTTGAACTATATTGGTAATGGTGACTCGAAAACTTTTGCAATATTGAGAAGAACAATCCTTACGGTGATAATTATCCAGTGATAAAAAGTAAGTGGGTCGGTCATGTCCAAAAGAGAATGAGCACGCGACTGCGCAACATGAAAAAGAAAAAAAACTCGGTGGCAGGGGCCGACTAACTGACGGGCTCATCAAGAAATTGACGATTTATTACGGCTTGGCGATAAGGAGAAATTTGGATTCAGTGCAGGACATGAGAAACGCTATAATGTCGACACTAAACCACTACTGCTCTACAGATAAAAAGCGAAGACACGGAAATTGCCCCACTGGTGCCGACTCCTGGTGCGAGTGGCGTAAGGCCGAGGCCACTAATACCTTAAAACCTTTCAAGCACCCACCACGTCTCATTTCATGCGATGTTGACTGCAGCATTCTTCCCATTTACAAAGATCTCACTAGAGACGGAAATACCCAAAACGCCAACGAATCCTTTAACGCCTCAGTGTGGCGCAGGGCCCAAAGCATTTGAATTCTGGGAAGAAAATCGTTGATATAGCCGCCTACATTGCTGCTGGACTATTCGATGGAGGCTACGGAACAATATTGACGCTGATGGGATCGCTGAAATTAATCATTGGACATCGGTGCAAGGCGTTTGCTGATCACATGGACGAAATCCGATTAGAGCGTGCGGCCCGACGTTGCAGTGATAGTACGAAGGAGGCTTGTAGTGCTCGGAGAGCGGCACAACTCATACAAAATGAGTATTTTGAAGAAGCTAAGGGCTTGCTCTATGAACCTGAGGGAGCTGATTAACATCACATTTCAGTAAGTTTCTTTTTTCTTGACCGTAAACTTTAAAAGACGTTTTCTCGAAACCATTTTTTTTTTTAAATTGGCGTGCAAGATTACTTTAAATCTAGTGAACCGATTTGCTTCATCGAGCATTTATTTTAAAGAGCATAAAATACTACTCTATAGGAACCAGGATCTTTGAAAACTAAGCATTTTAAGACTATATATAACGCACGAATAATCGAAAATTTGTCGTAAAAATTCAAATTTTTTTTTAGAAGCCCAATTTATATAGTTAATTTTCAAATTTTGTAGAAATCCTGGTTCATCGACGACGAAAACCCCGCTCAATCAAGAAAATGTTTGGTTTTATGATTTCAGATAAAAATTGCGACCGAGATCATGCACGCACATTGGGATATGTTTTGTCTTCATTTTCCAAAAAAAAAAATGTCAAAAAAGTACTACTCTCCTGAGCTCTAAAGGGATCTCCCCCTTCATCAGCGATGATATTGCCAATGCCATCACCACAGAGCGTGGTTTTGGGCTGATAACCACGTTTCAGGCTTTTCACTACTTTGTATTCTTGTCTTGTATTGTTGCTCGCTAGACTTACATTGATACTTCTCAATTGGTCGTCATAGTATTTTCTTTTCTTAATTCTAATTATCTTATTCGCTACTCTCCTGAGATTTTCATAATGTTCTCTCTTCGTCCTGATTTTCCTACCTAAGTATTGTTTGTACGCCTGATTCTTTTTGTCTAACACATCCTGGCACTTATTATCAAACCAATAATTTCGCTTGCGCCGGGCTTGATGTCCGATCGTCTGTTCTGCCACGGTCTTAATCGCCGCTTTCACTTCCATCCAGAGCTCGTTGATTGTTTTCAGCGATGGGTCTGATAAGACAGGAGCCAGCTGGTTATCGAGGGTCTTCGTGAAATTTTCGGCCACAGACGCCGTTTGGAGCCTTTCGATGTCAAATTTTTGTAGCGGGCTGGTCTTCGCTGAATATGCCTTTGACATACGACATCGATAGGTTAGTTTGATCAAGTAATGATTTGAGTTACAATTGGATCCTCGGTATGTACGGACGTCAAGTATGCTCGAGGCCCAACGTTGTTGGATCAGAACATGATCGATCTGGTTTTGTGTGTTGCCATCCGGTGATACCCAGGTAATTTTATGAATGCGTCGACGTGGGAGGCAAGTCGGCAGTATGACTAGATTTCTACTACATGCAGTCGATCAGGTTCTGGCCGTTGTCAGTTGTTTTATCGTGGAGGTGTGGGTTTTCGTTCGGAGACAGAACCCAACAACTTTTTATCGTGTCAAATGAAATTTCCTTTTTCATAAAAGACAATTTTATTCGCGTCCGAATAAAATGAACATCATATAAACGAATGTATGGATGATGCAATGTTTGTTGTCGATGCGTTGTCGCGTGCGTTTCGCGGTAGATTAACTCCAATGCCAATCTTCTCTTGGTGTTAGGATTTGTTTCCTTCGATGTGTTCCAATTGCTGGTGGTGTTGTTTGTGTCAGTGTTGGAGCCGCCACATCTACCCCCTTCCTAGTGACTTTCTTGGAATTGTTGGAAAAAGTCACGATTTTTTTAGCTGTTGCGTTTTGTTGAGTTTTTGGTATCGCTCGAGCTTCTGGAATTTGTGGAGTTTCTGGAATCTCTGGAGTTCGTGGATTCAAGTTTTTATTCGCTTCGTTTGCCTGGTCTGACTCAAGATGTGCTGCAGTCAGTCGCGATATTGAGATGTTTTGTTCTGAATCGTTGACTAGGATTTTGTAAAGATCATCGGTTATTCGCTCGAGCACTTGATGCGGCCCTGTGTATGGTCTCTGCAGTGGGCTGTTCACGCGGTCGCAGCGTACAAACACATGTGTGCATGTTTTTAGCTCTTTTTGGCATAAAGGTTTCATTTTTGAGTGATGAGCTTTCGGTATAGGCTTGATTATGCGCATTATTTTGCGGTGGTTTTCCACAAACTTTACAGGGTCAGCGTTTGTGGTTTCTTGAGTAACGAAAAATTCCCCAGGTATACGTAAAGTTGTGCCGTACAGCATTTCAGCTGATGATGCTTTTAAATCTTGTTTGTAGCATGTACGAAGGCCGAGTATTACTGAAGGAAGTGCGTAGATCCTGCCAATATTATTTTTGTACCTAAGTGCTGCTTTTAAAGTACGATGTAGGATGACTGATGACGACTGAGGATGATATGGCGAGGTCCTGGTTTTTTTTACTTCCCAAGAAGTATGTCATGGCTATAAATAAGGCAGACTCGAATTGCGGTCCCTGGCCTGTCCTGATGGTGAGAGGGGTGCCGTAATTGACGATCCAATGGTTGAAGACTGCCATTGCAACTGTCGGTGCTGTGGACTTTTTCAAAGGTACCAACACGGGCCATCGTGAAAATCGGTCGATGATTGTTAGGCAGTAGCGATATCCCTCTACAGGCTTCAGATTGATTAAATCGATGTTAATGTGATTGAACTTAGAGTCTGTGATGCTAATGTTTTGCGGAGTTGTTGTGTTGTGTGTTGTGCCGATGAACTTTTGATTTTTGGCACTCAATGTATTCTCGCGACCACTTTAATGCATCTTTTTTGATACCGGGCCAGATGTATTTTTCTCGTAATGCGCGAGCGGTAGAACGACCACTTGCATGTGAAAGGCCGTGAGTGATTCCGAATGAAATTTTTCTTAAGTTTGGAGGAAGGTACGGTCTTATTACATCTGTGGAGATGTCGCAGTAGACTGGCGAGTTTTTATATCGAGTTGTTGTAACTTGAGGGATGTCGAGTTTTTTAATAACTCAGATAATTCCTCGTCGTTTTTTTGTTGCTCACTAATTTCTTTTGGGTCAAATTTTGGGGCATATCGATTGTGTTGATTCTCGATAATGCGTCTGCTACGACATTCTTGCCGCCTTTAACGTAGACTATGTTGGTCGAGAATTGTGAGATATAGTCTAAATGTCGTAGTTGGCATGGAGATGCTTTTTCAGATTTTTGTGAAAATGCATCGATTAATGGTTTGTGATCGGTTTTTATTTCGAATGTCCTGCATTCGAGTTGATGTTGGAATTGTCGAATCCCTGCAAAAATCACCAAAAGTTCACAATCGTAGACGCTCCAATTGCGTTCTGGTTTGGTTAATTTTCGGGAGAAGAATCCGATCGGTATCCAAATGTTGTTTATTTTTTGTTCAAGTGATGCACCAATTGCTGTGTCGGATGCATCGGTTGTTAAACACAATGGTGCCGTTGGGGATGGAAACAATGTGAGTGTGATGTCGGCTAGGCTTTTTTTGCTTTTTTCAAATGCTTCAGTTGCTTCTGACGTCCATTTGACTTCTCGTTTGTCGTTCTTTTTGGAGTCTTTGATATACAAACTTAGGATTTCTTGAGTCTTGGCAGCGTTTGGTATGCAATTTCGGTAATAGTTTATCATTCCGAGAAATCTGCGGAGATCATGGATTGTTTTTGGTTTTGTATAATGGGTGAGGGTTTCTATCTTCTTTTGTGGTGGCTTGTAACCAGCAGCATTTATTGTATATCCAAGAAATTTAACTTCGTTTTTCACGAAAGCACACTTATTGTAATTTATCATGATCCCGTTGTCTTTCAGCCTTTGAAAGATGGTTCGTAAATGTTTCATGTGTTCTTCGTGAGTGTCAGAAAATACGATGAAATCGTCAACGTAGCAAAAAATGTAATCGAGGTCACGAAAAATTGAATCAATCCAGCGTTGAAATGTTTAGGTGGCGTTTCGAAGACCGAATGGCATGACCAAATATTCAAATAGTCCGAAGGGTGTAGGGATGGCTGTTTTCAGTATATCTTCTTCGGTCATGGGTATTTGTTGGTAGGCCTTCACAAGATCAATCGTGGAAAACACATTTTTGTTGAAAAGCTTAGAAAACAGATCTTGTATCAGCGGCGTGTATCGGTCGGGCACTGTTCGGGTATTCAGCTTTCGATAAACGCCACAGGGGCGCCAATCGCCAGTTTTCTTTTGTTGCATGTGCAGCGGAGATGACCATTGACTTTTTGAAGGCCTTATATAGCCGGCTTCGAGCATGGCTAAAATTTCGGTTTCTGCGCTTCGTCGTTTTTCTCCCACGAATTTGCGTGCTCTTTCGACAACGGGGAGACCTTCAGTGATGATATGATGCACGGCGTGACAGTTCTGTGTTATTGCCTTTTTTATTGATGGTTTGTATCAGTTTCGCAAATTCCATGTTTTCGTTTTCTGTTGTTATAATGGTCGATATACCATGCTCTGAAGTGATTTTGATTTTTCCTGTTGTCGAGAGGGACGTTTGTGGGTCGATTAGGCGTCGTTTCCTCAGATCAACTAGAAGTCCGTAATGGTAGATGAGATCGGCTCCTATGATGCCCGTCTTGATTTCAGCAATTATGAATGGAAATGGCATGTTTCGGCGCAGTCCTAAATCCAAACTTGATAGTCGCTGGCCATATGTGTGGATTACTGAGGAATTTGCTGCGTAGATCTTCAGCGGGGATTGTTTGAGCTTCGTTTTGAACCAGATGGGTGGAACGACTGATACACAAAAACCAGAGTCTATTAAGTATTGTTGTCCTGTTTTATTTTACAAATATAGGTGGTTTTCTTTTTTCATGTTTTTGCTATCGTCTTCCGCCTTTGATGTTGTTGATGTAGACGATAGCATATTTAGTTTCCCGGATTTTCTCTTTTTTTATAGGAGCATGGCGCGCGGCACTTTCGCGCAGCTTCTCCGAAATGTTCGTGATAGGAGCACAAATCTGAACTCGATTTTTGTTCTAATGGTAAAAATTTTCTCTATTTCGCGATTTTGATCTCGAGCGCTCCGATTTTTGTGAATTCATTTGTTTTTTTTTAAATCCTCAAGCTCTCATAAGATTTTTGCGATGTGATCTCGTAGTGCTGTGAGCGGGCTTGTTTCACTTTTTCAAATCGCCGCCATCTCAAATCCATCCACTTTCGACACCTCTAGAATTTTTTCGGCTTGCACCGCAAGTTTGCACAGATCTTGGACTTCAATTATTGCTAATATACAACGGACTTGCTCTGGAAGTTGTTCTAGGAAAAGCATTGCATTGTCCGCCTGCAAGATTTTTAATTTTTTGTAGTATTAAGGACGGCTTCCCATTTTTAATTTCTAAACCCCTGAGGAGGCGTCTGAGTTTTGATTCGTTAAGCCGAGAGTTTCGATGATTCTTTGCTTTATTGCATCGTATTTGTTCGTTTCGGATGGTGTTGAGATGATATCCGAAACCAGACGGAGAGTCTTTGTGTCGAGGTGGAGGACCACATGTTGAAATTTTGTTTTGTCGGCGGTGGTTTTCGAAATGGAAAATGCTGCTTCTACTTGCACGAACCAAAGCGCTGGGTGGTCTCTCCAGAATGCGGGTATTTTCACATGATTGTTGTTGATCATTGCCACTTCGACTTCCGTATTCCCGTGCGACGTTTCATTATGATTTGTTGACATGTCTCTGAGTTGTTGCATTTGATCGTGGATTCGTTGTTCCATAGCCTCAAGCTCCGCTTTATTTTCTTCCAGAGTAATTGTAATATTTTCTGAGTTATAATTTCACCTTTTATTTGAAATATTTTTGCGTTTGTTTGTAAAATTTTCACTTTCGTTCGAAGCACTTTCCCTTTTCACTGGTTTTTGTTCGAAAGATTTTCTTCTTTTTGTTTTATTTGCACTTTGTTTATTTGCGGGTGCACCAATGTGGGTTTTCGTTCGGAGACAGAACCCAACAACTTTTTATCGTGTCAAATGAAATTTCTTTCTCATAAAAGACAAGTTCATCAACATCATATGAACGAATGTATGGATGATGCAATGTTGGTTGTCGATGCGTTGTCGCGTGCGTTTCGCGGTAGACTAACTCCAATGCCAATCTTCTCTTGGTGTTAGGATTTGTTTCCTTCGATGTGTTCTTTTTGCTGGTGGCGTTGTTTGTGTCAGTACTGGAGCCGCCACAGAGGCTATATCCTCCAGCCGTTCCCCGATGAGGTAGCTCATTGCCAACCTTAGCGTTAAAATAACTCAAAATTCTTTTCATCTCGCTTGTAGGCAATGAGTCGACTAGTCTTTCCAGGTGATTGTAGAACGTTTCGATATACAAGACATGATGTCCCTAATATCAGGCCGAGTTTCCATTTCTCATACAAACCTTATTTGTCTGATTTTTATAGATAGAAATAAATATTAACAATTCAATATTTTAATCGAAAAGTAATGGTACTAAATATCCAGATAGTGGTACTAGAAAGCTGTAATAAGTACCAATTCTTTTTCTAAATCCATTTGTAATTGCTTCGAGCCCCCATTTCATTCTTTTCAGAGCAAAAATATCGTCTAAACCCATCAAAAGAAAACGCGTACACTATAATTTCAACCCCAATCAACACTAAAGGTGAAAACTACAAACTGACGAACATAATACCTACTACAATATTTTAATCATGCCATGCATACCGTCAACATGACGAGGTGGAAAAAAATTCCATAAAATTATTCAAGTGGTTGACTATCTTGACTTAGAAGCCCCACACGCATTATACTATATGTACATCATATTAGAAGTGATTGCACTATGCCTAATGCATATTATTGTATTCCCTACAATCACCACTTCATATTGCGGAAATTGCACTGTCTCAAGTTGTTTTAAGCTGTTTCGCCAGCGACTTAAAATCCTCAACGACGATTGCAAAACATTGGATGCGAGTTTTAATTCCACAATGTAAAAATCTCATGTTAAGGACATTCCATCGGGTGGATTATTTTGCAAAGAAATACCAAGACAATGTAGGTTTTGCTTTATTGATTTTTTTTTTAGTATGAGTATGAATAAACCAAATTCGAGTGCAGGGAAAAAACTTTTTCTGGAATTTTTTATAACGCAATCGATTTGTTTTGTGTTGGCCTAGTTGATTTATATTTTTATTTTTTTAAACTGATTTTTATCAATAACTTGCTCGCATCTGAAAACAACAAAGCAGAATATTCTGTTTAACAATTGAACAGCCTACACCAATAAATCTTTGCTACTTAAAGAACATTAAATAGAAGATATTTTATGCACGCTGTGTAGGAGATTTCGTTGAAATCTTCCAAGATATTAGAGATAAGTGATTTGGCGGAGAAATGCGATCTGTGTTAGATCGCAGCGAAATGCTAATGAAAACATTTAACTGGAAACTCGGAAAGTTTTTAAACGTACGAAAGAGAGCAAATGTGAAGATATTCCAGGTCGATAATGTTGCGATGTAGGCGGTGATAAGTGTTAAACTGTTAATAAACAACATTCTTATTTTTATCTTCTTTATTTTATTTCCTGCAGACTCTGTACTACTTTCGGTGCATAAATATTTACAAAACGGTCGCCGAACATGTTTGCAGAGTGCATGAAAAAATTGTTGATGTGGTTATATGTTGGATACTAAAAAATTTTGAATGCTCTTTGAATTTTGAATTACGAATTTTTTTGTACGTTGAATCAAACTAAGAGTGAGTCGACATACGGAAGTAATTGACTATATCTCAGGTGTTGACTATGAAATTCGAAAATTCCACAATAGTATTCTATGATGTCTATTTTGCTACTTCTGTTCGAATAGTTTATCTAAAAAGAGGCAATCATTTACCACTTATTAACCTGGAAACGCGATAATGAATGAAATCTTGAGATTATCACGTATCAATTTAATATGTTAATTAACATATTTTTTCTAAAGATATAAACGATCCCTCATTTGCAATTCTAATATGTTTTTGATTTTTTTCACATTTTTGCGTAGCGGTCATTGACGTTTCACACATGAAATTCGAATCACATTTTATACTGACCATTTTCCGCAAATAAATTTCTTTTGAATATTCAGTATCGAAACTTTCCTATAAAATCTCATTGTAAAATATTTTTGATCTTGTATTACAAATTTATTTAAATATAAATTAACGTTGTGTAATGTTTTGCCTTTTGCAAGTATTGTTTAAAAATAACTGGAAATTCCCAACATGTTTTACATTCTTATTTCATTTTGGCATTTTTCTTTTCTTGCACTACACACACATCTGGTATTGAATTTGAAAGATGGCATTGTTATGTTGACCACTTGCATTGCTTCAAAACTTGACGGGCAAGAAGGCAAAATTCATTTAATTTGTTTTGGACGTACGTTTTGCTTTTATTTTGGGCAAAAACGACCTTGGCGGGCTATTGTTGTTTTGTAATGTGCATGTTTAGCAAATAATAGTGAATTTGAATATGGACTAAATAAATTCATTGCAGGCTATGTGCTGTAGGTTATCTAATAAAAAGTTGTACAGAATTAAGTAAAAGTTTATTTGAAGTATTTTTGTTGTAAGATACTTCATTTCAGGTTTAGATGGATTACTGAATGAATTGAAGGTTTTCATCTCAAATCCAGCCCTGATTCTATGCTTCTATTCTATTTGATTAGTCTAGGTGCCTGAGAAATATCAATTTCCAGAATGGAATGTGTGATACAATTTTTATTTTATTTTTCGGATGTTTGCAACTTATCAATTTAGAAATAAATAAAAAAATAAAAAATCTATTCTCAGAAAGAATTTATTTTTTCTTAAAATCAGACAGCTTTTTCGGGGCTTATCAAGCATCTTTGATAGATAACTGAGGAAGAGGCTAGATAAGCCTCGAAGCAACTGTCTGATTTTAGGAAAAATAAATTCAACCTGATATCAGATTTAATAAATTTTTCTTTCTGTCATACAAGTTAATATATTTTATTTTTTGGAATCTTTTTTTTTTTGGTTGCAAAGCCAAAGGGAACAAAAGACCTTTTTTCAGTTTTCTTGCTGTTGATGGCTTACCGGATTATCTTTGACACGATTCCAGCGCTGATTTTGCGTTGCTTCTCTGAAAAAGTGCATGAAATGCGTTCGATTCGACAACTTCTACGAAGTTTCAGAGTTCGTCTGCTTTCTGACCTTGCAAATTTGGCATTGTCACCATCTTTCAAATTATCTTAGTGCTCGCTTTTTTCTAAGAACCTTTCCCAATTTTCGTCCTCTTTAGAGTTTTTCTCAATTTCTTGGCACGTCCATGAGTAAAAATCTGTTCAGCCACTGGTCAGATTTCTTAACAAATTTAATATCTGTACAAGTTAATCTTGTTTGCCTAGATTTCTAAGACGAATGCTTTATTTCAAAGCACTCAGTTTTTAAATCTTTACAGTCACTTCTAACACGTCTCAACGACTCTTCAATTTGAAAACGTGTTAAACGCGTTCACTCAAAATCGCAGTATATTATTTTAATGCACTCAAGAGTTTCAAATTTAACTTAATCGTTTAAGTGATTTGATTGAAAGTGCTACACTCGTTTAATTTTTCTGACATGATCATTCCAAATCTCCCTTATGTTGTTCGAATCATTTGAGTGAGTGTTCAAACGTAGAACTTTTCGAACGCTATGCTATTTTTTAGGGCTCTATAAAACAAATTTTACAAAGGCCTACTGGTTTCACGCCCTGTTTGCTCGTCCGTTTGTCCGTGCGTCACAGCACCAAGCTTCCGCATAACGAGCTTGTAGCCAAGGCCCCGCGGATCCTTGTACACATTGTCCACTAGATGTTGCCAGCAGCTACCCTTGCTGCTGTTAATCAGTTTGTGAAGGCATTTCCTGGCCGACATATGCTGCCACCCGGTTGCATGGCTCGTTACGGTTCCGTGTCCGTTGAGCTTCACGCCGAAGCTTGTGACACTCCCTTCGGTTTTGAGCGATTTCAGTTGATCACCAGTACACTAGGGGCTTGCCGTGCCTAGGTTTTCGACGGGGCATAGAAGCGTTGCAAGCAGTCATGATGATGCTCATAGTTGAGTTCACTACGTCTTGAACTGCCAGTTCTTCCGTCCCCTGCGAATCTCCCTGCAGCGGGGCACCTGTTGTGAGCACCTCGACGAACTTGTCGACGTCCCCCCTTCCGATGTTCCATCTAATTGTAGAAAGCCGAGAGCACGGACGTCGGAAAACAACATCACTGATCTCAAGCAAAATGCACTGATGATCACTAGCTGAGTAGTCCTCTAATAGTCAATAATTTTGTTTATTTGTTATCCGCAGGCCAATCCTCTTTTTTCTTTAAAACCCCTCGGGCCTTGCTTAGTTGTGTGAGCAGAAGCGTTTCGACTTCTTTGAGTCATCTTCAGTGTCTAAAAGATGTGTTGAAGGGAACAACTTTATATAGTCGTAGGATGGGTAATTAGCGAATGGGTAATTAGCGGATGGGTAATTAGTGGATGGGTAATGAGGTCAGGAAGTAAATTACTCAGGTGCTAAATTATACCATGTAGAGGGATATTATGTTTTTGTTTTTTTGCTTGTTGACTGTCCGATTGTTCTGTTTCATCTCGTTTCCGAAAAAAAATTGCGTCGGAATTGGTAACAAGTTGTTCGTTGATAATGTCACCGTCTGTCTTTCTATGTTTATAAATTTCAAGCCTTTCTAGGGTGTCAAATCTCCGTCCTTTGCTTTGTTTGTGTACCAATTTCATAGAGTTTGTCATAGCGTGGTTTTGTAGGTGCGTCGCATAATTGGAGTCTGCCTTGTTGTATAAGAAAGATCATAGGTGCTCTTTGTATCTTGTCGTTAGTTTGCGTGTTGTCCTTCCTATATAAACCATGTCGCAGTCTTTGCATGTCAGTTTGTATATGCCGCTGTTTTCGTATATCGATGTGTCATTCAGTTTTGGTTTCAGTTTGTTTCCAATGTTGTTGTTCGTTTTGAATGCAGTTTGCAATTTGTATTTCCTAAAGAAGTTTGATAGTTTGTATGTCTCTTTGCCTACGTATGTTAACGATACCCACTGTTGGTCGTTCTTATGAGTTTCAGTCGGTTGGCGTTCCTGTTTTTGTTTGTACTGTGTGACAAGTTTGTCAATGTCGCATTGTTTATATCCGTTATTATTAACTATTCTGTAAATGTTGTTTAGTTCGTTGGAGTGGTTAGTAGGAGTCATGGGGATGGAGTGCAGCCTCTGCACTATTGATCTGTACGCTGCTAGCTTATGTTGTGTGGGTGGTTAGATGTTTCATGTATGGTATGATCAGTTGTGGTTGGTTTTCTGTATATTTTGTAGTCCAATCGTGTTTGTTCACGTGTCACAGTTAGGTCCATATAGTTGAGTTGTCCATTTGTTTCTTTTTCCATAGTGAACTTTATATTTGGGTGAATTTCATTCAAATAGGTAAGTAGTTCGTCTTGTTTATTTTCTTGTGAGTCAATAACAATGAAACAGTCATCCATATATCGTCTGTAAAATATTACATTGAATCTTTTGACAACTTTAGGTATAATGACTTCTTCCAAAGATTGTAAGAATATTTCTGACATTATTGAAGACATTGGATGTCCCATGCCCAGACCGTCTTTGGCAATGTATGTGTTGCTATTGAACTTAAAATAGTTCGGTTTGATTGTGGTCTTTATGAGATTGAGTATTTGATCTGTGAATCGTCGGTTGTTGTTGAATGAAAGTTTTTCTTTTAGTATGGCCAGTGTTTCATCGACAGGGATAGATGTATAGAGGTTGGTGATGTCTAATGATAAAAGTCGACAATTTTCAGTCAATTTTAAAGAAGTGGTAGAATTTGCTAGCTCGCGGCTGTTCTTTAATGCATATTTGTCGTCAAGGTGCATGACATCAGCCATTATCGTTGCCAAGTACCGTGCTAATTGGTATGCAGGAGCTGGGCGATAGTTGACGGCAGGACGGATAGGAATATTGGGTTTGTGGAGCTTAGGTTGTGCTTTAATGGGTGGTGTGCGTGGATTTGGGTTTATGTAGCGTTGCTTAGTATTAGGAGGAATAATTAGTGGTGATTGTATAATGGCAGTACGTAAGTCCGCTTGGAACCTATTGGTGGTGTCTTTGTTTACCAATTTGTACCCGTTGGCGTTAATGAAGTCTATTGATTTTTATAAGTAGTCCGTTGCTTTTAGGATCACCGTTGAATGTCCTTTGTCAGCCTTTGTCACTGTTAGTAGGTTATCCGTAAGCTTTGTCTGAATGTGTCTTAATATCTTATGGTCTTCGTGGAAATCCGTTTTGTTTATGCTAGTGCGTATTTTTTGTAGTATGTCTACTGCAGTATGTCTTGCATGTGTCTGTTGTTCCTGCGGCAGTTTGTTAATGGTTAGTTCAGTGTCGATTACTAGTTGTTCTAGGTCTTTGTTGCGGTTTGTATTATATAAGTTGTGTTTCAGTCCCTTATTTAACAGCTCCATTTTTTGTGTCGTAAAAGGCGTATCTGATAGATTTACAGTCCGTGGATAGAAAGTTCTGTTCGCTGGTGTGGTCATTTTGTTTTGTTTTTTCATCAATTTGTCAAGTTTCTTGGTCATGGTCTCATATGTAGTTTTGAGCTGAATATCAATGTTTTGTCCCACGTCATTGTAAAACTGTAGAAAGTTTTCAGTTTGTATAATGTTAGTTAATTGTAAGTGTGAATGTAGTAGTTGTCGGTTGATTTCGTCCTTTTTTATGTACAGTGTTCTTATTTCGTTTTTAATGCGGAGTATTTGTGCATTACGTTGTGTGTTTCGTGCAGCGATTGTGTTTTGTTTTATTACGATTCTTGTAAATGCTGGTGTAATGTTGTTTTTCAAGCACTCTTTGTTAAACCATATGTTTGCTATTGTTTGATGAGGTTTTAGGGTAAGGTTGTGGAATGATCGCAACAGTTTTGCCCGGCTGGTGGTGTTGTAGTCAATAATTTTGTTTATTTGATATCCGCAGGCCAATCCTCTTTTTTCTTTAAAAGCCGTTGGGCCTTGCTTCGTTGTGTGAGCAGACGCGTTTCGACTACTTTGAGTCATCTTCAGTGTCTAAAGGATGTGTTGAAGGGAACGACTTTATATAGTCGTAGGATGGGTAATTACCGAATGAGTAATTAGCGGATGGGTAATTAGTGGATGGGTAATGAGGTCAGGAAGTAAATTACTCAAGTGTCCTCTAATACTCTCCAATTGTGTGTCCTCCGCACCAGGGACTCCGAGGCGAATGTCACGTAAGGTTATGTTCCTTCACAGCCAATATGGCGGAAAGTCGGCGTATTTCCAGTGTTTAGTACGAGAAGTGCCGTCCTGGCCGCCATTTCCAGGATTCGTCTTCCCCGCGGATCTGTTTAAAGCATGCCCATTCGATTGCTTTAGCGTTGAAGTCCCCCCCAACGAGCACGTTCCTGTCTGCGTTCGAAACAGCGCCCTCCAATGCATTCAGCTTGGCTTCAAAAGATGATATCGATTCGTTCGGCGTTAGGTACACACTAAAGAACGTGGTCCCTGAGCACCGAACTCACACAAAACTATCCCCCCGTCTACAGTTCTCCGCCTGGAAATCACTATTTTGAACCCAGACGGCGGCAGTACCAGTTTCATCAGGATACCATGATGCAGAGCTTTTATCATGATCTTACTCACTCAACAGCAAAAAGTCGGCTTTCATGTCCATCGCAAACTGCTCAAGAAGATTTTGGGGGGTTGTACTGGGGTGTAGGTTAAGCTTTAGGATGCGGGTCATCGAAGTTCTGATTTTGCCTTGGCTAAGGCTTCCAGGAAAATCCAGCATTTTCCTGACCCCAAGACGTGTCTAAGATCAAGTCTTGGATCAGCATCCTTGCAAAGAATACAGTGTGCCTCCTTCGTACACTCTTCACCGCATTTGTAACAAAGAGAACTCCTATCGGGTCCTTTGCATACTTGTGCGGTGTGACCATAACAAAGGCATTTGAAACATTGAAGAGGCGCTGCTCTTCGCCGTATCCTACAGACAACCCACACTATTCTTACTTTGCCCTTATTCAGAAATAGTGCGGCGTCCTTTTCGGTCAAGTTAATGATGGCCATGAGTTGTCCCCTATAATTTTCTGGTGTCATCTTCGCTTTGATTCTGCCAACGTTGGAACACCCGTTTGATGGCCTCTTCTAACTCGGTCAAATCTGTGACGCCATCGGCTCGAGCGAGGCTATAGTTGCGCTTTTGTCGAAAATTTTCTTTACTGCCATTTTCGACCATCATGTGGCCCGACAACTGCTTGAATGGCTGTGTTGGTGTCTTCGAGCCTTACGTTTCCTCTGATTTCCCGCAGCACCTCTGCGTAGGACCGACTATCTTGGGGTTTTACGAGCAGTGCCTGCTGCCGGGGGCTTCGTCGGGACTTCTTTCTATCCTGTTTCACATCAGGTTTTCTTCTTCTTGGACGTCTATGCTAACTTTATTATCTGGAACTTTTCGAGGAAATTACTTTGCGGCTTTCTTCGCTCCTTTTGTCAGCACTATCTGGAATCACTGATCAGGCGTTCCGCACCCACCAGGTGCCTCTTCCTTACTTCTTTTATCCCGATCTCCTTCGATTGGGCTAGACGCCATTCTTTTATTAATTTTGCTGGTGGAGATATCTGCGTGTGCCCTTTAGATTTAGCCCCCAGCGCATCTTCAGGATGGTTCGTTATTATTTCGGGATTTAAAATTCTTGCTTCAGTCGTTTCGATAGCGACCGCAGCAATGACTATCGAATTCTCGATGCTCTTTATATTTCCCTCCGCCGCTCGAACAGCTGACGTGTCCTGCAGAGTTTGCCGCTTTTTCTTCTTAAGACGCTCTGGCTTTCGCATCATTTTTTGCTGCGCCCGAACGCCGCAGGAATTTCAGCCTGGACAAGACTGTCTGTTAATCTCCGTTTTTCGTCATAGCCCAGTCATATTAGGGCTTTCACCTCGGAATGAAAGATAATAAGCTGCAAATTGGTATGAACCTTTGTTTTGTCATTCTAAATGTTGTCTCAAAAGTCAAAATCATTATCGTGTTCGCGTCTCAAGATATTCAAGGTCAAAGGTCACAAAAATCGGTTTTTCGCGAATATCTGGCTTCCTATCGGTTAAATGAGATTTGCATTTATTATAAAAGTTGTAGGCTATAAAATTCCCTACAACTTTTGTTTAAACTTTTTTTTCATACGACCAACCGTTTTGAAGGTAGAGCGCGAAGAGTGCACATCGTACAGTCATATACGGCCTAATGCAAGGTCAAGCGTGAGTTATGGTTATCAGTACGTTATAAAGTCAATTATTTACTTGGAAATTATAATTATTAAACAATGCCTATTATTTATGTACTAACTATTAATTATTTATATTTAATTAAAGTAAGTAACTTGATTATTTATATATAATTATTCATATTTAACTATTTAAGTATAAAATATTATTAATTCTGGATTATATATTTTAGTTTTATTTTAAGTTAAAATGATAGTAAGAGTATATATTTTACACATATTTTTATTTATTATTAAATACGGCATAATATACATTTATCAAAATGTGAGTTCAAATATCAAAAGTATCTTTGTTGATTTTAATTGTAATGAAATTGGAAATGGAAGCTAATTATCTTCTTCTTGTTCGTCGTCTTCTTCTTCTTGTCGCTCAAAAATGTTCGATTCATTGTCATCATCCTCATTATCTGTCATGTTCATCTCCAAACCTTCCAGAATATCGGGATCATATGTATTTTCTTCATCGGGATTACTTGGATACAGTGAAGCGTTGAGGCAAGCTTGTCCGTTGCACTGGCCGCAAGCTAAAGAACATTGTAGCCCTGATTTTCTGCATCCACAGCGGGAACCACAACCATTTTTGCAATTGCAAAATATTACGTTTAGTAGTTCGGCTGGTGCTGGAGGTAATAACGTTCGTATGGGCTCCAGGATTTCATTTTCAAGCATCCAGCCCCATTCTTTAGGTTCTAAGTCCTTCCCTAACCACGTTTGAATCTGGTAGTAGACACGTTTTATGTGTTGATGAGCTGCTACACTTGTTGGTGGAAGTGTTGACAGTTGTACAGGTTTATTTAGTTTTGTAAATTTGATGAATTGCGTGTAGCGGAAATGATCAATGTTGTCCTCAGATTTTGGAGCATTATATAATGCCAACAAGATGCGCACTCCATTTTCTAATAATGTTTGTTTTGGGCAGTTTTCTTGTTGAAATACTTCCACCAGTTTATCTAAATCAGGAATTTTTTCCAATGCTCTAGTAACAGTTTTTTTTCCTTTTTTAAATAGCGCAGAAGTCGTGTCACAGCCACTGAATGCGTGTAAAAATAAAATGTGCTTTTTAGTACGAGGATATTGGTCAAAACTTTTAGTAGAATATATTTGTGTTTTGACATTGCCTTTGCCAACTTTTTTCAAAAAAATTTCCTGATGATGTGACTGAGTACGTCCAATTAAAATAACGAGCAAATCGATATCTTCTCCTATGATGACAGCAGTCTTTTGATGTTCTGATAAGGCAATAGCTGTGTCAATGATGAGTTAAATATGAATAATTATATATAAATAATCAAGTTACTTACTTTAATTAAATATAAATAATTAATAGTTAGTACATAAATAATAGGCATTGTTTAATAATTATAATTTCCAAGTAAATAATTGACTTTATAACGTACTGATAACCATAACTCACGCTTGACCTTGCATTAGGCCGTATATGACTGTACGATGTGCACTCTTCGCGCTCTACCTTCAAAACGGTTGGTCGTATGAAAAAAAAGTTTAAACAAAAGTTGTAGGGAATTTTATAGCCTACAACTTTTATAATAAATGCAAATCTCATTTAACCGATAGGAAGCCAGATATTCGCGAAAAACCGATTTTTGTGACCTTTGACCTTGAATATCTTGAGACGCGAACACGATAACGATTGTGACTTTTGAGACAACATTTAGAATGACAAAACAAAGGTTCATACCAATTTGCAGCTTATTATCTTTCATTCCGAGGTTGACCCCTTTTTTTTACCTAATATGACTGGGCTATCAATCTTCACTGTTATTGTATTAATCGCCGTTTTTGTCATCGTTAGTGCCGCTCCCGATGTGCTGATAACATCGTGGCTGCAGCCGCTGGTTACGTCGTCGTTATTGTTATTTTTGCTTTCTTTCTTTGGGTTTTTTTTTATCTACGAAAACCGTTAAGGGATGCTACAGCTATTCAAGCTTCACAACTTTGATCGGTGCGAAAAAGAAAGACAAACGGGAAATCACATGGAATGCACACACAGAAAAAGCATTCGAAGACTGCAAAAATCAAATTGTTAATGCAGCATTGCTGACTCATCCAATTGAGAACGCAACACTTGCGAGCAAAGCTGATGTATCGGATGCAGCAATGGGAGCAGTTAAATACCATAACATCGTTTGGGAACGCCTCGGACTCTTTAAAAAAAAATCAACGAAACACAGCGCAAATACAGCACGTATGACCGTGAACAGCGCGATAAAATTCTTCCGGCATATGATTGAAGGACGCATTCTTATCAACAAAACCGATCATAAGCCGTTCACATATGCATTTAATCAACAGTTGGACAAAGTGTCTCCACGACAATTAAGACAGTTGGACTTTATTGGGCAATTCACAAATAAAGCCAAAGTCAAAAGCGCTTTATTCAATACTAATCGTTATAAATTTTAAAAGAATATAAAATGAATTCCAAACAATAACAATACAAAAACTTAATGGCCCAAATGTCTCTCTAAATTTATACGTTATCAGATAAACACATTTTATCAAAAAACTATAGCAAATTCAAATTAATTAAGATTATTACATATTTTATGATTCGCTTGGAAAAATGAGAAAAACCCAACCAACACTATTCCAAAGTTATTTATAATTTTTACACAACAGTGAACTTTGATCATCCACCTTTCTAAGAAAATTCAATCAAAACTTTTTCTTATACTAAAAAATTGTAGCACGATGTGCCTAACTTAACCTTTTCTCTAACCTAATAAAATAAACATAACATATACCTAACCTATCCCTAATTTTTAACACAAATAAACAACAATACTTAAAACAAAGTAACGAAAAACACAAAAACTGAAAATAAACACGAATAATTTAGACATTGTCATTCAGCCACTAATACCTAGATTGCCCCGCCTCAGCTCGATCAGCTTCAACGAATCTAGCATATGAGTATCTCCATTGGAATTGTTGGTCTCGTGAACTCAAATTCGGAGGATATTTTATCTTCTAATCGGTGGCCCGTCTATATATGTCATGTATGACTGGGACGCCGTTAGAATCAACAACAAAGCTATTCATGTCCAAATACACGAATGCTTCTGGAGGAACGAAGCCAGTAGCGAAGCAAGTCGCAATATTCCGGTCTGTAGGGTGGAACGGCTGTGAAATCCAAGGGTTTTCGCTCACACTTACAGAACTTGGGATATGATTCCGAAGAAGTTTCAATCTGAAGATATCGACTGTTGCCACTTGAGCAGTTTGATAAATTCTTCTATTCGATATATAATGCTTCCAATCCATCCCAGGTTTTCTGTACAAACCAGTACATGTACGAAGACATTTCCTTTCGAAAACTCTTAATTTTCCCATGGTACTAGCACTTTGGTTGTACCAGATCTGACATCCATATGTCAAAACTGGTCTAACGGGGGTCTTTTAACAGATAATTTTGACCTCTTGATCAATGTATCTGGAATGAAAGAGTCTTCGTAGGGCCATGACTACTTTTTGTGTCCTACTGAGCATGATTTTGACATGTTCAGTATAGTACAAATACTGATCGAGACACCGAGGCATCGAACATAGGATTTATGTGAAACCCGTTCTGAACTACCCTCACCAGCCATGATGTGGAAATCCTTCCAATTACGTTTCAGGTCTTGACCCCCTGCAGCATTGCCCGAAACAAAATTGTTTCGCACTTCTGCGTAGGAATGAACGGTCCTCTGGTTCCTGGATGTATCAACTTCGATTCTTTTGCCAGAGGTATTTTTCCGTGTGGATGAAATCCACGGTTCAGAAGTTTACAGCAGCATTTTGATTTGATCCACATTTGAACTCACTTTTGAAATTTTTCGTGTGATGCAATCGATGCTTCCTTATGCCTTGCCTCTAATGCGTCTTCAAACAATTGTCCAATTGGTAATGAAAATGCGGCTATTATATCAGTTCCATGTATTAAAACTTTGTGCACACAACTAGGCATATAGTACCAGTTATATAAATTTATCTAAAGTCCTCTTGTTTCTTCTAATAATATGTTAAATCTTTCGATATTTATAGAATAGCCGCATGCCAACACTCTAAGAATAACAGAAAAATTCGTTATTAGTTCCTGATTGACACCAGTAATTTTTGAATTTAGATCGGGGTCTGAAAAAACGTGTCTTGCCGTATTTTCGTCGTTTGTTGACCCATACCCTGGCTTCGGTTTGTCAATCAATAGACCCATTTTCTTTTCAAATTCAGATTGAATTGGTTTTTGTTGTTCTCCACAATTCGCTTCAGTTCATATTCTCGAACTTGCCATTTTTTAACTGGTAGCCGGTAGGCTATATGTAGGAGACATTCAAAAAATGTTACCCAGCAGTGAAGGGTTGACTAGCCAAAGTGATATTGTTCTACAGCAGGTGGATGGTCAATCACATTTTCTGTATTCATTTCTTTTGGGCTAGCTCCGCAAATGAAACACTTGGATGTTGAATTTGTGTTAGACAAAACATTGCTAGCACTGCCATCTAACATTGTGAATAGCATGTCAAAATTCACTTCACTTTTTTTTTGCTTTCCTGATCAATTTCCTTAGACTTGAGATGGCTAATAGCATCGCTCATCAGTTTTTCTTCGTAACAAATGAGATCAGTAACTTCTTTGTGGAATATGAATTTTATGGGTCTGCAGTAATCAACCCACACTTCTTTTCCTGCTTCCATCTCTATCAATTTTAACGGCGCTATAGCAATAAGAAACAAATATTCATCAATGCTATTTGCATTGATAAACGTTTGCTTATACTAGCTATGACCTGAACTGCCATCGAAGCCCCATTTGCAGACCAGTTTTAATTTGTTGCTCTCTACAAAACCTAAAATTTTCATCATGCTTTTAAATGTATATTCCAGAAGTTCTTGTAAATCTACACCAGCCGAAATATCATCTTCGGTAATTTTAGTGGGTAGGAGGGAATATCTGGTCAAAACCAATGAATAAAGGCTTGGAAAGCAATCCTTGTGCAACCTATTTACCACAGATTTTAATAATTTGTATTTTCGTTCCGATAAATCAAGGTCTAAATATAAAGCCAGTGCTTGATGAATTGGCTTGATTTCTCAGCCAGATTTGCTTCAAATCTCAACTCTGTGGATGTTCTACTAGCCACAAGTTCATGTACCCGTCTTTTTTTAGGTTTTTATTGATGCTTCGTCAAAAGATGTTTGTGGCCTTCCTTGTATGCCGCTTGATCTAGGCTGGGCTGCATAATTTGTAGTGGAAGGAGCATCTTCTAGTTTAATATTATGTTGGAGCCAAAAATAGCGCTCACAAAATTTTCGACGATTCCTAAAGACACTGTCCAATTGATTATTGAAGTAAATACAAAATAGTCTGCTTATGCTGAAAAGTTATCTTCGCTAGTTGGTTCTTCAACATTTAAAAGTGAACACAATTTATCGAAAACAATAGGGATCCGGTCACGTTTTTTATGCAAAATACTTCCTACAGATAAAGTCATATAACTGTCAAAGTCGCACTCAGACGCAGCTAAACTACATTGCAAATAAATTTAATATAAGAGGCAATTATAGAATATAAAAAATATGGAAAGATATATGAAGATTTTTTTAAAAGTTTCCTCAAAGTTACACCTTTAAATAAAATCAAAAGAACAAAATTAAGAACCGCGCGAAATTATAGAACGGTCAAATCGTTGTAATTTGAATTTAAAATTCTAAACAACGTACCTTGGCCAATAAATTCCATCATTAATAATTTATTTTCTACACAGGAAAATACACTAATAACGAGAAGTAAATTGCAACTCACAAAGCGATTGCATCAAAGAATATGAATTCCTTAGCTTTTGCTATTATATTGACTCACAGATAGCTGTAAACAATGTAATAACTGTATTGAACGGTAGTTTAGAGATTATTATAGAATACCCAGTGAAAAAATTCATTTGAAAAAACTGGAAATTTTAATTTTTGTCTACTGATCGATGCACTGTGCGGCGGGAGCGGGACATCTTTGCACTTTACACATCTATATTTCATGGCACAATTGGCAGCCGAATGATCGAATCTTTGGCACCTGTAGCACTGGTTGACCTCGCTCTTTTAGAGGCGTTCCCATCTCACCACACGGAAATTCAAGTACCTAATTTTTTGAAGGGCACTTGGACTGCTTTTGCTCGAACTCTGGACTAAGTAATAAGGCAAATTTTTACGCTCGACAATCGGTCTTCTTGTTGCAAAGTCTTTAACTGTAATAAATTCTATTTCTGGTGCAACTTCTTGAAGCACCTGAAGGAGATCGACTGTGTCCTCTCCGCAGTCTAGACCCTTCAATAAAAAGGTTTAGTTTTTTTCGCTTTTGGGAGTGTACGTAAAGTGCAGAACCTCTCCAGAATCCAACGCACTTTTTGCTGCCTGAAAATCAACCAGTGACTTAGTTCTAATTGTCAATTTATCGGCATTCACTCTCTTGATCTCTAAATTCGGCTGCCAAAAGCTGAACCATATCTTTGCCTGTTTCCCCAAATACGTTGATTGGTGGGACTTTTTCTTCCTTTTGAGTCACATTGACAGACGGACCAGCAGGCAAAACTTCTGGTTTTTTCTCCATTTTTAGGGTTTTGTACTAAAATACAAAACCCTATTGCAATCACGACCTGTGTCCGTCTGTCCGTCTGTATGTAACAGCCCTTTTTCTCCGAAACTATCGAGGCTACAGCCATAAAACTTTGTAGAAAGGTCAGAAGTGGTGACTTCTTGAAAGTTCAAGGGTGGAAAAATTTTTCAAAGGGGTTTAAGTGGGGTCTCCCCATATAGCGAGGTGACCCCTCAAAAAAAATTTTCACCGTTGGTAGTCGAATAAGGTGATTTCTTTTCCTTTATTGAACGTTAATTTTTCAACTAGTTCTTCTAGCGACTAAATACGAAGTTTGAGTTCTTCGTTTTCTCTCTCAATCTTTTCAGCTTTCTCGTTAGCTTTGACTTATTGCTCGATCTCGAAGACTGATAAAATTTTCGGTTTTTCTTCGTTGCTATCGAATCTTCGTTTTAGCTTTTACGCTCATCATTGTTGGCGATGGACACGATCGTTCTTGTTGATGGCTGAAGCCATCGGGCTCCTCCATCTCGTTGCTTTTGCAGCGAGATTAGAGGAAATGTTCATAAACCGGGACTTCCCTCAACTGTATTTCCGCTTTTTGATACTTCTTCAGTAAAGAAACTTCAGGTATTCGATAAATGTTCGAATAATTCGACGGTGATGATTTTCAATTAAAAATATTAGTTTCAACTGACTTTTGTGAAAAATTAATTAAGTTTTAAAATTGATGACAGGAGCGATTAAAAACACGTCTATACGCAACGAAGGCTAGAGGTAGATTTATAGAGAGTTTAAGCGTGCTTCCAATCGTAATTTTTATTTTGAGTAATAGAGTCAAGTATTCGAGATAAAGTGTTTAATTTTTTACAAATGCAACCGGAAACTGGTTTGGCTTTGAGATATCGAGTTTTTCGTCGTATTGAGTTTTGGCTGTAATACGTTGAACATTTTCATTATATTTTTTAATAGAATTAATTTGCAAATATAAAACCTCTATCTTATTTTTCAATGTCCTGCACATCAATTAATTTTTACCTTTATGTTAATCTATTTCCAGGGTCGACACACAAAGACTGGACAATTAGCTGCCATCAAAGTTATGGACGTAACAGAAGATGAAGAAGAAGAAATTAAACTAGAAATTAATGTTCTTAAGAAATACTCAAATCATCGTAATATTGCAACATATTATGGTGCATTTATAAAGAAATCCCTTCCTGGTAAGGATGATCAATTATGGCTTGTTATGGAATATTGTGGTGCTGGTTCCGTCACGGATCTCGTTAAATCAACAAAAGGACAGAGCCTGAAAGAGGAATGGATAGCATATATCAGTCGTGAAATATTACGCGGTCTTAGCTATTTACATTCAAATAAAGTTATACACAGAGATATCAAAGGACAAAATGTATTATTAACGGATAATGCTGAAGTTAAATTAGTTGATTTTGGCGTATCAGCACAATTAGATCGTACAATAGGTCGGCGAAATACATTTATTGGTAAGTACATGCTTTAAAAAATTTAATACAAATTTAATTCATATCCATTTTACTAAAACACCATAAATTCGCTTCAATGTCAATAAAAATAATACACAAAATAATATTCTTTATGCCAGAGCGTATTTTAAAACATTTCTTGTTATTTTTTAAATTCCATAAATCCTTCCATCCAACGAAGATATCTCCAACGTTCATACTATCATTAATATTTAATATTCCTCGAAGGCTTTACGTGATCCCAAGAATATTTGTTATAAGGCTTGTTTGGAAAGGAAAATTTTACGGTTCAAGTATACATTACCCCTTTCGTAACCTTTTGGTGTGTACCTGATACCCACAGCAGACATAATTTGTTGCGTGTGTTACATTACACTTTCATAAAAATTCATGTCACCCCGACATCGATTTGCAAATTACACGTCACGATGCAAGCGTTATAAACAACAAACTGAATGATAGACAGTTTCTCGTTCTTTCTTGTACAATCCTTTTTATTCTAGCTCTTAGAGAATATATTTCGTAACAAGCCTCGAAAAGCGTGTATTAGTGCACTACCTCCCGCATTTTTTCCAATTCCAATACTATGAATATATTACAATAAATTTGACATAAAACTATTTTTCTCAATCGGTGAGTCACGGAACTGAATAATTATTGCAAAAATATTGTTTGTAGCTTGCATAAAATATGTGCGAAAATACCTTTGGAATTTATTAGATACATTCGTAAATATTTATTGATTCCGGGCATCGCGTCAGTTTTGATAGTCAATTTTATTGGAAATATACTTGAATTGCAAAGTGGATATTCATGTAACGTGGAAATCTAAACTGCACATTCCAATTAAATTAATTCCTATGGAAAATTATCTGTTTTGATTAGAAAAAAGAATGGCTTTCCACCTGTGTAAATATTTACCATTTTCGTTTGCTTCCACCACAAAAACCATAACAAAAAGCTCAAATAAATTATTCTTGAGACGTACTCGTATAGCGGCACATACTTGATTCGACGATGCATGAATCACAAAGCTAAGTTTCTGTTTTGTAATTGGGGACCTTAAAGCGACGAGTATGTGCACATATGAGACTGTATACGCTTAAAATGCCTCAAATGTGCTGTATCGCTTTAGATAAACTAAAATAATAACACCCATGTAAGGAAAATCACGACGCGGAATCGAATACTGAAAGACGTGCATCATATCCGCGGCCTTGAGTTTAAATTTCAAAGTGATACGAATGTGTATAATTTATGGTCTTTGTGAATGCTCGTCGGATTGCATTATTTTGTTTTAATTCCGTTCCCGGAGGGTCTGCAAGGTGACGATGCATTTTGGCTGCACGAATTCGCATGGCTAATGGATAAAATACTTTGCCCGAAGAATGCAGCTGAGAAGTGTAAAAAATTTCATTAAGGGGGAAGCTCATAATTCAACCCAATCAAATTAATTTTGAAAACTTCGGTTCCGTCATTAAAACATTATTTTACTACTAACAAACTTCTCGCATACAAATTAAAAATTTTAAAGGTACTAAATAGCATAATTTCTCTTTTAGGTACACCATATTGGATGGCACCAGAAGTCATTGCATGTGATGAAAATCCCGAGGCCACATATGATAATCGATCAGATTTATGGTCGTTGGGTATAACAGCACTTGAAATGGCTGAATCTCAGCCACCACTATGTGACTTACATCCTATGCGTGCACTTTTCCTAATTCCACGTAATCTACCGCCTCGATTGAAATCGAAAAAATGGTCAAAAAAATTTCATAGTTTTATTGAAACAGTTCTTGGTAAGTAAACATTTTTTTATAATCTTCTTAAGTACGCAAATTCTTATGGTCATATGCGAATATTATTGTAAGCAAAAAGTCAGGAATTTAATTAATTTCACTGATTTGCGTAGAAGAAATAGTGTCATGATAATGCCCGGCATTTTGGCATGTAATGCAGTCCAAAGATCTTGTTTGATCAGGCTCAAAAGCACTTTATAGTTGGATTGGCCCCTAATTCATCAGGAGATTCATCAAAATTAATATCGTTTCCGGCCTAGAATTGCGGGAAAAAATTCATAAAAGCAATTTTTAAATAAAATTTCACTTACCTGTTCTGCATGCTTATGTACAGATCCATTCTCAGTTCCTACCTGAACATCTATCCAAGGAAGTCATGTATTTGACTGCCTAAGCTCCATATTTACAAACCTGAACGGAAGGGGCGCCGAAAAGGACTAGATTGGACGCCTGATAAATACCGCAAATAAAGCTTATTACTCAGTACTTCCCATCCTAAGGTCCAGAGTGTTAGAAATAAAACAGAATTATTTAAAAAAAATTAAATCATAACGCAACTTAAATGAGAAAGAATTTGAATTTGAACGTCATGTACTCTTTGCATTTGATCCATACATTAGTTTAGCGCATCACAGTTGGATGGATATCGTATATGTGGGATTCGTTTTAACGGAAACACGAGTTGAACTTTTAATACTGTATTTTAAACGAAAGGCAGATGCAAAAATATAGCGCGTGTCGTCTTCTTCCTCTGTCGTGTGTCATTCTTACCTCTGCAGCGAATTCAAAACATCCGCAATTCACCCCACAACTCGGCCATCCTGCTCTATGGGCCGACCTCGGCGCAACCACGGCTATCGCCTGTATCGTTCTCAAAATAAAGCTCGTCTTCTGCACCCGAATCTTGATGAATCGGCTACCTCTTCATATAATCGGCTGCTGTTGTTGTTTCGCCGGGCCCTTCATCTTATCCGATCCTTCCGGACACCATAGCCATCGTTTGGTTTAACAGTTGTGACCCGATATGAACCTAGGAACTTTTTGTGCACCTTCACGCCTCCGCCAAATCGCGTCCTCCAGATAGCACAGATATCTCCAATGTTGTAAGCGCTCGCTGGCTTGCGTTTCCGATTAAACGCCTTACGATTCTCGTTCTGAATCAACTGGATGTGTTTCATTGCTTCGTCTCGCAGGCTTGATCGTTTCTCGACAAAACGGCTTACGCACTCTTCCTCGATGATATCCCATAAAGGCAAGCCATCCGTCAACCGCATTTTCGTTCCCATTAAGAGTTCAAACGGTGTGGTCCCAATGCTGTGACTATACGACGAGTTGACATATTGCTGCAGCCTCTCGACATGTTCAAACCATTCGACGGATTGTCAATAGAACGTTTCGTTATTCCTGGTACAATGATTCCATTCATTCGCTCGATTTGCCAGTTACCCCGCGGAACTCCAGACGTCAATAAAACGTGTTCGGCACCTTCCTTCTCACAAAAATCGCTGAAGACGTTTGAGGTAAACGCTGTATCTCGGTCTGAAATGATCCGTCGGGGGTTTTCAAAAACCGTCGCCTGGTTTTTCAGTCTAGTGATGACTTCTTCAACTGTTGTCGACTTTATAGGATGTACCCATAGGAACTTCGTGAAGCCCTCGGTAACTGCAAAAATATGTTTATAATTTTTCCTCGTTGAAGGCTTCGGTCCTAAATGATCGATGTGGCACGTGTCCAGCGGTCGATCTGCCAGGATACACGTCAGGCAATTTTCGATGAAGTTCTTGATACGTGCTTGCATGTCTGGGAACCAGAAGTCAGATTTCAGCAGGTGCTCAAATTTTTTTCAGCTCAAAGTGACCGCGTTCGTGGGCTCGTCTGACCACGTTGTATTGCATTGCCTTGAGAACGACTGATTTATGTTCGAACGTATGTTCATATTCGTCAATTAACAACGCCCCTCGTGCTACTGTACACAGGTTTCCTTCTTCGCCATTGTTAGAGCCAAGGCTTGACAGTCTGTCACAATCTTCACCGGATTTCCCAAAAAATATACTCGGAACTTCTTGAGTGACTTGACAACTGCCAGTATCTCCAGTTCGTAACTCGTATCCTTTTGTTCTGCTGGCGTCGTTTTCCAACTGGCGTAATATATCGGGTGCAAGTTTCGTCGGCTGTAAAGTGTTGACACGTCTTTTAGGCGGCTCCAATGGTGAATGTTTTTTTTTTCAGGCAGACGCAATGTTACAACGTTACAACGAAAACACGTTACCCCTTTCGACTTATTCGGGCAATTTCTACTGATGTGCGAAGACTCTCCGCAGTTGAAACAATCCTGCCGGTCGCCGTTTGGTTTCGGCTGTGTTCTGCACTCGTCACCGGTTGTTTTGCTGCCATCTTACTTCTCATCGCCTGGTACTGACTCAGCTTCCTCCTCAGCTCTACGATCGTCGAACACCGTACAAGAAACTTTACTCGACTCTTCGACGTCCTTAAACAATAGCTGTGGGGTAAACGCTCTTTCAGCCGCGTACTCGCTGTGAGTGCTAACATCGTCGTAAATTTTGCTTCGTTCATCGTCTCCTGTCCATCATAGATTTCGACTTTCGTCGACATTGCTTCTTTTAGGCGTGCCCGTAGCTCGTACTTTGTACCCGTGGTCTTCAGGCCCAACTCATGCAATCGACCCTGCAACTGAAAGATTTTTAAGTTGCACAGTTCATCTGCGACTATTATCGTTGTTTCGGTGTCACTATCCACGCTTACGTCATCGGCCGACGGCGCCATTTCTCCACCCGTCTGCACTCTTCGTCGTTTGTACGCCCCAACTTAGGAAGCGCTTGTCGTCATAAGCCGTTACCGCACCCCAAAAATAAGGCGCTCCGCTTCCACAGGCCGTTGTCGTCTGAGAACCCCAAAAGCAAAGCGCTCCGCTTTACTCCGTGGTCGTTACCTGTGCGCCCCAAAAGTCAAAGCGCTCGTCGTCACGCCAATAATTATAGCGTTTCATTTGTGTGCCCCAAATTGTAAGGCACTCGTCGTGACCCACTATTATCGCCTATACGCCTCAAAAATAAGCCGCTCCACTTGCACTCGCGGTCGCCATCTATGCGCCTCAAAATGCAAGGTGCTCCGCTTTACACTGTCGTCGTCTATGCACCACAAAGGTAAGGCGCTCGTCGTTCGTACATCGTCCTCGTATGTGCGCCCTAAAATGAAAGGCACTCGACGTTGATACAGGGTATCGTCGATTGTGCGCCCCAAAATGAAAGGCACTCGTCGTTGATACACGGTGTCGTCGTATGTGCGCCCCAGAATGAAAGGCGCTCCGCAGTCACACACCGTCGTCGTCTATGTGCCTCAAAATTCAAGACACTCGTCATATACACCGTCGTCTGCGTGGCACAAATGCAAGGCGCTCCGCATTCATGCACCGTCTTCGTCTATCTAAATTGAACAAAAGCGTGCCGCGTCTTCAGACACCGTCTTAACGATTGCAGGTCAGAAAGCAAACCCGCCCCGCTTCGCCTCCACACGTCGTCGTGGTTCTTTTTCACCTGCCAAACCGATGTACGCTGATGTGGACACTGCCTTCGTGCGTGTGCAAAAACAAGCCGAGATACAATCTGCTACTCTTCGTCGTTGTGCGTCGTCGTATATGCTTCGGAAAAGTGAGACACGCTGCGTTGCTCCACGTCGTCGTCCGTGCTCGAAAGAAGACACGCTACGTTGCTCTGCGTCGTCGTGTGTACGCCCCAAAACTAGGCGCTCCGCTGAGACGAACAGTAATTGAATTTCACACTCGCGAACCGAATCCCGTTTGAGCCCCCAATTTGTGTGATTCCTTTTAACGAAAACACGAGTTGAAGTTTTAATACTATATTTTAAACGAAAAGCAGATACAAAATATATAATATTCAGAAAAATCAGTTCCCCAGTCGCACTCCTCTGTCGTGTCGTTCTCACCTCACCTCACCGTTTGATTTTGATGACCACTGGGAATACGATTGATTCAGATACGTAGCGGTGTTCACCGCTTTGGCCCAAAATTCCGCTGGTGGCTGCGTGACAAAGCATACACACGATTTTTGCGCTCTGCTGCAGTGTGTGTGGAGCAGAAATTGTATGAGAAATACCTGACTCATCCAGCAACCTTTTGAAACGCCTTATTAACGTATTCGCCGCCGCCGTCGCTGCGCGATTTCTTCAATTTTTGTCCAGTCGTCAGCCATTGCTTTAAATATTTTGAATTTTTCGATGACTTCGGCTATGCATTTCATCATGTTAGTGAATTTTTTGTTACTATAATCGTTTGTGAATGTGACAAAATATAGCGAATGTCATCTCTCGCATTGGTCTACATACATCAAAATGAACGAGCTTCAGCAGCTGACTCGTTTTGCTGTCACTGCTGTCAAACGGTCAAATTTAGATGTGTGTGTGCTTGCGTTGCGCACACATATCTAAATACGAACGCTCCACTTTCGATAGTGTGATGCCGTTGACGGTCGATCTGCCAATGAGAATTCGCATTTTTTCGTACCCAGCATACCCGAATCTTCGATGCCACAATGATTGTATTTTGCTGCACGATGCAACAAATCCATGTTCATTTCCTTTTTGCACCAATTTATAAATATTGTCCGTGAGCATCGCTCGCCCGACGATCTCATCTCCACCGCGAATCACGCAACCTTTCTTATCGAAAAATAACGAACAGCTTTTGTTCGCTAGCTGCGAAACCGATAACAACTTCGTACAAAATCCCGGAACATACAACGTGTCTCGAACAGTCCGTGGATTCATCGAACGTTTCTTGCCGCGTTCCAAACACGATTGCGCGTCGCCTTCACACTGCACCATCAATCTTTCATTATTCGCGGCCCTTACACTCGGCAATCATTGCTAGAAAACGAAACGTGAACTCTCATGGATCTGCCAGCGGGCAGAAGGGCGATTACGTTGGGTTTTCAAAACTAAATACTACGGAAATGGTAAAGTAGATCGCTACAACGCCAGACTAGTTATCAGCGGTTGCAATCAACGCAAGGGCATGGATCATGAGGAAATGTCTTCGCCCGCAGTTCGATACAGCACAGTTCGTGTCTTGATTGCACCGGCGGCGAAGCTTAATTTATTCATCCATCAAATGGATGCCGTCACCTTTTTTGCATGGAGACCGGACATGTACGACAATGGGACCGGACGGGTTTCCCGTTTACGAAAATTTCTCTATCGCGTAAAGCAAGCCAGTCGTGTGTGAAATGAGAAGTTGGACAAGCCGGTGAAGAGTTTCGGCTTAAAACGTGCCAGATCAAACGCCTGCATTTATAATCTCATTGGAAATGGACGAATTTTCATCATGGAAATTTATATCGATGATCTCATCCTTGTGTCCAACGATTTCACCCGCCAAACGCAACTGAAGAAGCATCTGATGGAATGCTTTAAAATGAAGGACATCGGTCCAGCGAAATTCATCCTCGGCATGCGGATTACGACGAGCGACAAGTCCATATTGATTGACCAGAGCCGATATATCAACGACATTCTGGAACGTTTTGGCATGGGCGAATGAAACCCAACGTCAATGCTAGGCGATGTCGATCAGCGGCTGATCATCGATATGCGACCGACATCGAGAATTGAGCATGATGGTACGGCCAAGGTGCCGTAGCAGTTGAGCCGTTGCTTTTTCCTCGCTCAAGTATCCAGGCCGGTCGTTCAATATGCTGTGAGCAGCTTGAGCCGATTCAACAACGACCCAGGGAAGGCTCACTGGATGGCGGTGAAATTCTCAAAGGAATCATCGACCTCGAACTCACATATGATCGATCGATGTGTGGAAACAAACCGTTTTTACTTGGCTACTGCAACGCCGACTTTTGCAACGATCAACTCGACCGGCGTTCAGTAACTGACTACCTGTTCACCATGCAGAATGGCGCCGTTTCGTGAAATTCGAAGAAGCAACAAACGATGGCATTGTCAACGACGGAAGCTGAATATATGGCCATGTCCGCTTCGACCCAAAAAGCCTTATGGCTGCGAAGTCCATACGGTGAGCTGTTTGGCGAGAAATCTAAGTGCCCAATCTACTGCGACAACAAGGGTGCTATTCATCTTTCCAATACCATTACCCACCATACCAGAACCAATCACATCGAAGTTCGTCATCATTTTCTGCGTGATCATACTACGACCGGAACAATTAACTTCGAATATGTTCCGATTTCATCGATGTTGGTCGACTTCCTCACAAAACCGGTCAACACATCAATTCAAGCAGCAGGATGCAAAGGATCAAATTTAGTGTAATTTATTTCATGACTTTATTGAATAAGAATATGAAGAAATAATTTATTCAGTGGAGGTGTTGGAAGTAGAATCGAATTATTTGAAGAAATGAAATCATAACGTAATGTATTGTAAATGAGAAAAAATTTGAATTTCAACGTCATGTATTGACTCTTTGCATTTGCCCCGTACATTAGTTTAGCGCATCACAATTGTACAACAGAATTTACATAAAAACAAAGTTTGCTGGGTATCGTATATAAGAGCAGTGCTCAATTTAATCTCTCTCTGTGTTCCTCTGACTGTTTAACAATAAACATCCAATGTAAGACTCTTTGTAGTTTTTTTATTTGGAATATTCATCGGATCACATCAAAGAGTTGTATACAGGCAAAATAAGCTTCGTATTCACAAATCACTTATCGAACTTGTGCCTTTATATAGAAGTGAAACATGGACCCTGACGAGCGAATCTGAAGAGGCTGCGGAAATTTTTGAACCCAAAATGTTCCGGAAAATCTACGACCCAGAAAACCAAGGAATAGCGCGGAGACTGCGTTACAAAGATGAATTGTATGAACTGTTTGACGAACCACCTGTATCTGCTTGCATAAAATTACGCAAACTGCAATTATGCTGACATTGTCTTCTAACAAGAAAAAAATTCGTTTAAATGAACGAAGAAACCGTTCAGTTATGAACCCTGTCCGTGCACGCAGTCATAAACACTAACTGTATACATCGGCAGATCTCGTTATTCGAAAATATCTTTGAACTGAACGTCCTTTTTAATTGGACGAGTGCGCTTAAGGCCATTCCAAAATCTCTGCTTCATAACTGCATCAGAATGTAGAAACGCTGACGGGAGCGTGTTGTTCAATCAAATAGACGACTACTTCGAAGGGTGCCACAAGCTGGATGACGAAAAATAACACAACAACAATACAGGCCGGATAGTTTTCGGACAGACATCGTATTGCATTTGCCTGTATAGTATGTGTCAAACATTTGCCCTTCAACTTACTCTAACATCAGCGGTAAAACAAAACAAAAACCGTACGTAATCTTGAGGCTATCTTATTTTGCTTTATCGTAAGTTAGATTAGATCTCTTACACTTCAACCCTGAATGATTTATTGTAGCGTATTATTCCTTGAAAGTACCTAGAGTTCCTTGAGTAAACCAATTTCTCATAACAAGTAAATGATTCTTGCTGGCTCCAGGTATTAGCTTCACAGCTAGGCAGTAAGTTCGGCAAAATGACTTTCCTATTCTGGGACGAAACCACGCAGTAAGCCAGAAAATATTCTGGGTTTTCATCTGCTTTCTTGCAGATTCTGCACAATTCGTTCTCTTAAAGTACAATTATCCATCGTGAGGAATCCTATAAAGGCCTTAAGTTGTTATTGCCTAGTTTTATGCATACCGTGCAGCTTCCCATCATAGGCTTAAATGAATTAAGATGGCAGGGGTCTTGGATTGTTCTTTGTGGCATTCTGAAGCAGACTAGCACTCAGTCGTGTCGAGGTACCTTCAACAGGACACTCTGCCCGTGCTGGACCACCTTACAGACAATAACGTACACAAAATATTCATGAGAAATGAAAGATTTACTTTCTTAAATATACAACAACGTATAGCTTCTACGAAAATAAAAATAAAATGTTCAGCCCCAAAAAAGATTCAACTTAAATTATTATTTTTTTATTTATTTTGAAAATTAAAAATCAAAGGGAAAAATAAATAAAAATATTTTGTTAAAAATAAAAAAGAATATTTAGTTTGAAAAAAAAATATTAAATATTGAAGAGGAACGCCACACAGATACTTATCCTTTTGAATTATCAAGCGCTCGACACGTTTAGAGGGGAGAAGTATTGTAAGGGTACTCATACTTTTAAATTGCTAAGCGCTCGATGCATTAAGAGGAGAAGGGAACTGTAAACTAATAATTAATTCTAATTAACATTGTTCCATGAATTTAATAATAGGGCCAAATGGTGCTGTAGCAAACCCGAAGTTGAATATAAGATGAGATTTACTTAAATATCAGATCTGAACAAAGGTTGGCGTAAGACTCTCACCTAAAATATGAATATTTATTTAAATATCTGATCTGAACAAACGTTTGCATAAGACTAAAGGTATGAATGAATCGCAAACCGTAGATGAAAGCGAGAAATAAAAATGTGTTGGTGGGAAAGATAAACAGATAACGCAACCAGATGTAGATTCACGTCCCTCCTATTTACGGAATTTTCCCCGACTCTCTCAGCTGGTGCACCCGCTTCGCTTATCCGGTGGTTTCTTTCCAACGGAATAAACTGCAATTCTTTCCTAAATTGCGTTGCAAAGGGGTTGCCGCCATCAAATTTTTGAATGTAATTTTTATTTAATTTGATATTTTATATTGTAGAGGTATGAAAATTTATACGGAGATTGAATTTAATACCTTATTTATAATTTTTTTAAAATTTATTATTTGTAGTAAGACATAATTCGAAAACGATTTTATTAAAATATTTTTATATTAAATTTTTTTTTATTACAAATAGAAATTGATTGGTTTTTAAGCATTTTTGAGTTGTATACAGGCAAAATAAGCTTCGTATTCACAAATCACTTATCGAACTTGTGCCTTTATATAGAAGTGAAACATGGACCCTGACGAGCGAATCTGAAGAGGCTGCGGAAATTTTTGAACCCAAAATGTTCCGGAAAATCTACGACCCAGAAAACCAAGGAATAGCGCGGAGACTGCGTTACAAAGATGAATTGTATGAACTGTTTGACGAACCACCTGTATCTGCTTGCATAAAATTACGCAAACTGCAATTATGCTGACATTGTCTTTTAACAAGAAAAAAATTCGTTTAAATGAACGAAGAAACCGTTCAGTTATGAACCCTGTCCGTGCACGCAGTCATAAACACTAACTGTATACATCGGCAGATCTCGTTATTCGAAAATATCTTTGAACTGAACGTCCTTTTTAATTGGACGAGTGCGCTTAAGGCCATTCCAAAATCTCTGCTTCATAACTGCATCAGAATGTAGAAACGCTGACGGGAGCGTGTTGTTCAATCAAATAGACGACTACTTCGAAGGGTGCCACAAGCTGGATGACGAAAAATAACACAACAACAATACAGGCCGGATAGTTTTCGGACAGACATCGTATTGCATTTGCCTGTATAGTATGTGTCAAACATTTGCCCTTCAACTTACTCTAACATCAGCGGTAAAACAAAACAAAAACCGTACGTAATCTTGAGGCTATCTTATTTTGCTTTATCGTAAGTTAGATTAGATCTCTTACACTTCAACCCTGAATGATTTATTGTAGCGTATTATTCCTTGAAAGTACCTAGAGTTCCTTGAGTAAACCAATTTCTCATAACAAGTAAATGATTCTTGCTGGCTCCAGGTATTAGCTTCACAGCTAGGCAGTAAGTTCGGCAAAATGACTTTCCTATTCTGGGACGAAACCACGCAGTAAGCCAGAAAATATTCTGGGTTTTCATCTGCTTTCTTGCAGATTCTGCACAATTCGTTCTCTTAAAGTACAATTATCCATCGTGAGGAATCCTATAAAGGCCTTAAGTTGTTATTGCCTAGTTTTATGCATACCGTGCAGCTTCCCATCATAGGCTTAAATGAATTAAGATGGCAGGGGTCTTGGATTGTTCTTTGTGGCATTCTGAAGCAGACTAGCACTCAGTCGTGTCGAGGTACCTTCAACAGGACACTCTGCCCGTGCTGGACCACCTTACAGACAATAACGTACACAAAATATTCATGAGAAATGAAAGATTTACTTTCTTAAATATACAACAACGTATAGCTTCTACGAAAATAAAAATAAAATGTTCAGCCCCAAAAAAGATTCAACTTAAATTATTATTTTTTTATTTATTTTGAAAATTAAAAATCAAAGGGAAAAATAAATAAAAATATTTTGTTAAAAATAAAAAAGAATATTTAGTTTGAAAAAAAAAATATTAAATATTGAAGAGGAACGCCACACAGATACTTATCCTTTTGAATTATCAAGCGCTCGACACGTTTAGAGGGGAGAAGTATTGTAAGGGTACTCATACTTTTAAATTGCTAAGCGCTCGATGCATTAAGAGGAGAAGGGAACTGTAAACTAATAATTAATTCTAATTAACATTGTTCCATGAATTTAATAATAGGGCCAAATGGTGCTGTAGCAAACCCGAAGTTGAATATAAGATGAGATTTACTTAAATATCAGATCTGAACAAAGGTTCGCGTAAGACTCTCACCTAAAATATGAATATTTATTTAAATATCTGATCTGAACAAACGTTTGCATAAGACTAAAGGTATGAATGAATCGCAAACCGTAGATGAAAGCGAGAAATAAAAATGTGTTGGTGGGAAAGATAAACAGATAACGCAACCAGATGTAGATTCACGTCCCTCCTATTTACGGAATTTTCCCCGACTCTCTCAGCTGGTGCACCCGCTTCGCTTATCCGGTGGTTTCTTTCCAACGGAATAAACTGCAATTCTTTCCTAAATTGCGTTGCAAAGGGGTTGCCGCCATCAAATTTTTGAATGTAATTTTTATTTAATTTGATATTTTATATTGTAGAGGTATGAAAATTTATACGGAGATTGAATTTAATACCTTATTTATAATTTTTTTAAAATTTATTATTTGTAGTAAGACATAATTCGAAAACGATTTTATTAAAATATTTTTATATTAAATTTTTTTTTATTACAAATAGAAATTGATTGGTTTTTAAGCATTTTTGAGTAGAAAAAAAAGGTGGTTTCGACCGGGAGTGTTTTTCAAGCAGTTTGTTTTTCAAGCAGTTTGCCTAGGTGACTGCTCGATTACTGCATAATGCCTTATATTTGTTTGAATCTGGCAGCTTTTAACATCGAGTCCGTTATAATTTCTATTTGTCCGGAAGTTTCCACATTGCCACTTCTCCGGAAGTTTCCACATTGCCACTTAAAATAAAATAATTCACTTTAAAGAAAATCAGTAAAATTCATTTTATTTTGTTGCGCGCTAATTCTTAATGGTTCAGTAAATTAAAACGAAATAAAATAATGTTGAATCGTACATCAACTCGGAACTATGTAACTATAAATCAATATTCTGAGTAAATAGCTGAAAATTTTATTGAAATGAGCGAGTTATGAGCTACATAATGTGTGCTTGAATTTATACAAAATCACTGAGATATTTACAGCAAAAATTCGTTTTGCATATACAAATCATAAATTACACCTGCGCTGATGTACAGAAACAGAAGTGAACACCAAATTATGATTCCGAAAAGGTTCAGGACATATTTGAACATGAATTACTAGGTTGAATTTTCGCCTCGATGAAGAATTGAATAGAGAGTGGAGGCTAGCTTATAAAGACGAGTTGTATGATATGTATGAAGATCCAACAGTGTCCGTATGGATGAAACTATGCAAATTACAATAGGTTGGCTGTATGATACAACCTATTATTACAATATGTATCCCCACAAATTAACTAGAATACTTGAATAAACACATAATGAGCTTGATTTGAAGTATAAAGTATATACCGGCAAATTGGGAATGTTTCCTAAAAAGTACTCTTGCCATTGGGAAACTAAAATCAACCTCTATATAACTTTAGATGATTTACTTACCCTTAATAGGATGAATAATTTTCCGCTTCTCGTATATCCTTGAAATTATCGTATGGAACCTAAATGTTTCTCGTTAGCACTCCATTTAATATACTTAATCATCCTGTAAATTACTTCAAGTGTATACCCAACTCTTAAGTTGGCTTTCCCTTGACTAAATCCTATCATATTTTGCAGCAGAAAATATCTAAAATTAGGGTTATGTTATCTTCATGCTACCAAATTTAGAACATGGTTAATTTTACCAACATGCAATTTATGATGTACGACAGTGATAGATAAGAAAACTCGTTATCTACTTAATAGCTTAAGTACATATAGGTGTCTGGAACTACAAAATTGTGTCAAACAAGCCAAATTACTTCAATTACTTGCTCTTGATGACGACGGTGATTATGCTGACCTCGTTAATGATAATCGTTGAGTGATGTGCAGTAAATTATGTTTTGTTTAGATATAATTATTTTGTACGTTTGAATCTATATTTTCTTACTACCGATTAATTGGTGATAATTCCTAATGAACACATCAAAAAAAAAAATGTTAAATATCTAATTATCTATCTATAAAAACATTTGAAAAATTTTGAAAATCCTCTAGCTAATCAAATTGATTTAAATGCGAAAAAATAGATCCTACATTATACTCTATAAATTATTGCATTCAAGTTCATTGAGGCTATACAAACAATAAAAATTGCACTCAGAATAAATTCTTCAGATGCATGAAAGATCCGCTCAACGTGAAAATAAACGAAATAAATTTGAAAATAAGCAGGACACCTTTGACGGTACTGGTAAATACACAGAAAATTTGCAATCTAACAAAATAATCAGGTCGACTTTCAACAACAACGGAACTGAGTGAGCGGTGATGATGAAAAATAACAAGACCTTGCTATATGAAGTGAAATTTCACCACTTTATTTAAGATTCGATTATAGATGCAAGCTCTCATTCAGTAATTATAAACATGTTGCATACAAAATGCATGCTGTCCATAACATGAATACTTGTGAAATATCTCATCCATGATTTCTTGAGAATGATGCCGCGAGTACTTCGTATCTTAATTCTATCTATCAACGACTGTACTTTCGTTTAACGTGATCTGTAAGTGTGTACCATTTGAAGAGAAAACGTACAGAGGCAAAAAGTTATTTTAATTTTTTTAACAATGTATTAAATGCGAGGGGAATTATAATTATAAAAGTATTAAAGTTGTGATGTATTTTTTGAAATTTCCTGCACAGAATTGACGAAAAGCTACTTGCTATCGTAATTTTTTATAATTATATATGATATACTCGTATGCTATATAGAAATATCACAATTCAAATTTTTATCCTTAAAATAACTCTATTTTTCAAATTAAGGTAAGCAATCGCACAACTTGAATTATATACAGGGTGGTGCAAAATTAATCATCCAATTTTGTTTTTGAAGAACTTTTTTACTAAATAAAAAAAATGATTTTGAGTGATGGAAATCTTTATTTGGACCTTTACAATTTTTCCAGTTATAAGGATTTTGTAACCAACCTAGGGTACCAAAGCTAAAATTTCACTTACACTGCATGTAAACGGAATACTTCAGAAAAAAATTTATTATTTTATAGGAATTCTTTAACTTCCACAACCCTGTCAGTAAACTATAAAGGAAAAGCAATGAAATCGTGAAGTTGATACAACAATGTGGAAGGAATTTCTGGCAAACCGGGAACGGGTTGATTGACGGTTGTATTTTCCGTTGCTTGTTCTTTTTATGCACTGTAATATATCCATGCATTCTAGATATACAAGCGGGATAGCATATCTAGAATGTACAGTGCATACGAGGGTGGGCTGATAAGCCCCGGGCCTGACAATGAAAAAACGTTTTTTTACTTTTTTCTGCTTTATTTTTCAACATAGTCCCCAGAAAAACTAATTCATTTTTCATATCGATGCTCTCATTTAGTTATATAGTCTAACCTCCTAAAACATTTATCCAATGTGACCGATAGCTTGCTGACGTTATCATATCATAATAACAACTTTAACCACATTTCCATCCACTAAAATTGCATTTTTTTAAAATCCTTTAAAGTCGGCTGTAGGTCGTTGTAATATCCTTGCAATAATAAATACCCCATGCCTCACGTTTTTAAGCATGCTAATAAGTTTGTACTTTCGAAGTTCCATTCCAGCGTACCAAAATTATTTATTTTCTATAGAATCTTTTCAAACGACTCTCATATCCAGAAAGAGACAACATCTCCTCAGCCTATCAAGATTGGAGCCACAAAATTACTCAAACGACTATCCAAGTTGGTTTGAGCTCTAACCTTTTAGAAGCGTGGCACTCCACTCCGAAAATCCCATACGCTGCGGGCAATCAACACATCACCACCGTCTCTTGTACTAGAATATCTCTTCGAATAACTTATTTCATACTTTTTCAATCGCACTGATTCATAAAAATTTTACTAACCACTTTGTCTCCTCAAAAAAATTTTGCCTTTCGAAAGTTTTCTTCTCGCTTGACACTGATTTATTTCCGTTCAAATAAATGTTCCCGTTCCAAACACATTTACGGTCTTTCCGTCATTCAACCAACGTGCACCCAACAATAATTTTCTAGATTTTGCCCACTATTGGTCTAAAATCGTCACCGTTCAGCTAACGAAATCTCTTCAACCAGGCGACATTGGACGATACATAGAGCTCCGTGTAAAAGTTTCAATATTGTGAACGTTCTTGTGCAAAATTCTACAAATTGGTCACCAAATTCCCTATGTAAACATATTCAAAACCTTCGCCAGGCATTTAATTCGCTTAACTTCGTCTTACTAACTGCACACATAACTGTCAAACTTTTTGTTCAACAATTACCAATGTAACGAAGTACACAACTCAAGACTCAAGTACACAACTGAAGACTCAAGTGATCCTCGCCAGTTTACATTAATTTCTAATCCATTTCCGCACGTTTCCCAAATAAATCATATAGTCTTTAGCTCATCGGTTTTTGCGTTTCCAATGCATAAATTGCCAGAATACTTTTCATTTTAGCCACTCTTTGAATTCACATACAACAATTGTAGGACTAAGCTTCACCCAAGAACGCTTATTATTCACTTGGGCCGCTAACCACGCCAGCGATGAGTTGATTACTTCGCGCGTTTCAATGCATAAGATAATTCGCGATTCAATTTTTTCATTTAATATTTCACTAAGCTAATTCAACATATAATCAACCGAACGCATGAGCGGGAAAATTTCTTGACTTGAGTCATGCAAGTTTTCTTGATACTCGTACGCGTAACGGTCTAGGAGGTCCAAGTAATGTGATCGGAAACCACGGATAATTTTTCTCACAAATAATGGCGTAATGCCATCTCGTTGACATCAGCCTTAAGTTTCCGACATACGCCCGAGCTCTCAAACATAACTCCCCGTTGTTGCTTCTTGTCCCTTGCGGGACTCTTCCAAGGCCAATTGCCCGGCCTTCCACTCATTCCGCTGCCTACTTGCCTTCGCCAATGCGATACGTGCATGTACAACAGGAAAAGAGCTACCACATCCGCATTTTACTTGCAGATTTGAATTTTTTTTGGAATACTCGTATCCAAATTAATATTAGCGAAAAATTTAAGTAATGGAATATGAAAATTAATATTTTGGAAAAATTTAATTAATAATAGGAAAATATATATAAAAAATATAAAATATATATAAAAAATATAAAATATATATAAAAACAAAAACAAATTTAATATATAAAAACAAAATGATCTAAAATTGATATTTAATACAAGTAAAGAGAAATCAAAAAAAAAATTCAAGATTCATAATTATAAATCGGAATAGTAAAAAAAATTTCTTTTTCGAATCTGCAAGTAAAATTGCGGATGGGTGTTAGGTAGGTTTTTGAGCAGTTTGCTTAGGCGACGGCTCGATTTTTACCCCTGAACAAACGATCTCGCCGCTTTTAACATAAACTCAACTTCAGATATTTTGTTCCCAGGTCCTGTTGCCATCACATTGCCATCTTGCGTTAGTCTTCATCACGCATACTGCACAATAACGAAGCGTATTGGTTTCACAACCAGAGATTTACGTACCTTTTTGCCTCATTAGATTTTCCAGTGCGATCTTTCCAAATGGAAACTTCAAATGGGACTTAATTGGAACGTGAAATCCAACCTAAAACATGCGAGAGTAAGGGTATATATTTTTTAATTGTCGTGCTAACTTCACGCATGCACCTAATTTTATCACGGTTAAATTGCCAGCCTGGCTTGCGCCTGATATCAAACTCCACCAAGACACACCCCGTAGGAAGACTGTCGCCTGCAGCCATGTAGTCTCCCTGGTGACAGCTCCCTTCATCCGCTTCGTTTACACGCAGTTACTGAAGTAGAAGTCGAAAGTGATAGTGTTTACTACACTTGGTTTGTGGAAATGGTGAAAGTCTGTTGGTTAAAAAGGGAAGAAGTGAATCCTAAACCATAATCATTACGTGTATAAAGTTAAAAAAGACTGTGAAGGTGTATGCTATACAACATACTGGCAATAGAAGAAATACTCAGTAGGTTTTGAACGAAGTTAATCAACGTTAAGCAAGGTTGGAAGATATGGCTCAATTTTTGCAAGATCCATATGTTGGGACTACGAAAAACGGAGAGCAGCTTCAATGCCACCGTAAAAGAAGTAAATCCCACACAGAGGAAATTCGAGGAGCAACTTTTATCGCGATTAGGAAGAGATGGCAACTCAGGTCAGATAACCTGAGCAGCTGAATCTAGAGAAACCAACTCCGAAGATATTACCGGAAGAAGTTAACATATCTTTCAAGAAGATCAGCTCTGATAATGCGCACATAGAAGAAGGATCGGAGAAATAATGGGTTGAAACACAAGTCTTCAACTCTAAATAAAAGAGCACCCTTACAACCTTCATAAACCAATAGGCGCTTACGCAGATCTCACAAGACTTATACAAAAAAAAACTAAGGCTAGGGTGCCAAATCTGAGGCTTGAGAACTCGTGTCTCCACACCTATTTCTAGTATGCGGGAGTTGCTCACCCAGGACAGGCATTAGGATCAAATGTCCGCGAGCAGCCACAGCTGATTTTCCGAGCTAATACCCTCAATTTTATTCATTACCATTCTTCGCGCTACGTACTGTCCTTTATTTTGTCACCATCAAGACAGTAATCCTTAGTGTAGCTAGCTGCTGTGAATGACTAGCGAATCTTCAGGTTTTTCTTTAATAGGCTGGAAAGGTGTACAGATGTGGAAAATATAAATTTCCTTTCCGTTATCTTGTTTTCAATTAATTAGGAAACACCTTCTTCTCTGTATCCTGTACGCCCAATGTAGTGTACTCGTATGAAATAAGCATAGTTGTGGGAGCCCTTGCGAGTGTCTTTTAAGGAAAAAAACTGATTTCACTTTTGAATACATGTTCTTTCAGAACTCAGATGATGTAGCTGATGCTGGCTACTTTTTTGTTATCTTAAAAATCCTTCTTCTGACTACTTATAGAACAATAATTCCTTCTATGTACGGTTGAGCTACGCTTCAACCGTTCATAAAGAGGCTGGCTGACAATCTGTGTTTCCACAACAGTACATGACCTCAGGCATGAAAATAATCAATCTAGATTTATATAGTAAAAACACTGTATCTACTCCAAAACTGCAACTTTATTTAAAAGATGGATATGGCCATTTCGAGAGTAACTTGCTCTCTTCTTCAGTCCATTGATACTAAAATCATTGGCAATACAATTTGATCTTAAATGCTACGAGATTTTAAGGTACTAAAAGGTTTTAAACAATCATAAAATTTAAGAAAGAAAAACACTTAAAGAGATAATAATGACCGAACATTAAATGAGTCATTGAATGAAATTTAAATTAAAGGGACAAGAATAACGGAACCTTTAAGTAATTAACTAATTAGGGTGATCTCTGGCTCCCTTTAGCTAGTCTCTTAATTAACTTCGATGGACAGTTTCCTTCGTCTATGTTCGTACGTATTTGGGGGTCTTGCTGCATTAGTTAGAGGCTCCCCCAAGCGTCCAATGCATAAGGTCGGTTGACATATTTCACCCCCAAACACGTATGGACATAGACGAAGGAAACTGTCCATCGAAGTTAATTAAGAGATCATTAGAGTATCTCATTATCATGATCGCGAATGTATTGGCACGCAAGAAGCTGATATGTTCAATACCACGCATTGGCCGTTGATCCGTCCACCCAGCTGTGATACGTTCTTATTTTTTTAACCAGTACGTATCAAAACCGCACGGGCTTATAGTCCGTTCGAAGCAAATCTCGCTGCCACCAACAGAGCTTGAACCAGGGACCTTCAGATTACGCAGCGATCACTCTAACTACTACACTACGCGGACTGTAGGACTTATTACAGATTTGTATACTTGAAGCTGATCCTCAAGATCGACGGAACCAAATAATATATTTTATTTGCGAGCTGTATTCGGTGTATTTCGTCTCTTTCATAACCGTTCTTTGTTATTTTGGCGGAGAAATAGACAAATTTTCACAAAATTTAATATTTTGGATGTTTACTATATTTATATTATAAAGACAGCAAATGCAGGTAAACTTAAAAAAGCAGCAATGAAGCTACCCCGGCGTGATTCGCAGTGGCAGCTTCTGATGAGAGAGAAACCGGTCACAACGCCCGAAGTTCACTTTAGACACTTTTTACACCCTTATGTTTGCAACTATGTGGGCTCTCTTCTTCCTCCTGTAATGCAATGACCTTCTTCTGAGAAGTAAGGCAGGTATTTTTTCTTCTTTGATGTTTGCATTCGTCTCTAGCTCCCGTGTCTGCTAACTTTAACGAGACAATAATTTTGAATTACTGTAGAGTAGCTCAATTAACACATAATAGGAAATTGCTAAGGATAATAAAAATTGATCGGAATGTCTTGTCGAGTAGAGTACCCGTGATAAATGTTTTTCAAGAGCAGCTTCGTGGCATGACAAAATATTCACCCCATATGATCGCAGTCGTAAGGTGAAGCTAGTCAGCTGAGCTGAACTGTATCAGAACATCCACACTCGTGCCCTGCATGGACTTAAAACACTCCAATTCACTGCATGATTTTTGTTTCAGCCTCATTGATTTGTAGTGTTACTTGTTTTGCTTTGCTATCGAATTTCAGGAAAGTTCTTTGCCGGCTGTTATCGACTGTAACAAAATATTGATGTCATCCGCATAGGCTACCACTTGGCTCGACTTGTATGATAATTTATCTCTTGTTTGGGCGGTTAGCTTTCTTATGAAGGTTTTCAGAGCCAATCTGAATAGCAATGAAGACAGCCCAGTTTTTCAGTCCGATATTTCTGTCATAGGCACCGGTTAGTTGGTTATTGATCCGGAGATTTGGGAGTTTGGGAATATCTATAGGCTCCAATGATCTGGAGCTGTATGGTAAATTATGGAGATTCCTGAAATATAATGCTCATTTATCCTTAATCCTATTTTCATCAGCAATGATGTTGCCGATGTCATCGCGGCAGAGCGTGGGCGTGGTTCCAAGCTTTAGAGTCACATCCTTAGACTTACATCGATGCTTCTTAATTGGTCGGCATAGTGTTTTCTTTGCTTAATTCTAGTGATCTTATTCGCTACTCTTTTGAGATTTTCATAATGTTCTCTCTGCGTTTTGGTTATCCAACTTAAATATTGTTGTAGGCAATTATTTGGTTTATTTGTTTAAGTATCATTTGTACGCCTGATTATTTTTGTTCAACAAATCCTGGCACTCATAATCAAACAAATCATTCCTTTCGGTCTGGACTGGCCTGTTCTGCCACGGCCTTAATTGCGGCCTCGAGTTCCACTCACAGCTCGTTGTTTTCAGCCATGTATCTGATAGGATAACAGCCAGCTAATTGTCGAGGGTCATCGTGAAGCATTTTGCAACAGACGTCATTTGGAGCCTGCCGATGTCGAACTTTTGTAGAGGAGTGATCTTCGCCGAATACGCCTTTGACATAAGGCATCGATATGTTGATTTACTGCGTAATTTTCTGAGTTACAATTAACTCCTCGGTATGTACGAATGTCAAGTATGCTTGAGGCCCATCTTGATTAGATCAGAACATGGTCGATCTGGTTATGGCTGTTACCATCCGATGATACCCAGGTCATTTTATGTATGCGTCGATGTGGGAAGCAACTCGAACGTATGACTAGATTTCGATTACATGCAAAGTCAATCAGACGCTATGCTGACCTTTGTCATTGGTTTCGTCGTGCAAGCTATATCCTCTAGTTGTTCCCCAATGAGATTGCTCATTGCTAACCTTAGCGTTGAAATTCACTCAGAACAGAATTATATTGTATCGTTTGTAGGCAATGACCCCAATAGTCTTCCCATGCGATTATAGAACGTTTCCTTCATTTCTTTGTCTTTTTTATATCGGGGGCGTATGTGTTTGTTAACTAAATTTTGAAGAATTTAGCTTTTATGCGGGTCTTATACAATCGTTGATTTCCTGCCTTAAAGTGGATAGCGCGTGACTTGAACTCCCTGTCTACGATGTGTGACAATTAAGTAATGAGGCTGATTTTATTGCCGCGCTTGTGGTAAATCTGCGACCTTGAAATTCCCTTCCCCTTCCCCGGCATCCTTCCCCTCTCCATTGATATATTTACCATCGCTCTAGCTTGTTTAATTCGCATGCTGTGTCGTGTTGAATAGACGTATGTTGGTGGTGCTCATCACGAAAATGGAGAAACGAAATCAAGAGCAACGCGTCGCGATAAAATTTTGCGCCAGCGAAACAGCTTCGGAAACGTACGCTAACATTGTAAAAGTGCATGGTGATAGTGCTCTTAGTCGTGCCCAGGTGTTTCGATGGCATAAAGAGTTTAAGGAGGGGCGTGAAAGCGTGGAAGACGAGGCGCAGAGCGGGAGACCAGTCGAGGTGCGAACTGACGCCCTAATCCATTTGTTCCATCGGGGCAAACGAGTCAACAGGGTGCGCCCACACATCACTCGTAACTGGATCCTCCATCACGATAACGCGCCGTGCCACACCGCTCTCAGCGTGTCCCACTATTTGGCCTCTAAGGGGATCGCCGTGTTGCAACAGCCGCCTTATTCGCCCGATATGTCACCCTTTTTGCTCCCTAGATCAAAATCGGTGATCAAAGGAACCCATTTTGAGTCGATTACGGACATCCAGGCGGCTGTGACGAGAGTCCTGGCGGACATCCCAGTCGAAGCGTTCCAGAAATGTTACGAAGCATGGAAAACGCGCTGGAATCGTTGAATAGCTGCCCAAGGGGACTACTTTGAAGGTGATGGCAGAGTTGTAGAATAATTTTTAAATATACGGATGTCATAGAATCAGTCTCACTAGTTAATTGTCATAGCTCGTACAATAATGGCCTTTCCGAATTCTCGCTTTCCAGCAGATTTTCCGTTTTTGAATATTGTGTGCGATCTTATCCTTCGAATATCGCGTCAAATCCAGTTCGTTTCCTGGATTGCCAGCATTTTTAATTTGTATTGATCGGTCTGTTGTAAAAGCTCCCAAACAACGCCAAGATTGTTCAGTGATCTGAAATTATAGGATCCAATGCCATAGTCCTATTTCGGTTGCGGATTCGTTGCCGAGGTTCCAATCCATTCGGTGGCTCTGTTGTAAGTTTCAAAACAATGTAGGGATGGGGAGTGACCCCCTCGCCAAACCTCCGTTTAGGGGGTATGGCTATTAGTTTCGATTTCGTTATCAGGCGCGAAAGGATCGCCTTACATTAGCCCTTTACAATAGAATAAGTTTCCACAACAGTGCATGACCCCGGGCATACGATTGATTCATCTAGAATTCCACTCTCTACCTTTCTGTAGAAATGTTTGGATTCCAAAAACTTTCTTTTTGTGACCTGACCCTATTGGCTTATCCGTATTCAAATTTTGATGCTCTACCGTAAAAAAGGAAAATATTTATGGATCCAAATTCGACGACTTTAACTCTAGGTAAGAACAATAAATCGAATGTACTTCACTCTAACCTATTTTGGACTTTCTTTGATAATCTATTAGTATGAATCAAGATGATATGATGTATGATATGCTATGACTTCATTCAAAAATATACCATTCACATCAAGTCAACAACTTACTTCTTAACTACAATATATTTTTGCCCATCTATTAGAATATTTTAAGACTAAATTTATTTCATCCCATACATTTCACAATCGTCTTTTTCTTATATTTTCAGTGAAAGACTATCATCAGAGGCCTTACACGGAACAATTATTACGGCATTCCTTCATCAAAGACCAACCGACTGAACGACAAGTTAGAATTCAATTAAAAGATCATATCGATCGATGTAAGAAACGAAAACAAGAGAAAGAACGTGAAGATTATCATTATTCCGGTTCGGATAATGATGACGAAGAGCCACAAATTGCCGGTGAACCGTCATCTATTATACAAGCACCAGGTGGTGATACACTTAGACGTAATTTCCAACAAATTCAAGAAGGACGTACGAATGCCAACAATGAACAACTGCAGCAACCACAAGTGAATAGGAACCAGAAACCGCAATCAGTAATTGTATTATTCGCTTGTGTTTTCAATAATTGAATATTGTTTATAACATAAAAAAAAAATTCCATAAATTGTAGCGTGATCAACGACAACAGATTGAAGAACCTGGGCCACCATCTCGTCCTGCTCTACCACAGCGATTAATAGTTGTACCCGATCCACATCCGCCCCAACATGCAAACCGACCGCTGCCTCCAACACCAAAAAGTTCTTCAAGTTCCCCGTCATCGGCTGCGCAACAGCAAACGCCACAACAAACAACAACGGAATTCTCAAAACATGCTTAAACCGGTGGTAGGAATCCTAAGTGTATTTATTACAGTAGCGTGGTGTAAAATGGATAAATTATTTACTATGCTCTTAAAAGACTCTTGAAAAGTTTTGAAATGCAATAAGCATTATAAATATCCTATTTTACGTCATGTTACTTTAGGCTTTATTTAGCTGACGCAATCAGCCATTAGCAAATGATTTAAGATCGCTAAAAATCATTCAGTATCATTAACATATCAACCCTAATTACAGATTTACTTAAATTTCGTTTTATTTATTTTCATGTAATTTATTTGCTGATCTTCCTTCTATTTGTTCAATGGCAATTTCATTGTGTGAATCGATGTTAAAACTTGTCGATATATGATTTGAACCATTGAAAATAATACAAACGAAAAATTGGCAATACATTAACAATGTGACTACGATCGTAACATAATGAAATAAAACAAAACTCAAACAAAATATACACGGATAACATGGATGCAAAATTGACAAAAACAAAATAAAAAAAAAATACAATCAATATGTGTATTCTAATAATGATATTAAAATATTAAAAACATATTTAAAAAACACTGAAAACATAGCTACCACCTAGAAAACCAGAGGTAGGTGTACACTTTATTTTAATGCTTTTACATTTTTGCTGCTTTTTTCAATCAATGTATGCTTATTCACTTTTGCTATTGTATGATTAAGATAATGTGCACTGCTCCTCCAGTTCTTTATAATTTTTACAATCTTCCTTCCTTGCCATTTCCTGTCTTTATAAAATAAACACCAATGAGTTGAGTCATACAAATATTACATTACAAATATTACATTTGTCCTGTTTCGTTGCTCCTCTATTCACAATGGTGAAGGCAGTTTTATCATTCGAATGGCATAATCCAATTGCTAATTCTCTGTCATGTTTCATACGTGATATAATAAAAAAAAAACATGAATTATTTTAAAATCTCTTCAAAACAACTCAACGAAACTTCAATCCATTGCAAAGTGGAGGACATGAGATTTTTAAGTAAATATAGTGTAATATGAAATAAATCGATCTTGTTTCATGAAGATGTATATTTCAAGCTACCAAAATATCACGGAAACTACAAACCAAATAATTTATGTAAGATCGTCTTTTCACCTAATTCGTTTATCTTCTTTGATAGCAAAAATATTCATTAAGATATAATTTTTATAATCTCTATCGTATCCATTACAATACTATTTCGCAAACCATTTCTTGGATGCAAAATTTTTCAAAATCTAAGAATCAAAACTGATTGCAGTTCTGCAAACCATTCAGCGCATTCAACGTAAGCTATTTGGTCTGCACTAAAAAAAGTATACTCGACAAAAAATCATTTGACAAAACTGTTCTACTATATATACTCATCAATTTTCAAAATTTGTACTTCAATTTATATGTAACTTACACGGCTTTGAGAACACATGTCTTCTGCTAACTGTAAACCCTAATGAGTATGCTAATTCCAAACAGCTTTTGTTACCGCTTGCTTCTTTTTCTAAATAATTTCAATTATTTAATTTCTCGCCTCTTTTCTGCTTTTTTCCAATAAAAATAAAATTATCACCAGCTTCACACAACAGATTCACCACGCAAGTGTGTTTATTTTAATCACCACCTCACATGATAATTTCTTTTTTCTCTCTCTTTTTTATTTGACTCCTCTCATAAATCATCAAACCACCAAACCAAAATCGTCCTATATCACCATAGGATTTGGACATGTTAGCTGCACAATTAAATGAATTGGGCGTCTCTCAACAGTCACGACAGAAATCGTCATCAGAACCAGCTAGCAAGGAATCACATCAGCGATCGGATCCTACACCGGCTGTTAATGTGCGCCATTCAAATAGCTCGACACCAAGTCAAATGAAACCCGTACCCGCGCCACCCACATCTAATAATCATGCTGAACCTATCAATCCATTAGATCCAATTGATAGTAGTGATACGGACAGTGAACCAGACGAGCCAAATGATCGTGCCCGAAACGATGGAACATTGTTGGCAAGCGATCCGCCAAAACCACTGTAAGTAGAACATTCATTTGTCGTGCATTATGGCTTTGAATATAATTAGATCATAGAATAAAAAAGGAAGGTTTATTAAAATTACGTTTCTCTAAATCTTATATTTTTTTACACTTTACACTCACATTAATAGATGTAAAATTATGTGCTCAGTGACATTTCTGTATCTTAGACCCTTGTGATAGCAATCTCCTTACAGCGCATATATACTTTTGGGAAAATTATCACTGTATTGAGGAATTTATATATTGTATTTTTCAGAGCAGTTTATCACTCCAAAATTTTAAAATGCAATTCTTTTCACATACTCAAATTTAGATAAGAATGGCTTCTCCTTCAGTGAAGGGATCCAGGATCAAACTTGCCTGTTACTTTTTTTCATTTATGCAAAGAGTGTGGGACTCCCATGCTCGCAAGAAGGCGACTGGACTACTCACTGAACACCTCCCCTGTCAACCTGAGAACGTAGCCTGGAACCATTGACACATTACTTCGGGTCCCGTTTTGTTACGCCGTGAGGCGCCTTCAAGCCGGGGATCCCTCTTCTAGCGGGGAGGGAAGAGGAAAAGAGGAAGTGCCAGAAAAGCGATCCCCCAACGCCCCCGGCTACTGTGAGTGCCTTTTATTTTTAAGGACTGCCCGAACATAATCTGCCATCTGGTTCCATTTGTCAACCGATTCGAGCATCACCACGACTATACTATCCGAAGTGAGGTCTCCCTGTAGAGGCCCCTTCGCAGCCTGACCCATTTTGTGCACGCAAAAAATTTGTGGCAGGCATTGTCTTCCTCTCCTTGGCAAAACCGACAATCGGAGGACCGTGACTTACCAATCTTGTACAGGTAGGACTGAAAGCACTCATGCCCGCTCAAAAGCTGGGTCAGATAGAAGTCAGTCTCACCATGCCTTCGATTTAGCCACGGTTCCACATCCGGTATGAGGCGCACAGTCCACCTTCCCTTCGTGCAATTGACCCAAGACTGCTGCCAATCGTTGAATGTGCGCTGTCTCTCCTCGCGGACAACCATCCTCGTTTCGGCGCAGGTAAATAGTGCGGCGCTCTCTAGCAAGGAGGGCGACAGGTATCACGCCTGCAGTGACTCACTGCCGAATCAGAGACTGTCGAATACGAAGATGAAATCCTCAGTGCTCCTCTTCTCAGTACCTGTTCCAAACGTTGCATACCTCGGCTCCGTACAGTAGCACTGACCCTACAGCACTCATCAAGAAGCGTCTTCTTGGTGGGCTGGGTCCCCCTACGTTGGCCATAAGTCGACTCAGAGCCGATACTTCCGAAGCAGCCTTCTCAGCCGTTGCCCTGATTTGCTCAGAGAAACTCATCTTCGAGTCGATTATTAGCACCAGGTACTTCACCGACGGCGTCGATTCGACTCGTAAGTCTCCAATACTGATCATCTTTACTCTAGGGATTCTCTTTTTTGTCAAGATGACTACTTCGGTTTTCTCCAGTGGTAAACTGAACCCGCGAGCAGCCATCCAGTCCCTCATTCGACGCATTAGCATACCAGCGACCAGAGCCGCAACTCCATCCGCATAGCCTATCAAGCGCGACTCATCTGGCATCTCCGGTCTTAGTAGCCCGTCGTAAGGCACATTCCACAGGTCCGGACAAAGGATAGATCCCTGGGCAACACCCGATGTAATTTCCATCCTTCGTTGGCCCTGTGTCGTGTCATAGAGCAGGCTTGGGTCCTTTAGGTAGTTCCTCAAAAACCGCATTAGATATTCTGGAACTTGAAAAAAGGCTTTTCCAGTGTATCCAGAATATCCATCCATCTAGCGGAGTTGAAGGCGTTCCTTACATCGAGTGTCACCGTCGCTTGGTGTGACTATATGCCTCTGCCTTCCGGACCGCGCTCACCACCTCTGTAATCGCATCAATGGTAGAACGCCCTGCTCGAAAGCCGTACTGACGAGGAGATAGGTCCCCAGCAGCACGTATCGCGTCCCCTTGATGAGTTTCTCTAGCACTTTCCCAGCCGTGTCTAGCATGCATAGCGGGCGGTATGCAGACGGCGATTCGGAATTTCCCTTCCCCTTACTCGAGTCTCACAACCTTCCATCGTACCGGAAAAAAACCCATCCCGTAGGCAAGCGTTGAATGTGCTGAGCAGCAAGTCAGGACAATTGTGATAGACAAGCTGCAAGACCTCAGCTGGAACACCATCTGGGTGGGGAAGAGTGCCCGCACTATCTCGTCCATATTTTCCGCATCATATATACAAGGTTTCCGTAGGGCACCAAGTTTCCGCATAACTAGCTTGTAGCCAAGGCCCCACGGATCCTTGTTCACATTGTCCACTAGATCTTGCCAGCAACTAGGTATTTCCTGGGGGCTTGCCGTGCCGGGGTTAGACGGGGATTGAAGCATTGCAAGCAGTCGTGATGATGCTCATAGTTGAGTTCACCACGTCTTGAGCTGCCAGTTCTTCCGTCCCCTCCGGATCTCCCCGCAGCGGTGCACCTGCTGTGAGAACCTCGACGAACCGCTCGGCGTCCATCCTTCCGATGCTCCATCCAATTGTAGAAAGCCGAGAGCACGGACGCCGGGAGATAACATCGGTTATCTCAAGCAGAATGCACTGATGATCACTAGCTGAGTAGTCCTCTAATACTTTCCAATTTTGTATCCTCCGTACTAAGGACTCCAAGGCGAACGTCACGTCCGGTATGGTTCCTTCACAGCCAATACGGCGGAAAGTCGGCATATTTCCGATGTTTAGTACGTCGAGTGCCATCCTGGCCGCCATTTTTTCCTTTTCCCCGCGGATCTGTTTGAGGCATGCCCCATTCGATTGCTTTCGCGTTGAAGACTCCCCCAACGAGCAGGTTCCCGTCTACGTTCGAGACAGCGCCCTCCAAAGGTACACACTAAAGAAGATGGTCCCTGAGCACCGAACCCACACAAAACCATCCCCACGTCCACAGCTCTCCGCCTGGAAATCACTATTTCGAACCCAGATGGCGGCAGTACCAGTTTCATCAGGATACCATGATGCTGAACTTTTATCATGGTGTTGCTCACTCAGCGACAAAAAGCAGATTTTGAGCGGTTGAACTGCGGTGTAGGTTTAGCTGCATAATGCATGTCATCGAAGTTCTGATTTTGCCTTGGCTAGGGCTTCCTGGAAAACCCGGCATTTTCCTGATCCCAAGACGTGTCCGAAATCAGGTCTTGGATCCGCATCCTTGCAAAGAATACAGTGTGCCTCCTTGGTAAACTCTTTTCTTTTATGTCGCATTTCACCGCATTTGTAACATAGAGAACTCCTATCGGGTCCTTTGCATACTTGTGCGGTGTGACTACATCCAAGACATTTGAAACATTGAAGAGGCGTTGCTATTCGCCGTATCCTACAGACAACCCACCCTATTCGTACTTTGCCCTTGTTCAGAAATTGTTCGGCGTCCTTTTCGGTCAAGTCAATTGTGGCCATGGGTTGTCCCCTATGGTTTTCTGGTGTCAGCCTCGCCTTGATCACGCTAGGGAACTCCCTTTTGATGGCCTCTTCTACCTCGGCCAGATCTGTGACGCAGTCAATGTCTCTTATTTCGATAGTTGCCATCGGCTCAAGCGAGGCTATAGTTGCGCTTTTGCCGAGAACTTTCTTTACTGCTTTGCACAATGCTTGCCTATTCTAGGCCTCTGCTCCAAATTCGACCAGTATGTGGCCCGACCGCGTTGGTCGTACTGCTTTAATGGCTGTGTAAGTGTCTTCGGGCCTTACGTTTCCCCTGATGTCCCGCATCATCTCAGCGTAGGATCGACCATCTTGGGGTTTTACGAGCAGTGCCTGCTGCCCGGGTCTTCGTCGGGGCGTCCATGCGAACTTTACTTTCTGGAATTTTTTGAAGGAGTTTCTTAGCGGCTTCCTTCGCTCCATTTGTAAGCACTGTCTGGAACCCCTGAACTGGTGTTCCGCGCCCATCAAGTGCCTCTTCCTTCCTTCTTTTATCCCGATCTCCTTCGATTGGGCTGGACGCCATTCTTTTATTAATTTTTAATTGTGGAGCTGTCTGCACGTGCCCTCTAGATTTCGCCCCCATCGCTTCTTTAGCTTTTTGCTCTTCTTCGGTCTTCTGGTCCTCTTCGGCCTTGAACCAGCTCTTCCGATAATGCCCTATGCGGTCTATGAGCTCCTTTAGTTCAAGGAGCCCAATCCTTACTGCTTTGGTGATTTTTGGCGAGTCGCATACAGATTGTATTCTTTTTAGAACAACTTCCGCTTTTCGGAATAGCCTTTCTTCGCGGCAATTGTACTTTGCGGCCATCGTCCTTGGGAGAGGTTATCGGCTTCTGTTTCCAAAAACAGTACTTCCGCCATCTTTTCAGCGTTGGCGATGAAATCACACATCGTCGCTTTATTTGCCTGGTCACTCGTTTCTTTTCCTGTCGTAATCTCCTCGTTGACTTCAGGATGGTTCTTTACTAATTCGGGATTTACGACCCTTGCTTCAATCGCTTCGGTAGCGATCGCAGCAGTGACCATCGAATTCTCGAATTTCTTTATATTTTCCTCCACCGCTCGAACATCTGGCGCGTTCTGCAGAGGTCCCATGGTTACCTTCGCAGAGCAGGGAGGCCATGCGAGGGTTGGGGACAAGTGCTCAGAGCCAGAGCAGCGCTAATCGGGAGTCCGTCTCAACCGAACCTACACCACCAACCCAATGGTGCGAACTTCGAACGTACTCCGACGCCTGCCAAGGTTTTACCGGAACGGAGACGATATGATAGTTGTATTGGAGCCATTCACACACGAGTGTCACCTCGGCGCTATCGTGCAAAGCAACTAGGTCCAAACCATCATATCCGCCAGCCCAAAGCATGAATTCCAGTTCGTTGTCCAACGCGTAGTCCAGATCCAGTCCGGGTCGTTACCTGGCATCCCAGGAGGGAGCCTTGGGGCGGCGCTCCCCAAACAATGCTAGCCTCCAAGAGTGCTCTTGTCGACCGGCATTCCCCCTGCGGGAATTTCCTGGGGTACGTGGAGGCGGAAGTCCCCAAAGAATGCTACCCTCCAAGAGTATTCCTGTCAGCCAGCATTCCCCCTGCGGGGAGGAGTCCGGGCTTATTCTCATCTCTTACGCCCAGGACGTCGGAGGTGAATATATTGAAAGAAATGGGCCTAATATAGACCAATGTGGGACCCCGGAGTCAATACAAAATGGGTCTGACCTAGCTCCACCAGCCACCGCAAAGGCAGTTCGTCCCCTCACGAAGCTGTCTATAATTTTTACAATATGGCCCACTAATCGCATGCAAAATTATTGTAACAAATTTACTAGTTGCAATTTTTAATATTTTCCTTCAAATGGTAAAAATTTACAACACTTACAATTTCTGTTAATTTTCTTAACGTTGTGGGCTCCGTTGATGGTCAAGCTGCAGCTCATAAAATTCCACGCCTTCCGATATCTTCACTTCCACTTCTGCACAATTTACACGCTTGCGACGGAACCCTGACGCTGTTCGCTACCCAATTCGACTTCTTAGTTGTAGCTCCCACGCTGTTCGTTCACTTTAATTTTGGTACTCGTGACTATTGATTACTGGTGGTGGTGGCTATTGATTACACTGGTGATTACGCCAATTCGCAGAACTATCGTCCTCCTCGTCGTCGAAAGAATCTGCAAAAGAGACCGCTTCGACCGTCGTTGGCTCTTTTATTAACTTTGTCGCAACGGCTATTTTTCTTGAGGTGAAAAACCCAAGTTCAAGGTCACAACAACCACCACTCAACCTTACAGCGTTTTCCTTGGATTCGAACCCAGTTTTTTGAGTGGCCATCTTCCTTTCGCGCAGATCATATGCATTATCGATGACAGCAATATCGACTTGTTTTGGTTGTAATGGCATTCGTTATTTTGATAATTTGTGAAGTGTTCACTTGCTGTGCGCGATTCGGATTCATATTGTAATTACTTGTATTCCGTTTTACATCGTCGGGGGGGAACATTTAAGGCCCGGACGAACTGGTAACTTGAGATTTAGTCATAATATTTTTTTTTATATTCAGGAAAATAAAATACCTTTATTGGTTTTTAGGTTACTTAAATTAAAGAAAGTTTTGTTGAAAGTCTGTTTCGTCGTCGTTTGTTTATTATGGTATTTATTGTTGTTCACGGTTCGGTTACTGTTGTTGCATTAGACAGAATTCATGGGTTTTCATTCAACATTTCCACCTCCATCATTTATACTCATTTCTTGTCGATTGCCTGATTTGATGCTATGACAGTTGGGATTTGATAAATACCGCCCCTATTAAGTCCGCTATTACTGCTTATTCATAGGTCCGCCTCCACCACCACCGCCGTGACCATCTGAATGACCTTGTCGTACAGGCCATTGACATTGTTGATGCGATGGATAATTAGTTGGTCGTTGAATTGGCCCAGAATATCTTTGTGCACCCCGCTTCCCTAACTCCGAAAGTTTCTGCCAATCCTTGTCATGGGAGCGGAGTTGAACTTTGGTGGCGAAGAATATATATAGCTGCTTCCTTTTAACTTTATCCCTTACTTTACTTATCACTAATAATTACATGGTTTAAACTAATATTAATTCTTCTTGATCAATTAATCCTTCTTACCAGTCCTTCAGCGCGTGGAGTGGTTCCTTGACAATATTCCGATTAAAATGTTGGAGTGCAAGTAATCCTTCCTTTCCAGGAGTGGCTCCGGGTTATTTTTTTGTTTTATATTATATTTTGTAACACACTCTTTTGCTTTTACAAACCTCTATAATTCGTGTATGCGAACTAATTGTAGTGTGTCTTAACGCTAGAGAAAAGAACCCGCCTCATGACACCGCAGACGCTAGCCTGTTAGGGCATACACGTGTTTCTAAGTCAGGTAGTTTCCAGTGAGTACCAATACTTGGCTCACTGAGGTAGTATGACACCGCTGTAGTCCTTTACGGACTTACAATCCAATTATCCACAAAAAAATAACAGCTGGATTGATATATAAATAACATGATATACAGGGAATTTGGCGAAATAATTTGAATATTCAGCAACAACGATGCCGATTTGCAACTTCAATTATTTTTAGTGAAGTTTTGTCATTTAATTTAAATATTTGCGTTCTAGCCTGAATTTATTCTGTGATCTAATTAACACTTATCATCATCTCAAATATAAAAAAAAGAAAAATAAAAGCTCATACTTCAAAATCAACTAATACCATAACATTTTTTCCTCTTTAATTTTGTTTTCTGCGTTGTAATTTTGATTTTGAACTATTCTTTTTCTTTGCCATTCATACATACTACTCTTATTTTGCGTTTTTGTGTTTGGATTTTGGTTGTTAGTCCTGAATTTTCATACAGGCCCGGATTAGGTCCATTGTCAGAGGACACGTCTAATGCACAACCGACACCTGGTTCGGGAGGACCACCGAATCGACCGTTGCCACCGACTCCAGATGATGATGATCAAGCTGGCGATCGAACGTTAATCATGAAGAGGGTAAGTATTGCCTACCCAATTGTTTTTACCATACATTGCAATATCCATTTAGTGCTACACTTAAAATCAGAAAAAAATTTAGGGTTTTCATTGCAAATTGGTGATTTTTAATTGAAATGGACATTGAAGTTCAATTTATCATGAATATTTTAGAGTATATAAATATTCGTTTCATTCTTAATATTAATTATGTTTAAAAAAAAAGTTATATCATCGTTTTTTATTTACACAATTTCTGTGTTTCCTCAAATACAAATTTCAATCTATGAATTTACCGAACAATAAAATCTCGAAAAACGAATTTTGAATCAATCATGTCTGATACGAATATTTATTGTGGGAGCAAATAAAATAAAATTTCAATATTGCAGCATATTTAATTGTAAAAACAAATTTACAAGTGGTTGTGGTTCTGTAGTTAAAAGAAATTGATAATTTTCAAATTTAATTTTCTCTTATTTAGTTTGTTTTAATTTATTTTCTTATTAGTTATCATTGCTCCATTCTTGCTCATTGATTTCCTTTGAACTTTATTTGCCACTCCTTACCAAAACATCCAAACATTAAAGAATCCTCTGGATTCCTGCAAATTACCAATCGATTCCTCTCAATTGAAATTCACTTATTCAACTCACTTCCTGATCACGATCATTCTCCTTACCAATCACCACAATAAGAAAACAAAAATAGACAAACATTGAAGTACATATGAATATATTTTTCACATGCACACATCAAAGCATTGCATTTTTAATAACAGATCGAAATATATAAATATGAATGATAGATGTTTCATAGAATAGAATTCGAAGAAATTATAAAATAAAATAAATCAAACATAACAAATTCCATCAAAACTAAAAAATTTTGTGCAGAAATTCGAGACGCAATCGTCAATAGCTTCAACATCTTCGACTGCTTCCGAAAATGAAAATGAAGAAACGGTTCTTTTGCGTGATTGGGACTTTGAAAAGTTCTTTCCGAATCGTACTTCTTTAGATCGATCCAAAAGCAGTACTCTGGTATCGAATAGTTATTTGGATCGAAATAGTCGTATTAATAGTTCTGTGCCAAAAGGCAGTAATGCTGCCAGTTCGAGCGCTCAACAACAAAGGAAAATCTCGGCGCCAGCATCGTCGTTCTCAGCCATTAGTGATAAAAGACGAGCTGAGGAGTATAACAATAAAATAAAATTAGAAGAAAGGGTTAAAAGCGAAATTTTAGCTGCAAACGCCAGATCGAATTTATTTAACATACAAAAAAGTAGTTCGTCGTCTTCCGCAAATAATAGTAGTAGCAGTAATCATAATGAAAATAATCATAAAAGACAGGATAGCGATTCGAAACTTCCACTTAATTTCGTTCGTGGTTTCCGACGTGAAAAGTCTGATTTCTTCCCAATGACCAAGCGTCACTCTGCAGTGCTGAGTGAACGTATCAGTCCTGCTAACATAACCGCTCAGCTACGTTCTAGCGCAATATTTCAACGCAATCGTAATAAAGGTGAACCAGTATTGACAGATTTTGTAGCAAAACCTGGTGAACAGCAACAAGCACAACCACAAACCAAAAATCAAACAAAGCAATCGCCTCCGTCACAACAGCAAAAACAACAACAAAACCTTTCATCCACTTCGTCTTCATCGCCTTCTAATTCGTTGATATCAGGACATTTGGATTTCCTTAGACCCAGACCAAGACGTGAAAAAACGGAATCGGTGATATTTGTTCGGAATTCAGCGGCTCGTGAACAAATGTTGTTAGCACAACAACAGGTAAAGATATTAATGCAGAGATATGGCAACATTCTTTCTCCTTTTGAATATATATTTGCAAGCTGTATAAGGTTTCAAACATTTATCCTTTCTTATTAGTCATAAAGAGACAAATACAGATCATTATAAGCAAATCCAATTCTATCGGCTAGATTTTCTTCTTAGCATAAAATTATTGTTGCTCGATAACTAATTTGTAAATTATTTCGTTGAATTAGCTTAGTTTATACGCACGTAGGCAGTAAAGTATGGCGAAAAATGTTATAAAGTTTAATTTTAATATCTACTCAAGTTTTAAAAATGCTGAATATGGAAAATATTCACAAAATTGTATTTATATTGAAGAAATTATTAAAAACTTTCTCTTGGTTTTAGAAGTTACCAGAGCCAATAGTAAACATATCAAATGTAATGAAAAAACTAAAGTTCATTATTTTACTAGTCTTATAGTAAATGTTTAAGAGATTCAAAGAAAAGAAACTCGAGAAAAAAGATGAATTTCTCTTGATATGGTGCTTATGTAGATAGTAAATAGAATAAGAAAATCTACCGAGAGCAATTCAAATCAATGGGATGAAAGGCAAACAATATTTAATATGCTCCCTCATTTCTCCAAGGAAAGATAATGTCGAATTGGGACGATTCCAGTTATCACTGAAATTTGAAAGGATCGATAATTTTTTTTAATTCTGTTAAACGTGTTGATTTTTTAAGCAAACATTATATATTACGACACTCTGAAAATTGTATTTGATCTTTAAATTCTAAAAGATTTTAATTTGTGCTCGAAGTAAGTGTTAAATTTTTATATTGAATGTTAAAGCCTCATTGTTATTTAAATATGAAAAGTGTATCATTGATAATAATTAATCCAAGTACTGATTTCGATAATGTTTGACGAACAATTGTGTATTGTCTATTATTTTTTATTCAGCGTATAAAATCTTTTAAACATGCTCCCAAAATTAATCTTGTAATCTATGTTTTCTCTTTAGTATTTCCATTGTATGAATAGTTTGCTGGTTGTGACCAACATTTAGAATTAAATTCAAATATTTTTAGAAACGTTTTTAGTGGGTCCATAATGCAAGGAAAGGGGTTGCTGAAATTTCGTACTCAAAGTTATGATTGGTTTCGAATGAAGGGTTTTTGCAAGACCCTTTAAAAACATGGTTTGGGGCTTAAAGCAATATGTAGGAAAATGTGAATGTCGGATAAAAATAATGTAATCTTACTAAGATACAATTTTCTAAAAACCGATGTCCCAGTTAGTTTGGTCGGGCCAAGAGTTGAGTTGATTACAATAATAGTGGATATTTAAAGGTTGAGTAACGTCAGCCAGTCTAGAAAATCTTTTCGGTAGGCGCACTCTCTTGCGTATTAAGCGTTTTCCGCCAAAATTAGCTACCTACCACCAAAACTGGAAAGGCTGATGGAAGAATGACAGAACAGGTTTCATTACTATCAATTAGACTTAATCCCATCCAGTTCTTTTTAGAAACGAGTGCCGAATCACTGTTCTAAAGACCAAATTTCATAAATAATTGAAAGTTTCATCTATTTCGTATGCTGCTTTGACGAATACTGCATATTTAATTCCTTTATAATCCGTTCTGCCGCAGGTGGTCTTCGAGTTTGCGTTTGAACCGGATCTATCTCTTCGTCGTCGCTCTCTAGTGGCATATCTAATTCATTTGTGATGATACCTCTAGGTCAATAATAAAAGACCAACTCATGTGGACACATTTTAGTAGTAGCGTTTTCCAGCGTATTGATTGTTTACTGAACCGTTAGCAGTTGCTCATTCCAATTACGTCCCCCACTTGAGGTCATTGCCGTCAGCTGATGGAAAACTGTTTTGTTGACCCACTTTGCTTGACCAATTGCCCGTGGGGTACGCACCGCTGTTGCTTTAATATATCGAATTCAGTTATTCGAGCAAACCGTTTCGAAGGTTGCAGAAGTAAATGCCATCCCTCTATCGGTGACCACATTTACAGGTAGCCCAAAACATGATGCCTGATGTAGTTGACGTATTCTTCACTGGCCGTAAAACCAGATATTAGTGAACGCATCGACTATCACTAAAATGTGTGTGATGAACCAGATGTATAGCATGGAACGGTATAGGCACTCGAGGCATATGATGGAGCGCACCTTCTAGTTATCCACCGGGCTTCTTCCGATAGCAGCGTTATGTATGCAGACAAATATTCTTTTAAATAGTTCCTCAACAGAGAGAATCAAAACTGCTTCCGATATAACTCTAACGTTCTATCAAAAGATAAACGTCCAACATCGTCGTGGTATCTCTACGCAATTCGCCAACGTACTCCACTTGGTACAACCCATCTTTCGCCTTCTGTCGTCTTTCAATATACTCGTCCTTGTCGTAAAAGTAATCAATTAGTAATCAGTTTTCAACTGTTTCGCCTCCATCGATGTGCCGTTTGATCCCAAAATCGTAATAATATTCTGCAGTTTAGGGTCTTGTCTATGCATCGTCAGTAACCAGTCACTTTCGGCTATCTTGGATCTGGAGATCGCTATCAGCTACCAATTGGGCTTCTGCGGCTGAATGGAATAGCTGTCGGCTCAAAGCATTGGCATGTAGTGTTTTCTTTTCTGTTCAATGGACTAATTCAAAATCATATTCGCATTCAATGTACGGGTCACAAAACTTTAATTTGCCCTCGTTGCTTCAAAATTCCAGCAATTCTCACTGATCTGACATCAGTAGCCTTCACGTTCCGCCTTAACATCTTACAACCCAAATATAGGCTTCTGTCAGCTTCCGCTTCAAAAATTGAAATAGAGCATTGTTGTTCGTCTTTCCATTCAAATAAATACTTTGTCCATCCGCAACAGTTGAGACAATGGCTTAGCGATGGAGTCATAATTTGGAACGAACCTCCCGAAGTAGCCCGTCAGACCTACGAACTGTCGCACTTCGTGTGCATTGGTGGGATCTACTTTCGCTTCTCCTGGTGAAATGGCTTCCTGACTTATCTTGTGATCCAAGAATAATATTTTCCGTGCCAGAAATTCATATGTGCCACCTCGAAACTGGAATCCACATCCTTGAGAACCATCGCAATCGACCTAGGCCTTCCTCGATTGTATTACTGGGAATTACGATATCGTTCATATACGTCAAGACTTCAAAAGGTAGCATTTTAACAGGTATTCGAATACAGCGGGGTCATTTGACAACCCAAATGGCGTTTTTCAATATTCGTAATACCAATCGGTTGTACAGAATGCTGTATACTTCCGGGAACACTCCGCTTTTTGAACTTGATAATATCCTATCCGTACGTCAAATTTCGTCAATAAAACACTTTCCCTGAAGCATGGCAATATTCTCCTCAACAATAGGCATCTAAAACGGCTGTTTAATTGTTTGCGAATTCAAGTTGCGAAAGTTGACGCATACTCTTGAATCTCCATTGGCCTTGGATGCTACCACAATAGGTGATGATAATGATGAAACACTCTCCTGAATTATGTGTTTTTTATCATCTCCGTCTATGATCCGTCGCACTATTTCGCGTTGTCCAAGTGAAATGCGGTATGGTCGCAACGAGATAGGGGTTTTATCAGTCAACTAAATTGAAATTTCGTCAGTGTTACACGCTCCTAATTCCTCCATATTTTCCGCAAAAGTTCCTCGGAACTCGAAGTCTCCTTTTCATATCTACGTTCTCACAAAACTTTGAGTCGTCAACCTTCAATGGCTTCTACTTCCTCATCTCTATTTGTCGTTCTTGGAGGGTAATACAATTTTGCTCCCGGATGACACGAATGTTCGGTTGGTTTAAATAATCCTGACAAACCATTATCGCATAATCCAAAATTTCGTTATCTACTACCAACAAGGTGACATTAATAACAATATTGTCTAGAATCGTTGGGACGTCTAGCTGTTTGAAACTTAACGCTAAGCCACCAGCGAAACCTTTCAACACGTTAACTACCATTTTAGCCGGAACACCTTGTGCTACGTCTCGTTCCCTAATAAAGAACGAATCACTCCCCAAGTCGATAAACGCTGAATATTGTTTGTCGTTTATTTGTACTAATTTCGTTCACGGTCCTGCGCTGATTCGTCCACGTTTACGTTGTGACGAGGCATGATGTGTTTTACGACAGTAACTACATTGTGTTCTTTTATGCAGTTTTTCACAATCTCTCGAAAAATTGCCGTCTTCTCGACAATTATAGAAAGTTACAGTTGATTTTTCTGTTTTTCTCGTTTAGCAGTTCGTTACCGGCTCTGGTGCTAGAATTGCTGATTTCGGCTGAGATACCATTGCGAACGATCCCTTAGATCATATAACATTTCAATTCGTTGGCTTTGAATAGCTAAATGAAATCATTCGGCTCGCAACCCAAGGATCACATAATTAACGATAGCCGCCTCATTCACACCTCTATATTGGCCCAACTTGACGATTTCGTCGAGATACCTCAGCATTGATTCCGATTACAAACGTTTTCGCCCCATCAATTCCAAATGTACGTCGACTTATTTCTGACTAGCCTGAAACCTTTGAGGAATGATTCCTCCAAGTCCGTTCAGCGCTTAAAACCGGCGCTGAATTAAGCCGCCCCTGTATTAAGCCGCCCCTGTATTAAGCCGCCCCTGTCAGCTTGGCCGACACGCAAAACAGAAGCAATTTCTCATGGCATTCATATAACGTCCATAATTCACGAACTCGCAGTCCTATCATTAAGACCGGACAACACGTCGACCACTTCTCGAGGCGTCCAATCGATCGAAATTGATTTTCGTCGTTCCACTACGGGTGTTTTGGTTCCCGTGTCCGTTTTGGAGTCCCCAAAATCCCATAATCGTTGTGCGAGCTGTGCCTTTCTATCCTTTGTCGGCAAGCCCGCGTAGATTTTGCCCAGATTTCTCCTCGTCGCTCATGGCGTCCGATGTCTGCTAATCGTAAACAAGCACTTTTTTCTTTTGGCCACACGATGCTCGGTGAAATCCACTATCGCCGCTATGCACTATTGACCGCAATATACTCGTGCAAAATGGATGCCATAGATTGCTATTCCTTTGCTGATTCTGTTAAACGTTTTTCCTCTTCATTTCTCGCCACTCATCACAAGCCACAACATTTAAAAAATAGCATCCTGTATATTTATTTTTATCATATATATTTCTGTAGTCCGTGTGGTGTAGTGGTTAGGGCGCTCACCGCTTGCGCAACAGTTCCCATGTTCAAAGTTCGTTGGTGGTAACGAGTTTGTGCTTTTGGTAGTTCTGTCGGACTATCAGCCTGTGATGGATACTAAAAATACTGTAACGGTCATGAAATGAGCTTCCCTAACAAATCTCAACGCCAAATTTCGAATTGGACTAGTGCGCGATGATTATTATTATTATATACATTTCTGCTAAAATTTATCATCGCCATATCGTCAAGTTTTTCTCCGCAATTGAACCAACGTTCTTAACATTAGGACGTAAAAAGATTCTATGATATGTCGTCATAATGCTTGGAGAAAGAATTCTTTTTCATCCCTGCTTTGAACGATTTTATCGCCAAAATTCATCAACAATGGTACAGCCGTCCCAATTCTGAGAGCTCACTTTTCAGTTGATGACACTTAGCAGGATTTTGATGTCGGCTTCCACCGATTACCGCATTTTATCTTCATTTATTTCGTGACAACCAAGATCATCGAGAAATGAACTCCAGTCCTTCTCATTTGTCCATTCATATTCTTGGATCCATAAAGTTGTGAGAATATTCTCATGATCACTACATACATTTTAACCTAAATCAATTAAAATAAATTCAAAATAATATAAATTGGGTATATCTGTGCAGAAGAGATCTTGAAAAACCGTCCTTAACGGAAAACAAATTGCTAAACTAGTAGAGTGTAGTCCGCGTAGTGTAGTAGTTAGAGTGCTCGCTGCATAAGCCGAAGGTCCCTGGTTCAAACCCCGTTGCTGGCAACGAGGTTTTGTTTCGAGTGATTCTTCAGACGGACTATTAGCCCGTTCAGTTATGATATGTACTAGTTTAAAATCAGAACGTATCACAGCTGGGTGGAGGGACACACGGCCAAAGCGTAGTACTGGCCATATCACCTTCTCGAATCCCAATACATTCAATCTATAAAGTGAGATTCTCTAACTATCTCTTAAGTGAAGGCTCGAAAGCGGCGGTAGTGCTAAAAGAAAAAAAGAACAATAGAGTGCTACTACTTGAAAGGCATTGTAACCATCCTAGCGTTCAAAACAATTTCTCTGATCCGGGCAATTGTTAGTAGTAAGATTCAGAAAGTTTCTGGTCTAGCATATAAAGTCAGGCGTTTATCTTTCAGTACTATCTCCTTAACTGATTTTATGTTTTCCTCCGATAGGACGTCGCGTCGTTCGCTTTCAATTGATTCTCTTCCTAAACGATATTTTCACTCATTCTTTTACGTTGGAATGTGAAGGCGAAGCATGCCCGTACACAGCATCAAAACGTTGGTTGATTGTTGACAGTATGTTCTACTCTTTTGTTGAAACTTAAACATAACACGATGCTAAACTTACGCATTTTTAAATTTAAATCGACAATATGACTATTAGGCTATATCTTTGTTATAGAATGAAATAATGCAATAACTTTCGTTGTGGGTAGCTAGTGAATAGTTTGTTAATCTATTGGCATGAACGTTTTTATGGCTTTACGACATACTTCTAAATCAGAAAGATCAAAGAGTCTTCATCAACACAAAATAGATGCCATTTTGTTTCGGCTTCAATAATTTGGTAGGACGACCACTACCTTTGAAATGTTGATGTATATCTAAAGAAAATTGTAGTGATTAGATCAGTTTGCAACATATATCAACCATCAACACACACACAACATTCCAGATAATTCAAATGGCTTTACCTTACTTGATTATGATCCGATTTCTATGAAATTTTATTAACAATCGGCCTTATGTCTTTCTAATTGCAATTTATTGTTATATTTATATAAGTTGCACTTATAAACACAGATATACCAAAGCTAGTGGCATATTTACTTTGGCCATTTCAAGTCAAGAAAATTTACACATACAATCTAATATACATGCTAATAACGAAAAGTCCATTCTGCCAGTCCTCCGTAGCCGGGTATATCACCATAAAATGTCAAAAAGGTACAGGACTAAGGGTTATTTTGGTTAAAAGTATCAGTGGTGATAATTCAGGAATAGCATTCGGTAATGTTGCAGGTGAAGATCGGACTGAAAAATGCATCTGGTCCTTCCATAAACTTTGCTGATTCGATTGAAAGGCGTGGTACCCATCTGATACACACTTTACGGAACAGCAGGTCATTCGTAATGATCGCTTGAGAGCTCCCATAAGTTATTTTGAATTGTTCTGCAATTTATTATATTCTCACCTGTCAATTGTTTTAAAGAGTGTCTCGCACCGCACGAATGTCTGTAATGCTTGTCCTAGGACGGCAATCATGTTGATGGTTTTCTATTCATTCTCGTCCTTCCTTGAACTCTTTATGCCAGGCAAACACACGTATCCTTACAATATTTGGTCACCGAACTATGTACTCAATCTCAAAAAACTTTTGTAACTATGGATTGCGCATTGGAGGGGTGCACCTGTTGCACCGACATTGTGAAAGTTTCAGTGTTGGAAGTGTGACACGGCTGGCTATTCTCGCTCCTAATGGCCCCACCCAAACGCGGGCCTACTAACCATAGTATACTCAACTAGTAACCACACTCCATCAACCCTCCGGAAAAATCCGAACACAAGCCGAACAGCGAGCCATAAATCTTCGGTAGCAGGTAGGTGGTAAACGCTGATGCGAGGAATGGCGCGAATATAAACATATGCTTCGATGAGAGATTTCAGGGCTACCAGAGCTAAAAAAATCAATAACTTTGCAGAAAAACAAATTCATTCCATGCAATCTTTTAGTTTTTTATTAGAATCTGGCAGCACTCCTATGTTCTGAAATGCGTAAAAGAACACGTGCGTCGGAAATTTTATTTGCATTTTGCTTTGTTTCTTGAGCGCGCCAAATATGGGATCAGCTGTAATGCCCCGGATCAGCTGTAATGCCCCTGGGAAAATTCAAAAAGTGTGCAACACAGGGTAAATGAAAGGTGTGGGTACTAGTTGAGTATACTATGCTACTAACTATAGATGGTCAGGAACAAAAATCCCGTTTATATTTGATACACTCTCGTATTTACTGTATTTATTGATCAAATCAAATGAAATGAAAACCTTTGCCAAAGAATTAGCAGCTAACTGCTGCTTGCCTCCGTCTCGAGCGATGACTTGATGCTCTTGAAGAATCCTGATACGGATATTTAATGCGATGGGTGCAAAACATGGACCCTAACCCAAGCATCCGCAAACATATTGATCGCCTTCGAGAGACGGGTCCTGTGGCGAATAAACGGAGCGAAGCTAGACGGGGACCAATGGCAAATTCAATACAACCAGGAGCTGTATGAAATGTTGGATGAGCCGGCGGTCTCAACGGTTGTAAGACTGCGGAAGCTTCAATGGGCTGGACACGTGAATCGTATGGACGAACAAGTTATACCCAAAAAGGTATTCGTTGGGAGGACTGAAGGGCAGAGACCAGTGAGGAAACCCAAGGAAACGCTGGTCTGACTCGGTCGACGAAGACACTTTAACGCTGCTCGCATTTCAAAATTTGAGCACGCGGTCTATGGACCGAGACAGTTGGAGGCGCTATTTGGAGGAAGCGAAGGGCGGAGAGGGACTACAAAGAAGAAGAAGAATGCAGAAGATTTGTAAAGAAAAACATTTAATAAAACAGGGAACGGTATTTTGTTGTTGCACTATAGCCCCTTACGGGGCTTCGCTTAGAGATAGTTAAGAGTATCTCATTATCATGATCGAATGTGTTCGGCACTCCACAAGGTGATATAGTCAGTATCACGTTTTGGCCGTGTGTCCGCCCACCCAGCTGCGATACGTTCTGATTTTAATACCAGCACGTATCATAACTGAATGGGCTCATAGTCCATCCGAAGAATTACTCGAACTAAGTCTCGTTGCCGTCAACGAAAATCGAACCAGGGACCTTCGGCTTACAGAATGAGTGTTCTAACCATTTCACCACGCGGACTACTCAGAGGACGGTACACCACCTTTCAATCATTGGATCATTGAATTCTTTTTTCCATGGGCCAAAAATATGTCCCACTTAATGTCTATGGTGAAGGTTTCGGGGAAAGACATTAGAGTGTTTACTACTGCCAATCGTCACAAGAGAAGTGTTTTGTTCAATGATTAGGTTCGTAGAATTTCACATTTTAGAGTATGTTCAAAAGTAAAGTGTGTGCAAAATGACCGATTCTAGGATGTCTTGTTTCGTTTTCTAGACATTATTTTGTGACGTTATATTCCAATTTAAGGCTGGATCAGAAGGCAAATCGCGCCAGATGATAAAGCATGCAAGAATTGGACAAATAATTGCTATATGAAAGGTTCGATGTAGCTCGGAAAGGGATCTTTGGAACAAGTAAAGGAAAGAGTTCGTTAAAGACCTTATTTGCTTTAGGAACACTGGGCTTCACTGTGTATAGATTTGAATGCCTGGGTTCGTAACAAAAGAGTAATTGGCATTTGCATGAAGGGTGGACTTTAACCACATATGCAGAACATCTTATCTTTTGTCAGAATTTCGTATCTTTCGTATGTTTTGTCATATGCAGAATTTCGTATCTTTTATTTATGTCGGAAATGGCGCTTTCGTGAGAATTTAATGTAATCGAAACGAACTCCTAAGTATCCTTGGTGATATCAACCTTCGTGTATCAATTGGGCGAATGTGAGAATAAATCAACGAAAAGGGGATTCGCCTATTCCCAGCTTGCCTTGGTCAACTTAGGTTCCTGAACAGGACAATATTATGCTCAAAAGATCAAAATTCTATTAATTCAAATTTGGTATGGTTATCGCCTAATTTGCCTCATTGCCATTCGCTGGTGGATAGACATGAATATTTCATGTAATTGTCTTCAATGTATAGGTTTAAGAATTAGACGTAACTTCTGATTACGTTCAAAGCATTAATTCAACAAACAATAATATATATAATTCATAAAACAACAAAAATCGTCGTTTTAAACATTTCATTCATTTCATATGATACGGAAAAATTTTAAAATGAAATCAAATTTGTTAAATTAACGGAAAATTTTTAAAATGAAATCAAATTTGTTAAATTAATATAGTTTTCGATTTGATTCTACTGAAAAGAATTCATAGAAATAGTAACACAGAAATAGAAATATTTATCAACTCAAAATAAATTGTTTAAAATCAAACTTAAAAAAATTTAAAAGGCTTATTTTTGATAGGAAAAAAAGTTGTAAGTGCGCTTCTAAAGAAGCAATTTTTAGCTGAATAACATAAATCATAAAAAAAACTATTTTAAAATTAATAATTAGCTATGTCAATGAAAATTGTTAAAGCTCGGATTTTTGCGCAAGATTTTGTATGTACGAGTACATACCTAGATAAAAATTAATTTCACTTTGATTAAATAGTAATTTAAATGTTATTCAAAAGTATTTCCTGGTCCTTCGATGTTTTTCACACAAACCAAGCACTCAACGCTTTGATTCTTAAACTACTTTAACTATTTGCTTGGCAAAGTAGAATTTTTTTTTTATTATCAATGTCAATGTTAAATGGTTAATGGGTATTGATTATGCATTATTTACTAACAATGTTTCAGCATTAAAATTTATAATAACGTATACAGCATCCTAAATAGATAGATCGCTTCTATGCATCATCATGCGAAACGTATTCTACTCATTATTTTATAAGATGTATGCTTAAAAAAAATGCAAACTTTATTAGCTGGATATAATCTGAAACGTAAAATAATTAAAATAAAACTATTGGATTTGTGTTATAATGATCTAGGCTTAAAAGAGGAGAATTAATGAATGATACCACATTTTTTTAAAATGAACATATGAACGAAACTTACATAATGTCCTTAAATATTAATTTGTTGAAGAGAAGTTATCAATTATTAAAAAGCATATTTGTGTACTATTGTTAATCATAATTGTATACGCATGTTGTCTCAGCATTTAGGCTTTTATATCATCATTAATAATATATCATCTTACTATATATATAAATAATACTGCGTACATGTATCTTTGTCATGGTAACATAATGCGATTGTTTGTATATTTCACATTGACATTTCTTATTATGCACACACATATACTCGTATACAAAGAATCACCAATTCGTATAAGGTTATGTTCACTTTTAGTGTTTGATTTATGTCTTCTTAAAATATTTTGTTTGTTTTCAGTTTTCACTTCTTCATTTGAATTGTTATTTGAAACTTGATTCTGACGAAGACAAGTTGAATGTGGGAAATCTATATTAAGTTAAATGAATGAAAGTCAATTGAATTGAATTACTTTTACTATCCCAATCACATTCAGCTTATCTATTTTTGATATTTTGGTGCTATTAAGAGTTTTCGTATAATTTGATTGTGGTATTTTCTTACTTGGTCGTTTTTCTATTTGAATGTTTTCTGTAAATAAATTAGTTGAGTTGAGTTTATCTAATTTTAAAAATTAGTATTTTTTCCGGTCCTTTATATCAAATTAAGATCTGAAATAATTCCTTTTAAATTTTCCTTTTGTTGTGATCCTTTTCAAGTATCAAAGGATTGAATTATTTCCTAAGTATCCTTTTAGTTTGTTTGAGAGTACCCTTTGAGTTTTGGTTACTGAAGTTTTTCTATTCTAACCTTCTGAATGATAAAAAATGACAATATTCATCAGATTCGAATGTTTAGAAAATAAATTGCTAAGCAAAACTGTTATTCTTAAGAAAAACTTGATTTTATATTTCATAATATTCAGCCTGTGCTGTGTCTGATTGATCTTATTACTATCGCCAATCTGGTACCCAAACTGAGAAACAATTCACTTAAAATGTTTATCCTTACTGAAGAAAAGAGAAAGTCTGATATCATTATTGACCTGAAGAGCAACTTTTGGGTTAAAAAGAATAAAAAATCACTGACGGATTTAATTATTTCTGGGCTGGCACTGGTGACGCCATATGTTGTAATGATTTTGAGTGTTTAAGGGTGGTGATGGTCTGGCACAAGTGTCAGCGAACTATAAAGAAGACCGAGCTCAGCTGACTAACTTCGCATGACGATCGCGTACGCGTGCTTGTCGACTAGCTATTTGCGGGATCATGAGGCGGGCTCTTGTCGCGCCATGAAGCTGCATTACAAAATATTTATCATGCGTACTCTACTCTACAAGACATTCCGATCAATTTTTATTATCTTTAGAAATGTTCTACAGTAATTCGAAAATTATTTTGTCTCGTTAAAGTTAGTGGGCACGGAGGGTTGAGATGAACGCAAACATTGTACAAAAAGCAAGCGTTACCTTCTGTGAAGAAAGTCGTTGCGTTACAAGGGAAATGTCAAACCTAAAGATGTTAAAGTGGCACTCATCTCTGTCTAAACAATGGAAACTTGACGGGTGTAGTTGACTTTAACCTAGTAAAACATGACTCGGTCGACGGAGTGACCACCTTCTCTCTTCAGGAGTAGCTACTCCTGATCACCACGTGGCTGCTCGACGGCTTATGTTTATTAGAGGGCGATCTTGTTCCCTAGTGTATGGCTGCTTGTAGAAATCTGCCTTCAGCATCCATTGAGTCTTCCGCTTGTTTTAATTTCCTGTATTGAATGCTAGTCTGAGAATTCAACGCTCCTTCAATCGCTCCAAATTGCCCATACATTGCAATTTACATATAGTTTGCGATCAAAGTTGTGTCGTTATAAACACCACTCAATTCATACTTGAAACGAAGTCTGTAGTGTTTTTCGCACTTGACTGGGCTCAATAATCTTCATTCTGATGTCTTTGATCTGATACTTTTTTGGCAAAATTTCATGATTTCATGATTATATTCCTTGAAAGCACAAACAAAATCTATATGAACTTCATCGGGCTATCGTGTGTAGTTCGTATTATATGAGTGCTTTAGCTGATTTTAGCGCTCCGAAATACCCTATCAAAATGACCCCGGATATTTTTTGGTCTGGGTCACAGTCTGCGCTCGAAAATGAACGAGTAGCGGAAATACTGGTGAAAGCTTCTTCTTTTTTGTAGCCCTACAGCCCCTCTCGGGCCTTCGCTTTCTGCAAAAAGCGCCTCCAACTGTCTCAGTCCATCAACCGCGTCATCCAATTTCAAAATCCGAGCAGCGATGAGCTTTCTTCGTCAACTGAGTCAGACCAGTGTTTCCTCGGGCTTCAGTTCTAATTTCGGGATTCGTCTCTCAAAAGCGTTCAATATGTTTGCGGATACTTGGGTTAGGGCCCGTGTTTCACACCCATAGCATATCACATGCCTTAAAACAAAGTTTTATACCTTATGCTTTGTTTACCTGTGAATGCGAGCTGTTTTTTTCGGCGTATTTCGTCTCTGTCATTACCAGTTCTCGTTATTTTGGCGACTAAATACACAAATTCGCCTATATTTTCGATATTTTATTCGCCAAGTGTACTTTGGATATTTGAGATTTTTTCTCGACTTCGTCATGAATTTTGTTTTATTCACACATGATTTGTAACCCCACTAGTTTTGCTTCGCTTTCCAGTTTCAGGAAAAATTCTTTGGTAGTGGTTAATGGCCGTGACGAAAAGTTGATATCATCCGCATTGGCTATAACGGCTTAATATGTATAATAATGTATCTCTTGTATCTACAGTTAGCTTTTGTATGACGTATTCTAGAGCCAAATTAACTAGCAATGGGGTGAGCCCATCTCCCTGCTTTAGTCCGATATTTGTGTCAAAGGCATCGGTGAATTGGTTATTGATGCGAATCTGGGAGGCTGCAGACCTCATTGTAATCTTGGAAAAAAGGACTAAACAAGCACAACAAAGCATTATTTGGTACATTACGTTACGATAAATACTGCTTGACGGTAAACAATTGATCAATCGTCGATTTACTTGTTCTAAAGCCACCTTGATATCCCTCAGTAATACTGTTGGCGTATGATTTGATTTTATTTTCTGTGATCTTTGAAAATATTTTGTACACCGTACAAAGTGGTGATATGCCTCTATAGATTCCACACCGTAGCTTGTCACCTTTTTTATAGAGAGGGAATATAATCCATTGGCTTCAGTCGCTCGGCATTTGTTCTTGTTCCCAAATGTGCTGCATGAGTTTATCCACTAAAATCTCATCGATGCCCGGTACTTTATTATTATTGTTTTCGCCTTGCGGGTAGGACAAACTTCATCGAGAATTTTTGGATCCAATGGAAGCTTTCCGGGAATATCTATAGGTCTCGATATTCTGGAGCTGTTTTAATGAGTGATGATGTTGTCGATGTTGTCACGACAGAACGTGGTCTTGGGCTGATAACCTCCTTTCAGGCTTTTCACTACTTTGTATGCTTGTCTTGTATTTTTGCTCGCTAGACTTACATCGATGCTTCTCAATTGGTCGTCATAGTATTTTCTTTCCCTTATTCTAATGATCTTATTCGCTATCCTTTCGGATTTTTCATAATGTTCTCTCTTCGCCCTGGTTTTCCTACCTAAATATTGTTTATGCGCCTGGTTCATTTTGTCCAACGATTTTGGTACTCATCGGAACAATCATTGCTTTTGCGCCGGTCTTGATGTATAATCGTCTGTTCTGCTACGGTCTTAATAACCGCTTTCACTTCTGCTCACAGCTCGTGGCTTGTTTTCAGTGATGTGTCTGATATGATGGGAGCCAGGTGGTTGTCGAGGGTCTCTGAAATTTTTTGCCATAAACGCCGTTTGGAGCCTGTTGATGTTGAATTTCTGTAGGACTGATCTTTTCCGAATACGACTTTGATATACGACACTGGTAGGTTGATTTGATCAAGTAATGATCCGAGTTACAATTCGATCCTCGGTATATTTTGCGTGTTGCCATCCGATGATCCCAGGTCATTTTATGTATGCGTCGATGTGGGAAGCAAGTTGAATGTATAACTTGATTTCGGCTCCTGCAAACTCAATCAGAAGCTGCTGCGCTGGCCGTTGTCCCATTTGTTTCATCGTGGAGGCTATATCCTCCAGTCGTTCCCCGATGAGATAATTCATTGCTAACCTTATCGTTGAAATCACCCAGAATTATTTTTGTATCATTTGTCAGGCAATGAACCGACTAGTCGTTCCGGGTGATTATAGAACCACAATAAAGACCATTCCGAATTCTTGCTTTCCAGCAGGCTTTCCACTTTTGAATATTGTGTGTGATCTCATGTCTTGAAAATCGTTTCCGGTCCAGTTTGTTTTCTGTATTACCAGTGCGTTTAATTTATATTGAATGGCCTGTTGTAAATGCTCCTCAGCAGCACCGGGGTTGTTGTGTAATTTGACATTCCCAGATCCAATGCCATAGTCCTTTTTTCGGTTGCGAGGTCATTGCCATAGGTTCAATTCACTCCATGGCTCTGTTCAGGTTTCGAAACAATTAGGGTTTTCCAGGGACGGGGAGCTAGCCCAACCTCCATTTCGGCGGCATGGTTATTACTTTTGACTCCGTTATCAGGCGCGAAAGATTCGCATTCACACTCTTTTGTCAGCCTTTTTCAAAAAGTACAAGTTACCAGCGACCACCACAAAGGGTTTGGTAGCAGAACTGTAGGTGTTTGGCAATTATTGGCATTTTTCGGTATTTAACGCCCCATCATCATTCGGGAACCTAATGTGGGACCCCGAGATCAATTACCACCATTTGGTCGCCTGGTGGAAGCTTATGCAAAATTTATTTATTTCTCTAAATTAAAGATCATGAGACCCAAACTGTTATTTTACTTACAATTAAAGGACAAAATAGAATACATTTCCTCGTTTCATCCACGAGAATATTAAGCGATAGCAAAGTTGCTCATCTCGTAAGCCGAAGGTCCCTGATTTGAGTCTCGTTGGCGGCAACAAGATTTAGTTTGGGTGCTTCTTCGGACGGACTATAAGCCCGTTCAGTTATGATACGTGCTGGTTTAAAATCAGAACGTATCGCAACTGGTTGGACGGGCACACGGCCAAAGCGTGATACTGACCATATCACCTTGTGGAGTGCCGATACATTCGATCATGATAATGAGATACTCTAACTATCTTTAAGCGAAGGCCCGTAAATGAATGTAGTGCTAAAGCAAAAAAAAAAAATACCCCGATTTAAGACTTTCTACACGTTGATAAAATATTTCAATAGATCCCACTATTCAACAACAACAAAGTAGCTGTACCATGTTTTTCGAAAAACTTAACAGGTCTGGAGTGCAATAACTCGATATATCACTTGCATGGCTCTGCGATTTTATTCAATTTGCAACGGCGATACTTACACAAACGTACAGTAGAACTGAACAAACCACTTTTGTTAGCTTTCGGCTTGAACTTTGAACCGCTAATATTAGGAAACATTCTAGCAAGTGTTAACCTGACAATTTTCTTCAGAAAATAACCGAAGTTCTGCTTTTCATCAATAAATATGCTCAAAATACTTTATATATAACATGCTGCGGAGGAATTATGAATGTGTTAACTTTCATCGGCTATTACTCGTTTCTTTCGTTTAGTGATCAGAACTATTTCCGCTTTGTGGTCGGCATACTCAAGATCAGTAAGTATTCTGGAGTAATGACTGAATCATCCAAAGTGCGGTTCCCGGTTACGTTCTCATGTTGACAGAGGAGGTGTTTTGTGGGTAGTCCAGACGTCTTACACGTCTGGGAGCCCCACACTCAAGGTGTAAATAGCTTACACCTCCCAACCACTATAAAAAGTGCCTAATTGGCGTTAATTTCGACCTCTTCAGCATGACTAATTGAGATTATGGTTCCATTTTAATGGTGAATATCAATAATCACATATTTGGGTAAACGTAGGCTTATTATCTTGCTCTACATCATCTTCCATAACAAGGACCAAGGATGGAACTCGAGAGCACTCCTGTCGTCTTCAAGTAAGGTTTTGATCATTCGCCCGAATTGAGCCACCTTAATTAATCGACAACTATACGTGATAAGAAGCATGCAGCCGTATAGTTGAGCAAAGCACCTACATATCGCCGCAATATAGTGGTCTCCCTTAGCTTTGGTATTCCTTGCAATGTCGGTTACTATCCTAACCACATCATCCATTAGATAACAACCGCTTTTATATATCCCACTCAAAACTTTCTCGTATTTAAGAAATGTTAATTGGGTTATGTAACAATGGGCTCTTTTGTTTTGCTTTCTTGGCTGGCGAAGACGTATTTATTCAAGCAGGTTGTAAATACATCAACATGACTTTAGGCGGCTTCTTGATCGCAAGTGTAAGCACATTTTGTGTACCGCATCCAGATCAGGCGCTTTATTACCAGTCGTTACTCAAACAGGCCTGCTTTCAGATGCACCATGCACGAGCTGTGTCCAACAAGTATTCAGGGTATCTTTCCATGTTGTCCCGCATTTTTTACGACATCCCGAAGAAGTGCTGGAACTCAGATTTCGCAATGGCTTTTAAGGCACTCATCGTATTAGTTTGAATCGTCCCTATGTCGTTCAACCGATGTCCTTTGAGCGACAATTTCAATCTCGGGAACAGCCAAAAGAGATCATTTCAATTTTCTTACCTTTCCGTGCGTTCCTCGCTAATTGTGAGTTTGTAAGGGACGCTCATGCCCCGCATAAGTCGCTCTAACGTTCAGGTGCATATATATATATATATATATATATATATATATATATATATATATATATATATAAATATATATATATATATATATATATATATATATATATATATATATATAAATATATATATATATATATATATATATATATATATATATATATATATATACGTATTTATTTATTATTATATATATATATATATATATATATATATATATATATATATATATATATATATATATATATATACGTATTTATTTATTATTATATTATATATATATATATATATATATATATATATATATATATATATATATATATATGTATATATATATATATATATATATATATATATATATATGTATATATATATGTATATATATATGTATATATATATATATATATATATATATATATATATATATATATATAAATATATATATATATATATATATATATATATATATATATATACATATATATATATATATATATATATATATATATATATATATATATACATATATATATATATATATATATATATATATATATATATATATATATATATATATATACATATATATATATATATATATATATATATATATATATATATATATATATATATATATATATATATATATATATGCTAGTTGCATACTTTTGGGACAGAGCTCGTTTTAATGGCAGGATATCGTCTTGACGCTGACTGAATAGCCCTGCAATAGTCAGCGATAATGGCTATGGTTCGAAAGTGCTAAAATACTAGTCACTTTAGCGCATCCACTAATGTATCATTTATCACAACCACCATGACCTCTATGGGTGAATTTGTAACTAACTATCCATTAAAAGTTCTTGGCTAAAATCTCACTTACGAATGCAAGGTCCACGATCAAACTCAAGCTCCGTATCTAAAAGGCTTTCAGTAGCATTCGTTCACTAGTAGTAGTTTTATGGCTTCTTCTGTGTCAAGAGTCAACAGTAGTTGCCTCAATATGTTATTTAAAGATTTATAAGGGGTCTACCCATACATGACGCTGATCATTAAAAAAAGAAATTCTTTGGAGTTTGAAGTTAAAAGAAGGGGAAATAAGAAAACAAATTTCGGATTTAAATAAAAATGAGACCAATATTTTAATCCTTGCCTGAATATCGAAGAGTTTTGCCATTGTCCCCTCACTTAATTCTATGCTATGTACTTACTACAGTTGCAATCTGCATCATATAAGAAGGCGTTTAAGGTCGCACTCGCCATCTGGTGACATTCTGATGATATCAGGCCCGAACGGACAATTCATTAAAAATATTTTCATTCGAATATTGACGTACTGACAACATATTACAAGCCATGATAATAATCCATCGCACAACAGTTCAAATCCGAATCTTGGCGTTGAGATTTATTGTTAGGGTATCTCATTCCATGACCGTAACGGAATTCGAGGTGATATGGTCAATATTACGCTCAACCATGTGAATATTATCTAATTATTCAATTAGTACCTATCACAGCTGGGTAGGCTGAGAGTCCCACAGCAGCATCAAAAGCTTAAACTTGATGCTGCCACTGAGGTTTTGAACCTAGGAGCTGCTGCGCAGGCGGAGTGTGCCCTTACCCACTGCCCCACGCGTACTAAGCTATGATAATATTGCATAAAACTAGTGCACATTTAGAAAATTTTTATCCGGTCAATACTAAGCAGTTAAACCAATCATAAAAATTAAATTAACACCGTAATAATTCATGTTTTGCAGCGAATTACATGCCGAGTGCAACACTACACAAAACTAATACAATTTTAAGCCCGATATATTTTTACCAGAAAATGTTCTTTAAATGCAATATCTTAGAAAAAGATATACTGATAATTAATCATTTACATTCAAAGAGTACATCCCAATCCATTCACATAAGTATGTCAATTTTGACCAACAATTTGTAAATTAAAAACCATCTCATTACCATAAAAATCATATTTACATACATATTGCCATACACATCTTTATTTCATTTGCCATTCCATGTTAATACTTGGCTTTTCGCAGCTACTAATTACAAACAAGCAAAATTAGGGAAGAGGCGTTTATGCATGTAAATATAAATTATTTACAAAAATAGTCAACACAGTTTAACGAATAGTTGAAATTTTAGCACCAGATATCTTTAAATGAAACATCAGTTAATTAGGCATGATTCGCAAGGTGAATTCAATTCAACATTATATCACATTTTCATTCCTTTTAATATGATTGCAAAGATTAAACACAAAAAGATTTACCAAAAAAATTGCACGTGTAAAATAAAATAAAAAAAGAAAAACTTGAATACTCCTTATTCCTATAATACCATCCCAACGTTTTTCCAGTGGTTTTTTTCATAATGATCTGCAACCATTTGTAATACTAGACTAAATAAAGTTTTAATTTGGCAAATTGAGTTGAAAAGAGAAACGTATTAAAACAAAAACTCTTGAAACTACTAGTATCAATTTAACTCTATAAATAACAATTGATTAAAGTTGATTGGGTAAATGTAAACATTTATTATTTTTATTAATCTGGAATTTTGATAAAATTCCAAAAATTCTGAAACATGACAAAGGTGAATTTTCGTCTTTGTGGCAAGTGGGTTTTACGTTATCATTTTGTTGTGTATTTCCATATTACATCCATTACGGTTTCCACTGTGAACTTGTTTATCGTTTTGGTGCAAATGTTTACATTTCATTGTCCAACGCTGAATTTCCTTGAAAGCAACTCCATAGAATTTGTTGGCTTGCTAGTATCATTCTCGTATTGATTTTTCGGCTCTTGTAATGGATTAAATTAATAATAATTAAAATAATTAATTGCTTTATCTTTAAAATTAACTTCGTAACTAACATTTACTAGTATTTGACGCTATTAAAAACTAATCGAACAGTAGTATTAAAAATGCTTCTATTTGAAAGGCTAATGAAACATTCTTTCTAGAGAACTAGTAATAACCAAACGCTTCTTAACCAAATAATCATTCAATAAGTCGAGAAAAATATTATAAATATTCAAAACGAATTCTTGGAAAGTTTAATAAATTTTTGATTGATTTTTCTTTTCAATATTTTTGTACATGCCTATTGTAACCAATATTCCTAAATATTTTATACTTGAAACAGAATCGAAGTGGAGAAGGTAGTGGCCTTGGTACGCCTGGTACTCGCACAAGCAGTGTGTTGCCCGATTTACTAAGTCAAGCGTCACCCGCCACACCACCACGTCACGATAAATCATCCAGTGAAGAGGTACGTAAAATGCATAGCACTATTTTATTTACACTTAAAAGATGTCGACTAGATTGTTTTTAGTAAACAAAACTTAAATGGATTTATCAGTTTTTATCCTTACAACCAATTAAATAGTATTAATGGTCATGATAATAGAAGAAAGAACTATTGACGAAAATATGAACACAACAGTAATACTGGTAGCTAAATGTTATGGTTACACAATGCTACTGCTTTATTCATTTATTTATTTATTTTTAATAATCATATCAATTAGCTGAGAATTAATTATTTGTGACTAATTGTTCGCTAAACACGATATCGTATTAATAATGATAAGACATGCAAGATAATTTTATGATTTTTATTCCTTCAAATTATTAGAAAGAGAAATTATTTTATGTCAATATCTATAAAATATTAATTTGAAATGGTGAAAATATATTTACAAGTAGGGATTATATGCTTGTATATGCGAATGAATATATTTCTTCAAAATAAACGCTCAAAATGAGGTCCAACTTCAAGTAGAAACCCTATACCTCGACTTCTCTAAGGCGTTTGATTCGGTCAATCATTCCATGTTGGTAAAAAAACTCAAGTTTTTGCATAACTGGTGTTTTGCTCCTCCTACTTTTCCAGTCGGGTATGTTAAATTACATTTAATCATTATATTTCTTCTATTTTTCTCCCGTCTAGCAGCATCCCTTAGGGGTCCATTCTAGGTCTTATTTTATTTGTAACTATATTAATGACCTTCCTTTTAAAGTCTTCAAGTTGTTATCGCTCAGGTCGACTGGGTTCTAGTAGGCTAATCTAAATTCTTGGCTCTTTGGGCTAGTTCTTATCAGTTTCCTCTTAATGTTCCCAAATTTATGAATGCATCCTTCTCTTCTAAAGCTAACCCTTATGGCCATTTTTTATAAACAATTACCGTAACTCATGTCAAAGAATTGGGACTTACCTTTGGCTAAACGATAATTTAAAGTTCATATCTATAGTGTTGTTTCTAGAGCTTGACAGATGCCTGGCTTTATTTTACGCCCCACCAACATTTTTTCTGATTCTTGTTCATGTGTTCGGTTATTTATAAGCATAGTTCATTCTATCCTTGACTACTGCTTCTCACTCTGGTCATCTTATTTCCTTTATCTTAAATCCTCTTCTGAATCATGCGTTTTTTAGCCCGTTGAAGCTAAACAGAAATTCATTAACCCATGCAATGTCAACAAAAACTCCAGATAGAAGCTCTCCTTCCCAAGATACTTTATCTTATCCTCCCATTTTAACCAAAGTACGAAACAAAAACTATTGTATTCCTTCCTTCAAATATATGTGATAAATTTCCCTTGGATTTAATATCGACGCCGCTGCTTATTTTCTAATATTGAAAGAAATGTTGCTATACATTGTGACAAAAAGTACCGGAAATTGCAAATTAAACGCATCATCAATCGCATTCATCAATTTTTATTTGGTCGCCTTGAAAGTAACCCCCATCAGATGCAATACACTTACGCCAACGATTTTTCCAGTCCTCGAAACACTTTTCATAAGCACTTTTTGGGATGGCATTCAGCTCCTTCAGCGAGCTTTGTTTTATCTCTTCGACCGACTGAAAACGGGAGCCACGGAGCGGCAATTTCAGTTTGGGGAACAAGAAAAAATCACACGGAGCCAAATCCGGTGAAAACGGTGGTTGATCGATAGTATTTATTGCATTTTTGGCTTTAAATTCAGTCACAATCGTGGCTCGATGCGATGATTCACGGTACTCTTTTTTAAGAAAATTCAGCTTTATCGGGACGATTCGAGCAAGAACGCGTTTCATACCCAAAATATCCACCAAAATCATTCGAACGGATTCGCGAGAGATGTCGAGCTCTCCTACCATCTCTTTGCCACTTGCATGACGATTTTCAAGCACCATATCCTTCACTTTTTTAATGTTTTCATCAGTTGAAGAGGTCGAAGGTCGTCCAGACGAGGCATGTCTTCAACGATCCACTCGTAAGCTTGTGTTTTTGATAAAACTGAATCAACTTAGCCTTTTCCAACATTCGCAACGATTCTGCACAAGAAATTTGGTTAGAAACACAAAATTTGAGAGAAATTCTTTGTTCGATATTTTTATCCATTGTAAAAATCGCAATGCACTACTAAAGTGTACCGACTTAAGCAGCTTCTGTAAACAAACTGGTTGACAAATCACGCTCATATTTGACATAGTAATTAAGGATAGACCTACCAACTTAACAAAATACATTTTTTTAAATATCATTTACCCGGGGTATTTAAATTACAATTTCCGCGTACCTTTTTGTCGCAATGTATATTGTAGATTCTATTTAATTAATGTAATACACTTCAGATGTAGATTCGTTGTTCCCTCACTCCAATAGTGTGCCTTGTGTTATCCTAGCAGATTAGTTTTCGTCTAGGAAACTGATTCTCTTCTCTAGGAAGTGTGATGGAACATTTACTTGGGTCTCGTCTTCTAATTTGCAGAAGCTGTTATGTATCGGGCACTACTGAATGTTCTAGTAGCATAATAACGAACTCTTGTTTATTCTTAATCTTCTTCTTTGTAGCACTACAGCCCCTCTTGGGCCTTAGCTTCCTGCAAAAGCGCATCCATTGACCGCGTCCTCCAATTTCGGAATCCGAGCAGTAATGAACTGTCTTCGTCTACCGTGTCAGACCAGCGTTTCCTCGGTTTCCCCACTGGTCAGTTATTCCAACAAATAACTTTTTGGGTATCCGTTGTTCGTCCATACGATTCATGGGTCCACCCCATTGCAGCTTCCGCGGTCTGACAATCTTTGAGATATCCAGCTCGTCAAAAATTTTATACAGCTCATGGTTGTATCGAATTCGCCATTGGTCCCCGTCTAACTTCGCTCCGATTATTCGCCACAGGACCCGTCGCTCAAAGCCGTTCAATATGTCTGCGGAAGTTTGGGTTAGAGTCCATGTTTCTTACCCATAACATAATAACACAGGTCTTATCACAGATTTACCCATAACATAATAACACAGGTCTTATCACAGATTTGTATACTTGGAGCTTTGTTTTCATTTGTATGCAGCTGGTCTTCAAGATCATCAAAACTGAATAAAATATTTTATTTCCGAGCTGTATTGTTCGGCGTATTTCGTCTCTTTCATTACTGGTTCTCGTTATTTTGGCGCCTAGATAAACAAATTCGCCCACATTTTCGATACTGTATTCGCCAAGTGTGATATTTTATGTACTTGAGGTATTTATCCTCGACTGGGTCATGAGCTTGGTTTTATTCGCATTAATTTGTAGCCCTACTAGTTATGCTAAGCTGTCGAGTTTCAGGAAGAGTTCATTGGCAGTTGTTAATGACTGTGACAAAATGTTGATATCCACATAGGCTACTACTTGGCTCGACTTGTATATTAATCTACCTCGTGTTTCGACGGATAGCTTTTTTATGACGTACTCCAGAGCCAAATTGAATAGCAATGGGGTCAGCCCATCTCCCTGCTTTATCCGATATCTATGTCAAAGTCATCGATGAGTTGATTATTGGTGCGGGCTTGAGAGATCGTCGACGTCATTGTCATTTTCGTAAAACGGACTAATTTGGCTGGGATGCCAAAGCAAAGTATTATTTGGTACAGTACGTTACGATCAATACTGTCGTATGCTTGCTCAGAGTCAACGAAAATTTGGTGAACGTCTATGTTAAACTCCCAGCACTTTTCAAGTACCTGCTTGACTGTGAACAATTTGTCTATTGTTGATCTACCTGTTTTAAAATCACCCTGATACTCCCCAATAATACTGTTGGCATATGATCCGATTTTATTTTCTAAGATCTTTGAAAGATTTTGTACGCCGTACAAAGTAGTGATATGCCTCCTTAATTTTCGCGGTGTAGCTTGTCACCTTTTATGTGGATAGAGAATATAATTGATTGGCTCCACTCTTTCGGCATATGTTCTTGTTGCCAAATGTGCTGGATGACTTTGTGAATAGCTTTCTGAACACTACTGCCACCATATTTGATGAGCTCCACTGGAATCTCATCGATGCCCGGCGCTTTATTATTCTTTTGGGCTTTGACGGTAGAACAAACTTCTTCCGGAGTTGGTGCGGCCAATGGACGCTTTCCGCAGACATCTACAGGCTCCGATGTTCTGGAGCTGTGCGGAGGATTAAGGAGGTTCTTGAAATATGATGCCCATCTTTCCTTAATATTGGTTTCATCAGCGATGATATTGCCTATGTCATCACGACAGAGCGTGGTTGTGGGCTGATAATCAAGTTTCTGGCTTTTCACTACTTTGTTTGCTTGTCTTGTGTTATTGCTCGCTAAACTTACATCTATAGTTCTCAATTGGTCGTCATAGTATTTTCTTTTCTTGATCCTAATTATCTTATTCGCTACTCTTCTGAAATTTTCATAGTATTCTCTCTTCGTCCTGGTTTTCCTACTTAGGTATTCTTTGTATGCCTGATTCTTTTTGTCTAACGCATTGTGGCACTCATTATCGAAACAATCGTTCCTTTTGCGCCGGGGTTGATGTCCGATCGTCTGTTCTGCCACGGTCCTAATAACCGCTTTCACTTCCGTCCAGAGCTCGTTGCTCGTCTTTAACGATGCGCCTGATAAGATGGGAGCCAACTGGTTGTCGAGGGTCTCTGTGAAATCTTTGGCCACAGACGCCGTTTGGAACGTTTCGATGTCAAATTTTTGTAGCGGGCTGGTCTTCGCCGAATATGCCTTTGACATACGGAATCGATAGGTTAATTTGACCAAGTAATGATCTGAGTTACAATTGGCTCCTCGGTATATACGGACGTCAAGCATGCTCGAAGCCCAACGTTGTTGGGTCAGAATATGATCGATCTGGTTTTGTGTGTTGCCATCCGGTGATACCCAGGTCATTTTATGAATACGTGGATGTAGGAAGCAAGTCGATCGTATGACTAGATTTCTGCTACATGCAAAGTCGATCAGACGCTGGCCGTTGTCATTTGTTTCATTGTGGAGGCTATATCCTCCAGTCGTTTCCCGATGAGATAGTTTATTGCCAACCTTAGCGTTGAAATCACCCAGAATTATTTTTGTTTCGTTTGTAGGCAATGAGTCGACCAGTCGTTCCACGAGATTGTAGGACGTTTCCTTCGTTTCTTCGTCCTTTTCTTCGGTCGATGCGTAGACAAAACCGTTCATTGACTGTCTTAAAATCAATAACGTGCGATTTGAACTCCCTATCCACAATGAAGGCCACTCCGAATTCTCGTTTTCCAGTAGGGTTCCCACTTTTGAATATTGTGTGCGATCTTATGTCTTGAATATAATTTCCAGTCCAATTCGTTTCCTGGATTGCCAGTATTCAGAATTTATGTTGACTGAACTGTTGTAAAAGACCCTTAACAGCACCAGGATAATTGAAAGATCTGACATTCCAGGATCCAATACCATAGTCGTTGCCGTGAGTCCAATCCATTCGGAGGCCTATCTGCAGGTTTTTTCCAGGGACAGGGAGTTAGCCCGTCGCCCAATCTCCATTCCGGCAGCATGGTTATTACGTTGATTCCGTTATCAGGCGCGGAAGATTCGCCGTCACCCTCTTACGCCCTTACAAAGGAGGTGTAAGCCGGATTTAGTAGCAGAGCTGTACATGTATTCACAGTTATTAGCATTTCTCAGCATTTAATGTCACATTTTTGGGGAACCAGTAAACCCAATGTTCGACCCCGAGAGCATTTACTACCATTTAATTGGGGGGTTTGGGTTGAGGAATCATGGAAGCTATAGGTTGGGGAAAAAACAATTACTTTTTTCTAATATTTTGAATCATGGTCCGCCAGTCCAAAATGCGCGTTTTTTGCAACTGATTCGATTATGGTGTCATTTGATGTTGAGGGGTGGGTATCATGAACAGAATCTGAAGGTGGCACATATGAGCTAGAAGTCCTTGACACTGGACAAACATTCACATGTTTTAATAGCCGCACAGGAATGCCTTGCAGCTCGCTGAGAGCACAGATCCTTGAGGGATACCTGCGTCGTTCAAGAATGGGGATGATATCGAGGAGACATGCTATCGTTGGAATGTTTTTTGCCATGTTGTATGCAATGCTGGTTTTTAAAATTAGGAGTGGGTGTTCGACCGACAGATTTTTTTGGTTTGCAAACTGTAAGTGAGTAATAATTGCGTGTGTTGCAAGATGGTCGTCAATATATTCTTTGAGGACAAGCTCAAATATTTTGGCTGCAGTGGAACGTAGCGCGATTGGGCGATAGCTGTTTGGAAGTAGCGGGTTCTCGTTTTTCTTTGGGATCGGGGTGATGATGGCTCTTTTCCAGGCTTGTGGGAAGTATGCATTTAATATGCAGTGGTTGAAGAGAACTGACAAGAAAGGGCTGACCGCATCACTGCATTTTTTGAGGAAGATGCACGGAATGGCGTCTTCACCACAAGATTTTTTGTTAGATCGTGATAGGATCAGCGACTTAACTTGTTCTCCTGTGGTGAAGCAAATGGCAGTTTGCTGCTCCGATGTAGTTGGGTAATCAAGAGGAAGTTGAAACAGTTCATTAGCCTGTGTTTCCCTTTGAGCGAAGGATGGCTGATTGAAGAGATTTGAGATGAAAGAATGCATCATCTTCTCCGTTTGAGGATCTGACATTCCCTTCGAATGGGAATGAGCGGTGGCAAAATGCACCGCTAGACACTCAGCTTTCTAGACCTGTGAAGCGGTCTGGGACAGGATTTGATTAAAGTTATTTGTAGCCTTTCCGAGACGTGGGCAAGTCTTTCGGAGATCTCTGAATGTATTTGAGGTGGGTTTTGCCAATTTCACCATTAGATGCTCTTTGATGAGTGCATTGGTCTCTAAATGGATCTTAGCACTTAGCTCTCGGATTTCATCGTGCAGATATCTGAACCTTGAGTAGTGTTCGAAGAGACTTTTTCCTCTGGATATCGCTTATGATCTCTGGTGGTAGTGAGATCATATTGTTGTACCCAAGTATCCTTTTCGGGATACGGCAGTCGATATATTTCCGAATTAACTCGGTGTATTTATCGAGTGTGAAGTCTATCACTGTGTCGGAGACTTGTTGATTGGTTGGTAGGAGGTATGGGGCGAAGGAGTCTGTGAGAGACTCATTTGTATGTTTCCAGTTGACTTTACTAAAGTCGGGAACTAGCTTATGGGTGGGGCGGAAGGCACGTTGATGCGACTCTACCGCTAGTAGAACGGCATCTTGGTCACTGATTCCCGAGATCGTTTCAAGGAAAGGTTGGGTTTTTGGGTTTAATTCACGTTTGTGTTGTTGCTTATGATAAAGAGATCGAGATTTGAGGAAGATCTGTGAAAGGTGGGAAGTGTTGAGGTAAGGATGGTTATTTTAAGAGAACCTGCTTCATTCTCCCACCAATTGTGAAGCTGGGTCCCATTTGCATTGGTATTGGTTTCAAGGAAGCTAGAGTGTTTAGCATTAAGATCTCCACCTATGATGATATGGATTCTTTTGTTTGTTCGCTGATGCTTCGTGAACGTCACTAGTTGTCGAAGTTCAGAGGTATCTAAGGATTGGTTTGTGCACTAAATGGGGGCGCATACAAACACAGAACTGTGGGTTTCAAAAGAAATAATTGTATTTTCAGTTATATGTAGCTGATTGGGTAGTATGAGTTGAGTGGAACCGATGGAGTTATGTACCAGAATCCCTGTTGGGGCGGTCAGATCTGTGCAAATAAAAGTGGCGAAATTTAGGGTTGTGGCATGCTGCGATTTTTGTCTCAGACAGAAAAAGGATACTGGGCTTGTGTTCGTCCAAAAAATACTGTAGCTCATACCGCTTGGTAGTACCACGTATGGAGTTTATGTTCAACTGGATGAACCTTAAACCCATTGGGGCCCGAAATCGGCAGATAGTAAGTAAGAGCAGAAGTGTCTTCTGGTCTTGATTTTAGATATCACGCAATTCCTTCATTTTTGTTGCCAATGTGAGTAGGCTCACACCAAAGAGCTAGTTTACTTCCTTTTCCAGGAAATTAGCCGGGGACTGCGACTGGGGTTTTTGGAAGAGACTAGCGAATGTCACTTCGGGGGGTCCTCTTCACGGCCATAGCACGTGGCAAAGGCAGAGTGCTTGCGGGTGCCACTTTAGGCGCTTGTTTGCCACGTGCTTGTTTGAACACGAAACAGTTGCGGTAGTTTGCGGGGTGATCGTTCCCACCACAGTTCGCGCACTTTGGTTTGTCCTCTTTCTGCTTTTGGCGGTTTCCTGGACCATGTGACAGGCTGCATTTGACGCACCTATATTTTAGGCTGCAGTTTGATGCAGCGTGTCCGATTCATTGGCAGTTCTTGCACTGCAAAATCTCGCGGTTACGAATCGCTTCAAATTGTACGATAGAGTGAAGGATCGCTCTTATGGGTTTCAAACTGGCCTCTTTGAAGGACGGTTTAAAAATGGCTAGCCGGAGATTGAGGCTGCGCTTGTTACGAGCGAAGGCATTGGTTTCGTAGCGTTGAACTGATTCGACATCTTCGACACCTTACCTCTGCAAATCCTCAAGAATGTCTGGGGAATTACTAGCTTTTGATCCGAGGGCGTATAAGTGAAAAATGCTTGATTTGAGTTGGCTAAGAAAGACTTAGTTGCCTCGTAATCTTCGCTGGTGTTAGTAATGATTTGGGTTTTATTCGGGCCCTGAACCTTCAAAAAGTAATCATTCGTTAAGGTTTTTAAAAATGAATTTTCAATTTTCTTAATACCTAGATATTCCTGCAAGATGGCAATTGGGGGCATCTTCTTTTTGGCGGGTTCATTTCCCTTCATTGGTGGCTTCGCTGCTGCTGTTGACTTCTCCGTTGCTGTTGCTCCTATTCTCCCAGCTGTTTCATTCCTCCCTGTTTCCTTCCTCGTTGCTCTTGATGAACTCCCGTTGGCTAGCACGTCTACAGGACGCTTCGCTATTGCCCCGGGTGGCCCACTCAATCCTCCACTGGTCCTCACTTGATCGCAAATTCTTTCTTCGTGACTACTTCCTCCGAACCGCATCTCGTAGGATGCGACTTTCGCCTCCAGCATCTCAATCGTGTTTCCCATCTCCTTTATGGTCCTCCTGAACTCCGCGAACCGCTCTTCCGTGGCACGGTGTGCTAGCGTTGTAGCGCTTGTGCCCACAGAGTCAGCATCACTCTCCTCCGACCCGTTCGACACTATCGAACTGCCGGCTTCCGATGATTCTTCCATCTGGCTGTCCCTGTCTCGCTCTGACTCCTCATCGCTGTTGTCTTTTCTCATTTTGCGGCGCTTCCGCGGTGATTTGCCATCACCACACTTCGCCGGCGACTGCATCTCCTTCATTTCCTCCGTTTCCTGCGATGACACTTTCACTCACTAGTTGACGACTTTGAATGTCTGCAACGGTGCACGACTTCGACAAGACTGTGAAGTTTTCATGGTATATATAAGTATGTAGAGGCCATCTATTAGTTCGCAAGTGAACTTGAATGTACCATGATTTTTTTGACGGTAAAGCCGGAAAATTTTCAAATGACCCTCGTATTAATGTCTACGCAACCCTAATTGCATTTATGTACCTCAACCTTGAAAGTTCTGTGAGAGCTGAAGACGCTACATACAATGTCAAGCGTTGTTTAGAATTTTAGATCAAAACAAATAAAATGGAAACCTTACCAAAAATTAAACACCAATAGAATAATAACACTTAAATATTGATAATTTACATTTAGTAAAGGATGATTTCGCATATAAAAGTATCTCTTTAACGTTCCAACCAGTCAATATATATTTATTGCTCTTACTTCGTTTATTTATAAAATTCATTCATTGTAAGTTTAATTGTAAAATAGATCCTTGATTGATAGCACATACAAAAAAAAAAACAACCACAAATAATAAATTGAACACAAAAACAATGAATGAATTCAATACTTCTTTAAAATGCATGGAATGTTTGTATTTGACAACGAATAACTACATGCACCGCATACGACGGATCGAATTCAATAATTACTGCTAAAAAAATTAATTATATATATACATATTAAATGATATTAAAATAAGTGAAACAACTCCTTAACCACTATATCTCTTTGTGTTTTGTCTTTCCGCGACGTATGAGCTGATGGCCACACTGGATAGTGAATAATCAAAATAAATAGATTAAAAATAACATTAAACAACGTAGTAAGTATATTGGAAACAAACACCAAAATCCGTATCTAAATGTCTGGCAAATAGGATTTTTTTTATTTAATATTTTATTATACGACAACAATTTAATCATGTACCATATCGCTATTTGAATTTGTGTTTTATTTATTTTCCATAAAACAATTATTACTCTTTATTCTATTGCAACTTTTGTTGGAATGATGCAAAGTAGAAACGAATTTAGTTATTGCTAATATTTTTGTTGATTCAAGTTTTATGAGAAATATTCACAAATTTTTTAGATAAAATATATATTAAAATGCAGCACATCATGCTACACATTAGTGATTTTGATGGTATTATACTTGCAAACTGTGATTTTGAATATGATAAAGGCTGTGTTAGTTTTAGTGAATAACAAGCAAAGACAGATTTAATTTGGTCGCATGTCTTATTGAAACAGTGACTTTATTATCACTCATGATTGCTATTGAAAAACTCAATTTTATCGCAATCACTTACCAATTGAAACAATTTTCACATAATCAATAACTTACTGCAATTAAATATGTAGTAAATATTAATAATAATCTCAAAATCAATGCCTCAGCTACACTTGATGCTCGGTTGTTTATTACTTCAAAGTTTCCAATAAGTCTTCTATCCAATAACTAACTGAAACTCCACTTCCATCTGTTGGAAGTATTCGAAAGAAAAAACATTTATCATCTGCAAATTTTGGTTTTGAAGCTATCCTAATCAACTTTTCAAATTTTCTATTATTTTTTATATGTACCCTTCTCTGCGATAACTACAACGTTAATCACCATCTGACCCGGTTAGAGATGCATTCCTGTACGTATAATCTTTCAATATAACTTTAGTTTCCAAAAAAATTAACAAAATTGTTATTGCTTATAAACCGCATTTTAACAAATGATAACAAACGCTTTTATAGAAAAAAAAATTATGTGAAAATTGCCAATAAGTCATAAAAACACAATTCATGGTTTTATAATCATACATTTAATTGAAAGTGAAACAACAATTTTATATCATTAATCATAAGCTAAATTCGATTTTTTTTTTTGGGAAATAATATCAAAAATTTAATTTTATTCATTTCATTCCATGCGCTTAATTCTAGTATAGTTAGAACATATTACATTTATAAATACTTTTAATACATCATGGTTGGTTAAGTTTAATTCGCCTTTACAATTATAATTTTCTGCGGGGCGTCTGGGAAAGACTAATCACGTATTATGGTTTTCAAATGTTTTTCAACTACTTGCATAATGAAACTAACGATGCGTGGGGATGAAAATTTGTTGTGACTAACTTTTATAGACTTTATTCAGATTTCTGGTTGTTAAAAATATTCGACTTGCTATCATTGATTGAAAATTTTCAAGAATGATACTTAATCGAGTTATTTGGAAAATATTATAAATTTAGTGTATCGAAAACAGTTGTTCAGAACGTAACTATTTGTACAGAAATCTGAATACGATAAAAATTAAATTTGCAAAGAGCATGCTGCACGAAAATTTAACAAGAGCCAAAAATTTTCCAGCGCATCAAATTGCGTTCGACTAAAGTATTTCTATATTTTCAGTATCGTGCGGCCATCAACTCGTCAGTGCATTCCACACCTTCCAAATCCTTTATTCACAATTCCTCCCCGCAATCAACAGTATCCTCTTCTTCGTCAAAACACAATAGTCCTAATCAATCATTAAATAATAAAAATGGTACACCAAATAATCATAAATCTCCTCCCATACTTCCACCACATGCGTATGCCCTACAACAGAAGCAACGCAGTTTCCTAACATTCGGTTTTGGTGCTGGATCATCTGGATCGGGTCCGTCGAGGCGTGAAAGTCATGTTAATGTGAATGTTACACCAACATCACACGATGCTGCTAGCGATACGCCTGAAATACGAAAATACAAGAAACGTTTCAACTCAGAAATCTTATGTGCCGCACTTTGGGGTGTTAATTTATTAATAGGAACTGAGAATGGTTTAATGTTATTAGATCGATCCGGTCAAGGAAAGGTAAAAGCAATATTGAAATTATCATATTTGATTGCGACTACAATCTTAATTTTATATATCGAAGGTATATCAACTTATATCACGTAGGCGTTTCCAACAAATGGAAGTTTTAGAAGGTCAAAATATATTAGTAACGATATCTGGTAAAAAGAATCGAGTTCGAGTGTACTATTTATCTTGGTTGAAATCGAAGATTCTAAGGACTGACGGTTTATCAGATGTAAGTATGAAATTTTGAAAACTAATCAATTGTCAAATTTAAATTTTATTGGTTTTATTGAATTTCTTCTTGTCTCAAAATAAAAAAAAAAACATAATTCCGTGGTTTCTTCTAATATTTAATTTATTTAAATTATTTGCTTTTATGTCTTCTCTTATGAAGCATCTTCAAAAATGCTAATCTTTAAAAAAAGATAAACCGTCAAACCAAATTTGTATTCGTTTTTTTCTTATAGCAAGTCGAAAGGCGTCATGGCTGGATAAATGTTGGCGAACTGCAAGGCGCTATTCATTTTAAAATTGTGAAATATGAAAGGATTAAGTTTCTTGTGATTGCTTTAAAAGACTCAATTGAAATCTATGCATGGGCGCCAAAACCTTATCATAAATTTATGGCATTTAAGGTAATTTCTTAACAAATTCAACAATATTGATGTTCTTTTTTATAACAAATTGCAACCGAAATGACCTTCCTTTACTTGCAGAATTTCGGTGAATTGAGTCATCGTCCGTTGTTAGTAGATCTCACAATTGAAGACCAATCAAGACTAAAAGTAATTTACGGTTCGGCTGAAGGTTTCCACGCCGTCGATTTAGATTCAGCCGCGGTGTATAACATATATCTTCCTAAACATGTTAGTTAAAATTGAGTTTGTGCAATTCTTTGATTATTAATTTTGCATCTTTGCATACATACAGACTCAGGGTTCGATAGTACCACATTGTATAGTGACTCTTCCCAATTCAAATGGCATGCAACTGCTTCTTTGTTATGACAATGAAGGCGTTTATGTAACAACTAGCGGTCGTGTATCCAAAAATATTGTGTTGCAGGTAAGACTAAATTGCAATAATTTATAATTAGATACTAACAAACTATTCCGACTTTGATTGTTGTGATGTCACACCACTAATCCAACTACTCTTCAGTGTGCATTCCAAATTCTTCGATGGTGCTACGGTTCAAATTTGATCTTTGTCTCCCAGTTAAACCGCCCCCAGTATCCTCCATTGATCGCGTCCTCCAATTGGAAATTCCTCGTAGTGTTATATTCTCGATCTTTGTAAATTTAATCCTCCCATCGTTTTGGTGGCTTTTTCTTCATCGGTTGCTTACAATCTGTCTTTTCAGTACGTTTCTGATACCCCAGCTTCCGGCATACGTATGACGTAGCCAGCCCATTCTCAATTTATTCAATTTTATGATGAAAATTGTAGTTCGTTAAAATAGCTATCCAACTCGTATCGGATTCGCCACTAGTTTCCTTGTTTAATAGAGCCAAATATTTTTGAAGTCCTCTTTGATTGAAAGCATGCGTCCATCTCTCTAATGCTCTCCACGTTTTCCACACATAAAGAAGTAGGAGTCCTATTAAAATCTCGTAAATTTTAATATTAGATTTTCTATACAATTTCGTAGATCGCATTATAGAGAGAATTAAAAACAAATTTTCATTCGGTATGTATTTGCACCGCTTAATTTCGTCTTTCTCGCTGCCGTCCATTTAAAATTGAGACTTATCTGCTTACTCAAAGTCAAAATAACCACATGCGACATATTTCCAATCTGGGTTTTTTTCGTGAGGGTGATTGATTGGTTTGGTTTTGTTCTCGTTGATCCGTAGTTCCATCTTCTTTGCGATTACCACTTGTAGACCGCGAAAAGATTGTACCATTGTATCGACGTTATCTTCATAGAAAATCAGTTGTGCAGATTTTACGACCAGCGTACACTTTACTTTTTTGAACAAAGTTTTTTCACGACATACTCAAGTGTCAAGTTGGAGAGCTTTGGCGCCAAACCATCTCCGTGTTTTAGCCATTTCTCTGAGGAGAAGGCTTCGATGAGTGCGGTTTAACTTGGCAATGTAATTGTTTTTGTCCATTGTAATCTTTATCAGGCGGATCAAGTGTGGTGGGATTTTTAGTTCAAGGAGTAGCCTATAGAGGGCGTTTCGAAGGGTTTTTGGTCAAAAAACCGGTTCTTCGGTTTAACCGGGCGGGTTTTTACAGCCAAAAAACCGGTTTTTGGAAAAACCGGGCTTTTGGGTTTTATTTCTTAACAAATTTTTTAAATAAAAAAATTGAATCAAAATTAAATATATGTGTTTATGTCCATTGATTAACTTTACGTATAAATGGATCTCCGATTTTTTACTCACAAAATTATTTAAATCAAAATGAGCTGAAGAATATTTTATCGTTATGCTAAAAATAAGAGGCTAACGTATTAAAATCCAAGTCTACAGTTTACTGTAGCTAAGTCATTCATTTAAAGTATAAGGATGAACGATCCTTCAGTTCGGTCTCCAACCATTTCTCATTTATTGTGTATTGTGTGCTAGCGACACTTCGCACTCGAAGTGAAATCCTCCGCATTGAAACGAAACAAACAACTAATACCAAGAACCAATCAAACAGAAATTGGCTTTGCTCTGATGACTACGTTATTAATACTGTCTAGGTAGGGATAACGAAAAAACTGTTTTTTACCGGTTTTTTGTATTCATTTGCAATCGGTTTTCAATCCGGTTCTTAAATTTTAAAGAACAAACCGGTATCAACCGGGAGGAAAACCTCTGGAAAAAACCGGATTTGCGCACCAAAAAAATCGGGTTTCGTTTAAACCAGTGTGGTTTTTCCCCATCCCTAGTAAAGGTTCGGTTGACTCTCGGTGCCAACTCTCGCATGGCCTTCCTGCTTGTAAAGATAACCATGGAACCAAAAAAGTGACTACATATACGAACGGAGGCGGCTTCGAGGTTAGGAAATACAACAGCCGTTAAGCGCTATCAGGAAGAGAAGCGGGAAGCATTCGGAAGAGAATTAAATTTGAATTTGACTCGCAAAAAAGCATTAGCAAGGGTGTAAGGAGAGGGCTAGAGGCGCTCCTAGACCGAATCGGGCATTACTGGCAGAGCTGGTTGAAGGCTGAAGAAGAGCAGAAGGCCGAAGAAGAGCAGAAGGCCGAAGAAGAGCAGAAGACTAAAGAAGAGCTGAGGGCTGTCTAATGAGGAAGCGCATAATGCTCCACCACCAAACGCCTCTAGTCCAATCGAAGGAGACCGGGATAAAAGGAAGAAAGAGGAGGCACTTAATGGGCATGAAACGTTAGATCAAGAGTTCTGGACAGTGCTGACAAAGGCAGGCAAGGAAGCCACGAAAAACGCTTATCATATGTCCTAAAAAATAAAGTACGAAGTACATGTTGCGAGGCAGAAGAGAAAAAAGCTTCGAAGAAGACACGGGTGGCAGTTACTGATTGTGAAACCCAAGGATAACCAATCCTAGACAGATGCATTGCGGAAGATCAGGGAGGTGTAAAGCCCGAAGACATCAAAACTGCCATTAAAGCTGTGCGACCAACTCGGTCTGGACACTTGTTGGCCGAATTTCGAACAGAGGCCAATAACAGAGAAGAATTTTGCGATGCAGTCAAGAAGGTTATCGGCAAAAAGCAACTGTAGTCTCGTTCGAGCCGATGGCAACGGTCGAAATCAAGGACATTGACTGCATCACGGGCCGGGGTGAGGTAGAAGAAGCCATCAAAAGGGAGCTCCCTAGTGTAAGCAGGGTTAAAGCGAGGCTGACACCAGAAAACAGTAAGGGACCGCGTATGGCCATCATCGCCGACAACTTCGGAGTAAGGGAGAAGGAAGAATAGGGTGAGTCATCTGGAGGGCACAGCGATGAGCAGTACTTCCCCAGTGCTTTAAATTCGTTGGTTATGGTCATACCGCACAGGGATGCAAGGGACCTGATAGGAGTTCCCTATGCTACAAATTTGGCGCCGTGGGGCATAAAAGAAAAGAATGTATGAAGGAAGCACACTGTATCCCTTGCAAAGATGCTGATCTAGAACCGGATTTCAAGCACATTTTAGGATAAGGAAAATGTCGGGTTGTCCAAGAAGCCCTAGCCATGGTAAAAGCAGAACTTCAATGGTCCGTATCCTGCAGGTAAACCTACACCGCAGTACAACTGCCCAAAACCTGCTTGAGAAATTTGCGAGGGACATGAAATTTGCTAAGACAGCAACACCACGAAAAAGGTTCGTCATCATGGTACCCTGAGGATATTGATACTGCCGCCATTTGTACACAATTGGAGAGTATTAGAGGGTTACTCAGTCGGTGATCATCTGTACATTCCACTTGAGATCCGTGATGCTGCCTCCCAACGCCGATGCTCCTGACCTTCCAAGAGATTGGGTGGAACATTGGAAGGATAGACGTCAAGAGGTTTGTGGAGGTGCTCACGGCAGGTGGGACGTTGCTGGAAAATTTGCAGGGGACTGAAGGGCTAGCAGCTCAAGACGTGGTGAACTCAACTATGAGAATCATCACTGAGCATATGAGCATCGTGACTCAAATGGCTGAAAAGCGAAGGGAGTATTACAAACTTCGACATGAAGCTCAACGGGCACAGAACCGCGATGAATCAAGCAATCGGTTAGCAGCATATAAATTAGCCAAGAAATGCCTACACAAAATAATTGGCAGCAGTATGGCTCGCTGCTCGCAAGATCTATTGGACAATATGAACAAGGATCCATGGGGCTTTGACTACAAACTAATTATGCGGAGGCTTGGTGCCCTACGCATATATGAAGCAGGAAAGATGGAAGAGATTCCCCGCCTATCCCGTCCGTGTTTACGCTTTTCATGGCAAAACAGCGGTCGAATGCCTCTTCACTTGGCGGGAACTAGAAGAGGCAGTCTTACCACTGAAACCAAGGGAGGCTTCAGGTCCAGACGGCATCCCAGCTGAGGTGTTGTAGCTCGTCTTTCACCACTGTTCTGACTTGTTGCTCAGTACATTCAACTTTTGAACGCGAAAGATGGGATACGCTGCGCGGGGACCTCTACAAGAAAACATGAGAGCTATCCCGGTAGTTTAATCGGGGAGATGCTTAGATCGGCTGACAAATGGAACCACGTGGCACATCATGTTGGGGTAGTCCTTAAAGATAAAAGGGACCCACAGCAGCTGGAACGTCAATGGTGGGGGATTACTTTTCTAGCAATCCCTCTTCCTCTCTCCCGCTAAAGAGGAATCTCAACATTTAAGATTTGTGAAGATTTTCACATATTTTTTTCTGCAGGAAATGTATGATCTCAATCCAGGAGTGTACTTTAATACCATTGTCTCGATTTGATCGGATCTCCACTCAATATAGTACAGTAATCATTGTGTTAGTTCATGTTGCACGTGAGGATCGTTACATTTATTTGTTTTAATTTTTCTTTGTATTTCGTCCAGATATTTCATCTAAAGTATTTTCAGGCTGCAGATTACTACGGCTCTTAAAGAAAATAAAGAAAATGCAGTCAGATGTAGTCGAATTTTCATATCCAATAATTTTACGTAGGCTCAATTTCCTATGTCATCCATGGAGGCTCGTATATAGCCACCGTTTTCTGACATTCTTCACCAAACCAGTAATCTTTCTTGTATCGTCACTGCTTTCCCACGCCTGCAGGGGTATTTGCCAAATAGTCTTCTAGAGGGATTTTATGACATTTATTATGACATGGAAACGGAATGTTGAGTTTATCTCCTTTTTGTGTCACGGTATGAGATGCCAATGTTTGATCTGGACTCTTGGCCAGTCTATTATTATGATGGAATACCAGCAGAACTGCACCAGAGAGGGGTGCCCAAGTAAGTAACCGACTGCACCGACTAATATGCAAAATATGGGCAGAGGAGCAGTTACCAGAAGACTTGCAAAGAAGTATAATATGTCTTGTACACAAAAAGGGAGATAAGTTAAGGTGAGAAAATTGTAGAGGCATCTCTTTACTGTGTACGTCATATAAAATGCTCTCTAAAATCATAGGAAGAAAATTACTATGAAACTATTATAGAGAGTATCAGGGAGGTTTTCGAATTGGACGGTTTACAATTGAGCAAATATTCTCAGTTTAAGCAGGTGCTCGAAAAGTGCTGGGAATTTAATATCAACGTGCACCAACCATTTGTAGATTTCAAGCAAGCATACGACAGTGTCGATAGAAATGCACTGTGCAAAATAATGCTTGACTTTGGCGTCCCAACAAAACTTGTCCACATGATCGAAGTCATGATGTGATGATCTCTGGTCAAGGTAAACGGTATATTAACAGACAGCTTCATAATGGAATCAGACTTAAAACAAGGAGATGGACTTGCCTCAACGCTCTTTAATATTGCGCTGGAACACGTCATCAGAAATATAACAGCTAAAACCTCTGGTACACAAATGTTCAAGTTCACACAATTGGTAGCATATGCTGATGACGTCAATATTATTTACAACGATGAGTTGTAGAACTTTTTTACTAACCACTTGTATCTACTTGCGTAAAGTTACGAAAATTGCAATGGGCAGGCCATGTAGAAAAGAATGGAAGAAAACCGGCTACCTAAAAGAACATTAAAGGGTACACAAGGTAGATGTCCAGCGGGAAGACCGAGAACTCGATGGGAAAACATGATAGAAGTGATCAACTGGCGAACGAGATCGCAGAACCTTGATGATTGGAGGAGATTACTCCTGGAGGCCAAGGCCCGGCAGGGGCTGCCGTGCCATAGATTATAAGACTAATTAACTGAGACTCATATAACCTTGCACGAATTTTCAGATAAATTTTATTTTTATGATAAATTCAATTTATAATTGTATGTACGAAAAATTCGGAATTTTTAAAAACAACTTTGCTTCCAAAAATGCACGAAAACACATATGAACGCCTTGCATCCGACAGTCGCATCAAATTTCGGGTAAGCCCCTTCAACTTTGCGTTTTCAACATGAAAGTCTTTGTTTGAAGATACTCTGCAGTTTTCTAGATTCACTTTGGATATTTGGGACTACATTTTATCTATCCAATAGCAAAAATGATTAATTTTCGATTATAAAACGTGTACAAAGAGAAAATTAAATCCATCCAAAATTGAACTGCTGTTGAGATGTGTTAGAGAACCGATCCGTGAACATCACAGTACAATAAATATTATGTTATTATCACACTGAATCTTATGACCTGATTCGTCTAAGTGCGTTTGACAATGGGGTTGTGAGCGCGCAAAGATCCACAAAAAAAAGGAAAAATAAAAAGTTTAATAATTAGTGGCAAATAATCATCCCAAATCATGATTACATTAGTTTATATATTGTAATTTAATTTTGAACCAAAACAAAATTCAATTAATTTAAATTTTGTTTTCAGTGGGGCGAAATGCCAACGTCAGTGGCATATATTGGAACTGGTCAAATAATGGGCTGGGGCAATAAGGCAATTGAAGTGAGTACAATTTTAATAAATTCTACATCATAAAACATGACAAACTTAATTTTCCTCGTTACAGATTCGTTCCGTTGAGACAGGACATTTAGATGGCGTATTTATGCACAAGAAAGCGCAACGTCTAAAGTTCTTGTGCGAGCGGAACGACAAAGTGTTCTTCAGCAGTGCCAAAGGTGCTTCATCGTGTCAGATATACTTCATGACGCTCAATAAGCCGGGAATGGCTAATTGGTAGATGGCATTATTTTTTATAATAATAATAGTAATCACACAGCAATTAAATCGAAAGTAAATAAATTATTAAAAAGTAAATTGATAAAATTTGCTGCAAAACAAGCAGATCAAAGTGAATCAATTCAAAGAGATCTGAAATAAAAGTAAAAATTCGTACATTTGAGCGCTAGATAGTAAAAACAAAATACAACAAAAAAAAACATGTGTTAAAGCAAATTTTTCACAATCGCTTGAAAACGAATTAAATGAAAAGGAAAATCTCATCGCGAAATTAATTTACTTAACAAAAGCAACGCAGACACTTTTTTGTTCATTGATTTTAATCTGTAGATTCATAATTATGACTTTTTTGGTTATTTTCCTTTCTTTTCTGCACTTTTCTTTCTCTTTCTAGCTTAAACAATTTATCAAATTTCCAATGTGGATATTCATAAGAAATGAAGTGAGAAGAAAATAGAGAAAATTGGTGAAAGCATAAAGTTCTGAACAATTTTCCGCTTCACGTACAAGCCGCGCGTACGTTGTCCAAACAATATGTTTAAGTTGTAAGAACAAAAGTATTTCCTCTTCCTATTTTGTTACGTAAGCATATTTTCATTTCTGTTTTTCTTTATTTTTTGTTTTTTATATATATATATATACAAATATATACTATTATTATATAATATGCAAAGGAACGCCATTTATACACAAATACAATTTTTACAAGATACGTGAGAAATATTTAGATGAAATATGAAATATATATAAATTAATTAAAAATTTGCAAACACTAAAAGTCTTAGTCTAAGGTACAAAATAAGTTTTCTAAGAAACAACAAAAAGGAAGACAAAAAACAAAAAATTATCATTTAGTAAATAAACAAGAAAAAGAAAAGGTAAAACGCGCATAAATGTTATATTTAAATTTAGAACAAAAAAAGATGATGAATTCAGATATCAGTTTTTATCACGAAATTGTTTTATTTGAAATTATCAGTAAACAGACAGAAAATAAATAATCTCTCTCCCTTTCTTTAGTTAATCTATATTTCGGTGTTGATTACAGTATTAGGTTAGTTGAAATGTAAACAGAAAATATATTAAAAAAGTGGAAATAAGTAGAAGTGAAACAAATTTTAAATAACAAAAATTCTTTGAAATTCATAAATTTTTGTATGATGTAAAATATGATAAACAAGAAGAGAATGATTTTTGCTCGCATCAATGCATTTTTTTCTACACTCTCGACTTGCTGTTAAAATATTTTTCCTTTCTTTAGTTATCTTAATTTTTGCGAAAAAATTTTGTAATTTAAATTGGCGTTTCGTCTGTTGTTTTGTGTTTTATTGATGATTCCAATTTTTAAATGAAATATATTAGTCGGTCACAAAATATTGTCAAAATAAAACTTTTTGTTTCCTATTAATTTTTGGTTTTTGTTTGATATTCCACCATGCACAATTATTTAATTCAGCTGGTCAATGACTTCTGGAATGGCGAGTATATGTTTAGATTGTAAAATAGTTATTTATTAAAATATGACTGGATATATTATTTTCCAACAAAAAGGAAGTGTGTTTTGAATTTTAACACCGGCAAAGGAATGTCTTCTGATCGCAATCCTATGTTTTCAAAGTGCATTAAGTAGCCTACCCAATACAGAAAATATAAAAGGTTGATTCTTCAAAAGTAGAATCTGGCTCCACTTTTATATTAGTTAGATTGAGTGTTATATATTTTATAGCGAAGATCAGTTTTGCATCTCGATAAATACAGAGGTCTTTCACTTTTGGTGTCGAAAAAAAATCTTTCCTTGTCCTTGTCGTCTGACGCCCTCTTCGTTATAATTTTATGGGTCAAAAAAAAAAACATCAATGCGAGGATTAATTTATGGTCTAAGAAAAAATAAAAGAAATATTTGCCGGAGCTGAAATTTTATGACACCTGTAAGCCGGAAATAGTTAATTGGCTTCCTGCAAATATGGTAGTTTTTGATGATCGGCACATTTTATGCTTTTTTTATGATGGGCACATCTTATGCTTAAAATTTTTGGTTTGTTTCTTTTTTTTTTTTAATTGAGTTGTTATTAACGAAGAAAAATATTAGAAGGTTCTTTCGACGTGTGTACTACATAAAGTCTCATGTCATCACACTTAAGACACACTCGGGTGATGCCTACCACCATACTTAGAGGTGAGAGGATCATTCCAATTTATTCTACTTCTGCAAACTCAATATATTTTTATAACTACGAATTATATTCAGGTTAATTTCCTCCTGGAAGTACTTGTCTGAGCTAAACTTTTTTATTGATCACTCGACTCTTTTTACATCAATTTAATGTAAATAATAATAAGCGGAGTGAAGCTAGGCGGGGACCAATGGCAAATGCGATATAACCCTGAGCTGTATGAAATATTTAACGAGACTGCGGAAGCTGCGATGGGCTGGCCACGTGAGCCGTATGGACAAATAACGGATACCCGAAAAGGAATTCGTTGGGATAACTGAAGGGTGGAGACCAGTGGGGAAACTGGGGAAACGCTGGTCTGACTCGGTTGACGAGAACAGTTTATTGCTGATCGGATTCCGACATTGGAGGACGCCGTCAATGGACCGAGACAGTAGGAGGCGCTTTTTGCAGGAAGTGAAGGCCCGAGAAAGTGCTAAGAACATACTTGACAAAATGTTTATGTCATCCGCATAGGCTACTACTTGGCTCGACTTTATAATAACGTACATCTTGTATCGACAAATAGAGCCAAATTGAATAGCAATGGGGCCAGCCCATCTCCCTGCTTTAGTCCGATATTTGTGTCAAAGGCATCGGTGGGTTGGTTATTGATGCGGACTTGGGAGGTTGTCGACGTCATTGTCATTTTGGTAAGAGGGACTAATTTGGCTGGGATAACATTGCAAAGCATTATTTGGTACTGCACGTTACAATCAATACTGTCATATGTTTGCTTGAAGTCAACGAAAAATTTGTGTCTATTTTGAACCCCCAGCATTTCTCAAGTACCTGCTTGACTGTGAACAATTGGTCTATCGTCGATCTACCTGCTCATGACACCTTGATACTCTGCAATAATACTGTTGGCGGGTGCTCTGATTTTATTTTCTAAGATCTTTGAAAATATTTTGTATGCCGTACAAAGTAGTGATATGCCTCTCTAGTTTAAGCACTGTAACTTATCACCTTTTTGTGGATAGGGAATGTCGAGCGATCGAGGACCTACGAAAACAGAAGCTCCCCAAGCCTCAATACATGGCCCAACGTTGTTCCTGCTATACACAAATAATCTAAATGCATGTGTACTGACGGGATATCACACATTATATGCTGATGACACAGTTCTACTTTATTCAAGACAAGACAAAACTGCTATTGAGAACTGTAATGATATTTTGTCGCACACGTCTCGAACGTCGAGATTTCCCGAAGAAAATCTGAACCGACCTCTCATCGGTCCTAGACGTGAAGTCTTGGAATGTGACAAAGGACTGCACCCATCAGGTCAACAAGTCCGGACACTCTTAGTCTTTTCCGAGGTGGCTGCTGGCTAGGTAGCTAGTTCGGAGAGGAGTTTCGGTCGCGAGACTTACGCCAGCAGACTACATCCGAAGTACAAAAACTCACCCACAGGTTCACATGTCCGATTTAAAAACGCGTCAAACAATGGAGGAGGAGGAAATAAACGAAAAGAAAAACCGCTGAAACAATACGCACTCCCGAATATAACCGACGCGGTGTCCGAAATCTACTACTCGAATCTAAAACTGGAAAACTCTACTTGAATAAAAACAAGCAACAATGCTATGGCACTGCGTACCTCTCACTCGCATTTTCTGCTGCAAAATAACGATTTTTACTGGAAAGGAAAGACTTCGTTAGCCTAGCAATCCATTTTATTTATATTTGTTCTCTTTTCTATTTTATCATATCTTCTTCTTCTTAGCACTACAGCCCCTCTCGGGCCTTCGCTTCCTGCAAAAAGTGCCTCCAACTATCTCGGTCCATTGACCGCGTCCTTCAATTTCGAAATCCGAGCAGCAATGAACTGTCTTCATCGACCGATTCAGACCAGCGTTTCTTCGGTTTCACCACTGGTCCCCGCCCATCAGTTCTCCCAACAAATACCTTTTTGGATATCCGTTGTTCGTCCATACGATTCATGTGGCCAGCCCATGGCAACTTCCGCAGTCTTACAATCATTCAGACCTCCGGTTCGTCAAAAATTTCATACAACTCATGGTTGTATCGAATTCGCCATTGGTCCCCGTCTAGCTTCGCTCCGATTATTCGCCTCAGGACCCGTCGCTCAAAGGCGTTCAATATATTTGCGGATGCTTGGGTTAAGGTCCATGTTTCACACCCATAACATAACACAGGTCTTATCACAGATTTGTATACTTGGAGCTTTGTTTTCCTGTGTATGCAGCTAGTCTTCAGAATCTTTAACACTAAATAAAATATTTGATTTGCGAACTGTATTCTTGGGCGTATTTCGTCTCTTTCATTACCCGTTTTCGCTATTTTCGCCTAAATACACAAATTTGCCAACATTTTCTATATTGTATTCGCCAAGTGTGATTTTTGCGTATTTGAGGTATTTATCCTCAACTGCGTCATTAGTTTTGTTTTATTTTCATTGATTTGTAGCCTTACTAGTTTTGCTTCGCTGTCGAGTTTCAGGAAGAGTTCAGTGACAGTTGTTAATGACCATGACAAAATGTTGATGTCGTGCGCATAGGCTACTACTTGGCTCGACTTGTATAGTAATGTACCTCGCGTATCGACTCCAGAACCAAATTGAATAGCAATGGGGCCAGCCCATCTCCCTGCTTTAGTCCGATATTTGTGTCAAAGGCATCGGTGAGTTAGTTATTGATGCGGACTTGGGAGGTTGTCGACGTCATTGTCATTTTGGTAGGACGGACTAATTTCGCTGGGATGCCAAAGCAAAGCATTATTTGGTTCAGTACCGTACCATCAATACTGTCATATGCTTGCTTGAAGTCAACGAAAAATTGGTGTACGTCTATGTTGAGCTCCCAGCACTTTTCAAGTACCTGCTTGACCCTGAATAATTGGTCTATTGTCGATCTACCTGCTCTAAAACTACCTTGATACTCTCCAATAATACTGTTGGCGTATGATTCGATTTTATTTTCTAAGATTTTCGAAAATGTATTGTATGGCGGATATAATTTTCGCAGTGTAGCTTATCACCTTTTTTGTGGATACGGAATATAATTGATTAGCTCCACTCTTTCGGCATATGTTCTTGTTGCCAAATGTGCTGGATGACTTTGCGAATAGCTTGAAGAACACTACTGCCAACATATTTGATGAGCTCCACTGGAATCTCATTAACGCCCGGCGCTTTATTATTCTTTTGGGCTTTGATGATGGAACACACTTCATCTAGAGTTGGAAGCTCTCCGCCGACATCTATAGGCTCCGATGCTCTGGAGCTGTGCGGAGGATTAAGAAGGTTCTTGAAATATGATGCCCATCTTTCCTTAATCTTGGTTTCATCAGCGCTGATATCGCCGACGTTATAACGACAGAGCGTGGTTTTGGGCTGATAACCACGTTCCAGGCTTTCCACTACTTTGTATTCTTGTCTTGTGTTGTTGCTCGCTAAATTTACATCTATACTTCTCAATTGGTCAATTTTATCCTATACGTAATCAATTTAATAAGATAGGATGCTCCTACAAACAGAATTCATAAAAACAATTACAATTCTAATGTTTTCTTCTACTATATTCTAGAGGAAAATTATAGCGTTCTTTAAAACTAATTTTCCAGTGAAATTGCGAGATGCATTTCAGGATATGCATTTATGTGACAGATAAAGGATCAATATGGAACATCAATTTGGCTCGTTATACTTTAGTATTTGGAATTGAAATTATCAAGGTATTTTTTTTCTTGAAAATACTTATTGTAGTTTCGTTTACATATTACAACGACATTTGGCGATTTTAAAACTTAATAGATCCCTGTCAATGGCCTGCTATTTCTTTTTGTAGATTATATCTTGCTCGATATGGTTTTGGCTGAGGCAAACAAATTCATATACAACATTTGAAATGATTATTGGGGAAGGAATCACTCTTTATTTATATTACATAGTAGTCTGAGCGAATAAACATTTTTAAAATCGTTCTTTTAGCACCGGTTTGTTTCGTTAAGAAGCAGAAGAAACTTAGCAAATTTCTCACTGAACACCTACGTATATTGTCAAAACTATATTTACTAAATAGTTCAGAGAAGGTTCGTTTTAAACTTATTGTAGCAGGGTTATTAGAAAAAAATTGTTTATTTATTTTTTTTTCCATAAAATGTAAAAATATATAGCGATGTGAGTACCAAATTTGGATTTTTTCTGCCTTATTGACCAGAAGAAAACTACAATATTAAAAAGGTTAGTCACGTTTTTTTTAAATATTGAAAAATTATTGCAACTTCAAAGGACACTAAATATGTAATGAATAGTAACGAAAGCAGCCATTCTCGTTTTCACCCTATTTAGATTAAGCTTCATATAACCAAAATTAAATCACATGTAGGGATGCATATACGTATATATATATATGAATAAGTCTATTAGATCATTGTGCCTCTGGTTGTTTCATTTCAGTTTTGCTTACAAATGTTTTTTAAAACATTTTGTTCATATTACTATGTCTCACTCAGCTGTTGGTTTTGTCTTGTAACTCGAAGGGGACAGGTGGAAGGAAGTTGAGATAGGGGAGATATTGGTTCATTGTAGTCAATTTTCGAGTATTTTAATTATGCATTTCGTTTTATTTACAGTAAGTTTGTAACTTCTTTTTAAAGCAATCTATCGTTTTTTTTATTAATCTTTTCATCTGATATATATGCTTTTTAATTTTGGCTTATCTTTCCAATCATTTTGATTTTATTGTTAAACTAGCATTGGAAATGTTGATTTTTCTTCGAACATAAAGTATACTTTAGCCTCCAATTTGTTTTTATAGTCGGCAATTCATCATCAAAAGAAAGTAAATTCCTTAAATTTCCTATAGCTACAGGCTATTTTTAGAAAAAAATTGACTTGAAAATTCTGATGCAATTTTCCTTATTCTCTGGGTATTTTCTTAGGTTATATGTATGGTCTAACATTCGCGGTCATCTACAGGGTTTTCCAATCAGAAAAATGCCACTTTTTAATATATATGATCGGATCTTTATTTCATTATAAAGAAGAAGGTATGCCATTAAGGAAAATAACAGGCAAATTACCACCACGACCACGCTTACAGGACCATATCCTTTTCATGAAATTTTCCATAACCAAACCGCAAAGTGGCTGCCCTATGTCCTCGATAGCCTCACGAATTCCATCTTTGAGGTCTTGAATCGGTGCTGGACTGTTGGCGTAGACCTTTTCTTTCATGTGGCCCCAAAGGAAGAAATCGCAAGGTGTTAAATCACAAGATCTCGATGGCCAATTGTGATCTCCTCTTCGAGAGATAACACAGTCCGGAAATTTTTCCCGTAAAAGATCAATGATTTCGTTGCTTGTGTGGCACGTATCGCCGGTTTGTTGAAAGTAAACGTTGTCCAGATCAATACCATCCAATTCCGGCCATAAGAAATCATTAATCATCTCTCGATAGCGCAATCCATTCACCGTAGCTGTTGTGCCAGCCTCATTTTCAAAAAAGGAAGGTCCAATGACTCCGCCGGACCATGAACCGCACCAAACAGTCACACATTGAGGATAGAGAGGCTTTTCAACAATAACTCTTGGGTTTTTCGAGCCCCAGATGCGACAATTTTGCTTGTTGACGACGCCACCGATGTGGAAATGGGCCTCATCACTCAAGATGATTTTTCGATGGAGTTCCGGATGATTTTCATGCATTTCAAGGACCCAATCAGCAAAGACACGACGTTGTTGATGATCGACCGGCTTGAGTTCTTGTGTTAACTGAGCTTTATAAGCCTTAAGACCCAAATTTTTATGCAAAATACGGTGTAATGACGTTTGTGGAATGCCCAATTCCAAAGAACGACGAGGAATGGACAAACCTGAGTTTTCTTCATCACTTTCGGCTACAGCAGCAATATTCTCGGCTATTCTCGAGTGACGTGCACGAGTCTTATTCTTCACACCACGAAGTTGCCCCAACAGCTCTAATTTTTCACCAATTTCTGTATTGCGGTCCGACAAGGTGCTTCACGGTGACCCAAAAATGTTCGAGTTTTACGAACCGTCTCTGCCAAATTTTCACCATTTTTATAGTGAATTTCAATAATTTCAATGCTTTGTTGAAGTATTGTTCCATTTTTATTAATAGTGTAGTTTCTACATGTCAAATGTCAAAAAATGACAGCTTCAAAAGTGACATCTACCGAAATAGCGGGCTATTCAAAATAACACCTCTTATTGGAAAACCCTTTATTTAAAGCACCTCTTCGTAGTAAAAATGATTAGGTTTTGTTCGAGCATCTGTTTCGAATATTTCTCAACACATTTTACTAATTTCTTTCAGATTTTTTTTAAGGATCTATACATTCGACTAAATTAAACTGTCTTTTCTCTTCTTGATTTAAATCTTAAATTATTAATCCTAAACACTTTGAACTGATATATTTCCCCACGTAGAAAAACGACGCATCCAATCAATACTGAATATGCTCGTCTAGAAACTTCTATGTTATATTCAGCTTGGAAAACTACCACTTTACTTCCACTGCAAAAAAAAGGTTCGGGTGGCGATATTAGTAAATTTAGGCCTACCCCCCTACTTTCAAATTTAGGAAAAACCCTTGAAAAATTATTCTTCGTTCATTTAATATTTTCTCTAAACCACTTATCCCAAAACATCTATTTAGATTTAAAGAAAAACTCCCCACCGAATATACCATCATATCTGTTTAGAACACGATTTACTCTGGTCTTAGAGACATAAGGAAGCTCCAGTTGCATGTACTATTGAACTTACCAAGGCATTTGATTCAGTTTGAATGAATAGCCTAATTTTCAAGCGTTTATATAATAAATGCCCCATCCCAATAAGTTGCATTATTATTAGTTTTCTTGCAAACAGAGTTATGTCCGTTAAAATTGGAAGTTCTTATTATTATCCCTGTGGAACTCTATCCAGAGTTCCACAGGGATCCATTCTTTATTCAACTATTATTTACTCGATATTTATTTCAACTATTCTCATATTTCTGATAACAATGTTAAAATGTTCCTGTATACGGATGACATTATCATTATCAAGTCCGCTAGCTGCTTTAGACAAAATTAAAATATTCTTTGAAATTTTAAGGAAGTATTTGGACAATTAGGCTTTGAATATTAACGCAGAAAAATGCGAAATTATATGTTTTCGTAATACGTAAGGCAACGGTTATAGAAATGCGCCTGCTGAAAGCAAGTTACTCACTTTTTCAATTAATGGTCACCATGTACCTCTTTTTTTTGGTAGGCAGGTGAATGCCCATTTACGCACAGAGTGTGGGACGGACTCCCATGCTGGCAAGAACGCAACTGGACTACTCACTAAACACCTCTCCTGGAAACCTGAGAACCTAGCCTGGGACCGTTTGACACATTATTTCGGGCCAGGTCTCGTTTAGTTACGCCGTGAGGCACCTTCAAGCTGGGGGATCCCTCTTCTAGCGGGAGGGGAGAGGGGAAGAGGAAGTGCCAGACAAGCAATCTCCCAGCCCTAACACCCTCGGCTGCTGTGAGTCCCTTTTATCTTTAGGACTGCCCGAACATAATGTGCCACCTGATTCCATTTGTCAACCAATTCGAGCATCACTGCGACAATGTTATCCGGGGGTGAGCTCTCCCGTTTCCCTGAAGAGGTCTCTTCGTAGTTTGACCCATTTTATGCACGCAAAAAATGTGTGGCAGGCAATGTCCTCCTCTCCTGGGCAAAGCCGACAATCGGGGGACCGTGACCTACCAATCTTGTGCATGTAAGACTGAAAACACCCATGCCCGCTCAAATGGTGGGTCAGGCAGAAGTCAAGCTCACCATGCCTTTGATTTAGCCACGGCCCCACATCTGGGATGTGGCACGCAGTCCACCTTCAAATCGTGTAATTCACCCAATGCTGCCAATCGTTGAGTGAGCTCTGTCTCTCCTCACGGACAACCATCTCCCTTGCATCCTCGTTTCGGTGCAGGTAAAAAGCGTGGCGCTCTTTAGCAAGGAGGGTGACATGTATCACGCCTGCAATGACTTTCATCGCCGAATCAGAGACTGTAGGATACGAAGATGCAATCCTCAGTGCTCCTCTTCTCTGTACCTGTGCCAGGCATTTTCGGTAAACCTCCTTGCTGAGAGCGTCGCCCCATACCTGTGTTCCGTACAGTAGCACTGACTCTACAGCATACCTGTACATCAAGAGGCGTCTTCTTGATGCGCTGGGTCCCTCTACGTTGGCCATAATTCGACTCAGAGCCGATACTCTCAAAGCAGTTTTCTCAGCCGTTGCCCTGATTTGTTCAGAGAAATTCATCTTCGATTCAATCAGTAGCCCCAGGTACTTCACCGCTGATTTCGATTCGATTCGTATACCTCCAATACTGATCACTCTTACTCTAGGGATTCTCTTTTTTGTCAAGATGACCACTTCAGTTTCTCCAGTGCTAAACTGAGCCCACGAATAGTCATCCAGTCTCTTGTTCAACGATGCGTCCAGCGACCAAAGCCGCAAAATCATCCGCATAGCCGATCAAGCGCGACTCATCTGGCATCTCCAGTCTCAGTAGCCCGTCCCAAGACACGTTCCACAGGTCCGGACCAAGGATAGATCTCTGGGCAACACCCGATGTAACAGCCATCCTTTAGCAGGCCAGGCTTTAGTACTTTAGGTAGTCCCTGAAAAGCAGCATTAGATATTCTGGTACTTGAAAAGGGTTTCCAAGCGTATCCAGAATATCCACCTATCTAGCGGAGTTGAAGGCGTTCCTGGCGTCGAGTACCACCAACAGGAAGATTCGTCGCTTGGTGCGACTATGTGCCTTTGCCTTTTGGACCGCGCTCACCACCTCTGCAATCGCATCAATAGTAGAGCGTCCTACTCTAAAGCCGTACTGCCGTGGAGATAAGTCCCCAGCAGCCTGAATCACGTCATTGAGTCTTCCCTTAATGAGTTTCTCTAGCACTTTCCCAGCCGTGTCTAGCATGCATAACGGGCGGTATGCAGACGGCGATTCGGGATTTCCCTTCCTCTTGCTGATCAGCACGGGCCTCGCCACTTTCCATCATACCGGGAAACCCCCGTCCCATAGGCAAACATTGAATGTGCTGAGCAGCAAATCAGGACAATGGTGATAGACAAGCCGCAATACCTCAGCTGGAACACCATCTGGACCTGGAGCCTTCCTCGCTTTCAGTGAAAGGACTGCGTCCTTCAGTTCCGGCTGTGTGAAGAGTGGACAGCGTCAACATGTACGGGATGGGCGGGGAAGAGTGCCGGCACTATCTTATCCATCTTTTCCGCATCATGTATGCAAGGTTTCCATAGGGCACCAAGCTTCCGCATAACTAGCTTGTACCTAAGGCCCCCGGATCCTTATTCACATTGTCCACTAGGTCTTGCCAGCAGTGGGCCTTGCTATTGTTAATCAATTTGTGAAGGTATTTTCTGGCCGACTTATATGCTGCCGACCGGTTGCATACCTCGTCACGGTTCCGCCCCCCTTCGCTTTTCAGTGATTTCAGTTGACTACCAATACACTGGAGGTTGACCGTGCCGGGGTTTTCCACTGGGCATAGAAGCGCGGCAAGCAGTCGTGATGATGCTCATAGTTGAGTTCACCTCGTCCAGAGCTGCCAGTTCTTCTGTTCCCTCCGAAGCTCCCTGCAGCAGCTCACCTGTTGTGAGCACCTCGACGAACCTCTTGAGGTCCATCCTTTTGACGAGTGCCGTCCTGGCCGCCATTCCCAGGATTCGTTTTCCCCGCGGATCTATTTGAGGCATGCTCCATTCGATTGCTTTAGCGTTTAAGTCTCCCCCAACGAGCACGTTGGCCTCTGGGTTCGAGACAGCGCCCTCCAGAGCATTAAGTTTGGCTTGGAAAGATGATAACGATTCGTTCGGTGTTTTTTTTTGTGTTTGGGAGGTGAATGCCATTTAGACACAGAGTTTGGACTCCCATGCTCTCAAGAAGGCGACTGGACTATCCACCAAACACCTCCCCTGTCAACCTGAGGACCTAGCCAGGAACCGTTTGACACATTACCACGGGCCAGGTCTCGTTTTGTTACGCCGTGAGGTGCCTTCAAGCTGGGGGATCCCTTACCTAGCGGGAGAGTAGAGGGGAAGAGGAAGTGCCAGAAAAGCGATCCCCAGCCCCAACGCCCCCGGCCCTTTTATATTTTAGGACTGCCCGAACATAATGTGCCACCTTATTCCATTTGTCAACCGATTCGCGCATCATCGCAACCATATTATCGGTGTTAGGTACACACTAAAGAACACAACTCTCCGCTTGCAAATCACTGTTCCGAGCCCAGATGACGGCAGTACCAGTTTTGTCAGTAAACCGTAATGCAGAACTTTTATCATGGTGTTGCTCACTCAGTAGCAAGAAGTCGGCTTTCATATCCCTGGAAAGCTGCTCTAGCAGATTTTGGCGGTTGAACTGCGGTGTAGGTTCAGCTGCAGGATGAGGGTCATCGAAGTTCTGGTTTTGCCTTGGCTAGGGCTTCTTGGAAAACCCGGCATTTTCCTGATCCCAAAACGTGTTCGAAATCAGGTCTTGTATCCTTCTAAAGAATACAGTGTGCCTCCTTCGTACACTTTTTTCTTTTATGTCCCATTTCACCGCATTTGTAATACAGGGAACTCCTATCGGGTCCTTTGCATACTTGTGTCGTGTGAGCATAGCCAAGGCATTTGAAACATTGAAGAGGCGTTGCTCTTCGCCGTATCCTACAGACAACCCACCCTATTCGTGATTTGATCTTGTTCAGAAATTGTTCGGCGTCCTTTTCGGTCAAGTCAATGATGGCCATGCGTTGTCCCCTATGGTTTTCTGGTGTCAGCCTCCCTTTGATCCTTCCCACGCTAGGGAACTCCCATTTGATGGCCTCTTCTACCTCGGCCAGATCTGTGACGCAGTCAATATCTCCTCTTAAAACTTCAATTATTTAGGTATTCATTTTCACCATCGGTTAAAACACAATGAACATGCTCGTACAATGTTGCAGCATGGGCCCCTCTCCTCTCAAGTAAATTTGTTAATGTAGTACCGAAATTTTGATGTATAAAACTTTAATTCGACTAATAATTCCCTATTGTTTCGTAACTTGGCTCTCGGTCTTATCTACCGTTGCAGAAGAACTGCAAATTTTCGAACGTTAAATTCTTAGGAAATGCCTTTCTAAGTATAGACGACCAAATAAAAAATATTATAGTAACAATTCTCTTTATGACGAGACCAGAATGCAACCCATCCTATTTTATATGATTGAATTGATTATCAAACGTTTATCCAATTGGGTTTCTCATCCTGGTTCCTTCATTCGAGGGTTGCTTAATCAGAATATTAATATGGAAAACACAAATGGATGTATTTCTTCTATTAAATCTTTGTGTGTTGATAATTTTCTACTGCTTACGCCGTCGATACCGGATCTTCATAAGCCATTATTTTTCTCTACCGAAGCGCACTATTTCGTTTTTGATCGTGGTTAAAAATACCTATACACACATACAACATAATCGCACGTTATTTTCAATTGCAATGGTGAATTTCTATCTATTTATTTAATCTTTTTTTTTTGGATTATCTCTATATTAAGCTTAAAAGTTTTATGTCATGTTAACTAGTGAATTTCGGTTTCATGTCATTGATATAAAGCCATTGAGGGATGGCGTATTCTAAACATATCATTATTTAATAATATTGTATTGGCTACGACCGAATTTTATCTTTGTTTAGTTACTAGACAATTAGTTTCGCTGTTAGTATGTTTTATTCATTTCTAGTATATTCTTGTATGAATAAAGGCTCAATAAATTTGTATGTATGTATGTCATACTAACTAATTGAAATACAAGGGGGATGAAAAATAATCAGTGGTTACATTTATTAACGAAAAGTTTTGATTCCTTTCGTAAATAATTATCGTGCCCTTGCGACCAATTTCCCATTTTCTTCAATGAATAGCAAACATAAATTTTTAGTTTGTGACTGTGTTGGTTCAAACTTATAACACTGTTATTTAATCTATATTTATCAATGGGTTACAGTATACAGATAAAACTGAAATTAAAAAAATCCAAGCAAGATATTTAAAGTTCGAATTTAGATTGAACGCTACCTATCGGCCAACACCAAGAAAATTTATATTTCGAAATTCCATTTGACAGCCATCCGCTATTGACAGGGTTCTTTTCGAAGTTTCATTGAGATCGGTACGTTGTGTATTGCCATTTAATCGATGAAAATTCCTGTTTTTGTCGATCATCGGCCCATTATTTTCATAGTTAATATATCTAATATGCGTTCTTTGCTAGTATCCATAAATATTTTACGCTTACAATGCTATGTGAACGCGATTAGAGCCAACATTTCGATGATGCCCAAAGTGTCAAGTGTTTCATGAATGTTTTCTTTATGTGTATCCACAGGTAAATAACAAAACCGACAATGGGTCGTGTAATTCGTGCACAGCGTAAAGGTGCGGGGTCTGTTTTCAAGGCCCATGTCAAGAAACGCAAGGGAGCGGCTAAATTGCGACCCCTGGATTTCTCTGAACGTCATGGATACATCAAGGGTGTAGTTAAGGTTAGGAATGAATAGTGTGTACCAGTATTTTGGTTCTAATGAGGTGAATTTACAGGAAATTGTGCACGATCCTGGTCGTGGCGCTCCATTAGCTATCGTACACTTCCGTGATCCCTACCGCTACAAGATTCGTAAGGAACTGTTTATCGCCCCAGAAGGTATGCACACCGGTCAGTTTGTGTATTGCGGCAAGAAGGCTAATCTACAAATTGGAAACGTCATGCCACTGTCAGTTATGCCTGAAGGTACAATCATTTGCAACCTGGAAGAAAAAACCGGAGACCGTGGCCGATTAGCACGTACATCAGGAAATTATGCTACAGTCATTGCCCACAATCCAGATACCAAGAAAACTCGCGTCAAGCTTCCGTCAGGAGCCAAGAAAGTCGTTCCATCAGCCAACCGCGCTATGGTTGGTATCGTAGCTGGAGGTGGTCGTATCGACAAACCTATCTTGAAAGCCGGTCGTGCTTACCATAAGTACAAGGTGAAACGTAACAGCTGGCCAAAGGTTCGTGGTGTTGCTATGAACCCCGTCGAACATCCTCACGGTGGTGGTAACCATCAACACATTGGCAAAGCCTCTACAGTTAAGCGAGGAACATCAGCCGGTCGTAAGGTCGGTCTTATTGCCGCTCGTCGTACTGGTAGGATTCGTGGTGGTAAGGGAGAAGCCAAGAAGGAGGCAAAGTAAGCTAAGGATTGAAAGTGGACGTGAAAAGTGGGCTGCAAACATTTTTCCTCAAGTTTTATACTTTTTATATGTGCTTGTTAAAAATGTGTGCGGGTCACAAATAAAAATGTTAATTTAAACGATTTCTTGTGCTTTTGACGTTGTAGGAAGCTAAGAAGTGAAATTTTCAGGTGGCTTTAAATAGCTGACAAGTCAATCCCTCAGTTGATATCAAGATAATTCATACCAAGTACTTTGAAACCTCTTCATTATTGGAGGAGACTTCAATGCAAGGCACTAAGACTGGGGAGACAAAACAAATAATGCAAAAGGAAACATCCTTAAATCCGTGTTAAACAAATATAAATTAGCACCCCTCAGCACAGGCACGTTCACCTTCTTTAGGAAAACCAATCAACAGACCACACAAATTTCAGCCCCAGACATCACCCTAACAAACAATTTAAACTACTGGAATGAATGGAACACTAAAAAATACAAAATAGGCAAGAGTGAGCACGTCCCCATTGAATTTTCACTGCAAGTTGAAAATTGGAACAAAAAGAAAAGACGAATACCAAACAAATAAAATCATGGAGGATATCAACACGATCAACTTCACCAATGATCTTGAAGAAAATCAATGAGCTAATCAAAAGCAACCAGATAAGCGCGAAGAAATTCAAACACAGTCCAAAACCATGGTGATCAAAAGAGATAAATATCTTATGGAGGAAAAAAACGAAAGCCTGGACAAATTTCCGACAAATGAAAAGTAATGAAAACGAAGCAAAGTTTCTAGAGATACAAAATAGATGGAGAGAAACTATAACTAAGGCAAAAAGAGAATTGTGGGATCAAAAACAACAACAACCCGAGATCGCAATGGGACACCGAAAACAACAAAGGCTTTCTGAAAATAATAAAAAATAAACACCAGGCGCTAAATACTAACTGGACTCCCTACATGCCCAACAACATAGAACCAGCTGAACCCTTTGAAAACACGAACTGCTCACAGTACTAAATAAACGTAAAAAAAGATCATCTTCGGGACTGGATGCAATTGATTAAAACATTATAAACTCCCTAAACCATTACAAAAAATCAGCACTACTTAACTCTATAAACGAAAGCTTCAAAAATAACAACATACATAATGAACTAAGAGACATCAAAATCGTACCTATCCCCAAGAAAAACAAACCATTGCACAAAATAGAAAGTTATAGACCTATCTCTCTCATAAGCACCCCGCTGAAAATAATCAACTGCCTAATAAAAAATCCTGAGCAAATTCTGTTTTGCGTATAGAAAAGGAAAGTCGGCAATCTCATGCATAAACACAGTATTACACCTCCTCAACAAAAACAAGAAAGCAAAAAACATCATGATCATCAACTGTGATATCTCTAGTGCGTATGAGAGAGTAAATATTCCGGAACTCTTCAAAATCATGTCCAACTTCAACATCAAGAATGATTATATCTCGTGGATTTGAAACTTCCTGATGTACAGGAAATTACATCTAGGCAAGGCTTCGACCGAAATTAACAATGGACTTCGGCAAGGGGACGTAGTAAGTCCGCTTCTCTTTAATCTCTACACATCTAGCCTCCATAAAATCACTGACAGTCAGACTACACTCATTCAATTTGCTGATGACTTTCTAATCATAAGCAAAGGACCCAACAATCTCAATAATCTTGAAACAAAATTCAACAAGTTCACAGAACTATGTAACAGGCTAAACCTCCCATTGAACTTGGAAAAATTGCAAGCCATAGAATTCTACACAAACAAAACCCACCCCAACAAAATAAAATATGGAAACAAACAACTAGATAGGGTAAAAAATTTCACCTTCCTAGGCAGAAACTTTAACAATCAAAATCACTTCAATGAATTCTACAACAAGTCTCTAAGTAAAGCAAACAAAACAATCAACATAGCTTTTAAGATCAGCTCCCCCAAACATGGCCTTACCCCCAAAAAGGCATTAAACACCTTCAAGTCACTAATAAGACCGGTAATAGAAAGCAATCTAATAAACATTGTTCATGCTCCAAATTATTTTCTAAACAAAATAGACAGCCTGAAAGCCAAAGCCATAAAACGATGTCTTGGGGTACCTACAACCACGCCAAATATACTAGCGCTTGCTCTAGCTAAAAAATTACCAGCCAGACTAAGAGCTGAGCAACTCCTTGCCAAAGAAATAGGAAAAAACCTATACCGCCAAGACTTCAAAGAAATGATATCGGAGAACCAAAAAACTCGAACTATGCCACAGTTTACAGAAAACATGTCGACATCTACAACAACACCTGTTTGGGTTCTGCACTACCAAACCCACACAACATAAAATTTCAAACCAATAGTTTCATGCCCAACATCCCCAACAACTTCAAGAAAATAAACTACGAAAACTTCAACGAGTCGATTGAATACTACAAAACCTCACGGGTAACCAAGTTAAGATATATTTCACTGATGCGGCAAAAAACAGACTAGGCACTGGTTTTGCCATACACTGCTAAACTCCAAAAAGACACTAAAATATGCCTGAACACAGACTCTACAGCAACAAATGCAGAACTAAAAGCAGTCCAGGAAGCAATAAACAACGCGGATGCTGAGCCCACAAACACCATAGCCATCTTCACTGACTCCAAAAACACAATAAAGGAGATCATAAACAACACAAACCACAAACTCATCACAGAAAAAAATCAGAAAAACAATCAACAATAGACCTAACGCACTGCTACTATTATACTGGATACCGAAAGTGGAAAAATTTCACAGCTTCGAATTGGTTGACAAAGCAGCTAAGCTGGCCACAATAGAAGGCGAAGAGGTCGACTCATTTCTGGAATGGGACGACTCTATCAAAAAGATTAACGACTCCATTAACATAGAATGGCATGAATACTACCGAAAAAACATCCAAAACCTAGCGAATAGCCCTTGGCTACAAACGGACCTTATTTACAGAACCAAACTATGGTTCCATGATTTCACACCAAGCAGCAACACGCAAAAACAAATAAACAGAATTCTACTCAACCGAGCCTACAATCACAAAAGATTAAAAAAAGCAAAAATAGTTCCATCCCAAGGATGCAAGTGGTGCGACATAACAGACGATCTTGAACATAGAATTCTAAACTGTGAACACTTTGAAACTCTAAGGAACAAGTATGAAATCTTTCAAAATAACTATCCAATAGTAAAATTTTTTAATAAAAACAACGAGAAAGCACTAACTCAATTAATCGCTTTCTTGAAGAAGCAAACTTAGAACTTTAACTTCACGCGAATAGTCCTCTCAATTCCCAAAAACTAACTTTTAACCTTCCAAGAAAAACACTCAATCCAATAATCTACTAACCATTCCTAACGGATACTAACACACTAACCCAGTAAAAGCACAAAGCCAATAAAGAAAAACTAGAAAAAAGCACTATATTACCATAAGTCCCTAGAGGACATTTATCGATACATCGGTGGCTTGTGCTCTTAAGCCATAGCCAATACACACCTAACGTAGGTTAGGTAGAAGGAAAAAAAGTACTTTGACCTTTTGATCAATTTATCTGGAATGAAAGAGCCTTCGTAGGGCCATGACTACTTTTTGAGCATGATTTTGATATGTTCAGTATAGTACAGATACTGATCGAGATGAGCACCGAGGTATCGAGCACAGGATTTATTTGGAACCCGTTCTGAACTACCCTTACCAGCCATAATGTGGAAATCCTTCCAATTACATTTCAGGTCTTAGCTGACCCCCTGCAGCTTTGTCCGAAACAAAATTATTTCGCACTTCTTCCGCGCATTGAATTTCATTAGCCAATTGTCAGTGTACAGCTGTACATCATTCAACATTTTTTGAAGATTGCTTTGAACTATTATAGCTTTCCGGTCTGCCGTATATATGTATGATCAGATTATCAGCAAACGCTACCAATGATCGCGTTGTCGACAAGGTGTCTCGGGAGACTTTCCTGAGGGAGTTTAAAAATTAGTCAATCCAACCACACCGTATAGAAGGTTTTCTCCATATCAATGAGACACGCTCCAAAACTTGTTTACTTTCCAACAGATGTCTGAGGTTACTTTCGTCTTCGCATGACGTGCCAGGTATCGTCGAATGCCTGGCACGAAAACCAAATTGGCAATTTGGCATCAACTCATATTTCTCAATGTGAGCGTTGAATGCTTTGTTTAGTATCACTCCAAACATCTTGCTGATGTTAGGCACCAAGCTGATTGGGCGATAGCTTTTAGGACTCGAAGGTTCTTTTCCTTTCTTCAAGGTCGGAAAACCTTCGCCTTTTTCCACTGATTTTGGAAATATGAATTGCTCAACATGTTGTTGAACAATATGCAATAATTCCTAATAGCAACCTCAGGCAAATGTCGGAGAACTACATTTGGAATACCACCAGTACCACATGATTTCTTGTTGTTTATCCTGCGAAATATGAAACACAAGTCTTCATAGCTGACAAAATAATCAATAAGATTCAAGCTCGGTATGAGGTCAGATGTTAATGTTTCATTGAAATGAAGAATTGATTGGCCGTTCAGGCTTGATTTGAAGTCGGAGACTTTTGCTTCAACGACCTTTGAAAATATTTCATTCCCTATCTCAGGGCAAGTTTATGCAATCCCTCACAAATAATCCTATTTCCATTTCTATCCGGACTCGTACTATCAATTTCGATACCAGCCTTATCGAGAAGCTTTATCTCATCACTAGTGACTTCAAGATTCGATACCTTCACTCGAGACTTCTTGCGGAATATGCTATTCACTTTGGTGAAAACGCCATCTGGGTCCTGTGGGCTAATACCTCTCAATCTTTCCGCCCAATGATTGCTGACCTCACTCCTGAAGTATGAACGGATTAAGTTCCGGACATTCTTCAGGTGTAATTTCAACAAAGCCAACGAGGGATGGTTGTAGTCCAAAAATCGTCGATAAATATTGTTGACCCGCGTGAGAAGAAGGCTTTTTAATCTTTTCAAACTTACAATGGTTGGTGTTTCATACCCTTCCATATTGTTTTGATGTTTAATCTTGGGAACGACTTTCTCAATCGTTTCCAACGTCAACCTCTCTAACTTCGACAAATAGATATCTATTTCATCGTTAGTTAGATTCCTGTCATTAGGAACCATTGAGCAAGAGTTGCCATCATCAGAAGGAGGACATTGCTTCTGGTACTCTCGATTAAACTTCTTTTGAAACTTTCCCCAGTCTGTTTTTTAAAGTCAACCGATGATTTTCATGTTGAACTGGAATGAGGAAGAAATCATCCCTGTGATGATTGATTTCCATTACGATTGCGTTATGGTCGCTATCATAAGGAAGCACCTGCAGTTTCCGTTGAGGACTATTAAAGCTGAAGTCAAGTCTTGCGTCAGTAATGCAGAGGTCCAAATATGAATTCGTCCTAGGTTATGTTCGAAACTCCGACCCATATAGATTGCACCTGTATTCAATTTGGCTCTCTGTTATCTCTCTCTGTTATTTCAGGAATACACCTCTTGGATTATTGGTGGCGTTCAGCCATGATGTATGCTTGGCGTTCAGGTCATCAGCAAGCATATAATAATTATGTAGCCTGTTTAATTCGAGTAAACAAGGAATTGAGCTCCTCCTTGAACTTGAGAACAGTTCGACCAGTTGCACAGGCAGAGATAACGAAGAGGTTATCACCACCTGGGTGAGATTTTGATAACGGACACTTCATGAGATTCAAAGCTTTTGAATTCGACTTTTTCAATATTTTGGAAACAATAGGGTATTCGAACCAATATCCCGGTGGCACCTTCCCCATCACCTATAACCCTATCCTTGAATGTCATAGAGTGCCATTAATTGAGGTGGGTTTCAGTGAGAAGCATGAAGTCAGGCTTTTGCTTGACAAGAACTCCAGGAGACAGTCACGTTGATGTAGACGCACAATGAAGTTGACGTTGATCGAGATGAAACGAATACTATCCGTGGGGCTGTGACTGGATGACAACTTATTTTGAGGCGTTTGAACGCTCTAAACGCTGAAAAACAATGTCAATTTTAGAATCTTGTTTATCGATTCTCTCCAATAAGGAATTTAATTGCTGATAAATTTTAAGGAGCAGCTCATTATTGGCACTTACATTATTTATTTTATTTACATTGTCGGCTGGTCCTCTCGCAGCAAGTGCAAATGACACCCCGGGCTTGAGGAAGTTGGTACGTATCAACCTGCGGTGTACTTGACTTTGTTTTGGAGTGAATTTTACCTTTGCATCTTGATACCGGGGGCATCCTCGATATGATGCGGGATGACCAAAGGCACCGCAGTTCACACAATATAATTTTTCTTTTGGCTTCGCCTAAGCCAATTTGCACTCGCCGGGAGCATGGATATCTTTGCACTTTACACACCTATATTAATTGGCAGCCGAATGCCCGAATCTTTGGCACCTGTAGCACTGGTTGACCTCACTTTTCTGGAGGCGTTCCCACCACACCATACAGAAGTTCAAGTACCTTATTTTGTGTAGGGCACTTGAACTGCTTTTGCTGGAAATCTGGACTAAGTAATAAGGAAAGTTCAATCGATCTCCTTGTTGCAAAGTCTTTAACGGAAATAAATTCTATTTCTGGTGCAACTTCTTGAACCACCTGAGTAGATCGACTGTGTCCTCTCCACAGTCCAAACCCTTCAATAAAAAGGTTTGGTTTCTTTCGCTTTTGGGGGTGTATGTAAAATGTGGAACATCTCCAGAATTTAACGCACTTTTTGCTGCCTGGGAATCAACCAGCGACTTAGTTCTAATTGTCAGTTTACCGCCATTGACTCTTTTGATCTCAAAATTATTTAGCTTATTTTCGGCTGCCAAAAGCCGAACCATATCTTTGCCCGTTTGCCCAAATACATTGATTGGTGGGACTTTTTCTTTCTTTTGATTAATATTGACGGACGGACCAGCAGACAAAACTTTTGGTTTTTTCTCCCTATTTTTATTTGGCTTAGCAGTACAATAATCAGAAGTTTTATTACCTGGATCCTCTTCAATACTCATGGTATCTTCTAGTCCAGCTAGCGCTGCATAATAATTTCTTAATCAGTTTCTTGTTCGGTTTCTTAAATTTGTTCCAACTAGTTCTTCTAGTGATTGGATCCGAAGTCTGAGCACTTCGTTTTCTCTCTCAACCTTCTCAGCTTTCTCGTTAGCTTTGATTAACTGCTCGATCTCGATGATCGATAAAATTTGTGGTTTTTCTTCGTTGTTATTGAATCTTCGTTTCAGTTTTTTTCGCCCATCATCGTTGGCGATGGACACGATCGTTCTGATTGATGGCTGAAGCCATCGGGCTCCACCATCTCGTTGCTTTTGCAGCGAGACTAGAGGGAATGTTCTTAAACCGGGACTTTCCTTAAATGTATTTTCACTTTTGATACTTCTTCAGGAAATAAATTTCAGGTATTCGATAAATGTTCGAATAATTCGACGGTGATTGTTTTTAATTAAAAAAATTATTTTCAACTGGTTTTGGCGAAAAATTATTAATTTTTTAAAATTAATGGCTGGAGCGATTAAAAACACATCTACACGCAACGAGTGATTATGTTCATTATATTACTCGGGATTAATTAATATTGTTAAATATCTTATCATACTTTGTAAGTTCAAAGTGTCATATTCATGTAATTCCTTTCTTGTTGTTTTTTGCAAATAATTCTCAATTGTATTCTTCAAAGTCAAAGTCAAAAGCGCTTTATTTAATACTAATCGTTATAAATTTTAAAAGAATATAAAGCAAATTCCAAACAATAACAATCAAAAACTTAACGGCCCAAATGGCTCTCTAAATTTATACGTTATCAATAACTCATTTCATCAAAAAAAAAACTATATTCAATTAATTACGATTATTACATATTTTTAAAATTTAATTGAAAAAAGGAGAAAAAACCAACCAACACTATCCTAAAATTATTTATAATTAAGACACAACAGTCAAACTTTGATCCTACACCTAATATGTTGTAACTTATTTCTAATAAAATACAATCAAAAACTTTATCTTATACTAAAAAAATTCTGTAACAATGTTCCTAACCTAAGTGTTTAATCTTATCTCTAACGGAATATAGTGAACATTACATATACCTAACCTATACCTAATTTTTAACAAAAATAAACAACAACATTAAATGTAGCAATAATGAGCTGAAACTCAAAAAAACGAAATAACGAAAAACACCAAAACTGAAAAATAAACACGAATAATTTAGACATTGTCATTCAGCCACCAATACTTGGATTGCGCCGTCTCAACTCGATCAGCTTCAACGAATCTAGCAAATGAGTATCTCCATTGAAATCGTTGGTCTCGTGAACTCAAATTCGGAGGATATTTTATCTTCTTATCGGTGGCCCGTCGATATATGTGATATATGACTGGGACGCCGTCAGAATCAAAAACATATCGATTCATGTCCAAATACACGAATGCTTCTGGAGGAATGAAGCCAGTAGCGAGGCAAGTCGCTATATACCCGTCTGTAAGGTGGAACGGCTGTGAAGTCCAAGGGTTTTCACTCACACAAGATCTTGCGATATGATTCCGAAGAAGTTTCAATATGAAGATATCGACCCTCGTCACTTCAGCAGTTTGATAAATTCTGCTATTCGATATATAATGTTTCCAATCCGTCTCAGGCTTTCTGTACAAACCAGTACATGCACGAATACATTTTCTTTCGAAAACTCTTAATTTTTCCATAGTACTAGCGCTCTGGTTGTACCAGATCTGACATCCATATGTCAAAACTGGTCTAACCAGTGTCTTGTAACAGATAATTTTGACCTTTTGATCAATGTATCTGGAATGAAAGAGTTTTCGAAGGGCCATGGCTACTTTTAGTGCCTTACTGAGCATGATTTTCACATGTTTAGTATAGTACAGATACTGATCGAGATAAACACCGAGGTATCGAACACAGGATTTATGTGGAACCCGTTCTAGACTACTCTCACCAGCCATGATGTGGAAATTTTCCCAATTACGTTTCAGGTCTTGACTGACCCCCTGCAGCGTTGTCCGAAACAAGATTGTTTCACACTTCTGCGCATTGATTTTCATTCGCCAATTGTCGGTGTACAGCTGCACATCATTGAACATTTTTTGGAGATTGCTCTGAACTATTGTAGCTTTTCGGTCTGCCGTATAGATGATCAGATCATCAGCAAACGCTACCAATGATCGCGTTGGCAAGACGTTAAAATCAAAGCCGTTCAATAGCTTGCGAATGAATATTGAGAAGAGCAGAGGCGCAGTAACTGTTCCCTGCTGTAGACCATTCAAGACCTTGAACTCGCGCCTTGTTGTCAGATTTCAATCAGTTACAACAAACGATTTCCCGTATAATATATTGCACATCATGGCGACTAGGTGTCTGGGGAACTTGTCCTGAAGGAGTTTAAAAATAAGTCCATCTAACCACACCGTATCGAAGGCTTTCTCCATATCAATGAGACATGCTCCAACACATTGTCTATCATTTAGTTTCCAACAGATGCCTGAGGTTACTTTCGTTATTGCATGTGTGGTCGAATGCCTGGCACGAAAACCAAATTGGCAATTCGGCATCAACTCATTTTCCTCAATGTGGGCGTTTAATGCTCTGTTAAGTATCACTTCAAACACCTTGCTGATGTTAGGCAGCAAGCTGATTGGGCGATAGCTTTTCGGGCATGAAGATTCTTTTCCTTTCTTCAAGATCGGAAATACCTTAGCTTTTTTCCACTCATTTGGGAAATATGAATTGCTCAACATGTTGTTGAACAATATGCAATAGTTCCTAATAGCAACCTCCGGCAAATGTCGGAGAACTACATTTGGAATACGATCAGTACCACATGATTTCTTGTTGTTTATCCTGCGAAATATGAAACACAAGTCTTTATAGCTGACAAAATAATCAATAAGATTCAAGCTCGGTATGAGGTCAGATGTTAATGTTTCATTGAAACGAAGAAATAATTCACCATTCAGGCTTGATTTGAAGTCGGAAACTTTAGCTTCAACGACCCCTGAAAAAATTTCGTTTCCTCTCTCAGGGTTTGGTAGATGAACCAATTCAAAATGTGTTCCAATCAGGGCAAGTTTATCCAATCCTTCACAAATAATCCTGTTTCCATTTCTATCCAGAGTCGTACTATCACTTTCGATACCAGCCCTATCGAGAAGATTTATCTCATCACTAGTGACTTCAAGATTCGATACCTTCACTCGAGACTTATTGCGGAATATGCTATTCACTTTCGTGAACGCGCCGTCTGGGTCCTGTGGGCTAATACCCCTCAATTTTTCCGCCCATTGATTGCTGACCTCACTCCTGAAGTATGACCGGATTAAGTTCCGGACATTCTTCAGATGTAATTTCAACAAAGACAACGAGGGATGGTTGTAGTCCAAAAATCGTCGATAAATATTGTTGACGCGTGTGAGAAGAAGGCTTTTCAATCTTTTCAACCTTGCGATGGTTGGTGTTTCATATCCTTCCATATTGTTTCGATGTTTAATCTTGGGAACTACTTTCTCAATCGTTTCCGACGTTAGCTTCTCTAACTTCGACAAATAGACATCTATTTCATCGTTAGTTAGATTCCTGTCATTAGGAACCATTGAGCAAGAGGTGCCACCATCAGAAGGGGGACATTGCTTCTGGTACTCCCGATAAAACTTCTTTTGAAACTTTCCCCAGTCTGTTTTTTTGAAATTCAACCGATGATTTTCATGTTGAACTGGAATGAGGAAGAAATCATCCCTGTGATGATTAATTTCCATTACGATTGCGTTATGGTCGCTATCATAAGGAAGCACCTGCAGTTTCCGTTGAGGACTATTAAAGTTGAATTCGAGTCTTGCGTCAGCAATGCAGAGGTCCAAATATGAATTTGTCCTAGGGTATGTTGGGAACTCCAACTCATATAGATTGCACCTGTATTCAATTTGGCTCTCTGTTATCTCTCTCTGTTATTTCAGGAATACACCTCTTGGATTATTGGTGGCGTTCAGCCATGATGTATGTTTGGCGTTCAGGTCACCAGCAAGAATATAATAGCTATGCAGCCTGTTCAATTCGAGTATTTCGAACAAGGAATTGAACTCCTCCCTGAGCTTGAGAACAGTTCCACCAGTTGCATAGGCAGAGATAACGAAGAGGTTATCCCCACCTGGCAGTGAGATTTTGATAACGGACACTTCAAGAGATTCAAAGCTTTTGAATTCGACTTTTTCAATATTTTGGAAACGATAGGGTCTTCGAACCAATATCCCGGTGCCACCTCCCCCATCACCTATTCCCCTATCGTTTCTTACGAATTCAAAATCCTTGAATGTCATGGAGTGCCATGAATTGAGGTGGGTTTCGGTTAGAAGCAGGATGTCAGGCTTTTGTCTGGCAATGAATTCAAGGAGTTAATCACGCCGATGTATAGTAACAATGGAGTTGACGTTGATCGAGATGAGACGAATCCTATCCATGGGAATGTGACTGGATGACAACTTATTTTGAGGCATTTGAAACCCCTAGACGATGAAAAACAAGATTAATTTTTGTATCTTGCTTATCGATTCTTTCCGATAGAGAATTTAATTGCTGTAAATTTTGAGAAGCAGCTCATTATTGCCACTTACATTATTTACACTATTTTCCGCGGCTTGTGCAAATGATACTCCGGGCTTGACGAAGTTCGGAGCTAAGACACTGTGGTGTATTTGTTTTCGCTTTGGGAAAGATTTTAATCTTGCATCCTGATATCGGGAGCATCCTCGATATAATGCCGGTTGACCAAAAACACCGCAGTTCACTCAATATAATTTCTCTTTTGGCTCCGTCTGAGCCAATTTGCACTCACCGGGAGCATGCACGTCTTTGCATTTAACGCATCGGTAATGCATGGCGCAGTTGGCAGCCGAATGCCCAAATCGTTGGCAGCGATAGCACTGGTTGATTTCTCGTTTCAGGAGGCGTTTCCGCCTCACCACTCGGAAATTTAAATATCTGATTTGCTGAAGAGCGCTTGGACTGCTCTTATTTGTTATTTGTACTAAATAAAGTGGTAAGTCTTTTTTTTACCGTCGACCTTCTTGTCGCGAATGTTTTAACTGAGATAAACTCGATTTGTGGTGCTGTTTCCTTGAGAACCTGAAGAAGATCGACGGTATCTTCTCCGCAGTCCAAGCCCTTCAGCAAGAACGTCTGGTTCTTCTCGCTTTTGGGGGTATAAGTGAAGTGCGGAACCTCCCCAGAATTCAAAGCATCTTTCGCTGATTTGAAATCAACCAGTGATTTCGTTCTTATTGATAGCTTCTCGGAATTTATTCGTTTGATTTCGAAATTTGTTAGTATGTTTTCGGCTGCCAACAGCCGAACCATGTTCTTTCCGCTTTGACTGAAGACATTAATTGGCGGAACTTTCTCGGTATTCTTGGCTACTTTTTGAGGAGGACCAGCAGAACTACGGGCTGGTTTCTTCTCCTTATTTCTATTTTCATTATTTTTATTTTTTAAATAAATTATAAAATTATCATCTTTATTACCTTCTTCTACCTCCATATCCTGCTGGAGTCCATCCAGCGCTGCAAAGTAGTTCTGGCTTTCGTTGGTGCCACCTGCACTTAATATTTCTTCAGTGGTTATTGGATTTGCAGCTTTCTTCTGTTTTGCTTGCTTCTCGATTTTTCGTATCGGTTCACTCTCTTGAACTTTTTTGTCGTCTTGAACATTTCTTTGTACGTTTGAATTCTTGCTTTTAACTCTTCGATTTCGCTTCGAAGTCGACACACCTCCTGTCTATCCTCGAGCACTTGTGTCTTGCGGCCGCCATCTGCGGTATCCTGGGTGCTCGTGTGTCTCCGCTTGTTGACACTTGCCGCTAATTTCACACCGTCACTCTCCCCGGGGCCCCCCAATGGAGGGAAGCCGTCGGGCTCCTCCATACAGCAGTCCCGAGTTGTCTTTGGTTTGTTGCCTTTTCTTGATTTATTGGTATGGTTGGTCGATGCCTTCGACGATTAATTCTTCCCCAATAAAATCAAAACTTGCTTTTGACTGACTCGTACAAAATTAATTCAATTATTTGAAACTGACTTTTGTGAAAAATTAATTAATTTTTAAAATTAATGACAGGAGCGATTAAAAACACGTCTACACGCAACGAGTGCCTTCTAATTGTATTCTTCAATTTATAAGCCATTGAGCACTGGTGTAATACTATTTTCATCAATCTTTCAATCACATTGAATTGGTTACGACCGAATCTTGTAATAATTGCTGTTTGACTATAGTGCCGTTGTCAAGCTATGTTTTTTATCATGATAAAAATGTTCTTACGTAAAAAGACTCAATCAAATATATATCTAAAGTCAAAGTCAAAAGCGCTTTATTCAATACAAATCGCTTTAAATTTTAAAAGAATACAGAGCGAATTCCAAACAATATCAATACAAAAATTTAATTTCCCAAATGGCTCTCTAAATTTATACGCTATCAGTTAATCACATTTTATCAAAAAAACTAGCAAATTCAAATTAATTAAGATTATTACATATGTTATGAATTGATTGGAAAAAGGAGAAGAAACCAACTAACACTATTCCAAAATTATTTGTAATTTTAACACAACAGCGAACTTTGATCCTACACTTAATATGTTATAACTTAATTCTAATAAAATTCCGCGTTTAACCTTATCTCTAACCTAATCAAATAAACATAAAATATACCTAACCTATCCCTAATTTTTAACACAAATAAACAACAATACTAAATGTAGCAATAATGAGCGGAAACTCAAAAACTAAGTAACGAAAAACACAAAAACTGAAAATAAACACGAATAATTTAGACATTGTCATTCAGCCACCATACGTAGATTGCCCCGTCTGAGCTAGATCAGCTTCAACGAATCTAGCAAAAGAGTATCTCCATTGGAATTGTTGGTCTCGTGAAATCAAATTCGGAGGATGATGAAAACTTACAAAAATATCTATCCATCATAAACGTTCAACTTTTCATCTAACATATTGCTCTTTCATGAAAAGCCGTCGGGGATTGCTTCTTTGAGTGAGCAGACGCGTTTCGACCCCTCACTCAAAGAAGCAATACCCGAATGTATTTTCAAGAGAAAAGAGAATTGACGTGCCGATATCAAATGAACAAAATTATTGACTATCTAACATATGACTGTCCATAAAAAAAAGGATCCGTGGAAATTATAAATAATTTTCTAGTAAATAATAGCAGCTAATACAAAGGGTGTTCTAAGTCCGATTTGATATTTAAATATTCGCAATATGTAACCGCTTGAACGCTGATCAATCGGTAGTAGCTGATCATCAGTAGTCATAAGAAGTTGGAGTAAAAGTTGTGTTCAATTGTTTTCATGAGCAAATTTAACTTCGAAATTTGCTGTGTAAAAGCGCTATCATCAATGCACAGGAACAAGTATCGAAAACGATTTCTCTCATCCCTTTGAAGTGCATATAACATTAATCACCACATCGACTAAAGTTCTATCTGGTGTTCAAGCTGCAAACTATAAAAGTCAATCTTCGTCTGAATTCGTTTTCAGACAACCCCCCACAAAATTTACGTCATCTAAATTTAACAGCCAGGCCACACGACGTCAAACGACCAACCACGAACAGCTACTGTCAAAACCAAAACTAGCTCAAATCGATTTGCAGACTAGAGCGCGAGTGAAATGAAAGTGCGGATTAGTCCGAGTTTGATTTAGTTCACTTTGCTCCTTGTATTAATTTTACGTTCGACACAATAGCCAATCGAATCGGTACGTTTTGCGAGCTCAAAACAAAAGCGGAAGTTCAAAACAAAATCCTTATCGACCAAAAATCAACTAAACGGCCGTGAAAGTCCCCAAGTGAGGAGAATTAGTCGCAGTCGGAAGTAGAAAAAAAGGTTTGACACTAGTCCAGTGACATTTTGTTTTTAAATTATTCTCCCATTTATCAATAATTTTCAGTGCAACCTAGTTCCGCAAGTATTTTTTTAATGTGATTCTTATGGTGATTTTTAAGTATAAATAGGAAATAGGTTGGGTGTGTGTGAAATGTATAGCAAACAAATATTTCGAAGTGATTGTTTACGAACAACTTTCTTTACCATTAGCCACTGCTGTGCTAGTTCTGGCTTTTATATTTCGTAAGCAAGTTTGATTTGATATATGGGTTGAACATCTACGTCGGGCTTTGTGACTCGTTGATTAATTGAATATTAAAACAGCGATCATCAATTGCGTACATTATGGCCCCATCGAGAATCGCCTTGAACGACAGTTGCCAAGTTAAAATTTAGATTTTAAAATGCAGAATAGTTGCGGGCTGGTAGGTGTGACGATTCTACACCGTTATTATCGGCCAAGTCTTATCAGTTTACAGCGCACAAGATAAGGTGAATGACAAAAGATATTCTCAAGGAAAACCACAAGCTTGTGAATTGCTACACAATGAAGTCGGTACCTCGCTTAGCATTTATTCAAAACAATACATAATTCATGTAACTTTATTCAGCGAATCAATCGCTAACTCGTTCGCCAGACTATTAAATTGTTAATGTTTACATAACTCGTCACTCCATGTTGACTGCTGTGGTCGCTGAGGTAGCTTATTTGTACTTATCGAATGGTAAAAGAAACAATGGTTAGAATTTTGATGCTCCCTTCGGATTACACACTCATCGTGTAATAAACAAAATTTTTAGGTGGACTGTGACTCACGCCAGTAAACCCTCAGCTGCCTGTCGTTGCACGTTTTTGGTCAAGCCATCGCCTATCGCCGATATATAACATGAAATGGCAATTAATAACATATTGTCGATAGGAAAGTTTTCGCGAATGTATGTCTGGTTGTTAATTTCGGGTGCTTTGTTTGTTTAGGGGGAAAGATTTATCGTGTCGCATGGTCTAAGAGAAAGGTATTATCTTTAATGCGACTTCGGAAAGCTTATCATTTGCTGTCCATATTTGGAACGTATCAGGTGTTTGCAAATAATATAAAAATAAATTAGCCGACTATTTTCACTGAATTAGAAGGTTCCAATTGTCTTGGTCCCTTGACCGCGTCCTACAATTTCGAAATCCGAGCCGCGGTGAAGTGTTTTCGTCGGCCGACTCAGATCAGCGTTTCTTCAGTTTCCCCACTGGTCTCCGCCCTTCAGTTCTCCCAATAAATACGTTTCTGGGTATCCGGTGGTCCATACATTCACGTGGCCACCCCTTTGCAGCTTCCGCGTTGATTTTTAAATACATTCCAAAAGAATAAAAAAATCGATGTCCAAAACTTAAAGCGTTTTCAAACTTACATTCCTCTTATTTTTTATTGTTTACATTATAATGAATACATAATACTTTCAATAACCCGGGCCCTTTTCGCTATCAACTTAAATACTCTTTTAATTGTCGAGCAGCCGAACATATCCTGAGGGGAAGCTTTGCATTTCACTCAAATCAACTACGATGCTTGCGATATTATACATTTCTAATTTGATCAGCTTTAGTTAAAAACATTTTTACAAATTTCAAGTCATTAGGCCAGTTGGGTGAATTTGTTCTAAGCTTTCCTTCGTTCGATGTCTATTCTGACACTCCTTTCGGTCTCAGGAGCAGCTCGACGGCATTACGCTAATGTGGGGGCTGGTCTTTATATTAGACATAGCAACATCGTGTTTCCAAACGGTGTAATTGTCTCGTTGATTTGCATTTTTAAAGTATTTTCCGTGTTTGTTATGCTCTATGAGAAACTATTAGAAAAGTATTCAGACTGAATGTGCATATCTAATAATTTTCCCCTTCTACCTAACGATCGTTAGATGTGTACTGGCTGTGGTATCTACGATGTCTGTTCATATCTCCGCGCTGCTTTTATTTTTCGTCATCCGGCTGGTGGCTTCTTTCAAAGTAGTCTACATTAGATTTAAAAATACGCTCTCATCGGCATTTCTAGAACCTGAAGCAGAAATGGAACTCAGATTTTCGAACGAACTTTAGCGCGCTCGTCGTTTTTGTTTAAATCGTACCGTCGTCGTAACCGGTGTCTTTGAGCTGCATTTTCAATCTTGGGAAAAGCCAAGTCGCAGGGAGCTACATATTTTAGGACAATAAAAAATATTGTGTTTTGTTAAAATTTGCTGTACAAGGCCCGACGAATGCCATGGCGCGTTATATTGGCAAAGAAGCCAGTCACCGCTCGACTAAGAACTAGCCTCTTATAACCCCACCGCAAATTCTTCTCATCATTTCAACATAATATTTTTTGTTGATCCAACAATCTCGCGGACCATATTCGCGATCCATAACGGCTTCATAATCGAAAAAACGACATTGACTTACATTGCTCCGGCTTTGCCATGTGTTTTTTTCGGCCGTGCCTGAGATGGGACGTTCCACTATGAAGATCCCCGCCGGAGAATGCTGGTCAACAAGAGTATTCTTGGAGGCTAGTATTCTTTGCGCAATGCCGCTCTGAAATACCCGAGAAAATGGATGTTTCCGTAAGGTTCAATCTAACCATCATACCGTGTCCGTCCCGGAAAAAGCTTGGCAGGCCTTGGAGTACGTTCGAAGTTCCCACCATTGAGTTGGTCGTGTAGGTTCGGTTGAGGTGGACTACCGATTAGCGCCGGCCTAACACATGGCCTCCCTGCTTTGCAAAGGTCAAATGGTACTAAAAAAGCCGGTATGCACATGAACGTACAACGGTTCCGAGGGGGACCCAATCGATAGGAACCTGACTCCCCTAAAAACAACATCAACGATAACAATACCAACGACAACAACATCGACGATCGAGACATCGAAAACAAGAACAATGACAGCAATGACTAAGGAACAAAGATAGACAAAAACGCATAAGTGAACGGAACGCAGAAGACCACCTTGTGTAACCGGAAATTCTTGCGGCGTTTGGGCGCAGCAAGGAAACAGTAGGAACTCCGGAGCGTCTTCCTCGAGAGAAGCAAATAAAAGAGGAGTGTGGGTCAGAAATCCCCCCTAGCCTCTAAGCTGCTTCCACCAATGCCGAAGAGACCAAAGCGCAGAATTTAAATCTGTTGATGTCGCTGCCAGGAAACGCGCTGGATAGAACGATCGCCCTTGACCGTTCCGAAGAAGAGCGGCTTTACTGAATACTGAAGCAGTCGTGAAGTAAGTTAAAGCCATCTGTGATGTACAAAAGATCCTAAGCACTGAGGATAAACACTGAATCCTGGAGTTAGAAGAACTAGTAGGTTTGATAGGTCATTAACGACGCATGTGGCAGAAGGCAGAGGAGGAACAAAACACCTCGTGGTAGGGTGGAAGTTGCCTCAACCCTTAATGCAATCAAAAGACTCGCCTGCAGCCCAATTCAATGGGATCAAGAAAAAAGGAGGCACGAAACGAAAATGCTGCTCCGGAGAGAAAGTTCCAGGCAGTGGCATCAAAGACAGCCAAAAACTTGCTCCTGCCAGAGGCTGACGACGAGCATTTCTAGTAAGAAAAAACCAAAAATACCAAAGATACGGAGAAACCGGAAAATAAATAGCGGCGCAAATCCCTGCGAGAGGCATTGCTTGTTAAATCCACCTATGAAAGAACTTATGCAGAGGTACTGCGTGCAATTAAAGGGGCTGTTAAACCGGATGATATCCAAACTGCCATAACTCGCTCTGGCGGAGTTTGGATCAGAGGCAACTAACAAGCAAGAAGGTCCTTGGACAGGGGGCAACTGTAGCCTCACTTGAGCCCATGGCAGCTCTTGAAATCAGACACCTTGACTGCGTCACGGATTTGGCTGAAGTAGAAGAGGCCATCACAAGAGATTTGCCTAGTTTGATTGGGAGTCAAAATAAGAGTAAATCAGGAAAACAACAGGGAACAACGTATAGCCATCACCGACCTGACCGGAAAAGATGCACATCAAATTTTAAAAATAGAGAAAATCTAAATAGGATGAGTAATCTGCAGAAATGGCGAAGAGCGATTCCGCTACCCTACTACAAGTGTCTTGGTTGTGGCCACATCTTGCAGTGTTTTAAGGGGCTGGTAGGAGCTGTCTGTACTCTAATTGTGGCTGAAACAACGAGGCGCTGTGTATTCTTTATAAAGATGAAACACTCTTAGGGGGCGTAAAGTGTCGTGTTTTCAAAGAAGCCCGCCGACAGTCTCTGATTCGGTGGTGGGAGTTATTGCAGGCGTGATACCTGTTGCCCTCCTTGCTAGAGAGTGCCAAGCTATTTACCTGCGTCGAAACGAAGATGAGAGGGAGATGGTTGTCCGCGAGAAGAGACAGCGCTCACTCAACGATTGGCAGCAGTCTTGGGTGAATTTCACGAAGGGAAGGTGGACTGCAACCCACATCCAGGATGTGAGACTGTGGCTAAATCGAAGGCATGGTGGGACTGACTTCTATCTGACCCAGCTTTTGAGCGGGCATGTGTGTTTTCAGTCTTACCTGCACAAGATTGGTAAGTCACGGTCCCCCGATTGTCGGCATTGCCCAGGAGAGGAAGATAATGCCTACCACACATTTTTGGCGTGCAAAAAATGGAAAAGGCTGCGAAGGGACCTCTACAGGGAGACGGGAGAGCTCATCCCGGATCATACATATAGTCGCAGTGATGTTCGAATCGGTGGACAAATGGAACCAGGCGGCACATTATGTTCAGGCAGTCCTAAAAGATAGAAGGGACTTACAGCAGCGGCGGGCGTTGGGGCTGGGGGATCGCTTTTCTGGCACGTCCTCTTCCCCTCTCCCCCCGCTAGAAGAGGGATCCTCCAGCCTGAAGGCGCCTCACGGCGTAACAAAACGAGACCTTGCCCGCTATAGTGTGTCAAACGGTCCCAGGCTGGATTCTCAGGTGGACAGGGAAGGTGTTTAGTGGGTAGTCCAGTCGCCTTCTTGCGAGCATGGGAGTCCCACACTCTGTGCGTAAATGGACATTCATCAGACTACTACAAAAAAAAGAAGCGCTAGCAAAGGCCAAGGCGAAACTGCAATGAAACGTATTTTGCAAGTCAACTTCCACCGAAGCGTAAACGCTCAGGACCTACAGTACGTGAACAGTTTTCGAGGGATATGGAAGCCGACTTGGTGTTGCTCAGCGAGCAACATAATGACAGGAGATCGTCAGCCTGGTATTCCGGTGGATCTAGCACCTCTGCTGTCTGGGTTCGGAACTGTAAAGTACAGTGCAGAGCCAAAGGCGAGGGAATAGTTTTGTGTTTATTCGGGACAAGATTTTTCAGTGTTTGCCTAACTACAAATGATCCAATGCCATCCTTTCCAGCCGAACTCAATGCCTTGGAAGACGCTGTCTCGAACATGGAGGGCCAGGTTCTTATCGGGGAACACTTTAACGCTAAAATCATTAAATAGGTCATGCCTCAATCGCTCCCCAGAGGAAAGCGAGTCCTGAAAATGGTGGTAAGGACAGTATTTGCCGTGCTTAATATTTGTAACACGCTTGCTTGTGACATTCGCCTCGAAGTCCCTATTTCCAAGAGTACACAATTGGCGAGTACTAGAGGATTTCTCAGCCAGTGATCACCAGTACATTGCGTTCGAGATCCGTGACAGTGCCTTTTGGCGTATCAAAAACATATAAATAAATGGACGAGCAACGAGAATATGTGTACTCGTCCATGTGGGAAGCAAGTTTAACACATAAATAAGTTATGAATAATACGCTCTCGAATATATGATTCCCTCTGCTTCTCCTTCCCCTTTGTTTCCAGACAGGTTTGTCTTTCCTCTCTTCAGAAGAATCATTTCCCCCACTGACGACCGCGCACACCGACAAAATTTCATTTCACGTGCACACGATCGCGCCTTCGTTATAATTCGTAGAACAGTTTGAGTACAACACAACAAACGTTCTCTCACAGAAAACTCGAACGTCAACGCTTGTGAAATTCGTAGTGGCGAGAAAACGGCGAGAAAACTCATCGGTCAAAGCCGATGGAAAATTATTCAAAATTAAAAGCTTTATAAACTTGAACGTGTTTCGGATTGAATTAAAAGCAAAAACAAAAGCATATCACTTCAAACCTCAACTTACAGTACTCTCTATATCTATGTGGCGTATACATACCCAGACTTACACTTTTGGGTGGTATACTGGGAAAATAGATGCAGAGAGGTTCTTTGAAGTGCTCACAGTGGGCACACTGCTATTCGGAGCTCCTCCAAGAAGCGAACGATTGACAGCTGAGGTTGTAGTGAACTCAACGATAAGTATCATTATAGCTGCTTGTAGGTCTTCTATGCCCTAGTCGGAGACCCCTACACGGTAAGCCTCCGGTGTACTCGTGGTTAACTAAAATTGCTGAACAGCGAAGCGATTGCCACAAACTTCGACGTGGAGCCCAGCTGGCGCGAACACCAGGCATGTAGCATACACGTCGAGCAAGAAATGCCTTCGTAAGCTTATGGCCCGATGTTGGCAGGATTTCGTAGACAACGTAAATAGGGACCCATGGGGCCTATGGTATAAGCTAGTAACGCGGAAGCTCGGTGCCCTACGGACGCCCTGCTTGCTTATAGCGGAAGATGGACTTTCCCTGTATATCCTGTTCGTGTTGATTCCGTTCACGACAAAACACCAGTGAAGTGCTCGCCTTTTACGAGGATGGAACTAAAGGAGGTAGTTTTATCCATGTCCAGGAAAGCACCAAGACCAGATGGCGTTTCAGTCGAGGCATTTCAGCTGGTCTACCATCTTTGCCCTGATTTTTTTGCTCAGTGCATTCAACGCCAGGTGTCGCTTTCTAAGCGCCTGTTATGTATGCTAGACACTGCCGAGAAAAGGCTCGAAAAGTCCATTAATGAAAGACTCACTGATGCGGTCTATTCTGCTGAGGACTTATCTCCACTGCAGTATGGCTTTAGAGCAGGCCGCTCCATCGTTGACACGATCTCAGAAGTGGCCTGCGCAGTTCAAAAAGCGGAAGCTTACAGCCGCCGTAACAAACGGGTTGTGCTGATGGTGACGCTTGCTGTCAGAAAGCTTTCAATTCCGCTAGATGGAGAAATATTCTGGAAGCACTGAAAAACTCTTTCTAACTTCCAGAATATTTGATGCGGATGCTGAGGGACTACCGGAAGGACCGGAGCCTACTCTATGATACGAAGGAGGGTCAGCAAAGGATGGAAATAACATCGGGTATCGTTCAGGGCTTCATCCTAGGCCCTGATTTGTAGTACATCTCGTATGACGGTCTACTGAGACTTATTGTCAGATGGGTCGCGCTTGATAGATTATGCAGATGAAATTGCGGCCGCTAGTCGCTGGACGCATAGTTTAACATGCGCATCTTCGACTAGGTATGCTAATGCGCCGAGTGAGGGGCTGGATGACTGCTCGCGGCTTCAGCCTTGCGCTAGAGAAAACAGAGGTGCTCTTCTGACTTAGAAAAGAATTCCCAGAGTAAGGACGATTAGCATTGGGGAAATGCAAGTTGAGTCAAAACTAGCTGTGAAGTACCTGGACGGTCTGATTGACTCGAAGATGAGTTTCTTTGAGCAAATCAGGGCAATGGCGAATAAAGCCTACCTTCTCGAAATTTTGATGAGTGCCATATTGTCTGTGCTATTGTACGGATCGGAAATATGGAGCGACGCTCTCATCAAGGAGCTGTACCGAAAACGCCTGGCACAGATGTAGCGACGAGAAGCGCTGAGGATAGCATTTGCATATCGGACAATGTTTGAGTTGGCGGTGCTGGTCATTACAAGCTTTATACCTATCGCTCTCCTTGCTGGAGAGCGCCGTAAAACTTAATTGTGGTGATACGAAGATACGAAAAGAGACAACACTCACTCAATGATTGTCAACAATACTGGGTGAATGACACGAAGGGGAGATGGACCGCGCGAATCATTTCTGACCTGTAGCTGTGACTCAATAGTAGTCATGGTGAGACTGACGTCTATCCGACCCAGCTATTAAGCGGGCACGGATGTTTTCATTCTTACCTGCACAAGATTGGAAACTTACGGTCTCGCGATTGTGTTAGCTACGCTGGAGAGGTTGATGGCGCCTGTCACACATTTTTGGTTTGCAAAGAATGGGACAGGCTGGGCGATGACCTCATTAAGAAATTAGGAGAGCTTTCTCCAGATAATCTAATCGGAGAGATGCTCAGATCAGTTGAAAAATGGAACCAAGGGGCATATTACGTTCAGGCTGGTCTAACTCCAAAAAAGGAGCGCCTGGAGGCGTTAAGGGTAGAGGGTGGGGAGGTCTCTTCTAGCGCTCCCTCTCCCTTCCTTCCCTCTTCGTTAAGAGAGGGATCCCTGCAACCCTATGGCGGCTTGAGACAAAAAAATTAAACCTAGCCCGAAGTAATATGTCAAACGGCTCGAGCCTTGGTTCTCAACCAAAAATTAACCTCAAATTTAAAGAGTTTGATTCTTTATTTAAAATACTCGAACTGAATAGGTTGCATAGTTATCATATTATTGCTGGGGATCTTAATGCTCGGCACACATCATGACCGTATTCATGAAAACGTGGATAACACAAAACCATATTGAATTCAATAGTACATTATATGGGTCGGAGTTCCCAGCATATCCCAGGACAAATTTTTATTTGGACTTGTGCATTGCTGACTCTAGACTAGAATTCAAATTTAATAATTCCTCATGAAAATTGCAGGTACTTCTTTCGATAGTGACTACGACGCTATTGTCATTGTGATTAACCATCAAAGGGATGATGACTTCCTCATTCCAGATCGAATTGAAAACCACAGACTGAATTTTAAACCGACGGATTGGAAAAAGTTTTAAAGAAAGTTTAATCAAAACCACTGGAAGCAATATCGATGATGGGACTGATTGCTTAAATGACACTTAATGACAAGAATCTAATTCTCGATCAAACAGATTATATTTATCGCAGCTAGAAAAGCTTAAATTATGTGAAAGTGGTTCCCAAAATTAAACACAGAAACTGTATGGAAGGAAATAAGGCATCAAACATTACAAGAATGAAAAAATTGAAAACCAATCTTCTGACACACGCCAAAAATATTTATTGGCGATTAAAGGAGAACAGCCATCTCACATTGGACATGTTGATATTATAACTTAAGAATGTTCGAATTGTTTGTTCTCTATCGCGATAAAAGGATTAATCTCCTCTTTGCATGTAATGCCACTGCGATTTATTCATATCTATAGAGGAAATACTTCAAATTTTGCAACCCAAAAATAAGTAACATTTACATTTATTTTCTAAGGTTACTGGATCTGCATTATGTCAGCGTCTCAGTTCGTTTGTTCTCAGCTTTGAATTTCTTGCTAACCCACTTCTGCAGTAAAGTTAAGATACATGCATTTTTCATAGCGTATGTAAGCTGTCCGGTGGAATTCCCATGACCAGAATAATCTCTTTGTTAGCGCATCATTCTCACCCCTGTTTGTGGAGATTCAATAGCTCATCGGTCAAATCTCTAAGGTGTAATTACCTTGACGGTACTTAGTCGCGGTATTTCATCTACCATGACACATAATCCCTTTTATTTAATTTTTTTTTATAAATATCTAAAAATGATAACCAATGAAAAATGTCCTTGTGACTTCATTTACAATCACATGCAATTTATAACAAGTTGGGTGGACAGAATTATGTTCCTGTCGGAAGGGTTTTGTACTCAACCTATGATATGGAAATCAATAACTCAAGAAATTCTTCACTGACATGTACATCTAAAGACTGTTTGAAAAAAATTCATTATTACCCCACTTAAGCCGCCCTTATTTTGTTGTAGTATTACTAATATTACTGATTGAATGGTTTTAGAAAAATAAACGTGTTATTCATCTTCTCTGAAAAATTGGACCCAATGGAATTCTAGTTTCTGGTTCGATGAAAAAGTTGTAGATTTTAAAACACGTATGTGATATTGTTGTGATTGCTGAAAATTAAAATGACTAAATTCCGTATTATTAACAAAGATGAGTGAATTAAGAGTTCTAAGGTATTTGTTTTTGTTGTTCTCATAAAGATCTAGCTCCGTGATTTTTAACACATTTTTCAAGTCACAGGTGTCGAATCACAAGGGGGATACATATTTTTCATATATTTTCCCTCTCTCTGTACCCCCTGAAATTGATACTGCCGTTATAAGACCTGCTTTCATTTGATACCCCACATGACCAACCAGGTAAACTGCGAATTAACGGACAGCTTCAAAATGGAATCCGACTTATAGGCCTGCCCCAATGTTCTCTAATATTGCGCTGGAATACGTCATCACGAGGATAACACCTCAAACTTCTGGTACACTAATGTTCAAGTCCACACAATTGGTAGCGTATGCTGATGACATCAATATTAGGCACGTTCAGTCTCAAATACCAAAGGAGTATTTCTGAGCCAAGAACCTGAAACAAACAAAATTAGCCTACGAGTTAATGAAACTAAAACTAAATTCATGACTCAAACAAGGAAGAACACTCCAGTCCGACAAAACCTGACCGTAGGAGACAAAGTCTTGAAAGCGTAGATTATTTTGTGTGTTTTGGAGCCGACTTGAATAGAAAAGGCGCCGAAACGGGCGAGATTGGACGGCGCATGAACGCCGAAAATATAGCCTATCGTTCCGGACTTCCCATTCTAAGGTTCTAAGTTGTGTACAAACAAAATAAGCTTGGTCAAACCTGTGATGTTATAAAGTGAAACATGGGCCCTGATGCGCGAATCCGAAAAGCCAGAGGTCATATTTGAACGCAAAGTGCTCCGAAAAATCTAGCTCAGTGAACCAAGGAACAAAGTAGAGACTGCTTTTCAACGTTGAATTGTATGAACTATTTGACGAACCAACTGTTTCTACTTGCGTAAAGTCATGCAAATTGCAATGGACATGTAGAAAGAATGGTAGAAAATCGACACCCAAAAGAATATTAAAGAGTAGCGTTCAAGGTAGACGTCCAGCGGGTTGACTGAGGACTCGATGGAGAGATACGATAAAAGTGACAGCAGATCCTTGTGGGAAGTGATCCCAGAACCGTAATGATTGGAGGAGATTAATCCTAGACACCAAAGCCTGGTTTGGGCTTGATATAAGACGCGGTACAAAAATATGGAACTAACCCGCCAGTGAAGCTAGTACCGAACCGTTTTCTGCAGCTTAAATTAGCGTAATAATTAATTGGGAATAAGTGCCTTTAAACGCAACGGTTTTAGCTATGCGGGTCATACTAGTTCTCGTTAGATCACCGAAGCCAAACTGTGGTCGCCGTAGATATTATCTAGATGAGGGACCACGTACTGTTTGCATATGTATACCTATTCTATTTCTTCCTTCTCTTCTCTTCTTTCATAAATATAAATATACTAAAATGTTGACGAGTGTAGTACTCCATTAAATACAATCTACTCGAATCTTAGATTGAATTGTATAGATTTTAATTTCATAACTTATTAACCAATTTTCCATAGCCAAAGTGGTCATAAAATTGTCTTGCATGCGAGTATTCTAATCATTTACTTATGAGTGCGTATATTCTTTGAAGGACTTTTGGTGTGACCAGTTTCTGTTTAAATATACTTGATAATCACTCAATTATAGAGCATCTTAAAATTATTCTGATCATGCTATGCAATTTCACAAATTGATTTAAGAATTAATACCAAACATTAATTTCGTCATTTTCTCATGCTAAAATAAGTTGCTTTTAACACAGAAGATGTTTTATGTACGTTTTCAATTCTTTTTCATTAAAATTTGTTTAATCTACTAAACAATGTCATTAATAATGTACAATCGTAATTGTACTCGCCTTAAGTTTACAATTTCTTATTTACAAATGCATTCTCCGACATCTTAGAACTTTAGTCAACCTATATTTGTTGCGTAGCGCTCTCAATTGTTGAGCGGCAAAATTTATGTCAGCTTAAATAAGCATTGATTTCGACGCTCAAGAAATTCAAAGTGTTACGTAACTTTATAAGTAACATAATAATAGTATATTTAAAAATCCATTCCTTACGCCCAATCCAAAGTTAATTAAATATTATTTTTCATTCTAGAATAATTAAATAGAACTTATGAACCAAAATGATTTAGTAGGCCGATCTATCGCAAAAAAAGATTACGAAATTTACTGGCAATACACTTTGCAGCTAGGTTGTTGGAATTAAATCTACTGATAACCGCATCCGACGCGTTTGCTTACATTTTTAAATAGTAAACAAAAATTTGGACGCATATCAAGGTTTGGTTGGCAAAATCGGTTTTACACTGGAAGGCCATCGAAAAAATTCATTTCAAATTATCAAAAAATTATTAAAACTGGACTTAATTCTGTTATTTAATTTTAAAAAAGAGTATAGAGGAAATTGGAAGAAGCAAGTTGGACGTACATGTATTGCAGTTTCTATTGCTTATTTCTAGCAGCATTAGAAACTACAAAACATGTACATATGCGTTTAGAACAATAGTGCCAGTCTCGCTTGTTTGCCCGATGAAAAGGGGCTGGCGCCTACAAAACCGCAATGTACATACCTGTATATGTGAATATTGCTTCTTCTAATTTATTTTAGGATAAAAGTTACACATGAATCGCTTTGCTTTCATGTTTTGAGAGGGTTATATTGTGGATCTCAGTTTAATGAGTAGTTTTATTTAATGACACATAAAGCATCAAGTCACTATTTATCACTGTGTTAAATTTCTCATTAAAAAATCCAAAGCGCTACTACGACTTGGAAACAGTTATTACTCGTACTTTCAACATGACAACGACCCCAAGCAAACAGTTCATATAAACAAGCTTTGGCTGGCGTACAATGTCCCGAAACTGTTGCATACACCTCAATCACCGGATCTAAATCCCATAGAACACTTGTCTGCTAACATCAAATCAGTAAAAACAGTTAGATATTTCAAACGAATCCCAAAGTATGACGATGAGAAAACGTCTAGGTTATATCCAGAAACTTTTTTCTAATATATAATTTGTTAGATGAAATTATTGTGGTCAGTTTCGATTAAAATTTAATAGAGTACTTCACACCCTTATAGACCGCAAATAATTGAGCTTAAAATAACACAAGCGTAACAGATAAGATGGTAACATATTTTTTTCCCAAACGACACGTATGCATTTCGGTCGGTATTACCGACCATCTTCAGCGTTAGACGTGAAACTACTAATGAAACATACAAAAGCAGAAACATTAATAAATAACAGTTAATTTTAACATATAATTTAGTCGGATTAAATGAAATATACATTCTGACAAAAAAGTACCCGGAAATTGCAAATAAAACGCAAAATATCAAATAAACAAAGTTATTGACTATTTAATTATTCATCAAAATCACACGGAGCCAAATCTGGTGAATACGGTTGTAGTGAATTAGGTGGAGATAAAATGTCCGTACAGGACTGCAGCGATGGTCTGCTGCCTCGGCGAAAGAGGGTGGTAGTATCCGCCGAGATTTGGCCTTGTCTGAGCACGCGTGAAAGCGCTGGCGGGTTAGCGTTGCGGTGTCTAGGGGCGAGTTCTTTTCCCCAGCACAAGGACCCACTACAAAAAATTTCGCATTCACGAATTAAAAATGTCGAATGCCGATCGACTGGTGTCGAAGCCGAGGTAACCTACTAAGGGTGGAAATTGTTTGTTCAAAGAACAGATTGGGCCTGGAGAAAACAGACCGACTTAAGACACTTCGTCGTTACCGACGATACTTATGGCCCACAAATAAGAGTGGGGCATCCAGGTGGAAGCGGTGCCCTTACGCACCCTCCCAACCGGATAAAGATCCAAATGTAGACGTGGCCATATATTTCTCATTTCAGTGAAAAACTCATCCAAACATAATTTGCATGAATTTTTCCATCAAATGAGGAATATAACCGTGGCCAATTTATGTTTTAATATGCGATGGAATCACATAACACTATACTCATACCATAAAAGGGTACGTGAGCGGAAGGCCACTCTACCCGGGCAAGAGCCCCTATAACATAAAAAGAAAAGGAGAAGCGCGCCCGATGGTTAGCTCATTTTAGTGGAGGGGGTCAGCCATCGTTGCGGGTGGAAGGGAAAGACCGAGTTTGTATTTCTTTAACTACACATTACTTTATTTTTTTCTTTATTTTCAATTTTTCTGATAGTCTCAAGTATATCGAGTGTAGAGAAATCGTATCACATGCCTAATAAATACGTTTATATATAAAGGAACCTAACAGTCAAAAGTGTAGTGTATTTGCACCTTTTTTTTTTCAAATTTATTAAAACTTAGTGGATGTTATTAAGTGTGTGCAATACATTTTCAGCTATGTTATTGGGTGACCTTAACAATTTACCAACTATTAATACTTTGAAAATTTAGATTTATGCAATTTTTAATAATAAAATAATCAAATATAAAATTTAAAAACAGGTTTTCACCAACATCCTCGTCGGGCGCCCGCTGTTGATGTGGGTGAATTACTGGAAATTAAATGAAATAGTGACCACAATTCCAAATAACACTTTTGCACTGTATAAGTCAATTTCCTTAATCATATAGTATGTTGAGACAAGCTGTTTTGGGTCGACTACATCAACAAACGGTTTCGTTTAGGGTTTCGATATTGAGCTCCCCGCTTCACGATCCGTTGTATCTCCGACACGGTATAGTGACAAGTTCTACTTCAATCTAGCCAAGCCTGCAACAATTGAAAGGCTACAACAATTTTTTTTCATAGGGAGTAGTATTGATGAACTCCCTTCAGATTTTTTTAGTAGGATTTGAGAGTTTGAAAAATAAGCAGACTTTATCCGATATGTCAAAATCGAGACAGGATATGATACTCTAACTATCTCTAAGCGAAGGCCCGAAAGGGGCTGTAGGGCTACGAAGAAGAAAAATACTCATAAAGAATATAACTATAACGCAAAGTCTAAATTTAATATAGAAAAACAAAATGATCTAAAATTGATATTTAATAAAGGTAAAGAGAAATCAAAAAAATGTTTAAGATTCATAATTATAAATTGGAATAATTAAAAAAAAATTTTTTTTTTTCGAATCTGCAAGTAAAATTCCGGATAGGTGTTATGAAGGTTTTTGAGCAGTTTGCTTAGGCGAATGCTCGATTATTTATTGCGTTTTTGGCTTTAAATTCGGTCACAATAAAAAAAATCAAAAATCGCAACGCAGTACCGAGGTGTACCGACTTAAGCAGCTGCTGTAAACAAACTAGTTGACAGACCGCGCTCATATTTGACATAGTAATTAACGACAGTCCTACCAACTTAACAAAATACATTTTCTTGAAATATCATTTACCCCGGGAATTTAAATTACGATTTCCAGGTACTTCCTTGTCACAATGTAAATTACCGGACTTTTGTTAATATTAAATAAAAACTCTGTTAGGTTTTTTTTCCAACATATGAGGTTTGATAATTAATGCAAAAGGCTAAAAAAGTTAACCGTTAATATACATATATTATCTAGCCAAATTAAATAAATTTAAATTTATTAGGCTATTGTCGATGTTCACTAAATTGTCCTTTATATGTATGAATAGAGCTTTATGTGCGTCAAATTTTCGCGGATTTGTGACACTTTTTAATAATTTAAAATTATCAACTAACGGTCCTGTGTATTGTCTTCCCGTGTTGTTCAAATCGTGTGCAGCAATACCGATATTTATGTCTTTATTCTTAATGTATCTTTCGTGATCCTTGAGACGAAGTTCTATTGCACGTTTAGTTTGTCCAATATATAGGGTTTTCCAATAAGAGGTGTTATTTCGATATTAAAAGAAAAATGCCATTTTTTAATATAAATAATCGGATGTTTATTTCATTATAAAGAGGATGGTATGCCGTTAATAGTGGAAAATAACATCAGGCAAATGACCACCCGACCACGCTTACAGGACTATATCCTTTTCATGAAATTTTCCATAACCTAATCGCAAAATGGCTGCCTTATGTCCTCGATAGCCTCACGAATTCCATCTGTGAGGTCTTGAATCGACGCTGGGCTGTTGACGTAAAACTTCTCTATCACGTGCCCCAAAGGAAGAAGTCGCAAGGTGTTAAATCACAAGATCTATTCAAAATAACACCTCTTATTGGAAAACCCTATACTTCATATCACATTCTATGCAGTTGACTTGATCGATTCCGCTTTTTTGTTTTGGTGAGAATGGATTTTTCGTAGAGCCAAGCTTGTGGGTGCACAATCCTAAGATTGGGTTCGCTGAATTCCTTCTTGAGAGAGTTGCAAATCTTTGGAACATATGCCATAGCTGCAAGCGATGCAACATTGTTTGCTATGGAGTTTTGATGGAAAAGGGTATTTTGTGTATATTTTTAGTAATCAATTTGTCCATAAGCGCTTTATCATATCCATTCGTTTTTGCTAAGTGACGATATGCTCATACTTGTTCTTGTAATCTGCCACATACGAAATATCATCGATTTAAACGTTGCAGTTTTGTTCTGATGGAGACAATAGGAGTCTTTGATGATATATTTGCCTGCTGTTGTTTGTTTTCTATGTATCGAAAATTTTGTTTTTCAACCGTTGCGCGTAATATTAAAATCAAAAAAAGTAGCGTTTTTTTTCTTCATTTTGCGATTCGATGGTAAATTTTATACAAGGGTAACGGTTGTTGAGCAATTCCAAGGTTTGATTTACACGCGATTCCTTCAAGACAGCGAAAGCAGCGTCTACATAACACCACCAAACCCTTGGTAAAATTCCTTCATCTAGGTTAGTCTACTCTATGCAAAATAGATTACAAGAGGTCATTCATAGGAAGGGATATCAAACAAACTACTGAGGTGCGTGATTTGATATTGCAAGATGTGTAATGATTTTATTTAATACGTTCTCGTACGATCGAGATTTCCCGAAAGAAATCTAAATCGACCTTTTATCGGTTAAAGACGTGAAGTCTCGCTATGTGCCAACGGACTGTACCCAAAAGGTCAGGGCACCTCCAGGGTGGCTGGTTGCTGGCTAGCTAGTTCGGAGAGGAATTTCGGTCGCAGGTCTTACGCGAGTAGACTAAGTCTGGATACAATTTATCAGCCGCCGATTCAAATGCTCTTTTAAAATGCGTTCTAAAAAATCCGAGGAAAAACAATTCGTTCATCGCTTCACAACGACCAAAGTCAATCCGGGCGTTCCCGATCTCAATACCGATGCAGTGCCAGAAATAATCTAGTCGAACTCTAAATAACTTACTCTCCGCTAAAAAAATAAACAAACGATGGCACCGCATAACCGAACCAAACAACCGATCATCCGTGGATTTACACGAAAATCCCCCCTCTTCACCGCCTACTTACCACCGTCTTTGCTTCCTCCTAAAAAACCTAACTACTGGAAAGGAAAGAGATGGTTAACTTAGCAATTCATTTTTATTTAACAATATAGTTAAAAAAAAATTTAAGTACATTCCACAAAATTGATGATTGAATCGGGAGTATCTAACCTTTTAGATACTCCCGATTCAAAATTTTACATAAATTTCATACTAAAAAGAGCAAAGAAATATTTTCGCGTTTTCAATGCGAGGCTTGCAAATATTTGTTTTCCATTTTTTAACATGAAAATAAGCAATAAGTTGAATTTAACAGGTAACTAAAATTGTCCAATGAATGGTTGTAAAATTGCTACTCAATTGAGACTAACGTCATAGTCAATGTGAGATAGAGTAACTTATAAATGGGGACATTATTCTTTGCAATTTTTCAGATTTAATATTGATTCAAGTAAGTAACCTTAGGAGTAAGTTAGGGATATGATTCACAAATTGTTTATAATTATTTATATTCGTTGTGTATAAATATCCCTAAAACTTTAATTAATTTTTATCATTTGCATTCTTCTATACCTTCAGTGCTAATGCTAATTATATTTTTTCCCTATATCAATATAAAATAAACTAACCAAATTCTGCGCCAACTCCTTAAAAATAGCCGCTCATAGAACTCTTCCCAAAAGAAAGCAAATTAATAGTAGGCAAAAAACAATACTGAAGCGATCCTTCAGAGCAATTATTTACATGGGTGGCTGAAGTAGGGAGCGGCTATTTCCACAGAATCGACAAAAGCCATATTTGGGAATTCAGACACTTCCTTCTGTCATGTTACCGTACACGATTTTCAAATTGGATAGAATTATCGTGAAGGCTCTCCAGAGTGGTTAGATGAGCTACTTTGCCAACTGTGTAGTACGCTTCGTGATGCATTTACATAAATTAGCTTGCTGACACCTTATAAGTACTTATGTTGAGAATTGAAGTCGCTAATGCTCAAATCCCGAATAGTTGCATATTTTACTGCAAGCTGTGATGCACAGCATTGAAAAATACTCTTAAATTAATGATATTTTCAAGCCTACACGTCTACTTTCTATTGCTTCCAGGAATTAATGTACGAACCTTCGATTGTTTTCTTTCGTCGTATTCTCCTTCGCGTCCGTGAATATAGTCGGCTTCTTGCGCCGCATGACAAAAAAGACGTCCATTTTAAAGATTCCTATTTATGAGTGACCTTATGATTATCTCAGCGACTAGTCATTCTAGAGCACTCATCAAACGTAATTTATTATTAAGTTTGATGAGTCAATTCTTGCTAATGAATATTCAAATACCTTGGAAGTTGAAGCGAAAACACACACCGGAAAGAACCTACACAATTTGCCTGGAACCTGACGAAAGAATACGAAGAGAAGAATTACCGGCTGTAAAACGTCAACTCCGACAACTCGATTCCAATCTTACACTCGATGCGTCGAAATCTAACCTTTCTTCTGACACTGACAGCGTCATTGATCGCGAACCTTTGAGAAGGGAAGAAATGGAGAGGCTACGCCCACAAAGATGCAGGGGAAAGGACAAGACCGAGTCCACTGGGTTTGATTGTCATTTCCTTTCCAACACTTCTGAACTTGCCAACCAAACCCGAGTGTGGGATTTTATTCAAGCCAAACACAGAAAATAAAAATATTTTTTTGTTTTTTTTTCGAATGGCTTTTATTACAGATGGTGAATGTTAAGCCAAAACGATAACTATTTCAGGTGGACGCGAACTTTTTTGGAGTGAATTTCAGTACTTGATTTGAATTTTTTTTTATTTTTATGTTCGATAATTATATTTAAATTATATGATACATGATACACAACGAAAGAGTTTGAATGATATATACAAAACATTTATTTTTACTAAAATCCGAAGTTATCATATTGTGTATGCAGACTTTTTTTATATAAAGTATTCTTCGCAATAGATAAAATTCCCTTATGGTTTTTTTAGCACTACAGCCCCCTTGGGCATTCGCTTAGAGATAGTTAAAGTATCTCATTATCTTGTTCGACTGTATTGGCAATCGAGAAGGTGATATGGTCAGTACCACGTTTTGGTCGTGTGTCCGTCGAGAAATTTACCTAAAACTTCTGTCAGCAATCATTCCAAACTATACCACTAAGACCGATAAAGATACAGTTTTGAAAATTGCTTTGAACACAATTTCTGAAACGACAAGGTGTTTTTTAGGGCTTTATATAATTTTTTGTAGGGTTTTGTATTAATCTATCTGTCGGTTTATATGTCAAGCATGCAACTACAGCACTTTTTCTCCAAAACCAAAGCAGATACCGCCACCAAACTTGTTAGTTGTTAGATATTCAGAAGTGATTTTGCCTCTTGAAAGTTTGGGTGTAAATAAAATTGTCAAACGTTGTTAAGGGCGATTTGCTGTATAGGAAGCGGCCCTAACAACTTTATTTTACGAAAGGATGTCATGCGGGATGTCAAATGACAGATTTTGATGAGAACTTTCAAAAATAGTTCCTAAATATGCGTATCGCCCTCTCGATTGGAAACTTTGCTTGGAAAATTCTGAAAATAATCTTGGAGGTAGTTCCTTATAGGATCAACAACAACAAATACGTTAGAAGTTGTGATTCGCTCAACTTTGATCATAATAGTATGATTTGTAAATTTCACGTATCACGTAATAAAATGTGTTGATACGAACTCAAGAACATTAATATTTGCGTCGAGGAGCCAGGTGGGGGTAAAATGTAGATGAAATTTGTAAAAAAAATCACAAATGTCAGCCATTGCAAATGTGTACGTAGGTGAAATCCTCGCAATTTTCTATTGACGGCATGAATAATTTATTTTCTTTTTTGGGAATTAAGAGTGGCCTTAAATCTAACGAAGCATGAACATCACAACCTTCAACAAGCAATTATTTTGTATCTTGCCTTTAGGGCTGGCGATTACAGCCTCTGAAACAATTTGCTACGACAAGCGAACCGATTAGCAAGTATTTATTCTTTGAATAATTTACATAATTTGAGAAAGATGTTTTCCCGGAATCACTCATGCTATTATTGAATTACAGTTTACTAGAACAAAACATAAAGCTCATACTTCCAATTAAAAGAAATATTTGCAAATAGAATTTCAAATTTAATGAAATACTCACAAAATAGTGAACTGAAAAAACATTGATTGATACTCAAAACAACACCCAGAGTCATAATATTTTAAATATGCACAACGCGCTTTATAGCTTTCACTGAATTCAGTACTGTCTGCTCTCATTTTATCATTATGCAATGCATTTCTTTCATTTCCAATTCCATCCGCTTTATTTAGTTTATTAGTATAAGCAAGACTTTATATCAATGCATACTCATTAATTTTCCTTGAATCAGTGCACACTGGTTCATGGCTAGTGTCAATTTTTGCAGTGTATTTCTGTTGACTTTCTCTGGAATAATCTTTAATTTTAGTATGAGTATAAAAACAATAAAATCGGAATTTTTTTGGTCATCTAACTTTGCAATGACGTAAAATATGTAATATATGCTTGAAGGTTAATGTTTAAAATAAATAAAAATTCATCTAAGGTGCTAAGAGATGGCATGGAGATATGTGTAAGCTATACGAGTATCAGTAAAGAAATTAAATTATTAGTAATGGTGACGTAAAACAACCTTAAACTGTTCGAATGAGTTTTATATTTGAATCTAGTTCTGATAGCTTAAAAAACTATTTAGAAGTAGATAACGAAGCATATATACACATGTGGAAATAGCATGTCTTAATAAGAACCAGTTGTATTCAAAAGTTACTCACTCACAAGGCCATTACTTACCGAACAATTCAAATGTTAGCTCGTCATCGTCATAGTCGGGCATTGGTTTTAAATGGACTAGTTATTGTGAGTAGATCAAATCAGAATTTGCTCACGTAATATTTAAATTTGTCACAAAAAATACTGTTCTTGCTTATGTGTGCATATTATCAATTCATGTAATGTGTATAACTTATTTGATGTATAGGATATGTTATCTTGGTTGTGTGCGAAAATTACCACAAATTTTACAGCAGTTGTTTTATTGGTCTATGAATAACATATATTTTATGTGGATTAGAATGAACAAAAAGCACTTAAATGGAAAATATATGTTTGGAATGGAATACATCTCTTGTTTCTACAACATTCATTCACTTGAACTTGAACAAAGTTTAAACAAAACATCAATTAAGTTGGATTGTGGAACTATTTACGGGTAAATTTCAACAAATTGAATGATAAGAGAAAATTTATCCCTTGTTTTTCGTTGATTTTTTATTAAAAATACAGAAAATCATTTCGGAGAAAACGTTTTCTGAGAATCATTTCTAATATTTTTGAAATGAAAACATATTGGGCTTAGTTCAGTTTACCAGTTGACTTCAATGAAGTGAATCTTATGCCTAGAACGGTCCTTTTGTTATTGCTTATGGGGACAGTGTATCCATGTAATTATTGTCGTTAATATAACAGCCAGAATTGGCCCTAAATCTTATTGAAAGGAAGTGACTTTATGTAGGTGCAGGATGGATTAAGCAGGTAGGCCCTAGGTTAGGCTTAGTAGGAAGGATATTAGACTTTGTTTTTTGGCTTCGTGGATGTCCGTTTGTTCTGGTTCGCCTAGCTTCCGTTTTCGTCGGAGGGTGTGGTTTAGTACTGAGAAAATTGCGTCGGAATTTGTCATAAGCTGTTCGTTGATAATGTTTCCGTCGGGGTTTATACATATGTATATTTCAAGTCTTTCTAGGATTTCAAGCCTGGTCCTTTGCTTTGTTTGTGTAACAATTTCATAGAGTTTGTCATAGCGTTAGGCTCGTGTGCGTGGTTTTTTAGATGCGTCGGGTAAGTGTAGTCTGCCTTGTTGTGTAAGAAAGATTGTAAGTGTTCTTTTTATCTTGTCGTTAGTTTCTGTGTTGTCCTTCCTATATACTCGTATACCAGTCCTTGCATGTCAGTTCGTATGTGCCGCTGTCCTCGTATATTGATGTGTCATTCAATTTTGTTTTCAGTTTGTTCCAATGGTGTTAGTTTTGAATTCAGTTTGCATTCCCATTCCAGACGCCCGAGAGGTCACATCCCTACATAAACCACTGTAGTTTTCCTTGAGGTGTTTTACCGCCATTTTATTTCATTTAATCTAGTAGAGTGATTTTCGAGTGAGCTAAATCCGAAGGCATCGGGGTTTCAGGATAAGCATCAGTACCTCCAAAGTGCTTGCCATCAAGCACGAAGTGTTACAGGCGAGTATCCTCTTTCATTTGTGAATTTGGTGCGGTTAAGTATGTAAATTATTGGTGGAAAAACAAAAAAAGACATGTCCCTAAATGTAGCAGGGTGCGGAAGGCCGCCCCCGACCAGGGATCAATGAATGTAATTAGTGTTAGTGACGGTGAAGTAAATGCTAACGAAGAGAAAAGAAAAAGAACAAATGCTGGACACCAACGGCTCCCAAGCAAAGGGGAGAAAAAAGATTTCCAACTCAACACAAATATGTTTGACATAGCATTCAAATTCACACCGCCTACACCAATAATGTAACCATCGATAATGAGGCAAATGCGACTAAGGAAAGGTCAATCCCACCAACACAGGGTAAATCGTTCAAGTACGATTTGGACTCTAATGAAAAAAATTTTCCAGTTATTATGGAGTGGCGAAGCAACAGTATTCCCGTGAGAATAACGCCTATGAGATTCTTTATGATAAATAAGGATGCAAAAAGCAACGTAACAAATGTTAAGCAAAATGGACTTAGGCTCAAAATTTTCTTTGAAATACCTAAAGAAGCTAATGATGCGACGGATAACATAGTACTGAAGGAAAAAAACATTAGTACATTTATTCCAGGCAGTTTCACCTGCAGGTATGGGGTAATCCGTGATGTCGAATTGGACTTTGACCTGAAGTAGTTGATCGAATTTGCCAGACCCTGTAATAAGATGGGGACTTTTAAAAATTGCATACTTTAATGCCAAAGTGGACTACTTTAAATTTCGACCCAGACAATGCAGAAACTGCGGCAGGTTAGGACATGCCACTCCCATCTGCAAGGACAAGACGCCCAGATGCCTTAAAGTAGCTCAGCTGAATGCAAGGGATCATGCAAGGACACAAAATGTTTACTTTGCAATAGTAAAGATCATATAGCTACAGACCAATCATGCCCTAAATGGGTGAAGTACAAGCACGAGGTAGAAGTCAGCTCGATTTTAAACGTATCGAACAGAAAAGCTCGGGCAGTTATAAATAAAAATAGATAGAAGATAAAGCTCAAATGGATTTTCCTCAACTAAAAAAAGACAAGTTCACAAATAAAAGGAACCGGGTTGGCGATGTCCGAAAGGTTCTAATGAAACACACATATGCGCAAGTGCTGTCATCGCGGAAAAAACCAACAAAAAAATCAACCAAACTAAACAAATCTGTTTTTCCCCTGTGGAAAACTATGAATTACCTACCAAACCTATAAACAACAACCCGCTCAAGGCATCAGGGATTGAGAGGATTGTTCATGATCTACAGAAAAACTTCACGCTATTAGCGATTCAGGACTTCCAGGAAATAGATATGAATCTATTAGTGACACTATGCGAATACTATCTTAAGACAAAACAACAAAGACAAGAAAAGGATACGAAAGAACCGCAACCAAGCACGTCTAAAGCAAGGACATAAAGACACTACATTTGTCCTGTTTACCAAAAATAGAAAAACTCCAAAAACCCAAGCATCCGCAAATATATTGAACGGCTTCGAGAAATGGGTCCTAAAGCGAATACTCGGAGCGAAGCTAGACGGAGACCAATGGCGAATTCGATACAACCATGAGCTGTATGAAATTTTTGACGAGCCGGAGGTCTCAACGATTGTAAGACTGCGGAAGCTGCAATGGGCTGGACACATGAATCGTATGGACGAACAACGGATATTATTAACGATTTTTTTCATTTTTTTATGTTGGCACACTCGCCACGAACATAAATTTACAGTTTCAGCTATATACTCGTAATATGTTTTGTTTGTTTGTGAGAGGCATAACAGTTAGAAGTGTTTTGTGCATGCTCGGCGATTTTTTGCCATCGAAAAAATGGATCAAAGATGAAAAAGAACACCACAATCATGCCTGAGCCACCATATTCACCGGATTTGGCTCCATGTTACTTTTTCTTGTTCCCAAAACTGAAGAGACCTATGAAAGCACGGAGATTTGCAACGATTGAGCAGGTAAAGACTGCATCGCTGGAAGAGTACAAGTGTATTGATTACTTTGAAGGGGCCAACATAAATATTGACGAATGAATAAATATTTTTTCCTTAAAAATACAAAGTCGCCTTACTTTTTGAACACACCTCATACATGTATTTTGACCTATCAATGGGTAACCAGGGCAAGTTGTGGACACCTCACAAAGTTTGTGCAACGTGTATTCTCGTACATCGCAAGTGGTCGAAAGAGGAAAATAATACCTTCAAAATACAGATACCCATTGTTACTTTTGTTGATATAGTGTGGCTAATCACAGTTCAAAAACCATAAAGGAAATAAGTTACCCAAACGTACAATCGGTAACACATGTAGTGTTTCGTGACCCGGAAGCTGAACAGCGACTACCCTCTTATTTAGAATCCATGTAGAGCAGTGATGCGGAAAATACATCTCAGTGTGATCCTGACTTTGAACCTGGTCTTGGGACGAAATTAATTTCCCAGACAATTAAAAGATGCAGCTGAGCTCCTTGGTTAAAGACTGCAAGAAAAAAACATGCTTGCTCCTGGTACCTGATTCTCATAGTGCTGTAACAGAGAAAGATTTTATTCCGTTTTTTGCTGAAGATAAGGATTTAGTTCATTGCATGGGCATTCCTGGTTTGGTGAACATGTTTGACGTTGAATACGATGCAAATGCATGGAGATTGTTCATCGATTCTTCAAAAAGAAGTTTGAAGGCTGTTCTTCTCCATAATGGTAACCAGTATGCTTCATTGCCTGTAGCACATTCTGTACATTTAAAAGAATGCTACGAAAATTTGCAGAATGTTTTGACTAAAATAAACTACGAACAGGTCGGATGGGTCATATGTGGAGATTTGAAAGCTATAATTTTTCTACTTGGACAACAATGTGGTTATACAAAGTACCCCTCTGCGAATGGGACAGTCGGAATAAAGGACAACATTGAGAACGAAAAGTGAAGCAGTGGGTAGGGCACACTCCAGTAGCTCACAAGTTCAAACCTGGGTGGTGGCATCGAGTTGTAGCTTCTGATACTGCTGGTGGACTATCAGCCCACCCAGCTATAATGGGTACTAATTGAAAACTTAGGTAATAATCACATGCGTGACCGTGATATTGGCCATATCACCTCGAATTTCGTTACGGTCATGGAATGAGATACCCTAACAATAAATCTCAACTCCAAGGTTCGAATTTGGACTGTTGTGCGATGAATTGTTATTATTGTTGGACTCAAAAAGAATGGAATGGAACTAAACTAATACCTGGGACTTAAAAATGTGATTCGAGAAGATTTGGTTTCTCAAGAAAAAGTTTTACTGTCCCCTTTGCATATAAAACTGAGCATGATAAAACAGTTTGTTAAGGCTATGAACAAAGACAGCTTCATTATGGAATCAAGCTTAAAACCAGGCTCTTAAATACTGCCCTGGAATACGTCATTAGGAAGAAATTAGCTGAAACCCTGTTCAAGTTCACACATATGCTGATGACGTCAGTATTATGGCACGCTTAACCTTAGATGCGAAAGGAGCATTTCTGAGCCTAGAATCTGAAGCAAAACGAATTGGCCTACAAGTTCAAAACCGAATTGGCCTACAAGTCAAAACGATCATAAATTAGGTCGATGGTTAACGCTCTTAACTTGAATATTTCTAAATGTCACCAAAAGAGATACTCCAACAAAAAAAATACTTTGTTGTTTCCTTACTCCATTCTTGAAGAAGTCCTGCATGAAAGTGTATACATAGTGGATCTAGGTGTTATCTTTGACGACAAACTGAAGTTTGATCATCACATAGTTCTTTTGTCCAGCACAAGGACCCACTACAAAAAAAATTACGCATTCACGAATTAAAAAACGTCAAATGCCGATCGACTGGTGTCGAGGCCGAGGTACCCTACTAAGGGTTGAAATTGCTTGTTCAAAGAACAAATTGGGCCGGGCAAAAACGGACGGACTTGAGGCGACTTCGTCGTTGCCGACGATACTAATGGCCCACAAATAAGAGTGGGGCATCCAGGTGGAAGCGGTGCCCCCTCGCACCCTCCCAACCGGATCAAGATCCAAACGTAGACGTGGCCATGTATTTCCCATTTGAGTGAAAAACTCATACAAACATAATTTGCATGAATTATTCCATCAAATGAGAAATATAGACGTGGCCAATTTATGTTATAGTATTATGCGATGGAATCGTATAACTCTATACCATAAAAGGGCACGTGAGCGGAAGGCCACTCTGCCCGGCAAGAGTCCCTATAAAACAAAAGAAGGGAAGAGCGCGCCCGAGGGCTAGCTTATTTCAGTGGAGGACCCTGCCATCGTTGCGGGTCCTATACCCGGTAAGGTTCGGGGAAAGGAAAGACCGAAGGTATACGTTTAACATTGTATTCATAATAATAACAAGTAAGGAGTGAATGTAACTACGACGATATCTTGCAAGACTTTGTTCGTACCATTTAATATACCAAGTAGAATAAACGTCTCATAAATTCTTTCCTTCGTTGTGACTCAAATAAAAGGAATGAAAAATCACTTTTTACGTCACGTTTGTCGTTACGTGAAAACGAAACTTTTACACACACTCCCTCCGTTTTAAATTAATAAAATGGCCAATTACAGCGACTATCTTTATCTATCTGATATCGCATACGCTCTTCTTCAATTTCATCTACTACGTATATTCACACAAACTTTTTACTTGGGCCTTAAATTGTACTCTAACAGGTTCCCGTCAATACTAATATCCTGGTGTGAAAACAATCATTGAGATATAACTGAATACCCTTTCCCTACAATACAGACCGCGGACGTTTTTGCGAGCCACTTTCCTTCAAATTTGACTCACGTTCACTTTACTGTTCACTATTTACATATTCCACAATCAATCAGACATCGTTTAAATGAACTTGTTTTCACTACCGATCCGTTCTGGCCAATACCTGTGAAATTCGATTTGTTTCTTCTGTAGAAATTTATTGCGCATGACAATTGCTTTTGAGTTTTGTTCCCAACTCATCTATACAAAAATGTCCAACTGTTTCTCTTAACGGTCCTCGTGTTAAAATATACCTTCGATCGCTCTGTTCATTTTAACGAGGTTCGCATTGATGTAACCAACATTTGCGCGATGGATAATTATTTGAGAATGATCGTACGGGTTAACATCTCTGTTGCGATTCAATACAGGATTTAGATTTTTATTCGATGCACTCAAGAAAACTGATTTACTTTTCCTCTTTTTCGCATTTCTCTTTGATTTCACAAGCCTATATCCATATTGCAAAACCTTGCATTCCCTTTCCGTTTATTCCAATTAGATCCCGTAATTCAAGTTACGATTCAGCCTTACAGTTGGACATTCTATCCCAATACTTGTTTTAATATCTCCACACTCATTTTCGCCTATATTAGAAATCAACGAAAACCAGAACGAACCCATAACTATTTTCCCCAGAAATGGCTATAAGTGCTCAGAAAAAACAAAAAAAAAAATCACTTATTTTTGCGAATTTCACTATTTCCCTTGCAAAACGAGAAAGCTTTCGTGATTCCACCTCGAATGTAACCAGAAATCGCAAACAACAGCGGGCAATTCGCCTTCAAGCGGTTCTTACGATGACGACCGCCTGAATCGGGCAACAAATTGAAATCTCCCCGCACAAAAATGTCACTCCCGTGGACAACACATTTTAAATTTTTGTCGCTGTGGGGCATAGAGGTATATACAGGAGACGGCGAAAGATCAAATTCATGAAGCCACGAGCTTTTGCCTTAACTTTTGTGATAACTCGCATAGGCTCGAAGCTAATTTCGAAATTGGGGTCGAAATTTTGTTCATCATATGATAAGGTGTATCATACTCTTGACGATAAACTTTATGAGAATGCAGCGGTTGAAAATTAATTGTTTACTACAAAAAGAAAGCCAAAAAATTATCATATGTGCTGATATTATTATTCTGGTGGAATTTTCTTGCAAACGCTTGAGAGGGTACCACTTTTGACCTACGGAGAAAATTTCATCATTCAAGTATGTGGTTTGCGAGAAAACTTGCTGTGACGCACGGACGGATGGAACGGCGGACGAAAAGACAGATCGCGATTTTAATAGGGGATTGTAAAAATATTTTAACAATCCCCTAAAATGGTCTGTAGTATAAATACTTGCAAGTTACGCCATTAAAAATGTTTCCATGATAAACATTCATTACTTCAGTTGCTACTAAAATAGCGAATTGCGCTTACCTTCTGACCTTTGTGGGCCGCCATTTTGAATGCATGCATTTGATTTTGGATTTTTAAAAATATTTCAATCTTAGAGTTTCATCAGTCAATTTGTCCAATCTCAGTCAAATCAGTTTCCCTCTAGACAGAGCGAAAGTATTAAATTTTTAATGAAAATGGCAGCGAAAAATATTAGGTTTTATATTTTCGAATTCTTTATTTTTCATCCGATTTTGATGATTTTTTGTTTAGTAGAAGGACTTTGTACAATTATCCGTAATCTCAAGTTTCATTAAAATCCATTGGAAATTTGGCCACTAAAGGGCCACAAAAATCTGAAAAAATCGCATATTTGAATCGCCGCCATTTTGAAACTTGAGCATGTCTGTGCACCAAAATAGCAAAATGTTTAGATCTAATTGTTTTCTATCTTGAAAATAAATTTCATTCACATCGAATCAAAATTGGGTCTTTCAGAAGCCTTTGAAATTCCTAGCTTCAACTAGCCGCCATTTTGTTTTTGTAGACCTGATCTCTAGTTTTTTAACATGATTCTTTAGGCATTTACAGTAATTACCAAAGAACCGAATTTCATTAACATCGGTTGAAAAGTTTGGTCACAACTACAACATCCAATGCTTACACGCTTTTCGACGTCTGAGCGGCCACCATTTTGTTTCAAACGGTTCGACTTTGGATTTTTTATTGTGAAATTCATCGCATACCTCAATAAACCTCTGTACCAAATTTCATCCAAATAGGAGCCACGGTTTGGTCAGAAATGAAATCACGAATGTTTGTCTAAAATGGCCGCCATTTTGTTTTCCCTCGACCGATTTGGCTGGTTAAACAACTTAACTGATATATTCACACAATACGCCTTTCCTAAAAATTTTGTTAAAATTGGAGCAAAATTGTGAGCTCTAGCATAGTCACGATTTTCGTTATATCATATATATATATATATATATATATATATATATATATATATATATATATATATATATATATATATATATATATATATATATATATATATATATACGCAATAGGTAAATATCTCTTGAGAAATTCACCTAAAAAAAAAACCGACTCCAAAGTAAGAAAAATGAATAAAATTTTTTAAAAGCGGTGCTATATTGCATGGTGCTTTAATATCACCTTCATAAAACTTATTTCATCCTTTGTAGGGCACTTTGAAGTCGGTTTTCTTCTTTTTCCGGTAAAGAAACAAATATTTTCAAATTAAACCACCATGCATGCATTTCGGCATTAATTGGCTCGATTTTCAACAACAATTTCAGTCCCATCACCACAACTCCAGAAACCTAGAAAAACATTTTTAAATTCAACCGACCAGTTTTCGAAATTAATAAAACAGCTCCCATATTATAGGTGCACTGCACTGGTACGAGATCACGTATTTTAGAAAACCTTCAAAGTTTTTCAATTAAAATGTTTACTCCGATACATGAAATTTTTACAAGCACCTTTGCAATAACAAAACGAATTATTTTCAACAATTTAACCTTAACACCATTATGGACGGAGCCTACAAAACTTCAACATTTGCGCGCAACATCTATTTCACATGCAATTTGCTCTTTGATAATTACGAACTTTGACTTAAAAACACAATTAATTACTTCAACACGAAGCTTTAAGGATAACTTAAGCCCATTTAAATCCGTAGGAATAAAAATCAGAAAAAAAGCTCGTAAATTCTTAAAATGCAAGCGAGTTTCAGTTGCATGTTATCGGAATTCTATGACCGGCGTCAAATCTGTTTCAACCGAGAAAATCTTTAAACTAGCGTCTCCCATATACCGTTTCTAGCAGGCACGATTCACACAACATTCAAAATTATGTTTTCATTCACGAATCGCACCGAAAACCTGGACGGACACAGAAAACATCACGTAAATTATACCCGGACACATAATTGTTTCCTTGACTGCACTTTACTTACCTAAATAATGAAAAATACTCGATGACGCGCTCACATTTTTCTCACGTTTACACATTGAACATTTTATTTTCGAAATCACTTATAGAATCCGACCGAAACAAGCGTTTTCATTGAAAATTTTTAAAAATTACGATATTTGATGGAATTTTCGCAGGAATTGTCAACTTCCTGTTTTCTATCAGCTAAAACATCATTTCCGAAATCAGGGGTGTCACAATTGTTGATTTCGATCGAAAACTATTTGAATGTGGCGCACTTCGTAGTTTGTTAGTATATTTTATGGAAAGGAAAGAAGTTTGTTGAACAATATTTGGAGGCATTGTTTACAATTGTAAATGCTGTATGATCATTAAAGAGAAAACTAAAAATAATGAACTTTTTTAGCTATTTCGAAATTAATTTCGAACAATGATAGAGTTTGGACAATCATACGTAAGCTCATTCGTGAAAATCCAAAAGCTTTCGAAAATTGGAGTATACGGACATGAAATGTTTGTTCGTATTGAGCATGTATTAAGAGACTTCAATATTTTATATGGGAAAAGCTCGCCGTCTCCAGTGTATACCTCTATGCTGTGGGGCGACAGTTCAAATAACGTGGAATGGGGCGGGAAGAAACGGTTACTAAGCGATTTTACAATGACGTGATTTATATATTTCACGAAGCGGCTTAAGGAATAATAAATAATGATATCGGAAACATATACTGACCGACCGCGAGCTGTTTGGTAAAATCCAACGTTCTCGCGCCTTCTGCACAATTTTCTACGACGACGAATGGCGAATTGGGTAAAAAAACGTTTTGCTATTAAGCCAAAAATATCCGCGGCAATAACACGTTAGAAATGGTGGAAGGAAAAAATATATAATTTTGATTCATTTGGCAGGTGCCGGACGCACGTATCTCAACCAGACTCGTGGTTTCGCCACGGCGGTTTCTTCGCGACCTCTTCGCGCGAACAAACTTTTACTTTTGCTCTCCACTTGTGCGGTTACCACGTATACATAATAGCATGCGTCTTGGTCCTCTACCTAAAAAAAACTAATCTCAACATTTGCTCTCTAATCATTCTTTTGATATTGTTTAATAATTTTTACTTGTTTTATATTGCTTTAAAATTTAATACATATTTGTGTTTGATTATTTCATAAAATCTGTAATTCTGTTGATTATGATATTGAATAAAGAAATAAAAAAGTTAATGAAACTAAACTAAATTTTCATGACTCAAACGAAGAAGAAGACTCCAGCTCGACAAAATCCGACCGTAGGAGACTACAACCTTGGAAAGTGTGGATAACTTTGTATACCTTGGAGCCAACCTGAAATTGGACTCTGTACTTCCCTTTCTAAGATCAAACCTGTATTGTTTTATGGAAGTGAAACATGGACGCTGACAAGTGGATCCGAAAAAACAATGCACGTATTTGAACGCAAAGTTCTCCGGAAAATCTACGGCCCAGTAAAACAAGGAACAGAGTGAAGACTAGGTTACAACAATGAGTTGTATGAACTATTTGACGATCCACTTGTCCCCTATCGTGTAAAGTTCAGTAAATTGCACTGGCCGGGCCTTGTAGGAAGAATGGAAGAAAACTGGCTACCCAAAAGAACATTGCCGGATAGAGCACAAAGTAGACGTCCAGCGAAAAGACCGAGGATTCGATGGGAAACACATGAAACTGACAGCAGATCCTTGTTGGTAGTAAATAACTGGCGGACTAGGTCGCAGAACCGTGATGAAATTGAAAGGTTTTTTTGTCGGCCCCGATATAAGAAAATTGATGAAGGATGATAGAAAACCCAGTGAAACTGAGTTACAAGCATGGAATTCTATTAAGGAAGTGGTTAAGAACTTTCTAGGGAACAACACGAGTCCTGATTATAAAAGAAGTGTGGCTAAAATTATAGAAAATTTTGGTAAAATGGGATGTTTAATGAGCAATAAGCTTCGTTTCCTTAATTCGCACATTTATTACTTTTCGGAAAATCTAGGAGCTGTTAGTGAAAAGCAAAATAAAATGCATCATCAAGACTTGATAGAAATGGAACGTAGATATCAAGGAAAGTGGAATAGAAGCATGTTGGTGGTTAAGATTTAAGAGAAAATATCCGAAACGAAGCTTCGAGCAGAAAAGGGCAAGATACCACTGAGATTATAGTAATGTAAATTTGTTAAGAGATATGTCACCTATGTATTTTGACTGTATTTGACTGAAAGATGTAATTTTTTTTTTAAATATACAATTTTTCCTACACGGAGGTGTCTTTTTTGTCTATTTTCCATAGTCGCTTTTCTGTGAAATCTGAAAACTGATACATATTCATTACTAGCGCCTCCAAATACCCAAAAACCAGTCATCAAATCTTAGAATAAAAAAAAAGTTAATATTGCAGGCCTATGTTATTAGTATCAGTAGCGACTTTTTCAAGTTTTACGTGCAATTTCACGTCGCTGATTGTTACATATAACTTTTTTCCGGCGAATCAAATAAACAACTCTAATGCGAACAAACGATAAAGCTGTACGGAGTTGTTTACAAAAACGAGAGGCACTAGATTGGAAAGAGAAGGCTTCATGCTAAATAGCTGCCAGTAGCTGGCGTTTGAGGCATGCGCAATTCTGCTGTAGCAGCGTCAGTGTGTCTCATTATTTAATAGCCACATCTCGTATACTTTTATTTATATATCATCTAATGATCAATTTTTACATTTGGTTTTTTTTTTAAGTGTTAAACCCCTTAATTTTGAGTTTCATGCAATTTAAAAAGTTGCAGCACAGTGCTCCTACGAGAAGGGTTTTACAAGAAATCTAGAATGTAAAACGTTGTTTCCTTGGGGCTATTAAAAGACATTCGCTCAGCAGTGGGTGTAACTGATCAATCCTGCTTAATTCTAAAAATTTTCTGTTTTATATAACCCCTCCTATCTTGGGGATTTGATAAATATTTAGATAATATTGCAGAAAATAATTTTTTACTAGTATTTGAACTTTTTATCCAATTGGCTTGTAGGATTCTAACTGGATTCTTTACGCAAATATCGTGTAGCTATTTTATGGTATATTTAATCCTATCAAAAATATATGCATAATATGTTACAGTTTGGTAGCTGTTGCTAAAACCTTGAAACATAATTTTTCTATATAAATATCAGTATGACTTGAGATATTTATATTTTTATTAAAATTTATGAAAGACACTGAATTTGGATGATTAAACTATCTGTACAAATCTATCAAAATTTTGAAAACACATTAGAATTAGTTTTCATGCCAGCATCAAAATATTTATAATTAATTGTAGCTAAATGAGAAAAAAGAGGCAGCCATGAAGCAAAGGAAATTTTTCTACCATAAAAGATAACAGAATTTTGATAAGATAAATTCATTTGCGTTTATTAACATGAAGTTCAACTTTACCTCCAGTCAGCGACGAGTTTGTTATTCCCAACGCTCAAAAATAAAAATTAATGAAAATTGATATCCAAATGTACTACTGAACAATAATTTTTTTCGCATTTGCAATTCCCGGACGAAATACGATATAAAGACTTCTTAATTATCCTAAGTGTTATGGGAATTTGTACTTCATGCCTTGTGAATTGCTGATGTTATACGGAAAAGCTGCCCACAAGTAAATATTTACATAAGCTCGCCTACCCAGTGTTGGCCACACAAGTTTTCAGGTATAGTGAAAATAAGTGATACAAATATTGACGCTTTTTCAAATGCGTTCCTATTGATACACGCAGGCATTATTAAATGATTATCAGCTTGTATTGAAATATGAAACATGAGTATGTTAAAGACGTGAAAATGTTTGATTTAGGTTTTATTAATATGAGAATTTGCAAACAAGCAACTTGTAGATTTTACCAGGGGATACGTTAAGCAGATTTATCAGTTTTAGTATTTAAGAAATATGTATACACCTTTATTTTAAAGAAGTGTATGAACTTGTTTCTGATTTTTATTTTTGATCTTTCAGATTCGATATCATCTACGCTGAAAGGGCTCTTATAAGCGAATATGGCACCCCCACTACCACAATCTCCAAAGGAGGATCTTCCGCCACCTAAAGCAGACTTCAGCGCTCCGCCACCATACGAGGAAGCAGAAATCGCTCACAGCAAACTTCCAACATATGAAGAAGTTCAAATGGAGAAGTCTTTGCATAACGAATATCCACAACTCCCACCACATCCGTTACCGCCACCAAATCCACATCTAGACACACGTGCTACAACTTCAACAGGTCCACAACCGTCAATGACATTCATCGCGATCGATACACAAGACCCAGAAAGTTTAACCAGCGGTGATAATGGACTTCTCGGTACAGACATAATGTTCGTCACAGCATTTATGGTGGCATTTCTCTTCAATTGGATTGGATTTTTAATGTTGACTTGCTTCTGTCACACAATTGCCGCACGATATGGAGCCCTGTCCGGTTTTGGATTATCTCTTGCAAAATGGACTTTAATTGTAAAACATTCCGATTATGCATCATCACATGAAAATTCGTGGCTATGGTGGTTAATAATGGCATTTGGGTTCTTAATCTGCGTACGAGCACTTGTACAGTACATTAGCATTAAGCGAACCTGGCGACTGCTGTCAGCAGCTGCACAGGAGAGATTATTGTTTTTCTACTGAAAATATATACTAAAATATATTTTTTGAACGAAAAAACATGAAGAGTGTGTTGAAAGAAAAAGAAGAAAAAAGAAAACAAATAAGTTTAAAACAAAGATATTTAGGCATGTAAGATTTTAAAAAAATCAATTTCGTTGAATTTTCTTTAATGCTGTGGTATATTCTAAGAATGTGTTCAAAATGTACATTGCACTTTCGAAAATAGCTTAATGTTACTAATTCGGCACGGTAGCAATGAAAAAAATGCAATTGTCCGAAGCGGATGATTTGGAAAGAAGTTAACAATAATATAGGAAACGCTGTCTGACTGTGGAACATTATCTAGTTAAGTTTAATTTTTCAATTGAATGAAACCTATTAATGTTTCTCATCCCACCTACAGTATATATTTTATACATACAATATTGAACCCAGAAAAGATTTAGAAACATATTGAGTTCTGAGAAGAAATACAAGAAACTGTTACGGTTATTTATTGTATTTAAGGCAGTGGAATATATTCGATTTGTTATTCCGAATAAGGAAGATGCATATCTTAGATTTAGAATAATTTTTCTTACTTTATTCAGAAAACAAAATTTTTTAGTACTTACCTTAATAAAAAAAACTAAATTCAGTTAACAAAATTTTTTTTATTGTGATCAATCTCTCCTCAGCATGAAGCCAAAAGCATGGGTTAGCTTGCTTAGAATGTATTCAAAACAATTTCCGTACTTAACAATTTAACTCTTCTACTTTTTCTATAAATAAGTTAGTTCATCTCTATTACTCAATTATAATATTGTTAAATACCATTTTTCTACTGCTAATATAAATTTCAAGTGCACTGAAGAACATCAATTTTTCGAATAGGGACTCGGGAACCTCGAACAATTGGCAGCTAAGAAAGCCTTCAATATACATTTTGAACACATTCTCGGCATTGCAAAAATTTGTATGTGTGTGTGTATAAAGTAAGAGAAATGGAATATTGTGGTATTGCTGCATTGACAAGAAGAAGAGTCCCTGAAATGCTTGTTGACTTGATTTTTTTTCCCCTGTGGTCAGACGTTTAACAATCTATAATCTGAATCTGAAAAAATATTACCCTTCATTCCATTGCTACCATAAATATAAAGAAAGGAGTTAAATAAATTTCTATATTAAGCCACAACACGTATTTTTATTTCGTCTTTGCAAACGAAATCCTTCATTCTGTTATAACACTCCAAACAGGAGGAAGACATAAATTTCTGATCACCATTTATTTTCAGTTCAGCTGGATCCTGCTATGCCTGGAGGAATTTATTAGCAGAGAAAAAGGAAAATATGTGTGATCGGCTCGTTGTCTATGACAGAAGTGACATTTTATTTAAAATAGGTTATAAAGTACATAAAAGATAAATTACAGTGTGACAATGAACATTCGGATTACAGGGTGACTCTAACACTCCTCCTTAGGACGATGGTTCTTGTTGCACTCCCATTGCTTCTCTGAATTGTGCATGTGTGGTCTTGTCCAGGAATTTTGTAAGAACATCTGCAAATTGCTCAGTGGTGCTTATGTAGTCGACTTTTATTTGATTTTGGTTGAGTACATCCTGTATGAAGTGATGACGTACATATGTCAATATGTTTAGTTCTAGGACAAGACCCCGCATTTGACGGGATCGCAATTGTTGTTGTCACACATTTGAAGTGGCCGCTTAGTTGAGTGACAAGTCCTCTTGTAAAGTAGCTGAGAGCGCCATGTATGCAGCTTCACACGACGAAAGCGCCACTGTATGTTGTCTTTTGGAACTCCAAGATATCGCTCCTCCTTGATCAATGAAGAATCCAGTGGTTGACCTGTGATCATCACTGTTAGCTGCCCAATTAGCATCGGTGTAACCAGTTACCATTAGTACTGAATTTTAGTTTCATTGAAGATGTACCTCGCAGATAGCGAAGTTAATGCTTCACAGCATTCCAATGTCCTGGGGTGATTCTACGTCTAGCACTCGTTGAGTGTAGACGTGTTTTTAATCGCTCCTGTTATTAATTTTAAAAATTAATTAATTTTTCATAAAAGTCAGTTTCAAAATATTAAATTAATTTTTCTACAAGTCAGTCAAGTAAATTTTGATTTTATTGGAAAAGTATTTATCGTCGAAGGCATCGACCCACGAAATGTCTTAGCTCCGAACTTCGTCAAGCCCGGAGTATGATTTGCACAAGCCGCTAGAGGACCAGCAGAAAATGCGGTAAATAATGTAAGTGGCAATAATGAGCTGCTTCTCAAAATCTACCAGCAACTAAATTCTTTATCGGAGAGAATCGATAAACAAGATACGAAAATTAATCTTGTTTTTCATCGTTTTGCTTCAAAATAATTTGTCATCCAGTCACATTCCCATGGATAGGATTCGTTCGATTCGGAGGATATTTTATCTTCTTATCGGTGGCCCGTCGATATATATGATATATGACTGGGACGCCGTCAGAATCAAAAACATATCGATTCATGTCCAAATACACGAATGCTTCTGGAGGAATGAAGCCAGTAGCGAGGCACGTCGCAGTATATCCGTCTGTAGGGTAGAACGGCTGTGAAATCCAAGGGTTTTCACTCACAGTCACAGATCTTGCGATATGATTCCGAAGAAGCTTCAATATGAAGATATCGACTCTTGTCACTTCAGCAGTTTGATAAATTCTTCAATTCAATTCAATTCAAGGTGCTTTATTAAGTAAATCCATAACATTTTTTATAAAAACATAAAGCAAAAACTTAATGGCCCACTTTGCACTCTAAATTTAAACAATATCGATACTAAAATGATTTATAAAAACATTATGTGAAATTAATCAAATGAATATTATTAAATATGATTAATCAATTGGAAAAAGGAGAAAAAAACCAACCAACGCTATTCAAAAATTAAATATAATACAAAGAACACAAAACAGGAATCTTTTGACTTATATCTAATATGTTGTTACTTACGTCTAATAAAATTTACTCAAAAAACTCTAACTTACCCTACTACAATATTTTACAATACTCCTAACCTACAAAGTAAACCTTATCTCTTAGCCTAATATAACGAACATCACAATATACCTATTCTAAATCCTGTAAGCTAATTTTAAATAACACAAACAAATAACAATTAAATGTAGCAATAATGAGCTGAAAATAAAAAGAAAACAAACACAAACGAGACACGCGAACACGAATAATTTAGTTGATAAATTCTTCTATTCGATATATAATGTTTCCAATCAGCCTCAGGCTTTCTGTACAAACCATTACATGCACGAAGACAGTTCCTTTGGAAAACTCTTAGTTTTTCCATAGTACTAGCACTCTGGTTGTACCAGATCTGACATCCATATGTCAAAACTGGTCTAACCAGGGTCTTGTAACAGATAATTTTGACCTTTTGATCAATGTATCTGGAATGAAAGAGTCTTCGTAAGGCCGTGACTACTTTTAGTGCTTTACTGAGCATGATTTTGACATGTTCAGTATAGTAATTTATCAACCCTCAATTCAATTCAATTCAAGGTGCTTTATTAAGTAAATCCATAACATTTTTTATAAAAACATAAAGCAAAGTTTCAAAAACATTATACAATTAGAAAAACTTAATGGCCCACTTGGCACTCTAAATTTAAACAATATCGATACTAAAATTGATTTATAAAAACATTATGTGAAATTAATCAAATTAATATTATTAAATATGATTAATCAATTGGAAAAAGCGGAAAAAAACCAACCAACGCTATTTAAAAATTAAATATAATACAAAGAACACAAAACAGGAATCTTTTGACTTATATCTAATATGTTGTTACTTACGTCTAATAAAATTTACTCAAAAAACTGTAACTTATCCTACTATAATGCTTTTACAATACTCCTAATCTACAAAGTAAACCTTATCTCTTAGCCTAATATAACGAACATCACAATATACCCATTCCAAATCCTATAAGCTGATTTTAAATAACACGATCAAATAACAATTAAATGTAGCAATAATGAGCTGAAAATAAAAAGAAAACAAATACAAACAAGACACGCGAACACAAATAATTTAGTCATTGTCATTCAGCCACCAATACCGTGCCAGCTCCCTCCCAGCTCGATCAACCTCAACAAATCTCGCAAATGAGTATCGCCATTGTAGGTCGTGGTCTCGCGAGCTCAAATTCGGAGGATATTCTATCTTCTTATCGGTGGCCCGTCTATATATATGATATATAATCGGGACTCCGTCAGAATCAAAAACATACCAATTCATGTCCAAATACACGAATGCTTCTGGAGGAATGAAGTCAGTATCGAGACAAGTCTCAATGTACCCGTCTGTAGGGTGGAACGGCTGTGAAATCCAGGGGTTTTCACTCACAGTTACAGATCTTGCGATATGATTTCGAAAGAGTTTCAAAATGAAGATATCGACTCTTGTCACTTTAGCAGTATGATAAATTCTTCTGTTAGATATATAATGTTCCCAATCCGTCTCAGGTTCTCTGTACAGACCAGTACATGCACGAAGACATTTCCTTTCGAAAACTCTTAATCTTTCCATTGTACTAGCACTCAAGTTGTACCAGATTTGGCATCCGTATGTCAAAACTGGTCTAACTAGGGTCTTGTAACAGATAATTTTGACCTTTCGGTCAATGATCTGGAATGAAAGAGTCTTCGAAGGGACATGACTACCTTTTGCGCCTTACTGAGCATGATTTTAACATGTTCGTTATAATACAGATACTGATCGAGATAAACACCGAGGTATCGAACGCAGGATTTATGTGGAATCTGTTCTGTACTACCCTCACCAGCCATAATGTGGAAATTTTTCCAATTACGTTTCAGGTCTTGACTGGCCAACTGCAATGTTGTCCGAAATAAAATTGTTTCGCACTTTTGCGCATTGATTTTCATTCGCCAATTGTCTGTGTAGAGCTGCACGTCATTAAACATTTTTTGTAGATTGCTCTGAACTACTGTGGCTTTCCGATCTACCGTATAGATGATAAGATCATCAGCAAACGCTACCAATGATCGCGCTGGCGATATGTTGAAATCAAAGCCTTTCAATAGCTTGCGAATGAATATCGAGAAAAGCAGAGGCGCAGTAACTGTTCCTTGCTGTAGACCATTCAAGACCTTGAAATCGCGCATTGTTGTCGATTTTCCATCAGTTACAAGAAATGATTTCCCGTACAACATATTACACATCATGGCGACAAGGTGTCTGGGGAACTTATCCTGTAGGAGTTTAAAAATCAGTCCATCTAACCAAACCGTATCGAAGGCTTTCTCCATGTCAATGAGACACGCTCCAACACATTCTCTTATATGTCTGAGGTTACTTTCGTTATCGCGTGTGTAGTCGAATGCCTGGCACGGAAACCGAATTGGCAATTCGGCATCAACTCATACTTTCCAACGTGGGCGTTTAATGCATCGTTCAGTATCACTTCAAAAACCTTGCTGATGTTAGGCAACAAGCTGATCGGGCGATAGCTTTTAGGGCACGAAGATTCTTTTCCTTTCTTCAAGATCGGAAATACCTTGGCCTTCTTCCACTGATTTGGAAAATATGAATTGTTCAACATATTGTTGAACAATATACAATAGTCTCTAATAGCAACCTCCGGCAAATGTCGAAGTACTATGTTCGGAACACCATCTATACGACAAGATTTCTTGTTGTTTATCCTGCGAAATATGACCCACAAGCGATCATAGCTGACAAAATAATCAACAAGATTCGAGCTCGGTATGAGGTCGGACGTCAATGTTACATTGAAATGAAGAACGGATTCGCCGTTCAGGCTAGATTTGAAGTCGGAAACTTTTGCTTCAACGACTTCTGAAAGGACTTGATTCCCTCTCTCAGGGTTTGGCAGATGGACTGATTCAAAATGAGTTCCAATCAGAGTAAGTTTCTGTAACCCATCACATATGATCCTGTTTCTATTTGTATCCGGAGTCGTACTGTTGAGTTCGATACCAGCCCTATCAAGAAGATTTATCTGATCACTAGCAACTTTAAGATTCGATACCTTCACTCGAGACCTCTTGCGAAATATAGCATTCACTTTCGTGAAAACGCCACCTGGGTCCTGTGAGCTAATACACCTCAGTTTCTCCGCCCATTGGTTGCTGACCTCACTCCTGAAGTGTGAACAGATTAAGTTCCGAACATTTTTCAGGTGTAATTTCCACAGAGCCAATGTGGGATGGTTGTAGTCCAAAAATCGCCGATAAATATTGTTGACGCGCGTGAGAAGAAGGCTTTTCAATCTTTTCAACCTTGCGATGGTTGGTGTTTCATATCCTTCCATATTGTTTCGATGTTTAATCTTGGAAACTACTTTCTCCATCATTTCTAATGTCAGCTTCTCTAACTTCGACAAATAGATATCTATTTCATCGTTAGTTAGATTCCTGTCATTAGGAACCATTGAGCAAGAGTTGCCATCATCAGAAGGTGGACATTCCTTCTGGTACTCCTGATCAAACTTTCTTTGAAGCCTTTCCCAATTGGTTTTTTTTTGAAATTCAACCGATGGTTTTCATGTTGAACTGGAATGAGAAAGGCATCATCTCTTTGATGATTGATTTCCATCACGATTGCGTAATGATCGCTATCGTAAGGAAGCACCTGCAGTTTCCGTTGAGGATTATTAAAGTTGAATTTAAGTCTTGCGTCAGCAATGCAAAGATCCAAATATGAATTTGTCCTAGGGTATGTTGGGAACTCCGACCCATATAGTTTGCACTTGTATTCAATCTGGTTCTCTGTTATCCACGATTTTAGGAGTACTCCTCTTGGATTATTGGTGGCGTTCAGCCATGAAGTATGCCGGGCATTAAGATCTCCAGCAAGAACATAATAATTATGCAGCCTGTTCAATTCGAGTATTCGAAACAAGGAATCGAGTTTCTCCTTGAACTTGAGCACGTTTCCACTAGGTGCAAAGGCAGAGATAACAAAGAGGTTATCCCCGCCTTGCAGTGAGATTTTGATAACGGACACTTCAAGACATTCAAAGCTTTTGAATTCGACTTTATCAATAGTTTGGGAACAATAGGGTCTCCTTACCAATATCCCTGTGCCACCTCCCCCATCACAATTTACCCTATCGTTTCTTACGAATTCAAAATCCTCGAATGTCATGGAGTACCATGAATTGAGGTGGGTTTCAGTGAGAAGCAGGATGTCAGGCTTTTGCTTGACAAGGAAATCTAGCAGATAGTCACGTCGATGTATAGCAACAATCGAGTTGACGTTGATCGAGATGAGACGAAGTCCATCCACGGGAATGTGGCTGATTGACAAATTATTTTGAGACATTTAAATTAATTAATTAATTAGATTAATCCTCGCGTCCTGCTTGTCCATTCTGCCAGACAATGAATCAAGCTGTTGATTAATTTTTATAAGCAGCTCATTATTGCTACTTACACTATTAATACTAGGCTCTACTGGTCCTCTCGAGGTGAGTGCAAATGATACCCCGGGCTTGACGGGATTTGGAGCTATACTGTGGCGTTTTACTTGATTTTGCTGCGGTATAATTTTATTTTTTGCATCTTGATATCGGGGGCATCCTCGATATGATGCTGGATGACCAAATGTACGGCAGTTGACGCAATATAATTTTTCTTTGGGCTCCGTCTGAGCCAATTTGCACTCACCAGGAGCATGCACTTCATTGCACTTCACACATCTGTAGTGCATGTCGCAATTGGCGGCCGAATGGCCAAATCGTTGACACCGGTAACACTGGTTGACCTCTTGTTTCTGTAATCGCTCCCACCTCACAACTCTATAATTCAAGTACCTTATCTGTTGAAGAGTAATTGGGCTGCTAGTATTTGTGATTTGTACCAAATAAAAAGGTAACTCTTTATTCTCAATGGCTGATCTTCTTGTTACAAAATTTTTCACCGAAACGAACTCTACATTTGGTGCAGTTTCCTTCAGCATTGCAAAAAGATCAACGACATTTTCTCCACAATCCAGGCCCTTCAACAGAAAGGTCTGATTTTTTTCGCTTTTTGGGGTGTATGTGAAGTGGGGAACCTCTACAGATTTTAACGCGTCTTTAGTTGCTTGAAAATCAACCAGTGATTGTGTTTTGATGGTGATTTTTTCTGAGTTTACTCTCTTGATCTCGAAATTTTCAATTTTTCGTTCGGCCGCCAACAGCTGAACCATGTCGCTACCACGTTGTCCAAAAACATTTATTGGTGGGACTTTGTCCTTCTTCTTACTAACATTAATTTGGCCCTGAGAGCCAGCAGAACCACTAGTTGGTTTTTTTCCAAGATTTTTTTGTTTTAAATTTTTTATGAAATTTATATTATTATTATTATTTAATCGTATACCTTCTGATGTGGATGGTTCCGTTTCGTTTCTTAAGTTCGTCTGTGATGTCTCTGATTCCAATTCCATGGATTCGCCTAGTTCCTTAAGGGCCGCATAATAGTTTCGGCTTTCGTTTGTGCCATCTGCACTTAGAATGTCTTCGGTTTTATCAAAGCTTTTCTTCAAAATATTTACATTCTTTTTTGTCTCCTCTTGCTTCTTCTCTTTTCTTTCTAACGTACTTATTAATCCTTTCATTGTTTCTTCCATTGAATATATTCTCTGCTTAAGTTCATCATTTTCACGTCTGATTTGTTCTATCTCAGCGCTGGGCTCCATTATTTGCAGCTTTCGTTGCGATTCGTCGGATTTTGCGCTGATGATTCGCCTTTTTAAAGTTTTATCTATCGTCAATTTCACACCGTCACTCTCCCCGGGGCCCCCCAACGGAGGGAAGCCGTCGGGCTCCTCCATACAGCAGTCCCGAGTTGTCTTTGGTTTGTTGCCTTTTCTTGATTTATTGGTATGGTTGGTCGATGCCTTCGACGATTAATTCTTCCCCAATAAAATCAAAACTTGATTTTGACTGACTCGTAAAAAATTATTTCAATATTTTGAAACTGACTTTTGTGAAAAATTAATTATTTTTTAAAATTAATGACAGGAGCGATTAAAAACACGTCTACACACAACGAGTGGAATGATACAACATTAAATATTTATCAACCCTCTCTCTATGCCTGCATAATTGTTTATTCCAAAGAATGTAAAATTGTATTCTGCATAGAGGAAAGGCAACATACGAGTATTAAGCCAAATTCGAAGTAGTTCTCGTAATTCGCTGTATTTAGTTTTTTGATACTTTTAATCATGCCGATGTATAGTAACAATCGAGTTATTAATGAGCTTAAAATAAATCTGCTAGACTTCGAACTATTACAATCACTAAATATCGTATAGAAAAGTTAAAAACCCTGTTAAATGGTTAAAAATTGAAGTGCAATAGAGAGGGGACGGAAAATTATAAACAAAATCTTAATTCAATAATTTTCATTTTAATACTTTTTCTTACTCCTAATAATTTCATTCAACAGACAAAAGCAAGAACATGGGAACTAATTGTTAGAAGTACTTGTAAATTATCAGGCAATAAATACAAGTCATATTCCAAGAGACAAGTATTCATTTTGATTTTGCGTAATTCACCGGTTTCTTGCTTCGCAATTTCCTCGTTTGAATTTTATTGGAATTTTCTGTGATATCATTATCTTCACTGCCTTTTTCATAATTGAAATCAGCAATTTTATGATTATATGATTCAGTTGCGATTTTACGTGAAACATGAAAATCGAAAAAATGATGTCCAGAATCATTGCATAAACAATTCAGTACCATCTTCCACGTTCGTTTGATTTTTGCAAAAATTACTGGTGCCTATATTGAGAGAGAAAATAAGAAATGTATTTTTAAGAGCATACAATAAATCCTCCTAAGCTTACAAATATTTGGAATGCAACTCCAATGATGACTGCAATGATAATTAACAGGAATTCTTTAGGATTTGGAGTAAACGGAGATCGCTTTGGAGGGGCTGGCTTATAAAACCACAGGATTCTTCTACCTAATTTGGATAACATTCTATTAAATTCGGTTATAATCTATTGTCAAAATGAAATTAGTTCAAAACTTTCATCGTGCTGAGTAAGAAATTTAAATCAAATCAATAAAATATTAAATGACAATTCGATGTCGAAATTGAAATGTTCGGCATTGATAGCGTTGATTAATTGTAGGTATTTCATATTTTTATGGCTCCTTAAAGTTATTTCAATATTTGATGGTATTTTATTATAATCCTAAAAATGCAGGATAAACTATCATCAATGCGAGAGTATGATGACCTCGTTTGTTGCTCTTTGAAACTAAGTACTCCTTACTCAGTTTTAAGGGACCATGGGGATCCCAAATATATTGGCAAAAGCCATTTCCTGAATGATTTTTGTATTAACTCCTGCTATTAAATGTCTAGAATGGAAAAATTTGGATATTATTTGATAACGGCCCGCAAGATTCCAGGTGATCTATAAACAACATCATTTATATAATTCGAGAATCTCACGACGGGAACTCCGTACTAGTTTTATTCTGACCTGTTGCAGGATATGGTATGGTTGCCTTGTTGATTGAAGCTACAACGAATGATGTTCTACCACTGAACAGCTTCACTTTTTTATCGATTTAACTGAATTATGTTAAAATTATTCCCAGATGGTATCCTAAGTTTTTTTTTTCATGTATGGGGCCCGGCTGCTCTCAAAGCGGGTCACCTACACAAAAGCATTAGCACCAAGAGGAGACAGGGGAGATTAGGGGTCTTAGTATAATTGTAAGTAATCAAAAAGTTTTTCTTTCTTCTTCTTGGCACTACAGCCCCTATCGGGCCTTCGCTTCCAGCAAATAGCACCTCCAACCGTCTCGGTCCATTAATCGCATCCTCCAATTTTGAAATCCGAGCAGCGATGAACTGTCTTCGTCGACCGAGTCAAACCAGCATTTCTTCGGTTTCCCCACTGGTCTCCGGCCTTCAGTTCTCACAACGAATACCTTTTTGTGTATCCGTTGTTCGTCCATACGATTCATGTGGGCAGCACATTGCAGCTTCCGCATTCTTACAATCGTTGAGACCTCCGGTTTGCCAAAAATTTCATACAGCTCATGGTTCTATCAAATTCACCATTGGTGCCCGTCTAGCTTTGCTCCAATTTTTCGCCTCAGGACCCGTCGCTCAAAGGCGTTCAATATATTTGCGGGTGCTCAGGTTAGGGTCCATGTTTCACATCCATAGCATAACATAGATCTCATCACAGATTTGTATACTTGGAGCTTTATTTTTCTGTGTATGCAGCTGGTCTTCAAGATCGTCAAAACTGAATAAAATATTTTATTTGCGAGCTGTATTCTTCGGCGTATTTCGTCTCTTTCATTACTGGTTCTCGTTATTTTGGCACCTGAATACATAAATTCGCTCACATTTTCGATACTGTGTTCACCAAGTGCTCACACCAAAACTGACGATAGATACAAGCCATATGGCAGCAGCGCTTACTACCACACACATGACCATTAGTAGGCCGACTTTGCTGGCTAACTTACATGGCGTTATATGAAGAATTGTGGAGGTGCCAACAAAAATTCGAGGTTTTGTACGGTTTAGAGACGGATTTCTACAGTGAAATCCAGATGATCCGTGGAGAACACAATAGCGCTCCTAGTGAAGTGAAAATTATTTCAGTTCTTATACCCGTTTAGTTTTTATCGCCTTCGAAAGTGAACTTATAGGAGTTTGTTTACATCTCAACGCTGTGCTATCAGTCGAAGGTGCAAAACGTGTGCTTCATTTGCTCATCTTGGAAAGTTTAGGAGCACAATGGGCTATACAAGGTGAATTTATAGCATGCACGGAATGCGTTCGGCACGTTTTTTATTCGGAAAATAGTATAAATGAAGATATATAAGCATTTGCTAATGCCGCAGTTGGGTGACAGCTACCGGAAGCTTGTCCGTAGTAGGCCGACTAATACATATGCAAATTGCTACCATATGGCTTGTATCTATCGTCAGTTTTGGCTCACACCCATAGCATAACACAGGTCTTATCACAGATTTGTATACTTGGAGTTTTTTTTCCTGTGTATGCAGCTGGTCTTCAAGCTCGTCAACACCGAATAAAATATTTTATTTGTGGGCTGCATTCTTCGGGGTATTTCGTCTCTTTCATTGCCCAATTTCGTTTTTTTTACACCTAAAAACACAAATTTGCTAACGTTTTCAATACTGTATTCGCCAAGTGTGATATTATGTGTATATGAGGTATTTTTCCTCGACTGCGTCATGAGCTTTGTTTTATTTTCGTTGGTTTGTAGCCCTACTAGTTTCACTTCGCTGTCGAGTTTCAGGAAGAGTTATTTGGCAGTTGTTAATGACCGTGACAAAATGTTGATGTCGTCCGTATAGGCTACTAATTGGTTCGACTTGAATGGTAATGCACCTCGCGTATCGACAGGTAGCTTCCTTATGCCGTACTCCAGAGCCAAATTGAGTAGCGATGGGGCCAGCCCATCTCTCTGCTTTAGTCCGATATTTGTGTCAAAGGCATCGGTGAGTTGGTTATTGATGCGGACTTGGAAGGTCGTCGACGTCATTGTCATTTTGGTAAGACGGACTAATTTGGCTGGAATGCCAAAGCAAAGCATTGTTTGGTACAGACTATTTGTTAACAAGAGTTACTTGTTTTAATTATTTCCATAATGGGTTAAAATTAACAAATGCCGTTGATTCAAGCAAGCTTGTTTTAATCAACAAGGAATTGAAAAGGATAAACTTCCCATTCATGAGTTACTTTACGCAACATTAACTTTGCCTTTTTAATGAATTTGATTTAACAAGAAAACAAGTAAGAAACAATTCATTTTTGCAGGGAAAATTTAAGTTACTTTTTAAATTTATTCATTTTTCCTCTCAAAACAATTAATATCTCAACATAAAACTTATTAATCGTATTTAAAACGCGCAAATGACTCCTTTTGTATTTTTATTGCGAAATTTTTGTAGTTTCGGATTGGGGAGTATCTAAAGATTATAACCATCACAAACTTGTTTAAGGTACTGAATTTTTTTGTTAGAACAATCGTGTTAAATGAATACGGGAAAGTTAAAAGCAATCGATTAAGAAGAAAATAAAGCAACACAAAGAACACTTATACAATATTTTATTTTGAAAATCAAAAAGAAGGCACTTTGAATAGTTGTTAGTAGTTGCTATGATTGTATGTAATAATTCTATTCGTTAAGTTATTGGTTCAGTAGAAGACGTCAAATAGAATGGATATAGAAAGTGAAGAGAACTAAAAGCAGAATTTGTCAACGTTAAGCATTTTAAAATTTATTTATAAACTTGAAAGAAGAAAAAAGAATTAAACTTTATAATGAATTGCTGAATTAATTCACTTCTTTCCTTTCCAGCAAAACTGTTTCCTTTCAGCAGGATAATATCGGCGAAAGGTGAGTATACCGCTGAGAAGATAGGATTCCAGGAATCCGCGAATGGTTGGTTTTACGTTGCGGTCGGTACGCGGTGTCATAGATTGAGTTTGTGTTTTTCCTTAGAGTAGATTTTTTCGGTTTGAATTCGCGTCGGTTATTTCGGGCATCACGTCGGTAATATTCGTCGGTAATTTTTTCAGCGGTTGTCTTGGTTCCTTTGCCGTGGAACGAAGTTACGTAATATGAAGCAGAGTCGTTGTAAGCTGTTCGACACGTTTTAAATCGGGAATTTAAACCGCTGGCTGAGTTTTGTAACTCGGACTTAGTATGCTCACGACCGAAACTTCTCTCCGAACTAACTAGCTAGCCAGCAGCCACCTTGGAGTAGACTAAGAGTGTCCAGACTTGTCGACCGGATGGGTAAGTCCGTTGTCACGTTCCATGACTTCACGTCTAGAACCGATGAGAACGAACGTACGAGACGTGAGAAAATCATTACAAATAGCGCCCGACGTGGGGCTCCAAACATCATAAAGGGGAACAATTTGAGCCTCCTGACGCTTTGGTCCTTTGCAGAGGATGTACGGTATCTCGGTACTAGAGTCCCACGGACAGGAGAAGCGGAGTTGTGTGAGACACCCCTTCAGTTACTTCACGTGACTTGTAGCTTCCACTCTCTTTGGTTTTATTTTTTTCACGATAGATTCCTTCCGATGTATTGTCCCAGGGTGAAACCTGTAAGGACCTTCTATTTTCTTGATGGGAACTGTCAGCCAGATGGGTTCCTCCTGTCTACCTGGACTCTCAAGAAAATGGAAGGCTACCTTGCCTTTATGCTGCGAAGTATTCTACCCATCTTTTTATGCGTGATATATGTATGAGTGGTTTCGGTTCGACTTTCGGTGGCGTATGCTGGAATTGCGAAGCCAGGAATACTTCCACGCGTCAGGATTTTGACCGTTACTGTGACGCTATAACTCATCTCATCGAGTCAATCAACGTAGATTAGAGATGGCTTTTGTAATATACGTGGCGCTGGGATAAATTTTAAAATTGACCAGGAGCACCCTCTTTTCAGCAGACCAGCATTCGCTTTCATTCCTTACGAAGAATTCAGCGCTGCTGGAAAGGAAAGAGTTCACCAAACAACTTCGTTTTTTTTTTGATAGGTCACGTATAGCTCGCCACTATCGGCCACATAAATAGAGTAGATAAATCTTTTTCATAGTCAGTAGGAGTTTTCCATATAGTTATTTTTCGCTCGTATATTATTCCAGAGATGACAACCGAACGCTGGACCCGCTCCAAAAATGTACTGCCAGCTAACTGTGGGATCTGCTTTGAGGACGTCATAGAAGGCTCTACTAGTGTGAGATTGGAGTGCGGATACCTGTTCCAACGCATTTGTGTCCAGGAGCTCCTGTAAACTTCCAATTTCTGTCGTCTATGTAGACGCCCAATCGAGCAGAGTGCCCTAGACAACCCACTGGAAACGCAAGCGCTTATGCGTGGAGCAGTTGCGAAAGACCCCTGGACTAACGATCAGACACAACCGTTGTCAAACAACCAGAGAGCCGTAGGCGGGGAAGACCCAGTCTCAGGAGTACAGGCAGACATCCCAACAGTGCCCTCAAATACAATTGGTAATGATAGGATTCTGTCGTTATTATAAGGGCTGTCCGACAGGATCGGACAAATGGAAAGAGAGTTCCAAGACCATAGGATCAGTCAGCACCCCAGTCGCACAAGAACTCCACCGAGCTGGAAACCGAATCCAAATGCTGCTATGCCCACCTCTAGACCGGTTGAGGATTGGAACCTCCCTCGAATGAGGTCGGGTATGGACCATAGAGCCCTAGAGTATAGTCCACAATTCAGTACCGCACCCCCACCGATATCGACAACGCACGACTCAGTTCCGTACGGCGTGCTGAACAATGAAGCGAATCGGCCAGCGATCTTCGGGACGCAGGCCCGACATCCGTCCCCATGCATAATGGAGAGTTGACGACTCAGCTTCACTGGCTTTAATTCTACAACACCAGTGGACAGGTTCTTGTTCAGAATACAGTCACTAGTAGCTAGTACGCTGGGAGGAGAATTCTCGGCCTTTCTTCGACACGCACACCTCTTATTCTGTGGGGATGCCGGCGAATGGTACTGGAGTTTTAAAGAATCTGCAGTACGCCCGGATTGGAACTCCTTCTGTGCGGCTCTTCGCAACCACTGCCGACAACCGGGACACAGGTTCTCTGCATATCCAGCCGAGCCGACGGTCTTCTGTTAACGCTGCGGAAAAGCGGACACTTACGCCCCGGATTGTGTAGATTGCATGTTGCGAAAAAAAAAACTTGCCAGCGAGTGCCGTGAACACTCGTCGGCCCTCCTAAAATGTGACCGAAAAGACCCTCAACTTGTTGCTACGGATAACCAAGCCCCGAGTACGACCCCAACCTTGCTGATTCGCACTGCCAACCACAGTTCTCCTGAAGTTTTACAGCCAACGTCACGCGCTACCGAGCCGGACCTTCAGGGAAATTGTTATGAATCGAGTGCTCCCTGGCGCGTTAAGCCCTTTCATGTTAGACTGCGGAATTATTTAGCTGCTCGTCAGTGCATCTTCAATGAGAAGATGGTTCCTATCACTCCTCCGAGAAAGAAGCGAGCCACGTGTCGGATGCGAAGCTTCTGGAGAACGGTGTGACAGTCGAGGAAGACGTTGCGTGCGATCCAATTAGACGAATTATTGAAGGACGACGTTCGCCCATACGCGTCAGTACAGATCTTGCAAAATCGACTGGTACGCTTGATTGACATTGGAGCCAGTGTCAACTGAATAGCAGCTGATTTTGCAAGAGAAGTCTTGATGAACCACGTGGATGAAATCTAGCATTTTACTACCTGGTTAAGCACGGCGGACGGAACTCGTTACTCTATAGTGGAGAAACTCACGACGTATGTCATCTTTAAAGGTGCGACCAAGTCCAAGACTCCAACTGACTCAGAACCTTTACCTACGGGTTGACTTCGTCCGAAGATTTAGTTTGGCCTCAGCATTATTTTCTAGCACGATACGTGATTCTGTCGCCACCGTCAAAGATGCGACATTAAATTTTCACTCACTTCATGTGCTGGATGCCAATCAACAGCTACGACTAAACTCGGCTGTAGCGGCTTTTCCTTCGCATGAGAAGAAAGGTCTCGGCCGGACAAGTTTAGTGTCTCACACGATAGATGTGGGGGATGCTAAACCCCTCAAACAGAGACATTTTGCCATATCTCCGGCGAAGGAAAAGTCGTTATATGCCGAAGTTGATCGGATGTTGGCACCAGGTGTGATCGAAGATTCGCAGAGTGCATGGGCTTCACCAGTCACTTTAGTTGTTACGCCGAATAAGGTTCGACTATGCTTAAATCCCTGACGTTAAAATGCCTTCACTGTTGACGCATATCCCCTACCGTTGACCGAAGGTATCTTAAGTCGATTAACTAAAGCCCATTTTATTACGAGCTTGGACCTCAAAGACGCTTTTTGGCAGATCCTATTAGATCCTAGCTCAAAGGAGAAGACAGCCTTCACGGTCCCAGGTCGCCCATTATACGAATTTGTGACCATGCCATTTGGACTGTGTAATGCTCCCTAAACAATGACTCCCCTAATAGATCAAGTAATACCACCGCACTTACGACACCAAGTTTTCGTATACTTGGATGACTTATTGCTTATAATCGAGACGTGTGAAAACCATTACAGTTCACGGTCTGTTCCCGCCCTGGTAATATGCGTTCGTGATCCCGGCAAGCTTTGGGGTTATCTTCAGTGGCAGATCATCATCTTTCTTATTTTATTAGAGAGCGTTTAAAATTATTAAATCTATGCACCTAACTCAGCAAAAAGTTTCCTGGAATTTTGAAGATATGTGTTACACAAGCAGAACAATTGTGAGAACTGCATCTAGGACAGGACATACCAAATCATTTTGCAGACTGGTGACGATCCATAAAACAGGCGGATTATTTGGGCTGGCTGTTCGATTTGTGCAATTGTTTGATGATTGTCAAGAAGATTTTCTTAAGCTTTCTACCGGGATAATGGTCTAGTATTAAATTATATTCGGATTATTGTAACGGATTATGTACGAAGGGGTTGAAGAAAATGTCGATGTTAAAAATTTGTAATACTCGTATGCCAGAATCAAGATTGTATGTAAAGCACGTTTTATAATTTTTAATGCTTTTCATCAAATTCCATTTTATTTCTTCGTGTTTCCTACATGAAAATTTTTATTAACTTTGTTGTTTGCATCAAAAACAACAATATTGCTTAAAACGACACAAAAAATAAACTTATTGTGGCAAAGTGAAGCTTTAATGAGCCTTAATATCTTGAAATGATTGTGTAGTAACTTCCTTTAACAACGGAATAAAAACCTGACAAAAAATTAAAAAATCGATAAAAAGACCAATAAGTAGAAACGACTAGCTAGCAAGTCAGATTCTCTTCGAGGGTATAGTGACCTTCAGATATGCAACAGACTTCCGGGTTGTTTGTCAAATTCGAGGAACCATTTTTTAATTGATTTTATTTCGATTTCGTGTTCTTTTAAATACAAATTGCAAATAAAGCATGTGTCCTTAATTAACATAAAAAATGTGTAGAGATTGTAAATGTAAATATTTTTGAAAATACTTGGATAATACTTTTGTATGAAATTTTTGACGAACCGAAGGTCTTAACGATTGTAAGACTGCGGAAGCTGAAATGGGCTGGTCACATGAATCGTATGGACGAACAAGGGATACCCAAAAAGGTATTCGTTGGGAGAACTGAAGGCCGGAGATCAGTGGGGAAATCGAGGAAACGTTGGTCTGACTCGGTCGACGAAGACAGTTCATCGCTGTTCGGATTTCGAAATTGGAGGACGCAGTCAATGGACCGAGACATTTGGAGGCGCTTATGCCAGGAAGCGAAGGCCCGAGAGGGGCTGTAGTGCTACGAAGGAAAAGAAGACGAGGATGCGGTCTGGATTATACGTTTTAGGTTTATAAATTCATTAATGACCGCAAGTTTTGTGAATTCATTTTATTCGTTTACGTTTTCCACTGGGGACGCATTTCTATGAAACTTGCTGTTCATAATCAGCGACTCGTTACCATTACAGAATATGGTAATGTTCGTAGCATTTTGTTTTACTGATGAACAGAGATTCATTTACTTCAAAGGTTATGCCCTTGCGCAACGTTTAAGTGAACGTATACTATAACCAATGGTGCCTACTTTGAATTTGTTTCCTGAAAGCGAGTAGCAACCCTCACATAAGTAAGAAAACGCAACATAGGTATACTTTCGTTCAAGTTTTCAAATATTCAATACTTTCTTTTCTGCGACTTTCATTTAAATATATAAAATACTCTCAACCAGTATCCATTTGTACTGTATTTTTATTTAAAAAAACAAAGATAATCTTACACATAATCAGTAAACACAAGAAATTAACACTACTTGGTCAAATTAAATAAAAGTAACTTTAGTTCTTGTCTGATTGACCAACCAAACATTGAGTTGTTCATATTCTTCAATACATTTGTCCACTTGATCTGGCTTATATCCTTTGGTTGTACAGCGCTCCATAATATCCGTGATTTTAACTGTTTTGCTTGAACCAGCAATTTCGCGGACCAACGCAAATATCTTGTCTGATGTATTTGGAATGCTATGAAAAAATTAATTATGTAAACATGCTTTCCTTTCCTAAAGAAAATCGAATAACTTACTGTCCTCTTTGGTGTTCATGAATTTGATTAAGCGAATCTTTGGACATTTCCAGTAATCGAAGAGCTTCTGCCACATCATTTTTATCCACAGTATCAGATAGACGTAAACGTGCTAAAGCCGTTGACAGACGAAGAATGCCCAAGAGATTTCTGGCCGAGGTAAAGGTCATATCTTTGTTGTTGCGTGCTTCACGACGCAACTCCACATAAGCCCCTACAATGTAGTCAGTCAATTCGGTAGGGATAATTGGATTTTTACGCTTGCACAATAATATATATTTGCGCATAAGATTCATGTCAATGGCTTGTGTACGACTTGGTGGTTGTTTTCCGTGGCTATGCACGAAAGTAATATGCTTAGCCAATCGCAAATCATTCTCGCGATCAGCTTTATCTTGCATCAGCCACAACAAATCGAAACGGGAGAGTAAGGCAGCTGGCAATTGAATATTTTGTTCAACAGTTCGACGTGGATTATAACGTCCGTAGGCTGGATTGGCAGCAGCGAGAATTGAGACTCGTGCATTCAACGTGGTCATGATTCCGGCTTTGGCGATTGATATGGTCTGCTGTTCCATCACCTCATGAATAGCAACTCTGTCTGCTTCTGCCATTTTGTCAAACTCGTCGATGCAACAAACTCCTTGATCAGCTAGAACTAATGCTCCACCTTCTAACATCATTTCTCCGGTTAAGGGATCCTTCATAACGGCTGCTGTGAGACCCACTCCTGATGATCCGCGACCAGTTGTGTATTGACTCCGCACTGCTAAGCGGCTAATATAGCCAAGCAATTGAGATTTCGCCACACCGGGATCACCCATAAGGCAAATGTTGATACTTCCTCTGATTTTCATTCCATCGGGCCGTTTATCAACTCCACCAACTAAGAGTAGGAGCAACGCTTTTTTCACATCCAAATGCCCATAGATCTCTGGAGCTAAACTGGATGCAAAACGTTCATAGAAATCTTCGTGAGAAAGTATTTCCAATTCTTCAGGAGTTAGTTCTGCTTCTTTTGTGGACATCTCTTCGTCTTTATTGATGCAAATGATGCGCTGTAATGTTAAAAGATACGTAAAGAAACTTCTTTATAGATATTACAGTGGTAGTAAGAGTGAAGACTTTGTAATCCATAGTATTTGAGATATTTTTATAACTTACGTGGGCATCCAAGAATGTCTCCGTCAACAATCCGGCGAGTCTTTGTCTGAATCCGGTTCTCACCAAAGGCAAAAACACTCCTGATATACAGCAATGATCACCAGGCTGAGCTTGTCGAGTGACTTCTCCACGGCACATGATTGTGAGTGAACGGGGAATATGTCCAACTGGTACTTGATCGCTCTAAGAAACTAAGCGTTAACATCTCACACAAAATCAACTCATCCAAATTACTTACGTGTTCCTGTATTTTTAACTCTTGGAATTTCACGAATTTGGATCCTCTACTTTGTAGATAAAGTCTTCCACCAGCTTTATTGATTCGGCAGTCATCTGAAGGACACTCTTGAATAGGCATAAAGCTCATTGCACTCACAGGTTGATAAGTTTCAGAGCCACAACGATCACATGTATATGTTGCCACCACCATCATTGGCTTCACTTCAGTGGAGCGGGTTACGATGCCTCGGATTGTAACAAATTTGCCAATATGTTGAGCCTTGATGTCACGAATTGCATAAGCCTTTTCGATTGATAGTGGCTTGAATACAACCTCACTAAAAATAATAGAAATTTTTAATACAAATGAAATAACGACTCGTAAAAATCATAGCGAGAGGAATACAGCAGGTCTTTCTTTCTCGTGGTTCCACAAAATGTTAGTACCAATCGATAGGGCTTATCTATGAATTTCTCTAGTTCTGGAGTTTTGTGGCAACAATCCTTGTTTTTCGAGATAATGGACAGATATCAAAGTTTTCCCATACTAATTGACTTCTACAGCATTTCATGATCTAGCGATTCAGCCGATTTGCATGAGAGAATGCTGATCCTTATCCTTCATTATTAGGAAAAACGAGACTTTTCACACAAACGCACGGAAGAAACAGTTTCTTACTTAGTAGCTTGGTTGATTAACACTGAGATCTTGGAAAACTACGGAAACGAATTTTGCGCCAGGACCACATAATCAACACAGTGTTTAAATTTAATCAATTGCTTACAATCTCTTCATCAATTCCGGTGGGAAACGATTCCGTTCGTCTCGCTGTTCCATTAGGTTCCGGGTGCGTGACTCCATCATGAGACGATGTTCTATGTAAACATCCAAGGAATCTTTGGCAACGACCTCTCGTTCCTTATATGTTGGAAGTAATTCAAATATAACAGCAGAGAAAATAGAAACATAACGCTTTGTGTTTCCAACAATAGCTTTGACCAAACCTTCATTGAACTCGTTTACATCGTCCAACTCAATAACAATTTGCACCTAAGGAAAATGTCAAGTAAAATTTAATCTTTACAAACTATACCGTGAAAAAAAGGTTACCTGCTCCCTATGAGCTAATTTCACCAGTTGATGAGCATATTTGAATGTTTTTGTACCATCTTCATTTGTTGTGCAGAATTCGCTCATGAACGCGCGGATGGATTCTGGATAGAGGAAATAGTTTAAATCTATTTGGATTTATATGTGAAATGTTTGCACACTTACCATGGTCTTGGGCGTAATCACGTCGAGCCATTTAAACTTTTAATAAACACTAGAAGGCAACACTGCTCAAAGGTTAGTTATTACAGTAAAATTTTTGACGACACACAAGCAATTTTAGAGCGCGCTTCAATCACTTTGAGCTCCGTTTGGCGGGAAAATATTTATATCTGTCAATCGTTTCAGTTCAGTAGATTCAAGGTAAGCGCCATCTTACAATTGGTATAAAAATAAAGTTCTAACGTCTTTGTCGTTGAAATGACTTTGAATTTGAAAAATAAATCCAAACTAAATAAATTTTGTGCTGTAAGTAAATTACTGTTCAACATGGTAAATCATCTCGTTACTGCAGGAATCAAATTAATAAATTAGTTTCAGGCAAACGAATTGAATTATTAGAAAAGTAAACGAGAATGATGCTTATTAATAAGAATCTCATTTTCATTGTGGAACTTCTGAAAGAAATGCAGTTAGTCCCTCATACACATGGTTGTCACCTTTATAATATAATGGCCGGATTCGTAAGATCCATGACGTATTACACAAAGATAAAAGCCTAGACAGACTTGTGGTACAGAACGAAACTTGGCATCAGTATACTAGGTAATAGCTTAGACAGGCATGTGGCATACGAACCTAGTATACTAAACCTAGTATACCACGTCCTGAGACCTAGTATGAATCTAGTATCAATTCTAAGTCTCACGGAAATAGGAAGCCATGTAGTAGCAATTTGAATATGTATTGATCGGCCTACTTTGGACAAGCTTCCGTAAGCTGTAAGCCAACTTCGGCATAAGCAAATGCTTATATCCCGTACTATATATACTATTTTCTGAATGAAAAAAATAAGAAACGTATTCCACACATGTTTAAAATTCACCTTGCGCTGTTCACTGTACTCCTACGACTTTCAAGACGAGTAAATTAAGCACAAAGGTTTCGTAGGTAGGAAAACCAGGACGAAGAGAGAACACTATGAAAATCTCAGAAGAGCAGTGAATAAGATAATTACAACTAAGAAAAGAAAATATTATATTATGATGACCAATTGAGAAGTAAAGGTGTAAGTTTAGCAAGCAATAACACAAGACAAGCATTCAAAGTAGTGAAAAGCCTTAAACGTGGTTATCAGCCCAAACCACGCTCTGTCGTGATGACATCGCCAATATCATCGCTGATGAAACCAAAATTAAGGAAAGAAGGGTATCATGTTTCAAGAACCTCCTTAATCCTCCACACAGCTCCAGAACATCGGAGCCTATAGATGTTTGCGAAGGGCCACACCAACTCTGAATGAAGTTTGTTCGATCATCAAAGCCCAAAAGAATAATAATGCGCCGGACATCGATGAGATTCCAGTGGAGCTCATCGAATGTGGTGGCAGCAGTGTTCATAAAGCTATTCACCAAGTCATCCAGAAAATTTAACAGCAAGAATATATGCAGAAAGAGCGGAGCCAACCAATCATATTCCCTATCCCTAAAAAAGGTGACAACTTACAGTGCGAAAATTATAGAGGCATATCACTACATTGTACGGCGTACAAAATATTTTCGAAAAACTTGGAAAATAAAATCGGATCATATGCTAACAGTATTATTGGGGAATATCAAGGTCGTTTTAGAGCAGGTAGATCGACAATAGACCAGTTTTTCACACTCAAGCAGGTACTTGAAAAATGCTGGGGGTTCAACATAGACGTGCACCAAATTTTCGTTGACTTTTAGCAAGCATACGATAGTATTGATCGCAACGTACTGTATCAAATAATCCTTTGCTTTAAAATCCTAGCCAAATCAGTCCGTTTTACCAAAATGAAAATGACGTCGACGACCTCCCAAGTCCGCATCAATAACTAACTCACCGATGCCTTTGACACAAATATCGGACTAAAGCGGGAAGGTGGGCTGGCCCCATTGCTATTCAATTTGGCTCTGGAGTACGTCATAAAGGAGCTAGCTGTCGCTACACGAGGTACATTACTATTCAAGTCAAGCCAAGCAGTAGCCTATGCAGACGATATCAACATTTTGTCACAGTCATTAACAACTTCCAAAGAGCTTTTTGTGAAACTCGACAGCGAAGCAAAACTATTAGGACTACACACCAATGAAAATAAAACAAAGTTCATGACGCAGTCGAGGAAAAATATCTCAAATGCCCAAGACTACATCGAAAATGTGAGCGAATTTGTGTATTTAGGCACCAAAATAACGGAAACGGGCAATGAAAGAGACGAAATACACCGAAGAATACAGCTCGCAAATAAAATATTTTATTCAATTTTGACGATCTTGATGACCAGCTGCATACACAGGAAAACAAAGCTCCAAGTATACAAATCTGTGATAAGACCTGTGTTATGCTATGGCTGTGAAACATGGACCCTAACCCAAGCATCCGTAAATATATTGAATGCCTTTGAGCGACGGGTCCTGAGGCGAATAATCGGAGCAAAGCTAGATACAACCATGAACTATATGAAATTTTTGACGAACCAGAGATCTCAACGATTGTAAAACTGCGGTACTACGAAGAAGAAAAAGAGCACTATTAATCCTAGGACGGCCATTTTTACACAGAAAGCTGGCGTGTCAAACTAGCTGTCCTCTACGGTCTAAACAAAACAATAAAATCCGGACTTGAATTTCGTTCCATTCCACAATTTGCTATGAATAACTAAAAATCAATCGATTTCATTTATTTCTATCAACTTTATGCTGTTCTCACAAAGTGCACACTATTCTACAGTTTAACCGTAATTTTTTTTATAACAGCACTACTTTTATATAACTTTGATTTGTATGAACTTATAATAAAATGAAAAAAAGTAACACCAAGTTTGACTGTAATTCGTGTATTATGCCGTAAAAAGCTCTCCACGAGGTTGTACAACAATAATCGTTCCTTATACTGTAGTAATGGAGCAATTAGTTAAATTTACTATTTTTTTTTCTTTAAATTATTTGATAAATTCACATAGAATTCAAATTTTATTTATGTCAATTTATAGATTTTTTTCTTATTTTTTTTTTTAGGGTTTTGTAAAATAATTTTACAAAACCCTTCTAAAATCGCGTCCTGTCTGTCCGTCTGTCTGTCCGTCCGTCCGTCCGTGTGTCACAGCAGTTTTTCTCGGAAACTACTTGAGCTAGAAACATCAAATTTTGTATGTAGGTGTAAAGTAGTGCTCTCTTGAAAGTTCAAATACAAAAAAAATTTTATAAGGTATTTAAGGGGGGTCTCCCCATATAGGGGAGTGACCCCCCGAAAAAAAAATTTCATTGAAGGTGGCCGATATGGGTATCAAATGAAAGGTCTTGATGAAAACTTTTCAAAACAGGTCTTAATTTGGCAAAGTTTGCTTCGAGGGGCGCACAGGGAGGGGAAATATACGAAAAATTTGTGTCCCCCCCCCCCTCGCGATTGGACACCTGTGATCCGAAAAATCTGAAAAAAATCAGAAATATAGGCCTTGGTGAGTACAACAACAACAAATACGTTAGAAGTCGAAATTCACTCAACTTTGTTAGTAATAGTATGATTTATCGATTTTATGATTTCTTGAATAAAATCTTAACGGTACCCTTAAATTCTATGAAATTCAGTACATAGATGATTATTCATAAGGTTGATCTATCCTGAAAGTTTCATAAAGATTGAATCATATTTAGCGAAGTTATAGCGGTTTGAATTTTGCTGTATTACTATGGAACAATATGCGCTGCATTTATTACTATGGCAACATATGGCTATGGAACAACATGCGCTTTTTACCGACTCAGACACTACAGTTTTGCTGGGATTTGCATGAAAATTTCAGGAATGATAGGTGTCATGAATATCTTTGCGAATCGGTTCAGCTAGTGGTATCAGTAATCGTAAAACAAAATGGTGGATGTTTTAAATGCGAAGATTGAATAATTTTGAGTTATTTTTTCCCAACTTCAACGTTTAAGGTGCATGCTTTGAACACTTGATTCAATTTAATGAATGATTGAAGATGAGTACCTACAATTAATACTCATAAGCGAAGCAAGTCAAGGAGGCGGGAGAGAGCTCCTAGCAAAAGGGCTTTGTAACCATTCTAGGATTCGAAAAAATTGGCCATGAATCGATGATAACAGTACAGGAGAGTGGCTCCTGAAAAGAAAAATTCATCAAACGTAGCCGGTGTGAGTATGAAATGAAAGTTTTCATGGGAGCTTTTCAAAACAGTTGTTAAACTGTCAGTTTTTGCTTCAGTGGGGGCACAGGGGGGAAATACATGAAAAATGTGTTTCCTCCCTAGCGAATGGATATCTGAAATAATTATCAAGGGAGATATTTATGAGTATAACAACAACAAAAATCTCAGAACACGAAATTCGTTCAACTTTGTTAATAATAGTATGATCTTCGAATTTCATATTTTCTCCAATGAAATCGTTTCTTGATTTTATTCGATCTGGTGACTGCATTTTGTAAATTGAATACAAAACCCTTCTGACATGACCGTAGGTCTGTTTACCCAACTTGTTTATATATTACGCACAACTTAAACTGCTCGATTATTCGGCGCTGGCAAAGAGTTAACAGAAATTCAGGCATAATATGTCCCAGATCAACTAATCAAACTAAAACCAGCTGCTTTGTACAAATTGTATGGGACATCAATTTCCCTCCAATTTCATGACAACGAACGCAGACCTTTAAGATTGATCTGGTACAATTGGAGAATTGGACAGGCGCGGGGGGGCATGTGGTCGTATCCGGGGAGATTGTCACTTGGCCCGTCTTAAAAACCACAATAAGAAAAATCTGGTGAAAGGTTATAAGTGCGGGTTTCCCATGTATTATTTGTGCGAACGCGGTTTATCGATAAGCTACATTAGATTCGCCGCTAGCAGATTGTGCGGTTTAGCTCAGATTTTACGTAATCTTCACGTATGTGAATTGAACAAATCGGTGGCAGAAACTCGTTTCCTTACCGAAACCGGTCAGAGAATCAAAAATCGCTCAGAAATCTGATCAATTGCCTAGAACTTTGTGATTTCGGCCCATTTCCACATGTTTCGAACGTCTCGCCGTTCGAATTGTGAAAACATCTAAAAGAAAGAGGGAACTGTACTTTCGGAGAGACAGAGCCTTGGGAGTCGTTGTCGTCAGTGTGTTCACGAATCCGCCGAAAAAGAAATTTGCGTGCGTGCGAAATTCTTCCGCAGCTCAGTAAAGAAAGGCAATTTCCTTATACGCAGTTAAATTGGGAGTCGATGGAATTCCCTCGTTAGGTAGTGAAGAATCTATCAGATTCACTTTCCCCGAACACACTCTTCTCGCGCACTTAAATAAAAAACCGTAAGTCTTGGATGGCTATCAGCTGTAGTGTTCCACATACAAGTATACGCGCTTTGTGTGTGACAATTAATTAAATTAACGCCAATTTGCCTGGGATCGAATTTTAACTACAATCAATCTGCCGAATATTATGTTCTAGTCAGTGTTCAAGTTCGAGGAGTAATTATTTTCGTAGGCGGTGGAATAATAGCATATCAATGAATATGAATACATACTTAGATACGAGTAGTGTATAGCAGTTCCTGAGCCGATACGTGGTAGTTAATAAAGCGTTGAAATGCATGTGTAAAAATTTCTGAGCCGTACTCCAAAATACACACTGTACATACTGCTAACACTAGCTTTCAGTTCATTGAGTGAAGTGACCAAAGGGGCATAAGCGACGATTGCAGAAAAAGCACAAATAACGGCTTACAAAGAAATGGGCTTATCGAATACGGAAATCGCCTTAAAAGTGTCAAGATCAGAGAAGCAGGCTCGGCTTGAATGCACGCTTAATTCGACAAACGTTAGGAGCTCTGTTAACAAGAAGTTTAACTTAGATGGACCGGATTGTTTTAGCTTTTATTGGCACGATGATACAACTAATGAATCAACAAGAATGAAATGAGGAATGATAACAAAGCCAATGTGAAACCCAACCAATTAGAACTCGGTCGCAAATTTCAGTACCGCAGCACTCGTAATTGTACCGTAAATTAATTTGTCGAAAATAAATTTGATATTTGTACTAATGTAGTTAGTTAGTTCAACTAATTAGGAATTGCAAAGAACCTCTGCATCGTCGTCGAGCGCTCGGAGGACCATGCGGGTGAGTACCCTTTTTGTTTTCTAATTTTTTCTGCATGTTTTTTTTTTCATTCTTAAACAAAAAAAAATGTTTTTTTATTACATAGTGCTGATCATCATTTGAGTGAAATTGTATACCAATTGAAATAGTTAGCAAAATAATTAAGGAGAAAGAAAAATAGTAATAAAAACAAGAAAAGTGTAAGATGTAACGGGTTACACAAGCATATTGTCGAAATCATAAAATATATTTAATGTCAAAAGAGAAAAAGGTAGAAAATGTTCAATCTTTACTTAAAATCATAGACTTATTGTTCATTTGTCGACGTGTAATCAAATGGTGCAGGTTTACCAAACGTATCATAAGACAAGTAAGAGCAGTTTGGTTGCTATCGTAATACGAATAGAAAATATTCTAGCGAATTTTTGATTCTCATTTGAAACTTCGGAGCAACATGGGATTTTGATAAACCATGATTTAAAAACAAAATGTTCAATCTTTAAAATGTTCGGAAACAATATTTACATTAGAAGAAAAACAATCAAAAGCTTAAAAATGAAATTTGCAAAATTATCAATTATAATCAAAAACGTACATTCTAGTAGCACCATGGGAATTATTAGCTAAAAGCATTAGGAAAAGTGATAATTATTGAAGTAGATATCGGGAGTACGATCCGAATTTACAAAGATCAACAATAAAAGTGCACAATAAATCCGACTAGTTCGTTGGAACCAATTGGCATCACTTCCTACTGAAGGCTATATATTTTTTTCTGTCCACCACTAACAAATTTTGCGCAGTTCAATCTGTCAAAGAACATAAGTTGTGTTTTGTTCATAAGTGAAAAATAGATTTTAGAACGTCTAAACATTAACTAGTTTACTACCCCTAAAATTGGAATCTATTGTTCGACGAGCGCCGGTTGACGATGTGGTGATGCCAGAAACTTTAATTGAAATGAAGAGAAAAATTCCAAATCACAAATTTTGCACTGTATATAAATTATCTTCCTTATCTAATAAGATATTGAAACAAGCGGCTTTGGGTCAACTACATCAACAAGTTGTTCAGTTATCGTTACTTTTCGAATAAAGCTCATATCATATGCATATACTTCGCTCTATCAAGTAATGTTTCTTCGCATCCTATTCCACTATGTGGATACATAATCGCATTTTCCTTTAGCCAATTATCTCTGGCGAACACCATCGCATCCAACATTGATTCGAAAAATAGACAGTATCCTATTCATTTGGATATTATGATATTCACTTCCCAATCCCATCCGGCATTTCCACGTCCTGGACTACGTGCGACTTCATCACGCACTATTCAATGCAATATCGACGTACTACCTTTTTGCGAAAAAAAACACCGACGGACCCGCGTTCCGGCAATTGATATATTTGTGCTTCTTCTTCTTAGCACTACAGCCCCTTTCGGGCCATTGCTTCTTGCAAACAGCGCCTCCAACTGTCTCGGTCCGTCGACCGCATCATCCAATTCCGAAATCCGAGCAGCGATGAACTGTCTTCGTCGACCGAGTCAGACCAGCGTTTCCTCGGTTTCCCCACTGGCCGCTGGCCTTCAGTTCTCCCTACGAATACCTTCTTGGGTATCCGTTGTTCATCCATACGATTCACGTGTCCAGCCCATTGCAGCTTCCGCAGCCTTACAATTCTTGAGACCTCCGGTTCGTCAAAAATTTCATACAGCTCATGGTTGCATCGAATTCGCCATTGGTCTCCGTCTAGCTTCGCTCCAATTATTCGCCTCAGGACCCGTCGCTCAAAGGCGTTCAATATATTTGCGGATGCTTAGGTTAGGGGGGGGGGGGGGGGGGTTAACGCAGGTCTTATCACAGATTTGTATACTTGGAGCTTTGTTTTTCTGTGTATGCAGCTGGTCTTCAAGATCGTTAATACTGAATAAAATATTTTATTTGTGAGCTGTATTCTTCGGCGTATTTCGTCTCTTTCATTGCCCGTTTTCGTTATTTTGGCGCCTAAATATACAAATTTGCTAACATTTTCGATACTGTATTCGCCAAGTGTGATATTTTGTGTATTTGGGGTATTTTTCCTCGACTGCGTGATGAGCTTTGTTTTATTTTCGTTGATTTTTAGCCCAACTAGTTTTGCTTAGCTGTCGAGTTTCAGGAAGAGTTCTTTAGCAGTTGTTAGAGACCGTGACAGAATGTTGATGTCGTCCACATAGGCCACTACCTGGTTTGACTTGTATAGTAATGTACCTCGCGTATCGACAGGTAGCTTCCGTATGACGTACTCCAGAGCCAAATTGAATAGCAATGGGACCAGCCCATCTCCCTGCTTTAGCCCAATATTTAAGTCAAAGGCATCGGAGAGTTGGTTGTTAATGCAGACTTGGGAGGTCGTCGACGTCATTGTCATTTTGGTAAGACGGACTAATTTGGCTGGGATGCCAAACCCAAGCATTATTTGGTACAGTACGTTACGATCAATACTGTCGTATGCTTGCTTGAAGTCAACGAAAATTTGGTGTACGTCTTTGTTGAACGCCCAGCATTTTTCAAGTACCTACTTGACCGTGAACAATTGGTCTGTTGTTGATCTACCTGCCCTAAAACCACCTTGATACTCCCCAATAATATTGTTGGCGTATGATGCGATTTTATTTTCAAAGATTTTAGAAAATATTTTGTACGCCGTACAAAGTAGTGATATGCCTCTATAATTTTCGCAGTGTAGCTTGTCACCTTTTTGCGCATAGGGAATATAATTGATTGGCTCCAATCTTTCGGCATATGTTCTTGTTGCCAAATGTACTGGATGACTTTGTGAATAGCTTGGTGAACACTACTGCCACCATATTTGATGAGCTCCACTGGAATCTCATCAATGCCCGGCGCTTTATTATTCTTTTGGGCTTTGATGATGGAACAAACTTCATCCAGAGTTGGTGGGCCAATGGAAACTCTCCGTAGACATCTATAGGCTCCGATGTTCTGGAGCTGTGCGGAGGATTAAGGAGGTGCTGGAAGTATGTTGCCCAACTTTCCTTAATCTTGATTTCATCAGCGATTATATTGCCGCTCTCATCACGACAGAGCGTGGTTTTGGGTTGATAACCACGTTTCAGGCTTTTCACTACTTTGTATGCTTGTCTTGTGTTATTGCTCGCTAAACTTACATCTATACTTCTCAATTGGTCGTCATAGTATTTTCTGTTCTTAATCTTAATTATCTTATTCGCTACTCTTCTGAGATTTTCATAGTGTTCTCTCTTCGCCTTGGTTTTCCTACCTACGTATTCTTTGTACGCCTGATTCTTTTCATCTAACGCGTTCTGGCACTCATCATCGAACCAATCATTCCTCTTGCGCTGGGCTTGATGTCCAATCGTCTGTTCTGCCACGGTTCTGATAGCCGCTTTCACTTCCATCCAGAGCTCGTTGCTCGTCTTTAACGATGCGTCTGATAAGATGGGAGCCAGCTGGTTGTCAAGGGTTTCCGTAAAATTTTCGGCCACAGACGGCGTTTGGAGCCTTTCGATATTTGTGCTACCAAAGCTTATTTTCAGCTAATTGCCATGGAATAACGTTCAATGAAATTATGCCTCAATAATATTCATAATCGAGTTGCTTCGTCTTGGAAACGAATTTTGGGCATTTCATGGCAACATCAATTTGCCGTTGACGTGTTTGTGTGAGTAAACAAGTCGCACATACAGTGTAATGTTCAACAATTGCTATAGGCAAACTTCATACGGAACTTTCGCATGCATGCATTAGTGTGCGTCAAATGCCAAAAACGGGGCACCCACTCCATCCGCAGGAATTGTCAGGTGAAACATCGTCCAGTGTGCACTTTATCCACAAATGGCTTATAAACTTCACGATCAAGTCTGTCGGATAGCTTTTAGAATCGATTTTCACCGTGAAAATTATGTTTTTGGCAACTTAGCGGGCACCAAAACCAACAAAATTGTGCGACACACGACGAGTCAAAATTACGCTCTGCGTTGCATCAGTGTCCGCGCTGGTGCACAATCTCGATCAAACTCACTTATCCGTTTCTTGACAACTCGCATATGCTAATGCGCAAACCGTTCCTTTCCACACAGGGTTACCAAGTTTCACACCACATCACTCACTACTCGCTCGGAGTGGCGGTCACAGCAAAGCATATAAGAAATCACTGCAGTCGAACGCGAAAATAAACACAAGTAGCGAAACAAACGAAGGTGTTGTAGTGGCGTCTGTCCATGAGCGGAATCTGCTTTACGCGGTGGCCTCGAGAAATTCTCGAAAACTTTCACGCACAAATTTGAAAATGCCTCAGTAGGAGCACTGAAAAAGAAACGATCGAATAAATGCCTTTAATAATCACGGAAACGACATCAATTTACCAAACTGGTTGCGCAATCGGTTCGATTACGCTCTTTTCGTGGGCGTCGTGACGTTTCCGCCATGAAGGTTGCTAACAGACTCCTCGAGCCGTTCAAATCTTCCCATGATTTAGTTGTCGTACCTGTAAATCTCAAATCGCTGCTAGCTCAGCTGAGTTAGATTTCATTTGCCAATGCAAAACAATGATGTGATGCACCAACTCAGTGTTCCCATGTCCGAAATTTTAATTACAGATTTGAATTTTAAAATTAACAAAATTAAAAAATTTTAAATAATTATAAAAGTTAAAAATCATAAAGAATATTATTAAAAGGAAACGCTTAAATTTAATACAGAAGAAAATGATATAAAATTTACATTTAATAATAAAATAAATATTTTATGATTTATAAGTATGATTGGAAGTAATGGAGTTTTTCCCAAACGTGCAATTAAAATTTCAGATAAGTGTTGTTGTTTTCAACCAGTTTGTTTAGGCGACTGCTCGATTATTACACATATGAAAAGTCTCAATGAGATTTTTTCAAAACAAGTCATAAAACTACTTTACCAGTGTCGAGGAGGGAAAAAATATATGGACCTTTATGAGCACAACAACAACAAATACGTCAGCAATCGAATTTCACTCAACTTTGTTAGTAATACTACAATTTATTAATGTTACACTTTCTTGAATAAAATCGGAAGGGCACCCTCAACTTTAATAAAATTCAATATGTAAATACCAATTTATGAGTTTAATCATTGCTGGAAATTTGATTTTTAACAAAATTATGGAGGTTTAAATTTTCCTGTATTAAAACAGCAACTACTCGTATACATGGCATTGAGAAAACATGCACTTTCAATCGACTCAGACACTACAGGTTTGCTGGGATTTGCATGAAACTTTCAGCAGTTATATGCATAATGATTATCTTTGAGAATTGGTTCAACGGATGACATACATTATCGCAAAACAAAATGGCGGCCGTTTTAAATGAGAATATTGCATAAAATTGTGTTATTTTTTCCGAACCATCATTTCAGGTACATGTATTAACACTTGGTTGAATTTATTAATGAATACCTGATGATGAGCAACTGAAAATAATAGGTGAAAAAATCATGGAGGTACTCGTATATCCAATAACAAATAAATTAAAGGTTGAAATTCGTTAAACTTCGCTAATAATTGCCAGCAAAAATGTATTAGTATTAGTATAATTAAGTTGAATGAAAGCAGATATTTAAGTAGTCCTTTAAGATGTTCTTATATTCTATAAGTTTTAACAGAATTTACAAAAGTATTTGTCGTTTGGATTTCCTCCAGTTATAACAATCATCTATGGTTTTTATGAGCTTTTCATCGAATCAGACACTATTCTTTTGATTTTATTTTCTCCAAATATATAATATAACAAAAAGACATTTAAGATTCGGCTTAGTCAATGATTATGGCAATAAGTCAAGTCAAGTTATAAAGTCTACGGGCTGACGGAGAGTGAATAGTGAGTGATTGAAGTCAGAAGTTATAGCGGCAGTGACAGTAATAAAAACAAAGAAGAAAGAGGAGAAGAAAGAGCAAGCTGGCAAAAAAGCAAAGAGTCTTCTGGGTGAGAGATTTTTGCTTTCCTTGGTTGCGAGACCATATTATTTTGATTATTTTTGATTCGCATAACTAGTAATTAAATAGTTTGATACGTTTAAAAGAGTTTGAGTTTGATTTGGGTGGGTTGCTGATCTGACGGATATATGCACAATGGACAAAGATCAGCAGATTGCTCTGGTAATTGCCAATTGAAAGCTTTGCAAACTGTGCAGGTACAGCTTAACAAAGTACTACAGCAGTTGAGGCAGGCTCAACAGCAACTTAATGACGTAAACTTGGGTTTGCAGAACAACGTCGAGTCAATAAATAGCTCATGGAGCAATTGAGGGATTTAGCGCTGGTCAAATCGAAAAAGAAGAATAAAAACAAAAAGAGGCAAGCAGAGTCTTCATCTTCCTCATCAGAGTGCTGTCCGCTCTCTCCTCCTTCTTCAGAAGAAGAAGCTATGGAAGAGGAAGCCATAGAAGAAGAAAAAATTCCATGCATGTGGTCATCAGGGGTCTGTATGGACTATCAATTGACGACATGAAGGAAGATCTGGAGAGCCAAGGATTTCGCCCCATCGAAATCCACAACGTAAAATTAAGAGATGGGCCATCCAAGTTGATGAACTGTAACGGTTTCCTACCTCCGTCTCGTTCGATCGCAATTAGAACCGACCTCTCATCGTTTCGAGACGTGCAGTCTTGGAAGTGACAACGGACTGTACCCTTCAGGTCAACAAGTCCGGCCACACTTAGTCTACTCCGTGGTGGCTGCTTGTAGGCTAGCTAGTTCGGAGAGGAGTTTCGGTCGCGGGTCTTACGCGAGCAGACTAAGTCTGAGTTACGTAACTCAGCCACCGATTTACATGCCCGATTTACAAACGCGTCAACAACTACTCATCCAGAACAGGAAACCTACGTTACGTTAGTTCTGGATGTGATCTCTCCACAGATCTCAATTCAAAACACTACAAAATCTAAAACCATAGGCGCGTTACCGAATCACCGACGCGGTACCAGAAAATAAGCTAAACTACCTCAAGTCCTAAATAACCTACTCTAATAAAAAAAAAAAAACGAGCGCAAACAAGGGTACCGCGGACCGTAACCGACTCGAAATCAATCATCCGCAGATTATAAAAACCTAACCCTCTTCACTTTCACTGCAAAAGAAAGAGCATGCGGAACGGAAAGGCTTATGGCTCCTTTAGTACTTCATTTTTAATTTCCTGAATATTTCATTTACAATAATTGAGCTAAGGTTTTCCTATAAAATAATTTAAATATAAACATTTGCTCTTCTGGTATTTAAAGGAAAGAATATTTTTTCATATTTTTAGTTGTATTCACATATAAGCGTTTTAATATATTTTCATTAGTATTACTGTTAAAAATTACATTACATCCTTTTTATCCAATCAATTCCATCTATCTTGTTCACAAGGATGGTTTCGTTTAAAACAAAAAAAGAAGTTTAAGAATTCAACGGCATAAATTTACTCAATCAGAATAATAAATATGATAGAAATTTAATTACACACAAAACACTTGTTTCTTTTCTTCAAAACTTTGTAAAATTATACAAACTATGCTTTACTAAAATTAGCAAAATGATGCCGAATTATTTTATACATTTTTTTCTATGTAAGTGTGTGTATGTCACAGAGTTATTATGTCAATAAATTACTTCTTAAACGAAATCCGTTTCAATTTAATGCTTATTTTTTTGTCAGTTAAATATGCTTCGTGTAATTTTCGGAAATAAATTCCAATGACCAATTTATGAATAAGTACAAAATATATTTAATTCGGAATATTATATCAGTATCTCCATGTATGATGAAGAATGAACATTCTTCTGGAATTGTGAGCCGTCTGTATTTTATGCTAATTGATAAAAACTTAACATTTGTTGTCACTTCGATTGAATATGTTAGTTTCTAATTGAACCTTACAACAGGTCCTTCGTACAATTGATAGTCTAAAACTATTTATTATGAAAGAAAGTAATAAAAGCACGATGATTGTTCTAAATGTGAGATAAATTTGTGCGTATTTTTACAAATAAATAATTATATTAATTCATTATCTTATCCTTTAAGTTATATTTTGAAGTCTTTTATCTAGATTTCGGTCTTTTCGTACCTTGAAAATAATTATCTTCTATTGCGCTTCATATTTAGTATCGAATTACTTTTCTTCTAAACTTATTTTCATAAAAAACTTTCGAGCTGAAATATTTTGTAATAAAAGTCACTCAACAAATAGAACCTAACATCGATGTAAATACAAAATCAAACAATTTCATTAACTTCTAGTTATTAAGCGTTTTCGTTCTTGTAATTCTACTAATTATGGTGAATATGAATCCAAGAGAAATGCCTACACTAAGGTATTTCCCTATGAGCACTTGTGCTTAACTATTTTAAAGTTTAGAGTAGTAATTCTGAAAGTATAGTCTTAACAGACCAATTTGGGATAGAATACAATTTTCAAATAAAGCTCAATATATTAAACTTAATTCACTACACTCCATCCGCTGAGAAAGATAAATTTATTCACATAAAAAAATTAAAGAAACTCCTGCAACTTTATGTATATCTATGTTTATCTATACATGCACTAAAATTATCCAAAAATTCCCTAATATTTATATAATGGGAAAACTTAACTTTTGCAGTCATTGTACCCGTAAATCATTAGGAGGAAACATATACGCGAATTACTTTAAGCATTTATGTTTTATAAACTGAGGATTTTGTGAATTTAAATATTTTTTTTTCTTTTCTAAACTGAACAAAAATTTATTTCTGTATTTATTATGTCCAGGTGCGTTTAGAAGTCACAAGTACATTAAACAGAAAATAAATTACTTTTCGGACATAAGTTTTTTTTTTATATATTACTGTTGCACACTAAAATAACTTTAGGATGGTTTTGTGTCTGCGGTTTTTTTTTTCATTCAGGTATGAGCTTTTTTACAAACTTGCATAGCAGCATATAAAATAAATAACTGCACTTTATATTGGGTAGAAATATCTCTTAAAATCTATTTAAAATAAAATTATCAAAAAGGCCCTTTTGATTCACTTTAAATGAACATTTCATATTGTTATTTAGCGATAGTTAATAATCTGTGTTCGCTACGCAGATGTAAATAAGATCGTCTTATTTTGTGCAAGGATCAAACAAGTCTCTCAAAATGTTCAATATTTTCTTTCCGTTTCATCACAATGGTTGTAGACTTTTTAGCTTATAAAACATGCATAAACTATTTTTACTTATTTCTTTATATTGGTGTCTTTTTATTCTTAAATACCTTCGAACACAAAATTAGTAGTTGCATCGCAACCAAAATAGTTCATTTCTTCTGTAGCTTTATAGAAAATTGCGTCAGAGTAATAATAAACGTATAATATTACAAAATAGTTTAGCACTACCAGTTCTTACACTTAATGGCGAATGAGAGATATTTGATTTAAAATTATCAAAAAAAACATGCATTTTGAAAATGTGCACTAAATTGCAATCGAACGTTAACATTCGTCTTTAAATAATGAGAAGCCAACATTACGTCTCCTGCTACTATGCAACGTAATATAGTCCAATCCAAGTAGAAAATCTGTCAATGTGGGTTTCTTTCCCGATTTTAAAAAACGAAAGAAGTGTATCACTGCCAGGATAAGCAATGTGATTTCCGTCCACGAAAGTGCGGTATTAATCCACTCTTTTCCAACAAACCGATGATCAACATTCTGTTTTGCATATTTCGGTAGTATTGTGAGTATAAAATGCAAACAAAGCCTTGATCGGGTTAATTCATCTTTATCGTAGCAAATCAAAGGCAATTGTTGACCAAACGATGCAAATTGTTTGCCGATGGATCCCAGCCAAACAGTTGATTGAAACAGTAGTTCGAATTCTGGTTGAAACCGGGCAAGGATTGATGGCGAAAGACTCTGAATCGTAGAAAAGAATTTCTCTCGTAAAATCTTTATGATATCCTTGTCAAATTGTATGGCATCAAACTGGTTAACACGTGCTACCTAACTACTTTTACTATGGCTAATCTAACCTGGAATTAAGTCGCCTGCCTCTTTCCTCTGCTGTATCCGTCACTCGAATCATCTGATGACCGCGTATTCATAGGCCTTGCGGTAGATTGGACATCTGTTCCTCCAAGCCGCTCGCCAAGTCACCCATTTACTACCTCCTCCTGTAGATAAATTTATATTGCGTTATATTCACGCCACGCTAATTTCCTTCGGACTTACCGCTAATCCGCTAACCCTCGCGAGAACTCTAACTCGACGGACAGTTCACCGCGAACACGTTCTGCCTCTTTGACATTTGGATGGCAACTGTGGGAAGCATTGCCAGATAGATATGCTTCGAAATGTATCAGAGTTTTACTTCAGCGGCTCACATTGACAGAAAATATTTCTCCACAAATATAAATATTTGAAGAAAAATATTTTCGGCGCAATGATGGCTGCACGAAAGATAAAGTCTGCTTGCAGTTCGAAGTCATACATATCTGGCCGGGTGCCAGGGTTCGGGATCGGAATCACTCCGATTCCCGGGCGTAGGCGTCACATTACAGAACGTCCTCCTTCCCAAATCTGTGACTGATATATACAATATAAGGGCAATACGTCACCTCATATGCACTGTCGAAGCACAACTCCTCCGTCCAGGACAAGTTATGTGCCATAACTGTCAGCAGTATGGTCACTCCGCCAAAATCTGTCACAAACAGGCCCGTTGTGTTAAATGCGGCGGGCTCCAGCATTTTTCAAAATGCGTTAAAAAAGCAGAGGAAAAGCCAAAATGTGTGAGCTGTGGTGGAGAACATCCAGCCAACTATGGTGGATGTCCTCGAAATCCAGTGAATGTTAGGAATTCGTTCACACAAGTTGCAGCTGCAAATGACAATAAAACCACCACAACATCTACTCAACAACAAAATAAAAACACACAAAAACAAGCAAAAATTCCACAAAACACAAATAACAACATGGACAAACTCTTTGCCACCATGCAGACACAGTTCTAAACCATGATGCAAGACATGATGGCAAAAATGATTCAGGGAATGTTTGCATCACAAAACAGCATCAACAACACACTGACAAATAAACAATAATGACCTTTATGGATCATTTATTCATTTGACATCATTCTCATCCAGAAAATCTTTTTGAAGCCTGGAAATCACCTGCGCTTCCCTAACTATTCTCTGTACAGAAATGACAGAACAACAAGTAGAGGAGGCGGAACGGCCATTATTGTGAGAAAGAATGTGAGCCATAATCTCGTATTGACACCTACCCTACAAACGTTAGAAGCCACTGCAATTCAATTGCGGACGGATTCTTTTGAATTCATGGTAGTCTCGGTATACAGCTGCCCACACACATCTACTCTTATTGAAGATATTAAAAAACGTCTGGACTTTCATGGTGCCATACTCCTTACCGGAGACTTCAATGCCTATCACCGAAGTTGGGGAGCTGTGAGAAGCAACCATGCTGGGACTGAGTTAAATCGATTTATCACAGATAATCCATTAATCCTGCATATCCCCAGCGAGCCAACCCATTACGGCTACTGAAATAGTTATCCACTCGATCTTTGTATATCACGTACCTTTGAACACGATGTACGCATCGAAGTCCTCGACGAACTTTCATCCGATCACAAACCGGTGCTCTTCTTAATAGGAGGAATTTACATAGACGAATCCCCACAAGAAAGAAAGAAAACTGATTGGCAAGCTTTCCAAGTCGCACTGGCTAAAGAAACCATTATTCAAACACCTGAAACAGCCAGCGACACTGAAAAAATTAAAGAAGAAATCACAGACAAAATAATACAGGCAAAAGAGGACAACACAGTCACAACTCTGACAAGAGTGACAAATCCCTATGAATTCCCTAGCAACATCAGAAAATTAATAAGGAGGAGGAATCGAGCTTGGAGTAGGGCTAGGTACACAGGTTATCCTAGCAAATCAAATTACAAACAAAATTCGTGACCGGAAAACAAGCTTATAATAGTATCAAATTCGACAGTTCTGGTAAGGCGGAGGCCTTCGCAGATACTCTAGAACAACAGTTCTATGAAAATTCATCTAATGAGGAGGACGTTGACGAACATGAAGATCACGTCAATCGATTGACCACCAGGCTCATAAGGTCACACATTACAGACACCGACCTTATACATAGCACCTATCTTCAAGAGGTAAAAGACATCATACAAGTACTGAACAGACGGAGAGCACCGGAATTTTATTAAATATCAAACTCCATGGTAAAATGGCTCCCGGATAACATTCTCGATGCAATAACAGCGATGAGAAACGCAATCTTCCGCTTGCGAAAATACCCCCAAATATGGAAATCAACAATTGTTATTGTTCTTCCAAAACCTGGTAAGAGCCTCATGTTTCCACAAAATTGGCGACCTATTAGCCTATTACCCTCTCTGTCGAAAATAGTAGAGTGGGTGCTACTAAATCGACTAACTGACGTTGTTACCTAAAAAGAAATAGTTCCAGAAGAACAATTTGGCTTCAAGCCAGCACACTCCACAAAACTCCAGCTTAATAGGGTGGTCCATTACATAAAAATAGGGCTAAACCGCAGGAAATCAACTGGTGTGGTTATGTTTGATATAGCCAAAGCCTTCGATAAAGTCTGGCATGCAGGACTTATTGCAAATGCCACTGCAGCTCATTCAAATCATTGGCTCCTTTCTAAAAGACATTTCATTTCGTGTCGAAATTGACAACCACCTCTCAACCATGCGGCAAATTCAAGCTGGAGTCTCACAAGGATCACCCATCTCCCCCATACTTTACAATATCTTTACTGAAGACCTACCTCGGCTGCCTTTGAATATCCACAAGTCCCTATATGCCGACGATACCTGTATTTTATACTCATCCAGACAAGCAAGAGTCATCACCACCAAACTGCAACTCTCCATAGAAATACTTTTGAAGTATTTTCGCAAGTGGAAGATCATGTTGAACAAAGACAAGACCCAGGCATTATTTATAACTAGAAAAAGACAACAACAACCGAAAACTCTGACTGTTGACAACAAAAATATTGCATGGTTAAGAACAGCCAAATACCTAGGACTGACATTCGACAACAAACTCTCCTGGACCGAACACATACATAACAAACGAGGACATTGCTATAGTGTGCTATCCCAACTCTATACACTCCTTTAGGCCAAAAAACTCAATTTTAAGAACCGTGTGCTGATCTACAAACAAATAATACGACCGACGCTAGTATATGGTAGTAAAGACTTCTACCAGACGATACGGACCAACAAAAAGGCACTACAATCCATGCAAAATAAAATCATCAGACAAATCTTCGGAATCCCATGGTATGTTAGAAATACGGACATATGACAAAGCATTTAAACTGCTATACACAGTAGAAAGACATCCTAACACGACCCTGGGAATCCTAAGATGCAAAGCACTCCCAAATGAAATCTATTCAACTATCCGCGGTAGCTTTAAAAAAGATAATTAACTATAAACAAGAACAAAATAATATGACCTCGTTAATCACGGTGAGCAAATAATTGCTCACAGATAGAAGGGTGCTAAGGTGCTAAATCGCACTAGCTCCAAGTAAAACGAATCCAAGCCTGATTTTGGCAATATTACAACAAAATGTTGGCCAGTTCAAATGGAGTGACACTGGTTTTTGTTTTAAAGCAAAAAAAAATATTTGTTGTGCATGTCATTAAAGTTTTTCTTGAATTGAATCCTTCTATACATATGTCTGCATATCGTAGGTTAAGTACAAAACCCTTCTGACTCAAGCGTAGTTCTGTCTACTCAACTTGTTTTCTATTGAGGGGAACCAACTTAGGATGGGATCCTGTGTTTCTGGGTTCAACAATGAAACTTTATAAGCCGAAGCGAATTTTCATTCGAATTTCAGTTTATACTCAATTAGGAACATCATATCGTTTCAACCATTTGAAATATGTTTTTCATATTTGTTCTCTACGCCAATAAATCCCCATTTTCCACAAAAGTATCCAAGAAAATCACTCAATCGTTAGAAATACACACGAGGGCTTTTCCTTTTCGTTAAGTCAATTTCCCCACAAATCGCTCAACAAACCATGTCTGATACCAATAAGCACTCGTGCGCTTACCTCTAACCAATTGAGTTTTTGTTGGGCTTCCTCGCCTTAACTTCCTTATCCTTTGCTAAACTGAACCAAATCGGATCCTACATACAAAATAGGATGCAAAGCGAAGAGCTGCTTACTTGATGCTTAGGAGGCTGAACATTTGCCATGAAAGTGATTCAATTCATTCACCCGTCTGTTCAGCATCAGTACATACATGTAACATATAATGACAAAAAATTTGATTTTGCTCAGGATTTATTCGATTTTTTATTCGCAGCTGGTTAAAATGAAATGCGGATGTTACCAATATGTATCCTGGTTCAAGTATGTGAAGAATGAATGGGTAGTTGAAATTAATGTAAAGCATTTCATTGTCAATATTTAAAAGTGAAGACAGAAAAAGAGCTTGCGTAAATCATTGTTTAAAATACATATGTTAATATCTAATTAAATGGGTGTTTAAAAATATTACGAATAGCTATATTTTCTTGTTAATTTGTTCAGCCAAAATAATGATTGAATGATAAGAATAATTTTATCTTTGTCTCTCCAGTAATAACATTAATCAAATAATAAACTGGTGTGTAATGTACTCTGTAATGAAATTTCTATTGAATTTACACAATAAAAAAATTTGCGGATATTACAGATGGATGTTACTTATTTTTATGCATACTATTGAAAATACTCATTGATTATTATTTAAAAGTATTGCAATTGTAAAAGTCATTTAATCGTCTTTAAAACAAGAAATATATTTTGCAACGATCATTTGGTATTTTTCAGTCATGATCATGATAGGCATTATCACGTTTTTTATTCAAAGAACAAATCAATTTCTGATAAGCAATGTTTTCTTCGTAAGCAGAGATTGTTAGCAATTATACTCATTTCAGTATGAAACAAGTTACGTAGACAGAAGACCTTTGATATGGAAACACCTACAGTGAATTAACTGAAGAAAAACTTAATTGACATGTACAACTAAAGTCTATTTGAAAAAACCCATTAATACCTCAGTTCACGCGGTCGCCATATTTTTTAGGTCTTTGTAAAAAATTTTTTTACAAAGACCTACTAGTTTCGCGACCTGTCTGTCCGTCTGTCCGTCCGTCTGTCCGTGCGTTACAGCTGATTTCCTCAGAAACTATAGAAGCTAGAATGCTCAAACTTTGTGAAAAGGTCAAAAGTGATGGTCTCTCAAAAGTTAAGGCCTCAAAAAAAATTAAAAAAATGTTTAAGGGGGGTCCCCTCTAATAACGAATTGGCCCTTAAAAATTTTTTTCATTGAAGGTAGTCGAGTGGGGTATTATATCAAAGGTCTTGACAGGGACTTTTAGAATCTGAAATAAAAAAATCATTTTATGAATTAGGGGGCCCAAGGGAAGGCAAAATGTACCCAAAATTTTGTGCCTCCTCCCCCCTCGCGATTGGACACCTTTCAGCCGAAAAATCTGAAAATTATTACAAACGTGGAGCTTTATAAGTACAAGGGCAGCAAATACCTTAGAAATCGAAATTCGCTCAACTTTGTTAAAAATAGTATGATTTGTAGATTATACGTTTTTGCCCATAAAATCAAAACGGTACCTTTAAACTTCTTGAAATTTCGCAATTATATAGACTAATATAAGATATATATGTTCACAAAATTTAATTGAGATCGAATCATAATCAAGTGAGTTATAGCCATTTCAATTATATGGAATTACACCAACAATAATACGTATTTATGGTTGATATAGGGTTTTCCAATAAGAGGTGTTATTTTGATATTAAAAGAAAAATGCCATTTTTAATACAAATGATCGAATGTTTATTTCATTATAAAGAAGAAGATATGCCGTTAATAGCAATAATTAACATTGAGCTAATAACCACTGCGACACGCTTACAGGACCATATCCTCTTCATGAAATTTTCCATAACCAAATCGCAAAGTGGTTGCCCTATGTCCTCGATAGCCTCACGAATTTCATCTTTGAGATCTTGAATCGACGCTGGGCTGTCGGCATAGGCCTTCTCTATCACGTGGCTCCAAAGGAAGAAGTCGCAAGGTGTTAAATCAGAAGATCTATTAAAAAAATAACACCTCTTATTGGAAAACCCTATATATATTTAAAATTGACTGAGGCACTTTTATTTTCTTTCAATTTTCATGAAAATTTAAGGAATAGTGTTTAACTTGAACATGTTCAATCGGCCGAGCATTCAGAAAAATCATTTAAGCTAGATTGAAATGGCAGCTGCACTGTGCTTAGGAAAGAAACTGTGCATTTTTTGTATAAATTTGAACGATTTCATATCTAAGTATTGGATGAATAACTCAAGTTATCGATTCACACCATTAGAAAACTTGTTTCTAACCCTAGGATGTTTACAAAGACCTTCTGGTAGGAGCACTCTCCTGCTTACTTAACTTGTTTATAACTAATATTACTGATTGAATAGGATTTGAAAAATATACATGTTATTCACCCTATCTGGAAAATTGAAGAAGAAACAATGAAAAGTCTCTTTTCTGTTAAGATGGAAAGCCCAAGAAAGCTGAGAATAGTGTTCTGTTGTTATTGTAATCGGAAAATTAAAATGCCCATAACTTCCGTAACTCGGTGATTTTATGAAAAAAATTAGAATTTATCAAATAATACTATTTTGAACAAAGTTGAGTAAATATAGACTTCTAAGGTATTTTGTATTATTGTATTCATGAAGACCCTCATAATTTTTGAGTGGCAGGTGTCCAACTACAAGGGGGTGGGGAGATATCAAGTTTTCATAAATTGTCCCTTCCCAGTACCCCCTGAAGCAAACACTACCATTTGGAAAGCTCTCATCAAGATCTTTCATTAGATACTCCACATGACCATCTTTGTTTAAAAAATGTTCTTTAAGATTCACCTCTACATGGGAAGAACTATTGAACATTTTTTTGATACCAAAACTTTCAAGAGGTAATCACTTCGCATATATGAACTTACAATGCTTGGTGTTCGTAGCTGCTATATTATACTCATAGTTACGGCGAAAACTGCTATAACATATAGAAGGAAGGATGGGGATGGACGAAACCCTAAAAACAGAATCAAGGTACTGATGCTCGCTTACTCTTTTCTGTATAAATATATTTTCATACTCGTACATGTAATTTAAAGAATAATAAAAGTCGAATTTAAAAATTTTCTTTAATTATATTCAAAGATTGCCACTTTAGGGTTCTTCTTCTTCTTCTTAGCACTACAGCCCCTCTCGGGTATTGCAGCTTCCGTCGTTGAGGACGTCAAAAATTTCATACAACTCATGGTTGTATTGAGTCCGCCATTGGTCACCGTCTAGTTTTGCTCTAATTGTTTGTCACAGGACCCGTCGCTCAAAGGCGTTCAATATATTTGCGGATGCTTGGGTTAGGGTCCATCTTTCACACCCATAGCATAACGCAAATCTTATCACCGATTTGTATGCTTGGAGCTTTGTTTTCCTGTGTATGCAGCTGGTCTTCAAGATTGTCAAAACTGAATAAAATATTTTATTTGCGAGCTGTATTTTTGGGCGTATTTCGTCTCTTTCATTGCCCGTTTTCGTTATTTTGTGACCTAAATACAAAAATTCATTAACGTTTTCGATACTGTATTCGCCAAGTGTGATATTTTGTGCATTTGAGGTATTTTTCCTCGACTGCGTCATGAGCTTTGTTTTATTTTCATTGATTTGTAGCCCTACTAGTTTTGCTTCGCTGTTGAGTTTCGGGAAGAGTTCTTTGGCAGTTCGTAATGACCGTGACAAAATGTTGATGTCGTCCGCATAGGCTACTACTTGGCTTGACTTGAATAGTAGTGTACCTCGCGTATCGACAGGTAGCTTCCTTATGACGTACTCCAGAGCCAAATTGAATAGCGATGGGGCCAGCCCATCTCCCTACTTTAGTCGGGATATTTAGGATATTTGTGTCAAAGGTACCGGTGAGTTGATTATTGATGCGGATTTGAGAAGTCGTCGACGTCATTGTCATTTTGGTAAGATGGACTAATTTGGCTGGGATGCCAAAGCAAAGCATTATTTGGTACCGTACGTTGCGATCAATACTGTCGTAAGCTTGCTTAAAGTCAACGAAAATTTGGTGTACGTCTATGTTGAACTTCCTGCGTTTTTCAAGTGCCAGCTTGAAGTGAATAATTGGTCTATTGTCGATCTGCCTGCTCTAAAACCACCTTAGTTCTCCCAAATCATACTGTTGGCGTATGATCCGATTATATTTTCAAGATTTTTGAAAATATTTTGTACGCTGTACAAAGTCATGAATTGCCTCTATAATTTTCGCACCGTAGCTTGTCACCTTTTATGTGGATAGGGAATATAATTGATTGGCTCCACTTTTTCGGCATATGTTCTTGCTACCAAATGTACTGGATGACTTTGTGAATAGCTTGATGAACACTACTGCCACCATATTTGATGAGCTCCACTGGAATCTCATCGTTTCCTGATGCTTAATTATTCTTTTGGGATTTGATGGTGGAACAAACTTCGCCCAGAGTTGGTGAGGCAATGGAGGCTCTCTGGAAATATCTATAGGCTCAAATGTTCTGGAGTTGTGCGGAGGATTACGGAGGTTCTTGGAATATGATACCCATCTTTCCTTAATACTGGTTTCATCAGTGATGATATTGCCGATGTCATCGCGACAGAGCGTAGTTTTGGGCTGATGACCCCGTTTCAGGCTTTTCACTACTTTGAATGCTTGTTTTAATTCTGATTTCATTATATAGCTGTCCCTTAGTTCACCGTTTACCTTGGCCTGGGACTGTGTGTTTAGCATCGTGACCTTGACCATGCGGACTAGTTTTGTTGGGATGCCAAAGTTAAACATTATTTTGTGCAGTACACTTCTGCCGACACTGTTGTATGCTTGCTTAAAGTCTACAATGATTTGGTGCATATCGATGTTATATTCCCAGCACTTTTTGAGCGCCTGCTTTACTGAGAGTATTTTGTCTATTGTAGACCGTCCACTTCAAAAGCTTCCCTGATATTCACCTATAATATTTTCATAGTACGGCTTACATTTTCTTTCTTTGATTTTGGATTGTACTTTATAAGATGTATACAGTAGAGCAATGCCTCTGTAGTTTTCACACTTTAATTTGTCCCCCTTTTTGTGTACGAGGCATATTACACTTTTTTGCCAGTCCTCTGGTTACTGCTCCTCTGAGCATATTCTGCATATTAGCTGATAAAGTAAGTTATTTAGATGGGGCCAACGACTTTAGAGCAGTTCTGTTGTAATTCCATCTATTCCAGAGGCCTTATTTTTTCTGAGGTCTGGTACTGCTGCCTGAACTTCATCTCTAGTTTGTGGTAAAACTGAGACCTTTTACTCTGCTTCTGGAATGTTCACAGCTTCAGTCATTGTTGGAAATGCTGTGAATAGCTTCTGAAAACGTTGCAGCCATCTGTTTGAATATCGACTGGCTTGCCTATAATTGCTCTTTGTACTCTTTTGCAAAGACTTGTTTATGGACTGAAGCCGTCTGTTAATTGTTCGTAGAGGCATACGCCGATCTGACTATATGTAGGGTCATGTTATCGTTTATCTGTTGGATCTTTGTGTTGATGGCCAGTCGTTTCTTTCTTCAGCACATTTTTAAGCTTGATGGCGAAGGCTTTTAAATTGTGCTTCTTTGGCCCAAGTTTGTTGCTGAATGTATACCAGTCTTTCCAGTCATACCAGTCTTTCCTACTTTTCTTTGGGTGGTGGCCCAAGACCTCCTCGGCTGCTTCTTTTATCGCATCTCTTATTATCATCCACATGGTTTTGATGTCATTATTAGTTTCTTCCGCCCGCGTTGATATGTTGGTGCGATTTGTCAGCGCTGAGATATATGTGGATGTTACTGAGCTACCATTTAGCTTTTGTATCTGGTACCTTGAAGGAACTGATCCTCCTTGTTTACTTTACCCTTATAAGGTAGTTGCCCGAATCATAGGCAACACCGCGGAACATGCGCGTGTCGAAATTGCTGGTGGCGGCTCGTTTTTGTATGGTTGAACGTGCCACCGTCTGGGGATGCCAGCGTTCTCTTTTGGATGTCTTGATATGGAAAACGTATGGAGCTTACTATGATGCCTCTACGAGGTCTATCAGATTTTGTTCGTTGTCACTGGTCTTTACATGGAGGCTGTGTCCTCCAGTTCTTCCTCGATGTGCCGTTTTTCGTTCGATTTTTGCATTGAAGATACCCAGAACAATTTTAATGTCGTTTGACGCAACGCATCGACAGTGCATTCCAGGGTGCTGTAAAATTTATCGTTGATTGCCTCTTCCTTGTCTTCTGCGGGCCCGTGACAGTTGACCAGCCATACATTAACGAATTTGGTCTAGATACGAGTCGCACAGAGCTTTCGTTAATGGGCTTGAAGTCGGTAATAATTTGTTTAAATATGGTGTCAACAATGAAAGCGACTCCAAACTTATGGCTTTCTTGCCGTTTTCTGGTTTTAAACATGGTGTACGTTTGCATGTCAAATAGGTATTTACCATGCCATCTGTGCACCTTGTCTGTTCAATGATCTAACATTCCAAGTTCCAAAAGAATAGTCTTTTATACGTTGCGATAGTCGTTACCGTTTATCCAACCCAATCCGAGGCTGTTCTCCTGGTTCTATGACAAGTAAATACTAAGTGGAGCGTTGTCAGCGCTTCAAGTTAGTCGGTTTGGTCCACGAGTGGTATTTTATTCCCCGCATATCAGCCGGCTAGCCGGTTAGGTCACGCTCTATTCGCTACCTGAGGCCTACGAGTTAATGAAACTAAAACTAAATTCATGACTCAAATGACCAAGAAAACTTCAGGTAGATGAAACCTGATCATAGGTGACTAGAACCTTGAAAATGTGGATAATTTTGTGTACTCGTATCTTGGAGCCAACCTGAATAGAAGTGGTGCCGAAAAGGACGATATTAGATGCCGCATAAATGCCGCAAATAAAACATATTGCTCCACACTTCCCGTTCTAAGGTCAGGAGTTGCACACAGGCAAAATAAGCTCCGCATTTACAAAACGCTAGTCAAAGCTGTGCTGTTACATGGAAGTGAAACATGGACCCTGACGAACGAATCCGAACAGAATGTAGACGTATTTGAAAGCAAAGTGCTCTGGAAAATTGACAGCCCAGTGAAATAAGGGACAGAATGGAGACTTTGTTACAACGATGATTTGTGTGAATTATCTGACGATCCAACTGTTTTTCTTGCGTAAAGTTACATAAATTGCGATGGGCGGGCTATGTAGAAAGAATGAAGAAAACCGGCTACCCGAAAGAGCATTGACGGGTAGAGCACAGGGTAGACGTCCAGCGGGAAGAAACAATAGAAGCTGATAGGAAATCGTTGTTGGATGTAAACAATTGGTGGACAAGGTCGCGGAACCGTGATGATTGGAGGAAATTAATCCTGGAGGCCAATGCCCGGCTTGCGCTGTCACGCCATAGATGGTGATGATGATGGGTTTGGAAAATGGAGACGGAAGCAGTTGGCCGTATGATTTGAAATGATTGTGGCCTCTAGAATGGGCAGTGAAAAGAAAATATTATTTACGCATGTAGCGCATTAAAAAGTTACGATGTCGCAAGAGAGAAATCGATGAATGCATTTTTCCCATTTGCTTCGAATTCAGCGATTGATGTTGAAGCACGTAAAATGTTCAGCAACTAAACTAAATCGAAGTGGGTCTTGCGCTACAGCAGATTTCAACCATATGGAAACCTTGGCTCAGGTGTAGCCAACCGATAGAGATATCTACTATAAAATTGCTGAAACATAACCAAATCGATGATAAAAGTCTCTTGTTTATACTAGAAGATGGTGGGCAACTCGACAATGGTTACAAACTGATCTGCAGGAAATTGCTGTTGCGACAGCATTATTTTTGCTGAATTGTACTTGTAACTTTAGTTCGTCTGCCAAATTCGTATTTTTCTAGTAGAGATGTTGGTAATTTTTTAATGTAACCCGTTGAGTTTTATGTAATCAGATGAATATTTGTAGTGCTCGATTCTATACATCCTTTGGGGTTTTCATTAAATATTTAATGAGATGACCAGAGATGTAAGAAGATAATCCTCATACGAGGATGGATGCAAAGACATAGGGACATAAATCATTACAGTGAGGCGAACAAGTTGACAAAAGCTGACACTCTTTTGCAGGAGGTATCCTGTAGCTAGTGACAGTGTCACTTAAAAAACCCTGATTTGAGCACCTTTGAGATATCGAAGGTTAAGGGGTCTCTTGTGTAGTAATTTCTCCCCCTACCTCTATTCCCACTGGAGAAGAGTGTCCTTTAACTCAATGGCACCTTAAGGCGTAACAAAACGAGGCATTACCAAAAGTACTGCCTGAAACGGTCCCAGGCTAAGTACTCAGATTGACAAGGAAGGTGTTAAGTGAATAATCCAACCAAGCAGTCTAGGAGCCACACACTCAGTGCATAAACGGTCTTCATATCCCTTCCACAACAAAGCTCAACTTCGGTCTAGATACTCCAGAGAAGTCGCTGCTAATAGTCCGGGATAGTTCTAGGGTAGGGTATTGTGGAAAAGGTAGGAAAGCCTGTAACAATAACAATCAGAGCAGAGATAGCTGAAAATTCTGTTCCACTATTTAAACAGAGAGAATTTGCCAGTGGCAAATAGCCGATTATCCTGTTCCAGTGTGGAAGCAGAGAAAGAAAGGCTTGTTTGACTAGAGAAAAGATGAGAAGCCAAGTTACAAATCTCGATGCAATTCTCATCGTAATAAATGCAATGGTTAATCGAATTGAATTTGTAGAGTTAATGTGATTTAATTAACAAGTTAATAGCTTACTTCATTTATTCGAAATTGTTTCGCCAGAGTTGTATTTACTTTCAAGAAAGGTGCAGGATATATCAACATTATACATATTTATCAACCCATATATGTATGTACATATATATATATATATATATATATATATATATATATATATATATATATATATATATATATATATATATATATACATATATATATATGTATATACACATTTATATATATATATATATATATATATATATATATATATATATATATACACATATATACATATTTGTATATATATATATATATATATATATATATATATATACGAGTATATACACACACACACACACATATATATATATATATATATATATATATATATATATATATATATATATATATATATATATATATATTGTTACATGTACAAATAATTTTGGGAGCTTGCTGCAATTGTTTTCACAACCATCATGATCAACAAACGAATGTACTTGAAAACCCGCCAAGCATGATCTGAAAGTGACGACACTGCCCATTCAGTTTTGCTCGAACATTCCAGTTAGTTCGCCAATGTACGAGAAATGGATTGAATGACTAGAGACCCTATATAAAGGCGAGCTGAATGAATGAGGGGATTATTACAACCGCGATAGTAAAACTGCGATAATGTGGAGTGCGAATTGAAAAGCGATATTGATTGATAAAGGAAGTGATTGTGAACTGATTGTTAGTGGAGACAGTTGAAGTAAGAATTGATTGACAAGTTGTAGAATAGTGAGATTAATAGTAGTGCATTTTTAGTAAATAAACTCTTTTAACTTAATTTAAAAGACAGTGCGTTTTCACTTTCGCGGAACATTAAAATTATTAGCCGCGAACCATAACACGCGACAATATATATATATATATATATATATATATATATATATATATATATATATATATATATATATATATATATATATATATAATGTAAAAAGTCTTTATTGGTTTATCTTTCTAGTTATTTACAATGAAAGTGCTGAAGATTTACCAACCTAATTTTACAATTTTATGAAGTTTGAGTATTCAAGTTAAGTGTAAATTGATAAATCAACGTTAAACTATAACCATTACAATGTCATTATTTAGTTTTTTCATTGACCGTGTTGAATTACAGAAAGTGAAAACACATGTCCCATAGCAAGTATTCTGTCATCATATACTCCTTTTTGGCGGGAAGAAAGCCAATTCTCCCTTAATAAAATGTCAAATTGGCTGATTTTAGCAGACTTTTGTAATTTTTTAAACAAAGTCCTGCATGAATATTTCATGGAACTATAGCTCTAAGTTTACCTCATCAAAGTTATTGGAACACCTACATAACTTACTGCCTTTTTGTCATAAACATTCAGTTTTTTGAATTAAATGCACGCTTCTTTTAAATTTCTTGATAGCTTAAACGTTAAATGAGAAAGCACTTGTAACCATATGTAAAATTCAGCTACTCGTCTACAGTGATAACTTTAATTCCTACAGATTCTTGGTTAAGGCTGACGAGTAAATTCATCACATGTATGAAAAAGAAGAGTGAATCAGAGACCAAAAGGGAGAACTAGATGTAGAAGATGTGTTGAAAAATTGCATAAAAGACTTCCTCCAAAGGATTTAATGTGCCGGATATAACGAAGAAAAAAAGCATGTTGTTACAGAAGGTGTTGTTCATAAGTGCAGGCCTGAATGCCAACTTGCAAGCATTTACATACAGTAAGTGCAAACTTCAATGTACTTCACATTGGAGCCCTTTATGGCACTTCGTGTTTCCGAGACATGTTCAAGTGAAACTGCCTATGAAGCTGTTTTATGCCAAAACGAATGTGTTCATAGCGGAATGGCCTCATAGAAAAATATATTCCACACTTAATGAGAGAGAACTTTTTGCATTTTGCAAATCTAGTACGTTTACTTTTTGCAAGGGCTATGAGATGTAGATGTATTCACGTCACGTAAGGTAACTCTAAGGCGCAGTTTAAATAAATAGAAACAAAGGATTTTTTTTATAGATATAGTTTCTCTTCCTTTTTACGGTTTACATAATGAGGTACTATTTAAGTTCTACCAGGATTAAATCACATTTTTTCTTCATGTGTATGTTCATCGATTAGATTTATGATTAGAAGATACACCCTGTATCTTCTAATCATAAATCTAATTGGGCACATGTATTTTCAGAAAGTAATGTACCTTCACAACTGAGGAAGCTCCGGCAGGGGACCACGGTCCCAAAGTCAAAAGTGCTTTATTCAATATTAATCGTTATAAGTTTTCAAAGACTATAAAGTAAATTCCACACAATAAAAATACGAAAAATTAGCGGCCCGAATGGCTCTCTAAATTTATACATTATCAATTAAAAAATATCTAATCAAAAAAGCAATATGAAACTCAATTTAATTAACATTATTACATATTTTTGGTTCAATTGGAAAAAGGAGAAAAAACCAACCAACACAATTCAAAAAATTAATTATAATGTTAACACAACAGTGAACTTTTACACATCTTCTAATATGTTATAATTCTAATTCTATCTTGTGCTAACACAGTGCTATCATAATATTCCTAACCTAAACTTTAAACCATATCTCTAAACGTAATACAATAAACATAACATATATCTATCCTAAATATTGAAACGTATCCCTTATTTTTAATACCAACAAACAACAACAGCACGAAATGTAGCAATAATGAGCTGAAACTCAAAAACTAAGTAACAAATAATTTAGACCTTGTCATTCAGCTACCAATACCTATATTGCTCCGTCCCAGATCGACCAGCCTAAACGAATCTAGCAAATGAGTATCTCCAATGGAACTCAAATTTGGAGGATATTTTATCTTCTTACTGGAGGCCCGTCTATATATGTGATATGTAATAGGAACACGGTCAGAATCAAAAACATATCGATTTATGTCCAAATACACGAATGCTTCTGGAGGAACGAAGCCAATAGCGAGGCAAGTCGCAATATATCCGTCTGTTGGGTGGAACGGCTGTGAAATCCAAGGGTTTTGTTCACAGTTACAGATCTTGCGATATGATTCCGAAGAAGTCTCAATATGAAGATACCGACTCTCGTCACTTTAACAGTTTGATAAATTCTTCTATTCGATATAAAGTATTTCCAATCCATCTCAGGCTTTCTGTACAGACCAGTACATGCACGGAAATTTCCTTTCGAAATCTCTTAATCTCTATTTTATTCTATTTGTATACCGTCAATACCACATAATTTCTTGTTGTTTATCCTGCCAAATATTAAACATAAGTCTTCATAGCTGACAAAATACAAGACTGACGAGCTGTTGAGAAAGTTCTGGGAGCTTGAAGAAGTTCTAGTGGTGAAGCACATAACAGAAGAAGAAAAAGCAGCTGTCAACTGGTATCAATCAACCACCCAAAGACTTGAGTCTGGCTGATACATTGTGAGACCTCCATTCAAAAAGTAGACAGAACCAGCCAAAGCACTGCGGGACTCACAGAAAGCCGTACATATTCAATTTTCATGGCTTAAAAGACGGCTCACGGCTAACGAGGAACTTCGAAATCAATACGCAGCATTCTTTCAAGAATACATCAACTTAAGACACATGCCACAAGTGGACTCAAAGCATACTTACCCACCATATTGTTACATGTACAAATAATTACATGTACAAATAATTCTGCGAGCTACTGTCGCAATTGTTTTCATCATCATTAAGAACGTCAACGAATGAATTTACTCGAACCCACGAGAACCCAACAAGCATGATCAACATCTGCAAGTGACGTCACTCCATTCATGAACTTGCTCGAACCTACCAGGTACCTCTCGGTAGAACATTCGCCAATGTGCGAGAAATGGGTGAATAGGTAGAGACCCTATATAAAGGCGAGCTGAATGAATGGGGAGATTCATTTATTCGACCGCGATAAGAACTGCGATTGTGTGTGGGAAGTGTGTTTCGTAATAGTGAAGTAATTTAGAAGACAATTGCGATAATAAATTTATGGACAAGTGTTAGATTTTTTTTTAATAGTGACAATTAAAATTAGTGAAAGTGTTAACTGATTATTGTGCATTTTATTTAATTAAATAAACACTTTTAACTTAAATTAAAAGACATTGCGTTTTCACTTTCCCGGAACATTAAAATTATTGGCCGTGAACCAATAACACGCGACAATATAATTATTATATGTCTTGTCATGTAGTATGCTAAGAAGAAAGCTCAACTACAAAACTCCGAGTCGTGTTCAATGCATCGCATGCTTGTCCAACAGTAAAGTCTCTCAATGATGTATTGCTGGTAGGCTCAAGGATTCAAAATAATCTCTCATGATAATTAAGTGGAGAACATTGCAATATGTAATAGCAGCTGACATCGAGAAAGGATGATCGAGATTACTAGAGAATACTCTGAAGAAACCATACCTCTGAAGTAATGAAACATTACAGATTAAATACTATAACATACGGAACAGCTAGTGCTCCTTTTCTAGCCATCCAAACGTTACACAAATTAGCAGTAGATGAAAGCATCAACTATCCAAAGGCTTGTGAAACAGTAAGACCCGAGTTTTATGTTGATGAAGTATTTACAGGGCGTGTTACTCTTCAGGAAGTCCAGACGAAAGAAAGATCTCATAATGGTGTTCAACAAAGGTGGATTTCACCTAAGAAAATGGACTACAAACCACGAATCCTTGCTAGAAATAATCCCACCCGTGGACAGGAAAACCCAACTATAATTAAAATTCACAAATACTGACAGCATTTAAAGCGTTAGGATAACATTCGAATCCAGCATAAGATGTTTTCACTTTTAAAGTGTGTCTACCATTCACTAGATATACATCCGTAACCAAAAGACAGTTAATATTAGAAACTTCTCAACTATTTAATCAAATTGGCTGAATGCAACCTTATATCATCATAGGGAAAATTGCATTACAGAAGGACGATCCCTTAGAAGATGAATTACGAAATGAATGAATGAAATTCAGAAATCAACTCAGCTTATTACAACATCTATCGGTCATACGCTGATTACGTAGTAGCAAAGCTGATCTACTTGAATTACGTGGGTTTTTGCGATGCAGCAGAGCTACCGTATGCTGCAGTCATTTATGCCCGTATAAAACACACGGATCGTACCCGTAACTACATGGCTTTTAGCATCAAAGTCAAAGGTGGCATTCCTCGTCTGGAGCTCTGTGGAGCAGTCTTATTTAACCAAATTATGAGGTCAACCGTTGAAGCACACCGCTGGTCGACTACAGTGGCTTCAGATTCAGCCTATTAAATGGAAAAATTTTGTAGCCAATCGTGTAAGAGTAATTCAATCTGAATCTGACATAAGGCGATGAGAATTTATACCAAGCAACTCAAATCCTGTAGAAATGCCCCCCGGGGAAGCCCACCCCAAAATTTACTGGAAAATAAACTTTGGTATGAAGGTCCAAAATGGCTGCACAAAGACGCTTTTTGTTATCTAAGGAGTAAAGCCATATAAAAACAAAGTCACAGCTGAAAATGAACATCGATTTAAACATGTGGCGTGCTTTATGAGCTCAAAAGAAACCGGAATAAGTAACATAACGGAACAGTTTTCACCCTTATCGAAACTGGTACGAATAGTTGCACATTACAGAAGAGAAAAATATTGTCTTATATATGGTCTAACATCAGTCAAAGCAGAAGCGAAAAAATATTTGAGGTTCGAAATGACTGCCAAGCCAGAGTAACAATTGATGGGCCACCTCCCTATTGAGCGTGTTACCCCCGGAAAACCCTTTGCGCAAGGCGGCATTGATTATGCTGGTCCTATTACCGTAAAATGGAGTAGTGGAAGAGGAGGCAAAGTTGGCAAAGCGTACATAGATGTATTTATCTGCTTATCAACAAAAACAGTATGATCAGAAGGTTTATTGCAACAAGAGGCAAGTGCCACACTTGGATAAGTGACAATGGAAGCAATTTTACCAGAACAAATAAAATATTGAAGCGAGAAATCGCACAAATGATCTCAGAAGCACAAGAAATGTTAGTCATCAACAATATTAACTAGAAATTTATCCCACTAGGCAGCTCACATTTTGGAGAAATTTGGGAAGCTGCCGTGAAATCAATCAAGCGATATTTCATCAAAGTCATCGGCGAAAAATTACTCAACATCGAAGAGATGTATACACTTCTTACACAAATCCAAGCATGTATAAACTCACAACCTCTAACTCCAATAAGCAGTGATCCAAATGATCTCACAGTTTTAACTCCATTTCCTTACTGGTCAAAATCTGATCGAACTTCCAGGTGGGCCTACTGAGGAAAACCTCTCAAAGAAGTGGCAGATGATTCAAAGCATGAAACGAGTGTTTTGGCAAAGATAGAGTATTGAATATATGACTCAATTGCAACGGAGAAGTAAGTGACTTTGAAAAAATCACAATCTAAGCATAAGAGCCAGCAACCACTCAACTGGCTCATGGGCAGCGCAATCGCAATTCATCCTGGAAAGTATAACCAAACAAAACGCGTAACACTTAAAACTGCTACCAAAACCCTTGTCCGACCACTCGCAAAGATATACCGACATGCAATAAATGATTACCGCGAGGTCTCAGTGCTGCACGAAGAAAACCAGCAAAGCCAAATGGACATACAACCTGGTCGAAGACGCACTTCTAAGGGATTTCCAAACATTACGACCGTTTTATTAACCATCCTTATGTATTTTGGTGTCATACAGGCTACCTATTCCATTAAACAGCTGGCAGCAGGAATTTTTGTAGAAAACTTGGGAGTGACCCAACTCTCACGAGGACAATTAAAGGTGCACATTGAATTGAGCACGGAAGAAATACCACGCAACAACTTTATACAAACATACTACAAATCTGTTCCGGAGAACGAAAACTACATTCTGATTTCCTATGCTCGGAGTTGATCGAACAACTGAAACACGAAACGTCCAGTACAGCAAATTTAATTCTACCCTAGATTGCGGTCCGCAATAAACGCGGAATTCTGGGGAATATGTTTGGTGTAAACGACGAAGTATACCGTGACTTGGATAAGCTTCATGAAAATCAACAAAGATTAATGGGCTTTTTCAGACGCAGCGTTAAAAGTGAGCGTTAAACAGGTTGTATGGGCAAGAAGAGTGAGAGGCATTGAGGAGACCTGATGGTAAAAACAAGCCAAAATTTTTCAGGGTGAACGAGCGCAACGCACATACACAAAAGCATTTTGTTGATCATTTGGTGGGAAAAATTTTATACAAACGCCGATAATCATTCCGAGTTGAACATTCGGTGCAGAAGGTAGTCGTCATGAAACGATTGCCTTTCTTTAATTTGCGTGCAAAAATGGATGCATGGACGCGAAAAGCTACGCGTTATTCAATAAATTTATAAAAGCGGAGGCCATGTTCAATTTCAGGAAACAGCACGACGAATATCATGATTGCAATGAAGATAAATTGCCTATTGGGGATCTATAGAAAATTAACAGTACGCATAATCTTCATAGAATCACATTATAATAAGCAAGTTTACAACACCTTAAGAAACATATGCGACTAAAAAAAATATTCAAACTTGGAATATATTTTTCAGAAAGCGGAAAAACACGGAGGATTCAAATAAATCCAATAGAAGTTTGAATCGACAAACTTTAACAATCAAAATACATTTTTCATTCCAGTTTTTGTTACCTCGTGTACAATTCAAGGCTAAAACATCAATTCTCAATCGCTTATCTCTCTGTCTGCGCTTTCGTGTTGTCCGCACGATGTTTAACGATCAAATGATCCTTTTGACACATACACTCGCAAGACGTGTATCGTATACAAAAATAGCTTGGCTGAACTATGCAACGTGTAAACATAAGGGCGTAAGCGCGAAATCTGTTTGGATATGGGTTTTTACCATTCCCGTGTGAAAGAGCCCAATAGGGGTAACAAATCGGCAAAGCAACTTTATCTTAGCTACCACAAAAATGATGAACGAGTTACAATGGACTACCAGAAATAAATTGAGCCAAGTAGTACATAAAATGAATCAAATCGTTAACACAATGAATGAGATGTCTAAGTGGTTCTGAACGATTAACGGAAATCAACTAGCCATTCAATTCCTCACAACACACCAACTAGCCTAGGAAGTGTTAATTTAAATCAAGGACAGGTATGGAACCTTGTATCGAGGTTAAGTCAGATTCGGACACATTGCCGACGTCTGCTCGCCAGCCGCACTGCAGAATACTTTAGCAAAGCGTTCATGACCAAAGTGTTATTGAGAACAATCATATTGATAGCAGTGAGTTTTTTTTTCTAAATTAGCCTCGAAAGAACTACCAATAATTATAATTACATTCGAAATCCTCGTTTAGTCTTGTTGACGAAAATGTCAACGGCTTTAAAAACAAAACATTAAACCCTTATTCTTGACAACCATTACAGGAAAGGACAAAATCGAACACGAAAGCTATACCTCTGCCCCAAGTGAAGTAAATAGAAAACCAGGTGCCATGGTACGCTGGAAAGTAGCGAAATTAAACAATAGAAGATATCAGTTCATTATATGTTAGGAATGGACTTACTAAATAATTTGGGCGCAATAATAAATATGGAAGCTAAAACAGTTATATTTTTGATTAACCCTTATCATGAACACGAAATATGTGTTCTTGAAAATGTAGGAAATGATTATCTAAATCGTTTAAAACTTGAACATTTGAATTGCGAAAAATGTAAGGAAGTTGTGAAACTGGTGAAAAGTTTTGATGGAATTTTTTTCAAAGAGGGAGACAAACTTACAAGCACTACCAAATTATATATTGTAGATGCCCACCTAAACACGAAGAAGAAGTGAGAATACAGGTTGCAGAAATGCAAGAACAGGGTATAATTAGGAAAAGCAATTCTACGTTCTCAAGACCTTTGATAGTCATTCCGAAAAAGGGGGACAATTCAGGAGTTAAAAAATTTCGTATTGTTATTTGATATTTAAGATTAAACGAAATCACGGTAGATGATAAATTCCCTCTGCCTAGTATTGATACTTTGCTGGATAAATTAGGCAAAGCCCAGTGCTTTTCGACAATTGATCTGGCGAGAGGATATAATCAAATCCTGATAAAAAAGAGGAGCGTCATAGAACTGCTTTCGTTACCCCTTACGGCTTATATGAGTTAGTCAGAATGCCCTTTGGCCTAAAAAATGCGCCAGCAACATTCCAAAGCCTCATGAATGATCTCCTGGGGGATTTCATAAATAAAAATTGTGTGGTCTACTTAGACGACGTGCTAATTTTTAGCACTTTACTTGAAGAACATATGATTGCATTGAAAAGTATTTTCAAAGTTCTACAAGAGAATCTGTTAAAAATACGAATAGACAAGTGTATTTTTTTACAAAAAGAAACTAACTTTTTAGGTCATATCGTAACAAAGGATCGATAAAAGCCAAACTCTGATAAAAATAAAATCATCAAACAATTAGACCTTTCGAAAAACCACGGGACTATGCAATAATAGCACATCCCATGATACAATGTCTCAAAAAGGATACAAAATTATTGTGAATGACCCTGACTATGTAGACTCCTTTGAAAAATTAAAATCTCTTATTAGTTCTTCACCAATGTTTGTAATGATTTTCACCTTTTTAGGTCCGAACGTGGAACCGACCTCTCATCGGTTCTAGACGTTAAGTCTGAGTAGTGCCAACGGATGGTACCAACCGGTCAACCAATCCGTGCACCGTAACCCATTCACGCGGTGGCTGCTTGTCGGCCAGCTAGTTCGGAGAGGATTTCGGTCGCGGGTCTCCGAATGGGTTACGCTCATTTACATACTTCAGCCACCTATACACGCCCGTTTTTAAACGCGTTACAAACAAAACCATACGGAGAGGAAGCCTTTTCTACGTTACTCCGTATTTCTTCTCATGACCAGTCAAAAGAACAAAATCTAATTTTTATTTCGCGTTCCCGAATTCCCGACTCGGTACCGAAAAGTATACTACGTTAACTCATCCCGACGAAAGCTACTCTAATAAAATGACAAAACAACAAAGGTACCGCGTACCGCGCGCGACGCGAAACCGACCTCAGCGGATTTTTCTAAACCCTACCCTCGCGACGGCATACCTACCCTGCACTTCCTTTCCCGCTGAAAAAAGAAGAACCACTGAAAAGGAAAGTCGTGGTTAAGTTTAGCAATTCATTTTAATTCATTCTAAGGCCAATTCCAATAGTAAAAACCTTACAGATATTTTCTGATCGCTGATTACTAACTAAACTTTTATTCATAAATGAGAACTTTACCATTTATTTATAATTAACTATGGAGAATAGTAAAATCTACATGGTGATAAGTTACATATTAATAGATAGGAAATAATCATAATCAAGCCGAAATCATTTCCATAAATTTCTATTATTTTCTTTCTTTTTTTGAACTAAAAATTATTTCATTCTCATGAGTACTTGCAACAAATAAGACGTGTTTGTATAATATAAATTTTCCTATATATATATTTTTAATGCAACTTTAACGAGATCGCACACAATCTTGACGTAATTTACTTTGAATATTTAAATACAGGAAATTAATTATTCAACATTCAATAGATTCTTCCACAATTTATTCATTGTTAGAATAATGGAAAAGAAGATAATTTTAAGAGAATTTTTCTTTGTATATTAATTAATCTTGTAAAAGTACTATTGTTGAAACATATAAATTTTTTTGACTTGTTTAACGAGTTCTAATCTTCACTACTGTTACTGAATTACATAACCGGTTTAGTAATTATTGCCCTCGTTAGTTATTTTTTTTTTGGTGATTCAAGTTATACATTCTTTGTGTGTTGATGCATATGGTATTAAGGACAATCAGTCGACAATTGCAAAAGCGTGTGTTCAAGGCTTGTTATTTGAATTCTGGTGCAACAAAGTCTAGTTTTAGATTAATACTCCAATTTGAAACACGAAAATCCTAACAAAAGATACATTGAATACTCTAGTAAACCTTTTAATTATGTTAATACCCCCACTATGAAAATTTGATCTAAGTGACAAGTACGGAATATTCCAATGCCGCAAGAAATCAGAATGTAAAAGACTGCAAGACTGATTTTTATGCTTTCTGAATTATTTGTTTTGAAAAATAAACACCATTATTATGACGTTCTAAGCTGATCGACAAACTTCAAAGTCTAAAACTACCGATGTACTCGTATAGTTTCGAATTACAATACTGAGTTCAATTCGTAAACAAATATATTGAAACAGATTTTGCGAGTATGAGCATTTTACCATTGTGGACTTTGCATTATAATGACATATGTTCTAGCTCTGAGAAAATGTAAATATGTATGCTAAAAGATGTCAAAATCTTGTTCTGTAATTACCAAAATTTTCCCTTAATGTCCAATAGATTAGCTCTAATCCTATAATATATCGACACTGGTAGTCAAAGGTTTAAAAAGGCATAAACAGTTAGTTTAATCAAGGCTTTTCGCTTTTTCTTCTAATTTGATCAAATGTTTCTGGTGAATAATCAAAAAAATAATTCCTCCAATAAAACAATGTTCTCCCCCTAAATCCAGCCTTGTGAAATATTACTATACTCGTTCAATGCAGAAGATGTAGAAAATCATTTCATGTACGTTCCTATACCTCAGATATAATGTTTCCGTTTCTCTTTTAAATATTACTTTGAATGTAAATTACGCGTAATGACACTTTCTTTTTGAAATGTATGTAAAGGAGGACCTAATTTGAAATTTTAAATGAGCCACTGGCTGGAAATCTTCAAATAGAAAAAGTTGAAACACACTACTTTATTTTGTAGTAGTTTAAAAAGAAAAGACGCGCAAAAATATTGAATTTGGTTTTCATCAATTTCTCAATTATTTTATTGAGGTTTTCGTCTTTACCTTCGGTGTAAAATTTCTCTGTTTACTACATCTGAAGAAAAATTTTAAATATTTCTTTATTACGTTTTCTGTTTTGTGTTTATTTGATTTTTGTTTATTCTAGCATCTGTATTTCGAAAACTAGTTCGGTTTGTTGCATCGCAAATACTAAATTGTTTTACAATTCTAATACCGTTTTATTTTATGTATATAGAAAAACATTTTGGAAAAGATTAACTCCGACTAGAAATTTCGCAAAGACAAAACAGGTAGAGGTAAACCAAGGGCCGATAAACGGTAAAGTGAACGAATGGTTGATAAACATAGAATCCCAGATACGGCTCACATACTCACTCCCAATTTCACTCAATCGCCCATACAATCTTTGTATTATCACAATCACGAATACAATGCACACACAGTTGATGGAAAGACAAGGGACCGAAACAGGGTTGAATTAATCAGCCGAGTTGAAAGGAAGCGGATTTTCCCGTCTCAAAATTGGATTTAGAGCATCTTAAAATAAAAGGAAGAGATATCCTTGTTGTTTTGATAAGAGACTTATTGTTTGTATTCTGCCTTGCCTTCTCGCTTTTACACCCATCATTCAGTATAGATCTTTATAAACTTCCTGTTTAATTTCATTTTATTCAATCTGCTTTATTAAATTTTTCTCTCCCTAGACTGCCTATCCTCATTTGTTTGTATCTGACGTTGATCTTTAGTTTACGCTTAGTATCTCCTCGGGAAGAATTTCTGCTAGGAGTCTATTCAAACTATCGATCCCAGTCAAGAAATCACTGCCTGGCCCTTGGTGAACGGTTGTTACTGTAGCCGGTGCGATAAAGTCTGCACCATTCTTTGGCACAAATGTTGTATGCGCGAAATCTACCATATGAGCACCTACCTGTGATCAATCTTCATGGGAACTTTCTTTGTCTGCATGATCATTGCTACTTACGGCCGTGCTGCTCAACGCTCGTCTCCGGTTGCTCGTACTTCGTGAATCGGTTACGCTATGCTGCCGACTCAGTTGCGAAACAGATGAAGCAGACTGATGCTGGTTATGATGGAAACTCCTGCTTTTGGGAGCCGTGTTTGCACAAACTGCAGAAATATTCCTTAAAAGGGAATACGTAGTATGACCAATTTATTATTTAACAGGGGCGTTGTTGCGTTTGCACTTCCGACTGTGGGTAGGCACGATCGTGCTAGTAAGTGCTCTGTTGACTAACTTCCGTCGAATTTCCAGCAGTGGAGCGGATGACTCCACTAAAAATTCCGTCGGCCCACGAAGGAAGGTCGCTTTCGCCCTTAAAGCAAAAAAAATAATTAATTCACATTCCCACTGCTTAAATAAAATTTACCGGCTCCCGTCTTGTGTTAGCCTGACACCTTGAAGGTTATGTGACGAATGACACTTCCACCCAGTTTCCACGTTTCTATCTATTCGATGTTTTGATGGCAACTGTGGGGGGCATTGCCAGATAGATATGCTTCGAAATGTATCGGATGGTTAATTAATTATTATTTTTCAAATATTTATATCCACAGATAAAAATATTTGGAAAAGAATAAAAAAATATTTTCTGCACAATGATATCCGCACGAAAGATGAAGTCTGCTTGCACTTCGAAGTCATACATATCTGGCCGGTTGCCAGGGTTCGGGATCGGAATCACTTCGATTCCCGGGCGTAGGCGTCACATTACATATTGAAATTCCCAGATTATAACAAACAGTTTAAAGTAACGATAGATGCTTCAAACTATGCCATAGAGGCCGTTCTATCACAAGATGGACATCTTATTTGCTTTGCATGGCAGACGTTAAACTCTCATGAAAACAAACTATTCAGTTACAGACAAAGAATTTCTTACCATCTTATGGTCTGTGAACTATTTCAGACCATTCTTGTCTGGTAATAGATTCAAAATTATAACTGATCATCAACCAATAAAGTACTTACAAGCAATGTATAAAGGAAAAGGACATATCTCCAAGGCATTAAAGATGGCTAATTAAACTAGGGGATTGTCAGTTTGAAATCAAGTATCAAAAAGGTTAAGACAATAAAGTCGCAGATTTTCTGAGTAGAATTGAACGTCCTCCGTATTTTCATGAAATTCCCCAAGCATCAGTTACTAAAACCCCTTCGTTTTCTGACCTTGGACTCTTACACAATGTTGAAGAGAACAAGGAAGAAACAATGGCTACAATCCACTCTGCTAGAGAAGAACTCCTAGATCACATTCCGATTAGAGAAGAGATTGTGAATCATTAACAATAAAATTAAGGAATTAGAAAAAAATTCTTAATAAAAGAATTATCTATATAGCAGAATATGACTTTGATAATTTGCGCGATATGCTACGGAGGTATATTAAAAAAGGGACAGTAGGAATTTTCACCGAGTTAAAAGATAGTCAATATAATATAGTACAAAATAAAATTCGTGAATTTTATTCAAACGATTCAAAATAAAATTTATCAGGTACTCCCATCGAGCTCAGGATATACCTACAGAAACTGAGGTAACTAAGCAAATATCAAAGCATCATGTTAGAGCAAGGTTGCATCCTGGTATTTTGGAAACCTTCAATGCAATCAATAACAAAATTTACTATCCAAAATTATTTGATCTTATTAATTTAGTCATCAATCAATGTGATATTTGTCAGCGAGTTAATATGATCGTAAACCAATAAAACCCGAATTTCAATAACCGAAACTTCATCCAATATTAACCAATTTATTCAGATTGATATCTACACAATTATGAAGAGACAATTCCTTACAATATCGATAAATTTTCAAAGTTTGGCACAGTCTATTACCTTCCAGATCGTAGTCGTATCACAATGATCGAAATCGTTGAAGAACATTTTGCGAAAGCCGGGAAATCTAAGAAGATTATTGCAGGAAATTAGTTCAACGGTGCCCAATCAAAAGAATTCCTCGACAATAAAAATATTGAACTTCATTTTAAAAAACCATAAAGTTACACAGGTCTAGCAGATATCGAAAGTTTTCATCAAACTTTGGCAGAAAAGTTTAGTATTTTGAAAATATTCGATTAATTAAATTTTCCAAAAAGCCGTAAGAAATTATAACGAACGTTACTATTCGACCATAAAAAGTACACTAAGTTGTGTACAATTTCACAAAATAGACTTAGAAAAAATTAGGGAAAATCTTATCAAAAGTAAAGAGAAATGCATAGAGAAAACAAATGAGAATAGAGAAATTTATGAAGAAACTAGGACCACGGGATACATGAAAAATTATAAAGCAATTAGGCTCAAAAACAAACCTAAATTTAAACTAGGCAAATTAAAAAAGTTACATCCAGAAAATATCAAAAGATCTCTTAAATACAACAAATTTCCCTATAAAGAAACCAAATTCAAGGACGAATTCCCTGAATTTACCCAAAGCCAAATTTCATTAATTGATGAAGCGACTATGCAAAGTCAACAAAATAATGTTGTTGTCTCTAAATTCAATTTGAGGATCAAAAAGAATGATCTTCAAACTCTAGTTGGCAATTCTTGGCTCAAAGATAATATTATCAATTTTTACATGGCACTTATAACAGAAATAAGTTTAAAGAAATCAGAGGGGTTACCCACTGTTCATACGATGAACACGTTTTTTGTACCTGTATACTTAAAATCAGGATATGACTCTGTTAAAAGATGGACAAAAAATGTAAACATTTTTGCTTATGATATCATTATCACACCTGTTCACGTTAACGAGAGTCATTGGTGCATGAATACTGTTGACTTCAGACAAAATACCATAAAATATTTTGACTCTTTAAGAAAACCAAATCTACCCTTGTCAATTAACCTGATAGAGAACCTAAAACGGGAATCTTTGGATAATTTAAGTATCACCCTCGATACATCAGATTTTATAATCGAACATGTATCCGAGTCACCATTGCAAACCAATAGTTATGATTGTAGCGTATTCGGTTGTATCGTTGCTGAATACACATCTCGTGACTCGAAACCAACATTCATACAAGAAAATATCCAATATTTGAGAAAAATAATGATCCTTGAAATCATACAAGGACAATTACTGTCATGAAGGCTGCAGACCTTAGAGCAGACGTAACTTAAATGTAACGGAGAAATAAATATTAAACATATTATAATTTTGCTTTCAGATTACCGAATCGACTTTCCTACTACTGATACCTTTAAGACCAGTTAAAGGACCTCTAAACATCTATGACATCAATGGACATTCAGGATTTACTGAAATTAACCTAGACAAAGTTGAAATTATTACAAGGACAGATATAGTAATACATATGATTAATACTGATGAAATTTTAGGAGTAATTAAATTATTCGAAAAAAATTAAATACCAATAACTTAGAAAACAAAGAAATTCTGTTGACAGAACTCCAACACTTGACGGTATAAGTAAAGACGCTTATTCTACAAAGTAACAGGACTCGACGAGGACTGATAAATCTCGTAGGAAATGCACATAAGTGTCTTTTTAGGACCATGGACGACGTAGACAGACAGGAACTAGACAAACACATAAAATCTGTAGAAAGAAATAACCATATAAGGTAATAACCACTCTTAATAAACAAGTAAATATAAGCAAACAATTTAACGAAACATTTACACAACTGAAAAATATAATCGAAAACGATCAAAATCTAGTCTTGACTAAAGTAAACGGCATTTCAAACAATTTCCAAATATTTACATTTATTACGTTCAAAATCCTACTTCTTCAAAGCAAAATTGAGCATCTCCAAGAAAACATTTCATCAGCTAGACATGGAATTATTCACTCAAATTTACTTACGGATGAAGAAATTAACAAATACTAAATTGATGTAAATCTCATGCAATATATTGAGTCAGGATTAGCTAAATCTACCAAAAATTTATTAATGTTTGCCATTAAAGCCCCGAAAAATTTTACAGACGTTCAATTAAAAGTAACACTACCAATTCCAAATTACGCAATGAAAGAAATAGATTCACATAAGGAAATAATTTTTACACTAAGCAATAGAACCTATAAATATGAACCATTTAAAACAATTAACGAACTAATCCTTACCAATCATTGTACATTCCAAAAAGATTGTTGTAAATTAATAAAGAATACAAAAACCGAGCTAATAGAATTGGACGAACAAACAATTGTAATCAAAAATGCATACAAGTTAAATATAACTCAAGATTGTGATGATCGAAACATTATTATAAATAAAAATATTCTAATCCATTATAATAATTGTACAATTCAAATACTATACAAATATTTTTCAAATGTATTTAACAAAGTCAAAGACAGATTTTTTTATCCTCTTAAAGTAAAAATTGCTAATTTTTCGGAAAAACTTACCTTTGAAGAAATCGCAATTATAAGCATAGAAAATATAAACCATATCAAAGAAGTGAAATATCATAAAAATATTGGCCATGGACTAAATATAACAATTTTCGCTATCATATCCTCATTGTAATGTTTCTATTGTACATTAAGAAGGTAAACTTCAGCATAAATAATCGACTTCAGGAGAATTCTAGTCTAGAGAAGGAAGAAGTTACGTATACCTTAAATCAGCAATTTCATAAATTAATGTAGGATGCAAAACGAAACCTGCAGACGAATTAGTAACGTGAAACTTTTATTTTCACATAATTTTGGAGTACGTGGTAGACATGCAATCAGCAGTTTACGCCAAATTGAAATTCTAAATAATATGCTTGATTGCAAAATCTAGAATCGTTTTAAAGTCTACGTGACTCGAGGAGTCTTTAATTAGTTCCCGGGGCAATAAGACGTGTTTACTTAAATTTGTAAATGTATGAACGAAATGTTTAATATAATAAAGTGGAAAATAAATGTACGAACGAACATGTTTAATACAATAAAGAGTAAAATGAAGTCTTATAAAACTTTGTGTTTTTTTTTTTATCGTGCGTTAAGCAAGATACGTAACTAGCTTCTCTAGTTCCTGTGATATACTGACAGACAGACGGATATGTACTGATTTTAATAGTGCATTGAAAAAAAAATCTTTTAAACCCTAAAATACGAGTAATCAATTTCGGAAGGTCATCTGTTATAAATTTTCGTAAACTTTGATGCTTCGGGACAAAATTATATTTGTTTTATACTTTTTATGGGCATCATGAAGTGGGTATCCTTTTTTTCGAATATTTTGATTTAAAATGAATATTGTTGATAGACACTGTATGAAAATTGTTGAAGGATAGATAACACAAATCATAATTTTGGACATGATTTGCTTAAGTGAACGGAATATCGATTTCAATATTAACCTTCTAGTCAGTTCCACTATGCATAAGAATTGTAAAAAATGTCTGGAAACATCCATTTAATTTGCCATTTAGTTTAATAATAATTTGCATCATTTTCTTCTCTAAAGTTTCCACTAATGAATAAAGAAAGCAATCGATAATTTCTCTCTCTAAAACCATTTCGTTGCTTGAAAAATAATCTCTTTTCAACTATCAAAAGCTATCTCTAGATAAGTGTCATAAGCATACTTCATCAAAATAATTCCATCTATACCACACCACAGATTCATAACTAACATCCAAGCAGAAGGATATCAAACTACACATGACTATAGTAATCCGTAGATATCCTACATCTGATAAAATGAGAGCCTTTTTAATCCACATTTCATCTGTCAACCTCAGATGTGTTCATGATTTCAGTTTTGTGTCAAGAGTGTACGTGACATTTACCCAATAATCTCATCCTTATGGAATGCTTCAGGTTTAAAAAAAAATGATAGTTCCATCCTGGATACAACCAACGACAACAACAACGAGACAGAAAAAATCTGTTCAACGAATAGGTCGATGTAGAGCACGGTTGAATGGAGAGTGCTTGAAAGAATTAAGGACCTTTAATTCATAATGTTTCAGGCTGCGATACAAGAACGTTGCACAAGTAGACATGAAAGGATGAAATGGAAAAATGTTGAAAAGCTTTGGGTCAATATTCGAATAACAAACGAATTGAGGATTGTAGGTTGTGGAAGAAATTGAATTCGCGTTTCCTGCGCGAATGAGATATTTGTACTCGTTAATGAAATCAAATAAATTCATTCAAAACTTATTTATCACTTAATACAATTTAGTTGTCGCACATGAAAGCTTTTGATATTGTCGAAAGTTTCCACAAATCTAATTATAAATATATTTGATTAGTAACCCAATTATATTTTTCTAATCTAACTTAAAAAGCTTTTCGGCTAGAATTGAATGAACGTTTGCTCTGATAACAAATAATGTCTAGTGGTCAAGTAAATAAAATACTTTAAAATTTACTCCAGAATATTATTCGCACTCATTTAAAATCTTTGAAGGCCTCTTTGAAAAACTTTATGAATACATGTAAGAAGTGCAATGGGATTCGTCTTGAGGCATGCAAAAGAAGTGAGTTTAGTTGAAATGCAGTGCAAGGTGGAAACCAGTTCCGCGTTCTGCTTGATGATTACAAGAAAATTTAATTTGCTCCAGATTTGATTGTCGTTCAAGTTACAGCATCCATGAAATAGTGTAAGTTCCAATAGCCGTGATCGTCTAGTGGTTAGGACCCTACGTTGTGGCCGTAGTAACCCAGGTTCGAATCCTGGTCACGGCAGTGTACATCTGTACCCTGTCACGGAGGAACTTCTTTTTGAAATTGCAATGTAGTGCAATGAGAAGGATGTTCGTTAACTCATGAATCATCATCAATTTGCGTGCAGAGAACTAATTCACAAGAATTTTTAATAAGAGAAATATAATTCAGGTGCATATTAAATTTGGAAGATATTGTATTTTATATTCTCTGTAATTGTGGCACAGTAATAGTAAATGCTATAGGCAGAATGTATATTAGATTATCACACTTTTAGTGGACTACCTATTTTCATTTCCAAAATGTAGTTTTCAATATAGAGTCATCTTATGGAGTTTGTTCAGATTGTGGCCGAAGTTTTATTTTGAAATCTTTTTTATGAATAGTAGTTTACTCCTTTCTTCCCTTCACAATACTTTGCTCTTCTATCCACTAACACACACAATTGTTCCAGAGGTGTCCACTTTACCACGCTTGGAAATTGATTTTAATGTTCAGCCGGAATGTTGTTCTAACGACGTGATTTTAATTTTAGAGGCAAGCATAATCACATGGAGTTAAGTTTGGGTAGTAAGGAGGCTAGGGGAGGACACTTGTTGAGAATTTAACACTATATTAAATATAATTTTGATTCCTCGAAAAATTTCCTACGATCGAGTTAACCTCATGTAACAACTATTTGTTCACACACTTATACTTATATTTCAGTTTAAGGTCATAGCCTTAGTATGCGTCACTTTTAATTTAACTAATTTAAAAAATGATTATCGGATGATTTCAGAAGAAAAACTTTACTTAACATTAAATCTTTAAAACTGTACAAAGAATAAGAAATAAAATGCTATAGTATTTGTTTTTTGTGACAAATATATACATTTCGGGAGTAAATTTGCTTCTTTCTTCAATGTTTGGTGTATCCTGTAATTGAAGTGCTACAAGGTTTACATTAATATTTTTAGAACTAACTAACACTAACTTGTGTGAATATAGATGTTCAAAAATGTCCGTGAAGGACCGCGGCGATGGTCTGCTGCCTCGGCAGAAGAAGGTGTCGGTATCTGCCGAGAATGCCCTCGTCTGGAGACGCGTGAATGCGCTGGCAGGCTAGCATTGCGGTGTTGTGGGGCGGGTTCATTTCCCCAGCACGAGGACCCACTACAAAAAAATTTCGCACTCACGAATTTGATTGCAGATCAAGAGGCGACCGAAGTCGCAAAAATTGTAGATAACTACACCGAGGGAGATATAACTTGTTACGAGAACAAGTGGAACCTGAAAAGAAAGGCGGACTTGGGGTAACCTCGTCATTACCCGACGAAGTTCATGGCCCACAAATGAAAGAGGGGCAACCGGGTGATGGTGGAGCCCCTTCGCACCCACCCAACCGGAATAAATCCATATATATTTTGTTGCAGTGGCCAGGTATTCCTCTTCTGAGTGGAAAACTCATACAACTTGAATTGCATGAACTTTCCTATCAGAAGGGGAGTACCCCGGTGACCAATTTATGCCATAGAATTATACAATTTGATTGCATAACTCTATGCCATAAAGAGGCACTCTGCTTGGGCCACTCAACCCGCGATATCACCTGAAACAAGAAGTATTGTTTAGGTACCCGGCGGCTGGCTCATGTCTTGAGGTGGAAGCCTGCCACCGTACCGGGTCCTATACCCGGTTAGAGTCGTGAGAAAAGAAAGACCGATTTTGTGGGAAAATTAGCACTTCATTAGATTATTCATTTTATTCTTTCGCAAAATATATTTAAACATAAACATCGTAATTATGAAGCATACAGATCTATTTATTCACAAGTTAAGCACTCTGTATGCAAGAACTAATGATGTAAACGTGCAATAAATACACAACAATTTATTTAGTTTTTTTTTCGATATAATTTATCATCGCCTTTGGAATTTTCTTGATTGCATTAAATTTATTAGAATTATAAATAAATTTTGTTTTTTTCTTTGTTTTCCTATTTTAAAGCAAGAGCCTGATGTGTTTTTTTTTCTTTGGAAATAATACGAATAATGACAATGTTTCCACTTATTGCTTAGAGAAATAATACAAGACGTACAGTAACTGGTGTTTAATCAAAAAAAAAAAACAAAAAACCTCAAACCAAAAATTGCAAAATCAGCAAAAAGATCAATCATACATAATAGATAATTTGAAGCAGAAAATATGAGTTGTAATGGATTTTTTATTTAGTTCGTTTTGAAGCGGACTGATACTATCAGTATGTAAACAATTATTAGGGAATATCGTTTTCTGGTTTCGTGAGGACATAGCCTATTGTTTGATTAGCGATTTAGCTAGTTAATTTTGGGCGTGATAATAATATGAAAATTTCTTTCGCTTTAATAGTATATTTGTCCGTAACGTACACTTTTATCAAACTCTTCGTGTATAATAAAAATATCTAGAAAATCAGTTCTCTCTTATGCATATGTACACTCATCTCTATGTCTGTTAACCGCGACGTATTGTTCATTGTGTCCGAATTTCTTTAAATAGTAAAAAGGTGAATGAGCAGCATAAGTAAATGGATATGCTTGCATATAAACTAAAGCACATAAATATCTTTACGTAAAGTACATATAATCCAACGAGGTTGGTAATTTTCTAGCATATGCTAACCTATAAAAATATTTTTATCTGTGGTCTTTTATAGTATTCAACATTACCCGACGAGCTTTGGCGGACTGACCGAACTAGCTACATTCACAACATATGGAATTCAAACTGAAAATGGTTTGAACAGTATCACACAACATAATGACTAATGTATAAAAGCCGGCAAATTCAAATGCACAGTAATCTAGAAATGTTGGAAAATTTAAGTGGTATGAATCACTATTTGGACATGAGCTGGTCATTTTTCACAATTTCTATTTTTACATTCGCTATTTTCTTTATTTTTGGCTTGCATCCACAAAAAAAAAAGCCAAGATGACAAACAATAATGCACTCGTATCCAAAAAATATCCAATTTATCATTATTTTTATGCTTTATCTTATCATCGTGATCGTAGCAATTGAACATGCAAAAAATATATATATAAATAACACCATAAAAGGGTACTCACCCGCATGGTCCTCCGAGCGCTCGACGACGATGCAGATGGTCCTGTGATTCCGATTCTGTAACATCTATTTTAGAAGCTATTACTTCCATCAAATTGTAATTCTTATACTTGTAGTAGTCTGGTAAAACACTGAGGCAACAAATTCCTTTTACCACTTCTACTAGAATACACAAATCCGGATTTCTCAAATCTGACTTATAGGCAGAATTTTTAGCGGTAACTAACTCAGCTATTTTTCCTATTAACAAGTCTCGATCAACTTTATTGTTGAATCGCTTGTTGATAACAATTGAAAAGCTTCCAGCACTAGAAACAAAATATTTATCGATTAAAGAACTGCAAGCAAAAACTATGTCCACAACGTTAGCGCGGCAAACGATTGGTACTGTATAAACCTGAGTACGTATCTAGTGGCAGGAGAATTTTCTTGATAATTCCTTTTTAATAAGCTCAACTCCAATCTCAATCGGATCTTCAAATGCGGTTTTGATAACTATACAATTTTTCACTCCTGTATCCGCAGCCTGAAAGTTTGTAATGCTATGTTTTTTCAATAGCTCTAGGTCTATCTCTCGTCTCAAGCAGTCGGTAATGTCCATTTCAGATATCATAGGTTCTGTAGCTGGTTGACATGCTTCCGCCAATTGTCCCTTTAGAATGTTGTAAGATTCACGGATGCACTCGTTTTCTTTGAAATTGCATGTCACCAAAAACCCTTTCTGTCCAAACGCTAACTGGTGCCGTTTCCTATTATTATATGAGACGCAACACGACGACGAGGCGGATTGTTTTGACGACGAGAAATTTTGGTGATGCAGTGTGTTTGTGGGACTATTGCTGTTGGGGCGTTGCCGCGGAGACGCAGTCGAGCCAATCGAGGCACTCAATTGGCGATTAAACTCCGTTTTACGGCGATGAATGTTGGTCAAACAAAATATTTAATCCCGTTCAAAGAACCGCTTTCACTCGTGTCGTCCGATTGATTCGCCTGACTCTGCCGTGAGTCTATCGGAAAATCCCATGGATTTGGGTCCGAACTGCTCCGATTATGGGCAACTATGTTCCTGTTTGGGTGTTGCAGTAGATGGGAGCGTTAGTGTAATTTAAATTATGGAAATCATTACCTGAAATATCACCAGCACCGCACTAATTCCCACACGTGGGTTTCTTCTCAAGTCTCCTTCACTCAATGACAACTGCCCTGTCAAAGGTATTTCATCGTACCAGATCAATCTCAAATCGTACCGGTTTGATCGCAAATTGTTCTAGTTCAATCGGAAATTGTTCCAATTCAATCTGCAATCGTACCGGTTCGATCGTTTCAATTGATCTGGGACATTTTGTGTTTGAGTTTTTCTTTAACCCTTTAACTGCTCGATTACTACACTTGTTTTTGCAAAATATCCTTCAAATATACCACCTTAGAGCAATTAGCACTAAGAAGCTTAATTGCTTTCTAACTTGTGGCGACTCAGAACGTTCTAACGTCAGCGCATGCTTTATGGGGCAAACAGACCCTCGTTCCACGAGAAACCTTCGCCTGCCAGCCGATTCGACATATCAGCGGCACAAGCAATTCCCTCGAGAAAAAGTGAAATTTGCTTGTGTCGCTTTTCTCGCTTCTAATGAATTAACATACAAGAGAGAACCTAGGCAAACACCACTACTGGTTCGTAGTCAACATTATCACCAACATCAGTAGCAAAAGCATCATCATCATCATCGACATCACCAACAACATCATCATCAACTACAACGACATCATCTTTATCGTCGTAGCCGCCTACCTCATCGTAAACAAAAGGGAGTAATAAATTCTGTCATTTTCAAAGGGTAAAATATAAATATAGAGCAAAAGCTAAAGACCAGAATTTTTGCTTCCAAAGTGGGGACCTCAACTTGCAACAATAATGGTAGTTGGACGGAACAACGAGGATAGTGAGCACCGTCTCCCTTAGGAGGCACCCCCAGCTGGGAGCTTACCACCGGCTCAGGAGGTAAACGTAGTCAGCCAGTGCAGGCTGCCATCCTTTGGGCGGGCTTGTCCTGAATTGTGGTTCTTCCAGGTGGAATCACAATTCGAGGTGCACCGTCCTCGGTCCAGCTCCAGCTATACACAGTATTAGTGTGGTTACTAAAGTGAAGGATACCACTGGAGACCGGTACAAAGAGAAAATCGCCAAATATGAAGATGCACCCGCAAAACCCGGGAAATTAGCCTCGGTCGCTGACCTACCCGTCCACCACCAAATAGTCACCAATAGCCCACCAGTTTTCACGAGACCACGTCACCTCACGGGAGAACGCCTCACCGCAGCCAAACCCGAGTTCACTTTCTTGCTGGAACGAGGAATAGTTCGACCCTCATCGAGCCAGTGAACCAGTCTTCTGCACATGGTGCCCAAGGACGGTGGCCACTGGCGAGCTACTGAGAATCAACGCCATCTCAACACCCAAACTCGAACGGACCGTTATCCACTGCCCAACATCGAGCATTTGATTCAGGAGGCCGGCGGCACTGTTTTTTCAGTAATCAACCTCCAGCGTGCCTTCTACCGAATTCCGGTTGCTCCTGAAGACGTATGTAATACGGCAGTCACCACACCCTTCAGACTGTATGAATTCCTGGGGGTGCCTTTGGGTATACACAATGCGGCCGAAACGATGCAGCCGAAACGATGCAGCCGAAACGATGCAGCGGACTCTAAATCGTCTGCTGAGGAAGTTGGACTTCATCCGGGTCTATCAGGAAGATATCCTAGTATTCTCGGCCAGCCACGATCAACAACAGCGCCACCTTGAGCATGCTGCAGGCGGCGAATCTCCATGCTAACTGGGATAAATGCCAAGTCGGTCAGCCTGAGGTCACCTTTGCTGGATACGACGTCTGTGAAACTGGATTTCGACCACCAGCCCCCAAAACAGAAGCCATCGTATCTTTTCTCAAACCCCTCATGCCAGCAGAGGCATTTTCTCGGGATGCTGAGTTTATATCGCCGCTGCACGCCACACGCCAAGTCCAAAGCGCCACTATCGGAACTGCTAAAAAGTTGTACAAAAAAGAAAGCACTACTCACCTGGACACCCGTTGCTGAAGCAGTTTTTGAACGCTGCAAGCAAGGTATCGCCAAAGCAGTCACGTCAGCTTTTCTTTCGCCTTCACACCCTTTGGCACTCCACACTGACGCATCCAGCACTGCCATTGGTGCCGCCTTGGATCAACAACAGGGGATGGCACTTGGGTACCGTTGTGTTTCTTCTCGAGGAAGCTTTCTGACACCAATAAACGCTACTCAACCTACGATCGCGAGCTCCTTGCGATCTTTGCTGCCATCAAGTTCTTTCAACGCATCTTGGAAAGAAGACACTTTCTCATCTATACCGGCCACTTATATGTGCTCTGACGCAACGTACCCCGCCAAAGCAGACAACTGGACTTCATTGCGCGATTCGATTCACGAGTGGAATACACACCAGGGGATGACAATATCGTCGTTAATGCACTTTCATGAGTAGAAACGGTCACGATACCCGCTACAATCACAGCTCAAGTCATCAGTGAAGCACAGAACACAGGCGACCCGTTTCAAACTGCATCAACTGGTCTTGGATGGGTACTCAGCGTACTATATGGAGTTTAATGGCACCATTAAGCCTTAACTGCCAGTTGCGTTCCGCCGTCAGGCTTTTGACATCGTGCATCAACGGTCACATCTGAGTAGACGTGCCACATCGAAGCACGTAGCGCTTAAATACTACTGGCCGAGTCTGCGAAAAGACGTACCCCGGTGGGCCAAGCAATGCATACCGTGTCAACTGTCGAAGGTCCACCGCCACAAACGCGCCGAGTTAGGAAATTTCAAGACGCCGGATTGGCGGTTCGAACACATCCATGTTGACTTGATCAAGCTGCCACTGTGTAAAGGCTACAAGAACTGCCCCAACATTATCAACCGCTATACACGGTAGCCTCAAGCAGTGCCAGTGCGTGACATCAGACCCAGCAACGTCGCCAGGGCACTATTCGACATCTGGATATCACTATTTGGACCGCCACTGAAGATCATATCGGACCAAGGACGCCAGTTTGAAGCTGACCTCCTGAATCAGTTCAGCCGCCTCTTGGGCACCAACCGGGTCCACACCACTCCATACCAACCTCAAGCCAATAGCATGGTCGAAAGGATGCATCGCACCCTCAAAGCAGCGTTAAAATGTGTTCCAGAGACACCATGGTAACAGGCACTTCCATTGGTCTATGAACCACATTCAAGGAGGACTTGCAAGCCTCTTCTGTAGAAATGGATTTCAGCACATCGCTTCGGATTCCAACTCAAGAAAACGGAAATTTCCTTGAGCCTCTATTCTCGCTTCTCATGAATTAACATACATGTGAGAACCTAGTCAAACGCCACTACTGGTTCATAGTCAACATTATCATCAACATCAGTAGCAAAAACATCATCAGCATCATCATCGACATCACTAACAGCATCCTTATCATCATCATCAACAACAACGGCATAATCTTTCATCATCTTCATCGTCGTGGCCGCCTACCTCGTCGTAAATAAAAGGGAGTAATAAATTCTGTCATTTCCAAAGAGTAAAATATAGATATAGAATAAGAGCTAAGGCCCAGATTTTTTTCTTCCAAATACTTAACCTTCTTATTGGTTTACAAATATCCTTTGGACTAAAATCCTAATTCTTCTTCTTCTTAGCACTACAGCCCCTTTCGGGCCTTTGCTTCCTGCAAACACTGCCTCCAACTGTCTCGGTCCGTTGAGCGCGTCATCCAGTTTTGAGCAGCGATGAACTGTCTTCGTCGACGGAGTCAGACCAGCGTTTCCTCGGTTTCCCCACTGGCCGCCGGCCTTCAGTTCTCCCAACGAATACCTTCTTGGGTATCCGTTGTTCGTCCATACGATTCATGTGTCCAGCCCATTGCAGCTTCCGCAGTCTTATAATCCTTGAGACCTCCGGTTCGTCAAAAATTTCATACAGCTCATGGTTGTATCGAATTCGCCATTGGTCCCCGTCTCGCTTCGCTCCGATTATTCGCCTCATGATCCGTCGCTCAAAGGCGTTCAATATATACAGTTGTTAGTGACAGTGACAGAATGTTGATGTCGTCCGCATAGGCCACTACCTGGCTCGACTTGTATAGTAATGTACCTCGCGTATCGACAGGTAGCTTCCTTATGACGTACTCCAGAGCCAAATAAATAACAATGGGTCCAGCCCATCTCCCTGCTAATTACAAACAAGTTGGGTATACAGACCTACGCTCATGTCAGAAAGGTTTTGTATTCAATTTACAAAATACAGTCACCAGATCGAATCAAATCAAGAAACATGTCAAAGACGATTTTATTGGAGAAAGTATGAAATACGAAGATCATACTATTATTAACAAAGTTGAACGAATTTCAACTTCTGAGGTTTTTGGTATTGTTCTACTCATAAATATCTCCCTTGATAACTATTTCAGATGTCCATCCGCGACGGAGGAAACACATTTTTCATGTATTTCCCCCCTGTGCCCCCACTGAAGCAAAAACTGACAGTTTAACAACTGTTTTAAAAAGCTCCCATGAAAACTTTTATTTCATATTCATATTGGCTACGTTTGATGAATTTTTTTTTTCAGGGGCCACTATCCTGTACTGTTATCATCGATTAATGGCCAATTTTTTCGAGTCCTAGAATGGTTACAAAACCCTTTTGCTAGGAGCTCTCTCCCACCTCCTTGACTTGTTTCACTTATGAGCATTAATTGTAGGTACTCATCTTCAGTCATTCATTAAATTGAATCAAGTGTTCAAAGCATGCACCTTAAACGTTGAAGTTGGGAAACAATAACTCAAAATTATTCAATCTTCGCATTTAAAACAGCCATTATTTTGTTTTACGATTACTGATACCACTAGCTGAACCGATTATCAAAGATATACATGATACCTATCATTCTTGAAATTTTCATGCAAATCCTAGCAAAACTGTAGTGTCTGAGTCGGTAAAAAGCGCATGTTGTTCTATAGCCATATGTTGCCATAGCAATAAATGCAGCGCATGCTCGTATTGTTCCATAGTAATACAGGAAAATTCAAACCGCTATAACTTCGCTAAGTATGATTCAATCTTTATGAAACTTTCAGGATAGATCAATCTTATAAATAGACGTTGAATTTAAGTGTACCGTTAAGATTTTATTCAAGAAAACATAAAATCGATAAATCATACTATTACTAACAAAGTTGAGTGAATTGCGACTTCTAACGTATTTGTTGTTGTTGTACTCACCAGGGCCTACATTCCTGATTTTTTTCAGATTTTTCGGATCACAGGTGTCCAATCGCGAGGGGGGGACACAAATTTTTCGTGTATTTCCCCTCCCAGTGCACCCGTCGAAGCAAATTTTGCCAAACTAAGACCTGTTTTGAAAAGTTCTCATCAAGACCTTTCATTTGATACCCAAAACGGCTACCTTCAATGAAATTTTTTTTCGGGGGGTCACTCCTATATGGGGAGATCCCCCTTAAATACTTTATAAAATTTTTTTGTAGTTGAACTTTGAAGAGATCACCACTTTACACCTACGCACAAAATTTGATGTTTCTAGCTTAAGTAGTTTCCGAGAAAAACTGCTGTGATACACGGACGGACGGACGGACAGACGGACAGACTGGTCGCGAAACTAGTAGGGTTTTGTAAAATTATTTTACAAAACCCTAAAAAATGGGGCCAGCCTATCTCCTTCCTAATTACTGTATTGCTTTCCCAGGGTCTCGTTAACATGTAACTTTCTTATGTCTCGCACTTCTTTGATGACTTTTAAATCTGCCTAGTTAATGTTGAGTCCTTGGGAAATGTGTCGAGCAACCGATGACCGAACGCCTGTTATATCCTTCTTTGCAATTAGTGATTTCACTTCTGTGATATTTTCGTCGAAAAAGACCATCATACTGCGTTTCATCTGATCAATATACACTTTCACGCACTGTTGATGGTTGACTTTGTAGCCTCCGGGCTTTTCTTGCTTGCTTTAATCATCCTTGTACTGTGTGACCATTTTTTTCAGCAGAAACCGCGAACTTCTTGTTACCACTTAAATTCCAGTCCTGCTGATCATTTTTCCTTAAAGTTCATTCACCAATGAATAGATAATGGCAATTTCCAGCTTTTCCTTATTGATGTGATTATACTCGGGTTGTATCCATTCTTTCTTGCTATATCAAATATAAATTCCTTCTCCTTACTTCGGCTTCTTTCATTTAAAAGTACAGTCAGCATGCGGTGTAGCCGCGTTTTCAAGGATGCTATTTTCTGCAGGAAGCTGTGGTTTGATGTAGTGTTACCACCATTAACTGGTGTATACCGGCGGAGATCTTACGAGCCTTGATTTTGCTCACCAAAGATGGGCGTGGGTGCCAATTCGCTTACCCTGGATCCCTTCAAGTCACCAGAGAGCCTGCAATCTGCCAGAGAAATCTCCAGCCCTAGCTTTTAGCTACTGGGGAAAACCCTGTCGTACACTACCACTTAAGCTACAAACTACGGGTAAACTAACTCCCTTTTCAAATCACTTTTCCTAGCACTAATTCCACCCGAAAAGGAAACATGATTTACCGCGGTTGACTTACTACGCTCACGAGTTTTGACGCTGACTGCTTCTATCAAATTAATTCTGCTGCACTATTTCCACTTTTGATTTGCTTTTCTTTATCCATACAATTCTTCCACTCTTGGTTCAAATTTTCTCTAAATCCGTGAACTTAAACCACCAAAAAGATCCCAAGTGTGCCAAATCACGGAATTTTATGTTTTCTGCTTAACAGCCAAATTCTTCCACCGAAAAATATGAAGTGGCTTAACCCTCCTGGGAGTGATTTTCCCGTTCACGTGTAATAACCACCGATATCTCGGAGCAATGCCCAACAGAGATCTGTCATCCCTACACAATTTGCCAACCAGCTGACAAGTGTTAGATGACAGATCTCTGTCACTGAATCGTCGCTTGTCGAGCGAGTAAATATGGGGAGATTTTTAAGCTTCCCGGCCCCATGCGCTCTGGCCGCGTATTCCGCACTAGTTTGTGACCTTTCCGCCGTTGCCCTCCGGATAGCTTGCGTGGAGTTTCAGTAGACCTATTGAACGCGGAATTCCCCACCGCAAGAAGGGGTAGGCATAAAATGGTAGGAAGTTCACACTACAAATTTCCGTGTTTTCTTCGCGAAGATTGTGGGTAGCAAAGTCACCTCATCGGATCATGGTCGATGGAAGGCTTGTTATAAACCTGTTTCCGCCACTTTTACGAGAAATCGCTCCTCACCTTTGAAACTCGTGTAACCTTGAGTCCAGAGAAAGGAAACAATTGATGGTAGATTTGCTTTTATAAACGTTATAATTATTAAAACATCTTAGGGTGTTACAACTTAATCTACAAATATTAAGACATTTATTCAGCGAATGCTAACAGGTTGCTCCAACGTAGGCGGGGGGATCTCGTGAACGGCTGCAGGACTGGGCTACCTTTGTGAGTGGTTGTAATCGGTGCTTGCGGCTGGGGTGCATGGCGTTGTTGTACAAGCTTAATTCACTGAGTCCAGCGGTATTCGCGCTGAAGAGCGGTGGTCTGGTCCTCGACGAGAGCCCACTCTTCAGTAATGACGGTGATCAGGTCTAACCGGAAAATTCTGCTACTCGTTGGCCAAGCTTGGTTCGAAGGCCGCCCCTGTGACGTTTGCGCAGAGCCGCGGGAGGAGAAACTGATAACGTATTCGTGCTGGTTTCCACTTGGCGGTGTGCCCGGTATTCTGCTAGAGTCAGGGGCCGAGGTGCTGGACGTGGGTTGTTACTTAGTGCTTTTTCCAACGTAGGACCTTGGACCAGCGTAGGTTACATCTTCACGTATTTACCAGGACCTGCGTTGGGGTGGATTGTATGTAGAATAGTATGTAGATTGTAGAAGCCTGCAAATAAATGAAGGGATTAGAGGAGATTAGAGTTCTAAGACCTTGAGTAGAGCCTATGCTTTCGGCTTCTTACCATTGACGGTCCTGTAAAAAGCCAAAGTGCTGCTTTGATGAGTGTCGTTGAGGTCTTCTTGGAGTGCTGGGATAGCCTTAGTTCCACTAAGGAAGGACCGTTGTCGACCTGCGTTGGAGGGCTTTTGAAAGCCCGAGTTCCACTTTGCAGAATTCGGGTGATCTTGTAGCGCTGGAAGGCACGCGGGCAGTCTGAATTTCACTTACACTGACGAGATTGGCGCTGCTCAACTTTGGAAGGAGCCTAAGCAGCCCAAGCTCCACTTAACTCGAGACATAGACGATCCTGGAAGGTCTGTTGTAGCCTTAGTTCCATCTTAGATGCATTTAGTGTAGTGTGTCTCTGCGCTTCATTAATTTTTATGGGCATTAATTGCTGATTAGGTGGTGATTGGGACAAATTGTTGATGGACCAATTTCCGTGTTATCAACCCAATTCCGTCGTCAAGGTAATTACCAAAAAGCACTATTCACGTGTCGAAGGTGGGAAATGCTATCAGTGTATTTTTATCTATTAGCATTCCAATCCTAATTAGCATAAAACAAAAAGTCAACTTATATGGTTGGATGACACTCGTCTAAGTAATTGTCCAAGCAAAAGAAAAAAAAAAACGCTATTCATTGCTCATTTCCATCTACGAAGGGAAAATGCTATCCACACATTTTGTACAGTCGCCTTGGCCTTGTTGGCAGTTGCGAGGAAGGTAAATCATGTTCTTCTTAGGGAGGAGCCGACATCAAAGACTTTATCCTACTAGTAGAAACCTTAGTAGCTTTGGTGGCACTAATTCTATGATACTGCTTTCCCATTCATCCCAAGGATAATACCGGCCACCATCAATGTAGCCGCAAATCATCACAGCATTCGCTATCAGCTACACAGAATAGCAAAAACGGGTCCACCACCCCATACAATTGTAGGATGAAGAGCCGTAGTCACTCATATCACTGTTGCACTTAACAATGTCCCGATTCTTACCAAAGTAGGCTCTTTTTCTCTCTATTTATATGACTCACTTACTTATTACATGTGGAAAGAATTTAAGCTCCAAGTATATATATTTGTGATAAGACCTGTGTTATGTATGCTACGGGTGTGAAACATGGACCCTAACCCAAACATGCGCAAATATATTGAACGCCTTTGTGTAACGGGTCCCGAGGCGAATAATCGGAGCAAAACTAAATGGGGATCAATGGCGAATTCGATATAACCATAAGCTGTATGAAATTTTTGACGAACGAAGGTTTCGACGATTGAAAGACTGCTGAAGTTGCAATTCGCTGGACACATGAATCGTATGGATGAGCAGCCAATACCCAAAAAGATGTTCGTAGGGAGAAATGAAGCGGGGAAACCGAAGAAACGCTGGTCTGACTCGATCGACGAAGGCAGTTCATCGTTGCTCGGATTTCGAAATTGAAGGATGCGGTCAATGAGCCGAGATAGTTGGATGCGCTATTTACAGGAAGCGAAGGCCTGACAGGGGCTGTAGTGCTAGGAAGAAGAAGATCACTTTTTTTCTGGTTAGAAGGGGTAGATCATTTACGAGTCTGGAGCTCCCAGATGTGCAAAACATCTGGATTACCCACATAACACCTCCCCTGTCAACCTTAGATCCTGGTCTGGAACCGTTGGACACGTTACTTTGAGCTATGCCTCGTCTTGCTACGCCATGGGGTGCCTTTAAGTTATGGGTTCCCTGCTCTAGTGGGAGGGGAAGAAGGAAGGGGGATTGCTAAAAAAGTGATCCCCGAACCCTGACGCTTCCGGCTGCTGTGAGCCCTTTCAATCATTTAGGACTGCCCGTACATAGTTTGCCACATGGTTCCACTAGTCAACCGATGCAAGCATCTCCTCGAAAAGATTATCCGGATAGAGCCTTCCTGTTTCATTGTACGGATGGCGGCGCAGCCTGTCCCATCTTTTGCATATGGAACATATGTGGCAGGTATCGTCTTCCTTTCGCAAACAAAATCTACAGCCGGTGGACGACTTTCCAATCTTGTGCAAGTAAGCCTCAAAACACCAATTCCCGCCCAAAATCTGGGTCAGAGAGAGGGCAGTCTCACCATGCATTCAATTGAGCCACAGTAACAGATCAAGTATGAGGCAAACAACCCATCTTTCTTTCATGCTGCTAATCATCGAGTGAATGTTGTCTCTCCTCGTGGGTAAATGTCATCCTTGTGTCTTTGTTTCGATGCAGGTAGATAGTACACCACTCTCCAATAGGGAGGGTGTACTTTTTTACGCCTATAATCTCTAGCACCACCGAATTAGAGACTGTCAGAAGATCATAGTCATCATCTATGGCGTGACAGCCCAGGCCAAGTCTTGGTCTCCAGGGTTAATCCCTTCCAATCATCACAATTCTGCGACCTCGTACGCCAGTTGCTCGCTCCGAGCAAAGATTGGCTGTCAGCTTCTATCACATCTTTCCATCGAGTTCGCAGTCTTCTTGCCAGATGTCTTCCTTGTGCTCTAGTTTTTAATGTTCTTTTCTTTCATTCTTTCCACATGGCCCACCCATTACAATTCGCGTAACTTTACACAAGCAGATGCAGGTGGTGCGTCAAACAATTCACACAATGCACCATTGTAACGTAGTCTCGTCTCTGTTCCTTGTTTCACTAGGCCATAGATTTTTTGGAGCACTTTGCGTTCAAATATGTCTACTGCTTTTTTGGATTCGCTCGTCGATTTGTAAATACGGAGTTTCTTTTGCCGGTGCACAACTCTGGACCTAAAAATGGGAAGTACGGCATAATCGGCTTTATTCGTGGTATTTATGCGGTACCAAATCTCGTACTTTTCGGCGCCTCTTCTATTAAGATTGGCCCCATGACTACCTACACTTCCGAAGTTATAGTCTCCTATGGTTAGGTTTTGTTAGACTGGAGTGTTATTTAGTTTTAGTTCCATTAACTGGTAGACTAATTTAGTTTGCTTCACATTTTAGACTCAGAAATGAACCTTTGGTGCCTTAGATTGACTGTGCCATAATGTTAACGTCATCAGCACACGCTACTCTCGTAATTATGTGCACTTGAACATTACTGTACCAGAGGTTTTAGCCGATGTCTTCCTGATGACGTGTTTCAGTACATATTACAGAGCATTGGGGCAAGCCCATCATTTCTGTCCGATATGAAGATGTAATATTCATTGCTCCTCTTTTCTGTACCTGTGCAAGTATTTTTGGTACAGCTCCTTGCTGAGAGCGTCGTCCCATATTTCTGTTCCATACAGTAGCACCAACTGTACGGACCTTATCAAAAGTCACCTTCTTGGTGGGTTGGGTGTCCCTTCATCGCCCATAAGTCCACTCAGAGCTGATAGGCCTGAAGCAGCTTTATCAGCCATTTTCTTAATGTTTTCAGAGAAACTCATCTTCATACTGTTCAGCAACTCCACGTACTTTACTGCTGGTTTCAATGCAGCCAGTACTTCCACAACACCGATCGCCCTTACTCTGGAGGCTCTGTTCTTTGTCAGGGTGACCACTTTAGTTTTCTCTAGTACTAAACTGATCCCGGGAGTAGTCGTTCAGTCTCTCATCCGGCACATTAGCATAACTAATCTAAGTTGCGTTTATTCAACGGGGCAACTAGCGCTGCAACATTACCCGCATAGCCGATCATGCATGAGTCATCCGGCAGCTTTAGTCTCGGTAGCCCATTGTACGATATGTTTTATAGGTCTGGACTAAGGGCAGGTTCTTGAACAACGCCCAATGTTTCTTGGGTCCTGCATCATATCATAAAGTAGGCTTCGGTCCTCCAAGTAGTTCCATAGAAGCCGCATAAGATATTGTGGATCTTGAAAAGGATTCTTCAGCGTATCCAAAATATCTACCCATCCAGCAGAGTTGAAGGCATTTCAAATATCTAGTGTCACCAACAAGACTCCTGTCGTATGACTATGTGCCTCCGATTTTTTGACCATGCTTGCTACCTCTGTAATTGCATCAATGGTAGAGCGTCATGCTCTAAAGCCGTGCTGCCGAGGAGATACGTGCCCAGCAGCACGAATTGCGTCATTGAGTCTGCTATTGATCAGTTTCTTTAGCGCTTTCCCAGTCGTGTCTAGCATGCATGACGGGCGGTATGTAGGCGATGACCCGGGACTCCCCTTTCCCTTGTTGATCAATACGAGCCTCGTTACCTTCTAACGTTTCGGGTAGATTCCTTCCCGCAGCCAAGCATTGAATGTGCTGAGCAGCAAGTCAGGATGACAACCAAAGGCGAGCTGCAACATCTCAGCTGGAATACCGTCTCAACCTGGAGCCTTCTTTAGTTTCAGTGATAGGACTGCATTCGAGTGGCATTTCGCTGTAGAGAGCATCATCATAGTGAGGATGGACGGGAAAAAATGCTCGCACTATCTTGTGTATACATTATGTTATGCCGGGCTTGCGTTGAGCACCAAGCTTTTGTATAATTAGCTTGTCGGCAAGATCCCACGGATCCCTGTCCCCTTATACATATAACACCTTGATGATGAAACACGTATTCTAAGGATTTGTACACTTGAATCACCATAATTCCCTGTACTGTTCTACAACATTATCCTAACCAATTTATTATTAAAACTGAATGTGAATTTAACATTAGGAAATTATCAAACTTGTCACTTTCACAAAATGCTCCTTTTCCAAATCCTTTTTCCCTGTTTTTTATCACATAACTTTTTCCCAGTCAAAAATAACTCACTTTCCTTATCAGTTCCCCCGTGGGTTGTTCGTTCCGAAGAAATCTTTACCGGGAATGCCATCAATAAACAGCTTAATCCATTTCTGTCACAATATCCTTCCGATTCGTTATATGATAAAGTTCGTGATTCTGGGAAGCGATGCGAGAAATCCCACAAGAAAAAAAAAACTTTTTCAGACATACCTAAACGTTGATATTTGGTCAACTCACTCTCATTCCACTAAGTAGAGAATAATATAGACAACATTGCCGTGAGGAATATCTTTAAACGGAAAAAAGGACTCATCCCGACTATGTTCCTGGCTTTGTAAGAATATTTATGTGAGTATTTGTGTAGATATGCAGGCTAGTACTTCAGGACACGAGACTATTGTACCAATGTTTGGCTCTGACAGGTTGTATTTGCCGAAATGGCTTTTTTGTGAAGGTTTTTCCCTAAAGCTTCAATGGTTCCGTTCGTTTCGTTGATCCGTTCTGTCTCTTTTCTACTTTGATGGTTTCACATTCGAATTCGAATGTTTAAATAAAACGAAGCCAAATGTCTGTTTATTTTGTGAGGAGTGCTCAATGCTAAAGAGATTTTGATAGTGGGGAGTTTGAAGTGAAGCAACGATCCGTTTATTCTGTCATTTTCTGCTCTTTTAATGGCAAATTCTGGATCTGATAGAAGAATTAGGAAGAATCATTCAATTGCGATGGCAATCGGAACATTGGAAATTTATTTTATTTGCACTTTTCTTAGTATTGGAATTGTAGTGTTATTTCTATTTCAATACCGTTAAGAGAAGAGTATAGAACTGAAAATTTATTGTAAAAGCTGTGGCGAAAAGAAATATTTTAGATTGCGAATTTGAAAAGTTAATGTATATTGCCAAAATTTTATGATGACCTATGGATTGAGAGGTTTGATTCATCATCATTATTAATATTTTAGATTGCGAATTTGAAAAGTTAATGTATATTGCCAAAATTTTATGATGACCTATGGATTGAGAGGTTTGATTCATCATCATTATTTATTTGTTAAGGAAGCGTATTAAAAACAAGTTGGACAGACAGAAATAAACTTCTATCAGAAGGGTTTTGTACTCAACTTAAGATATGCAGACATCAATACTTAATCACTAACATTTGTATAAAATACAAAAAAATACTTACGGCCCTGAAAGATCTTTCGTCATTTTCAGGAATGTCAGGCTACTATCGTCGTTCTACTAGAGACTTTGCGAAGCTTGCGAAACCTGTCGCGGCACAATGTGAAATCGTTCCGCCATTCTATTCATTTCGACTTGCTTCAGTACCGACTTCCGGCATCTTTGCAAGGCTTTGTCGAATCGAGTTTGTAGTAATTACTCTTTTTCTCACATTTTTAAGTTGTGCATTGTCTTTTACAGTTTCATCATAATTTTCAAGATTTTTTATTATAGTTTAATATAACTTTAATCTCAGTTCTTCCATTTTTTCCTCAACTTAATTTGCCTTCTAATTTAATAATTGTTTTCGCATAAACTCAAATTCTTTTATCAATTACATCTTTGGTTTGTTTTAATTTGGCTTAAAATCAAGTTCATTGCGACCTTTAAATATCACCTTATTATAAAGGTGTCTGCTTGATTAATCGTTTTTTCCCTTCATTTCTTTAATTGCAATTACCAAAGCTGATACAATCTTGTCGAGACGCTAAGTTGGCTATTGCACTGGCTTGGCGGTATGATCACACTAACATTCATATCGGCTAATCTAGGCAAATAAATGTGTTGTCGCCAAATTAGAGACGACAACGACTTTCATTTTGAGAGGGGAAGATGGAAGAGTGTCCAAAAACCTCCCGAGACATAAAGCGGTTTCCCTAGACTAGGAGGCTCTTGAAGCGTTTAAAATGCACTCATTTTCCAAGTAGGTCCTGTCAATCTACCCAAATTCCGAAAAAGTGTGAGTCGACAACAGATGCTTTCGACCAGTTCTGTCACAAAATCAAAAGCCTATCACCTTCCTTTCGAGAACGCTCACGAAAACCGAAGAGTTCTGTTCGACAAAAGAAAAGGAATGCTGGTGATTGAATGGGCACTACACAGTCTTCGAGTTTAGTTTTGTGGTGCACGTAAGGTCAAGATATTCACAGACCACCAGACATTAACCTATGCGCTTTCCAATAAAAACAGCAAAGCAAAATGAAGAGGTGGAAAGCAATACTAGAAGTATATAATTACGGGTTAAAATATAAGCCCGGAAAAGGCAATATGGTAGCTGACGCCATCATCACACAGTCACGAGAGCTCAGCACAAAATCGAATCCCTACAGCAGAGTCCCCTGTAAACGTCTTCCGAAGCCAATTGACTTTAAAAATTTGGAAAGGAAGATAGTTGCCAAATTACAAACCCCTTCAAAGGCTACACCAGATACAATCTAATCAAAGCCAACTACTCAGAAAATAACCTGATCAGGATTTCCAAAAGATACTCCACCTCCCTCCCTGGTGTTTTAACCACCGAAGAGATAATGGGTAAAATATTCAAGCCTGTTAGCAAAAGGCTCTGTGCGATTCATGTCAAGTTGATTCCTTAATGTTTGGCTGGTCAACAAAAACAAAACAAGGAAGATGCAATCAAGGACAAATTTCAAAGCACACTAGAGCACACTGTTGACAAATTAACGTCAAACGACATTAAAATTGTTCTGGGTGACTTCAATGCAAAAATCGGCATAAAAACGCCACAAAGAGGAGCATCAGGAAGAAACGGCCTCCATGATTGACTTCCCTACAGGTAGAGGCTTTAAAGCAAGCTCCAACTGCTTTCCGTATCAAAACATCCATAAGAGAACGTCAGCATCCCCAGACGGTCGCACATTTAACAAGTTCAACCATGATCTCATAAAAAAACAAGCCGCTTCCAGCATTCTCGACACGCGTTCCTTCCACGGCGCTGTCTGTGATTCAGACCACTACCTTATAAGGGTCAAATTCCGAAGCCGCATCTCCAAGAGTTGTCAACAAGGAGCATCAGTTACTCGAAGGTAACAGATACACAAGGTAAATGATAGCTCAGTAACGTACACATAGATGTCTGCGCTGGAAAATCGCATCAACATATCCCCGCAGGTAAGAGAATATAATGATGACATCAAAACTATGTCGAAGACAATTAGAGTTGTGGTGACAGAAGTAGCCGGGGAATTCTTGGGGCACGGGCCACAGGTACGACGAAGAATGCCAAGAAGCGATCAAAAAAATAGGCGCACAAAGAATACATTCAGTGACCAACTCGGGCTAAAGAAGAACAATATAAAAAAAAAATCTGCCTAAGAAAGAAACGACTGATCATCAATGCCAAGGTCCAACAGATAAAAGAAAACATTATCCTACATGAAGTCAGACCGGCGTATGCCTCTATCAAACAGCTAAGGGGTGGCTTAAATTCACATCCATGTCTTTGCACAACTGAACAAGGAGCAATCACAGGCAACTCAGTCGATATTCAAAATAAATGGCTGCAATTTTTCGAGAAGGTTTTCGCAGCGTCCCTAACAACGGCTAAAGCTGTGAATATTCCAGAAGCAGAGCCAGAGGTCCCAGTTTCACCACCGACTAGAGACGAAGTTCAGGCAGCAGTATGGGACATTAGAAAAAATGAGGCTCCTGGAATTGATGGAATACCAACAGAACTGCACAAGAGCGAAGGTACCCGTCTGAATAACCTTCTGCCTCGACTAATATGCAGATTATGGTTAGAGGTGTAATTACCATGGAACTGGCGAATACCTTTTTGGGTATCCGTTGTTCGTCCATACGATTCATATAGCCAGCCCATTGCAACTTCCGCAGTGTTACAATCGTTGAGACTTCCGGTTCGTCAAAAATTTCATATAGCTCATGGTTGTATCGAATTTGCCATTGCTCTCGTCTAGCTTCGCTCCTATTATTTGCCTCAGGACCTGTCTTTTCAAGGCGTTGAAAACATTTGCGGATGCTTGGGTTACGGTCCATTTTTCACACCCATAGCATAGCATAGGTCTTTTCATAGATTTGTATACTTGGAGCTTTGCTTTCCTGTGTATGCGGCTGGCCTTCAAGATCGTCAAAACTAAATAAAGTATTTTATTTGCGAGTTATTTTGGTGCCTAAATATACAAATTCACTCATAATTGGAAAACGCGGTCAACGAACCGAGAGAATTGAAGGCGACTATTACAGGAAGCGGAGGCCCGAGAGGGGCTGTAGTGCTATGAAGAAGAAGAATTGTTAATCTAACCCAATCTTTCCTTTCCAGTAAACTCGTTCTTTTTCAGAGGGAAGCAACGGCATAGGGGAGTATGCCGCCGAGGGGGTAGGGTTTAGACAATCTGCAAACGGTCGATTTCGTGTTGCGGTCGGTATGCGGTGCCATAGTTTGGTTCTGTGTTTTTAAGTTAGCTTGATTCGGTTTTGAGTTCGAGTAGTTTTTTTCGGGCAAATTACTGTCAAGAACATCTCGTCGATTTTCTGTTACTTATGCTCGTTGGATCCACAAATTTTATTTATATGAGTAAAGTGTACTTAATATGGAATGGTGTTTAATTAATTTTCAGCAGATTTATGGTCATTTAAATTTATCAATTATTGCAACAACAATAAATACTATTTAACTGTTTCTTTTTCCTCTTTGCTTGCACTAAAAACAAAATTATGGTAAATATTTGAACACAATTGAACCGATAATATTATGAATCTATCAATAAAAAGTCAAACAGAACCTCGTGCCCAGTGTGCCTACTGTGATGATTATGTTTTTATTTTATTTTGTCATGGGATCGCAAACTGTTAACCAATATGTCTAAATGAAATGACATGAAAGCACTTTAAGCAGATTCTTTGAATACAATATATCTTTTTAGGGTTTTGTAAAATAATTTTACAAAACTCTACTAAAATCGCGTCTTGTCTGTCCGTCCGTGTGTCGCAGCACTTTTTCTCGCAAACTACTTATGCTAGGAACGCCAAATTTTTTATGCAGGTGTAAAGTGTTCTTCAAAGTTCAACTGCAAAAACATTTTATAACGTATTTAAGGGGGGTCTCCCCATATAGGGGAGTGGCCGCCGAAAAAAAAATTCATCAAAGGTAGGCCTTGGTGAGAACTTTTCAAAACAGATCTTATTTCGACACTTTTTGCTTCGAGGGGCTCACAGGGAGGGGATATACACGAAAAATTGGTGTCCCCCCCTGTCGATTGGACACCTGTGATCCGAAAAATCTAAAAAAAAACTATGGAGGTAGGTGTTTATGAGTACTATAACTAAAAATACCTTAGAAGTCAAAATTAGCTCAACTTTGTTAATAATAGTATGATATTCGAATTTCACATTTTCCCCAATAAAATCGTATATGTATTCTAAAACTCGCTTTTTAAGTAGTCCTACAAAAGGTTCTTCAACTGTGTAAGTTTGATGAAAATCGAATGCTATACACAGAAGTTACAGCCATTTGAAATTTATCCAATTACAACAACAATAACACATGATTTTGGTACTTTATGGCCTTTTCATCGAATCAGTCACTGCAGATTTGATTTGATCTTCTTGAAATTTTCAAATAAGGTCACTAACATTAATATTTTTGGGAATTCATGATTCAAGTAATTTTGTTGGCTTGCAACAAAATGGCGAAAATAGAAAAACAGTGGATTTTCTTTTAAACGTGCACATCTCTTTGATATATTTTTTGACTTTATTCGTTGCTGGTAACTGCATTTCTGAGAAGTTGAGTACAAAACCCTTCTGACATGAGCGTAGGTCTGTTTACACTTCTCCGGTCACTCTTTCGCAATTAGCCATATCAACTCATTTTTAATATCGTGGCTTAGATAATGTGTTACAAGTTGTTGGTCATTAATACGTTTCATGTGTTCTCGAAGCGTGGGATCACATTTAGAAAGCAATTTGAATAAGTACATGCAATTCGCGGAATTTCCCCAACAATCTATTTTAGGAGATTCTCTATGCCCTCTCAATACCAGATTATGTGAGGCTATGAAGTTAATGATGTCAATTAATATTTCAAATAAATTGTACCAATGTTTTTGAGATTCATGAACTAGCCTTTCGTTTTCTTTATCTTTTGTTTTCCCATGCTTAATTCGCTTCTCAAATGTTAGCCATTGAAACATAAATGACATATGTTCTCTGGTATTCTCGTCTCTTTGTAAAATATTTGTTAAGTGTTTCCAGTCACAGTATCCTCCCTGAACCATCTGAGTTTGACTATTGCTGTCTAAACTTTGTTTTGATAACTAGAATAAGCCAGCCAGCGACATGCTGAGTTTCACCATTACTGAGTCTTCTTAAAAAATAAAAATGAGAAAAGTGCCTACGATCATCATCTTTGGGATAACAATTATCGCTGTTATTTGATGGGTCCATTGGACTACTTTGAACAATATGATGACGCTTAGAATCGGTTAGGGGACACGCCCATATTCCTGGATCAGTGTTTGTAAAGGATTCTTTGAAAATGTCGCTCTCATCACCGTTAACTGACCGAGAACTTATTTGTTGATCAAGGATTCCGCTCTCCACCTTAGATTCTGATTGGGTAGAGTTTGATGCTATTTCTAGTTCCAACTGTAGCTTACTACTCAATACATCTGAAGTGCTTTCCAAATTGAATGAAGTATTGGCTGTTGCAATATTCCACGTAAATGAAATCAATTCATCTGATTTTGTCATGCTATGAGATTTTTTTTTGAGGCAGTCAGACCCCCATTTTCACCCGATATATCTATCTCTTAGGCCCTGGGCGTGAAATGACGAATGTCGTTTAACGTATATTGAACCTATTAACAATAATAATTTTGTTTTTACGCAAATAACTACAGTCGCTCCACATGTCTACAGTTAGTTTATGAAAAATTACCCTAAGTAGCTCACTGAAATTCTATTTGAATAAATCGAGCTGATCAATAATCACTACGGATCAATTTAATAGTTATTATTTTCAAACCAAGTCTACGTGGTGTAGTGGTTAGAGCACTCATCCCGTAAGCCGAAGGTCCCTGGTTCAGTTATGATCCGTGCTGATTTAAAAAATCAGAATATATCACAGCTGGGTGGACAACCATACGGCCAAAGCGTGATACTGACCATATCACCTTGTGGAGTGCCAACACATTCGGTTATGATAATGAGATTTTCAAACCTTCAACACAATATTACTCATTTTCGTTCACAATAAAATGATAGAAATGCTTACGGTACTCTGCTTCGTCTCGTGAGCCATAGAGAAAGTGTGGAGGTTGACACGAATCAACCGAAATCAGAATTGTTGCCATGTTCGTCAACGCATGTAGCATTTGGCTCCGCATACGAATAAATACCACATTTCTTTCTCAGAAGTAGAGGGGGATATGGAAATAACCTTATAGTATACTCAACCCTGTTTTGGGACATTTACTATGGTCTTTGGATCAAATCAGACGGCGCATGACGTATGAGTATGTCTTACATATACCAGTTGGACCAGCTTCTGTGGCCCATTGTTAAGTGTTGATTAGAATATACTGCGACTTATGATGGCGGGTTCGTTATGTGTATAACATAAAACTTGCACATGAATAGTTGCATAAAAATTGCATATTCTGTAAAGATAAAAAGGTGTACCCACGGTTGATATTGATTATTAGAATGATGAACTTTCCCATTATCTAAATTTCCCAGCCCAAACATTTAGTTAGATATGCATATGTTAGTAAATGCCATTGGATAGCTCTATTGAGCTTCATGGAAGTATGGTGGCTTTCTACGAAAGGGTCAAGGAACCCAATAAGCAAAATTTAATTATAAGTTACATTAGAATCGTAGATATCACACCGAAGATAGGAGTGCGATTGTGATGGGAGAGACAACATTGAGGGTGGTTGCAAAAGAATACTGTAAGCCGAGATGATCGCCGTCGATGGTTTTATACATTCTCAATGCCATAATGTAGTTGAGTTGATCGTGGCCACTATTTCAGTTTACTATACTATGGACTGGACAATTGATGCATAACGCCAAATGCTAGCAATTCGAATGGTTTTATTGTTTAGCTTTGAGTAAAATCATTCATAGCTCTTACTGGTATCAATACTTTTCAAACTTTTATTGAGTTAGAAAAGGCTCTCAAGCGTGAGGCCAGAAAGTAACAAATCAACTCTATAATTCGCAGTCACTCAATCCTTATTATTTCTTCGGAGAATGTTATAAATCTTTTGTGTAACGTTTATGTCTAAAAATGTACAAAGGGTCCTTTACTAAGCTCATCAGTAAGCAAAGAATGATTGCGGAAGAGAAAACCATCCTGAAATTTTCCCTCTAAATATTGTTGAACCGTAATTATGCCGCAACTCTGTCATAGAAGGTCCCAAGCCCGTTTGAGAAAGGAGGAGGGCACCCCTTGTTTCCCCAGCCCATAGCTTCCATGATTCCTCATCCCAAACCCCCCCAACTAAATGGTAGTAAATGCGCTCGGGGTGCACATTGGGTTTACTGGTTCCCCAATAATGTAACATTAAATGTCGAGAAATGCTCATAACTGTAAATACATCTACAGCTCTGCTACTAAATCCTGCTTACACCTCCTTTGTGAGGACGTAAGAGGATGAAGGCGAATCTTCCGCGCCTGATAACGGAATCGATGTAATAACCATGCCGCCGGAATGGAGGTTGGGTGACGGGCTAACACCCCGTCCCTGGAAAATCTTTAATTGTTTCGAAACCTGCAGATAGGCCTCGAAATGGATTGGACTCACGGCAATCACCTCGCAAACGAAAAAAGGACTATGGCATTGGATCCTGGAATGTCAGATCACTCAATTACCCTGGCACTGTTAAGAACCTTTTACAACAGGCCAGTCAATATCAATTAAAAATACTGGCAGTACAGGAATCGAATTGGACTGGAAACGGCATTCAAGACATGCGATCGCAAATAATATTTAAAAGTGGGAGGCCTAACGAGAATTCGGAGTGGCCTTCATTGTGGATAGGGAGTTCAAATCGCACGTTATTGATTTTAAGGCAGTCGATGAACGGTTGTGTGCGATCCGTATAAAAGCGAAATTCTTCAAAAGCTGGCTGATTAATGTTCACGCCCGTTCACGAAGAAACGAAGGAATCGTTCTACAATCACCTGGAAAGACTGGTTGACTCATTGCCCACAAACGACACAAAAATTATTCTGGGTGATTTAAATGCTAAGGTTGGCAATGAGCTATCTTATCGGGGAATGACTGGAGGATATAGCCTCCACGATGAAGCAAATGACAACAGCAAGCGCCTGATTGACTTTGCATGTAGCAGAAATCTAGTCATACGTTTGACTTGCTTCCCACATCGACGCATTCATAAAATGACCTGGGTATCACCAGATGGCAACACACAAAACCAGATCAATCATATTCTGATCCAATAACGTTGGGCCTCGAGCAAACTTGACGTCCGTACATACCGAGGAGCCAATTGTAACTCAGATCATTACTTGATCAAATTAAACTATCGATGTCGTATGTCAAAGGCATATTCAGTGAAGACCAGCCCGCTACGAAAATTTGACATCGAAAGACTCCAAACGGCGTCTGTGGCTGCAAGTTTCACGGAGACCCTCGACAAGCAGCTGGCTCCCATCTTATCAGACGCATCGTTGAAGACGAGCAACGAGCTCTGGATGGAAGTGAAAGCGGCTATTAAGACCGTGGCAGAACAGACGATCGGGAACCAAGCCCGGCGCAAGAGGAATGATTGGTTCGATGATGAGTGCCAGAACGATGATGAGTGCCAGAATCAGGCGTACAAAGAATACGTAGGTAGGAAAACCAGGACGAAGAGAGAACACTAGGAAAATCTCAGAAGAGTAGCGAATAAGATAATTAGGATTAAGAAAAGAAAATACTATGACGACCAGTTGAGAAGTATTGATGTAAGTTTAGCGAGCAGCAACACAAGACAAGCATACAAAGTAGTGAAAAGCCTGAAACGTGGTTATCAGCCCAAAACCACGCTCTGTCGTGATGATAGCGGCAATATAAACGCTGATGAAATCAAGATTAAGGAAAGATGGGCAACATATTTCAAGCATCTCCTTAATCCTCCGCACAGCTCCAAAACATCGGAGCCTGTAGGTGTCTACGGAGAGCTTCCATTGGCCCCACAACTCTGGAGGAAGTTTGTTCCATCATCAAAGCCCAAAAGAATAATAAAGTGCCGGGCATTGATGAGATTCCAGTGGAGCTCATCAAATATGGTGGCAGTAGTGTTCATCAAGCTATTCACAAAGTCATCCAGTACATTTGGCAACAAGAACATGTGCCGAAAGTGTGGAGCCAATCAATTATATTCCCTATATGCAAAAAAGGTGACGAGCTACAGTGCATATCACTACTTTGTACGGCGTACGAAATATTTTCTAAAATCTTAAAAAATAAAATCGGATCATACGCCAACAGTATTATTGGGGAGTATCAAGGTGGTTTTAGGGCAGGTAGATCAACAACAGTTCAATTGTTCACGGTCAAGCAGGTACTTGAAAAATGCTGAGAGTTCAACATAGACGTACACCAAATTTTCGTTGACTTCAAGCAAGCATACGACAGTATTGATCGTAACATACTGTACCATATAATGCTTGGTTTTGGCATCCCAGCCGAATTAGTCCGTCTTACCAAAATGACAATGAGGTCGACGACCTCCCAAGTCCGCATCAATAACCAACTCACCGATGCCTTTGACACAAATATTGGACTAAAGCGGGAAGATGGGCTGGCCCCATTGCTATTCAATTTGGCTCTGGAGTACGTCATAAAGAAGCATTCTGTCGATATACGAGGTACATTACTATACAAGTCGAGCCAATTAGTGGCCTATGCGGACGACATCAACATTCTGTCACGGTCACTAACAACTGCCAAAGAACTCTTCCTGAAACTCGACAGCGAAGCAAAACTAGTAGGGCTACAAATCAATGAAAATAAAACAAAGCTCATGACGCAGTCGAGGAAAAATACTCCAAATACACAAAATATCACACTTGGCGAATAGAGTATCGAAAATGTTAGCGAATTTGTGTATTTAGGCGACAAAATAACGAAAACGGCAATGAAAGAGACGAAATACGCCGAAGAATACAGCTCGCAAATAAAATATTTTATTCAGTATTGACGATCTTGAAGACCAGCTGCATACACATAAAAACAAAGCTCCAAGTATACAAATCTGTGATAAGACCTGTGTTATGCTATGGGTGTGAAACATGGACCCTAACCCAAGCATCCGCAAATATATTGAACGCCTTTGAGCGACGGGTCCTGAGGCAAATAATCGGAGCGGAGCTAGACGGGGACCAATGGCGAATTCGATACAACCATGAGCTGTATGAAATTTTTGACGAACCGGAGGTCTCAAGAATTGTAAGACTGCGGAAGCTGCAATGAGCTGGACACATGAATCGTATGGACGAACTACGGATACCCTAGAAGGTATTCGTAGGGAGAACTGAAGGCCGGCGGCCAGTGGGGAACCGAGGAAACGCTGGTCTAACTCGGTCGACGAAGACAGTTCATCGCTGCTCGGATTTCGGAATCAGATGACGCGGTCAACGGACCGAGACAGTTGGAGGCGCTGTTTGCAGGAAGCGAAGGCCCGAAAGGGGCTGTAGTGCTAAGAAGAAGAAGAATTATGCCGCATTTAGTATTAATTTGTTGGTTATATCCGGTAGAAATCATTGACTAAAATGTACGGTTTACGCAGAAAATTAAGAATACTGACCATTTTTATCATTCGTCACCAAAGGGTTCGGTATCTCCATCAAATCCTTGAAAAGTGCCAAACCATTGGCATTTTTCGTACGAAACATAGTTTAAATACAATTTCTCGACATCAATGTATCATATTGAACCTCTACAATGAAAATCCTTACACGCGACGATCAGTTATGCTGTAAAATCGGCGTGAAAGTCGGAAATTTTTTAGTTTTAACGGTAAAAGTCCTTTAGCGTTACTTGACATTTTTATTCTTTAAATAGGACCTAACAGGAAGAAAGACGTATCATTTGCCGAAAACAGGACGCTTCTATCTATCGCCGATTAAAAGTTATCTGTGAACAGACGTTAAAAATAAAGCAACAAAAAAAAATACGTGATGAATTGATAACCTTCTTTGTTTTGGAAGTCGTTTTAAAACTATGTTGAAAATGTTTGAAAAAAAGTATAATGAAAAAATACTTATGTATTTAACATAAGATATCAAATTAAGAACCCTATACGATGGGCCGTTCGCAACAAATTTTTTCTTGAAAAGCCGTCTCCAAACTGAAGTTGACTCAAAGGAGTCGAAACGCGTCTGCTCACACAACAAAGCAAGGCTCGTCGGCTTTTCAAGAAAGAAGAAAATTGGCCTGCGGTTATCAAACACACAAAATAATTGACTATAAATACGGTGGTACTTATGTCGAATATAAGTAATTGAGGGTTGACAAATTATTATCTTAAGCATACTAATGAATCATAAAGACGATATGTCACAATTGAAATTATGATAACTGAAATTTTACATGTTTTATAATGTCTTCAAAGTAAAACTTTCTAATTTATTGCTAGTTCAGGGTTCTTAGTACGGTGCTGCCAAAGCTTTAACAGTTCAAAAGTCTAGAGCATGATCCTGCCTCCTATTTAAGCTGAATATTCTGTTGAGAGCCTTTATTCTCTTACAAAGTAGCCAGAAAAATTCAAAAGGCGATGAAAAGTTTCCTAAGATTTTACTCCTGAAATTATTATGCTCCTGAAAACTTTATAAGATGTTCTAAATTCTTCTTTTCATAACTTCAAGAATGACGTTGTTAGCGGTCTAGGCATCTCCCGACAAAAACTGTAAAAATATGAAATACATATTTCGGCATCAGATCCTCACGAATCGATGTCTATAACATTATCTACATATATGCTACTCGTTAATATACAAAGTAGACTTATATCATAATTCTATATAGTTGCTGCCAGAACTTCCGGTTGCGTTATAGCTCAGATGACATGTTAATTCAACCAAAAGTTTCTCAGTAAATGCTTAATGCACAAAACGAAATGAACGAACAAGCTTAATTCTATATTTACTTATCAAAATCTAAAACAAATACTAAAAGCTCTATCCAGCCGAAAGCTAAATGTAATATTTTGTCTTTAATACACAAGTCAGAAGTCACGCAAATGTGGTTACAAGCTCAAGTATCTTTCAACCAAAGTAGTTGGCAGTACTCTAGATACGAGTGGATTCATGGATAGATACATTCATGCTGCAGTTATGAGTATGAATGAAATGAATGGAATGTTGGGATTAAGTTTGCGGAAGAAATGTTAGTGAAAGTATCTAAAATGTTTGCGCTGTGGTCACGTTTTAAGCTTCTTGCAGAGCACACAAGCCTCCTATAGCCGTGATCGTCTAGTGGTTAGGACCCTACGTTGTGGCCGTAGTAACCCAGGTTCGAATCCTGGTCACGGCAATGTACAAAAGTGCATTGTCACGGAAGGAGGCGAGATATTTTGTTGAATCGAATATTTTTAATGGTATCTATTGTAATTCATTTATGGCCTACATCTCTATTACCTGAGGTTTCTTACTGATAAAAAATATAGAATAAATAAAATTTAAAGTCAAAGTTAATGTAATTGGTTTTTTCCGTAGGAACTCACAATAATGTTCGATTTTCAATCTGTTAAATTTCAATCAAATTTAAGTAAATTTTTCAAAGAAACATTTTTGAAGGAAGGGTTTTCGCAAACGGTTAAAAACTTTAAAATCTGTTGGGAAGAATACATCATAGCGATTGTAGGTTTTAATAAATTGACACGATTTCTGATTTACCTGTTCAGTGGAACATGTACAACATTCATAAAAGCAATTATTCTTTAACATGTATCCTAATGTGGCGGATGTTGTAAATCATCAATTTAGCTCCTCTTTAATCAAAGATGGAAAATTTTTGCACAGCTGTCAGTATTCATTAAACTAAATGGCGCAAGACGCATAGATTTGCATTCTCTTTTATTAACACTGATGTCGTAACGTTTCCATTTATTACTTGAATTTATGCAAATGATTTAAATTGGTATTAAATTGATCTTGACCGCATAACATAGTGACAATCATTTATTTCCATTAAATTCCATTTTTAACACGAGAATGCTGAAATTACAGTTTTCCAACATTTCAACATCTCTTCTTAATTTAATTCGTGGGAGTTTACGTCGGGAAATTAATTGCATTTTAGGAAAATGTTGCGAAATTTCGTAGCAAACATTTAGAAAGATTTATTTATTCTTTTCATAGAATAGAGGAGTTTATCTGCTAGAGTTTAACTCTCGATAAGCATGGGTGAAAATACGCGGACATGATTTAAGCTAAATAATTCCGACAATTTTTCATGAAACTTTGCGTAGATTTATTATGGACAATATTTTCGCAAGATTTTCTTAGATAGAAATTATGTACTTACTTCTTTCCTCAAATTGACTGGATGGATTGGAATTTACCACGCCACGAATGGCATATGAATAAAGAATTCTTCTACTTTTTATTCTTTTCATTTTTAGGGGTTGGTACTGAAATACAAAACCCTCTTGAAATGGGCACCTATGTCCGTCTATCCGTTCGTCTGTCTGTATGTAACACCAGTTTTGCTCTGAAACTGTAGAAGCTACAGCCATGAAACTTTGTGGCAAGGTTGGAAAATATGACTTCTAGAAAGTGTTGGGGTGTCAAGTGGGATGTCATATGAAAGGGCTCAATGAGATCTTTCCAAAACAGGTCCGAAAATTACTTTACCGGTGTTAAGGGGGGCAGAAGAAGAGGAAATCGACCACATTTCCGCGTTTCCCCCGACACGAAGGGGGCTGTTTTCATCCGAAAAATCTGAAATAAAAATCAGGAGTGTAGACCTTTATGAGCACAACAACAACAAATACGTCAGAAATTGAAATCCACTCAACTTTGTTAGTAATAGTTGTAATGTGACGCCTACGCCCGGGAATCGAAGTGATTCCGATCCCGAACCCTGGCAACCGGCCAGATATGTATGACTTCGAAGTGCAAGCAGACTTCATCTTTCGTGCGGATATCATTGCGCAGAAAATATTTATTTTTTTCAAATATTTATATCTGTGGATATAAATATGTGAAAAATAATATTAATTAACCATCCGATACATTTCGAAGCATATCTATCTGGCAATGCCCCCCACAGTTGCCATCAAAACATCGAATAGATAGAAATGTGGAAACTGGTTGGAAGTGTCATTCGTCATATAACCTTCAAAGTGGCGACTAACCCTCACGTGCAAAGTGGGCATACCTAGCTGCGGGTCAGCTAAGTTCCAACGGTGTGGTCGTTCAAAGCGACAGTGGAAGTGACTTATTCTCTGTGTCGGGTTACTTGGATTCAATAATTGCACAGTTCTGGCGGTTACTGGAGCAGTCTGGCGAATTTTATACTCACTTAAAAATAATCGACGAGTTGTGTACGGTAGTTGAACTAATAACAGTGACAACAAAACACAATTGGCGTGTTTTTCGCATAACCAATAAAGTTCTGGGAAAGATTCTTATTGATCTTCTTGCACAATCGGCTTTTATTCGTAGTTTCATAGGCCCGACGATTGAGGTCGAGAAACTCAAAAAAAGGTACAATGAAAATATTCTACGATGGGATATTGATTTGGATGTTTACAGGATTGAAGAGCTACACAGTCTGCATTTCATACTTCAACAGGACAATTGGAGGTATTTTTATACGTATCACAGACCGGAAGGCTATTCAACCTCAGACCGATAGATACTACAAAATATCTGAAAAATAAGCGGTTTGCAATTACAATAAGACACCGATATTATCGGAGTAGGCTTTCGATTCTATACTAAATGGTCGTACCGCAGGAGTTGGACATTATCGTGGACTGCAATTATACTGATGTTTTACACAAGTATGTACTTTATCCAAATGCAAGTAAATGAAATACTAGGGTATGCTTTATTAACTCTTGCATTGAAATGAATCTCGGTATCGACGTAAATCTTAAAAATGCACCTAAATTTAGACAGGTCATGCAAGAAGGTACCATCAGCCTACCAGTTATGACATAGTTATTATAGTTTTTCTTTGCATGATAACAGTTTGATATAAATTGAAGGAAAACAATGATAAGAGATTCTTTGACTAGAAAATGTAAAAGATAGGGCATCGATTTTTACGAACTAGTTCCAATAGAATTTGAGTTTGAACCCAGATAGACTGAACAATAATATGTAACTGATACATTCAATTCTGTAGAATAGTACAGTAAAGTTGAAAGAAAAATTAAGTGAACGGCATTGAATAAAGACTAATGAAAATAGAAATTAGACGAATCTAAGTTTAATTTAGATTAAGCACATTTAAATTTATATTTAATTGACTACTAGCTAGCCACAACTAGGTCGTAAAAATTTACACAATCATTTTACAGAGAATAATAGTTAAAATTTCCACAATAATATATTGATAGATTAGAAAAATAATATTGCTCATCCATTTTGCAAATAAGCGATACATATAAATTGAATCATGCCTTAAAACGGGATTGAGGTCACCAATTAATTTGTATCAACATGTATTTTGACCAGAGTTCATCTGGCAACGTTATTCATACAGAGTATTTTTTTTGGAAAATAAGAGGCAGGAAGGTCTAGATTTAGAAATTCCTATACACGATTTTTATAAACAAATCAAATGCTTTTATTTTTTTTGTGTTTTTATTCTTCCATAATGACACCAGCAAACATCAATAAATCTTAAAAATTAATTTAATTAATAAGTTAATTGAATTCATATTTGATTAAACATAAGTGATATTCTAGAATGTTTGCCTAAAAGCACGCTAACACTTAATATGTTTTTAATTTAACTAAATTGTTTATAATTATCAGGAAACTAGAGTTAATTGTCAAGATCTTAAAACATTCCTCCAGAACAAGTCTGCTGTAAATAATCTTCGGAAAAATTTTTGAATAACGCTTAGAGTTTTGAAAGAGTTAAGAGTTAAGTAATAAAAAAACATCTTAAGTAAAATCAATAATTTATTAGATATACAATAACTACTGAAGGCTTTCAATATTTTCTAATATAGCTATCTTATAAAGAATGAATTAATAAACAAGTTGAGTAAGCAGGAGAGTGCTCCTACCAGAAGGTCTTTGTAAACATCCTAGGGTTAGAAGCAAGTTTTCTAATGGCGTGAATCGATAACTTGAATTATTCATCCAATACTTAGATATGAAATCGTTCAAATTCATACAAAAGATGCACAGTTTCTTTCATAAGAATGCTCGGCCGGTTGAACATGTTCAAGTTAAACACTGTTCCTTAAATTTTCATGAAAATTGAAAGAAAATAAAAGTACCTAAGTCAATTTTAAATATATATAGGGTTTTCCAATAAGAGGTGTTATTTTGAATAGATCTTCTGACTTAACACCTTGCGAATTCTTCCTTTGGAGCCACGTGATAGAGAAGGCCTATGCCAATAGCCCAGCATCAATTCTAGATCTCAAAGATGAAATTCGTGAGGCAATCGAGGACATAGGGCAGCCACGTTGCGATTTGGTTATGGAAAATTTCATGAAGAGGATATGGTCCTGTAAGCGTGTCGTAGTGGTTATTCGCCCAATGTTAATTATTGCTATCAACAACATATCTTCTTCTTTATAATGAACTAAACATCCGATCATTTATCTTAAAAAATGGCATTTTTCTTTTAATATCAAAATAACACCTCTTATTGGAAACCCCTATATGAACCATAAACACGTGTTATCGTTGTTGTAATTCCATATAATTGAAATGGCTATAACTCACTTGATTATGAATCGATCTCAATAAAATTGTGAACATATATATCTTATGTCAGTCTATATAATTGCAAAATTTCAACTAGTTTAAAGGTACCGTTTTGATTTTATGGGCAAAAATGTAAAATCTACAAATCATACTATTATCAACAAAGTTGAGTGAATTTCGATTTCTAAGGTATTTGTTGCCCTTGTACTCATAAAGGCCCATGTTCGTGATAATTTTCAGATTTTTCGGCTGAAAGGTGTCCAATCGCGAGGGGGGGGGGGGGGGGGTGGGGGTTGACACAAATTTTTGGTACATTTTGCCTTCCCCTGGACCCCCTAATTCATAAAATGATTTTTTTATTTCAGATTCTAAAAGTTCTAATCAAGACCTTTCATTTGATACCCCACTCGACTACCTTTGATTAAAAAATTTTTTTAAGGGCCAATTCGTTATTAGGGGGGACCCCCCTTAAACATTTTTTTAATTTTTGTCAAGGCCTTAACTTTTGAGAGATCATCACTTCTGACCTTTTCACAAAGTTTGAGCATTCTAGCTTTTATAGTTTCTGAGGAAATCAGCTGTGACGCACGGACAGACGGACAGACGGACAGACGGACGGACGGACAGACGGACGGACAGACGGACAGACAGGTCGCGAAACTAGTAGGTCTTTGTAAAAAATTTTTTTACAAAGACCTAAAAAATATTCACGTTTTGATAGAAAAAAAAAATATGTATTTTGCTCAACATTCCACCCGCTTGCGGAAAATTCTATTTGATTTTAAATAGTTTCGTTTTTTTTTTGATGGACATTTTCACTGCACCTTTCCGAGTTTTTGATAAATTTTATATAAGCTCTGTATATCTTAGAATAAGTATTAATGGATAGGAATAATAATTTTTTTGGATTATATATCACAAATGAAAAAAAATAAAACATGAATTGCTAACCTTAAACACGACTTTCCTTTTCAGTGGTTCTTCTTTTTTCAGCGGGAAAGGAAGTGCAGGGTAGGTATGCCGTCGCGAGGGTAGGGTTTAGAAAAATCCGCTGAGGTCGGTTTCGCGTCGCGCGCGGTACGCGGTACCTTTGTTGTTTTGCCGTTTTATTAGAGTAGCTTTCGTCGGGATGAGTTACGTAGTATACTTTTCGGTATCGCGTCGGAAATTCGGGAACGCGAAGTAAAAAGGAGATTTTGTTCTTTGAATGGTTATAGGAAGAAATACGGAGTAACGTAAAGTAGGTTTCTTCTCCGTATGGTTTTGTTTTGTAACGCGTTTAAAAACGGGCGTGTATAGGTGGCTGAATTATGTAAATGAGCGTAACCCATTCGGAGATCCGCGACCGAAATCCTCTCCGAACTAGCTGGCCGACAAGCAGCCTCCGCGTGAATGGGTTACGGTGCACGGATTGGTTGACCGGTTGGTACCATCCGTTGGCACTACTCAGACTTAACGTCTAGAACCGATGAGAGGTCGGTTCCGCGTTCGGACGTAAATTGTTAAATCATTACAAATGGCGCCCAACGTGGGGCCCAAAACATCCTAAGGGGGGAAAGAAATTCGCGTCTTCTGACGAGTTGGTCCTTTACGGAGGATGTAAGGTACTTTGGTACTCGAGTCCCACTATCAGGAGCAGTGGAGTTGTGTGATACACTCTTGCAGTCGCTTCACGTGAGTTGTAGCGTCCGCTCTCCTTTGTTTGATTTTGTTTTCGCGACAGAATCCTTCCGATGTGTTGTCCCAGGCTAGCCCCTGTAAGGACCTTCTATTTTCTTGATGGAACTGCCAGCCTGATGGGTTTACCTATCTGCATGGACTCTCAAGAAAATAGAAGGCTACCTTGCCTTTATGTCGCGGAAGGATTCTACTTATTTCGTATGCGTGATAGACGAGTGGTATCGGTTCAACGTTCGGTGGCGTATGCTGGAGTTGCGAAGCCCGGAATGCTTCCACGCGTCGGGAATTTTGACCGCGTACAAAACCGTTACGGTAGCTCTACCACTTGTCTCGTCGAGTCATTTAACGTAGTTTAGAGACGGTTTTGCAATGTATGTGGGTTTAGGGGATAAATTTTGTAAATCGACCAAAAGCACCCTTTCTTCGGCAGATTACCACGCACTCTCATTTCCCGTTGAGGGAGTCGACTGCTGGAAAGGAAAGTTTATATTAACTAAATTTTTTTTCAATTTTATATAAATAGCTCGCCACTATCGGCCACTAAGTTATTCTTAAGTTTTTTTTTATAGTAGAGTGTTACATTTTCTTTTTTTTTTCAGTAAAAACTTACTTCTACCACCCAGATTAAACGAACATGGCAACGAAGCGGACCCCAGATAAGCGTTGGACCAGATCCAAAACGGTCCAACCAGCTAACTTTGGGATCTGCTTCGAAGACGTAGTGGAGGGGGTACACAGCGTGCGATTGGATTGTGGACATCTATTCCATCGTGCCTGTGTCCAACAGCTCCTCCTCACGTCCGAGCTGTGCCCCTTATGTCGGCGACCCATCGAGCGGACCGTCCTAGACGTCCCCCTCGGAACGCCCCTCCCAACGCGTGGAGCAGTGGCGAAAGGAGTTCCAGAGGCCGAACCACCCCAACCACTGTTGGACCTTCAAGGAGCCGTAGGCGGTGAAGTTCCGGCTGCAGTCGTCGTGTCCAAGGTGACCCCCATGCCTTCCGCCCACTCCATTGACACCCTCGTGGCGTTGATGCGAGATATGTCGGAGAGGATTGGCAACCTGGAGGGAAAGCTCCAGAATCTCCCCATGAGCCAACCACCCAGCCGCGTGAGAACTCCGCTTGGCTGGGAGCCCAATCCCAGTGTGGCTATGCCCCACGCTCAACCATCCGATCAATGGGCCCTACCTCCAAGGAACTCGGGAATGGATCCCAGAGCTCCCGAATATAGACCCCGACACAGCACCGCACCTCCGTTGGTACCTCCAGTTCCCGAGGCAGTTCCGTACAACAGGTCAATCGAGGATGCGATCCCCCCCGGGAACGCATTGACACCTTTTCGAGACCCGACGCCTCGTATCATGGAGAGTTGGCGCCTGAACTTCACGGGTTTCAACGATATGATATCGGCGGACCGGTTCCTTTTCCGGATTCAGGCGTTAGTATCCAGCACCCTGGGAGGGGATTCCTCGGCCTTCCTCCGGCATGCACATCTTTTGTTCAGCGGAGACGCTGCCGACTGGTACTGGAGTTTTAAGGAATCGACGCCACGTTCCACTTGGAACTCTTTCAGTGCAGCCTTCCGCAACCGATTTTAGGATGGCTTCACTGAGAGAGAACTAAGGGAACAATTAAAGAAACGGAAACAAGGCGCTCACGAACCGTTCGACCAGTGCTACACAAGTATAGTGAGATTGAGCACTCGCTTGCGAACAACCATGCCCGAGGACGAACTGGTAGAAATTATCAGAGAGAACATGCGTTGGGATCTTCAGAACAGCCTTCTGCATTTTCCCATCAACACCATTCAGGGATTGCGCCTCCATGCTCGTAGGCAAGAACAATTGGATGAGTGGCGAGGCACCTTCCGTCCACAACCTCGCATAACGGGACCAAATCCCCGAAATCATCACACCGCGGAGTTGGTGGCAGCGGACCACCTGCTTGCTGACCCAGTACCAGTACTGAGAAGCGGAGCACCACAGGAGCTTGAGGACCCAGCATTGATTGATCGACCCTCCCTTGAAGCAATTACAAGCCCGACGGTCTGTTGGAACTGCCGACAAACGGGGCATCGGTTCTATGCATGTCCAGCGGAGCCGACGCTTTTCTGTTACCGATGCGGGAAGGCCGACACATACGCACCTGACTGCGCAAATTGCAAAATGCGAAAAAACTTGCCACCGAGTGCCGCGACCACCCGTCGGCACTCCTAAACCCCGGACGAACCAATCCTGACCCCATCACTAGCTATGACCAAGCTCCCGACATGACTCCAATTCTGCTGACTCGCACCGCTAAACACAGTTCTCCCGAAGTTCCACAACCGACGCCATCCTTCGCCAAGGCCAACGCGCAGGGAAATGATAGCGAGGCGAAAGTTCCTTGGCATGTCAAACCTTTCCACGTCAGGCTGCGGAATTATTTGGCTACTCGACAGTGCATCTTCCATGAGGAGTTGGCTACAAATGTCCCACCGTGAAGAAAGCGAGCCACGCGTCGGATGCAGGGCTTCTGGAGAAAAGTCAGGCAGTCGAGGAAGGTGCTGAAGGACACACACTTAGACGAATTATTGAGGGATGACGTTCGGCCATATGCGTCAGTACACCTCCTGCAAAAACGAGTGTCAGGCTTAGTCGATACGGGAGCCAGCGTGAATTGCATATCCGCCGATTTTGCAGGGGAGGTACTGGCAATACACGCGGATCAAATTCACCATTTTACCTCCTGGTTAAGCACGGCGGACGGAACTCGTCACTCGGTAGTGGGAAAAATTACGACGGATGTCACCTTTAAAGAAGTAACTAAACCTCTGGAATTTTACATCATACCTCAATTAACCCAGAATCTGTATCTAGGAGTGGATTTCGTTCGAAAATTTAACTTGACCCCGGCACTGTTTTCCGGTACGACCCTGGAGTCCGTCACCACAGTTCCGGACCAATCGCAAACCACTCATTTATTACGACATACACTGGATGTAACTCAGCAACTGCGACTTGACTCGGCTATATCGGCTTTTCCATCGGATGAGAAGGAAGGTCTCGGGCGGACTGCACTGGTGTTCCACACTATAGATGTGGGGGATGCTAAACCCATAAAACAGAGACATTTTGCCATATCTCCGGCGAAGGAAAAGTCGTTATATGCCGAAGTGGATCGAATGCTAGCATTAGGCGTAATCGAAGAATCACAGAGCAGTCACCTTAGCTGTCAAGCCGAACAAGGTCCGGCTATGCTTAGATGCTAGACGCTTGAACGCCGTCACTGTCAAGGACGCATACCCTCTACCGTTGATTGAAGGCATTTTGAGTCGGTTGCCTAAAGCCCACTTCATCACGAGCTTAGATCTCAAGGACGCCTTCTGGCAAATTCCTTTAGACCCTGGGTCAAAGGAGAAAACAGCCTTCACAGTCCCAGGTCGGCCCCTGTATTAATTCGTGACCATGCCATTCGGATTGTGCAATGCCCCCCAAACAATGACGCGCCTTATGGATAAGGTGATACCACCTCATTTGCGGCACCAAGTTTTCGTTTAATTGGATGATCTGTTTCTTATAACCGAGACCTTTAACGAACACATCGACCTGCTTCAGGAGGTGGCTCTGCACATTCGGAGGGCAAGGCTAACCATCAACATACAGAAGAGTCAGTTCGTGATGACGGAGGTGAAGTATTTAGGTCACATCATTGGGCATGGCCATATCAAGACCGATCCGGACAAGACTCAAGCGATTGACGTTTTTCCACTACCCAAGACCACCAAGCAATTACGCCGATTCTTAGGCTTATGCGGATGGTACCAGCGTTTTGTACGTGACTATGCCACCATTACCACTCCTTTGACCGACATGCTGCGTAAGGGACGTAAATTCGTCTGGGAAGAGCCCAGCTTGCGAGCCTTTGAAGAGCTAAAGAAGAGTCTGACTACAGCCCCCGTACTGCACAGCCCGGCCTTTGACAAACCGTTCTCAATCCATTGTGACGCGAGTCAACATGGGGTGGGAGCAGTCTTAGTCCAGGTTGCACAAGACGGCGAGGAGAGACCTATAGCCTTCATGTCTCACAAGTTGAACCCAGCCCAGCGAAATTACACGGTCTCCGAGCAGGAATGTCTAGCTGCGGTGTTGGCAGTGAAACGCTTCCGAGCCTATGTGGAGGGACACACCTTTGAAATCGTTACGGATCACGCTTCTCTGAAATGGCTAATGAGCCAGGCTGATCTCAACGGCAGATTGGCCAGGTGGGCATTTGACTTCACAATTCGCCACCGAAAAGGAAGCCAGCATGTAGTCCCCGACACCCTATCCAGAATGTTCGCCCCTGAAGGAGCCGAGTTGGTCCAGGAGGACGACAGTCCCCAATTGATCGATCTGGACCATCCTGCCTTCAAGTCAGCCAGCTACACCCAACTGATTCACACTATCCAGAATCAACTGTCCCAGCTTCCTGAACTGCGGTTGACGGATGGATTGATTTATAAGCGGATGGGACACGCATCCGGAGACCCCATACAAGAAGAAGAACAGTGGAAGTTGTGGGTGCCCGAGGAATTAACCACTGATCTTATCAGACGGGCTCATGACCACCCATCAAGTGCGCACGGCGGATACGGTCGTACACTTAGGCGGTTGAAAACCTGTTTCTTTTGGCCTAAGATGGCACAACAGATAAAAGCGTACGTAGCCTCCTGTGAGCTATGCAAATGTACTAAAGCGCCCAACACCATTCTTCGGCCTCCCATGGGTAAGGTTGAGGTCCCCGAACGCGTGTTCCAGCGCTTGTACATTGATCTTATCGGTCCTTACCCTCGATCTGCTTCTGGTCACACGGGAGCTGTCGTGGTCCTGGACCAGCTCTCTAAGTTCCCTATCATAGAACCACTACGTAACATGCACACTGGACCTATACTCAGCTTCTTGGAGAACCGAGTCTTTCACATGTTTGGAGTTCCAGAGAAACTTGTCTCCGACAACGGGGTCCAGTTCACCTCAAGCAAGTTCCGAGACCTAATGTCCAAATACGGCATCATTCACCACCGAACCGCCGTCTATTCACCACAAGCCAACGCATCCGAACGACTGAACCGTACGCTCATAGCGGCCATTCGCGCCTATGTCCACCCGAATCAGAAGGACTGGGATCGCAAGTTGTCCGCCATCACTAGTGCTCTGCGCTCGTCGTACCACGCCACTACCGGCATTTCGCCGTATTTCGCATTGTTCGGCCAGTACATGATCCGTCATATAAGCGCTTACCGGCTATTGCGGCAGCTGAAATCGCTAGAGGACCCAATTGTGGTTCTGGAACCGCACGAAAAGCTCCAACTTCTGCGAGCTCATCTGCGGGAGAAGATTGAAGAAAGTAGACGGATGGGGGAGGAGCGGTACAACTTGCGATCCCATCCTTCTGGCTTTAAGGCAGGCGACGAAATATATCGTCGAAACTTCCGGCAGAGCAATGCCACCCGACATTACAATGCCAAACTAGACAAGAAATTCGTGAAGTGTCGAGTCCTACAAGTAATAAGCCCCACACGATACCTCATCGCGGACATGGCTGGTAAAACCCTGGGAATTTACCATGCAAAAGACCTTAGATGATGAAGTGCAACTATTTCACGCGAAAAAAAAAAAAACTATGGCTTACCTAAATCTCTGCCTGGACGAAGACCTCCGAGTAACACCTGACTCCCTACTGTATAGCCACTATCGAGTCTTCACTGAAATTGTTGTAGCCTATTCCTCGAAATCGACCTTCGACCCGCCACGGCCCTAACCAAGACCTTTTACATAGGAGGCGGGATCGGAGTTACTTCGATTTTGGGGGGGGGAATGTGTAATGTGACGCCTACGCCCGGGAATCGAAGTGATTCCGATCCCGAACCCTGGCAACCGGCCAGATATGTATGACTTCGAAGTGCAAGCAGACTTCATCTTTCGTGCGGATATCATTGCGCAGAAAATATTTATTTTTTTCAAATATTTATATCTGTGGATATAAATATGTGAAAAATAATATTAATTAACCATCCGATACATTTCGAAGCATATCTATCTGGCAATGCCCCCCACAGTTGCCATCAAAACATCGAATAGATAGAAATGTGGAAACTGGTTGGAAGTGTCATTCGTCATATAACCTTCAAAGTGGCGACTAACCCTCACGTGCAAAGTGGGCATACCTAGCTGCGGGTCAGCTAAGTTCCAACGGTGTGGTCGTTCAAAGCGACAGTGGAAGTGACTTATTCTCTGTGTCGGGTTACTTGGATTCAATAATTGCACAGTTCTGGCGGTTACTGGAGCAGTCTGGCGAATTTTATACTCACTTAAAAATAATCGACGAGTTGTGTACGGTAGTTGAACTAATAACAGTGACAACAAAACACAATTGGCGTGTTTTTCGCATAACCAATAAAGTTCTGGGAAAGATTCTTATTGATCTTCTTGCACAATCGGCTTTTATTCGTAGTTTCATAGGCCCGACGATTGAGGTCGAGAAACTCAAAAAAAGGTACAATGAAAATATTCTACGATGGGATATTGATTTGGATGTTTACAGGATTGAAGAGCTACACAGTCTGCATTTCATACTTCAACAGGACAATTGGAGGTATTTTTATACGTATCACAGACCGGAAGGCTATTCAACCTCAGACCGATAAATACTACAAAATATCTGAAAAATAAGCGGTTTGCAATTACAATAAGACACCGATATTATCGGAGTAGGCTTTCGATTCTATACTAAATGGTCGTACCGCAGGAGTTGGACATTATCGTGGACTGCAATTATACTGATGTTTTACACAAGTATGTACTTTATCCAAATGCAAGTAAATGAAATACTAGGGTATGCTTTATTAACTCTTGCATTGAAATGAATCTCGGTATCGACGTAAATCTTAAAAATGCACCTAAATTTAGACAGGTCATGCAAGAAGGTACCATCAGCCTACCAGTTATGACATAGTTATTATAGTTTTTCTTTGCATGATAACAGTTTGATATAAATTGAAGGAAAACAATGATAAGAGATTCTTTGACTAGAAAATGTAAAAGATAGGGCATCGATTTTTACGAACTAGTTCCAATAGAATTTGAGTTTGAACCCAGATAGACTGAACAATAATATGTAACTGATACATTCAATTCTGTAGAATAGTACAGTAAAGTTGAAAGAAAAATTAAGTGAACGGCATTGAATAAAGACTAATGAAAATAGAAATTAGACGAATCTAAGTTTAATTTAGATTAAGCACATTTAAATTTATATTTAATTGACTACTAGCTAGCCACAACTAGGTCGTAAAAATTTACACAATCATTTTACAGAGAATAATAGTTAAAATTTCCACAATAATATATTGATAGATTAGAAAAATAATATTGCTCATCCATTTTGCAAATAAGCGATACATATAAATTGAATCATGCCTTAAAACGGGATTGAGGTCACCAATTAATTTGTATCAACATGTATTTTGACCAGAGTTCATCTGGCAACGTTATTCATACAGAGTCTTTTTTTTTGGAAAACAAGAGGCAGGAAGGTCTAGATTTAGAAATTCCTATACACGATTTTTATAAACAAATCAAATGCTTTTATTTTTTTTGTGTTTTTATTCTTCCATAATGACACCAGCAAACATCAATAAATCTTAAAAATTAATTTAATTAATAAGTTAATTGAATTCATATTTGATTAAACATAAGTGATATTCTAGAATGTTTGCCTAAAAGCACGCTAACACTTAATATGTTTTTAATTTAACTAAATTGTTTATAATTATCAGTAAACTAGAGTTAATTGTCAAGATCTTAAAACATTCCTCCAGAACAAGTCTGCTGTAAATAATCTTCGGAAAAATTTTTGAATAACGCTTAGAATTTTGAAAGAGTTAAGAGTTAAGTAATAAAAAAACATCTTAAGTAAAATCAATAATTTATTAGATATACAATAACTACTGAAGGCTTTCAATATTTTCTAATATAGCTATCTTATAAAGAATGAATTAATAAAAAAAGATTAGAATCCATCAAAACTCAGTTGCCAGTGAAATGAAATTTAAGATACATCACAGATAATTCCGTTTTGCTATCCAGCATTTTATACGATATGAGAAAAAAAGTTGGCATAGCATCTCTATGGTAACTGAAACGCTGAATATTTCAACAAAGTTTTTAGGTATATGATTCTAATTAGCTCTTGTTCAAGTGCTAAAACATTCACCAAGAATAAATTCACTTCAGTTACCTTTAAACTAATTTCCAATTTTTGATTAAATAAATCTTTAAATTCCTAGAAGCACACAAAATATTCACGTTTTAATAGAAAAAAAAATATTCACGTTTTAATAGAAAAAAAAAATATGTATTTTGCTCAACATTCCACCCGCTTGCGGAAAATTCTATTTGATTTTAAATAGTTTCGTTTTTTTTTTGATGGACATTTTCACTGCACCTTTCCGAGTTTTTGATAAATTTAGGCATCTCAGGGATTATATAAGCTCTGTATATCTTAGAATAAGTATTAATGGATAGGAATAATAATTTTTTTGGATTATATATCACAAATGAAAAAAATATAACATGAATTGCTAACCTTAAACACGACTTTCCTTTTCAGTGGTTCTTCTTTTTTCAGCGGGAAAGGAAGTGCAGGGTAGGTATGCCGTCGCGAGGGTAGGGTTTAGGAAAATTCGCTGAGGTCGGTTTCGCGTCGCGCGCGGTACGCGGTACCTTTGTTGTTTTGCCGTTTTATTAGAGTAGCTTTCGTCGGGATGAGTTAACGTAGTATACTTTTCGGTATCGCGTCGGAAATTCGGGAACGCGAAGTAAAAAGGAGATTTTGTTCTTTGACTGGTTATAGGAAGAAATACGGAGTAACGTAAAGTAGGTTTCTTCTCCGTATGGTTTTGTTTTGTAACGCGTTTAAAAACGGGCGTGTATAGGTGGCTGAATTATGTAAATGAGCGTAACCCATTCGGAGACCCGCGACCGAAATCCTCTCCGAACTAGCTGGCCGACAAGCAGCCACCACGTGAATGGGTTACGGTGCACGGATTGGTTGACCGGTTGGTACCATCCGTTGGCACTACTCAGACTTAACGTCTAGAACCGATGAGAGGTCGGTTCCGCGTTCGGACGTAAAATGTTGAAAATCATTACATAGTATGATTCATCAATGTTACACTTTCATGAATAAAATCCTAAGGGCGCCCTTGAGTTCAATCAAAAAAATTTACAAGTTTGATCATTACTGAATATTTCAGAAAGATCAAATATTATTTAACAAAGTTATGGCGCTTTGAATGCTCCTGTATTACATCAGCAACTATATTTATATGGCTATGGAATAATGTGCACTTCAGATCGACTCAGACACTATGGTTGTGCTAGGATTTACACGACTGTTTCAGGAATTATATTCATTATAGAGATCTTTGGGAATTTGTTCAACGGGCGTTATCCGTATTCCGTAAAACAAAATGATGGCCGTTTTAAATGAGAATAATGTATAAAATGGTGTTATTTTTCCCGAACTTCAACATTTAAGGTGCATGCTATCAATACAATCGAATTTATTAATGAATAGCTGAGAGGAGCAGCTTAAAATCATAGGTGAAAAAATCATGGAGGTAGATCCAATAACAAATAACTTAAAAGTTCAAATTCTTAGAAACTTTGCTAATAATAGTAGAATTTGTAAATTTAATATTTTCGCCAGTAAAACTGTATATGATTTAATTGGATATTTAAGCAGCAGGAGAGGGAAGGGGTGGGGTGTGGAGCGAGGGGTAAGGGGTGAGAGATGAGGGGTGATAGCAAGAGAGGGTTGGAATTAGGGGTGAGGAGTGACGGGGAGTGAAGGGGGGTGAGTGTTGAGGGTGCGGGGTGAAGGATGACGGATGATATCCCCTCGCTGGTACTGTTACGAACGTCGACTGCGATAACATCGCCCTCGAAGTGATTGGTCGCAGGGAAATGAAACAGCGCAAATCAACATCAATAACATGAAATAGAGGAATGTTATATTCTTATGCTATAGCCCTATTTTTTGAGCCATAAAGCCCTTCTTGTTCACTCCAACACACATGCCTTTATCAATTCCCTACTAGGAATCTTTCATCTCATTCCAGTTAAAGATATGGTCTTGGTATTGCAATCATTTATTTTTTTAAAATAAATGTTATCTGTTTTATGTTTAAAATTTATTTTTACTACATTTCAACTTAATAACTATTAGACTGTGAGGTTGTAGGTTTCTGCTGTCGTCCTGCATTATTTAGAAAGTTGCCTCGTTTGGTCGGTGGCCGCCTGTCTAGCGTGTCGAGGTTGGGACGCCTTGACCTTCCCGGTCTGTCGTTGAATTTCTTTTCGACGCCGGTACTCCTGCCGCAGTTCGCTGACCAGGCACCGGAACTTGTCGCGCTTTGCTGTAGTTGTTGTGACCTTGGCGAGTCGTTTTGCTTCACAGATACGTTGTCGTAACTGCACCTGCCAGCCACCATGCAATGCCGGTAGTTTGCCCTCTACCACCTTGGTATTGAGCGACTTCTTCTGCTGGGCCCGGTATTCGGCGCTGCTGATTGGTTTGGGGCCGGCTTGGGAGTCCGCTGCAATGGCTTCTGCCAAACTTGACCCTGGTGGCATCTAAGGGCTCTAGGCAAATAGCCAACCAAAGCACCTAGATATGAAGAAACGGGTCTAGGCACTTAAGCCAACTAGACAAAATCAGGCGCAAGGCCAACTGTTTTTTAACCAATCTGCTAGCCAAAGCCAACCAACAGAAAGGTTCGAAGAAATTTTTTAAGAATATAGCACGAGCTTTTGACTGACGTGGACGTGTGCTTTACTCCGCCGACTTCTAACACTCTTTTTACGTGTTTGCTCGAAGTTTATCTTTACAGCGTCGGTATTCTTACAACTCGGTAGTCATATCGATCATTTTTCCAAACAGTGCGCGAGTGTATTTCCCTCTGTTTTTTAAACATTCCAACTTTTCCGTGCGCTTAAGTAAACAATATTCATTTTCTTTGTTCGGAAGCTTGCGGAGCCATATTCTGTTCTTGACTCAAGTGCTCTTCTTAGATCTAAGACTCAAACCGGATGTGCATCGAGCTTGCTGCGCTGCTTTCAACTTTTGTAGTGCCACCTGTATAATTTTCTTTTCCTGCTTTATCGCGTATTCGTGGTCACCTTATACTCCTACCTTAGTGTATCTACGTCCTCAACCAATAGTATACTAGTTCGCTATTGTTTAGTGGTTTGTGCTAAAGGTCTGCTATTTTCGGTTTGTGTTTGCGATTACCAAGAGTGCTTACGTTTCATCATTGTGTTTCTATACATAGTGGTGTCACGGTGAACGCCAATTGGCAGGATAGATGGCGCTGCGATGTCGATTTTAGCATTTCGAGCAAAAGTTTCTTTCCGCCGATGTGTCTTAGATGGATGCATGTCGCTTTGGCGAGCTTCAATGCATCGTTGGCTAATGATCAAATCTGCTATGGAAGGAAATGAATTTTATCGTAGTTAATTGCAACGTTGCAAATGATGTTTGTGGTCTCTTTTGAGGAATATAATATTTGCGATAGGAATGTTGAATGAATGAATGGAGTTGCTTTAAAAAAAGTAAATCAATTATAATTTCCAAATAAGGGCAATTTGCTTGTCAGTTGGAAATAACTAACCCATTATGAATGAAGTAATTAATTCATATTATAATTTAAATCAAAATATTTGAAAGTAAATTTTAATATCTTTTTAAACATGCCAACAGTTGCATGACGTAAAAGAAATAAATTATATAATTTTTCATGTACAAAATTTTACATTGTATTCTATAGTTATTTTCCAGTAATGCAAAGCACATCTTTTAATACTAAGAGGGAGACCCGTAATCTCATGCATCAATTAGTGAAAAGAGTTTGCTTTGTATCGCTTCATTATAGCAATTCCTTATTTGAAACATCTAGGAAATATGCGATACTTGTATTTTTGTTGAGTTATTGGAGAAAAGGTGTGATCAAGTGACTTTCAAATGCGAAAAGTTCACAATATCGGGATTGAACTCGAAGGTAGCGTCGATGCAAAGTTGCCTGGTTATCATTATCTTATGAGAAGCTGAGAAAATTATCATTGTTAGAGGCGACATGGCAAGTGAGAAGTAAATTGAAAGATATTTTGTGAGTATTCGTAGGAAGATATAACTTGTAATATAAATTTTGCAGCTGTTAATAGAAGTTTTACGATACGCGAGTAAATGAATTTTGCATTGAGTGTAATTCAAGTTAGATATGTGATTTTCAGGTTATGATTACGAATGCTTAATAATTCCTCTTATGATTTTGATTTGAAGAATTCCATACCTTACATAGATAGTAAGCTTTTGCGAATTAATTTCGAAATGTAAACACACATTTAATAAAAAAGATATACCTGACTTTGTGTCAGTTTCTTTATTTTAAGTAATGATGATTGTGATGTTTGGAATAAATGAGTGGATTAGGAAGCACGAACAGGATATACCTAGCGAAGTCATCCTGCTTTTATCTTTGTTGGAATCAAAGAAAATGTACGATGCACTTCTAAAGGAGAATAGCTCATCAAATAGAATCTAATTGAAAGAAAATATAGTTAGTAGCCAACTACTAGTAACAAAGTTGAAGAGAATGATAATATCATCTTTTTTGTATAAAATAATAATGATATTTGATAATAATTTCGACAAGTCACTAAAATAAAGAATGAAATAGAATAAAGGAATTCAAATTAGCATTGTTTTAAAATGGATTTGATGTGAATGAGATGTTCAGAAGCAGTTAAGATGGCCTAATTATCTTACAAACAGGTTTTAGAGCAGTTTCTGAAATTCGAAACATTCTTCAGTTATTAGATAAGCCTTTGTGCACATAATAAATGCGCAAAAAATACAAAGCAATAGAAGCGCTAAAGACTGTGAAATGAAAACTCTAAGAAGAGTTCAAAACTGGCTCGGAAACACACTTAAGAGTAAAAATGATAATAATTGAGAGTAGTACTCCATATGACTTATTCCATATAAAGGCCAGAATTGCGAATTTATATCGTCGGGATATGTGCAAATGGATGTGGCGAGACCCCGTGAAACTTTTGGACGTTTTACTGCATTTTTTGAAACCACAGATTTTTTAAAAACTTTTTCACATTCGAAGTACAGTGTGATATGTTTTTGCCATTGATGACCTGCACAGAATTCTTTTAAAAACAACCGATAATCGATATTCAATAAAATGACCGAGACATCATGGGTACACATTATCTAGTGAGTAGAGCTATCCAATTCTAAATTCTACAAATAACCATTATTCTAAGTTTTCACGAGATATTTTGGAATATATTTCACAATCAAATCTTCTTTGAGAACCTAGTTACAAGCACAAAAATTGTTGATTATAATGGATGTCATCCTGCGATGCATTTTAGAAAATTCTACCATTGTGACACAAAAGCATAAAAATGTATTCTAAATAAGTAAACAATCAACTAATAAAAGGGAAAAACAAAACTAAAATTGGTACACAGAACGGGTATCGAACCCACACCCCCTGGTTGAACCGATCGCGCACTATGAAAGACTTATTTATGGCAAATTTTTAACAACCCACAATCAGAAAAATAAAGCACCCTAACGATTTTGGCTACCTTCGAAATCGCTTTCCACAATCAAGATGCCTAAATGAAAAGCGTCTAAATGTGGGGAAAATTCATGGTGTCTAATGTTTCACAGGCTTCACCGTTAGAAAGTTTTGAATAAATGCAATGTACTGAAATGGGTCATTACACCTTTAAATTTGAAGTGAGAAAGTGTTTAACTGTGAATTCATTAAAGGAAAGGCTTAATTATCAAATTTTAATTGTATTTTATTTTGAAATTTTTATGTAGATTTTTTATATAGAAATTCATATATAGAATCACCTTCACGGCCATACGTTTGGTTTTTCCTAGAGTTATTTTGGAATATCTCAGGACAAGAGAACCAATGTCTAATTAAAGCGTATAGGCATTTCGCACTCAAACTTTTTGAAAAAAAAATCCCAATTTCTGGGTGAGGATCATTTTTAAAGCCCTGCATTAGAAAATATGGCGATAGAAGGGTATTGAAGTAAAATGCATTGCTAACACCTGTCATTCGTAGCGTTTTTTCAAATAGTGAGTATGTTATGGATCCTTAGTGTAGTTTTGAGTTGGAAATTGCAAAGAACAATATTTTGAGAAACCTCATCCCATTCATTTTAGAGAAAAGCCCAAACAAAGCTTCATTCATCCAACTTTAGCCGATTTAAATTTAAATAACCTGTCATCTCAGTTGTTTCCTCCACTTGAAGTGCGAAAAGATCCGAAGGATGAAAGCCATCTTCGGAATGTTAACCTTCATTCAAGACCTAGCATACTAAACGTACACCCATCTCAGTTTCCATCCCCAGACCGCCGCCTAACAAAAAGCACTGAGGAAAAACAATCAATTCCAAAAGCATGTTTTGTTTCTCTAAAGTATTACCGAATAAGGAAAAATAAATCGGATGTTGAAAAACAAGCAAGAAATTTGTTGAAGGATATAAGCCAAGAGGCTCAGCTTTTAATACGTTCCCAGCTTTCCCACAAGCCTAATGCCCCTTTGGATCAATGCGCAAATTTTTTACTTGAAAAACTACTATAGGCCCCCTTCCCTTTACAGGGAATTTCTAAACATGGAATTCAGTGTTCCTTCAGTCAGGACTATTCTGCACTGGTATTCAAATCTTCGCTTAAAAACTGGTTTTGTTGATTCTATAAAAGACCTGCTTGAGAAAAAATCAAAGGAATGTCTAGTTTAGATGGGCAGTATGTTTTACTTTTCGACGAGATATCAATAAGAACGGAACTGGAATATAATTGCGCAGAAGACATTATTGATGATTTTTGTGATTTGGGCGGCTTAACAACGTAGCATAAAACACTCTGCCTCTAATTTTGAAGCAAGGAATTGTGTACATTGTTGGCTCCCAAAATGGAAATTTACTGGTTTTTATTATAATAACAACCATAAATTATATTCTCAGTGTCGGCTTCGATGTATTAGGAACGGTTTGTGATCAGACCGCAGTAAATCGACGATTCTTATACTTACCTAGGTCCTCAACTGAAATTCATACTTTGCGAGAGAAGGTAGAGGAACATACAACTGTTTTGACATGTTTCAATATCTTAAAAATTTAAGGAATATCCATCTGAAAAATGACATCAATTAATATAGTAAAATCTTTTCATGGAGAATTATTCGAAAGGTGCGTGAATTGGATAATAATGTTATCACCACTATTTGTAAACTCACGGACGTGCATATAAAACCATGTAACTTCGATAAAATGCCATAAAACTAGAAATGCAAGCCCTTAGCAATTCCGTATTTGCAACGATTTCAGCCGCTGTTGAATCGGGATATTCCAAACGTAATGACGATCAAGAGGGTTGTGCTAGTTGCACATCTGTACTAGGTGTACGGCCGAATATTTATTCAAGTAGTCTTTTCATATTGCAACAGTAATGTCTGTTAAATATTCCACATCACTTATGGTTGTATGTTATCCACCTATTCCATATGCACTGCAACTAACCACCTCAGATCAAGATTTAAATGATAGTTAAGTAATCGGTGATGTTTCAAAGCCAAAGCGTTCCAAAGCTCTAGTTTAAACCTGAAGCTTTGTTTTCTATGATTTAATCAGTTTGCCACCTAATTTTTACTGATGTGTACTATTTTTTCATTTATCGAGCGCAGATTTTTGGCATTGGGGCTAATTTTTTGAGTTGCATCATGCTTATAGCTTTTGTCACGCAACCATGCACCCCAGCGCGCTTCGCGTGCTAGTTGAGTTTCAGCTCCAGAAATTATTAGCTACATACTACATATACCTCTTCCTTTTTCTCATCGCGCAACACATTATCAATGCTTTCATAGTTTGTGCTTGTATTAGAAGGTAATTTTATCTGCATCTATTTCCTTTGACACAGTTAAAACCTTCGTGAAGATCATGTTAGTTGCCTTATTAAACCCAAAACTTTTTATTGTGATCAGCCCATCGGAGGGACTACGATTCTCACAAGTTTTAAACGCATGTTCTGTGAAATGGATAAGGCCTACAGAGGATACCACATTAAAAACACGTCTTGCACTTTGCCATGATTCTCACAAGTTTTAAGCACATGTTCTGTGAAATGGATAAAGCATACAGGGGATACCACATTTAAAAAACGTCTTGCAATTTATTCCTAGGGGTATGGGAAAATGTGCTTTTTTTACGTAGAGCCCTTTAAAGTATTTTATATACTCAGGCCTCCCGAAATGCCTCTGAGGTTGTTTTTTTTATTAAAAACGTTCATTAGCTTATTGCTTTTAAACGAGTCCGAAAGGTCGATTATATCGTTTGTAGTTGCTCGAGAAACTTGCTGTAATGCAAAAACGGGCACACGGATGAGCAAACTGATATTCTCAATTTTGTTGAAAAAATAATTTTTATAAGCCCCCTACAAAACAAGATCATCGAAAGAAAAATTTTCGAAACCTTCCTGACATCGAAATTACAAGCTTGAAATTAATGCATAGTAACAATTATTATCGATTTGACTTTATCATTAATTTTTTGCAATTTACTGATTGCAAAATATAGTTATGCTCGACGAATAATTATATTTACCATTGCTTGAAAATAAACACAAGTAAGACTTAACGGGTAATAAAAGAGACGAAATACGTCGAAGAATACAGCTCGCAAATCAAATATTTTATTCAGTATTGACGATCTTGAAGACCAGCTGCATACACAGGAGAACAAAGCTCCAAGTATACAAATCTGTGATGAGACCTGTGTTATGCTATGGGTGTGAAACATGGACCCTAACCCAAGCATCCGCAAATATATTGAACGCCTTCGAGCGACGGGTCTTGAGGCGAATAATTGGAATGAAGCTTGACGGGGACCAATGGTGAATTCGATACAACCATGAGCTGTATGAAATTTTTGACAAACCGGAGGTCTCAAAGATTGTAAGACTGCAGAAGCTGCAATGGGCTGGCCACATGAATCGTATGGACGAACAACGGATACCCTAAAAGGTATTCGTTGGGAGAACTGAAGGCCGGAGGCCAGTGGGGAAACGGAGGAAACAAGACAGTTTATCGCTGCTCAAATTTCGGAATTGGAAGACGCCGTCAACGGACTGAGACAGTTGGAGGCGCTATTTGCAGGAAGCGAAGGCCCGAGAGGGGCTGTTGGGCTAAAAAGAAGAAGACTAAGTGAAAGTCACTCTTCTCAGAATTAATTTTATAACTTTTATGAAACTAAAAATTCATTTCTAATTAACTTTCAGTGTGTACGTATTTGACGACTATGACTTGCTCTTAAGTAAATTAGTTTATTACATTCACGAGACAGGTGGTACCAGCGAAACCCGTAGATGCTAAAAATTAATCAAATAAAGTCACGAAAAGAAAACATGATTTTTATTTTGAAAGTTAAATAAGACAAAACACTTTAAAAAGTTTAATTGGTTAATGCTGCAACAAAATTTTTTGATACCAAGTGATACATTTTTCGTGCAAAAATCGACGTACCATTATTATACATTAAAATAAAAGCAATTATATTTCAGTCCTTGCAACCATGAATCAGCATTCAGCTGATATCCCTTGACATACCATATAAAGCAAAGACATACATTGATGTAACAATAATTTAGGAAAAATATTTAAATGAATTTCTCACTGATCGTACTTGAGTGTTTATTTTTTATTTCCAAGTGTTTGTCAGAGTCAAAAAGTCTTTTCATTGCAATTTATTCAATGATAACTTTAAAATCGACAAGAATAAAACCTATGGTTGTAATTTTATTAACATCACTATTTCTAACTCTAATATGTATACTTGCTTAGTTAGATATTCAACGTTTACAAATGTGATTACACTCAACAATCTAGTTTCATATTTATTATTGTTTAGAAAAACACATAAAAAGAACACTTAGCGATAAAGAAAATCGATTCGTGTATAATGGATTTATAGTCTCTTAAATTCTTTAAAAGTATTAATTCTTATATTTCACACAATAAAATTGTGCACTTCCATTCATAAAATGAACACACCCCAAATTTATGAATGGACACACAAAATCGAAAACATGTGCATTTATTTACAATCTTCTATAATCGCGAAGAATGAAATAATCTTACGACTAGCTTTAGCCGTACATGGCGGTGGTGAATCTTCACACAAAACGCATAGCGAACATACATCCATCCTACATAATTTATTCGCTGGGATTTGCCAATATGTTGATATATGTACATCATATATCTCAAAACTCATAACCACTTTCAAAGCAGCTTTAAAAGTTTCTGTACTTGGATTGGATTTTCACTAAAGATATTCTACCTCAGACATTTACCAGCGATACGTGCGCCACCAGAAATATGGGTTCCCCCAATGTGGAGTTAAAATGTTCGCTACGATGACACCACTATGTATAGAAACACAATGGTTTCATATACTTTGCACATATGGGGATTATTAATAAGCTATGCGCCGTCTCGTTGACATGAGTTGAGAAATTCATGGCATCCACTAACTGCTTGATGCGCTCCTTGCGGTGAGCATGTGGACGTCACACACATATCTTATATTGTGATCAATTCTTGCGAATTATTCGTAAGTCTCTTACTTTTCCTTTTTATTGGACAATTCTTTATTTTTGGACATTATTTTATTGGACATTTTTTATAATTATATTTATTTGGTCATTATAATCTTATATTGAACATGACAAATTGTTTGGCTCCTTCCTGCATTGATAAGCAGGACAAAACACCCATAATTATATGTGGTGGCCTTTGCGGTCTGACTTTCCATGCAAAGTGTACAGATTTATCCAACGCGATCGCGGACAGCATTAACAACCCGAACTTCAGTCTTTATTGGCTGTGTCTGAAGTGCCGTGGTTCTCCTATGTTATCACTCGTGGATAAGCTGAACCAAACGCGAACAATAATCGATAACCTCGTCATTGGGTTCAATTTGCTGCGCGACCAGCTGGACTCAGCGTGGGAAGAAATATCTTTTCTTAGCCAGCATGCCAGAGTTGATCTGCTTCCTTCATCGACATCCGATGTAAACCTTGCTGGCCCCTCAAGTGCGGCCAGCACGACTTCAAATAATTTGAAACCTACCGTCATAACAAGAAGCAGACGAGCGCTTCAATCTAATGGTTCAACCTCTGGAGCATCACCGCCATCCCGGAACAACACTGAAACTTTAAGTTCGCCTAGAGTTGCAGCGAATGATAATTCAATTAAACGTGGCAACCCACTGTGTGCTATTTCGCCGCCCTTACAAATCTTCATATCAAGATTGGGCTATAACACACCGGTTGAAGACATCATCAATCACATCAAGTTTAAATTGAATTTTATACCTGATTCACTCCAGTGTACGAAACTCAGACAAACCGTTTAATTACTTCATACAAAATCACGGTTCCAGCCAATCTCAATTGTCTGTCGGAAAAAGAATTTTGGACTCCCGGAGTACTGGTAAAACAGTTTTCTGCCAATCAGAAGCGTAACAACATTGTATCCTTTCGTAACAGGAGAAACAAGTAATATGCCTCGCACTCCTTGCATCGTAAACTTTGTACAATTTCATCTTTGTCCTGTTATTATCAAAATGTCCGTGGGTTGAGGACCAAAACATCTGAACTTCGTATCTCTTCAATTATATATCCGCATCAGATCATCTGTCTAACTGAGACATGGCTGACAAATGATATTTATAACAGTGAACTCCTCCCCAATCACCTAATTTTTCGCAGAGATAGAGATCGTGTTGCCACTGGCAAATCTGGGGTATTCTTGTGGGTGTACATGCCTCTCTTAATAGCATCTCTTGTGAGGATTTTCTACCTTCGCTCCCAGTGGAGTGTATTATTGTGCGAGTCTCTCTTTCTGATGCTCTCTCCCTTCTCGTTTCGTGTGTCTACATCCCATGTAGCAGCTCTGCTATGGTGTATGAACGTTTCTTTGCGGAATTCTCCAGCTACATCCTAACTCATTTCCCATCTTCCCCTGTATTGATCTGTGGAGATTTCCACCTTCCTTCCATTACTTGGGATAGTGAGTATCTTTCCATACTGTCCTCATTTCTCTCCGTATGCTCCTTCACCCAATTCAATACTAGTGCAAACTCCAATAACATACTTCTTGACCTTGTTTTTTCCAAGTTGCCAGCATATTCTCTTGTTGCATCCACCTCACTCTGACCCTTCATTAAGCCAGATCCTCACCATCTACCTCTCTTTTTGAAGCTTTCTATCTCATCTCCACCTTCGCCTAGAAATACATCACCTTGCCGCTATAACTTTCTAAAAGCGGATCCGCGCAGCATAGATTCTAATATTAACGCAGTTAACTGGTATTCTTTTTACAGCAACCTGAACCTTGAAGAGTGTGTTGATAAGTTCTATCTGTTTCTCTCATCCTTGATCGCTCAATTCACTCCTGTGGTTCCCCCAAGGAGGCCTAAAGATGCTCCTTGGTTTAACTCAGGTGTTGCCAAAGCCTTTAATGTGAAGGATGCATCCCGAAGAAAATTCCTCTCCAGTGGCCTTCCTAATGACCTTGCCGCTTACCAGGAGAGACGAGCTGACGCTAAGAAAATTACAAAGCTTGCTCTTCGTGCTTACGTCAATCATGTCGAAGTTTCACTTGAATCAAATCAAACTCGCGCTTTCTGGTCTTATGTCAAATCTCTAAAGAGCTCTCATCATACACCAGCTAGTTTCAGCTACGATGGCATTAATCATCTACCCCTCAGGAGTCCTTTGAACTTTTTGCTTCTTTCTTTTCTTCCTTTTTCCGCACTTCAAATACTTCTCCTTCTTTCAACTCTTCTTCTTCTTCTTTTTCTTCTCCCGCGCTTCGTACCAATCCCTTGCAGGTTGAACTGCTCTTAAGGAGTCTTGATACTAGTACCGGTGGTGGCCCAGACGGCATTCCAAACTTCCTTGCAAAATCTCTATCCTCGTCTCTTTGTGTTCCTCTTTCAATTATTTATAATTTGAGCTTAGATACAGGGATTTTCCCCTCCCAGTGGAAAATTGCCCATATTCTTCCTACCTTCAAATCTGGGGATCGCAATTCCGTTTGTAACTATCGTCTGATATTTCTCCTTCCCTGTTTTGGGAAAATCCTTGAAAAGATCGTTCTCGATACTCTGTTTCCCCTTATACTTCCATCCTTAGCAGAACAACAACATGATTTTGTCAGAGGTAGATCTACTCTCACTAACTTGCTTTCTTTTACACACCAAATTGCTGCAGCCCTTGACCGTCAGCAACAAATAGACGTTATTTTCACGGATTTGGTGTGGTGTTTGATTGTAAATTAAAGTTTGACCTCCACATAGCCCAAGTCATCAACAAAGCCTCCCGCCTTTTAGGGTTCATTTTAAGATCCGCTTCCTCGTTTCAGCATATCGCCTCCTGTGTGTGCCTTTACCTTTCACTTGTTCGCAGTAACTTGGAATACTGCTCCCAAATATGGAGCCCTCACCACAGGATTCATATTGATGCTATTGAGTCGGTTCAACGCAGATTCACACGGTCTCTTTTTGTCAAATTCAACCTCCCGTATGTCCCCTATAGTGACCGTTTTCGTACTTTGAAACTCCCTTCCCTTGAATCTAGACGATGCTTTCTTGATGAATGCATCTTGCACAAGCTTTACCATGCTCGTTTACCCCAAACTCTATGCAGTTACATTCAAACATTGAACCCTACTCGCCCTAATAGATCTTTCGATCAATTCCTTGTTCCCTTTACACGCACTAACACCTTCTTCCACTCTCCCTTACTACGCTTGCCCCGTTTGCATAACCACCTATGTCTTGGTCATCTACCACAGTCGCTTGCCACCTTTAAAACTTGCCTTAAAAGCAAAATTTACAACTACAATTATTAATCTTGGTCATCTTTATAATTGCACAATTTTCTTTTATTTCCTATTTCTTGGATTCCTTTTTTTCACTTTCCTTCATATGTATATTTCCATTAATTTCATATGTATATTTCCTTTAATATTAGCGTTAGTTCTAATTTATACACAACATGTAATTGGACTTCTGTCTGTTTGTTGATACTTAAATAAATAAATAAATAAATAAGTCTAGGCAAAAGGCCAACTGGTTTTCAAAATAGTTGTGTTGGCGATGCATTATTTTTGCTTCCCCAGCAAAATTGTCTTTCCCTAAAGCGTGGGAAAGAATTAATTTGAACCTCATTACTGTTACCAGTGACAACGAATCTTAATGTGGATCAACCTTATTTGAGTTCTGGTAGATGTCTCGGATATTTACGATCAAAGTTTCTAAATAAGGTTGTTGTATTAGAACAGTGGTACGAGGTTGTTTTTTCCACTGTTACATTTTCTATGAAAACTTGTACACGGTTCTTGTTTCCAATGCTACATTTTCTATGAAAATGAAATTGTTGTTTCCACTGTTCCATTTTCTATGAAAACTTGTAAGTGGTTGTTGTTTCCACTGTTCCATTTTCTATGAAAACTTGTACGCGGTTGTTGTTGCAACTGTTACATTTTCCATGAAAATGTGGGTATCACACAATACAATAAAAGCATCGTCACAGTGCATAACTTTATTTACAAAAGGTTACAAAACTAAATACGACTTCAAGATGGCTAACGCCATTTATGTGAATAATTACGGAGTACGTTTGGTACGTCCGGGCTCGGCCAGATCTGGATGAAGAGTGACTTGAAGCGATCCTCTGACAGCGATTCTGCAACACCGCTACTGTGGTCAGTGACATCTACTTGTCGTATATGTCGTGGCCGCCACAAAAACTTGTACATGGTTGTTGTTTCCACTGTTACATTTTTTATTCTTCTTTTATATTCGAAAAGTTATGTTGTAGTGGATCAATAATGTTTTCTAATCGTTAAGAAAATTCCTATCGTAACAGGATAGTCCAACCAAAATGCACGTAACAACCAACAAAACAAACATTTTTAATTATAATAGAAGGATCTATGACGATTATGTGTGAAACAAAATATCGCCCAAATGCTCACAACGGCTACAGCGGCATACTTTTATCGATATTTTCAATGACTCTGAGACATCATTGAGGTACAATGTCGTTAATGTGCTGAATTATTTCACCCTTGAGCTCTTGAATTGTTCTTGGCTTATTGACGTACACTTTTTCCCCAGAGAAAAAAGTCCAGTGGGGTCAAATCACATGATCGTGGCGGCCAATTAACATTGCCACCACGTGAGATAACACGGCCATTGAATTTCGACGGGGAACTTCACGGAATTTAAGCTTAAATAATTTTTTTTCTGCTCAGGCAATTGAACATGTTCAAATTAATCACTTTTACTTAAATTTTCATGAAAAACCAAAGAAAATATAAGTACCTGAAATACTCGTATATATCAACCATCAACACGTGTTATTGTTGTTATAATTCCATACAATTGAAATAGCGATAGCCATTTCATATGATTTGATTTCCATAAAATTTGGTAGGCATAAGGGCCTTATATCAATCTACCGAACTGTATAATTTTAAGAAGTTTAAGGGCACCGTTTTGATTCTTGGCGGAAAATGTAAAATTTACAAATCATTCTATTATTGACAGGGTTGATTGAATTTTGACTTCTGGGGCATTTGTTACCATTGTACTCGTAAAGACCTTCATGGTTTTCTCAAGTTTTCGGCTCAAAGGTGTCCAATCACGAGGAGTGAGGTGTATTAATCGAGCAGTCACTCAAGTAAACTGCTCGAAAACCTTCCGAACCATTATCCGAAATTTTAATTCATTACTTCGATTCATAATTGTAATTTACAAAAAAAAATTCTTATTATTCTTATTAAGCGTAATTTTAAATCAATTTTCCTTTATATTAAATTGAAACGTTTCCCTATAATTATATTCTTCATGTTATTTAACTTTTATTATTTCAATTTTTTTCATTTTTTCTTTATTTCTGTAAATTTCTGAAAAACTTTATCAGCAAATTAAAATTTCGGACATGGGAACATTTAATGCATCCCAACTGTGTATTGCATTACCGAATGCAATCGAACTCGACTGAGCGGGCAGCTGATTCGATTTACTGTGGCGACACGGAGAAAGAAAAAGAAGAGATCGGGATGGATTGAGAAGTCCACTTACGACGGCGAACCAGCAAGGACGCCGTTGTAAATTGGTGCAGGACGGAATTATTCCCCAGCTCACTTGTAAACATTTGGACGTAAACTAACAATTGGAAGTGTTCTTGATAACGATTATACCTTGTCGGGATGGATGGTATTGCGAAGTGCACCGTGAAAAGTATTTGACGGGAGATGGTGCGGCAAAAACCTACAAGTAAAAGTTAATTTAGTTATATCAAGCGCTTGGTCTGGAAACTTTTCGGTTGAATGAAAAACCTGGGAAGAAAAGTAATAGGAAGCTAGCCGCCTTCCTCGTCATTATCCATCTTGATTGTCATCGTCGTCCGAGAGTTTGTCTCGAGGAGGTCGACTGCGACTGATTATCTTCACGGGGGAAACGCGCCCTTTGTGGGCATATATAACGGGTGACAGAAAAAAATAATAGTAAATAATAGACAAAGCAAGTATTTACCTTCGAGCGTGCAACAATCTTGCCCAAAAATGTGTGAAAGTTTCCAAAATTTCACCAAACCCAATGTGCGGGCTCCAGTTTCCCATTTCGCACCAATGTTTTTCGTTTCTTCAGCAGTCGAGGTCGTTTCCTGTTCATCAGTCCGTACTGATTTCGGTATTTTTACCGTGAAGTGTGAGCCAACAACGAGAATCACTGTGCCCCATTCTTATTAACATTCCCCAATGAAAGTTTGCAATTGGAGGTGATTTCGGTGGAGAAGAAAAAACGTTATCCCCATACTTTGCTCTACATTTGCTTCGTGCATAACCAAGCTATTGCTAATCAATTTCAACCTGTAGACTTTTGTGGACTGAACAATTACAAGTAAAGTAAACGAGCGGTAAACACAAAATGTGCAGTATCGTGGAATTATGCGAGTGGTTTTATTGCATCACATTCTTCGCTTGATTGTGAGCACGGCAGATTCACTTAACCCAAACGCGAATCGAGTGGAATCGCTTAAAGGACGACATATTATTATAGCTGAAGAAAGGAAATTCATGATTGAAAAACCCAATAAAAAGACGCCGGTCAATATGAATGTTGGGTAGAAAGTTTGTGTTTGAGAGTCCCTTCAAAAACAGGTGTTGTGGAAGGCCAGAAGCTAGCTATTCACTGTACAGTTGTTGGTCCAGATCCAACAGTTACTTTGGCAATCGGCAACAAAACTGTCAAGGAAACAACAGGCAGATACATTCTTAATGATGTTGAACTGGGTCTTAAAAATGCTATTCTGAGTATCGAAAACATTTCAACGGATGATAGAGGGGAATTCAAATGTATTGCTACAAACCTAGCAACTGAATATGGAAACGCAGACACTGCCTCAGATACATCGCTTGTCCGAGTGAAAAGAAAACTTGTTGTTCTCGGGCCGTTCCTAGCAATCAGTGCAGAAGTATTGATACTCTGTGTTATCATCTTAATTTATAAAAAAAAGACGCAACAAAACAGAACTCGAAGAAAATGATACTGATCCGAATACCGAGCAGTAAGTATTTTGCCAATTCGTAAACAAATTTTTAAGCCAAAAAAAAACGTTTATATTCTATTTGTATGAATATGTATGCATTTTTTCGATTGGCAAGTTGAGTATATTAATAAATATACGTACATAATACGATTATTATTGTTTCGTTTTATGAATTCGTATTACACATTTATATCACTATATTGCTCATGCGATTTTTTGGAATCGTTCTATGTTTCTTTCTTCTGTTCTAAATATTCATTTGTAAATTTAAATTTTTCAACCAGAGGAAACTCTAATTTAATCTACTAGTTTGTATATTAAAAAAAACATTACGATAATACTATAATGTTAAGCCGTTTCGTTTGAAATATATTGAAAAATACAGTTAAAAGAAAAACGGAAACATGAAAATATTCGACTTGTTGGCGAATATATTCACGAGATGATAAAAGAGCGAGAAGAATAAAAGAATAAAAACTAATGCATTTAAAATAAATAGTTGTTGTTAAATATTAGCAAAGTCTATTAAGTAAGAAAAACGTTTTTCGTATCGTACATAATAGTGATTACATTTCACATTCACAAAATTCAATGTCAGGTCAGGTCAAATATCGAAAAATTGTAAATCTTCTTGTGTTAACATTAGTTACAAGGAAAAAGACATGAATACAATGAATTATTAAATTTACACCTTCGGTCTTTCTATTTCGTTCTACCAGACCGGGTATAGGACCCGCAACGATGGCAGGCTCCTCCTCCAGAATGGGCGCGCTCTTTCTTTTTTTGCTTAACAGAGGCTCGTGCCGGGTAAGGTGACTTTCCGCTCACGTGCCTATTTATGGCAAAGTGTTATGTGATTCCCTCACATAATACTGTGACAAAAATCTGCCACGTTTATATTCTTCATTTAAAGGAAAAATTCATTCAAATTATGTTTGTATGAGTTTTTCGCTTAAATAAAAAATATGGCCACGCTTACATCTGGATCTTGATCCGGTTGGGAGGGTGCGAGGGGGCACCGCTTCCATCTGGATGCCGACTCTTATTTGTGGGCCATAAGTATGCCGGGAACGACGAAGTCTCTGTAAGTCTGTCCGTTCTTCGAACAAGCGTTTAACCCTTAGTAAGTTACCTCGGCCTCGACACCAGTCGATCGGCATTCGGCCATGTTTAATTCATGAATGCGAATTTTTTTGCAGTGGGTCCTTGTGCTAGGGGGGAAAGAACCCGCCCCACGACACCGCAATGCTAGCCAGCCAGCGCATTCACGCGTCCCCAGAGAAGGCCAATCTCGGCGGATCTCAACATTCTCTTCCGCCGAGGCAGCAGACCATCGCTGCAGTCCTTTACAGACATCCATCTACCTACTTTCACTACAGGGGACACAAATATTGTTCGTACATTTTGCCTTTCTTTGCACCCACCCCCTGGTGCAAAAAATGACTTTTTTCAGACGGGCAGACTGACTGACAGGACGTGAAACTAGTAGGTTTTCATAAAATTTTATTCAAAAAGCCCCAATTCATGGAGAGGTAGATCCAATAAACTATAACTTAGATGTTGAAATTCATTGAGCTTTGCTAATAATAGTAGGGTTTAGCATTTTTGTCAGTAAAACTATATTAGTATCATTGAATTGTTCTTTAAAATATCCTTACATTCTATACATTTCAATAAAATTAACAGAAATGATAGCCATTTGAATTTCCTCCGCTTACAACAATCATGTACGGGTTTTCTACTATATGGGCTTGCCATCGAACCGGATGCTATACTTTTGATTGGATCTTCTCCAAAGTTTCAGATAAGATGAATAACAAAAATACATTTAAGATTCAGGTCGTCCGTGATTTTAGGAATATTGAAACAAAATGTTGGCTGGCTAAAATGGAGTTCATTTAAAGTAATAATATATTTGTTTTGGATGTCATAAAAGTTACTCTCGAATTAAATCATTCTACGAGTACATATCCGCATATTGTAGGTTAAGTACAAAACCTTCTGACATGAGCGTAGCTCTGTATACTCAACTTGTTTTTGATTGTTACAGGTGCTCTCGCAGGACTGCTTGGCTTTCTACAACCAATATAGGCCAAGGCAGCATTTTTTTGGATTTCGATCCTGTTGCGAGGGGTACGTGGAGGTACCGCCACCTCCTGAATACCCCACTCTTATTTGTGGACCGTCATCGTCCTAAGCAAGGACGGCTGTTCGGTTATTCGATATCGCGTTTTTCTTTTTTTAATCCCTTTCGGTAGGTTACTTCGGCCATTGGCACATTTTCACTAGCCAATTGGCTTTGCCTTTTTGACTCCGGTCATCTTCTAATTCTTAAGAGCTAAAATAGATTGTAGTGGCCCCTTGTGCTGTGGGAAATTAACCCGCCTCACGACACCGCAAAGCTAGCTCGCCAGCGCACTTACGCGTCCCCAGACAAACTCATTTCCAGGGCAGCACTGATTCCGCTCGCTGAGGCAGCAGAACGCCGCTGCAGTCCTAAACGGACACATTTACATACACTCAAACACAACAGGGTTCGTATGTAAACGAGGAATTTATCATCAAAACTGGCTTGCGGTGGCTTATCTATTCCAGCGTTAATAAATAATAATAGTATACGCGAGGATTCCTTCTAGATGGTAGGGTGAAGGGCCACTTGTAACAGAATTCAAATATTTTCAACGCAGAAAACAATGCATATCATCAACTGCTTCTTATTCGGTATCAGTTCTGCACTTAACAATCAGCGCCCGCTCCAGCGGCTATGTCGCCCCGGACAAAAAGACCAGTTGCCGCCCCTTAAACATGTGAAAATTAAAATTTTGATTTTCTTTCAGATAAAAATTAAATAATTCAGTTATAATCCAAACTTATATTTAGAAAAAAACATTTAACGTTATAAGTAGAACAAAACAGTAAAAATTTAAATGAACTTACAACAACAAAACAAAAGTAACATCAACTATACGCTCAAGTCAAAAGAAATTTTTCTTTCTCACTTTTATTTCTGCAAACTTTTTTAGTGCCTCTTTTAAGTTTATTTGATTGGTAATTTCATGCGCAATCGCTAAAATAGCCAAACCATTAAGACGATTTTGCGCGGTAGTAGAACGTAAAAATTTTTTTATTAATTTTAGTTTAGAGGAACTACTTTCTCCACTTCCAACAGTTATTGGTAAAGTCAGCAATATTCTCAGGGCAACACTCAGATTTGGGACAAAATTTAACATTGTTTTTAATTTCAATACATTGCTTGGGTTTTCTTTTTTGGCTAAAAGTCCAGATACCGCAAACATTTCTTCTGTTATTTCGACCTCATTTATGTCGGCAGAATCACCATCAGTCAAAAGACTTTCCAAATCCATACAGTGCTTTAAAAGCATTTCTTTAGATATTGTTTTTAAATCGTATATACGAGTATTATGCAAGAATTGAAAATAGTCACTATGGTGACTAAGTTGTTCAAACCTATCATCTATTGTTTTGAGTAATATATCAATTGTAAAGTAAAAAAATCTATCTTATATTTTTCCTTAGGATCTTCGATCGGTTCATCTTGTATTTCGTATGAGAAACCTTTATTTTTTCTTCTTATGCGGTGTCGTGGTATTGTCGATTCAAAATTAGCCTCAACGACAATAGTTTCATTGAAGGACTTACCCGATCGAAGATCCTTAAAGAATACTTTACAGTTTTGTAAAAGGTCAAGTGTAGATTCTAGATCGAAATCTTTTGTTTGCATCAGCTTGCTTATTAGATTAATACAATTTAATATTTTATACCAAAGTACTTTGGAACACAAAAGCCCGAGGCTTCGTCTCTTACTATATTATCAATTTCTTGATTTTCATAAATGCTTAGCAGTGCGTCATATATATCGCCTATATGAAATCTTAAGGCTTTAAGGCCTCTATCCTACTCTCCCATCTAGTATCACTTAAGGGTTTCATTTTTCACCCTTGAACATGTTTTAAAAGCACTGCCCATCGAAAAGTAGATGCAGAAAAAAATAAATATATTTTTTGAATCATACTAAAGAAATTAGCAGCTTCCAAGTATGCTTTTGCCATATCATTAACCACTAGATTGAGGGAGTGACTACTGTATGGTACGTAGAGTGCTCGTGAATTTAAATTTTTTATTCTAGATTGCACTCCTGTTTTATTGCCCCTCATATTGGATCCATTGTCATATCTGTGCCCTCTAATATCCTGCAAGCTTAAACCTAAAGCATTTAGTTCTCACATTATGATTTCAGACATTTGTTTCCCTGTGGACCTTTCAACTGGTAAGAAGTGTTGAGAAGTAAAGTTATCGTACGTCGATAGGCTCACCGCGCATGCGTGAGCCAAACCTAGTATTAAGGCACCGGAGCGCACTTGTTGCGTCACCAGTAATTTTTCTTCAGTTAGTCTATGACTTTTGCCATATGCAATAAGAAGTTCCTTTATGTAAAAAAAATAAAGCTAACTCATATACATTCAAAGTTATCTTTCTCTTCAAACCTATCATCCCTCTGTCACTTCGATAATCTCAACATGTTATGGGCCCAGGCAAGCAGCCTGCGTAACAACCGATTATCGAAGTCAGACAACGATAGAGAGAAAACGGTTATCTCGATTTTTTCTTCCTGAGTGGCCGACACGTGGTCGCCATTGTAGTGTGCCGGTAAACGCGTACGGGAAAACAATCGACGAAAATGGCGAAATCAACTCTGATAAAGAACGACAAGAAGTTTGATGGCTCGAATTTTCAAGCGTGGATATTTTGAATGAACTCGATGCTTATTGCGAACGCGTTACAAGACGTCGTTACGGGTGCGCGAGAGATGCCGGCAGATGCAAACTCGGCCGGTGGCAAAAAGTGGGTGAAAGACAACGTGACGGCCATATGCATAGTTTCCTCGTCGATAGAGGATTCTCAGCTCGACTGTATGCTCAACTGCACCACAGCGAAGCAAATGGGACAAATTGGTGAGGATTTACGAGCAAAAATCAGCGTCGAACAAGATGCTCTTGCTACAGAAATTCCACGGACATCGCATGGATCCAAACGAGTTAGTTGTACAACACGTTTCCCGGGTACAGAAAATGGCGTCTCAACTAAAGAATCTGGGAGAAGCGGTTTCGGACACGGCCATAATGGTGAAGGTAGTTGGCAGCCTACCGGTAAAGTATAATGCTCTCCAGACAGCATGGGACAGTTTACCTGAAGAAAGTCAAACCCTTGATAATCTACTAGAACGATTATTGAAGGAGGAAAGAAGACTTGAAGGTGACCATGACGTCACTCGAGCGTTAGCCGCTGTTAGTCTTGGCGGGAACAAGAAGAAAAAATTCGCCGCGAATCAAAACAATAACAGTGAGAAAAACCGCGAAAGTAGAAATACGAGTGCCGAGTGTTTCTGTTGTAAAAGGAAGGGGCATCTAGCTCGCGACTGCTGGAAAAAGATAAGGGACAAGGACAATGCCTGTGAAAACCCTCGCGTGTGTGCGTTCGACAAGTGAACAAAAACAGCGACAAGTGAAATCGGAGACAGTGCCGAGTAGCGAGGTCGTAGAACGACTCATGGCAGTCGACACAAGCGATGTCTGGAATACCGACAGCGGTGCATCCAGGCATATCACTTACCGACGGGACTGGTACAGTGAGCTCGAACCAGGGGCGGCTCCAGGAGAGTTTCTCGGGGGGGGGGGGGGGGCCGTGTACGGGAAAGTTTGGTTGAAACTTTTAATCTCCTCCCCCTCCCCCTCCAATACATTTTTATTAACACTTTGTTATAGATTGTAATAATTTCACGATTAAGAAATTTGTTTATTATTTTATTATTATTATTTTTTTTTTTTTTTTGAACATTACTGTCACATAAATGAACTTCAACTTTGTTTTGATTGCACGTTTAGTTCAGCCTGATATGTTATCATTCCAAGTCTTGAATGCCAGAAAGTATTTTAACAGATCAATTACTTACTCTATGGTCTGGGTAGTTAAAAACCTATTTCAATCCACACAAACTGGAAATAAGTACCACTTTCAGAATAAACATTAAATGTTTTATTTATGTTACAAATATTTACATTAGTAAGATAATTGATTAACACTAAATAACAAAATCCATCCTTCTGTTATCAGACTTAGCAAATCTATCAATCACTTTGTTAATATCTACCTCTACATCTCGGTGTGTATGAAGTAAACAAAGTCCACTTAATCTTTCTTCATCCATTCTCGACCTTAACCACGTCTTCAGCCTATGCAGCGTGGAGAACGACCTTTCAGCAGACGATACACTTACTGGCAAAGTAGAAAATATCTTCAACAAACCATGAATTGATGGGAAAATATCTGCGTCGCAAGCTTCTAATGCATCAAGTGCTGTATTCGGCAGTTTTACACCAGACGGTTTTTCTCTAATCCATTTAGCTTTCCATAAGTCGAATTCAGCTTGGACTTGACTGCTTTCTAGACCGAGTATCGGTGAAAATTTGTCCTTCAGTGCACATAGTTTCTCTTGTATCGGCTCTGACTGGTGTGGTGGCCCAGGCTCTCTCACGATACTTGTTGGCATTAGCAGTTGAAGTCCGAAACATTCTACGGTGTCCTTAGGAAAACGAGACTTAAGGTCAAAAACAATGTTGTCTAGGAGAGGAATGTATATGGATTTTTAAAAAAAATCCTCCGGATCAGATGTTGCATAGTTCGGTCGATTTCTTTGGACACCAGCTAATCGTGGCATTTTTACTTCGACGTCTAAATCCGAACATAAATTTCTCACTTCAACAAAAATCTTTGCAAATACAACACCACATTCTTTTCGCTTTGATTCTAAAACTGAAATGGTATCGAGAATCATATCAGAAGCTTTCTTCAAATCTAATGAAGGAGATTGAAGCATCTTACTCAAAGGGAGAGTCTGTTTCAAAACATATATTAAAGATAGTAGTGTTGTGATGAAATGCACATCACAGAGAACCTTTTTCAGGGCGTTGGCTTTCGATGAAGTATTAATTTCTGACCATTCGGAAATGGTTACAAGAGCTTTAACTATATAAGGCAGAGCTTCTTGAAACTTGATCACACTGTCATGCCTCTCTACCCATCGGGTTTCACACAGACTTGATAATTTGGTGCCCTTAAATTCTTCTAAGTCTTCATTTCTTTTTTTTAGTGCACTTCCGAGAACCGTGTTTCTCTTTGCAGATGATGAAAAAAACTCAACGACAGACTTTATGGTGCCGACTAGGTTCCGTACACTTTGAACGTTATTGGATTTAGATAATGAGTTGTTCAATCCATGATTTAAACAGGGACATCTGACAGCATGAACAGCTTCTTTCAAGATTTCGGAGACGGCACCCTTAACATCCGAAGACATCACACTGCAGCTGTCAGTTCCAATTCCAATACATTCTTTGATATCCAAATGTTCTTCTTTGATTAGTTTAACAACTATCTTTCCCAACATTTCACCACTAATTTTGGGCTCCGCACTTTTGTCCTCCATAAAATCAATCAAACTTTCATGGACATCAATAAAACAGAAAAAATCTTCCCTAAGTAGCCCGTTGCAAATGTATCTGATAGTTAAGGATAATTGTGATGTATGCGATAAATCAGTTGTTTCATCGAAGATGATACTATAGCATCCAGCCTGTTTTACTCTGTTAATGAGCTCAGTTTTGATTTCTTCACCACAACATTCAATAAGCTGATTTTGTGTATTTTTCCCAATATAGGTCGCTCTCGAACTTGTGTTTTCCAGATGTTTCTTTAAGACGCCATCTCCTGACCCTACTCTAAATCTGAGGAGCTCCCTAAAGTTTCCTTCGTTGGTCAGAGTGCGGGTTCCGGTTCTAAAAGCTGACCGTCGTCGCGGTGGCCTCGCAATGGTATGTTTTGTCGACCCAAAAACATGGTTGTTTCAATAATTGGCCGCAGTCTTTCTCGATTTTCTATGACTTGTTGAAGCCGTTGAGTATTTACTTGATTTATAACTGCTTCTTTAGGCGACAGGTACGCTTTAATAAAATTTTTACCAATTTCGACGCTGTTTTTGTGGTAAACATTTTTTTCATGATTTTCTATGAAACCCTCTTTCCCTAACAGCTTTGCAAATGAGGTAACAGGCTTTGTAACAAACGATTGCAAATGAAGAGCTTTATTGTGGCCACTGTACTCTTCGGAGAATAGGGCGCAATACTTGCAATAAAGCCCTCTTTGTACGTCAGATAGAACACGCCAGTGTTTACTTTCCAAATGATTCCTTCCCAAGTATCGCTTCACCTCTTTTCCACCCTTTTTGTGAATTGAAAATGGAAATGAGTAATCTTTTGGAGGTTGCCAATGGTTTTGTAGCACGCCGAACTTAGTAAATTTATCAGCTGGTTTACCAACATAATTTCCTATATCAAAAGTCGATAAGAGGTTACTTGAATCGGGAATAGAAGAAACGCCTGAAGAAGAAATAGATGGTCCCAGAAGCATGCCAGTGTCTTCAGGAGCTTCAGAATTATTTAAGAAGTCAACGTTTGTAGGTGGCTCCGATGTTTTTGGAATATGAGGCCGTACATTTATATCAGGACACGAGGACGTAGAAGGCTGTGGTTCTAATAGGCTGCTTTCAAGATTTTGTTTAGGTAATTTTCCAAAGTAAGATTCAATTGGGTTGGTGGATTGCCTTTTCGTAATTTTTCCAGGTATATTCTGAAAAAAATATACATCAAAATTATATATATACACATATATATATATATATATATATATATATATATATATATATACATATATATATATATATATATATATATATATATATATATATATATATATATCTATTTATAAATATATATATATATATATATATATATATATATATATATATATATATATATATTCATATATATATATATATATATATATATATATATATATATATATATATATATATATATATATATATATATATATATATATATATATGTATATATATATATATATATATATATATATATATATATTCATATATATATATATATATCTATATATATATATATATATATATATATATATATATATGTATATATATATATATATATATATATATATATATATATATATATATATATATATATATATATATATATATATATATATATATATATGTATATATATATATATATATATATATATATATATATATATATATATATGTATATATATATATATATATATATATATATATATATATATATATATATATATATATATATAAACATATTTATATATTAACACAGTACTTACATTTTTGGAATCCATCAGGACTCGGAGACAAAACAAACACACAACAGTAAAAATCACTTTAAAACACAACAGAGGCTTCGAGCATGCTTCGAGCCCTTTTCCACTGAGAATGAGAAAATGATAACTTTTTAAAAATTTTAATTTCAACGAAATTACAATTTCAATGGACAAAAAACCCCCCTCTGGAGCCGCCACTGGCTCGAACCAAGCAGTGGCGATTCGATATCGCTCGGGGACAATGGCGTGGCACTATGCTCATCGATAGACTAGTGAACGGGAAATGGTGTGAAGCTCGAATCGAAAACGCGCTCTACGTTCCAATGATTAGAAAGAACTTGTTTTCAGTCGCCCTTGGACCGGGCGCTGTTAACAATATCAATAATTGGTGTTACTCTGATACCCTTATAAACACTCAAATAAATAAAACAAATTTCCTTTTCAATTTCAATATTTCTTTTTATTGCATTAGTTTTTCTTTTATACTTTTAAATACAAAAGGGATTACGTTCTCTTATTTTTAATTTTACACATTCTCCTAAATTTATTGTTATATTTTTGACGATTTTCTTTCATTTTATGTAGATACATATATTTTATTTCACTATTTATACAAGACATGCGAACTATTAAAATATGTTCATAACTAAATAAAAATTATAATCATTAAAGAGTTCAGTTCTAAATTTGAAGGCGTTTATTTCATTTTCAAATAAAATTAATTCGACAAAAGTAGTAAAAGCTCAACGTAAAATATTTAGAATAATTATAAGTGTTTGAAGATAGATTGAAGAACGAGTAAATAATACGAAATATTAATTGATAAAATTATATGTATTGTAAAAATGTAATAAAAAGGCTTGATTAGATTGCAGACAATTTCAGTGCATGTCTTCCTATACTAAAATTATAAACGTTTTATAATTAGCAGATTCATGTACTTATACGAAACTTGGTTTCCTCATGCGTCATATAACAATAAATATATGTATTGTAATTTTTTTCTCTTTTTCCCGCTTCGGGGATAGTATACAGCTAGTTAGTGATTCGGATTGAAAGTTTCTCATTTGTTTTCCTATTTTTATCCTTTTTCTATAAGTTAACGATTTCTTACTGTCTTACATTCTGAGTCATTTGCTAGCACATGAAATTGTTAAGAATTTAAGGTTGCTATAGGTTTTTTAGCGTCCTATATCGCTAACACCCTAGTTACAGTTTAGAAGAGCTGGGTTCAAAAAATATAGAATTTGTTTTTTGCACAATGATTATTTGCAATAGCTATTTATTTGTTGTAAGTTATTTTAGCAATTGTTTCGCTAGAATAGGAGTTTTCTCAGTTGAAGTCAATTCTACAATCAAAGAAATTTAATAAATAGACGTAACAATGTCAAAGAAAAATATCTTTTTTTTCAAATGGAAATTTTTATTTAAGGTTAATCCATTGAGGACTGGAAGATATTGACTACAGACTAATCGTTAGAAGGGAAACTAAATGAAGATTGATTTTAAAGGTTTGACTACTTCTTTCTTGGCATTATTGAATCAATTTTAATAACTTCCTACATTCCAAAAATGTTTCAGCTTTTATTCAACTCGTTCATCACAACAGGCAAAGAAATAACACATGAATTTCTTTCGTTTTTAAGCTTTACGTCATATTTATTTTCAATTCTTACCATTGTTTATACCCTAAAAATTTTACAAGATAATGTTAATATATAATATTATATAATATTTTATTATCATAATAATAAAATAAAAGAAGGAAATATTTACAATATACAATATTATTTTTTTCGTTTTACTTTTAACATAAATTAATAAATTTTTCATTGGTTTTTTCCTAAACAGAAACATATAGATTTATTACTTAAATTGCCATTCTAGTCGCTCAGGTTGGCGCCAACATTTCTAACAAGTAGTTATCACGATCACAAACGGTCCTTGAAATCTTTCTATATGTGCACACTGGATTCAAGTAAATCATTCATATCCTTCCAAGTCTAACCGTCTCGGTTTATTATTCGTAACGAAATTCTATCTGGCAATAAGTAGTAGGTGTAGTAGCAGTAGCTGAATAATTGTAATTCTTGAGGGTTTTCCTAGCGAATTTTAACAAATCGATTTCCTTTCCTCGTATTTTTTTTTTTGTGCTCGACATAACCCTAAACTTATATATGAACATACAAATGGATGTACATTGAACAATTTATTGTTGAGAATTTAATTTTGTTTGAATATCTCATCAACTACGTTTGGTTTCACTGCTAGTTGCGGTTGCGACCTTTTATCAACTTTTAATTTATAATTTTGCTGGTTGTTACTATTAATTGGGTTGAAACGCATTGTGAACCAAAGATGATTTTTTCAGTGCGATAGAAATGACACAATTGTATAAACGACTAGAATTTGTAAGACACTAACGAATGATGATAACGATGCAGATGCGGCCGTTGTTTCACTTCTACTTGAAGGACTAGTCGGACTGACAGCTCCATCGAATGGCGGCGGGGTTAGTTCACCTAATGAAGAACAGAAAGAATATATTAGACAGGATGCATGTGTACTAAAAATTGTTATGAGATTATGTCTTGATTTGAATTTGCAAAAACGTGATCAGAGGTTTGATCAGTAACATGGAGTCAAACTACTATAAAGGCTCAAAATTGAGCTACATACGAGGTGTGTTCAAAGCGTCAGGTGTCTTTGTATTTTTAGGAAAAAATATTTATTCATTCTTAAATATTTATGTTGTCCCCTTTAAAGTAATCAAAACACTTGTGCCAACACTTTTTCCAATCCTCGAAGCATTTCTCATAAGACTTTTCGGTACAGCATTGAGCTCTTCTAGCGATGCAGTCTTTATCTCCTCAATCGTTGCAAATTTCTGTCCTTTCTGTGGTAATCGAGCAGTCATACAAGCAAACTACGCGAAAACCTTCCTAACTCCTATCCGAAATTTTAATGGCAGATTCAGAAAAAAAATATTTAATTACTTCCATTCATAATCGTAATTTATAAAATAGTTTTCTTTCTTATTATTAAATGTAATTTTATATCAATTTTCCTTTATATCAAATTTAAACGTTTCCCTTTAATGAATTTCTTCATGTGATTTAACTTTTATTTCTATTTAGAATCTTTTTCATTTTTTTTAAATTCAGTTAATTTTTCTCGAAAAATTTTAAATCTGCCAATCAAAATTTTGAACATGGAAACACTGATTTAGTGCACCTCAACGGGCTATTACATTACTGAAAGCAATCTAACTAGGCGGAGCGAGCAGCTGATGGATTTACCGTGTACACGGGAATAGAAAGACAGACAAGTTTTGGACGGATCGTGGAGTTTTACTGGGACAGCGACGAGGCGTGGACGCGAAGAACGACTGGAATATTTTTAAAGTCGGGAATATTTGGGGAATGAGATTAAGTTAGATTCCAAAATCGTTTTAAAGTTTAAAAAACGTACATGTGAGTTGTAAAAATTGATTTGTTTACTGCTAGAAGTGTTCAGGAGCACCCTTTGAAAGTGAAAATTTGCAGCTCCGTTTGTCTTCCGTCCCGCATATAGGACCTCGACACCCCACTCGTGAAATCAATTCGAAGTTGAATTTGTGGTTCCCTCCGAGTTCCTTTTGATAAGATGTTGTAACGAGTGAAAGTGACATGATTAGGAAAACAAATGCGATGCAATCCTAACCGGCAAACATATAACACTACAATGCTTAATTCACCTGTAGTCGTGGATTACTTTGATAGTATTTCTACCAGTTCAGCGATGGTGTTCTCTTGGAAGATTCGATTTTTCCCTCTTTTCTTCCCATTAAAATTTCAAGTAAAATAATCATAAAATGCATTCATATCAATTCAGTGTATAATGCATTCGTTATCTTAAAATTGTTTCCTTAATTGGAGCCGTATTCTAAAGCGCATGCTTTCCCGCAAGAGCCCTCCCGATGAGCATTTCATTAATTTGATTATGGTGGATTGTCATAGTTAGAATGCCGTCAACGATTTTTCCCGTTACACGTGGACTCTCTACCCACCTGGGACTCAATCGATAACACATCAAAATCATATTTAACGGATTACTTATCGATTCGTGTTAGCGGAGCACGCCATGGGATTAGCCCGTTTCCATTATCAAAAGAGATCAATAGTCGCTTCATTCTTTGGGACGGTAATATAACGCTATTGCAAGTTGAGGCTATTACAACAAATGAAACGTTGACAGAACGAAATAGTATATCGGATCGTGTATTCGGACGTGCCGGCTCACGACTTAAAGAAAAAATTCCAGGCGATATACGAGAATGCAGAACAGGTGAAGACCTAGATTTAGTGAAAAATACAAAATAGCTGCAGAACATACAGTGTATTCCTGCTATAGAAACCTGCTGCGCAAAGCAAAAGATTTAAATTTAAAAACAATCGCTTTACGTACAATAAGTGCTATTCAACGAACTTTTCCATCGGACTTAGAAGCGCATATACCGGTAGCATTGCGTACTATACGGAAATTCTTAGAGCAATCAAAAACGGAAATTGTGATACTGTGCTTAGAGCCACATCAACGGGGTATTTATGAGGTGCTAGCACTGTTACAACAACAATCATTAACATATGTGAATACTAATTGCTCGGAATTCTATAACCCATGCCTCCCATGCCTCGCTTACGACACGTTACGACAACAATCATTAATATATGTGAATACAAATTGCTCGGAATCGAATAACAGTTGATCACGCTCCCCATACCTCGCACGTAGCGTTTTTCTGCGAGCCAACAAAAATCGTATGCTTCACCGCCCATATTTAGGGAACGGCGACACTATAGAGAGAATACATAATCGCAATTTATTGTATATAGGAACCTCATATCTTACGTCACTAAATTGGCTCCCCGGCGAATTCCAGACGCATACATGGTAGTCCAAACAATTACCATATTGAGAGCATATGAGGAACACGAACACAATTGAATGTATGTACCATGCGCAATCCGCTCAACTGAGTATCAATTCGCTGCAACAACCAACTCAGAAATCATATGAGTAGAATTCGTCGGATATTCAGTTATATGAATACTGAAGACGAAAAGAGCAAAAATATAAGATTGGTTCTGGCGTTCCTTTTCATGCAACAATATTGTTCCCGAGGAGCGGGAGAGGAATGACTTAGTAAAGGAAATTAAGGGGAACTAGAACGTTAACAAGCTCAGCGCTTTGCAATTAACTGGAGCCTACGACTCTACGACTCCCACTAGCAATGCAAGCAATTCGTTTGTATTTAAGCTACTGGCGAATGAGACAAGGGAGCCAGCATAAACACAGGTCTCGAGAGGAGACTGCCGCAATTGCGGTCGACGCTTGTATACGAGTTCACTGCCAAGAGGAGATATTTTCGACAACAACACTACGTGAGTATAAGGAGTTAAAACAGAGTTTCTTTAGTCCTAAGCCGGTGAAACTGTAGTTTTAGCCATTTCATTAGTGATTTATTTTGATCAGTGGTTTAAATAAACTCTATCGCCATGATCTTATTGTCAATTTTCACGATTGCGCTAAAGTGAATTCAATTTATTCACCAATTCTCCTTTTTATGTATAGTTCAACACCAATAATTTCCCAGTGAAGGCATCTACAGGAGTTGAAGTAGAGATCTGCAGGAGTGGAATGTAGAGTTTCTTTCGGCCTAAGCCGGTGAAACTCTAGTTCTAGCCCCCATCCACGCACACCGTAAAATTAAACCATGGTACGAGGGTCGCCATCAACAGTACTTCAGCATCAATAATTTTCAAGTGGAGATTGTTTTGAATTACTTTCTTTAGAATGTATCTACTGGGTGCGTACGGTATTTGAGGGCATGCATAAATGAGACTTTAACTTAGCGAATTTTTTTAAATTTTTTTTCCCTTTCAGATCAGAAATGACGGACTACAAGATCACTCAAGAAATGAAGAGACATGCTGTCATCGTCGCTATAGGTGCGAACTATACAGATTTAGAGATCTCGTATTTTCTTAATTGCGCCCGTCCATTCGTGCATAATGTTCGCCGTGAATTGGAAGCATCAGGAGGCGATACAGAATCGAACAACGTTCTGACACTATCCGATCTGCAGAATTTTTAGAGCAAGAGCAAGCGATCATAGACGAGGACCCTTGAAAATCAATGAGAGTTCTTGCGAGTGAGCTTCATGTATCTGATCGTCTTATTCGTAGAGTTGTCCACGAAGACCTACGGTATAAGTCTTATGTGATGCGCAGAAGACAGTTCATGTTGGAACGAACACGAGAACAGAGAGTTCTCCGATCAAAACGTCCTTTAAACAAAATCAAACTCCCGGAGGCGCCCAAAATGTTATGGTTTTTTTTCCAACGAAAAAAATTTTGACCAAGATCAAAAGATCAATCGCAGAAATGACAGATGGCTATGTTCAAATCCTACGGAGGTTCCTGTTGTTATACACACAAAATTTCCAGCCACTGTTATGGTTTTAGGTGTTGTCAGCAACGAACCACATGTTATGCCACCACACTTTTTTACTCAAGGACTTCGAGTGAACTCTGCTGCATACATCGAGGTTTTGGAGACGGTAGTGAAACCCTGGATAGACAATGTAAGCGGAGGCAGACCATTCATTTTTCAACAAGACTCTGCTCCTTCACATAAAGCGATGGCGACACACGATTGGATGGCCGAACATTTTCATGACCACATACTACCGAACCTATGGCCACCGAGCTCCCCAGACCTTAATCCTTTGGATTATTACGTATGGGGCGTTGTTGAGCGTGAGACTAATAAGCGTCCTCATAATACCACTTCTTCGCTGAAGACTGCTATTAATGCCGTTATGGTCAATATGAACAAGGAGCATTTGATTCGGGCATGTAATCGTTTCCGGGTCCGGATCGAAGAGGTTATTGCTGCTAATTGCGATTTTATTGAATAACTTTATAGCCAAATATTAATTTAACGTTGTATAAAAAATCCCTGAAATTTCATTAAATTTTGTTAAAAATAAAAGCTAACTAATTTTACTCTCAAGTTGTCCTCAAATACCGTACGCACCCTGTACATTAATAATGGAAGTTAGGAGTTCCGTAAATGACATTTTTGTGACAAAGAATGTGAAATACAATAAATAATTTGTGTGCGCAAACAACGGATTATCAAACGAGAATAAAGATCTTTTGTATTTAAATGAAAGAAAAAAGGTTCTTCTTATTTCTAAAGGACAGCCCCCTTCCCCACTAGGTATCAAGGATTGTGGTAGTGTGTGGTGAGGTGCAATCATCACGCCAGCACAGGCAGGGTTGTTATGTAACCGTAACAGCACCACTTTACTTTCCTAGAGACCCTTTAGAAGAGAGTAGTGCACTTTGGCAATTGCCAAAAGCTATTGGTGGAATAAACGGTGAACCGCAATATACAGATCGTCAAATACGTATCATTCATAATCCACATCATTCAATCACAATGATTGGTAGTCGTTTTCATTTGCATCCTGCAACAAAATCTAAGTTTTGACTTAATTGATGTTGGGATTTAGTAGACGAATGTTGTTCGAGTAGATTTTTCTTGCATCGGGAGACCGACCACTTTATTCCGGCTAATCGATGTTCCGTTGTCGTTTTGTCATCCTCGATGCGAAAAAATAGTTCTTTGAAGCGCCGATCTGTGTCCGGGAAAGATTTTACATTTACCAAGAGTGTTTTGCATCGGAAATTCTCAAAGGAATTCGACGAGTTGTATTGTCGGCATGGTGGACGTTGTTTTGATTGCACCACAGCTAATTATTCGCATCCATCATGCAAATGCAAGGAAGGCTACATGGGTGAAAAATGCGAAGTGAAAGGTTTTTCAATGGTTTGTCCACTGCAAATGGTATTATTGCCAAATTAATCATCTTAACTTCTTTCTTAAAAATGGCTAATATTTTTTGTCCCTAAAACAAATCTTCAATTTGTACCAATATTAGTTTTTTTCTTTGTACTCATAAAACAAAATCACAAAAAAAATTCAAGATTTCTATTAGCCTAAAATATTTAAATAGGAAAAATCATCGCATGAAATTAATGGAGTGAAATTTATGAACATTTTTCTTTTATATTTGGCCAAAAAGCATACTTAGCTCCAGCTTGAAAACCTGTTAAAATTTCTATTAGGCTAAAATATTTGAATAGGAAAATTCATTGCATTAAGTTAATGGTGTGAAGTTTGTGAACATTTTTCTTTTCGTTTTGGCCAAAAAGCATACTTAGCATTTTCTTATTTACAAAATTTATATTTTCAACAATTAATCTTTGTCACATCCATATTTGTGAGCATAAAATATTGCTTGTGATGTTGTTACTTATATCGTATTTTCGGATGGAAAATATATTAAGCCACAGGCTAAGGGAAATGTAGTGCGGAAGTATTATCAATAGATATCAAGTCGGGAGCATTAAATATATTTATTTGATTTATATTTAAAAAAAAAAATTCGACGTAATAATCCTTGAAAGTTAAATCGATAAAAATAAAGAGAACAATAAATGGAAATCAGCATAGATATTGAAGATCGGCATGTAATTATTGTTACTGCAATAAAAACCATGAAGTGTTAAACTTACAACGTCGGTCTTTCCATTTCAATGGACCTGACCGGGTATAGGACCCACATCGATGGCAGGCTCCTCCACTAGAATGGGCTAGCCATCGGGCACGCTCCTCCGTTTCTTTTATTTAACACGGGCTCTTCCCGGATAAAGTGGCCTTCCGCTCGCGTGCCCTTTTATGATATAGGGTTATGTAATTTCATTGCATAACGCTATTGCATACATCGGCTAAGTTTGTATTCCACATTTGAGGGAAAAGGTTATACAAAGTACTTTTGTATGAGTTTTTCACTCAAATGGGAAATACATGACCACGTGTACATTTGGATCTTGATCCGGTCGGGAGGGTGTGAGGGGGCACCGCTACCATCTGGACGCCCCACTCTTATTTGTGAGCCATAAGTCTCGTCGGTAACGATAAAGTCATCATAAGTCCAGCTGTTTTCCCCACGCCCAGTTTGCCTTCGGAGTCAGCAATACTCTTCGACCCTTAGTAGGATACCTCCTTCGCGACGTCGGTCGATATTCTTTGACCCCGAAATTCGTGGATGCGAATTTTTTTTGTAGCGGGTCCTTGTGCTGGGGAAAAGAATCCGCTCGACGGCACCGCAATGCTAGCATGCCAGCGCATTCACGCGTCCCCAAAATAGGCCAATCTAGGCGGATCTAAACATCCTCTTCTGCTGAGTCAGCAGACCATCGCTGCAGTCCTTCACGGGCATTTTATCTACCTACTATCACTACATTTCATAGGTCTCTTCAGTTTCGGAAACAAGAAAAAGTCACATGGGGCGAACTCCGGTGAAAATGGTGGCTGAGACATGATTGTGGTGTTGTTTTTGGCCAAAAAATTCCTGATCTTTGATCCATTTTTTTTCGATAGCATAAAATCGCCGAGCATGCAAAACACTTCTAACTGTTATGCCTCTCACAAACAAACTAAACAGATTATCTAGCTGAAACTATAAATATATATTTGTGATGAGTGTACCAACATAAAAAAATAAAAAATCTATTATCGAATGTACGTTGCCCGCGAAATCTGAAAAGTCTCCTTACTTTTTGAACACACCTTGTTTTTGAAAAAATTTGGTGATGTCAACTGGTCACCAAGATCATGTGGCTTTGTATTGTCTTTAGGTTTCCTTTGAAAAAATCAAGATGAAAACAGTCGTGTTATTGGTGACGAAGAATCAAAATTATGCTACAAACTTTGATTGAGATGCATTCGACCCTGAACTTTTCAGTTCCTGGGAAAGCCTACTGAAAAGGCTTGTTAGTAAATAGTCTCATCTTACCTGATCCTGATCCAGAACCAGCTGTATCATCATCATCAAACTCATCAGCACGAGCGCCTGATCCTTCTTCATCATGTCGTGCCATATCGCTTTGAATATCAGAATATGATCGTGAATTCGATGGAAGCTGGAAAATATTCATTGAATATTAGGTATACCATTCAGCCTCAACGTTGCTAACCAAAATATTTTGAAGGGATTATTTTACATACCGTATTCACAATAGTTGATCTCAATTTGATTAATTTATCTACTAATGTATTTAATGTGGCAGCTTGAGGATAGGAGTGTTGTGTAACAAGCGGAATTTCAGGATTATATTTTTGACTATCCAGGCCATTTGGAAGCACATGTTTGGTATAATCTCCTATACTATCACCAGTCCAACAATGTTGATCATTGCGTTGATATTCACCTTCTTCGCATAAACTGAAATGAAATAAGAAATGAAGAATTATTGTCAGCCATGTATAGTTTGCGGCATGTTAATTATTATGTATAAACCTTGGTCCAGCGGGTTTACGTGAAAATGATATAGCCATGATTTTGCTGTAGTAAGTGTAATTTGAAACAGTGCATATAGAAAATATAATGCATGTAGTTTAGCAAGAGATTTACGATTTTTAACCAATAAGACTTGTTGCAGTACACCTCTGTATTAGTGCAAGACACTCACTACCTCACCATAAAGAACAGGTGCGTAAAATAAAAAAATGGTTAATCTTGCGATACTTCTCAAAATTTCAACAAAGTATGGTTTAAAAGCCAGTCTATCCTCAAAGACGAAAAGTCTTCTTCAGTTTTTTTGAGTAGAGTACTGAGGGTAAGGTATAACGAGTGCAAATTTGAATTATTTTTTATCCTGGCTGGTGTACCTATGTAAAACGTCTTAGGACAGTCAGTTTTAGCAACTCTTGTTCAAATTCTTATTAGACTAGACAGAGGTTCATCATATACTCTCTAATTCGTAAATCTCCCATGTCGTAAACACTTCGAGTGTAGCGTGGCCGTAAGACTTATTGCTTTTGCATGGCATTAAGACGCTTTCTGGAAAAAAGCAATTGTCATCTTGAGAAATGAGTTCTCAGAATTAATGTTTGCATTGAAATAAATTTGTTTCATCGTTGATGATTTTTACGAGGCATATATAGGGTTTTCCGTTAGGGGACATAACAATTTTGTATCTTTATATGAACGCACCCTCAAACTTATTAAAAAACTGTTAATGTCAAAACGCTAGTTATATTTTTATCATGGTAAACTTCACGAATCAGTAACGTTTGGAAATCATTAAAAATTATTACCGAAATTCTGAGTCGGAGGTCGAAACTTTAAGAGCGCTTACGCTAATTTTCGGCCGTAATAGACGTCCCACCCGACTGGCTGTGCGTACTATAGTGGATAAGTTCGAACCCAAATTTTCACTATTGAATGTTTTGGTGCCAAAAAGATGTCGTACCGCTCGAAGCGAAGGAAATATCGCAGCCGTAAGTGCATCGCTTCAAAATGAGCCAAATAAGTCGATCCCACGTTGTTCTCAAGAATTGGGCATCGCTCAAATGACATTGTGGCGTATTTTCCGAAGAGATCTTGGCCTACATGGTTACAAAATCAAATTGACTCAAGAACCAAAGACCTTTGATCTGACGCCAAAACTTTCCAATTGGGCTCTGGCCAAGCTCAAAAGAAACTAAGAATTTTATCGAAAAATCATATTCAGCGATGAAACTCATATCTGGCTCAATGGCTTTGTTAATAAGCAAAATATGCATTATTGGTCAGCAAAACACCCACATGTGGTTCTTAAGACAGCGTTGCATCCGCAAAAAATTACTGTTTGGTGCGGTTTTCATGCCGGAAGTGTGATTCGTCCGTATTTTTCCGTGGATGAAAACGACCGTCATGTTACCGTCAATGGAGAGCGCTATCGTGTGATGTTGAAAGATTATTTGTTGGTAGGATTCGATGAACTTGACATCAACGATACGTGGTTTCAACAAGACGATGCCACTAGCCACACAGCACGCCTCACAATCAATTTATTGAAAGGCAAATTTGGTGAACGTGTTATCTCGAGAAATGGTCAGGTCGAATGGCCGCCTCGTTCATGCATTCTAACATTATTGGATTTCTTTTTATGGGGCTATATCAAGCCACTGGCCTATACTAACAAGCCAATTTTAGTCGAGCTCAAAGATAACATGCAACGCGAAATCATCAATGTTCCGGTCGAAATGTGCCAGAGTGGTGGAAAATCGGGACCAAAGAATCTACCGCTGTAAACGGGCTCGTGGTGTTCATATGACCAAAATCGAATTTTATTCATAAAATGAAATGCTTGCACTACAACCGGAATAAATTCGAACTTAATATCTCAAACATTTCTGTGATTTGTAAATAGGTAAAATTGTTATGTTTTTAATGGAAAGCCCTTTATAAATCATTGCTTGACTTGGACGGGTAACAGTCGTTAGTTTTATTTATTTATTAATTTTTGACATTTTAAGATAGTCAGTACGGCTATCTATTTGTTGATTGATATCTGAAATAGCTGCCTATTGGTTTTGTAAGGACACTCTGACTCAGACTGAAGTCTAAATGTTTAACTTGTAACGATTTGACTCAATCTCACGATTTCTATAGATGGAATGAAATCAAGTATCAACCAACACTTCCTTTTTTTGTGGCTGGGAGGTGAAAGCTATTTACGCCCTGAGTGTGGGGCTCCCAGAGCCTTTGGACTATTCACTAAACACCTCTCCTCCCTGTCAAACTGAGAACCCAGTCTTGAATCGTTTGTCACATTATATGGGGCTAGGCCTCGTTTTTTATGCCTTAGGCGTCATCGGATTGTAGGAATTCCTTTTCCAGCAGGAGGAGAGGAAAGTATATGGAGTCCTAGAAAAGGGATCTCTCCACCATCAACGCCTCCAGGCGCCCCTTCTTGGCAATTAGAATACCCCGAATGTAATATGCCACCTGGGTTCGTTTATCAACTCATCTGAGCACCTCTTCAATTAGACTATCTGGAGAGAGCTCCTCTAATTCCTTAACGAGGTCATCGCATAGCCTATTCTACTCTTTACAAGCAAAAAATGTATGACAACCATCATTGGCCTCTCTAATACAAAAGAAACAATTGGCAGACTGTTGCTTGACAATCCTGTGCAGGTAAAACTGAAAACCTCCATACCCGTTCAAAAACTGGGTCAAATGGAAGTCAGCCTCAACATGACTAGGATTGCGCTACGGCCTCAGGTCAAGAATACGGCACGCAGTCCATGTCCCCTTGGTGTCATTTATCTAGGATTATTGCCAATCGCCCAATGAACGTTGTCTCTCTACAAGCGCAGCTGTCTCCCTATCACCTTCGATTCTCTGCAAATAAGTTTTACTGCATTCTTTCGCAAGATGAGCGATAGATATAATGCTTGCAATACCAGCACCGCTGACTCAAAGACTGTCCGACATGCAGATGCTATCCTCAGTACTCAGCGTCGCTGCACCTGTGCCAGGTGTTTTCGATAAAGCACCTTCCTGGGAGTGCCGCTGCATATTTTCGATCTGTACAGTAGCATAGACTGTACCGCACTCACCAGAAGTCACTTTTTTGATGAGGCATGATGAGTGCCGATACATCCGTGGCAGCTTTATCCGCCATCGTCCTCATTTTCTCAGAGAAACTCATCTTTGAGTCCATTAGAATACCTAACCTACACTTCCCCAATGCTGACTGTCCTTACTCCAGAATTTCTCTTCTGTGTGAGGATGACTACTTCGGTTTTCTCCAGTATCAGGCTGAGCCCGCGATCAGTCTTAGTTGCGCTTGTTCAACTGTGCGCTCCGCGGTTAGTGCCGTGACATCATCATATACCAAAGGATGGAGCCTTGAGCAACAACCGATTCAGCTTCCATCCTTTGCCAACCCTCCTTTGTGTCATACAGCAGGCTCCAAATCGTCAGGTAGTCCCTTAAAATCCGCACTAGATACTCGCAAACTTAAAAAAAGAGGTTTCCAGTGTTTCCGTCGTTGCTGGAAAATTCCTTCGCGCAGGCAAGCGCTGAATGCACTGAGCAACAATTAAGGACATAGATTGTAGACAAATGCGCTATTTCAGCAGGAACGCCATCTGGTCCTGGTGTCTTCCTTGCTTTTGTGGATAGAACTGCCACTTCCAGTGCCATCCTCGCAAAAGGCGGGCCTTCCACTGGGGTTCTGGCGTTGATATGGACGGGATGTGTAGGGAACAGAGTCTGTACTATCCATCTTTTCTGCTTCGATCTCCGCATGACCAGTTTGTACCCAAAGTCCCACGGGTCCCAACTAACATCGTTCACGAGGGCATTACTCTTGTTAATTAGCTTGCGAAGAAATTTCTTGGCCTTTCTGTATGCTGCTAGCATTGTGTCTGCCCCCTTGCGTTCGCACCCGCTGGGCTTCTCGTCGAAGTTTGCAACACTCCCTTCACTATTCAGGGATTTCCGTTGAGCACCAGTATACTGGAGGCTCACTGTCACGGGGTCCCCAATGTGGGACAGAAGACTCGCTAGCACATATGCTGATATTCATAGTTGAGTTCACCACCTCCTCGGCAGTAGGTCTTCCACTATTTTGTGGAGCTTCCGGCAGCGATTTACCGCCACGAGCACTTCAGCTACTCCCCAAAGTCTATCTTCCCAGTTTTCCATCAGAAGGCTGGAGTCTGAACGTATGTACGCCGAGGGGCACTCCCGCAGATATCAACTGCTATATACTGGTGGTCGTTGGCTAAGTAGTCCTCTTATAAAAGCCAGCTCTGGACTCGTGGCATCGCTTACTACGAAGCAAGCATGGTTTCTCCACAACTCCAGCGGCGATAAGTAGGGGTGTTTCCAGTGTTTAGGACAGCAAGTGCTGTTCTGGCCGCCATTTCTAGGATCTGATTTCGTTGCGTTAGCAACGGCTTTAGCATTGAAGTCTCCTCCGATGAGCGTTCAAGACAGCGCCTCCAAGGCATTGAGTTTGGCACGGAAGGATGGCATCGGCTCGTTCGGCAGTAGACAAATACTAGAAAATGTTATTCCTGAACACGTTACTCACACATAACCATCTCATCATCCATGATCCTGCACTTGTTGATGGGCGATGTCTCCGATAGTTCATGTACCGAATTTGTCCCCTTGCCTGTTCTTGTCGTTATGTTGCTCATTGAACAACATAAACTGCTCAAACAGATCCTGGGAGTTTGTGCTTCAGTGCAAGTTCACTTGTAGTATTCAGCTCATCAGATTACTGATTTAGCTTTAATTAGGGCCTCTAAACATTGCATCTCCATGACCCTAGCACGTGATTGAGGTCATCAGGTCCCGGCTAAGCATTCTTGCAGAGAATGCATTGAGCCTCGACCGTGCATTTCTTTCATTTGTGCCCCATTTGACCATAATTATAGCACAGGAGGCTCCTGTCGGGTTCCCTGCAGCCATATGCTGTGTGTCCGTATTCGAGGCATCTGAAGCAACGGAGAGGAATTGCTCTTCTCCGTACCTGGTATATAACCGAACCTGTTTTGATTTTGTCCTCCACTAGGATTTGTTCGGTGCTTTTATCGGTCAAGTCGACAATACCCATGCGTGATTTCTTGGTGTGGTGTTTCCCCGTGTCAGTCTTACTTTGACTTCGGTTAAAATATGAAATTTCCTTTTACGGCCCCCTCTACCTTGGGTTTGTCCGTGATAAAGGGTTTTCCAATAAGAGGTGTTATTTTGAATAGCCCGCTATTTCGGTAGATGTCACTTTTGAACCTGTTATTTTTGTCATCTGACAAGTAGAAACTACGCTATTGATAAAAATGGAACGATACACGCTTCAACAACGCATTGAAATGATTAAAATTCACTATAAAAATGGTGAAAATTTAGCAGAGTTGGTTCGTAAAACTCGAACATTTTTTGGTCGTCGGACCGCAATACAGAAACTGGTGGAAAAATTCGAGCTGTTGGGATAACTTAGTGATGTGAAGAATAAAACCCATGCACGTCACTCAAGAACAGCCGAGAATATTGCTGCTGTAGCCGAAAGTGTTGAAGAAAACCCAGGTTCGTCCATTCTTCGTCGTTCTTTGGAATTAGGCATTCCACAAACGTCATTACACCGTATTTCGCATAAAGATTTGGGTCTTAAGGCTTATAAAGTTCAGTTAACGCAAGAACTCAAGCCAGTCGATCATCAACAATGTCGTCTTTTTGCTGATTGGGTCCTTAAAATGCATGAAAATGATCCGGAATTCCATCGAAAAATCATCTTGAGTGATGAGGCCTATTTCCACCTCAGTGGCTTCGTCAACAAGCAAAATTGTTGCATCAGGGGCTCGGAAAACCCAAGAGTTATTGTTGAAAAGCCTCTCTATCCTCAACGTGTGACTGTTTGGTGCGGTTTATGGTCCGGCGGAGTCATTGGACCTTACTTTTTCGAAAATGAGGCTGGAGCAACAGTTTGTTGAGAAGTAAAGTTATCGTACGTCGATAGGCTCACCGCGCATGCGTAAGCGAAACCCAGTATTAACGCGCCGGAGCGCACTACTTGCGTCACCAGCAATTTTTCTTTAGTTGGTCTTTGACTGTTGCCCACGAGACGTGTGCAATAAGAAGTTCCTTTATGTAAAACAAATAAAGCGTACTCATATATATTCAAAGTTATCTGTCTCTTCAAATCTATCGTCCCACTGTCCCTTCGATAATCTCAACACAGTTACGGTGAATGGATTGCGCTATCGAGAGATGATTAATGATTTTGTATGGCCGGAATTGGATGGTATTGATCTTGACAACGATTACTTTCAACAAGCCGACGCTACGTGCCACACAAGCAACGAAACCATTGATCTTTTACGGGAAAAGTTTCCGGACCGTGTTATCTCTCGAAGAGGTGATCACAATTGGCCACCGAGATCTTGTGGTTGAACACCTTGCGACTTCTTCCTTTTGGGCCACGTGAAAGAGAAGGTCTACGCCAATAGCCCAGCGTCAATTCAAGCCCTAAAAGATGGATTTCGTGAGGCTATCGATGACATAGGGCAGCCACTTTGCGATTTAGTCATGGACAATTTCATGAAAAGGATATGGTACTGTAAGCGTGTTCGTGGTGGTAATTCGCCTGATGTTATTTCTTACTATTAACGGCATACCTTCCTCTTTATAATGAAATAAACATCCGATCACTTATATTAAAAAATGGGATTTTTCTTTTAATATCAAAATAATATTGGAAAACCCTGTACAATCGAGGCCCTTTATTTCAACCATTGCCAACAGCTGGAGCATGGCAGCGGTTACTCAGGGTCCAAAAACCTTTTTCACCACATCACGGAACATGTCCTTCAATGGCAGTTTTGCTGACATCTGGCTAGTTCGGTACTTTCACTGCACGCAGCACATCTACGTAGGATCTGCCTTCAGGCGGCTTTATAAATAATGCCCCTTGTAGAGGTTTGCGCCGTGGTTTGAGCTTTGGTTTCCGCGATGTATCGAATGAATCTTTGTTTTTGTTTTCTTCGGTATGCTCTCTGTCAGATTTTCAAGTAGAAGCTTTTTGGTCGCTTTTTTGGTTGTGTTACTTAGCATTATCTGAAGCTTCTTGTCAGGCTTTGTTTAGTTCCTCGTTCTTCCTCCATTTCTCGCGAGTACTTCCGACTGGGCTACCTGCCATCCTTCTGATATTGCTTAGAGGTTGAGCCATAGCGCTTTCTGGCATAGCTTCTTAAAAGAGGCTCTCGTTTTCCGCCTCTTGTGTCCCATTCGCTTGGATGACGGCAAGAAGCGCGACACTTGCAAGCGATGCTTCTCCCTCCTCCTCTTTTGCACTTTCTTGCATTTCGCACAGGGCGCATCCGGCTATGCATAATTTTCTTACTGCGCCTAAAGGCCGCAGCTATGCCCGGTTGGACCATGCACTTCCGTTTGTTTGTCCGTTTATCGTCTGTCCCTGATTTTTTAGTTAACGTTGTTGCTACTAAAGATTATGCTGGGATTGTTGGTTCCCCTGTCGGAGTCTGCATTATCTTTGAAGAGAATGACTGCAGCTTAATTTTTAGGTTTTTCTGGCTCCCCTACATCCCGATTTTCATGGTATTAGCGCCAACAATGATCTACGCCTGAATCGATTTTTCACGTCGGGTCCGAGATAGCTTGTAGATATATCTGCTATAGAAGCCAAGTTCACCACTTCTTCAAGATTGCAGTCACTGGAAGCCGACGATCAAGGGCCTGCTCGCTCACTACACTCCGTCGCCCCTGCACCATAAGTTTTTTCTCCTTCTCGTCTGCTACCGCGGTTTTTATCTGGGTTTCTTCCAATAGCGTCTTGCCTACCGCTAGTGGCATTTGCATACTTTAATGTTGACCAAGTCTTTAAACTCCATTCACGTTCGCCATTTTTGCCCCTGGCTTGATGGGCACGGGTCGCTTAACACCCCGAGGATCTGGAGCATCCTCACTCCCAGCTGAAATCATGTCAAAATTAAGACCGCGACGGAACCTCACGGAAACCTCCACTTTCTCGGTTACGTGTGGACGGCACTCCCTAAAGAATGCAAACCTCAAAGAGTACTCCTGTGCACTAGCACTCCCCTACAGTTTTCCTTGCCAGAACTTAAAAATGCTGCCACAGCTTACTCCAGTATAGAAATCTCCAAAATACTGGTAGGTACGCAAATCCAATTCCTAGCCAGAAAAGGCTCTTTGCCGTGTGGGACATCAACCTATCAGGAGTTTCGCTTAGCCTTTGGTACAAATAAAAAGTCTCTAATAGCACACAGTCTGTGTGCCACTACTAATTTTCACTTTCAACAATGGATTGGTGACCCAGATTCAGGTCTATACATATGGCACTCTCCAAAGGAATATAGATTGGAGAATTCAGTTGAGGTCCAGCCTCCTGGGAATAAAAACTTGGCTACCGCCAAACTTAAAACTACCCTTCATGAATAACCCTCATCTTCTAGCATCAGAGGCAACCACAAAGAAGACGATCTCACATTAAGGTTATCACAAGTCTTATATAATAATAGCTAGGACCAAAGCAACGAGCTATGGATGGAATTGAAAGAGGCAATCAAGACCATGGTAGAACAGACAATCCAACATCAAGCCTGGCGCAAAAGAAATAATTGGTTCGATGATGAGTGCCAGAATGCATGGGACAAAAAGACTCAGGTATGCAAATAATATTTAGGTAGGAAAACCGGGATGAAGACAAAACAATACGAAAATCTCAGGAGATTAGCGAATAAGATAATCTGAATTAAGAAAAGAAAATACTATGACGATCAATTGAAAAGTATCGATATAAGTCTGGTGAGCAACAACACAAGACAAGCATATAAAGTAGTGAAATGCCGGAAAAGAGGTTTTTAGACCATGACCACGCTCTGTCGTGATGACATCCACATCAGCAATGATGAAAGAAGGATTGAAGAAAGATAGGCATCATATTTCAAGAACCTCGTAAGTCCTCCGCACATATCCAGAACCTAGGAGCCTATACATATTCCCAGAGACCTTCCATCGGCCCCACAAACTCTGGATGAAGTTTTTTCCACCATAAGCCCCAAACAATTAATATGTGAAGTTGCAAAAGAGTTCAAAAAGCTAAAAATAAAGTCATTCAGTACATTTGCAACAAGAAGTTATGCTGAACAAGTGCAGCCAATCAATTATGTATATTCCCTATCCACAACAAAAGGTGACAAACTACAGTGCAAAAACTATAAAGGCATATCACTACTTTGTACGGCATACAAATTATTTTCAAAGATCTTAGAAAATAATATCAGATTATGCGCCAACAGTACTATCGAGAAGCATCAAGGTGGCTTTAGAGTAGTCAGATCGTCGATACACCGATTGTTTAGTCAAGCAGGTACTTGGAAAATGCCAGGTTTTCGTTGACTTTGAGCAAGCATACGACAGTATTGCTCGTAATGCGCTGTACCAGATAATGCTTTGCTTTGGTATCCCAGCCAAATTAGTTCGTCTTACCAAAATGGCAATGACGTCGACATGCTCGGTTACTTGTCCAAGATAAGACGTAGATGTGTACACTATCACACCATGGAATTTCATTACCTAAAAAATGCATGCACCTGGCAGGAAATTTACTGGGGCTGCTCTTTTTAGTGAAGTACATAGCTTAGTTTTATCGATATTGATTTTAACCCTCCATAGATGAAAAAACGGAAAAACTTTTTCAAGCAAGCTTTACAGGATTCGAACAATACCTACTGGATCCGTTGATGCTGTATGGTGTCTTCAGCAAAAGTGGCTATTGAGCAGTTGCTTAGTACTGGCCTATCTGAAGTGAAAATCTTACATACGCTGAGACAAGAGCTTGAGGAAACCTAGATGTAAGAATTAAATTTGGCCTCTCGTAGTTTGACATACAATGTTCTTGATCAAATCTGGTAAAAACTGAAGTGTAATGACTTTGTTAAGAAGTCCACGGAGCCGAAACGTAACGAAAGCTTCCTCTATGTCTAATGTAACCATTTCCATCGAGAGTTCATGTCTTATTCTGGTTCTATATCGCTCGATATACGGCAAAGCTGAAGGTCCGTTGAATATCCATTCCTGAAATTTATATTGGAAATTTGGGAAGATATTATGATTTTCTACTAAATTCCCTAATTGATTCTGAATCAGCTTATCATAAGGTTTTCCAATGCAGGTAAATGAATTATTGACAAGACAAATGTTGATATTTGTCAGGCTTGTGGACGGGAAATACTGCGGCATGCTTCCATGTGACCGGAAAGTAGGGTAAATTGAAGCAAGGGTTAAAAAGATGACACAAATATACGATTGCTTTTTTGGGTAGGTTTTTCTAAGCAGTTGATAGGAAATACGGTCAAATCCTGCAACCTTACCAGGTTTCAGGGTTCGAATAACTTTCCTATTTCCCTAGGTTTTCTCTATTTCAAAATATACCGGTTCGACGGTGTCGAGGGCGAAGTAACCTACTTAGGGAATCGACAAGAGAAACGTGGCTGACTATGCACGATTAACTCGCGCGGAAGGCGAGACGATTTGGTCCTTACTCCAAACACTTCTCTTCTTCTTTTTCTTCGTAGCAACACAGCCCCTCTCGGACCTTCGCTTCCTGCAAATAGCGCCTCCAACAGTCTCGGCCCATTGACTGCGTCCTCCAATTTCGAAATCTGAGCAGCGATGAACTGTATTTGTCGACCGAGTCAGATCAGCGTTTCCTCGATTTCCCCACTGGTCTCCGCCCTTTGATTCTCCCAACGAATACTTTTTTGGGTATCCGTTGTTCGTCCATACGATTCATTTGGCCAGCCCATTGTAGCTTCCGCAGTCTTACAATCGTTGAGATCTCTGACATGTCAAAAATTTTATACAGCTCATGGTTGTACCGAATTGGCCATTGGTCCCCGTCTGCGCTCCATTATTCGCCTTAGTACCTGTCTTTACAAGGCGTTCAATATATTTGCGGATGCTTAGGTTAGGGTCTACGTTTCACACCCATAGTATAACTCAGGTTTTATCACAAATTTGTATACTTGGAGCTTTGTTTTCTTGTGTACGCAGCTGGTCTTCAAGATCGTCAATACTGAATAAAATATTTTATTTGCGAACTGTATTCTTCGGCGTATTTCGTCTCTTTCATTACCCGTTTTCGTTATTTTAACGCCTAAATATACAAATTCGCCCAAATTTTTGATATTGCATCCGCCAAGTGTGATATTTTGTGCATTTGAGGTAATTTTCCTCAAGTGCGTCATGAGCTTTGTTTTATTTTCATTGATTTGTAGCCCTACTAGTTTTGCTTCGCTGTCGAGTTTCAGGAAGAGTTCTTTGGCAGTTGTTAATGACCGTCACAAAATGTTGATATCGTCCGCCTAGGTACTACTTGGTTTGACTTGTATACAAGTATAAAAGCAAACTAACTTTTGGTATTTAAGAAAAGACTACGGGAGTATTTAATGAGCACTGATTGAAGCGTGGACCTGTAGTTCTGCTTTTATGAGCTCAGTATCTAAGGGCATTTTTGACTCTCCTATCAGCGAGATACTGAAGAGACATTATTCAGAGTTTTTTTTTTGAATGCGTCGTATTATATTGCATTTTTTTTATCTCTGAGAGCTGATCATGATTTTGGACTAGATGTTCATGAAAAGGATTCGTTCACATTATTTTGTGCGCCCCCTCATACCGATGTATTAAACATTGTCTGGATGGCACAAAGGACGAAGCAACGTATTGTGAATACAGAGCGCACGAGCGTTGTGTGACCAAGAAAGAGTGATGGAGAAAGTGGTAGTGAATGGAGGTATTTGAAAAAAAGCATTACACCACGCGGACTACTCCTCCGATTAGCTTCCATAATTTTTGAGAGCCATACTCAAGGTTTTCAAATATATGATTTTATTGATTATTTCGGAGAATTTGAGCGAATAGCTGACGTAAGGCTGTTGACCCTGGCTTACCTCATTCTGTCTCTTGATCAAACATTCTAATGATATACTTGTACATCTATATAAATTTTTTGTTGTAAAGGAAGCAGTTGTATACAGAGAATTTAATTTAATTGTGCTTATCACCAATGGCAATTTACTATTAGGACAAGTATTCAAATTAGTGATAACAACTTTATTCGATACTAGAGTAAAATAGAAATGAAAATCAAATGCATAAATTTTCTGGCTAATAAAGTCATGGTGCAAAATTGAGTTGGAATATAATTTAACGCTACATTTACTAGCACGCGTACATTGCTTCTATTAGGTTTGTGCTTTTTTATAACGACATCGCAACATTCTACCATTGTAAAAGGATACTTCATAATGTGTAGGCTGCGAACAAAATGACAAAGAAAAATTTCAAAATAGTGTCATAAACCTCATTCCGGTTACATTTACAAGGAAAATAAATTCTGTATAAAAATTCATGTGATATTTGTTTTAAATTGAAATTTCGCCGAGTAAAATTTAAATATAATGCAAAACGCGACCAGTGTCGAAGAGCTGATAGTTGCATTTGTGAGAGCTATTTCATCTGGAGTGCATAAGCTCTTGGCATGCAACTACGCATCGGTGCCACGATTTGTAAGTACTTACAGATATTCTGGCCCAATCAATTATACGTAAGAAGGAAATTTTAATTATGAATTCCATTCTCCTTTTCAACCCAACAGGCATGTTGCTTTCCAAATGAGAATCGAGAATTGAACTCTTTCGAGCAGTTCATATTCTACGGAATGGCAATTGGTGCACCAGCTGCAGCAATTCTCATTCAGAGATGTGAACGCGAGTGAACAGTTAACGCAGAGGGTGGTTTAACTAATCTAAGCAGCTAGAAGCTATCGCACTTGGCAACCTCAAGTACAGAATTACCTCAACATTCAATAGTCCCCCACTTGAAATTCAGGATATCGTCTCTGGCCATAATTAATATTCAATGTTATCACTTATTGCAGTCTTAATATCTTTCATACATTTAACATTATATAGCCCCGGTTTAATAATTTTTTAACGTTTGTAGAAATTAAGGATAGACATTTTTCCGATTTAATTGTAAATTAAATAATGATTAGATTTTATCGAGTATCGCGAAAAAAATTCCCGACAAATGGATCAACTTGGAGTGTTTCCGTGATGGAATAATAAATGGATTCAAGGAAATAATAATTAAGGATCTAAGATTTTTTTTCTATTCAAAACAAATTGGAAAATGAATAGATTGTATTCAGAATAAATAAAAGGATCTTTTTAATGGATACATAGATTTTTTTCTCAACTTCACTCAAATGGATTACTTACTTGTCGCCTGTCTTTGAGTAGAAGTATCTTGATTTTTCAATGGTGGAGAGGAAGTTGATGAATTGTGGATCTGGAGGTGTTGACCATTTAACATTTGAGACTTGTGTTGATCGTGGTTCGCCACTTGATGAATTCTTTGCTGGCAACAGTTCAGGTGTTCCACATGCCTTTTTGATCTGGAAAGAAGAAAGAAATTATTAAAATTGCTATTTCTGTAATGAGGGTATTAACATATTTGTATTTTTATTATTAAATATGAGTTCTAGAGGACGGATAAAGAATTATAAAGGAGTTTCAAAAAATTAGTAACTTGCTACATTTCTTTTGTTATATTTAATTGAAACAATCAAACGAAGATATAGAAAAAGTTCAAATAAAACCATTTACAGTTCAATTAAGCTCAGTTAAAAATAATGTTTGCTCGTAAATATACATTTAATACATCCAAACAAGCATAAATAAATCATTGTCTTGAAAGAAATAAATTATAGTGTCAAGAAAATGATTGCACTTCAACACTTGCCGGTTATTACAGATGAAAGCTCACATGTTCCAGTGATGATAATAGCAACAGCGTTTCATTTATGTTGTCAATCATCAATCAAAAATAATAAAATGCAATAAACGAATATTGGAGTTCTGTATGATTTGTAAGTTTTGTTTCACACGCTTTATCAATTTAAGATTTCAGCTATTATTAACTTTTATGACGGCTGTTGGCAAGTTTAAAGATATACTTTGTGAACTTTTGCATGTTGGTTTGATGGCTCAGTTGTATTAAATGAAAGCATTTCTTTTATTTTTAAATTAAGATGAAATATTTTTTCGAGCAGATATTTATGTGAGTATGAATATGAATGTATATGCATATACGAGTATATATATATATATATATATATATATATATATATATATATATATATATATATATATATATATAAATAAATAGTTGAAATCATTCCAAACTATTTCGCAAATATATGTTCTTTTTCGTAGAACTACAGCCCCTCTCGAGGCTTCCCTTTCTGCAGCAAGCGCCTCCAACTATCTCGATCCAATCACCCCATCTTCCTATTTTGAAATCCGAGCAGCGGTGAACTCTCCTCGTCGACCTAGTCAGACCAGCCTTTCCACGGTTTCCCCACTGGTCTCCGGCCTTCAGTTCTCCTAATGAAAACCTTTTTGCGTGTCATCCTTGCGCAGTGACTTTATTATGAATAATCTATTAACTTTCGACTTCTATCATTTTTGTTTTCTGTGCAATTAAAATTTCAAAGTGAGTGTTAAACCAATTGATAGTGCCACTCCTGTTAATAACAGGAAAAGAAACCGGGAGCCTTCTCCTGCAGGAATGCTCCTTAGAAACTATTTTAAAATGGCCAAAAACACCGCGCCATCATCCTACCAACTTGACGGACAGCAATGAAAATGTTAGTGAATCAGCTGCTAACAACGGAAAAAAGGAGAGAGCTCCTCCAATTACTTTCCCCGACGCCGCGCGACACAATTAAGGCGATCATGAACAAATTAAAAATTTCTTCACATCCTATTAAGATTATAACAATCGGAAGAGGTCTCCTCACGAATATTGAAGATTTCGAAAATGTTCAAAGGGACTTAAATTCTAAAAAAAAGTCAACTATTTCACGTTTCAACGTTCAGATATGCGCCCGCTGAAAATTTTACTTTCAGGGCTTAATGCCCAATTCTACGTCCAATTTAATTCAATTCAATTCAATTCAAGGTGCTTTATTAAGTAAATCCATAACATTTTTTATAAAAACATAAAGCAAGGTTTCAAAAACATTATACAATTAGAAAAACTTAATGGCCCACGTGGCACTCTAAATTTAAACAATATCGATACTAAAATTGATTTATAAAAACATTATGTGAAATTAATCAAATGAATATTATTAAATATGATTAATCAATTGGAAAAAGCGGAAAAAACCAACCAACGCTATTTAAAAATTAAATATAATACAAAGAACACAAAACAGGAATCGTTTGACTTATATCTAATATGTTGTTACTTACGTCTAATAAAATTTACTCAAAAAACTCTAACTTATCCTACTATAATACTTTTACAATACTCCTAATCTACAAAGTAAACCTTATCTCTTAGCCTAATATAACGAACATCACAATATACCCATTCTAAATCCTATAAGCTGATTTTAAATAACACAATCAAATAACAATTAAATGTAGCAATAATGAGCTGAAAATAAAAAGAAAACAAATACAAACGAGACACGCGAACAAGAATAATTTAGTCATTGTCATTCAGCCACCAATACCGTGCCAGCTCCCTCCTAGCTCGATCAACCTCAACAAATCTCGCAAATGAGTATCGCCATTGTAGGTCGTGGTCTCGCGAGCTCAAATTCGGAGGGTATTCTATCTTCTTATCGGTGGCCCGTCTATATATATGATATATAATCGGGACTCCGTCAGAATCAAAAACATACCAATTCATGTCTAAATACACGAATGCTTCTGGAGGAACAAAGCCAGTATCGAGACAAGTCTCAATGTACCCGTCTGTAGGGTGGAACGGCTGTGAAATCCAGGGCTTTTCACTCACAGTTACAGATCTTGCGATATGATTTCGAATAGTTTCAATATGAAGATATCGACTCTTGTCACTTTAGCAGTATGATAAATTCTTCTGTTAGATATATAATGTTTCCAATCCGTCTCAGGTTTTCTGTACAAACCAGTACATGCACGAAGACATTTCCTTTCGAAAACTCTTAACTTTTCCATTGTACTAGCACTCAAGTTGTACCAGATTTGGCATCCGTATGTCAAAACTGGTCTAACTAGGGTCTTGTAACAGATAATTTTGACCTTTCGGTCAATGTATCTGGAATGAAAGAGTCTTCGAAGGGACATGACTACCTTTTGCGCCTTACTGAGCATGATTTTAACATGTTCGTTATAATACAGATACTGATCGAGATAAACACCGAGGTATCGAACGCAGTTTTATGTGGAATCTGTTCTGTACTACCCTAACCAGCCATAATGTGGAAATTTTTCCAATTACGTTTCAGGTCTTGACTGGCCAACTGCAATGTTGTCCGAAATAAAATTGTTTCGCACTTTTGCGCATTGATTTTCATTCGCCAATTGTCTGTGTAGAGCTGTACATCATTAAACATTTTTTGCAGATTGCTCTGAACTACTGTGGCTTTCCGATCTGCCGTATAAATGATAAGATCATCAGCAAACGCTACCAATGATTGCGCTGGCGATATGTTAAAATCAAAGCCTTTCAATAGCTAGCGAATGAATATCGAGAAAAGCAGAGGCGCAGTAACTGTTCCTTGCTGTAGACCATTCAAGACCTTGAAATCGCGCATTGTTGTCGAATTTCCATCAGTTACAAGAAATGATTTCCCGTACAACATATTACACATCATGGCGACAAGGTGTCTGGGGAACTTGTCACGCTCCAACACATTCTCTTATATTTAGTTTCTAACAGATGTCTGAGGTTACTTTCGTTATCGCATGTGTAGTCGAATGCCTGGCACGGAAACCAAATTGGCAATTCGGCATCAACTCATACTTTCCAACGTGGGCGTTTAATGCATCGTTCAGTATCACTTCAAAAACCTTGCTGATTTTAGGCAACAAGCTGATCGGGCGATAGCTTTTAGGGCACGAAGATTCTTTTCCTTTCTTCAAGATCGGAAATACCTTGGCCTTCTTCCACTGATTTGGAAAATATGAATTGTTCAACATATTGTTGAACGATATACAATAGTCTCTAATAGCAACCTCCGGCAAATGTCGAAGTACTATGTTCGGAACACCATCTATACCACAAGATTTCTTGTTGTTTACCCTGCGAAATATGACCCACAAGCGATCATAACTAATAAAATAATCAACAAGATTCGAGCTCGGTATGAGGTCGGACGTCAATGTTTCATTGAAATGAAGAACGGATTCACCGTTCAGGCTAGATTTGAAGTCGGAAACTTTTGCTTCAACGACTTCTGAAAGGACTTGATTCCCTCTCTCAGGGTTTGGCAGATGGACTGATTCAAAATGAGTTCCAATCAGAGCAAGTTTCTGTAATCCATCACTTATGATCCTGTTTCTATTTGTATCCGGAGTATCCGGAGTTCGATACCAGCCCTATCAAGAAGATTTATCTGCTCACTAGCAACTTTAAGATTCGATACCTTCACTCGAGACCTCTTGCGAAATATAGCATTCACTTTCATGAAAACGCCACCTGGGTCCTGTGAGCTAATACCCCTCAGTTTCTCCGCCCATTGGTTGCTGACCTCACTCCTGAAGTGTGAACGGATTAAGTTCCGAACATTCTTCAGGTGTAATTTCCACAGAGCCAATGTGGGATGGTTGTAGTCCAAAAATCGCCGATAAATATTGTTGAAGCGCGTGAGAAGAAGGCTTTTCAATCTTTTCAACCTTGCGATGGTTGGTGTTTCATATCCTTCCATATTGTTTCGATGTTTTATCTTGGGAACTACTTTCTCCATCGTTTCTAATGTCAGCTTCTCTAACTTCGACAAATAGATATCTATTTCATCGTTAGTTAGATTCCTGTCATTAGGAACCATTGAGCAAGAGTTGCCATCATCAGATGGTGGACATTCCTTCTGGTACTCCTGATCAAACTTTCTTTAAAGTTTTTTTGAAATTCAACCGATGGTTTTCATGTTGAACTGGAATGAGAAAGGCATCATCTCTTTGATGATTGCTTTCCATCACGATCGCGTAATGATCGCTATCGTAAGGAAGCACCTGCAGTTTCCGTTGAGGATTATTAAAGTTGAATTTAAGTCTTGCGTCAGCAATGCAAAGATCCAAATATTAATTTGTCCTAGGGTATGTTGGGAACTCCGACCCATATAGTTTGCACTTGTATTCAATCTGGTTCTCTGTTATCCACGATTTTAGGAGTACTCCTCTTGGATTATTGGTGGCGTTCAGCCATGAAGTATGCCGGGCATTAAGATCTCCAGCAAGAACATAATAATTATGCAGCCTGTTCAATTCGAGTATTTGAAACAAGGAATGGAGTTCCTCCTTGAACTTGAGCACGTTTCCACTAGCTGCATAGGCAGAGATAACAAAGAGGTTATCCCCGCCTTGCAGTGAGATTTTGATAACGGACACTGCAAGACATTCAAAGCTTTTGAATTTGACTTTATCAATAGTTTGGAAACAATAGGGTCTCCTAACCAATATTTGGAGCTATACTGTGGAGTTTTACTTGATTTTGCTGCGGTATAATTTTATTTTTTGCATCTTGATATCGGGGGCATCCTCGATATGATGCTGGATGACCAAATGTGCGGCAGTTGACGCAATATAATTTTTCTTTGGGCTCCGTCTGAGCCAATTTGCACTCACCAGGAGCATGCACTTCATTGCACTTCACACATCTGTAGTGCATGGCGCAATTGGCGGCCGAATGGCCAAATCGTTGACACCGGTAACACTGGTTGAACTCTTGTTTCTGTAATCGCTCCCACCTCACAACTCTATAATTCAAGTACCTTATCTGTTGAAGGGTACTTAGGCTGCTAGTATTTGTGATTTGTACCAAATAAAAAGGTAACTCTTTATTCTCAATGGCTGATCTTCTTGTTACGAAATTTTTCACCGAAACGAACTCTACATTTGGTGCAGTTTCCTTCAGCATTGCAAGAAGATCAACGACATTTTCTCCACAATCCAGGCCCTATAACAGAAAGGTCTGATTTTTTTCGCTTTTTGGGGTGTATGTGAAGTGGGGAACCTCTACAGATTTTAACGCGTCTTTAGTTGCTTGAAACTCAACCAGTGATTGCGTTTTGATGGTGATTTTTTCTGAGTTTACTCTCTTGATCTCGAAATTTTCAATTTTTCGTTCGGCCGCCAACAGCTGAACCATGTCGCTACCACGTTGTCCAAAAACGTTTATTGGTGGGACTTTGTCCTTCTTCTTACTAACATTAATTTGGCCCTGAGAGCCAGCAGAACCACTAGTTGGTTTTTTTCCAAGATTTTTTTGTTTTAAATTTTTTATGAAATTTATATTTTTATTATTATTTGATCGTATACCTTCTGATGTGGATGGTTCCGTTTCGTTTCTTAAGTTCGTCTGTGATGTCTCTGCTTCCAATTCCATGGATTCGCCTAGGTCCTTAAGGGCCGCATAATAGTTTCGGCTTTCGTTTGTGCCATCTGCACTTAGAATGTCTTCGGTTTTATCAAAGCTTTTCTTCAAAATATTTGCTTTCTTTTTTGTCTCCTCTTGCTTCTTCTCTTTTCTTTCTAACGCACTTATTAATCCTTTCATTGTTTCTTCCATTGAATATTTTCTCTGCTTAAGTTCGTCATTTTCACGTCTGATTTGTTCTATCTCAGCGCTGGGCTCCATTATTTGCAGCTTTCGTTGCGATTCGTCGGATTTTTTGCTGATGATTCGCCTTTTTAAAGTTTTATCTATCGCCAATTTCACACCGTCACTCTCTCCGGGGCCCCCCAACGGAGGGAAGCCGTCGGGCTCCTCCATACAGCAGTCCCGAGTTGTCTTTGGTTTCTTGCCTTTTCTTGATTTATTGGTATGGTTGGTCGATGCCTTCGACGATTAATTCTTCCCCAATAGAATCAAAACTTGCTTTTGACTGACTCGTACAAAATTAATTCAATTATTTGAAACTGACTTTTGTGAAAAATTAATTAATTTTTAAAATTAATGACAGGAGCGATTAAAAACACGTCTACCGCAACGAGTGCTAGACGTAGAATCCAATTCTACGTCCAGCACTCGTTGCGTGTAGACGTGTTTTTAATTCGCTCCTGTCAAGAATTTTTGTAAATTAAAATAATTTTTAAAAAAACGTCAATTAGAAAGTAATTTTATAAAGAAACTTATAACATCGTCGAACTATTCGAACAATTTATCGAGCATCTGGATTTTACCTGCGAGAAAGTTTCAAAAAAGAAGAAACGTTTTTTTCACCGGGGGGATGGAGGAGCCCGACGGCTTTCCACCGCTGGGGGACCCAGAGCCAGGCATTTCGAAAATTACAAATGATAAAATCATAAAGCGGAAAAATGAACAAGACAATTGTGAGCATGGAAAGCGTATTACGCTTTCAAGCGAAGATTATGAAAAAGTAACCAGGGAGAATGCAAGGGTTACGAAACAAAACGACGAGTTGAAACTCCGTATACAGAGTTTGGAGGATATGGTCCGGACGTTATCAAATGGGAGCAAACCAAAAGTGAAGCCACAGAATACGTCCGGCAAAGAAGAACCGATATTAACTAAGAAGAATGAGAAAAAGGAAACAAGAACAACAAGGAAGACCAACGAGAAAGCAGTACCAACACAGAAGATTCAAACATATAAAACAAAATCGCGAAATACGAGCAAGCCATCAATCCATGATTCTGAAAATATCCTGAGCGCAGGGAAGCGAACGACAGCGCCAATTATTATGCGGTGCTCGCTGCAATGAACGAAGAAATGGACATCGAGATGGAGAGCAACGATAGCATAGGTAATATTGATAGTAGTAATAATTTCATTCAATATTTAAAAGTAAAAAATAAGGAAAAGGAGAAGAAGCCAACCGGTGTGTCTGCTGGTTCTCCTTAAAAAATTAATAAGGTAAATGAGAAAGTTCCTCGAATTGACGTTTTTGGGCAGCGTGGAGAAGATATGGTTCGGTTATTGGCAGCCGAACATAAAATTGATAACTTTGAAGTTGAGAGTGACCGCTGATATGCTAACAATCAAGACAAAGAGACTGGCTAATTTCAAACTGGCGAAAGATGCTCTTAATAGTGTCAAAGCTCCCTTCTTCACATACACGCCAAAGGCGGAAAAAAAATCAAACGTTCCTGTTGAACGGCTTGGATTGTGGGGAGAATACAGTTGATCTCCTTGAAATGTTGCAGGCAGCAGCACCAGCTGTTAAGTTCATCTGTGTGAAAAATTTTGCTACAAGGAGATCAACTGTCGAAGGTAAAATATTACGACAGCAGTCTGAGTGCCCTCCAACTGGTAAGGTATTTAAACTTTAGAGTTGTGAGGTGGGAACGCCTCCGAAAAACTGATGTCAACCAGTGTTACAGGTGTCAAAGATTTGGTCATTCGGCTGCCAATTGTGCAATGCACTATCGCTGTGTTAAGTGCAAAGATATTCACGCCCCCCGGTGAATGCAAATCGGCTCAGATGGAGCCAAAAGAAAAATTGTATTGTGTTGATTGCGGTATATTTGGTCATCCAGCATCATATCGAGAATGCCCTCGGTATCAAGATGCAAGAGCTAAATTTTCCCCAAAACAAACCAAAGTAAATCACAATTTGTTACCTCCCAACTTCGTCAAACCCGGGGTATCATTTGCACTTGCTGCTAGAGGACCAGCAGACAACAATGTAAATAAAATAAATAATGTAAGTGGCACTAATGAGCTACTTCTCAAAATCTACCAACAGCTTGAATATCTTTCAGATAGAATCAATAAACAAGACCAAAAAATTAATTTCGTTTATCAACGTTTAGGCCAACATGCTTCAAAATAGGTTGTCATCCAGTCACATTCCCATGGATAGGATTCGTCTCATCTCGATCAACGTCAACTCCATTGTTACTATACATCGGCGTGATTATCTCCTTGAATTCATTGTTAAGCAAAAGCCTGACATCATGCTTCTTACTGAAACCCACCTCAATTCATGGCACTCCATGACATTCAAGGATTTTGAATTCATAAGAAACGATAGGGTAATAGGTGATGGGGGACGTTGCACCGGGATATTGGTTCGAAGATCCTATTGTTTCCAAAATATTGAAAAAATCGAAGTCAAAAGCTTTGAATCTATTGAAGTGTCCGTTATCAAAATCTCACTGCCAGGTGGGGATAACCTCTTTTATTTATTTATTTATTGAAATATAAACGGACAACTGTCCTTATAAATTACAATTACTGAGTATATTGTAGCTTAGCACTAAGATAAATAATTTACAAACTAGTTTCAATTCTAAAAATAAGAAGAAAAAGAACTTAATAATTTAAAGAAAAGAATGATACATGTGTCAAGTGCAACTTAGATTCAACTAACAGGATTCAAATATACCACTTTTTATTTTGCTCCGGTTTGTATTGAAGAAATCAACCTGTCGACAAAGATGATTTCCGGTGCTTTCCAAAAGTTCAATAGGAGAGTACTGACTGTAGTTCGTTTTACATTTTCGAAGCTGGAATAGATCATTTGATCTCGTGTTTCGTGGTGGAATTCTGAATGAAATATGTTGTAAAAGCTCAGGCACATCAATATTGTTGTTAAGTAAATTGTATAAAAACATAGCATCAAAATATATTCTTCTTGCTTGAAGTGTATTCATGTTAAGCAAGGATAAAATTTGGCAATAATCTAAATTTTCACGGGGGATGCAAAGCTTGTAGGCAACGAATCTTAGAAATTTATTTTGCACCTTCTCTATATGATCAGAAAAAGATTTATAGTGGGGATTCCATAAAACTGATGAATATTCCAATTCACTCCTCACAAGTGAGAAATACAGCGCTTTAAGCGCATGAATATTGCTGAAAGTTGAGGTATTTCTTATGATAAAGCCTAACATTCTGCGTGCTTGCTCCGTTATATTGTTTATATGTGCATTAAAGTTCAACGATGAATCAAACATTATACCTAAGTCGATTACATTATCAACTCTCTTTAAAGGGATGTTATCCATGCTATAAATATGGCTAAGTGTAGTTTTACATCTGTTAAAAATAATATATTGGCACTTGCTGGTGTTAAAAAACAAACTATTCTGTTTAGCATAACAACAAAATTGATCTAAATTTGATTGAAGTGTCAGTATATCATTATAACAAGATACGGATTTAAAAATTTTGCAATCATCCGTAAACATCAAGAATTCAACATCATGTAGAGTTTGACAGATATCATTGATGAAAATTAAAAATAGGAGTGGTCCTAGGTGAGATCCTTGTGGTACACCTAGTGAAGGATAAAACTGTCGGGAGTATCGGTAACCTACTTTAACTACCGAAGATCTGTTTCTAATATAATCATTCAACCAATTCAAAATAGCTCCATTAAAACCGATGTTTGCAAGTTTCCTGACCAGGAGATCAACGTTAATTTTGTCAAAAGCTTTTCTGAAATCAGTATATATCGAATGAACTTGAAGACAATTATCTAGGGATTGACATATGTAATCATGGTATGATATAAGATTAGTTGCAGTAGATTTACCAGAAACGAATCCATGTTAATTAGCAATTATAATAGGCCTTAGTAACGGAGTTAAGAAATCTGTGACGAGAGACTCAAACACCTTAGGAATAGCGGACAGTATTGAAATGGGACGATAGTTACTGACATCAGCTTTGCCACCAGATTTGAAAATAGGCATTACATAGCTAACTTTCCACACATTAGGAAAACATCCTGATGATAGAGAACTGTTGAATAGTAAAAGTAGTGGACAAGTTAAGCTATAAGCACACGACTTTAGAAAGATGTTTGGGATGCCATCAGGACCAGCACTTTTGGTTGTGTCTAAGTAGTAGCTTATCTAGTAGAGACTGATATTTAATTTTGTGATGAGAAATATTTAATGCATAATATGGTATTGGTGGCACGAACGTGTTAATATTAGTTGTGTAAACTCTCGAGAAACTATCAGAAAACATATTAGCTATTTCTACTTCGCTTGAACTCCAAACACCATTCAAATGCATAAAGTCAGGCAAAGTATAATCGTTTTTGAGAGAGTTAATGTGCCTCCAAAAGTATTTTCAGTTGCTAGGAATTTGAGATTCTACTTTCCTAATGTAACATTGAAAATCAAGTTTTGAACGTCTTTTGCATTCTGATCTTAAATTGGAAAATATTTTATAGTCATCTAAACTGCCTGTGCTTTTAAATTTTGCATGAGCATATTTCTTTTGAAAAATGATGCGCTTTAAATCAGGTGAAAACCATTTTGGAAATTTATCACTGTTATAACAGGTGGAAGGAACATAAGTACCGATTAAGCTATTAATAATGTTATAAAAATAATGCAAAGCGTCCACGAGAGGCATGTTTTCCATTACTAGCCAGTTCACGGAAGATAATTTACCATTCAAGCTAGAATAATCAGCATTCTTGAAATTTAGTACGTAATAACTAGAATTATTTCTACAAGAACAAGAATTGAACAGGCTGCATAGTTATTATATGCTTGCTTGTAACCGGAATGCCCAGCATAGATCATGGCTGAACTCCAACGATAATCATAGAGGAGTATTCCAGAAATCGTGGATAACAGAGAACCAAATTGAATACAGCTGCAATCTATATGGGTCGGAGTTAACGACATATCCTAGGGCAAATTCATATTTCGACCTCTGCATTGCTGACGCAAGACTTGAACTAAACTTTAACAGTCCGCAACGGAAATGGCAGGAGCTTCCTTACGATAGCGACCATAATGCAATCGTAATGGAAATCAATCATCACAGGGGTGATGTCTTGCTCATTCCAGTTCAACATGCAAATCATCGGTTGAATTTCAAAACAAGTTGGGTAGACAGACCTATGCTCATGTCAGAAGGGTTTTGTACTCTACTTACAAAATGCAGTAACCAGTAACGATTAAAATCAAGAAACATGTCATGTTCGAGGATCATACTATTTTTAGCAAAGTTGAAAGAATTTTGACTTCTGAGGTATTTGTTATAGTTATACCCATAAATATCTCCCTTGATAATTTTATCAGATTTTGTTTTGAAAAGCTCTCATGGAGAACTTTCAGTTGATACTCATATCGGTTACCTTTCATGAAATTTTTTTCAGGGGCCACTCCTCTGTACTGTAATCATTGATTCATGGCCTATTTTTTCGAATCTTAGAATGGTTACAAAGCCCTTTTGCTAGGAGCTCTCTCCTGCCTCTTCGACTTGTTTCTATTTTGTATACTCATCTTCACGATACCTATCATTCCTGAAATTTTCATGCAAATCCTAGCAAAGCTGTAGTGTCTAAGTCGGTGAAAAGCGCATATGGCTCCATAGCCATATGTTTCCATAGTAATACAGGGCATATTGTTCCATGGTAATACAGGAAAATTGAAATCGCTGTAACTGTAAATACCATTCGATCTTTATGAAACTTTCAGCAAAGATCAATCTCATAAATAGTCATCTGTTTGCAAAATTTTATTGAATTTAAGGGTACCGTTTAGATTTTATTCAAGAAAACACAAAATCGATAAATCATACTATTACTAACAAAGTTGAGTGAATTTCGACTTCTCATGTATTTGTTGTTGTTGTACTCATCAAGGCCTACATTCATGATTTTTTTCAGATTTTTCGGAAGGAAGGTGTCCAATCGCGAGGGGGGTACGCGAAAAGTTCGTACATTTCCCCTTCCCCTGCCCCCCTCGGTACTCGTAAGGCAATTTTGAGACTTGTTTTGAAAATATCTCATTGAGACCTTTCCAATGACACCCTACTCGACTACCTCCCTATATGGGGAGACCCCCCTTAAACCCCTTTGAAAAATTTTTTGACCCTTGAACTTTCAAGAAGTCACCACTTCTGACCTTTTCACAAAGTTTCATGGTTGTAGCCTTTATAGTTTCGGAGAAAAAGTGCTGTGACATACAGACGGACGGACGGACGGACAGACGGACAGACGGACACAGGTCGTGATTGCAATAGGGTTTTGTATTTTAGTACAAAACCCTAAAAAACGGATTGGGCAAATTTTCAAAAGAAGTTTAATCGGGAGTACCCGAGGCAATGTCTTTCTTCTGATGATGGCGACGCTTGCTCAATGGTTCTTATTTACAGGAATCTAACTAACGATGAAATAGATCTCTATTTGTCGAAGTTAGAGAAGCTAACGTTGGAAACGATTGAGAAAGTAGTTCCCAAGATTCAATATCGAAACAATATGGAAGGATATGAAACACCAACCATTGCAAAGTTGAAAAGATTGAAAAGTCTTCTTCCTACACGCGTCAACAATATTTATCGGCGATTATTGGACTACAACCATCCCTCGTTTGCTTTGTTGAAATTATACCTGAAGAATGTCCGGAATTTAATCCGTTCATACTTCAGGAGTGAGGTCAACAATCAAGGGCTGGATCCAGATGACGTTTTCATAAAAGGCAATTGTTTATTCCGCGAAAAGCCTCGAGTGAAGGTATCGAATCTTGAAGTCGTGATCAGATGCGATGAGATAAATCTTCTCGATAGTACCACGAGAAATAGAAATAGGATTATATGTGATAGTTTGCATGAACTTGCCCTGATTTTGAGCTGATTCATCTATCAAACCCTGAGAGAGGGAATCAAATACTTTCAGAGGTCGATGAAGCAAAAGTTTACGACTTCAAATCAAGCCTGAACGGCCAATCAATTCTTCATTTCAATGAAACATCAACATCTGACCTCATACCGAGCTTGAATCTTATTGATTATTTTGTCAGCTATGAAGACTTCTATTTCATGTTTGGCATGATAAATAATAAGAAATCATGTGGTATTGACGGTGTTCCAAATATAGTTCTCCGGCATTTGCTTGAGGTTGCTATTAGGAATTATTTCATATTGTTCAACAACATGTTGAGGAAATCATATTTCCCAAATGAATGGAAAGAAACCAAAGTATTTTCGTAAAGAATCTTCATGCCGTAAAAGTTAGCGCCTGTTCAACTTGCTGCGTGTTTGAAGTGATACTAAACAAAACATTAAACGCAGACATTGAGAAATATGAGTTGATGCCGAATTGCCAATTTGGTTTTCGTGCCAGGCATTCGGCCACACATGCGATAAAGAAAGTAACCTCAGACATCAGTGGGAAACTAAACAACAGAAAATGTGTTGGAGCATGTCTCATTGATATGGAGAAAGCCTTCGATACGGTGTGGTTAGATGGACTAGTTTTTAACAGGGACAGGTTCCCCAGACACCTTGTCGCCATGATGTGCAATATTTTATACGGGAAATCATTTGTTGTAACTGATGGAAATCTGACAACAATGCGCGAATTCAAGGTCTTGAATGATCTACAGCAGGGAACAGTTACTGCGCCTCTATTTTTCTCAATATTCATTCGCAAGCTATTGAACAACTTTCTTTTTAACGTCTCGCCAACGCGGTCGTTGGAGCGTTTGCTGATGACCTGATCATCTACGAGTATACGGCAGACCGAAAAGATACACTAGTTCAGAACAATCTTCAAAAAATGTAATGATGTGCAGTTGTATACTGATATCTGAAAAATGAAAGTCAATGCGCAGAAGTGCGAGACAATTTTGTTTCGGACAACGCTGCAGGGGGTCAGTCAAGACCTGAAACGTAATTGGAAAGATTTCCACATCATGGCCGGCGAAGGTAGTTCAGAACGGGTTCCCCACAAATCCTGTGTTCGATACCTCGGTGTTTATCTCGATCAGTATCTGTATTATAGTGAATATGTCAAAATCATGCTCAGTAAGGCGCAAAAAGTAGTCATGGCCCTACGAAGACTCTTTCATTCCAGATACATTGATCAAAAGGTCAAAGTTATCTGTTACAAGACCCTGCTTAGAGCAGTTTTGACAAATGGATGCCAGATCTAGTACAACCAGAGTGCTAGTACTGTGAAAAAATTAACAGTTTTCGAAAGGAAATGTCTTCGTGCATGCACTGGTTTGTACAAAAAGCCTGCGACGGATTGGAAGTATTATATATCGAATAGAAGAATTTATGAAACTGCTGGAGTGACGAGAGTCGATATCTTCATATTGAAACTTCTTCGGAATCATATCGGAAGATCTGTAACTGTGAGTGAAAACCCCTCCTTTTGCCCATAGAATCATAAAAAATGTAATAATCTTAATTACTTTGAATTTGCTATAGTTTGTTTCATCAAATGTGTTTAACTAATAACGTATAAATTTAAATAGCCATTTCATATTATTATTGATTGGAATTTGCTTTATATTCTTTTAAAACGTATAACGATAAGTATTGAATAAAGCGCTTTTGACTTTGACTATGAGAATGAGTTATTTAAATTAGTTTTTAAGTTTGCTGACGAACACGATCGAAAATTTTTCCGGATATCATGAAAATTCCTTAACAAACACACCGGTTTTAGGAGCGCTTTAGTGTTCTAGCTTGTAGTATTACGGGACGATGAAATCTCTGCATGGCGAGGTTATCAGCCATTAATTTTTTAAAGAGCAGTAAAGAAGATTCAAATCCCAACTTCGTAATAACAAAGCTTTTGATATGATCAGGACTCGTATTATAGGCCAGACGAGATATAACAATTTGCGCAGGCGGGGCAATCACATCCAGTGACAGAAGCTGAGATGGTAAGTTCGACAAAGGAGCAGAAGCAACTAGCAAAGTCTCCGCTAATACCGACAGTTATTAAGTCTATCGCGCCTTCAGATATTTGATATTGTGCTCTTCCTCTACCTTGAGCATTGGTGATTGAACACGAACTTGGGTATGATTTACCTAAGCTCTAAGGCAAATTGCCATAGATTTTAACGAACCCGAAAATGCTTAAAAACTTATGGGGACTGGTTATAAGCTATGCGCGATCCCCATGAGAAGAAAGAATATACAGTCTTCCACAAAAGTCAAGGTACAGTGATAAATATCATGAAAATTGTTTGATATTTTTATTTAAAAAACCTTTAGTGATAAAATTTTTTTGGTATTACTTCAACTATAATCATTACACTTTAAATTCATGTAAAACAAAACGAAAATTTTGTCGTATTAATATATTATTACATATGATGTGTTGGGAAGTCAATGAATGAAGTCCACAAAAGTCATGGTACACCTAAAGAAAAATGATACAAATTGTAATTATAGTCTTGCATAGTTATTTGAATTATACTTTTCTTAATATTTTGTCGGATATCCTTTCATCTGAATTACTGACTTCAGTCTTTTAGGCATAGAATATACCAATTTTTTAGTAAATTCGCTGCTGATTCTGGCCCACTCCTCCAATATAGCATCCTTAAGCTGCGCCTTGCTTGATATCACTCTTTTTCGGATTTTTGTCTCAAGCTCATTCCAAAGATGCTCTATAGGGTTCAAATCAGGGCTTTGAGGCGGTGTAGCAAGCATGCGAGTATTGTACAATAGCCACATTCGAACTTCATGCGCAGTGTGCTTAGGGTCATTGTCCTGTTGAAACAAGAAATCTTCTCGCATACCTAATTTGGCTGCACTTTGTTTCATGTTGTTTCGTAGAATCTCTAAATAAGAGTTCTGATCCATAGTATTTTCGATGAATGTCAGATTTCCAACTCCAGCAGCAGCCATGCAACCCCAAACCATAACACCACCGCCTCCATGTTTTACTGTTTTAATAGTGTTCTTGGGATTAAATGCTTCTCCTACTTTTCGCCAGACCCTCTTATGCCCATTTACACCAAATATACAAAATTTAGACTCATCCGAAAATAAAACATTATCCCGAAACGTTATTGGTTATGCTTTTGCAAATGTTATTCTTTTTTGTTGGTTTATGGAACTTACAAGAGGTTTTCTTCTAGGCGTACGAGATGAAAATCCAGCTTCTACGACAGCTCTACGCACAGTTTCTGCGCTAACCTCCTTCTTATCATTAATTCCACGGACATCGCAGATTTTTCTACAGCTTAGAAATGGATCTTGTTTTACCATTCGCGAAATTTTTCTCTTGTCCTTTGCACTTAGTTTAGATGGACGACCTGTTCGGAGCACATTTTCCACTCTATTTTCCTTCTTAAATCGATTTATCACTTTTTGAATGGTTGACCGACTTCGCAACACTAGTTCAGCTATTTCAGAATATGATTTGCTCTGATTTGAATGCAGATTAATAATTATTTCACGCTCCTTAATACTCAACTCCTTTTGACTCATTTTTTAAAAATTTTATTAAATAAAAGATACACCACGAATACGGACGCGATATTAAAGACAGCGGCCTACGGTTGTTAACTCACTCTGATAATATGAACTTGGGGGATTCCCCTTTTTACAAATAACAGGGCATTTTCTGCAACTGTACCAAGACTTTTGTGGAGTAGAAAAGAGACATTGCCAACAAAAAATTATTGTCTTCAATGATCATTATTGCCGAATCCCTTTAAATTTATGAAAACTTAAATTCAACAGAACTCGTATTATTACCATTTCATAACTTTTGGTTTTCAAATAAAAATATTGATTCAGTAATACAATTTTCAGTTACCGATTCTCTGTACCTTGACTTTTGTGGAAGACTGTATCTTTACTAAACACAAATATAACTTTATTGGCAAAATTAAAGAACAGAATTATACATATAGAATTGAATGTAGTGAAGGACTACATGTTGGCGCGCGCGATGTTGACTCGTCGAAGGTTGCGAACGAAGTTCCGTCTCGTTGACATGAGTTGCGAAATTCAAGGCATCCACCAACTGCTTGATGCGCTCCTTGCGGTGAGCATGTGGACGCCAAAAACTTAAATGGCATGTGCACGATGTTTGTGAAATTTCACACAAGTTTTTTTCTTTGTATAGCAACATTTTAGAATAATAATTTTCGGATTATTGTCGTATGTAATTATGTTTGGAACTATAGGGCATAATGTAAACGGCAAATAAAATTGAGCTTGTCCAATCAAAATAACATGCCATCTTCATCAAATAGGTAATTGGAAGTAGTGAGGCGTTTATGAATATTTATTAATCGAGCGTTCAATTGTCATGAAAACCACTCCAATGTTCAGTTCTAAATAAATTAAATAAAAGCATGGCGATTGCCTGAAAAACGATGACATTTGAACTCTTTGCATCCAGAAATGGTTCCCATGGCACCACTAACGGTACTTTGTGCAACAAATCAAATAAATGATGGCCAAATTTCAAATCTACATTCACCTCTGAACATGTATTAATTATTATTTTCCTTACCAAAACAACTTCAATCAATCACAAACTTTTTAATTTGAACTTGTTCATATTACGGTTTGCGAAAATCGATTCACAGCATGCCTGAACCTGTTTTCCTGCGAATTCCATACAGTTAGGTCAATTAGATAGAAATCTACTTGGATTTTTGCAAACCCACCAAAAAGAACAATTAAACGTTAAGAACATTGGGTCCATGACGAAAAAGGAAAACCAGTTTCAGATTTAAGATTTCTTGAGAACAACTCTTACCAAAAACTTCGCGTCCCCACACCTCCGAAGCCATTGCAATCATATTTAGTTTATTCACTTTGTTCTTTTTATTCTTATTTATCTGAAATTTCTTTATGATTATTTCGATGGTTCAATTCTCACTACATTTCGCACATGAGATCGATTCTTCGATTGCCCTCGTCCTCCTGGTCAGATTGCGGTCCATTCAAACGTAAGATGTGGCCAGTGGCGTAAAAAATAAAGAAGAAGAATTAAAAGACATCAATGTAGAAAGGTATTAACCCCGAATTACAATGCATAAGAGATTTGAATTTGAGTATTTTTACGATTTGATTCATTATTGGGGGATTATGTTTGATTAAGATAACGAGCATGCATGGATACCATGTTAGATTGTTTTGACTTCATATGACTGCGTCTTAAAGATACTTAAAAGTGTAACTTTTCTATGAATCAATCATTAAATCCGGCTTAACAAATTTATTTCCAATCTGAGATTCGACAAAACATTCTTTCTTAATTTTTCAACATTTCCCTACTTTACTCGACCTCCGCCGTTTTGCCATACTTGAAGACGATCCACTCTGGTCTTGGCGGCAAATTCTTATGCAAGGCATGCATAAAGGCAATGAAGGTAAGGAGATCTGAACTCGAGATAAAATTCCCATCGTACATGGTGAACGTATGTTAGTTAGCAATGTTCCAATCCGATATATTGGGTCGGTGCTCCCATGGGATACCACGCCAACGTATCGTAGGAATCCCATCCGAAAGATACGAGTGGGCTCAATGAACGGCACGATGGCGTCCAAGAACAGCAGCCGCGTTTCATCAATGCGCTCCTCCGAAAATCGCTTATTCTTTGGACCCGACCCCGTGCAATAAGTACATCGAATATAATAGCGCGAAGCATCACCGTCCAGCGTTTCGGGAAAGCAAAACAAAAGAAGGTGCTCAAAGTGAATCAAAAAATTCCTCATCGATCTTTGATTACACATGGGTACATACGTGTGTAGATTTATCCATGCAAAGAGCAAAGTGAATCTTTGTTCAAGGGGTGATTATTCACACAACAGCGAAAGAAAGCTTCACAAAAGATAGGGGTTGGGCATTCATCACCCATCGCTTTGAATCAGGATATTATATGAATCCGCAAATGGACTACAAAGGAAGATGTATATTCGCACACCCTGACGACTGACTTTCTACGAGTACTCACTAAGAGCTTGTTTGCTTAAGTGAAAGTCCTTTACAAAGTAACTACAGCAAAATTTGCAGTCGGAACAGCAACAAAAGTCCAAGATAGAAAGGATAAATTGAGTAATAACAGCAAAGCACTAACAGCAAGGACTCTTTTATGAATTCTTTTGCTGGGATATAAATGCACACAGAGACCGAGCATAGGTATGGTATTGGACTTGCAGAATGTTGATTCGTGTAACTAGCATCCTTTGTACGTCTCTTTCATTTTTCTAATGAAACCTGGCTGCATGAGTACTTGCACCATGCTGTGGATTGACAATGAAAAAGGGTATTTTTCTGCTCGAGATATCCGTTGGAAATGAGAACTTACTCCCCATCATGTAGCCATGGCTATAGAGATACATGCTAGTTCCTTTCTATTGAAATGTCAGTACGCCTGTCGTAATATGGTTAGAAAGGTTATCTAGACCAGGTAAATCGGACAGGAAATGTAAACAGATACATGTGAAGCACATCAGATGATCTAGATATTATAAAGGATGGAAGAGAGAATAGTGATGACATATTTTTCAAAGGGCAATTTTCAAGTGGATGGTTCCCATAAATGTTTGACAAAAAACTACTTTAGAATAACCCATTTAATTTTCAGGCTTTTTGAATAGATGTCATTTATTTTCGGAATTGTGTGTGTTTGAAAAGAATGGGTTAGCTATTTTCGTAGATATATTGCATGAGATCCTGCGGAAATGTCATGTATCTTTCTATTTTTTCGAAGAATCACCCTTGATGATTGGCGCGCTTCTTCATTTCAGGAAACTTATGACCTCTTTGCGCTTATTTTTCTTCACTTCTTTAATTTTTCACCTTTTCTGTCCTAATTCCATCCATTTCTGCTAGTCACTAACCTTCTATTCACTCTGTAATGTGTTCTCCTGAAGAAGTCGAATAATCTATTGGGTTGTTCGATGAACCCTTAGAGGAACAAGATATTAGAGGGGATGTAACCGTATAAATTCCTGTCCGTGAGCGTCCCAACAATTTGATTTGACCAGTTTTTCCCCTCATCAGCTGTTACCACCTTCGGCTCTTTTCGTGGGTATTGTAGATTGGTATATAATAAACCAACCTGGTCATTTATGACTTTCGTAGATTTATGAGTGCGGACAGCACTTATAGCGCTCAAAATTCTAATGACTCATTACCTAGAAATCTAATGCAAATCTTAAGCGCAAGAAATTTTCTAATTTTCGTCAGGAAACTTAAAAATTCGTTAAAAAATTTATTGTATATCACTTTCAAATTCGCATTGATAAAGTTTTTATTAAATAAATCGTAAGGGATTAAAATTCGTTACATCAGCTTCATACACATATTTTACAAGTTACAAATTCAAATTCTCGGATGAAAATCAATTTTTTAATACATAAATATCAAATTCAAATTAATATTTACATTTGTGCACATTTTCGGGCACACTCGGGCTAGAAACTGTCACTCAGCTTACATTGCCGTTAGGAAGGCATTTGGTGTTAAGGTATGGTCACGCTTTTGCTCAGTTTTATTAACTTTCATTATAGTTTTACGACAAAACTGATAAAAATACATTAACCGCAAACGAAAATTGCCGCATATTATAGATAGCGTTAACTCTGATTCATTCAATTCATATTTAACCAGTTAGGACGCAACTCATTAACCAACCTTTGATGGTATGAGATCACTCACTTAGCGTGAACAAGTCATTACTTAAAAATTCGTTTTCCCCATCCGTAGCAACAGAGCTAATTAGTGTCCCTTAAATTGAACCCGAAGTTGCACTTCTGCCAAATCGACTGATAGACGTGAGTAAAAATTTTACGCGTCGGGATTTCCGTCGAATTTGATCAAATAATTTCAAATCGAAAGTGTTTGATTTTAATATCGTGTAATACGTGAGGTGAGGTTGAAAGAACATAGTGAAGTGATTAAGTGATAGTGACACTAGTTACAAACATAGAAAACTAATAATGAAGTGCATAGTGTTTACGTGCGGAAATGATACGAAATGCCGGTTGCCAGGGACATCTTTTCACAGGTAAGTTGGCAATTAATGCTTTATTTTTTGAATGCGCGTGTATTTTTTGAACATTTTGATTTAATTAGTTTAATTACGTGCGTTTTCAGTCAGTACTTCATCCGTTTGTTTACGTGGGCGTGGCTTAATTCTTCGTACTGTTTTCTTCGTGCTCAGCTTACATTCCCGTTTAGTTTGTTCCCCAAGAGTCAGTGAAATAGTCAAATGGAAATATTAATGGGGGTAATTGAAATTTTAAAATTTTGTTATTTGGTATTGTATGAAATATTTTGCTTGCTGATTTTCGAAGTTCTGGACGCCGCAAGTAATTTTTAGTTTTAATTTTTCTGTACGTTATTAAGTTTCGGATGCAGCAAATAATTTTTCGCTTGGATTTGTTTTTTTGCTAGTCATTTTTTGTGAAATGATTGATCATCAATATCAGTAATGCAAAAAAACTAATGTATAGAAATTGGATGCTATTATTTTAGCCTGAAATTATATAAATAAATTGTAAAATATTGATTTTAATGAAACAATCCACATTAAATTTATTATGTGTTACTGCAATGAAAATGAATGAATTATTGCCCCTACTTTTCGTCATCCCTGAACAAATTTGTTTGGTAGTTGTAAATTTATATGAGTATTGGTAAATTTAGGGGAAATTCGGACAAAAACGTTGTTTATTGTCCTCTCTACAGTCCTGTATCTCTATGGATGAACCATGTCGTTTTTTTCTCATAGATGACGTGAACTGCATATTTCATGTAGTAGCGATTATATGGCTTATATTATTATATGCTATTTTAAAGATTAGACTTTAGACTATCTTCAGTCAAAACTGAGCGTCATTAGTAAGCAAAAAGTTGGTTAAGAATAAACTCGAATATGGAGAATCAAAAATAGCATTATCGGCATATGTTATTGTTTAACTTCCGAAAGGGCAAAAGAGCGGTACAAACTTTAAAGACATTGCGTAAGATTATGGTGAGGACTGCCTTATTGAACGGCAGTGTCAGCTTTGGTTTGCTCGCTTTCGTTCTGGAAATTTTAATGTGCAAGATGGACCACATACTGGTTGTCCAACCACAACTGATGACGACAAAATAAAGGCATTACTCGAAACTAACCGGCGTATGACAATGTAGCAATCGGGCAATCACCTAAGCAAACTGCTCGAGAACCAACATACGAATTTTAATTGCTGATTTGAAAATTTAGTCATTTGAATTTATAGTTTATAAATTATAAAATATTTTGTTTACTATAAATATAAATTATATTATCTTTTTTTCTCTATATTAAATTTAAACTCTTCTTTATAATTATATATAAATTTGAAATTATGTTTTTTTCTCTACATTCAATTTGAATTTTTCTTTATAATTATATTCTTTATGATATTTATCTTTTTATTATTATTTAAACATTTTTTCATTACTAGCTTCTATTAATTTAAAAATTTAAATCTGCAATTGAAAATTCGGACATGAGAACACTGCTATAATGTATCCTATCCATGTATTGCATTGCCGAGTGCAATCAAACTTGGCTGATCTAGTGGCTCGTCTGATTTTACTGTTGCGACATCGAGAATCGGACGACGGACTGAAAAGACAAGGGAGAGAAAGTGGTCTTTTTTGGTGATCGGCACTCGTGTGAATTTGCTCCGCTGCTCGTTCCTTAAACATTTCGCATAACATTTATTTAATCAATTATCTTTTAGTAGATATCGAAAGCAATTAATTTCTGTAACGGCCCCTGTTTTCATTTTCGTTCAAACATTATAATTAAAACTAATTAAAACGCTCGGTTGTGCGTGGACGCGATAGTCGAGAAACGTACTTATATGTGGCTTTGGATTGATTAATCGATCATAGAAACTCGATCCGTGAAGTGGCGGGCAAAAAAATGTATTTGTGATTTGTATGTGTCCCATAAAATAATCAATTAATATGAAATGACAGTTTTACAAATAAAATCTAAATAAATTCTCGATAAATGTCATTTCTCAGTAGCGGCAGTGATTGAGTGATTCTCCCCGCATACATTTGCGTACATACGCGTATCAAATGAAAATTCACGCAAGAAATATTAAATTCCGAGTAATATTTACATATTTAAGTTCTGCTAGTGTTTGAGTTCATTTGTTCATGTAATCAACATAAAAAACGATTTTAGACGATCGACAGTTTGTTGAACTCGTTTGATCATTTGCTAATTTAGCAGCTGATGTGGGAGTGTTCAGATCCAAGCCATCGCGAAGATCGTTTGGGATCTTGCATTAGGGGAAGAAGGAGTGAAAAGATGTGTCGTGTTGTCGAATTCAGTATCGTGGTCAAGTTGAACCGCGGAAAGACGAAATTGCATTTCTTGGGCTGCGGCTGCATTCACTTCTTACAATCTTAACTCCAACTTAGTTTCGAATACCGATTATCGCGTGGTGCCCCCTGCTATCTTTGGGCTTAATTCCCGGTCGACAAGCGTACAGGAAACCTGTCTGCGGCTGCCGCAAATCTTGCCTGGCTTCAGGCGCAAGGAAAAGCAAAATCAATCGATTCTAGTTGTGCAGACTTATCGGTTTCTGGTATAGTTGGTTGGCTTGCGAAATATTGCGACTCGCACGCAGTTATTTGCGATTGTGGTTAAGCTCGCGGGCAGATTGTCAGATTTATTCGTGAAATATTTGGAAAATCCCGGGAAATCAATCGAAAAAGCATTGTTGAAAGTGGTCTGCAACGTATTTCCCTTGAGTATGTGGCCTTGGCGTGCATTCGGCAACGTGAAATGTGTTAGAACATTGTAACAGTCGAATATTACTCTCGACTGCGATGGTAAAATTATCATGTTGAAGCTTATTTCCGAAGAATGGGGAAAAATCGACTTTGGCGGGTAAAGTCGCACGAAAAGTGCCTTGAATACGAACCTCGTAAGATGAGAATACAGATCGCTCGAACATAGTGGATTATGCACGGCAGGTTTTTATTGACAGTAAATTAATAGACGTGATTTCTGCTGTCAAAGGAAAAGTCGAGGGCGTGGAAATGCCAGATGGGGTTGAGAAGTTGGTATATTGTCCGAATGAATGAGATACTGTTTATATTACGAACTAATGTTGTATACGGTATGTTCCCAAGAGCTAAGTGGCTGAACAGAAACGGGTTGATGTTTCCAGGTAGTGGAATTTCGTTCATAACTGCTATTGAAGATCGTCGATATAAGGATGGAAAAGAATTGATTCGTGGAGCGATGTTTAGGGTTTCGATATGAGTGCTATTCGAAAATAAGCTATAACTAAACCACGTGTTGACGTAGTTGACCCGAGGCAGCTTGTCTCGACATCTTATATTATTAAAGAAGTTGAATTATATTCAGTACAAAAGTGCAATTTGGAATATGCTATCATATTCATATTTTTATTGATATTCATTATATTTTGGGGAAAATTAAGGAAATTATAGAAGACCTGAAAAAAAAATAGAAAAACCATACAACTGCAAACTCCCTCTCTTAGTTTATTGTGATAGCATTTTTGTTTAGTTCGAACATGCTATATTTATATGCCTTACGGAATTACATTTACTTGACTGCCACATGCACTTAATACAGCTAAAATAATGAATAATTAGATTGCTTATTCACAGTAATTAATGATATATGTCAGAAAAGAAAAATATTTATACGGGAGAATAATATAAAATTTGAATAAAAATGGGTTGGTAAATTTAAAATTCGGCCCTTCCTTTCGCTGGGAACCTGACTGGGTATGGGACCCGCCATGTAGGCTGGCCCTCCGCTATAATGAGCTAGCCATCGGGTGAGCTCACTTCTTTTTATGCGTTACAGGTGCTCTTGCCCGGGTAAGGTGGACTTCCGCTCGCGTGCCTACTTATGGCCTATGTTGTTCCCTCACATAATGCTATGACATAAATTTGCCACGTTTATATTTTTCATTCAAAGGAAAAATTCATCCAAATTATGTATGTATGTGTTTTTCACTTCAATGGAAAATATGGCCACGTTACAATTGGATCTTGATCCGGTTGGGAGGGCCATAAGTATCGTTGGTAAGGACGAAGTTCCCCTTAAGTCCGTCTATTTTCTCCAGGTTCAGTTTGTAATCTGTGTCAGCAATTTGTGGCTCTTAGTAGGCTACCTCCTTCTCGACTCCAGTCGATATTCCTTTGACCCTCAAAATTCGTGGATGCGAAATTTCTTTTGTAGTGGATCCTTTGCTGGGGAAAAGAACCCGTCCTACGACACCGCAACGCTAGCCTGCCAGCGCATTCACGCATCCTCAGACAAGGCCAATCACGGCGGATCCCGAAATTTTCTTTCGCCGAGGCAGCAGACCATCGCTGCAGTCCTTTACGGACTTTTATCCTACCTACTTCACTACAACAACTCGAGAGAATAGTATACACACATAGTATCCACAATTTTCATTTACCCTGTGTTGCACACTTTTTGAATTTGCCCAGGAGCCTGTCAGCTGAGCCGAGGCCTGTCGTACTCCAAAAAAAAAATATAAAAGCAAATGAAATTTCCGACGCACATATTCTTTGACGCATTTCATAACATGGGAGCTTTGTCAGATCCTAATAAAAACCTAAAAGACTGCAAAGAATGAATTTGTTTTTCTGCAAAATTATTATTTTTTGAGCTCTGATAATGCTGAAATCTCTCATCGAAGTACATGTTTATTATCGCGCCAATTATAAATTCAAATCACTACTTTGTACGGCTTACAAATTGTTTTCAAAAGTCTTCGAAAATATAATCGAATCATACGCCAACAGTATTATTGGGGAGCATCAAGGCGGTTTTAGAGCAGGTAGATCGACAATAGACCAATTGCTCACAGTCAAGCAGGTACTTGAATAATTTCGGGAGTTCAACATAGACGTATACCAATTTTTCGTTGGCTTTAAGCAAGTATACGGCAGTATTGATTGTAAAGTACTGTACCAACTAATGCTTTGCTTTGGCATCCCAGCCAAACTAGTCCGTCTTACTAAAACGACAATGACGGCGACGGCCTCCCACGTTCGTATCAATAATCAACTCACCGATACCTTTGAAATAAATATCGAACCAACGCAGGGAGATAAGCTGGCCTCATGGCTATTCAATTTAGCTCTGGAGTACGTCATAAGGAAGTTACCTATCAATACACGAGGTACATTATTATACAAGTCGAGCCAAGTAGTAGTCTATGCAGACGGCATCAACATTTTGTCACGGTCATTAACAACTACCAAAGAACTCTTCCTGAAACTCGGCAGCAAAGCAACACTAGTAGGGCTACAAATCAATGAAAATAAAACAAAGCTCATGACGCAGTCGAGGAATAATACCTCAAGTACACAAAATATCACACTTGGCGAAGACAGTATCGACAATGTGAGCGAATGTGTGTATTTAAGTGCCAAAATAACTCGCATATAACCATCTCCCTCGCATCCTCGAAAACGAAAACGGGTAATGAAAAAGACGAAATACGCCGAAGAATACAGCTCGTAAATAAAATATTTTAATCAGTTTTGACGATCTTGACGACAAATCACATACACAGAAAAACAAAGTTCAAATATACAAATCTATGACAAGATCTGGGTGTGAAACACGGACCAGCATATATATTAAACGCCTTTAAGCAACGGGTCTAGCAGCGAACAATCCGTACGAAGCTAGACGGGGTGCAATTGGCAAATTCAATACAACCATAAGCCCTATGAAATTTTCAACGAATCGGAGGTCTCAACGATTGTAAGACTGCGGAAGCTGCAATTTGCTGAACACATGAATCGTTTGGACGAACAACGGATACCCAATAAGGTATTCGTTGGGAGAACTTAAGGCCGGAGACCAGTGGGGAAACCGAGGAAACGCTGGTCTGACTTGGTCGACGAAGACAGTTCATCACTGCTCGGATTTCGGAATTAGAGGACGCGGTCAATGGACCGAGACAGGTGGAGGCACTACCAACCCAACAAATTTATTTCGGAGAGTATATAATATAGCCAGTAATTATGATCCGTACACAGGAAATATCAAGCCTCGCATTCATAAATTTGTTAGCATACTATATTTTTCTTAAAAGCCATGAATAAAAATACACATGTGGCGATATACACATACATGATAATACATGAATAAGCAATATATGTATATGTGCGCAAACGCACATATTTACATAAATATATCTAAGCTTTATGTCAACGCACATGGATGTATATATTATACCGAAAAATAACGCGATATTTGACACTTCTTGCTATTTGATCTTTGTATAAAGTAGAGTTTACTTTGCAAAATCATTAAATAAATAATGCAAATAAGTATGAGGTTGATTTAAGAAAAAAAAAACTGAATCAGTCTTGTCAAGATACTATAGTTAAGGTTCTTTTTTCTCAGTACTTATGAAACAGAAAGTAAACAAATTAATTGTTTCAATATTTTTTACGTTTTAATATATTAATTTAAAAATATTTTTCAAATTCTAACAAGGTTAAATGGTCTTTACTATATGTATAAGGATGATTAAAGTGGAATTCAAACGATATTTTCTATAATTCTGTTCATCCCTTAGATTTATTTTTCGTCTTTTTTCACTTAAGTCATTTGGATGCTACATTCTCAAGGGTAACGAAAAATGTGCTCAGGATCTGTAAAGAATAAACCAAATATGAATTGGTAACTCAAACAAATGTCTTTCCTTTTCAGTATGTGCTCTTTCTTTTACAGAAAGATACGTAGGTGAAAGGTGAGTATGTCGCCGACGGGGTAGGGTTTAGATAATCCGCAAATGGTTAGTTTCGTGTTGCGGACGGTGCGTGGTGCCGTAGTTTGGGTTTATGCGTTTTTAATTCGAGCAGATTGATTCGGTTTTGGATTCTAGTAGTTTATTTCGGGCACTGTGAATATTCGGGAACGCACGTTTTTGGTTGAAGGTTTAGTTATGTTCTTTTTCTCTAACGGAAAGAACAAAGAAGTTGAAATAAGGTAGAGTAAAGTAAGATCAAATTATTGGAAGTTCATAGACGCTTTTTAAATCGGGCATTTGAATTGGTGGCTGATTCTTGTATTTTCGACTTAGTCTGGTCGCGGAAGACCTGCGACCGAATTTCCTCTCCGAACTAGCTAACTTTCCAGCAGCCATCTTGGAGTATATTAAAGGTGCCCGATCTTATTGGCTTAATGGGTACAATCCGTTGACACGTTCCCAGATTTCACGTCTTAAACCGATGGTAGGTCGGTTTATATTTTCTTGGAGAAACGAACGGGAAGTAAGAAAAATCATTATACATGCTCAAGACATAGCAGAAAAGCTCAACATATCGAGTTCGACCGTTTACTTGCACTTCAATAGCTTGGTTGTGTAAACAAACTGGATTTTTGGGTTCCTCACGAATTAACGGAAATCCACCTCACTAAACGCATTAACATATGCGACTCTTTGCTGAGTCGTAACCAAAATGACCCATTTCTAAAAAGAATCATAGCGCTTGATGAACAATAACGAAGTCCGAAAACGATCAAGGACCACGCAGGATGAGCCCCCACAATGGATATCCAAAGTCAATATTCACCAAAAGAAGATTAAGCGTTCTGTGTGGTAGGGTTACAAGGGTATAGTCTACTTTGAGCTACTTCCAAGAAACTAAACTATTGGTTCTAATGTCTACTATCGACATTGAATGAAGACATCAAAAGAAAACACCCTGAACTGGCCAATCGCAAGGGCTTGATGCTCCATTATTGGTAACGCCAGACCCCGCAACTCTTGGATAACCCGTCGAAAATAAATGGAGCTCAATTGGGAACTGATGCCATATCCACCTTGTAGTCCTGCCTTAGCACCATCAGACTGTCATTTGCTTTCCTCGCTTCAAAACTATTTGAATGGAAACAAATTTTCAATTCCGATCAGGCTGTTAAAAATGAGTTGGACCACTTCTTGGCTTCTAAAATCCAAGACTTCTATGAACGAGGAATTTTTAGGGTTTTGCACTATAATAAAAAACCCTATTGCAATCACGACCTGTGTCCGTCTGTCCGTCCGTCCGTCTGTCCGTCCGTCCGTCCGTCTGTATGTCACAGCACTTTTTCTCCGAAACTATAGAGGCTACAGCCATGAAACTTTATGGAAAGGTCAGAAGTGGTGACATCTTGAAAGTTCAAGGGTGGAAAATGTTTTCAAAGGGGTTGAAGGGGGGTCTCCCTATATAGGGAGGTGACCACTCAAAAACAAAATTTCACCATTGGTAGTCGAGTAGGGTGTCATTGGAAAGGTCTCAATGAAACCTTTTCAAAACAAGTCTTAAAATTGCTTTATGAGTACCGAGGGGGGCAGGGGAAGGGGAAATGTACGAACTTTTCGCGTACCACCCCCTCGCGATTGGACACCTTCCATCCGAAAAATCTGAAAAAAATCATACATGTAGGCCTAAATGAGTACAACAACAACAAATACAAGAGAAGTCGAAATTCACACAACTTTGTTCGTAATAGTATGATTTATCGATTTTATGTTTTCTTGAATAAAATTTAAACGGTTCCCTTAAATTCAATAAAAGCAGATGACTATTTACAAGATTGATCTTTTCTGAAGGTATAGCGATTTGGATTTTCCTGTATTACTATGGACCAATATGCCCTGTATTACTATGGAAACATACGGCTATGAAGCCATATGCGCTTTTTACCGACTTAGACACTACAGCTTTGCTAGGATTTGCATGAACATTTCAGGAATGATAGGTATCATGAAGATGAGTACATACAATTGAAACAATTCGAAGAGGCAGGAGAGAGCTTCTAGCAAAAGGGATTTGTACCCATTCTAGGATTCGAAAAAACAGGCCATGAACCGATGATTACAGTACAGAGGAGTGGCCCCTAAAAAAAAATTTCATGAAAGGTAGCCGATATGAGTATCAACTGAAAGTTCTCTATGAGAGCTTTTCAAAACAGTTCTTAAACTGACAGTTTTTGCTTCAGTGGGGGCACAGGGGGGGGGGTGTAATATATGAAAAATGTGTTTCCTCCCTCGCGAATGGACACCCGTGATCTAAAAAGTCTGATAAAATTATCAAGTATAATAATAACAAATACTTCAGAAGTCAAAATTCTCTCAACTTTGACAATAATAGTATGATCGTCAAATTCCACATTTTCTCCAATAAAATCGTCCTTGACATGTTTTTTGATTTTATTCGTTGCTGGTTACTGCATTTTGTAAGTTGAGTACAAAACTCTTCTGACATGAGCATACGTCTGTCTACCCAACTTGTTCAACTTAGTGAAAGATGGCAAAAGGTCATCCAACAAAATGGTCAATATACGAGTGTCACTGATTGATTTTTGTTGTTCATATAAATAAATTTACTTTGAAAAACATGATGATTTGATGTCTCTATTGGTGTTGGTTCTGACGGTATTTTCAACTTCTTCGTTGCAGAATATTGTTCAGATGAATAACAAAATGACGTTTAATTTGTTATGGCAATTGTAACTGAGATGACTTAAGAGTATTCAATAAAAGTATATTTCGTGCACTTCCACTACATCCATTGACTTGACAAGATGTGTTTCTCTTATTTCTCCGAACACACACAGTTCCATTTACCTTGTGTTGCATACTTTCTGTATTTTTCTAGGGACGGATCATCTGAGCCGGCGCCAGCTAACTTATACTAGAAATAGGCGATGGAGTTTGTGAACACATCTATACAAAATCGATAATATCGATAACGATCGTGTGTATTTGTTAGAAAATAGCGTTTTGCATCTTCTCAAAGGGAGTTTTGGTAAATATCAAATATTCGACTGAAGATTTGTGTGAAATGCTCGTGAACACTATGCCGTAAAACACGAACCAAACGTTTAGTGATCTATCTTTGGTCCAGACCTGTGGAACGTATCTTACGACGGGCTACTGTGACTGGAGATGCCAGATGAGTTGCGTATGATCGACTATGTGGATGATTTTACGGTTCTGGTCACTGGACACATCATTGAACAAGCGCAGCTATGTTAATGCGCCGGGTGAGAGACTGAATCAGTGCTCGCGGGCGCAGTTTAGCACTGGAGAAAACCGAAGTGGTCATATTGACAAAAAAGAGAATCCGAAGAGTAAGGATGATAAGTATTGGACACATACTAATTGAATCGAAGCCAGCGGCGAAGTAACTGGGGCTACTGATCGACTCAAAGATGAGTTTCTCAGAGCAAATCAGGGCAACGCCTGAGAAGGCTGCTTCGGGAGTATTGGCTCTGAGTCGACTTATGGCCAATGAAGGGGGACCCAGTTCATCAAGAAGGAGCCTCTTGATGTGCGCTGTAGGGTCAGTGCTACTGTATGGAGCAGAAGTATGGGGTGACGCTTTCAGTAAGGAGGTATACCGAAAACGCTTGGCACAGGCACAAAGAAGAGGAGCACTGAGGATTGCATCTTCGTATCCGACAGTCTCTGATTCGGCGGTGAGAGTTATTGCAGGCGTGATACCTGTTGCCCTCCTTGCTAGAGAACATAGTATACTCATCTAGTATCGTCATTCAATCTACCCTCCGGAAAAATCCGAACACAAGCCCAAGAGCGCACCATAAATCCTCAGCAGTAGATAGGTGGTAAACGCTGATGCGAGGATTGGCGCGAATATAAACATGTGCCTCGATGAGGGAGATTAGGGTTACCATATCTCAAAAAAAGTAATAACTTTGCAGAGAAACAAAATCGGTCTATGCTATCTTAAGTTTTTTATTAGGATCCGGCAACACTCCCATGTTTTGAAATGCGTAAAAGAACACGTGTGTCGGAAATTTTATTTGCTTGTTGTTTTGTTTTTTGAATACGGCAGGCCTCGGCTCAGCTGACGTGCCCCGGCTCGGCTGACACAGGGTAAATGGAAAGTGTGGATACTATGTGCCAATATGCTAGAGAGCGCCGGGCTATTAACCTGCGTCAAAACGAGGGTGCGAGGGAGATGTTTATCTGCGAGTTATTTTGGCGCCTAAATACACACATTCGCTGCACATTTTCGCTGCTGTATTCGCCAATTGTTATATTTTGCGTATTTGAGGTATTTTTCCCTGACTACGTCATGAGCTTCGTTTTGTTTTCATTGATTTGTAGCCCTACTAGTTTTGCTTCGCTGTCGGGTTTCAGGAAGAGTACTTTTGCAGTTGTTAATGACCGTGACAAAATGTTGGTGTCGTCCGTCGGTGAGTTGGTTATTGATGCGGACTTGGGAGGTCGTCGACGTTATTGTCAATTTGTTAAGATGGACTTATTTGGCTGGAACGCCAAAGCAAAGCGTTATTTGGACCACGTTAAGAATTTCGATCTACTGTATGAAATTTTTGACGAACCGGAAGTCTCAACGATTGGAAGACTGCGGAAGCTGCAATGGACGGGACACATGAATCGTATGGACGAAAAACGGATATCTAAGAAGGTATTCGTTGAGAGTCTGAAGGCCGGAAGCCAGTGGGGAAACCAAGGAAACGCTGGTCTCACTCGGTCGACGAAGACAGTTCATCGCTGCTCGGATTTCGGAATTGGAGGACGCGGTCAATGGATCGAGATAGTTGGAGGCGCTGTTTACAGGAAGCGAACGCCCGAGAGGGGCTATAGTGCTAAGAAGAACAAGAAGAATCATTTCAATTTTATTTTCTCCGAAAGGCTTAAGACCTTCTTCAAAATATTTTCTTGAAATAGCATCAGATAATATTCTACTAAAGTTACACGTGTTTTAAGAGGAAAAACGATTGCTTGCAATTGGATCCTTTTCGCAATTATTGCGCATTAAAGTAATTTTTCCCCATTACAAATTATTATAAAATTCTTGGCAACAATGTACACGAGCTCTACAAAAATAATTGATGGCAAAGCTTTGGAATTTTCAAAGAATTTACCATTGAAAATAACATAAAAGTCTTCATTTGCAGGAAAGAAGGACGGTAATAAGAGATTTTCTCGTTTCTCACGTAAAATGTAGGAACATTTTCCTTGAATGAAAAAAAAAATGATTTTATAATTCATTTTTCTTCAAATTGTGTTAGCATCCTGTAAAAGTATGCGTTTGAAGCATACGGTGGTTGATGTGACGATTTAATTAACAACTGCAAGCATAAAAGAGAAAGCCAGAATAAGATTTCCAAACTAAAATTCAACATCTTCAGGCAACCATATAGCTGATTAAGAACTTTTCCCAACCTGAAAGGCACATGCCCAACGTTCAACTCGAATTTCAAAAGATCCCGGAAATTCTGTCCAGCTCAGTCCGAACATAGTCACGACATGTAAATTTTCCATTAGTCTATCTGATGTCCTTCTAATTGAAAATGATTCACTCACTCTCCAACTTTTCTATGGACGCATTACTAAATGCAAAGTCCACTCAATCGTAAACACATTTACATCGATTAGCATCTAACAAGGAAGTATCATCTTCTGAGGATGACAATCTTGCATTTGAGGGCTTCGGTTCAATAATCTGAAAATTGCATGCAATAATAAATTGAAATTGAAGAATTCACATCAAAGACGATAAATATCTATCAACAATTGCTATTATAGGAACAGAACTTATTGTTGGATAAATCTTTTATTTGTTCCAACTTAAGCGGATTGTGTACTCGTGTGTGATGCTGCCGTTATTGTCGTCTTAATCGAGAAGGATGATAGGGAATGGAGCGTGGTCTCGTCTCTATTTTACAACTGAGTAGTCTGTCACGTTCCTGAATGTTATTGAATGCGCTGAGTTGGAGGCATTGGTCCCAGTGGCAGGCACTTAGCGCGTTTTCATGATGATATCTTTTCTGTTGATTTGAACAAATCACGTACGGCCAATGATCGTTTCAATTAATCTTAATAATCATTTTTGCAATGTTCCGTCATTTCCAAGTGATCATCATCATGATAGAAAATGTTTTGCGAGCTGTGTGTTCATGAAATTCTCGGGCTAGAATCTTTTCAATGAATTTGACCTTTTTAGTGTATTTACTCGTACGTTGAATGCATGTTGTGAAGTTCATATGTGGAGCTTCTCTGAAATTTTGTACATTCTCGTACAAATGTCTGCATTGAAGAATTTGGGATGGCCCGCTCTCTGCAAGTTGGGCATTTTTTCGGGTACATTAAATTTATTGTCTACGAGCAATTAGGGTTGTGATTCTTTGAAAGAATCGAGCGTTCTTATTTCATTTTTTTTTTGATTATTTCTTGAATTTAATACTAAATCTTAATCGCGTTCATAGCACTACAGCCCATCTCAGACTTTGGCTTTTCGTAGGCGTCACCTTCAGCTACCTCGGTGCATCCATCGCGTCCTCCAGTTTTGAAATCCCAACACCGATCTGCTCTTCTCGTCTATAGAGTCGGTCTAGCGCTTCCTGGGTTCATCCCTCAGACCCGTAGTGAATACCCTATTGTGGTGGCTATCTGTTCGTCCGTCGATTATCCTTCCTTGTTCCATGGCAATTTTTAACTAGCGACCAACGCAAATTTTGACTGAGGAAGGAAGAAACGTTAATTCTGAGGGTAGCTTTAAGAGCACTGCAAGGAGCTTGCCAAAAGATAAGGCCGAAGTAGGTATGCCAGGCTTTTCACTAGCGTGTAGTAGATCAAGCACAAGCGAAGTGCTGAGGAAATACCCTTCAGTAGAATATTAAGGTCTTCAGCGTACAGAAGACGACTTCAAGTTCCATAACAAACAACATGCTAGGGATGGAGGAGGCGCTTGATGTTATTTCCGACTACCGTTCGAGCTGGTAGAAAGTACAGTTGTAGTGTCAGCGGTTGTTTGATGAGCACACCTATGATGCCGCCATTTCTTATGAATCTTAGGAGTGAGTCAGCTACGACAGACTATGTGAGTGGTAAAATAAAATCATAAAGGCACTCAGGAAAGCTTGGAAGCCCCGGGCTCCGAAGTAGCGGATAAAAGCAACGGGGGAAGAATTTAAACTTCCATCCAGCCATAAGGAAGAATCAGGCTGTATGCAATCTGTCATAAAGTCGCTCAGGATGTACTACTAAGATAAATAGTGAAAGAGACGTGAAGCTGATGACTCCTACAATTCAAACAAAGCTTATCGATCTCGATTTGCTATCCGTCAGTGTATAGATGAAAGCTGAAAACGTAGAAGCCAGTAAGAACAATGTTGAGATCACAGATGTCGTTGTATTACATTAGTATGTGGCAGCTTAGCGACCCAGCTGCGCAAGCAAAACTGTCAACATAGTACTGCCTTCAGAGGCGACACAGGCAATCAGCTACAGCAACAGTGATCAACCAAATGACTCACTTACTGCCTCTCGCTTAGCAATTGTCACGGCCAGATGCAATTTCACAACCTTCCGAATAAATATAAGCTTTTATATATATTACTTGTGTGGTCTTTGATTTCCTCAACATGCACGAAACCAAATGCTAAATTAGTGACCCCGAGTACAAAAGAACGCGCGTAATCATCGGAAATAATAAAACTACGACAATCACACGAGATGTCATCTGAAAATGAAGATTTCATGGATTCAAACGAAGGCGAGCACGAGAAAAAACTTCAATGCGCGGGAATCTGCAAAATTACCGCTTGTAAGCTTTCACCGTTCTGGCATAATGGTTTGCGCGAGTGGAAGCTCAATTTTGCTCGAATCGAATAGTTAGCGATACATCCAAATCGAAAAAGTAATTAGAGAGTTAGAAATGGCCACACTAGCGCAAGTGGCAGACATAGTGGAAAATGCGGCACCTGAAGATAAATATTTTGCCACTAAAACACGTCTTCCATCCGCCTTCGAACAAAATAATGAGAAACAGATTCAGGAGCTACTGCACGGTTTAGAACTGGACGACTAACGTCCATCGCAACATCTTCGCAACATGCGACGCATCACGAAAAACTACTGCCAGTAGAAATGCAACCAATATCGGCGGGTTCCAGCGACTTACCCTTAGACGAACAAGCGACGGCGGCTGACCGCATCACCGAAATCAAGAAACCTAACATAGGGTGGTCCAACATAAACGCACGATATTAATTGTAAATAAAACAAAAAGTTTCAGAGAATTATGTTAATTTTTTATTATTTCAGAAGGATCTATGACAATTATGTGTGAAACAAAATATCGCCCAAATGCTCGCCACGGCTACGGGGCGGCATACTTCTATCCGATGGTCCATATTTTCAATGACTCTGAGACACAATTGAGGTTCAATGTCATTGATGTGCTAATTATTTCATCCTTTATCTCTTGAGTTGTTCCTGCCTTTTTTTAAAATATCCCCAGAGAAAGAAGTCCAACGGTGTCAAATCACATGCTCGTGGCGGCCAATTAACATTGCCACAACGTGGGATAACACGGCCATTTAATTTCTCGCGCAAAAAGCCATTTTTTCGTTGGCTTTGTGGCAAGTGGCACCATCCTGTTGAAACCACATATCATCCAGGTCCATAACCTCAATTTCTGGCCACAAGAAGTCCATTATCATCTCGCAATGTGGATGTATCGGCGTTTCAACAATCACTCGTGGATTTTCATTTTCCCGAATGCGGCGATTCTGCTTTTTAACGAATTCAATGAGGTGAAAGTGTGCCTCGTCGCTGAAGATGATTTTCTTTGTAAAGTCAGCATTCCCTTCTGTCTGTTCAACCAACCATTCGGCGTATTACCGACGCTTGAAATGATCAGTAGGCTTCAGCTCTAGAGTCAATTGAACCTTGTTAGCGTGTGAATTCAAATCTTTATTCTAAATTCGCATCAGTGATGTTCGTGAGATCTTCAATTGTTGGGCACAACGACGAGTCGAGGTTGACAGCTCTTTTGTCACAGTATCGCAAACAACAGCAATGTTTTCCGCAGAACAAACTGCGCGAATATGCACAGGTGATTTCACATTTCCTACAGACCCAGTTTGCTGAAATTTGCGTACAATTCTCGCGATTGTGGGCCCATTTGGTCGATTATGCTGACCAAAAAAATCACGTAGTGCACGAAATGCATTTTGATTTGAACCTTAACGTGCCGCTGAATTGTGTACCTCTCTATGGTTGAATTTATCAAACACTGAAACAAAAAAATTTCAAATTATGTTGGGCGAAAAACTTGACGTTAAGGTGTGACTCACAATTAACATCGTGCATTGTGGTTAGGCCACCCGTTATAAACTCTGTGGTAAAGCCTACTAAAAGCGAGTACGCAAACACCAGCAACATATTAGTAGATTAGCAATCTCGAGACGCTTTGGCAAATGAGGTATCGAGTATGCGTGCGAATTTCCGTCGAATACAAGTAGAGGGGCGAACATGCATATCGCGACGCAGCTCACCACGAAGCAATTCAACCCTCTACTGGTTCCACTCTCGTTTTGGGACCAGTGCAAGGAACTGCCAATAGCCGTGTTCTTTCAACACGGGAAACGCAATAAGTCACTGACGGATCAGGCGCTGGTCAGTGAAACACATTTTCTAGTTGCCACGAGGGCAGAACTATCCGTACTTCCTTGAAAGTTCTTCCAAGGATCAAAGCCGACAGGCTACAAACTCTACGTCGCCAATGGTTCGGAAATAAACACGTCTGGGGAGAAACTGCTCAAGATGAACCTAGAGCTACAGCGTACTTTCAACTGGAAATTCTGCTTGGCAGGAGTATCGCGGCCGATACTAGGCGTAGACTTCCTTCGACATTATTGTCTCTTAATCGATCTTAAAAAATAAGAGACTAGTTAACTCCACAACCCTTCTGGCAGCACCCGGGCGAATTCGCTTTACAAATCAGCCGGCAATAGTGACGGTGTGCGGAACAAGCAAGTATCATGAGCTGGTGAGAGAATAACCCGCTTTCACGAGCAACTAATAACATGGACCGAAGTCACGCAGTGCAACACGACATAGTTACAAAAGGCCCCCGGTTTTTGAGCCAGCACATCGTTTGGCACCGGACAAACTAAAGATCGCCAAGCAGGAATTCGAATACATGCGCGACAAAGAATTCTGCAGTCCATCATCAACTCCGTGGGCAAGCCCTTTACACTTGGGACCAAAAGAGGGGCTGGCGTCCGTGCGGCTAACCGCTACGACACATCGAAAACATAATGGCCGACCTCGCCAATAAAACAGTGTTCACAAAACTAGACCTAGTACGCGCGTTCCTCCACGTCCAAATTACGAAGGAAGACATGCCAAAGACGGCGTTCGGGCTCTACAAATTCGTAGTCACGGGCTTCGAAATGCCGCCCAGTCGTTCCGGCGCTCATGGACGGGGTACTGAAGGGGTTGGATTTTTGTAGGTGCTACATCGACGACATTTTGATCGCATCACGAACCGCCAAAGAACACCTAGAACATGCACGAGTGATCTTGGAGCGGCTTAAAGAGTTTGGAATCGTAATAAACATGCCAAAATGTGTTTTCGGCGCCAAAAACGTCGAATGCCTAGGTCATAAAATAAACCAAGATGGAATCAATCCTCCTGAATCTTGCATCGAAGCAATACCGAGATTTAAGAAAACTGAGAACGTTAGAGAACTACGAAGCTTCCTCGAAACACAACTCTTAAAGACGATTCCTCCAAAATGCAGCAAACCTCCAAGCGCCATTATATGAATACTTGACCAACACAAAGAAAGGTGACAAGACGCCGATAAAATGGGCAACCAAGGTAGAAAAAGCTTTCGCAGGCTGTAGAGAATCATTGTTAACAGATGCATGGGACATCGCAATTGATGCCGTCCTATAGCAACTCTAAGACAACCATTGCCTACTAATAGCCTTTTTCCCATGCAAGCTCTCTGGCACAAAAAAACGGTACAGCTTCTATATTAGGGAACTCATCGCGGTTAAAGGCAAACAAAACTTCACTAACACTAGAACACCACCCCATCGGACACCAGGGAGAAATATTTTGTGACATTTCAAGAGAGTTAGTCCGACCGTTTGTACCCAGAGCATTATACAAACATGTCTTTGAGACATACCATGAACCATCGCATCCCAGCGAACGTGAAACTTAGACCCTAATCCAAGCATCCGCAAATATATTGAACGCTTTCGAAAGACAAGTACTGAGGTGAATAATAGGAGCGAAGCTAGATGAGGATAAATGACGACTTCGATACAACCATGAGCTGTATGAAATTTTTGACGAGCCGGAAGTCTCAACGATTGTAAGCTGCAATTGGCTGGACACATGAACCGTATGGACGAACAACGGATACCCAAAAAGGTATTCCCATACGTATGAAGTTTTTCTATGTTATTCTTATAGCACAAGTAACAATTTTCGCGTATGTTGCGACTGTCATTCCCAGGTTCTTCCTCTGTACGAAGTATAACTGTATTCAGAATGCGAATTAGGAGACCCTTGGGTTCTAGAGACAGTTGTGCGACTGTTATTCGTCTTTCGAAAAGAAGTCGAACTAGACTTTTCGCAACATTTTTCATAAAAGTCATCCTATCTTCTGGTTTGTAATTGAACAGTAAGAACATATTTACAGCAGCAATATCTACTAGCGTATAAAACAAAACCATTGGCCGCCGTCTGGAGCAAGAATATTAAGAGCATTTTATAGGCAACGAATTCACGCCACCTTTCGAAGGGTTATAAAACGATATTATCTTTAGAATGTATTTTTGAGTGTTAATTGCTTGTTCTTGTTTTTTTTGGCACGAATGACAGTAAAGTAGTATCTTTGGTGAACCCGTATTGAGTTGACTTGACTGGCAGGTTTTTATCGAAAATTTAGGAGGGATTTCCCGCTTGTTTTTTTTTTTACAGTACCAACATAGGTAAGGCCGACTTTTCTGAGTTCATCGCAAAGCTCAATAGGCGAGGGAAAGTTATGCGCGGTTATTTTACGATTGGTGTTTGGGATCGGTTAGGACAAACGTAAAACACATTGCGTCAATAAAAGTAATTTCTTCTAAACTTCCCAAAAACCCAAGCTATCACTGCAAAATATAAATATCTTATTCTTTCGTCGGTCAAACACTTTATCTCTAATTTGTTTTTGCACTTTTTGTTTGGCATATATTGTACTTTTTCCATTTTTATTTTGGTTTGAAAGATACAAGCACTTCATCGACAGTAGTATTCCCACTCAGTCTGTAATATTTTTGACAATTGGAGAAAATGCTTCAAATATTTCAGTTATAGCAGCAGTAATATTATTAAAATTTTTTTTTCTCTAGTAGAAAAGTCATTGAACCTCGGAGAGGAATCAAAATAATTTTAAATCGTTTCTATACATTATTGTACTGAAAATATCTCGACCAGCACAATCGGTTGCGAATAGAGGATTCACATCTTCGTAATTCGATTTGAAAACCGCACTGAATTCAAACAAACCCAAAAACCACTGAACTCAATCTCAATTATGTCTTTTAATTCAATAATTCCAATCGCTGTTTTGTGTGGGAATAATTTTCCTTTTATGTTTTGAATAATAAATGAACTAAATAAGTCACTTTCTGCAGGAACTTTGACATTTGCCATTGGTATCAAAGTGTTATGAGATAGTGTACGGCGATTTCTTGCTGGAGGTTTCCCTTTCCCATTTCAAACAATTTTTTCTCCCCATAAAAATACCTTGTCGTCGATTCGGTGGATATTGAAGCCTCTTCAAGGTCAGACTCTAGAATTCTTTCTTCTAATCTCGCTTCACTTTGATGAATTTTATAATAGTCATCGTCCAACGAAGAACTGTTCACAGAATATGATTGTAAAATGTCATCTTCATTAGCTGATGAATCATTCGACTCTGAAAAATTGATATTCTTCAAGACAAAACTTCTAAAATTTACAGTGTGACATGAACTTTTATTTGAAGTCGAGCATTCCGCAGTTGAAACCAAAATGCAAAAACTTTAACTCTGACGCTAGGTCTTACAGATACAGTCAAGTTAATACGATCTGTTTGAGCCACTTTGCACATGCACTCACTCCCACTGCCAGCTTATCACTGGACCCTAAGAAGGTACAGGAAAGGGCGAATTTGTGCGTGTCCAACATAAAAAGATATGATGGTTTTAAGTGTATCTCTACTTGCCTAAGACGTACGTCAGTAGTTAAGAGTTAGATAGAGGAGGTTATACTTTTAATTTTCCAGACCCATTTACAACTTTGTTCGCCCATATAAGAAAGTTTTTCTTACCTGAAATTCATAAAATTTATTTAACTAAAGATAACAATATTTGTGCAACAAAGTAATGATAAATACCAAAAAGTTACTTTAAATAAGCCACAATATCGAAAACATTAAATGAATCAACACATTATAACTATAACCGTACGGTACGCTTTACAAAGTGCAACTGTATGAAGACTGTCATTTTGTTGAGCAAATTCACTTACTGAAGGTAGTTTTAATGACTTCCTCTTAAAGAACGTTACCTATACATGGAAGAAAGTTTTTTTCAGCTCGTTTGGAGTTTTATAAAAAGAATTTGGCAGGTAGGAATTATAAATTCGAAAATTTATCTATATCCTGCTGGACTTACGAAATGTCATACTATACATCGTATCGTTGATACATTCCTCACAAAGATAAAAAGCAAAACTTTAGAAAGGCTTGCCAGAGAAAGAAATTAAAGCTTGCTTGACATCAATGTCCATCAAATCTTCATGGCTTTTAAACAAGCATATGACAGTATAGACCGTAATGTACTGTATCAAATAATCTTAGGTTTCGTTATTCCAGCCAAGCTAGTTCGTCTGAGAAAAGTGAAAATGACATTGCCCACACCGCAAGTACAGATCAATAACCAGCTAAGAGATCCTTTCGAAATTAACGTGGGACTAAAACTAGGAGATGTGCAGGCTCCGCTATAATTTAACCTTGCTCATTAGAAAGCTACCCGTTGACACAAGCGGTATATTACTGTATAAACCGAGCCATGTTGTAGCCATTAACACCTGTCAAGCTCATGCACGACCGCAAAAGACATGTTGTTCCAACTGAACGAGGAAGTTGTATGAAGTGTTTGACGAGCCGAAAGTCTAAAAAATAGTTAAATTACAAAACCTACAATGGGGGGACCAGGTGATACGTATGAATGAGCAACGGTTAAGTACAAAAGATTTTTGTTGAAAAAAATTAGGGAGGGAGCCCAGTGGGAAAACGGAGAAACCGCTGGTTTAACTCTGTCGACGAAAGTTTAGAAAATTGAGATACGATCGAAACAACTGGAGGCACTCTCTGCGGCATCCAAGGCCCGTAAGTGTAGCGATATATCCTTGTAGATACGAGTAGAGATAAACCCTTGTAGATTCTAGGAGTGTTTTCCTAATGAATGTAGAATGAAACAGGTGTCTCGTGAACGAATAATATTGAGTTAACTGGAAGACAGAATTATTTCAGTAATCTTAACCATTTCTTACCTTTAAAAGAAGATTTATGCCCATTTACAGCCCTTCTCTATGCAATGTTTGTCATAACAAGGAGTATATACGAGAGGAGTCCGACAAGTACTTAGCCTTATCACCCGATGGCACCACTATCTTGTAGTACATTCACGTAGACAGCTACTTAAGAAATTTCAGCTGAATCAGAGTAGAAGCGGGTGTGTCCGCGGATTTTAGAAAAATTAAGAAAGAGCAATATCGGTCGGTGATTCGATCCTTGTTTTTGAAAGGAAAATTGTGCGGCGAAATCAACGAGCGCTTGGCTGCGGTGTACGGTGACTCTGCTGGCTGCTGTGTACGGTGACTTTGCTCTTTCGATGGTGACCGTTCAAAATTGGTTCAATGAGTTTCAACGTTTTCGCACATCGATTTTTGATGAGCCAGGCCCAGGTGCCCCGAAAACGGCTACCACGGAGGGTAACGTGATAAAAATCAACGTGCACGTATTGGCAGACGTTGATTGAAGGAGCGCGAGGTAACTAAAGCAGTAGGCATCTCAAAAGACCGCGTGGCCCATATCCTGCATGAAATTTTGGGCATGAGAAAGCTGTCGGTGCGATGGGTGCCGCGTTTCCTCACTTCGGACAACAAACGCAACCGTAAGACCAGTTCAAAGCAGTGTTTGACGCTGTTTAAGCGCAATCCGAAAGATTTTCTGCGTTGTTTCATGACCGTCGACGAAACACGGCTCCACTGGTACACATTAGAGGCCAAGGAGCAGTTTAAACAGTGGAATCCACCCGGCACACGTGCTCCGAAGAAGGCGAAGAAGAGCAAAACGATCACAGGACTCTACTATGCCGAATTATTGGGCCGATTTGATGCAGAAAATAGGGCCCATTTGCCGAAAAAAAGTGCTCTTCTACCATGATAAAGCACCGGCCCACAACTCCACTGGTGTCACGGCTAAATTGGTCGAATTGTGCTACGAACGGCTACCCTATCCACCACATTCTCCACATTTGGCCCCGTGCGACCTCGTTTTGTTTCCAAGCTTGAAAGTCACTCGCCGAGCAGAAATTTGCGTCGGATGAGGAGGTCATCGCCGCCACGGAGGCCTACTTTGCAGACCTCGAGAAAACGTATTTTTCAGATGGGTTAAGGAAGTTGGAACATCGCTGGGTCAAACGTATCGAGCTAAGAGGAGATGACGTTGAGAAGTAAATCGCCGCTTTTCCAAAAGCGGAATATGTGAAAAATGTGTTTCCTCTCTCGCGAATGGACACCCGTGGTCTGAAAAAATTATCAAGGGAGATATTTATGGGTATAACTATAACAAAACCTCAGAAGTCCAAATTCCTTCAACTTTGATAACAATAGTATGATCCTCGAAGATGACATGTATCTTGATTTTATTCGTTACTGGTTACCGCGTTTCGTAAGTAGAGTACAAAACCCTTCTGACATGAGCATAGGTCTGTCTACCCAACTTGTTCTATTTGTAGGCTAAGTACTTATCGGACCGCCGTCGTATATACCCACAAGAATAAACGATATGTGGAACTTTTCTATTGCAAAATTATAAGCATGTTTCCGAGAAATGTCCACATCATCCGTTACATAGTGTTACATCCTTCAAAATATATCATTTCAAGTGTATTTCTGCAATTAACAGAAGTATCTTTCATTGATGCACTCATATCTCACACACAATAAATCGTATTACAATAAATCTCTCATCAACCCTGAATGCAAAATATTTGCCATAAAGTACATTCATTTAGATTTATTGCCTTGAACTGACTTTTGTTGCTGAATATGCTTAGTCTGGAGAGAATTAAGTTACATCACTCCAATTTGTGCGTAATTTGCTCGACATAAGTATATGTACGAGTACTAGCGAATATGTAGTTATGCATGTCGTCCCTGTGGAATGTGTGACAAATGATTATGGTGAGAGGGAGGTCTACACTGAATAGCATACTATTCTGATTCTGACTGATAGAGTACACGCCCGCAATATGTGGCAGACGAATAAAATGCAAAGCAACAACAAAAACAGTTGAAGAAGGAAATTATTTTTAATATTATGTTACACACATTTTGATTATTGTTTAACATTCGCGCATTATGTACGGATTAAATCCTGCAATGTTTATAGAATGATGCAATCAAAAGATATTATCATCACGGATGATTATGATTGTTTATTCGTCAGTTTTTATTCGAGGAGATTTTATGATTTAATGATTCATATGTGATTGTTGTTCCTATGGTGACTGAAGGTTATATGTTATGTGTGCTTTTTTCGCATTCAGAATAAATTAATGACATTGATCCTGTTTGGTCTGATTTAAATGTAAACATAAATTAAATTACCTTGGAGCATATTTACGAAATAAATGAATTCAATTGTTTATAATAAATGAAGTCAATTTGAACTTAATACGAATGAACGCAATTTAAATACATATGCGATAATTGATAAAACAAGAATTGTGGCAATAAATTCTGTTCATGGTCAGTTCATCATCTTTCTTTTGAAAATGATAATAAGTTTAGCGACAAAGTGATTTTCCATAGAAAGATGGAGCTCCAAACTTAGTATGTTATTTGCAGACCTTTAGATTTTAACATACAAAAGTGTCTTCAAATAACCCACTGATTTGTTCAAGAGAACATCCTCTTGAAAATATTGAAATCTTTTAAAATTATATCAAACGTTTCACTGGTGTGTTCCTAAGCACTTTAAACGTTTAATATTTATAACACGTCACAAATCATTAAAGTACTCAAAATCTTTAGATACATAAGTCATTTGTGTGTGGTGTTGTATATCAAGTGTTGAGATCTGGCTCTATAATCTCAATGCCTAGGTTCAAGTCCCAGCCAGGCCAAACGAAATACTACTAACCCTTTGATTACCATGGGGGCAATGCCTCTCATACGAATTTTGATAAATTTTCATTCGTTTATTTGCAAAGCGTTTCTTTGGATTTTCAGCCCCAATGGTCTTTCAATGTCTTACCTGTCAAAAACATCTGGTAATGCTGAGAACGAACGTACTATTCTACTCAGTTAAGCGTGGAGTCTTTGTGCGGTCAGTTTGACATGTGAGAATTTTCCATTTTGAAAAGGTTTTTTTTTAATTAGGACAAAATTTGGTACAGAGGTTCATTGAACTGTATAATTAATTTTTCAATGTCGAGCCGTCTGAAAGAAAAGCGGCCGCTCAAAGGTCGAAAAACGTGCAAAATTTAGTTTTTGTAGTAGACCAAACCTTTCAAACGATGATAATCAAATTCGGCAGTATGGTAAAACAATAAGTATCCGAAGAGTTATGTAAAAAGACTGGAGAGCAGGTCTCAAAAAACAAAATGGCGGCTAGTTGAAGCTCGAAATTTCAAAGGCTTTTAAAACTCACAATTTTAATTCGATGTATATAAAACTTACTTTTATGATAGTAATTAATCAGGTTTATGGGTTTTATAATTTAGTGCTCATTTGTGTGCAAAGTTCAAAATGACGGCGGTTTAAATATGCGAAAATGCCCTAAGATACTGGTGCTGGAAAAAACCTTCAGATCCACACTTCAGTCAGTGTTCATTAAATGATCCCTTAGTTTTTTCTTAAATACTAAAAGTAAACAGTCGACTTGACTAATAAAGATATCCAAAAACTTCTGAGCGAAGGCTGCCTCAAACCAATTCGAGAGGTGAACTAGGCCTGAAGATGCCGACCAGAATAGGACTGGTCGTGCCGAGTACCGGAAATTTGTTCACTCGCCGCGGTTGGGGCAACGAAGAAACCATGTCGGAGATAATATTCGCCCGCAGGCCCCTTTACCAAAGGTACGCAATTGAAGAATACTAGAGAACTACTCAACCAGAAATCAGCAATATATTTGACTTTAGATCTGATGTCCATGCTCTAGAGATTACATTTTCAAGTGAAATATTGGGAGAGTAATCGTTGAGAATTCATATGGTAGTCAAAATATTTCTGGCAGATACGCCGGGGTGTGAAAGACAGGCAACTGAAGATCTGGTGAATTTAACTAGCAGCATCATCGTATTTGCTTGCAACTCTGCTATGCCCCGTCGAACAGCGCGACACAGCAAGCCACCAGGTTAATGCTGCTCAAATGAAATTTTTGAATAGCGAACGGAGTATCAAAAGCTCAGGTAAGCAACTCAACGGGCGCGCAACCGTTAAAGACATGCATCTGAGCAGCATATAATTCAGCCAGGCTCGCTGCCAACAAGATCTGGTGAACGATGAAAAGAGGGATGCGTCAGGCTTTGGCTACAAGCTAGTTATGCAGAAGCTGGGCGTAAACAAATAATGAAGGAGATAGTGCGAGCTATTTAACGTGTGCACGCCAACCACGTTGATGCCGTCCATAATCAAATGCCCACCCTTCACGCGCAAGTAGCAGGAGAAGGCAGACCTTTCTATGGAGGTATGGGAGGCGAAAGGGACAGATAGCATCGAAGCTGAGGTACTGCAGCCGGCCTTTCAGCTTTGTATTGGTTTGCTACTTGGTGCGCTCAACGTTTGCATCGGTAAAGGGATCTCCCCAGGACACTAGCTTTTGTGATATGCTACTCAGTGCGTTCAACGCTTGCATAGGTAAAGGGATCTCCCTAGGACATTAGAAGGTAATGAGTCTTATACTGATCAGCAAGATAAAGAGGAGCACCAGGTTGCCATCTGTATAATGCCCAATATATATGCTAGATACAGTTGGGAAAGTGTTCGAGAAACTCATCAAAGGAAGGCTTACATACACGATCCATGTTACTAGGGACCCATCTCTATGGCGGTACGTAAACCAGGTCTTTCAACCACTCATACGATTACGGAGCTGGTGGAGCAGTCCAACGAGCGGAGGTATACAATAGTTCCACGCAACGGCTAGTATTGTTGGTGACATTTGATGTTAGGAATAGTGTCAACTCCGCTAGTTGGTTGGACATCCTGGGAACGTTAGAAAATCTTTTTCCATCTTTGGCCCTAACTTCTTCTGGAAAAGCTTGTATGATGGGCTACTCAGGCGGATGAAGTTGCGCGCTAGTCACTGTATGCATCATTGACCAAGCGCAACGTAGGCCAAGTATATTAATACGCTGAGCGGGGGACTAGATGACTACTTGTAGGCTCAGCCTAGCACTGGAGAAAACCAAAGTGGTCGTCCTAGCAAAAATGGCGATGGCTAAGTCGATACCAGCAGTGAAGTAGCTAAGCTTGGTGATAGACTCCTAGATACACAATTGAACAAGCGCAACTTAGGCAATGTACGCTAATGCACCAAGTGAGGGGGACTGGATGACTGCTCACAGGCTCAGCATAGTACTAAAGAAACCGAAGCGGGCATCCTGGAAAAGAAGACCAAGGGCTATCAGTATCGTTAAAGTGATAGCTGAACCGAAAGTAGCAGTGAAGTACCTACGCTTCCTGATAGACTCCAAGACGAGCAAATTGACACTCAGTCGACTTATGGCCAACAAAGATGTCTCTTGATGAGCGCCATTCATTCAGTGCTACTGTACGGATTAGAGCATTGGATGATCCTCTCAATAAGAGCCTGTACCGGCGCAGCTACAAAGACGAAGAGCACGAAGAATAGCATCTGCATATCGGACGGTCTCTGAGTCTAACGGTGCTGGTTTGCAGGAGTGGTATTCATCGCTTTCTTTGTTTGAGAGCAACATTATATCTACCTGCATGGAAATGAAGACAAAAGAAATGCTGACCACACTCACTCAGTGACCGGCAAAAATCCTGGATGTGCAGTAAAAGGGAACGGTGGATGCGTATCCCATCCCTAATCTGAGGCAGTGGCTGAATTAAATGCATGATGCGACTGACTTCTTCTTGACCCAGCTTTTAAGTGGACACGGATGTTTTCAGTCTTGTATATAAAAGATTGGTAGGTCACGTTCACGTGACTATATATTATATGCAGGAGAAGAAAACAACACCTGCCATAATTTTCGCGTGCAAGAAATCGAGCAAGCAGCGCGGTGACCTCTTCAACGTAATATAGAATCTTTCTGCTTATATTTTTATCAGAAAGATGTTGAGATTGGTTAACAAATGGAACCATGTGGCATATTGTGTTCTGATAGTCCTGATGATTAAAAAGGGCTTAGTGTCTTTTCCAGTAATCCCTCTCCTTTTCTCTTCCAGAAAGAGAGACAATTTCTTTAGCCCAATGGCACATTAATGCGTAGCAGAACGAGGCATAGCTCGAATTAATATGTGAAACGCTGCCAAGCTAGATTCTGTCACAGCTGTCAATGATCTCTAGTACTCCGGCATCAATATCATGCACACATGAAACGTTTTCATAGACCACTCCACGAATTGAAGAGCTGGTAAGGATTATCATTGTAATTTTATTTCTTTATTTTTCCTTCTTGAAAATCGATTAAACTTGAAAATAGAAAGAATAGTATGTAAATAAAGTGAAGTAAATTTTTGCTCAAAGATATAGAGGTAAGTAGGACCAGGATGCGCGGACAAGAAACAACCGATACCTCGCTACTGGAACGCATCATCGCATACTATTTATCTAACCGGGAACGCTATCGCGGCTTTATTCGACAAAGTTTTCCAATTCCGACGTTACAAAGTGCAGTTTAAAACAATTTTCTACACGTGTGCGGCAACTTAACTTTTCCCACAGGAGATTTTTGGTTGGAGATTGCTTGCGGACTGGAAAGAACAACAAAAGGGACCCACAGAAATTGGCTGACCTCACCTGAACGTGAAATGGAAAACCGAATGACCAATGATACATTCGACACACGTACAAGATCGAGCAATGACCCGTAAAAGTAGTGTTGAATGAGTTTTTTAAGGCTCCAACTATCAGTTGATGTATTTCATATAATCAAATATTATTGTGCTGGACGTTGGTCCCAGGTATTGGATGAAATTAGTATATGTTTAAAGCATTCAGAGGTGAATGATTGAAATGGAGCTTTCATACGAACGAGCACAATTAATTGACACAATGAATCTGCCTTTACCACTTATTTATAATTTACTGATGAACTTAATAAGCGAACCATCGAGTCAGAGTATTCTATTGCAAAAACAAAGTCTGAAATTTTACTATGTCTCTACACAGCACTCGTTCCCTCTAAAGTCAACAATAAAAGAAATGTTTTCCAAATAGATCGAACTTTGTCGCCAAATTACTCATCGTGAAGCACCCGAAATCATGCATCTAACATCAGACGATCGACTTAACGATGCTTGTTTACCTGCGGAGCTTGGAGGCGGCGATAGCCTTACAAATATTCCTATCATCTCAACGTAAAGCGAAAATATAAAGCCGCTGAATGTTGGTTTGATCCGTTACTAAGGCTGAGGGTTGAGTAGCGGTGCCGATGGTAACTTGACCTTGAACTTGATCTTCACCATTGAGGAAGAGTCGTTTCGGCAAAAGTTTTATGAGGGCGGCCAACGGTGGAGGCGTTGTTTTTTCCTGGTTAGCAAAGCGGAGGTGGAGACGCAGCGTGTGATCATGAACTACAGCGAAATTGGAGGGATCGATATATCGCCAGCGATAGGAACAATTATTGTAACAGCAGTTTAAATTCATTTTCCGTCGAAAGGGGGCCCCCAACTTCGCAATTATTATTATTGTTATGAGTAATTATTGCTGTAAGTAACTTAAAATTTTAATAGACTAGTTTGTCATTTTCTGATTTGGGATGTAATCACTCTTCGAGTGTTTGCACCGACTTGCCGCGTCAAAAACAATAAGTAGGGTTGTGTGTGTGAATAGGTGAATCTTGCAGTGAGGTGAAAAGAGTTTTTCGGAGGGATTAAGGTGTTTTCGGCTCCTTCGCGTCAAAGTGCATTCGTTTCTTTTTTGCGTAGTGCTTTGGATTCCTTTGTGCGACGCTGTGGTTTTACGTTTTTTTTTTTTGTACCAAAGGCAATTTAGGTCCCTTTCGCGTTTGGATACTACGTTCCGGGGAGCCCAAGCTTGTCAGCGGCTCAGAGGAGTAAACTAAGGATAGACGAGTGGCGCCAAATGTGTCCCGTCTCCACGGGTTAGTTGGAGCCCCAAGGCCCTCTACCAGAACGCCCAATTCAAATCCAGCAATTATCGCTTTACAATTGCATCCGAGTACAATTATAATAATTTCACAATTGGGAAGATCTATTGTTATAAGTACTGTTACAATTCTTAGGTTGGCAGGGGAGGTGTTTAGTGGGTAGTCCAGAGACGCTCATGTTTATTTCCTTTGACAGTATTTCTAATTACATATGTCCCTCAAATTTACTCTTCACTTCAGATAAGGCCACTGTTGGTGTACAGGAGAAGGTCACACTTTTTTCATGTCGCTCCTCTGAGATAAACGTGTCACGGACTAGTTTTCCTGCTTCAACCACCACTCTGCTTCTGAGGCGCGCATACGCAAAACTTCGCAAATACAATAACAATTAAGCGAGCTAATCCCTAGATAGTCACAAGAAAAAGAGGACTTCGCGGATGCTTGAAGTATTTTACTTTTGTAGTCAATTATTTTGTTTATTTGATATCGTTTTAATTGCAATAACTGTTAAATATAATTGTTGTATTTCACGCACGGACAGTCATTTTGAAAATGGTTGAGAGTATTTAAATATGTATATATAGAGTTAATAGGCTTAGATTGGATATTTGGCGACTTGCCAGTGAAACCTACTACGCGTAAAACGATTAATGGGATGGAAAGTATTCATCCAGGAGGATCGCCAAGGAAGCTGTAAGTATACCCGATGAAATGCTCCGGAGGAGTGGGGAATGTAACGAATAAGTTATTTTTTTTAATGGGAAAGCCAGTTATGAATTAATCATAAATTGGATACAGAATGACAGCTAGGGACAACACTCATATCCCCGCACCACGAAACACGCACAGCTCGCTTCGCGTGATCCGAATTAGTAAGTATAAACGAACCGTTAAAGAAACAGTCGCGATCGAATGCTTCTACTCAGGTGATCACTAGACAATTTATCCAGCATCAGAACATCTATACAATGTTTATAAATAAACATTTGTCCCAGTTTTTCGAATGGAATACTGTAAAGCGATGCTGCACAATGATTACCCCATTTACCCATTATAGAAATTTCATGTACAGCGAATTTCAACTTAAATCTGGACAACATTCACCGAAATTGCTCGCTGCGAAAGTTTTATATACGGTGAATTCCAACTTGAAGCTGCACGATATTCATCCTCTGCATCCCAATTGCAACAAAGCTTCAGGGCGATTGACTTCGATTCGAAGGGACTATGTGAAAAGCACTGAACCGGGCGAGCTTCAACAGCGTTGGAGAAGAAAACTACGTGGGAAATCTAAGCAAACGAGGTAAAAACAGCTAAAGGAGATAAGAGCTAAGCCGATGATGCATCTTCCCGTTGCCTGCAAACTAATGAAAACAAGTTGGGTAAACAGATCTACGCTCATGTCATACGGGTTTTGTACCCAATTTCTGAGAAATGCAGACACCAGTAATGAATAACGTCAAGAAATATGTCAAAGAGATGTGCACGTTCAAAGGAAAATCCACTGTTTTTCCACTTTCAACGGTCGCCATTTTGTTGCAAAGCGACGAAAGTCACTCAAATCATGAATTCTCAAAAATATTAATGTTGACCTTATTGGAAAATTTCAAGAAGATCAACTCAAAACTGCAGTGACTGATTGGATGGAAATTCCATAAAATACCAAAATCATGTGTTATTGTTTTTGTAATTGGAGAAATTTCAAACGGCTATAACTTCCGTGTTTAGCAAACGATTTTCATTAAACTTACCAAGTTTAAGAAACCTCAGCAGGGCTACGCAATATTGAATTTCGTTCAGTTTAAGGGTACTGATGCGATTTTATTGGGGAAAATGTGAGATTCGAATATCATACTATTATTAACAAAGTTGAGCGAATTTCGAGTTCTGAGGTATTTGTTGTTGTTGTACTCATAAATACCTACCAGCATAGTTTTTTTCTGATTTTTTGGATCACAGATGTCGAATCGCGAGGGGGGGACACACATTTTTCGTGTATTTCCCCTCCCTGCGCATCCCTCGAAGCAAAAAGTATCAAATTAAGACCTGTTTTGAAAATTCCTCATCAAAACCTTTCATTTGATACACATATCGACTACCTTTGATGGATTTTTTTTTTTCGAGGGCCAGTCCTCTATATGGAGAGACCCCCTCTTAAATACCTTATAAAATTTTTTGTAGTTGAATTTTGAAGAGAGCACTACTTTACAAATGCATACAAAATGTGATGTTTCTAGCTTAAGAAGTTTGCGAGAAAAAGTGCTGTGACACATGGACGGACGGACGGACAGACTGGTCGCAAAACTAGTAGGGTTTTGTAAAATTATTTTACAAAACCCTAAAAAAGGCTGGCAAATTAAGGGAAAGCTCTCATTTTGGTTTTCCCAGAGTACAGGAACTTTTGCATAGGGTTTTGGTGACGAGATACTCGTAGATTGCTTACGACGGAGATTTTTCTTTTTTTTTGGCTGGCGCTCAGCGATCGGGTAACATCGGCGGATTATGGAAAGGAGAAAAAGAATAGCGCAGATGATTACTTGTTACGGAAAATTGGATGCAGGATTTTCTCGGAGGGCGTCCAACGCGTAAGAAAAGACTAATATTAGTTACATTCTTACGGAATAATTTATAACGAACTATTGGTTTATCGTTGAAATGTTTTGGTTTACTTTGCTCTTTTCCTCAAAATCACAAATAATAACATTTGAAATTCGCTTTGTAGCTTTAATCCATTGAAAACATCGTGTACAGAAACTAGCTCGTGGTAGGTACATAATTCACACCTTATTAAATTCCAGGTGTCGAGGTTTTGACTGGAGAAGCGGAGTGGGTGGGTAAAGTTGACCCATCTACTCTGCTTTTCGTTGTTTTCTAAAGCCAGGTCCTGCATATTTTCTTGGGGTTTTTTATGGTTTGCATTCTCGTAAAAGGGCCAGTTCCAAGGTTTTCGGAAACAGAGGTCGTGTCGAGAAATGAAAATAGTGGATTACCTCTGAGGTCAGCCAATCTCATCCGGCATCTTGGGGGACTAGCGCAAGGGTGTATAAGTTGCGCCCACGCCCATCACCGATAGAGCCCATCACCTCCAAGAGAGGTTCTTTGGGTTCCGGTCAAAGAACCTCTCTTGAAGGCAACTCTTAGTTTGTATAAGCTGGAATCCTAGCGAGATTTTCAGAATGTTTAATTTCTAAGCACGATTACAAGTACAAAATTTGAATTTTTTGGATCAATGGTTTCATAAAAATATTTACAAAACATTTAGGAAATCAAAGTGTTGAAGCCATGAATTGTAATCAAATTCATCTATTTGGATGTATTTTAGAAATTGGGAAAATTCCGATTTTCTCTTATTAGTTTTTGTTTAGGTATTACTACTCAGTTTCCTAGAAAAAGACAATTTTGGCACGACTTGAAAATTTTATATTTATATTATTAAAAATTTGTAGATATGGGTTTCTTTTGAAAACTAACGTTTTTGCCCCTGTCAACTCCAACTTGGCAACACCGTAGCGAGGCACTCAGTTAGTGGAGTCGAGTCGAACCAAGCAAGCAGTTCGTAGGAACAACGTATCCTATGCTATGATTGTCAAAGATATTTAAATGTGACTTTGTGAAGTAGAGTTAATATTCATTAGTGAAACAGAGCGGTGCTATCTTTTAATTTAAGCAATTCCCTAACATCCACAGTCCTTTTATTCCTGACAGTTTTCAGAAGTGGGATGCTACGGATTTTTCGTTTTATTGGATATTATGTGCTTTTAATAAGAGTTAGCCGTCCCGTAACTGCTCGCTGCGTATTTTCGATTGATTAGCCGACATTTTGAATCGTGAATATTAACGCAATTGCCGTGTTAAGTTGTTGTACGTGTGTGGTCGCCATATTTCTTAGTTGAAAATGCCGGACACCATAGTTCGTATTGATTCGCTCACAATCAACGAACTCAAACATGAGCTACGTTCGGATAATTGGCCGACAAGATGCAAAAAGCCCGAATTAATTTTACGTCTGACGGAAGCCGTCAGTGGAGACGACGTTGAAATTTTAGCCGAGAACTCTCGTGCATCCGACAAAGTGATAAAGTTGCAAGAAAGCACGCAAAATCTCACAACTTTAGGTCAAGCATTAAATATTCAGGTGCAAAGTATTGCTGGCGGATTTTCAAACTCTATTTCAGGCATAACATATGGCGGGTCGCCAAACTTGAATATGGCATCAACCACTAGTCTTTGTTTTCCGACGGATGATAGGCAAAACGTATCGAATGAGGCTGATGGAAGCAACACCGAATCTACATCTACCGCAGACAGATGAAGATCAGTCGCCGTATCCGACACAACAAGTAGTCCCAGTACGCCAAAGTATGTTCCACGATTTGGGCGACGTCATTGAAACAATGCCAGAATTCGATCCAACGTTAAGCACATCACTGACGGCGCAACAATTTGTTCATCGTGTGAAATCACTGGGATCCATATATTCATGGGATGAAAAGTCCGAAGGCCAGCAAAATTGTGGCTCGATGCAAGAAGCCGTATTTTCAAAAGCATCGATGAATTTGCAAGCTCTTTAGAAGAGGAATTCGAGTCCAACGAAAATGAAGCCAAGGTACATCTTCATATGGTGGCAAACGATAGACGTTCAAATGAGCCATATACCATATTATTATCGAAGGTAGACGTGCGACGCAGCCATTATAAGATACATGCTAGAAGGCTTAAACGACGTTCGATGCAAACCGCCATCGTGTGCTATACATTCAAAACAACTGAGGAGTTTTTGTGTTGCCTTAAAAATTATTTAACTAACCAAAGTAAGATAAACATACCGGTCACGCGAAAATCACTCAGTGAAATAAAAAGTGTAAGCCCGAAGAACGTGAACGTTGTGTCAAAGGAAATATTTAATAAGTCTGTGTCGGGAACGACGACTGTTGCCAATACAAACCGCGTGTCAAAGCGTGTTTGTTATAATGGTTATAAACTGGGGCATATTTCTGTGAACTGTTCTTTGTTCTAACGACGACCGCGATATGTAACATCCCAAAAGACGGTACACAGTGCGGATGCATGCATAAGTCGAGATAAAACGGAATATGTGAATAACGCGAATATTCATCAGTTACATTCAAACTATTCCGTACAAAACCAAATAGTGAAAAGCATTCAGATCGATGGAAAAATTTTGAACGCGTTTATAGATTCGGGTAGTAATCGATCTTTCGTGCGAGATTCATGCACGTACAACTTGATAAAGTGTCCGCCGATTGAGCTGAACGGATTTGCAGGTGGATGCTTAGAATGTACTAGCAAAATGATAGCGACATTAAAAATAGACGATCCAAACGTACGCGTGGACTTATATGTTGTAGCCGATCACCTCATACCAAATCGTTTGCTTTTAGGATTGGATGCGTTGAACGGAGTTTCACATCGAATAATTATTGAAAATGGCGAGTGCCACGTTGAAAGTAAATGTCCTGAAATACCCCACATGGAAAGAATTTTAACTGTAGCCGAAGCAATCGAACTGCGGAACTACTTGATGATTTCCGTGATTATTTTGCAGAGACTACGGCCGAAATGGGTCAATGCAGGACAAAATCAATGAGTATCGAGTTGACGTCCGACACGCCTATCCATGCTCGACCATATCGTATACCGTTGGCTAAAAGAGATAATATTGAGCAGATTGTGCATGAATTGTTGGCCACAAACGTAATTCGTCCAAGTACTTCATTATACTCTTCGCCTACTGTTTTGGTTCCCAAGCAAGATTGGAAGGATCGTCTTTGTAGTGACTTTCCTGCGATGAACGCTATCAACAAGAACAAGCCGTACCTAATGCCAACTGTTGAGGAACAGCTCTCACAACTTGCGGGACAGCAGTTCTTCATGACACTAGATTTATTCTGAGGATACTACCATATTCCTATGGATGAAAAATCACGTCAATACACCGGATTTGTGACTCATCTTAATCATTTTGAGTACAACGTAATGCCTTTTGGCCTCATTAACGCGCCGATGATTTGCCAAGAGGTCATGATCGACTTAATTTGTCGTATGAAATCAAGAAATATCGTAAGCTATATGGATGACGTCATTATTCTCAGTGTGACGGCGTCTGAGGGCCTCAAAACTCTGAAGGAAGACCGTCAAAGTGTGTTTTTTGCATCCGAGTTAACCTTCTTGGGTCATCGCATACATAGAGACGGAATGAAGTCTGGAAGCAAGAAAATTGATTCGATCCAAAAATTTCCAATGCCTGAAAATGTGACCAATGTCAGAAGATTTCTTGGATTAGCGGGGTTCTTCCGCAAATTTATTGGAGAATTCGCAAAAATTTCTAAGCTACAAACGAATTTGTTAAAAACGAAGGAACAGAAATTCGTCGTATGGGACTGGACCGCAGACATGAGCTTCAACGAGTTGAAATCTAATCGGTGTAGCGAACCCGTTCTAGCTCTTTATGATCTCGGGCTGAACACAAGGTACACACCGACGCCAGTTCTATTGGTCTTGCCGGAGTCTTGATGCAATTTACGGAGGAGAAACAGTTCCGCCCAGTAATATATTTCAGTAGACATTGCCACGAATTAGAGGTACTGGCAATCGTTGAAACGTTAGATCGATTTCAATTTTATTTGATTGGAAAACACTTCCGAGTGGTGTCCGATTGTAATGCAATATTGACGATGAAGTTGACCACTTCACTTAACAATCGAGTTGCTCGATGGTGGCTAAAACTTCAAGAATTCGACTTTTATGTGGTACGTTGAGCAGAAAACAATACGAGCCATGTCGATGCATTAAGTCGTCGACCACACGAACAACCGCAAGGACCGACAAAAATAGCAGATAAAGTGTTGCCGATACAAAAACCTGATTAGAGCCACTGGTTGATATCATTACAGCGACAGGACCCGAAACTAAAGGAAAGTATGGATATAATTGATGGAGTATGTAAATCAGCTCAATTTGTCTAGTTAAAGTGCGATTACACTTTTAAGAAAGAAAGATTGATGCAAAAAGTAAATGGCGATCTTAAATTTGTAGTGCCATTAGCCGTCCGTTGGAGACTAGTAAAAAGTTGTCATGACGATGCCGGTCATTTTGGCGTTGATAAAACAGTCCATAGGATACAATAACTGTTCTGGTTTACTCGAATGCGCAACTATGTGAAGTCGTACATTGCTTCATGTCCGGAATGTTGTCTCAATAAAGTACCAGAAGGAAAAACCGAAGGTCGCTTGTTTTACGAACAGGTTGAACATATACCTTTTAGGGTATTGCATATTGATTACTTAGGACCATTTTCTAAGAGTAACAAAGGCAATCTATACATAATTGCAGTAACGGACCCTTTCAGTAAATTCGCAATGATTCGAGCCAAGAGAGCAGCCAAGAGTCGACCAGTAGTTATCATGTTGAGGGATATCACGTCATACTTTGGATTACCAATACGTATGATAAGCGATCGAAGATCGGCATTTAAATCGAAAGAACTCAAGGATTACTGTGCAACGTATGATATTCATCACGTGAAGGTGCCTGTGCGAGCTCCACGTGCTAACGGCCAAGTTGAGCGCGTCAACCAATCAATATTGTCATATCTACGATGTTCGATGACGGATTGTAAAAAATGGGACGCGCTGCTACCGAGTTTGCAATGGGTACTACGAGTAAATTCTCATGTCAACTCGACGATCAGATTCACACCTGATCAGATAGTTTTTGATTTCCGTTTGAGGGATGTAACATCCAAGAACTACAGGACGATACGAGTGACAATAACCAACTGTCGATAAAAGACTCCTGTTTTATACGAAGAAGGCGATTTGGTGGTTATACAGAATACGCCAATAGAAACCAGAAAGTCCCATAAATTGGAGCCAAATTTATATAAAGCGGCCAAAGTTTTGAAAAACTATCGCTATGTTGTCAAAAGCCTCGAGAATGATCAGAAACGAAAATTCAGTTCCGTGTTCGCGAGTGATAAAATGAAACCATGGTGCCGACTCAGCCCAGATTTGGATACCTATGACTTTAATGACGATGACGAATACTACGAAGAAATCGGGCCGATTTTTGGCCAGGAGGGCCGAGCTGTCAACACCAACTTGGCAACACCGTAGCGAGGTTCTCAGTTAGTGGAGTCGAGTAGACCCAAGCAAGCGGTTTGTAGGAACAACGTATCCTATGATATGATTGTCAAAGATATTTTAACGTGAATTTGTGAAGGATAGTTAATATTCATTACTGAAACAGAGCGGTGCTATCTTTTAATTAACACTAGAACTACCAGCAATTGTTCTATACCTATTTCTACCAACCGGTCAAAATGACCGGTTCGATGTATGGTCAGAAAAATATTAAACTTAAAACTAAATTTTAAAAGATAAATCTATTTGCAAGGAAATTAAAATGTATTGCATTTGTAAATTGATGTGTATTCAATAAAGTAAATAAATTTATGTAAACAGAAAAAATTTTATACATTCTTTCAAATTATATTTCGATGACCGCAGATTTTGCAAATAGACATTTTTTTCAAAGTGCATTTACCACAAACCTTTTTTTTTGCAACTTACACAGATATTATAGGTTTTATTTTCATTGCATAAGCCTATTTGACAAGTTTTTCGTATATTGGAACTTTCATGGCTCATGAAAGCGAAATTTCCTAGTTCAGATGAATTTTCATATTTTGTGGAAAGTTCTTCTGCTAATTGGAACAGGAAATCTTTTCTTGACATATTTTCTCCAGTTCTTTCGTTGTACGAAACCCATGCATTTATTGCTGCTAAGTCAAGAATATTGAAAAAGATGTGAAGAGGCCATCTCCGAGAACCAGACTTCACAGTATACTTTCTGGCCATTTGATCGGTAATATACACCCCAAATGTAGTGTTATTGTAAAATATAACAGTTTCAGGTTTATTTTTGTAATTTTCAATTTTGATCGATGTATGTTTCGTACTTAGCACTAGAACCTTTTTCGTTGGTTTACATTTATATACTGATAATGAAGCATTATTGGTTTTATAAAATACAGATGAATAAAGAGGTATGTTATCCTTTTTTTGCTTAGAAAGTTTCGCTAATTCCCTTTTGTCTGCACGGATAGTTCCAACCAACGTAGTATTTTTCTGCAATAACTTTGATGCCAGTGATAAGCTGGTAAAAAAATTGTCAGTCGTTACATTTCTCCCAGAAAAGGCGAACGGTTCAATTAACTTGAGGACTACAAATTCACTCAAAGGAATCGACGGTGGCTTTTTTTCGTCCTTTCCCAAATAAGGGCACCCATTAACTACATATTTACTTTTGAGATCAGATGCCAACCAAAATTTTATTCCAAACTTGTCGGGTTTGTTTGGCATGCATTGCGTGAACCCGCATCTCGCTTTGGTTGAAAACAGTTGCTCCTCAATTGTTATATTCTCTCCAGGTATGTAGCAGTTTTGGCTATCTTTGATAAATGAATCCCAAACTTGTGAGATCATTGCAAACTTGTCATTCTTCAATCTTTGACTTCTCTCATTTTTCTTATCGAACGGTACAAACCGTAAAATAACAGTGAAATCTTTTCTGGTCATTGTTTTTGCAAAAAAAGGTGGTCCCCAATGTTTTGACCATAAATATGATAATTCTAAATTTTTGGCTTCATATGCGCCACGTCAGTATAAAACTGCAAGAAAAGCATTGAACCTTTCATAAGATAGATCCAATTTTTTTCCAAGAACTCAGAAAGCTTCTTGTTCTGTGCATGTTATAACATGGTCTATAATTTTATTATCAATGATCAATGAAAACGCGCTACTCACAGTACCCTTTATTATATTTCCGAGTGTTTTGGTCTCCGTCCTGGAGTGGATCCGGGTTTTATTTCATTCCATCTAGTTTCATCAGCAGCGATTTCAGTTACCTGATCGTCACTCTCATCAGAATATGATGGTAATCTTATACGAGGTGTGTTCAAAAAGTATCGCGAATTTTGAATTTTCGCGGGTTACGTATATTCGAATTTCGATTTTTTTGTGGCGTTATGTTGGTACTCATGTCTGTCACTTATGCCGACAAGCTCGGCCATTTTGAATGTTCACTTAATTGATGATAGCTGCTTTACTTGCACGTGTTTTCAATCGTCTTCGATTTTTACTTATTCAAAAAAATGGATCAAAGAACGTGTATCAAATTTTGTGTGAAAAACGAAATTAAGTGCGCGGATGCATTCCGAATGTTGACTGTGGCATACGGAGAAGCTACCTTGGACCGAAGCAACGTTTATCGGTGGTACAAAATGTTTTTAGAAGGCCGAGAAGATGTGAACGACGAAGAGCGTGCCGGACGCCCGAGCACTTCAACAACAGACGAAAAAATTAATGAAGTGGAGAAAATGGTATTGGCCAATCGTCCAATCACCGTTAGAGAAGTTGCTGAGGACCTAAACATATCGATTGGCTCGTGCCATTCGATTTTCATCAACGATTTGGGCATGAGACGGGTCGCCGCGAAATTCGTACCAAAATTGCTCAATTGCGACCAAAAACAGCAACGCATGAACATTGCTAATGAGATGTTAAACTCTGTTCGCGACGAACCAAATTTGCTCCAGAGGGTCATAACTAGTGACGAATCGTGGGTTTATGGTTATGACGTGGAAACCAAAGCTCAATCATCTCAATGGAAGCTGCCGCATGAACCAAGACCGAAAAAAGCGCGCCAAGTTCGGTCGAATGTGAAAGTTTTGCTGACAGTTTTCTTCGATTGCAGGGGCGTGGTGCATCATGAGTTCTTGCCACAGGGAAGAACGGTCAAAAAGGAATATTACCTGCAAGTTATGCGCAATTTGCGCGAAGCAATCCGCCAGAAACGCCCGGATTTGTGGGAGAACAAAAATTGGCTTTTACACCACGATAACGCCCCTGCTCACACATCGTTGCTTGTGCGCGACTTTTTGGCCAAAAACAACACACTAATGATGCCACAGCCACCGTATTCCCCAGATCTGGCCCCCTGTGACTTTTTCTTGTCTCCTAAACTGAAGAGGCCCATGAAAGGACGACGTTACGCTACGCTTGACGAGATAAAGACGGCATCGAAGGAGGAGCTGAACAAGATTAAAAAAAATGATTTTTTGAAGTGCTTCGAAGATTGGAAAAACCGTTGGCACAAGTGTATAATATCTCATGGGGATTACTTTGAAGGGGACAAAATAGATATTCATGAAAAAATAAATAATTTTTGAAAAAAACAAAATTCGCGATGTTTTTTGAACACACCTCGTAGTTTTTCTTCGTCTTCGCATTTTGAGAATATTCTCTCTCTCTCACTATCGGTGTCTGAGGATACATACACTTCACCTTTTATCAGCCCTCTCACGAAAATCTTCACCAATATTGGAAATGACTTCACATGTTTTTGTTATGTCTTGCACAAATCTTGGCATTTTTGAACGTCTTTGCATCTTCAAGGATAGTTTTTGGATGAATAAAAGTACAACTAATTTATTTTTTCATTATAAAAATATTTGTTCACAAGCCACTTACAAAATGGTAAAGAAATATATTCTAAAAAAATTTCAGCAAATAATTGCAATCCATAAAAATTTCGACTCTACGCAAGAAGCACCAACGAGGGAATGAAGTTGCAAAGACGCAAAAATACAAAGTATACATACATAAGTACAAAGCACAGCATTTTTAAGTTCAGGGAATTCCCCTTATTCAGAGTAAGAAATATTCTTTTGCGTATGTTCAATTTGATGCTATAGTGGAATGAAGAAGCGTAGAAATATTGAACTCTGCTAATGTTTTATATGCCGGTCAAAATGACCGGTTGGTATAAATATACTTATCCTTGCAAAATAAAAGCATACAAATCTAACAATTTGCTATATTAGAGCTTACGTTAATTTAGGAAAATACATAATACTTTTACAAAAACAAAAAATTTGTTCATGGACAAAATTGTATAATGAAATCAACCAACCAGTCATTTTGACCGGTTGGTAGTTCTAGTGTTAAAGCAATTCCCTAACATTCACAGACCTTTTATTCCTGACACCCCTGAATAAATAAAATTGAGTTTAGTATTTAAGGATAACTTTTACATAAAAAAATTATCAAATCCTCCCAAAAGATCAAATTAAAATCGTGCGGACTTTTGTATGAAAACAAAAGCTCTCTAAAATACATTGAACCTAATCTATTAGAAAAGTGAAAATCAATAACAAGAAAACAATTTTAAATAGATCCACTCCATCAATTAATTAATTTCTGATCGTCATGCTGTCAATGTTTGCAGGTTTGCTTAACTCCTCAATTAAATGGAAAAAATAACAATCAGGATGATATCATTCATCACCTGCGCGCATTCCTCCCCATCCATCCATCCATAGAAATTCCGGCAAGTTGGCGTCTCCCATCACGCAAGAGTGGAACGAAACAACTTCTTCCATTTTACATACTTTCGATGACCGTGCAAAATGAAATCGTAAATACATTTCTTGAATCTTCGGTTCATTTCTTCCATCTTATTTGTATGTTTTCATTTTTTTATTATTCTATTTTTCTTTTCATTTTTTATCAATCGACAAAGCCCAAATGCGAGTACATAGCAAAGTCATTCCTTTGAACACTTCTTTTGCCTTCTTCATCGTCATCTAAGATCTTGGCTAGCGAGACGGCCTCATTATTTATCGGTTAAATAATTATCCTAAGCCGTACCAGGCTGGATGTGAACGAGCGAAGATACTTCAGCAGGGTGGAAGTAAAAAAAGATGCAAACTAACAAAATGAACGTATCACTTTGATTTATTGTGTTTAAATAAATTCCCGCGGAATTCGCTGACTCACTCAACACTCTGACCACCCTGGCTGATATTCGAGGTGACTCGAATGATTTCGAAATCGTTCGAAATTAATTGATCTGATTAACATCTCCATTGGGCCCGGCAATGACGGTTGGAGTGTGCGAAATGAAGTGGTCCTAGAGACTAATTGGTCCTTTGAATTTTTTGCTTAGTAACGTCCTGCAAGTTCATCCAACTCACTCTTATTGCGTTTTCTTAAGCCAAGATAAACTGGTTCATTTTTCAAAGACCAATTAGAACAATAAACACACAGTTATGTCTGAAATCGCCTCATTTTGTTTTCTATTAACTTCCTAACGACCAACAAATCATCTCCATCAAATTAACACCTTCGTTTTGCACCTCTGCGCCATAATTCCATGAAAGTCTTCTCACATGCTAACTGAATCCAAAAAGTAATCCTAAAGTAGACACTAAATATCTCACTCCGCTTTGATCTTAAGGCTCGGCTAGAAAGAAGTTCGTTCGGATATGGTGTGGCATTTGAGTGTGTATCTTGCAGTAACTATCCATCACTGGGAAACATTCCCATGATTTGATCCCTGCATTGATGCTGATGCGGAGGATGATAGACGGAGATGAGTAAACCTCTTAACTACTGACGTCGTTTCTAAGCTCGGAGCCAAAGTATCTTTCCTTGGGGTTAGACACGGCAATTCCACTCGCACGATTTAAACCTATTGTAGGCGAATTTGAGCATCGAATACCATTTGTGGAGTTAACCGAGGGAAACTGAACAATTTAATCTGATTACATCGATTATTATCGGACCGTGGAGCAAGTGTAGATGGTTCGCTACGATTCCTCGATATGGAGGTCGCTCTCATCCGGCCGCCGAGTGTTGAATCGATCAAATTAAGGTGAAAATATTTGCAGGTGCTTTGTTTACCTCAGACCTAGGTTCAACCTGTTTTTGTTAAACTTAACACACGGTGCCGGTGACGAGGTCATCGGCAACTTGTTTCTTATCCGAACCGACAATCGTACAGGTGATGGCTAATTAGACGTTTTCGTGTTATCATAGATACGAGCATGTTAGTTTGGGATGTAGTTAATGGTCTGGAATGTGTTGTTTTTGCTTCATCGTTGCTGGTGGTGTAGGGACTTGTACTATTGTTCGGTTAGGTAATTAATAAGACGAAAATGATTCCATCTTTAATGCCAGGACGGCTCTTATGACTCAATTATTGCTGAGACGAAAGTGCAAACTCATCAACTATTGTCAGTTATTTGGTGTATCATCAATCTTTACCCTAATCCTTGTTTCAAGGGTATTGTGCTCATTTTTCTGCTTGAAAGTTAGCCTAATGACTTCATTTTCAATGTAGTGGAATTAACATTCTCAATATTGGCATGAAATATTGACTTTCAGGATCATTAGCTTGTGACAAGATTTTCATCAAAAGCTCGAAAATATTTTCAAATTTTGAAAGGTGGATTGGTTTGGGGCCAATGCATTGTAATATCTTGTTTTCACCTCCTTACTATGGAACATTATATTTTAATTTATTTAAATAATTATTTTTATGTGTGTCTATCTGAAGGAATAAAATGTTGACCTCAGTACACGCAAAAATGTTCTTTCACTTGCTAGAGAATTGGAATTGAGCCTTAGACTATAATCTTTTTTTTAGGCACTTCCGTCTGATTCAAAAGTTCTGACCATTCGTGGGTATCCTGACAGTACCGAATACACTGTTCAATTACATTCTTTAGCAGTCAGAGCGCTGTATTCATAACGAGTGTGGTTTAGGTAGTTCGGACAATTATTACTTCAGTGTCTCTACCTTAAAACATTTGAGTAGCACAAGTTTACTTGTAGGGGAGGTTTGTCCAAAACCGGGTATGGGGGTAAAATCAGGACATGGCATTATTTATTAAAAGCGCTTTTCAAATTCCTGTGTGCTTTGTTTACTGTGTTCAGTAATCGAAAGTGCGCTGCCAACAAAAGTTGATTGACATTTGTGTGTGCGTTCTACAAATAATTAAAAAAAAGTTTGAATAGTGTTTGCAAGATTATTAGCCGGATTTGATATTTGTGTCTTTGTTTCGAAGATAAAGGTAGGCTGAATATCTATTTTATGTAAAGACGGAGTATGAGATAATATTAAACGAGCATTGGTCAAAATCTGTATTGCATTGTGTTTTGAGGTTATTTGGTTTAATTTTTTCGCATGCCTGTGTTTGGGTTAAAGCCGTATGGGGTAATACCGCGTGGTACCCGGTTTTGTACAATTAGGAAGTGTTAATCCGTTCTTGCTCTAAATATGGTTTTGTTTGGTTTATTATTACGTCAACCACAAAATGCCTCGCAATTACAAAAGAGCAATCGACAATCATGGAGCAAAGAATCAATGAAAAACGCCATTTTAGAAATGATAGAGGGCAAAAGTGGATATCGTGTCGCATCTTGAATTTTCGGTACCACAATCTACGCTGGAAGATAGGATTAAAAAGTATCGAAAAGTTCAAAACATTGAAGCTGCATTGAAAAAAAGGTCTTGGTCGATTTATAGCCGTTTTTACACCGGATCAAGAAGGTTTAATATGTCAGCACATAAAAGACCTTGAAGCTCAATTATTCGGGCTAACTTACAGAGATTTATGACATCTTGCTTTTCAAATGGCGGAAAAAATGGCATACTTCATAATTTTAATAAAGACTATCTTTGCACCTTCCGGAACATACTTCTTTTGCGAGAGGAATGGGATTCAACAAAGTAAACGTCGCTTAATTTTTTTTTGTTAGAAGAGTTGCACGACAACAAAGATTTTTAATGTTGATGAAACCGGCATTACGACTGTGCCTAAAAAAAATCGAAAATTCTTTCTTTACAAGGCAAAAAGCAAGTCGGTCTGATACTACGGTCGTCTTGTGTGTATCAGCTGTAGGTGCTTATGTTCCACCCCCTCTTAATTTTCCCCAGAGTCCGAATGAAGGCTAAATTGCTAGATGGAGCACCTTCTGGAACTATTGCAGCATGCCATCCCCGTGGTTGGATACAAAGTGATATATTTGTGCAATGGTTAACTCACTTTACTGCAAACGTCAAACCCACTAAGACCGACCCTGTTTTACTTTCATTAGATAGACACGCAACGCACACTAAAAATCTTCCCCTAATAGAGAAAGCACGAGAGAACGGAGTCATCATCGTCAGTTTTTCTCCTCCCTGCACACATCGTTTACAACCCCTCGACGTGAGCATCATGGGCCCGTTGAGTACGTATTACAGTCAAGAAGTAAGGACATGGCTGCGAAATAATCCAGGTCGTATTGTAACCCAATTTCAACTTGGGAAGCTTTTTGGGATTGCGTACGCTAAAGCAGCAACACTGCAGAACGCTATGAGTGGGTTCATCAAAACTGGAATGTATCCACTAAACCAAAATATTTTCTCTGGTTTTGATTTCGCAAACTTAGTTCATAATGAAACTCAAATGCTCGAATTGCAGCAGAAAACAGCAATAACATCACCAAGTAGGCCACTGCCAAGCACTTCACGACAATAAGCGTCGTTTCCTTTAGAATCCTCTCCGGCTGATATTATGCCTAAGCCTCGTGTTTTAAGAAAACCATCATCGAATTCTCGTCGAGGAAAAAGTTCTGTCATTACTTCTTTGCCATATAAATTGAAGCTTGAAGCAAATAACGAGAAAAAAATAAGGAAGGTAGGCGTCCCGAGAAGAATTGATAAAATAGAAAGTTCTCGAAGTCAAACTACTTCCGATGATATGTGTATTTATTGCAATAAAATTTATGGAAATACGCGAACAAACGATGGGTGGGTACCATGTCTACAATGCAGGAAATGGGCACATGAAGGCTGTACTGGTTGGCAAGCAGAAGATCTTGACGATTTCAAATGCTCACATTGTTAAGGGGTAATGCCGGGTATGAGTTTGGTATACACGGTTTTAGACCAGACATGGGGCAAAACCATAAAAAGAAAACTTTTGGAAAAATATTATTTTGTGTTATTTAATTTAATATAAGCAGTGATCTGTTTGACAAAATTTTCTGTAAATAAAGTGAGATTACAGAACTTCAATAAAGTTGACTGATATTTTAGGAAATATTTCTTTTATTTAACATTTCCCCTAACGTCCCGGTTTTACCCGACCCTCCCCTATTTTTTTAAATATTTCTTTCCAATATGTCAACCCACACCGTTCAAGTCGAGAAGGATAGAGAGAGAGGGAGAGTTATCCGTCGTGAAAGGCAGACGCCGAGCAGGCCTACCGATAATTAGAAAATAAATGAAGGTTCCTGATAACAGTTCGTTCTAATTGAATTAATGTTCTCCGCTCGGATATTTTGTGACTTTCATCTAATATTTGATAACTTTAGATATGGGATACTCTCCCATTGTGCATGCCATTCAACCGATTGTAAAAATGCCGGTACTGAGGATCGACTAATTGTCCGCGAAAAAAAACAATGCTGGCGAAACCAAAGGAGCAATTTCGGGCACTAGGGCCAATCTCATCGGAGGAGTTGGGATCTGATGAATTGGAAGATGAGGGGGACAATGAAGTTGATGAGGAAAGCCCTAACGCACGATGAAACAGACCAAGTACGAGACTACCTGGCCACCATCGCAACGAAAACTCAGCAAAGAAACGACAGTTACCACTTTCACACACACAAACGAGCTAACGCAGCTCACTGCGACACTGCCAACTAATCTTTCTCGCAATGGCTGGCAGCCAACATCCGAGCCAGAGCGTATGAACCAAGCGAGTTCACATAAAACAAATTCCCAAACTAACGGTATTCAGCCTTCAAAGATTAATTTGAGTATGCACTCGTATAAGCGTTCGCAAATGCTTTCATGGGGAAATGTAAGAAAGAGATTGATTCGGCAAATATTGCGCTGTCCAGGCGCTTAAATGGAATTCAAGACAATGAGTTTTCATTTTGATCAGATGCGCAAAAGATACCCCTTTCATTAAGTGTACGTACATGCTAACACAACAGAAAATCGAGTTTCCGCATGAAAGCTTAGTCCCAAGTAGGTAGTGCTTTGACGTTTTATCTCAAATGGAAACAAATGATGATAAACGCGCTATCTATCTTGTGCAAGATTATCGCTTGTTACGTTCAAGTATTTGCCCTGGTGAACTTGCTTGTTAGTCTATATCACTGGTTCCCAACCAGTGGTCCGTGGATCACCAGTGGTCCGCAGTAGCCAAAATTGTGGTCCGCGAACGATTTTAAATTTAGCGGGCGGTGAGCCGTTGGTAGCTGTGCAGTGAGTGAGAAGAGCGCGGGTGGAAGGTGCGGTATGTCGGACCGCCGCGCCGGCTCGGCAAAGACGATACAATGTCTGCGATCTGCCTACAATCGAACGTGTATTGTGTGCAAGGAATTACTTTCGCGTTGCGCTGTCATTTGTTATATCTGAGTGTCAGTAATACTATTTAGTATTACTTAACAATGCGAGGAAGTGAACCATTCATTGCTGACCGTTGATCTTAACTTTATTTATTGAATTTGTTCGTAAATAATGTAGGTAAGTGAACATTTTTTTGATAAACCCTTTCCGTAGGTATTGTTAAAATGATCGTTTTCGGGCCGTTATTAATTGAATATTTTCAATGCGGCTATTACTGTTTGTCTTTTGGTGGGATCGTACCTATGGCAAAGTAGTTTATTGTTTGTAAACTAAAACTACTTTGGATATTATTTAAAAAATAAATATTTTATATAAGCTAGCTTACGCGATCATATTATAATAAAACTTATGCTTTTATTTTCTTGGTTTGTATGCGGTATCATTTTTTGTATCTTATTTTCAGAACATGGCGCCTAAGAAAAAATGCGACAATAGTTATATAAAATTTGGATTTACCTTGATAGAAAGTAACGGAGAAATAAAACCACAATGCGTTATATGCGCAACAGTTCTCGCAAATGACGCGTTGAAACCAGCGAAATTAAAACGCTGACCGTCCGCTAGAATCCTTTGAAGGAAGATTAAAGAACCTAAAAAAAAATGAAACTCGATTCTAGTGGTACGAGATTCGCAACATCGGAAAAATTATTAGTAACGTCGTTTGAGATTTCTAAAATAATAGCACAATCTAAAAAACCTCATATAGTTGGAGAAATACTAGTGAAACCGTGTTTAATCAAAGCCGTCGAAGAAGTTTTGGGACTAGAGGCCAAGAAAAAAATACAAAATATACCTCTGTCCAATAACACGGTGAAAGCTCGAATTGAACTTATGGCAAATGATAATAGAGGAGCAACTTGTTTCAAGAATCAAAAAGTCGCCATTTTTCGCTTTGCAGTGTGATGAATCGACTGACATTTCGAATTGTTGTCAACTACTTCTATTTGTTCGCTTTTTAGACGACGATAACATAATTAAAGAAGAATTATTAATTTCACAGGAACTGGAAACAACATCAAAAAGTATCGATGTCATGAACTCAATATCGGAATATTTTGACAAACATAATCTTATGTGGGATAAACTCATCGCCCTCTGTACTGATGGTGCTCCGGCAATATTGGGATCACGTTCTGGGCTGGCGACGTTGATAAAACAGAAAAATCCTAAGGTAATAACAACGCACTGTATCATACATCGCCAGGCGTTAGCTTCTAAGACTCTTCCTGGATGCCTTAATGATACACTGTAAATGGCTATAAAAGTTGTAAATGTTATCAAAAGCAGCGCCTTACATACACGCCTTTTTAAAAAAAATGTGCACTGAAATGGACTCTGACTATGAGGCACTTCACTTTCACACAGAGGTTCGATGGCTTTCGAAAGGTAATATGTTGGGAAGATTATATGAACGAAGAGCAGAGGTTGAGATTTTTCTGGTTGACAAAAAAATGAATGATCTGTTGAAACTGTTTACTAATCAAGCATGTCAGCTGAATTTGGCTTATTTTGTGGATATTTTAACACACTTAAATAAATTGAATATGCAACTGCAAGGTTCCGGAAATAAACAATTAGAAAACGTCGCAAATATATTCGTTTTTGAAGATAAACTTCGCGCTTTTATTTGCAAACTCCAGTTGTGGTTATGTAAAATTGAAGAAAATAATTATTCTGCATTTGCGACATTAAAAGCACTTATGGAAGATAAAAAGTATGACGCTAGTAAAGCAAATATACAAGAAAATATCAAGACTCATTTACAAATGTTGATTGATGAATTCAATCGTTACTTCCCAGAATATACCGAAGACGCTAAAATTGATCAAAAACTGATACGTAACCCTTTTAGCACGGACGCTGGTGAAGTTACTGAAGGAATCCAGGAAGAACTTATTGAAATCCAAAATGACAGAAACTGCAAGGATGCTTTTGAATCTAATTCACTTGAGTCGTTTTGGTGTAAGAAAGCAATTTCTTATACTAAACTTCGAGAAATCGCCTTGCGCTATTTTATGGTTTTCTCAACAACTTATTTATGTGAACAAGGATTTTCTGCTTTGTTGGTAATTAAAAACAAGGCGAGGAATCGTTGGAAAGTTAGTGATGATTTGCGCGTAGCTTTGAGTAACAATATTAGTCCTAGGATAGCCGAAATCGTCAAGAAGATGTAAGCACAGAAATCACATTAATACAAAATTACAGATGTTTATCCTAAAAATATTATTATTTCTTTTATGTAATTTCCTAGTAAGTTTTTAATTAAAGTTTCAGTTTGATTATTACAGTTTATTTTTATTATACCTACATAGTGGTCCCTGCTAACAAGAATAATATAAAAGTGGTCCCTGACCAAGAAAAGGTTGGGAGCCCCTGGTCTATATTCTCTGGCCGAGCCATTACACCGTCCAAAACATCGAATATAATTTTGTTGCCGTATACCAGAGCGTATGAACTATCAAGCAAGTTCACAACAATAGAACAAACTCCTAACCTAACGATATTCAACCTGCAAAGATCAATTTGAGTATGCATAAGCGTGCAGAATCGCTTTCATGGGGAAATGTTGGAAAGAGTTTGAAGCTTCAAATATTACCCTGTTTAGACGCTTGAATGAAATGCAAGACAATGGGCTTTCATTTTGATCAGACGAGAGAAAGATTTTCCTTTTATTTGATGTACATACATGCAAACACAACAAGAAATCGATTTTGAGCTTGAAAGCTCTGTCCAAAGTGGATAGCGCTTTCTAGTTTTATCTCAAATGGAAACAAATTATGATAAACGCGCTCTCTATATTGTGCAAGTTTATCGCTTGCTTCATTTGAACATTTTCCCTCTCTTTTAATTTGTCTGATCAGCTGGTGAAAATAGTTGCTAGTATAAATGCTCTGCTGTATACTATTCCGATGCCACACATAATGACCCCCGAAGTACATACCATTGTTCCGATATTCTCTCAGATTTTGCAATCTACTGCCGCTATCCAGAACATCATTTCAATATTCACTCCGAATTCGCAATCTACTGCCGCCATGCAAACCACCGGTCCGGTGCCAGCTGTGAGTCCCCAATCTACTACCGCCAATGCAGACCATCGTTCCGACATTTGCACCGAATTGCTCCGAACTTCGTATCAGCACCACTAAGCGGGCCGTACCGCATCAGACGGTTGTCTCACCGTCACAATTAGCCCAGTCATATTAGGGCTTTCACCTCGGAATGAAAGATAATAAGCTGCAAATTGGTATGAACCTTTGTTTTGTCATTCTAAATGTTGTCTCAAAAGTCAAAATCATTATCGTGTTCGCGTCTCAAGATATTCAAGGTCAAAGGTCACAAAAATCGGTTTTTCGCGAATATCTGGCTTCCTATCGGTTAAATGAGATTTGCATTTATTATAAAAGTTGTAGGCTATAAAATTCCCTACAACTTTTGTTTAAACTTTTTTTTCATACGACCAACCGTTTTGAAGGTAGAGCGCGAAGAGTGCACATCGTACAGTCATATACGGCCTAATGCAAGGTCAAGCGTGAGTTATGGTTATCAGTACGTTATAAAGTCAATTATTTACTTGGAAATTATAATTATTAAACAATGCCTATTATTTATGTACTAACTATTAATTATTTATATTTAATTAAAGTAAGTAACTTGATTTGCAACGGTACAATTTCAAACTAACGAATAATCTTGACTCATACAAAGTGGAGAGAGTGGCCTTGAATACTATAGAACATCTGTCCCGGCAATGAATAGAAAAGGGCATAGGGTAGGGACAAGTATTTCCAGGTATATAAGTATTGAGAAATTTACGCGTTTTAAAGAAAAGATATATAATGTCGTGTTAACTTAAAATAAAACTAAAATATATAATCCAGAATTAATAATATTTTATACTTAAATAGTTAAATATGAATAATTGTATATAAATAATCAAGTTACTTACTTTAATTAAATATAAATAATTAATAGTTAGTACATAAATAATATATATAATTATTCATATTTAACTATTTAAGTATAAAATATTATTAATTCTGGATTATATATTTTAGTTTTATTTTAAGTTAACACGACATTATATATCTTTTCTTTAAAACGCGTAAATTTCTCAATACTTATATACCTGGAAATACTTGTCCCTACCCTATGCCCTTTTCTATTCATTGCCGGGACAGATGTTCTATAGTATTCAAGGCCACTCTCTCCACTTTGTATGAGTCAAGATTATTCGTTAGTTTGAAATTGTACCGTTGCAAATCAAGTTACTTACTTTAATTAAATATAAATAATTAATAGTTAGTACATAAATAATAGGCATTGTTTAATAATTATAATTTCCAAGTAAATAATTGACTTTATAACGTACTGATAACCATAACTCACGCTTGACCTTGCATTAGGCCGTATATGACTGTACGATGTGCACTCTTCGCGCTCTACCTTCAAAACGGTTGGTCGTATGAAAAAAAAGTTTAAACAAAAGTTGTAGGGAATTTTATAGCCTACAACTTTTATAATAAATGCAAATCTCATTTAACCGATAGGAAGCCAGATATTCGCGAAAAACCGATTTTTGTGACCTTTGACCTTGAATATCTTGAGACGCGAACACGATAATGATTTTGACTTTTGAGACAACATTTAGAATGACAAAACAAAGGTTCATACCAATTTGCAGCTTATTATCTTTCATTCCGAGGTTGACCCCTTTTTTTACCTAATATGACTGGGCTAAATATGCTGGACTCATACTCACAGGTCGAGGGGCGAGTGAAATGCTTTTCATATTTGACCCATCGTCCAAACTTTTGTTAACATCAAAACACTTCATCAACCGAATAAAAATGCTTCAGCAAACGTTTGATTTGGAAGACAATCTCATACTTCTCGCCACGCTATCCATGCTGAGAGGTACAGTAAAACCAAAGCCATATAAATAAATGGACGAGCAACGAGAATCTGTGTACTTGTCCATGTGGAAAGTAAGTTTTACACATAAATACCTTACGCTCTCGAAACCATATGATTTCCTCTGCTTCTTCTCGTCTTTCCTCTTTTCAGAAGAATCACTTCCCCCACTGACATCCACACACACCTACAAAATTTCGTTTCACGTGCACACGATTGCGCCTTCGTTATCATTCTTTGAACGATTTGAGTACAACAAAACAAATGTTCTCAGCAAACGTCACGAATAGAAAGCTCATATATCAAAGCTGATGAAAATTCGTAACTTTGAATAAAAACGTGAACTAAAGTGCCGATTTCGTGCACGCGATCTTTAAAATCCAAAACTTAATAAACGTGAACGTATTTCGGAGTGAAGTAAAGTGTTAAAACACGACAAACGTTCTCTCACAACACAGCAAATGTAGAGGCTAGAAAACTCATGTGTCAAAGCTGATGGAAAATTCGTAAGTTTTTAATAAAACAAAGAGAACTAAAGTGCCGATTTCGTACATGCGATATTCAAAACCAAAAACTTTATAAACTTGAATATTTTTCGATCTAATGAGAGATTTTTAGAATGACATGGACGAGAACACCGTCCACGCAAAATGGTTGTCAACTTGAAGAGTCCCCGGAGGGTCAATCGAAACATACTTCCATGACATGTATGCAATCGCTAGATGCGAAGATAGTAGCGAGGTAACAATGGCAAGCTACATTCAGACAAATATGAAACACGTTGCACCACAATCCGCCATCGCATGCATTGAATTACAGAAGACAGGGGAAATAACATACTTGTCGCTAGCCGTTATTCCTTTTTGAATGTCCATCAGCCGAAACCTCACCGACAATAAGCTGAAACAACTATGACTCATGAGAGTACCAGCCCACACAACGGGCGGACGATAGGCCGAAGGGAGATTGTTTGTTACAATTGCTGGGTCAGTGTCCACATCTCCAAAAATTGCACAGCCGAGGAGCCGAGGAAAGTGTAAGAGGAACAATAGGATTCATGCAAATATTATCGAAGAAGGGAGATAGGGCTGCCGCCATTGCTATTCAATTTGGCTCTGGAATATGTCAAAATCGATATGAGAGGTACGTTACCATACAAGTTGAGCCAAGTGAAAGCCTATGCAGACGACATCAACATTTTGTCGCGCTCGTTAAAAACGTTAAAAAAACTTTTCCTGAAATTTGACAGCAAAGTAAAAATAGTAGGGCTATGAATCAATGAGAATAAAGCAAAGCGCATGACCCAATCAAGGAAAAATGCCTACAATGCACAAAAAATCACACTTGGCGAATACAGTATCGGAAATGTGGGCAAATTTGTGTATTCAGGCGCCAACATAACGAGAACCGATAGTGAAAAAGATGAAACACGCCAAAGAATACAGCTCGCAAACAAACTACTTTATTCAGTTTTTACGATCTGAAGACCAGCTGCATACACAGGAAAACAAAGCTCCAAGCAGCAAACTTATGATAAGACCTATGCTATGCTATGCGTGTGAAACATTGGCCCTGACCCAAGCATCCGCAAACATTTTGAGCGCCTTCGAAAGGTGGAAGGTGAATATTTGAAGTGAAGCTAGACGGGGACCAATGGCACATTCGATACAAACATGAGCTGTATGAAATTATTGACAAACCGGGGTTGTCACGATTGTAAGGCTTCGAAAACTGCAATAGGCTGGCCACGTGAATCGTATGGACAAACAACGGATACCCAAAATAGGTAAGGGCGGAGACCAGTGGGGAAAACGAGGAAATTTGGGCACGTGGTCAATGGACCGAGACAGTTGGAGACCCTGGTTATGGAGGCAAGCGCATTCTTTACACCGAGTTTTTCATCACCCTGGACCTGATAGCTGGTTATTACGAGATACCGCTCGAGAAAACCTCCAAGTATTTTCGTAGCTCACGAGAGTCTCTTTGAATTCAACGTCATGTCCTTCGAGCTAGTCAACGAACCTGCAGTGTTCCGGAAGGCTATCTTACCACTGATCTAGGGTATGAAACTTGGGGAAACCGTCCCGTACGCTGATAAAGTTATAATCCCCAGCCGAACTGTTGACAAATATCTCCAACGCCTCCGCTCACTTGTTGAGCTAGTCGAAAAAGCTGGTGTGACCTGTCTGTTGGCAAAATGTGTCTTCCTCGCTAAGGAGACGTCATTTCTGGGACATCGTCTTGTAGATGACTCACTAAAGCACGAATCGGAGAAAACACTTTCCATTAGCTCGTTCCCAGTACAGACCAATGTCATTAAAGTCAGGTGATTCGCTGGGTTAAACAGATTTTTTGCTAAATTCGTCAGAAACTGTGCAATTACTAACCGAATGTTATCGAATTTGCTTGAAATGCAAGGAGATCCAGATTTTTCGTAAAACGGAGAGCAGGAGAACGCGTTCCAACACTTAAGCATATATTACGAAAGGTAGGCCGAAGACCGATGAAAAGACACGGTAGAAGCTGACAGCAGACCCCTGTTGGGAGTAAACAGCTGGCGGACAAGGTTGCGGAACCGTGGTGATTGGAGGATATTCCTCCTGGAGGCCAAGGCTATCGTGCCATAGAATATATATATATATATATATATATATATATATATATATATATATATATATATATATATATATATATATATATATATATATATATTTATATGTATATGCATATTTATACATAGATAGGATATAACGAAATTTGTGACCATTTTCTTCGATTTTCACCAAATTTTCAGATATGGTGTCTTGAATTAATATCTCGGCTATTTTTGTTAAACAGCCCAATAGGCTATGTGTAAACAAAATGGCGGCTATTTTAGATGAAAATCCTTTTTTCAGGTCTGAGCCAAGTATAGCTCCGATTCGGACTTAAACAAAATAGCGATCGCTCAGAGATCGAAAAGCGTTGTAGTTGTGAACAAACCTTTGAACCAATTTTAATGAAGCCTGGCAATGTGGTAGAGACTGTGAATGTCTAGTGAACAATAAAAGAACACTTCATGGTCCGGTGAGAATATAAAAAAGGGGGCTAGACAAAGTTCAAATTCGAGTCGCATAAGAGACGTTGACAAGTCAACATCTAATGCAATGATTACTATATACAGTGAAAGTAGGGTAAATAATAAATAGTCAGGGTAAATAGATAGTGAATGCAAGAAAGAAAGAGATAGTGCATAGGCAGAAGGAGACAGAAGATAGGAAATTGAAATTAGAAGGAGAAAGAAGCTAGGAAGCTGTAGTTAGAAGGAGAGAGAAGATAGGAAGGGACGAAAGAAAGGTAGAAGGCAGAAAAAGACAAAAATAGAAAAGAATGAAGAGGGAAAGAGACAAACATAAAAAAAGGCATAAGAGAAAAAGGGACAGACGGTATAAAGTGAGAGAAAGAGATAGCAGATGATAAAACCAATTGAAAAGAGATAGAAGATAGAATAAGAAGAATTCGAAAGGACTCAAGGTGAGTACTTTGGTATTCTTTTGCTGACCTGGGTTAGCTTGAGTCATATTTTCTTGTTTTTTCCAAATTTTGAAAGTTTTATATTATATTGAATTGGAAGTTAGTTATTTGGCGGATAATAAAGAAGCAATAATACATAGATAGTTCTGTTTTGGCGGACAGGATGTCGACGGACAGTGGCGTGGTTGCTGGAAGTGACATGTCCGACAAAGAAGAGTAAATTGCTTCGTTTGTTGCCCAGCTTGACAATATTACGCTAGAGTTAGCTCAAGTGTTTTTAATTCTGTTGCAAATACATGAAACTCTTGCGAAAACTAATGCCGAGCTGGCCGAGCAGCGGAAAAATAAACGAATTGCTAGCTGCAAAAAATACAGAACTAGTTCAACTACTGAAAAATAAGGTTAAAACAAACGGGAAATCGAAGAGAGACAGCCCTCAGATGAAATAACGAAAGGCGAGGGTGTCTTCACCTCCTAAGTTTTGTTCCTCTTCTGAAAATTGGGAAAATGAGATGAAAGTTGACTGCATGAGTAGCAGTAAAGATAAAGAGGATGAGATGTTCCCTGCCTTCCACCACCAAAACCATTTACGACATTTACAGACAGCTAACTGTTGTTATCACGGGCCTGTATTGTCTTTAAGTCGAAGAAATCAAGGAAGGCTTACAGTCTCAGGATTTCAACCCAATAGAAGTCTACTATATGAAAATGAGGGAAGGTCTTTCTAGAGTAGTCAAGGTTCTCCTCTCAAAGCCTGAAACGAAAATTTACAATATTAAATCTTTTTGCCATCTTATGTGCATCGTGGAGATACAGCATCCTCTACGGGCCAGGGTATGTGGCGAAATTGCCAAAAATTTGGACATTCTTCTAGAAACTCTCATTCACAGTCTCGATGCGTTAAATACGATTCGCTTTACCATTTCTCGAACTGTGCAAAGAAAATTGAAGCGAAGCCAAAATGTGTTAACTGTGGCGGAAAATATCCAGCAAGCTATGGGGGTTGTCCCAGGAATCAAAAGAACGTGGGAAGATCATTCCCGCAGGTTGCAGCGGCTTAACCCACACAACCAGCAGAAAAACAACAACCACGACATAGGCACCTCCTCGCACACAAAATCAACCTCACAATATGGACTAAATGTTTGCCAAAATGCAGAAACAATACCAAAACATGATGGAAGAGATTATGGCAAACATGATTCAAACCATATTCACTGCATCTCAAAATGTCGTCAACACTAAACACTAATGAGTTTAATGAACCACGTTCCAATTCTGATGTAGAATGCAAATTTCTTGCTTCGGCATAATGGTGAAATATTTTACGACAATTTAAATTTGATTATAACTTAGATCTAATATCATTATGAGTCAGGAAACCTTTCTGAAGCCTGGAAGATGATTCCGCATCCCTAACTAACAGGCCCATTGGAAAGTCCCCGGTCTGATACATAGATGGTGGTGGTTATATTAAATTCATATGATTTTTAATTAGTACCAACCTTCAAACGATACGTGTCAAAATTTGACAGCAGTCCGACCATTAGTTTGTGAGATATTGCGTTGTGAGTGTAGCTACTTTTGTTATTTGAAAAAAGATGAAAAAAAAAGAATTTCGTGTGCTGATAAAATATTGCTTTTTGAAGGGAAAAAATACAGTTGAAGCAAAATCTTGGCTTGATGAAAAGTTTCCGGGGTCTGCACCACCCAGATTCAGTTAAGGATGCACACTCACTTATAGTTTTTAAAAAAGGGCTTAAAGAACATTTATTTAACAACGATTGAATCTCAGTGCAATAAATTTCTACATCGCATCTCAGGGCCTTTCTTGACCCTATCGTCGAGATTGTATAGCAGAAAGATATTATTATGGAGAATCTCAGTCCAATAAATTTCAACATAGCATCTAAGGGCACTTTAAACCCTATCGTCGAGATGCTGGAAATGACAGCTAACTTTATAGCTCAGAGTTTTTTTCTCACGGCGTATTACAAAGTTTTTTTTATCTCTGAGAGCTGATCACCAAATGGACAAGATGAGATTAATAGGATAAATTCACATATATTGTGTGCCCCCTTATACCGATGGTCTAATCATTGTCTGGGTGGCACACCTGAAGAAACGACGAAATGTGAAGTGCAGGTCGCACGAGCGTTGTGCGACGAAGGAAGTGTGATGGAGAGAGTGGAAGGGAATGGAGGTATTAAAAAAAAAAATCAACACTCATTGATTGATATGCTGATTTTAAACGTAGTGAAATGAGCACCGAAGATGGCGAACGTAGTGGACGCCCAAAAGAGGTTGACACCGACGAAAACATCAAAAAAGCTCACAAAATAATGTTGAATGACCGTAAAGTGAAGTTGATCGAGATAGCAGACATTGTGAGGATATCATCTGATTGTGTACATCATATCATTCAGGAATATTTGTGCATGAGAAAGCTGTGTGCGAAATGGGTGCCGCGCGAGCTCACAATCGATCAAAAGCAACAACGTGTTAATGATTCTGAGCAGTGTTTGAAGCTGTTTAAGCGCAATAAACCTGAATTTTTGCGTCGATATGTGACAACAGATAAAACATGGCTCCATCATTTCACTCTGGGGTCCAATCGACAGTCAGCTGAGTGGACAGCACACGATGAACCGAATCCAAAGCGAGGAAAAACACAACAGTCAGCTGGCAAGGTTATGGCATCAGTATTCTGGGATGCGCAAGGTATAATATTCATTGATTACCTCCAAATGGGCCAGACCATCAACAGCGATTATTTTATAGCGTTATTGGATCGTTTAAAGGATGAAATCGTTAAAAAACGGCCCCATTTGAAGAAAAAAAAAGTGATGTTTCATCAAGACAATGCACCGTGTCACAAATCAATGAAATGCATGAATTGGGCTTCAAATCGCTTCTGCATCCACCGTATTTGTCAGATCTGGCCCCCAGTGACTTTTTCCTGTTCTCAGACTTCAAAAGAATGCTCGCTGAAAAGAAAACAGAGGCCTATTTTGAAGCGAAAGACAAATTGTACTACAAAATGGTATCGAAAAGTTGGGAGATCGCTATAATCCCTGTATCGCCCTTGAAGGCAACTATGTCGAATAATTAAATCGAATTTTGCCAAAAAAATGTTTTTTACTATGATAGACCGGGGACTTTTCAATTGGCCTGTTACATTATGTAGAGAAATGACAGAATGACGGGTAGAGGAGGTAGAACAGCCATTCTCGTGAGACAAAACGTGATTCATTATCTCATTAATACACTCAGACTTCAAAAACTAGAGACCACAGCAATCAAGGTACGAACCGATTTTCTAGAGTTCATTATGATTTCTGTCTACTGTCTTAAATAATCTTAGGCACTAATTGCATTTGAAGGCGCTATCTTCATTGCAGGAGGTCTAAATGCCATACACCGCCTTTGGGGAGCTGTAAGAAACAATAAAGCTGAGGGCCGAGTACAGTACATTCATCACAGCCAACCACTTCAGCATACAAATCCCAATGAGCCAACACATCACGGATTAAGAAATGGCTTTGCACTGGACATTGAAATATCGCGAAATTTCATACAAAATGTGCTAGGTTTACAGGTGACCCTACGCTATGCATAAACGCTACTCGGATGACAAATGAAATCCGTGATAGGGTTAGGGTATTCCGAAATGAGCGATAGGAGAACTTTTTACAGAGTCTTGAGCTTTGGTGTGGTAGTTTCGGGAGAGTGTCCAAATACATTCGGGTAAGCAGTGAAATTGTGGTACCACCTATTCATGGTCAGAATGGGATGCAATTCTACAATGCAGGTAAGGTGGAAACATTTGCAGATCCCCTAGGATTGCAATTCCATGAAAATTCTTCAGACGAGGAGGACTTTGAAACTGAGCATTGAATTGAATCTTCTGTCAACAAATTCCTGATGGATAGTATTCAACACGAAGACAGGATTGAACCAATGGACTTCAACAAAATCAAAAAAAATTATACAGGCACTTGCCAAACATAAAGCACCTTGGCATGGCACTATTACAAACACAATGATTTCTTGGCTACCAGACAATATTTTACAAACACTTACTGACATTATTAATGTAATATTCAGTTTGCGAAAGTATCCCAAAATATGGAAATCAGCTGTTATAATTGTTTTCTATAAACTTCAAAAGAACCCACGATTTCCACAAAACTGGAGGTCTATCCGTTTCCTCTCATCGCTGTCAAAAGTTGCGGAAAGGTTGATTCTGCATCGGCTCAATGAGGTTGCATATGACAAAGATATTATACCGGAAGAACAATATGGCTTCAAAGCTAAACACTCTACTGAACCCCAATTAGTTAGAGTGGTCCAACGCATCAGAACTGGCTTAAATCGCAAGAATTCAACAGGTCTAGTTATGGTTGACATAGCTAAGGCGTTTGATAAAGTCTGGCATGTAGGATTTATCTTCAAAATGCATCAATTCAATATGCCACTGCAAATCACTCAAATTATTGGTTCCTTCTTGGAAGGCAGTTCATGCCGTATCAGAATTGATAAACAACTCTCAAGCCTGAGACTTGTTGATGCTGGAATTCAATGTCTTTTGTCCTTTCTCGGCTGTTTTCACTTCGCTTTAACGATACTAAATAAACGAAAACCTTCCTTTTTATTAGGTGAATATTACTTTTTTATTGAATTGCATACGCGCGTTTCGACGGGAACGTCCTTTCTTCTTCAGTGCTATTCTATAAGTATTTCTTATAAATAATCTACAGTGCTTTTTTTATACATCTAAGTTTTTTCCGTACAGGTAACAATTTTTCCGTGCTAAATGGTCGATTAAGGGGTTTAACAATTATAGGTAATTAGCAAGTTAACAAAATGATCCTTTAGGAGTGTTAAGAGAAATAAAGTTAATTAGCATAATTAGGAACTTTACAATTTTTAAGTAGTTTATTGAGAAATTAAAGAAAATAAAGATGATTGGCAGTCACCTACGTCTACATTCATTTTTTTTCTTGTGGTTCATTGTAAATATACCAGCTTTCATATGCGTCGAGCATCCGCTGTTTGAACACTTCGACGTTGTCCTTCGTTATTTTATGGTTTTCCTCCATTGCGTGCCTCGCCAACGTAGATTTCGTATCTGAAAGTGCTTTATTTCTTTTTCGAGCGCTTACGACTTCGCTGATATGTTCCAGGACCCTGATCCCTACTAGCCGCTTTGTTTGTCCAATATAAGTTTTCCGCAATCCGTGCATGTTATCCCATATATTCCATTCTTCTCCCAGAGGTTCTTTGGATCTTTGGCGCTTCCGAGAATTGCTTTAAGTTGTGTTGTCCTGCTTGCACCCACGATTTTGATGCCTTCATTTTTCAGGACGCGTTTTATTTTATAAAATGCTGCTGTAAATGCGACCACTGCTGTTTTAGTGCTTTCGAGTGCCTTCGCCTGCTTAAATAATGTAGTCTGGCTGTATGTATTGTTACGTTGTAATTTTTTTGCTGATCATTTGTTGTATCATGGCCATGTTGTAGCCATTGATCTCCCAGAATTCGAGGTCAACTCAAGATCTACAAGCAAGGCAACGAGATGCGGGAAGTAGTCGCAGACATCAGTTCCGCTACACACAAGATCGCCAAGTGGTTCATTAAAGAATTATAACAAATGGGGAACATTTACGGGGATAGATCAATTAAAAACTCCCAGGATTTTATTAATAAATTGCAGAATAGTGGCGCTATCAACTATGATGAAAAGATAATATCCTTTGACGTAAAAGCACTGTTCCCGAGTATACCGATTAGGATGGCACTGTACGAACTAGAACAGTGGCTCACAAGGGATGAAAAGTCGGAAGAATGGCGGAAAAAGGCAAAAAGTATGTAAAACTTGCTGCACTGTGCATGCAAGAGCAATACTTCACTTTTGGGGGGTGAGTATTATAAAACAATGAAGGAGATGGCAATGGGAAACCTATTGTCACCAGTGCTAGCGGAAATTTTCATGGCAGCTTTAGAAAAGCAGATTGAGGAAAAAGGTTCAATGCCGAGAATATGGTATCGATACGTGGACGACATCATTGCGATCGTGAAAACTGAGGAAATCGAAAAAAAAACGTTAAACGAAATAAATAAGATAAACACAAGTATCCAATGCATGGAAATAGAGGAAGATGGTAGGAACCCGTTCCTGGACCTCTGGATCATTAAAGAAAATGGAAGAATTGCATTTGATATTTACCGCAAGCCAACGACAGAGAACAAAACCTGCTTCGTCTCACCATACCATACAACATAAATTAGCAGCGTTCCACCACATGGTAAATCGCCTCCCCATAGAACAACTTAATGCGCAGAGATACGAAAAGGAATTACGGTATATAGAGCATACGGCGGAGATCAATGGCTACAACATGGCCATGATACAAAAAATGATCAACAACAAAATTACAACATAACAATACATACAGCCAGACTACATTATTTAAGCAGGCGAAGGCAATCGAAAGCACTAAAATAGCAGTGGTTGCTTTTTCAGCAGCATTTTATAAAATCAAACGCGTCCTGAAAAATAAAGGCATCAAAATTGTGGGTACAAGCAGGACAACACAACTTTAAGCAATTCTCGGAAGCGCCAAAGATCCAAAGAACCTCTGGAAGAAGAATGGAATATATCGGATAACATGCACGGATTGCGGAAAAACTTATATTGGACAAACAAAGCGGCTAGTAGGGATCAGGGTCCAGGAACATATTAGCGAGGTCGTAAGCGCTCGAAAAAGAAATAAAGCACTTTCAGAGACGAAATCAACGGTGGCGAGCCACGCAATGGAGGAAAACCACGAAATAGCGAAGGACAACGTCGAAGTGTTCAAACAGCGGAAGCTCGACGCATACGAAAGCTGGTATATTTACAACGAACCACAAGAAAAAAGAATGAATGCAGACGTAGGTAACTGCCAATCATTTTTATTTTCTTTAATTTCTCAATAAGCCCAAAAGCCACTTGAAAATTGTAAAGTTCCTAATTATGCTAATTAACTTTATTTCTCTTAACCCTCCTAAAGGATCATTTTGTTAACTTGCTAATTACCTGTAATTCTTTATCCGCTTAATCCTCTTAAAGGATTACTTGTTTAAAGGATTACTTGTTTAAATTTGGAAGATTTGTAGCTAGGGTAATTACCTATAATTGTTAAACTCCTTAATCGACCATTTAGCACGGAGAAATTGTTACCTGTATGGAAAAAACTTAGAGTTTTAAAAAAGGACTGCAGATTGTTTATAAGAAATACTTACAGAAAAGCACTGAAGAAGAAAGGACGTTCCTTTCGAAACGCACGTATGCAATCCAATAAAAAAGTAATATTCACCTAATAAAAAGGAAGGTTTTCGTTTATTTTATAATTTTCACCGGTTCTATACAATATATTTACTGCAGACTTTCCCACTCTGCCTCCAAAAGTAAAACTATCACTTTACGCTGATTATACCTATATATTTATAACAGCACGAAAAGCAAGAGTCATCTCTTCAAACTTGCACCGATCAATAAACATTTTTTGGAATCCTTTCGTAAATGGAAAATTAAGATTAATTCTGATAAAACACAGGCTCTATTCATCGCAAGGAAAACGCTACAAACTCCACAGAGACATCGTTGACAATGAAACAATAGATGGGATTCTCTCCTCTCTATACTCACTCATTAAATCCAAAAGATTGCTCGGTTGCTAATATACAAACAAATTATACAACCGACGCTACTATACGGCAGTTCTGCTTTCTACTGGACGACAAAGACTAACAAAAAAGCACTCCAGTCCTTCCAAAATAGAATTATTAGGAAGATATTAAGAATCCCATGGTACATTAGTATCGCTGACATATGCAAAGACCTAAGACTTGAGACGGTTGTAAAATACGTACGTGACAAAGTACTGAATCTTTTTGACACAATTGACAATCATACTAATAGTACTCTGACATTTCTTCGAACTGTACGAAACGGAGATGAATTACGGTTCCCAACTATCCGCCAAATAACTCTGTAAAAAAATATTGCTAAATCAAATAATGACTGAAACTGGCTCAGGAAGGTAGATGGGTACTGAAGTACTCACAGATATGAGAAGTTAAGGTGCTAAATCGCACTGATTCCAGACCCCCCACATTCTAAGAGAGTTCAAAGTTCGAAAGTTTCTTTAAGCTACAATTTTTGATGAAGTCTCATGGAAGCTAAAATCAAGGCAGACGTTAATAAGATCTTGGACTTAAGTGTATCAGAACAGAGTTCGAGCCCTCTGTACAACGCAGATGTTAGCAGTTGAGAATGCAATAAAAGGGTCAAATAAAAAAAGTATGAAGAAAAAAGTAAACCAACTTCATAGTGCCCTAAAAAGGATGAAATAAATTTAATAATACATTTCTTTCTACTTTTACCCTTGCGTTACAGTAGTAAACATATTGTTTACCATGATTGGTTCATCATTGAAAAAGTAAGTGCAATGAAGTCGATTCAAAGTTTGACACATGGTTTGCGCAAATGGACAATTATACGCGCCAATTATTAGAAACCATGAATTTGTTCATGAGTAGCGTAAACGGATGAATAATTTTCAAAGTAATGGGGATAGTTGATATGTTGTTCAAAAATGAGCCTTTGCATAATAATTTACCAAGCATACTGAAATCGAATGTAGTAAAATGCATAAAAGCTTATTTGATGGTTAATTCGGGAGTATGCAAATTCTTTCTAAATAAACAAAAATTTAACGGTGAGCGATATAACTGCAAAACTCTCTTTAAGCAACAAAACGGAACGAGACATAAGAAAATTTTACTCTTCCTTTACACACGAAATATCAACGAATTAAGTTTTTAAAAATTTCGACGAGGTTAAATGTGCAATTAAAAGAAATACCATAAATGCTTCCAAATGCATATCTTGCAGTGTAAAATTCGTTCAACTCTGACCAATTCCATTCGTGATTCATTGCATCAAATGCTAGCGTGTTATGTATTGTAGATACTATACCTCGCGATCCTGTGTGATCTGCGAGCATTTAAAGAACAGGATTCTTTTCATTTGACCAACACCGCAGTTTTATGCAATCGTTTGATCATCTCTCCCCCAGGAATGCAACAACATTCAATTGTCGAATTGGAGGTCTTGTGTGCGCTTCGCGCCATACGAGAATGGAGGCTACAAAGATGATGTTCCTACCGTCGTCATGGCACACTATATATTGTATGTGCATATCTGCATCATTCCATTTAGGTTGTATACTCCTTACTTTATAGCCGGAAAGAGCTTTGAAAGAATCTCGGGACAAAATGAAATTCCATTAGGTAAAAGCAAGACTGTTGAAGCCACCGACCTTTGTATCAAGTTGGCGGACTTGGCGCTGAGGTATGAAAAGAACATCAAGGATCTGTTTCTCTTCCCCGTGACCCACCGTATGTGTGTGTCTGTATATGGAGACCTTGTGCAATGATGCTTCCCAAAATCTTTTTCCAGTTCAATTTTCCTCAATCTGGTTTCGTATCGCAAATTCGCTCAAATTTCATTTTCAAGTTGCCTTGGAGTCGGGATGAGGAGAAGGAATTGGCTGCAGCTTCCACTTCGTGGATGATTTCATTCAATGGAATGTCCATTTATTATAAAGAAAGAAACAACGGTGAGAATTTTCTTCCTTTCCATGAGCATTGAAAGGTATCGTGCTTGCTACTTTGGTACTCGTATAAATAAAAGCCCATAAGAAAATTGAAAATTTAATAATATTAGCGTCCAAAGTGAGCAGCGAATATTTAGATAAAACACATTAAGGAATTTCAAATTCTTCAATTTAAATTTCAAGCACACACTTCCTTAATTTGCTAAAAAGCCTATTATGCTGTTTATCTCTCTGTAGTGGTTGGAATGACGAACCAATGTGCCATCCTGTCCATCATGAACCACAGAATATTTTTAACACCAATTGAAGCGCAGCTCTAACCCGTCCGAAATAAATTATATGCAAAGCTCCATTCATGATTGTTGTAATTATCTTTTTCTTTGCCATTATGCAAACGTGCGGATCTATGAATCTGCACATTCATACTCGTATGTGAGCGGAATGAAAGCCCTCTCGAAGAAATCATCATACATATCTCTGCAGGCGAACTCTATAGTTTATAGCCGAGCCTGGCGGCGACACATACTATACACATATCTCTAGATATGACCATAATTATATGAACGTATGCGTCTATAACTCTTTCAGGTGTTTGGATTATCCAATCCGACTGCAAGATATAGGAGTAGTTCTTTTCAGTTTTGCCGCTGATGATATTAAATTTCCCAGACTCAATGCAAATTGGTCATATTCCTTTTTTCTCTCTTTCACCTTGAAGAGGTCTTTACCGTCTTCGTTTTTGTCGACCTCGTATCGGCGGTACCGTCGCGCCACATCGCGCATCACATTTTTCTTTGTTTGATTAATATCGATTGAACGTTTGACATGTGAAATTTTTGCAGCTAAAGTGTTTAGATTAATTGGAGATGGAATGATTGAGTCTGAATTTTTATTTCACTTATGGACTTTGCTTTCAAGGATGGCGAAATATGAGGAAGAGTAGCTCATGTTAGGAAATTTCCATGGATTTTTGATAGTTTAAGCAAAGCGTGATCCTTCACGTTTTGCTTCTGTTAGTAAAGAAAGGATTCACAAGATTCAAACAAGACATACATTTTGTAACTTCTTTTATAAGGATTCAAAGCGAGCTTTATAAAAATAATGAGCCTTTTTGCGGGGTGATAAAAAGAGATAAATATGATTGGTAATGGTGGTGAAATTTGCTATCAAACCGTCGAGTCTTGAACGATAAAAGGGTCGGCAGAGTTGTTACGTACAAAATCAAGCCGTTCACGGCGCGACCTCAGGGATGTTGCCGGCCAACTCGCGGAGACGAGTCGTGGTGACGCCACGCGCTTACTTTGTGTATCCCTGGGGCCAACTGGTCGCTTGAAGCGCGAACCCTCGACCAGAGCCGTTGCTCCTTGTTCGAATACCCTGAGGAGCTAGGTTTTCACAGGATGTGCTATTCGTTGCGTTAGCCCCCGTCGCGGCACACTCGAAAGTCTCCTCCTAACACCGTAACAAAGTCTTTGCCTAAAACCCGCTGAAAGAAAACTTTGCCTAGTCACACAAAAGGAATCTTCGCCTAGAACCACACTTCCTGCAGAGCCACCGGCACTACGTTCCGCCACCATACACTTTGTGGCCACTTCCTTTTAGGCAACAACCTTCACTTTCGCGATTAGCGAGGAAAGAAAGAACACCGATAAGTGAAGGAAAAAACAGCGGCTCCAATCCGTGACACAATTCATATATTTTTTTCCACTAATAGAACAAAACAAAAAAACCTAACCTCCTGGATCACTTACATTTCAGCATTTACACATTAATTAAAATATATTTGATTTGTATCGAATGTGGTAATTTATATTTTAAAGGCACTCTTACTCGCTCACCTACAATTTCCCTAACCGATGGGGGCCCCTTTCTGCGTCCTTCGTACTCGAACGGCTCCTTAGAGGAGGATTCCGCCAACCGACACAATCCGCACCGAGAATTATTGTTCCTTTATGTCACAAATTTAACGCTCGTCAACAATGATCACCCTTAATAACTTTTATTTCGCAACTTCGACACCAGTAATCACTTCAGCACCTCCGTCCACAGCCAAAAAAAACGGAGGGAAAAGAACAAAGAGCCCCAAGCGCGCCAAATCTCCTCCTTATATATCCTCTCCACCCCAAAATAACGGCAGGACCACTTTCCCGGTTTTTTTCCTCCCCGGTTCACCAACTTTGCCCACATTCCACCGTTCTTCCGAGAATCGTCCCAGTTCGGGTTAGTTCGCTCCATTTCCCATGTTCCATGTTCACGCCGTCCCACTGAAATCATATGGGATGGATTATCCGAGTTGTTCCGAAACGTCAATCGCAATTGTTTATGTTTGGCAATGGTCGCCGTGCGGGTGCTATTTTCGTTGGCTTTTGCGCGATTATGAGTGCTCGAGTCGCGTGAAGTGAATTCCTCAATCCTGGTAGGTGTTTATGTGTTGTAATGGTCGCCGCGCGGGTGCTATTTTCAGTGGTTTTGCGCGATTATGAGTGCTCGAGTCGCGAAAAGTGGATTCCTCAATCCTGGTAGGTTGTGGCTTGCTACTTTCCCCCTAGAATTATTAGTTTTGTGGTTGTTCAGAGTGTTGTCGCGGCCGCCGCGCGGTTATTATGGAAACTCGTGTGATAATTGGGCCTAGGCTTCCCTAGTAGGTTTCCACTTAGCATTTTCCCCCTAAAATAATTAGGTTTGAGGTTGGTTGCAGAGTTTCCGCGGCCGCCGCGCAGATATTATGGAAACTCGTGTGACAATTCGTGTAATGGGGCGAAATGGGGCGATCGACATCAGGTGTTGAATTACCCACCACGACGTTTCGGTTCGATTCTTCCCTATTGCCACTGGTGCATCCTTTTCTATCTTCTCCTTTTCGATGTGTCCTCCATCGAGTGGGTGGTGGTTAGCGATTACTTGGTTGGTTGTGCCGTGCAGTTTAGCTGCCCTGTTTTGGTCCTTGCGGTGGCAATTCGCTTTAGCTTTAGTTCGATTAAGTGGCGGATTGTCATCATGTAGCGCACAAATTGTATATCGTTGACGCTGCTGCGACGGTTGACATAGCCTCGTAGTAGTTGATGTAATGCGCTCTAATAATATGCCTGGTATCTAGTTAATCTAATAGTGCCTGGTGGTTAGTTAAATTATTGCTACAGGTAAATAGTGCCTTCTATTCAATAAAATAAAATGTGATCCTGGTTACATTTTTCTATTCTCCTGACCTGAAAACGGATTGGAGCCTGTTCACCCTTGAGTGATTGTCGGTCATGGTTCGAATACATCTCGCGAGGGCGGAAGTGTATGGTGGTTACTTGACCCCGATTATCTCGTGGTGACAGAGTATACAATTTCAATATTTTTTAGCTTGTCACTCTCTCATAAGCGAACCGCCATAATGCGAACATCTAGTTTGATTTGTTGAATAAATCTTTATATTCTTTTCTGTTGCGTTATTTTTATGGACTTAATTTTTATTTTATTTATTTATTTAATTCATCACTATTTTGCAGAATTTGTAATCCCAATTACGAAATAGAAATAAGAATAGGTGTGAAAAAAAGTTAAAACTTAAATATCAAATAAGAATTAATTTAAATTTAACATTTATATAAAATTAACGAGAAAAGAGATTATTGTTCATAGAGTACTCTCCGCGGCATGTTTTTGAATGAACCAAATGAGCCAGAAGGAGGACCAAGCTGGAGATTAAGATGTCTCTTACCATACGAACCATCGGCGAGTGACTGTAAGATACGGTTCTGGCAAACGGTACAGCGTAGTATTGCGACGACCTAGTACGAGAAGGGGGACGTTTGCTTATGGTGTTTTTTAATTTCGACGATAACATGCAGTCATTAATTTAAATAGGATCTTGACGCTCTACGCCACTGACGCGACCAGCAGATCCCTACACCCTACGCCGCTGACGCAACTAGTAGATCCCTACACCCTACGCCACTGACGCCGACTAGCCGATCCCTATACCCTATGCCACTGACGTCGGCAGGTGGTGAGCTGCCACTGAACCGCCACTTGATGTTTGTCGGTTGAAACTTGTGTGAGTCGCAAACGTTTCTACTAGACATTGAGCATCTCTCTAGTTTCGTTAGCTAGTCAAGGAGTCGATGGTGCCACAACAATGGTTAATTAGCAGTGCTTCCGGCGTGATTTGTGGTTGCAATACCACACTTGCTGCCGTGCTGCAAAAACTTCTTCGCCAGCAATCGCAATAACTGGCCTGCTCAACAAGAATTTCATTGGATAGGAACCAAGGTTCCGGCATGTCACTTAGTAAATCATGTCATCGTCAGGTATCACATACGAGTAAGTGGAATAGTAAAACGATTTCGCGTACACAGATTCAACGAACGAAGTAAGTTAAATGTGAATTTGTGCCGTTTGATTGGATCTGTAGCAGGGCTGTTTGAGAAAATTAGGTCAAAAATGTGATTGGAAGCATTCATTACATAGTTCAATTTTGTTAGGCTGCAGTGGGATAAAAACGAGGATAAGGCTATAGAAAGGAAAGGGATCCCAGCTAACGAGAGGCATACTGCAGTCCCCGCAGATTAAAAACTGCGAGGAGGAGTTGGCATTAATTATAAAGTTCGATAGTTCAATAAAAAGAATGTTATAAGATCTTAATGGAGTTCTACAGGGAATGCAGATACAGAAGATAAATTGTGAACAGTTGTGAAGAGTAATTTGAACCGCTACTCCTTCGATTGGAGGTGACGGAGCAAAAGCGCTGCTGAGTACACAGTGCAACTGGTTGTTTACAGCTAATAGCACACCTCTACCATCCGGTTTCTTGGAAATAGAATGATCCGGATCATGTCTAAAAATCACGTGTTGAAGATCTTGCTTTTGTGAAAGTGTTGGAAAATACGCCATCGAATTTTTAAAAACAGCTACCGGACCAGATGATAATAGGTTGAGGAAAAAGAAATCCATTATTATTCAGTAGATGGCTGTAGTGATCGATCAAACAAACGATTTCGGATCTTTATTTGTTGGGAAGGTAACATTTTGCCCTGAACAAAATCATTTGCTGCGTTTTATTTGGTCCATTTGGTAGCTAGATATCTAGCGTTAAAAGTGGAAGTCAACAAAGAAAAAATTCAGTACATTTTGTAGTTTTTCTTTGATAAAGGAAAAAATGCAAGCCAGGTGGCTGAAATTGTGAATGGTGTTTGTTATTTCGATGCAGTAATAACCAATTACGTTCAGTTCCGGTTTCGTCGATTCTGTTCAGGTAATTTTGGTGTTAAAATTGCGTCGTCGAAAATATCGATAAAATCAAAGAAATAAATGAAGTTTACCGACATGGTAGCAGTCGTACAGCGTCCAGCCTCACACAGTTGCCAAGCCAGAACTAATGGCCAGGAACGTTCTACTGTACATTTGGTGGGATTGGAAAGGAATCATTTATCATGAGATGCTTCCATATAGCCAAACGCTAAATTTGGATCTCTATTATCAACAATTGGGGCGTTTGAAGCTAGCAATTGACCACAAATAGCCAACAAGAGAGGTATTATATCCATACGCCAGGCTACACACGGCTATAGTGACACACCAGAAGTCTGGGAAATTGGTTGAGAAGTTTTGATACATCTACCATATAGTTTTGACGTGGCATCAGTGATAACCATTTTTCTGGCATTGCAAAACTTCCGTAGTGACAAGAAATTTGCATCAAGAGAAGATTATGAAAATCGATTACAAAAGTTTTTTGCCAATAAGGACCAAAACTTCTACGGGAGAAGCCGTATGAAGCTACCTTTCAAATGGCAACAAATTATAGAACAAAATGACGCATTTTGGACCAAAAATTTATAACTTGAAACATGTTAAATAAAATTTTGAAGTTCACGTTAAAAATAATGAATTTTTTCCCCCTCAACCTTATATAATAGACACACCAAAAATATCGAAAAACTCAAATACTTTACTACCGATCACGTTGAGGCCATCATCATCCACATGCTTGGTGTAGGAAGCGTCGCGAATCACAAAATGTCCAGTCACACACTATTTCAAATGAACTTCTGGCTCAGGTGGTGAACAGAATATATCATATCGAGTTTTGGATACGCGATCGCTCACCCTCTAAATTGAGAGACAGAAGAAAGCAATCAAGTTCCCGATACAATGCTGCATTTTGTTTTTTTTCATAAGCGTTTCGGAAAATGTACATAGGTATGCCCATCGCCAAGCCAGTGGACTATTGATGAAAAAGCGAACTTAATTCAGCGTCCCGAATAACGGCGGTCGTGGACGACATAAAACATATAAATATTTGATGACTAATAATCTGTGGTCAAAAAAAATTTGAACTTCTTGCCTAGTTGACACTAGTGCTGATATTTCAGTCTTACCATGGGATTAAAATCACACAACGCAAGGGAAACTGGAGTTATAAGCCGTAAACAATGCAGTAATTGAAACATATGGCTTAAAAGTGATGGCACTTGATGTTGGACTACGAAAACCATTTTTGTGGAGATTCGTTGTTGCAGATGTAAGGTAACCGATAATTGGAGTCGACCTTTTGTAACATTTCGGTCTATTAGTTGGTGTACGCAAAGAATATAAGTAGATGGTGAAACAAAATTATCAGTCACTACAACCAGTTAATCATTTCCAACAAGGATCTGGTATCAGCTTCTAGCGCGTGTTTTCATCGAATCCTCGGTGCTCCAGCTGAAGACAGAAATACTATGACCTGCTTAAAGAATATGTTGATTCAACTGTTCCTTCGAAGGCCAGAAAAGAAATGGCTCACGGAGTTTATCATCATATTTTGACAAAAGGTCTACCGGTCACTGAAAATATTACCTCCTTATATAAGTGGGCATATTCTGGCTGGGGCCTACGAACCCGGAAAGCTCATCCGGATATGGATGTGCTCCAGTCTAAGCAAATCAAATTTTATTCATGACCGCTTTCCTCGTTTTACCCTGACCACCTCACCCACCGAAATCTGCCAGTAAAAGGAGGTCATTTCTATCCTTTCGAGGTGCCTCTGTTATGATAGGAATTTCTCTAACGAATAGAAAAGAAATTGCAAGCACTTTTGATCTAAACTGTTCGAATATTATAGTGAAAAGTACAAACACTATTGATACGCTACAAAAAAACTTGCATAATTTCTAAACTGTTCGAATACAAAAGAAAATATAACGGTGGAAATAACAACCTCGTACAAATTTTAAATAGCTAAGGAATAGAAAATATAAAAGTGTAAACAAAAACCTCGTACGAACTCTAAACTGTTCCAATACAACAACCTTATATCGAAACATTGATCGTAAATACCCAAGAAATCTACCACAACTTAAATAAGATTGATGCACATCAACGGCGAAGAGGTTTCAAAAATTAAACTCTTTCCCACGCTTTTGGGAAAGACAATTTCGCTGAGCAAGCTAAAGTAAACTATATAAACAGCGAACCAGGCAAGGAAAATTCAACCGACTTGCCTACACAGATTTTTTAAAAGTTAGTTTGCCTTTCGCCAAGTTTAACTGGTTGGCTTAGTGCCCAGTATATTTCAAACACCATTCTTTCTTGTTAGCCTGATTGGCTCAGAAAGTTTACCTCTTCCTGGTGAGCCCATTGGCTCAAAAAGAAGGACTACTAATCGTTGCTTCTTGCTGGTTGGCTTTTCCTAGCAATTTTTGAAAACCAGTTGGCCTTGCGCCTGGTCAAGTCTAGTAGGCTTAAGTGCCTGGACGTATTTTATTTGACCTTTCTACTGATTGGCTTTGCCCAGCAGAATCGTCCCGAGGAAACCAATTGGCCTTGTGCCTGGTTCAGTCTAGTTGACTTATGTGCCTAAACCTGTTTCCACTGGCCTCTTCTTGTTTAGCCTGTTGGCTCAGGAAGCATAACGCTTTTCTGGTTGGCCTTTTGGCCCAGAACCCCAACCGCATATCTAAGTGTTCTAGTTGGCAATTTGCCTAGAGCCTTTAGATGCGTCACCAAAAGTAGCTTCAACGACAGATCGGGAAAGTGAAGGCATCTCAGCAACGACACGAGCGGCAACAGACACCCCCAACTCCGTAGCCCAAATCTAAGATCTGCGACAGATTTGTGTCCTTGGTTTTTAAGTGTTAAAGTGTAAATGATGAATGAAATGTGATCAGAATTGGGAACTTAAATGAATGAAATATGAACTAAATAGTAACAACATTTAACTAAATATGATTAAAATAATAAATACCCAATCTTTCACTGGAGTTTAGCAAGAGTCCAAGTAGGCTTATGGCTCGTAAAGAAGGGTAGTAAAAATAATAATATAACACCTCCACAGCCCGGATCCAAAAAGAACAGTTCGGATTTAACGGAAACTCTTAAACGACTGTGGCGCGTTACCAACCTATTGGTGGCACTACAGCATGAGCATTTTCCCGCAGTTCTTGCACTTCCAGTATTTTAGGTTCCGGGCAACGTATCTCATATACTGAAGATGTCCAATAGCCAGTATTTATGTTTACCCCCGGCAGTCGTCTTCGCGAAGGGTGCAAAGTGAGTTTCTATTTCACTATTTCATCTTTTACAACTTTTTTCGAAAGTTCGATAAGTCCATACATATTTATGACTGCATGCTGGTGGAAACTTTAATATTTATTTGCTGTTATGAGTAGCATCAATCATTTGTCAAATTGTTTTGCTTTCATCATAGCCTGATTTGCATTCATTTATTTTGGATCAAGTTCTTCTTTTTATTTTCGTCTTTGGTAAATTAATATATTTTGGGACGATCTGTGGGGAATTTTTGATATATATTGCACAGCACGAATTCTCGTTCCCATTTTGTGTTGAAACCAACTTGACCAACTCTGGACGAACGTGAAGTTCACTGTCAAATCTGTGGCAGACAAATTAATAGGGTGTATGGTCCAGCTAAAGTGAAACGAATGGTTTGATAATGAATGCCAAGATGCGCTTGATAAGAAAAGTCTGTACCAGGATGAAGAGGGACGCGTATGAAAACCTACGACAAATATCCAATAAGATAATTAGATGTAAAAAAATCTTACTGAATAAAGCTTTGGATGCTATTGATGAAAACTTCCCGAGCTTTAAAACGAGCCAAACTTATAGATTAATGAAGAGCTTAAGCTCACTACGACACTATGAATAAAAATGACACCATCATCACCGACGACATCAGGATCAAAGAAAGTTCAGTAATATAGTTTAAAGGACTCCTTAATCTTGCAATGGTTCTTTACCATTAGGACCAATCAACGTATCCTAGCACTTCCTACTATGGGAGAAGTCAAATATACCATCAAGAGACAGAAACAAAGTAAACCGCCGGTTGTCGATGAGATTTCAACAGAGCTTATCAAATTGGATGATAGTGTTGCTGAAAACGCTATTTGCCAAGTGACCCAGTACATCTTTGAACATGAGCAATCTATTATAAAACATATCCATAAAGTAGAAGACAACCTGAAGTTATAGCGGCGTATCACTTCTTTGTACAACATAAACAATTTTCACTAAAATACTCAAACACAGAATAGGTGTTTTTATACTGAAAAAATCATTGGGAAGCATCAGGTGTGTTTAGGACTGTCAGATTGAGTACAGATCCTTGAAAAATGCTGGGGTTCAACATCAATGTCCACCAGATATTTGTGGACTTTAGACAAGCATACGACAGTACTGACCGTAACGTACTGTACAAGATCATGCTTCGTATTGACATCCCAGCAAAACTAGTCCGTCTGTCCAAAATGACCATGATATTGATAACGTCTTAAGTCAGAGTAAACAACCATTTAACGGATGCCTCTGACACGAATGTAGAAATGAAGCAAGGAGATGGACTGACAACACTGCTGTCTAACCTAGCTCTAGAATATGTGATACGCAAATTCTTCGTTGATACACGAGGTATCTGCTGAGTAAGACGAACCAAATTATGGCCTACCTGGATGATATAAATATTTTGTCACTATCCCCTACCTCTGCTGAAGAAATCTTGCTTAAACTGCTCTAAGAAGCAAAGCAGGTGAGCTTACAAATCAGTGAAAAACTTAAAGCATGGTACAAACAAGGAATACGACATCAAGCAGGCATAATATAACTCTTAATTGACGGAATATAAAGAATATTGGCGATTTCATACACCTAAACGAGAAAATAATGAAAGGTGGCATCGAAGTAACGGGAATCGAAGGAAAAATTCAGCTCGCATACAAATCTTTTAAATCAGTGTTGCCCATTTTAAAAGCCACAGAAAAGCAAAATTGTAAGCATATACATTTGTGACAAGATCTGTGTTGTTCCCGCAGGAGTGCAGGTTGAGAAGATTTTTCTATATTGCTAGCACTCTTTGGGGAGTACTGCTCTTACGTACCCGAGGAAGCAAAGGTTTCCGTATGTTTCCTCCACGGACAATGACCTGGCAACGATTACTAGAGCAAGAATAAAATATTGAGTGGAAACTAACGTTTTGGGCAAGCGGATATGATGTTTTGGACTTGGTTGCATGGCGCGGTACTACCGAGGTGACATTCGCACGTGAAGGGCTCCAATTTAAGTGCCACGTCGTCTTTGTCGCGGTAAAACATTGACGGGCTTTGGAGTATGTTCGAAATTCACACCGTTGAGTTGGCAGTGTAGGCTCGGTTGAAAGGAACTCCCGATTAGCACTGATCTTCGTCAGAGCGCTTGTTCCCATAAAGGCTAATACAAACCCTCACATAGCCGCCCTATTTTGCATAGATAACCATTAAACCAAAAAACGGCACCTCTGAACTTATAAAAAATAGCAACAACAACTAACACATTCAAGACTTTACTAAACACTAAAGATTCAAGGAAAGTAGACAAATGGACGGCTGGACGAAAAGGCGCAGAGAGCAACCATTAGCCGAATATAATCGTGGCGTTTGGGGGTAGTGAAAAAAACTATGCTATTATATCATAAATGGAATTTTTTGAATTCGGTATTATAGTATTTTCTGATACTCCGCCTGATTTGGTTTAAATATTCTCCTTGCATTTCTTTTGATTCGTAGCGAACTCGAATCTACTCAAAAAAAAATTAATTAAAAAAAACTTGCATTCTAGGGTAAATTTTTTTTAATTCTGCGGTTTATAAATAGTTCTTAAAAAAATATAAAAGAAATATAAAAGAAAATGAAAAGGTACTCACTGGCATCCTCGACGAGCGCTCGATGACGATGCGGTGGTTGTAATTGATTTAGTTCTAAACTTCTTATGAAATCCAACATTTATCCGGTAGTAAATACTATTTGTTTCAAAGCATTTGTAAATAAATCCGATGTAACTTCTTCATATGAAAACTATCGTCTCATTGAGATTATGGCGAATGCTGTTCGATTTCCAAACCTCGTACGGTGTTTGGCGGCACAGCATCGAACTAACACCACTCCGTATGGCAGTCTAGTAGCGACCCCCCCGCGCAGCATAGAATTGCATTAAATTTGATGTAATTGCAATCACCACACTCCCTGAAGTATCCAACTTTCTTTCTGCTCTTTATACTGCCTTCAAATCGCATAATTTTCCGAACGATTTGGTGTATCTCATCCACAAGAACCGCCCACCAACCGTCAGAGAACCGAAAGTTTATCATTTGATTTTCTCTTTTCAAGGGAATCCGAGTCCATCGGATTGTAGCTACAGCTTCATCTCGAGTCCCTATCGACTCCGCTATTTCATTGAGCCAAAGGCAAGCAGTAGCATGCTCCGATCAAGTTCAATACATTCCGACGCGGCTCCAATGGCTATCTTTTCAGATTAAAACGTTTTTCCTTCCTTAAGTTTTGATATCTTTTCAACTGTAGTCGGCACCGGCGTGGCAACAATCTTTCCACTTAACAATACCTCGCTACTATCACTGAATGCATGGGCTCAAGTAAAATGCAAATCTTAGCACTTTTTACTATAAGTTCACTTGGAATTGAAATACACTCGCTCTTAAGGGAATCGACCGCGGCTTGTTACAGTGCGGAACATTTATTGAGGAGACGAATCAACGCAACGATTATTAATTTAATTTTGCATTTGTTTGTTATCCGTTAGCATCCAAGACCAAATTTGATGTATTCGGCATTCAATGAAATCATGCTATTTTTCAATTTTCCGATCAATGTTACTTTCCTTATGTAGAAATCGTTAACTTCAAACCACACAAGTAAACTTTTGAGATTTTTAGAAATGCTCGCGAAAATTTTACCCAAAACTGGTATCCTCAGGCACTTCACGCTCACGCGGCTGCTCGATTCCGACTCCCCCGTTGTTGTATGTCGTCACACAAAGGCTGTTGACTCCTCACAAAGGCAGTTGACGAGCCTTCCATCCACTTTTCATTGCATTGCAGTGCAATCCGTGAATAAACTCCGTTGTAAAGGGGGTTGCCGTGTCCAGATTTTAATTGCAAATTTAAATGATTAATATTATTTTAAATTTATAATTGAAATTTGGACCAGCATTATGGTGGTTTTTCGAGCAGTTTGCTTAGGCGACTGCTCGATTACTATAATGTGATCATCATCATCTTTTATGGCATAGCCCGAGTTCAAGCTTTAGTTTCCAATTAGAAATCCCAAGCAGGGATCTGCTGGCGGCATTGATAGAATCTTCCTATCGTTTCCTTGTTTTCTCAGCTGGACGTTTCCCTTGAGCTTTACCTTCAAACGTTCGTCTGGGGAGCGTGTGCTCTTCCATTCTCTCCACATGTCCTGCCCATTGCAGCTTGCATAGCTTTACGCATGCGGATATAGTTGGGTCGCCATAAAGATTATACAAATGGTCATTGTAACGAAGTCTCCACTCTATTCCATACTTTACCGGGCCAAGTATTCTTTTCAGCACTTTGCGTTCGAGGCTTTTCTATGGCCTTTCCGGAAAAATTTGTAAGAGTCCAGGTTTCACATTCATACAGCAGCAGAGATCTTATTAGTGCCTTGTATACGCAAATCTTATTTCCTCAGTGAACATCTCTGGATCTTACCATAGAACATACTGAGAAGTAGACTTTGTCAGCTGCGTTTAGCCTTTTCAAATGTGATAACTCTTAAACGGATATATTCATTGGTTGTTGAGCATTGTGTTGGATTTTAATGTGATTAATAATTAAGAAGGGATTCTTTTTAAGGCCGGAAATTAATTGTTAATAATATCGCAGAATATATTCAAATAAAATATATCAATAAATTTTGTACTTGTGCTAAAATTTACTCTTTCTTTACAATATTCCTTAACGCCAAAACGTCCTTCAAAGATTCCACCCGAGTGTAACCGAATGAACTTACTGCATAGCTTCCACCAAAACTACCGGCAACCATGTGGGAATTTCGAAATGAAAAAAATAACCAGATTTGCGAATGCTCATAAATTTCTACTTTTGTTGTGCAATCGTTCCAGGGCTTATTCCTTTTGTATTATTATTTTATTTAATCCTGCAATGCACATATCATCGGCATATCAACAATAATAGTAACACAACAACATACGCTAACGAAAATTCATATTAAGAGCATAGAAGGCATGAAATGGAAACGCTTTGCCTTCACAGCTCCAACCTAAAGAGGCTCTCTGGCCCCATCTTTCCCAAGACATATAACAACAACAACGAAAAAGAGAGAAAAAATTAAAATGAATTAAGAAAATAATAAAATAAAGCTTGAAAAATACTTTGCGGTCAGTTTTAATTAAATTCCTATCCTTGCAGGAGATTGAGATTGTGGAATGGGAACGCTGAGGAGTAGAGACTTGGGACTGGGTCTGGTCATCCCGCGGCTGGATGTTGGTGGAATTGTGAATTGCATTGAGGACGATTGGAGTCGACAAAACGTGTCTTTTCAGATGGCACAATCGATAACAAAAGTGTGGAATTTTCAATTTCTCGACTCGTTTAGACATTTAGTTGCTTAATTCTTGGCCACGACTTGGCAAGGCGACGAGCGACCAGCAAAGAACACGGAGCGGGTGCAATGCAATGAATCATATGTGAGTGGTGGATTAAGAGTTCTTTTTTGGAGGAGTTTGTTGCTAAGCAACGGCACGTTTACTTTGGTGCGAACAGAAATCAAGTGAAAAACAGAAATAAAACGCCAATTAGAACGTTTGAATTGAGAATGGGTTGAGTGTTTCGTGAACGTTGGTAATGGCATTCCAATGAGAATGTAAGACTAACTTGAGTGTTATTAAGTAAGTTCTGATTCTAGTGGACTTAGCTTATATCTATGTAGTTCATTTATTGGCATTCCATTTTGATGGCAAAGACAACTTTTTTTGTCATAATGCATTTCGCAACAATATTGACTATAAATATTGAAAAATTCCACTTACCTTCTTCTCTAGTTCAGGACCATTCTCCATCGCTCGCATGATAGCCTCCGACAATTTAGCATCCAATCCTTTAATTACACTAATAACACCAGACTCCGACAGAATTGATGATGAAACAAACGCTTCGATAGCTTCTGCAACATTTGACCACGGGCCATCAAGCATCCCCAGAAATTGTGCTAGGCACCCTCTGTCAAACACAATTGCCCATATTAAAGTAGTCATTTTTAAACGAACTCTTCAAGGACTTACCGTATCACATTCTTACAGTATCCGTGGCAGGATTTCACAGTGGAAGGAGCATGTCCATGACATTGTCTGCAATAGGTCATTTTCAGTAAGTGTGTGCGACACGATGGTATCAGTGCTAGGGAATCGAGTTTGTCAGCTTCATCAAGGACTTCGCCAGCTTTTTGTAGAGCATCAATGAAAAGTCGTCCGGCATCGAGACTTTGTGTTAGGCTTTTGCTTAAATCTTTAGGCACATCGCCGAAGGGATTTAAATCATCAAAAGATTTTTTCAGGCATTCGATGTAGAATTCTGGTAGGTCACCGTTGTTGAGATGAACTGCTTGGTGATAGGCAATTGGGAAAAGATTGAAGAAAAATGTTCGCAAATGTTGGTCTGGTTCGGAGTCACTTGCCATGGTGAAGTAGCTGAAACAGAAGAAGGATGATTAACTTTCTCGATTGCATCTTAATATAACTCACATTCTTTTAAAAAATTAATATTTATTAAAAATTCGTCAATACTAATACAGATCTATAGTCAAGTGAATATTTGTATTAGCTGCGAAAACTAAGTTTATGACATTCAGCACGGAAGGTACTAAACGTGCGCTACTTTTTAAAAAATATATAACCTTCGCTCTAATAGGTTTTGTTGCTCCGAAACGTACTCAATCATTCTCGCACAAGTCTAGCTATTTAGTTCCCGCGGCGGGACGGTATAGCGCAGAGTGAGTGGTGTGTTGTGACTTGATAAACATGAACACGATTTTTATTAACGAGAACAGTCGAAGTAAGTAATTTTTTTAAATTTCAAACTTGGATTGATCAAATGATTAGGGTTATATCATTAGCTTAAATGTTTCGCTGCAGATATTAGGCATAATTTTCGTGGAATTTCGAGAATTCGACCTCTTAACGCCCTTAACAAATTTCAACGCACGTACGTGCGTTGTCGTTTTCAATGGTCGTAATAATGGTGATATATCATACAACTAAAAATCGTATTATTTCTTCCAGGATGGCGCTTAGATGTAGAATTGATTGAATACTTACTCGGAGATGGCTGCGAAACCGAGTTAGACATTGCTGATGAAGAGGGGGAACTAGCTGTTAACGTTTCTCGGCTGCTGGATGAGGAAGTACCTTGACCAGAGCTACCAAGTGACGATGACAGTGATCCTTGCTTCAATGTCTCATTGGCAGAATTACGTTGCGAAACCCATGAAAATAACCCTGTTAACAATAGAAGTATTCCCGAGAACAGTGGCGGACGTCTGGAGAAGAAAAGACCAAGATTATGGAAAGCCACGGCATTCACCGATAAGAGCCATGAATTTCCTTCTCGTCTGCTATCTGTCAGAGTAAAAACACCTGCGCAGTATCTAGATAGGAGTACTTCCAGAATCTTGCAAACTGCACAAATTTGTATTATCTACGTAAAACAGGTAACATTTTAAACACAAATAGCTAAGAAATTCGCAGGTTGTTTGACATGTTTCTGGTAATGTGCTGCATTCCATATCCTTGCATTCACATATTTTGGCGTGCTGGAATGACACTGGAATTTATCGCTAATCAGATGTTACCAGATCGCTTTTTTCTTTTAAGAAATAATATGCATGTCGTCGAATCTAACGAGCCTCCCACAGGAAATACTAACCCACTTTGCAAAGCACAACCGGCGCTTGATGCTGTGAAAAAAGCATGTTCATCTATTGAAAGAATCCCTGGCAACTAGTCAATAGATGAACAAATGATCCCCTTTGATGGGAGATACAAATTGCGTGTCGTCGTTAAAAATAAACCAAGGCCATCAGGGCTAAAAAGCTGTTATCACAACTAGTGACGGCTTAATGCTATATTTTAAAATAAACTTTAAAAAAAACTGCTTTTACTGAAAAATCCCTCGGTGAAGGTCCAGCTGATGTTCTTTGTCTAGCGCAGAGTATTCCTCCAAATAGCTGCTTGTATTTTGATCGTTATTTTACTACAGTAGGTCTACTGGACCGTCTTAAAGAAATGCATTTGCATGGCACGGGAACAATTATGCTCACACGAATTCCAGGTTATAAGACATTGAATTTGAAGGAAGACAAAGCAATGAAACGTTGCAATATAATAGAATTTACTTCTAATGGCGTTGCTGTGGTTAAATGGAAGGATAGCAAAGGCTCCTAATTGCACTGGAGGTGATAAAACCTCATTGGCCAACGACAGGACAAAAAAAAATAAACATACATCCAGGTGACAGCCCAAGCGTGGTAATGAATTACAACAAAAAAATAGGAGGAGTGGACGTGCTTGATCAGCTCCATGAGTAAGAAAGCAAAGAAGTGGCCAGTAAAAGTGATGGTTCAGTTTTTAGATCTTGCGGTAGCAATGCTTGGAGGCAATAAAAATCGATTGTGAATCTCGGAAGGCAAAAGCTAAAGATTAACTGTGGTTCAGAATTGACTTAGCCGACGCTCTCATGAATAGTGTTAATGCTACATCTGGTGACACAGCAGTGGAAGAGGAGCAGTCTCCGTTACTCTCTAAGAGGCCGCTCAAAAGGTACAAACCAGCAGTGGCACTGAGCTTCGAAAGACGATTTGACCAATTCGGGCACTTCCCTGTATTTGAAAATCTTTCAAGAGGCAGAAAATGCAGATTTGAAAATTGTTCCTCTTCCATCAAAAACCGCAGCCAAAAATGTAACGTTTATTTGTGCATTCTGAGAAATCAGAACTGCTTCCAAGCTTACCACTGCAAGTGAACTTTGAGCTACGTTGTGCTGATTGATGTTTTTTTTCCTTACATTTTGCTTCAATTGGCTATTTTTAATTATTACTTTACAAGATTTGCAAGTCACAAATATTTCTAAATTATAGGAAAAATTGTTTAAAAGAAAAAAAAATAATGTTCGTGCTGAAAGGGTTATTGAACCTCTAATCAAAGTCGATAATAGACAGTAACTTAAGACGGAATGAGTGCGCATGTCCGTTTCAACTTTTTCACTATTCGTTTATTTTTCTTTTTTTTAAATGATGTAAAGAAAAACAATACAACAGTTCACTAAGCAATCACGTTCACGGCGGTCTTCTGAAGAGTCCAACGGCAAAGTTCTAGCACCTCACGGATTTCAAAGGGGTTTACAATTCTAACCAGGCACCAGGCACTTTTCTGATATTCCTCATATTTTATGAACTATGCGTCTTTTTGCATGTCATATGTGTCAGGGAAGGCCAGGAGTGTACAAGAGGTTCTCATTTTAAAAGTCTCGCAATTGCTTAATACATGTATTTAACCTTTTCTGGCGGCTGAAAACACCATTTCAGCACTAAGTGTAGGGCCATTTCGGTTTTCTCCAGTGCTGAACTGAGCCCACGTGCAGTCATTCAGTCTTTTACTTGGCGCATTAGCAAACCTAACCTAATTTGCGCTTGTCAACGATACATCCAGCGACTAGAGCCACAACACCAACCGCATAGCCGATCAAGCGTGACTCATCTGGCATCCCCAGTCTCAGTAGCCCATCTCAAGATACGTTCCACAGGTCTGGGCCAAGGATAGACCGCTGGGCAACACCCGGTGTACCTTCCATCCTTCGTTGGCCCCGTGTCGTGTCGTAAAGCAGGCTTCGGTCCTTAAGGTAGTCCCTCAAAAGCCGCATTAGATATTCTGGAACTTGAAAAGGGTTTTCCAGCGTATCCAGAATATCCACTCATCTAGCGGAGTTGAAGGCATTCTAACGTCGACTATCACCAAGAGAACGAGTCATCGCTTGGTGTGGCTATATGCCTCTACTTTAAGACCCTACTCACGAAGTCTGCAGTCGCATCAATAGTGAAGCGTGCTGCTCTAAAGCCGTACTGCCGAGGAGATAGGCCCACAGCAGCATGAATAGCGTCAATAACACCCCCCACGGATCCTTGTTCATACTGTCCACTAGATCTTACAAGCAGCGTGCCTTGCTGTTGTTAATCAATTTGCGAAGATATTTCCTGGCCGACTTATATGCTGCTACCCATTTGCATGCCTCGACGTGGTTCCCCTAGCCGAAGCTTGTGACACTTCCTTCGCATTTCAGCGATTTTAGTCAACCACCAGCACGCTGCGGGCTTATAGTGTCGGGGTTTTCGTCGGGGCATCAAAGCGCTGCAAGCAGCCATGATGATGCTCATGGTTCTCTTCACCACGTCTGGAGCTGTCAATTCTTCTGTCTTCTGCAAATCAAACTGCAGTGGAGCTACTGCCTTGAGCACCTCGATGAACCTCTCGACGTCCATCCTTTTTTGCATAATTGTGCAGTGTTATCATAGCCAATGCAGTTGAAGCATTTAAAAGGCACTCCTCTTTAGCGTATGCTGCGAACAACCCACCCTATTCTTGCTTTGCCCTTATTCAGAAATTATTTGGCGTCCTTTTCGGTCAAGTCAATGATGGCCATACATTGTCCCCTATGGTTGTTCGGTGTCAGCCTTGCTTTGATCCTGCCTACGCTAAGGTGCTCCCTTTTGATGGCCTCTTCTACCTCGCCCAGGTCTGTGATGCAGTCAATGTCTCTTATTTCGATCGAGGCTAGAGTGCTTTAATAGTTTGTGTCTTCGGGCCTTACATTTTCCCTAATATCCCGCAAAACTGCTGCGTAGGATCGGCCATCTTGGGGTTTTACGAGCAGTGCCTTCTGCCAGGGTTTTCTTCGTGTCTTTTTCTCTCCCGTTTCACATCAGATCTTTCTTCTTACTGGGCGTCCGTGTAAACTTCGTTTTCTGGTACGTTTTGAGCTTTATTCGCTCCTTTTGTCAGCAGTGTCTGCAACCCCAGATCTAGCGTTCTACGTCCATCAAGAGCCTCATTCTTCATTTTTTTATTGAAGTTTGATGGTGGAGCTACCCGCACGTGTCCTTTAGGCTTAAACCTTAGCGCGTCTCTTGCGTTCTGGTCTACTTCGGCCTTTAACCAGCTCCGCCAGTAATGCTCTGTGTAGTCTAGGAGCTCCTCTAGTTCAAGGAGACCATTCTTTATACATTTGCTGATTTTTGGCGAAATGCATGCAGATTTTTTCATTTTAAAACATCTCCCGCTTTTCGAATAAGCCTTTTCTCTTCATATCGCTGGGCGGCAATTGCACTTTGCGAACTTCTTTCTTGGAAAAAGGTTTCCGTTTCCGACTACAGTACTTTAGCCACATTTTTAACGCTGGTGGCAAAATCACACAACGGCGCTTCGTTTATCTGGTCACTCCTTTCTTTTTCTGCCGTAATAACTTTATAGATTTCAAAATGATACATTATTGTTTCGGCATTAATGGCCCTTGTTATGGTCACTTCGGTAGCGGTCGCAGCAGTAACCATCGAATTCTCGATTTTCTTCCTATTTTCCTCTATTGCTAGGTCCTGCGAAATTTCTCGCTCTTCCTTTTAAGGACGCCCTGGCCTTCACAAAAGAAATTTCAGTTTGAACGAGGCTGTCCGTTGTTCTCCATTTTCCGTCCGTCTTTGCAGTCATTGTATTAATCGTCGTGTTTGTCGTCGTTGATATCGATCTTAATGTGCTATTAACATCGTGGTTGTACCGTTTGGTTCCGTTACCGTTTTTAATATTTTTACTATTTTTTGGGTTTTTTGATTTATTGTGGTTTCAAATTTTTCAGTTGGAATCGCTACAGTTTGATTGGCAAGCCGCCCCCCTCCGAGCTGCTGTCTCCATTCGTGTGTGAAGTCGCTTCTTTAATCCCATGATTATCTTTACAGAGCAGGGAGGCCATGCGAGGGTTGGCACAGGCCCTTATGGGGACAAGTGCTCAGGGCCAGATTTGCGCTATTCGGTAGTCCATCTGAATCGAACCTAGACCAAGAACGGAATGGTGCGAACTTCGAACACACCTCGAGGCCTGTCAACGTTTCACCGGGGCTGGACACAATCTAATAGATTATTTGGAGCCATTCACGCACGAATTTCACATCAGCGCTACCGTGTAAAGCAACTAAATCCTAACCATCATGTCCACTCTTCACACGGCGGGAGCAGGAAGAGGCAGTCCTTTCACTAAAAGTGAGGAAGGCTCCAGGTCCAGATGGTGTTCCAGCTGAGATTTTGAAACTTGTCTATCGCCATTGCCCTGACTTGTTGCTCAGCACATTCAACGCTTGCCTACGGGACGGGCTTTTCCCGGTACGATGGACGGTGGCAAGGCTTGTGGTGATCATCAAGGGGACGGGAAATTCTGGATCGCCGTCTGCATATCAGCATACAGTGTATGCTAGACACTGCTGGGAAAGTGTAAAAGAAACTCATCAAGGGAAGACTCACTGACGCGATTCGTGCTAGGGACCTATCTCCTTGGCAGTATGGCTTTAGAGCAGGACGCTCCACCATTGATGCGATTGTGGAGGTGGTGAGCGTAATTCAAAAGGCAGAGGCATATAATCGTACCAAGCGACGGATCGTCCTTTTGTGACACTCGACGTTAGGAACATCTTCCATTCCGCAAGATGTGTGGATATTTTTGATACGCTAGAAAACCCTTTTCAAGTTCCAGAATATCTAGTGCGGCTTTTAAGGGATTGCCTGAAAGACCGAAGCCTGCTTTACGACACGATACAGGGCCAACGAAGGATGGAGGTTACATCGGGTGTTGCTCAGAGATCTACCCATGCCCCAGACCTGTGGAACATATCGTACGACGGGCTACTGAGACTGGAGATGTCAGATGAGTCGCGCTTGAAAGGCTATGCGGATGATGTTGCGGCTCTGGTTGCTGGAGGCATCGTTAAACAAGCGCAACTTAGGCTAAGTAGACTAATGCACCAAGTGAGAGACTGGATGACTGTTCGCAGGTTCAGTTTAGCACTGGAGAAAACCAAAGTGGTCATCTTGACAAAAAAGGAGTCCCTAGAGTGAGGATTGCAAACTACTTACAAGCATAAGCTTTCTTACTCAAATTATTTTACATTCAAATAAGGAAATAATTTTTTTCAACTTAATGGAGCAATGCAGTTGCATATTTAATCTAAATCCGAATAGTCTTCTTCACAACTACTTTCGAAATCTAGGTTTAAATGGTCTACATTCGCATCAAGATGGTGATTCGGTAGCAATGAACGATCCTCTGGCTCCTGGATGTACTTCTGGATCTCTGCATAAACTTCAATTCTTTTGCTAGAGGTAAGTTTCCGTGTGGATGAAATCCATGGTTCAGAAGTTAGCGGCAGTATTTTGATTAGTATTGGGTGTACGATGGGCGTGGATTAACCCACACATCTTTTCCTGTATCTATATCTATCAATGTTAACGGCACCATAGCAATTAGAAACGAATATTCATCAGTGCTTTTTGTATTGGTAAACGTTTGCTTATACTGGCTATGACCGGAACTGCCGCCGAAGCCCCATTTGCAGATCGGTTTTAATTTGTTGCTCTCTACCAAACCTACAATTTTCATTATGCTTTTAAGTGTATATTCCAGAAGTTCTTCTGAATCTACACTAGCAGAAATATCATGTACGGTAATTTTAGTCAGTAGGAGGGAATTTCTGGTCAAAACCAATGAATTAAGGCTCGGAAAGCAATCTTTGTGCAGCATATAAGTCAAAGTCTAAATATAAAGCCATGACGAGGGCAGACTATTTCTCAGCCAGATCTGCGGCAAATCTCAGCTCTGTGGATGTTCTACTAGGCACAAGTTCCTGCACATGTCTTTTTTGGTTTTTATTGATGCTTCGTCATAAGATGTTTGTGGTCTTCCTTATATGCCGCTCGATCAAGGCTGGGCTTTATAATTTGAAGTGGATGGAGTGTATTGATTCTAGTTCAATATTATGTTGGAGCCAAGAAGTATAGCGCTCAAAAAATTTTCAACGATTCCTAAAGATACTGTCCAATTTTTTATTGAAGGAAAGGCAAAATAGTCTGCTTATGTTGAAAAGTTCTTTTCGCTGAAGCTCGTTTGATTCTTCAACATGTAAAAGTGAACAAAATTTATCGAAAAAAGTAAGGTTTCGGTCACCTTTCTTATGCGAACAACATATATCAGCAAGTTGTCCATTTATTATAGTCGCACTTCCTAAACACCAAAGTGAATAGCAGAATGCTTAAATTCAATGGGAATTTCACAATCCGCTATTCACCGCGATGAAATTCGATCGATGGAACCGCGAGATAATCGGCGATCAAGAATTGATTTGACTTACCCGATGGATTGTCGGTAAAATCACGATTCCTCCAGGCTGCGCAGCCAACTAGCGGGAGAGTAAGGAGAGAATGGTAAAAGGAAGGATGGATATGTTGGTGCCGCGGATGCCTGGTTTTGATGATGTGTTCTTTAGTTAAAAATTTGATGAGCATCGAAGTAGAACTGGTTCATATGAGGATGTCTGGTGGTCCCTCTGTCTCGCGCGATTCCCGAAAACAGCTCACGAGATTCTACACAAATTCTTTTCTCCTTTTATTTTCTTTTACGGTATTCTGACATGTGCCGAACAACATTAGAAGTTGTCAGTTCACTTCCGGAAATTATAAGTTGTAAGGAAGGCGTTGAGTACAAGTGACATCAATTGTCGAGCACGACAAAGCTATATAAACTAAATTGGAAAATGAATCATGGCGATTATTATTAATAAAATTAAAGGAGGAACAAGTTGAGTAAGCAGGAGAGTGCTCCTACCAGAAGGTCTTTGTAAACATCCTAGGGTTAGAAGCAAGTTTTCTAATGGCGTGAATCGATAACTTGAATTATTCATCCAATACTTAGATATGTATCGAGGACATAGGGCAGCCACTTTGCGATTTGGTTATGGAAAATTTCATGAAGAGGATATGGTCCTGTAAGCGTGTCGTAGTGGTTATTTGCCCAATGTTAGTTACTGCTATTAACGGCATATCTTTTTCTTTATAATGAAATAAACATCCGATCATTTGTATCAAAAAATGGCATTTTTCTTTTAATATCAAAATAGCACCTCTTAATGAAAAACCCTATATCAACCATAAACTCGTGTTATTGTTGTTGTAATTCTATATAATTGAAATGGCTATAACTTACTTGATTATGATTCGATCTCAATTAAATTTTGTGAACATATATATCCTATGTCAGTCTATATAATTGTTTTTAAGGTACCGTTTTGATTTTATGGGCAGAAATATAAAATATACAAATCATACTATTATTAACAAAGTTGAGTGAATTTCGATTTCTAAGGTATGTGTTGCCCTTGTACTCATAACGGCCCACGTTCGTGATAATTTTCAGATTTTTCGGCTGAAAGCTGTCCATTCGCGAGGAGGGGGTACATTTTGCCTTCCCCTGGACCTCCTTATTAATAAAATGATTTTTTTATTTCAGATTCTAAAAGTTCTAATCAAGACCTTTCATTTGATACCCCACTCGACTACCTTTGATAAAAAAAATTTTTTAAGGGCCAATTCGTTATTCGGGGGGGACCCCCCTTAAACAGTTTTTAAATTTTTGTTAAGGCCTTAACTTTTGAAAGACCATCACTTCTGATCTTTTCACAAAGTTTGAGCATTCTAGCTTCTATAGTTTCTGAGGAAATTAGCTGTGACGCACGGACAGACGGACGGACGGACAGACGGACAGACAGGTTGCGAAACTAGACGTGTGTTGCATCATGATAAGGTGAGGATTCACGTCCTCGGACTCGCCCGAACATGCCGCCCGCCCTGAAGTCGCACTTCAGATAAATAGACACAGAGGGCGTGACGGGGACGCAAAGGAAAATTATTTCAGACTGAAGCGTGAGCCGAAGGAGCGACAGAAGGCAATAGGAGAGGGTTTACTGTGAGGGCAGAGGGCACAGTTTCACCATGGGGCGGCGAACTGTCCCAGAGGAAGTGGTGACCTCAGCCACGCGAGTGATTGCGTCGGATCCGGGGAAAACCGATGAAATGCGGCCTAATGACCATTTAAGAGGAGGGAGGTTGTCCTCATGAATAAGCACAACAGTGATAGGAGTAGACGGATGCAGCCATTTGCTTCGTTGTTGCAAGGTGTGTAGGTACTCCTGGCGCCATCGTTTCCAGAAGTCCTGTTGGAGTCGCTGAACGAGCTGCCAGCGAGACACGCGTTGGATGGACACAGAGGTAACATCATGATCGGGGGGTGAAGTAAGAGGACGAAAAATCAAAAAATGACCGGGAGTGAGGGCCTCGAGGTCCGATGGATCAGACGATGGAATATAAAGAGGACGAGAGTTAAGAATGGCCTCAATCTGGGTGATGACGGTGAGAAATTCCTCATAGGTGAACCGCTGCTCTCCAATGACTCGCATCAGATGATGCTTTGCAGATTTAACCGCGGCCTCCAACAAGCCTCCAAAATGAGGACTAGCTGGAGGGGGTGAATCGCGAGTCAGTGCCAGATGAAGACGCCACGTTACAAAGACTTTGCTGATGCTGAGGATTCGACAACAAACGCCCCAAGTCCCGAAGACAATTGAGTGTCACGGAAGGATTACCTCTGCGGGCAACGAAGCGTCGGTAAGCAGCGATAAATGCGGGAGTTGAGAGTTCAGACGCCAACTCTAGATGGACAGCCTTGGTGTAAAGCAGATGAAGACTACCAGGTAAGCTTTCGTGCTAACAGCCCCGCGCAACCGTGCACTGGTGACGTAGAAGGGACCGGCATAGTCCACTCCAGTGGTAGTGAAGGCCGCAACAGAGGAAACTCGCTCAGGAGGAAGATTACCCATCGGCTGAATAATTGGCCGGGGTTTACAGGTGAAGCACCTGTTGCATTTGCGCAGACGATTCCGAACCACATTGCGTCCATCGAGGATCCAATATCGGCGACGTATGAACGAATGGGTTGCCAGCGGCCCAGCATGAAGCAGACGAAGATGAGCGTCATCAATGATCAGACTGGTTAGGTGATTCCCTTTGGGGAGAAGAGCAGGATGTTTGTTCTGATAAGGCAACAACGAAGACGAAAGACGACCGCCTACGCGAATGATGTTATGTTCATCCAAAAATAGATGGAGTTGCATGATCAGACGATGACGCGAAGATGGTTTTTGGAGTTCAGCAATTTCTTCAGCAAAACATTGAGCTTGGATCAGATGGATAGCGGCAATTTCAGCTTCTTGAAGATCAACAGCGAACAAACAACCAGCACGAGTTTGCGGCGGTCGCCTAGCATTGAAAGCAAAACGAAGACAGAAGGCGATCACGCGTTTGAGGCGAAGAAAAGAGGAAAAACGATCGATGATAGAAGATTCTGAGGTGGTGGTGGCTAGCACTAGCGTGGAAACGGGTTTGGCTTCGAAGTCCACATCATTAGAGGAAGGCGAATCAACAGAGGAAATCGGCCAAGAGGATGAATTAGACAGCAGCCAACTAGGACCATGCCACCACAAAGGATGGCGATGGATATCACGAGGCTGCAACCCGCGTGAAGCACAATCAGCAGGATTATCCTCAGAAATGACATGCCTCCAGCAGCGGAGTGACACTAGGTCTTGGATCTCAGCAACGCGATTGCCCACGAACGTCTTCCATTTGTGGCTTTCGCCGCGGATCCAGGCCAAAGCAACAGAAGAATCGGAAAACGCGATGAGCTCAGTCACCAAATATGGAAGGACACGGGTGGCCAGATGTTGCATCAACTTGGCAAGCAGATGAGCGCCGCATAACTCGAGACGTGGCAAAGTGATCGCTTTACAAGGCGCTATTTTAGACTTGGCTACTAGAAAATTGACATGAAGGTGTCCGGATGATGATGAAGTATGCAAATAGACGGCGGCGGCATAGCCGGACTCGGATGCATCACAGAATCCGACTAGACGGTGAATAGACAATATAAATGCTTCTGGGACGAAGCGGGGAATTCGCAGATCAGCCAAAGACGGTAGTTGCGACTGAAAGTCCAACCAAGGGGCAGCAAGCTCCGAGGGCAAGCCTTGATCCCAATCCAGATGAAGCAGGCAAAGACGGCGGGAGAAGGTTTTTGGCTGAGAAGGAGACTGGCGTAAGCCAACCAAGCGGATCAAAATCCTCGCCATTTGACTGAGCACTGTTCGCCTAGAGAGTGCGGCTTCAGTCAATCGCACGGAATAGAAGAAATGATCAGACGACGGATTCCAACCTAGACCTAGGATTTTCAGGCCCGGATCACGATCAAGCAACAGAGGATCAACAGTGGAAACTTCACGGCAATGATCAGACGGGATCCCTTGTAACAAGGGGGTGTGATTTGTAGCCCATTTCCGCAGCTCAAACCCGCCCGCCATGAGCAGATCCTGCAGTTGCTGCCGCAAATGGATGACTTCAGCTTCCGATGATCTGCCCGTTAAAAGTTCATCAACATAAACCTCCTCCAACAGCACGTACTTAGCGTCAGGATACTTGGCTCCTTCATCAACGGCCAATTGCTGAAGTGTACGGAGGGCCAAGAAAGGAGCAGACGATACCTCATAAGTGACTGTGTTCAGCCGATATGACTGAATGGGGTCGAATTCTGAAAAACGCCAGATGATTCGCTGATAGTCCCTATGCTCCGGTTCTACAAGGATCTGCCGATACATTTGTCTGATATCGGCGGTGAAGACAAACCGATGCAGTCGAAACCGTAACAGAAGAATGGAGATGTCAGCTTGAAGCTTAGGGCCAGTTAACAGAATATCATTTAGGGATTTGCCGTTAGAAGACGCACATGAGGCGTTAAAAACCACTCGGATTTTGGTAGGAGGGTCATCTGGTCGATGAACGGGATGATGAGGAATGTATTAGGGCTCATATGGAGAATTGGTTTACTCTGCCACCAATTCCATATGGTCACTATCTAAGTAGTCGCGCATGAGCTCATGGTACGCCGCACACAGCTCAGGCTGTTTCTTTAGGCGATGTTCCAAGCGAGCAAATTGTCGCTTGGCCACATTGACCGACACCCCAAGGCTGCGGGAAGCAAGAGGGAGTTTCACGATGTATCGCCCAGTGGGAGTGCGAGATACGCTGGAAATATACATTTCTTCACACTCTCTCTCGGCTGGAGTGAATGGAACGACATCGGCAACCCCATCCAGCTCCCAAAACCTACGGACGATGTCCGTAGGCGTTGTCAGAGCTAAAATCTGATGATGCCAAGACCATGGAGGACTCAAATGTTGTAGTCGCATTGGGTGATGGATGGCCAACAGCTGGACAAGACGAATCAGCAGCAGGTACTGAGGGGGAGTCAGATGACTCAGACTAATCGATGGGGCTCTCAGCAAGCAGCTGAACATGGGTTTCCCCGGATTGGGAAGGCGATCCCGAAGAAGATGGCTGATGAGATGATGATCGAGGCAATAGCTTATGTGAATTGGAGGAGTTGATGCCGGATTTGGCGATTCGATTGGTTCGCCATGGACGACGGGTGTTGCCATCAATGATGCCAGGTGCGAAGGTGACATGCTTAGATGATTTTCGATGGCAAGCGTAGGGGCCAAAAAGGACCCAGCCCAGTGTAGTGCGTATTGCACCGGGGAGCTCAGATGTTGAAGATATTGTTTCAGGACGGATCGGAAACGGAAGCACATCTGAACCTAGCAGGATTCAATTTTTCGAGAACGATAAAACAAATGATCGGCCAGATTGCGCTTATTTAGCTCAGGCCAGTGGCAGCGAAACTCTCTAGATGGCAGAGGATCGATGATGGTGTCAATGGCAAGTGCTTTGATCTTGAGATACGAAGGATCACCACGATGGAATAAAGTGACATATGCATATCCTCGGACACGTACCGGATCCACACTACTGAGGGTGCGCAGATGAATCGGTTCGGAATGCAGCCGAAGATGCAGCCGAGAGGCACAGTCTGAAGTGATGAGAGTGGTTTGACTACTGGTGTCGAGAAGGGCACGAGACAGGGTGTGGAATCGGTCATGTTCGAGGCGGACAATGGCGGTAGGCATCAACTGCTCTGGGCATCGGTTCTGACGGCGAGCAGGGGGTGGTGCTAGGCAAGAAGAGAACAGACGATACGGCGGGAACAGACGCTGAGATGATGGTGAGTGAGCGAGTCAGAACCGACGCCCAGAGCAGTTGATGCCTACCGCCATTGTCCGCCTCGAAAATGACCGATTCCACACCCTGTCTCGTGCCCTTCTGGACCGGTTAAAGACATATAACTGGCAAAGTCGCACTCAGACGCAGCTAAACTATATTGAAAATTAAAGTTAATCTAAGAGGCAATTATAAACAATATGGAAAGATATTTAAAGTTTTTTTAAGAGCTTCCTCAAAGTTACAACTTTAAATAAAATCAAAAGAACACACTTAAGAACCGCGCGAAATGATAGAATGATCAAATCTTTCTAATTCGAATATAAAATTTTAAACAACGTACCATGGCCAATAAATTCCATCATTGATAATTACTTTTCTGAACAGGAAACTAACAAACTAATAACGAGAAGTAAATTGCAACTGAAAAAGCGATTGTATCAAAGAGAATGAATTCCTAAGCTTTCGCTGTTGTATTGACTCACAGATAGCTGTAAACATTGTAATAACTGTATTAACCGGTGGTTTAGAGACTAGAATATCCAGTGAAAATAATTCAATTGAAAAAATTGGAAATTTTGATTTTTGTTCAGTGATCGATGCACTGTGCGACGGTCTGCTGGATCCTTGCCGCGTGCCAGTTGACCATGTAAAAATTTGACCTACAAGCCCAAGAATTTAAAAAAAATTTTTTAAAAATTTATTTATTTTTTGAATACATTTTTTTTTAAATATTCAAGTAAATTTCAACAAAATTTTACTTGTTCAAACCATACATGCATAAAAATATCCTATATAGTCATGCATTCCTTATTCATGTGCATTGTATTAACATAATGACCAACTTACCTTCTTATATGCGTGTACAGATTGCCAATTAGTTCCTTGGAGAGCGGCAGCATCCTTCGATACACTTGCGAGAATACATTGAGCGTCTTCTCCTCCGACTGATCTAATAAGTCGATTACATGACCTGCAATTACACGAGAACGCAAGAAAAAGTGCACGTTAGTGATTATCCGACTTATTCAGCTGTCGAAGAACAATCAAGATTCTTGAGCCAGCAGTGATTGTGATTGATGGATGTGAGTGCGGGAAATATGCGAGGATTGAGGAAAGGAAACGAGTTGTTCAGTCTGGATTGCATTTGTTGCCAGCAACCACTCTATGGACTGCTGGAACGAGTATTTACTATGCTCCATCCTAGATTCGACACACAAGGAACAGATGGATTACCGCCAACCAATTGAACCTCCTCAACAACTTTTCATTCATTTCGTCACCCGACCGTTCCCAACCGACGCGACGTGCAGTTATGCTCCTTGGCTCGTTTTCAATGAAAGAAACTCTGCACAAAGAAAATGCTGTTGTTGGTGATTAGTGAAGAATCGAGAAAATGAACCTGAAGGTTGTTATGTTATAAAAACGAAGGAATGACGAGCTGGAGATTGAAAGGAGCGGAACTGCTTGGACTGAGTGTCGTGCACTTGAACTTCAGCTACGGATTATGGAGTTTTCCCTTTCTGCACTGAAGGTATTAACAAGTCTTGAGATTGTTGTCGGATGAAAAAGATAGCGGTGGAAAATCGATAAAGTAAAATTATTTCCATTATACTCGTGCAAAGCAGTGAAGAGATGGATCGTAAGAAGTCTTGGAGTAATGTAGATAACAGAGGAGTTAAAAGAAGTTCAAGCTCTTTTGATAAGAAAACTTTCTTGCACTGAAAAATACACTTTTGATCATTTAATCTTTGAAATGTAGAAAAATGAGCTCTCAAAACGCTTAAGAAAAATGTTTGCTCTTATGCTCGAGGCTGATTATTCAAAGAACATCCAATTATCGCAAAAAATAAACTAATTATTCGTCAAAAGTTCAATGTGCTTTTCTGCTCGCAACCATATGACAATTTTTCATGTTTTTCTTTTGACATACATAAACCAGACGTCTTAGACAACTTATAAGGATGAGTAAAAATAGCAAAACATACGACGGGAAACGCTCATTAACGGCCACCGAAAAAAGAGATGATTTCAAGCTTCTTGGAGTTCTTGTTTTTAATATTGACGACAACAGTCATCATCTGTGAAATGCCAACATCATTAATCGCGCCCGAGGGAAACTGCTTCATGACTGAGTTTCGCATTGATGCTTGCTTTCGCGCTAATCATGCGTACTACCTATCATTCTAACGTCTCCCCATGGTCCCCATCACGCGTGCGTATCTCAGAGATGCTTTTTTTGCTCCTCACATATTTTATTGCGTGCGAAAATTCAACACCGTACGCATGTCTTAATTTGATTGAACGCTACTTGGTGTAAATTTAGATGGGATCAATTAAACGTTGGTCATGATGGTCGTTCTGTGTAATTCCACCACCAAAATAGTGGTGATGTGTTACAAAATTCTTGGAATGGAAAAACAACGGACAAAATATCTCGCGAGAAATGTCTCGAGTAATGAGCAAAAAACGACGATTTGCATAGACGGCGGCCGCAATGAAATATTTTTGGCGTGGGTCATCAGGTCAAATATAATAACGTAAATGAATGAATGAATTTCGGTCAGATCTAATGTGTCTGGCATTTGTTTATGTTCGCTTCTTATTCTTCGCGGGAGAATTAAGACGCAATTTTAATGAATGATTAAATTTTTAGATGAAAGTGATAGTGATGATTGGGTAATGGGTGGAGAATACAAAAGCCGATCAGTAGAATCATTCTTAATCAGGCAAATTACGAGGAAGTTTAACCCTTGGTCTTTGAAGGTATTTCCCGCACCCATCGCCTCTAAATCTGGGTCTTGTAAGCCCGACCATTTTTTCTCCGTGTCAATTACTGATACTTAAAACCTTCAACTTAAAATATCAATCATATAATTGCGGAAAAGTTTATTTTTAAAAACATATTTTTATTGAAAAAATGAAGTAACTCAGTGGAAAAATGATGACTTACACAAAAAATTATTACTTTGTGAGAAAATAAGACATCGAAATCGATAAAACGATAGAATAAAGTTCCCTATATAGATTTCAGGAAGAAATACACGGTTTGGTTTATATGATATTAAATGCTAAGTTTGGATAGGTAAAATTAGCAATGGAACATATATTGAGTTAGAAATATTTTATTTATCGTGGGAAAATAAATCATATTGAACTTATATTTATTAGCATTACTGAAAAGACAGCAGTGAGGCACTCTGGAAGGGTCCGGTGGGAAGACTAGCTTCGTTTTGCAAATGATTATGTAAAAGTTAAATAGTTGTACTCGTATATAGGGGCCGTACAAGTATTACGTAAGCACTATAGGTGGGTGGGGGGGTCTTTGCTTTGCTTATTTTTGATGATGTGGGGGGTGGGGGGGTCTAGATTTTGATAACGTCAGCAAGGATTATTAACTTTTTTGCACACATAGCAACCCACACATTGCCTTTGTTTGAAAATGAAACCCATTTTCGCGGATTCATTCAAATAATGTATACGTTAAGGTACTCGCTTAGAACCGAGTGTCAGAATGGGTAATGAATAAAACCAATCGAGTTCAACCAGTTTAGGTTTTTTATTTCATTAATTTCTTTCCGTAAGCAACACACGTCTACTCGGCTTCGCTAGCGTGCTCGACTGACTGCATTTCACGACTGGCATCCGCTGTTGCCAGTTGTCCAGTTTCTCTAGTGTTGATAGCTCGGCCATCCTGGAGTGACTTGTCCCGAGACACATCTTCAACCAAGGCGGGATTTGAACTAAGGAATGCATCAGACTACGACTGTATAGTCGCACTTCTGTCGCAAGTTACACATGGTTAAATGGAAGCCCGCACACTGCGATTTTCGACAATTTTGTCCAGGTCGGCAATCGCAGAAATTTGCGATTTTCTTAAAACCAGTTTAGTAGGTAGTTTTTGTGATACTCGCGCAGGCGCACATCATTTAGACATTTGTCGCTGACGTGCACGAAAGTTTCTTGCATAGCGCACAAATGAGTTAGCGCATGTGTTCCTGGCAAAGACATACCTTCAAATGAGCATATTAGTTCTGCGTATGCCTGAAGTTCCATTGCAAATCTTGTCGCAGTGCGTTCGTATTTGCGTCTAAAAATCGCTGGTTACGACAGGAAAATCGCAATGTGGCCGAACCCTTAATGTCTGATTCGTCATCCGTTGATTCATCGTCGCTTTTCGCTTCTGGTCCCAAGGAACACCAGCGTTTCAACCGCTCCGCGTGGAAGATTGGAACGATCGTTGATTCCGTTGGCAATTTTCTAAATCTCCAATGAGGTATCGGTCGCAATCCGATACCCGATTAATCACATACGGTCCCTTGTAGCGTGGCTCTAATATTCGAGATTCTCCGGTTGCAGAAGGCACGCTATCGACCACAACCAGATCGTTAACCGCAAACTGTTTTGGTTGCCCGTGTTGTTTGTCGAAACGTTCTTTCCATTTTTGCTTTTCCATGTTAATTCCATTCGCGATTTCACATAGCAAATTTTCGTGAATTTAGTCCCATCTAACTCGTGTAGCGCTTCGAGCAGCTTATTCAGAAGAATGTCACGTAGCTGGTATCGGAATACAATTGCATTCGGAGTATGACCAGTAGTCGAGTTTCCTTGGGAATTTAAAACAAACTGAAGCCTTTTAAGATTTCGGTCCCATTCGCGTTCGTTATCTGTTGAAGTTCGAAAATATAGAAGAACAGATTGAAGCACTCTCTCGAATTGGCCATTTGCGTGGAGATCCTAGCCGCATTTAAAACAAGTTATCAGTACAATAACTTTCAAACTTTTTGGAAGTGAAGGCTGCACCTCGGTCTGATATGATTCGTCGCGGAAGCCCAAAAGAGGTAGTTAGATCATTTAGCGCATGAATTACTGGGAGCGTACTCGCCGAATTTACAGCTTTTACCACAATATATTTCGAAAATGAGTCAGTTATTTCTAGCACGTATTGGTTTTCAGCGGTACTTTTAGGAAAGGGTCCCAAGTGGTCTACATGTATCGTTTCGAACGGGATAGAGACAACCGGGCTAAAATACAGTTTTCCAACTGACTTCCCAGCAGCCCTTTTAAAGTAACAGCATTCGATACAGGCAGCGATATATCCCTTAACGTAATTTCGCATTCGCTTAAACCAATAATAGGGCCGTATCTGTTCTAACGTTTTGTCCACCCCAAAGTGTCCTCGGTCATCATGAGCTTTCTTCACAACTCTCCAGCGTTCAGCTTTTGGCACAACCCATCGAAGCTCTCCCCGCACTTTACGATATAGTCGGTTGGTTTCCAGTACGTAGTCCTCCCGGAACTGCGCCAGCTGGTCGGAACACTGTTCGCCTCGAATTATCCGCGTGATATTTCGCAGTGCCTCGTCCTGTTGTTGTATCGTAACCAGCCAGCCTTCGTCGGTAATGTTGACTGTTGAAATCCTCTCAACAACTTCGGTGGTGTTTTCGGGGGGTACATGACTTAAGGCATCCACATGCTGCATTCTGCGGCTGTCCCGGTGAATTAGTTTAAAATCATACTCGTACATCTTCAGCCATCATCGTGCTATCCTTGGAGGTAGGGGCTTTTTTAATCGCACCGTGGTAACTGCAAAGCAATCTGTTACAATCGTGAAAGGTTTCCCTAACACATAAATTCGGAATCTTTACAACGATTCTACGATAGCGAGTACTTCCAGCTCATACGAGTGGTAATTTTTTTCTGCTTCGCTACAACAACGGCTATAGTAGAAAACCGGTTTAATCTCACTCGAAGATTCTTCCTGGAACAACACCCCGGTCAGCCCTTTGGGACTCGCGTCTGTATGGATCTCATGGCGTTTCGTCTGATCGTACAAGCACAGAAAAGGCTCGTTGGATAACATCTCCTTCAGACGTCTAAATGCGGCTTCTTGATCAGCATCCCATAGGAAAGTTGCATTTTTCTTCAGTAGGTGGGTGATTGGTCGTGCTATTTCGGCAAATTTTTCAATATAATAGGGGTACCGGTTAATTCGAGCGACGCCAATTGATTTTGCAAGTTTGGGATGGATCTTGGTCGAGCAATGTCTCCAATTCCTGATCTTCAAACTTTTTTGGCTGTCCGGGCCGTTCATCGTCCTCCAAGTGAAAATTGCCACTTGTAAACCGTGCAAACCACTTCTGGCACGTACGCTCAGCTAGAGCATGCACACCATACACTTCCACCAAAATACGATGACTTTCAGCAGCCTTTTTCTTCACTGAAGAAGTACTCCCCACAAAAACACTTTATTCGGCACTAAATTCGACATTTTCAGAGTGGAAATAAGTATTGTTGTTTACGCTTCAGCTAAATGACACATACTGATTCTGAAACTATATGACAGTAGCTCTCCAACATATATTTGGAAAGGTGAATCACTGGAATAGAAAAGAAGTTAGAAAACCGCACGAATTAACCGGCACCCCTATTACTTCCGAAAAAAATCCGGTTAACCCTAAAAACCTTCGAACGTCGTTAACATTTTCGGGAGTTGGGAAATCTTTTATCGCTGCTACTTTTATCTCCCCAGGTGCTATACTGCTGGCGTTCACTTGGTGGCTCAAAAAGTTAATCTCACTTTCCAAAAATCTGCAATTTGAGAACGGAGAGTAGTTCCCACCGCTTGAATCACTTCCGCAGCTTTTCCATGCTTTCGTCAAAATTTTTGCTTTTGATCATTAAGTTGTCGAAAAATGTAATGAATATCCCAGGGGGCAACATACGCTCAATTTTTTTCATTACTTCCTGGAACACAGCTGGTCCATTTACAACTCCGAATGGCATTCTTAGAAATCGTGCGTAATAGAGGCAGTACATTTTCGTGACTCTGGCTCGCCTTCGATTTGGTAGTATCCGGATAACAGGTCCAGAGTTGTGGAAAACTCAGAATCTGCAAGCTCATCCACTACAGGCATCAAGAAGGGACGCTTCACCGTGATGTTATTTAGTTCTCGGTAGTCGATACATAGTCTATCTTTTGAATCTGATTTTTTTTATAAGTACCACCGGAGAAGCATACGACAATTCACTCGGCTGAATAATGTTTGTTACCAATAATTCGTCTATAATTTTTGTCACCTCAGGTCTTTTCGCAAAAGCAACGCGATGAGGTCTGTGGTAAATGGGTTTGTCTGATATTAACCTGATTTTCAGCTGTCCCAGTTTACACTTCCCAATCTCCGATAGATTATCGGTGAAACAATCTTTGAATTCGCATAATAGTTCATCTAACTTGCGATACTCGTCCTCGTTCAAGTTCTTTTTGTCTTCGATTTTACAAACTCCATCTCCAATGATTAGGTTTAGGCGTTGGCTTTTAAGGAAATTGGCTCCTACTAGAGCAGCACAAGGCAACATTCCATCTTCCACCTTATGGACTGTGTGAAGAAAATCCCTATTATCAAACTGCATCTCCGTTTTGATTTTTCCCGTAGAGCGATATTTTTGTCCACCGAAGCCAGAAAATTCGATTTCAGTCGGTTCAACTGGTCTAATGACATCAGCAACGGATCGAGCTAATAATGAACCTGAGTTTTCTGAGTCTACTATTGCGAACATACTTTTTCCCTTGACAGTTATTTTTTCTGCGGTAATAGCGGTCCAGAAACAATTGATAAATTTTCCTCCTCCTGCATTTGCAATACGACATCTGACTGCTGTGGTGTAGATCCTCTCGATTGTTGAGCTCTGTCGAGGCATTCGCTCGTGCTATGTCCCGTAAGACAGCAATGATCGCAACGCGGACGTCGTTGTGGATGCGGACATCGCACTGCAAAATAACCTCGCTGACGGCAATTGAAACATGTCGGTCCGGTTTCGCACATTTCGACTGGCCTAGTATTCCGAGACTCGTACCGACTGGTCGCGTAGCGGCACAAGTTCACTACGTGGTGCACGCATCTGATGCGGATCTATAGCCGGCACAACATTCTCCTCGAAGCGGCTAATCGCCATGTGAAATTCTTGTAGTTCTACGAATTCACTTCCCGCAAGAGCATTTTGCAGTGCTGGATGACTGAGGGCTGTTCGGATATACTTTATGACTGCTGCGCCCGGCACTTCTGCCCGTCGCCCAATTCCCGTCATTTTATAAAAGTATTCGTCCAAACTTTCCGAATTTGCACGAATCGTTCACATTAACTTTAAATGCACATCGGCTTCATCAATTCGAGTAGGAAAGTCGATCACTAGTTTGTTCGCAAACTCTGGGAAACTTTTAAGTACTTGCATTTGTCCGTGGTACCATATTTTTGCATATCCGCGCAGTTTTAATTTATTTAATTTTTTTATTTATTTCAGGAATCAACTTACAGACTAGTAGTCCAATTACAAGTCAATTAATATAATATATAAATACAACATATGAATTTAAAATGTGGCAGAAATTAAAGAAAAAAGATCTCAATACGATATTAAAAATTAAGATTTATAGGAATATTTATAAATTTGATTTTTCATTGAAGTTTTGAATACGCCAAGAGATTGTGGTAGAGGAGCAAGACTTTGCTGGTTGTGCATACGAGGTAAGCGTAGAAAAGGAGAGTGGAAGAAGGTGTTAGTACGTGCATACGGAACCTGAAATTGAAGGAGGATCTATTAGGGCGAGCCGCGTCGAATGTATTAATTTGCCTGCATAAATTTTGAGGTAAAAGGCTATGATGAAGCTTGAACAAAAGACATTCGTCAAGGAAAGATCGTTTTGACTCAAGGGTAGGAAGGTTCAAAGTATGAAGTCGGTCATCATACGGGGAGTAAGGAAGATTGAATTTGAAGAATAGAGACCGTGTGAATCTGCTTTAAACTGACTCAAGGGCATTGATGTGCTTCCTGTGATACGGACTCCAAATTTGGGAGCAGTACCCCAAATTATTACATACTAGTGAGAAGTAAAGATGCATGCATGAGTTGATATGTTGGAATGACGAAGCAGATCGTAAAATAAGTCCAGTTAAGTTGGAGGCTTTCTTAATAATTAGAGCAATGGGGAAATCAAACTTCAGTTTACAATTGAAAAACACACCAAAATCCTTAAAGGAGGTTGCAGTGCTCAAAGGGGTATCAACAAGCCGATGCATTGAGAGAAGAGGACGTTTTTTGCAGGAGAATGTCATCTGATGACAGTTGGAAATGTTTAAGGAGGGATGGATCGATTCACATCAGTCGCTAAGACGCTGAAGATCGGTTTGAAGGATATCCACGTCTAAGAGGGGGTCAATAACTCGAAAATTCTGAAAGTCATCGGCATAAACGAGACAGGGTGATGTGTTGTCACATCCCCCTGTCTCGTCAGACATTGACAAAAAGCAAAAATAGTCAAGTATTGAACCTTGCGGAACTCTCGAGCTCGAGTGAAAAAAAGACGAGAAGCAAGAGTTAAAAGTGATCACACATTGACGATTTAGGATATATAGTATGTTAGGGGAGTAGCCAGGAGTAGAGACGAATAAGAACATTGAACCCTAGAGAGAGTAATCGACTAAACTAAAGGCTTTAGAGAAATCCATAAAAATAAAGTCGACTTTTTATTGCTGATCGGGGATGATGGGTAAAAGAAAGTATGTTTGTGAGGGTAAATCTGGCATTGACAAAACGATGCTGTTTATCAGCTGAGTACAGCACAACAAAAACTATCTTTTCAAGCCTTTTACCAAAACAAGGAAGGAGGGAAATAGGACGATAGATTGAGATTTGATGATATGAAAGATGTGGGCAATTTTCTATTGGGAAGGGAAAAACCCACAGGATAAACTTAAATTAAATAATTGAAAGAGGAACACAAAGTGAAGAAGTTAACGATTTTGCTAGAAAATTCGGAATGTCATCTGGGCCTCCACTGGAATTGTTGTCAAGATTACATAAGTGCAGCTCAACCTGCAAGTAGTAGAGGACAAAAGCAAGAAGTTTGGTTGAAGCAAGATGAACGCTGAGCCCTGCCGAAAAAGGAAGCAAAATAAGAAGTGAAGAGTTTACAAGATCACAAGATTGCATCTAGACTGAAGTTATTAGGGGATGGTCAGAGCTCCTTAAAGATTTTACGTACGACCAGAACGAGTTTGATTCGACATTAACGAGGGTCAATGTGATTAAGACATGCATGAATTGCAGAGGTAACAATTTTCTTGGCCGCGGCAAGACGCTCTTTGAATTTAGCGAAGTCAATTGGAAGGCCACTGGATAAGAATTTTCTGCGGGCAGCATCTTTTGCTTTAATTTCAATCGCAAGACTCGAATTAAACCAAGGAGCACATTTAAGTCTTCTTGCTGGAAACACAGAAGTAAATTGCGAGATTAAGGACGAATGAAGTATATAGAGCTTATCAACTCAATCTTCAATGTGGAGGTTGCTGAAAAATGAAGCTTTGACCCTGGCAGCGAGAATATATTGATTTTTTGGGGCCTTGTCCGCGTACTAAGCAAGGTCATTTTTTTTTATAGTTCTTGATGGTTCTTCTCAACTCGTTTGTTTGTGGCGCTGTTAAAGACCTTTTACAATAGGCCAGGCAATATAAATTAAACATACTGGCAATCCACGAATCCACTCAAACAAACCCGACGACATCTAGGCGGGAGAGGTTGGTATAGACACTTTAACTACAATTATGCATCATTTTCAGCCCCGATTTCTGACTACCTCAAGAAAACTTTAAGAGATTTCTTTGCGCTGACAAGGCTGAAATCGCTTTTAATAAATTCAAAGAAGTAATGCTTAATGCCACAGAATTACACAACCCTGACTTTACTGGACATTTAATTATCTTCGATGATACAAGTCTGACAGGAGTGGGTGACTTACTACGAGTATTACAAATCGAAGATGATGGTGTAGAGAGACCTTCAGCGTATGTCTCACAGAAGTTGAACGTGGCTCAACGTATTTATAGCATAACCGAACCGGAATGTTTAGCTGCTATGATTTGCGTTCATAAATTCAGTGCATATGTTGAAGGGTTTCCTTTCAAAATTATCACCGATCTTGCCAGTTTAAAATGGCTTGTGAAACAGAAGGAGTTAACTGATAGACCAGCGCAATGATCCCTCGAATTACAGTCGTATGATTTTGATGTTGAATATAGAAAGGGTGGTCAAAATATGGTACCTGATGCGTTTCCTCGTATATTTTTAAAGAATTACTCCCTGGCAGTGTTACTTCGGATTTAGATCTGAATTTCCTACATTTTCAAATTACTGAAAATTTGGAACTAATAAATCAAGTATGTCAATCTGCGGGAAATATCCCTGATTTCGTTTTTCAAGATGAATATGTATGGGAAAGAGGGTTTACGGTTGATTCAGATGTACACATTAAAAAATTATGGTGAAAACCGTGGATACCTGATTCATACTCACAGACCTTTATTGAAAAGACACATCGTCTTTTCAATAAAGGTCAATGGCGAGTCAGGTTTTAAAATTTGTTAAAACTGGTGAAATATGGAATGCCTTAAAAGCTTGGAACATAACTTTACGTCCACCCAATGAAGTTACAAAAACTCTCCTTTGACCCTGGTAACGAAAATATATTGATTTTTTGGGGACTTATCTGCGTACTAAACACTGTCATACGTTTATTTTGATAGTTTTTCAAAGTTTATTTAGTTGCAACCTTTAAAGAAGGCTACGGCTGATGCCATTGAAAGATACAAAGAGCCAGAATTTTTCAATATTTTGGGAATTCCAGACTCTGACACCGCCGTAGACAGTTCAAAGCCCATTTGAGAAAGGAGGAGGGATAGCTTCCAAGATTTCTCATCCTAAATCCGACAATATGGTAGTAAATGGTTTGGGGGTCGCACATTTGGTTTACTGTTTCTCCAATGATGCAACATAAATGTTGGGAAATGCTAATAACTACAAATACACCTAAAGCTCTGCTACTTGTGAGGATGTATGGGGATGAAGGCAAATCGTCAACGCCTGATAACGGAATCAAAAGCAATAACCATGCAACAGAGCTTCGGTATGCACTGGATCTATGGCAACGACCTCGCTATCGTGAAAAGGACTAAGGCATTTGATCCTGAACTGTCATATCACAGAACTACTCTAGCGTTGATAAGAACCTCTTACAATAGGCCAGTTAATATCAATTAAACATACTGTCAATCCAGGAAACGCATTGGACTGGAAGTGATATTCAACATCTGAGATTGCACCCAATATTCAAATGTGGGAAGCCTGCTGGAAACCGAGAATTCAGAGTGGAATTTATTGCGGACAGGGAGTTCAAGTCGCATGTTATTGATTTTGAGAGAGTCAATGAGTGGTTGTGCGCGATTCGTATCAAAGCTAAATTCTTCAAAATCTGGCTGATAAATTTACACGCCCCGACCGAAGGAAAGGACGAAGGAACGAAAAATACGTTCTGCAATCACCTGGAAAGCCTAGTCGACTTATTGCCTTCAAACAGCACAAAAATATTATTGCGTGAATTCAGCGCTAGGGTTAGCAATCAGCTGTCTCATAGGAGAAACTGGAAACAAATGACAACGGTCAGCGTCTGATTGACCTTGCATGTAGTAGAGATTTATTCATACGCAGGACTTGCTTCCCATATCGATGCATACATCTGAGCGCAAAATGACCTGGGTATTACCGGATAGTAACACAGGAAACCAGATCGACCATGTTCTGATCCCACAACGATGGGCCCCAATCATACTTTACGTCCGTGCACATCGAGAAGCCACCTGTAAATCGGACTATTAATTTATCAAATTAACCGACTGATGTCGTATTTCAAAGGCGTAGAGGGCAAAAATCGATCCTCTACAGAACTTCGTCATAGATAGCGTTCAAACGCCGTCTTTGGAAAAATTTCACGGAGACAAACAGCTGGCTCCCATCCTATCAGAAAATTACTGAAACCAAACAACGAGCGGTTCAGAAAAGCAGTGAGTCATTAGAACTACGACAAGAAAATACTTTGACAATCAATTGAGAAGTATTGATATCAGTCTTGTGTGCAACGCTGAAAGACAAGCATGAAAAGAAGTAAAAAGCCTGAAACGAGGTTATCAGCCCAGGGCAACGGTCTCTCCTGATGAAATCAGCAAAATATAGCTGATGAAAACAGAATTAAAGAAATATGGCCATCATATTTTAAGGACTTTCTAAGTCCTCCGTACATCTCCAGAACATCGGAGCCTATACAGATTCCCGGAGGGCTTCCATTGGCCTCACTAAATCTGGATGAAGTTTGTTCCACCATCAAGGCCCAAAAGAAAAACGGGCATCGACGAGATTCGAGTGGGGCTTATTAAATATGGTGGCAGCAGTGTTCAGAAAGCCATCCACAAAGTCATTCAGCACATTTAGCAATAAATGCATATGCTGAATGAGTTGAGTTCATAGTCCCTATCCACAAAAGAGGTGACAAGCTACAATACGAAAACATCAGGGGATATCACTACTTTGTATGGCGAACAAAATATTTTCAAACATTATATTTTAGAATATAAAATCAGATTGTACGCCAAAAGTTTAAGTGGGTAGTATCAAAGTTGCTTTAGAGCAGGTAAATCGACTGTAGACCATGTAATGCGAAGCAGGTCCTTGAGAAACGCGGGTGGTTTCAACATAGATGTACACCAAATCTTCGTTTAATTTAAGCCAGCATGCGACAGTTTTGATTGTAAAGTACTGTAGTAAATAATGCTTTACTTTTGTATTCCATTTAAATTACTCCGTTTCACCAAAATGACAATGACGTCGATAATCTCTTAAATCCGCATCAATAATCAACTTACCGATGCCTTTGAAACATATATTCGACTAAAGCAGGGAGACGGGCTTGGCCAAGTGCTGTTAAATTTGGCTCTGGAATATGTCATAAGAAAGCTATATGTCTATACAAGAGGAATGTTATTATACAAGTCGAGCCAAGTGATAGCCTATACGGATGACATCGACATTTTGTCACGGTCTTTAACAAACTGCCAAAGAACTCTTCCTGAAACTCGACACCGAAGCAAAACTATCAGGGCTACAAATCAAAGAGAAGAAAACAAAGCTCATGATGCAGTCGAGGTAAAGTACCTGATGTATACAAAATATCACACACGGCGAGTACAATATCAAAAATGTGGGCAAATTTGTGTATTTACGCGCCAAAATAACGAGAACCGACAATAAACAGACGCAATACGCCGAAAAATACAGCTCGCATATAAAATATTTTATTCAGTTTTGACTATCTTGAAGAAAAGCTGCATACACAGGAAAACAAAGCTCTAAGTATACAAGTCTTTGATAAAGCTTGCGCGATGCTAGGGGTGTGAAACATGGATCCTAACCCAAGCATCCGCAAACATATTGAACGACTTCAAGTGAGGACGGCCATTAGCTGTATGAAATTTTTGACGAGCCGGAGGTCTCAACGATAGTGAAACTGGAAAAGCTACATTGGGCTGGCCGCATGAATCGTATGGACCAACAACGAATACCCAAAAAATACTCGTTAGGAGGACTGAAGCGCGGAGACCAGTGGGGAAACCGAAGAAACGCTGATCTGATTCGGTCGACAAAGATAGCTCATCACTGTTCGGGTTTAGAAATAGGGAGGCTCTATTTGTAGGAAGTGAAGGCCTGACAGGGGCTGTATTGCTACAAAGAAGAAGAAAAAGTACTATTCAGCCAGTGATCATCAGCACATACTCCTTGAGATCCGTGATGTTGTCTCCCGATGTCCGTACAATCTTCTGCAATTATGTGGAACATTGGAAGGATGGACATCGATAGTTTCGTCAAGGTACTCGCGGCAGGGGCTATGCTGTAGAGATATTCGCAGGAGACAGAAGAACTGGCAGCTTAAGACGTAGTAAACTTAACTATGAACGACTGGTTGCAGAGTTTCTATGTCCCGTCGAAACTCCGGAACGGCAATTTCCTCATATACTGGTAATCGGCTGAAATCATAAAAAAGTGAAGGGAGTGCCACAAGCTTCGGCGTGAAGCTCGACAGACAAGAAACCGTGACAAGGCATGCAACCAGGTAGCAGCATATAGGTTGGCCAGGAAATACCTTCGGGAACTGATGAACAATAGCAAGGCTCGCTGTTGGTGAGATCTAGTGGACAATGTGAACGAGGACCCTGGAGCTTTGGCTACATGCTGATTGTGCGTAAACTTGAAGCTCTACGGACCCCTCGTATACATAAAGTGGAAAAGACAGGCGAGATAGTGTGGGAACTCTTCCCCGCCCATCCCGTCCGTATTGGCACTGTCCACGGTGAAATAGGAATCGAACACCTACTCTTCACACAGCTGGAACTGGAAGAGGCAGTACTATCATGAAAAACAAGAAAAGCTCTAGGCCTGGATGATATTCTAGGTAAGGTGTTGCATTTGTCTTGCTCCTCAGCACATTTAACGCTTGCCTTCGGGACGGCGTTTTCTCGGTACGATGGAAAGTGGCGAGGCTAGTGCTGATCAGCAAAGGGAAGGAAAATTCCGGATCGCAATCTGCATATCGCCCGTTATGCATACTAGGCATGGCTGGGAAAGTGCAAGAAAAACTCATCAGGGGAAGGCTCACTGACATAATGCGTACTGCCTGGGAGCTTAGGTTATACGGCTTTAGAGCAGGACGATGAAATAGCAGAAGTAGTAAGCCCAGTCCAAAGGCAAAGACATATGGCTGCCCAAGGGACGGATCGTTCTGTGGTTGACACTCGACATTAGGAGCGTCTTCAACTGCGCTAGATGGATGGATATTCTGGATACGTTGAAAACCTCTTTTCTAGTTTTGCGACTTCTGAGGGACGCCGAGTGAGAGACTTGATGACTGCTCGCAGGTTCAGTCAAGCACTGGAAAAAACCCAAATGATCATCTTAACATAAAAGAAAATCCCAAGAGTAAGGATGAGCAGTATTGGACACATACTATACTAATCGAATCGAAGCCAGCGGTGAAGTACCTATGGCTACTGATCGACTCGAAGATGACTTTGTCTGAGCAAATCAAAGTAACGGCTGAGAAAGCTGCTTCAGGCGTATCGGCTCTGCTTTGATTTGTGGCCAACGAAGGGGTCCAACTCATCAAGAAGACGCCTCTTGATGAGCGTCATAGGGTCAGTACTTCTGTGTGGAGCAGAACTATGCGGCGAAGCTCTCAATAAGAAGACATACTAGCATACATGTCAACATAGATACCAAGCATTGGTATAGAAAAGAGAAGCACTGAGAAATGCATCTTCATATGCGACAGTCTCTGATTCGGCCGGTGAGAGCTTTTGCAGACGTGATGCCTGTGGCACTCTTTGCTAGAGAGCGCCGCGTTATTGAACCTGCATCAAAACGAGAGCACGAAGGAAGCTGGACGGTGGGCCTCATTCCGGATCTGATATAGTGGCTAAATCGAAGGCATGGTGAGACTGACTTCTATCTGACTTAGTTTTTGAGCGGGCCTGGGTGTTTTCAGTCTTACCTGCACAAGATTGGTAAGTCACGGTCGCCCAATTGTAAATTTCACCCAGGGGAGGAAGACAACGGCTGGCACAAATTTTTTGCACGCAAACATGTAACAAGCTGTGACGGAACCCCTACAAGGAATTGAGAGACCTTGCCCCCGATAGTGTAGTCCTGGTGATGCTTGGATCTGTTAAGAAATGAAACCATGTCTCATATTAGGTCCAAGCTGTCCTAGAAGGCAAAAATGACTCACAGCAGCCGGGGGCCCCACGTTGGGGGATTGCTTGTCTAGCAATTCCTATTCCTCTCTCCCCTCTCGTTGGAGGAGGGATCTCTCAACTTGAAGGCGCTTCACGGCGTAGCGAAACGAGACCTACTGGCCCGAAGTAATGTCTCAAACAGTTATAAGCTAGATTCTTAGGCTGACAGAGGAGGTGTTTGGTGGGGATATAGTCGCTCGTGAACATGGGAGCCCCGCACTCAGTGCATAAATGGCATTCACCCTCCAACCACAAGCAAATATAAATTTGGACTTACTTTGGTACAATGCTTCACTGATCTGTATAACGAAATAGCCGGCGCTTAAAAGTTGAAAAACATTCAAAAATATGTTATGTAAGTGTGGCCAAATCTTTCAACTGATGTTCACGAAATCTAACGGTTTTGTAAAAACTATAAATGCTTAAAAATTAATGACAGAACATGAGAGGTTAGTTCTCAAAAAAACAACATGGCGGCTAGCTGAAATTTGAAATTTCGAAGGATTCTATAAGCCACAATTTTGATTCAATTTATATGAAACTTAATAATAAGATAGGACAAGATGATTTTCTTATGTTGATGTTCATCCACGAGCAAGTTCCGAAAAAGTGGCAGTTCAAATATGAGATTTTCACAAATTTTTGTGGCTTTTGGCAGCCATGATTTTCAACGGGTTTTGATGAAACTTGGAGTAATGGATAGCTGATAATTTCGTATTTCGCAAAAACTTATCAATATCGGATGGAAAATAAGAAAGTTGAAAATTCAAATTTTTTAGCTGGCATTTTCAATAAAAAATTGAATATTCTCGCCATATATAGAGTAAAGCAACGATTTGAACGAGATTCGGCACATCGATTGATGAGACGCTGAGGCACATACATTTTTTTAAATCTGAAATCTAATCTATACATTAAGAATGGCGTCAGTTCAGAAAATAAATGCGATTCGCTATTTTAGTAGCAACTGAAATGTTAACATTTCTCATGAAAACGCTTGAAATGGCTTAAAGTGGTAGTATTCATACAACAGAAGATTTCCCTTAATCAACCAAAAATCGACTTTTTTTGTTTTATGGCTCATTTGAAAGCCCGCACTTTTCTGATTATAAAAAAGTAGGGGTTTACATATTTCCGACGAATTTTACGGCCAAAATTTATAGTTATGTATAATACAGCGCATAGTAAATTGAGCAATGCTCACGCGCGGCTCCGTACTGACCGCAAGCTGTCTATGTTATGGCACCGACACTTACGTTTTTTGTTCGCATGATACTTTTATACTTATGCGTATGTTGGCAACATTCTCAGCATCTACCTGCATCGTCGTTCTTGCTCCATGGGCTTCCAGAAAGCCGTGAGACCACCATTTTGTGTTGCCCTTGTTACGTGACGGAAACAGCTTTGGTTTGTTTGTGTAAAGCTGCCTATCAGTGATAGTTTATTAGTTTTCTTTAGCATTTTTGTTCAGATAGCATGCCTAGATTGAGGAAATTCAACCCTTCGCAAAGAAGACGAGGAAAAAAGGTAAGAAAGAAGTGAGTGAACAAGGTGAATGTCGTCGCGATCCAATCTTAGCCCCGTCTGGAAAACCCAACCTCTAACTCAGCCTTCAAGCTCGTCAAGAAAGAAACTCCGGTACCTAGATTGGGGAATCCCAATACAAGTGGCAATTTTGAGGAAGGAAGTGTAATTGTGCAATTGAATTTACTCTCTGGCCTCGTCCAAAATAGTGTCACGTGCAAACACTGTGAAGGTGGAGATTGTGTCAAAGTTTTCGAACATCGCAGTTCAAGAAAAGGTTTAGCTAGTAAGTTAGTGATGAAATGTGAAAAATGTGGTGAAGAACAAATTGCAATGATGTCCGATACGAAATCCCATAAAACTCTCAATGTGAACACCCGTTTTGCATACGGTTTGCGTAGTATGGAGAAGGGCGCTAAAGCTGGAAAAATCTTCTGCGGGGTTATGGATCTCCCTCCCTCTCCTGTGTGTTTTGAAGTACAAAATGAAATTTTGCTGAAAGCACTCGAAAAAGTTGCTGATGGCTCAATGACTAAGGCTGCAAGTGAAGCTAAAGAATTAAATGAAACATCAGATATAGCAGCATCCTTTGATAGAAGTTGGCAGAGAAGAGGGCATACATCTTTGAATGGGGTTTGTTCTTGCTGTTCAGTGGATACTGGAAAAGTGTTAGATGTACATTGCATGGCAAAACATTGCCACAAATGTGCTATGAAACACAACACAATTTGTGTCCTCCAGGAAAAGAATCATGGTGTGGGTGCAGTAAGATGGAAGCAGGAATGAAACGTTACAAGCAGTCTTCCAGAACCAGTGCCATTAGCTATCAAGAGTGTGTACAGGGACTTTACCAGAGATGTTCTCCTCAAAAAGGGCTTGCATGGTGGTACCCAAAACCAAAATGAAAGTTTTAACAATATAGTGTGGGAAAGAATTCCCAAGTCAGTGTATGTTGGGCTACAAACACTTCAAATTGGAGTTTTGGATATAGTAATTTGTTTTAATGATGGTTACTGGGCGAGGAAACTAGTGTTAGAAAAATTGGGGATCAAAGTTGATGAAAATAGTAGAAAAGCCTTGCATGCCATTGACACTCAGCGGCTTCTGGAAGCTGATAGAGTAGCTTTGCAAGCCACAAAAGAAGCAAGAACAGCTACCAGCAACAAGAAAAGACACAAGGATGAAAAAGATGCTGAAAATGACCTGGATTGTGGCCGTGGATAATTTTGAACCCGCCAGACACCTACTCCCATCTTTCAGCTTCTTTTCCCACAACCTCAATTTTTCCACATTCAGGTAGCTCTAAAATACAAACCGTTCAAGTTATCTCAACTAAATTTTGCGTGATGGTTTTGAGTACCAACATCAATTCCAAACTCAGGTTTTATTATCCTAGCCTTAAAAATACCTCTGTACTAGCACTTTTAATATTACAAAAATACCCTTTCTGATTGTTTTTTTTTAAAGAATAATTCTTTAAAAATATTTTTTCAGAGTTTGAGAATGCTATATATGTGTTTCAGATTCAGAATACAAATTTGAGGCAGAAGCTGCAACAGTTTCCGTGTAGTTAGTACGGGAAATCCGCATTTAAACCATTTAATTTATTATTTTGTTAGTTTTTGAAAAATAAAAAAAAAATCCACTCAAGTTAAAACTAAAATCTTGTATGTTATCCTTGTTTCTTCTTTTAACTGTATGCTTAGTTTGCTGAGATATAACAGGTAGAAATAAAGTCTTATTTTGGGCAATTTCACGTACATGTTCCCTTAAAGAATGTTTGACTTTTAAAGCGACGGCCAATAAAATTGTTTGCTTTTAAAAATAAGGGCACCAATGAGAAATTTGCCCTTCCGCCTGGTGGTGCCAAAGAGATTTTTTTCACAATTGCATTCGAAAACGTGCGATCAGAAATACTCAAAATCTAATAAAAAATACAAAAATGTATTCCATAAAATTATTTGAACGTGTGAATTTGCAGCATACATACATTCTTATACCTCAGGAACGTGACAAGCTCTAGGCCATAATGTCGATTGAAGTCGAATTCTTTACGAAACTAATACAGAAGATTTATTTTGAGCGCATCGTTATTTATTCAAAAAAAGATTTTCTCATCTCCTATTTGTTATTCAGCATCAAAAACATAACTCAACGAAAAGGGTTCATGTATATGAATAAATAATAAAGAAAAGGTTGCGGATAAATAAGCACAAAATATTCTGTTGTTCTGCAGCACGAATTCATTTACGTTTTATCTTTATCAGCCCGGGAGCCATTCGGTCTGAAAATCTTTGCGTTGAAAATCCCAGATGTAATTGAAGATGATCCATGATAATACGTTTCTCTCACACCTTCGCAACAAGAGAAATTTCCATTTCAAAATACCTTTCTTTTATCCACTTTGAAATTATTCATTTCACCGTCACATGACAGCAGCCATGAGTGATTAATTCCCCCAAAAAAGAAATATAATAGGGATACTGTTTGTCCGGGGGTGTCAATGGAATGAATGCAAACTGATGATGACGAAGACGATGTCGGTGTCGACGATTCATCTTGGAATATTAGCAAGGAGCAAACCAATTTTTTGTTGTTTCTTTTCCAGTTGGGACAGAGCGTGAGAAAGTGTTTTCATGTTACCTTGGCTAAAAGCAACATTGTTGACCTATCAACGTTATTTCCATTTCCTCGGTCCGTTGATGACATTTCTCGAAGGAAAGTACAATGTGAATAAAGAGGAAAGACGTAGTTATGAACCTCTACCGTTACGGAATATCGTGATCCGTAAGACATCCACACTAGGGATGTGAGGAATGATGAAGCGACAGCAAGGATAAGTATTTGAGATGGATCAGAAATTTAAATAACACAGGCAAATTTAATTACGCTTCATTGTTACTGTAAATGAGATGAGTTATATTAAGACTTATTTTTGATGCAGGTTAAAAAGGATGAATGAGAATTTTATAGATTATTTTTTATTATTTTGAAAATTCATCATACAGCATAAAAGCTAATAAGAATATCAAACACTTGTGTTGAAGTATTTGATTAATATCTTTCCAAGCGCCCTGGAGTAATAAATCTAACTCTAAAATCGTCTTGTCTTCTAAGAATTTATATTCGCTCCAAACTGTAAAGATTAAGTAGTAAAAATTGCTGCTTTTGTTGCTCAAGCCGCAAAGCCGCATTCCAGATATATTACCAAGTAGACATTTCGGTATTCACTTGCATCTACTCCTGTTGTAAACTTTTCACATTTGTTGTTTTTTCTCGTCAATGAAAAAAAAATGAAATATTCATATCTTCCTTGTACAATCCGTCTTAGCACCACACTAAAACTTCTTTCAACAAATTCAACAAAATCCCATCAAAATTTAGATTGGCTTATCTCCTAGATACGTGAATATGTACACAACAGCGGATTCAAATAGACATAAGAAATATCTTAGACACACAATGGAAATTATGGAGAGAAAAAATAGAAAAATGTAAAACAGATCCCATTGCCCCGGGTCTGAGGGAATACGAGTATGCACCGCTCCATAGTGGGGTGGAAGAAAAAACAAATATTTTACGAATAAACACCAAGTCGCAGACATTTTGATCCTGTCCTGTTGTTAATTCCTATTCCAGGGCCATGTCGCGGCGTGAAACCTTGAATTATTCCGAAACTGAAGCCCTACACGCTATTGAAATTATCACGGATTAGTACGTCATATTGTAGTTGAGTTATCTGGTCGTAGGAAATAAATCCAAATATTTATATCACTTTATCCGATGTTTGTTTAGATTTAGGTATAATATTGTGTGTTACTCTTCCAACAAGAACAAGATCCACATCACCATGTGGGCAAACAAAAATCTAAGAAAACGAACTTTGCTTGGGTTCATTCATTCCCGCCACTATCCCCACGCACACTCCTTGCAACCTTTCGGATAGACGGACAGACCAACATGAATACCTTTGGAACTATTGTGCAGTGCCGGTTTGATTATATATGTATGCACTTTTAATGATAATAAAAAATAGCTCGGCCAGCCCGGAATCTCTGAATGAAATATGGCAAGAGCCGATAGACATTCTGGATAGTAAAGCTTTCATGATATACGAGTTTACTTCTGAATTTGATGAAAATTGACCGCTTAACAATTTTAAATCATTCATTCTCATTGAATTATAAAATCCAAGCTTAAACATAAAACTTCAATTTCTAACGTGTTACAATAGAAACAACTGAGTAAGCAGCCGATGGGCTTCACAAATTTGATGATCTGTTTGGAGTAAAGAGCAACAATATCGAATTAATTTGCTTGACAAAAAGGCTTCAAATGTTGCTCATTGTCTTTCTGAATTCGGTTGAAAATATTCTACATTAAATATTGAAGAAGTTTATTGGCTGAAGGTCTAAATTTAGCAGATAAATTAGCGATAAAATAAACTAGTGAAACTCAACACACGTCCGTATCGTTTGGTGTTTTATTTAAGAAGAAAGAAAAGTCATATACAAATGCCAAAGCAGATTACATGTATACATGTACGATATAAGTGTCAAATAGTGTTGACTCGTTGATTACTTTAATTTCAATATTCCCTCTTAATCAATGAGTCATTAACCCTAAAATGCACCATTTTTTTTTGTTTTGAGCGAAAAAAATCACAGTTATGTATTCTAACATGTAGAATTCGGGAAAAATAATGAAAAAAATCAATAATGTCCTAATGTCCTGAAAATTCGATTTTTCCTGTATGTATCAGAAATGATACTTTGGCCTTTGGGGGTAGTATTAAAAATAGAAAGTTCGAGTCAATTTATGCAGTAGAGTTTGTTGTTATTCTTATTTTGGTATTGACAAAAGTAATTCGGTTCTTTTTCTCTAGTAATAAGTATCACAGCATTTATTATAATCTTAATTCAATTATGAAAAAATAAATAAATCATTAGTTATGTTCTAACATTGGAAATAAAAAACTCAAATTTAGGCCTTCTTAGTGGGGCAATAAAAACTTATTGGTGGAAATCTTTAAAACAATTGTTTCCTTTATTGAAACAAACTGCAACCCCGCACTTTTCACAAATTACATAAATATGTAAGCTTTTTGCACCGTGGCATTTTGCATCTGTTTCTACTTTCGGTGTAATGGCACCAATGTCCTATATTATCAGTACGTATTGGTTTCGGGGGAATGTTGCTCGTTGGTCCTCTCAATTTTTTCGTCTGAATTTCATTCTCGATATTGACCAGACTTGGTCTACCTCGTTTAGGTGTAACTACGCAGTCAGATTTGCACAAGCATTCTGCAACTTCAAATCGAAATTCCGCCAAGTTCAAAAAATTTTCCTTCTTGATAATGCAAGCTTTTCTGTATAGCAACCAGCTATTCACAAGGGTAAGGTCAAGTAAATGATAAAATATTCGTAAGTACCACTTTTGCGTTCGAATCATTATTTTATATCTTCCAATCAAACTGTCTAGAAGATCAACACCACCCATGTGTCGGTTGTATTCTTTGACAATCGAAGGACATGAAATTTCTACAACTTGTTTTTTGTTTTTTTCCGAACCTTTGAATTTTTGCAAAAGGTAATGCGCTGACAAAATTCGACACCAATGTGACAAGTTTAGTGTCCTCCCACGCAACAGTTGTAATATCTGTGCTATTTGCATTAGAAACGAATTCATAAATACTGGCTCTTGGATCCTTTTTTATGTCAGTATCAGTAGACAATTTACAATTAGGAATTCTATTCCTTCTTATTGTCCCCAAAGAAAATATACCCATGGAAGATAAGTAGGAAATCAAAGGTATCGTCTATATAATATATAAGTAGGAAATCAAACGGTAAAAGTTATCAAACAAAATTCGAAAATTTTGGTTTTTTGGGACGTTTCGAAAAAGCCGGACTACAACATTAGTACTATATCCCAAGTCTGGCTCTGTTGGTAGTGTTTTTATATTGGATCCCGTATATATTTCAAAGTTATAAGCATATCCACTGACGCCGCGCAAAACTAAAAATTTGAAACCCCATTTATGGGGCTTCATTGGCAAATATTGTTTGAGATAGTGCTTCGTTTTTGTTAAACATATTTGCTCGTCCACACACAAATATTGTTCGCATGGTATGCTTGCAAATTGAGCGTTTAAATAATCCAAAACAGGCCGAAGTTTAAACAATCGATCAAAATCGTCATTATCCTTAGGTTGCATTTTTGAATTATTGTTGAAATGTAGGAATTTCTTCACATTCTCGAAATGCTTTAGGCTCATCGTTTCTTTGATATGAAGCACTCCAAGCTTTGTAGTCCAATAGCATCTTATATTGGGTAAGTGTATAACAGACATGAATGTACATACCCCCAAATATTTTTTTACATCTGCAGCCTTCAAATGGTTTGTAGTACCTATATCTTTCTATTTTGCATATACGTTGGACTCTTGTACAATTGAGTTGATATATTCATCATCAAAGAAGTATCGGAAATAATCGTAGGGACTCTCTAATGCCGATACCGATAAAGGCAGATTACTGTCTCCTCTGAACTGCTTTTGATCCAAACTATATTTTTGAAAGAATCTTTATAATTTTGCAATTCACGTTCATCATATTCTTGATTTAGACGTTCATTTTCAGTCACATTTACTTCCTCTTCTTATTCATAATCAAAAACAATTGGAATGTTTTCGATATCGAAGTTTTCTTCATCTTCAGAATGATCGAATTCATCTTCGCTAACATCCCAATTGTCAATTATAAACTGCAGCTCATGCGGCTTCAGGGGCCTTTCGTTTTCACCTCGGTTCATTCTAAATATAAAGCAAAGACCACTGTAACATATTTGATACATACCACAAAATTCCCACTTACATCAAAAGCACTGTTTTTTTTCTTATGGAAGCACCACTGACACAATCGGGAGATATTCACAAATTTTATTAATTTTTTTCAAAACACCTAAACAAAATCAAACAAGCACGACCAAAACCACTGATAAGCTCCTAAGTGTCACTTCTTCGCAAAATCAGAAGTGCCGTTATCATTGTCGTATTTCTCTTTACAGTCTGATGTAAAATGGTTGGAGCGCTTTGTTACAAATACTCGTATGATGAAATTAGCGTTGTGATGAAAGTGGTATTCTATGCCGATTAATATTGATTTTTCCAGTATGTATCATTTATGATACAAAATGCATTTTAGGGTTAAATCTCTGTTTTTTCAATATTTACAAGCAAAAAATTTAAATATTTACAATGAGAAAAATGGAATTCATACAATTAGATTTGAAATCTCATTTCTCTCAAGCAAAATTGATGTTTTTGTATTGGCACTGCTTTGGTTAAATAAACGGCGATCATTTTATCGGTGCTTTCGTGTTTAACTTCAACTTGATTTTTCTCTACTAATTCTTTGATGAAATAATGCCTGATGCTAACATTTTTGGTTCGAGCATTAAATGTTCCAGTTTTTGTTAAATCAATTGCACATTTGTTATCAGACATGATTCGAATTATTGGCTTGCTATCGTTGAGTATTTCATCCTTCAATTCAACAAGCCATAGAGCCTCTTTGCTTGCCGCTGTTAATGCCAAATATTCAGATTCTACTACACTAGTTGCGATTCTTAGATGCTTTTTGCACGCCCATGATATAGCACCTCCATGCCATAAAAATACGTAACCAGTACACGATGCAAAATTGCAAAAACTGGAACCTCATTCAGAATCTGAATAGCCTAACACATGTTCCTATTTGCCATCTCGTGGATGCGTTAATTTTCAGTTCAATGTACCTTTCAGATAGCGTAAAACACACTTAACTGCTTTCCAATGTGCTGAACCGTAATTTTGATTAAATTGACTTAGATTAGTAATGCTGAACGAAATATCTAGCCGTGTGCATTGTGCCGAGTATAAAATACTGCCAGCCGCTTCTTAATATGGTACAAGCACATGTTCACGCTGCTCATCGGTCGATGGCGACATTTCCAATGTCAATCGCTTGGTAGCCTGACTGCTTCATATTCGAACATATTGAATCGCTTTAATATTTGTTTGGTGTATTTTCGTTGATTTAGTTTGTATTGAATTAAGGTAGAGATAAATGTCCATACAAGACTGCAGCGATGGTCTGCTGCCTCGGCGAAAGAGGATGTTGAGATCCGCCGAGATTGGCCTTGTCTGGGGACGCGTGAATGCGCTGGCAGGCTAGCGTTGCGGTGTCATGGGGTGGGTTCTTTTCACCAGCACACTACAAAAAAAAATCGCATCCATGAATTTCGAGGGTCAAAGAAATTTCGGCCGAAGTCGAGAAGGAGGTAACCTACTAAGGGTCAAAGAATATTGCTGACTCAGAAGGCAAACTGGGCCTGGAGAAAACCGACGGACTTAAGATGACTGCGTCGTTACCGACGAGGTTTATGGCCCACGAATAAGAGTGGGGCATCCGGATGGTAGCGGTGCCCCCTCACACCATCCCAACCGGATCAAGATCCAAATGCAAGCGTGGCCATATTTTACATTTAAGTGAAAAACTCATACAAACATAATTTGAATGAATTATTCCTTTAACTGAAAAATTAAAACGTGGCAAATTTATGTCATAGTGTTATGTGAGAGAATCACATAACACTATGCCATAAATAGGTACGCAAGCGGAAGACCACCTTACCCGGCAAGAGCCCCTGTTAAGCAAAAAAGAAAGAAAAGAGCTCGCCCGATGGCTAGCCCATTCTAGACTATGAGCCTGCCCTCGATGCGGGTCCTATACCCGGTCAGGTAGAACGAAATGGACAGACCGAAGGTATCAAGTTAATAATTCATTGTATTCATTTCTTCTTTTATCGCAATTAATATTCATACAAGAAGATTTACAATTTTTCGATATTTGACCTGACCTGACCTGACGTTAAATTATGTGAATGTGAAATGGAATCGCTATTATGTACGATAAAAAAAACGTTTTTCTTACTTAAAAGACTCAAGTCTCATGAGCAAGATAGTGACTTAAATATGTAATACGAATTCATAAAACGAAGCAATAATAATCCTATTGACGTGTTTGAACAGTAATTATATTTTTAAAAATCTTTTCTGGTATTTTACGCCGGAAGGAAAGCTAAACACTTATTTCTCTATAACTGAGTACTTTCAACAATAACCACCGCTATGTATTAGTTATTTGGTAAAACTGTGTTCAATATCCTCTTAATTTTCGATGACAACATGGTTTTTATTTACTTAAAATCAGCTAGTTCACTTCCAATTTAAAGGTTGTATTTTAAAGCCACGCATTATATTTTGTATAAGCATTTGGTTGATAGCCGCTTCAATTTTTGAAGAATATTTATTTTAATAACTGAAGGAGTGAATTTGCTTTTTTCTATTATTTTCTCCTGGTGGAAATGCATCCAGCCTGTGTCTCTTTAATTAGCCTCCCAGTAGTATTTACCGTAATAGCCATGCCGCCAGAATAGAGGTTGGGCAACGGGCTAACTCCCCGTCCCTGGAAAAACTTTAAATGTTTCGAAACTTGCAGATAGGCCTCGGAATGGATTGGACTCACGGCAACGACCTCGCAAACGAAAAAAGGACTATGGCATTGGATCCTGGAATGTCAGATCACTCAATTACCCTGCCGCTGTTAAGGACCTTTTAAAACAGACCAGTCAAAGACATTCAAGACACACAATATTTAAAAGTGGAAAGCCTAATGGAAAACTAGAATTTGGAGTGGCCTTCATTGTGGATAGGGGGTTCAAATCGCATGGTATTGATTTTAAGGCAGTCAATGAATGGTTGTGTGCGATCCGTATAAAAGCGGAATTCTTCAAAATCTGGCCCCGACCGAAGAAAAGGACGAAGAAACGAAGGAATAGTTCTACAATCACCTGGAAAGACTGGTTGACTCATTGCCCACAAACGTCACGAAAATAATTCTGGGTGATTTTAACGCTAAGGTTGGCAATGAGCTATTTCATCGGGGAACGACTGGAGGATATAACCTCCACGATGAAACAAATGACAACGGCCAGCGCCTGATTGACTTTGCATGTAGTACAAATCTAGTCATACGTTCGACTTGCTTCCCACAACGACGCATTCAAAAAATGACCTGGGTATCACCGGATGGTAACACACAAAACCAGATCGATCATGTTCTGATCCAACAACGTTGGGCCTCGAGCATACTTGACGTCCGTACATACCGAGGAGCCAATTGTAACTCAGATCATTACTTGATAAAATTAAACTATCGATGTCGTATGTCAAAGGCATATTCAGCAAAGACCAGCCCGCTACAAAAATTTGACATCGAAAGGCTCCAAACGGCGTATGTGGCTGAAAATTTCACGGAGACCCTCGACAACCAGCTGACTCCCATCTTATCAGACGCATCGTTAAAGACGAGCAACGAGCTCTGGGTGGAAGTGAAAGCGGCTATTAGAACCATGGCAGAACAGACGATCGGACATCAAGCCCGGTGCAAGAGGAATGATTGGTTCGATGATGAGTGCCAGAATGCGTTAGACAAAAAGAATCAGGCGTACAAAGAATACGTAGGTAGGAAAACCAGGACGAAGAGAGAACACTATGAACATCTCAGAAGAGTAGCGAATAAAGTAATTAGGATTAAGAAAAGACAATGCTATGACGACCAATTGAGAAGTATTGATGTAAGTTTAGCGAGCAACAACACAAGACAAGCATACAAGGTAGTGAAAAGCCTGAAACGTGGTTATCAGCCCAAAACCACGCTTTGTCGTGATGACAGCGGCAATATAATCGCTGATGAAATCAAGATTAAGAAAAGATGGGCAACATATTTCAAGCACCTCTTTAATCCTCCGCATAGCTGCGGAGAGCTTCCGTTGGCCCCGCTAACTCTGGATGAAGCTTGTTCCATCATCAAAGTCCAAAAGAATAATAAAGCGCCGGGCATTGATGAGATTCCAGTGGAGCTCATCAAATATGGTGGCAGTAGTGTTCATCAAGCTATTCACAAAGTCATCCAGAAATTTTGGCAACAAGAACATGTGCCGACAGAATGGAGCTAATCAATTATATTCCCTATCGACAAAAAGGTGACAAGCTACAGTGCGAAAATTATAGAGGCATATCACTACTTTGTACGGCGTACAAAATATTTTCTAAAATCTTAGAAAATAAAATGGGATCATACGCCAACAGTATTATTGGGGAGTATCGAGGTGGTTTTAGGGCACGTACATTAACAACAGACTAATTGTTCACGGTCAAGCAGGTACTTGAAAAATGCTGGGAGTTCAACATAGACGTACACCGAATTTCCGTTGACTTCAAGCAAGCATTAACAGTATTGATCGTAACGTACTGTAAAAAATAATGCTTGGTTTTGGCATCCCAGTCAAATTAGTCCGTCTTACCAAAATGACAATGACGTCGACGACCTCCCAAGTCCGCAACAATAACCAACTCACCGATGCCTTTGACACAAATATCGGACTAAAGCAGGGAGATGGACTGGCGCCATTGCTATTCAATTAGACTCTGGAGTACGTCATACGGAAGCTACCTGTCGAAACACGAGGTACATTACTATACAAGTCGAGCCAGGTAGTGGCCTATGCGGACGGCATCAACATTCTGTCACGGTCACTAACAACTGCCAAAGAACTCTTCCTGAAACTCGACAGTGAAGCAAAACTAGTAGGGCTACAAATCAACGAAAATGAAACAAAGCTCATGACGCAGTCGAGGAAAAATACCCCATATACACAAAATATCACACTTGGCGAATAGAGTATCGAAAATGTTAGCAAATTTGTGTAATTAGGCACCAAAATAACGAAAACGGGCAATGAAAGAGACGAAAAACGCCGAATAATACAGCTCGCAAATAAAATATTTTATTCGGTATTGATGATCTTCCAGACCAGCTGCATACACAGGAAAACAAAACTCTAAGTATATAAGCCTTTGATAAGGCTTGCGCTAAGCTAAGGGTGAGAAATATGGATATATACAAATCTGTGATAAGACCTGTGTTATGCTATGGGTGTGAAACATGGACCCTAACCCAAGCTTCTGCCTTTGAGAGACGGGTCCTGAGGCGAATAATCGGAGCGAAGCTAGACGGGGACCAATGGCGAATTCGATACAACCATCAGCTGTATAAAATTTTTGACGAACCGGAGGTCTCAAGGATTGTAAGACTGCGGAAGCTGCAATGAGCTGGATACATGAATCGTATGGACGAACAACGGATACCCAAGAAGATATACGTAGGGAGAACTGAAGGCCGGCGGCCAGTGGGGAAACCGAGGAAACGCTGGTCTGCCTCGGTCGACGAAGACAGTTCATCGCTGCTCGGATTTCGGAATTGGATGACGCGGTCAACGGACCGAGACAGTTGGAGGCGCTGTTTGCAGGAAGCGAAGGCCCGAATGGGGCTGTAGGGCTAAGAAGAAGAAGTATTTACCCTGGATATGAAAAACTAATAATATATCAAATGTTTTTTCAAGCCTATTAAGGAATATAATCAGTTCTTAAATTTAACTTAATAAGTATTTCAATGTCCTTTCGAAATGTTGTTCATAGTCAGGCCATGAAATATTCACCCATATTTTTCGATTCGCTAAGGATTACGGGTTTCACATCATATTTGCGGATTAATTGTGAATGAACGATGTTAGAAAATTACTTCAATGCATTTGTCTCCTCCTACGCACCTCCAATCATTTTCCTGCTCATGTTTCCAAGAAAAAATTATTTCTATACACTTACTAGAGAATTCATAGGGTTAACACCTGTAAATACGGTTAATGCTAATACGTTTTTCGTCATTCTCACAACACACACTCGCTATTTTAGCGACACCTTTTGTTTACCGCAAATTGACTTTACGTGTAATTGTTCAGTCCACAAAAGTCTACAGGTCAAAATTGATTAGCAATAGCCTGGGAATGCACGAAGCAGATGTGGAGCAAAGCACGGGGATAACGTTTTTCCTCTCCACCCAAATCACCACCAATTTGGAAACTTGCATAGGCGAATGTTAATAAGAATGGGGCACGGTGATTCTCGTTGTTGGCTCCCAGTTCACGGTAAAAATACCGAAATCAGTATGGGCTGATGAACAGGAAACGACCGCGACCGCGACCGCTCAAGAAACGAAAAGCATTGGCACGAAATGGGAAACTGGAGCCCGCACATAAGGTTTGGTGAAATTTCGGAAACTTTCACACACTTTTGGCACGATTATTGCACGCTCGAAAGCTTATCAGTTAGCTGGGGAATAATTCCGTGCTCTCATCTGGAACCAATGATTCAGTGTCAAGGCTAGTTTGGCCCGGAATTGATTTGTTAATTCACTGCTCGCGTCACAGAACAAACTCAACAATTCCAATAAATACCGACGACACGAAAGTCAACATTTACACACACTCGTATAGTAGGCGGTCGAGAAACGTTGGTCGTTGGTTGTGTCGTGAAATCGTATGATTCACTCCACTCAATTTCGCTTGACTATGTTTTGCATGGAGAATTACACCCGTGGGTTAGCCGTCAAAGATTCCTTCTTTTATCCAGGAAAATCGATCATATAGCGATAACTCCGAAGATTTATGCTAAATCTTTAGTCAAAGCGCGAAGGATTGGGAGGTCTGCCAGTTTTACGGCGACCGTCAGGGACTTTGCGAGCCGGATGGAACTTTATAAAAGCGGTAATCACGGAGCTTGACGCGATGACGGTCAACCTTTACACACACTTCTATGAAAGGCACTCGGGAGACGTTTGTCGTTTCTGCGTCTTGAAACCGCACGATTCACTGCACCGCAGTTGCCTTTATGGAACCTCAACTTTTAAATAATTGGTAAAAGCATCCCACGAAGCATTTACTAAGATGCATTTTAATAACTTCACACGGCACTGAAACAAATGGCGACAAAACTTATCGAATTACAAAAGGTTTTACGGAAGAAAAGTTCGCCAATTTCCACGTGGTTCTTCACGATCTCCGGTGGACTAACTCATCCATCCAACTCTCTTCTTTTTCTTTCTCCGTATCGTCACGGCAAATCTAATCAGCTGCTCGCTCAGTCGAGCTCGATTGAATTCGGTAATGCAATATACAATTGGGATGCACTAAATCAGTGTTCATATGTCCGAAATTATAATTTGCAGAGTTAAAATTTTTCAAAAAAAATTAACTAAAGTAAAGAAAAATGAAAAAGATTTTAAATAGTAATAAAAGTTAAATGTCATGAAGAATATAATTGAAGGGAAACGTTTAAATTTAATATAAAGGAAAATTGATATGAAATTACATTTAATAGTCATAATAAGAAAAAACTATCTTATAAATTACAATTATGAATGGAAGTAATGAAATTTTTTTTTCTAAATATGCAATTAAAAGTTCTGATAAGGGTTAGAAAGGTTTTCGAGCAGTTTGCTTGTGTGACTGCTCGATTACTGCAAGTTGCAATACACCATTGCGACGATCATATTCTATTTGAATGTTCAGCACGTTCGATGCATTTCTGAGATCTTTCATTCTTCTTCTTCTTCAATGTTAATTTCAGCGGATGGAAAGATCAGCTGAAATCAACATTGTTATTCATTGTTGTTATAAAAAAATCCGCAAATCATCAACATACACTCCAACAACAACAATTGATTTTCCCTCTCAATGTACATATATACATACATGCATCCTTCTTGCAACGATGAAAACTAGCGCGCACCAACAAATCATTTAATTTGTTGTTCCACATGCGACTAGCTTGCTTCAGCCCATACAGTGATTTCTTCAAACGACACACTCGATCAGTGCCGTCTTCAAACGATTCCGGTTGTCGCATATAAATCGTTTCTTCAACGTCACCGTATAGGAATGCGGTAACAACATCCATTTGATCGATTTGTAGCCCAATTTTTACAGCTAATGCTATAAGCATACGAAGTGATGAGTATCGGACTACCGGCGAAAACGTTTCAACATAGTTAATTCCTTGTCTTTGACTACAGCCTCTTGCTACTAGCCTTGCTTGTATCTTTCAACTTTACCAGCTGAATCGGTTTTTCGTTTAAAAACCCATTTATTTTTTATGGCTTTGCAACCATCGTGGCAAGTTAACGAGATCCCAAGTGTGATTGCTCATTAATGACTCCTATTCTTCTGCCATTTCTTAATGGCATTGCTGATTTTCGCAACTAGCGAACGGTTCATCGTTTATTCCGGGACCCGCGAAATAGGCCGCTTCATAACATTGCACAGGTCTAGTGGTCCGTGCTGATCGACGTGGCGTTGATGCTGCTACAACAGTTTCATCGGGCTCACATTCACTGTCACTCACTTCTTCTTCATATATGGTATCGTCCACTGACGTATCAATGTGGCCCGATTCCAAACTTTTCACACGATTGTATGCCGCCGCTGCATTTGTTATCATTTCATTCGCCCCATCAATTTCAGATTGATTCGCTGCATCACTTCTATCCTGATTGCTCGCTGGGTCAATGGCAACATTGTGCGGACCATGTTCGCGCCATTGATTCTCATTGGCTCAGACACAATTGGGTTTTCACAGTCACTTTGTTCAATCTCGGGCGATTCGTCTGCAATACTCGTATGCTCAAAATATTCGTTATCGCTATTCGAATTGCTAAAATTGTAACCATTTTCAAAGATTTTGACGTCTCTGGTCACTATTGTCCGGTTGGCCTCTGCATCCATTAATCGATAACCCTTTTGTGTTTCCATATAGCCAACAAATATGTACTCCTTCGATTTGGCATCGAATTTCTTTCTCTTCTCTGATGGAATATGCGCCATCGCTCGTGAACGAAACACCCTGAAGTGACTAATATCGGGCTTTCCCCTGGTCCATATTGGTAATTTGTACTTCAGTACACGTAATTTATACTTCAGTACACGTGACACTGTGTGGTTTTTCACGTACGTTACGGTGTTCAGTGCTTCGCCCCAAAAACGTTTTGGTAAGCCTGAATCGTATAACATACACCTTGCTTTCTCAACAATTGTTCATATTATATGCTCAGCCGAGCCGTTTTGCTGTGACGCGTACTCCACTGACGTTTGCTCTTGAATGCCATTTTGCTCAAAAAACGCTTTGAATACATTTGAGTAGAATTCTTTGCCGTTGTCGCGCCGGAACGTTTTTAATTTTAAGCCGGTCTCGTTTTCAACTTGAATTTTAAACGCACAAAATCTTCTAAACATTTAACTGTTTTGCTTCAGCATATATGTAAATGTACGAAGGCTAAAATCATCAACAAGCACTAAAGCGTCTCCATGCATACACTCTAGCAAGCATTTTTCTTTGGATCGTTTATGCTTCAACGGCTCTCTTAATTGTTTCCCTTTACAATACAATCAATGTTCTGACTGCTGCCAACGAATGACATGTTATCGCTCTTTTTCTCATCATATCCCGACTTTTCACATTCAAATGACCAAGTCGTCTGTGCCACAACTCCATTGAATCATTTGTGCTCACCGTTGCTAGTGCAATACCATTCGAGCCACCACGAAAGCCATCCAATTTATACAAGTCATAACGCATGACATCCTTAATAGCAATTCAGATTTGCTATTGCGAATTTCGCACTTATCGAATGAAAATTTCACAGCATTTCCACTAGTTATTATTTGGCTCACCGATGATAAATTTGCCGTTAGTTCCGTTGTACAGAGTTAATTGCAAATGTTTTCGCATTCTATCAGTTTTCACACTAAAATTTTATTATTCGCAACTCGAATCGGCGGTGCTTGGATTTTCTCCATTCCAGTTAACTAATTACAATGCATGGTCTTATGTCTCGTTGCTCCTGAATCGATATATCAATCACATCTTCCATATTTGCCGTTCAGAAAAACAGCACTAAATGTGATCATTGGATTACCATCCGATATCTTATCTTTCTTCTCATCAGTCGATTTATTTGCTTTCTGTGGACATCGGTTGGATTTGCGACCTTTGACTTTACAAGTGTAACAAGTGTGGTTCGCCTGATGACGTGGCTGTAACTGGCTCTTGTAAAAGTTTTGTTTTAATACTATTACTCGATAGCTTTGCCGCGCTCGTCTCCAATGTCATTATCATAGGCAAATATTCATCGGTCAATCCAGAAAGCAAAAATATGGCCAACCATTGGTCTTCAACCTTGAAACCAATTATATTCAGCCCTTGTTCCGTAGAAATTTTTTCAACCACGTACATTTCCATTGAAGAGCATTCAGCCAATTTTGTATTGACAATTTTTCTCGTTGATGTCACCTTTCGCACAGCTCCCTGATCTTCAAACGTTTTCTTCAAATTGTCCCACGTTTTTTTTTTTGCTGTCGTTGTTCCTGTGACATGCACGTAATTGCTTTTATCAATACTCAAAACAATCGCACCTTTGGCCTTAGCAATTTTATTGGCATCTGTTTCTGCATCAGTCAAACATTGAGACATGCGTTCAGCTGCCAAATAAATCTCCATCGCGAATTTCCATGTGGAATAATTTTCTCTTCCAAGCAAGTTTTCAATCAATGCTTAAAGTGCCAATGACATTTTCAATTCGATGTTCACAATAGACTCTGTTTGCGATGCTATGTTAATCACTGCTGCTGCTTTTGTCTGTGTTAATTGTGAATTAACCTCAATCTGCTTGCCTTTTCCCATGTGGTTTTCTAACCTCACTTTTACGATGTATTCACAATGCAACAAATGTACGTTCAACAAGACGAAAAAATAATAGGAAAAATTCTACTGGAATCTTTTTCTTTCTTTATTTAACTACCCATAGCCTGAAGAAGTTTATTGGCTAAAGATCTAAATTTAACAGATAAATTAGCGATAAAATAAACTAATGAAACTTAACACACGTCTGTATCGTTTGGTGCTTTATTTAAGAAGAATGAAAAGTCATATACAAATGTCAAAGCAGATTGAATGTATACATGTATGACATGTGTCAAATAGTGTTAACTCATTGAGTTCTTTAATTTCAATAAATATCTTCTGAAATTTAAATAGTTTTATACATTTTTTAACGTGTACTTTTGTTATTTTGGACGAAACTTTTCCTTTCAGGTTTTCATGAAAATAAGGCCTGATTGAAAACAATAATGTCTCAATAAGACGTTTTCTTTCCAGGGGACTATTTTCGGTAAAGTTTCTTTCTTTTATCAAAGACGTTAACGAGAATCTTTCCGTTAAAAACTTGATAATTTTTTTTTCAAATCCCAATTTCGATAGACTATCAAACCTGATAAATTTTTAAAAGTTAACGAACACACGCTTAAACTGAAACACCGAGTAGCAGCCCAAAGTACCAAAAGTGCCGTAAGGAGAAGATCGTCCCGAAATACACACAAATGGGAGCCATATCTACAAGCATCGCAGCGAGAAAAAAATACTGTTTTGGCAGCCAAACGAATTTGGATTAGCTAGCAGGAAAAGCAATAATCTACGCAAAACCTTCTTTAGGCACGTGATTAAGCCCGAAATTCTGGGCAAAGGCTTCAAATTGAATCCTAACATCATTATTAAACAACAAGCTGGTTAGAACTAAACTTGAAAATGGACAATCAAAGAGAGCATATTTCATTGTTTTAGTTCCGAAAGTGCAAAAATGCGGTGCAAGCTTAAAAAATGTGTGAAGTTTATGGTGAGGACTAACTTACTGAACACCAGCATCTCGCTTAAGTTCTGGAATTTTTAATGTGCAAGATGTACCACATACTGGCCGTCCAACCACTACCGATGACGACAGAATAAAAGCGTTAATCGAAACTAATTGGCGTATGACAACTCGAGAGGCAGCAGAGTAGGTCGGCATATAGATTTCAACCGGTTATTTGCACTTACTATATAAGAGCTTGGTTACGTAAACTAACTGGATGTTTGGGTTCCTCACGAGTTCAAGGAAATCCACCAAACCAAACGCATTTAAATATGCGATTTTACCGAATTGTAACCATTACGACGCTTTTCTAAGAAGAATCCTAATGGGTGATGAAAAATAAATTGTTGACGAGAATGTAGTCCGAAAGCGATCATGAACAAAGCAAGATGAGCCCCCAAAGCCAATATACACTAAAAGAAAATTACGCTTTCTATGTAGTGAGATTTCAAGGATATAGTCTACTTTGAGCTGCTTGATTCAAATGTCTACTGCCGTCAACTATCGAAATAAGACGAAGAAAAGTAGAAAAACTGCCCTGAACTGGCAAATCGCAAAGGCGTGATGGTCCATCAACCCGTCAAAAATTAATGAAGCTCAATTGGGAGCTGATGCCAGACCCACCCTATAGTCCTAACCTAGCACCATCAGACCATGATTTGTTTCGCTCCCTTCTAAACGATTTGAATTGTAAAACTTTCGATTCCGATCAGGCTGTTAAAAATGAGTTGGCCCAGTTCTTCGCTCCTAAAAACTAAAGCTTCGCCGAACGTTTAATTTTTCAACTTGCCGAAATATGGCATAAGGTTATTCAACAAAATAATCAATATATCATTGATTAATGCTTACATAAAAAAGAACAACATTAATCCTCGAGCAACCCAATAGTTCGGTGGCGACTTAGAACGTCCCAATGTCAGTACATTCACGGCGCAAACAGACCCTGTTCCTACGAGAAATCTTCGCCTGCCAGCCGATTCCATATATCAGCGGTGCAAGCAATTCCCTCGAGAAAAAGGGAAATTTGCTTGAGCCGCTCTTCTCGCTTCTCATGAATTAACATACATGAGAGATCCTAGGCAAACTTCCTTATGGTTCGTAGTGAATATTATCATCAACATCAGTAGCAAAAACATCATCAGCATCATCATCGACACTAACAACATAATCATCAACAACAACAACAAGGACATCATCATTCATCATCTTTTTCGTCGTAGGCGCCTACCTCGTCGTAAACAAAAGGGAGTAATAAATTCTGTCATTTCCAAAGAGTAAAATATATATATAGAGTAAAAGCTAAAGACCAAGACTTTTACTTCCAAAGTCTACTGAGCATTTCTGGTTCCGTTTTTTTATGTGTGTAAATCAAGGCTGGGTTTCGTTTGGAATGAATTTGAGAACCATGTCACAAAGCAACCATGTTCTAGTCAAATAGTTTGTTGGTTTTATGTCTGCAGACCAGTTCTGTTTTATTTCGAAAAGCCGTCGGGCCTTGGTGGTTTTGGTAAGCAGACGCGTTTCAACTCGTTTGAGTCATCTTCAGTGTCTCAAGGACGTGTGGAAGAAAATGGCTTTACATATGTGCAGGGTGGGTTAAGCAGGTAGACCCTAGGTTAGGCCAGGTAGACGGTTATCGAGGATATTAAGTTTTTTTTGTTGTCCATTTGTTCTGGTTTATTTCACTTCCATTTCCTTAGGAGGGTGTGGTGTAGTACTGAGATAAATGCGTCAGAATTCGTCGTAAGTTGTTCGTTGATTATGTTACTGTCTGTCTATATAAACATGGAAAAAATTCTGACCTTCTGTCTTCTCGACTTGTTTCTGTTTCTGAAAAACTTAAGGGCAGAGCGAGGAACAGTAATTTTTCAAATAAAATGACCTAAATTCACTACTATAAAACAGATAAATATCTCCGAAGTTCATACCATCGTTATTGCACTTTTTACACATCATAAATTTTTAGTCCAAAGCATGAAATAATAACCCAATAACCTGAGTCCCACTGCTGACAAAAGTTCAACCTCTACTTGATGCTATAAATCAACTCCTTCGGTTCAATCAATTTCTCCCCACATACTCTTATCGTACATCGAACATTTACATCATCGTCTCTACGTGATATTTTCCTTTAATTAATGGCGCTACGACGACGATCGAAGGAAAATTGAAAAGAGCAATTTTTTCGTATCACTCAGTGAAATAGTGCCAAGCCCACGTATGCCTAGATACGAGATAACGCCATCCGCAATGGAAATGCAAGAAAAGTTATTGATGTAGAAAAGTACATCTCATGTGACTATTTCTTGAGATTCATTCGATATTTGCAATACGAGTATGAAACTCTACCTACAAAGCTTCGTACACTACCTACAGGAAAAAACTTCCTTGCAATCTTCATATGGTGAATGTGTCGCAGCGGCACGGCTAGACGTTTTGATATGCACATGTGATATGGATCTTTGCCTACACTTTTTCCTCAATATCGGTAAAGTAAAATGATGTTTAATGTCAACAGTATTGAATGAATTGGACCGTATAGCAAACTGCAAAATGTAAAAGTTGGAAAATTTTTCACAAGTTTGGGCGGGGAAGTAACGTTCAATTTAGGTGTCGATGTTTAGCGCTACAAATCAGTTAAAGTAAATTTTTCGTTGGTTTCAATAAGCGAATGATTACAACTTACCTATAATTAAATAATAATCAACAAATAAAAATTCAGCTAACTTTCATATTTATGGTCCGGCGTAGTGCATTTTTGGCATTCCAGTAGTTCTTGAGTTAAAATCATACTAAGTTTAATCCAAACAATTTGATAAATATCACGGCAATAGACGAATCTGAGAAGCTGAAAATTTATTAATTGGAATAGCCGCCATCTTGGCCTTTGTCTACAACAAATCGGAAATTCGAATATTACTAGATCTTATGAAAATCTATCTCACTATTAAGTTCGGGCCTTCGCTTCCTGCAAACAGCGCCTCCAACTGTCTCGGTCCGTTGCCCGTGTCATCCAATTCCGAAATCCGAGCAGCGATGAACTGTCTTCGTTGACCGAGTCAGACCAGCGTTTCCTCGGTTCCCCACTGGCCGCCGGCCTTCAGTTCTCCCTACGAATACCTTCTTGGGTATCCGTTGTTCGTCCATACGATTCATGTGTCCAGCCCATTGCAGCTTTCGCAGTCTTACAATCCTTGAGACCTCCGGTTCGTCAAAAATTTCATACAGCTCATGGTTGTATCGAATTTGCCATTGGTCCCCGTCTAGCTTCGCTCCGATTATTCGCCTCAGGACCCGTCGCTCAAAGGCGTTCAATATATTTGCGGATGCTTGGGTTAGGGTCCATGTCTCACACCCATAGCATAACACAGGTCTTATCACAGATTTGTATAATTCCAGCTTTGTTTCCCTGCGTATGCAGCTGGTCTTCAAGATCATCAGAACTGAATAAAATATTGATTTGCGAGCTGCATTCTGCGGCCTATTTCGTCTCTTTCACCGCCGGTCCTCGTTATTTTGGTGCCTAAATACACAATTTCGCTTACACTTTCGATACTATATTTGTCAAGTTTGATATTTTGTGTATAAGAGGTATTTTTCCGCCACTGGGTCATAAACATTGTTTTATTATCATTGATTTGTAGCCCTGCTCGTTTTGCTTCGCTGTCGAGTTTCAGGAAGAGTTCTTTGGCAGTTATTAATGGCCATGACAAAATGTTGGTGTCATCCGCATAGCCTACTACTTGACTCGATTTTTATAGCAATGTAGCTCGTGTATCGACAGGTAGCTTCCTTATGACGTACTCCAGGCACATTGTATATCAGTGAGGCCAGCCCATCTCCCTACTTTAGTCCGATAGGCATCGGTGAGTTGGTTATTGACGCGGAATTAAGAGGTCGTCGACGTCATTATCATTTTTGTAAGACGGCCTAATTTGACTGAAATACCAAAGCAGAGCATTCTTTGGTACAGTCGTATTCTTGCTTAACGTCCACGAAAATTCTTGTAAGTCGATGTTGAATTCCCAGCATTTTCCAAGTACCTGCTTGACTGTGAGCAATTGGTTTGTTTTCGATCCCCAATCATACTATTGGCGTATGATCCGATTTCATTTTCTAAGATTTTAGAAAATATTTTGTACGCCGTACAAAGTTGTGATACACCTCTATAATTTCCGCACTGTAGCTTGTCACCTTTTTTGTGGATAGGGAGTATAATTGATTGGGTCCACTCTCTTGGCATATGTTCTTGTTGCCAAATATGCTGGATTACTTTGTGAACAGTTTTATGAATACTGCTGCCACCATATTTGATGAGCTCCACTGGAATCTCATCGACACCCGGCGCTTTATTATTCTTTTGGGTTTCATGATGGAAAAAACTTATTCCAGAGTTGGTGGAGCCAATGGAAGCTCTCCGCCGACATCTATAGGCTCCGATGTTCTGGAACTGTGCGGAGAATGAATGAGGTTCTTGAAATATGATGCCCATCTTTCCTTAGTCCTGTTTTCATTACCAATGATATTGCCGATGTCATCACGACAGAGCGTGGTTTTGGGCTGATAACCACGTTTCAGGCTTTTCACTACTTTGTACGCTTATCTTGTATTCTTGCTCACTAGATTTACATCTATACTTCTCAATTGATCGTCATAGTATTTTCGTTTCTTGATTGTAATTACCTTATTCGCTACTCCTGTGAGATGTTCATAGTGTTCTCTCTTCGTCCTGCTTTTCCTACCTACATATTCTTTGTACGCCTGATTCTTTTTATCTAACGCATCATCGAACCAATCATTCCTCTTGCGCCGGGCTTGATGTCCGATCGTCTGTTCTGCCACGGTCCTGATAGCCGCTTTCACTTCCATCAAGAGCTCGTTGCTCATCTTTAATGATCCGTCTAACAGGATGGGAGTCAGCTGGTTGTCGAGGGTCTCCGTGAAATGTTTGGCCACAGACGCCGTTTGGAGCCTTTCAATGTAAAATTTTTTTAGCGGGCTGGTCTTCGCTGAATATGTACGGACGTCAAGTTTGCTCGAGGCCCAACGTTGTTGGATCAAAACATGATCGATCTGGTTTTGTGTGTTGCTATCCGGTGATACCCAGGTCATTTTATGAATGTGTCGATGTAGAAAGCAAGTCGAACGTATGACTAGATTTGTACTACATGCAAAGTCAATCAGGCGCTGGCCGTTGTCATTTGTTTCATCGTGGATCCTCCAGTCGTTCCCCGATGAGATAGTTCATTGCCAACCTTAGCGTTGAAATCACCCAAAATAATTTTTGTGTCGTTTGTGCGCAATGAGTCGACCAGTCTTTCCAGGTGATTGTAGAACGTTTCCTTCGTTTCTCGGTCCTTTTCTTCGATCGGGGCGTGAACATTAATCAGCCAAATTTTAAAGAATTTCGCTTTTGTACGGATCACACAGAACCGTTCGTTGACTGCCTTAAAATCAATAACGTGCGATTTGAACTCCCTATCCACAATGAAGGCCACTCCAAATTCTCGTTTTCCAGTAGGCTTCCCACTTTTGAATATTGTGTGCGATCTCATGTCTTGAATGTCGTTCCCAGTCCAATTCGTTTCCGGGACTGGCAGTATTTTCAACTGATATTGACTGACCTGCTGTAAAAGGTCCTTAACAGCGGCAGGGTAATTGAGTGATCTGACATTCCAGGAACCAATGCCATAGTCCTTTTTTCGTTTGCGAGGTCGTTGCCGTGAGTCCAATCCATTCCGAGGCCTATCAGCAGGTTTCGAAACATTTAAAGATTTTCCAGGGACGGTGAGTTAGCCCGTCGCCCAACCTCTATTCCGGCGGCATGGTTATTACGGTAAATACTACTGGGAGGGTAATTAAAGAGACACAGGCTGGATGTATTTCCACCAGGAAAAAATAATACAAAAAAAGCAAATTCTATCTTACGGTTATTAAAATAACTATTCTTCAAAAATTGTAGCGGCTATCAACCGAAGGCTTATGCAAAATAATACGTGGCTTTAAAAATACAACACTAAAATTGGAAGTGAACTAGCTGATTTTAAGTAAATAAAAACCATGTTGCCATCGAAAATTAAGAGGATATTGAATACCGTTTTACCAAATAACTTTGCGATGAGGAATCCTTTCTCAAACGGGCTTGGGACCGTCTATGGCGGAGTTCTTCGAATACTCATAAGATGACATCATAGTATTGCATAGAACAAACCAATTTCATGAGCTACAGCTACAGCAGCAGCAGCGTTTGAAGATAATTATATTTCATCACAGATTGTTGTACGATCGTTCTAATCTGTGGTTAGATTGGATGCAACGGTTAAATTTCTCGAGGAGTTCACGATTTGGAAGTAATGCAGGCAACGAGTCTTTCGCGGAAATTGTTATGTGTGTCGACCAAATCAGTACCATATTGAGGTAAACCAGAGAGGAAACACCACACAAAATCGATTTCAGCTTTTCAGAAACTGCTCACCCGCTCCCCTGCTTGTTTTGCAACAAATAAGATCTAACTCCTTTCTGCACCTCAAAATGCAAGTTTTAATCCGCTTAACTCGGAAATCGCAGGCACACAAGAAGCTTTCATCGTAACACAAATTTTCGGACTATACCCCAAAATCAGATTTTGGATTTTTCCATGCAATGACAGAGGAGCCCAGGACTAGGTGCAGGCGCACTTATTCGAAAGGATTCGATTCCGAACAACCGTATCTTTTCAGAGACTTGAAGGATTCCGCTCTAACCGAAAAAATCAACGCGAAATTACTCCCACAATGTTCGGATCCCATAACTTTCCGGGGACACCCGTTTTGCTTATCGTCACCAAATCGTGTATGCAGCACAGAAGTGGATCTAATCGCCACAGTTCACAAATAAACGATAAATTGCACTAGTTCGACAGCTTTCTCTGTTACCCCTTCTTTGCTCGCGAAAAATCGTCTTGGCTGCGCCGCCAACACTTGAGGGTAAATTAAACAGATTTAAACTCTCATAGGTCAACTTCACTGATTCACATTAGAAAACTTTTCTAGAAGCCAAGTTTACGGATTCTTAACAAACTCATGAAAATATGTCTTGAAAACTAGCGAAACTGATTGATCAAGTGCGTTTATTTTGTGTTCAACACACAAACGTATTTGCAAGAACGGAGCAAAAGGGGAAAGCACACTGCACAAAACTTGAGATTATGCTTCTCACTTAATTTTTAATTACCAAATCTTTCGATTTCATTATTTTTTTCTTCTCCCCGGGCCTTTCAAAAGCAGACCGCTCAAAAACAAGTCGACGAGCCTCCAATCCACTTTCAATGGTATTGCGAAAGTGCAATCGTTGAAGGGCTCTGTTGGAAAGGGTGTTGCCGTGTCCAGATTTCAATTGCAAATTGAAATGAAGATTATTTTAAATTTACAATTGAAATTTGGAACAAAAATATGAGCAGTTTGCTTAGGCGACTGCTCAGTTATTACATTACGCTCCCAGGCAAATTAATACGCCCCCGCAAAGTCCGGATTTAAACCCAATAGAGCATGCATGGGAGCTTTTGGAACGGAAAATTCGAAAATGACGTATTAAAAAAAATATTTGTTGAAGGAAGTGCATGTTACAGAATAGGAGAAAATCACATCTGCAGAAACTGGTAATTAAGTCGCCTCTATGCCCCGAAGACTGCAAGCAGTAATTGATGCAAAACGGGTCAAACCAAATATCAAGCCAGCAAAAAGTTTTAAACATTCCAATACGTTTAGTTGAAAATATTTTGTGTACAAGTCAGCCAGCACTGACTGTCGTAGACTTTTATCTTTTCATTATTTATGTTTTTACAAATTTCTCCTTTAGTTTGTTATGAAATGTTTTTGCCTTTGTTTTTTATAAAGTATTGAGTATTGAGCCTTTTTGTCACTAGATGGTGTTCGTTGTCATGTATCAAACTGACATGCGTTTGAAAGGTGACATTCCAGTCTACAATTTTCATATGGACAGTTTTGTGTTTCGTTATTCGTGTCAAAAGTTGTATTCATTCAAAAATGATGTAAATTTCTGAAAAAATTCGTTATATTTTACAATATCACTACGATCAAGACGAGACTGCATCGCAGGCTCGCTTTCGTTCTGGAAATTTTGATGTCAAAGATGCACCTCGCTAAGGTCGACCAATCACTGAAAGGTCGATGAAATCTTACAAAAAATTGAAGAACACCGACACATAAGCAGCCATGACATTGCTAAGGATCTGAATATCCATCATCAAACAGTTTTGAACCATGTGCGTAGGGCTGGATACAAAAAGAAGCTCGACGTTTGGGTGCCGCATGAATTAACACAAAAAAAATTTGATCGACCGAATTCCCATTGGCGAAATGCTAATAAGACACAACGAAATCGAGCCATTTGTGAAGCAAATCTTTACGGACGATGAAAACTGGGTAAGATACGAGAATGCCGTTCAAAAAAGATCAAGGTCAAAAAAGGTGAATCATCACAAACGACTTCAAAGCCAGGATTGACACCAAATAAGGTTATGCTGTGTGTATGGTGGGATTCGAACGGAATTGTTTACCATGAGGTGCTAGAACCTGGCCAAACACTCAACTCGGCTCCGTGTTGTCAGCAATCAACCAGATTGCAACAAGCAATTCAAAAAAACCGGCAAGAATTGACCAATAGAAAGGGCATTGTCTTCCATCATGAGAATACCAGATGACACACATCTTTGATGACCCGGCAAAAATCGACAGAGCTTGGCTGGGAGACCGTATAGTCTAGAACTTGCACCATCTGACTACCATTTGTTTCGGTATCTGCAAAACTTCCTTAATAAAAAGAAATTCACTTCAATAAGGGATTGTGAAAATCACTTGATCAAGTTTTTCGCCGATAAACCACAGAAGTTCTACACAGATGGAATAATGGCTCTACCCTAGAAATGGCAAACGTCATAGATAATAATTGTAATGTGACGCCTACGCCCGGGAATCGAAGTGATTCCGATCCCGAACCCTTGCACCCGGCCAGATGGGTGTGACCTCGAAGTGCAAGCGGACTTCATCTTTCGTGCGGATATCGTTGCGCAGAAAATATTTTTTTTATTTCCAAATATTTAGATCTGTGGTTATAAATATTTGAAACATAAATTCAATCCAACACCGATACATTTCGAGACATATCCATCTGGTAATGCCCCCCCCACCGTTGCCATCAAAACACTATGCCACTGGCGACCAATAAAAATGCACATTGCCGCCATGTGGCGTTCCATTCCGCACATCTGTTTTGTCGGATGCTGTCAGATTGACAGTCCGACGCAACGTGGGAGAGAAAACGCGAGAAAGCAGGTGCGTATTTTCACAAGATCGGAAACTGTTGCCAGTGAGTTTTTTTTCAACGTCTATTGTGCTAAAAAGTGATTCCCAACAAACGTTCTGCAGTGATTTTCTATGCGCCCTTCGGAAAAATCAGATTTAAGGCGGATTGGTAGATGTGAAACGGATTTCCTGCTGCTGCTGATTTGCAAATGGATTTTTCAAGGTGAGCAACACGGGTGTTTTGATTGCAAGATATATATTTGAAGAGCGATTGTGTTTCAAGGTAGGAATCCAAAGAAAGCATGGTGGGAACAAGATAGCAAGACGAATCCTCCGGCCAACGACCTGACAGAAGACCCGCAACAACGTTTTGATCAGTTACGGCACTTACTTAAGGACGATATTGAAGAGATTTTCGGTGACGGTTCTTACAACTCGGAAAACGAACAGATTTTGCGCACAATTGGAAATTCGATAATACCAGGTGAATGTGTTGCGAAGGCATCGAGTGTCATCAAATCAAAAACTACACAAGATACTCCTGCTGGTACAGGTAAGAAAAGAAAACGATACAAATTAACTCCAGTGAGCTGTGATCTGAGACAAAGTTCATGGCCTTGCGAGCTCCACATGCAGAAACAAAGACTACGCGATATTTTGGGATCATTGGCTGAATTGGATATCCGTCAGCATGAAATTGTTCGTTTTCGGTTCGAGCAGCTGTTCGGGGAGGATCGTGAAGATGAATTCGCCCCGTACAGTCCTAGTCTAGAATTAAATGAAATTTTAATGTCGAGTTGTATGAAACGCATCGCGCCGGTAATCGTTAAGTGTTTGATGCATCCCCTAAAGGAGGGTCTCATAGCGAACCGATACATCTTCAAAAAGTTAGCAAAGAAACTGGCCCATAACATAGTCCTAATAGATCAGTATGCAGATGAGGAGTTCATAAAAGAACGCATTGATGAGTTTTTCTGTGCTGGCCACCGAATAGAGAATCTTATGGACATTGAAAGAATCTGAAACACAAGATTCTAGTATTTTAGTTTAAGACCGAAGTGTATAACTAATTTGGCATTAACGCATCTGGCATGGGATTTATAATTATTTCAATTAATATTCATTTATAGTTAACTTCACGCCTAGTTGCGTGACAATTTCGTAGATCTCAGACTAGAAAATACGAAATCTCGTAGTAGTCGATTTTAAAGTTAAAGGTTGGAAACGGAACTCTTGAGAAAAGCAATTAAAACGCAACGTTACTAAAATAATAGAAAAAAAAAAGTTCCAACCGCAATGAAAATATCAGAAGTAGACTTGTTGGGCCCAACAAAAGAAAATTTATTCTCTTTATAACGATTTTGCCGTCTATGCAATCTAACCTTTTCTTATAGACATATATAAAACAAAAAGAAACACATTTAAATATTGTAGACAATGTGTTGACATAATTGCATGCCGAATATTTAATCGCCAAATTATGCAACTCGTATCTATTTTCTTATGTTGCTATTGAAAATTTTGTTAATTGTTAATTTCTTACGAAACTCACATAAGGTAGTCACTAAGTGCCTTACTAGGGTTAGAGTATTACCAAAATATTGACTAGAAGTCTTTGCGATAAAATTGTACAATGATTGTGTACAATGTATGAATTTGTCTTAAGAAAATGAACTTAATTAACTTTATATAAAACGATCGTTAACGTTTTCGAACCTAATGAGTTCATTTAACGGGTTCTCAATAAGTCGTTTGAAATCACGACGCATTGGAGAGCGCGCCGTGTAACGATAAAAGTTGATCAGTCTTCGGCTGCGATATATCCCGCTAGTTTTATGTTGTATATTGTCGACCATATTTGCATCTGAACTCTATTGCTACAGTTAAATACAACACAGAATAATAAAAAAGGAATGCAGAGGTTTATTCCATGCAGATATAAATGTGATCAAACAATGAGTTGCCTTTAATATTTTTAGAATTGTTGATTGTTTTTATGCTCAGTATTCATATTATTATTAGTCGATGCACCGTTTGCACAATTAGAAAAATAAAAGGGAAAAGAAAATCCGAGAAAAAAAGAAAAGAAATCTAGGTGAAGAAAAGATAGAAATAGAGGGCACTTTGGATATCATTTTTGGTAAACTTTGATATATTCGTAAATTTCTTTTAATAACGCATTCACTACAGTCAAACTAAATAAAATCAGATTTCCGATTAAGATAGATTTCAATTTAAGTAAATCCTGTTTTGATGAAACCGATAAAGTTCTTGCATTTTCATTTTTCAATTCCGTTCAATGCATTATCAATTCCAAAAGCATCTTAATAAACCTCCTTTTTTTGGAAATCCTATCATTTTAATTGTCTTCTATTTTGAAATTCAATAATTTACGCGATCCAACTTATCTTTCTTAATAATAGTCGTAATAAGCAACTTCAATTGAAAATAATAAGGCCTACTCTCGGTATATTTTGCTAGAGCTTTATCGACTTCTTACTTTAGACATTTATTAAGTGCATATGTATATTTATGTATTCGGAATTATTTTGTTATATATTTTTTTTAAAATACGATATGGTCTAAATAGAATTATGATATCCTCGGTATCCAGACCCTGTTTGCTAAAATTATGAATAAAAGTATGAAATGCTAATTAACTAAAGACTTTCCTTTTCAGTGGTTCTTCTTGTTTCAGCGGGAAAGTGAGTGCAGGGTAGGTATGCCGTCGCGAGGCTAGGGTTTCGACAAATCCGCTGAGGTCGGTTTCGCATCGCGCGCGGTACGCGGTACCTTTGTTGTTATGTCGTTTATTTAGAGTAGGTTTCGTCGGGTTAAGTTAACGTAGTATACTTTTCGGTACCGCGTCGGAAATTCGGGAACGCGAAATAAAAATTAGATTTTGTATTCTTGACGGGTAATAGGAAGAAATACGGAGTAACGTAGAATAGGTTTCTTCTCCGTATGGTTTTGTGTTGTAACGCGTTTTGAAAACGGGCATATTCAGGTGGCTGAAAATATTGTAATTGAGCGTAACCCATTCGGAGACCCGCGACCGAAATCCTCTCCGAACTAGCTGGCCGACAAGCGGCCACCGCGTGAATGGGTTACGGTGCACGGATTGGTTGACCGGTTGGTACCATCCGTTGGCACTACTCAGACTTAACGTCTAGAACCGATGAGAGGTCGGTTCCGCGTTCGAACCTAAAAAGGTGAAAATCATTACATAATGGACAATATGTACTTAAATGAAATCCATTTTAAATAAAAGAAATATTCAATCGGAAAATGACAAAAAAAGGCTCAATACTTTTTAGAATATCCAATATATTGTATTTACGTTACTGAAAAATGCTCACGAATCGATTTTTGATTAAAGCTTCCAATTAACCAGAATCTCACTATAAGGAATTGTCGTAGACTTTTGTCCGCCACTGTATGTTATTGCATATTTATGGATCTATATGTATCTTCATTGTAAATCATAGTATTAAATGTCGATGGGTTATACTGATTATTTTTCATTGTGCTAGTTGAATTATTTTGTCTTGGAAATGAACGCTCAATTCTCGTACTAAGTCTAATATATAAATTTCATCAAATTTCTCAATGATTTTAGTTACAAGTCCATTCCAATGATTGCAAATATCACGAAAATTATTCAACCCAATTGTAATTGTTATTCGTGTTCCGCTCGAAAGCATTTCTTAGCATGCAACGTATCTGTTACCCAATCACTCCCCATATCCTTGAGAATAAGAAATACTACCAACAGCCAACACAACTCGCCAGCCACACATCAACAATGTCATTAAAAGGCAGTTAGTTTATTTTGACCATTGCAATCAGCACGAACAATAATCAAGAGCCCGGCCAACAATAAAGCCTTTCCTTTGCCAAATGAACTCACCTCCCCATGACCCCGGCAACTAAGCCTCAAATCCAACCCCTCAATATGCAATACATTACACCCATATTTCTTTATTATCTTTCATATGCAAGGCGAAAATCGCGAGCATGCAGTTTCGCGGCGCGCAAATCTAGTCCAAATGAAGAATGAAAAAGTCCACGACGACAAGAAAGTCGAAAAGTTCAAGTTGATTACCATATAAAGGTATGGGCACATATAATGGCGCGGTTTTATTGCATTTTAATGCGAAAATGTGGACTTGGAGCGAACATGGAAAAAGGCACAATAAGACGCTGAAAAAAATGCCGCGGAGCAGAGTGCAACCAGGGACCGACAACCGAAGGCTCGCTGGGCTTTCTTAGCCTTGTGCCCTGTGGCGCGAGGAGTCGTGGAGGCAGAATTGGACTTGCAAAGTGCATTACCTGCAAAAATCTTCCCACACACATCAAAATACCTTTGACTTTGTATGGTTTGCAAAATGCATTTGGGATCTGCATATGGAGTGCAGTGCAGTGCTGTGAAATGGATGGCATGTGGTACGGATTTGCGGCACTGCCTGCCTACGGAATTCTTGCAGAAAGTGCCGGCACTCCTTGTTGGAGGATTGGCTGTACACTTGGTCGGGATGAGGATGAGTTGGAATGCCACGATGAGTGCCGGGTACCGAGTGCCAGCCCCAAACTCCAACAACGTGTACTCTTCGATGTACCTACTAATTCAATATGCACTCGTATAGTTCATATAGAATGCATGTTAAAATGCGATAAAGATAAGTAGTAACTCACATTCGCTATGCAGTCTCTGATCTCGTATGGTAAAGAGGTTATCAGCCACTGAAAATCTTTTCGTTTCGGATAATGTGACTTTTCCGTCTTCTTGGTCGGGCTTTTGATGTTTTCACTCTCCCGCGCTTTTTTGCATCAGTAAAGGATTTACTGCGAAGTTGGATTTAATGAGATCTCTCCATGGTCAGTTACATTTAATCTATGCAAACTGGAGTCTGACGCTATGAGTGTTGTATCCTTTGGCAAGATTTTTTTTTGCCACTTATGAAACTAGTCCTGAAAGAGATTCCGCGTGATGAAGCTATTCACGGTAAATTGCAATTTTAATCAAGAGGAGATTTATCTACCGCTTCCCATGTATGTAACTAATTTCCTGTTCAACAACTTTATTGGCACCTTGTCGCGGTATTAATCTGCTGCAAGATATTTACATACTGAATCTTTTATGGAGTCAGCAACCTACAATCTACCAATTTGTCACCGATAGACAAGTACAACTTCTAACTACTAGTCCTTGCAGAGCAACTGGGCTGGCAATTACTGCGCAACATGGGAACATGAATGTTCGGCTGGAGAAAACACCTGTCCGGAATGAGTTTGTCATTAAAGCATTTAATGCCCTGGCACGTTTGCCTTCTTCTTAAGACATACGAGTATCACAGAAGAAATTGTAGATGGTGCGAATCTTTCTTTTGCTTGGAGGACGAGCACTCCAACCAGTGCCAACAACTGTCTTCGTTCCTGTTGCTGCCATTTCAGATTTATTTGTGCCTAGACATTTATTAGCCCCCGAGAATGAGACATTGCTAGGCAAAGATTATTCAGGTTAATACGACGCGTACGTACATCCTAACAACTTCAGTGTGACAACGACGGTGCTTAAGGATATTGCGAGTTGGTGTTGGACGATGTGGAGCATATGCAGACAGAAGTGTACATTTTCGCGCACGTGTACATATTTTAGATTAGATTTACTTGTACGTGAATTAGATTTATGAGACAGGAAATGTAGGCAAGGTAGCAAGGACTTAAAAAAGGTTTATATTATTCAGGCTGTAAGAGAAGTGAGTAGATTTAATGGGAGGAAACAAACAGTAAAGAATTTTGGATTCGATTCTTTTTCGCAAAGCGAAAATAGAAAACACTACCAAATAGAACATCCACTTTTGATCCCCTACTAATGATGCTTATAAAAAGGAATAAAATGTGGATGTTTTATTCGGTAGTTTTTTCTTATTGTGTAAAAGAATCCAATCCAAAATTAACGTTAGTGAATTTTTATCCGTTACTAATAATGTTTACAAACGTGAACTCTAACCCAGTCATCCGCAAATATATTGAACGCCTTCGAAAGACGGGTCCCGAGGCGAATGGTTGAAGCGAAGTTTTGCGAACTCCGGCCGATCCGGGATTCTTTCATTTACAAATTTAAACTTCCACCTTCTTTCAGGCACTTTTTCCTTTTTCTTATATTAAAATACTTAATCATTTACCCATTCTTTTCTTCCCCCTCCAAATTAATATTTTATTTCCTACCCTATTGATTAAAATCCAAAAAATTAAATACTCTTATCTTCTCCACTATTAGAATTCCATTCTTTATTTCCCACTAACAAAATTTCATTCGTTACTATACTAACAAAAATTCATTCTTCCTTTCCTACTAGCAACATTTAATACCATTGCACATTACAACAATATTAATGTGAGCTCTCAAATGCCTTGCGCAATTCATCTTCTCTGTTTTATAAACGGGAGTTTATCGGAAGTTGGCTTATGTGCTAGCGCGGCGGACTCTCAATCTATTGGAACCGAGGGTTCGAGTTTCCCGCGGGCGCCGGGAAAGTCTTTTTAGTTTCGTCAAAAATAACTATTTCCCTTTGTATGACGATTTGCATGTAACCAAGCGTTATCATGGTTATATACAAATCGCCATACATGCAATTAATTGGAAAGTGAAAATTTGATCGGAGGAACGGGATTGAAGTGTATTGAAATTCAATCACAGCACATTTACAAATTATCACCGACTTCAAGCCCGTTAACGAAAGGCATTATGCTATTCGTATCAAGACCAGTTTCTTCAATGTCTGGCTGGTCAACTGTCACACGCCAAACAAGGAAGAGGTAACCAAGGACGAATTTTACAGTACCCTGGAACGCACTGTCGATGCATTGCCGTCAAACGATATTAAAATTGTTCTGGGTGGCTTCAATGCGAAAATCGGCCGAGAAACGGTATATAGAGGAAAATCGGAGGACACAGTATCCATGCAGAGACCAGCAACAAGGGAAAGCTCCTGATAGACTTCGCTACTAGCAGAGGCTTCACAGTAAGCTCCACACACTTTTCGCATCGAGACATCCATAAGATAACGTGGGCATCCCCAGACGGTCGCACATTCAACCAGATCGACCATGTTTTCACACAAAAACGAGCCGCTACCAGCACTCGCGACACGTGCTCGTTCTGCGACGCTGTCTGTGATTCAGACTTCTACCTTTTAAGGGTCAAGTTCCGATGCCACATCTTCAAGAGCTGTAAACAAGGAGCATCAGCTACTCCAAGGTACCAGATAAAGAAGCTGAATGATAGCTTAGTAGGGTAAAGTAGCGGAATGGCGGTCACTTAAGCAATAATCGGAATATTTTCCTATTTCAAGGGCTTAAAATAGTAGTAGCAGACTTTTCACATACCTTATTTAGTATACTTTAGATAAAAATGGTACACATTATCAATCTATTAAGCGTTTATTATTTTTGAATCATTTTGTACAGCCCTTCGTTGACTGTCATTACTCGCAAACTTCAGGTACTATTGGGTTTTTACTGGTCATTCAAAGTAACTCAATCCTTAATACTTTATTGCATTCCATAGGATGTTAAGATATGTTTAAGTCGCGAATTAATACAAGTACTTCTAAAAAGAACTAATAAATAAAATAAAAAAACGTTATTCCTATATATTATTTATATTTTATACTTAAACAAAATCAACCAAGACTTTTTTTTTTTATAATAATCCGAAAAAATAATAATTTTTATTTTTATATTTTGAATATCGAAATTATAGATCAAGACGCCTAAGAACTCTCCCATTGATCTCACAATAATCGCATAGATAGCTCTCGGGGAATCGGCATCACTGCAATCTTTATCGTCGTCACAAATGTTTTTCATATCCTTTATCTCTGTCGACCTTGACGCAGGAGACTTTAATTGGGGTACATATTTGGTTTTCTTTCGATATTTTATTTTATTCATATCATCAAGTTCATTTGTGTTTTCTCCTATTAAAAATTCTTATTCAATTTGTTTCTTAATATTAAATATGAAGGGGCTGATTTGTTATTTTCTTACTTTTTTATTAAAATTTGTGAATTGTTCGTAAAATTTCTTTAAATTAAATAAAATGGCCGTGCCTCTTTAAGAGACAATTTTTCATTTCTCGAAATGACCCCCTCCTTTCCTTTACATCCCTTCGTGATAGGTTTTTTAATGTTATGTGGCCCAGCACGAGCAGAGGGCGCCTCGGACAACCCGCGACACGACTGAGCGCTAGCGCTAGCCGGCCTCAGAATGCCACCCCGGGTTTAAGAGTCCACTGCCAAAAAATTAATGTCTGCAGTTGCGGTGACTTCCGTATTTGCAACAGAAGCTAGCCGGGGACCAATGGCGAATTCTATATTAATATGAGCTGGATGAAATTTTTGACGATACTGAGGTCACAAAGATTGTAAGACTGCCAAGCTGCAATGGGCTGGCCATGTAAATCGATACACAAAAAGGTATTCGTTGGAAGAACAGAAGAGCGGAGACCAATAGAGAAACTCAGGTAACGCTAGTCTGACTCGGTCGATGAAGGCAGTTGGTTGCTGTCTGGGTTTCTAAATCGGAGGACGCAGCCAATGGATCGAGACAGCTGGAGGCGCTTTTTGCATGAAACGAAAGCCCGAGAGGGACTGTAGTGCTACGCGAAAGAAGAAGAATTATGCTTATTACTCAAGACATTGTATAGTACATCTCAGCTAATAAATCATAAGTGGGTTGCATGCATGCGTATACACTTCTGAGCAATTAAAGTAAACTCGCCATTATAATTTTAATATTAGCTAGTGGATTGGAATTATACATTTTTTTTCATCCCTCATGTCGTGATTAGCGTCAGTCTTGCTCTGAGTGCCTGCCCCCATAAGAGTCGGTGCCAACCTTTTCAAGACCTCCTTGCATCACATACGTAACCATGGCACTAATAATGTTACTACACAATCGAATGGAGATAGCGACTTTGAAGTGGGGCCCAACCACTTTAATAGCACCAATTTCGATAAGAGCAATAACATCAATGAGTTGCCAACGTAGTAGAACCAGAAATTCTTGCGGCATTTGGGGGCAGCACGAAAATCATACTCTCGCCGGAGCATCCTATACAAAAGGAGCAAACAACAGAGCAGAACAGGTCAGAACTGGAAGAGAGAACTGATCGGATCAAGGACCAGAAAATGGCTCCCATAACCACAACAGATACTACGGTACAGAATTCGAACGTGGAGACGCCTGTGCCAGGAAATATGCGATACCACACGTTCGCTTTTAATCGATCCGAAAGGGAGCGGGTGTTGCGAACGAACAAATACAACACATATATTTACGCTTCATCACTGAAGTGGTTGCGAACGAGCTAACACTCCCTATATACTCGCGCTTCGCCAATGAAATGAGGCAAGCGAGCATATACGCCCATTGTTATCAAAGCTTGTACTTGTCGTGCAATGAACAAGCGAAAAAGTAAATAAGCAAGCGAAAAAGTAAATAAAAAACGATTAACCTGCAATACGCTTCATACGAATCGTCACATCGTGAACCACAAGCTTTGGTTATGCTTCCAAGAGAGTTAAGCTGAAGGGAAAGCTAAAAGTTTAGGCAAAAACGCTCTTTCGTTCAATGTCCCCATTTTCGCTAATTCGCCCCAAAAGATCGTGAGAAAGACGAGAGCTTAAGCGAAAAGCACTCTTTCGCTCAATTTTCCCAATTTCGCATATTCGCCATCCGAGCAAGCGAGACGGAGCGGGGTGAAAAGGCTTTCGTGGAACGAGAGCACACGTGTTCGGCTATTCGGCAGTTTCCGCGAGAATTGAGGTTGGAAGCGCACGAAAGGACGATATTTAACGTTCTTGGGCAAGGTATGGGTAGCAGCCTGTGTTCGAGTCCAAAAGGGAGCGTGCTGCTACCCATTTATTATTAACAGCATTCGAGTTATTAGAAGTGCTGTTCAGTGTTCAAAAAAACGGTGAGGGGTGAGGTGTTGACTTGAGCCGTGGACCTCAATCGGCCTTTTGACGTTTCACACCGTGTGGCCACCCCGACCCATTTACTCATCTTCTGCGATTCACTCTACGGCCTGGCGCTCACATGGGAAGCGCGACAAGTTCCACCGACCTCAATGAACAGCGGGTCTAAATCAAAGTCAAGAGTGATTCACTCAACGTTGATTGAGGATCATCGAACGACATCATAAAAATCTAAGTAAATGTAGTTAATTGTTAGCAACGTGTAAACGTACAAGAAAATTAGCAATAAGATAAAAATAATTCCTTAAAATTAACACTTGCCTTTGTTGAACTAGTTTGGATAGTTATAGTAGTAGGTAAGTGTCGTACAGAAAGATCTCGCCCTGAGAGCCTTGATGGTGTACATAGGATGCACATCAAATCGAGCTCCCAGTTCATACCAGTACGCATAACGTATACGGGTTATGTAACATGGGTTTACCGAAAAACTGACATAGTTGTGAAGCCAGTCAAAGGTTCTTGCGATGTACAAAAGAACCTAAATATAGAGTAAGCAATTTGAGTAGGTAGGAGAGTGCTCCTATCAGAAGGGATTTGTAACCATCTTAGGGTTCGAAACAACTTTTCTGATGGCAAATCATACATATCCAAAAACACTATTTATGAAATTTTCAAGAACACCTGAGGATAATTGTAGTATTTAGGACGAGCTGAAACATCTACTTACAACCAGCACATGCTGATGTTGTTATGTTTCCATATAATTGAAAGGACAATATCTCCTTTGATCATGATCCGATTTCGATGAAATGTTGTGATCACAAGGGTCTTATGTTTGATTTTATAGAGCAGAACGTAATATTTTTTCACAAATCATACTATTACTTACAAAGCTGAGTGAATTTCAACTTCTGAGGTATTTGTTATCTTTGTGCTTATAAAGCCCTACCTCTGCTATTTCAGGTTTTAAGGCTGAATGGTATCCAGTTGCGAGGTGGGTGGAGGCACAAACTTTTCGTATATTTTGCCTCGGCCTAGAGCACTTGATTCATGCATTGACTTTTTGATTACAGATTTTAAAAGTTAACATCAAGACCTTTTATTTGATAGCCTACTGTACTTCCTTTGATAAGAAAACGTTTTTAAGGGTCATTTCATCATAAGGCGCAAAATTTTTGATAAGGTCTTAGCTCTTGAAAAACCCTAGCGTCTGGCGTCTCTGGGTTCTATAGCTTCTAAGAGCTTCTAAGCTATGACGTTTCGTTTCGTTTCACAATGCCCAAAAAAGTTGCAAACGCAGTCCTGGAACAAGCGAAACTCCTAACTCAGATGAATCATTACAGAGTCAGGTGGTTGTAGGCAAAGGAGGATTAAAAGATTCAGCCCTCTGGCAAAATGTCAGATACCCAATGCCTATTACCAGCAAAAGGCTTATCCATAGCTCAATTCAAGAGGATTCGGAGAAAAGATGAAGGGACCAAACGAACATGCTTCTTCAGCGATAGAATTTTAGGCGGTGTTGCTTAAGGCCACAAAAAAGCAGCCAAAAACCTTCTCCTGCCCAAGGCTGATGAGAAGCTTTCACAGTAAGTGAAAATCAAGAATCTATCTGATGCAACGGAGAAAACGAGGCACTGCGCAGCCATTGCGTGAACATCCACATAGAAGTTATTGCTTGTTAAATCAATCGATGGCAAATCTTACGCAGAAGAGTTGCGTGAAATCAAAGGGGTATTTAAACCGGATAATACCAAAACTGCAATACGAGCCATAAGGCCAAGCCGGTCCGATAGCCTGGTGATACAGTTTGGACCAGAGGCTACCAACAAAGAAGCATTATGTGGCGCAGTCAAGAAGGTTCACGAATAGAAGGCAACCGTACGCTAACTCACATTTCTGGGAACGTTCGAAATCAGAGTCCTTGGCTGCGTCATAGATTTGGCTGGGCATGTAAAGACCATCAGAAGGGAGCTCCCTAGTTTAAGTGGAGTCAAAATAAGACTCAGAAAAATAACAGGGCCGACAAAAACATCGAACAAATTCCAACATGGGGCAAAATTAAAATAGTACGGCATCGCTACTTCACGTGTTACCCTGCAGAATTGGAGTGGACTGTATTATAATTGTAGCAAAATGGGACATAAACGCGAACATGACGAACAAGGATGAAAATCCAAGATTCAACAATTATAAACGCGTCCCAGAGAGCGGGCACAGTCGGATCTTTAAAGAACTTTAGCAAAGCGCAAAGTGCAAATCAATTTACACCGAAGTTAAACGCTCAGGATCTACTACAACAGTTTGCGAGGGTCATGGAAGCCAACCACCTGTTGCTCAATGAGCAACATCATGACAGGAATCCTCTGCATGGTATCCAAACAATTCTGGTACTGTATCCATCTGAGTATGTTAATCCGTTGCCCGCTTCCTCAACGCCGTGAACGATGTTCCGTGTGCTCCCGTTCCTGGCACAAACCTGTTGATTGTCTCGAGAGGTCTACTAAATCAGTACTGCAAACAAAAACCTTTGAAATTAAAACGGGGAAAAACGAAACTTCGGAAATCGTTAAAAGCGATGGTCGATCCCGGTGCTCCAAGAAACGTTCGCGTACAGGATTGGCGATATGGAGGCGTGTGATGTTTACATTAATTTAAATTTGCAGGTGGAAGTTATCGATGCAAAAATAAAACGAATGCGATCCTAAACATCGACGGCGAGAATCGCGATACCAAACCTTTAGTGGTGGACACTTATTAGCAAAACGATGTTTTATTGGGTCGTGACGTGCTTTGCCGCCAGGAAAGTTGTACAGTCATTCGTAAATGTAGTTCAGTCATTATGAGAGGACGAACGGCAAGAATTGCAACGGCTTGTCGCTAAATATCAAAGAAGGTTAGCCACATATATATATGAGCTCGGAAAATATTCGTATTCTCGGATGTCGATTTCCGTTTCCACCGAGCAGCTCATCGCACTTAAGCCATATCCTATCCCATACGCTAAACGTGAGATCGTGGAGAAACTGATTGTCAAAGAATTGGATGCAGGTATTATTCAATCGTCCACTTCCGCTTATGCCTCTCCAATCGTATTAGTCGAAAAGAAAAATGGATATTACGAATACAAGCGTATGCCATTTCATCTCGTTAATGCACCTAGAGTATTTCAGCAGATAATCATCGAAATTATTACCCTAATGGATCCCGGGGAAGCGATAGCATACCTTCACGATATTATTTTACTGCACCGGGAAGTTGACAGCGGATTGAAATCACTTGAAAAATTCTTGCAAGTATTGGAACTTCTTGGCCGAAGAGGTCAAATATGTTACTTGGGACGTATTGACGATATTCAGACGGTATCCGACCTGGACCGAGAAAGTATCTGCTATCGCAAATTTTGAGCAGCCGTCGAACATCACAGGAGTTAGACGATTCCTGGGAGTCACCGGATTCTTTCAGAAGTTTGTCAAGGACTATGCTTTCATAGCAAAGCGACTGACCCAGTTGCTTTGCAAGTCCGAAAAGGAAAGCTAAAAATTGAGGCGACGAGCAGCAGCACTCATTCGAGCAACTTAAAAGTATCCTGTGTAACGAGCCGGTATTAGCATTATTTGACATTCAGACGCAACATGAAATCTATATGGATGCCAGCACTTTTTTCTTCATGCCGGAGTCCTCTTACAGTCAGTCAACGGTAAGAATTGGAGGCTGGTTTTCTTCTATAGTCGCCACTGTACAGCAGCCAAAAGTGTGAACCATAGTTATGAGCTAGAAGTGCTCGCCGTCGTCAAAACGTTGGATTGATTCCGGTTTATGTTTCGGGTTGGCAGATTCGTATAGTCACTGATTGTTCTGCTATTGCTCAGGTCAAATCGAAAACGGAATTGAACCTGTATATTGCGAAAAGTATGCTGCAATTAACAGAATGTGACATTGAGATCGTTCACCGTGCTGGGAGACGTCTTTCTCCCGTCGGCGCACTTAGTCGTGCCTCTGATGCAATTTCGGTATGAAGTAATGATTGGATTTATACAACGCAGATAAAAGACGATCAGCTTCAACATATTATTGGTGTACTTGAAAATGAAGCCGAACATGTACACGTAAGACAAATAAAATACGATTCCGAACTTAAACAAAACCGTTTGCTTCGGAAAACTGGCAAGGGTTCTAAACTAGTAGTGCCTTAACCCATCTGATTTCACATAGTCCAATACTGTCACGACAATTGCGGACATTTTGGTGTCGAAAAAATTTAACGCATTGAATAGTGTTAATGGTTTCCAAAAATCCGAAAGTTTGTCAAACACTACATCGCAGCTTGCGTAAATTGTTTCTATTAAAAACCGCGTGCGGGAAAACCCGAAGGATGGATGTATTGTGACGAATCGCAACCCATAGCTTTTCGACAGTTGTATTTAGATCATTTAGGCATTTTTGAACGAACCAAAAAGGGAAACATGTATTTTCAAACGATATCCGATGCGTTCACTAAGTATCTTGTCGTAAAAGCCATACGCAATACGTCAACGCAGTTTTTGCTGAATGCGTTAATTGAATTAACCAGTTATTTTGGTTTGCCGGAAATCCGAATATCCGATCGAGGAACTGCGTATACTTCTCGCAAAATTTTCTTCATTTTGCGAAGAATATAATATAAAACACTCAAAAGTCGCGGTCAAGACTTCACGTGCTATAGGCCAGGTAGAGTGGGCTAACCATGTTACGACAACAATCATTAGCATATGAGAGTACTAATTGCTTGGAATTTAATAACAGTTAATCTTGCCCCCATGCCTCGCTTACGACACGTTACAACAACAATCATTAGCGTATGCGAATACTAATTGCTCGGAAATTCATAACAGTTGATCACGCTCCCAATGCCTTGTTCATCGCACGAGCCAACAAGCAATGTATGCTTCACCGCCCATACTTAGGGAACGGCGACACCCTATACAGAATACATAATCGCAATTTATTGTATACAAGAACTTATATCTTACGCTTCATTGGTCAAGTCACTAAATTGGCCCGTGTGCTCTCAATAACCATATTGAGAGAACATGGGGAACATGTACACAGTTGAATGTGTGTACTATGCGCAATCCGCTAAACTGAGTATCAATTCGCCGTAACAACCAACTCAGAAATCAGAATACTGAAGACGAAAAGAGCAAAAGCATAAGATTGAAGCTAGCGTTCTTTTCATGCAACAAGATTATTCCCGAGGAACAAGAGAGGAATAAATTCGTAAAGCAGGTTAAGGGGAACTAGCACACTAATAACCTCAGCGTTTTGCGGTCAACTGGATCGAAGGTCTATGACTCCCACTAGCAATGCAAGCAATTTGTTTGTATTTAAGCTACAGGCGAATTGGACGAGGGAGCTAGCATTAACGCAAGTCTCGAAGAGAGACTGCCGTAGTCGATTGTGGAAGAAGTGATATTTTCGTCTTCAACAAAACTGAAGGCATCCACGGGAGTCGAAGTGGACATTTGCTCGAGCCGGATTCAGAGTTTCTTTGAGCCCATGCCGGTGAAACTCTGGTTCTAGCCTTTATCCACGTACACCATTGAATACAAACTATGGCCGCGCTTGCAGGATCCAACAGCCTAGTTGAGGAGCCTGGCAGCAACATCAGACCCGTAAAATCGAGGTGCACCAAGCCCAGCCGGGAAGAGGCACTCCGCACTGATCCGTTAGCGGGTTCCCGAGCAGTAACAAGGTGCCCGAGGAAAAGGGAGCCAGTTCGGAAGCAGTGGACAACTCCGGAGCTCACTCCCCGGGATCCCACTCAAGGCACGTGACAAGCGATCACCCTCGAGGCATACCTAGCCCGCCCAGCAGTCCCGTTGGATGTAGCAGACAGGGAGGCACCGGAGGAACCGAAGTGTGGTGGTAGACGCGTGAGGCTGTGGCAAGAGCTGGGTAACCTACGACGCCTCGCGAGAGGTGTGAAGTCCGACGAGGAGCGGGAATTTTCGCAGCCCGGGCCAGAGCACTCAAGTAACGGATCAAGGAGGAGCGAAGAAGCTAGCGGTGGCAGCTGGAATCCGAGCGCTACCGGCCATACGAGTTCTAGACGTAGGATGTAATAAACCAAAGTCAATTGCTACAGAAAAATAAAGATCTGTTGTAGTTAAATGAAAGAAAAAAGGTTCTTCTTATTTCTAAGGACCCCTCCCCCTCTAGGTATCAAGGATTGTGGTAGAGTGTGGTGAGGTGCGATCACCACGCCAACACAGGCAGGGTGGTTGCATATTTGTAACAACCAGACCGTTTTATCTTACCTATCTACAACTGCCGAGAACGCTTCAAATTGAGACGAGTTTCTACCATCACTACAGTGGGATCTGAATTCATAGAAAAATTCGTCGACTGGTTTCAGCCCTGATGAAATCATGTTCAATTTCAAACTGAAGGATGTTTCTAGAAACCAGCTCATTTCGCTTAAGTTCAAAGGTCTATACACTATCACCAAGGTTCTCGATAAAGACCGATACGTCATCGAGGACATCGAAAGCCTACCGATATCGACCAAACCATTTTGCTCTATTTTTGCGTCCGATAAAATACGTCCGTGATGTGCTACTCCACCAGAAGTTGACGAGGACCCTGAGGATGACTACTCCCTGATCGAGGAGGTTAAACTGAATAACTTAAATTAATAAAGTGTTTCTTTGCATACTTGATGTCTTTTCGATTTGTGTTGTCAATTGCATGATTCCACCTTCCCCTCATCTGCAACTCCTGACAATAGCGAATATTGAAAAATTTAGAGTAAGGAAAATATCCTCCTCCTGGAATGAACACTCATCTCATTCGCATGTGTGCCTATACATTCATTCATACTTTATACGCACACATAAATTGTGTGCAGCATTGTCTACTAAGCCAAGATGGTGAGGAGACTAATGGTTCAGAATAAATTCTCTCCATCATATGATGAATTTTTATGGCTTCCCATTGTTGGTCTTGCTAACAAACAGATGAGTTTTTCCATAACGAGGAATAATGCATCATATCCTCTAGTCAACATCTTGGCTACATACAAACGCGTCCTGACTATGATATAAAGCGGCGTTGCCCTTCTTTTTACTCCTTTTAGCATAAGACACGTTCCCCGCAATCTTAAGCACAGTTCATTACGAGCTGCAATAACTCTTGAGATTCAACCTTGCGTTCACCATCTGGCCTCAAGGACAAATCGTAAATTTGTCGGGGATAATCTTGTAAAAAGCATGTTTATAGGGAAATATTACCACTGGCCATTCGAGCTTAGAATTTCGGCACAGTGTGCATATTTCATCGTTCAAAGCCCTCGAATTCCGGGGACAGACAGGCGAAAAGGATTTGGTGGAAACCAAGCGAACCATTCAAATGGATTTCAGCCGCATTAGATTCTAGCACAATATGAAAGCTTAAATTGAGGGCAATGAATGGTTCATGCGAATACCCTTTAGGAGATAGTTTGCAAAAAACATTGCAAGGATATGTGCAAATAAAAACATCAGAGGTTATTGTTAGACGCCGAGGAATCTGCCCTGGATTCGCTAAGCGGGCAAAATAAGACTATGATAGTTTCGCCATAGCGAGCATATTCTCTCTCGACTGCCTAATGAAAACCAACCAACAAAGCGCGCCCAGTTTGTATCCTTCATCGCTTCAGGATTGAGCACTCTGGAAATTCAGCTCGCCCTCTTGACTCTTGGCTACAGCAGAAAAGTCCTCGTGTGCTCCGTTCAATCGATTTGCAGAGCTTACAATCGAGTGGATCGGAGCATTTGAAATTTTCCTCGTGACCGACCAAATCTATTTCTGCGGCGTGGAAATTCTGGCGCTGAGGAAAAGTCGAACAGACCAAACGACGGCCATTCGAGTTCGACATAGTGCCATTATGCGAGTATGTGGCCGAGTGCATTCGAGTGTGGAAAAGTAACTTGTGATGTTTTTGGATTGCAGCCAGGCCTATTTACAGCACCATCTCGAGATCAATGACTCTTTTTAATGGAAATATTGCATTGCTCCAGTTTTCACGAGCAGTCGCCATTCGATATTGATTGCTGTTGCACTCGTTATCTTTTGATCGAATCGGAATGTGCATTTTTCGCATTTTCAATTGATGGGATTGGCAAGTTGATGGAGACGAAGCCATTCATGCATTCAGCGCTGGTTGATGAGATGTGCTTTCGTTTCTTAATTGCATGCGTGTATCTTTTAGCGTACGTGATGCATTTAAAAACAGTTTGAAATGGAACACCGTTACTCCGTTGCCGTACCCATATCGCAGAATTCCTGGGTATGACTAAGAAACCTCTCTCACTATCCTGCAGTATCTATCTAATGACCGATTAATTCATTGATACATCAATCGATAAAGTTTACAAACATGGGACAACATGAAGGCTTAGCATGTGAGTAATCTCCTTAATAGATTTGAAATTTAAACCGTTTTCCGTGCAACATTTCCCAAAAGAAACATAATTGAGTCACTGAAAGCGTTGATTTACTGTACTGCATGCTCTGAATTCAGAGGCTTGTTTATGATGCATGCATGGACGATGGTATGTTCATTGCAGCTCCGTCAATAGTCGCATAACAAACGTTACTCAACATTGGTGTTACAGATACGTCAGATAGCCAGATGTTGATACATTTCGGAATGAATTTATGACCCCGGCGTGATCTATAATTCACTCAGCCTTTATCAGATATCGGACGGGACAAAGTGAGATCAAATGGCAGCCAATTCAAACAAGCCATTAGCGCCGATCAAAAGCACTTAATTTGAAAGTTTGTTTAAGGATAAGGCTTGGAGATCACGCGAGGAATGGTTACAGTGGTAAACGTTCACATTTTACGATAAATTTTTATAAAATCTCAACACCTGCTGACAGGTGAGACACGGAAGTCAATATATTGGAATTTAGGCTTTGCCACAAGATTGTACTAATCACTTATTTGATATTCGATTAAAATAAATAGAATTTTCGTTTGTAATAACGATCGATAAATGACAAAAATATTGATGATGGAAAACTTTTATTAAAAGTACTTTTTTTGGCAATGCCGATAGAATTTTTTCATTTACAAGGAATCTTCAACGAAGGACATCAAAGGGCTGACATCTTCAACATTTCTTGGCTTGCCGATTGGTTATACCTAATTTAATTGTTCAACTCTTACTAATATTTCACCTATTATCCAGGATGCAAAGGGTGGTCCCCATAATGCAAGATGTTAACTGTGAGCCACACCTTAACATCAAGCTTTTCGCCCAACCTAATTTCACATTTCTTTGTTTCAGTTGTTGACAAATTCAACCATGGAGAGGTACTCAATTGAGCAGCGCGTTAAGGATGTTGAAGCCTCTCTCGAAAATGGGCGTTCAAATCAAAATGTATTTCGTGGTTTTTTTGGTCAGCATAATCGACCAAATGTGTCAACAATCGGGAGAATTGTGCACAAATTTCAGCAAACCGGTTCTGTAAGAAATGTGAAATCACTGCTAGCCCAGTTCGTTCTGCGGAAAACATTAGCTATTGAATCAACTCATTACGTTTTGCAAAAAGTTTGTTGTAAAAGTTATTAAATTCAAACGAAATAGCATGTTTTCGTTAAAAATGTAGTAAATCTCGGAAAATACTTAACGTACCGAGTTGATTTAAGCTACGTTTGCTAGATCTAAACTATTTACATTGGATTAAATCATAAAAAAATTAAAAAAGTTTTTTGCAAAAAATTTCCGAGAACAAAATGTGGACATTTGATGCAATTCAATGTGCATGCATGCTATTTGTTCAGTGTGTGCAAATTATACATTTCGTTCTAGGAAATTTTCTGCAAAAATATTTTTAAAATTTTTATGAGTTGATTCAATGTCAATAATTTACATCTAACAAACATAGCTTAAATCAACTCAGCACGATAAGTAGTTTCCGAGATTTACTACGTTTTTTAACGAAAACATGCTATTTCGTTTGAATGTTGTAATTTTCGCAACAAACTTTTTGCAAAATGTAATGATTTGATTCAATAGCCAAAGGTTCATTCTAATTTTTACTGTAACAAATTTAGCAAATATTTGTAAGGTTTCTGAGATGGACGGCTGTAAAGTTTACCCAAATTTGCAATTTTACTGGGGGCTGCGCCTTAAGTGTTAAATTTTTTTCCTTTAAACTATTTATGCACATCAATAATAAATAAACAAACAAATTTTTTGCTGCAAGTTACACCTACAAGAATGCATGAATCTTTCATTTGTTCTCATTTTTTGTGCTCGCTTTAGCAGAAATTATTCTTGAAAAGTGACAAATTTAAATGTTAAAAGGCTGTGTTGATAGAGAGTGTCTTCTATGATTTGTAAAAGAACAAGTAAGTATGCCATTAAAGTAATGATATGCTTAAAGCTTTGAGAAGCACTAAGAGTTATTCGACAGCCTCTGATTTGGCCCTGCTAGTCATCGCAGGTATGATACCCTTCTCTTTCTTTGCTAAAGAGCACTGTTTTCTACCTGCGACGAAACGAAGACAGTTACCTTCAAGGAGAGACGACAGTTGCTCAATGATTCGCTGCAGTCCTGGGTGAACAGCACGAAGGGAAGACGGACTCCATGCCTCATCCATAATCTGAGACGGTGGTTTAATCCAACACACGGTGAAACTGACTTCTACCTGACCCAACTCCTGAGCTGACTGACTGTTTTCTGTCTTACTTGCACAAAATTGGTAGGTGGCAGTCCCCCGACTGTAGGTCTTCCGCTTCAGAGGAAGATGATGCCTGCCACACATTTTTTACACGCAAAAGTTGGGAAAGGCTATGCTAGGACCTCTACAAGATAGCAGGAGAGCTTTCCTCGATAGTTTAATCGAGAAGATGCTAGGGTCGGTTGACAAATAGAACCATTATGTTCGGGAAGTCCTAAACGATAAAAAAGGCTCACGGCAGCAGGGGATTCGGGGGTTGAGGAACTATTTTCTAGCAATCCCTATTCTCTCACATCCCCCCTCCCGCTAGAGGAGGGATTCCCCAACTGGAAGACGCCTCGAAGCGTAGCAAAACGAGGCCTAGCCCGAAGTAAGGTGTCAAACGGTTCCAGGCTAGGTTCTCAGGTTTATAGGGGAGGTATTTAGTGGGTAGTCTAAATGCCCCACACATCTACGAGCACCAAACTCATAACGTTAAACTAGCAAAACGCTGTTCGCCCTGTAGATGGTTGCCGCGTGGAACAAAGAATACGTGACAATTTGTGGGCGTAAATGAAAGACTGACTGACTGAGCGAATGGAAGAATGAAGGAACGAGTGAATGTTTGATACTTGTATTATCCAATTTGCCAGCACATTCGATGCATCATGAATTCTGCTTCTGTTGTTTCCAATTAAGATATGCTAACGCGCGTTCGATACGTCGTCGGATGTGTGCCGTCAGCGGTATCTGGGCACAACATAGTTGCTCGTGTTTGCTTCGTCGACAAAGTTGTGTGTCCCCACGATGTCATCAGCACATGAATATGGATCGTATATGCAAACCGTTGCATGGTCCGAGGGGCACAAGCATGCATGTTGGATAGGTAGTTGGTCCGCCACAGTAGTCCCCCTGCAGTGGCGGAGCCGTGATATGATGCCATTATGCCGTGAATCTTAGCGGCGTGCGAATCTCACGCCCAATCTTCGTTGTCGTCATGCTCGGTGTGATTGGTTGCTTGTCCGTAAACAATGCGGGTTTTAACCTGTCGATGAATATGGCTATTAGTCGTCCATTCACGTCAACCTTGAAATATTTGTCCGTCTGTTTTAATACCGTTTTACGGACCGTTGTACGGTGGTGTGAGTGGGGCTTTGACTTTGTCGTTGCAGACGAAGACATGCGTGCAATTGGCAGATCCTTGTTCACGAAGACTTCATCCGTGTTTTGGTGTGCCACATTGCACGGGGTCAACGTAGGCATCCTCGTACTCAGGTCCTTCAGGAAGCTTGAATCATTCGTGCCAGCATGAGAAGTGTTGAAAAATTCTTCGGGTAGGCAAAGTGTCGTTCCGGCTGGTGTCGAACCGAAGTCTTCTTTCAGCGTTGATAGCAATCCCAGTAGTAAGATTAGTAGCGCCTTGGTCCATTGGAGTGAGTCGTGGCAGCGAATCACGGTTTTGACCGTGCGATGCCACCGCTCCACTATTCCATTGGATGCCGAATGGTAGGGTGTCATTCGCAAGTGCGAGATTTTGGGTATCCTATTCAGCTCCTTGAAAACCTGGCTCTCGAACTATCTTTGCAGTCGGTTGTGATGCGTGCACTCCAAAACGGCTAATCCATATGCTGATTAGCGCTTCTGCCACTGTTGTCTCCGTGATCGTCTCGATTGGTATCGCCTCGCGCCAACGGCAGAACCCGTCCACAACAGTGAGACAGTATCGGAATCCTTCAGTCAGTGACATTGGCCCGATGAGGTCGATGTTGATGTGCTCGAACATAGCATCGGGTAAGTCGTATCTCGGCAGCGGTGGATTTGTGTGCCGAGTGGTTTTGTTGGACTGGCATGGTAGACAGGCTCGAACGAATTTACTGATATCGCTGTTCATTGAAGGCCAGAAGTATCGGTCGGTAATCAACTTCTTGGTCGCTCGGATGCCTGGGAGTGAGAGACCGTAGATATTCTGCATAACACTCAAAACTTCTGCGCGATAAAAGGGCGTATCCTCTCTGAGGTCACGACGCAGTGGAGGGTTAGGGAGGGGTCGTTTAGCCTCTGCTGTCTCCATTCAAGTGGTCGGTCGCGGGCGTTCATTAGCGCTTGAAATTCGGGGTCATGCTTCTGTGCTAGAGCGATAGTGCTAAAATCGATCTTTTGAATTATATTTACCATTGAAAGATACTCAGCGACGGTGTTCTCTCAGCCTGGGTAGTGTCGTATATCCGTGGTGAACTGAGATATGAAGTCCAGCTGGCGTTGTTGCCTCGGCGACGCTTTTTACGAGCGTTGATAGAGTGCTAACTGCAACGGCTTGTGGTCGCTGAAGGCAGTGAATATTCTGCCTTCGACCATGTGCCGGAAGTGTTTAATTGCTTCGTATGTAGCCGAAAGTTTCCGGTCGTACGTGCTGTACTTTTGTTGGGCGTTTGTTAACTTCCTTGAGAAAAGTCCAAGTAGCGTTGCGATTTCTTCCTTTGTTTGTTCCAATACGGCTCCGATACCGTTTCCTGAGGCATCGAAGGAAAAAGACCATATTGCGTTGAAGTCAGGATGGCCAAGGGTTGGTGCCTTTCCCAAGTCCGCCGTTGACTGCTCGAATGCGGCTGCCACTTCATCCGTCCAGTTGTGAAGCGTTTGATCTCGTTTGCGGTTCCCCGTGATAAGCCGCAATAGAGCGGGCTGGTGTTGGGCTGTATGTGGGAGGAAACGGTGCCGGAAATTGACAATACTCAAGAAGTACTTCAGTTAGTGTACGGACTTTGGCCTTGGTGTTACGGAAATTTCTACCGTTTTTTCGGGTAAAGGCTTCAATCCGTGGTTGTTTGATGGCGTGTCCCAAGAGCCTGACTTACTGCTTTTCGAATTGGCTCTTAGGAATGTTGATAGTCAGGCCGAATTTGACTAGTCGGTCCAACACTTACTTTACGTGAACCAGGTATGCCTGTATGCTGGGCGAGAAGATCAGTATGTCGTCGAGGTAAACAAATACGTTGTCCAAGCCACGATGTACTTCCTGCATGAAGCGCTGAAATGTCTTACCAGCGTTGCAAAGTTCGAGTGTCATGTACATGAATTCGTACAATCCGAACGGTGTAATGATGGCAGTCTTCGGAATGTCACTTGGTTCCACGGGAATTTGGTGGTATGCCTTCTGTAAATCGATCACGGAAAAAACCGTCATTCCATGGAGGGCTGCGGGACAATCCTGAAGAAATCCGATTGAATAGCGATCTGGGATTGTGTGTTTGTAGAGCGCACGGTAGTCCCCGCATGGTTGCCAATCGCCTTTTGGCTTTTTCACCATATGCAAAGGGCTGCTCCATGCGCTTTTTGATGGGCGGCAAATTCCAAGTTGGATAAGGTGGTCAAATTCGACTTTAGCGGCGGCCAGGTTGTCGGGTGAAAATCTTCGTGTCTTAGCTTTGACCGACGGTCCCTTAGTTAGGACCTGATGCGTGGTTGAGCATTTGGTGTTTGGTTGTCCTCCGAGAGGTTAAGGTAGTCTAACAGCAGTGATCGCAGCTCGTTACTGGCATCGTTCGGGAGCAAGTCCACCTTGGGCGGTTGTTTGTCGATATGCGCTATAATCGTTTTGAGGCGTGCGCTTTCAATAAGCCGTCGGCCCCGATGATTGGAGAATTTACATCGGCTATTTTGAAGGTCCACGTGAACGGTGATAATAGTCCCAAGTTCAGTTTTACTTATCTTTGGCTGCCACCAATTTGGAGAAGGTGTCGGGGGAACTCAGGTCTCGGATGATTGGTGGTATTACTGAGACAACTGCGCCGGTGTCGGTAAGGAAAGCGCTTTTGTTGATGTTGTCGTGGATTTTCAAACGCTCGATTTTGCGATGGGGGTCGCTATGTGTGGACGGTCAGTGCAAAGTTTTTTGAATGGGAGCAGGGTTGTCGGCAGTTTTTGCACTCAGTCCATAATGCTGATGGTACCAACAAAGCTGATCATCCGATTCTCTGGTGCGATATTTTGATGATGCCTACTGCTGCGTAGACCCCATGCGATGTGCTTCGTGTCGCGAAGTTGATCGCTGTCGGTTACTCAGAGCTAAAAGTGCGTCCTCGAGCTTCTTTATCCGTTAACTCAGTTCGCGTACTGTGGAGGTGAGATTGCTTAGCTTGCTTGTGATTCGCAGCGTTGGTGGGATGCTGTGCCGCGGCCTATCTTCCTTTGCGACTGCCTCTCGGGTGACCTCGTGCACGCGATCAGTGATCGTTGCGAGATCCGAAAGTGGGGCGTTGTTAGGCGATAGGATGCTCCTCAATGTAGCGTCGAGGCGGTTGAGCCACATCTGTTGGAGCAGAGTGTCGGACACATTTCCGTTGGCGAGCGTGCGCATCTGGTTGAGGAACTGTGCCGGGCGCTGGTCTCCTAGCTCGATCTCGGACAGTAACTTTTGAATACGCTGTTGGGCCAAGTCAGCGTTGACGGCCAACAGGGCTTTTTTCAGGGCGCTGTACTTGTTGTCGGATGGAGTGTTCGTTACTATGTTGCGAACCTGTTATATCGGCTTCGTATTGAGGTTCGCCACGAGGAGGTTGAACTTGATGGTGTCATCGGTTACTCGGCTGGTGGAAAAGTTTGCGTCTACCTGGGTGAACCAAAGCTGCACGTCCTCCTGCCATAAGGGTTGAACTCTGAATGCAACCCGTGCCATCCCTTCTGTGTCGTTGGCCTCTTCCTTCGGTGCGGGCCCAGCTTGGAGAACGGGCGTTGGCGTTGCTGTCACTGGTGAAACCATTTTAGGCGTTGCCCAGGGCTGTGCGACGTTTCCCGCCGCGAACGTGATTTCGGTACAATTTGTAGGCGAGGCTGATGGAAGTCAGTACTAGCATTAACAGCAACTCGATTTTGGAACTCTGGGTTTGCAGCTCTGAATTCACTATCAGCGTATTCGTAACGTCTCCTTTAATGGCCGGTGGTTGTGTGTTGCCCATTCGTTAATGTCGTGGAGCGTCATTCGATCGCCAATATAGATGGTTGCGGTGTGGAACAAAGAATACATGACAATTTGTGGAAGTAGATGAAAGACTGACTGACTGAGCGAATGGATGAATGAAGGAACAAATAAATGTTTGCTGCTTGTGTTATCCACTTTTATTCATTGGTAACACAGACGACGCATCCTAAATGATACTTCTTATGGTCGCACATCCGCCAGCACATTCGTACGATCTAGAAAATAAGAGACTACCTCTACGCAAAGGCTCGAAAGGGGCTGCAGTGCTAAAACCAAAAAAAAAACTTATACAAGATTACTGTTTGACTTACATGTAGTAGTAGGTTAGTCTTTATCGAATCAAATCATACAATGAAATACATCGAAATAGCTGGCCCGAAAATACTTGTCAGAATTATTAGTTCTCACAAAGACCATTTTATATGAAACTCCTGTTCTGTCACTTCTTCAACACTGAAAACACCCTATTTGCAAGTTTTAGAATCTTAAACTTATCGTAGCGTAAATTTTACTTTTCCTCACCATCAATGCGACCACCACCATCGTAATTTTCACTATCCCCACCAATCGATAGGATCTATATTTCAAGGATAACACTTCGAGCATCATAAATCTGTGTAGAACATTTGACTTCGTAGATCGTATAGAAGCAGATGATGAAATCAGGTGGAAGCTATAAACCAGAAATAAAGCTGTCAATTCGAAATTGATTCGACCAATTTATTCTCACCCTCCGGAAAAGGAATAGGGCAGGATTCATTTGAGTGTTTGAAGATTTAAAGTTGGAACTTCATTTGTATGTAAGATAAAGCTTCCTCTTCCAATTCAATGTCTAACGTTTGGAGAGTGAATAAAAGAACACTTGAATGACCCTATTTTCAATTCACAAAGAGCTATGATGTCCATAAATTTCATGATGGTTGTTTGCAGAAATTTTCCTATAGTTCTCAATAAAGAGATTCATATCTGCGGTAACATATCAGATAATCAATTCTAAAATGAAGTCTTGTAATTTGAATTGAAGGTTTGAAAAGATGAGGTGATTTTTAATGCCAATCATTGAGAGCTTGAGGGAGAAATATTTGAATATGCTATCTATCTAATTAAAACTGTACGATTACTTATTCTATTTGATCTTTTTATAGGAACGACAGTTTTTCATATGACCTAGTACAAAGCTCTGAGTCGAGTAAGAAAACGTCACCAGTCACTGGTGCAGATGCATTTGTGTCAGACGCAAATACAGATACTAGAGTGCCGGACTCCTAATCTAGGGTTCTACTGCGACCGTGGGTTCAAATTCTCCCAGGGGCAAAAATCTTTTAAGTTGCATCACATGGAAGGATTTCTGAGTGATGATGATTTGCATATGGCTATGCCGATGCTTGGTGGTATCATAGTTATATGCCAATCACCATACATGCAATTAGTAACATAACATTTGGCAAAAGCTTGAAAGATTAACAGAGGAAACGGGATTGAATATATAAAATCATAACGGCAGCGCATGATTGGCAGAACAAAGTGTTGCGGGATTAGAGTCAGGTGATTGGCTTCAGTCGGTAGTGGGGAGCGTTTGGTGAGGACATTAAGATGAATGGGACGGCGAAAGTGAAAAATTGTGTGAGGTGATGCAAAAGTTTAGACGAAACCAGAGGAGAAATTATACAACAAAATTTTAAAGGGTGAGATAACTAAATCGTACAGTAAGTGATGGTGAAGTTTTTTTTTGAATTTATAGAAATTTAATAAGGGTAAAATAACTAACTCATACGGAAAGTAACCGTGAATTTTCCTTTGAATTCAAAGAGGCGAAATAATTCGAACCGGAAGTTATAGTGGATGTTTTTTGTTGCATTGAGAGGAGCTGAATAAAAAATAGAGACGGACCAGACATTAATAACGGTCAAAAGCTTCAATATTGTGATCATAATATAACCAATAATATAACCAAAATAATTGACTATTATAATATAAAAGCTGTTGCATGATTGATGCAAAATAACCACACGGTAAGCAGTTAAAAGAAATAGGACGGTTTTTTTTGACTGGAGCAAATTTTTTTTCAGTAGCTGAAATACGACGCTGTCCGGCTCTCGACGGAATCCCTTGTGAACTAGCTAGCCTACCAGCAGCTACCACGGACAAACTATGGAGCAGCAGAATGATTGACCTTAGAGGCACATTCGTTGACGCGTCCCCAGACTCTACGTCTCAAGTCGATTGCTAGATCGGCTTCAATTTCGCCGTCCTATCGGGACGAACTCAATGAATTTTATTGGGGTACTACTACCGTCTAGAACGGCAAAAAGAGACATATTTTCAACAACTTTTTTACATGAATTTCATTACATATAGTTATCAAACTTTATCTATAGTATAAAACAACTCTTGAAGATTAAAAAACTTATATTTTATTTGTACGCTTAATAGAGGGCGCTCAAAGTTTCTTGCCAAAAAAAACGCTGCGCCATTGCGGACGGTCTGGGACGGTAAGTCTGAAACAAAAACTCTAAATGATTTAGAAAAAGGAAGTGCTCTCACGTGATAGCTTACCAGAAAAATAAAAAAAAAAAATAATAAAAAAAAATTGTGGGCGTTCAAACTTTTTTTTTCAAAAATCGACTCTTTTTGACTTTTTCAAATTCTAAAATTCCATTTTTTGTGCTCCTCGCCAAATTGTGGTAAACTATCACGCAGGATAAAAAAGCAAACAAAATGCTTTAAGCAAAATTAAAATCAAACGAATAGATGATTAATTGTCCGCAAGTTATAACAATTTAAGTAAGCAGCAGAGTGCTCCTACCAGAAGGTCTTTGTAAACATCCTAGGGTTAGAAGCAAGTTTTCTAATGGCGTGAATCGATCACTTGAATTATTCATCCAATACTTAGATATGAAATCGTTCAAATTTATACAAAAGATGCACAGTTTCTTTCATAAGCACAGTGCAGCCGCCATTTCAATCTAACTTAAATGATTTTTCTGAATGCTCGGCCGATTGAACACTATTCCTTAAATTTTCATGTAAATTGAAAGAAAATAAAAGTGCCTAAGTCAATTTTAAATATATATAGGGTTTTCCAATAACAGGTGTTATTTTGAATAGATCTTCTGATTTAACACCTTGCGACTTCTTCCTTTGGAGCCACGTGATAGAGAAGGCCTATGCCAATAGCCCAGCGTCGATTCAAGATCTCAAAGATGAAGTTCGTGAGGCTATCGAGGACATAGGGCAGCCACTTTGCGATTTGGTTATGGAAAATTTCATGAAAAGGATATGGTCCTCTAAGCGTTTCGTAGTAGTTATTTGCCCAATGTTAGTTATAGCTATTAACGGCATATCTTCTTCTTTATAATGAAATAAACATCCGATCATTTGTTTTAAAAAATGGCATTTTTCTTTTAATATCAAAATAACACCTCTTATTGGAAAACCCTATATCAACCATAAACACGTGTTATTGTTGTTGTAATTCCATATAATTGAAATGGCTATAACTCACTTGATTATGATTCGATCTCAATTAAATTTTGTGAACCTATATATATCTTATGTCAGTCTATATAACTGTGAAATTTCAAGAAGTTTAAAGGTACCGTTTTGATTTTATGGGCGAAAATGTAAAATCTACAATTCATACTATTATTAACAAAGTTGAGCGAATTTCGATTTCTAAGGTATTTGTTGCCCTTGTACTCATAAAGGTCCATGTTTGTGACAATTTACAGATTTTTCGGCTGAAAGGTGTCCAATCGCGAGGGGGGGTTGACAAAAACTTTTGGTACATTTTGCCTTCCCCTGGACCCCCTAATTCATAAAATGATTTTTTTATTTCAGATTCTAAAAGTTCTAATCAAGATACCCCACTCGACTACCTATGATTAAAAAAAATTTTTAAATGCCAATTCGTTAGTAGGGGGGACCCCCCTTAAGTTTTGAGAGACCGTTACTTCTGACCTTTTCACAAAGTTTGAGCATTCTAGCTTCTATAGTTTCTGAGGAAATTAGCTGTGACGCACGGACAGACGGACGGACGGACAGACAGGTCGCGAAACTAGTAGGTCTTTGCAAAAAATTTTTTTACAAAGACCTAAAAACGTGAATTCGAGAAAAACGCGTTTAAAGTTCGCGACATCGTTTCGTGCACCTTTTTTTCTCGGTTTTTATTTCTTACGCCTTTTCTCTTATAAACTGGTTTTGGAGCCATTCGTTAATACGAATATGCTTCTATAATGACAGAAATAGAACTGGGAATCTATTAGAAAGAAAACAAGACTGGAAGTGAAAATATAAACATTATTTTGCAGAGAGGGTAATATACATAATCTGAGCGAGCGACAGCTGCGTGAACACCTGCGGAGAGCAGAGAGCGCGCTTCAATAGAGTCGTTATATTTGGGAATCGGCATCGTTATACTTGAAGGTATAAGGAATCTAAAAATGTAAAAACAAAACAATCCATTTTTTGAGAATTCTAGACGGTAGTAGTATAAGGGTTGCAGAAAATCATTACAGATGCACTTAGAAAATTTTAATAGCCTTGATGTCTCCTGCATATGGAAGACACGAGGTGTAGATAACGACAGATCGCGTCATTTATAAACAGAGTCAACAATGGAGGGCCAAGGATAGATCCTTGAGAAATACCAGAAGACGAATGAAAGAGAGCGGGAAGACAGCCCTGAAGAGATACTTGACTGGTACAGTTGGCTAGGTGAGGACAACCAGTGGAGTGTATTAATTTATTTATTTATTTCAAAATTCATTTTACAGACTAAACACAATCTAATTACAAAATGAAACAAAAACAAGTTGGGTAGACGAACCTATGCTCTGTCAGAAGGGTTTTGTACTCAACTTACAAAATGCAGTAACCAGCAACGAATAAAATCAAGAAACATGTCATGTTTGAGTATCATACTATTATTAGCAAAATTGAAAGAATTTTGACTTCTGAGGTATTTGTTATAGTTATACCCATAAATATCTCCCTTGATAATTTTTTCAGATTTTTTAGATCACGGGTGTTCATTCGCGAGGGAGGAAACACATTTTTCATGTATTTCCCCCCCCTGTGCCCCCACTGAAGCAAAAACTGTCAGTTTAAGAACTGTTTTGAAAAGCTCTCATAGAGAACTTTCAGTTGATACTCATATCGGCTACCTTTCATGAAATTTTTTCTTTGAGGAGCCACTCCTCTGTATTGTAATCATCGATTCATGGCCTGTTTTTTCGCGAAAAGTTCGTACATTTCCCCTTCCCCTGCCCCCCTCGGTACTCATAAGGCAATTTTAAGACTTGTTTTGAAAAGATCTCATTGAGACCTTTCCAATGACACCCTACCCGACTACCAACGGTGAAAATTTTTTTTTGAGGGGTCACTTCCCTATATGGGGAAACCCCTCTTAAACCCCTTTGAAAAAATTTTCCACCCTTTAACTTTCCACCACTTCTGTCCTTTCTACAAAATTTCATGGCTGTAGCCTCTATAGTTTCGGAGAAAAAGTGCTGTGACATACAGACGGACGGACGGACAGATGGACACAGGTCGTGATTGCAATAGGGTCTTTTTTTTTAGTACAAAACCCTAAAAAACAGAAAAGAAAATTAATGCAAAGTTACTATATAAAGAAATTCAATGAATTATATAAAGAAATTCAATGAATTAAGAATAGTAAGTACTAAGTTGAAAAAAAAAACAAAATATATAAAATTAAATTAAAGAACAAACATGTCTAGTATTTACTCCAATTGAGTTGTAAGGATCAGGCTTCTTAATCTCAATTTAAAAACAAGGTGTGAGTCAGAAAAAGTACCAAGCTCAAGATTATCATGATTTCTTACCATCCGTATAATGGGAGAGTGAAAATATAAATTTGCACGGGCATATAGTAGTATGAAAAAGCTGTTTGGCCGAGAAGACCACGATGATTGGCGAAAACGTAAGTCTGCATACAATGTTGTTGAAATTTGATTATGGCAGCGTTAATATAGAAATCTATGATCTAGATACATGCGACGGGACGACAGAGTGGGCAGACGTAAGGAGGATAAACGGCAGTCATAGGGTTGATATGGGATTTTGAATTTGTAAAACAAGACACGAGTAAATTTTCGCTGGACATTCTCTAACGAGTTAATGAGGGTAGGAGACCAAACTACAGAGCAATATTCAAGGATAGGACGGACAAGACATACAAACAAGCGGACGGGGGTAGATATATTAGTAAATTTATGAGCATGCCTGAAAATAAGTCCCAATATTTTTGGGGACCTAGTAGTCGCGATTAGAATGTGTGCATCAAAATTGAGCTTAGGATCAAAGGTAACGCCAAAATCTTTAGCAGAGCTCAGAGCAGCGAGTGGGACTTCATTTAACATATAGGTGAAAGTCAGCGGAGATCGATTTAGATTAAAAGTCATTTTATATCATTTTGCAACATTAAAACAGAGGTAGTTAGATGAACACCAGTTACTTAGTGCAATCAGGTCCATCTGAAGATATTGACAATCTTGTACAGATCTAATAGTTTGAAATACTTTGAAATCATTAGCATACAGTAGGCGATTGGGGGCGATAACCGAAGGAAGCTCAATTATTAACAATAGGAATAGAAGGGGACTTATAATGGAACCTTGAGGAACACCAGAGGACGGATAAAATGGAATAGAGGTAGTTCCACAGTAACTAACGCAACATATACGAGAAGACAGGTAGGAATCCATCCATGATAAGAGAGGGCCAGGTACCCCAAAATCTTTCAGTTTGTAACAGAGAAGATGATGGTTGACCGTGTCAAACGCCTTCGAGAAGTCAGTGAAGATGGCATCAGCCTGCAATCGATTGTCTAGGACCTTTGCAATGTAATCGGTGAACTCAATTAAATTTTAGGTTGTAGAGCGACCTTTGAGAAACCCATGTTGTTCCTTCGACAAGATGGGGGGTCAATGAAACTAAAAGCCGGTTATGTACCAGACGCTCGAGTAATTTTTGAAAACAGGAAATTAAGGAAATAGGACGATAATTGGACACAGAAGAAGGATCACCACTTTTAAGAATAGCCAGAGGGATAGAAAGTAAAGACGTTAATGACCTGACAAAAATTTTCGGTAAACCATCAGGACCAGGTGATATATGAGGATCAAGTGAATTAACGAGGGATTAAACTTCAATATAGTCACTAAAAAGTGAAAAATTTTAATGGAGTGAAGTACAAGTGTGTTAACTTGATTGGAGGCATGAGAAGAAGGAATAAAAGTTGACGAGAAGAACTGAGAGAATAAGTTGGAAATATCCTGTGGAGAACAGCTAACGATATTATTCCAGCGGACTGAAGGAGGGACAGAAGAGGAGGACTTGAAGAATCTAATGTATGACCAGAATAGTTTCGCGTTATTCGCCATGAGGGAACTCTCCAAGCTACTGAAGTAGTTTTTCATTGCAGTCTTTAGTTCTTATTTTGCTGCAACACGCAGATCACAAGAGCGGGCTCTGGATTCTTCAGTACCACAACGCTTGAAACGGCGGTGTGCTTTACTTTTAGCACTCAAGTCCCAAAGTACTTGTTTAGTTCGCCATGATTTCTGCTTTACTTTGCGAATAGCTTGTTAAGGTGTGAAGTATTTGATCAACGCATAGAGGTAATTATAAAACTTACTCAGAGCTTCCTCACACTTCAAGTTATCAAAACACCCCAGCCAGTCAATAGAGTGTAGTTCGAAGGCCAGAGATAGACAGTAAAGGGGGAAGTTAGAAAGAACAAGGTCAAATACCCGATCATTAGCATGAGGGATATTATTGAATTGCGTCTGTGAACAGAGTGATAGAAACGAGGAGAGAGATAAAGAAGATGCATCGGTTGATGAAAAAGAGAAAGGAAGGTTATTCTTCCATTACACTGTTCCCAAATCAAAATCACCGCATACAAGAATGAACGATTGCGGATGATAGAAGAAGACATAAGAGGCAAACTCGTCAAAGTATGTCTCATACACATACAAAGGAGCGTTACTAGGTATGTAGACAGAGGAAACTAATAAAGATGTATTGATAGGAAGGAAGATCTTGACAATTACACAATCCACTACACGGGAAAAGCTAACACCAGCACAAAGAGTGCTACGTACTGTATAACTTACAGCAACAAGGACTCCACCTGCATCTTCTTTATTTGCAGAGGCCAAATCCCGATCACAACGTTAAATATCAAAATCAAGGAAAATTTCCGAGTTAAGCCCATAACATACCAACGCGGGTCCTCGAAAGACCCCAGAGGTTATGTTTTTGTGATTCTTCCGTAAATATAACAGCCAAATGAACCATGATGTTTGTATTCATCCCGGACACGGTTTAGATAAATATTTCATTGTAATAATTATGATTCGTTATTTAAAAAAAATAAAAAAAAAAATAAAAACGCGCTTGGGGCCGGCGGGACCCCGCTTGGTATACTACGTTAATCAAACTGATTGGTTCATTTCTTGTTGTTATAGTGTAAGAAACTGTTCTTTTTAGCAAATTCAAACAAAATAAAAGTTTGTATGCATATTTACTTCTTTTATCTATGCACGTACAGTTGATATGAGGCAAAGCGCCATTTCCAAATAACTGTTCCTTCAGTTTCAAGTGGTGTTCGCGTAAAGTGTCGCCTTGTGATCAGTCATTCAGAGATTATTGAGTGAAAAACATTGTGTGTTTTTTGCCTGTTTTTGCAGAGAAGTAGTGTTAGTTCTCTTCTTACTTAGTGTATTGTACAAGTATTGTGGTTTATTGTGGTATATATAATATGTGAATTATTGCTGGAAAAAAAAAAAATATTCAAATTTTGTTTTGTTGTACTTTACTCTTATAATAGAAACTGACTATTTGAAATTGTGAAAATGGCCCGTCAACAACCATCAGATGATCATATTCTCTGGATCCTGGGTGAATGTGGTGCCAGTAATCCAGAAGATATCTTGGACGAATCTGATGCAGAATTCGTTCCAGCAGAAGATGCATCAGAGTCTGAAGACCATCTCGAAATGAATAGTGAGCACAGTGACACTGCTAGTGAAGCTTCTGATGAGGACTTCAATGAATGAGATGAATTTATAGCGAAATCTGGTAGAAAATGGACAAGTTTGGTGCCCCGCGTCACTCGTCGTCGGCAATGTAACATCGTCACGGGTTCTCCAGGTCCAACGCGCGCAACCAATGTTGCAACCACATTGACATTTTCAACTTGTTCCTAGATGCCCAAATTGTGGAAGCTGTATGTACGTTCACCAATACTGAAGCTTTACGAGTTGTTAGTGATTTCAATGCAAATGCAGCTCCAAACAAACAGAAAACTTGATCAAATATAGATCCTGCCGAAATAAGAGCGTTTTTTGGTGTGCTGCTGATTGCAGGAGCTCTTCACTGCCGAAAGGAATCAATTTTGAAATGTGGACGACGAATGAAAACATTACTCGTGCTGTTTTTACTGCTGCCATGTCACGAAACAGATTTGCGCTGATCCTTCAGTTTATCGGGTTTGACGATAAATCAACACGTGCTCAAGGAAAGGCAACTGATAAACTTACTGCTATTCGTGAAGCTTGGGATCGGTTTTTAGGATACGTCAAGACACTTTTCGAACCATCTGAAAACATTATAGTAGATGAGCAGCTATTCGCGTTTCGTGGCAGATGCGAAATGAGACAGTACAGTAGCTAACAAAACCCGACATTCTTCGCAGGGCAACCAATTCAACTGGTTTCCATCTTCCAGTTGTCAGAGCAATTGAAGCTACGGGAGTATTTACTGCACGCAATACTTCAGCTCAAACCATACCATCGACATCAAGTCTACAGAAGCAGATACAAAGGAGGGGAAGATGTTCATACTGTCCCAGAAACATAGACACGAAGGTCAATACAGTCTGCAGGGAATGCAATCGATTTGTCTGTAAAACACACAGGAAGATAACACTGGTCTACAAAATGTAACTTTTTGGGTGCCTTTCAATTGAATACTTTATTTTTATTTTGCTTTGAGGTTACTGAATAGGAAAACGAGAAAATGTTTTTTTAATTAGCTCTTATTTTGGAAATATACCTAATATAAAAAATTTGGCTTTTAGTAACACGTTAAAGTACAAAACATTTTATAAAAAAAAACTATAATAATTATTTACTATTATTTTTTGCTTTTTACTTGTATAAAATTGAAAATATAACAATTCAAAAAAAAACGTATTTAATTAAGATTTTCTCTTCTTTTTCGTTTGTCTTTTGTAATCACTGTTAGGGGTATCTCTTTTCAAATTCCAGCAGTAGTCCGCTAACATTGACGCATCCCATCGGCCCTGGTATCTCTTTTCCATTGTCGAGATATCTTGGTGGAATCGTTCACCATGTTCGTCACTTACATCACCGCAGTTAGAAGGGAAAAAATCAAGATGAGACTGAAGAAAATGAATTTTTAGGGACATATTGATACTTTTGAAGGAGATTGTTCACAAGTTCAACAAAATTTTCATTTCTCTTATTGCCCAAAAAACCATGAACGACAGCTTTAAAAGATTCCCATGCTTCTTTTTCAAAGCCCTGTAAAACTGAATCAAAGTTTTGGTCCTTTAGAATCTCTCTTATTTGAGGTCCGATAAAGATTGCTTCTTTAATTTTGGCGTCGCTTATACGTGGAAATTTACTTCGCAGGTATTTGAATGCTGGTCCATCCTTGTTGAGAGCCTTCACAAAGTTTTTCATTAGTCTCAATTTGATATGTAAAGGTGGTAGAAGAATTTTTTGGGAATTAACTAGAGGAAGGTGCTTGACGTTCTTTTCTCCAGGATTCAGGCTTAGTCTAGGATTCCAATCTTTTTTTATGTAATGTAAAGATCTAGCCAACTATTCCACTCGCACAAAAAACAACAGTACTTGGTATAGCCCATTTGTAAACCCAACACCATTGCTATGACTTTTAGATCACCACAAATCTGCCATTCGTGCTCTGAGTATGATATAGCATCTATAATAAATTTCATATTTTCGTATGTTTCTTTAGTATGCACAGCATGGCATAACGGAATCGATGGTTGTGTGTTACCATTATGGAGAAGAACAGCTTTTAAATTCAATTTTGAGGAGTCTATAAACAGCCGCCATTCCTGTGGATGATATTCAATGTTCAAAGCGTTCATCAAGCCATTTACGTTATTACAGAATACAAGCTGGTTTTCGGATTTAAAATAGGGTATCAAGTTCTTCTGACGATATCTGTATAAACTGATTTTGACATCCGGTTGCTGCAAATCCATTGCTTAAGTCTCGATCCTAGTGATTCCGCTTTATCTTTTGGCAAATTTAAATCTCGTATAAGGTCGCGGAGTTGATCTTGCGAAATGCTATGAGGTTCGTCACAAACAATATTATCACCAACAAACTGTGACGATTGTGAAGTTGTAGGCTCATTGTAGTCAACTTCCATTGAATTAATCGCTTCTTCAGAATCTGGCTGGTATTCTTCGGGAGGTTGAGGAACAGGTAAATCGATTCCGTGTGGTACAGGTCGTGATACAGAGGCTACGTCAGGGTATACTACGCTTTGTTTCTTTTTTCGTGATATACCGTGCTGGATGGGTGGAGTCAAGCAAAAGTAACAGTCTTTCGCATGATTGGTAGGTTCCCTCCACATCATTGGTACACCAAAAGGCAATGAACGTTTCTTTTTGTTTAGCCACTTAATCAGATTTGTGGAGCAAGTTGTGCAACTAAAATGTGGTACCCACGATTTGTCTTGGTTTTTAATTTTAATTCCAAAATAATGGAAGTAAGCAGTTTCTAAACGTTGTGTTATCGAGCATCTTTGGTTGGTAAGGGTCACCTTACCACAAATGTAGCAAAAATTGTCTGCACTATTAACACATTTACGCGACATAACGAAAACTGTAGATTTTTCACTAAAAATGTCAAAAAACGGTAACAATTTCACGTTTTAACTGTTGAACAAAACACAGTCAGCGTTAAACGCAACAAACAAATGTGAAATAATAAAATTTCCGCGGGTAACCACTAAATATTTTGAGTTATCATCATTAATGTGATAAATCTGTCGCGCTACCCGCTATTATATTTGTATGGCATAAATGCACAATAAGAGCGAACTATGAATTTTAATTTGTATATTTATGTTCAGCGAGTGAAATACAATCAATATAGTATATTTTCATGTAAAAGGCAATTTTGATGTAGACCAGTGTAATAACAACCATAATATGTGCCAAGACTTGCAGCAGTAGCAACCAATGATAGCGATTTATTTTTGTGAAGTTATATAATATTATAAAGATTTTATTTCCCAATATTATGAAGGAGATGTTGAAATAAAGGGGGAAAATAATGCTCACAATTTTTGTTTAACTGAAATATATTTCCAAATACCTAAAAACGTATTTTGAATTGTCTTACAGAAGAAACAGTTGAGAAATAATGAAAAACCACTGGTTTCCTTAGGAGACCCCAGCTTGGTAAACAACGCTAACGAAATAGGCTTGGTATGTTAAGAGTTAAGATGTTACTATTTAACCAGGTTTCCATAAGACATATAAATACAACTTCGCTGAGCTGTACCGATAAAAAGAGCTTATCAAGCTTGGTCCTTGACCTTCTTACATTTTGGTAATATACTGAAACATTCGTAGGTTCGCAGGTTACGGTCGTCCCGTTGCAAGGAAGGACTTATTTCTTCTACAGCTGAATGGTTTAATGAGTACTCCAGGTGGCCAAGCTTCAAGATTCAAAATAGTATTATAATTTTAGGGTACTGTAAGCTTGCTAGAAGCTACCACTCTGTCCTCCAGATTATCCTTAGTTAATTTTGTGGCAGCTAATAACGTTAACAGCAGGCCCAAATTTTCAAACGTAGTTTTTTAGGTAGTCCGCGGTCGTATGGTAGCTTAGGTGCGAAATATACGCAGGAACGCCAAGGAATCTAAGTCTGAACTATAAAATATTGTGATTTACTGACAAAAGGCGTTAGAGAAATCCAAATACAATATTTCCGCTTGTAAACGTTCTTCCAAGGCTTTTGAAGTAACATTTATGAATTCTGCGTTTCTGGAGTTTTCTTCACCTCACAAGAAGATTCCACTAGGTTGAGTATAATGGGCAGTTTTGCCTGAGTATTTGAGATATTTTGACCTTGCCTCATCAAAAACAAGAGCAACAATAACGCTTAAAATTATCTAAAACACTGAATGGAGCTAAATCTTCGAGAATCCTATTTACTGCGAAAGCCCAAACAGCTAAAGTTTGCCGAACTCAACACACCAATTTTAAAGTACAAATTAATGGATATATATAATATAAATATGAGCTCATGTCGTTTAAAACCAAACTTAAATGATTTAAAAAATTTGAAGCGATATAAAGTGAAACCTTATAAGCATACATTGCGTTAATTGCAACACTACCAAAACACAAGCTTTGATTAATTAGCAAACATGTCATTAGAGATTAAGCGAAACTCTTCAAATACAAGAAGTAGCATTTAATCTGTGATAATTGACGGACAAGATTATTTAACTCGATGCTGGGTAAATATAATTTGATTCCAATTAAATGCAATGAGTCGACAATTTTTTTTTATGTTGTCGAGATGGAACATTGAAATTCTTATTCAAATTGTAATGCAGGATAGAGAAATTTTCAATTTCTGCAAATGAGTTTACAGAAAGGTAAGGATAAAACTGAACTTGGTTGTTTGCACACTTGAAGACAATTCCTGTAGAATATTTTTTTGATTAAATTCAATCAGATATGAATGAAAAGTTATACAACCCAAAAATCTAAAAAAAGCTTTCGATTCATGCTAAGCAATTTGAGAAGCTTCATAAAATCAAACCAAAGTAATTGAAGTGCAATCTAGACCAACCTAGTTATCGCATTATCGTCATCGTCATCGTTACAAGATACACAAAATACTAAAATTTTACGTAACCATTTCCAATGTCCCCATTCAAAATCGTCATAGATTCAATGTAAACTATGTGTTCAGTGGTTTCATATGGAGCTTCTCTCTCGTCGTCCTTTGGCTGTTATAAAGTATTTGCTCTATTTCCTACAAACACAAACTGAGCCAAACTTCATGCAAATATCCGGACCTCATTCAATTACAGTAATGGATTTCTATACCACTAAGTAGCAAACCTCAAAGATATATTTCATTTGTATCCATTTCAGCATTTTCGGATTGTATTCACAGTACATAAGGATCTAAGGATCTACGAGTACGATACAAAATGTAGTGCCGAGTTTTGGCAAGTTTAGTCACCGAATGAACTCAAATCCAACAACGATGGGAATGTAAGATATGGTTGTGAATGGTATTGGTGGGTTTGCTACACGGTTTCGTCCTATTTCCTTCCTTTCCGACTTCCTTCCCGCTTCCTTTCCGGTTTCCTTCCGCGTTGAGTACATTTAGGAGAACGTAAAAGCTTCCTGGCCACAACCAACACGCTGTCAGCGCTGAATGGGAGAGAAATTAATTTTCGAATATTCTGTCTTGTACCATCTGTTGCAATTTTTAAGGATATTTAACGCTCGCCATAAGGCGAGAGTATTCCCAAGAATATTAGACGGTACCATGTTAGTCGGCGAATCGAATCAAGTCTTCAGAGAACGAACGGAATTAAGAAGGAAAATTTAGTTGCTGATGAGCGCTGTCTCGGGTAAAGTTAAATTGAATTAATTTGGGGAATCGATGCTGTTAGTGATCAATAAAGCCCGAGATAATTAGGAGCTGAAACATTGAATTCATTTGATCCAATCCAATCGAATTTTGCCTGTAAAATTAGTCAATGGTGTCAAGGACAGAAACTTCCAGCAATGAAAATAAATGCATAGAACAAATGATACCATGATATCTTACAGAATTGATTAGTTCTCTCTTCACCATGGCAACAACTTCCAACCCAACGCTCATTCCACCGAAGCCTCATAAATGGAAAAACAGAAGGAAAAAGAAGTAATCAAAACTCTTTTTACATCAGGGAAGCTTTTTAATGTCGGTTTCGATAATTTCCGATGGGAATCAATCAATCGATCATTGAAAATCTCAGATGCAGATGAAGACAAACAGAGAGTGATGTGTTGAAGTTGTGATTTGAACGAATGATTGAAAAAAAGTAATAAATAAATGGATAAGAGCCTTTTTTTCTGACAGTGCGTTGCGGGGTGAACTTAGCCCTAAAGTAGTAGCAACTTGGTGTTTCATTTGAGCATTCATTTCATCTTTTGCGGTTAGGAAAATGTCAAAAGGAAATTCAATCCCCCTACTGACTGTAGCTCGGCGTACGGGAATGTCACGGTGCAAAGAACACAGAGGCAGTAGCACTACCAGTAGCAAAAGAATCTGATTCACTAGATTGGGTTTCTTCAGCAAGTTTAAGTTCAATGAATACAACTCAATGATGATACAGCATATTTTAGTTGTGCATTTTACTTATGAATATTCTGTTGAAGAATTTTATAATAAACTGCATTAAAAATAAGGAAATAAACTTGGGCACATCTATGTAATTGTATAAAGAACTTCAATTAATTAAAATACAAATATCAAAAATACTTATCGAAGATGAATTCGGGACTCAATGTAGACGTTTATGATTTGGATGAAGGCTCAATTATACTTAATCTGATCACTGATCAGACTTACCTGCAATGAAAAATAAAGTAATTAAAAGTACTGTGATCATTAAATCATCAGAGTCAAAGTCAAAAGCGCTTCATTTAATACTAATCGTTATAAATTTTAAAAGAATATAAAGCAAAATCCAAACAATAACAATAAAAAACTTAATGGCCCAAATGGCTCTCTAAATTTGTACGTTATCATTCATCACATTTAAAAAAAGAAGCTATAGCAAATTCAAATCAATGGATTATTACATATTTTTCCAATTCAATTGGAAAAAGGAGAAAAACCAACCAACACTATTCTAAAATTATTTATAATCTTAACACTACAGTGAACTTTGATCCTACACCTAATATGTTTCAACTTAATTCTAATAAATGCTATCAAAAACTTTATCTTATACTTAAAAAAAAATCTATAACAATGTTCCTAACCTAAGCGTTTTACCTTATCTCTAACCTAATATAATAAACATAATATAAACCTAGCCTATACCTAATTTTCAACAAAAATAAACAACAACACTAAATGTAGCAATAATGAGCTCAAACTCAAAAACTCAATACCGAAAAACACCAAAACTGAAAATACACACGAATAATTTAGACATTGTCATTCAGCCACCAATACCTAGATTGCCCCGTCTCAACTCAATCAGCTTCAACGAATCTAGCAAATGAGTATTTCCATTGGAATTGTTGGTCTCGTGAACTCAAATTCGGAGGATATTTTATCTTCTTATCGGTGGCCCGTCGATATATGTGATATATGATTGGGACGCCGTCAGAATCAAAAACATATCCATTATCATTAAATCATCGAATGATGTTATATTATGCAGAAAAAAAGCCAAAGCTGTCATTAAATCGTACTTAAAAGGATGAAATAATTCTACGTCTAGCACTCGTTGCGTGTAGACGTGTTTTAAATAGAATCAATGTCTAGCACTCGTTCCGTGTAGACGTGTTTTTAATCGCTCCTGTCATTAATTTTAAAAATTAATTAATTTTTCACAAAAGTCAGTTTCAAATAATTGAATTAATTTTGTACGAGTCAGTCAAAAGCAAGTTTTGATTTTATTGGGGAAGAATTAATCGTCGAAGGCATCGACAAACCATACCAATAAATCAAGAAAAGGCAACAAACCAAAGACAACTCGGGACTGCTGTATGGAGGAGCCCGACGGCTTCCCTCCGTTGGGGGCCCCGGGGAGAGTGACGGTGTGAAATTGGCAAGTGTCAACAAGCGGAGACACACGAGCACCCAGGATACCGCAGATGCCGGTCGTAAAACACAAGTGCTCGAGGATAGACAGGAGGTGTGTCGCCTTCGAAGTGAAATCAAAGAGTTGAAAGCAAGAATTCAAACGTACGAAGAAATGTTCAAGACGGCAAAAAAAGTTCAAGAGAGTGATCCGATACGAAAAATCGAAAAACAGAAGAAAGCTGCAAATCCAATAATAACTGAAGAGGTATTAAGTGCTGGTGGCACCAACGAAAGCCAGAACTACTTTGCGGCGCTGGATGGACTCCAACAGGATATGGGGGTAGACGAAGGTAATAAAGATGATAATTTTATCTTATATTTAAAAAATAATAAAAGTAGAAATAGGGAGAAGAAACCAGCCCGTAGTTCTGCTGGTCCTCCTCAAAAAGGAGCCAAGAATACCGAGAAAGTTCCGCCAATTAATGTCTTCGGTCAAAGCGGAAAAGACATGGTTCGGCTGTTGGCAGCCGAAAACAAGTTGACAAATTTCGAAATCAAACGAATAAATTTCGAGAAGCTGTCAATTAGAACGAAATCACTGGTTGATTTCAAATCAGCGAAAGATGCTTTGAATTCTGGGGAGGTTCCGCACTTCACTTATACCCCCAAAAGCGAGAAGAACCAGACGTTCTTGCTGAAGGGCTTGGACTGCGGAGAAGATACCGTCGATCTTCTTCAGGTTCTCAAGGAAACAGCACCACAAATCGAGTTTATCTCTGTTAAAACATTCGCGACAAGAAGGTCGACGGTAGAAAAAAAAAATTTACCACTTTATTTGGTACAAATAACAAATAAGAGCAGCAAATCAGGTATTTAAATTTCCGAGTGGTGAGGTGGGAACGCCTCCAGAAACGAGAAATCAACCAGTGCTATCGCTGCCAACGATTTGGGCATTCGGCTGCCAACTGCGCCATGCATTACCGATGCGTTAAATGCAAAGACGTGCATGCTCCCGGTGAGTGCAAATTGGCTCAGACGGAGCCAAAAGAGAAATTGTATTGTGTGAACTGCGGTGTTTTTGGTCACCCGGCTTAGCTCCGAACTTCGTCAAGCCCGGAGTATCATTTGCACAAGCCGCTAGAGGACCCGCAGAAAATGCGGAAAATAGTGTAAATAATGTAAGTGGCAATAATGAGCTGCTTCTCAAAATTTTACAGCAACTTAATTCGCTATCGGAAAGAATCGATAAGCAAGATACAAAAATTAATATTGTTTTTCATCGTCTAGGGGTTTCAAATGCCTCAAAATAATTTGTCATCCAGTCACATTCCCATGGATAGGATTCGTCTCATCTCGATCAACGTCAATTCCATTGTAACTATACATCGGCGTGATTATCTCCTTGAATTCATTGCCAGACAAAAGCCTGACATCCTGCTTCCAACCGAAACCCACCTCAATTCATGGCACTTCATGACATTCAAGGATTTCGAATTCGTAAGAAACGATAGGGTAATAGGTGATGGGGGAGGTGGCACCGGGATATTGGTTCGAAGACCCTATCGTTTCGAAAATATTGAAAAAGTCAAATTCAAAAGCTTTGAATCTCTTGAAGTGTCCGTTATCAAAATCTCACTGCCAGGTGGGGATAACCTCTTCGTTATCTCTGCCTATGCAACTGGTGGAACTGTTCTCAAGCTCAAGGAGGAACTCAATTCCTTGTTCGAAATACTCGAATTGAACAGGCTGCATAACTTTTATATTCTTGCTGGTGACCTGAACGCCAAGCATACATCATGGCTGAACGCCACCAATAATCCAAGAGGTGTATTCCTGAAATCGTGGATAACAGAGAACCAAATTGAATACAGGTGCACTCTATATGGGTCGGAGTTCCCAACATACCCTAGGACAAATTTATATTTGGACCTTTGCATTGCTGACGCAAGACTTGAATTCAGCTTTAATAGTCCTCAACGGAAACTGCAGGTGCTTCCTTATGATAGCGACCATAACGCAATCGTAACGGAAATCAATCATCACAGGCATGATTTCTTCCTCATTCCAGTTCAACATGAAAATCATCGGTTGAATTTCAAAAAAACAGACTGGGGAAAGTTTCAGAAGAAGTTTAATCGTGAGTACCAGAAGCAATGTCCCCTTTCTGATGGTGGCAACTCTTGCTCAATGGTTCCTAATGACAGGAATCTAACTAACGATGAAATAGATGTCTATTTGTCGAAGTTAGAGAAGCTGACGTTGGAAACGATGGAGAAAGTAGTTCCCAAGATAAAACATCGAAACAATATGGAAGGATATGAAACACCAACCATCGCAAGGTTGAAAAGATTGAAAAGCCTTCTTCTCACACGCGTCAACAATATTTATCGGCGATTTTTGGATTACAACCATCCCTCGTTGGCTTTGTTGAAATTACATCTGAAGTATGTCCGGAACTTAATCCGGTCATACTTCAGGAGTGAGGTTAGCAGTCAATTGGCGGAAAAATTGAGGGGTATTAGCCCACAGGACCCAGACGGCGTGTTTGCGAAAGTGAATATAATATTCCCTACGAAGTCTCGAGTGAAGGTATCTAATCTTGAAGTCACTAGTAATGAGATAAATCTTCTCGATAGGGCTGGTATCGAAATTGCTAGTACGACTCCGGATAGAAATGGAAACAGGATTATTTGTGAAGGATTGGATAAACTTGCCCTGATTGGAACACATTTTGAATTGGTTCATCTACCAAACCCTGAGAGAGGGAACGAAATTTTTTCAGAGGTCGTTGAAGCAAAAGTTTCCGACTTCAAATCAAGCCTGAACGGCCAATCAATTCTTCATTTCAATGAAACATTAACATCTGACCTCATACCGAGCTTGAATCTTATTGATTATTTTGTCAGTTATGAAGACTTGTGTTTCATATTTCGCAGGATAAACAACAAGAAATCATGTGGTACGGATGGTATTCCAAATATAGTTCTCCGACATTTGCCTGAGGTTGCTATTAGGAACTATTGCATATTGTTCAACAACATGTTGAGCAATTCATATTTCCCAAATGAGTGGAAAACGGCTAAGGTATTTCCGATCTTGAAGAAAGGAAAAGAATCTTCATGCCCCAAAAGCTATCGCCCAATCAGCTTGCTGCCTAACATCAGCAAAGTGTTTGAAGTGATACTCAAGAGAGCATTAAACGCCCACATTGAGGAATATGAGTTGATGCCGAATTGCCAATTTGGTTTTCGTGCCAGGCATTCGACCACACATGCAATAACGAAAGCAACCTCAGACATCTGTTGGAAACTAAATGATAAACAATGTGTTGGAGCATGTCTCATTGATATGGAGAAAGCCTTTGATACGGTATGGTTAGATGGACTAATTTTTAAACTCCTTCAGGACAAGTTCTCCAGACACCTTGTCGCCATGATGTGTAATATGTTATACGGGAAATCGTTTATTGTAACTGATGGAAATCTGACAACAATGCGCGAGTTCAAGGTCTTGAATGGTCTACAGCAGGGAACAGTTACTGCGCCTCTGCTCTTCTCAATATTCATTCGCAAGCTATTGAACGGCTTTGATTTTAACGTCTCGCCAACGCGATCATTGGTAGCGTTTGCTGATGATCTGATCATCTATAGGCAGACCGAAAAGCTACAATAGTTCAGAGCAATCTCCGAAAAATGTTCAATGATGTACAGCTCTACACTGACAATTGGCGAATGAAAATCAATGCGCATAAGTGTGAAACAATCTTGTTTCAGACAACGCTGCAGGGGGTCAGTCAAGACCTGAAACGTAATTGGAAAGATTTCCACATCATGGCTGGTGAGGGTAGTCTTCAACGGGTTCCACATAAATCCTGTGTTCGATACCTCGGTGTTTATCTCGATCAGTATCTGTACTATACTGAACATGTGAAAATCATGCTCAGTAAGGCACTTAAAGTAGTCATGGCCCTTCGAAAGCTCTTTCATTCCAGATACATTGATCAAAAGGTCAAAATTATCTGTTACAAGACACTGGTTAGACCAGTTTTGACATATGGATGTCAGATCTGGTACAACCAGAGTGCCAGTACTATGGAAAAATTAAGAGTTTTCGAAAGGAAATGTCTTCGTGCATGTACTGGTTTGTACAGAAAGCCTGAGACGGATTGGAAACATTATACATCGAATAGAAGAATTTATCAAACTGCTGAAGTGACTAGAGTCGATATTTTCATATTGAAACTTCTTCGGAATCATATCGCAACTTCTGTGACTGTGAGTGAAAACCCTTGGATTTCACAGCCGTTCCACCCTACAGACGGGTATATAGCGACTTGCGTCGCTACTGGCTTCATTCCTCCAGAAGAATTCATGTATTTGGACATGAATCGATATGTTTTTGATTCTGATGGCGTCCCAGTCATATATCACATATATCGACGGGCCACCGATAAGAAGATAAAATATCCTCCGAACTTGAGTTCACGAGACCAACAATGCCAATGGAAATACTCATTTGCTAGATTCGTTGAGGCTGATCGAGTTGAGATGGGGCAATCTAGGTATTGGTGGCTGAATGAGAATTTCTAAATTATTCGTGTTTATTTTCAGTTTTGGTGTTTTTCGTTATTTAGTTTTTGAGTTTCAGCTCATTATTGCTACATTTAGTGTTGTTGTTTATTTTTGTTAAAAATTAGGTATAGGCTAGGTTTATATTATGTTTATTATATTAGGTTAGAGATAAGGTTTAACGCTTAGGTTAGGAACATTGTTATAGATTTTTTACAGTATAAGATAAAGTTTTTGATAGCATTTATTAGAATTAAGTTAAAACATATTAGGTGTAGGATCAAAGTTCACTGTAGTGTTAAGATGATAAATAATTTTAGAATAGTGTTGGTTGGTTTTTTCTCCTTTTTCCAATTTAATTTTAAAAATATATAACAATCTTCATTGATTTGAATTTGCTAGAGTTTTGTTTTTTTAAATGTGTTTAATGATAACGTACAAATTTAGAGAGCCATTTGGGCCATTAAGTTTTTTATTGTTATTGTTTGGATTTTGCTTTATATTCTTTTAAAATTTATAACGATTAGTATTAAATAAAGCGCTTTTGACTTTGACTTTGACTTTGAAAAGGATGAAATAAAATTAATGGAAACAGAACCGAATCACACTGGAAAAAAATTGTTCATAATATTAATGAATGGCAATCATCGCATGAAAATTCATTGTCAGAATGAACTTTTATTTATTTATTTTATTTATTTATTGCCAACCAAGGCATCATTTAACAAAACACAAATATATTACAATTTATACATTAGGTTACTTGATGATCTACTGTATCCGGAAAGAGCAGGATTGTGTAATTATGGACTTGAAAAGGGACTTCGAAATGGTTGGGGAATAATGATTGCTGAATTTGTTAAATGCTTTACAACATCTATTTATTGGCGCGTTATCCGCATATATGGTCCGATGTGTTCTTGTGGTGAACAAAGGAGAATTTCTGGTAACTCTAGAAGGGTTATTCAGCCGTACCTTCTCGGAAATAAATTTCACGTTAATATTACCCCTAAGCACATCGAAAATTAGGCATGAGGACAACGCAGTTCCCCTAGAAGCTAGTGATGCCATATTCAATATTTGGAGTCGGTTATCATAGGATGGAAGGCTATGGAAATCTCTGGGGTCATAGAGGGACCTTAGGGCAAAGAGTAAAAATTGTTTTTGTACCGACTCGAATCTAGTTTTATGAATGTTGTAAATTGGGTCCCAGATCAAACAACCGTATTCGAGAATGGGACGAACAAGTGAATTTTGTTGCCCAAATATTCTCGAATTCTTTAGCTCTCCTTTTGATGCAACCTAGCATCCTATTAGCTTTAGTGAGGGCTCCGTCATGTTGAAGATTGAACCGAAGCTGTGTATCTAAGATTACGCCTAGATCTACTATGCTCTCAACTCTGCTCAAACTCGTGCTTTAGATTTGATAATCGTTAAGGATGATTTTTTTTCTGGAAAAATTTATGATATGGCATTTATCCAAATTGAGTGCAAGTTGATTATCGTTGCACCATTGGAGCAAAATATTTAATTTGGATTGAAGAAAGGAAGCGTCAATATGCGATTTTATAATGTGATATACACTACCGGTCAAAAGTTTAAGACCACTAATAAAAACGTTTGTTATTAGTAAATATTTTAGAAAATATTGGTGATAAATAGTAATCTGCACACCTGCATATTCTATTGTTCATAAAGATTGCCTAAAAGCTAATTCTTTTGTATAGAAGCCAAGGAAAGGGCAATAAACAAGCATTGTATCCAAACATCAATGTTAGCCGCGGAAGAGGTAGGCCGACAGATCAATTGTTAAAAATGTATTACCTCATTACCGCAGCTGGCGCTTCTTTTTTTTTACATCAACTTACAATACAATTGTTCTAAATTCTCAAAATATTTTTAATTATTATTTTAACCTTGCATTTGTCTGGTTATTTACAGTTATCCACAGTTATTCTGTTCTTGTGGTTCCTACAGTCAAGACATCTCTAAAATGGGAAAAGTTCCGGAAATTAGTGTTGAAACGCGATCTGCCATCGTTGTTCTCCACAACGAAGGCAAATCTGAACGTCAGACAGCGAGTCAACTCAAGTTATCGAAGACTTGTGTTCATCGCACTATTGTGCGCTGCAAAAAAACCGGCAGTAATCAAGATCGTCCGCGCTCTAGGAGACCAAGAGCTACAACTTCTAGTGAAGACAAATTTATTGTGGTGACCAGCAAGCGGAATAGACGTCTGACAGCCCCAGAAATTCGTGTAGATGCCAACAAATCTCGGGAAAAACCTGTGTCAGTGTCTACAGTGCAAAGACGATTGCGAGACGCCAAGTTGTTTGGCCGCGTTGCTGTGTGTATACCTCTGTTAAAACCGCAGAATAAAAAGAAACGGATGCAATAGGCCCTAACCCATCGAGACTCGACCGAAGAAGACTTCAGAAAAGTTCTTTGGAGTGACGAATGAAAATTTGAAGCGTTCGGGTCAAAAAGAAGAATATTCGTCCGACGCTCCGCCGAAGAAAAGATGATGCCGCAGTGTGTAGTGCCAACTGTCAAGCATGGTGGCGGATCTGTTATGGTTTGAGGTTGTTTCTCTGGCAATGGGATTGGAAATCTAGTCCAAATCAAAGGCATAATGAAAAAGGAGCAATATAAAGAAATTTTTGGGGAAAAACGCCATTCCCTCCGGAATAAAGTTAATCGGCCGTGGATTTATTTTCCAACAGGACAATGATCCAAAACATAGTTCGAAATCATGTAGAAGCTATTAAGACAAAAAACAGTCGGAAAAAGTATTAGAAAACATGACCTGGCCACCTCAAAGCCCCGATCTAAGTCCCATTGAACTTTTGTGGGAAGAAAACGTTCGGGAACAATGTCCATCTTCACAGTAGGCCATGTGGAATGCATTGGAGGAAAGCTGGAATAATATCTCGCAAGAGACTATAGTTAAATTAATTGCTCGCATGCCTAGATTAGTAAAAGAAGTCATAAAGTGCAAGTGTTTAAACTCTCTTGTGTGTATTTTGTTAAGAACACTGTATTCGTCAAGACTTCTTCTTTTTTTTTTAGTTTTAAATCTTGTGTGCAAAATGATAATAAATCCAGTTTTCCATAAAGTTTAAAATGTCTTGACTTTTATTTGTTTTCTCATATTTTTTCATAGTGGTCTCAAACTTTTGACCGGTAGTGTACCTTCAGATCATCGGCATAAAAAAGGTGAGGTATATCGTATAGTGCCGCTGAAAGGTCAGATATGAAGATATTGAAAAGTAATGGACCCAGATGACTACCCTGAGGAACCCTAGAGAGGACATTAATTTTCTTCGATAAGCGACCTTGGAACTTGACATATTGGATGCGGTTTTTCAAATATGAATGAATCCAGTTAAGCGGTGGGCCCGTGATTCCAAAACTATGCAGTTTTTTTATCAATATTTCATGATTCACGCGGTCAAACGCCTTGCTGAAATCGGTGTATATGGCGTCGATTTGGCTACGTTTTTCCATCGCACATAGAATGTCTGACGTCAACACGACAAGGTTGATGGTAGTAGATCTGCTTTTCCGGAAACCATGTTGCTGGTCGTTGAGATAAGGTTTAATAAGAGGTGAAATTTTATCGCATACAATCTTTTCAAAAAACTTCGGTATGGAAGATAACGTAGCGATTCCCCTATAATTTTCAACAGACCGCTTTTCGCCTTTTTTATGGATTGGTATTATATAAGTTGGTTTGCAATGTGAGGGGAAAACACCGCTCGAAAGCGATTTATTAAAAATGAGGAAAAGAGGGGGGACAAATTATCTTTACATAGGGCCAAAAAACGAGGGGGAATGATATCGGGGCCAGGTCCTATGTTCAAATCAAGAGCTTCGATGGCTTGACGAATTTCCTCTTCAGATATCGAAATACTATCGATCTGTGCTCTTGGTGCTATTTCAGAGGACGGAAGGTTTTGAGAGTTTCCAAGATGGCAGTAGATTCCTTGGAAAACATCCGCAAAAAACTCACAGATTTGCTCTGGAGAAGAAGAGATAGAATCATTGTATTTCATTGCTGAAGGGTAACCATGTATTTTACGTTTTACGTCGACGAATTCGAAAAATTTTCTAAGATCCGAGTGATTTCTTCACCTACAACATTTATGTAGGATTTATATGCTTCTTGAGATTTAATTTTAAACTCATTAGCGAGCTCGTTATATTTTCTCTTAAACTCTTCGCCAACGTTGTTACCATTTTTTAATATTTTATAAAGCTTGTTTCGTTGGTTTCGTAAACGCCTGTGGTCACTTCCCAGCCAGGGTTCAGAAACCTTGTCTTTTTTCTTAATTTTAGGTACAAATGAATCAACAGCGTCAAGAATGATTTGATAAAAGGTGGATAAGGCTTGATCAAAGTCTAATGTTGACAAAGTACCTGTCCAGTTGAAAGTTGATAGAAGGCTGTTAATATTGTTATAATCGCCATTACGAAAGTCATATACAATCTCATTATTGTAAGAAATAGGGTTTACTGAATCAGGAGTGGAAAGTTCAACAGAAAAGGCGGAGTGATGAATTGTGTTGGAAAACAGGTGCTCGCTCCCATCAGTTGGATTGACCACTACTTCGTCATGTGCATTTGTGAAAATGAGGTCTAACCAATTTCCGTTTTGGTTGGGGATAGGATCGGTTTGCTGCAAATCATTGCCATATAGGGTGCTCACTAAGTTAAAGTCATTACTGTCTAGAAGATTGACGGGAAGAAGATTACCAAGTTCATTGGTTGCGAATTTAATGTTTGGCAAGTCACCAGTTATAATGACTCTGTCTTCTTCATTAATTCCGGCAGTAATTCCAGCTATGCTATCACATACAGCATTATAGATAATTTCGACAGATTCTGGAGGTAAGCATGATTTTGGAGGGACATAGAAGACGCCAATATATACAGAAAATTTCTACAGCTTTGTTTGCACTATTTTATGCTGGAATAATGAATTTGATAGCGTCTTGACGGGCTCACTAAGGAGAGAGTTATGTACAGCAATCAATACACCACCTCCGCGTCTTTGTCCAGTGCTAAGGAAATCTCTGTCGTCTCTGTAAATGGACCAATTATTGTCCAGAATCTCCTCATTTTTGTGAGAGTCATTTAACCATGTTTCGGTCAGGGTAAGTATATTAAAATGGCAAGATTTTGCGTCAAGAAACAGTTGGGGCAGTTTATTACGGATACCACTACAGTTGTGGTGAAACAGTTTAAGACTATGTTGAATAGACTTATTTAATTTATTTATTTATTTATTTATTTAAATTCCATTTAACAGATAAACATAATCCAATTACAAAATGGAACAAAACAAACAGAAAATAAAATTAATGAAAATTAGAATTAAGTGTTAAAGTTAATATAAAAAAGAAATTCAATGGTACTAACAACAATAAATATGCGTGTAAAATTAAATTAAAGCACACAAACAACATTGAAGAGATCACCACTTTACACCTACACACAAAATTTGATGTTTCTAGCTTAAGTAGTTTCCGAGAAAAACTGCTGTGACACACGGACGGACGGACGGACGGACGGACGGACAGACGGACAGACTGGTCGCAAAACTGGTAGGGTTTTGTAAAATTATTTTACAAAACCCTAAAAAAGGCATACTTGAGCGTCAGGGGACGTCGACAGCAGCGGATCTCTTCTTAAGCAACCCCTTTACTATCCTTCCTTCCCGCTAGAAAGGAGATTCCTGAATTCCGATGACGCTTCTAGACGAAATAAAATGAGGCTTATTCCGCAATAATGTGCGGTACGCTTCCAGGCTAGGCCCTCAGCTGACAGTAGAGGTATTTACTGGGTATATAGTGCCTGTTGCACTTGGGAGACCCATACTCAGGACATAAATAGCGTACAACGCTCAACTACCAAAAAAAATTACACTAATGATCCATTTCTTGGTGTGTTCATATGAATATTTGACATGTATGCTACTCCTGTGACTCTCTGATATACGTAATACTCCTATTTATCGCTTGTCTATGTCATCTGGGCTATGATGGTACTCAGAATCAGATCTTTTGCATTCGCATCAATTGTTACCGCTGCAATCCTTCAGTTTCAGCTTCCACTTAATTGAGTTGATTAAGTTTTTGAGAGATGTCTGATAGAAGGAGCGAAACAGTGTGCGTTTGTAATACCAGTTCCAGGTTTTATTTTAATGAAATTGTCAATTTATTAATGGACGATTTCCATGCATGTAACCTGGAAAGACAATGCAGTTGCAGGTACATAAGTAATTTTCTCTTTCGAGTTGTTGCTAATACCTATGTCTGAGTCACTAGTCGGAGTGGCAGGATTGGCTCAACTTATTATTTCCTACGCGTCTCCTTTGCCCTCTTTATGTTCTTTGATAAAGCTAGTGGGTAAAGGACTGACTTGAATTCAACTCAAAATCCTTTAAGGCTTTTCAGTATGTAGGTTTCCGATTTCTGGTAAAATTCGAATTTAGGCTTTCATGTTTCCTGAATCGATGTAGTATTAACCATAACTTCCAATTGTTCGAAAGCTTCGCTATAGTATTTTCCCAGGAGTTCATTTAGGAGCAAGTTACTATTATATTTATATGCCCCAGGAGCTACCAATCTACAGTTTCCATTGTTACATTACACATTACTCCTATCACAATTTAATAACTCAAACAATACTCAACTTGTCACAATTATCTTGATGCCTGCAAAGCTACTTGTATTACGCGAAATGCAGTATACAATAACATGTTAGCTTTTATCCTCAAATCACAGTTATCGAGTAACAGATACCCGTACTTTTCATTATGTACCACAACAGGCCAAGTTGATTGTTCTCTTGTATCTCGCAGATAGAAACATTCATGTAATCAACAATCGAATCAGGCTTGGAACAATTGCAATCGAAACCGACCGGAAGATTGTTATAAAGTGAAATACTATACCGACAATAGTCAGTGCTAAACTCAAATGAAATACGTGCATAAATATTCTATTTTCTCTGCTTTCCATTCACTCATTCAATTCATTCATAGATAGATAGATACAAGATACATTTGATACTAGCAAAGGTGATGGAACTTTTTGCATACGAGTAGTAGCAACAATCCACGTAGCGATTATTATTGTTTTCCGCCATTTCTTCCTTGGGTGCGTGCAAAATGATTTCTGTCTTGGATTACCAAGTGTAAATGATACTGGGGGCAAAGGCTTTTGTAGCGTTGATAAAAGATGTGTGAACTTATGTAGAATGATAATACGCATTCGATTACAATGGAATTATAGAGGATGGGTTTGATGAGGCCAAATGGTCGTTCGACTTGTAATGGAGCTGTTGAACAGTTTGTAATAATTAAGTACAGCAAGTGTTTAGTTTCCTATCAAGAAACAATGAAGAGAATCAATATTGTAATTAAATATTCTTCGCTGAAAGCCTTCCAGTAATGTACAGGCAATAAAATTGCAATCGCAGTCACGACTGTGGCACTAAAAATTCCAATTCACCCTTGTCACAAAGTAGTTCAATGGAATCGCAAACAATCAGAGTGCAGTCATTAAACGTATAACTATCATTTATCAGATATTAGTCATAAAACTAAATCAGACGTAACAAGGTCGCCATAAGGTTACAGACGTTACAACGAAAATATTCGCACCACACCCTCTCTTGGCGGAATATGATATGTGCATCGGAATTTCGCATCGTTAGCTATAAATAAAATATTATATTCGCATATAAGACGTGTAGTCGTCGTACATTGATTTCAAATCAATGTAGAATGTTCATTTCTCGCATTTATTTGCGTTTGCGCCTAAAATATTAATACGAGTCCATTAAATATATTGTTGGAAATTTATTAACCCACGTCAGCACATCCTGTTGTGCATCGTATGACAAGAACAATCTCCCCCAAACGTGCCAGCGTGAATTTTAATTGATTTGAAAATGCAATGGGGATGTTAAGGTGGACTGTTGTTTGCATGGGAAGGAGCATTTGGCAAATTTTTGAAGTGGACAAAAGTGTCTAAAAATAGCATTCGTATAGGTTCACCAATATATGATATAGTATAATATAATAAACAATTATTGAATTGAAAAATAGTAAACTTCATAATTATTAATTTGGAAAAGCTATTAAAAACTACCCACGATATTTTTAAGGGCTCGCATCAAAGTTGTATTCATGCGAGATGCTCCTTCCATCCCAAAGTGATCATTAAGAAAATTTGGTTGCCTCCCTAGGCGAGGTTATTAGACAAAGGCGATAGGGTTTAATTTCTACCGAACTTCCATTCACCAGGAGAAGACGGGGCGTACTCAGTCAGACAAAAATTGTTCATACCATACCTGATATGAATATTCAGAAGCAGGTGTGCTTCCGAGGGATCTAAGTGATTTGCAAAAGCAGAAGTGATCAGTCATCCTAACTGTTAAGGTCTTCAACAAAGTCCACATCAAATTAACGTTATTGACACTTTTCATTAGCTGCTAATAATTTATTCAATTTCCATTTCTTTCAAATCCAATTTAACTGATATTATTTCTATGACTATTAAAATCAATTTTGTTGACAATGTAGTAATTAAGTTGAGGTCGTTAAGATTTTTGATTACTACTGTGTCCAAAAAATAAGGTGACATTTGAATTTGAACTGCGCGCGTCGAAGGATTTGGAGAATTTTTTTTAGGTTGGTGGTACTGTCAGTGACATTTATGTCAAATTTTCATGTCAAAATATTTATTAGTGCTTGAGATACGCATCGTTTTGTGAAATGCTAAAAGTGAGTTTTTCGTTTTTTGCGATGTCGAAATTTGTTGAGTTTGCATTAAATTTTGTTTGCGGAATCAATTTTCTGCTGCGGATACGTGGGGGATGGTGCAGAAAGCCTTTGGTGATGAGGTTTTGTTTAAATAAAAATGTTTACAAGCGGTATAGTGAGTTCCAAGCCGGTCGTGAACGTGTCGAAGACGAAGAGCGTCCTGGGCGACCATCAACCTCTTCTCTTCTTCGATTATCGTGGTGTTGTGCATTATGAATTCCTTCCGCCGGGCCAAACAGTCAACAAGGAATATTATTTGAACGTTATGCGTCGTTTGCGTAACGCTATCCGCCTGAAAAGGCCGGAATTGTGGAAAGACAATTCTTGGTTTTTACACCACGATAATGCACCATCCCATACTGGACTCGTAATTCGTGATCATTTTGCCAAAAACTCAACCCATATCGTTCCGCAACCACCGTATTCACCTAATCTGGCGCCGTGCCACTTCTGGCTGTTCAGCAAGCTCAAAAGACCGTTTTTATACGATAGAGGAGATTCAAGCCGCAGCGAACACAGAACTGAAGGTCATCCCGGAAACGACGCGTATCTCAAACACTAATGGCTATTTTGACATGTAAATTCGACATAGATGTCACTGACAGCACTCTCAACCTCAAAAAAAATTCTCCAAATCCTTCAAAAGTCACCTTATTTTTCGGTCACAGTAGTATAATTTTGTTTTTGTTTTAAAGTAGGCTATTATCTAAAGACGTTAAGATTGAAAACTAGCTGAAACGCTTTCTTATTTCAAGTCCGCAAGGGGTCGTTTAAGTATTACGTAAGCAGATTTATTACAATTACATATTTTGCAGTAACATGATAGCCATCAATTTCCTTTGAAGTCCATACTTCAGCTAACACATTTCCTGCAAACTCGAAATTAGATCTTTCTAAATGTTCATTAATTGTAACGCCACGTTCATCCAAATGAGGCCCAAAATGGTCATGAGGCAATATCAAACCAGCTACATCCCGACTAAGAGGAGCCATTCTGCGCTCTACTCTGTTAAACGCACTTCTGCCAGGAGCATTGGTAGCTAAAAACAATGCATCGAGATCATGTCGCTTAAAGTGGTGTATAGCAAACTCTATAACGTTTTGATAACATGGAATTTCATCTGGCCCTCCATCAACCGCCATGATCACCACCGGTTTTACCAATCGATGCTCAGTTTTAGCTAATGCTTGAAACTCTTCAAGTTCGAGAAGCATCTCGAAATCCTGAGGCTGAGCATTAGCAGTAGATGAACTATGCTTTCCACTTCGGATCGCGATGTATGTTGGTCCAGAATATCCAACGGCTCGCGGTTGTCCTAACATACTGGAAGTGATTTTGATACTAGCATAAGCCGATAGTGTTAATTTAAGCCGCTAAGAGATTACCCAGACGTGATCAGGGAATTTGATTCTATATTCCATGTGCATTAAAAGAAGTGCTTGCTTGTATGCTTGAGGTATGAAAAATACTTCATCTGGTCCAAGTATGGATGCTTTGTTCTCCAAATAATGGATTGACGTTCCAGCTAAATTGCTATTTAAGTGGCTTTTGTGGTGATCAGCCTGAGCCCGAGTGAGCTTAACTGGGACTGTCCACACATGCCTTCTTCCCTCTGCAGAATTAGATTTTCTGGGAATCAAACGAAGACATGTCGCACTTCGACAATGTCAAATCCTGTTTTACGTAATTCTTGTGTGAGTTCATCAAAAGTTTTTACACTGCGAATAGATTCCTTTCGTCTTCTATCATCTGCTGAACTCCTGAATAAAGCAATATCCGCAATTGATCTATTTATCAACTTCAACACGGCTTGGCATATTATCTCTGGCAGAATACAAAGCATTCCGATTTTTTTCGAATAGAGCAATCTTATTTTTCATAGCTTCCTGAGAAGGTTTTGCCCTCGGCTGTTTATCTGTATTTTCTGTGTTTTCGCATTGCTGTTGTGATTCCACTCCATGTTTTATGTTGTCTTCTTCCTGTTCTTTAGTATTTGAAGCTGGATGTTTAATTTGTGTTTTGTCTGCAGACTTACAGGTATTCGTTGCCTTAAAAATTAAAACACTATAGGTACTACTAATGATTCTCTTATTAAGCCAGTGAGTACATTTAACATGATTCATTTACTTTAACATAGGGAAAATGAATCTACAGATTTATACATTCATCTGATCAAATATAGGGCCGGTTGATTATTGAGACACGTCAGTAAGGGTATGATACCCTTATAGTTACAAGAAAGCCACCCTAAGAGGCCTTCTCTACATTTTTGAAAAAAAAAATTTGTACATTTTGTAAGAGAAAAACGATTAATCAACTCAAAGTACTTTTTTGCTTATCAATTCTATTTCTTATTGTGATCAAAATTCTCTTTTAGGCCCCATAAATAACTGCATTGAAAGAATATTAACAGCCACAGCCGGGAATCGAACACGTCAAATACAAAAAATTAACAACCTGTATTTTTGTGACCAATCGACGGAGTTAATCATAAGGAATAAGTCTATCTAATGAACATTACCTCTAAAATTAAAGGTAGGCTGTAATGTCTGCTAATCATTAAACGTCAAAATTATGTTTTCTTTACTCATACTTAAAATGGTTTTATCACTCGCCTTGGAAAAAAAATTTGTATTTGTATGAGATTTTTTAAAACTTTCGAACAACTTTTGGCATAACTTGGATTTGTCTATTTGAAACGACATCTTATTGAAACAATTCAACTTTGGCGAAAGTGGATCAACTTTAACACAAATATTAAATTGCTTTGCTTTGCTTAGAATACGTCAAATCGACAAACGTACCACAACGAAACTAAATTGACGGAAGAAATTAGGACAAGTGAATAGCGCGCGGTAATTCCCCTATTCGGTTCTAAGCTAGTACCTTAACGTATACATTATTTGTAGGAATCCCAGAAAATGGGCTTTGTTTTCAAAGATAGACAATGTGTGCGTTACCATATGTGTAAAAAAGTAAATAACTACTGCTGACGTAATCACCATCTAGACTCCCCCCCACCCCCATGTTATCGAAAATAAGCAAAGCAAAGACCCTTCCACCCCCTATAGTGCTTACGTAATACTTGAACGGCCCCCAAGCTGTACTGTTATAGTTTTATGTTTTTTTTTTTTATTTTAAATTATTCTAGGTTAAATGAAAAGCGCTTATCTTACCATGCAAACCTAAAAGCCTTCTCAATGGGAGATAACAACACCTTTAGTCCAGATGAAAAGACCATCGTTTCGCAATCGAATAGTCCTCTTTATTTGATCTCCTTCCACTTATATACTATTTTCATCTAACTGTACATGTAGAAATTCATATAACCTTATTGCTTACAAACTATACTTAATATTTTAATGCTTAAAAAAAGGCATTGCCACATGTGAAACCTACTAACATAGAATGCAGTCGCCCATATTCAAAAATTTGCTGCAAGTTTGGACTAATTTCTTCTTCGTAGCACTACGGCCCCTCTCGAGCCTTCGCTTCCTGTAAATAGCGGGTCCAACTGTCTCGGTCCGTTGAACGCGTTCTCACATTTCGAAATCCGAGCAGTGATGAACTGTCTACGTTGACCGAGTCAGACTAGCGTTTGCTCGGTTTTCCCACTGGTCTCCGGCCGTCAGTTCTCCCAACGAATATCTTTTTGGGTATCCATTGTTCGTCCATTGGATTCATGTGGCCAGCCCATTGCAGCTTCCGCAGTCTTGCAATCGTTAAGACTTCCAGCTCGTCGAAAATTTCATACAGCTCATGGTTGCATCGATTTCGCCATTGGTCCCCGTCTAGCTTCGCTCCGATTATTCGACTCAGGGCCTGTCACTCAAAGACGTTCAATATTTTTGCAGATGCTTGGGTTAGGGTTCATGTTTCATACCCATTGCATAACACAGGTCTTATCACAGATTTGTATACTTGGAGCTTTGATCTTGAAGACCAGTTGCATACAGCTGGTCTTCAAGATCGTCAAAACTGAAAAAAAAATATTTTATTCGCAAGCTGTATTTTTCAGCGTATTTCGTCTCTTTTATTACCAGTTCTCGTTATTTTGGCGCCTAAATAAACAAATTCGCCCACATTTTGGATATCGCATTCGCCAAGTGTGATATTGTGTGTTTGAGGTATTTTTTCTCGACTGCGTCATGAGCTTTGTTATATTCTCGTTGATTTGTAGCCCTACTAGTTCCGCTTCGCTGTCGAGTTTCAGCAAAAGTTCTTCGGCAGTTGCCAAACAACCGTGTCAAAATGTTGATGTCGTCCGCAAAGGCTACCTCTTGGCTCGACTTGTGTAGTAACGTATCTTTTGTATCGAGAAGTGGCTTTCTTATGACATATTCCAGAGCTAAATTGAATTGAAATAGGGCCAGCTCATCAACCTACTTTAGTCCGATATTTATGTCATAGGGGTCAGTGGGTTGGTTATTGATGCGGACTTCGGAGGTTGTTGATGTAATTGTTTTTTGATAAAACGGACTAATTTGGCTGGGATGCCAAAGCAAAGCGTAATTGGGTACAGTACACTATGATCAATACTGTCGTTGCTTGCTTAAAGTCAACGAAAATTTTGTACACGCCCATGTTGAACTCCCAGCATTTCTCAAGTACCTTCTTGAGTGTAAATAATTGGTCCATCGTCGATCTACGTACTCTAAGACCACCTTGATACTCCCCAATAATACTGTTGGCGTATGATCTGATTTTATTTTCTAAGATCTTTCAAAAATATTTTGTATGCCATATAAAGCAATGATATGCCTCTATTCTTTTCGCACTTTAGCTTGTCACTTTTTTGTGGACAGGGAATACGAGTATAATTGATTGGCTCCACTCTTGTGGCAAATGTCCTTGTTGCCAAATATGCGGGATGAATTTATACATGATGAGCTCCACAGGAATCTCATCGATGCCCGGCGCTTTATTATTCTTTTGGGCTTTGATGGTGGAATAAACTCCATCCAGAGTTGGTGGGGCCAATGGAAGCTCTCCGGGACTCCGATATGCGGAGGATCCAGCAGATACTTCAAATATACTGCCCATCTTTTTCTAGTCCTGTTTTCATCAGCGATGATGTTGCCGATATCATCAAGGTCTTGCGCTGATAATCTCGTTTCAGGCTTTTCACTACTTTATATGCTGATCTTGTGTTGTTTTTTATTTTTTTTTGTGGTAGGGAGGTGAATCCCATCCACGCACAGAGTGTGGGACTCCCATACGCGACTGGACTACCCACTAAACACCTCCCCTGTCAACCTGAGAACCCAGCCTGTAACTTGCTTCGGGCCAGGTCTCGTTGCGTTACGCCGTGAGGCGCCTTCAAGCTGGGTAATCCCTTTCCTAGCGGGAGGGGAGAGGGGAAGAGAAAGTGCCAGAAAAGCGATCCTCCAGCCCCAGCGCCCCCGGCTGCTGTGAGTCCCTTTTATTTTTTAGGACTGCCCGAGCATAATGTGCCACCTGGTTCCATTTGTCAACCGATTCGAGCATCACCACAACTATATTATCCGGGGTGAGCTCTACCGTCTCCCCGTAGAGTTCCCTTCGCAGCCCGACCCATTTCGTACACGCAAAAAACGTGTGACAGGCATTGTCGTCCTCTCCTGGGAAAAACCGACAATCGGGGGACCGTGACCTACCAATCTTGTGCAGGTAACACTGAAAACACCCATGCCCGCTCAAAAGCTGGATCAGATAGAAGTCAGTCTCACCATGCCTTCGATTTAGCCACGGTCTCACATCCGGGATGAGGCGCGCAGTCCACCTTCCCTTCGTGCAACTGACCCAAGACTGCTGCCAATCATTGAGCGAGCGCTGTCTCTCCTCGCGGACAAACATCTCCCTCGCATCCTCGTTTCAGCGCGGGCAAATAGCGCAGCGCTCTCTAGTAAGGAGGGCGACAGATATCACGCCTGCAATAACTCTCACCGCGCAGTCAGAGACTGTCGGATACGAAGATGCAATTCTCAGTGCTCCTCTTCTCTGTACCTGTGCCTTGCTGAGAGCGTCGCCCCATACCTCTGCTCCGTGCAGCAGCACTGACCCTACAGCACTCATCAAGAGGCGTCTTCTTGATGGGCTGGGTCCCCCTACGTTGGCCATAAGTCGACTCAGAGCCGATATTCCCAAAGAAGCCTTCTCAGCCGTTGCCCTGATTTGCTCAGAGAAACTCATCTTCGAGTCGATCAGTAGCCCCAGGTACTTCACCGCTGGCTTCGATTCGATTTGTGTGTCTCCAATACTGATCATCCTTACTCTAGGGATTCTCTTTTTTCTCAAGATGACCAGTTCGGTTTTCTCCAGTGCTAAACTGAGCCCGAGTCCCTCACTCAGCGCATTAGCATACCTAGCCTAAGTTGCGCTTGTTCAACGGTGCGTCCAGCGACCAGATCTTGTGTTTTTGCTCGCTATACTTACGTCGATACTTCTCAATATTATTCTCTTTTCTTAATTCTAATGATCTGATCTACTCTTCTAAGATTTTCATAATGTTTTCTTTTCGTCCTGGTTTTCCTACCTAAGTATTACTTGTACGCCTGAATGTTTTGGTTTGACTCATTTTGGCATTCATCGTCGAACCATCATTCATCATTTTTTTACACCGGACTTGATGTCCGACCATCTGACCCGTCATGGACTGAATTGCCGCTTTCAATTTTACCCATAGCTCGTTGCTTGTTTTAGCGGTGTGTCTCATAGGATAGGAGCAAGCTGGTTGTCGAGGCCTCCGTGAAATTTTTGGCCAAATATCCGTTAGGAGCTTTTTGATATCAAATTTATGGAGTGGCTGGCCTTCACCAAATACTTTTTTGACACCCGGCATTGATAGGTGAATTTGATTAAGTTTATAAGAGTTACAACAGGCTCCTCGGTAGTTATGGACGTCAAGTATGCTTGAGGCCCATCGTTATGGGATCAGGACATGGTCGATTTTGTTTTGCCTGTTGCCATCCGGTGACACCCAGGTCATTTTATGAATGCATCGATGTGGAAAGCAAAGACGAGCGTATAACTATATTTCTACTACATGCAAAGTTGCCAACTTTATCGTTGAAATTATCCAGAATTATTTTTGTGTCGTTTGTAGGCAATGAGTCGACTATTCTTTCCAAGTGATTGTAGAATGTTTCTTCCATTTCTTCGTTCTTTACTACGGGCGGGCGTGTACGTTTAGTGGCCAAATTTTGAAGAATTTAGTTTTCATACGGATGGAATATATTCGTTCATTGACTGCCTTAAAATCAACAACGTGCGAGACTTCCCACTTTTGAATATTGTGTGCAATCTCATATCTTGAATATTACTTCCAGCCCAATTCTTTTCTTGAATTGCCAGTAAATTTAATTTACATTGACTGGCCTGTTGTAAAAGTTCCTTAACAGCGCCAGGGTTGTTCATTGATCTGCCGTTCCAGGATCCAACACCATAGTCTTTTTTCTGGTCGCGCATGTCTCGAAAATATGTAGGGCTTCCTGGAACGAACTTTTCGTTTGGAACTTCAAATGTTAGGTCATTGAACAGACCAGGTGCGCTGCGACAACTTCTGAATGAAATACAGAATCAACATCCTCGCAGAGCAAAAAGCCAGATGGCATGGTGAACCAACGCACACCTTATTAAAAACCGGGAAATTGCAAGGAATCTGTGAGTCCATCGTTGGCAGCACATTCAAACAAAGGATCACCGACTCCAATCCTGTTAACGAAAGGATCTATACAATTCGAATCGAAGCCAGCGGTGAAGTAGCTGGGGCAAATGATCGACTCGAAGATGAATTTCTCAGAACAAATCAGGGCAACGGCTGATAAGGCTGCTTCAGGCGTATCAGCCCTGAGTCGACTACATATCATGAAGGCGACTTTTGGTGAGATCCGTCGAGTAGGTATTACTGTACAGAGCAGAAATATGGGGCAACGCTCTCAGCAAGGAGCTGTACCGAAAACGCGTGGTAGAGATGCAGACAAGAAGAGCACTGAGAACTGCGTCTTCATATTCCACAGTCTTTGATTCGGCGGCGCTAGTAATCGTAGGCGTGATACCTATCGCCCTCCTTGCTAGAGAGCGCCATACTATCTGCTTATTTTGTAATGAAGACACAAAGGAGGCAGTTGACTGCGAGGAGAGACAACGCTCACTCAATGATTGGCAGCAGTCTTGGGTGAACAGCTCGAAGGGAAGATAGACTGCGAACATCATCCCTGATGTGAGACCGTGGCTCAGTCGAACGCACTGTGAGACTTTCTACCTGATGCAGCTCTTTAGCAAGCATGGGTGTGTTAAGTCTTACTGACACAAGATTGATAAGCCACAGTCCCCCGACTGTACGTTTTGCGAAGGAGTGGAAGATTATACCTACCACACATTTTTTACATACAAAAACATGGGACAGGCTGCGCCGGAATCTCTACAAGGAAATAGGAGAGCTCTCCCCGGACAGGCTAATCAGGCAGATACTTACATCCGTTGAAAAATGGAATTATGGGAGACGTTATGATCGGGCAGTCCTAAAAGATGAAAAGGGCTCACAGTAGCTTGGGATACTGGAAGATGACTTTTCAGCAATCCTTCTTCCTCTTTTTCGTCACGCTGGACGAGGGCTCCCCCAACATAAAAGCGCCCCACGGCATAGCGAGCCTTAGTCCGAAGTAATGTTGTTCTAAAGTAGGTTCTCAAGTTGACAGGCGGTGATAAGTGGATAGTCCAGACGTCTTGTACGTCCAAGGGCTCCACACTCAGGGCGTAAATAGCCTCCACCGCCTAACCACCAAAGCAAACTGTGATAGAGAGCATTGTGAAAGTAAAGACGAGAACATAATCGACAAGCAGTGGGACAAAGGAGATTAACGACGGGAAACGGGACCAAGTAACGGAAGGACAGCTAAACTCATCACAAATGAGAAGACAGGATGTTGTATGGTTAAAGTTATAAAAGAAAGATGGCTTTTCAAAAAACCTGTCATAAGTATTTGAAAGAGGGATATACGCAGAAGCAAGATGAAGAGAGTCGGTAGAAGAAAGTTTGATTTTAACCAGGATTAACTCTATTGGAACCGGAAAAAAATCTTTACAAGGACAACACCGCTACCATATTTTTTTGCTTAGAGGAGGTTTCGATCATTGCAGAAGACATTGTGAATAGTTTTTGATTCCTTCAAATAAGTGATATCGTTGAACCAACTTTCGGTCAGACATAGTATAGTAATCGAGCAGCCGCCAAGGCAAACTGCTCGAAAGACCTTTGAGGAGAAAACATCATTTATGTGCAAATAACCACGCAATCAATGCGTAACAATTTGATACGCAACTAGTTAATATTGTTTTTGTTAATTTCTCCAGAGAAACAAAGGAGCAATTAAAAAAAAAAACAAAAGAAAAGTTGCTAATCGCAACCCCCTTTTTGACGCAATTTAGTGAAACAATCGCTGGTTAAGCTCGACAAGAAAAACCTCCGTTACCGACATGAAGAGGCTCATAGAGATAAGCGGAAAGACTGCTTCGAGGCGAGACTCGTATTTGGAATAACGGACGGGATAGACATCGCGTGAGTTAGTGCGACAAGTTCCTTAAAAGTTCTCCTACACTTAAATTTTCAAGTTTCCCAAATGTTATAAATGACTTTCTTGTTCGTGATTTAATTAAAATTAAGCTAAAGAAATTTTCCAATCATTTAATGGAAAATAATACAAGAAACTAGAGTGATAGCATTCGAATGACGATGCATGTTCTGGTATTGTGTGTTTTTTAATCACTTAGCGTCGGCAGAACAAACTGAGGCAGTTAGTAATTAACTGCCGTGAAATAAAAGTCGACATCCGACCGGCTTCTTACTTGCATGAATATTTATGAAGAATTAAATTATAACTATTTAGTGCGAAAACGAAACGTTATGTGCATCATTGTACTAATTGTCCACAAAGGACATTATTCGTTGGATAAAAAGCAGATTATATTGTGATTTAAGAGTGACCTTGTGGTTATTAGTTTTTTTAACTTGTAGCGATAAAATCAAAACGCGCGGTTGAAAAGTAAAGATGAATCTTTTGGGATTGTATGGGGGAAGCAAAAAGTTATCGTCGCTTGTAATTCGTCGCATAGGTTGCGTTTTAAAGAGTGTCCAGAATTTTGCATGTGGAAAATTCATGCCAATATTTTGATGAACCCGTACCGCAATGGATTTTAGATAATTTTCAGTGTGTAATCCTGTTGGGAAAATTTTGGTAATAGTCGTGACCACATTTACAGTGAAGTTTGATTTACTTGCGTGTTGGCCCCATTTTTGCAAGACTGCACGATACGTTTTGTAGTGTCGTCAAACTAAATCTCATCGCAGCTTGAGAATTCGAGACGATCTTTTAGCAGAAACAAATTTCCCACTGATAATCCCAAAAACCACCGTTGTTCCTCCGCCGTCGCGAGCAAGAGTGAATGATCACTTGTTGTGTGTTACTTCTTGAACAGTTGAATTGTTAATCGATTAATTCAACCTTTTTAGGCCTTTTTAAAAAAATTTTTTGCAAGACCTACTAGTTTGTCGACCTATCTGTCCGTCCGTCCGTCCGTCACAGCAAGTTTCCTCAGAAACTATAGAAGCTAGAAAGCTCAAACTTTGTGGAGATGTCAGAAACATTGGTCTCTCAAAAGTTTAGGTCTAACCAAAAATTTAAAACATTTTTAAGTGAGGTTCCCCCTAAGAACGAAGTAGCCCTTACAAATTTTTTTTAATCAAACGTAGTCGAGTTGGGTATTAAATGAAAGGCCTTGATTAGAACTATAAGCAAAATGTACCAAAATCGGCGGGGAGGGGGAAGGGGGCGCCGCTTCCACTTGGATGCCCCACTCTTGTTTGGGGGCCGTAAGTAATTATAGTAAAGACGAAATCCTCTCGCGTATCCCTCACGTTCCCCAAGCCCAGTCAGTCATTTTGCTATGGCAATCCATCTCTTCAGTAGGTCACCTCACCCTCGACACCGTCGAAACGAGTCGCTTTATCTCCTAATTCATGAATGCAAAATTTTTTGTGGTGGGCCCTTGTGCTGGGGAAAAGAACCCGCCCGATGACACCGCAATGCCAGCCCACTAGCGCATTCACGCGTCCTCAGATAAGGCCAATTCCGGCGAGCACCAACACAGACCACCGCTGCAGTCCTTTACGGACATTTGATATTCCTTTAATTCAGTACAATATTATCTTATCATTTAGAGACAAGAAGAATTCATAGTTCATCAGCAGAGTCCTTAACTCTCTTTCATTTTGGTAGGAGAGGATTTGATTCATGAGATGTAAGTAAAATTTTGTGAGAGTCGCAGCTGTCTGGCGAAAATTTATTTTGCTAGTAGACAAAAGTTTGATGCAGACTCCAGATGGCCACAAAGCTGGATTGACAATGGCATTACAAATATCAGGAACAGTGAGAGGCTACCACTCTGTAAACAAGGATATCCTTGATAAGCTTATAGAAGCTGATGATCTGATAAATGTTCACGAAGCACTTGATGTCATCCACTAAGGTATCATAGGCCAGTCGAGATATGAATATTTGTCTTGGTGATGCCACTACGTGAAGTATTGACGAATCTCTAGGCATTGCCAATGTTGAACTGCTGCTAGGCAATAGTGGCTGCATAGGAGTTTTGGTTTTAGGAATCGCTGCATGGCTGATTGACGAAGTCCCGGGCAAGCTGATGGAATCACCATATGCGTGAAATTTTCAGTAAGTTGTGTTGAAAGCAGAGCGGGTAACTTTAGGGATTTACTTCTACTTACAATGGAAGACAGCGGTTCAAATACAATCGAGATGTTATCGCTGCTCGGATCAGGAGTGTAATGTTTCTGATTGCATTGTCAGCTGCTCTTTTTCAACGATTGAATCAATCGAAATAAAATTGCACTAATTTTCCTATAAAGAAACTTAAGTTTTATACGGCAAACACATGCTTTGGAAACAAGCTGCTTCCTTCACCAGTGCCGCGATTTCTGATACCTAATCCTGAACGATCTTCTAATTATAGAAGTATGTTTTAAGTATATTTCCACTGTGTTAAAAAGACTACTTAGAAAGGCTAATTACAAAGACTAATTACAAAGTAATCTAGCATTGCAAAGATCGTAAACCTTTTTTTATCGCTTCATATGCCCTCTACTTAAATATATTTCGGCCAGTCGTAAATTTAATTTTAAATCACAATTAACACCTTGAACAGATTGTTTCGATTAATTTGCTGTACGCATTACCAAGGTTCGAATTGAGTCGCTGATTTTCGGGTGTCCTTGCTACGAGTATCTAAAGGCTTTCCGCTACATCCAGTCGCTGATGTCTGCCAGGATCTACACGTTGATCTATTCTATTTGATGGGTACTTTCTAGGATGTGTTAAGCTACCGTTGCTTTCGTCTCGTTGCTTTCTTTTTTGCTGCTACTTCCACTTCCCTGATGTGCTCGTGAAACCGGGTTTTAACCAACCCACGTACATTATTTCACACTCCGGGCAGGTGATTCAGTAAATACCACTACGTTCGTCTTTCAGTTTACTATCCTTCGTAGTACAAAGCTTTTGTTTCAGTTTGTAAATTCTTGAAGGGTGTGCTGCTTTGATGCCCGCCGGCTTCAGTAGTTTTTGTAGTTTTCTTGAAATGGTAGGATGTGTATTATGGGCTGGTATATTGAAAAACTTCGCAAAAATGTTTCCTTGTTGACATACTATACTTTTATTTTTCTTATCCTTGTTTTGATTAGTTGCGTTATATACCCATCCTTCAGTGCCGTTTCAGTCATGAATTTTTTTCTCGGGAAGGGCCCTTCCCTAGTTAGAGGAATTGATAACATTCTGTTTATCATAGTGCTGTTTTTTGTTTTTTTTTTTTGTGGCTGGGAGGTGAATGTCATTTACGCACTGAGTGTGGGGCTCCCATGCTCGCGAGCGACTGAACTACCCACTAAATACCTCACCTGTCAACCTGAGAACCCAGCCTGGAACCGTTTGACACATTACTTTGAGTCACGTATTGTTTTGTTAACCCATGAGGCGTCTTATGCTGAGGAATCCCTCTTCTAGCGAGAGGGGATATAGGAAGAGAAATTGCCAGACAAGCGATCCCTCAGCCCCAGCGTCCCCAGCTGCTGTGAGACCGTTTTATCTTTTAGGACAGACCGAACATAATGTGCCATATGGTTCCATTTGTTAACCGATCTGAGCATCACCGCGACTTTACTATCAGGGGTGAACTCTCCCATCTCCCTGTAGAGGTCTCGTTGCAGCCTATCCCATTTTATGCACACAAAAAATGTGTGGCAGATATCGTCTTTTATGGTTGTATGGGTGATTAGATCACTAAGTATTGTTCTTAGAGTGTATATGTATATCAAATTTCGGGTTTATGTCAAATTTCAGGTTACCGACATTCTATATAATTTTAACGTCAAGGAATGGTAGCTCTCCTTAGTTTCCCCTTTCCTTCGTAAACGTGATGTTTTGGCGGATGTTGTTCAATTGTTTGATTAAAGTATCGTCAGATTTTGGTAATAGTAGCAAGAACGCTATATCCAATTTCACATTTGAGTATTTTGCATGAATTATTCCTATTTTGTGCAAAAAATATGCCTGGTCTGAAAAGGGTCCAAACCATTTTAGGCCGTGCATATTTTTTGCTCATATTTTAGTGTCGAAATAAGAAACGAATATACTTCAAGGCAAATTTTGGGCTAATATCGTTCATCCAATCCCTTTTCATTTTTAATAGAGTTTTTCGGCCACGTTTAGGCCGAAAACGGCCAAAAAAGTAATTAGGTCATGCATACGCCGTGTTTAGGCCCCGATTATTTCTACTCGGATCGTCGTTTACAATCGCAATAAGGTATTTCTAAAATGGAAAGACTATATGTTCCTGAATGAATTTTCCAATGGCTATGGACTTATTAGGGCGGATTCTTATCAATCGGAACTTTGGTTGCAAGTGGAAGGTTTTGTAAAAAAAATATGTATTCCTATATGGATATGAGCATACATGGCTGCAGTGGACAACTTGCAAATATCTGTTTCAACTTAAACTTACCTCGAAATGCATCTGACGTTGTTTCCAGGATGCCACGCAAGCTCCTGGTGTGATGATGTAACATCGACTCGAATTCGCTTGTTGCCAGCTTCAATAGTTCCGTTTCGGTCTTATTTGAGCAACAGTGACCGCCACATACGGAGTCTGCAATGAGAAAAGTCAAAATTAATTTACTGACATTATCTTATAAAATTGAAGAAAAAAATTTAGATATAGGATTCTATGCTGGGTTCATGGCGATGAGATCAGTTTGGATTTAGGATACGCTATATTTAATTTTAAGCATATTTTCTTCATGTAAATTACATGATTGTTTTCAAAAGTGTTTGGTACAATGATGCTAGTCTCCTAAGTGAAAGAACCACTTTTTCTTCACCCAGGCTATCTTGGCTATCAACATGATAGCACATTTTCTTGGCCCGATGAAGACCAGCGTTTTCAGCATAAGAGGGCTGGTTCTAGCAAAACTGCGGTTTTATCATGGATGATGGACACTCCTCAGGAGCTGCCACATGCCATCACCCACAGGGTGGCTGCTGAGGAGTGTCAATCATACATAACGAAACCGCAGCATGATTGTTTTTTTTTTGATTCTATATTTTAAATTGTACAATTTATGATAAATATACAAAAAAAAAAAAGAAAAAGTATCCTGCATTAACCGGAATTCATCATTTAATCAAGCAATTCGAAATGATTTAGAGTTCTTAAATAACTCAATTTCCTAACAAACAAATACCACAACGCTTGAATTTCTTAGGAAAATAATTGAAATTCTTTGTTAAATCCATCAGCATTCAAATCATAATCTGCATTCGCAATCGGAAAGCATGAGAACGATTACATCCGAGCATGTAAGACAAAAACGGTCAGGATATTAGCAACAATTTCATTTTCATTCAACCATTATTACCCTTTTCGCCATGGCTCAAAACCATCTTGTACTTCATCGCACCACACCTCTTCACCTTACCACAAATTGCATTCATTGTTCGCATCAAAAAACATGCATCACACACGAATGGCGATGGACAGGCGAACGGATGAACGATAAATTCGAGACGACCGAGCGGGATTGATCCAAGGTCTGATATGACAAGAATTCGAAATTAATTGACTGCAAGTATGAATCGTACGAGATATTACGAGTATTGTAATGTTTCAGGTTGAATCCAATTCTGCTACAATTATTATTATGAATGCTTGCCAAGATTCGTAAAAGCACACGTGCAGATGCATACCTAGATGCATCCCCATACGAGCGGCGTTGTACAGGTAAGTGTTGTGATCTGATTGCAAGTGCAACGCAACGAAGAAGAGACACACGAATGCACTGTTATGGGTGCATATGAGCAATTGTGTGGCTATGAACATCACAAGGCAAGGTGGGTACTGAATATCAATGAATGATGATGGTAAGGCATGGATTTCAGTCATATAAATTTGAATAACGCTGAAATATTCCAAAAAGAACAGTGGATTTTTTAAATGGATGACTTAAGTCGTAAGATTATTAAAAGTAGAGAAATATTTAACTTTGCAATACGATTACATGCAAATACGATGAAATTCTTTTGTTTTCCACTAAAATAGCAGGAGTTTAGCTAAAACACTTTGCTATTGATTGTTTATTTCACTTTACTCAAATACATTTTTCATATTTAACTGGATATTTATGAACAAACGAAAGAGATCTTAAATTTTCCGTGTTCGTCGAAAGGCTGATCTAACAAAGCAAACCAAATCCTTTTGTCTTGAAAATTTCGGGATTTTCAATTCCCGCTAGGAACTAGTTCCCCTATTCAATGTAATGAGTCCATGTAATATATCTACTAAAAGTACTACATTATTTAACATTGTGAATGTACGTTAATTCTATGCTGATACTGGCGTCGCCCTCGTAATATAATCGCCGGATTCGTAAAATCGATGACGTATTCGATATGGGCTAAAATCAGCTGTGCACTTTTGCTCTTGTCGATAAATGACATTTCTTCGACTCAAAAACGCTACGAATTTAGTACAGAAGTTTTAAAAATAGTTTTAAAAGCAGAAACTGTGCGATTTGAATCGTTAAGTTTCGGTGCGCGTAGCTTAAAGAATTGCTGCTTACATGCGTTAAAACATGCGAAATTATTCGCTAAAGTTAATGCCCTAAGCTAAAAAGTTGAAAAATGTAAAAATGTAGATTTATGAAATCAATTGCTATCACTAACGAAATATTTAGAGCATTTCCCCCCCGACGTTTCAATACATAACACACGCACCTTCCACTGCGAAACTATTTTAAATCGACAAGTTACAAGTCGAAAAGTTAGAGACCGAAAGAAATGTCACTACTTTCAGCTGATCAAAAGAAAGCAAAAACCTGACGACTTCATTGTTGAGTGGAAGGAGCTGAAATTTTGATCAGCTGTGAATACGGCCATCATATTACGAAGGCGACGATACTAGGCATCACATATAATTGTCAAACTGACATTATCATGAATAGTTTTGATGCAGTCAATCGCATATTTGTTTACCATCGGTGTTGCTATTCTCCGCAATGCATTACTATAGTCCACTTTCTACTACTTTCTGCTACTGGACTTGAAGAGAGCAGTCCACTCCTCCAAGAAGCAACAAATGGAGTCCAATCGCAGTCAGTTAATGTTTACGATGAATATCAAATGAAACGAGCAGTAGTGGCAACACCGTTTTTTTCTACACAACGTTTTGTGAGTCAAGTGGGGGCAGTCGCTAAATTGGGAGCGTTGAGTGTGGCTGGCACTTGGATGGCGAATAAAAGACAGTTCATTTAAGATTGATAAAGTGCGTTTCATTCAAACTCGATGTTTGGGATACGTGGCATAGTTTTTTCCTAACATTTTCGGTGCTCGCTGTGAGGAATTGAATTTAAGACACCTGTGGCTATTTTTTCCGTAATTTTCCGGACAAAGCGCGTGTTGTGCAGTGGTTGGCTTCATGGCGCTCGAGCATTTGTTATACACACATACCGACATTTCCGTGATCGTGCGTGCTTGCATTTTGCGCAGAACATTCTTTTGAAGTTATTGGATTGTGGCATCGTATACTCTAGTGGCATTTTTTGCATTTGGCTTGTTCTTCATGGTTAGTATTGACATACTTGCCCATTTTGTACGCGTATGTGTGTGGTATTTCCCCGAACAGTTGTCGTCGTATATCCTAGTGGCATTTTTTGCATTCGGATTGCTGTCTGTGACTCTTATTCACATACTTATACAAGCTTTGAATCGTTTGAGTGTGTGGTTTATTGGCTTGAGTGGCGTTCTTTGCCTAGCATCAAATTGCAGGCAGCATTTTCTGTTTTTTTTTTTTTTTTGTTTGAGGCGAAATACTCAGGGAAAGAGAGATGGCAGACTTGAACAAGCGTACAGCGGCAATGGCTGCTACTCGGCGGATAGCACTGGCGGTAATAGCCGACACTTATAATCAGCCCGAGCACGAATTGCTTCAAGAGCTGAATTCTTTGCAAATGTAGCTCGACAGATTTATGCTGGCATATGATAGCTCGTTGGCGAGTGCTGGATGCCCATAATGAGCTCTTTGCGGTAGTCGAAGTGAGATATAATTTGGCGGTGGCAAAAGTGCGTCGGATGGTGGCGACAGCGGATGCGGCTAGCTCAGTACGGTAAAACGTAGTCGATTTGCGATTGGACCGACTGGCTATGCCCGTTTTCGATGGGACATTACTTAATTGGCTGGCCTTCAAAGTCTCATTCGAGACTCTGGTCCACGAACCAGATTATCCAGAGGTGTACAAATTGGCGAATTTCCATGCGGCGGTCGAGGGCGATGCAATGTCACTTGTGGGCGGCATGTATAAAGGCTATTATGGCGAACTATAGAAGACATTAGAGGCGAGATTCATGTCTCACGGTTGCTCAAGATGAAGGCACAAGTGCAGGAGTCAAGTCCGAATTTGCTAACTATCGTTGATGCGGTTCGAGAATCCCTGCGAGCATTCATGGTTATGAAGCTTCCGGTGGATCAATGGGATGCGTTAATAGTGCCGATCGTCACATCGAAACTACCACAGGCGACTTAACAGGCATGGGTATGAGTCTAACCTCGAATGATATACCCACTTTGGAGGAATTGCTGACCTTAATCCAGAAGCGTGCACACAGTTTGGCAGTAGATATATTGTTTTTGCCAGCCACCAGCAGCACTCTGCAGGCAGGTACTCGACGAACTTCGTTTCCACCGAATCAGTCCCGAGATTGATTAAAATCAATTTGGCTTCAATATTACCTGGACAATGTGACTACTGCAGTAATACAAATCATTTGATTGGAAAGTGTCCTCATTTGCTAGCGCTTCCAGCGGCAGAACGGTTTCAGCGCATCAAAGATTCGAATTTATGTTTCAATTGCTTAAGATAAGGTCATTGGACAAAAATATACCAATCCGGGAATCGTCAATGCAATGGCGAACATCACACTTTATTATGTCTGTTCAATGAAAATTCACACAGAACTGCGCGCATCAACAAAATCTAATTTCCACGCGCGATTAACGTTCAACGTACTCTGGACTGCACCTGAGCCGACTTAATACGCAATTTGCACATTTTTTATTTCCGCGCGCGATCAATGCCCCAATTACAAATATATTAATTCGTGTAATATGCTTTCTCCGAAAATTTCATTTCCACGGAGATCATGAACTTTTTGCTGACCACGACATCAACATGTGACAAGCTGCAATGAACTCTAGGAATTCTCAACGACTCAGCACTAAGGCAATGAGCGCGCTACGGACTTTGCGATACTAAAAATTGAATACTTGTAAATATTGTACTATAAAAGACTTTAATAATAAAATTGTGTTATCAGTTGTTCATCAGGTCTTTTTTGAGAAGCCAGACGAAACGCCGTCTGACTAAAGGGCAACTAGTATACATTTGCTTTTTGAACATTTGGTGACCCCGACGTGATCAACGTCATATTTCAAATTTTAATCTACTTCCAGCTTTAGGATCAGGATGGAGGAATCACACTTATCACTTCTGGCAACCAAGCAGAAGGAGTTGGGAGACGAATTCCAGCGAATAATCAGCAATTACAGAAAGGATTCGTCTAGCCGCAAGACTCCCGAATACCTGAGGGCTAAGCTAGCACAGTTGGGACAGTTGTGGACAAGGTTCAACGCAACCCACCAGGAGTTGCAACCCCACGCAGGGACTTATCCGCAACACCCGTATTTTCAAGCGCAGTATTTCGCCAAGGTCAGCGTGGAGTACTCAAAGGTAGAGGAGAATATGCAACAGCTTCTACGCACTCTGGAAGCACCATCAACGTCCGCACCAGATGCATCATCAGGATTGAAGGCTGACGTGCAGGGGCCGAAAGACTCCACTGCGTCCGACCTTCAGATCACTAAACAACTCATCAGGCGTTATGGTGTTGTCACGCAATCCATAACTCACCTTATCGAGGGAATCGACAGCATCGAAGTCGGCCAACCTAGACAATTTTATGAAGTTAAGTTGGTCACTCTCCAGCGGTTCTGGGACGAAGCCCGAAAACTGCATCAGGACATCTGTGAGAGCGACAACGTGACAGCACTTGGCTACACTTCAAGCAACTACCTCAACACCGAAGATGCGATCCAAGAGGCGATAATCTTCCTCAACCAATGTCTGGCGAGAATTCCAGCCACAATTACGCCCGCCACAGTTACGCCTGCCACACAGGCATCGGTCAGCTTGCCAAAAATCACACTACCGACGTTTGATGGCGACTTTCAGATGATTCACGACCAACCACTTGGGAATACCCAGAAAATGTGGTACCTGAAAAATAATGTGACCGGTGAAGCTGAGCGCCTAATTCGTCATCTCCACCTTTCTGACGGTAACTATGCCATCGCGTGGGAAACACTACAGGCACGGTACAATAACCAACGAATCTTGGTGTCGTCACTCATCGACAGGCTGGTATCACAACCAACAGTTGTTAGTGAATCCGCTGCATCAATAAAGGGATTCCACGACACAACCAAAGAATGCTTGTTAGGACTAGCAACCTTGGGCATTCCAACAGGAGGCTGGGACCCCATCATACTTCACCTCCTGCTCAAAAAACTTGACAGAACAACACATACACTGTACGAGCAAACGCTTCAACGACCTCGTGAAGTACAAACCATCGACGCCTTTCTCACATTCATGGAAACTAGATTTCAGTCGCTGGAGGCTTTAGGCAAGGAGAGACATTCACATCCACGAGTGAAACCAACATCCCTTGTCTCATCTAACTCGGACGAAAGCTGCAAGGTGTGCACTGGGAATCACAAGGTTTTTAAGTGCAACCAGTTACTTAACCTAAGCCCACACGATCGACTTACTAAAATCAAGGGCCTTCAGCTGTGTATTAACTGTCTCAAGGCAGGCCATGGTGTAAGTAACTGTCCATCAAGAAGCTGCTCTAAGTGCCAAGGCAGGCACAACACATTGCTCCACCATGAGAAGACAACTAACAAGACAAAGAGATCAGCCACGACAACCAGCAGCTCCCAATCGGTTACTCCTAGCGACACCACTTTAGCAGCCCTTACCAAGAAGACATCTGGTAGCAAGTACGTTTTATTGGGCACAGCATCAGTCAACATCACTAATTATGCTGGTGCAACCGAAGTTTGTACAGCCGTTTTAGATTCCGGATCTCAGCTCAACTTCATTAGTGCTCGAATGCTAAAGAGGTTGAAAATATCCGGATCAAATTCCAACATCAACATCTGTGGAATAGGGAAAACAGAAACACATGTCTCGAAGAGAGTGAGCATCACCATTTCCTCAAGACACTCTGGATATTCAACCCGATTGGAGGCATACGTCATACCAACGATTGCAACTACTCAACCGCCGTCATTCATCGATGTTTCTTCATGGCCAATTTCATCGAACATTCACCTTGCTGATTCAAGGTTCAACACTCCGAAACGAATCGACCTACTGTTGGGAGCAGAGTTTTACTGTGAGCTTCTTTCCATTGGACAGATAAGGTTAGGACGAAACCTACCAACCTTACAGAACACCGTGCTTGGATGGATTGTGCTTGGCCGTGTCGCGACAGGCGATACATCTGAATACTTCTGTGGAATCGGTATCAATAATCTTGAAGAACACATGCAAAGATTCTGTGCAAGAAGAAGCACCGTTGGCAACGACCTCTAGTACTGAAGAGCCTGCGATCAATCTTCGACGAAACGGTGACGGACGCTTTGAAGTGAAACTTCCTCTGTATCAGAACCCATCCGTGCTTGGCCAATCGAAAGACATAGCAATTAGACGCTTCCTTGCTCTCGAAAGGAAGTTCCAAAAACACCCAGATGTCAAAAGGGAGTACACGAATTTCATCAAGGAATACACCGCTTTGGGTCACATGGAAGAAGTTAAGTCACCGATACCAGAGCTTAACTGTTTCTTGCCTCACCATTGTGTACTCAAGCCATCCAGCAGCACCACTAAGTTAAGAGTCGTATTCGACGCTTCAGCAAAGGCATCAAACGGCATCTCACTCAACGATATCATGTTGAAAGGCCCGGTAATACAAGATGACTTATTCTCAATCCTTCTACGTTTCAGGAAACACAAATTTGCCTTCTCAGCGGATATTGAGAAAATGTACCGCCAAGTGAATGTAACAACGGAAGACAGCCATTTACAGCTCATCGTCTGGAGAGACAACCCTTCCGACGACCTAAGGTATTATCGTTTAAAGACAGTGACGTACGGGACCACTGCCGCACCATACTTAGCGACTCGATGCCTGATGGAATTGGCCAATACATCGAATAAGTCACATCCACTAGCGTCCAGGGCTATCAAAGACTTCTATGTGGACGACCTAATGACTGGAAGCAACAGCCTCAAAGAAGCCGTAAAGATTCAGCACGAGATGAAAACGCTTTTGAAGTCAGCAGGGTTTAATCTGCGTAAATGGTGTGCGAATCACGAGCAACTCCTTGCATCAGTGCCAAGCAAAGATAGAGAAATAGAGCTCTCGGTCGATGGAGACACAGAGGACACCGTGAAAACATTAGGATTAACATGGAATCCTAAGCTAGACCATTTCCGGATAACTACCATTTGGAACGAGCCAACTAAGGTGACAAAACGGACGATTTTGAGTGACGTATCACGGTTGTTCGATCCATTGGGATTCGTGAATCCAGCAATAACATTGGCCAAGGTCTTTTTACAGGAGTTATGGTCACTAAAACTCGACTGGGATGAAGCCATACCAATGGATCTCCACACTCGATGGCTTCAGTTTCGCAAGGAGCTTACAGACCTGAACAGAATTCGGATACCCAGATACTTGGAAACGAAAGATGCCATACTCAGTTTGCATGCCTTTTCCGATGCAAGTGAAAGGGCTTACGGTGCAGTAATATATCTACGTAGCGTAAACAGCCGGGGAGACATAAAGACGATATTTCTCTGTTCCAAATCTAGGGTTGCCCCAGTGAAAACCATCAGCTTACCAAGACTGGAACTGTGTGCTGCAACTCTCATGGCCCACTTAACGAATCGTGTTAAGAAAATCCTCAACATAGACATAAACACTACACATTACTGGACAGATTCACAGATCGTATTTGCCTTGATCCGATCCAGACCGTCATCTTTTCACACCTTTGTGGCCAACAGGGTCTCATCAATACAAGGACTAACAGACATATCTGACTGGCGGCATGTGAGTTCTAAACTCAATCCTGCAGACTTGGTTTCTAGAGGAACACGACCTAGCGTACTCATCAATTCTGCGTTCTGGTACCACGGACCTGAATTTCTGCGAAAACCCGAGACCCATTGGCCATGTGAAGTTATCGGAGATCCGGGAGAGCTTCCAGAGCGAAAGACAATTCACACCGTTCTCACAACCAGCATTATCCAGGAGCATTTTATTGACAGAATCAATCATCGAAACTCCTTCACACATCTTAAGCGAATCGTAGCAACAGTTTTGCGGGCAACTCAACGCTTCAAGGCAAGGAAAGATTCATGGGAAGGAAGATTCCTTACAGTCGCAGAATTAGAAAAAGCTCTCGCACTTATCATTAAATTCATGCAGGCCGGGGAATTTGGGACCGAGATAAAAAGATTACAACAAAAAACACCAATAGACTCGAAGAGCAAACTCCTCACACTCACACCGTTCCTGGATGATGACTCCATTCTTAGAGTCGGAGGGAGATTACAAAACGCCAATATACCACACGCCGCAAGACATCCCGCAATTTTACCTGCTTCACATCCATTCACTAAACTGCTACTCACTGATCTTCATCGAAAGAACTTACACATGGCGACTCAAGCTCTGCGAGCAACAGCACGACAGCAGTTCTGGATCCCTCGAGACAAGCGTTTAGCATCTGCAGTGGTGCATGAATGCGTTCAATGTTCCAGACTAAACCCACAAGGCTTCAAACAAATCATGGGAGTCCTTCCTGATACACGCGTTCAACCAGCCCGTCCATTTGTCAACGTAGGCATCGACTTCTGTGGGCCGGTCTACACCCATTACAGAATTCGAGGCAAGAAACCAACGAAAACATACATCTGCGTGTTTTGCTGTTTCACAACAAAGGCTTGTCACTTAGAGGTGGTTTCAGACCTATCCACCGACGGTTTCATTGCTGCTCTGAAGCGGTTTATCGCTAGACGTGGCTGCTGCCAAAACGTGTACTGCGACAATGCTACCAACTTTGTTGGGGCTCGTAACCAATTAGAGGAGCTAGAAAATCTACTGCAAAATGAGCGTTCTCAAGAGAAGATTCACGCAGCCGCAATTCAGAAAGGGATCCAATTTCACTTTATACCACCGCGCAGTCCACACTTCGGGGGTATTTGGGAGGCGGCAGTCAAATCGGCAAAGAAACTATTACAAAAGACTATCTCATCTGCATCTCTAACTTACGAGGAGCTATGCACCGTCACTACGGAGGCCGAGGCTGTGCTCAACTCACGTCCGATACAGCCATTATCAGACGACCCTAACGACATGGCAGCACTAACACCGGGACATTTTCTTATTGGGGAACCACTCACTACAACAAAACATAGTCGTGCATGTGACACTAATCCAAACCTACTCACCAGATGGAAACTCGTGCAGCACATCCGACACGAATTTTGGCGCAGATGGTCAATCGAATACCTTTCTGAACTACAACAGAGAGCAAAGTGGACTCTAGGTTGTGACAACGTCTAACCAGACATGCTAGTTCTCATCAAGGATGATAATGCCCCTCCCTTGAAGTGGCAACTGGGACGGATAGTGCAAACAATTGAAGGAAGTGACGGACGTTGCCGAGTTGCAGATGTCAAAACTAAAAGTGGCATTTTTCGAAGAGCAATACACAAACTCTGCCCTCTTGCAAAGGCATGCGAAGATTTCAACCAAGCCACGTCAGCCACAACTAAGGCATCCGCAGAAACTCCCAAGCCTAAACAAGTCAAAAAACGGCATCCTAACCAAGGTAGATTCCTTCCGATCAACTCAAGTTGGGGTGAAAATCGGAGGAAGAACCATCCAGAGTTAACAAATAACGAAGTCCCTGTAAAGCGTTCTCGCCCTACATCCATGCTAGCAGCAACCTTAATACCCCTACTCGTTCTGCCTGCCATTAGCACCGCATCTCCCCCTATAACTGTTGATCCATTCACGAAGGACCCTGGAATTTACTTCGAAGCAATCGGACAAGCAAAGCTAGTAACTAACGAATGGAATGTAATTACCTTCTATGATTTAAAACATTACTGGGAAGAATTAGATGGGATTCGCAAGGGTATACTCAACATGAAAAAGCTGTGTGCATCAATCACTATTCAAGGTCAAGTATGCACTCAAACCTTACAGCAGTTCACACACCAACTATCTCATATTGAGCAGCTAAACGAAATCCTCCACAAGGGAGGAGAAGGCAGAAGATACCCTACCAGAAGAAGAAGAGCACCACTGGACATCGTGGGCAACGTCGCTAATAAACTTTTCGGTATTCAAGATTCAGACTACGCAACATACCTTGAAGATGAAATTGAAAAATCACGAGCCAACGAACATTATCTAGACTCACTCATGGAGAATCAAACCTCAATTCTCGAGACAACCACAAACCCTTTTAAGAAAGAGACGTACCATATCCAGGAACAATTCAAGGCAATAGACGATTACTTAACACAACTGTCAGACGGTATAAGCAGTGTATCTCAGCAACAAACTTTCATCACATTTTGCTTCCGCACCATGATGGCACTACACAGTTACGAAGAAACACAAAAGGCATTATGGGATGTACTGCTTGATCTACAGCACGGCATCATCAATCCATTACTTCTCACTCCGCGACAACTTCAAGAATAAGTAACGCTCATACGAAAGGCACTTCCTCCAAGTCTTAATATCCCGATCAGTCGAACAGTTGGAGATCTATCATTGTACAAGACGTTTTCGGTACATGCCAAGATGACCAAATCCTTTGTAATTTTTCAGCTGAAGTTGCCACTAATCAACTCCGAAGAATTTCAACTGTTCAACATGATACCTGTTCCCATTAGACGAGCTCAAGAGTCATATCTCATCCAACCATCTACACAATATCTGCTAGTAAATCTCCAGAGAAACCAACACTACCCGATCAACCAACACGAATTGGATAAATGTACACTCACCAAGGACAACACATTCCTGTGTGTTCAACATCATCCATTGTACAATCGGCGATCCAGCATCAACCAATGCGAAATCACTCTCTTAAACCACGAGGAACCATCTTCTCGGCAATGTATCTGGCTACCTATCAACAACACGAACTTTTGGATCCAAGCCCACCAACAAAACACGTGGATCTATGCTCTACAAGTGACAAGAGTATTTGACACAATATGTGGACAGGAAGTCACCACACACACACTACAAGGAGGTGGTGTTCTACATCTAGAACCTCAGTGTGAAATCAGACACGATACCATGACGATTAGGGGATTAAACACATTCACGTCAGTTATGAACTACACGTTTACACCATCAGCCAATTTCGCACAGATAACCTTCAACAAAACAGACTTCATAAAATCATCATCCACCGACTTCCTTATCAACACAAAGGCTGCTGACTGGAACGAAATCGTAAAGCAACTCTCAACGCATCATTCTCCACAGTTACTATCTTCTGATAGAATAAACAATCATCACATCCACCACTATACACTCGGCTACATCCTAACAACCGCAACAATTATTCTGATCATCTGGACTGCGTTGAAGAAATTCAGACGAACGGAAATAAAACCTATTCCTGCGCAGCGCAAGGTCATCACAGACGACTCATTTTCATTTGAACTGGGACAGTTCAAGGACGGGGAGAATGTTCAATGAAAATTCACACAGAATTGCGCGCATCAACAAAATCTAATTTCCACGCGCGATTAACGTTCAACGTACTCTGGACTGCACCTGAGCCGACTTAATACGCAATTTGCACATTTTTTATTTCCGCGCGCGATCAATGCCCCAATTACAAATATATTAATTCGTGTAATATGCTTTCTCCGAAAATTTCATTTCCACGGAGATCATGAACTTTTTGCTGACCACGACATCAACATGTGACAAGCTGCAATGAACTCTAGGAATTCTCAACGACTCAGCACTAAGGCAATGACCGCACTACGGACTTTGCGATACTAAAAATTGAATACTTGTAAATATTGTACTATAAAAGACTTTAATAATAAAATTGTGTTATCAGTTGTTCATCAGGTCTTTTTTGAGAAGCCAGACAAAACGCCGTCTGACTAAAGGGCAACTAGTATACATTTGCTTTTTGAACAATGTCGGAAGTTGATCTCAACTTCATCAGTGGCATCAAGCTCTGTCTCTGTTCCAACGAAACCAACCAGTGACATCGGATAATGTGGCCCCATTGACGGTTTCTGCCAACCCGCCACAGAATGATTCTGCGTGACTGGCCGACGCAGTGAAGATATTTATGCCCGTCAGCAACAAGATTTTTCTTTTGGCAACAGCACTTGGATACATTACTGATGGCTTTGGCAATCGGCACCGATGTCGATTATTATGTGATCCTGGATCTCAAGTCAGCTTCATAACTTCGCGATTCTTCAATAACTTAGCAGTCCGTAAGAGACGATACGAGATTCAAGTGGATGGCGTTGGCTCATTGTCTCTGAAATACACCTGTGGCAGATTCAAGTTGCAACTATCATCGACCACTCAACGAGCGATCGCATTGGAGGTCGAATTTCATATTCTTAATTCAATAAAATCACCTATACTAAGGGGTCGGATTGCGGATTCATGTTGGAATCATTTGCGTTCACTACCATTGGCTGATCCACCATTTGGAATTATTGGCAGAATAGATGCATTGATTGGTGCTGCTGTTTGGGGCTCAATTATTCATGATGACATAGCACGCGGTTCATCCGATAAATCTTTTGCGCAAGCAACGCTACTCGGCTGGGTAGTATTCGGTCCAGCCTCAGCCGGCTCGAACACTTTTGCACCTGTTCGTTGATTACATGTACAAGCTGGCGACAGCGATCAACGTCTCGACGATCTTCTCCGTAATTTTTTGGAGATCGAAGAGGCCACAGTTGATATTTGTGAGAAACTGTTTTTGGCAACGCATCGACGCAACAGTGATGGCAGTGATGTCGTGTAGATCCCATTCCGACCAGATGCTCCAGCATTGGGCAACTCCCATTCGTTGGCTTTACACCAATTCCATCAGCTCGAGCGGAAATTGGCAACAGACGCAGAATTGAAGGCTAAATACGTAGCATTGCTCTTAGGCACATACGTGCAATGGACGAAACAATGGGCGAAGAATCACAGGCATACTACATTCCTCATCATGCAGTGACTACGAAGTTTCGTGCGGCATTGAAAGCATCCGCAAAATCTTCGAATGGCATTTTATTGAATGACACTCAATTGGTTGGACCAATGCTATAAGTATCATTGGTAAACATTATCCTTCGGTTCCGATTATACCACGTGGCTTTATCAGCGGATATAGAGAAGATGTTCCGACAAGTGCGTGTCAAGGAGCGGCATCAGCCTTGGCAAAGAATTCTGTGGCGAGAAGCGGCAACCGAACCGTTCCGCACATACAAGTTAACTACTGTTACCTATGGCATGGCATGTGGCCCTTATAATGCAATCCGTGCATTACAACAATGTGCACGTGACAACCATAGGCAAATAACAGATGGCTCCCGGTTAGAGGCTGGTCGGAGAAGTATTTCGTGAAATTTCTACGTTGATGACTACTTGGCAAGTGCTGAATCAACTGAGAAGGCAATTCAATTGGCAGGCGATGTAGATCAGATTCTACGGCAAGGACATTTCATTTTGCGGAAATGGCGATCAAATCATCCTGCAACATTGGCAGGACTCACAACCAACCAGATTACTCTTTGTTTTGGGCTGGCGGATATGATGGTTGGGACCTAGTTACTTTGCACAGTTACGCCAAGGTGACACTCGTGTGTGAACGGCTCCAATTCAACTCTCATACAGTCTCCGTCCAGGCAAAACCTTGGCAGGCCTCGGAGTACGTTTGAAGTTCGCACCATTGGGTTGGTGGTGTAGGTTCGGTTGAGAAGGACTGCTGATTAGTGCTGGTCTGGCTCTGAGCACTTGTCCTTATAAGGGCTTGTGCCAACCCTCGCATGGCCTCTCTGCTCTGCAAAGATAACCATGGGACAAATAGGCACACACAAATGGAGATAGCGGCTCCGAGGGGGGACCCAATGAAACTAGATCAACCGAAAACCCTTAGAAAAGATTTAAAAAACTCAAAAAAGAATGCAAAATTAACAACAATGACGATGCAACCAGCGGCTGCAGCCACGATGTCAACAGTACATCGGGAGCGGTACAAACGATGAAGAAAATGATGACCAAAACAATGACAGTAAAGACCGATGAAAACTGGAGATTAACAGACAGTCTGGTCCAGACTGAGATTCTTAGAGCGTTCGGGAGGAGCAAAACAATAATGCGAACGCCAGAGCGTCCTCTAAAGGAAGCGGAAAACTCTGCAGGACGCGCCAGATGTTCGAGCGGTGAAGGAAAATATAAAGCAATTCAAGAATTGGGTGGTCACTGCTGCGATTGCTACCGAAGCGAACTAACTAGTTAAAGGCCGAAGAGGACCAGAAGGCTAAAGAGGAGCAGAAGGCTGAAAAACCACTGGGGGCGAAATCCAAAGGGCACGTGCAGATAGCGCCACAATCAAAAATCAATAAAAGAATGGCGTCTAGCCCAATCAAAGGAGATCGGGATAAAAGAAGGAAGGAAGAAGCACTGGATGGGCGCGGAGTACCAGATCAGGGGTTCAAGACAGTGCTTACAAAAGGAGCGAAGAAACCCGCCAAGAAACTCCTTCAAGAAGTCCCAGAAAGTAAAAGACATCAGGGGAAAAGTTAAGCCCGAAGACACTAACACTGCCATTAAAGCAGTACGACCAACGCGGTCGGGCCACATACTGGTCGGATTCGGAACGAGGGCCATAAATAGGGAAGCATTCTGCGAAGCAGTAAAAAAAGTCCTCGGTAAAACCGCAACTATATCCTCGCTCGAATCGATGGTAACGATCGAAATAAGAGACATCAATTGCGTCACGGATCTGGCCGAGGTAGATGAGGGCATCAAAAAGGAGTTGCCTAGCGTGGGCAGGATCAAAGCGAGGCTGACACCAGAAAACAAAAGGGGAAAACAAATGGCCATAATTGACTTGACCGAAAAGGACGCCGAAAAATGTCTAGATAACGGCATAGTAAGAATTTGGTTGACTTGTCTGTAGGATACGGCGAAGAGCAACGCCTCTTCGCTGGTTCAAATACCTTGGCAATAGTTACACCGCACAAGTATGCAAAGTGCCCGTAGGACATCCCTATGTTGCAAATGCGATGAAATGGGACATATAAGAAAAGAGTGTGCGAAGGAGCTACACTGTATTCTTTGCAAGGATGCTGATCCAAGACATGATTTTGGACACGTTTTGGGATCAGGAAAATGTCGGGTTTTCCAGGAAGCTTTAGCCAAGGCAAAATCAGAACTTGCATGACCCACATCCTGCAGCTAAACCTACACCGCAGCTCAACCATACAAAATCTGGTTGAGCACTTTGCGAGGAACATGAAAGCCGACTTTTTGCTTTTGAGTGAGCAACACGATGATACAAGTTCAGCATCATGGTATCCTGATGATACTGGTACTGTCACCATTCGGGTTCGAAATAGTGATTTCCAAGCGGAGAGCTTTGGACGTGGGGACGGTTTTGTGTGGGTTCGGTGCTCAGAGACCACTTTCTTCAGTATGTACATAACGCCGAACGAATCGACGTCATCTTTCCAAGCCGAGCTTAATGCTATGGAGGGCGGTGCCTCGTACGCAGACGGGAATGTGCTCGTTGGGGGAGACTTCAACGCTAAAGCAATCGAATGGGACAGGCCTCAAACAGATCCACGGGGAGAACGAGTCCTACAAATGGCGGACCGGAACTGGAAATACGCAGACCTTCCGCTGTATTGGCTGCGAAGGAACCATACGGCGGACACACAATTGGAGAGTATTAGAGGACTACTTAGCCAGTGATCAGCAGTGAATTCTGCTTGATATCAGTGATGTTGTCTCCCGACGTCCGTGCTCTCGGCTTTCTACAATTGGATGGAGCATCGGAAGAATGGACGTCGAGAGGTTCGGCGGGGTACTCACAGCGGGTGCACCACTGCAGGGAGATTTGGAGGGGACGGAAGAACTGGCAGCTCCAGGCGTAGTGAACTCAACTATGAGCATCATTACGACTGCTTGCATAGCTTCTATGCCCCGTCGAAAGCCCCCAGTGTACTGGTGATCAATTGAAGTCGGCACTCTTCTCTGTCCATTCCATGGTGAAACAGCAGTCGAGTGTCCACTCTTCACACAGCCGGAACTGGAAGAGGCAGTCCTTTCGCTGAAAGCGAGAAAGGCTCCAGGTCCAGATGGTGTTCCAGCTGAGGTGTTGCAGCTTGTCTATCACCATTGCCCTGACTTGCTGCTCAACACATTCAACGCTTGCCTACGGGACGGGGTTTTCCCGGTACGATGGAAGGTGCTGATCAGTAAGGGGAAGGGAAATCCCGAATCGCCGTCTGCATACCGCCCGTTATGTATGCTAGGCACGGCTGGGAAAGTGCTAGAGAAACTCATCAAGGGAAAACTTACTGACGCGATTCGTGCTGCTGGGGACCTATCTCCTTGGCAGTACGGCTTCAGAGCAGGACGTTCTACCATTGATGCGATTGCAGAGGTGTTGAGCGTAGTCCGGGAGGCAGAGGCATATAGTCGCACCAAGTGACGGGTCGTCCTGTTGGTGATACTAGACGTCAGGAACGTATTCAACTCCGCTAGATGGGTGGATATTCTGGATACGCTGGAAAACTCTTTTCAAGTTCCAGAATATCTAATGCGGCTTTTGAGAAACTACCTAAAGGACCGAAGCCTGCTCTACGACACGACACAGGGCCAACGAAGGATGGAAATTACATCGGGTGTTAACCAGGAGTCTATCCTTGGTCCGGTCCCGTTGAATGTGTCTTACGACAGGCTTCTACTACTGGAGATAACTAGATGAGTCGCACTTGATCGGCTAAGTGGATGACGTTGCGGCTCTGGTCGCTGGACGCACCGTTGAACAAGCACAACTTAGGCTAGGTATGTTAATGCGCCGAGTGAGGACTGGATGACTGCTCGCGGGTTCAGTTTAGCACTGGGAAAAACCAAAGTGGTCATCTTGACAAAAAAGAGAATCCCTAGAGTAAGGATGATCAATATTGGAGACATATTAATCGAATCGAACCCATCGATAAAGTACCTGGGGCTACTGATCGACTCGAAGATGAGTTTCTCTGAGCAAAACAGGGCAACGGCTGAGAAGGCTGCTTCGGGAGTATCGGCTCAGAGACGACTTATGGTGAACGTAGAGAAGACGCCTCTTGATGGGTCAAGAAGACGCCTCTTGATGGGTGCAGAAGTATGGGGCACCGCTCTCAGTAAGGAGGTCTACCGAAAACGTTTAGCACAGGTTGCTCCAGTGAATATAGTGGCGAAAATCTTCATACAATGGGACACTCCCTTACCAGCACCACCATTGCAAGAGTGGCTTACTTCCCGGAATAATTTCAGATTGCTTAAGGCGATTTGCATAAAACGCTGGCTTGGCTTATGGTCAGAGGTTCAACCACGATTATATGGCTTTTGCGATGCTAGTGCAAAAGCATATGCTGCAGTCAACTATCTCTGTAGTATTGATCACAATGGCTAGCGAATATCATCAGTCATTTCAGCGAAAACTTAGGTGGCGCCAGTAAAGACAACAACGATTCCTAGGCTTGAGATCTGTGCAGCACAATTACTGGCAACAACGATGAAAGGCGTGCGGCATACCTTTTCTTTAGAGGATGTACAATACACCATGTGATCGGACTCCAGCATTGTTCTAGGTTGGATTCGGAAACCAGCGGCGACTTTATCTTCTTACGTGGCAAATTGTGTTGGCTACATTCAACAACATAACGACATACGAAGTTAGCATCACATTGGGATTCAGAATAATCTGGCAGATTCCGTAAGTTGCGGAGTCAGCGTCGGGAAACTTGTTGAACATAACTCATGGTGGCATGGTCCCGCTTCACTATTGACAGATGAGACGCCTGCAACCGAACTTCGGGTCCTTTCGAGGAGGAGGTTTTGGCAACGGTAGCAGAAGAAAAACCAGTCAAAACAGTTTTGGCCCAGGCAACTAGTTCAATGAAAATTGAGACCCGCAGACCCCATGGCTTATTTATGAGCCTACTGGAAAGGTTCCGCAATGTTGGTAAGTTACTTCGAGTTACTGTATATATATTACGATGGCAACCTACTCAACGTCATTATTGGCATCGAACATTCATCATGCCCGAAGAGATAGACGAGCCGTTACGATGGCACATTCGCAGCGAACAAGGCAGATATTTTGGCAGTGAAATTAAACAGCTCCACCATCATGCTTACATTGCATTACTCTTGCACTATACTTGGATGGTTATGGCATCCTCCGCGTTGGAGGTCGACTTAAAAATGCTGATCTCAGCGTCGATCAACATCACTCAATCATTTTGGCGAAATCGGGTACCCTTACTCGGCTTCTGGTCCAACAAGGTCATCATACTACATTGCACGGTGGAATCAAACTTATGTTACAGGCGTTGCGACAAACATACTGGATTATTGGGTGTACAACTTAATAACCGGAATTTTTTTCGCGAAATTTGATGCTTTATTGTGGAAAAATCTTACAATATATTTTATTCCAAGTATTACCCATCGGAACCTACAACATTTCGCCATCTTTCAGGTAATTTATGAATTCCATCCAGAAAAATCTATCCAATTTCGGAGGTCTTGCTCTGAAGTGAAACGTATTCCGGTGAGGGCGTTTTGCATCGAGCGAAATAAATGAAAGTCAGACGGAGCAAGGTCCGGACTATAAGGCGGGTGGGCCAAAACTTCCCATCCACTATTTTCCAAATCGTTTTTCACGGGTCTTGCAACATGCGGCCGAGTGTTGTCATGATGAAAAATTATAGCCTCGTGTCCGGTCGCATATTCCGGGCGTTTTTCGATGATTCGCTTCAATTGGGTTCGGTACAGGTCACCTGTGATTGTCTGGCCCCATTTCAACAACTCATAATATAACGGCCTCTTCTGATCCCACCAAATACACAGCATAACCTTGGCGCCATGGATATTTGGCTTCGCCGTTGATTTTGCTGGTTGGCCGGGTTTCACGTATGACTTTTTGCACTTGGGATTGTCATAATGGATCCATTTTTCATCCCCAGTCACGATCCGATTTAAAAATGATTTCTTTTTATGGCGCTCAAGCAGCATTTCAGACATACAGAAGCGCCGTTCAACGTCTCTCGGCTTCAACTCGTAGGGGATCCAATTACCTTACTTCTGAATGTACCCGGCGGCTTTCAAACGTTTTGAAATGGCTTGCTGAGTCACTCTCAACGATTTGGGAAGTTTGTGTTGCGTTTGACACGAATCCTCATCGACTAGCGTCTCCAATTCTTCGTCTTCAAACTTTTTTGGCTGTCCTGAGCGTTCTTTTTCTTTGATGTTATAATCGGCACTTTTGAAGCGTTGAAACCATTCAAAACACTGTGTTTTCGCTAAAGCATCGTCGCCATAAACTTCTACAAGCAAACGATGACTTTCCGCAGCAGTTTTCTTTGCAAAAAATGACCCAACAGAAACTCCCGCAAATGCTGTCTTTTTCTCCAATTTTCGAAGTTATTCATCGTGAAAAATAATAATGATGCACACAAGATTAAATTGTTTTGTTGACTGTCAAAAGTACCTTCAAAAGGACATATATATAAAGTTCGAGCTTGCACGATATTTCTTAGTACGGCCATCTAGCGTCAAATTCCGGTTATTAAGTTGTACACCCAATATAAATGGCCGAGCTGCAGTGAAACAGTGCATTTACCGGTATATTCCCTGGCGACAACATCAGCAGGCTATGTCTTGTCAGCAAATGGCATCGCTACCGAAACCATGTGTCAATGCATCTCCTGCATTTGCATCTTCTGATGTGTACTATTGAGGTCGCTTTAAGTTACGTGTTGACTCAAAAATATCACGGACGGTGATCAAAATATACCTGGCTTTCTTTGTCTGTATATTCAATTGGCGGATGACTTATCTTCGCACGCTTTCTTAAACGTTTTCAACCGCTTCATTAGTTGGCGTGGCCCTTTTCATCATCTATACAGTGATAATGGGACTGCGCTAGTTGGCGCTAACAAAATTATGCAAGAGGATTTGGTGGAATGGTATTCTACTCACACGCAGCAGTAACTGGCGAATATTTTATCCCTCCTGGAGCACAACATCAAGACGGTCTCTAGAAAGCTGCGGTCAAGTCAACGAAGAAGCATTAGTCCGCATTGTTGGCAACCAATCTATGCTCTTCGACCAGCTTAGCAATTTACTTGTACGCATTGAGGTGTGTCTTAATTCGCGTCCGTCATTGGCTTTGACATGATGATCATTTGGAGCTCAGTCCGGCCGATTTCCTTATCGGTCGATCAATGATTGCCATGCCGGAGGCACCCACATCTGTTGAACCAACCTGTTCACTTAAACAACGGCAACAAATTCGTCAGATGCATCAACATTTTTGGTAACGATGGCATGACGAATATCTGGTTTCGTTGTAAACTAGGAACAAATGGCATCAAGCATCAAGAAATCTTGAGTTGAATGACATCGTGGTAACACGGAATGAGAATTTACCACACACACAATGGCGTTTGGGCAGAATCATTGCTGTTCACCCACGGTGACCTGTTGCTATCAGACGTACTCATGGCCCATGCACCCGACCGGTTCAAAAGGTATGCAAGCTAATTGGCAATGATCCTGAACCCTCTGGTCCTGCCGGGAAGAATGTTTAGGATAATTATCAAATGAAACGAGCGATAGTGGCTACACCGTTTTTTCTATACAACGTGGAGGCAGTCTGTAAATTGGGAGCGTTGAGTGTAGCTGGCACATTGGATGGCGAATAAAAGAAAGTACATTTAAGATTGATAAAGTGCGTTTCATTCAAATTCGATATTTGGGATACGTGGCACAGTTTTTTCCTAACAGTTAAGTATAATAGTAATCATCCAAAGGCATAATTCTTTGTGTTCATCCCTTGCAGGGTTCCAGCGAAGGCAGCGATGGACTGAATCAATTCCCAACACTTTAATTGGCATAGAGGGTGAGAGCAGCGACTATTTTTGACAAATTAAGTAAAATTAATTTCTCATTACATGTGCTAGTAACCGCATTTAAAATTTTGTGAGATTGAAGTCCGGAGTTCACCACAATTAAGCACTTTCGGAAAATTATTCTGCCTTGTTGATCATAATTTATCACTTTTCCAGATAGGGTAGCAATAAGCGGAAATTTCTAGGGTTAAATTTACAGTAAAGAGTTTGCGCTAATTTGTTTTACGCCGAATTTGTTTTACGCTTTTCGTGTAAAAAACAATTGTTCTCCTTCAACGATATCCTCGAGGTCAAAGACAAGAAGTGTTGACATAGGTACTTCAACTAAATTAGTTCAAGTATGCTCTGAGACGGGCACTTGACTTCTATATTTGGTTTCTCTGGGAGAACTGGGGCACGAAATATCCCTTGAGTTGCTCAAAAATTTGAATAAAATGCAAAGGTCTGTTTTTTTACATCTTAGACAACTCAACAAAAAGTGCAATCCGGTATTCAAAGCAAATCCGCCTTATTAAAAGAAAAACCCAACCATAACCGGCGACGATACCGAAGAAGAAAAATAAAAATCCTCCACTTGCCATCAATCAATAAATTATGCAAAGATCCACATGCGGAACATAATTTTTTTATTATCTGCAGAATTTTACCTTGTGCGTGGGAAGAGCAGTCTCTGCCGTTGCTGCTGCTCTTCCTCTTCTTCTCCATTACCAATGAGGAGCCGCATGCATGGTTCGCTATTAATTCAAGTCTGAAAATAAAACTTTTTGCTGTTGCTCTAGAAGATTTGCGGGAAAGGTCAAGGAGAGATTTATTAAACGACATTTTAGCTTCTGCACAAATGATGGAGTCTTGCGTTGCGGTGGTAGTTTGTTGGCGATGGCCACAATGATGGGGGATGTTCTTGTTGACAAGAGAAGATTTTGCCTCTTTCAAACCCATGTTTCGAATTCAATGGGAAGATAAAACTTGGAATTTTATTTTTTTATATTTTTGATAGGCGATAAATGCTTGTAGGCATGTTTGTGACATTGACATTGTCTTCGGGACTTTAGTCTTGAAATTTTGTACTTGTTTAGATGTTGGTACTGGTACCAGTAAAAATATGTTTGAGGTTGATATTATCTTGGATTGCGTGGGGATGTTTATTTGTTTGTTTGGTTGGCGATGGCATGTAAAGCCCAAGCAATGCGGAATGTCGATGTTATGTGGGCTTGTAAGTGGATACGAACATGATTTTCAACAATGACTATTGCGTTGAATGAAATGTTTGAAGACGATTTCAGTGCCTACAGATATTCATAATGAATCTTTCAGAGAAGATTCTTTTCTCGTAGAAATCTTTGTGCTTAAAATATTGAATACTAATTTGTATGCATTGATATATTTTTCAGTAATTTCCTCGAAAAATAACTTCTAATCTTTTGAAAACCGTTTAAAAGCAGGGGGTATTGTATGGCGAATAAACTAGCAAAACAGTGCAATTAAATATGATAACCAGTCGTAAATAATGGAAGTATAATAGTGTAATAACAAAGGTATCCAGCAAAACAGGAGCAAAATTAGGTTTTATTCACAAAAATCCTCTTTGATTTCCAATTGTTAGATTTTCTTGGAAAATGAAGCGATCAAAGGACGCAACAATAATTTAAACTATTCGTTAAAGAGATCATTAGCCAGCGATTGAAAATTTTTCATGTGCCTAATTAACGCTTGGCACAGCTCTTCACTGTGGAAGGATTTTTAGTCTCATGCAATTTTTTTGCCCTCTTTACTTGTCTCCTTTTCGATAGTAGCATGGAAAATATTTCTATTCTACGTCTAGCATTGGTTGCGAACAGGATTCTACATCTAGCAGTCGTTGCGAGACGACGTGTTTTTAATTCATTCCTGTCAAGTTTTGAAAAAATTAATTTAATTTTTTAAAACGTCAGTCAAAAGCTAATTTTGGTTTTTATTGGAATAAGCTTATATCGTCGAAGCAATCGACCCAAGGAATTATATCGAACATTATTTTACTTCGATAAATCAAGAAAAGCAAATAATGCCAACGGTTGGGGAACCCGGGGAGATAAGCAATATAAAATTGGCGGCAATCGTCAATAAAAGGAGACATAACCAGGAAAGCTCCGCAGATGGCGAACGTAAAACCCAAAAAGTCGAAAACCAACAAGAAATGATTCCACTTCCACATGAAAATCAAGCATTAAAACTACGACTACACTCCCTCGAGGATCTATTCAGAAGCGGGATGAAGACTCAAGAAGCAGAACCGCTAAGGCAAATCAATAAGGAAACTAAGGCGAAGAAAGCTGCAAAACAAGCTATATCAGAAGAAATCCTAAGTGCTGGTGTCGCTAACGACAGCCAAAACAATTATGCAGCGCTGGACGGACTACAAGAAATGAAAGTTGAAGAATGTATTCAAGATAATTCTAATCAAGATAACGATGTTAATTTTATTCAGTACTTACAAAATGAAAACAAGTTGAAGTAGCAGGAGGGTGCTCCTGCCAGAAGGGTATTGTAAAACAATTAGTAAATCAAATAATATATCCTGGATATCAAAACTTGACTAATATATAGATTCCATAAATTGAGTTCGAAAAATTATTATGGTTATTATGATTTTAAACTTGTCACTATTTTGTTTCAAGTGTTTTGACTTCGTCGCTTGATTATTCATGATAACATATGAATATTACAAAGCATTTCTAACATTTTTATCAAAATTCCTACATATTTGCAGTGTCTAGGTCCCTTGCAAGCGTGTATCTCCCTAGTATCACGTGTTAATGCTGTTGTAATTAAAGATGGCAAAAACTGCTATTTTTCGATCACAGTGATTTACTGCGATTGCTCATTTCATATACCTGTGAAAATGAGCAGCTCTTTAATCACAGTGATATTTCGCGGTTATTAAGGTAAAATACACTTTTGATGCAAAAATTAAGAAAAACTCTGTTTTAGCTATATGAAAAAAAAATTGGTTTTATTTTATAGAAATATGTTTATGAATATACAAGAAGAAGAAGAAAATATCTAAGATTTTATTTAAAATTGTGTGTTTAAACATAAATTCAGACAATATCTACAAAATACATTCATACGATCAAATTAAAAAAAAATTAGTCAGCAAAATCTAATTCAATAATAACTTAAAGCTAAAGCTAATATATATAAAGCATTATGATTTATACAACATTATAAAGTATTCTCCATTGCGAGGCGCCAATTTTGGTTTAAAAATAAAATTTTCTCCACTTTATGTGACTGAAGTCTCGCTCTTCGATCGTTCAGCCTATATCCAGCCTTTGAAAAGAGGCGTTCGCAAGGCACCGAAGTTTCTATTGCTAGCTGACTGAGATAGTGAGGGTCCTGCCACCATTTCAGAGGGTCTTCATTTTTCGGAATTATACTTTCCTCTAAATATCTCTCTACTTCAACACGCGCTCTGGAAGCGGCTGTCCCGACTGGTTTTATTTCCAAAACTGCTTTGTTATAGGCACACCAAACTGACATTTCATCATTCGAAACATCGTTTTCAACGATATTTTGGGGGTTTTCAGTAGAATTTAAATTTCCACTACTGCTTGCAATCCTATTTGCTATTCCTTCAATAAGACTTTTTTCGTCCGATCAGCAGTACAATCTTTTTTGAAGGCAATGCTCTTAAATCGAGGATCCAAAAATGTTGCCAAACAAAATGTTTCATTTGATTCAAGATCGTCGAATTTAGAATCAATGCCAGATTTCAAAGAAGGAACCATTGACATAACAGTGGGATGGAAGCGCATTTTTGAAAGCTGATCTACCACGTTTTTCAAACCAAAGGCAAGTACAATCACGAGTGAAGCTGTTAAAAAATTTTCTCCGCTAGCAGTTTTCGTGATCGTCTCAAAAGGTTTAAGGACTTTAATGGCTTCAGCTATAATTGTCCATTCATCGGCAGATAAAACCGGAAGATTTTTGTCGATCAGAGCTGTAGCATATAAAATGTGGATTTCCATCGAGTTGAAACATCTAAAATTAAATTTTTGGGCTAATTTCCTGCATTTTCTTGGTATTGCAAGAATTTCTGATTAGATACACTGCTTCTTTTGAAATGACCAACAATTTTACGGACTTTGTCAAGCACAATCATTAAAGGGTTGAGTCCATCTTGGGTAATCGAATTGATACTGTATGCCAGGCATCTGAAATGCTTCCAGCCTATGTAATTTTTTAGCGCTGTTTTAATATTTACAGCATTGTCAATTACTGCTAAAGAAATTTTTTCTGAGAGGCCCCATTCATCTGTCACTGACTTAATTTCATTTGCCAAATTTGGAGCTGTGTGCCTCTCGTTATAGCTCACGCAAGTTAACAAGACCGACTTCAAAACAAAATTAGCATCTATATAATGAATAGTCACTGCAATGAAGCTTTCATTATTGACAGAAGTCCAACAGTCGGTTGTTAAACTGCACTTCATGACTGAGTTGATTAGAAGCTTCACTTCATTGAAGACTTTTTCAAAACTAGCAGGAAGCATAGTCTCGGAAATGTGGCGCCGGTTTGATAAAGTGTAAGAACTATTTAGCGATTTTATTAGTCGACGGAATCCATAGTCTTCTACAATACTGAATGGTTGAAAATCAACCGTAAAAAGAAGCATCAAATTCTTGTCAATTTTTTGCTTTGCTGTCGTCGTCAATTTTCGGAGCACAAAATCGTTGATTGTCCCCAATACCAATGAAGATCGCTTAATTGATGCTAGTTCTCGATTTTCTTGAGAATTTTGACTTGCACTTGTACTTGGTTGCGGATCCACAATTATTGTAGCCGATAAATTGGTGATTTGAGCAGATTCATTTAGAAAATTAATTTTATAAAAGGAATGGGTATAAGCTAGCGCGTTGATAGATTCTTTGATTACGTTGAATGGATTTGAGGTGACAAGGTTACGTTGAAATATACAGAACGTTCGTTACGTTGGAATAACAGAACAAAGTAGTGAAAGTATGTATGTTGAATGTTATTGAAACGTAGGGAAACGGAACTTTTGGACTGCACGAAGGGAACACATATACGACTTATTACTAAAATTACTCACGGGTACATTTCTTGAGCTGGTTTTCGTTAGAAATTTACTGCTGGGAATTTTGACTGTCGGATGTTTTAATGTGACAAGTCGTTTCGGATTAGTCACTGAAATTTTAAAGGACAATTTTGCCTTACAAATATCGCATTTCGCAAAACAGTTAATATTGTCAATCACGGTAAAAAGTCCCAGATTGGACTATTTTTTTCGATTTTAAATCCATTCAACTGAAATTTGTACATAGCGGAACAAGAAAATATGTTATAAAAGAATCCAGCGCAATAAAATTGAGAGTGGTTAGGGTGTTCATATATTCTGTGTTTGCATTTTCGATATAATTTTAGTAATCAGAACTTGCTGAGAAGGTTAAATAAAACACTTGTTAATTTAAAATAATATTTGCTACATGTTCTATTTTTGTGAAGCGTTTTTCCCTTTAAAGGCATTATCAAGCTTTGGGTTCAATAATTGATTAATTAGAAGCTTGATAATGCCTTTATAGGACAAAACGCGTTTTATAAATGCAACATATGATAATTTTTTTTTAAATTAACAAGTGCTCAATTTGTTTTCAATTATAGACAAATTTAAGCAATTGCCACTTGTAAATTATTGAAAATTTAAATGCTGATAATGATGATTTTATGTATTTAGTAAGCAAAAGAAATTGAACAGCTATATGTTAATAATTATAATCAAAGCATATCCTCAAATCTCATCATGAATTTGAAAATGCTTTTTCAAATCAAGTCTACTACGGAATTATAGCAGAATATTCTCTGCGATTAATTCAAAGTTTTTTTTGCAAGTTTTGAAGTTCTGACAGTTTATTCGCCAATAGGTTTGATCATAAATCAACCAAATCCCTATTATCTTCTTAAATCCATATACCTCCTCATCACTTACATAAAAAATTATATTTTCGTTTAGTCTAGTTCAAAAATAAATAAGGAGCAAACATCAGGTAAAAACTTTCATGTAACTCTTACTAAAGCAAATTTTCAATGTGTCAAGATAACATTTTTACTTACATTGTAATTTAATTTAATCTATGCAGAAGTAATTAGCAGCGAAAACACTTGAACCAACCTGGAAATTAAATGAAAGCTTTTCCACACACTGTTTTAATTTTTCTGCATATGCTCTATGCTAAAAATAAAATCTGCATGTGCCGAACTGCTAAGCATCGTCAAGGCATCATATGCAACGATGGCTGAGCATTGAGCAGCAATCAATTCAAAACATGCACATAAAAGAGCAGTGGACGATACCAGTTCATCAAACATGCTCTGAAATCAAACAAATCACAGCCTTAGAGTTGCTCTTGTTCCATCACATTATAAAATTGTACGCTGCTCACCAAAAAAAAACTTCAGCCGGCACAAGCAGAGATCGTTCATGACTAGCAGCGCGGCGCTAAGATCCATTTCAAACATATCGCTCTGCTCTGCTCTTTAATGTGCATGTTTGGAATTGTAGCCCAGTCATATTAGGTAAAAAAAGGGGTCAACCTCGGAATGAAAGATAATAAGCTGGAAATTGGTATGAACCTTTGTTTTGTCATTCTAAATGTTGTCTCAAAAGTCACAATCGTTATCGTGTTCGCGTCTCAAGATATTCAAGGTCAAAGGTCACAAAAATCGGTTTTTCGCGAATATCTGGCTTCCTATCGGTTAAATGAGATTTGCATTTATTATAAAAGTTGTAGGCTATAAAATTCCCTACAACTTTTGTTTAAACTTTTTTTTCATACGACCAACCGTTTTGAAGGTAGAGCGCGAAGAGTGCACATCGTACAGTCATATACGGCCTAATGCAAGGTCAAGCGTGAGTTATGGTTATCAGTACGTTATAAAGTCAATTATTTACTTGTAAATTATAATTATTAAACAATGCCTATTATTTATGTACTAACTATTAATTATTTATATTTAATTAAAGTAAGTAACTTGATTATTTATATATAATTATTCATATTTAACTATTTAAGTATAAAATATTATTAATTCTGGATTATATATTTTAGTTTTATTTTAAGTTAAAATGATAGTAAGAGTATATATTTTACACATATTTTTATTTATTATTAAATACGGCATAATATAAAAAGCACATTTTATTTTTACACGCATTCAGTGGCTGTGACACGACTTCTGCGCTATTTAAAAAAGGAAAAAAAAACTGTTACTAGAGCATTGGAAAAAATTCCTGATTTAGATAAACTGGTGGAAGTATTTCAACAAGAAAACTGCCCAAAACAAACATTATTAGAAACTGGAGTGCGCATCTTGTTGGCATTATATAATGCTCCAAAATCTGAGGACAACATTGATCATTTCCGCTACACGCAATTCATCAAATTTACAAAACTAAATAAACCTGTACAACTGTCAACACTTCCACCAACAAGTGTAGCAGCTCATCAACACATAAAACGTGTCTACTACCAGATTCAAACGTGGTTAGGGAAGGACTTAGAACCTAAAGAATGGGGCTGGATGCTTGAAAATGAAATCCTGGAGCCCATACGAACGTTATTACCTCCAGCACCAGCCGAACTACTAAACGTAATATTTTGCAATTGCAAAAATGGTTGTGGTTCCCGCTGTGGATGCAGAAAATCAGGGCTACAATGTTCTTTAGCTTGCGGCCAGTGCAACGGACAAGCTTGCCTCAACGCTTCACTGTATCCAAGTAATCCCGATGAAGAAAATACATATGATCCCGATATTCTGGAAGGTTTGGAGATGAACATGACAGATAATGAGGATGATGACAATGAATCGAACATTTTTGAGCGACAAGAAGAAGAAGACGACGAACAAGAAGAAGATAATTAGCTTCCATTTCCAATTTCATTACAATTAAAATCAACAAAGATACTTTTGATATTTGAACTCACATTTTGATAAATGTATATTATGCCGTATTTAATAATAAATAAAAATATGTGTAAAATATATACTCTTACTATCATTTTAACTTAAAATAAAACTAAAATATATAATCCAGAATTAATAATATTTTATACTTAAATAGTTAAATATGAATAATTATATATAAATAATCAAGTTACTTACTTTAATTAAATATAAATAATTAATAGTTAGTACATAAATAATAGGCATTGTTTAATAATTATAATTTCCAAGTAAATAATTGACTTTATAACGTACTGATAACCATAACTCACGCTTGACCTTGCATTAGGCCGTATATGACTGTACGATGTGCACTCTTCGCGCTCTACCTTCAAAACGGTTGGTCGTATGAAAAAAAAGTTTAAACAAAAGTTGTAGGGAATTTTATAGCCTACAACTTTTATAATAAATGCAAATCTCATTTAACCGATAGGAAGCCAGATATTCGCGAAAAACCGATTTTTGTGATCTTTGACCTTGAATATCTTGAGACGCGAACACGATAACGATTTAGACTTTTGAGACAACATTTAGAATGACAAAACAAAGGTTCATACCAATTTCCAGCTTATTATCTTTCATTCCGAGGTGAAAGCCCTAATATGACTGGGCTATTGATGGCTGCTCAATGCTCAGCCATCGTTGCATATGATGCCTTGACGATGCCTAGCAGAATTGATGAGCCGAGCCTGCTCATTTTTGTAGCAGTGATTTTTACGATGCGATCGCAACCTGCGATTGCTCTTTTTTAACCACTGTGAAAAAATCACAGGTTGCGATATATTATACCATCTCTATTTTTAATTGTCAGATATTCAATCGGCTGTAACTTAGCTATTTATTGTTCAGAAAACTTAAATTATAGATTTTGGCAAATTTAAGGGTCTCATTATGATTTTATAGACAAAAACGCAAAATTTATAAAATGTGCTATTATTAACAAAGTTGGCCGAATTTCGACTTCTAAGGTATTTGTTGGCCTTGTGAAGAAAAAATTATCAGTTTAAGTACTGTTTTGAAAAGCTCTTATAAAGAACTTTCATTTGATATTCATATCGGCTACCTTTGATGAAATTTTTTGTTCAGCGGCCACTCCCCTGTACTGTAATCATCGATTCATGGCCTATCTTTTCGAATCCTAGAATGGTTACAAAGCCCATTTCCTAGGAGCTCTCTCCTGCCTCCTCGACTTGTTTCACCTATGAGTATTAATTGGAGGTAATCATCTTCAGGCATTCATTAAATTGAATCAGGTGTTCAAAGCATGCGCCTTAAACCTTGAAGTTAGGGCAAAATACATCAAAATTATTCAATCTTCGCATTTAATACAGCCACTATTTTGCTTTACGACCGCTAATACCGCTAGCTGAGCCAATTTTCAAAGAAATTCATGATATCTACCATTCCTGAAATTTTCATGCAAATTCTAGCAAAACTGTAGTATTTGAGTCGGTAAAAAGCGCATATTGTTCCATAGCCATATGTTTCCATATTAATACAGCGCATATTGTTCCATAGTATTACAGGAAAATTCAAATCGCTATAACTTCATTAAATACCATTCGATCTTTATGAAACTTAAAATCTTATAAATTGTCATCTGTGTACTGAATTTCATTAAATTTAAGGGCACCGTTAAGACTTTATTCAAGAAAACGTAAAATCGATAAATCATACTGTCGCGTGTTATTGGTTCGCGGCCAATAATTTTAATGTTCCGGGAAAGTGAAAACGCAATGTCTTTTAATTTAAGTTAAAAGAATTTATTTAATTACAAAAATGCACAATAAACAATTTAACAATTTAACACTTTCACTAATTTTAATTTTCACTATGAAAAAAAATCTAACACTTGTCCATAAATTTCTTATCGCAATTGTCTTCTAAATCACTTCGCACTCAAACAATCAATCGTCTTTACTTCGCGTTCCACTATATCGCAGTTTTCTATCGCGGTTGTAATGAATGAATCCCCCCATTCATTCAGCTCGCCTTTATATAGGGTCTCTACCTATTCACCCATTTCTCGTACATTATCGAATGTTCTACCGAGAGGTACCTGGTAGATTCGAGCAAATTAATGAATGGAGTGACGTCACTTGCAGATGTTGATCATGCTTGTTGGGTTCTCGTGGGTTCGAGTAAATTCATTTGTTGACGTTGATTATGAAAACAATTGCGACAGCAGCTCGCAGAATTATTTGTACATGTAATTATTTGTACATGTAACAATACTATTACTAACAAAGTTGAAAGAATTACGACTTCTCATGTATTTGTTGTTGTTGTACTCATAAAGGCCTAAATTCATGATTTTTTTCAGATTTTTCGGGCCAAAGGTGTCCAATCGCGAGGGGGGGAGACACAAAATTTTCGTACATTTCCCCTTCCCCTGCACCCCTCGAAGTAAAATTTGTCTTTTTAAGACCTGTTTTGAAAAGTTCTCATTAAGACCTTTCATTTGATACCCATATTGCCTACATGCGATGAAAATTTTTTTTCAGGGGCAACTCCCCTATATGGGGAGCCCCCCTTAAAGACCTCATAAATTTTTTTTCGTGTTGAAACTTTGAAGAGGGCGTCACTCGCACCAACTTACAAAATCTTGTGTTTCTAGCTTGTGTAGTTTGCGAGAAAAAGTGGTGTGACACACGGACGGACGGACAGACGGACAGACAGGATGCGATTTTAGTAGGGTATTGTAAAATGATTTTACAATACCCTAAAAAGGCGAAGAAACAAGCTCGCAGTTCTGCTGCTTCTTCTGAAAAAGCCTCCGAAAATGCAGAAAAAGTTCCGCTGATTAACGTGTTCGGTCAAAGCGAATAAGGTATGATTCGGCTATTGGCAGCCGAAAATAAACCAACCAATATCGAGACCTGAAGATTTAATACTGAAAAATTAGCTGTTAGAACGAAATCACTACTTGATTTCAAATCACCTAAAGATGCGCTGAATTCGGGGAGGTGCCAAACATCATCCATACCCCAAAAAGTGAAAAAAATCAGACCTTTTTGTTGAAGGGTTAGGACTGCGGAGAAGATACGGTCAATCTTTCTTAGGTCCACAATTCAAAACCTTCGCGACAAAATGATCGTTCGTAGAAAAGAAGAGTTTACCACTTTACCTGCCACAGATCTCAAATAAAAGCTGTCCAAGTGGCTTTTAACAAATAAAGTACTTGAATTTTAGAGTGGTGAGGTGAGAACGCATCCAGAAAAGGGGAGTCAACCAGTGTTATTGGCATGAAAGATTTGGTCATGCAGCTGCCAACTGCGCCATGCACTATCGGTGCCGTCAAATGCAAAGATGTTCATGCTCGAGGTGAGAGCAAATTGCCTCAGACGGAGCTTAAAGAAAAATTATACTCCGTTAACTGCGATGTTTTTGGTCATCCCAATATCAGATGCAAAAGTTAAATTTATCAAGATGCAAAAGTAAAATTTGCTCCAAAGCAAACCCAATGAAACCGTAGTGTCATACCTTCCAACTCCGTCAGCCGAAAATATCCTTTGCACTCGCCGCTAGAGTACCAGCAGAAAATGATGCAAATAATGTAAGTGGCAATATTGAGCTGCTTCTTAAAATTTACCAGCAACCTAATTCCTTAGCTGATAGAATCAATAAACAAAATACAGAATTTAACTTTGTTTTTCATGGTTTTGGCTTTCAAATGCCTAAAAATAGCTTATCATCCAGTCATACTCCCATGGACAGGATTCGTCTCATCTCGATCAACGTCAACTCCGTTGTTGCTCTACATCGACGTGACGTGACTATCTCCGTCAAGCAAAAGCCTGACATCATGCTTCTCGCTGAAACCCACTTCAATTCATGGCACTCTATGACTTCCAAAAATTTTCAATTCGTAAGACGTTTCTTACGAATTGAAAATGTTTGAAAGTCATAGAGGTAAACGATGATGGGGGAAGTGGCACCGGGATATTGGTTCGAAGACCCTATTGTCACCAAAATATTGAAAAAGTAGAATTCAAAAGCTTTGAATCTCTGCACGAGTCCATTATCACAATTTCACTGCCAGGTGGGGATAACCTATTCGTTATCTCTGCCTATGCAACTGATCGAAATATTCTCAAGTTCAAGGAGAAGCTTAATTCCTTGTTTGAAATACTCGAATCGAACAGATGGCATAGTTATTATATTCTTGCTGGTGGCCTGAATACCAAATATACATCATGGCTGAACGCCACCAATAATTCAAGCGGTGTATTCATAAAATCGTGGATAATAGAGAACCGAATTGAATACAAGTGCAATCTATATGGGTCGGAGTTCCCTACATACCACCTCAGGACAAATTCATATTTGGACCTCTGCATTGCTGACGCAAGATTTGAATTCAGCTTTAATAGTCCACAACGGAAACTGCAGGTGCTTCCTAATGATAGCGACCATAACCCAAGCGAAATGGAAATCAATTTTCGAAGGGATGATGTCTCCCTCATTCTAGTTCAACATGAAAATCATCGGTTGAATTTCAAAATAGCAGGCTGGGGAAAGTTTCAAAAGAAGTTTAATCGAGAGTACCAGAAGCAATATCCTCCTTCTGATGATGGCAACGCTTGCTCAATGGTTCCTAATGACAGTAATCTAACTAACGATGAAATAGATCTCTTTTTGTCAAAGTTGGAGAAGCTGACGTTGGAAACGATTGAGAAAGTAGTGCCCAAGATTTAACATCGAAACAATATCGAAGGACATGAAACACCAATCATCGCAAGGTTGAAAAGATTGAAAAGCCTTCTTCTCACACGGGTCAACACTATTTATCGGTAATTTTTGGACTACAACAATCCCTCGTTGACTTTGCTGAAATTACACCTGAAGAATGTCCGGAACTTTATCCGTTCATACTTCAGGAGTGAGATTAGCAATCAGTAGGCGGAAAAACTGACAGATATTAGCCCACAGGACTTAGATGGTGTTTTCATGAAAGTGAATAACTTATTCCGTAAAAAGTCTCGAGTGAAGGTATCGAATCTTGAGGTCACTAGTGAGGAGATAAGTCTTCTCAATAGGGCTGGTATCGAAATTGATAGTACGACTCCGGATAGAAATGGAAACAGGATTATATTTGAGGGATTGCATAAATTTGCCCTGATTGGAACACATTTTGAATTGGTTCATCTACCAAACCCTGAGGGAGGGAATCAAATATTTTCAGAGGTCGTTGAAGCAAAAGTTTCTGACTTCAAATCAAGTCTGAACGGCCAATCCATTCTTCGTTTCAATAAAGCATCAACATCTGACCTCATACCAAGCTTGAATCTTATTGATTATTTTGCCAGCTATGAAGGCTTCCGTTTCATATTTGGAAGGATATACAACAAGAAATCGGTATTCGAAATATAGCTCTCCGACATTTGCCTAAGGTTGTTATTAGGAATTATTGCATATTGTTCAATAACATTTTGAGCAATTCATATTTCCCAAATAAGTGCAAAAAGGGTAAGGTAGTTCCGATCTTGAAGAAAGGAAAAGAACCTTCGAGTTCTGCAAGCTAGCGCCCAATCAGTTTGCTGCCTAACATCAGCAAGGTGTTTGAAGTGATACTAACAAAGCATTAAACGCCCACATTGAGAAATATGAGTTGATGCCGAAATGCCAATTTGGTTTTCGTGTTCGGCATTCGACCATACATGCGATAGCGAAAGTAACCTTAGACATCTGTTGGAAACTAAACAACAGAGAATGTGCTGGAGCATGTCTCATTGATATGAAGATACGGTGCGTTTGGATGGACTAATTTTTAAACTCCTTCAGTATACGTTCCCCAGACACCTTGTCGCCACGATCTGCAATATGTTATATGGAAAATCATTTGTTGTAACTGATGCTAATTTGATGACAATGCGTGACTTTAAGGTCTTGAATGGGTTACAGAAGGGAACAGTTACTGCGCCTTTGCTTTTCTCAATATTCATTCGCAAGCTATTGCACATAAAAAGGCAAACCAGAACATCATCAACGACCAGCTTATTACAAATTTCGCCAAAATTTTATGTACTAGAGCACACCCTCCGCCGAAAACAGAAGCGAGGCAATAATTAAATACCTAATATCCCGCTACCTGGCCCAACCTAGGGCCGACTTGCTTAACATATCCTACACCTATAAAAAGTAATTTTTTCCACACATTCTTGAGACACTGAACATGAGTTAAAATGCATCGACTCACCCAACAAAGCAAGGCCCGACGGCTTTTCAAGAGAAAAGGTGGTGAACATATTTGAACGCAAAGAGTCCCGAAAAATTGACGGCCAATTAAAACAGGAACATAGTGGAGACTGCGCGGCAATAATGAGTTGTATGTATGTGCCTGTATCTGCTTGCATAAAGCTACGCAAATTGCAATGGGCTGGCCATGTAGAAAGAATAGAAGAAAATCGGCTAGCTGATAAAACATCAAAGGGCAGAGTACGAGGTAGACATCTAGCGAAAAGACCGAGGGTCGATTTAAGCTGACAGCAGATACTTGCCGCGAGTGCTCAACTGGCAAATTAGCTCACAGAACCGTGATAATTGCAGGAGATTAGTCCTGTAGCCAAAGGCTAGGCTGGGGCTGTCACGCCCTAGATGATGATGATTTGAAATTAGCAAGATTTCCGTCGGTCTGATTTTCAGAAACGAGATTCGAGTGCGTGTTCGCGATTTTTTTCTCTACGTTTATTATAAAGATTGACACTCGTTGCTAGATAACGCCTCACCTCGGAGAAAAGAGGAATCTTTTCAAAGAAAAAACTCGTTCACGGCGTCTACTTCAGATTCTTCATTTTTCTCCTTCTGTGTTGGGTAGATGTGATAATGCACTATTTCCCCCCTGAGATTCACTAAATTCCTCAAGATCAGTAGAAGCGCAATAACATCAATAAGTGTGCACGGATGCAAATTTTCCCAAACTTCAAAAGCTCGATTGTGGTTCCTTGTGGATGAACTGTAGCGTCAAGATACGAGTATTCTTCAGCAATAGAAATGTTTATTCCGGAATATGGGTGGTCGCACAAAATTCTTCCATGTGGACAATTGATCCTGCAGGTAAATTATTTATTTATTTATTTAGGCCCAGATCAACAGGAGTAATCCCAATTACAGAGTAAGTACAAAAAATAAAATATTAAAACATTAATTCGCAACCAAAAGAGACTAATGCGAATACAATTCTAAAACAAATTAAACAGTAGCAAAAAAACGAATTAAGAAAATCCAAAAAACAAAGATTTCAGTGAGTTCTTAAAAATAAGAAAGCTAGAAGGAAAAGAACCAAGCCTAAGTTCGTTGTGTATCCGGAGCAGACGCAACATAGTTGAATTATAGTATAATTCCGTTCTTGCAAAAGGTATACAAAGTCGAGAAGGAAGACGATTTAGTCTATCAGATTCCCTCCATCGTATGTCATTTGCCAGTGGAGAATAAATCAAACGGTGCTGAAGTTTAAATAACAAACACTCATCTAAAAACGTACGTCGAGCTTCAAGGGAAGAAAGTTTTAATCGGACAAGACGTTCATTATAAACTCTGTAAGGCAGATTGAATTTGTAAAGCAAGCAACTTGTGAATTTTCGCTGAATACTTTCAAGATCTGCAACTAAGTAAGCATGGTGCGGAGACCAAATCTGAACAGAGTATTCCAGAATACTCCTGACCAGAGAAGCATATAATAGCAAGGCAGAGGATATTTCGCTAAAAATATTAATATGACGGAGAATGAATCCAGACAACCTAGCCGCTTTAGAAGTGACATGCGATACATGTTTATCAAACTTGAGTTTGGAATCAAAAACGCCTCCCAGATCTTTCATTTCAGACACCAATAGCAGAGGATGATTATTTATAGTATACGTAAAGGAAAGGAAATGAGGCTTGAGAGAATAACTCAACTGGAAACATTTAAGGGTAGTTTATTTGACTCACACCAGTTCCTTAGGACAACGAGGTCATCTTGCAAAGATCCACAATCTGATTGTGTATTAATACACCTATACAATTTTAAGTCATCCGCATAAAGAAGTGAGTTAGACACAAATCGATGTGGAAGATCATTAATAAATATGATAAATAGAAGAGGGCCTAAAATGGAGCCTTGAGGTACACCTGACGTTGGATAAAATGGTGGTGACACCACATTACGGAGGGTTACAGAGCAAGACCGATTTGATAGAAAAGAGAAAATCCAGGATACAATGGGATAAGGGAAACCATAACATTTCAGCTTATTACAGAGAATATCATGCGGGACCATATCAAATGCCTTACTAAAGTCGGTGTATATAACATCAACTTGCGAGCGCGCATCAAATGATTTGACAATAAAGTTAGAGAGTTCCAACAAGTTACTAATCGTCGAACGCTGAGGAAGGAATCCGTGCTGCGATTGAGAACAAAACGGTAAAAAACAATTAAGGAGTCTAACATACATGATTTTTTCAAAGATTTTGGGGAAGCACGAAATAATGGAAATAGGGCGGTAGGTTTTCACTGATGATGCATCACCATCTTTCAGTATCGGTGTAAAAAATGCAGACTTCCATGCAAATGGAAATGAGGCCTCTTCTAAGCTTATATTGAGGAGAATACAAGAGGAAGGGAAATGGCAGGAGCTAGTGAGTTAACAAAAAAGCTAGAAACCCCATCAGGACCTGGACCCAAGCTTGCATCTAAATTAGAGATCAAAAACTCAACATCATTAGGACAAATGGAAAAGGAAGACATGCACTGTGGATATGAAAAATCGGACTGAAACGAATTTGATACATTGGCGTTGTCGTAAATAGACGCGAAATATTGAGCAAAGAGCCCTACGATATCAACTGGTGTATCAGCACTAGAACCTTCATAATGTATCACATCAGGAACAGTGGACGATGTCCTCAAAGAGCGAATGTAAGACCAAAAAGGCTTAGGCATGTTAGCTTTTAATGATTTCTCAATGGAAAAGTAATAGTTTTTCATCGCAGTCTGAATCTCAAGTTTAGCCAAAGCTCGGAGTCTTGAAAATTCTGCATATGCTTCATTAGAGCCAGTCAGTTAAAAAATCGATGGGCTCTATCTTTAAATTTCAACGCAGCAAGAACTCTACAAGTGAACCAAGGTGATCGACAGTGGACTGGAGTATTTCTGGCGATAAGACAATTCAAATAAGAGTAGAATTCATCAAGAGCAGAGTTAACGTCCAAATTAAGAAAAAATGAACACCAGTCAATAGAAGACAGACCCTCAGCAATGGCAGCATAATTAGCCTTATGAAAGTTATATTTACAAGGGAGCACATCATGCCTACGTTTTAACAAAGGGGAGCAGAACTCCATGCGCAGTGGTGGATGATGACTGTCTGCAGTCACATAGACGTTCACGGATGGAAATGACAGTGAAATAGATGCAGCACTATTCGTAAAAATTAAGTCGAGAATGCGGTCGGTACTATTCAAAATTTGATTTAGTTGGGAAAGGGAACAATGGGACATAAATGAGGAAAAAATAAATGAAAGACGATTGGAACTAATGATTTGTGCATAGTTAAGAGGATCCCAGTCAATCTGAGGTGCATTAAAATCACCGCAAAGCAGAAGTAAATCTGAAGGGTATTTCGATAGCATAAAAACAGACAGCTCATCAAGAAAAGTTTCAAAGAGAGCAAGTGAAGATTGTCATGCTCCGGTTTCTTCCTTTTTCCCTTAGGAAGAATCATAGGTGGTATCGGATTCCCTATTGCATTTAACAATGACTGTTTGTTGGTGATGTAAGGTAAGCCCACAGCCCTTCTCGTTCATATTGTAAATTTTTTCAGGACGGCAATGAAGATCTAATTCATCGTAAAGCTTACGGACTTCATTGAAATGAAGGACGACAATAGTTTTATTTAATTTCTGGGTTGGAGCTGGTTTAGAAATTGTACTTTTCATTTTGCTAAGTTTGGATTTCGATTTGAAAATAGTCTCAAACAGCCTTTTCCTGCAAGTCCTGTTTATTTGTTGAAATCATTGTCAATGTTATATTTGTCACAAAAAGCAAATGCTTGAATGCGTATCAGTTTTGCCGTCAGAGGCACTCCTATTTCAGAAAATTTTATTATATGGCTGACGAAATCTTTTTCTTGCTCTTTCGTAAATATGGCGCCTCCTTCTTAAGCTCTTATGTAAAATACTACTGTTTAGATGGTTTCTAATGGTATTGCGCCGAAGCTTTGTAAGTCCACAATCGCCAACAACGCACAACATTAACTGCCCCTCTCAAGCTTTCTTCGGATCATGTCGCCCATTTTGGTCTTGAAGGAGACATACTAAGATAATAAATCTGCAAATGAACATAATATAACAGAATTCTTATTAAGGCTAGGGTCAGAAATAAAGCCTTAGGCGTTATTTAGTACATTGTACTTCATAAATATTATAAGCAGTATTCTATTCGCATATTTTAAAAAGTACAATTTAAAGTCATAGTTACTTTTTTGATGAGTTATATTATGATTGGTATACATTACTTGAAACAAAACTTCAAAGAATAACATATTAAAATTCGATAGAAATTACGACAAATTAATAACGCACAATAAAAACGCCTGTCCTTCACAAATGACCGGCCACTACTATCACTGTGAGCGCAATCAGGCCTCTCGCGCACTGTTTGCCGAGTCGTGGAACTGTTGTCTATGTGTATGTGAAGTATTTTTGATGTAAATATATATTTTAATCGACATTTCCGCACTACAGGCCTTATTTAAGCAATGGCTTTATTTTTATCAGGTGCTTTACACTAACAACGATTTGCTTAATTATTGAACACCAGGATGAATAATCTCCCTCACCAACAGGAACTTTTTGACTTCCCTCTGAATATTGTTGATGTGTAAATTTCAAATTTTCGATCGTGAAGCTGGAAACATGCAAATTGTGTGGAAAAAAAGACTTTTGAGAGTTCATTTCTTGGTTCATGTTATTTTTGTCCCAAGGATTAGCATATTTTAGTTTGTTTCTCTTTTTTGGGGTTTTGTAAAATAATCTTACAAAACCCTTCTAGTTTCGCGACCTGTCTGTCCGTCCGTCCGTCCGTCCGTCCGTGTGTCACAGCAGTTTTTCTCGCAAAGTACTGAAGCTAGAAACTCCAAATTTTACACACATGTGTAAAGTGGTGCTCTCTTGAAAGTTCAGCTGCAGAAAAAAATTTATAAGGTATTTAAGGGGGCGCACACGAAGGGAAAATACACGAAAAATTTGTGTCCCCCCCCCTCGTCATTGGACACCTGTGATCCGAAGAATTTGAAAAAAATCAGAGAGGTAGATATTTATCAGTACAACAACAACAAATACCTTAGAAGTCGAAAATCACTTAACTTTGTTAAAAATATTATGATTTTCGAATTTCACATTTTCCCTAATAAAATCGCTCAACAAAATTTAATATTTAAGTATTTGCATATAAGGGCCTAATACCCTGCATGTTTGATGAAAATCGAATCATATTCGCGGAAGTTATAGCCATTTGAAATTTCTGCAATTATAACAGCAATAACACACGGTTTTGGTATTTTATGGATTTCCCATTGGTTCAGATACTGCACTTTTGATTAGATCTTCTTAAAATTTCCAGATAAGATTTATAACAATACGTTATTTTTGGGATTCATGATCTAAGTGGTTTTTGTTAGTTTGGAACAAAATGGGGACCGTTGAAAATGGAGAAACAATGAGTTTTCTTTTAAATGTGCACATCTCTTTGACATGTTTCTTGACTTTATTTGTTGCTGGTGACCGCATTTCCGGGAAGTTGGGCACAAAACCCTTCTGACATGACCGTAGGTCTGTTTACCTAACTTATTTATTAAAGTATTTTTTGCTGTTTTATTTGCGAAATCCCCCGACCTATGACATAGTTGTTATACATTAGCTTACACGTTACAACTATTTTTTAAACATCAAATAATTACGTTTGTAGCTCTATAAAGCCAAAGTATAACCTCCAAAATTTCTCCTCTGCTTTTCTGTAAAAAAAGTCCTTTCATTTCATTTGTCCATCAAAATGTCACGTTCTGTCCTATAGTATTTCTTCAAATTAAAGTTGAGTAATCATGGTCTTTATTGATTATAGAACCATTCCGGGCTTTAAACCCTACGACTCTTTCAATACAGTGAATGGGTAGGAGTTTATGTTTTTAAACTTTAATTTGCAATAAAAGATAATATTTTCTAAATTTGATATTAAAGACTTTTAATGGCTGTGTAGATTTAAGTTGTAACTGTTTGAATCCCTTTCTTTATATAAAAATAAACAGTTTCATATAAGGTAGCATATCACGGGCAAGGATACTTCCGAAAGAAAGCCGCCGACTAAGCGCTAATTGACCTCGAGATACCATTCAGGAGTCAAGGGATCTGCAATCCTCCAAAGTTTACAACTAGGATGATCGATGCGGCCCTAACAAGCTGTAATGTTACTCAAACCATCATTCTCATCTCTAATCAAATGTTACCATAAACAATCATAAAACTCCACACCAGCCTACAAAACTTTCAAAGGATTATCTTAATTTTCCTTTTTCACCCTGCGACCAATTAAGCGTAAATTGAAGCCGTCCAAACCGAAAAAACTGCTGTCATTCACACTTAACTAAATTATGGCAAAGCTCACCGCAACCAAAGCTTCACAACCATAAGCTTAACTAACAATTATTATCTGTTGATTCCTGTATAATTAATCGGAACACATACCACGAGATTAAGAACATGAAGACAGAATATTGTTCTTGTAGGTTCATTACGGATGTCTCGTGGGTATAGGTCTTCAGCGTTCAGTTAGTTCTGCTTGTACTGTACTCATTTAGTGCGATGTGGATTACTGCAAACAATCGCCACAAGGAATAAAACTATTCACTATACTCTCACAGAACGATTCCTCCAACCCAACCACTATAACTACATGCTCTAGATACTAAGTTAGGTACAAGCAATAAGTGTTGAATCCTGACAATGAAGCTCTGCTAACGTGTACAGAATAATGTATGCGAAGAAGTGTCTTGCGGGTATTTATAAATTTTTAATCATTTTCCTCTGTCACAAATCTCAAAGGCATTAAAACTTAATGAGCGACAGTCGTCGTTCCTTGGAGTCCTTCTGCCCCCGTAATGCAGCACTGATCTAGTGTTGCTGCAAATCGAGACAGGATGAAACTATTTTCAATTTGCGTCGGGTCGATCCGGAGGGCGGACAAATGAGCAGGAAAGATGAATAGGTACGAAATCATTCGTGATGTAAGGATGTGACGACTTGACTGGCCACATAGCATAGTTTTCCAAATGTTCCTTGTTCGGAGTGGATCAGGATGTCGGTGAGTTTTAACGTTTAATGCAAAAGTTGGTTTCGAACTTTGCGGCTTTGCTAAGTGACGACGAGTGCTTTAAATAATGGAAGTGGATGCTGAAATGGTCGCTTGAATGTGGTTTTATAGAAAGGATATGTAGACCAATTCAGACACGACTGGGCCAACTACCTTATGCACTTCTGGAAGCATACTCTTTTATTCCTGTGCTCTATTATTACTCCCCATATAATTCTTACTCTTCCCTTGCTTCCATAGCCACGAAATGGTACTACTTCCATTACTCGAGGAAGAAATAAAAGAAGAGACAACGGACTTATGACAATTTCCTGATTAAAAATAGTACAACATGGATAGCATCCTTCTATGGTCCAGTAGATATCGGCCAAATGACGAGTAGTAAAGAAATAGAAAAACCAACAGGAATCATAGCAACAGCAGCAGCAAGAGCTGATTCATATGGACTCCAATTTTGTCTGATGGTTCTGATGATGATGATGATAAGAATTTGGCTCTGCAGTTATTCTGAAAATGCTGGTATGATAGTAAATGACGAAAGCATGTTACAAACAAATGGATGAACTTTTTGTGGTGGCCACTTTCATTTCAAACATTTTGTGCCAAGTGAACATGGCAGGCAACTGATGAACATTGTAAAATGATGATGAATAGATGTGGCATCATGTTGAAATGATTCAATGGGGTTAAAATAGGAAAAAAGTTGTTGTGGTATCGAGAAATTTTTCAAAGTTGTCTAGGAGGGATAGGGATATAAGGATGATGACCTTTAGTTAGAGTTTTGTAAAATACCTTTACGAAACCTTATTTGTGTCGCGACCTGTCTGTCCGTGGGTGCATCACAGCAATTTTTCTCGAGAACTACAGCAGCTACAATTATGGAAAATTGTACGTAGATCAAGAGTGGTAACCTGTCAAAAGTTTCGGTACAAATAATTCTTTTTTAATTTTTAAAGAGAGTCCCCCGTATGTAGAAATGACTCCTTAAACATTTTTTTCTGAAATGCCGTCATTATGAATATAAAATGAAAAGGCAGACCTCATGGATGACTTGAGGACGTGAAGTTTTGAGGCGTCACAAAGAACCATACCATCATGGTCCACAATCCGACCACCCGATAGTCTATTACGTTCGTGGCTCGAACGCTAGCTTAAATTGGCGGGGAGTTCGGTCGTGAATTAGACCATTAGTAGAGGTATCGCTTATATCCGCTATCAGATTGCCTGCGTTCTTAGACGCACAGCTATCCAAACCAGAACGTATCTTCTTTTTCTTCGTAGCACTACAGCCCCCTTCTGAGCCTTCGCTTCCTGTAATAAGCGCCTCAAACTATCTCGATCCATTGACCGCGTCTTCCAATTTCAGAATCCTAGCTGCAATGAACTGTTTTCGTCGACCGAGCCAGACCAGTACGTATCTACTCTAATTCAAGTTCAAGTTACGATTCCAAAAATGAAATACAGAGCACAGTAAGGAAACCACCGCCGTGTCAGAAGTAAACTACGTTGAGTACTAACCGCACAAACTACGCTAATTAAAGAATGCAAAAACCAAGAAAGAACACTTCAAACCCGACCCGTAAGATTGAAATGATCAGCAACATACGAGGGGTGTTCAAAAAGTAAGGTGACTTCGTATTTTTAGGAAAAAATATTTATTTATTCATCAATTTTTATGTTATGCCCTTCAAAGTAATCCTCCTTAGATACAATACACTTTGCCAATGCTTTTTCTAATCCTCGAAGCACTTCAAATAAGCATTTTTCGGTATAGCCTTGAGCTCTTCCAGCCATGCAGTCTTTATCTCCTCAATCGTTGCAAATCTGCGTCCCTTCATAGGTCTCTTCAGTTTTAGGGGCAAGAAGAAGTCACATGGAGCCAAATCCGGTGAATATGGTGGCTGAGGCATGATTTTTGTGTTGTTTTGGCCAAAAAATCTCTCACAAGCAGAGATAAGTGAGCAGGGGCATTATCGTGATGCAAAAGCCATGAATTGTTTTTCCACAATTCCGGACGTTTTCTTCGTATTGCTTCTCGCAAGCGGCGCATAACTTCAAGATAATACTCTTTATTGTCTATACGATCATATAATAAGAGCTCCTGATACACTACGCTACGGTACTCGAAGAAAATAGTCAGTAAAACTTTAACATTTGATCGAACTTGGCGTGCTTTTTTGGTCCTGGCTCACCTGGGCTCTTCGATTGGGACGATTGGGCTTTAGTACCGATATTATAACCATATACCCATGATTCGTCATCAGTTATGACCCTTCTGAGCAAATCAGGATCATCATTGACGTCTGTCAACAGCTCATGAGCGATGCTCATGCGACGATTCTTTTGGTTAAAATTAAGCAGTTTTGGAGCAAACTTCACTGACACACGTCTCATGCCCAAAACGTTGGAAAAAATTTCATGGCATGAGCCAACCGGTGTGCCAACATCCTCAGCAACATTTTTGATAGTGATTCGACAGTTTTCCAAAACAATTTTCTTCACTGCTTAAATGTTTTCATCTGCTGTTGACGTGCTTGGGCGTCCAGAACGAGGCTCGTCATCGGTATCTTTCCGGTCATCTTGGAAGAGTTTGTACCACTTTTTTTTTTACTAAGAATAGTTTCATGGTATGCCACTGTCAGCATTTCAAATGTAAATTCTTTGATCCATTTTTTTTTCGAAAGCAAAAAATCGCCGAGAATGCAAAACACTTCTAACCGTTATTCCTCTCACAAACAAACTAAACATATTATATAGCTAAAACTGAGAATATATGTATGTTCGGGACGAGTGTACCATCATAAAAAAATTTACAATCGAATGTACGTTTCCTCGCAAAATTTGAAAAGTCAACTTACTTTTTGAACACACCTCGTATTCCACACTTAATGACCTTACTAAAATATTTACAAGGGTAGTTGCTGGCCTGGCAGATGCGACCAGCTGTTTAGACAATTGCATCAATACAACAGACGCCTTGAATGCCAAATGATTGGGCAGGGAATGATTTATAATTACTACAGCTTTCAGCAAATGCTTTACTTTGCAACTAGGCAGGTTCAGTCGCCATAAATATCGGGAAGGTCAGTACTTTTCGTCTGCCAGGATATAGAAAGGCAATTCTTAATGTTCCTCTTGCTACAGAAGCGCTTTCTCCTAGGATACAAGGAAGGCAATGAATGAAGGCATCAACAGCTTAATACAAAAAATTCAAACAGGCTTTGCTGCAATCTCAACTAGCTGAAGAAAAGGCCTGTCCTACGAGATGACAAAAAATTCTTGCTGAGGCCATGACTCCTTTTGAAAAGCAAATGAAGAGTCCATGCATATGCTATATCCAGGTGAATGTGTTCAAAAAGCAAGACAAGATTATTACTTACAAGAAACCAAAAAAAAAACCTCCTCAAGTAACTATTAGCGCAAGCCAGCAACGCTTTTGGAACGAACTCTACAATGATATGCAAAGAGGCGATGAAGGGTTTGTGAATAAAGTTGCAAGTCGATACTTACAAGGAAAGAAAGCAGCCCTTATCATAGAGCAAAATAACAGCCAATGATTTGGCAACACGCAGCCAAAAAGATCCTACTTTTTACGCAGAAGACAAAGAGTGCTGAAGTAGAAGGGTCAGTGATGTACGTGGAACTGAGAATGTGAAGAAGCTTACCTTTGGAACTAAAATTCAGAAAACACCAACAATTATTTGTAGATGTTGAAGGGCCTAGTCATGATAAATTAGGGCTCTTTCGTAACGTCAAAAGTTAAATTTTTTTTATGGGCTAGGAGTATGAGGAAGTGCCATGTGCACTAAGATGTACTGAAAAAGACTAGCAGTCATGCAAGGACAGTAAGCATGAAAAGTGGCTGCCTGCGGAGAAGTAGACAATGTAACTTTAAAAGGACCCAAGAAGGTTAAACTGACCAATTGAAGATGCATGCGCGAGAGATATGTCTAAGAGTAAAATGACACCTCCACGGAACAACGTCATGCATCGACAATACCGACAGACGAAAAAAGGAGAACAACGGACAGCCTTGTCCAAACAGAGATTCTTGCGGTGCTCGAGCGGAGCAAAAATACGATGTGGTCCTCAGAGCATACTTTAAATGAATAGCGGGAAATTCTACACGCCGCACCAGATGTGCGAGCGAAAAAAATGTAAAAATATCGAGAAACCAATAATCGCTGCTGCGATCGCTATTGAAGCGAAGGAAGCAAGGGTCTTATATACCCAAATAAACTCTGCAGAAAAAAACGGCACCGAGCGATGCAATTATCTTGGATCGCTCATAAGAAGAGCGACTCAACCCTAAAGCGGAATCGGTTGTGAAATGCATCGTTGGCACCTGCAATACATAACCACACCTGTGCAAAGTGATCCAAAATGAAGCTTTGGAGCTGGAGGAGCTCCCAGCTTGAAAAGACCAATACAAGCGCAAGATAGTTCAAGGAACAGAAGGAGCAGAAGATCAAGCTTTGTGAATACGCGGTAGTCTTATCAACGCCTAATAACAGCAAAAGGTTGGCTTGTAGCCCCATTAAAGGAGATTGCGAAAAGTGCAGAAGGGACGAGGAGGAGTCAACGAAGTTCAGGTCTTACTAGATGAGTACTTCAATCTAGCGCTATTTAAGGCAGATAAAAAAGCAGCCAAAACAGCAGCAAAAATTTCTGCCCCAGAAATGGAAGTAACCAAGCGTCAGAATACAAAAAATATAAAATAATCGGCTGCAGCTCGGAAGAAGAACAATACGAAGAGGCACAAAACGATTGGGCAGGCAATACGGGTCAAAGCCACCTACAGTAGATTAGATGCGAATATTCTACGAGAGATTAAGGGAGCGGTATAACCGGAAAAGATACAGACTGCCATAAAAACCGTACGGTCGACTCATTCGGATGACCTATTGGTGCAGTTCAGACCAAAAGCCACTAACAAAGATGCATTTAAAATGTCCTCGGAGGGAAGGCGACCGTACTCTCGCTTGAACCTGAGGTTGCTCTCAAAATAACAGATATTGAGTGTGTCATGGATTTACTGGGGATCTTCGTCAAAGCGAGATATTTTTAGCTGGAGCGGAATAAAAATTAGCCTGACCAATCCAAATAATATAGGCCAGCGCATGGCCATCGTCGACACTGCAGCAAAACATGCCGAACATATGATAGAAAGGGGGAAAATCAGCATCGTTTGGGTTATTTGTAGGATAAGGAGGAGAGTAATCTCTCTCTGATGTTTCAGGTGCCTCGGATATGGGAATACTGCGAGGTGCTTTAAAGAGATCGGCAGGAGCTTCCTGTGCTATGATTGATGCAAAACAGAACATAAAAAGAAGACGTTTTTTTTTGTATTTTTTAAATATCTCCATTGCCTACCACTCTCTCCATCACTCTTTCATCATCACACAACGCTCGTGCGATCTCCACTTCACACGTCATCAATTCCTATGACTGCCTCTAGGCAATGCTAAGACATCAGTATAAGGGGCATACCAAATACTGTGAAGTACTCCTTCCTTATTAGTCTAGTTTATAAAAACTAGCCGTCTTTAAGTGTCTCGTCGATAGGGTCTAAATGCCTTAAGATACTGCATTTCCAATCCTCCGGACTTATCATTAATTTGAATTTATTAGATGTCCCTTAAGTCTTTTCTTAAAAACCAATAATGAGTTTGCGTTTTTCACTGTTTCTGGAAGATTGTTGTAGATACACAGAGCATCATTTGTTGCATCGTTCTTTAGTCGATCAGTTCACAGAAAAGACCCACAGCTTCCTTAGCCAAGACGCTGACCAAAGGCCAGATGATTTGAAACACGTGCCAGCTACAGGCGAGTGCCAGGTTTTTTAGGATGACTGAACCAAAGCCAAAGGATTTCTGCAATGAACCACATTCTGCAGATTGATTTACGTCAGAGTAAAGTCGTTTAAAATCTACATCTACATAGTTTGCGAGAGATAGTCAAGCTGACTTGCTACTGCTCAGCGAGCAACATTACAACCGAAGCCCCTTATCATGGTATCATGACGAATATGGTACTGCCGCCATCTGCGCTCGGCACAGCGTTCGTTTCCTAATGGAGAGCTACGGACGAAAGGGTGGTTTCACTTCGGTTTTTTATTCAAGGACTACATTATGTAGTCCGTACCTAACGTCGACCGAACCGATATCGTCGTTCGAAATCAATTTTAATGTTTTGGAACGTAGGTGGCCACGAACTCGTTGGATGAGACTTCAATGTTAAATCGATCGAATATAACATGCCTCAAAAACTGATCCGCGGGGAAAACGAGTCGAAGATATGGCGGCCATGACAGTTCTCATCATGTTGAACACCAGCGATACGCCGGCTTTGGACCATATGGGCTGTGAAGGAACCATACCCGACGTGACATTCGCCTCAGAGTTTCAAGTATTTAGTGTAAACAATTGAAGAATATTAGAGGACTATGCAGCCAGTGGTAATCAGCACATACTGCTTGAGATCCGTGATTTTGCCTCCTAAAGCCCATGCTCTGGGCCTTCCACAATGCGGTGGAATATTGGGAGGATAGAAGTCGAGAGGTTCGGCGAGAAGCTCACAACAGGTGCACCGTTGCTGGAAGATTCACAGGGGACTGAAGAGCTAGCTGCTCAACACGTGGTGAACTCAACTATGACCATCATCATAACTGCTTATAGCGCTTCTACGTAAAGCTCAACGGGCACGGAACTGCGACGAGGCATACGACCGGGTAGAAATACATAAATTGGCCAGGAAATGCCTTCGCAAACTGATTAACAGCAGTAAAGCAGCTCATTGCTGGCAAATTCTAGTGGACAATGTGAACAGGAATCCGTGGGGCTTTGGCTTCAGGCTTATTATGTGAAAGCTTGATGCTGTACGAAAGCCCTGCATATATGAAGCAGCAAAGACGGACGAGATGGTACGAATATTTTCCCCCGACCATCCCGTCCGTGTTAACACTGTTCACGGCAAAATAGCAGTCGAGTGCCCACTCTTCACGCGGCTAGCAGTGGAAGAGGCAGTCCTATCATTGAAACCAAGATGGCTCAAGGTCCAGATGACGTCTCAGCTGAGGCGTTACAGCTTGTCTTCCACCATTCTCCTGACTTGCTGCCCCTTAAATTCAGCGCTTGTTTGTTTAGAGGAGAGTTTCGGGTCATCAACTGCATTACGCCCGTTATGCATGTTAGACGCAGCTGGAAAAGTGCTAGAGGAACTCGTCAAGGGAAGAATTACTGACGTGATTCATGCTATGGGGGGCCTATCGCCACGGCTTTAGAGTAGAATGCTCTACTAGTGACGCAATAGCAAAGGTGGTAAGGACGGTACAAAAGGCAGAAGCACATAGCCGTACTTAGCGACGGGTGGTAATTTTGATAACACTTGATGTTCGGAACGCTTGAAAGCCCCTTATTAAGCTCCAGAATATCTTATGCGACTTTCGAGGGAGTAACTAAAGGACAGGAGCCTGCCTTATGATACGATGTAGAGCAGACGAAGGATAAAAGTTACGTCGGGTGTTGGTCAAGGAAGTATACTTGGTCCAGACCTGTGGGATATATCGTAAGATGGACTACTGAGACTTGATCTGCCGGATTAGTCGCGCTTGATTGGCTATGCGGATGGTGCTGCGGCACTTTTTGCTAGACGTGTCGTTGAACAAGCGCAACAAAGAATAGGTATGTTAATGCGCCAGGTGATAGCCTGGATAAATGCTCGCGGATTCAGTTGAGTACTGGATAAAACTGAAGTGGCCATCATAAAAAAGAGAGTAAGGACGATCAGTATTGGGGAAGTAGCTGAAATCATCACTAAAGTACCTGGAGTTACTAATCGACTGGAAGATGAGTTTCTCTGAATAGATGTATCGGCTCTGAGTCAACTCACGGCCAACGTAGGGAGACCTAAGCCGTCAAGAAAGCGACTTTTGATGAGATCCGTAGAGTCGATACTACTGCACGGAGAATAAATTTTGGACGACTCTCCCAGCAAAGTGGTGTAACGAAAACGCTTGGCACAGGTATAGAGAAGAGGAGCGCGGAGGATTGCATTTTCATATCCGGGAGTCTCTGTTTCAGCAGTACCTATCGCCCTGCATGCTAGAGATACCTATCGCCCTGCTTGCTAGAGAGCACCATACTATCTACCTACATCAAAGCTAAGACACAAGGGAGACAGTTTCCCGCGAGGAGATACAACGCTCACTCAATGATTGGCAGCAGTCCTGGGTAAACATCACAAAGGGAAGAAAGGGAAAGGGAAACCGTAGCTCAATCGAACGGATGGTGAGTTCTACCGACAAACCTTTTGAGTGGCTATGGGTAGATTGTTGTCTCGGTCCCCCGACTATAGGTTTTGCGCAGGAGAGGAAGACAATGCCTCCACACATTTTCGCATGCTAAAGATGGAAAAGGCTGCGACGGGATCTCTAAAGAGAAACAGGAGAGCTATCTCTGTATGCTTGCATCGGTTGAAGAATGGAACCATGCTGCATATTATGCTCAGGCAGTCGTAACGGATAAAAAGGTCTTACATCGGGCGGGGACGTCGGAGTTGGGGGATCGCTTTCCTATCAAACCGGACACGGCAAACGCCATAAATGAGCGCTCCTACGGATCGTCCAGTACTGAAGGATACAACATTTTTTTCCTAAAGAAAACTCCAAGAAATACTCACGTCACTGAAATCCTAAAATATTTGGAATGCATCTGCATGCTTCAAATGCAGAGTTGAGGAGCTCCTACATAGGAATAAGAGAAGGCGTTCGTTCTAGGTTTTTGTTCCGAATAAATATGCCTGGCTGTTTTCTTATCATCAGTCCGAAAGCGGTAGCGTCTTTTGGAATGGATGGATGTTCAAAAAGTGAAAATCAAGAAATCCATTCAAGTAAATATGTAGTTCAACTAACACCCCATTCACTACTAACAAGTGCATTCCCATATCAACCCATACATCTCCCACCACCACATCTGTTGAAAAAGTTATTGATCTAATAGAACCCTCAGATGATTCTGTTATTAAATGTATTGACTTATCTCAAGCTTTAATCAACTCATTGGCTGGCAAATCGTCATGTATTTCCGACATAGAAGCAACTCCAGCTTTAACAACAAAACCTTCGACTCCTATATCTCTGTATAATAATTTCGTACGTGGTTAGGACAAAATACCATTGTCTTCGGGCTCAATAGAATTACCAAAGTCATCGCCTTCTCATAGCCTGACCCGATCGTTTTAAGATCCACTTTTACCACCAACAGTAAAGGCTACACTCAACTCAAATAGAGATCTTGAAAAGAGGTATCTCATTTCTAGGCTTAGAGATCATGAAATTTATGAGTACGTCCATCTTTGCCTATCTTATTTGCATAAAGCCCACTTGATATAACATACATTGATGGGAAAACAAAGACGAGCTTCAAAGTTATAATTCAAAGAGAAGGCCTTCCAATTTATCTCGATGCCCTTCGGGCTGTCTATTTTCACCACCATGAAGAACTAGGAATTACTTCAGAATAAGCCATAAGAGACCAGGAAACATACGCCTCACACGTTAGCTCACAAACTATATCATTTCCCTACAAAGGACAAGAGAACAACACCACAAATTTTTTCTTTCTCAATAGAATCTCCATCCAGCTTAAACTTTTTGACCATAACTGTGGAGGTATTTACACCCATTTTAGGAAGGCCTTTGACCATGTGAAACATAGAGTTCTGATCAAGAAACTCCACAGATTTGGTATCACCGGATCACTCCTTAGTTGGATTCAGTCCTATCTGTAGCACCGCACATAGTTTGTCAAGTTTCAAAAATGATTATCCAGAGAAATCCATGTTCTCTCTGGGGTTTCTCAAGGTAGCCATCTTGACCCGTTGCTTTTCAATATTTTTATTTCTGAGCTTTCAGTGACATTACATAATACAACAAGTTCAAACCTCAGTGGCGGCATCGAGTTTGAGCTCCTGGTGCTGCTGTAGGACTATCAGTCCAAACACATGTAATGAGTACTATTTGAAAAATTAGGTAATAATCACATGGTTGAGCGTGATATAAACCATATCATCTCGAATTCCATTGCGGTTATACCCTAACAATAAATTTAATGTCAAGATTCAAATTTGGACTATTCGGCGATGGATTATTGCTATAAAGTTCTTCGATAGCGGGCTAGATATACGAAACCTTTATTGAAAAATGTGCAATTATAATGCATTTCTATTTAAGCTCAGTACTGTAGTTCAGAGATACTATTCCAAAAAGGTGTTTTTATTTTTGGGTCACCTACAGGCAACCCTACATACTTTGAAATGTGCAACTCCTAAGTGTTTGGCATCGAAACAAATGCATTTTTCCCATAATTTGCTATAAATTGAAAGTATTGTACTTTCAAAAAGAACGAAGGTGGTCTGATAAGTGCTTGGCCTCACCGCCAAATCGCGCCACTGTCGCAAATACATTCTATCGTGTAGCGCATTCTTCTAACCGGCTACTTTCAAAATTTCAGCCGCATCGGTCTCGTCGTTTTGTTTTGACGACTTGTGGAAGCGGGCGTGTCTATGGATTTCAGAAAAATGGAGAAAGAACAATATCAGTACCTTTTTGGAAGGGAAACCGCGCAGTAAAATTAGAGAGCGCTTAGATGCTGCGTACGGTGACACTTCTCCTGGGATGGCGGCCATAACAAGTCAGTTTAGCGAGTTTCAACGTGATCGCACGTTAGTTTTGATGAAACACACCCAGGTGCCCCAAAAACGGCTGCTACGGAGGATAACGTGACAAAAATTCTCGGGCTCTTATTGGCTGACCACCGACTGAAGGTACGCGAGATAGCTGAGACAGTAGCCATCATAAAAGACCGGCTGGGTCATATCTTGCATGAGGGATGCTTTCCGCGCAATGGGTGCCGCGTTTGGTCACTCCGGACAATAAACGCAACCGTGTGACCACTTCAGAGCAGTGTTTGACGCTATTTAAGCGCAATTTGAAACAATTTATGCATCCTTTCGTGACCGTCGACGAAACATGGCTGCACTGGTACACACCAGAGACCAAGGAACAGTCAAAACAGTGGACTTCATCTGACGAGCCTGCTCCGTCTGTCCGAAGGCGAAGACTGTCCTATCGGCCGGAAGGGTGAGGGCTACTATTTTCTGGGATTCACAAGGTAGGACTGCATCGGCTACCTGAAAAAGGGCAACCCGGTCACAGTGCTCTTTCACCATGATAAATTGATCGATTTGAGCTATGAACTGCTGCCCTACCACCGTATTCTTCAAATCTGGCCCCTTGCGACTTCTTTTTGTTTCCAAAATAGAACAAGTCACTCGCCGGGCAGAAATTTACGGGAAATGAGGGCATCGCCGCTACGGTGGCCTACTTTGCAGATGTCGAGAAAACGTATTTTTCAGACGGGTTAAGGAAGGATCGCCGCTGGGTCAAGTGTATCGAGCTAAGAGGAGGAAGCTGGGAAATAAATGGCCACTTTTCCAAAATGTTCGTTCCTCTTTTCAAAGCTAAGTACTTATCGGTCCGCCCTCGTATATGTATGATCAGTTTTTGACCAGCGTATTGTAATGAATCATGCGACGCCGCTGGCGACCGCTACCAATACACCCTGCTGCCATGTGGCTTTCCATCTCATGTTTGTTGTGACGGCTTCACATCCCACGTCAGTTTTGTCGTGAGATGTCAAAGTCAAATGACAGCCACATGGTAACAGAGTGTGGGAGTAGCGGTCGCCGTCGAGAAGAGACATGAAAAATACCTCCGAGTGTGGACATTGGCCGGGAAAATAATTAAAAAACTAAAAAAAAGGAAAAAATAGTGTTTCCCACTCAAGTGGACAATCGTCCGAATTACTTTTTCGCTTTATTGCAACTTCTTAACACATTTGTTGTGCGGGGTGCCATTGAACGCGTCAAGGGTGGCAGTCGCCAGGTACATCAACGAAGTAATTGTGGTCCTCGACTGATTTGGAAATTTTTTATCTTCAACCAGGGGAATCAGGTGCATTTGCCGTAGTCGCGAGACGACGAGAATCAGCGAGATTTGTGTTAGGGGAATGCGGATCGCAATCGCACACCGTTGCGCACGTGACAGTTCCCGGGTGTTTCCGGACGCCACCCCGGATTGCGGATGGCTGCGCCTCCAGCGGCACCATCTGAGTATCCGACGACAGGTGAGCTCTCGCTAACGGACCAGCGTCGGTTTCTTCCAGTCCCCCGGGAAATTCGCGTGGCAGCCGAAATCGTAGCACGCAGCAACTACCAAGCGGCGCTAACAAGTGTGGCACATGAGGGATCGAGCAAGTGCTAGATGGGATACGGGCCAAAATCCAACCTACAAACAAGCAAAATCTACATTCAAGAATCCCACGTACGCTAGCAAGTAGAAGAAACATATTTTTAATTCGTAAGCTAATGGGGTACAAGGGATTTTCTGTTTAGAGTAACCAAATTTTTAAGCTTTCTTTCAAAGAAAGCGCTTAAGCAAAGATAATAGTTGATCGTCAAAATAAGAGAGAAATTTTCATAACTGCTACTTAAATCTGGGTGTAGTGGTAGAACTCTCACCACTAGTTTGAACGAATGTCACCGGTAGGGAAGAATATATATTCAGTGACTCCTGATGGGCTTTAAGCTTAAAACTTATAGAGGGAACTGAGTTTAACCAGATAATCATCATACTAACGCTATTACCTTCTAGTTTACCGTAAAATTAGAAGATTTTAATATCAAGGTTCGAAATAATAGAGTGTTGCGCTACAATTTTTTGCTTAGTAAAGTGTTTCACTGAATTGTTCTCTATAATTTCATTTTCAACACAGTTTCGATGAACATAGATATTTTAATACCTAGTCAGAGTGAGCATCATTCAGAGTATGGTGAATAAATTTGAACTGGTGGCTAATTAGGGAGGCATTTTGACAGGAAATAGATTGCTTTTAGTCTATCATGGTTAATGCGTAGCGATCACCTTGATAAAATATTATTTATTGGGCAATTCTCACAAGTACAGGAGAAAACCCATCGATTTTAAATTTGCCCTGGTAAGTTGCTAAATCAACTGATAGCGAGAGCATTAAAGAAACATTATGCATTGAACTTAAATGAACAAGGGACTTTTGTCAGGTACCCGATAACAACAACCCTCGAAAATATAAATAAGAGTATAACAATATAAAATCCACACGAATGAATGATTCAAATTAGTTCATACTCAGCCAACAATACCATTTCTGTATTGCATTCATACCTAGATTGAAACGCATCGTTTTTATTTGAATGAAGTGTCATTGTAAAATTGTTTGAGTCAACGAATAAACCACCAATTATGTTATTCAAATACATTTTGCAAAAGATTTCTAAACAATGACTAGAGTGTATGTATTTTCTCCAATCAATTCGAATAGAAATATTAGTTTATAAAAATAGTCAACATATAAGACAAATCTTGCAAGCATAAATGAAAAATTGTATTGTGGGAAAAAAATCCACAACTCACTGTAAATACTTATTCCCACATGTTAATTAATGTTAACTGACATATTATATTCTGTATATTTCTAATGTAAGTAGGAGCTAACAACAAGATTGAGCTGGAAACATAAGACTTTGTATTGTAATGCAATGTGAAACTTTTGAGTATGAATCGTGAACCCTTCAACAGTATTGAAGAGTAACTAAAATTAAAAATTCAATAACATGCAACTAATGTTGTTAAAAGCTTCTTGAAAGCTCACATTTCAACAAAAATAAACAAACTGTACGCTCAATCTTGTCCTAGATGAAATTTGTAATGTATACATGTAACCAAAATATAAATTTTCATCGCCTACAAAAGTAGAAGCGAAAAACAGAAATTTCGGATGGATGTGAATTAAATTAACTTTAAACTATTAGTTGAAACGTAATCGGTATGCAACGATAAGTTGAATAGTAGAGTATTTGTAATATTGCATCCCAAATTAAAATGAATGTTAGTTATTGGAATTTACCCTTCCTTATTAACGAAGAAATAATATTTCGTGTTTGATGTGCTAAAACTCCATTTTATTATTTTTAATAAATGTGTCAGAATAAAAAACGACTTTCCTTTCCGGTGGTCTTTCTTTTAGAGAGGCAGTGAGAGTAAAGGGTAAGTATTCCGTCGAGAGGGTAGGGTTTGAAAAAATCCGCTGAGGTCGGTTTCGCGTCGCGCGCGGTTTGCCTTTTTCTTTAGCGTAGCTTTTTTCGGATTCACGTTAACGTAGTATATTTTTCGGTACCGCGTCGGTAAAATTCGGGAACGCGAAATGGAGATTAGATTTTTGAACTTTGACTGGATTGATGAAGTAATACGGAGTAACGTAAAGTAGGTCTCTTCTCCGTATGATTGTGTTTTCGACGCGTTTGAAACGGGCGTTTAATGGTGGCTGAAAAAAAATGTAATTGAGCGTAATCCATTTTGAGACCCACGACCGAAATCCTCTCCGATCTAGTTGGCCAACAAGCAGCCACCGCGAAAATGGATTACGGTGCACGAATTGGTTGACTCGTTGGTACCATTCGTGTGCAAGACTCAGACTTAACGTCTAGAACCGATGAGAGGTCGGCTCCTCGTTCGTGACCTAAGACATATAAATCATTACAATATCCTACATCAGATCCTTAAATTTTAAATCTGCCTATTTATGAGCGGAATTCTCTCTAAAAACACCTGAAAATATAATCCACATTGGAGCATATCAAAATTCAAGCTTCTTTTTCAACACTGCAAAAACTATAGATACAGGACTGTAGAGAGGACAATAAACAACGTATTGTCCGAATTTCCCCTTAATTTACTAATACTTATATAAATTTACAACTACCAAACAAATTTGTTCAGAGATGACGAAAAGTAGGGGCAATAGTTCATTCATTTTCATTGCAGTAACACATAATAAATTTAATGTGGATTGTTTCATTAAAATCAATATTTTACAATTTATTTTGCTGAGGCTAAATAATTTAACAAGTTTTTAATGTTATAAAATTTCAGACTAAAATAATAGCATCCGATTTCTATACATTAGTTTTTTTGCATTACTGATATTGATGATCAATCATTTCACAAAAAATGACTAGCAAAATAACAAATCCGAACGAAAAATTATTTGCTGCATACGAAACTTAATAACGTACAGAAAAATTATAATTAAAAATTACTTGCGGCGTCCAGAACTTCAAAAATTAGCAAGCAAAATATTTCATACAATACCAAATAACGAAATTTTAAAATTTCAATTACCCCCATTAATATTTCCATTTGACTATTTCACTGACTCTTGGGGAACAAACTAAACGGGAATGTAAGCTGAGCACGAAGAAAATAGCACGAAGAATTAAGCCACGCCCACGTAAACAAACGGATGAAGTACTGACTGATTATCAAGAAAACGCACGTAATTAACACTAACTAAATCAAAATGTTCAAAAAATACACGCGCACTCAAAAAATAAAGCAGTAATTGCCAACTTACCTGTGAAAAGATGTTCCTGGCAACCGGCATTTCGTATCATTTCCGCACGTAAACACTTTGCACTTCATTATTAGTTTTCTATGTTTGTAACTAGTGTCACTATCACTTAATCACTTCACTATGTTCTTCAAACCTCACCTCACGTATTACACGATATTAAAATCAAATCAACACTTTCGATTTGAAATTATTTGATCAAATTCGACGGAAATCCCGACGCGTAAGATTTTTACTCACGTCTATCAGTCGATTTGGCAGAAGTGCAACTTCGGGTTCAATTTAAGGGACACAAATTAGCTTAGTTGCTACGGATGGGGAAAACGAATTTTTAAGTAATGACTTGTTCACGCTAAGTGAGTGATCTCATACCATCAAAGGTTGGTTAATGAGTTGCGTCCTTACTGGTTAAATATGAATTAAATGAATCAGAGTTAACGCTATCTATAATATGCGGCAATTTTCGTTTGCAGTTAATGTACTTTTATCAGTTTTGTCGTAAAACTATAATGAAAGTTAATAAAACTGAGCAAAAGCGTGACCATACCTTAACACCAAATACCTTCCTAACGGCAATGTAAGCTGAGTGACAGTTTCTAGCCCGAGTGTGCCCGAAAATGTGCACAAATGTAAATATTAAATTGAATTTGATATTTATGAATTAAAAAATTGATTTTCATCCGAGAATATGAATTTGTAACTTGTAAAATATGTGTATGAAGCTGATGTAACGAAAATTAATCCCTTACGATTAATTCAATAAAAAATTTATCAATGCGAATTTGAAAGTGAAATACGATAAATTTTTAACGAATTTTTAAGTTTCCTGACGTAAATTAGAAAATTTCTTGCGCTTAAGATTTGCATTACATTTCTAGGTAATGAGTCATTTGAATTTTGAACGCTATAAGTGCTGTCCGCACTCATAAATCTACAAAAAGTCATAAATGACCAGGCTGGTTTATTAGATACCAATCTACAATACCCACGAAAAGAGCCGAAGGTGGTAACAGCTAATGAGGGGAAAAACTGGTCAAATCAAATTGTTGGGACGCTCACGGACAGGAATTTATACGGTTACAGCCCCTCTAATATCTTGTTCTTCTAAGGCAAAAACTGGATTTAATTTCCAATGCGAACCAATCTAAGTATAGAATTTGTATGAGAATTTCAAGCCTTGCGTGAGTTCTATTGTATTATTTTGAAAAACAAGGATAATGCTAATATCAACAAGAAATTCATTTTAATCATTTTATCTTCTACTTCTCACGTCGATTCTTCTAATGTCTGAAACTATGATTTTATTATTCTCTTATTGAATATCTACGCTTTGTCATGGGAGTCACATGCAACGCTACTACTTACATTGAAAGAGGTTCTTTGTCGAAACTGTTCTTACACACAAAACACCGCCGACTCATCATTATTATAACGAGGTATGCGTTTCCACTCGCGAAGTAACAAGCAAAATCACTCTTCATTATTTCAACGTTTCCGGCAATTTACTTTGGTTTGGGAATTCTGCACTGAATAGACCCTTTTGTTACTCCATATCCTGGAATCATGTTGAAAATTCGCGCTATTGTCTGGATCGTTCAATGAAGGTATCATGCAATTTTCAAACTTTTTTTACAACCCCCTGAAAGCTGATCAAGGGCACCGAGCAATATATTGTCTGACTACAGCTTAAACATTGCAATGCGTTGTGGGTGAAATGTAATGGTAGTTTATTACACCCCCTCTCTTGAATATATTGATGGATTGTAGCAGCAGTGGCAAACGGAGCATAAACCATGAATAGTGAAAACAAATGGTGGAAGGTCAGTCAGTCAATGGCAAACCTTTTCGCGTGATATGGTTCCATCAAGTAATCACTCGAGATTTTTTATGCTTAATGGCCTAAGGGTTACACCGGAAAAGCCAAGGGTTGTGAATTGGCTGAAGTTGCAATGAATCACTCTCGCGGATGTTTAATGGATGTGTGGGCTTACAGAGTGATTATTTTTGCTACTACAGAATAAAGCGCCATTGTGAATACTCGTAAGTGGATAATATAAATATATTAAAAATATTATTAACCTATACGTAATATTCAATTTATTTAAGGACAAGACAAAATTTGACTATATCCTGAACGAAAGTAAATTCTGCAAAATCAACAGAATCGTTTATTAAAATTTTTGCCAAGCAATATCTACATCGAATGGCTCAACATACTACACAAACTGCATCATCCTCTACGTTACAATTTAAAGGATATGCTCAACGTCGGTAAACCAATACAGCACTGCAACAAGGATTTGTAGCTTATATAACCTTTAGCTTTACAACAGTTGGCCTATTGCTCGCATCACTTAATTTATTCGGTGCATTTGAGCGTTGCGACAACATGGCATAAAATATTGAAATTCACGCAAAACAGCTAAAGGGTTTGATTTTGCAGAATCTCAAATGGGTGGGATTGGAATATTTCGTCGTTGGCAGGACTTGGAAATTTCATGCAAATTATTCGGGTTGTAGCTAGTGTTATTTTTTAGAATTTTCGAAAACCCAGATATGAGTTTTATTCGTTATTGAAACAAAGAAAGCGTGAAATCGATTATGATTCGGTGTGTTGAATTGAATGGTTTATGAATCGCATGCTAATTAGAATCCGAGGTTATAATGAAAAAATAGTTGAGAGATCCAATTTTTTTTTATTTAGTACATTTGAATAATATCACAAAAATATAATGCTAGATTTTATAAGAACTTATTCTTTTTTTTAACATATTTTTTTTTTTTAACTTATGGCCAAAATTAGTTTGACAGCTGTCAAAAGAAGGGAACAGTACATCAGGAGGCAGTAAAAAGTTTGTAACCGATGAAAATCAGCGTTTTTCAACATTGACTTTCCTGTAAAAACTGCGTAGATGAAACGTGAATAATCGTTTCATATAATTTTAAAAGACCCAAAGTGCAGTTGCAATTCTCTAATATTTGAAAAATAGTAAACAGCTGATTCGGACCATTTTTAACGCATAATGTAGCCTCTAAAATTCCAATGTTTTCCACCCGTTATTCATGCTAGCCACAGCTGGACAAATTCTAAAGAAATTTATCCAGCGAAGACTCACTGACACAATTTGTACCACGTGACGGGAGGTTCTGTTGGTGACACTTGGTGTTCGGAACGTCTTTAACTCCGCTTGATAGGTGGTTACGAAATATAAAATAAAACAAATAATAAAAACACTCCTGGAAGGGAAGGATTCCTTGCACTCCAACATTTTAATCAGAATATTGTCAAGGAATCACTCCACGCGCTGAAAGACGGGTAGGAAGGATTAATTGTACAAGTAGAATTAATATTAGTATAAACCATGTAGTTATAAGTGATAAGTAAGGTTAGGGATTAAGTTGAAAGGAAGCAGCTTTTCGCCACCAAAGCTCAACTCCGCTCCCACGAAGAGGATTGGAAGAAACTTTCGGAGCTAGGGAAGCTCAACCTCCCAAAGAACGATTCCGGGGTGCACAAAGATATCCAACGCTAAGTTGTTACTGTTTTGGTTCGATTTTCGTAGCATATGCTCGGGGCACTATAGTGCTTCGTCGGCTGGTTGGCTGATAAGTTAGTAGATATACTCGTAGCATATACGAAATAAAACACAAAGGAATTCCTCTGGTTAATGCAAAATCTACAAATATCTGTTGCCTTAGACCTCGAGAAAGAAGTGCGACTTTAGAAATACTGTTACTGGCAGATATACTGGCGTAACTTTCAACATTTTGTGATTCTTTCGAAAGCGCTAACGAGTGCATTGAAATTCTCAAATCCATTAATCCCAAATTATTCGAATCACACCAAATATTAAATTAAGAGCTCGACCAAATCATACAAAATGACAAAAATGAAGTCAATAGTGCGACCAGCTGTCAAGGAATTGAAAATCACAAACTGTGCATTTGAGCATTTATCCGCCGATGATTTTGTCAAATCACAATGGCAAACGAGAACAAAAAACTTTATGTTTTTGCTTTACCGAACAATCATTGCAGCATTCTATATAGGAGTCGTTATTTTCTCTATGATACTGAACACGCTTGGTGGCCTCTACTTTATATATATAGCACATTGGGAGATCATGCTTTGTATGATCACATCAATGATTAGATTTATTCTAGTTGTCACATAGTACTTACATCCTGAGTTTGCAGATCGAATAAAGAACTCTAACGAAATGCCTATTCCATTCAAAATATATTGGGCAATGCATGTGATTACGTTGATCCCGTCAATTTGTATCACAATTAACTCCTGGAGTGTTGTATAGAACCAGGATGTTGAAGTGATTGCTGTGGATATGTGAACACATGCCTTGAATTCAGTCATTATGTTCACCGATCTCTGGATTGTAGTCGACTTTTTCACATGTTTCTGCCAATTGTATTTGGATTAGTTTATGCTATCTTTACTCTTGCCTACCATGCTGCTGGCGGAGTAGATCCGTTTGGAAATCCTTACATCTACCCAATCCTGAATCGGGTAGAGCCGGGCAAGGCAAAAGGAAATGTTGTAGGATCTACTGTACTATGCTGTGTCCTGTACGCGTTCATTTTTTTTCATGTATAAACTGCTCGTGTTTATTTATCGGCGATGCAACAAGAAACCAGCTTTCGAACCAACAGTGTATCCAAACCGATCAGACATGGCTCCAGTAACTACAACATGACCTCAATCGCGCCCGGCAAGTAAACAATCCACAAAAATACGAATGATTTTACAACCAAAACAAGTCGATCTTGCTATAATGCAGATGTTTGTGCAAGAAAGAAAGATGTCCACCAAGAAAAACTGGGTTCAAAACCAAGAAAAACGCTATAATATTCTGCAGCCGTGCTGATTGTTGTCGCCTTGAACTTGGGCGCTTGAGCCGTTGCGACAAGTTAATAACCGAGCCAACCACAGGCGAAGCAGTCTCTTTTACGAATTCTTTCGAGAACGAGAAGGACGATCTTTCTGCGAATTGGGCAATCATGAATGTAATCAATAGCCATCACCAATAGTAATCAATAGGAACGAGTATCAAGAGCAAAGTGAACGGACAGCGCGGGAGCTACAACTAAGAAATCGAATTGGACAGCGAACAGCGTTGGAGTTCCGTCGCAAGCGCAAATATTGTGCAGAAGCGGAAGAAGTGGGGGAATCGGATAGCGTAGAAATTTCATGAGCTGCAGATATTTAAGATATTTAACAGAACAGCTTTGTTAGTCTTTGCCCTTGAAAGGAGAATATTTAAAATACAATAATTTTTGGACTATAATTTTAGAATGTGATTAGTGGCCGGTAGTGTGATGGCGCGTGGAGCGTGTAGAGTTGGTGGTAGGTGAAGATTACGCCTGGAGCGGGAAAAATCCTCCCCGATGGGGATTCCAAATTGGGTAGGTGGTGATTCTGTAGAGGGCTTCAAGTTGGTTTTTGTGGAAGTGTTGGTAGGCGGCTCAACGAACCGTGTAGGCCTGGTATGTGTGACACAGCTCAGTATCTTAATAGTGTCCTAACTATTCCGGGGAGTCTCAAGCTAGCCAATTGGCTCCTAGGGGCAGTTCAAGGGTTGGCGAGTGGCGCTTTCCTACCCCGTCTCTACGGTTTAGCCGGGACCCCAAGGCCCCAACTGGAATCGTTGGGAGTAACATAGCAAGGTGAATATTCTGAATACGTTGAAAACTTTTTTTCAAGTTCCAGAGCATCTTTTGGGGTTTTTGTGGGACTGCCTGAAGGATCGAAGCCTGCTCTATGATACGATACAGGGCCGTCGAATGTTGGAAGTTACATCGACTGTTACTCGGGGATCTATCCTTGGTCCAAACTTGTGGAACATTACGTACAACAGGGTACTGAGACTAGAGCTGTCGGATTAGTCGCACCTGATTGACTTTGCGGATTGTTTTGCGACGCTAGTTTCTGGCGGCACCGTTGAATAGGCGGAACCTAGATTAGGTCTGATAATGCGCCGGGCGAGGGACTCCAAGATAATTCGCTGGTTCAGCCTAGCACTGGACAAAACCAAAGTGGTCATCTTGACAAAGAGGAAAATCCCCAGAGTAAGGACGATCAGTATTGGGAATGTGCTGGTTGAATCGGAATCATCCGTAAATGACCTGCTGATCGACTCAAAGATGTGTTTCTCTGAGCAAATCAGGGCACCGACTAATAGGGCTGCTTCAGGCGTATCGGCTCTGAATCGACTTATGGCAAACGTATGAGGACCCAGCCCGTCAAGAAGGCGACTTTTGATGAGGTCCGTAAAACCGATGCTACTATACGGAACAGAAATATGGGGCGACGATTTCAGTAATAAGCTGCACCGAATGCGTTTGCACAGATACAGTTGGGGTGAGCACTGAGGATTGCATCCTTATATCCAATAGTATCTGGCTCGGCAGTGTCGGCTGTTGGAAATGAATCAAGATAAACGTTTTTGAATTGAAAGAATAAATACGAAGTATAAAGAACGTCAAATTGTCGAATCAGTTAACTTGTCATAAATTCGACTCTAAAAATAGTTATTGCAAAGCTATCGCTACATTATTGCGGATACCACCTGTCCACTCTCCTTTTTTTGCTAAAAGCACTTTCTTCAACACAAATCGGCACAAATTTTTTAAGAAATTAAAGCAAATTTCAAACAATACAAATACAAAAATCAATGGCCCAAACGGCTCCCAAAACTTATACGTTATCAATTAAAAATATTAAATTAAAAAAACAATATCAAATACAAATTAATTGAAATTATTACATATTTCATCGATTCGAATTATGAGCTGAAACTCAAAACTATGTAACGGAAAACATATAACAAAAAAAATAAACACGAATAACTTATCGAATCCGAGCTCGACTAGCCTCAACAAATCTAGCAAATGAGTATCTCCATTGGAATTGTTTGTCTCGTGAACTCAAATTCGGAGGATATTTAAACTTCTTATCGATGGCCCGTCGATATATGTGATATATGATTGAGACACCGTCAGAATCAGAAACATATCGATTCATGTCCAAATATACAAATGCTTCGGGAGGAACAAAGCCACTAGTGAGACATGTCTCAATATACCCGTCTATAGGGTGGAACGGCTGTGAAATCCAGTGATTTTCATTCACAGCTACAGATCTTGCGATATGATTCTGAAGCAGTCTCACTATGAAGATACCGACTCTTGCCACTTTAGCAGTTTGATAAATTCTTCTATTCGATATATAATGCCTGCAATCCGTCTCAGGCTTTCAGTATAAACCAGTACATACACGAAGACATTTCCTTTCGAAAATCTTGATTTTCCCATAGTACTAGCACTCTGGTTGTACCAGATCTGACATCAATATGTCAAAACTGGTCTAACCAGCGTCTTGTAACAGACAACTTTGACCTTTTGATCGATATTTCTGGAATGAAAGAGTCGTCGAAGAGCCATGACTACTTTTTGTGCCTTACTGAGCATGATTTTAACATGTTCAGTATAGCATACCGAGGCATCGAACACAGGATTTATGTGGAAACCATTCTGAGCTACCCTGTGGAAATTCTTTAAATTATGTTTCAGGTCTTGACTAGCCCCCTGTAGCGTAGTCCGAAACGAAAATGTTTCGCGCTTCTGTGCATTGATTTTCATTCGCCAATTGTCAGTGTCCAGCTGCACATCATCGAACATTTTTTGAAGATTGCTCTGAGCTATTGTAGCTTTTCGATCTGCCGTATAGATGATCAGATCATCAGCAAACCCTACCAAGGATCTCGTTGGCGAGACGTTTAAATCAAAGCCGTTCAATAGCTTGCGAATGAATATTGAGAAGAACAAAGGCGCAGTAGCTGTTCCCTGCTGTAGACCATTCAAGACCTTAAAGTCGCACATTGTTGTCAGATTTACATCAGTAATAACAAATAATTTCCCGTATAACTTATTGCACATCATGGCGGTAAGGTATCTGTGGAACCTGTCCTGAAGGAGTTTAATAATTACTGCATCTAACCACACCATATCGGAGGCTTTCTCCATGTCAGTGAGACACGCTCCAACATATTTTCTGTTTCTTAGCTTCCAACAGATGTCTGAGGTTACTTTCGTTATTGCATGTATGGTCGAATGTCTGGCACGAAAACCACATTGGTAGTTCGGCGTCAACTCACATTTTTCAATGTGGGCGTTTAGTGCTTTGTTGAGTATCACTTCAAACCGCTTGCTGATGTTAAGCAGCAAGCTGATTGGACGACACATTTTAGGGCACGAAATTGCTTTTCCTTTCTTTAAGAATGGAAATGCCTTCGTCTTTTTCCACTCATTTGGGAAATAATGACCAATTCAACATGTTGTTGAACAATATACAATAATTCCTAATATGAATTTCAGGCAAATATCGGGAGAGCTACATTTGGAATACCATCAGTACGACATGATTTCTTGTTGTTTAGCCTGCCAAATATGAAACACAAGTCTTCATAGCTGACAAAATAACCAATAAGATTCATGCGCGGAACGAGGTCAGATGTTAATGTTTCATTGAAATGAAAAAGAGATTCGCCGTTCAGGCTTGATTTGAAGTCGGGAATATTCTCTTCAACAACCTCTGAAAATTTTTGATTCACTCTCGGAGGGTTTGGTAGATGAACCAACTCAAAATGAGTTCCAATCAGGGCAAGTTTATGCAAACTATCACATACGAAATGATCGAGACAAATGCTCTGACACGTTTATTTAGTATCGAAAAAATTTACAAAAATTTACAGTTTTTCTAGGTACTCCCCCTTACAAGTTTCACATTTTCTCCACCTTTCTGGAAGCTTTTTGATGCCGAATAATTCCTTCGGCAAATCGGACAGCCATGTGCGCACGAACTCCTCTACTTCGTCGTCGGTGTTGAATCTTTGACCCCTGAGGGCTGCTTTCAGTGGTCCAAATAAGTGGTAGACGCAGGGTGATAACTCCGGACTGTAGGGGGGGAGAGAACCAGCAGACACACTGTTGGGCTTCTTCCCTCTCTCCTTTGTTTTTGATTTTAAGTCAGTAAAATTATCACTAGAATCATTAATATTGCCTATGTTTTCTGGGCACTCCATCTCGGGATCCATATCGTTATTCATCGCAGCAAGTACCGCATAGTAATTTGCGCTGTCGTTTGCACCTCCCGTGCTTAGTATATCAGCATCATGGATTGATGTCTTTTTCTTATCTTGCAATGTTGCAAGCGTGGCTACTTTTTTTTCATTCGTCTTGCTTGTTGTCATTTCTTTTTGTTCGTTCATCTTGTTCATTGTCGCTTCTTCTATTTCGGACGTATTTTGTGACTTCATCACTTTTGTTTTGTTGACGTCACTTAATTTCCGAATCATTTCCTCCAATTTTTGAATTCGGAGTTTCATATCCTCATTTTCTCTTGTAACCCTTGCGTTTTCTTTGGTTACTCTTTCCAATTCTTCGCTTGAGAGCGTAATACGCTTCCCATGCTTAAAGCTTTCTTGGTCGTTTTTTTTTCAATTCATGAGTTTTTTATTTGTAACATTTGCAATGCCTGGCCCCGGGTCCTCCAGCAGTGGGAAGCCGTCAGGGTCTTCCATGCCCCCAGCGAAAAACAATTTTTTTTATTTTTTGAAACTTTCTCGCAAGCATAATTTAGGTACTCGGTAAATCAGTCGAACAATTCGACAACCTAATAAGTTTTTTTAAAAATTAACTTAGAATCGACGCTTTAAAAATTATTTTAATATTTGCAAATTATTGACAGGAGCGATTAAAAACACTTCTATACGCGACGACTGCTAGACGTCGAATCGCATGCTTTGAGAACGCTGAGGATACGAAAAAATTTTTATGAGTATGTTAGCGTTTTCATGGGCAGAACCAGAGTATATGCTGGTAACGTCAACTCACTTCTAAAGGTTTAGGAGCGTGTTTGATTGGATCACTTGAGGTTTCTTCGCGAAGAGATTCTGCTCGTCAGGGGCAAGTGAGTACAATAGGCAGTTTTGTCTCAGTGCTTGAGGTCTTCTGGCCTCGGAAGTGATTGTGGACAATCTGCGGTCCCAATCCTTCTGGTTTGGATATACATAGGAAGGGATCGCAGCTAAAAGAGTGTGATTCAGCCGTTCTGATGCGTTAGATTGGAGAGAGTATATTGGTGTCAGTTGATGTTCGACACCGTACTGCTCGAGTAGACTCTTTAACGGCCTAGATCGGAACTGAACTCCGTTTCCCGAATACAGGTTTTCTGGGACACCGAACACATCGAATACCCGCCTCTCTAAGAATTTTACGATAGGTGGAGTCATGAATTTGCGAATGGGTGGTTGCACGAGCGGGAACTTAGATAACTGATCTAGAACAACGATAGCTCCAACGTGTCCCATAGAAGATCGAGGGTAAGTATCGAGTAGATCTATATACAGACGTTAGAATACGCGTTCCCCCGTCCTACTATGTACGCCCGAAACTTCTTGACAGCCATCACCGCTGCTAGACATTCTTGTATGGATACGGTGTAGTTCCTCTGTGCCGAGTTCAGCTTACTGGACATAAACTTAATGGGAGCTTGTGCTTCGTCTTCGATTAATTGCACTTCCACGGCACCAACCCCATGTTGACTTGTGTCACAATGAATAGAGAAGGGTTTCTTGAAGTCAGGGCTGTGCAAGACTGGGCCAGATGTCAAAGCTTACTAGAGCTCTTCGAATGCTTTTCGGCTGAGCTCGGATCAGATGAATTTACCTCTCCGAAGCATGTTCGACAGAGGTACTGAAACCGTCGCTTAGTTCCGAACGAACCTTCGGTACCAACCGCATACTCCCAGGAAACGTCGTAGATGCTTAACCGTCTTCGGCAGGGGAACTCATCAATCGCCCGGATCAGTCTTGATGGTACCATGGCCGACGACATGCCCTCGATATCGGACTTCGTTCATGACGAACTTTCTTTCGGAACATTGCTGGTGAGTCCCGCGTTGCTGATATGCGGGGCTACTTTGTGCAGCAGTATGTTAGAATATGTTGATCGAACCTTTCCGTCATGAGTAGGAGATCATCCAGGTAAACGAACACTTTCAGATGAGGTGAAATGACTTTGTCTATTAGCCGGGTCACCGTTTGCAGTACGTTACACAGGTGACGAACTGGTGTAGTGGTCGTTTCGGTACTGTGAAAGCGGTTTTATCCCGCAATAACTCATCAAGTGGAATTTGCCAAAAAGCATCCTTCAAGTCGAAGCTTGTAATGTCGATTGTTTATGCAGTCTTCCCAAAATTTCATCAATGAGTGGGAGAGGGTGTGTCTTGAACGTTCACTGCATTGACTTTCCGGGCATCCAGACAAAGACAAACTTTACCCGGTTTTACGATCAAGGCTATTGGGGAGGACCAGGTACTTTGAGATTCCTCTATAACCCCCAACTCTAGCATCCTGTTCAACTCCGCGTGCACTAGCTTTTCTAAAGCCGATGAGATGGCGTAGTGCCTCTGCTTTGCTATCGCCAACGTCAATAAAATGTGAGACCAGAGCAGGCCTTGCATAGCGTAAGTTGGAAAGCCATCCATTGATGCTTCCAGGTGTTTCGTTGGTTAGAAGTTAATTCGTATCTGCCAGGCATAGAAGTAAGTTCGTGGGTATGTCTGGTGTTAAGGCGTGAATTCAAGAATAAATCTATGGCTAAACCAGATTGCAAGACGAAGTCGACGCAGAGGTACACGTTCTGGCTCAGTGAGGGGACGATGTAAAATGTGATATCCTTTGTTTGTCCTATAAAATTTACGGGTGTTGTCAACCTAATCTTGATAGCATGTTTGGTGCCATCAGCAGTGCTGATGTCAGAGCGCCAAGGTTACACCAAAGTAGTACCTTTGAGCCGAGGCTCGAGACAAGGCAGCTGATACTTGTAGTAGGAGTGTAACCACAGGGATTTCCATTAAGGACATAAGAATTTTATGTATTAATGAATCACAGAAATATTTGAGATATTCTGTTCAAACTTGGTATGGGGGTGTAGTGCAAGCAATACGTTTTATGAATGAAATTTTATTTCGTGTTGTGTTAGTCTTTATGGAACACTGTCATCTCCTTTTTGCCCGTCTTCTGGTGTCCCTCAAGGGTCTATCTTTGGGCCTCTTCTTTTCCTACTGTTCATTAATGATTTTCCCTCTGTAATATCCTCTCCCTGCCTCCTTTATGCCGACGATTTCAAAGTGTTTCGAGTAATTAGGACTCTTGACGACTGTCAGCTTCTTCAAAATGACCTACTTTATCTCAGTAGTTGGTGCACGACAAATGCTCTTTCTTTAAACGCATCCAAATGCTTTAAGATGAGTTTTACTCTTAAAGCGGTTACTTTAGTGTACAACTATACTTTGTGTAATGTTGTTCTCTCTTCTGCGGACTCATGCAAGGGCCTGGGTGTAATTTTTGACCCCAAGCTCAAATTCGATGTCCATATCCTATGTATAATTACTAGAGCATCGAAGGCTGCTGGGTTCGTTCTGCGACATCTCCAGAAATTTGAAAACATTGCTACTGCTGTCCGCTTATTCACCTGCCTTGTTCGCCCGCTTCTTGAATACTGTTCAGTTGTGTGGTCTCCTCGACATCAGTATTTAGTAACTTCACTAGAAAATGTCCAGCGAAAATTCACACGGTTTTTGTTCTACAAATTTAATTTGCCCTACGAATCCTATGAGCGTCGATTATCTGTTCTTTCCATTCCTTCCTTGTCTTCTCGTAGAACATTGTTAGATCAATGTTTTCTATATAAACTATACCACCATCATATTTTATCCACTCTTAGAGAAGACCTGTACTTCAGACAGATTGCACGTCCTACGCGATCTAGTAGTGTTCTTGAGGTTCCATATGCCCGGACTGAGTTATACTTTCATTCAATAATGCCGCGTATCATTAGAAAACATAATGATCTTGAGCTTGGTTCTTTCTCCTTATCTTACTTTGTTTTTAACAATAGACTTAAGGCTTCGTAACAGTCTCCGACTCGGCGGTGAGAGTGATTGCAGGCGTGATACCTGTCGCCCTCCTTGCTAGAGAGCGCCGCGCTATCTACCTGCGCCGAAACGAGGATGCGAGGGAGATGGTTGTCCGCGAGGAGAGACAACGCTCGCTCAACGATTGGCAGCAGTCTTGGGGGAATTCCACGAAGGGAAGGTAGACTGCGCGCCTCATCCCGGACGTGAGACCGTGGCTAAATCGAAGGCATGGTGAGACTGACTTCTATCTGACCCAGCTTTTGAGCGGGCACGGGTGTTTTCAGTCTTACCTGCACAAGATTGGTAAGTCACGGTCTCCCGGTTGTCGGTTTTGCCCAGGAGAGGAGGACAATGCCTGTCACACATTTTTTGCGTGTACAAAATGGGTCAGGCTGCGAAGGGAACTCTACAGGGAGACGGGAGAGCTCACCCCGAATAATATAGTTGCAGTGATGCTCGAATCGGTTGACAAATGGAACCAGGTGGCACATTATGCTCGGGCAGTCCTGAAATATAAAAGGGACTCACAGCAGCCGGAGGCACTTGGGCTGGGGGATCGCTCTTCTGGCATTTCCTCTTCCCCTCTCCCCTCCCGCTAGGAAAGGGATTCCCCAACTTGAAGGCGCCCCACGGCGTAACAAAACGAGACCTGGCCCGAAGTAATGTGTCAAACGGCTAGGTTCTCAGATTGACAGGGGAGGTGTTTAGTGGGTAGGCCAAGGGTATCCTCCATGGGAGTCCCACACTGCCAGACTCGGCGGGCGTAAATGCCTTCACCTCCCTACCACAAAAAAAGGCTTTAATTATTATGAATTCCGTTTAATTTTTTAATTATAGTTATTTTTAACTTAGTACATACGCTTTAGATTTAAGTCTGCTTATTTTTTAATCTATTTTGTAATTGGACTTCTTAGTCTGTTAAATGGATCTAAATAAATAAATAAATAACCACCACGGCCCGTTTTGGGCCCAATTTCCCGCCATATTTCGACCGGATGGTTGGCAATTTCGTGTTGGATGTTGTCTTTAGCTCATCTTGGCAGAGACCATTGACTTGATATAGCCCCATAAAAAGAAATACAATGGCGTTAGACTGCAGGAATGAGGCGACCACTCGAAAACGTTCAACAAATTTGCCTCTCAATAAATCGATTGTGAGGCGAGCTATATTAGTGGCACCGTCTTATTGAAACCACATATCGTTTATGTCAAGTTCATCCGATTCCGGCCATAAATAATCTCCAACATAACACGATAGCGCTCTTCATTGACGGTAACATGACAGTCATTTTCATCCACGAAAAAACACGATCCAATCACACCTTCGGCATGAAAACCGCACGAAACAGTATTTTTTGCGAAAGCAATGGTGTTTCAAGAAACACATGTGGGTTTTTGCTGACCAATAATGCATATTTTGCTTATTAACAAAGCCATTGAGCCAGAAATGAGCTTCATCGCTGAAGATGATTTTTCAATTAAATTCTTGATTTTCTTTAAGCTTTGCCAGAGCCCAATTGGAGGAGTTTCGGCGCTTCGAATGATCAAGTGGCTTTAATTCTTGAGCCAATTTGATCTTGTAACCATGTAGGCCAAGATCTTTTCGCAAAATATGCCACAGTGTCGTTTGAGCGATGCCCAAATCTTGAGAACGACGTGGAATTGACTGATCTGGCCCATTTTTAATCCATGCACTTACGGCTGCGATATTTTCTTCGCTTCGAGCAGTACGACGTCTTTTTGGCACCAACAGGTCCAATGGTAAGAATTTTGACTCAAACTTTCCACTATAGCAGGCACAGCCTGTCAGGTGGGACGATTATTACGGCCGAAAATTGGAGTAAGCGCTCTTAAAGTTGCGACCACCAACTCAGAATTTCGATAGTAATTTTTAATGATTTCTAAGCGTTGCTAGTTTGTGAACTTTGCCATGATGAAAATGTTGACTTTAACTAACGTTTTGACATTCACAGTTCATTAAAAAAGTTTAAGTGTACGTTCATATAAAGATACGAAATTGTTATGTTCCTAATGGAAAACCCCATAAAATTTACTGAATAACTTTAGCTATCAGTATGCAATTCAATGGATGATTTAGTTGCAAATGAACTAATATATAAGTTCCACTTCACTGATGTCACTCCCTTTAGTCGTTATAAACTTGAAATGTAGTGCCAGTTAAATACGCTTTGCTTCACCTCATCATTATATATCATTTTGTGAACGCAAGCCTAACAAAACTATTTTCCAGGATAATGCTACAAATATTTGCTTTCCGAAAACATCATGTCCCACTTTCGTTAACGTCATTGTTTTTGGATCAGTTCTAAATTCAAGCTTATATAGTGCATTTTAGGTTACCAGGATGCTTCCAAATAAATTACTTTCTGGGATTCCGACAAAGTCTATCTCTTGTAACTACATAAACAAGGTAACCAAATAAGAGAAATATGTCGTAAATATTGTACTTAAACGTTAGTATATCCTTTTCTAGTGAAATTCATCACTTGATGTATGAATTGCTTGAATTCTACATTAACTGACATCATTCTCGGTGTTATATAGTATAGCAAAAAGCTTTTAATTGAAAACACTTGCCCTATCATTGCTGCACATCACTCACTCCCTGCATAGTCATTGTAATGCATTTTGAATGCAACTACGACTAAATGCATCACAAATGCATTGCGCTTGTGGGTTATAGCGGCTTGCAATGGTGCTAATGTGGTGTTGGGTGGTCATGTAAACATAAATTTATGTTGATGATGTCCCTATAGCGCGCATACAAATATAATGGATATATTTCCAGGGAAAATCCACTTAATATGAGCTGCATAATCATTAAATATTTACAACGATCCACAACACGAGGAATAATATCCTATTTATGTTGTGGTGCGGCTATTTTTAAGGAGTGATGTAGACTAACCATTAACAGGGTATGATCTGGTCTTAACATAATTTTAGAGCATGCTGGAAGAGCATGTAAATTGTTGTTTGGTTTTCTCACGACGCTGAGTGGTGGTTGGATAAAATATTAAATAGTTGATTAGCATATGAAGTACTCAGCGATCTAAGATCATGGAATAGTAGAAAATACCTCCATTATCAATTCGAAATGTCTGATAAAATATCCTTAAAAAAAACTCAAAATTTCTCATACCTTTTCACCTACACCCTAACTCCAAGACCGAGCGCAAGTCATTTCACATGAATTGAACGTTCCAACTTTTAACTTTCAACCGAAAATTCTCTTTTTTCATCCGCAATAATACTCTTAATGTGTCCATCAAAAGATCAAAATCCTTCCTATCCTTAAAAAGCAAATACCAAAAGTACTGTCCGTCCGTCTTCGAAAAAAAAACTCCACAAAAAGTTTGTACAAGTTTGTCATCGAATTAAAACAGGCAAAAAAGATTTCAGTAATAGCCGCCTTTTTATTTCGCTCTTTCCCTTCCATAAAATAAATCCAACAATAAAAACTGGCAACTTTAAGCTTTCTTTTGCAAGGATTCTATGACCAAAGGGGAGACGAAAATTCACGACTGCTGGACTTCGCATAGCGTGACATCATCAAATCAAGGACATTGTAAAATGGTTTGTGTTGAATCTTTTGTATTGTTTTTTATGAGTTGGTTGTGTTTGGGCGATTTTTTTGCTGTTTTTCAAGGAAAGGATCATGAAATAAATTCTAGTCCTGACTCTTTCCCATTTCCTGTTATTTAAGTGTTAGTGGATCGATAAAATTTTCACTTGGCATCTGTTTTGTATTTCACCGAAGCAGTCATAATGTGTTAATTTGTTTTGATCCGCAAAAGAATGATGATAAGTTAGGGGATTCTGAGAAAAGTATCGGAAAAAGTTCTTAAAATGGATTGAAGGATTATTAAATTGGCGAGGAATAAATTCTAGGAATATTTTGACTGCGGAGGTTATTTATGGTGTAGATTTAATTTTGTTAGCATTTTCAAACCATCAAATTAATTTTGGTACATCATAATCTCAAACATTTATTCTCGTTTTAAACAAAGTAAAACTTTCTCGAATTAATTACTCCTTAAATGAATCCTTAGAACAAACTCGAAGCTGGTTAGATCTTATAATTAAATAACAAACTTTTCTGCATCATTTCACAATCAAATTCAGTAATTGCTTCATAAATAAATTAATCAAAATGGAACTACATCAAAGCTTTTAGGGAAAATCAAAGAACTGCACTTTTCGAAATATGAAAGTTTTCTAGCCAACTTTACTAAATAAGTGTATAAAGAAAGATATTTTTCACGTTTTACAGAACTTTGTTGAAGTTATCCAATGAATGTTTCATTTTACGTGAAACAGCTCCACGTAGTTGATTAAAGCCGCGTAAAAAGTCAAAAACATTATGTTTTTGAAGAAACTCACGTCAGAAATATAGAAAAGAAAATTCCCTTGAATAATTGAAAATTCATCGAAGCATCTTTGTTATGTAAAACAGGTTGAGTACACAGGAGAGTGCTGCTACCACAAAAGCAGTAAAGTTCAGTGAAAACCCTGTAAGAGAGTTGTATGAAAACATACAGGGAGTCACTTAAGTGTTCATACAAAGCCAAACATATCGTTCATTGCATGTAATGGTACCATTACGATTTACTAACAAAGCTTGGCGAATTTTGACTTCTGAGGTATATGTCATTGTTGTTGTTGTTGTTGTTTTTTTTTTCGAGATTTTTCTATCCACAGGTGCCCAATCAAGAGGAGGACGCAATTTTTTCGTTTTCTTCCTCTTTTCCTGCCTACCCCGTTATCTATGAATTTTTCCCTTAATTGAAAAATATGAATGTGGCAAATTTATGTTATGGTATTATGTGAGGGAATCACATAACCTTATACCATAAATAGGCACGCTAGCAGAAGGCCACCTTCCCTTGCAAGGGCACCTGTAAACACTTGAGCTCACCCGATGGCTAGCTCATTATAGTGGAGGGCCAGCCAACGTGGCGGGTCCCATACATGGTCAGGTTCAAATGAACAGGGAAGACCGAAGGTATGGCTTAATAATTCATCTTCAAATTTTTTACTATATCTATTATATACTGATATTTTATATATAAATGCATTAAAAACGAAATAAACCAAAACTATCCTAGCCTATTATATTTTTTAGAGTATCATAAACTACTTAAATATTAGAAAAGGCCAACTTAACAACTATGGATATGCTACCGGAGGTCGCTCCGTCGCATGAGTATTTTACCCAATATATATACGACACTACCAAAGGCAACTACCTCCATTACCAGCAGCACTTCCGCGATCAAATGCATACCAAAACACACGTGGACAAGCCAACCGGGGAGCAGTCACCAAAAGACCTCGAAATTTAGGATAGCGAGGACAAGGACTACATTGCAGAAGCCTCAGCACAAAGCGATGCCAGTGTGGTCAGGATGCTGCGTCGCAAAAAAATCATGCCAGGCTCTTTGAGGAGGATCATCGACCGTTTGGACCAGAAGGAGGTCACTCGGACCAGATGCAGGAATACGAGGGTCATTCAACAAGCACTTAGCCTACAGAAAAAAAACGAAAATTTTGGAAAGGTGGCAATTTATTTTTCCACATTATCTCCTTCAAGCTCGATACACTTGACTCAGCGATGCTCTAACTTTTTTAACCCGTCCAGAATAAACATTTTCTCGAGGGCTGCAAAATAGGACTCCGTGGCGGCGATGACCTCCTCATTCGACCCAAATCTATTCCCGGCGAGTGATTTTTTCAGGTTTGGAAACAAAAAGTAGTCACAGGGGGGTCAAACCTCGAGAGTACGGTGGATGGGGCAGCAATTCGTTGCAAAATTCGACCAATTTGGCCATGGCGACGGCGGAGATGTGAGCCGACGCGTAGTCGTGGTGGAAAAGCACTTTTTTCTTCGCCAAGCGGGGCCGCTTTTTCTTCAATCCGGCGTCAAATAGGCCCAATAAGTCTGCATAGTAACGCCCCGTGATGTGTTTACCCTTCTCGAGGCAATCGATGTGGATCACACCTTGTGAATCCCAGAAAACGGTGGCCATCACCTTTCCGGCCGGTCGAACAGTCTTCGCGTTCTTTGGAGCACATTCGCCGGGTGAAGTCCACTGCTTCGACTGTTTCTTGGTCTCTGGTGTATACCAGTGAATCCATGTTTTGTCGACGAACTCCGTCGAACAACTCCGCCGAATTGCGCTGAAACACGTCGCCGATGTGGTCTCACGGTTGCATTTGTTTTTCGGTGTGAGCAAACGCGCCACCCATCGCACCCACCGAGCTTTTTCATGCCCAGTTCTTCGTGCAGAATGTGATTCACCGTGCCTTCTGCGATGTACACAGTCTCAGCTATCTCGGGAACCTTCAATCGACGGTCTGCCAACACGAGATCGTGAATTTTTTTAACGTTTTCCTCCCTAGCAGCCGTTTTCGGGGCACCTGGGCGTGGCTCATCAAAAACCGATGTGCGGCCACGAACAAACTCGTTGAACCAATTCTTGACGGTCGCCACAGAAGGAGAAGAGTCAGCGTACACAGCATCCAAGCGATCTTTGATTTCGCTGCGCGTTTTCCCTTCCAAAAACAAGGATCTAATTACTGAACGATATTGTTCTTTTTGCATTTTTGTACAACCAACCGACACGCTCGCTTCCAAAGGCTGTCAAAACAAAAGTAATGAAGGGAATTGACTGAAACTTTGACAGTAGGCTACTAAAAGAATGTACTGCACGATGGTTAAACTCTTTTGTAATAGCAGCGCCATCGGGCGATGAGGCTGAGTACTTGTTTAATGACCCTCGTAAACTCATGACCCTCCAACGAGGTTGGCAACAGCTGGATGAATATCACCTGCAGATCGTCGAGCTCCATGACGATCCTAAAACGTATGGTTTTAACGTGCAACAGCACATTCATTTGGAAGAGCTTACCCAAGATTGGGTCAAACGTCTGGAATTGAAAATAGATGAACTCAGCGCCACACCTGCCTCAGCGACTCTGCCTGCGACCCCTCTTACCATGACTCTGCCGAAAATAAAACTCCCCACCTTCGATGGGGACTATTGACATTGGCAACTATCCCACGACTTGTTCATGCAAATGGCGCATAGCCAACCGATGTCCAAATGCCAAAAGCTATGGTACCTCAAGGCCGATCTCACCGGAAAAGCGGAGCGTTTGATTCGAAATTTTACATTGTCGGATGACAACTACTAGGTGGCTTGGACAACTTTGAAGGAAAGGTACGACAACCAGCGACTAGCCATCTCATGCTCATGAAAGGTCACCAGTGGCAGCAATAAAGGCTCTACATGGAACCACACAAGTGTGTCTCAGAGGTCTGGACAATCTGCAAGTATCCACAAGGAACTGGGATCCGTTGCTACTACGTGTTCTAATCCAAAAATTGAATCCAGCGACTCACGCATCATACGAACAATGGTTATTCAAACCGCGCGAGCTACCACACTTGAAGATTTTGTTGGATTTAATGGAAACGCGCTTCCAGGCTCTCGAGACACTCGGCCATAAAACAAAGGAACCGGTGATCAACCGTAGGAAAGCCATCAAGTCGACCGTGGCCCCACGACAGCTTCTCGGAGCTGAATGTGTGAGCAGGAGCACCCGCTTTACTACTTACTGGATTTCCTCAGGATCACTACTGCAAACAGATTAAGTTTCGTGTGCACTAAGAAGCTGTGCGTAAATTGCCTTCGTGAAGGACATCAGGCTTCTAGCTACGCGGCCAGAAGTTGCAAGCAGTGTTCCAAGAATCACAACACCCTGCTACATCTGCCTGGAGATAACAAGCCCAAACAGACCAAAGGCTAGTCACCAGCAATGGGAAGACGACGGATTATCGAGCTGTGCTGGATACGGGCTCACAAATAAACCTTGTCATCAAAAGAATCATAAAAAAATTGGGTTTATTATCGACACCATATCTTCCCCTCATTGAAAGGATAGGCGGTAGTACTGAGAAGGCATACCATAATGTGAACCTCAGCCTAAGATCCAGATTATCAGGATATGGCGCGCAGTTGGAAGGCTACGTCATCGACAAAATAATATCACCGCAACCGTCTCAGAACTTGAACACATCGGAATGGCACATTCCCAAAAACATAAACCTGGCAGATCCAGACTTTTACCGAACGAAGCGCAGCGACATATGGCTGAGCGCCAAACACTTTTACGAGGTCCTAGCCATTGGACAAATTAAGTTGGGCCCACAGCTCCCAGTGCTCCAGAACACGCTTCTAGGGTGGATTGTAGCTGGAAGAGTGACCACACCCCAATGCGATCCCGGGAACAGTGGTCATCATAGGCGAAGATAACACCACATCGATGAAGTGGCCACTAATGCGAGTTATCAAAAAGTACGAGGGCGCTGATGGTTTCGTATGAGTCGCTGCTGTCAAAACCACCTCCGGAACAAAGACAAAAGAGTCCCGGCGCAAACATCCCTTTCAATTATACGCAAAGCAGGGACGAGAGATTTGGTCTGTTCGTGATGTTAGGATTGTCTTCCCAATTAGGGCACTTTGTTGTAGGCATATAGGAAAAGATAGACTGGATCGCGCTGGCAGATTTTTACCGGGACTGTTAATCCTAATCCACACAAATTGCACCGAATCACGTAGTATCTTACCTGGAATATGAAATTTGACAAAACGCCAATTTAGATTATGATATAAAAAAAAATAATTTTTAATTTTGAAAATATAAATTTAATATTTTTTTCATACTGTATATTTAATTTACATTTTTTTGCATTCTAATGATTATGATATTTACTTTTTTATTATTGAAATTTTTCTATATCATTATCTTATAATTACTTTTATTATTCAAAACTGTGCGAGGGAGACGGTTGTCCGCGAGGATAGACAGCGCTCGCTCAACGATTGGTAGCAGTTTTGGGTGAATTGCACGAAGGGAAGGTGGACGGCGCGCTTCATCCCGGATGTGAGACTGTGGCATTCACCTCCCTACCACAAAAAAAAAATTATTCAAAACTGCAATTAAAATTCGGACATGGCAGCACCTATATACTGCAGCTCATCCACCCATCAAATGCAATCTACAGTGGATGAGCAAGAGGCTCGTCACAAACCTCCGTTGCGGCGTTTACGGTACGGTGGCGGTAGGAAGGAAGAAAGAGATCTGCTTGGGCGGATCAGGGAGTCTGCTTTGGATTGCGACAGCGATCACGTCGAGGAATATAATCTCGTGATTTGCCAAGAATACGCGTGGCGAGAAAAATATTATGTTGGGAGATCTGAGTCCGGAGTCTTTTTTTCCTCTTCTTAATTTTACTTCGGCAGTGATATGTGTGCCATTTCCGGATTATCTAAATTGGCATTTCGTCAAATTTCACATTCCGGATACGACGCGATTCGGTGCAATTTGTGTGGATTAGGATTGTTTAAAGTGTAAAAATCTGCTAGCTGGATCTAGTCTAGCTTTTCTTATATGCCTACAACAAAGTGTCCCACTACCATCAACCTGTGACTATACAAATTGTTATTCATACGGGGCAAACCTGAAATTCTGGAGCCAGTAGATTTCACTCCTATGAACGGGAACGGAAAGCGCCGTAATTGGGAAGACAATCCTAACACCATCAACAGACCAAATCTCTCGGCTCTGCTTCGCGTATAATTGAAAGAGACAAGAAGACGACTGCAATACCGACAAAGACGAGACGAAGGAATAAGAATAAAATTGGCCCAATTACGCTCAAAACAAATATATTCATCAAAACCACACCGACCAAGACAATTGCTCCTCTGCAAGAAACACAAATTAGAACGTGAAATGACATTCATCTACGATAGGGAAAGTGTAGTTTCAGTGGATCAAACGTGACAATTATTTTTAAGGCCCGGTCGCACTAGCTCGTTGTCGAGCGACGCAAGAAAAATGATAGTAGCAACCAGATTTCAGACGTTGGTGCAACAACCAGCATTTGAAATTAAATAGCAATTACGGGTCGTGCATTCCCCAGTTGTGTGTGCGGACCTATGGAAGCCACATCAATAGGTGGAGCGAAGTATTTCCTGACCATCACCGACAACTTTTCACGGAAAGTGTTTGTCTCATTCCTTTCGGCAAAAGGAGCAGTTACTGAAGTATTCGGATCATTTAAGACGACGGCTGAGAACCAGACCACAAAGAAAATAAAACGCATACGAATCGACAATAGCACAGAGTTCGTGAGTGCGGCTATGACGAATATCTACAAAACATCCGGAACTAACCACGAGGCAACCGTCTCTTCCATGCCCAAGCAAAGCAGCGTATGAATTGACCGCTAATACAACGCGCAAAATGTAAACTTATGGATGCAGAACTGGATAAGGAGTTTTGTGCAGAGGCAGTCAGCTACGCTCTGCATCTGTGAATCAATCGGTCATTCGAGCTGTAGGAAAGACACCAGAGGAAATATGGCCCGGCCTTCGACCAGACTTGAGCAACTTAAAAACTTTCCATAGTCATGTGATAGTTCAAATTCCTAAGCCCTTATGCAGTAAGTGAGTGCAAAAGCATCCGAAATGCAACTTCGTTGGTTACGCCATCACGCAAAAGGGGTGACGATGTTATGACCCGAAAAAGAAAAGAGTAATAATTAGCCGTGATGTCAATTTATAGAAACAAGAATGGCGAATCCTCAAATGGTGAGACCTAAGCGGACGAAATCCACCTCAAATTTAGATATTGATTTTCTCAGTGATTCTGACATTCGAACGAAAATGACAAATCTGTCGAGGATAAGTCGGAGGATATAACAATGGATGATGCCATTCGCGACCCTGACTTCGTAGCTTAGATTCCAGAAGCAGAGTCATCTCCTGTCGTCAATCAACCAAGGGAAGAATGGTCTTGGCGTCCTGTTGACCGGTTTGATCCGTCGACCTATTTCGCTTGTGACTATGAACCGGGGGACCCACAAACTCGGAAAGCAACTTTGAAAAGCCGCAATGCGATCCAGTGGAAGCCGCAATGCGATCCAATGACAAATGAACTGAAATCCCTACACGACAATGAAACCTGGGGTCTCGTTGAGTTACCAGCCTGTAGACAGGCCATCAAAATGAAATGGGTGCTCAAAACCAAAAGGGCAGATGATGGCATGATAATAAGGCGCAATTAGATGCCAAAGGGTATGGAACAGATTATACAGAGAGGTACTCGCCAGTCGTCCGGTACACTTTCATTCGACTACTTATTGCATTAGCGTCGTCTAAACATTGACCAAATGGATGCTATAACCGCATATCTGCAAGGCACACTTGATGAGGACATTTACATTCACCAACCCGAAGAATTTCAGGATGATACCGGCTGTGCATATAAGTAAAAGAACGCGAAGTCTGGCCTAAAGCAGAGTGGCGGACAGTGGAATAGATGTTGGAATGATGCTTTAAAATCGTTTGGGCTTATCAAGCCAAAGGTGGATCCATGTATCTACTACACGAAGGACGTTAATTTGATAATCGTCATTTACATAGATGATTTTCTTGTATTTTGGAAAGCCGTTCAGACCAGGGACAGTTTAATAAAGAAACTCATGGATAAATTTCATATGAAATATATGCGACATGCGAAAATGTGTATTGCTTTGAAAATTCAATACGAAGACGATGGAATTTCTATCGAGCAGTCAACATATACAAAAGAAATATTGGTTAGTTTTGGCGAGTGCATGATAGTATCAACGCCAGCCGATACAACACATAAGCTATGAGCGGCGAGTGAAGAAGATGTGTTAAACGACGTGCCTAATCAGGATGTCTACTATATTTAGTGCAACAGACTCGGCCAGACTTAGCATACCCAGTCAACAACGTGAGTCGATTCAACAAAAAATATGCTTCGCAGCATTAGATAGCTTCAAACGGATATGACGTTACCTTCAAGGTACCCTTTAAAATAAAATTAAATATCATTTTTACACGACAGAAAATATAAGCGGTTATGTAGATACAGACTGGGCATCGGACGTCGACAGTCAGCGCTCATGCGCCGAATGGGTGTTCATTTTGGCAGATGGAGCTGAATCCTGGAGTTCTTATGTAGATGCAGATTGGGCATCGGACGTCAACAGTCGGCGCTCATGCACCGGATGGATGTTCATTTTGGCAGATGGAGCTGCATTCTGGAGTTGTAAGGGGCAGAAAACGGCCGCGCTCTGCCGAAGAGTATTTATTTATTTGTTTATTTCGACCAACTTACAGACTAAAGTCCAATTACAAAATTGGTTCAAACAAAACGAATAGAAAAGCACAACAAAATATATATACTTGGCCAGGTATTCAAAATTAAATTCTTTAGTCTATGCTTATAAATTTTTAAAGATTGAGGATATGGGCCAAACTCCATATTATTGTCGTTTCTTGGCAGACGCAGCAGTGGTGAATGGTAAAATATTTCCGTTCTTGTAAATGGAAAATATGATCCTTCATTTCTAGAGGGAGAGAGGCGCATTGTCAGTAACTCTCTTACATTTTTATGCAACTGATAGTGGTGAAGCTTATATAGGAGACATTCATCAAGAAAGTGTCTACGGGATGATAGTGATGGAAGGTGCAGAAACGAAAGTCTTTCTTTATAAGATTGGTACGGGACTTTAAATTTAAAGAATAATATTCGGGTGAACTTCTGTTGTACAGATTCCAGTAGTGAGCCTAAGTACTTAAAATGCGGTGTCCAAATTTGGGAACAATACTCGAGGATAGGCCGAACAATTCTTATATAAAGATGTACTGGAGACATATGTTTCCAAAGATTCAAGAGTGATACAGAACTAATCCGGAAACCCGAGAAGCATGTGACGTGATGTCGGGGATGTGCTCTTCGAACTTGAGTCACGAGTCAAAAATCACCCCTAAGTCTTTGAACTTGTTTACTACAGATAGCGGCTCATTGTGCAGGCTATATGGAAATAAGATTGGATTCGATTTTAAAGAAAAAGTCATTTGATGACATTTTGGTACATTAACGGAAAGAATTGATTCACTCCAGTTGCGTAGGACGCTCAGGTCATTTTGGAGGGAGATGCAATCATCAATACATCTAATCACTTTCAAAACTTTAAGATCATCAGCATAGAGCAGACATGGAGCATCTATTAAAGAGGGCAAGTCGTTAATTTATATGAGGAATAAAAGCGGCCCCAGGATGGATCCTTGAGGGACTCCAGTCTGTGGATAGGAGTGAGATGACACTCCACAGAGACTTACTATACATGCACGATTGTTTACGTATGAGACAAGCCTAGAGAGCAAACAACCAGAAATACTATGCTGTGTTAGCTTTTTACACAGTACGATATGATTTACTTTATTAAACGCCTTGGTAAAATCAGTATAAACGACGTCAACCTGAAAGTGCTTATCAGGGGCTTCACCAACATTGTGAGTAAACTTAAGTAGGTTGTAGTCGTCGACCAACCTGGAAGAAAGCCATGTTAAGCAGGACATATCGAGAAATATATAAGTTCATAAGTGTGAATTATGAACTAAACGTTCTAGGATCTTCGGGAAATACGATAGAAGTGAGATTGGACGGTAGTTGGAGACACACGACAGAGGACCAGATTTATGAATTAGGAAGATGTTGGCTGTCTTCCAGAAGCGAGGAAAAACTCCGCAGGGCAAGCTGACGTTAAAGATAAAACTGAGAGGAACACTTAATGAAGAGGACAGAGATTTGACGAACACATTTGGAACTCCGTCTGGCCCAAAACCAATGCTTGGGTCAAGAGTATTAATTATGGACTCGATATCTGCAGGGCTAACTGCAAGAGCACTATCAGCCAGAGAAAAGTGAAGAGGGATATCATAAGAAGAATCGAATGACGAAGAGGAAGTTATAGTGGAAAGAAATCCACGAACAAGTTGGGAATGGATTCCAGTGTTGAACTGTGTTTATCATTCCAATACATGATGCTAGGAAAGTGCGGGGAGGACTTTAGATGATAAGTATATGACCAGAATGGTTTTGACTGGTTGGAATAAAGTGACTGCTCTATGTGTGTAAAGTAATTTTTCCTTGAGCTTTTAATTAATAATTTCGCGGAGGCAGGCATCTAGAGCATTTATTATAAGAGCCAGAATCACAAGTCCATTTGGTGAAGTTTGTTCTTAATCTTCAAAGCTTCTAAGTTGTCACGGTTGAGTACGTGTTCGCTTAAGTCGGGGGACAAAAATTGTCACTGAAAAGCTCTTCAGCAACAGCAATCAGTAATCCACCGCCATTGATTTCTTTTTCAGATTAAAATCACGGTCCCTCGATAGAAAATGTGGTTTGGGAAAAAATCCGAGCTATGTATATCACTTCTCAACCAAGTCTCAGTTAAGCAAATAATATCATTCGCAAGAATGTATGAAACGCTAAGGGTATGTAATTTGGTCCGCAAGCCTTTAACATTTTGATACTAAAAGTTAATATTATTATAAGTTTTAGGGTCTGTTATGCGTTGATTTTTCGATGTAAAGTTCTCAGAAAAATTTCGCCTTCTGAGAGGATTGGAATGCTTGACTAAAGTACCATCTGGCCACAAATTTTGATTCAACAGAGCGCTAAATTCTGCTGGTACACTAACTTTGAAAGAGGCGGTCTGACGATGAGGAAGATTTTCTTTTGTTAACTTAACACAGTCCAAGATGGGAAAAGATGAACCAAGTTTACGCTCCACATGTTTAGTTAACATTTCGACCGCAGTTTTATATGCTGGCCTCGAAACAAATACCTGCAATGGAGGAACGACAGCACCAAGAGCCTTCTCTTCATCAATAGCTACATCAGGTTCATTTATAGAAGTTGCAGCATGTGAAGCGTACGTGATTGGCTGCAACTGCTGAGATGTTTGTTCACAAGAGGGAAAATTAATGCCTAGTATTGAAGACTGCTCAATTCGACGCGAAGGTATTTGAGCTTGGCTTCTTGTGATGATTTGTGACCTCGCAGATATCAACAAAGGTGAATTTTCGCCTAGTTGGTGACGGAAAGCTATTGGTGTATTCAGTATTGTAATGAGTTTCTTCTTTTCGATATTTTCATTCATAATTTCAGGTCTCTGGTCACCAGCTGACTTCTGAGATTTTCCAGGTTGTTCAATATCGGCGATCCTCACAAGCTGGGTGATTTTATTATTCGCTGCTTTCAATTGATTGTTAAAGTTTAGAAATGAATTGAAAAGACGATCAATCGTTTCCTTGACTACCCTAAGGGTCGTTACGTACGCTGATATCGTGTATTTGCGAGATGCTTTGCAATACCAGTAGAAACCTGTTCCTACTTTCATAATGCTGTCTGCAGTGGGGCCAGACAATTTGACGGATTTAGCGTGAAACGGCACGCCACAGAAGCCGGAGCACGTTACTAATGGCGTATTATTAGGTTTGTCTATACACTTTTAAGCAGCGCAGTACGTCATATTCTGATTGTTTTTTTTTATAATATAAGATATAGGGGAGAAAATAAACCAAAAACTTTGCTGCAAATGTGAATTTGAAATTTATGTTGAGCTCAAGTATGAGTATCAGATACGATGAGGTTTATGTCCGCAGTACAGTAAATTAGCTCGGGCATTAATCAAAAATGAGTTTAAATTCACAATTGTGATAATTCATGTAAAGATCAGAAGGCGCAATTCACTAACAGGTGGCACTAAAAATATAGCTTTAGGAAATAATACAAGCACGATCGGAATAGAGTTTACTATCGTTTATTTCCTAAGACATAAAAGTAACAAAAGATTCACCTCGCGTTTGTCGTATTCCTTGAAGGTCTAATGATCGACTAACTCGTTTCTCTTAGCAACTAGCCTTCTACATAAAGCGTCCGTGTGTGTGTGCTGCGTCGCATTATACATTGACGGCCTTGCTGCCACAAGATGTGTTTCGATGTGTGTGGTTGCCTACGTTCACCTGAAAACGTCTAAAGCGTTCGCCGCCACACTACTCCCTCCCGAGTGACACTGGTGAGGTAGTAAAATGTCATGATCTGTATGGTGCCTCGAACATATGTGCTTTATACTTGCTGGGCACCTTCTTGTTCCTGCGGGCGGCGTATTGATTGGTGTTGGGTGCTACTTTGTGTGCACACGAGTCTATCGCTGTGAGGTCGGTTGCGAGTGTTTATGAGCAGGAATAACCTGTTTGGTTGCCGCCTGGCTTCGGGCTGGTAGCATGTAGGTAGTAGAATTTACGCTTATCGGCTCCGATGTATGATCACGGGGATATTCGTCAGCTGAAGTTTCAACGAATGCGCGTTTGAGGCGCTCCGTCGCCACGTTGACTTGTCGGCCGTTTACTTCGATCGTGCAGATGACGTTCGACAGGCAGATGTCTGATTTGGCGCAGTGACGCATACGTTAGCGGTTTGTGATCCGTGAGGATGAAGAAACTAGAGCGTTCTAAATAATGCTCAAAATGTCTGACGCTGGAATATATATTGGGTGTACTACTTAATAACCGGAATTTGACGTTGGATGTCCGTACTAACAAATATCGTGAAAACTCGAACTTTATATATATCTCATTTTGAAGGTACATTTGACAGCTATCAAAATCAGTCAACAAAACAATTTTATCTTGTGTGCATCATTATCATTTTTCACGATAAATAACTTCGAAAATTGGAGAAAAAGACAGCATTTGCGGGAGGTTCTGTTGGGTCATTTTTTTTGCAAAGAAAACTGCTGCGGAAAGTCATCGTTTGCTTGTAGAAGTTTATGGCGACAATACTTTAGCGAAAACACAGTGTTTTGAATGGTTTCAACGCTTTAAAAGTGGCGATTTTGACATCAAAGACAAAGAACGCCCAGGACAGCCAAAAAAGTTTGAAGACGAAGAATTGGAGACACTACTCGATGAGGACAACTTCTTCTAGAAAAATGCTAGTGGTAGCCAATTATTATACTGCTTCTGCTCTAAAATGGCGCCTACTCCAACTTCAGATGCATCGGTTGTGAGTCTGAGAGGTTCATTGGCTCAGAAAGTGGACTAATAGAACAGCATTAGCGAGACTGTTTTTACAGTTTATAAATGCATCGCTAGTTTCTGGGGTCCATTCGATGACGGTTTTGTCATTCTTTTTACGTTTAGCGCACAAGTCATTGAGCGGAGCCTGTAGTACCGCAGCATTGCGAACAAACCGCCTGTAGAAATTTATTGTTCCTAAAAACCGTCGAAGTTCCTTAACCGTAGTTAGTTTTTTAAAGTTTCGAATGGCGTCCACACGTGACTTTGGGAGAATTGTACCTTTCTCGTCGATAACATGCCCCAAATACGCTAACCGGCTGATTCCCAGCTCATACTTGGCTAAATTGATAACAACCCCGTATTTCGATGGACGCTGAAATACAAGTCGTAGTTGCTGCACTTACTCTTTCTTCGTTTTTGAGGCGATTAATAAATCATCAACAAGGCACACGCAAAAACTGGTCCACGAAGCACCTCGTCCATGAATCGCAGGAACGTCTGTGCAGCGTTTCGAAGACCAAATGTCATTACTGTGAATTCTAATTGCTAATTGCTCATACTCTGGCGTTGAGTGTGACATTGCACTATTTTCAATGCATGCTACGTCTGAGGCGGCGACACTAGTTACTCGATCCGCAGCTGCTGCCAGTTCTTCTAAATGATTGCTATCATTAGCCGCCAGAATGGCTCGCGCATTGAGTGGTAGTCGCTGTAGCCAGTGTTTTTAAAAATTGTTCTGGAATAGACTTGCCTGCCGCGTACTCTAATCGGCGCAGGAACTCGGAGGAGCGGAGGTCTTCTATTTCCATGTCAAACAACACCTGGCGCGTTCTCTCCTCGTCCAAAACTCCAAATGTAGCCAAAAGCCTTTTCTTTAGCGCGTCATACTTGGCGGATTCAGGCGGCGATTCAATAATATTGGCGACGTGCAGCAATTTCTGCATTTCCAATTACGCAATTACCCTGTCGAACTAGGCCGCGTCAGTATTCACTTTGTGTAGGCGAAATTGGGCTCGATGCGCGCGAACCAAAGGTCTGGTTTGCTATACCAAAAGGGTGGTAACTTCAACGTAGCTGCACTAACTTGCGCGCTATTTTCCACTGTCATGGACGTGCTGGGGGTTCGCACTTCACTTCCATTTACGTTGCGTAATGTGTCCGGCATCGCCGGGTCGTCAATTTAGGAAATAATGCAAGCACGGTCGGATTAGAGTTTACTATCATTTATTTCCTAAGAAATAAAAGTAACAAAAGATTCGCGTCGCGTTTGCCGTATTCGTTGGAGGTCTAATGATCGACTAACTCGTTTCTCTTAGCAACTCGCCTTCCACATAAAGCTTCCGTGTGTGTGTGGTTCTTCGCATTGTACTTTGACAGCCACACGATGTGCTTTGATGCGTGTGATTGGCGTCGTTCTACCAACAACGTCTAAAGCGTTCGTCGCCACAGGGCCATGACATCAGCAGCACAGGAAGCGTCTTGGCTCGTCCAGTTTCTAAGCCAGTTCGAAACAGTCGGAAGCGTGTTGTTACATGCTGACAACCAAGGCAAGCTGGATATTGCGAAGGAGGATGCATACCGATCCAACACCAAGCATATCAGCATTCGGTTCCATTTCGTAAGGAACATGGTTTTGGATGGTAAGATTCGACTCAAGTATGTATCTACTAAAATTAATATTACGGACTGTCTAACGAAAGGTGTCAATTCAAGTAAGCTGTTATTTTGTGTATCTAATATGGGCATAATATGTGCTTCATCATAAAAACAGACATTGAATTAAATTAATGGATTGATAATTGTTAGATTAGTATGTATTCCGGATTCAATTCAATGGTTAATGTTTGTTATAACTAAGCAAGTTGGGGTGTTAAAAATGTATATGTAGACACACACACAATTTAACGTACCTTACGTCGACAAACCACCTGCTGCTATTATTCAGTCTTCTTGTAACCCTCGTACAATAAACTTGGCTTCCATTTAATCTAACGAGTTTTAATAGTTACACGTGGAACAAATAATACCAATGCGCAACATCACCTGTTGGTTTTGAATAGACCAGCACCTTGCCAATACGGATTGTTCTTCCTTTGGGGATTCTTTCCTTTGTCAGAATCCTAACTATCGATCTATGAAAAGAAATGCGAAGACGCACACCAAGGAAACTGTAGGAATGTAATGGTTCTTCTCATTAATACGATGCATCAGGAAGATTGCATCAATTATTGAAGCTCCAACTTAATCAAACTACATTTGCTTGCTTCTATTTATTCTACGCAAAAACTTCTCTTTCATCTATCAAACTACCAATCAATTCCAATTAATTGCATATTCAATTCAATGCGAAAACAATTACGCAAGACGTGAACTCTTAAACAAATCTGAAACCCATTCCAATATTCCATTCCGTCCAAGGTAAACAAATGCACATAATTTTCATTTGGATTCTTCATTAATTATTCCGGGCAGAACATCTTCATCATCAAACAATTTATTCTAATTATATTGACAACGTGCGACTACAACGAGTGGTATAGTGGTTGTGGTTGATTTCAATTTGCCAGGGGTGGAAGTGGAACAAGAAGAAATTTATGAACGAACGAGTGAGACAAGATTCAACAGATACTCAGAATTTAATGAAAATTGATTTAGTCAATCATTAGTGAACCAGATTGCCACTTCCTTCTTTGTATATCGCGAATACGAAACCCATCAATTACGTTTGGGGGTTGAACGGGGCGAACTGAGAACAGACAACCGCAGACTCAGTTGCCGCCAAACCAACATCTGTTCAATGGCAAACTAAAAACAGATGAAATTTTTGGCAACACTTCAAAGTCTCGCGAAATTTTGAGTAACGGCAGAATTCTTCATGTTACGGCGGAACCTCTTTATCGCTCCTGCCACGGGGGAAAAATAAATAGCATAAGAATGGTGTTAGTTCTTCGTATATAAGTGGAGAAAGGCTACGAATATAGCTCGGAGGGACGTTTAAGGAACATATAACATCTGGTGAAAGGAGTTCGTAAAGAACAAGTATGTGACTTAAAATAGATGCTGTCAGTTGGGAAACATTATCACCTGATGGACTCGCAAAACGAGAGGCGAAAATATAATTCGCTAAGGACACAAGGTTGAGGGCAAATTGAAAATTTTTTGGCTGCAGCGAATACTAATCTGCTGCAAGGTCAGATTTTCATAAAACATATTTATCGCAGAAAAGATTGCCGTAATACTAGAAAAGTCGAGTGGCTGGATTTATTAAAATTATTTTGCATCCTTTCTTTTGAGACTAATTTCCAGAAGTTTTATAAAAATGATGAAAATTTTAACCATATAAATCTCTAAGCAAGAAGATTGAAACTTTTTTTGAAGATTTTCTCTAGATCTGAATCTCTATTCCAACTACTTCCTGTCTTTCAACTTTCCAAACTGGGATTGGAGGGCGGAGGAAAAGGAAGTTCCATTGCCCTCATCAACTGCGCGTCCAAGTGTATGAATTCGTACGAGAATAAAATACTTTGTCGTTTTACATCACGCCATAAATGTTTTTGCCAACATTGTACTCGTATGCATCGTAGGATGTCTGAGAAACTTTCACCCCAAGGCTGACTGACTGCAACACACATACACATATGCACGCACACTATGTGCATCGAGTAATGCATTTACCCTGCTTTGCGATTGCATCATGTACGGTGGCTGCAATATTGTCGGCATCCACATACAAACTTGCATATAGAACGTTTCCGTAGATGGCTCGCCAACTTTTTCTTAGAATGCCAATCTCGAGGCGACCAAGCAGACTTTTTGTCGCCACCCTTGGTATACTATATTTCATGTCATGTAGATTAAATGAAAGTGCAGCGTGGGGAAAGAAAATGGAAAAATATTAAACGGGAGCAAGGATGTACTTGATTGAGTATATTTTACTCTAGTCGTTTAAGACTTGGCATTCAAAGAATATCCTTTGCTTAATTGAAAAAAGGAATAAACTTACAAAGACCACATAACATTCTTCTCACCAAAAAGGCTTCCACTTTCGCTCTAAATAAAAGATTTGCAAATCAGGCAAATAAAATCCAACTTTATTTCCAGCTATTTGAAGTGATTTTCATAGGATATCACATTACCATCAAATCCGAATAGCTTCAAATTGATACTATTCAGCATTCTCACCTGCTCAATATTTCATTACATTTTCTGTTTGCTTGGAAACAAAGGACTACCATCTCGAGAAGGAATAAAATGAAATCATTGGTTTTTTATCCTGAACCGTTCTCTATAAAGTTTTCACCAGATTCACCATTGCCTGTTCCTTGGGTGATTTTTCTCCACTTCAACGCTATCATCCTTATTTCCTGTCTCCAAATGAAATTCACAACAAAATTTCAATTCAATTCTTTTGATCCGATCCGTTCCTGTGCCACTTTCCATTAGAAATGTTTCTTATCCTTCCGCTTTTGAACGAAATGGGGGTAAACCAATAAGAATGATTTTATTGTCTTTCAGAGTTTTAGGGGTTTCTCCTAGAAAAGGATGTGTTGGCGGGATGAAGGTAGGTGGTAGTTTATATGATTTGATTGACATGGATTATAGACACAGCTTTTAAGGATGAGTTTAAATTCGAACATAAATCCGATGAGAAGAACCTTGTTTATAGCTAAGAGTAAATTTAGAGTGGAAACCTGCGTTCTTCGAAGTTAATGTTATCCGACACACAGCATGCCACAGGGATAAAAGCATATAAGGCACTCAATGCGAGATTATGATGCTTTCTAACATTTGAAGCGTAACAGCATTCATCACCACTCCTTATTGTTACCGATGAATTCAGATTTTCTTTGGTAGAAAGTTGAAACACGCCTTTCGCGGTCAGTGGTCAAAAAGGTAGAAGAAAAATTTATTCTTTTTGACATTTCATTACATTAGTTGCAGTTACATATATATTCGGGAAAACCAAATGGAGGAACAGGAAAAACAACAAATGGAATAATTGGAAAACCAAGTCGAGGAACAGGGAACACCTAGAGTGGAATAATTGGAAAATCGAATGGAGGAACAGGAAAAACGACATCATCAGTGGTAACGGAAAAGGGACCAAGTAGAACTGCAGCGACGCAGAAAGGAAGCGAGAAGAAGCATACAAAGATACCCCCCAATCATCATCATGGACGCTTAGAACGATCGAGGGTGAGCGTCTAAAAAGTTGAAACAGTAATTATCCACTCAAACCGCAAGGCCCTACTAAAACTCAAATTTTAACACACATCCCCGAGGAATACGAAAAAAACAAAATCTATCTATTTGACTCTAATCGCGAGTTCTTCACCTACACCACTATCGACGAGAAGCGTAAAACACTCGTAATCCATGACTTACACGGCTCATGTGAACCACGAGAAATTGTGTAAGATCTAAAAGACAAGAGATCAAGGAGATCGAATCTGTTCGCGCATTCCAAGCCGGTGCATCTGCATGAAATAATCGCAACCTCAATTTGTGGCTAGCAATCGTCAAGTCAACGATCAAAGAGGCAGGTGTGAGAAATATCGAGGCCATTCTGCAAACGGTGGGAAGATTCGAAAACATAAAAAATAGTGAAGTCCTGCAATGCAGAAACGGTCAGCGACGCGGTCACTCTGCATCCAATTGCAGTCTTAAAAATAGCTGCGTTAAAAACAATCGCTCCCATGACCCTGGTAACTGCCAAAAGCAGAAAAATCCACCAAAATGTTCCAACTGTGGTGGTGAAGGCCACCCCACCAACCAACGCAACTTTGCGACCTTAAAGCAAGCCCGCGCCAAACAGGCGCCCAAACCCACCCGCGCAGTGCAAAACGAAGACCATGAAAAAATTGCCTAATCTCCAGCTTCTTTCTGGTCCCAATGGAATTTAGGTTCATCCAGTTGAATACAAATTTAATTGTGAACAGTAAAAAGCGATATGAACTTCAGTCTATTCCAGACTAACACAGGTCAAGTATTGTATTCTTGACTGAAACAAAACTCGCCCCCTTCCCTTCTCACTCGTTTAAGAACCGATTTCCAATTTCTCGTCGACTCAGAATCTGAACTCTCTATCATTCCCAAATCATTATCAAGCAACCGCTTCAAAAACAGAGTTTGACTCTTCCTGCAGCCAACGGAACGCATATTGCAACCTTCGGAGTGGGACAACTCAGCTTAAACCTTGGTTTACGCCACCCTTTTCAGTGGAGCTTTATCATCACAAACGTGCAGACTGCAATTCTTGGAGCAGATGCTTTGAAACATCACTAGCTTCTCATAGATCTCCAAAACCACCGCTTACAAGATGGTCGCACCAAGCTTTCAGCCCTTACTCAATTGGTACAGTTCCGGAAGTCTGTTACTCTATTATTATTGCTGCACCCAACATCATGCCTCACAGATCTCTATAAGAGGTCTACGCAAAGCTTATCAACAATTCGCCAAAAGCTCTGCTTGCTCTGGAGGGATGGCGCACTTTCCTGATCTACCCGTTCAGCACCACATCGTTACTAGTGGCCCGCCAGTATTCGCCCGACCACGTCGACTCTCAGGTGGACGACTTAGCGCAGCCAAAAAGAAATTCAGCGAATTACTAGAGCGAAAAATCATTCACCCCTTAGCGAGTCAGTGGGCCAGTCCTCTTCACATGGTGCCGAAGGACAATGGAGGTTGGCGAGCTACCGGTGACTATCGCCAGCTCAACTTAACCAACCGCCCCCGACCGTTAACCACTTCCAGTAATAGAGGAATTGCTGCAGGATGCTCAAGGTAAAGTGTTTACGGTCATCGATCTTCACAAAGCCTTTTACCAGATCCCGATGGCACCGGAAGATATTGAAAAGAAAGCAGCCACGACGGCTTTTGGGTTGTTCGAGTCTTTGGGCATGTCACTCGGTCTGTAGAATGCGACTCAAACCATACAGCGTACAATTAATCATGTCCTCAAAAATTGACCATTCGTGCGTGAATATCAGGATGATCTTCTCCTCAGCTCAGACAGCCACGAAGAGCATCAGGCGCGCCTCATTAAACTTCTCTCGACTTTAAACGAAGCACGCCTCCAAATTAACTAGACTAAATGTCAGACCGCCCAGCCACAGATAACATTTTCCTGCTATCACGTCTCGAAAGAAGGTTTTCACCCATCTCTGCCAAAGGCCCAGGCCATTATCGACTTCCCAAGACCCAAGGACACTACGGAGCTCAGACGTTTCGTGGGAATGCTGAACTTTTACCGGTGCTGCATTCCACAAACCGCTATGTTGCAAGTTCCTCTCACCGATTTACTTAAAGGAACCCCGAAAAAGAAAGCTTTTCTCTCACCCACTCAGCGGCTCGCTTTACGCACGGATGCATCCAACACCGCCACAGACGCAGTTTTGAATCACCAGCTAGATGATGGTACATACTTCCCACTAAGATTCTTCTCGAATAAGCTCTCAGATGCGGAACAGAACTATTCGACATACGGTCGGGAGCTTCTAGCCATATTCGCTGCAATCAGGCATTTCCAGCGTATTCTCGAAGGCAGGCAGTTCACCACCTATCCAGATCATCGGCCGCTCACTCATGTACTCAAGCAATAATCAGAAAAAGCATCGCCTCGGCAGATTCGGCAATTAGATTTCATGTCACAGTTTAATACCCAGCTGGAATACACACCTGGGGAAGGAAACGCGCTAGCCGACGCACTCTCACGCGTTGAAACTGTCTCCATTTCTGCCGCCTGCAACCTCAGAACCATTAACGCTGAGCAAGAGAAAGATGAACAACTACCGCACCTATTAGCTATCCCTCGTTTCAAGCTTCAACGCCTCGAGCTCAACGGATATTTATTGGTTTGCACCGAACACGACAGCACTATCAAGCCCTACTTGCCAGTCTCACTACGCAAACAAGCATTCGATGCAGCTCACAATTTGTCGCATCCGAGCGCATCGCCCTCAAATATTTTTGGCCAAGCCTTCGTAGAGACATATTTCGGTGGGCCAAGCAGTGCATCCCCTGCCAAAAGTCAAAAGTTCATCGCCACAACAGAGCGGAGCTAGGAAATTTCACAGCACTGGATCAAAGATTCGATCACACCCATTTGGACCTGATCAGAGTGCCACTCGCTGAAAATTTTGAACACTGTGTAACTATTATAGACTGCTATACCTGTTGCAATACCAGCACGTGACATGACAGCCGCAACCGTCACCATTGCTTTCATTGACAATTGGATATCAACTCGAGGCTGAGCTTCACCGTGAATTATCTCGCCTCATAGGAGCTCATCAAATTCATACGACCTCTTACCACCCTAAATCGAACGACATGGTAGAGCGTATGCACCGCACGCTTAAGACTTCTCTCAGATGTAAACTGTTTGCAGCCTTTGACAGTGCTCCAGAAATCTCCTGGCCGAAAGTACTTCCGACCGTACTCCTTGGTTTGCGAAAGACTTTCAAGGAGGACTTTCAGGCCTTACCAGCAGAACTAGTCTTTGGGCATCACTTCACATCCCAGGCGAATTCATTGATCCTCGACCTGTTCCCATTTGTACTCTGGCTGATTTCGTTACCGACTTCCTTCGCCTGTTCAACACCATTCGCCCAATCCAAGCTTCCAGACATGTCAACTATCACTCTTTCGTTTTCAGGGACTTAGCCACTTGCGAATACGTTTCCCACCGAATAGACTCAATCAAAAAGCCGCTGGAGCAACCGTACTCTAGCCCTCATCGAGTGATAAAGCGTATCGACGAGCGCACTTTCGTCGTAGACGTCAATGGCATAGTAAAAACACTGTCGACCCATCAGCTGAAGCCCGCTTGCATCACTGCAGCAGATTTAAGGCATCCAGTAGTCACAGATTCGCAAACGCCCACTCCAGTCGATTCACCAGCGTCCATGCCAAAGTCTGAGACTTCACAGTCTACGCCACAGCTTAACAGCTCACCGCCTCATTCGCCAACATCCGTCGCTCCTTCGTTACCTGCTCAGCTTCCATCACCGGCAAATATATCGAAGGCCAAAAAGCGCGTTACATTTTCATTCTCTTCGCCCCCCGCGAAGCTCATTGGTTAGGGAGTAGCTGTAGCGCCTGCGCTTCCACGGTCTCGGCGTAAACAAAGAATTATACCGAGGGAAATTTTCGCGTGCCTTGATTGAGATGCAAACACACGCACATGCAGTGTGTGGACACGTCGTTTCAAGCATCATAGACACGTTTTCCTTTTGATCATTCGTTCCTTGGCGACGCTTGGATTCCTTGCAGCGAGCATCAAGTGAAAAGAGAGTTGCGATACATACGTCGAGCATTTGCTAGTTTATTGCACCGGCAGCAAGACGCGCCTTTCATCCTAGCCTAAATTGTATCTTGTATCATCCTAGCCTAACTTGTATCTTGTGAAATGTAAATTGTACTTTCTGTTCGCGAATTAATTTATTAGTGTTAATGAAGTACCATTTGATATCCCTAAACATACTTTAAATCCAGAACGTTTGATTTTAAAAACAAGCAACGAATATTAACGTAATATGCGTGGACTAATTTTCTATTATGTTTAAAACGAGAGCAAGTTAGGAAAATTTTTAATTGAACACCTTACTGTGAGAGAATTATCGTTTCCTTAAGTTTTCTTTGTTGAGCATTGCTATAAGCTATAAATTATTTGTATGCATATTATATAAAATGAATAAATAAAAAAAATTCAACTTCGATCTTTTCATTTATACGGAACCCGGACCAGGTATGGTACCCACCACGTTGGCTGGCCCCTCCACTCATGAGCTAGCCATGGGATGAGCTCGCCCCTTCTCTTTGTCGGTGTAGGATCTCTCGCAGGGTAGAATGGCCTTCCGCTTGAGTTTCCTATTTATGTTAAAGTGTTCCATCATATATGACTTTGACATCAATTTGAAGCGTTCATATTTTTTATTTAAAGGAAAAATTCTTGCAAATAATGTTTGTATGAGTTTTTCATTTAAATGGAAAATATACGGCTACGTCTACGATGGATCTTGACCCGGATGAGGTGGGGGATTCCGAGAGGGCACCGCTTCCACCAGGATGACCCACTCTCAGTTCGGGGTCGTAAGTATAGATAGTAAAGACGAGATCCTCTCAAGTCTCGCCCGCGTGTGCCAGGCCCAGTCTGTTGTTTTGTTTTGGCAATCCATCCCTTCAGTAGGTTACCTTGGCCTCGACACCGCCAACCCGAGTCCAACGGTCACTTAATTCCTGATTTTGTTTTTTATTTTGTTTTTTATAGTGGGCATAGTTTTCGTCGGGAGCGCGTGTTTCACGCGCGTGCTACGACCATAAGTGAACATCAAGTGCCGGCCGCCGTTGCGCAACATATTGTCATTCGTTTTTTAGTGCGGGAAGGCGTTAAAAGCACGGAAATTTTTCTGCGTTTGCGAAATTCCCCTCACATCGTCACTAAAATTATGTACCTTTGTCAATGCAGGGTAGTTTAACATAGTTTAAGAAATTTAATGAAAACTTTTTCGGATCGAACTGTCACTGATTACACAATATGTTTGACATTTTAATATTCCATCTTCTTTAAAGTAAATCACCCAGGAATGTAACGCAGCTTCGTCATTTGTCCAATTTCATCTTGAATTAAAAATGTGGTTTTCAAATCGGCTAATATTGGATAGTCTAAAAGGTATTGATTCTTTTTTGTCACTAGGTGGTGTTCGTTGTCATATATCGGGCAATACTAATCAGATTGAGTTAAACTGACATGCGTTTGAAAGGCGACATTCCAGTCTACAATTTTCATACTAACAGTTGTATTTCGTCATTCGTGTCAAAAGTTGTATTCATTTGAAAATGAGTGAAATTTCTGAAAAAATCGTTATATTTTACAATATCACTACTATCAAGGTGAGAATGCATCGCAGGCTCGTGAAAAAATATGTGGTGTCTACGGTCAAGGTACTTTATCAAAAGCCACAGCCAAGAGATGGTTTGCTCACTTTCGTTCTGCAAATTTCGATGTCAAAGGTGCACCTCGCTCAGGTCGACCAATCACTGAAAAAGTCGATGAAATCTTACAAAAAATTGAAGAAGACCGACACATAAGCAACCATGACATTGCTAAGGAGCTGAATATCTATCGCCAAACAGTTTTGATCCATTTTTGTAAGGCAGGATACACAAACAAGCTCGACGTTTGGGTGCCGCATGAATTAACACAAAAAAATTTTATCGACTGAATTTCCATTTGAGAAATGCTGATAAAACACAACGTAATCGGGCCATTTTTGAAGCAAATCATTACGGGCGATAAAAAATGAGTAAGATACGAGAATGTCGTTCGAAAACCACAAACGGCTTCAAAGCCAGGATTGACACCAAATATGGTTATGCTGTGTATGGTGGAATTGGAAGGGAGTTGTTTATCATGAGGTGCTAAAACCTGGCCAAACACTCAATTTGGCTCTGTACTGTCAGCAATTAACCAGATTGCAACAAGTAATTCAAAAAAGCCGGCCAGAATTGGTCAATCGAAAGGGCGTTGTCTTCCATCACGACAATGCCAGACCACACACATCTTTGATGACCCGACAAAAATTGACAGAGTTTGGCTGCGAAGTTTTGATGCATCCAGCGTATAGTCCAGACCTTGCACCATCAGACTACCATTTGTTTCGGACTCTGCAAAACGTCCTTCATGAAAAGAAATTCACTTCAAAAAGCGACTGTGAAAATCACTTGGCCAAGTTTTCCGCCGATAAAGCACAGAAGTTCTACACAGATGGAATACTGGCTCCATCCAAAAAATGGCAAAAGATCATAGACAATAATTGACAATATCCATTTTAACTAATAGAAATATGCAAGCGAAAAATGACAAAAAAATACTTTTAAGACTGACCAATATTATACACTCCGAATCAGGTAACTTTTTTCATGTCTTTTAAATATGCAGATTGTTTTTTGGCTATAAAATGGTGAGGTTTTATTTTGAATAAGTGTTCTTTGAAGAGTAGTCTTAACGATATTGATTAAATGGCACCGATCAGTGGATGCCCATTGACTGTATGATATTGTGGACGGAATATTGTCGTCGTCGCTGCATAATTCAGAATTAATTACATCTATTCCTGGGCTGTCTGTGCATTGTGTAAGTATACAATTTTCACTCGATTCATCGCAAACGATTTTTTCAATAAGTTCTGACATTGGAGTTTAACTTTTTTTGCCATCAACACTAATTTAACATTTTGATGTGTTACACAAACACATACTTAGTGTGTTCCAGTACCACTAGCAAGCACACAATTTTTTGTCGCAAAAGAGCAAATTCAGAAAAACCAATTTTTTAACTGTGGAAAACAACCCTTAAACTTGATGTAAGTCTTGTTCAAATTAAATAAGACCAACCTTTTTTTGCTTTTTACCTAATTGAACATTTTCATCAGAAAAAGTCAAACAATCTTTTAGTCCTGGTATCACTCTACTATTTATCGTCTTCTTCATAATTTTTTTTTAAATGCCATTAGTTTGGTAGTCTCACTTCCTTCCAGTTAGCTTACTTTCAAATTTCGGCAGAACTCCAAAGTCTTCTCGAACTTTTGTTGCATATTTTATTTGGTAGTCACTGCAGTTGAGTTGAACTCACTTCGTACTTTAGACCGGCTCCAACTTTTTGGTAATAAACTCAAAATTTGGTACTTCTGAAATGTATCTGAAACTTGAAACTTATTTTTAAGTTCTTTGATTAATTCAATATACTATAAACCATAAACATATTATCGATCGTCTGTTTCGGTTGTATTACCTTCGATTCCAAATTTATTTGTCAATTTGCAAGGAATCTTGTCAGACAATCCATTGACTACATCATCAATTTTTCGTTTTCTTTTGTTAAAAGGGAGTGTTTGTATTGCAGGTATAGGAGATTCTTCTAATATCCTTTGTTTTATTAACTTGTAACAGCGAGTAAAAACAGCGAATCCTAGTATAAGATTTATGTGTTTGGTTACCTCCGCTGAAGATAGTGTTATTTGCCGTAAAGACTTTGTGATCATTTTTCTATGGATTGATAAAGGATCACAACACTTTGCGCCAAATCTACTAAAAAAAACATCTGCACATATTTTTTTATATTGGTACGTGCAAATGTTAACAATATATGTGACACTTGTTCACTTCATTAGTAATCTTTTGTCTGTTTCGCTTATTTCAGTTATTAACACTGAAGATCGAGAATGAGTTCCTTTGTGACAATCTTTTTTTAAATGTATGCCAACAGAACACTCCATACTTTTTACTTATTCAGACACCACGAATTATTCCTTCCTTCTTTGAGGTTTTTGAAAACTTAACAAAAATACTACACTTAACCTATTTATGGGTTTTTTACATTTTTTACAAAACTTCATTAGTTTCACTTTATGCTAATTCTTTCAAGGTAATAGTCATCATCCTTAACCTGTTCACTAAATCCATTAAGGGTACATAAAGATTTTGGGTGTGACGGATGTGAGCCAGTAAGCATAAACGAAACTATGTAATTTAATATTGTAAAACAAGGTAAAAGAAAATTCATTCACACGATATGGCTAAAATTTACATTGAACGTTTTATTTTATTTTGGGTTGTTAAATTTTAAGTAAAAGTTTTTAATGCAGGTTGATCACGAATATGTAAAAACGGTCATTTTCAAAAAATCATACCTCGGTTGGAAACAAAAATAACAAAACTTGAATCAATAATCAGCAAAGATAAAGGTTGACACTACTTTTCCTGAAATTTTCAGATTTTTATTTTTTCCTCAACATTGTTTTTTCAGAGGGCGAACTTGCGCCATTTTGAAAATTTCGAAATTGTAGTATTTTTTCTTTATTAATATAATATCCAAGAACTCAAATCTATAATTTTCGCTTTCTGTTATTCAAATTCTATGTAAAAAAAATAAAAATTTCTAGAGCTTATAGTGTTGCCATAGGATACAGGTGGAATTTTATCGCAATTTCAGTTGACTATCACTCATTCGTTAATAGTATAAACGGGATCTTTATATTTTTCATAAAAAGAACATCTTCTGTGAAGTAAAATTTAACAATAATCATCACCGCACATGTTATTGAAACAAAGCGTCAGTTGACTAAATGATACACTCAAAATCAGCCAATGTTCAGTTCCTGAACAAAGTACAGCAAAATAAATTACATACGTCCAAATTCTTCCTATTAACTTTAGATGCAAGCCAGCACAATTTTCAATTTTATTATTTTTGTAACGTATTGCCCATAGTTCAGTATTCTTAATTGATGTAAATGCCATCTTGCAATCTTTGGAGTCAACATTCTTAACTTAAATACTATGTTGCATAATTATGCGATCAATCAAAATTTCATATTTTCGATTATTGCTGGCTTGCACATTTTGGGTTAACGAACTTGATTGCAATTGAAATAATTTAATGATGATTGTAGAAAAAAATATTATAAATACCTTTGATTTGTGAATAAAGAATCACTTGCAAAGTATTGTTCACAGCATACAAAACGTGTTCATTTTCCCAGTTTCCCAGTTCGATCATATTCTACAAGAATTGAATATACCGAATAATCCCAAATTCTTCAATAACAGCTGGTGTGGCTGGTTTTTTGAGGAATCATCCTGACCTTATTTCGGTCTGCAGAACTCAGTTTCCGCGACGAAATATTGGTCCGTCGAGCTGGATTTCGGTTACATTTAAGTTCCTACGATTATCCTTAACTGCAACAAAATCCTTGCCCTATTGGCTGCTGCGTGTAATCCTGGACATCGGTTTCTGCAAGAGGTCATCTAGGACTCGTCACTCAGGTTTCAACTTTATTGTTCCTGACTGCGATCCTTCGACATTGTCATCGCAGTGCACCTAGGACTCGTCACTCAGGTTCCAGATTCATTGTTCCTGACTGCGATCTTTCGACATCGTCATCGCAGTGCGCCTAGGATTTGACACTCAGGTTCTGGTTTGTTCCTAACTTTGATTCTTGGAAATCATCATCATACACGCCTAGGACTTAGCAGCACTCAGGTTCTGATTTTATTGTTTCTGACTGCAGCGCACGAGCATCTGTGGGTATTACCATCGTACAAATTTACACTCGCCTGCCATCAACCTCATTAAGATGAAAATAAATCCACTGTTAGAAGACCAACAGCGTTAAGCTGGCTCCCTAGAAAATCTGGAGAGAAATTTGAGAATGGACAGTGCTTCTCGAAAGGATGCACAATACTTTCGACACAAAACTGGGAATTATTCAACATCTTTGGAATAAATTTGCATTAAACTACGCTGACTTAAAATCTACACTTGATCCTTCGCATCAATACTTTACTGAACATTTGTACGAAGCTACAAGAGAACAGTACGAAAAAACCAAATCTCAGACGCATTATGTTCCACCTTCGAAACCTACCGAAGTGCTATCTAAAGCTTAAATGCCAGTACCAGCATTTACTGGACTAACGCACCTTCGATGATAGCTCCTGACAACACCGTCCCGACGCTTGCCTTGAACAATCGAGCCGAACCCATTCCGGCGACTACCTCCCAATATAATTGGCCACCGAGCAACATGCCAAGACTGCCAGCAATAGCCATTCCAACGTTTAATGGTGATTTTAAGGAATGGAGGAGGTTTTATGACTTGTTCAAGACAGTCATACATGATAATAACAACCTTGCACCAATACCAAAAATGCAATATCTCCTGAGTTACCTAGAAGGAGAAGCCAAAGATTCCGTTTCGCATCTGCAACTAGATGCATTAAACTACGATACAGCGATCATGATATTACAGCAGTGATTTTCAAACAACAAAAGGATGGCTATGGCATATCTTGATAACATATTCGACATAAAGAAAGTAGAGCATAGGAATGCAGCGGGAATAATCAGCATGTTCAACGTTTTGCGAAATTGTCTCGCGGCACTGAAAAGTATGTCTTTTAACAGGGATCAGTGGGATGCGATCATAATTCATACTGCGATGCGAAAGCTTGACTCTGAAAGCTCCGCATGTTCGAAGACACTTTAAGCAACCACAAGGAAGTGTCATCAATTCAACAGCTCTACGATTTCCTTTTGAAAAGGCATGAAGTCTTAACAACAATCAAACCACAGCCCCACAAACAGCGCACCAAGAAGCGAGCTTTCACTACTCTCCACTGAAGATCGCCATAAGTTCATATCGTCGAATGAATTATGCAAGAATTGCCTCACTCACGCCAAAAGCATCAAATGCAAAAGTTCACGTAGATGCTTTGAGTGCAATAAACCACACCACACGCTTCTGCATTTCCCAAACATTAAAGCTATTACCTCCAATATTGCCACAAATGAATCTTGCCAGCCATCGGCTCCTGCAGTGAATACTAAGGAAGTGAATGTGAATGTTCTGCTCCCAACAGCTTTAATAAATGTACAAACGAGTACTGGACAACAAATCTTGCTACGAGCCCTCATTGATCAAGGCTCCCAATCATCCTTCATTACTTCAAAGGCAGCGAAGAGGCTAGGACTAAAAAAGCAAAGTATTTTTGCAACGATCTCCGGTTTTGGTGAAACAGATACATCGACTGTACGAAATCAAGTCTACATGTCTATAGCACCACACTTCCAATCGACCTTTACCCTCCTAGTCGAAGCATTAATCATGCCAAAACTTACAACGTTATTACCAGAAGACCGAGTGATTTTACCTAAGTCTAGTGAGATCCCAGAACTAAGGCTAGCAGATCCTAATTTTGCCTCCCCGAGACGAGTTGATGTCATACTTGGAGCAGAGGTGGTAGAAGAAATAACTGAAGAAGGCTTACGGAAAGCAGATCCATCATTAGCACAAAAAACAAAGCTTGGCTGGATTTTATCAGGTAAAACCATGTCCAAGGCTAAAAAGTGCAAAAGAAGTAACAGCTTGCATTTCAATGACTGAATTCCATAAATCTGTGGAAAAGTTCTTTGAGATGGACAATGAAGATCACGAAAGAGAGCCTTCAATCGCTGAAGTTCGATGCGAAGAACATTATCAAGCAACATTTGATAGAGATAATCACGGAAGGTATACAGTTCAGCTCCCATTCAAAGATGATATTAACATAAAACCACTAGGAGAATCTCGTATTAAAGCCTTATTAAGATACAAGCAAGTCGAGAAAAGACTTGAAAGAGATCCAAAATTGAAAAAAGAATACCAAAAGTTTCTTGAGGAATATGTGAGCTCGGACACATGGAAAAAGTTGTTCCTTACAGCGGAGATACTCGAAACGTTTTTTACTTACCTCACCATCCAGTATTTAAAGAAGATAGTACTACGACCAAAATTCGAGTCGTGTTTGATGCATCAGCAAATCCCTCAGAGCGTCCTAGCTTAAATGATCTGCTTTATACTGGTTCCAAGTTACAGCAAGACCTAGCCCTAATCTTTTTAAGATGGAGAAAACATAAGTACGTTTATACCGCAGATATTGAGAAGATGTTCCGGCAGATCATTGTAGCAAAACAAGATAGAGACTAGCAACGAATCCTTTGGAGGGACGAAAACTCGAAAACAGTTAACGAGTATCAGCTGAAAACAGTTACATACGGCACAGCATGTGCCACCTTTTCGGCTGTAAGATGTCTTATTCAGCTAGCAAAGGGTGAGGGACACATATATCCACACGCGACTAAAGCCCTTCTAAACGATTTTTAAGTCGATAACATGCTCAGTGGGGCAGATTCCAAAGAGGAGGCAATAAAACTACAAAGGGAAATCACATGCCTACTGAAACAGGGTGGATTTAATCTTAGAAAATGGGCTAGTAATCATCCAGAGCTATTGGCAGCTGTCCCTGAAGATGCAAAAGAGAAGGGGCTACTTCAGATAACTGAAGATGCATCGCTTAAAACATTGGGGGGTTCATTGGAATCCCAGTAAAGACGAATTTTAATTTAAGATTCCAAAATTTGAAAAAGGTCGAAAGCTGACAAAACGACGATTGTTGTCAAACATTGCCAGTATTTATGACCCACTACAATGGCTCCAGTCACTATACGAGCAAAAATACTTATGCAAGACGTCTGGAAAACTGGACTGGATTGGGACAACCAGCCTTCCGAAGAGATTGTGAAGCGCTGGAATAGCTTCAAAACGGATTTAGCAAACCTGGAAAACATGAAGATACCACGATGGGTTCACTACAATTCTTAAGCCAACACAGAGCTTCATGGCTTCTGCGATGCTTCGGAAGCTGCCTATGCCGCAGTTGTGTACAGCAAGTCAACCGATAACTTTGGAGCTATCAGAACAACTTTACTTTGCGCAAAAACTAAAGTTACGCCACTAAAATCAAAAATACCACTTCCAAAACTTGAGCTTAACGCAGCTGCTCTTCTCTCAAATTCTCTGCATCAAACAGCTAATACTATGGGCTTGACTAACGTACCAATTTTGGCTTGGAGTGATTCGACGATAACACTGGCATGGCTGAAGAAGGAACCATCTTCATTAGATACCTATGTCACGAACATAGTTTCCAAGGTACAGACTTTAGATGGTGAGAAGTGGCAATGGAATCATGTGAGATCAGACGAAAATCCCGCTGATTGTGCTTCTAGAGGAATAAGTCTGAAAGAATTACACAACCATAAGTTATGGTGGAGTGGTCCCAGTTGGTTTTTACAAACGGCTAACATCGAAGCCCGTATTAAAATAGAATCAACATGCACAACAAAACAAGAACTCGAGCTTCTGAAACGCTACTCCAGTATACAAAAATTGACAAGAATCTTTAGTCTCTGCCTCAGGCTCGCCGACAATTGTAGAAAGCCAAGTCATGAGAAGAGGATCGGCATCTTACAACCCATTGAGCTCCAAAGCGCACATCTCAAAATCATCTCCATCATTCAACGACAAGAATTCGTTCAAGACATAGCTGATTTAAAGGCAAATAAAGGAGCCAGCGCCAAAAGACGATCACTCAATCCTTTCATAGACGAGATGGGAATTCTCCGAGCTGGAGGAAGACTCCGAAATGCAAACATTTCGCAGGACATAAAATTCCCCATTCTACCACCGCAACGCAACCATATAACTTACCTGATTGTTAGGGAGGCACACATAAAAACCAATCACGGAGGCCTTCGGCTCGTTCAGAATTATCTTCGGATGAGAAACTGGGTAGTAAACGATCAAAAGGTTATCCGATATGAGATCCATCGTTGCATAACCTGCTGTAAATTCGCAAACAGAGCTAAAGAGCAACTAATGGGTAACCTATCCGCCGTACGCATCACTCCATCAAGTGAATTCTCACACTGTGGTGTAGACTACGCAGGACCCTTTAGTACAAGAATGTCTAAAGGACGAGGTTCAACGATCCTCAAAGGATACATCGCCCTGTTTACCTGTATGGTGACAAAAGCTATCCACCTGGAGCTTGTAAGTGATCTGTCGACAGAAGCCTTTTTGGCGGCGTTTAAGCGTTTCATCAGTCAAAGAGGGCTCTGTCAGGAAATATTTAGCGACAATGGAACGAACTGAGCAATCAAATGGATAAAGACGTCCAAGAAGCCATTGAAAGGTCCACAGGCGATTTAGCACGAATAACAGCCAAAGATGGAGTCTCCTGGAATTTCATACCTGTTGCTACGCCCCATTTTGGAGGCTTATGGGAAGCTGGAGTGAAGTTCTTCAAAGGGCACATCAAACGAGTATTTGACGAGGCCAAGATAGTTCCAACCTTTGAAGAATTCTCCACGATACTTTGTCAAATAGAAGCCTGTCTCAATTCAAAGCCGATTACACCCCTATCCAGTGATCCAAATGACTTGGAAGCTCTGACACCTGGTCATCTTTTGATTGGACGCCCATTGCTAGCCCTACCAGAACCAGATAGATCACAGAAAACTCTACATGAACGTTGGCAGATGCTCACTGCAATGCATCAAACATTCTGGAACAGATGGACAAATGAATATTTGCACACTCTTCAACGACGCACGAAATGAACTAAGCATGAAGAAAATATAAAAATTGGGGAATTAGTCCTTATAAAAGAAAGAGACATGCCACCGACCAAATGGCCCCTTGCCCGAAATCATGAAGTGCAACCAGGAACAGATGGTAAAGTACGAACAGCTACGGTCAAATACAGCGGAAACAAATTCAAGAAGGTCGCGATCATCAATCTCTGTCGTCTGCCTGTCGAGGTCTCCGAGGATAGTGCACCGAAGCAAACACAAAGGTCTGAAGAATCCCAAGCGCACATAGCATTGCATGATGAGCAACGAGTCGACTCTTCAACTAAGCCAGTTCAAGTTAGACTTCAAACTACACCTGTTCGAACCAAATCTAAAGCTACGCCTGTTCAAACCAGACCTCAGTCTATACCTCTTCAAGCCAATCCTCAGAAACGAAAATGTGACGCATTCCACCAAATTAAAATAAACAAGCAGCCTAAAAAGAAAATGAGAATTGCTCCTTGCACCTGGGCAACAAAGCTTATGAATCTAGCCCTTCTCATGTTTTCCCTATTAACTCTGGGTCTGGCTAATTATACGAATGCCAAGTACGAGGTTATCAGACCTAAAGGAGGGTTCTACGTTGAAAGACTGGGCAATGTTCATGTTTTACGTGGGAATCTCAGATTAGAAGTAAAAATTCCCATAAACACAACTCTACAAGGTGAGAAAAGTGTTATATCTACCCTCAAGGAGGTCAAGAACATGTGCTATCAGACAAGAGATTTATCGGAGTTAACACACTGTGAGGCACACGTACAACATATGGAGTCAAGACAGTTTGAAATACTTAGCCATATCCGGGAAATTAAGGCTATTTCGAATACCAGGCCAAAAAGAGGCTTAGTTGGCAAGCTACTCACTGCTGTTTTCGGTGTTAACGACGAAGTTTACACCGATATAGATACCTTGCAGGAAAACCAGCAAAATATCTTCAAAACTGTGAATCACCAAGGCATGCTCTTAAACACGAAAACATCACAGTCGAATAATATGACCATGATTAAACTAAAGAATCTCGGGGAAAAATTGAACCAAGTAATCGGCGCTGTCAATGAAATGAAAAGATGGTACGCACAAATCGATCACAACAGGCTCAGCATTCAAGTATTATCAACATATCTTACGGCAATGGATTATTACGACGATATAAGCCTAAAGTATTCAAAATTAACAAGAGCCATGTATGGTCACGAGAGCATCCTTAATTTCATTTTACTAAATACAATCAACACTATGATACAAAATACCAAACCGAAAATTGGTTTTGCTTTCGAAATTCTACGGAGCCCTCAAAAGCGAATATCCCTAAAACGAAGTAAGGAGCGAGCCTCAGTTTATGGATATTTCACGATAATTGAAAATACCAGATACGATCTCATCCACATAACGGCTGTTCCACATAAACAAGATACACATCGTTACATCATGATTGATGCAGGGCCTCCCACAATCGCAGTAAACTTTGATCGCCAAGTTTATTTCACTCTGAACCAAGAAGAATTAGATGCATGCAAGTCCGAGGAAGAGCTACTGATATGCTCACCTAGAACGACCACCAACATGATGGCAAAACCTAACTGCATCCTGGATGAGATCTACAACAGGCACAACCGAATCATGTGCCCTACATTTAGCACAAGCAGCGAACGTACATTATGGAAGAAGCTTAAGATGAAGAACACATGGCTTTTTGTTGCTGATCCGCCAGTTCCCGCACACTTAATCTGCAATGGCCAACGGCAGGGAATCGTATTGACAGATGTAGGAATAATACGCACAGCAACAAACTGTATTATAGAAACCAAAGAAGTCACGATTCGGTCATCACTTAACAAGGAAATGACTGTTTTAAGTTCCTTCATGAAAGAGATTCCACTTGAGAAGTTTAACACGATCACACAACAGCCAGCATCTGCAACCTCTGAACCGATCACCAAATTATCTCAGCAGGTTTTCACGAACGAGGTTTTAAACCTTCAGGAACCTGTAAGCACACTGCAGAAAATTAAGGAACACACGGTGCCAGCAGCAGCCAGAATACTTGTTAATCTGCTATTACTACTAATTGGTAACTTATTAAAAAGAAGATGCCAAACGTACCTTCTACGAATAAGGAAATCTACAGGACAAACCGAAGACCATCCTGGAACTGCTCCCTCACTTAGGGACAGATTCAACACCATCATCACTCGCGCCCGCCCAACATGTTCAGTTCCTGAGCAAAGTACAGCAAAATAAATTACATATGTCCAAATTCTTCTATTAAGATGCAAGCCAGCACAATTTTCAAATTTATTATTTTTGTAACGTATTGCCCATAGTTCAATCGATTATTGCAGGCTTGCACATTTTGGTTTAACGAACTTGATTGCAATTGAAATAATTTAATGATGATTGTAGAAAAAATTATTATAAATACCTTTGATTTATGAATAATGACTCACTTGCAAAGTATTGTTCACAGCATACTAAACGTGTTCATTTTCCCAGTTTCCCAGTTTGATTATATTCTACAACAATTGAATATATCGAATAATCCCAAATTCCTCAATAACAGCTGGTGTGGCTGGTTTTTTGACGAATGATCCTGTTCTTATTTCGGTCTGCAGAACTCAGTTCCGCGCCGAAACAGCCAATTTCTGACTTCAGATCAGTGCCAACCTGCAATCTCTTCATATTAAACAGTTATAAGGTCAAACTCAATTTTTTTCATCAAAAATCGTTTTCATACACGTATGTAATGGCCTGTTACTAACTTCTGTAGTTCTTAAGAAAAGTTACTATGAAACACGGACGGCCACATGAACAAATAAGTATCGATTTGAATAGACTATTGAAAAAATATTTTTATAAACCACTAAAAAGCGAAAAATGATCCTCACATGGTATGACCTTCATAAGAGGCTATCTGCATCGAAGATCATGTTGCGTAAATTATTTATACATACTAAGCCAGACTGATCAAAACTTAAGATACTATATATTTATCATTTGACTCCAAAAATATCCATCGCAATATATATAAAAATATTGCAGACGATCTATTCAATTAAGCATATACAATATGTTAATAGTATGCGTCAAATACAGGGTGCGGCAGCATAACTTCCTTTTTTGAAAAAAGGAAGTTATGCTGCCGCACCCTGTATACATTAGATGGGTTAAGCGGATAATTAGCGAATGGGTTCTTGGTTAGTAAATAAACTCTGCTGCCGAGTCTTATTATTTTTTATTACATCGTACTACATCTTTTAAAATACAGGGTGCGGCAGCATAACTTCCTTTTTTGAAAAAAGGAACTTATGCTGCCGCACCCTGTACAAGACGAGTATATTATCCAATTAAAATTCCTTACAGCATAATAACTTACTCAATTCAATTCTGAAATTGTCGACCAAAAGTCAACATTTCATATCAGTCAAGATTAATTACCTGCAACGAAAATGGTAATGAATATTAATATCATACAATAAAATAATTTCGAAAGGAATATTAATTTATTATTATTAATTAAGAATGCATGTTACTTCCCCGTATGACTTGTTCACGTATCTGTACAAACAAAAAAGAACATACACGGCGTTAAGTACTGGACTCTACATGGTAATAATTGAATATTTGCTGAACCGTTTTTCCAGTTTGTTATTACTTTGGCAACTTAACAGCACTTTAATTGATATCAACCCACATGCATTTCGCCCTAAATAAAAGTCGTAACGACATCGCATTAAAAAATCGATTTACTGTAAGTATTCAAATCACGTCTAAAGTATTTAATGCGTGTGTAAGTATGCAAATGATCGGTAATCATACATAGATACTAGTCCATATATTCTCTTGCTGTTCATGCTTTCCAAGTTTTGCCACATTCTAATACCTGAAGTGTGAAACAGCTATACATCGATTAAAATAGTTTAAGTTTAAAGCACATATTATACATATTATAATTGTATGTACTGTAATTTTAAGAAACTCGAATGTTCATATCCTTTACTATTATTTTTGCGAACAAATGAAAACAGCAACGGTTTGATTAAGAGAGTTCCTGCAATATTAACCGTGTGGCGGGAAGGCTCTGTGGTTTAAGCAAATCAGAGGACTGTCAGAACTTATGTGAAATAAAACGTTTTAAAATGTAGTAATTGCAATCAATAATTTACATCAACACGACAACTGCATTAAAGCTTATAATATATGAGGGCACACGAAAGAGTTCTCAGGTAATGTGGCTGCATGGTTATTTGAGTCATTTGCATAATCTCAATTAATACGAAAGAGAATGATTTCTCCATGAATATTCATAACGAGCAGGGTTGAAATTTGACTTTGAGAATTTATGAATGAACAGTTTCGCTAAGAATGAAACCATCATTTTCATTGATTTTTACCTCAACTCAATTGCTCTAGTGTTTCAATGTATGCTGTTTGATGTTTCTTCTAGTTGTATTTATTTAAATAGCCATTTCGGAACATCAAACAGATAATCTTAAGAAAATATCCACATCTGCTCGAGTGAACTTACCTAAACGATCCAAATATTTAGGCGCCAGTAAGACAACAAAAAAAGCAATTTAAACCTGAGATTCAATCTTCCGTGAAATTTTGCTAAGTCTAGAATAACATTCCCATATGCTTGCGAAATTCTGTGGAACGTTCGCCTGAACAAACATCCTCATAAATTGTTGTTACAACAAATATCCACCAAGATTCATCCAATCTACCTACCAGGCCCAAAATCAAACAATTGATCTACGTGCTCATATGTTTCCTCAATCAATTGAGAGCTCTTAGCGCGCTCTCTCATCAATCAGATTGTTAGCATAGCAAGTTGATCTCCACTTAACGTGACCTTATTCATTATCCAGTCTCTAATTCGCCTAATTAATTGTCTACTTAGTAAAGTTCGATGTCATTTAAATTGGTCCCTCATCTATTAACGTACGAGTCCGTGTGTGTATGTTCGGTACACATATTCGTAGTCAAATACGCAAACTTAAAGCCAGAAACATTTTCATGCATAATGGGAATTTATTGTAACTGGTGAAGCTTTAAGAACTAATTCTATGGCTGTTACTTTTCTAAGTATCTACGCATACTCATACTCATATGCGTATCTTAAAAACGATGTCGTTTACTTTTACTCCGACCAGACATTATTTCGTTATATTAAGTTTATGTATCACAAGTGGATTGAGTTCCGCCAACACGATTCGGTCCCAACGGGTGAACGAGTATGTTGGTAGTGTATCCAGCTTAATTTAATTTACACTTAATTATGTTGATGACGATATGTCGTTAATAAATTTATCACTCCCGGCAATATGTTGTGCATTAAATTTCAATTGAATTTAAAGTGTTTTGGGATTTGGCGTTATTTTTGTTGAAATAGGGAAAAAGTTTTGAGGTAATAAGGTTGGTGCGAACTTTAATTGGAGTAAACGGAAATTGGAGATTTTTTTTTTGTGGTAGGGAGGTGAAGACATTTACGCCCGCCGAGTCTGGCAGTGTGGGACTCCCATGGAGGATACCCTTGGACTACCCACTAAACACCTCCCCTGTCAATCTGAGAACCTAGCCTGGAACCGTTTTACACATTACTTCGGGATAAGCCTCATTTCTCTACGCGTTTAGGCGCCACCGGGCTACAGGGATCCCTTTTCTAGCGGAAGGAGGCGAAGGGAGAGGGATTTATAGAAAAGAGACCCCTCCGCCCTGGACGCCTCCAGGCGCTCAAATATGATCCTTTTTATCTTAAGGACTGCCCGAGCGTAATGTGCCACACAGTTCCATTTGTCAACGGATGTGAGCATCTCTCCAGTGAGTTCATCCGGAGAGAGATCTCCCATTTCTTCAATGAGGTCACCGCGCTGCCTTTCCCACCTCTTGCATTCAAAAAATGTGTGGTAGGCATCATCGACCTCTCCAGCACAGAATATGCCGTCAGCAGACCGTGACTCACCAATCTTGTGCAGGTAAGACCGAAAGTATCCATGTCCACTCAGTAGCTGAGTTAGAAAGAAGTCAGTCTCACCATGCCTTCGATTGAGCCACGGCCTCAGGTCACCAATAAAGCGTGCGGTCCACCTACCTTTTGTATCGCTCACCCAGGACTGTTGCCAATCACTGAGTGAACGTTCTCGTTCTTCGTGGGCGACAGCATCTCTGTCGCATTCGTTCCTCCGCAGGTAGATTCTGCGGCGCTCCTTGGCAAGGAGGGCAATGGGTATCACTCCTGCGATGACCAGCACTGCCGACTCCGAGACAGTCCGATATGCAGATGCAATCCGCAGCACTCCCCGTCGCTGCACCTGTGCCAAGCGCCTTTGATACAGCCCCTTGTTGAGAGCCTCACACCATATCTCCGATCCGTACAACAGCACAGATTGTACTGCACTCATCAGAAGTCTTCTTCTTGATGAGGTAGGACCCCCTATGTTGGCCATTAGCCGGCTGAGAGCCGAAACACTCGCTGCAGCCTTGTCAGCTATTGCCCTGATTTGCTCGGAGAAACGTATCTTCGAGTCGATCAAAATGCCCAGGTACTTCACTGCTAGTTTGGTCTCAACGAGTGCTTCCCCAATGTTGATCATCATTACTCTAGGAATTCTTTTCTTTGTCAAGATGACTACTTCGGTTTTCTCCAAAGCTAGGCTGAACCCGCGAGCAGTCATCCAGTCCCTCACTCGGCGCATTAGCATACCCAGTCTGAGTTGCGCTTGTTCAACAGTGCGTCCCGCAACTAGCGCCGCGACATCGTCTGCATAACCGATCAAGCGCGACTCATCCGGCAGCTCGATTCTCAGTAGCCCGTCGTACGTGATGTTCCACAGGTCTGGGCCAAGGATGGAGCCTTGTGCAACACCCGATGTAACTTCCATCCTCCGCCGACCCTCCTTCGTCTCATAGAGCAGGCTCCGGTCTGTCAGGTAGTTCTTCAAAATCCGCGTCAGATATTCTGGAACTTGAAAAGAGTTTTCCAGTGCTTCCAGAATATCCGCCCATCTAGCGGAATTGAAGGCGTTTCTGACGTCAAGCGTCACGAGCAACACAACCCTTTTGTTTGACTGGCAGTGAGCCTCCGCTCTTTGGACCGCGCTCACTACTTCCGCTATCGCGTCAATAGTGGAGCGACCTACTCTAAAACCATACTGCCGTGGAGATAGGTCCCCGGCAGAACGGACCGAGCACTTTCCCAGCCGTGTCTAGCATACATAACGGGCGGTATGCAGACGCCAACTCGGAATTTCCCCTTGCTGATCAGTACAAGCCTCGCCACTTTCCAGCGTTCCGGAAATACACCTTCGTAAAGGCAAGCGTTGAACATACTGAGCAACAAGTCAGGACAAAGCTTGTAGACAAGCTGCAAAACCTCAGCAGGAACGCCATCTGGTCCCGGTGCCTTCCTTGCTTTCATGGATAGAATTGCCTGCTCCAGTTCCATCATTGTGAAAGGTGAGCATTCTATTGGTGTTTGTGCATGAGCTGAATCGACACGGACAGGGTGCGTGGGGAATAGTGCCCGTAGGATCTCGTCCATCTTCTCTGCTTCATGTAAGCAGGGCTTCCGTTGGGCACCGAGTTTTCGCATGACCAGCTTGTAACCTAGGCCCCACGGATCCCTATTTACATCATCCACGAGACCTTGCCAGCATCGGGCCTTGCTCTTGTTAATAAGCCTGCGAAGATATTTCCTGCCGGACCTGTATGCTGCTAGCCTCGAGTCTGCCTCCTCCCGTGTTCGCGCCCGCTGGGCCTCTCGCCGAAGTTTGTGACAATGAAATTGGAGATTGGTACTTTTGGCTAATTTATGGCTCTGTTAAGGCAGTTGCAATCCCACCCTGGTGATTGAAACACCATAATCTACGGCTATTATTTGTAGAAATGCAGTGCTCGGCCAGAAGTTACTGGCATATTACTAGTATCATGCCTGCACTTCGGATAATTGGGAAGGACTAAAATGCGGGAGAAAAGTCAGCAGATTATTCTACCCCTTCACCAACCCTTATGCCCTGGTCTACAGAAAACCCAGAGCAAATTGTGCCCCCAATCGATTACAGTTTGTTCAGAAACTCATGGGAAATTTTTGATATTGTAGGTCCGAACAGAGCAAACAGTGCCGCTTGACTTTCAATGAAGATGTAGCGACTACAAATTAATTTCATTTTTTACATTTTAATTCATTTTATACATTTTTATTTCTACATGTCAATAGTTGCCAGAAAGGTTATTAGTATACTTTACTTAATTGTACAGTTTGTTCCACTGCACTAAAATAATAATGACCACACCACTGCACTAGCAGCAGTGACAAAAATCCGGTTTGAATGAAAACAAGTTGGGTAAACAGACCCACAGTCATGTCAGAAGGGTTTTGTACCCAACGTGCGAAATGCAGTCACCAGCAACGAATAAAGGCGAGAATCATGTCAAAGAGACGTGCACGTTTATAAGAGAATCCATTGCTTCTGGACTTTCCACGGTCGTCACTTAGTTGCAAAACAACAAAAATCACTCAAATCATGAATTCCCAAAAAAATATTGCATAGTCTTAAAAGTATAGAGTCTTTTGTCACTAGATGGTGTTCTTCGTCATATAGGCCAAAACTAATCAGATTGAGTCAAACTGACATGCGTTTAAAAGATGACATTCCAGTCTACAATTTTCATATGGACAGTTTTGTAATTCATCATTCGTGTCAAAAGTTGTATTCATTCCAAAATGAGTAAAATTTCTGAAAAAATTCGTTATATTTTACAATATCACTACGATCAAGTTGAGAGTGCATTGCAAACTGGTGAAAAATTTATGAAAAGCCATAGCCAAGAGATGGTTTGCTCGCATTCGTTCTGCAAATTTTGATGTCAAAAAAACACCTCGCTCAGTTCCACCAATTACTGAAAAAGTCGATGGAATCTTACAAAAAACTGAAGAAGACCGACATATAAGCAGCCATAACATTGCTCAGGAACTGTTTATTCATCACCAAACAGTTTTGAACCATTTGCGTAAGGCTGGATACAGAAAGAAACTCCACGTTTGGGTACCGCATAAATTAACACAACAAAATTTAATCGACCGAATTTCCATTTACGATATGCTTATAAAAAGCAACAAAATCGAAACATTTTTTAAGCAAATCATTACAGGCAATTAAAAATGGGTAAGATACGTGAATATCGTTCGAAAAAGATGATTGTCAAAAAAAGGTGACTTTAAAGCCAGAATTTACACCAAATAAGGTTATGCTGTGTGTATGGTGGGATGGGGAAGAAATTGTTTATCATGAGGTGCTAGAACCTGGCCAAACCTCAATTCGGCACTGTACTGTCAGCAATTAACCAGATTGCAACAAGCAATTCAAAAAACCGACCAAAATTGATCAATAGAAAGAGCGTTGTCTTCCATCATGACAATTCCAGACCACACACATCTTTGATGACCCGACAAAAATTGACCGAGCTTGGCTAGGAAGTTTTGATGCATCCACCGTATAGTCCAGACCTTCCACCATCAGACTACTATTTGTTTCGGTCTCTGCAAAACTACTTCAATGACAAGAAATTCACTTCAAAAAAGGACTGTGAAAATCACTTGGCCATCAATTTTTCGTGTATTTCCCATTTCTGTGCGCCCCCTGAAGCAAAAATACCAATTTAAGCCCTGTTTTGAAAAGTTCTCATTAAGACCTTTCGTTTGATAACCATATCGGCTACCATTGATGAAATTTTTTTCACTCCCCTATATGGGGAGACCCCCTTAAGCACCATGTAAAAAAATTTTGTAAGCAAACTTTGAAGGGGGCATCACTTTATATCTACTCGTAAATACAAAATTCTATGTTTGTTGCTTAAACAGTTTGCGAGAAAAAGTGGTATGACACACAGACGGACGAACAGACGGCTAGATAGGCGCAATTTCAGTAGAGTTTTGTAATATTATTTTACAAAAACCTAAAAACAGAAGTTAATATGCGCAGTCAGAACGTACACAGCAGAATAAAATCAAATTACATCTAAATTAGAAAGCATGATTGTGAGTTTTTATTTTACAATACAAAGAGTGTGCTACATAGTGGTGACCCCTGAATATCGATTTTCGTAATTAAAAAGAAAAACTGTAATAAAAATACTCTTGTCGTACCGCATAGTTAAGTATGCTACCAAAAGTACACAACGCGGCAGATGAAATGTCAGAAAATCATCCAAACGATCCAAAGAGTGATACACCAGTGGAGCCCCAGCAGCCTGTATGTAACAGTTTGCATTTAAAGCTCCCGGAATTTTTCACGGGCAATTCTGAGCAGTGGTTTTGACAAATCGAGTCACAATTCACAGTAGCTAAAATTACATCGGATCGGCTCAAATTTCATCATGTAGTTAGTCAACTGCCGGCGAATATCGCATGCAAAGCTTTTGATATCATTAAAAATCCGCCAACAGATGTTAAATTTCTCGTTTTGAGAGCAATAATCATTGAAGAATTTGCTGATAGCGAATAGACCAAGCCATGGAAATTATTGTCACAAATGAAATTGCTTGATAGAAAACCTCATTTTTACTGTCTGAAATGAGACAATGAGTATCAGCAGCTGTCAGCAATGATATCCTAAAAACTCTATGGCTACAGAACTTGCCCAAAACTATACGTGCAATTGTATCTGTATCATCATAACCATTACTGGGTTTAGCGGAAATTGCCGACAAAATTTGGGAATCAACTGACGTCCATCAGGTTTATGCAACTGCAAACCGTACAACCTCTGACAAAAATACTGGATCATTTGAAAGGTAAATTGAGAAAGTAGAAGCAGATGTTCAAAAGCTGCGTGACGCAAGACAGCGTAATCAACTATCGTCCAGTTCGGATAAACTTCGCCGCAGCCTTAGCAATCCCAAATACACGAACTGCTGTTATCATCATAAGTTCGGGGAGAATTCAACCAAATGTGTGCCACCTCACCAATTCAGGAGTTCGGAAAACTAAAGCACTAAGTTTGTTTCGAAGCGGACGAGCTTGGCGCATCCACACAACGCCTTTTTATATACGATACCCTTACTAAACGTAGGTTTCTTATAGATAGGGGTGCAGATGTATCCGTCATCCCATCAACACTAGAATCAAAACAGTACGATGCCAGTATTGCCAATTATAAACGACTGTATGCTGCTAATGGAACAGTGATAAATACATACGGCTAGAGAAAACTTACCGTTTCACTCAACTTACGCCGCACTTTTGACTGGACTTTTATTGTCGCTGATGTTAACACACCGCTAATAGAGGCAGATTTTTTGAAGTATCACGGCCTTGGAGTAGACTTACAAAAACGAGCACTAGTAGCTACATCAACTAAACTTAACAGCATAGCCATCGTCATCAAATCTTCAACACCTCAAGTAATGCTTACTAATTATAAGGATCCATTTGTAAAAATATTCCGAGGCTATAAGCGAATGTTACATGAAAATGTGGTACCGATGGAAAAAATTAAAACAATGGTCACACATTGCATTGTTATCAAAGTTCCACCAGTCGCATCAAGAGCAAGAAGATTGTCTCGCGACAAACTTGCCGCGGCTAAAACAGAGTTTAATGACTTGCTATCGAGGGGCATATGCCGTCCATCAAGAGCAATTGGGCGAGACCTCTTCTTATGATCAAAAAATCTGATGGTGCTTGACGACCACGTGGCGGATCGCCAAGTCAATTTTATTATGGTACCAGACAAGTACCCGATACCGCACATACAAGATTTTGTATGCATTTGACATTGCAAAAATATTTTCAGCAAAATTGATATAAAAAAGGCTTTTAATCAGGTTCCGGTTGATTCGTGCGATATACCACAAACTGCTATCATTACGCCCTTTGGTCTATTTGAGTGTGCATTTACGACGTTTGGTCTCAGAAATGCCGCGCAGACATTACAACGGCTAATCGCTGAGGTGCTTCGTGGACTTGATTTTGTCATAGCATACATAGATGATATTTTCATCGCATGTCAGAATATCGAGTAACATCAAGAGCATATTTGAATCGTTTTGGATCGAATTTCACAGCATGGACTAAGAATAAATCCGGACAAGTGCAAATTCGTACAAAATGAACTAGAGTTCTTGGGTCACTTAGGCACACCCCAAGGTATTAAAGTATTATTTGGTAAAATAGAAGCCATAATCCATTTCGAAAAGCCTCTTTTGCAAAACAACTCCGGAGATTTATAGCAATGATAAATTTATATAGGCGTTTCATTCCAAACGCCGCAACTATTCAAGACAAACTGCAACGTCTTATCAAAGGCAATGTTAAAAATGACAATTCTGTTATCGCTTGAACTCAGGACGCATCTCATGCATTCGAAAAATACAAGAAAACGCTAGCCATCCATCAAAATTAGCACCCATTGCATTAGAAACTGATACATCAGACGCAGAAATCGGTGCCGTTCTGCACCAAATTGAAGACGAAGGATGTAACCCTTCGGCCTTTTTCTCGAGGAAATTAAATAATAATCAGAGAAAATACAGCACAAACAATCGAGAGCTGCTAGCAATCTATGAAGCAATTAAATATTTCCGGCACATTTTGAAGGGAAAAGAGTTTGCCATATATACTGACTTATTTTTGCTTATCTCAAAAAGGTGATAGAGTATCACCTCGACAAGCTCAGCAATTAGACTACATAAGTCAGTTTTCATCCGGTATTCGCTACATTTCCGGCCGTTATAATATCATCCCCCCGATGTTCTATCACGGATTAATTCAATCAATTCGGCCGAAATTCAGTTCGAAGCGATAGCTAGAGATCAAGAAACTGATGATGAACTACAAAATATCCTGCATTCAAACACAACTTCTTTACAGCTTAAACGCATCACACTCCCTTATTTAGACATTAAGCTCTACTGCGATTTAAAAAGTATGAAAGCTAGACCTTTCATAACCAAAAGCTTTCGTTTGAAGGTTTTAGACAAAATTCACAATTTATCCCATCCCGGAATAAGAGCAACTACACTCCTCGTAAAAGAGCGTTTTATTTGGCCGAATTGATACCGCCATCGCAAAAACATCGTACAAAATTGCAGCTCTTGCCAAAGAACTAAAGTGCAACGCCATACTAAACCACCCATATACGCTTATAAGGAAATACCAGAGCAATTCGCACACATAAATATTGATTTAGTTGGCCCGCATCCACCATCAGGAGGTTACTCATACATTTTAACAGTAATTGACCGTTTCTCAAGATATCTGGTCATTTCAATTATTAGTATAACCGCGGATAGTGTCGCATCTGCACTAACATTTGGCTGGATATCTCATTACGGCGTCCCTGCAAGAATAACCACGGATCAAGGACGACAGTTCGAATCGGAATTTTTCCACCAGCTAAACAGAATCTTCGGAGTATTACATCTGCGAACAACAAGCTAGCATCCGCAGTCAAATGGCATTATCGAAAGATGGCACAGGTCGTTAAAATCATCTCTAAGAGCCAAATTATCTAATGATTGGTACAACGAACTACCCTTCGTTTTACTAGGATTTCGCAGCGCCTGGGAAAACGATGTAAAAGCAACACCAGAAGAAATTTCGGACAAGCACTTCGCATTCCAGGAGAATTTTTCGAGTCATCGAAGGAACACCCCAGTGATGAAGAATTTATAAAAAAGTTTCGACGAAGAATGAATATTTTTGAACCGGCAAAGACCACGCATCATACTAGTAGTAAAGTTTTCGTCCACCCTGCTTTATTAAATTGTTCGCATGTTTTTGTCAGAGTCGATACCATTCGTACTCCACTTCAGGCACCGTACAAAGGACCATACATTGTCATTAAGCATGGCTGTAAAATTTTTAAAGTAGTCGTTAATGGAAAGCATCAAAACGTTTCTATCGATTGATTGAAACCCGTCTTTACAATACAAGATCAGGACGACCAAATACCGAAATCCAGTAAATCAGTAACCACCGCAACGATTACGACCAGCCAAGCCAGCGCAAGAATCATTCCCAATCACCATACCAAGCACGATACGGAAGAACTGTGAGGTTTCGAGATCGCCAAGAGTGACCATTTCGTATGACAGATATCATACTGGACAGGGAGTAAAGTAGCGACTACAAATTAATTTCATTTTTTACATTTTAATTCATTTTATAAATTTTTATTTCTACATGTCAATAGCTGCCAGAACGGTTTTTAGTACACTTTACTTAATTTTACAGGTTAATCCACTCACCAAAAGAATGATAACCAAACCAATGCACTAACAGCAGTGACGAAAAATCCGGTTTGAATAAAAAAAAGAGAAACTAATGTGCGCAGTCAGAACGTACACGCGTGAATAAAATCAAATTTTATCTAAATTAGAAAGCATAATTGTGAGTTTTTATTTTATAAAACGAAGAGCGCGCTAAAAAGATATTGACTTGCATTCCTTTCCATGTATTGTTCTTGATACATAACACCAAGCCTATTATTTCGAGCACTTCTACATGAAAGACAGACGTCAGCATTCGTAATGGTATTAGATTTCTTAATTTAAGAATTATTCTACTCTAATTTCCTCGCTGGTACTAGAGCTAACCGTTAAAGAATTTATCTTATTCCCCGCCCCAGAGTGTCTTTTTAGGTGGGGCTTTCGGGTTTCAGATAGCCCAATGAAACCGGGTCGTGGCGCCACTCGTTCGCCCGTTTGCTTTCCGTCATCCTGTGGTCCATCAAACGAGACTGAGGACCTCTGAAACGACTGAAGCCAAAGCAATAGAAGAATCCTGAATGTGCTCTCGCAAATAGGCGTACAACCTGCAACCGTGTTCTCATTCCAACCACTGTAACACGCCGAATCAATATCACCGTAATCAACTTAAAACCAAATCTATCTTGGAAACTCTATTTCATTTCAACTAATAAATCCTTCAAACCGATTTCACAATTTATAGGAAATAGACGAAACCTTGAAATGTTGAGAATTTACACTTTTTACTATCTTCACCTCCGTGTGGGGCTTTCGGTCCCCCATCGGATGCGTACTCAGGTGGCGGATAGAGAGTGCTCTAACCGGCTAGCCAGCGGGTATGTGGGGAATAAAATAGCATTCCTACACCAAAACCGAATAAGTCAAAGCGCTGACAATGATATTTACTGATCATGGAGCCAGGACAACAGCCTCGGATCGGATTGGATAAACGGCAGCGACTATTGCAACGTATAAAGGACTATTCTTTTGGAACTTGGAATGGAAGATCATTGAATAGACCGGGTGCACTGCGACAACCTATGGATGAAATAGAGAAATACAGAATCAACATCTTCGCAGTGCAAGAAGCTATATGGCACGATGAAGAGATACTTGACATGCGATTGCACATGCTGTTTAAAAGCAGAAAACTGCAAGGAAGTCAAGAGCTCCGATTGCACGCACATTACTGACAGCACATTTTAACAATTTATCGTCGACTTCAAGTCCGTCAACGAAACGATCAGCGCGATTCATACCGAGACCGAATTCATTAATGTTTTGCTGATCAACTGGCTCGCGCCCACAGAAGACAAGGTAGAGGCAATCAAGGACGAATTTCACAGCACCCTGGAATGCACTGTCGATACATTGCCGTCAAACGACATCAAAATTGTTCTGGGTCACTTCAATGCAAAAATCGGCTAAGCAGCGGCACATAGAGAAACAACCGGAGGACAGAGCCTCCATGCAGAGACCAGCGACAACGGACAACGCTTGACAGACTTTGTTACTAGTAGAGGCTTCACAGTAAGCTCCACACGCTGTCCGCATTGAGACATCCAGAAAGTCGCGCATTCAGCAAGATCAACTATGTTCTCATACAAAAATCAAAGGCCACCAACATTCTCGACACGAACTCGTTCCGCGGCGCTGTCTGTGATTCGGACCACTGACTTATAAGGGTCAAGTTCTGATCCCACATCTCTAAGACATGTAAACAAGGAGCATCATTCGCCCCAAGGTATCAGATACACAAGCTAAAAGATAGCTTAGTAACGTCCACATACTCGTACATGTCAACGCTGGAAAATCGCATTCACATATCCCCGTAGGCGGGAGAAAATAATGATGACATCAAACCCATGCGGAAGACAGTAAGAGATGCAGCGATAGAAGCAGCCGTAGTGATCATTTTGACCAAAAAGAGAATCCTTAGAGTAAGGATGATAAGTATTGGAGGTATACGAATAGAATCGAAGCCAGCGGTGAAGTACCTGGGGCTACTGATCGACTCAAACATGAATTTCTCTGAGCAAATCAGGGCAACGGCTGAGAAGGCTGTTTCGGGAGTATCGGCTCTGAGTCGACTTATGGCCAACGTATAGGGACCCAGCCCATCAAGAAGACGCCTCTTGGTGAGTGCTGTAGGGTCAGTGCTACTGTACGGAGCAGAGGTACGGAGCGACGCTCTCAGTAAGGAAGTTTACCGAAAACACTTGGCACAGGTACAGAGAAGAGGAGCGCTGAGTATCCGACAGTCTCTGATTCGGCGGTGAGATTTATTGCAGGCGTGATACCTGTCGCACTCCTTGCTAGAGAGCGCCGCGCTATTTACTTGCGCCAAAAACGAGGATGCGAGAGAGATGGTTGTCCGCGAGGAGAGACAGCGCTCGCTCAACGATTGGCAGCAATCCTTGGGTGAACTGCACGAAAGGAACCTGGACTGCGCGCCTCATCGCGGATGTTAGACCGTGGCTTAATGGAAGGCATGGTGAGACTGACTTCTATCTGACCCAGCTTTTGAGCGGGCATGAGTATTTTCAGTCCTACTTGCACAAGATTGGTAAGTCACGGTCCCCCGATTGTCGGTTTTGCCCAGGGGTGAGGACAATGCCTGCCGCACATTTTTTTGCGAGCGCAAAATGGGTCAGGCTGCAAAGAGACCTCCACAGGGAGACGGGAGAACTTACCCTGGATAATATAGTCGCGGTGACGCTCAAATCGGTTGACAAATGGAGCCATGTGGCACATTATCTTCGGGCAGTCCTAAAAGATAAAAGGGAATCACTGCAGCCGGGGGCGTTGGGACTGGGCGATCGCTTTTCTGGCACTACCTCTTCCCGCCCCGCTAGAAGAGGGTCCCCCAGCTTGAAGGCGCCTCATAGCGTAACGAAACGAGACCTGGCCCGAAGTAATCTGGCAAGCGGTTCCAGGCTAGGTTCTTAGGTTGACAGGGGAGGTATTTGGTGCGTAGTCCAGTCGCCTTCTTGCGAGCAGGGGAGTCCCACACTCTGTGTGTAAATGGCACCCACCTCCCAAACGCAAAAAAGGTTGAAATAGAAATTCAGGAAGGCCATAGGCTTATCTAGGTCGGGAGTGGAGTGAAGTGGGAGGAAGGATTGGATCTTTGAAAAGAGTACACTGGAAGAAATTTCCAAGCCAGGATTAGGTGTACATAGAGTTGGGGTAGAGTTAGGGGTTATGTTTCTGACGATTTCTTCTGGCCTCGGTAGCACCTCTTGTAGATCATTCTCAGATAGAACGTTGGCCTTAAGCGTATCATAGTCTCATTTACGAACTTTTATCTTCTCCCGAGGTTCCCGTTATTCTAAATAGATTGAGGTAAATTTCATTCTTCCTGGATTACGCTGTGATAAGCAGCATGATGGATACAACTCCCAGGTCTGGGAGTTGGTTTTTTACATCTTCGCAGATAGAATTTTATCCGAAGTCGGGTCCTAAGCCCATCAATATGACCACGTACTTTTCTTTTTCTTTCGGGTTGAAACCGCCGAGGGTGTTTTTAAGGAGTGAAACAGTATTTCACCGCCGAGGCTGTTTTTATAAGATTCGAAATATAGTCATGTACGTCGAGCTTGTCTGCTGTGACCTTGAAGCGTGCATTGGCCAGTCTAGTAATTTGTTAGCCTAAGCGAATACCGTCTGCTGGGTTATACCGATCAAAGATATATTTTAGCACAGTCGCTTCGACGTGCTCCATAAATATTGGTGGCTACCAAATCTTTCTTATTTTGTAGGCTATTCACACTGGTGTTGTTGGTATTTTGGTTGTTAGTTAGTACAGCAAAGAGATTAATGCTGGGTGTAGGGGGGCTGGGCGTGGATAGCGGCGTTTCATAACTAATTTTCCCTTTGGTGAGATAAATTCTTTTAATGCTGTCAATTAAGTGGGCATCTTCTGCAACATTCGATGTCTGAATTGGTGCGTCATCTGACTCCATCTTGACCAAAGGTAATTCCTTGCGAGCTACTTTAGCCAATGGTTGATCCGTCGTCGTTTCATCCTGTTTACAAGATTTCATCCATTTTTTCGATTGAGCTCTACGTTAGGTGTGTTGGGCGCTAGCCTAAAAGGCAGATTTGCTTTTCCCTGTTTCCTGCAGGTTCAGAATTCCGATTTATGAAGTATAATTTAAGATTGTAATTTGGCCTAAATTTTTCAAATTTATATTTAATTTGCTTCACAGACGCGTTGGCAGTTTGGACGTTAATCCGTTCACCTGACAGAGCATGGTACTGACCATATGACCTTCTCAAGTATCAATACGATCAATATAGAGAGATCTTCTATCTCTAAACGAAGGCCTGAAAGGGGCTGTAGTGCTAAAACAAAAAAAGCATTGGCCTGTCCACATGGAACGGATAGAATTCAGAGTTTAACGATTTCCAGACTAACATTCAACAAAATTTTCGAAATTATTTGATTTGTAATAGAGATGATTTTTTATGAGTTTATGCTGATTTTGATCTGATCTCATTGACGCATCATTACATGGCCTTGATGAGGAAAAAGTAACATATCACGAATCGAGATCATCCTCTTCCAATGCTATCAATTTCATTGACTTTATTTCTAAACATATGCAAATATCTATCAAAATTTGTAGGAAACTGGGTTACCAAGATGCATCTTCACAAGAGAGGACTACCTTGACATTGTTTCCCAAGACTATGACTTACGTAATAAAAAGCAATGAACCAATGGTCATCAAACAAATTATGAGGCAGCCATTCACCTGTGAAATGAGCCCAGCATCAAACGATTAATATTGATGATATCTCAATAAAAAAATTATCAAGTTCCCAAGCAAATGGCCTAACCATCCGAAATTGCCACCTAATTTATGGATATTTGTCGAAATGTCGAACTTGTCGAAAACTAGTGTTACTGCCTACTCAAAACTTCATCCAAATACTATGTCCACATAACATACGTATGCATGCATGCATGTTTCGATATGTGCCTTGAAATTATTCACATTATAAGTTCTGCCGCCTACAGCTTAATCGTCGTTAGGCCTACGTAATCCCGCTAAACGCTTTTAACCTACCACCTTGCATCATCCTATCTCCCTCCCCCTTTGGAACCCGCTCAGCAACATGATGGAGTGCCCCAGTTCATTTGTATGCGTCGGGGAGTCTCTTTTCAACAATTCCAAATTCCAACCATACAATTCTAATTATTATTAATAAAATCTCACATTCGATACGGATGTAACTCAGGGTGTTGGCTGCTAGTGCGTGTCATACCATACCGACCCAGCTTCATACTCCGCAGCAAACTGTGTGTCCTACATACGTTCACACATGCTGGCAACTTAACTGCTACATCTGTGCAACCAGACATACTAAATTCTAATTCGAATTTATTAATTTCCATAATGAGATAATCGTGTTTCCCAATATGGGAGCAAATTTTAATCTGCAGTAGTAATCAGCTTACGCCTTCGTTACTATGTTTTTATTTTATTCTAATACAATTTCGAATCGCAACAACAACAAAAGCTACAACAGCGACTGCCAGCATGTCGTCGTTGTCGTTAACACTCACTCGCCACGAGTGTATTTTTGCTACGCATGCAAATTATGCGAATTGGATTTAGGATTTACATTTGGATTTCGGATCAGTTTAGAGCTTGGTGCGAAATTGTGGAGGCTTCGGATTCTAGAGTAAACTTTTTATTTATTCTTTCTAATGCTGAATGTGTAGAATTTATACGATTGAGCCCAAAATGTATGCATGATATGTATCTGCTGCTTAGATATGCAATAAGGGATTTCGAGTCGAAAGGTTGTGATTTATGGAGGATTTATTTACTATCCATCGTCACTTTGACAATTTATTCTGTCGGAAGTTCTCGAGGAAAAAGAGATTAATGTAAGTTTTGGGAAGGTTGAGGAAGTTGCTTTGTTTTTCGAATGTGAAGCTGAAATTGAGGATGGCGAACACTCTTTTATAAAATAATAAAATTTTAGATTATGTAAAGTTGTGGCAATTTTTTGTTTTCAACGTGGACTGGCATATAATGTAGCTGCTTAAAACCTTGCAAAATTTACAAAAAGAATGAAAATTTAAATGTAGGTAGTTGAATGGGTTAACTTCAAGATGAAAAAATCATGACAATGCTAAGTATACAATTTCTCAGAAAATCGGTGGATGTGAAATTTTCCCTAGTTTTTTTTTACTATAGCTATTTAAACAATGAAAATGCTGCTATGAAATTTAGAAGGAAAAAAAATTAATGACCCGGAAAATCTTTTGGAAGGGAAGGGTTCCTCACACTACAAAATTTTACGTTGAACGATGGCATGGAACCACTCCACGCTTGCGCTTGGAAGGACTGGTAAGGTGAATTGGTCAATTGCGTGAATAGATTGAATAAATTTTTTAATGTAACTAGCCTAATTGTTAAAATTAAGGAAGGATAGGGTTAGGGTTAGGACTAGCTTGCTAGGTTTGATAATGCAGAGAAAAGTAAGGCTGACAGTCAGCTGTTTTATCAACGACGTCTTTACTTTTTTGCTTTTTTTATTAGCTGTCGTGACATTTCTCCGGTAAGTGTCAGATTGTAATCAAATAATGGAAGAAGTTATTGGCGGTATTTTGCTGCCTGAGAAATTGTTCAGCAGGATAGCCTGAATTGTTTATTGTGAGTCGTCTAGTTGTGTTGGAAGTTGCAAAGCAGTCAATTAAGTATTTCATACACATTTTAATCAACATTAATCTGAACTTCAATTTTAGATCTATTACACTTCGTTTAAGTAAATTGTTCGAAACTCGTATCAGGCCGATTCTATACAATTGGAAATCGGTTCGTAGACGAAGTAGTAAAGCCAATGCTAAATCGTCTCCTATGAAAAATAAGTTGGGTACATCTAAAATGGTAACAAGAAGTAAACACTCCAAGGACAGCGCTGCATCCGGATCATCGACTAACCATCGTAACAATACATCTGATGATGAAATAGATGAGGATAACGAAAATGAAAATAATCGTGGCCCAGTAAGAACTCGAAGTGCATATTTTCCTGGCCGGAATAATGCAGCGAATGGCGTCTCATCATCAACACTCTTACCACCCGAGCCGGCGACATGTCCAGGCCGAAGGAGCATTCAGCTGGGAACATCTAGAACTAATAGTCAAGAGCAATCAAATAGCAAAACGAGCAGTACAACGTCACCATCATCCAGTTCTTCAGATGATGATAGTGAAGAAAGCGCTGGCATTCCGGTTTCTGAGTTTGGCCACTCTCGGTGGCAAAGATGTCTGCCGGCACGTAATCGCACAAACGCTCAAAGCAAGGACAAAAAACCTGCTCGAAACAGCTCTCCTACAGCACGTACAGCAAAATGAGGTAGAAACTCACAATTGGATGAGAATTCGATTAGACCGACAGCAAAAAACGAGGGAAATTGGTTAAAAAATCGCCAGAGTCGTCAGAAGATGAGAATGATGCATGAGATGTTCGGAATGACAAAGTAAGCACGCAAAAAAAAACTAAGCGTATACCACCGGTGAAACATGAGAATCGAAAAGTAAGGAGAACACGGCACAATAATACTGAAGATAGCGATTATCATTCGGGTGAAAAATCGCCTGCGAAATCTTGGAATGTACCAAATTTCATCATGAATCCGATCACAATTATCACTTAACGTCAGGGCCCCGGAGGGCGGCTATAGAGTCTGATACCGAACAAAAAGTTGCACGACCCACAACATGTAGTATGCCACGTGCTTGAACAAGTTGGAGTGGCAAAAAAATACTGCTGACGCTGCTGATGAGAACCCAAGAGGAGCAGGGGTATGTAATCACGACATTGAAATAATATGCCTAATTTTTAAAGTTTTCAATCAATTTTTTCCAGAATAATTCAGGTCCAAGTTAAAGGACCGCTCGGTCAAGAACATCTAGAGCTAATAGTCAAAAGGACCCAAGCAGTGAAACGACCAGTACACACTCCTTTCTTGCTAGTCTAGCTCAATTTGTGAACAGTTCTCAGAGATAAAAAAAAATAGTACGACGCTGTGTCTAAATGCATTAAGATACTGCATTGTCGATCCTCGGGAGATATCATTACTTTGAATTTTTAGATGTTGCTTAAGTTAATTGTAATTGTTGTTGCTCCGTTCAAGGAAATAATCCTTGGAAAGCATCAAATATCGAACTAAATGCCCTTGCGGAACCGCTAAAGTTTGATTATCAAACTCTCGGGTGAATCTGATTCCCGTCAAAGAGTCCACAAGGACAGTCCAGCGGCTTAATTCGTTGACAAATTTCATATTTGATTTTCCGATCGGCAAGCGCCAATTCTTTTTCCAATGCTTCATCTACCTGAGACTGTTAGGCACACTAGTGGCGGCTTAATACGTGGGTCATTCAACAAGTACTTAGCCTCACCGCCCAATGACACTGCAATTACAAAAGAGTTTTACCATCGTGCAGTACATTCTTTTAGTAGCCTACTGTCAAAGTTTCAGTCAATTCCTTTCATTAGTTTTGTTGAATGTACTGCATGATGGTCAAACTCTTTTGTAATAGCAGCGTCATTGGGCGGTGAGGCGTAGTACTTGTTGAATGACCCACGTAGTTTGGGCCTGTATTTCAGCAGCCGGTGTTGGAAAGCTGGCTTATATTGATCATTTATATTGATATTCTAAAGTAAAATCTACTCTAAAGTGTTGATAAAGTGGGAATCAGGTGTGAGCTTCGATTCTTCCGAGATGACGACCAGTCAAGCAAGTACTTGAAAAAGTTGGGAGTTCAGCATAGACGTCCACCGAATTTTCTTGAATTTTAAGTAAGCATACGACAATATTGATTGTGACGTACTGTACCAAATATTGCTTTGATTTAATTAGTCCGTTTTACCAAAATGCCAATGATGTCGGCATCCTCTCGAGTCCGCATCAATAATCAACTTGCATTCGCCTTTGACATAAACATCGGACTGAAGCAGGGAGATGGACTGGCCCCAAAGCTCTTCAATTTGGCTCTGGAATATGTCATCAGGAAGCTATCTCTCGATACAAGAGGTACGTTATTATACAAGTCAAGCCAGGTAGTAGCCTATTCGGAAACTCGATGGCAAAGAAAAACTAGTAGCTAGCTCATGACGCCGTCCAGGGAAAATATCTCAAGTGGCGAAAATATCACACTTGACGAATACAGTATCGAAAACGTGGGTGAATTTATATATTTAGGCGGTGAAATAACGAGAAATTGGAATAAAATAGACAAAATACGCCGAAGAGTACAGCTGGCAAAAAAAATATTATTTTCAGTTTTGACGATCTTAAAGACTAGCTGCATACACAGGAAAACAAAGCTCCAAGTACCCAAATCTGTGATAAGACCTGTGTTATGCTATGGGTGTGAAACATGGACCCTAACCCAAGCATCCGCAAATATATTGAACGCCTTTGAGCGACGGGTCCTGTGGCGAATAATCGGAGCGAAGCTAGACGGGGACCAATGGCGAATTCGATACAACCATGAGCTGTATGAAATTTTTGACGAACCGGAGGTCTCAAGGATTGTAAGACTGCGGAAGCTGCAATGGGCTGGACACATGAATCGAACTGAAGGCCGGCGACCAGTGGGGAAACCGAGGAAACGCTGGTCTGACTCGGTCGACGAAGACAGTTCATCGCTGCTCGGGGTTCGGAATTGGAAGACGCGGTCAACGGACCGAGACAGTTCGAGGCGCTGTTTGCAGGAAGCGAAGGCCCGAAAGGGGCTATAGTGCTAAGAAGAAGAGAATACTGCAGTTTTGATTTGATCTTCTTAAAATTTTCAAAAAAGATCGATGATATAAATGCTTTTGGGATTTCATGATTTAAGTGATTTTTGTTGGTTGAAAATGGAGAAACAATGGATTTCCTTTTAAACGAGCAAATCTCTTTGACATGTTTCTTGATATTATTCGTTGCTAGTGGTTGCAATTTGTAAATTGAGTACAAAATCCTTCTGAATGAACGTAGGTCTGCCTACCCAACTTGTTTAAACTTGCAAATATATTTCTTTGAAAGTTTTCTTTCTCTACATTTTAAGTAACTTTGTTTATTCTTTCTGCGTAGTAAAAGTTCCAAATTATTGATTCTGTGATCGAATCATGAAAAAATTCGATTGACTGACCGTGCTCCCGCACCTGTCAATTGACCTCTAATAAAATTAATCGTTTTTTGTTTAATAATTTATTTGTAGAAAAACTTTTCGGACATAATTTACAGGTAAATTTATCAGCTATAAATTTTACTCTGAACATTTTTTCTATTTTCACTTTTTAAACAATTATAGTAAAAAATTCAATAAATGTTCACACATCGATTTTCCGGTAAATTGCATACCTAGCAGTTTAAAGATTTTTTTATCTTAAAGTTATTCTTTCAACTACTGACGTTTAAATTTTTTTTCATTTTGTATTTCATTTTTGTGGCGTTAAATGATTTTATTTACCAGGTTAAAAGTAGTGGCCAGTCAATAAATAACAATCAATGGTTGCGAACAATTAGTATATTACAAAATTGTGGTTATTATTTCATAATTGAAATTGTCAATTGCAACTATCGAAGGACTAATCTCTAAATAACTTAAAGATACTTGTGACTAATGATTCAAAACAGGAGCGATAAATTTCTATAATGCACTAACAACAACAAAAAGCATTTGGTGGGTATTCGCAACAACAGGGAAGCCAAAGAGTTTGTATATAATTGGGGCAATGATCTCGCAGCTGATCTGAACATGTTTCAAGCTTAAGGTTAGGTCAGGTGTAGGACGGCTGACTCATGGGGCATCATATCGTGAGTACCTGCCATGAATAGGCCTAACCTTGCGGTCTCCATAGACGAAGTTGAGTTTAGCGTCAACTAGCGCCCCTCTGCCAAAGGATGAGGTGCCAATTTACTCAGCTAGGAACTTGACACACACTGGTTGGGTGTGTAAGTCTCACCTCCTTTTTAAAAAACCACCAATCCCCATCACCAACACCTACCACCACCAAGGAAATCAACCAAAAAGACGTACACAGCAAGACGATCATATAGTAAGTACATTAGGATATCTAGAAACCAGCAAATTTGTCTGTCTCCCCAGCAGAGCAGCAAATATTTTTAAAGAACTCATCGTCCATAGGTGTTTAAATCTGAATATCGCAGGTACCATCGATATGAGCGAGTTCGTGCCACATGGACTATGGATTTTGGCATATGTCGGACCAGGTATCGTCGGCAGGAACCCCAGACCAACATAAAAGTCAAAGTATGGGATCCGAATTGCATGCAGAACATCAATCGAAACCATTAAAGTCACACGTCCCCGGAGGCATTCACTCCACCTGGTTTTCCAAGTAAAGATCATGCTATCTTCCAACGTTGACCGAATGCTAGAACGAGTCGAAGCCTGATGTCAGCACCTCTGAACGACTCCTGCTTACCAACGGATAATCTCCTCCGCAACCCGCAACCCAGTCCTCGAGGTTGAAACTCCCATCGGAGCCTGCATGGCATCAATTAAAACTGGATGACATAAGCTAAACAACTCTCTGGTGTTGTGTTGCAAGACTTTTGCTAATTGCAACATATGCTCCAAACATACTGGTGCCCCATAGGTTGCATTTGTGGCAAGTAAGCCGTCATATATTCCCTTGAGTGCTCTTCTTTGAAGTCCCTACTTCCTATAATCAGGACGCAGCACGAAGGCTAGGCACGCGAGATGATCTCTCAGACTCTTGAAATCGGGCCAGAAGGAAAAACGACATGACAAACAATGAGGCATTTGTATTTTATCTTCGAAGTTGAATTCAGAAATGGTTTTGGTAGAGACACTGAAAGTGTGAGCTCAAATAAGAGCGTGCAATTCATGTGAAATGAGGTTTCAGATGAAATAAGGGAAAATATTTTATATAAGACGAGACGGTTTCTGTGAATGAATTTTGACCATGGAATAAAAAAAATTTTTGCAACTGTCAAACTTTCATTAACCAGAAATTTGTGAGCTGTTCACGAGATTTGATGACTCTAGCTTCTCTACTTTCTGACGGACCGACGGACGGATTTCTTTTGCAAAACCCTCAAAGCTGATAGCAAAAAATACAAAACTAGGTGGGATAATGCTCCATCTAGCCGTCCAGCTCTACCAGCTTAGCCAGCTAAGAAACATATCAAAGGTTACCCCGCGTAGACCACGGCGTACCCATAGCCCTACCCCCCTCTTCACGTACAAATGTTAATACATAACCGAAAAGTTTTGTACTTTAAAGATAAAATATGATCGCAAAATATTCAAAAAAATACCCACCATTAAGTCTATAACATCACTAAGTTATTAAAAATAAGTCAATCGATATGCAATTACAACAAAACACTTATTTTTTCCGCTTATAAAACCAATGAGTTTAAACCTCTCAATAGCATGAACTAGATTTTAAAAAGAAACATTTTGAAAGGTCAAGATCTTTGAAGTCTTGATACTTTGAAGAAATTTCCTGCTTTTGAAAAATGAACAGAAAATATGACTACAAATAATTGCAACGATAAATTAAATAAACAAAAAAAAATGTTTGTCATGCAAACAAACATTTGAAGTTATATTTGTGCTGTTGTTGTTTTTTTATGGGTCAACAAAATACTCATATATAGCCTTCCCCTCCCTGACCAACTATTTCCCGTCTCCCGTAATTCCGGTAAAGAACACCAAAAAGGGGGGGAACGCAACACATTTGCATACGTATTACACAAATTAAACAAGTTGAGTAAGCAGGAGAGTGCTCCTACCAGAAGGTCTTTGTAAACATCCTAGGGTTAGAAGCAAGTTTTCTAATGGCGTGAATCGATAACTTGAATTATTCATCCAATACTTACATATGAAATCTTTCAAATTTATACAATTGATGCACAGTTTCTTTCATAAGCACAGTGCAGCCGCCATTTTAATCTAGCTTAAATGATTTTTCTGAATGCTCGGCCGATTGAACATGTTCAAGTTAAACACTATTCCTTAAATTTTCACGAAAATTGAAAGAAAATAAAGGTGCCTAAGTCAATTTTAAAAATATATATAGGGTTTTCCAATAAGAGGTGTTATTTTAAATAGATCTTCTGATTTAACACCTTGCGACTTCTTCCTTTGGAGCCACGTGATAGAGAAGGCCTATGCCAATAGCCCAGCATCAATTCAAGATCTTAAAGATGAAATTCGTGAGGCTATCGAGGACATAGGGCAGCCACTTTGCGATTTGGTAATGGAAAATTTCATGAAGAGGATATGGTCCTGTAAGCGTGTCGTAGTGGTTATTTGCCCAATGTTAGTTATTGCTATTAACGGCATATCTTCTTCTTTATAATGAACTAAACATCCGATCATTTATTTTAGAAAATGGCATTTTTCTTTTAATATCAAAAGAACACCTCTTATTGGAAAACCCTATATCAACCATAAACACGTGTTATTGTTGGTGTAATTCCATATAATTGAAATGGCTATAACTCACTTGATTATGATTCGATCTCAATTAAATTTTGTGAGCATATATATCTTATGTTATTCTATATAATTGCAAAATTTCAAGAAGTTTAAAGTTACCGTTTTGATTTTATGGGCAAAAATGTAAAATCTATAAATCATACTATTATTAACAAAGTTGAGCGAATTTCGATTTCTAAGGTATTTGTTGCCCTTGTACTCATAAAGGTCCACATTCGTGATAATTTTCAGATTTTTCGGCTGAAAGGTGTCCAATCGCGAGGGGGGGGGGGACACAAATTTTGGGTACATTTTGCCTTCCCGTGGACCCCTTAATTCATGAAATGATTTTTTTATTTCAGATTCAAAGAGTTCTAATCAAGAGCTTTCATTTGATACCCCACTCGACTACCTTTGATTAAAAAAAATTTTTAAGGGCCAATTCGTTATTAGGGGGGACCACCCTTAAACATTTTTTAAATTTTTGTCAAGGCCTTAACTTTTGAGAGATCATCACTTCTGACCTATTCACAAAGTTTGAGCATTCTAGCTTCTATAGTTTCTGAGGAAATCAGCTGTGACGCACGGACAGACGGACAGACGGACGGACGGACAGACGGACAGACAGGTCGCGAAACTAGTAGGTCTTTGAAAAAAATTTTTTTTACAAAGACCTAAAAAAGGAAATTTGACATTTATTCATATTTTTATTAAATATCGTTCGTATATCATTTTAATATTATTTATCAATCAAATTTAAAAAAAATGAAGATTTAGAAGAGTAATTTTTGTAATTAATAAAATGAAAAAGGTATAATTGAAAAGGCAGAATGTGTAATTGTAAAACGAATATTGAAGATTCAATTTAAAAAAAGGTAAGAGGTTAAATAAGATGTTAATGTTAAAATATAGGATGAATTTCTAAAGAACCAAACTCTTCCTTTTCAGTTTACCCGTTCTTTTTCAGGGGGAAGTGACGGCGAAGGTGAGTATGCCGCCGAGGGGGTAATCCGCGAATGGTCGATTACGTTTTGCGGTTCGATACGCGGTGCTATAGTTTGGCCTTGCAATTTTAATTAGCGTAGAAAGATTTGGTTTTGGATTCGAGTAGTTTATTTTGCGCACCGCGTCGGTGACTATTCAGGGTCGCGTGATTTTGATTGAGGTCATCTTTTTCTGATTTCTCTCTTTCGGATTGGACGTACAGTCGGAAAGAAATGGAAGATAAAGTAGGGTGAAGTCGAGTTGTGGAAGTTTATTGACGCGTTATGAAGCGACCATTCTAATCGTTGGCTGATAAACGGTATTTTGGGACTTAGTCTGCTCGTGGAAGACGTACGACCGAAATTCCTTTCCGAACTAGCGAGACTGCTAGCAGCCACCTCGGAGTAGACTAAGGGTGTTCGGACTTGTTGACCTGATTGGGTACAGTTCGTTGACATGTTCCAAGACTTTACGTATATAACTGAAGAGAGGTCTGTTTAGATTTCTATCGGGAAATCTTGAAATGAATGAACGTAGGAAAAATCATTACAATGTGGCGCTATCTTGGTGAAACCACATGTTAACAAGATTATTGCCTTCTAAGTGTTAATAATGATGTCTCTGTACCGCTCAACGATGACTGTAACATTGAGCCCATCATTATTCTTGAAGCCATATGGACCAATAATACCACTGGTCCCTAAAACACACCAAACGGTGACTTTTCCTGGATGTAATAGAGTTTCGACAACTGCTTGTGAATCATCATCGCTCCAAATGCAGCAATCTGTTTGTCGAAGCAGCCATTTAATCAAAAGTGAGCTTCATCATTGACTGAATTTTGATAGAAAAGTTTTTCAAAATAAGTTGAACAATTCGCAAACGTTGCTGCGGAGTGAGTCTATTCATGGTGTACTGCCAAACAGAATTAACCTCAAAACAACCGAGAATCTTCATATTGGCTGTCACCGGAAACAGTGTTGGCATTTTTATGTTCTCCGCCTCTAAAAACACCCTTTACCTATGCCATGAAGATTTAAGATATTTCACTATGATTTTTAAGGTAGCTTTTGGAGTGGGGATTTTTACATATTAAAAGCGTGATATCCTTTGTTTGATTGCTTATGATTATATAAATTGTTATGTAAACATGTCGATAGTAACTCATGAGAATATTTGCACACGTAGCAATGTTATTTTGTTCTGCCAGAGCAATGAACTTTTCAGAAGAGTTTAAGCCCATAGTGTATATTTGACGCTAGTGTAAACTTATCCAAAGTTTTTGGCGGACTAAGGCGTAATTAGCTCCTTCACCTAAAAATTTTTGGTGAAAAATGCCTAGCATTGTTACAAATTAAAAGTTTCCAGCAAGGTTTAAGTTTACAGATATATTACCGCTGTTCTTACGAACTATTGAATTTCTAAGCACAAAATCAAAATTTTGTTGTGCATTTAGCAGCAAAATTGTTCGATGCTTTAGAAAATGTTTCCGTAATTAGGACTGAAAAAATACGTCCATAATTTAGAAGAGAGCCATAACTTACCCAACATGAATCCAAAACGATAATTTAGAGTTAGGTTACTTTTAATTTAGAGTTAGGTTACAGGGCTGAGCAAGCACACGGGAGCATGGTACTGACCAAATTCACTTTCGAAAAAATCAATACGGTCATGAAAATGAGATACTCTAACTATCTCTAAGCGAAGGCCCGAGATGGGCTGTAGTGCTACAAAGAAGAAGAAGAAGATTGCTTCAATAAACCTTGCAATAGAAGAAAACTCTTAAAAACCCACCTTAAAAATACTCTAAAAAGGATGGGATCGAAGCCAAATCAGGTTCCGCGTTTGAAAAACTGATTAGCAATCACTAGCCTGCAGACAGGGATGTTTCAACGAAATGATTAGCTGTAAGCTTTCGCAGGTCCATACGGCCCAATATTGCACTCATGTTGATTTTTTATACGATACACAAATTTTGTCTGTATATGTTTACCACAGACCTGATTATATGACCAGCCAACGACATGTGTGGAACAGCAGGGTACTAAAGTCGAGCGTTGTAACCAGATTTCCAAAAGAAAGAAGGTTATCAATTCATCGCGTAAATTTTTTTTTGCTTTTTTTGTATGTTCACGCATAACTTTCAAACGGAGATAGATAGAAGAGTCATGTTTTTGGCAAATGATGCGTCTTTCTTCCAGTTAGGTCCTGTTTAAAGGATAAGAAACTCAAGTAACGGTAAAGGGCTCTTACCGTTAAAACTAAAAAATTCCGACTTTCATCTCGATTTTTCAGCATAACTGATCGACGCGTGTAAGGATTTTTGTTGTAGACGTTTCAAATGAAGGACAACATATTGATCTAAAATGTATCGGTGCAGAATTGAAATCCTTCCAGGGGCTCCGTAGATATTAACAGTTAAATATGATGCATTGATGTCGAGAAATTGAATTTAAATGATATTTCGTACGAAAAGTGCCAATTAGTTGGCACTCTGCAAGGATTTGTTGGAGATACCGAGTCCTTCGGTGACGGATGATAAAAATGATCAGTATCCTTCATTTTCTGCATAAACGGTACATTTCAGTCCATCATTTGTACCGGAAATAACCAATAAATTAATTCTTATGTGAAATAAGTACAATTCAACAATAGTTAAAGGGAACATTTCAGGATGCTTTTCTCTTCCGCATTCATTCTTTGCTTACCAATGAGCTTGGTATAGGATCCTTCTTACATCCTTAGACGAAAACACTACATATAGGATTATAAAATCCCCCGAAGAAATAATAAGGATTGAGTGATTGCAAATTATAGAGTTGACTCGTTACTTTCCAGTTAATATTATATGCATCATACATTATAACATACAGGAAATAAGTAACCGGACTGAGCCTGCCCGCGCCGTCAAAGCGTCTGCTAACCGGTATCTGGTGCCGTAGTGGTGGTGGCGGTCTAGGCAAAGGGAACCGGGCTGCAGCAGTTGCCTCCAAGCGCTTGGAGAGATAGCATCGAGCGACAGCGGAGTGCGTGTTCAGTTACGTCGTCGGAGTGAAAATGGAGCGTACGAACGTGTTAGCATCAAATTTTGTGTCAAACTCAAGAAAACGGCCACGGAAACTCTTCAAATGATTCAAGAGGCTTACGGTGAGGATGCTCTGTCCAGTGTTTCAGAGGCACAGAATTTCCCGGGAGGGCCGCGATGACGTCCATGACAAACAGCGCGTCGGTCCTCCATCAACGAGTCACACGGACACAAATGTGCAAAAAGTGCGTGATGTGTTGAACAGTGATCGTCGTCTGAGCATTCGGGCTATCGCAGATGAGGTTGGAATTGATAAGATGACCGTTCACAACATTATTAAGAACGATCTGGGCATGAGGAAGATCTGCGCGAAGCTGGTACCCAAACACCTGACTGATGAGCAAAAGGAGCGTCGTGTTGTTGTCGCTTCGGGAAACCTTGATCGACTGCAAACCGAACCAGAAGTCTTACAGCCCGGATATGGCATCAGCGGACTACTTTCTGTGCCCCAAGATCAAGAGACACCTTAAGGGGACGCGGTTCGGGACTCTGGAAAACGTTCAACGTGCTACGACGAGGGCTTTAGACAGCATCAAGGTTGCCGACTTCCAGAGAGCGTTCGGAGATTGGAAAATCCGGTATCAGCGTGTTATCGACTCCAATAGGGACTACTTTGAAGATTTCTAAAGAAAAATTGTACATATTTTGCCAATAAAAAATTTCCTGAGGTCAGTCTGGTTACTTATTATTCAGACCCTGTGTGCCCAGAAATCTAAAATTGGTGATTTTCATACTAAAAACCGGCGAGAATCGCAACCTAAAAAGAGATACGTTTCCTCCTATAATTGATCATAACTTTTCAGATGAAGATGAAAATGCATAGCCGAGTTTTCATTGAACTTTATGGTATGATTTTCTTGAAACTTTCATGAAAATGAAGTGCCATAGTTAACTGAAAACGAAGGCGATGGGTATTGAATAAACGCAAACGAATGATGCGGTTAAGAAGGATAGTTTTAAGTAAATTTCATGAGATTGATTGCGGATTGAACTTTATGTTTACATATATAAATACACATGTCTATACATATATATATATATATATATATATATATATATATATATATATATATATATATATATATATACATATGTATATATATATATACACATATGTATGTGTATATAGATACATGTTTATATGTGTATATATATACATATAAATATATATATATATATAGTATGTATATATATATATATATATATATAGTATGTATATATATATATATATATATATATATATGTGTGTGTGTGTATGTGTGTGGATGGTTGTATGTGTGAGTCTACATAAGATATAACAAAATTTGTGCCTGGGGGTCGCAGCTTTGCTTCGATTTTCGCCAAATTTTCAGCAATATTTCTGTTCCGTCCAAAGTACAGCTCCAGTTTGTATCAAAACTAGTACAAAGATTTATTCAATTGTGTGATAAAGCTCACAATTAAAAAATCCAAAGTCGAACAATTTGAAACGAAATGGCGGCCGCTCAAAGGTCGAAGAAAGTTGAACGATAAAAAAGCGCATCAGGGTCAGGTCAGAATGTAAAATTCGAAAATTCGAAAATTTCTCAAGGCTACAATCCATATTGGATTATTATGAAATCTAAAATCAAGGTAGACGTTGGTGAGATCATGGATTAAATGTACCAGAGTTAAATTCAATTCCTATGAGCGCTGTAGATTTTAGCCGTAGTGGTTTTTGCGTTGCAGTAAAAAAATTATCTTTTAATATACATACGAGAACATGATACAATGTATTCAAGAAACTGAGTTTTGCATGGTTTGAACTGAAAAAATTTGCCACTAAAAAGGGTGAAATAAAAAACTTTTAGAAAAAAAAGAAAACTGACTTCGGAATGCCCTAAAAAGGATGAAATAAATTTTATGGAAGCGGTGCCAAATTAATTTCCCCATTTCAACATAAATACTTCCAACATCTGCACCATCACAAAAAAATCGGGGAAAAAATGATATGATATTCCATAAAATTTATTTCATCCTTTTTAGGGCATTCCGAAGTCAGTTTTCTTTTTTTCTAAAAGTTTTTTATTTATGTTTTAATGTCTTCTTATGAGAAGTATCAAATTAAGATATCGAAGTGTTTGCCCTACCGTAAGAAACTTTGTTTATTAATAAGAGACCAGATTCTCGATAGAGAACTTTAAACTCCACTTTAACATTTCGAACCGAAATATAGAGCGAGGAATATTCTCCTTAATTCATTTAATAAAAGATCTTATTTACAAACAAAAGAATATCTGTTTTGAAAAAAGTAAAGAGATTTTATCGTTTGAAATTGACAAAGCCAACCTTTTACTCCCACACTTTCACCTAAAGTATTTCATATTTTATTAGGCCGAAGAAAATGTTTTCCTTTTATCCTCTGATATTTTTTCTTATAAATGACATTAAATTATAGGCAGACCTCCCTTCAAGCAAAAGAAGGCCTTTAAATGCAGAAATATTTATAACATTTTTTACTAACGAATTTTCGGAAGACCCTGAACGGATTAATTAAATGAAACGGTACAAAGTTTGGCCATTTAAGCCCTAATGACTGAACACTTTGAAAAAGAAAGCAAATTTAGTTTGTAGGCAATTAGTAAAATAATTTCATCAAGCCATAGCGGAAAATGTAGAGAAGGAAGAAAAATTAAACGCAAAAGCATTAATAAAATTGTTTAGTTTTCAAGTACCGTTTTATTTTAAGTCTCATTTGGTACGTCCACTATGAACTATCAAGAATTGCATAGTAGTAATCAAATCACCTATTGTTTAAATAAAACAATCTTCATTCCATCTTCACTATGGACGCTTAAATAATGCACAAAACACCCCAAACGGAAAACAATCTCAACCAAATTGTCAATGTGATGACACATCACCTCATATAAAATATTAAATAAACATCTTATTGTTATTTAAACGTTCATTCATATGAATAACAGAAAATTCTTTGAAATCTGCATATTTGATGATCTAATGGAGCAGTCAAATATCTATTTGTTCATTGTAAATGAATCTTCGAATTGGAGGCGGTTGGCAGGCAAACTGCGAGTATGATGGCAATGGCGTTGGTGCTGGTGCCAGTAATGGTTGTGGACAAAGATGTATTTGGAATATTTAATAAATACTCCTAGTTTTAAATTTAGAACGCCTTTGGAAAAAAAATTAATGTTTTTGGCACGATGGCACCAAACGTTCGTAGATCATATTTGATTCTGCGAAATACATTCAGCAGGAAAACAAAAGACAAGACGATGGGCTAACGTTATTTGAACATGCTTCTAATATGTTTGGTGGCTCTTAAAAAACAATGAATAATTGATTGTTTTTGTGCATATGTACGTTGATATCATTTGATAAGTGATTTCGTTCGAAGTATATTGTTCGATATTTTTTGAGTGGATACGAAAGCCTCTTAAGACGATTGACTACCCCCAATTTATTTTTAAAGTTTAAATGAAGATAATACATGTTTTAATATTATAACTTTACATAATAGCTAAACAATGGATATTCAATATTGTCTTTTGTTGTGCTAGGGATAAAAAAAGGAAAAACGAAGCCTGATTTGTGAAATAAAAAGACTCATTATCGTGATCGAATGTATCGGCAATTCGGGAAGGTGATATGGTCATTACTACGCTTTGGCCGTGCGTCCGTCCACCCAGCTGCAAAACCTTCTGATTTTAATCCAGAACGTATCATCACTGAACGGACTTAAAGTCCATCCGAAGAATCACTCGAACTAAAACTCGTTGTCGCCAACGAGACTCGAACCAGGGACCTTCATCTTACGGGATGAGTGCTCTAACCACTATAACACGCGGACCACCAGGATTAATTTTATAGAATTTCTGAAATTTTCAACATTCAATTTGAGAAACGACACTTCAGTTTGACGGCCCAAGGGTCACAATTTTCTTCTACACGCCATGAGTACCATATACTGTGTCTCACATTTGAAACTGTTGGTAATGGATCAATTAGGCTTCGAAATACATAGAATAACTCAGTTCATTATTGATTGTGCGGTATCAGTGAAAATGGGTGATAACGAAGAAAAGGCGTTCAATTGAAACGAATGATGATCTCAGTTCTCCTGCACCAGAAAGCAGTGATTATAACTCAGAACCCGTTCTTATGAAATCATGGAAAAGATTCTACAAAAAAGGAAGATACAGTCTGTTAAGTATGAGCGTGTCCAGCATAATTTGCGATCGGTAAGTGATATCGACTTTAAATTTTTTTTGATCGGTAGAGATAACCTCTGTCTGTGGTGCTTTCAAAAAAAAAATTCAGTCGAAGTCGATCTTCTGTCGGAAAAATACTAAAATCGCGATGAGTGCCATTTACGTAAAGCGCTCCGAAGCTGTGTTCCTTTGCAGAAACCCTAAAGGACCAATAATGAACTATGTGGTGGCGGCGAAATACATTAAAAAGTCTGTATCGTTTGTCAAGAAGTGGATTCAATGATTTAAACAGTCAAAAACCGTCGATGATCTTCCAAATCGTGGTTCAGTAGGAAAAGTGACCAAAACAGACAAAAAGCGAATCGTGGCTTTGTTTTCACGCAATCCTGGCTTGTCCTTACGTCAAGACAAGCGAAATTGAAGCAAAAAGGTCTCGAATTATCACACGTCGCCATTCGGGAACATCTGTGCGCAAACAATGTAAAATGGCGGAGTACCGTCAAAAAAACCACCCTTGTCTGAACGTCATGTGGTGAATGGAAACGGGAAAAATGCATTGTGACACTTGATTGGCCTTCGCAATCGCCTGATGCAAATTCTATCGAAAACTTCTGGGCCTATATCCAAGCAGAAGCTCCGTGAAACACGTGATTACACTTTGAAGCAGCTCTCCCGACAAATTCGACTCATTTAGAAGGCGTTTCTCCTCGACTACGGCGAAAATTTAGTGGAAAGTATGCCTGGGAGATGCCAAGCAATAATTGATGCTGCTGATGATTGGACTTACTATTAAACTGAAAGCGCGTTACCTCAGAATGTATTTAATGTATGTATAAGTCAAAAATTATTGTTAAATAAACTATTTCAAAATTATGCTGGACCCGCTCTTACTTAACAGACTGTATGTACATTTTTGTTTTATTATTATTGATGCAATTTTGAAAAAGTTTGGTTAATCTACCCCATTTTAAATTCAGGGTATTGTAAGGAAAAAGGGCCCAGTACATCGCACTCAAATGCTGAAGCGACTCCAGATCCCATCAATATTCATAATTCTCCTAATGCTCCACTCCAATATTCAATGGAACCCCGCAGGGGGAATGCTGGCCGACAGGAATACTTTTGGAGGCTAGCATTCTTTGGAGAAGTTCCGCCCCCATCTACTCAACAAGAGCGCTCTTGGAGGCTAGCATTCCTCACGGACCCAAGGATATGGGAGGCGCCGTGAGGTTTCCTCCTGGGATGACAGGTAACGACCCTGATTGGATCTGGACAACGAACAGGAATTCATGCTTTGGGCTGGCAGATATAATGGTTTGGCTCTGGTTTCTTTGCACAGTTGCACCGAGTTGACACTCGTGTGTGAACGGCTCGAATTCAACTATCATACCGTCTCCTTGGCAGGCCTCGGAGCTCATTTGAAGTTCGCAACATTGGGTTGGTCGTGTAGGTTCGGTTGAGGCGGTCTCCCGATTAGCGCTGGTCTGGCCCTGAGCACTTGTCTCCATAAGGGCTTGTGCCAATCCTCACATGGCTTCCCTGCTCTGCAAAGATAACCATTGAACCAAAAACGCGACTACATACACGAACGCAGATAGCTGCTCCAAGGACCCAATAAAACTTGAGCAACTAAAAACCATAAAAAAAGATAAAAAAAACCCAAAAGAAGAAAGGAAAAATTTCAAAAACGAACACGCAAGCAGCGGCTGAAGCCTGGATATTAACAGCACATCGGGAGCAGTACTAACGATGACATAAACGACAATCAATACAATGATAGTGAAGACGGACGAAAAACGAAGATTAACAGACAGTCTTGTCAAGACTGAGATTCCTGCAGCGTTCGAGCGCAGCAAAAAAAAAATAATGCAAACGCCAGAGCGTCTTAAAAAGAAAAAGCGGGAAACTCTGCATGTTAGAGCGATGGAGGAAAATATATAGAACATCGAGAATTCGATAGTCACTGCTACGATTGCTACCGAAGCGACTGAAGCAAGGGTCGTAAATTCCGAATTAATAACGAATCGCACTGAAGTCTACGAGGAGATTATGGCAGTAAAAGACAGAAGTGACCGGATAAATAAAACGACGTTGTGTGATTTCATTGCTAACGTCAAAAATTGAGCCGAAGTACAGTATTCGGAAACTGAAGCGGATAACCTCTTCTAAGAACGATCGTCGCAAAATACAACTGCCACCTAGCGACATGAAGAAGAAAGGCTAATGCGAAAAGCGGGAGATGTTCAAAAAAGGATAGAATCTGCATGCGACTCCCCAAAAATCAATAAAAATGGACTCCCCAAAAATCAATAAAGCAGCAAAAATTGGGCTCCTTGAACTAGAGGAGTGCCTAGACCGCATGGGGCATTATCGGAGGAGCTCGTTAAAGGCCGAAGAAGACCAGACGGCCAAAGAAGAGGAGAAGGCTGAAGAAGCGCTGGAGGCGAAATCTAAAGGGCACGTGCAGATAGCTCCACCATCAAAAATCAATAAAAGAATGTCGTCTAGCCCAATCGAAGGAGATAAGGATAAAATAAGAAAAAAAGAGACACATGATGGGCGCAGAACACCAGATCAAGGGTTCCAGATAGTACTTACAAAAGGAACGAAGAAAGCCGCAAAGAAACACCTTCAAAAAGTGCGAGAAATAAAAGTTCGCACGGACGCCAAACAAGAAAAAAAACTTGATGCGGAGCAGGAGAGGAACAGGCCCGAACAAAGACTCCACCAGGAGCAACTGCTTGTAAAACCCCAAGATGGTCGCTGAGGTGCTGCGGGATATCAGGGGAAACGTAAAGCCCGAAGACATCAACAGTGCCATTAAAGCAGTACAACCAACGCGGTCGGGCCACATACTGGTCAAACTCGGAGCAGAGGCCGGAAATAAGGAAGCATTCTGCGGAGCAGTAAAGAAAGTCCTGGGCAAAAGCACAACTTTAGCTTAACTCGAGCCTATGGCAACGATCGAAATGAGAGACATTGACTAGCATCTCGGATATGGCCGAAATAGAAGAGGCCCTCAACAGGGAGTTCCCTAGCGTGAGTTTGACACCCGAAAACCAAAGGGGACAACGCATGGCCATCATTGATTTAACAGAAAAGGACGCCGAACAATTTCTAAATAAGGGCAAAGTATGAATAGGTTGGATTGCACGTAGGATATGGCGAAGTGCAGCGCCTTCTCAATGTTTCAAATGTCTTGGCGATGGTCACACAGCACAAGTACGCAAAGAACCCGATACGAGTTCCCTATGTTACAAATGCGCTGAAATGGGACATAAAATAAAAGAGTATACTTTGCACGGATGCTGATCCAAGACCTGATTTGGAAATGTCTTGGGATCAGGAAAATGCCGGGTTTTCCAAGAAGCAACAGCCAAGGCGAAATCAGGACTTAGCTGACTCGCATCCTACAGCTAAACCTTCACCGCAGTTCAGCCGGCGAAAATCTGCTTGAGCAGTTTGCGAGCGATATGAAAACCGACTTTTTGCTGCTGAGTTAACAAGCTGTGGACGGCGGGATGGTTTTGTGTGGGTTCAGCGCCCAGGGGCCATCTTCTTTAGAACGTACCTAACGCCGATATCGATTCGTTTGGCGTTAGGTTCACATTAAACCTAACGCCTAACGAATCGATATCATCTATCCAAGCCACTTGCTTATTGGGGGAGACTTCAACACTAAAGCAATCGAATGGGGCATGCCTCAAACAGATCCACGGGGAAAACGAATCCTTGAAATCGCGGCCAGCACGGTATTTGTCGTGCCGACTTTCACCATTTTGGCTGTGAAGAAACCATATCGGAGTAACATTCGCCTCAGAGTCCTTAGTACGAAGGATACACAATTGGAGAGTTTTAGAGGACTACTCAGCCAGTGATCGTCAGTGAATTCTGCTTGAGATCACAATGTTGTCTCCCGACGTCGGTGCTCTAGGCTTTCTACAATTGGATAGAACATCAGAAGAACCGACGTCGAGAGGTTCGTCGAGGTGCTGACAGCACGTGCCCCGCTGCATGAAGATTCGCAGGAGACGGAAAAACTGGCAGCTTTAGACGTGGTGAACTCTACGATGAGCATCATCACGACTGCTTGTAACGCTTCTATGCCCCGTTGAAAAATCCGGCACGGCAAGCCTCCAGTGTGCTGGTCGTCGACTGAAATCGCTGAAAAGCGAAAGAATATCACAAGCTCAACGGGCACGGAACCGTGACGAGGCATGCAGCCGGGTGGTAGCATATAAGTGGGCCAGGAAATACTTTTGCAAATTGATTGACAACAGCAAGGCTCGCTGAACAAGATCTAGTGGACAATGTGAACAAGGATCCGTGGGACCTTGGCTACAAGCTAGTAATGCGGAAGCTTGGTGCCCTCGTGAAACCTTGCACACATGATGCGGGAAAGATGGACGACAAAAAGCGGGCACGCTTCCCCGCCAATCCCGTCCGTGTTCATGCTGTCCATGGTGCAACAGTAGTCGAGTGTCTACTCTTCACACAGCCGGAACTGGCAGTCCCTTTACTGAAAGCGAGGAAGGCTCCAGATCCAGATGGTGTTCCGGCTGGGCTGTTGCAGCTTGTCTATCACCGTTGTCCTGACTTGCTGCGCAGCACATTCAACACTTGCCTACAGGACGGGGTTTTCCCGGTACGATGGAAGGTGCCGAGGCTCGTGCTGGTTTGCAAGGGGAAGGGAAGTCCCGCCCATTATGCACGCTGGAGACGCTGGAAAAGTGCTAGAGAAACTCATCAAGGGAAGACTCGCTGACGCGATTCGTGCTGCTGGGGACCTATCTCCTCGGCAGTACGGCTTTAGAGAAGGACGCTGCACCATTGATACGATTGCAGAGGTGGTCAGCCTTTTGCCAGAGGCATATATCCGCATCAAGTGACGGATCGTCCTGTTGGTGACACTTGACGTTAGGAACGACTTCAACTCCGCTAGATGGGTGAATATTCTGGATACACTGGTGACGCTTTTTCAAGTTCCAGAATATTTGATGCGGCTTTTGAGGGTCTGCCTTGAGGACCGGAGCCTGCTTAACACTACATAGGGCCAACGAGGAATGAAAGTTACATCGGGTGTTGCACAGGGATCGATACTTGGCCCGGACCTATGGAGCGTGTCTTACGATGGGCTACTTAAACTGGAGATGTCAGATGACTCGCGCTTGATCGGCTATGCGGATGATGTTACGGTTCTGGTCGCTGGACCCACCGTTGAACAAGCACAACTTAGGCTAGGTATGTTGATGCGCTGAGTGAGAGACTGGATGACTGCTCGAGGGTTCAGTTTAGCACTGGAGAAAACCGAAGTGGTGATCTTCACAACAAAGAGAATCCCTTGAATGAGGGCGATATATATTGAAGATATACTTATCGAATCGAGGGCAGCGATGAAGTACCTGGGGTTACTTAACGACTGGAAGATGAATTCCTCTGAGCAAATCAAGACAACGGCTGGGAAGGCTGCTTCGCGAGTATTGGCTCTGATTCGACTTATGGCCAATATAGGGGGACCCAGCCCATCAAGAAGACGCCTCTTGATGAGTGCTGTAGGGTCAGTGCTACTCTACGGAGCAAAAATATGGGGCGACGCTCTCAGTAATGCGGTACTCGTATACCGCAAATGCTTGGCACAGGTACAACAGAGTAGAGGAGTACTGAGGACTGCATCTTCGTATCTGACAGTCTCTGATTTGGCGGTGAGAGTTATTGTAGGCGTGATACGTGTTGCCCTCCTTGCTAGAAAGCGCCACGCTATTTACCGGCTTCGAAACGGGGATGTGAGGGAGATGGCTGTCCGCGAGGAGAGACAGGGCTCACTTAACGGTTGAAAGCAGTCTTGCACGAAGAGAAGGTGGTCTACGCGCCTCATCCTTAATGTGACTGACTTCTATCTGATGCAGCTTTGAGCGGGCATTGGTGTTTGCAGCTACATGCGCAAGATTGGTAAGTCACAGTTTTTGTGTTCGCAAAATGGGACAGGCTGCAAAGCGACCTCTACAGGGAGACGGGAGAGCTCACATTGGCTAATATAGTCGCGGTGATGCTCGAATCGGTTGAGAGTATGTTCGGGCGGTCTTAAAAGGTAAGAGGGGTTCACAGCAGCCGGGGGCGTTGGGGTTGGGGGATCGCTTGTCTGGCACTTCTTCTTTGCCTCTTCCCTCCCACTAGAAGAGGTGTCCTCCAGCTTGAAGGCGCCTTACGGAGTAACAAAACGAGACCTGGCCCGAATAAATATGTCAAACGGTCCCAGGCTGGGTTCTCAGGTTGACAGAACAGGCGTTAGTGAGTAATCCAGTCGCCGTCTTGCGAGCATTGGAGTTCCACACTCTGTGCGTAAAGAACATTCACCTCCCAAGCACAAAAAAGGGCCATGCTCAGGAATTGAGTTAGTATTCCTCTTATGCCCATAAAAGTGCCCACGGTCTACTCTTCAACCAAAACAAAAAGATAGCTTAGCATAAAGAAAACGAAGCCATATCCTCGTGCTTAATTAAGTATTCACAGGGGAGGACATACAAAACCAAACACTTATATCTTAGCGAAAAAAAAGCGAAGAATGCATACGAACCCAGATAGGGTTCCGAAAAAATTCGTGTCGAAAATGAATAAAGTCAAATAAAAAGTGAAATTCTGTTGCAGTGCATGCTTAATTTACAAAGATGAAATAGTTGCGCTTTGTTACTCCTATGATATGACAAACAAACTCCATTATAGCTTATCCGTCAGTTTTTTTTTTATTTTTCTAGGGTTTTGTAAAATAATTTAACAAAACCTTACTAAAATTGTACCTGCCTGTCAGTCTATCCGTCCGTGGGGCACAGAAAATTTTTTCGTAAACCGTAAAAGCTACAAACATAAAATTTTGTATGCAGATGTAAAGTGGTGCCCTCTTCAAAGTTCCACCACAAAAAAATTTTACAAGGTGCTCAAGGGGGTCTCCCTATACAGGGGAGTGGCCCCCTAAAAAAAGAAATTTTATTAAAGCTAGCCGATATGGGTATCAAATGAAAGGTCTTGGTGACCTCAAACTGACATTTTTTACTTCGAGGGGTGCACAGAGAGGAGAAATACACGAAAAATTTGTGTCTTCCCCTCGCGATTGGACACCTGTAATCTGAAAACATTTTGCAGGTAGGTGTTTATAAGTGCAACAACAACAAAAACGTCAGAAGTCGAAATTGACGTTTTTCCCAATAAAATCGTATGGATATCCTTAAACTGAACGAAACTCGATACTAAAGTAGTCTTACAAATCGAATCATATTCACAAAAGTTATAGCCATTTGAAGCTCCTCTAGTTACAACAACAATAACACCCCATTTTGGTAATTTATGGACTCTCCATTGAGTCAGACACTGCAATTTTGATTTGATCTTTTTTTAACATTTTCAGATAAGAGCAATAACATTAATATTTTTGGGAATTCATTATATGAGTGATTTTTGTTGCTTTGCAACAAAATGGCGGCCGTTAAAAATGGAGAAACAACCGATTTTCTTCTAAACGTGCACATATCCTTGACGTATTTGCTGACTATTCTCTTGATGGGTACTGCATATCGTAAGTTGAGGACAAAACCCTTCTGACAGGAGCGTAGGTCTGTCTACACAACTTGTTTAGGTAAATGAACTGTAAACATATCAAATCATATATCGTTTCCTATGCGGTGAAGGGTTATGAAAGAAACTCTCGAACTTTCGTACATAATTAAATGATTTCATGTAGGTTGAACGGATTCATAATTCAAATCATTGATTCATTTCATCAGAAAAGTTTTTTTAAACCCCAGGATGGTTACAAAGTTCTCTTGGTTGAAGCAGTGTCCTGTCTACTCGATATGTTTATTACTTCAATTTATTTTTTCTCATTAAATAATGAATGGATTCAGTTGAGCTTGTGAATTTTATCTTCTACCGATGTTGCTATCGATGTTAGCATTAGTTTACATGATCTCTTCAAAATTTATCGTAAACTTTTCCCATTGAAAATAAAGCCGGCCTTTTAATTTTGCGTGTTTAATTTTATTTTCGTAATCAATTTTCGACCGTTATCCTTCGATCTTCTTCAGCGATGATTTCACTTAACCTAAAGATCCTACTTATATACTAAGTCCTTAATTACATTGAGGGATGTTTCCTAAAGAGGGTAATTAAAATTTGCTTTAATCAAATTCCTTTTGTTACATTTGAAAAAAGTCTGTGTGGTCTAGTGGTTAGAGCATGAGCGCATAAGCCGAAGGTCCCAGGTTCAAATCTCGTTGGGAGCAACTTGATTTAGTTCAGGGGGTTTTTCGGACCGACTATGAGTGTTCGTGATATGTACTGATTTAATCAGCGGGCACACGGGAGCATAGTACTGACCAAACCAACTTCCGAAAAAATCAATACGGTCATGAAAATGAGATACTCTAACCTTCTCTAAGCGAAGGCCCGAGAGGGGCTGTAGTGCTAGAAAGAAGAAAGAAGACATTTGAAAATTACTTAACTAATTAGCTTGAAGATCCAGGATTGACAATTACCTGCATCGTTGTTCATTAGCACGGCTTTTTCTCTTGAAATGGTGAGACTTTCTATTGCATCCAGTTCTCTCGCATCTCTTGCGACGGGACAAGCGAAAATTGCGGAAAGGAATCTTATGAAGATGAACATTAAACAATTGTATAACAAGCTGAATGAAGTAACGTTTAAAGCTTATGAAAGTCACCTGGGCTTAATGAGACATTCAGAGTATTGCGACAGAGGTCACATGGAAGATTTGTTGGAGAAGGCTGATAGAGCGTACCAATGTGAGAAAGAAAAGAAGAGAGCAACACATTTGCTGAAATTGAGTAAATTAGAAGAAGCTACCCGGAAGTTATCCAAATTATTCGAAGTACAAGAGATTTCTGGACTAGTGGTCAACAAATCTACCGTGAAATTCAAGGAAGATGAAATGTGGCTACTGAACATGGGTCTCAACTAAGCGATAAGGCCAACAAAGGTCCCGAAGAAAGACATAATCGTGGAGATGGTAGCAGCCATTAGCAAATTGCCGGAAACCCACAAACCGTCAGCGAGGAAGGAGATAGTAAAAGCAATAGCGGGAGCCCAACGGTCAACGACGAACCCAGAATTAGCCATCGCCCTCGAATTGAAGAAAAAACCGGTTTATTTCATCAAAGTGGACAAAGGAAACACAGTTGTCATCATGGATGAAGCCAAATACGAGGAAGCGGTTGCCATAAAACTAAACAGTCGCAACTTCTTCGAACTTCGTCGAAACCTTCTGGAGGAATCTATCAAACGAACTGAGAGGACGATCAAAAACTGCGAGTCACTAATCGGTGAACTGACGAAAGTGAGAGTAACTTACCCAACTCTATCAAGGATCAAATGCTTGCCCAAGATTCACAAGGAAGGAGATGAGATGCAAGAAAAAATATCAGCTGCGAACGCTCCAAGCAAAAACTAGCAAGATGGCTAGTGGAGGAATTCAAAAATATGCAACCGATTAAGAGCAACTCCGTCAAAAACACCAAGGAATTCACGGAAAAGCTGTTAACATATGGCCCGCTAACAGAAGACGACGTGATGGTATCGTTTGATGTGAAAGCTCTCTTTGCCAGTATACCAGTGATGGAAACACTTGACTACATCGAGGAGTGGGTACTAAAACAGGACAATTCTATGGCATGGAAGACAAATAGTATCTCCAGTTATCGAAGCTGTGTATGACAGAGAACTACTTCACGTTCCAGGGCAAATTCTACAAAACTAAAGGAAGAGCAGCTATGGGAAATCCACGATCACCGTTTTTTAATGAAATGTTTATGACGCGGCTGGAGGATGGACTCAAAACGAAGAACAAATTAGCGAGATGCTGGATCAGATATGTGGATGATGTTTTCGCTTACGTCAAGAAAGGAGACCTGTAAAAAACATTTTGATGTAACTGAACAATGCGCACAAAAATACCAACTTCGCGGTAGAGGAAGTAAAGGATGGAAAATTGGCTTTCCTGGGCACATTGGTATCAAGAACGAGTGGCGACATCAGTTTCGAAATTTACAGGAAGGCAGCATATACACAACGGACGATTCCGGATACATCGAACCACACGCAACAAGTGAAAGTTTCACTTTATCGAGCCATGATTTACAGGATGTATGATTTACGGCAGCCTGGGAAAAGGAAATGCAGTATATTCTCGACACTGCGAAATTGAATGGATTCAAGCTCTCAACGATCGAGAGAATTGCGGACAAAATCAGAAAAACTCGGCAAAAGAAAGAACGGTCAACACTCCTCCACCCGGGTTCTGAAAAGGTGTACTGGAAGGCAGTTACCTACTACGAAGGTATCACAGATCAATTAAAAAGGAGGCTAAAACATCATGAGTCCATACGAATACTCGAATCAAGTAGCAAAAATCAGCTGAAAAACACCTTCGGGTCAACTAAGGATAAACGGCAACCACACGAGACTTCAGGTATCTACCGGATCGACTGACACGAAGATTACATTGGACAAACAAGAAGATTAATCAACACCAGGGTGCGAGAACATTCAAGCGAAGCAAGTGCAGCGAGGAAAAAGGAAAGAAGAATAACTTTAGATTAGCACTAGCGGAGCATATTGTAACCCAAGGACACGAAATCACAGTAGATGACGCAACACCAATTTGAGACGCAAGAGATGCGAGAGAACTGGATGCAGTGGAAAGTCTGGCCATTTCAAGAGAAAAAGCCGTGCTAATGAAAAACGACGCAGGTAATTGTAAATCCCGGCTCTTCAAGCTAATTAGTAAAGTAATTTTCAAATGTAATAAATGGAATTTGAATAAAGTCGATTTTAATTGCCCTCTTTAGGAAACATCCCTCGACGTAATTAAGGAATAAGTATATATGTAAGTTTCGAAATCAGAAACTTAACCGGGAGATTGATTGAGGTTATGTATGCAAACAATGTATGATGTAGTTGCTAAAAACTATATTTACAATCACTTACGGAATCTTAAATTATAAACGTAAAAATTTATCACCTACCTAAATCAATATAATTGTCGTTGGTTTGACAAAGTTATTCACAATCAAATATTCTTATGAGTCTTATTTTCACTATGCTATGCTTCCATGTTGAATATAAACTAAATCTCCAATTCTATAATCTATTTTTATTGTCTGTTTATCATAATAGGTTTTATTTTGCCTGTGTATTTTTTTTTTTTGAATTATCTAACGCTACTTTTCTGTTATTTTCTAGATTGTCTATTTTATTTTCCTTTAGATTATCTGGCATAAAAATATTATCTATTCCTGTTAACAAATAGTTTGGAGTGAATCCTGTTGAGCTGTGTATAGTGTTATTATATTCTTTTATGCATTTCTCTGCTATTTTTGGCCATGATGTTCGTTTATTATCATAAATTTTGCATCTAATTCTATTTACCAGTGTTTGATTTGTTCTTTCATTAAGTCCATTTGAGAAAGCACAATCTACTGCTGTAAAAATGAATGATATATTTTTTTGTCAGTGAATTGTTTGAATTGTGCAGAGTTTATTCCCGCGTATTGATCTGTTAAAATGGTTTGAACTTTTCCATCTTTCTCTACTCTGCTTACTAAATATATAAAGTCTTTTGCGACTTGAGTTTTGGATGTGCTAATATACGCAAATCTGTGTGATCTATAAGTAAATGCAAATATATTTTTGTGCTGTTTCCTTTAAGTCCTTCAAGAGTGTCTAGCGACATTATTTCAAATGGTGTTTCAGCTGGGCCTAACTGGGACAGTGGAGCTTTAAAGCATCCTATTCTAGATTTGTTCTTAATGCATGTCTTACAATTTCTACATATAGTTTTAATGTGTTTGTACATATTTTTAAAATAATATTTATGGCATATGGTCATGATTCGTTGTTTTGAGCCTATATGTCCTTATTCTGTATGTATTTTCTTAATAATTGAGACACCAAACTCTTCTGTTATCCATATTTTCTTTTTTTTATTTATCAATTTATAAATGATTTCATTTTTAATTTCGCCTGACTTATCCATTTTGATCATTTTTTGATTTTCCATGATCTCTTCAATTTGTAAAGTTTTTGCTGTCTTTATTGCAGATTCGTTATCTGGGCTTTCATGTGACTCCAGTACAGGGTTTCTTGATAAACAATCAGCTTCTATATTTTCTTTGCCTGGATTGTAAACAATATCAAAGTCAAATTGAGATATGTAATTAAAAATTTCTATTAAATCTGGATCATTACTTTTTTTTATATTGAAGTTCTCTAGTGGCCTGTGATCAGTAAAAATAACAAACCTTTTCCCTATTAAATAATATTGCCAATAGTGGATTGCTTCTTTAATTGCTAGGCATTCTATGTATATAGCTTTTTTTGTTTTTTGTGTTTTGTTCAATTTTTTTGAGAAGAGGAACACTGTCTTTAAAGATTTATCTTCTTGGGGTTGTTTTAGTATTGCCCCCACTCCTTCTACACTGGCGTCTGTAAATAAATATGTTGGTGCTTTTTCATCAAATATTGCCAGTGCTAGAGCTGAATATAAGTATTCTTTTGTTTTTACGAAACTGTTACAATTTTTCCTAAAAATTGTCTCACTTTTTTCTTTGTCTGAGGTACAGGGATATTTTTTATTGCTATTAAGTTATCATTCATCGGTTTAATATAATTGTTAACAATTTTATGACCAAGTATGACCTCCACCAACCTAAAAAAAAAACTATGAGTGCTGAGCAAAAAGAAAGATACTAAGACTTCCGCCAACCTACCAGACTACGAGTATTGACTAAAGAAAAGAAAACTAACACTAACACGTCTGCCAACCTACCAGACTACTAGTACTAAGTAGGAAAAAGTTAGCTAAAGGGAACTAATACTATGACCTCCACCAACCAAAAAAAAAAAATATATATATATATATCTATGAGTGCTGAGCAAAAGGAAAGAGATCTAATACTAAGACTTCTGGGCCCCTCAACCCAACCTGTTAGTAGTACCAACCAATCTGAACTCAACTAACACCAAACTTGAAAACCTCAACTTCCCTTAAAACTACCGATAGTTCAACAACAACCACTTCAATTAGTTAGGTTAGCTATATACTTATTTTAAACTTCGACTCACGATCGCGCTAATTTTATCCAGTTATCCCTTGGTTTCTGATTCGCGGTTTTCCTACATATTGAAGCTCAGGTAAGCGGGTTCTCCTTCCATGCCTTACCCTTGGGAAACTAACTTCTATTACGATCCACCTTATGTTAGAATGCATATCTCACTCGTGTCTTCGTTACCGTGACCTTCCCTGGGTTGATCCGCTTCTACCTTTACGAGACGTACACTTTGAGGTCCTTAGCATGCCAGGTGCCTGCAGCTCTCCCATCCATGTGTCTGAGGTTGTAGGCGCTCGCTGATACTTGTTTCTCTACCACAAATGGCCCTATATATTCTGGAGCTAGTTTCGCGGAGAAATATTTAGCGGCGTCCGACTGCACAAAATTTCGCCTCCAAACCTTGTGACCTTCCTTAAACGACGCTGGGCGTTTTCGGAGATCGTACCGGGCCGTGACCTTTTCTGCCATCTGCTTCATCCGCTGAGCAATTTCTACGCGTATAGTCTGCAGGGCCCTAGCTTTTTCTTGGATGCCCGGAATTGGATTCTCCGCTCCACCTGCCTCGTACTGTCGTGGGTTGGTTATCATCTCCCTTCCAAAATTGACGAAATATGGAGTTGCATTCATAACCTCATGAGTGTATGTCCGTATTGCGCATGCAATTTTAGCCAAGTTAATATCCCGCTTCCGGTGGTTCTCTGTACTGTACGCCCTCAGCATTTTCTTGACTTCTTGATTCACTCGCTTGGCAGGATTAGCTTGAGGATGGTAGAATGCGGTAAATTTCGCGTGAACCCCATACGCCCCCAGCATTTGCCGAAAAATTTTCGAGTGAAATTGTACACCGTTATCGCATATAAGGGAGCGTGGTACGCCGAACAGCATGAAAACTTGGTCCTCCAAGATCCGTGTGACCTCATTGGCTGTGGCTGATCGTACTGGATATAGCAACACGAACTTGGAAAAGTAATCAACAACCGTCAGGATGTGTGTGTTCCCTTTTGTCGAACGAGGAAGAGGTCCGATTAGGTCGACACAGAGAGTTTCCCATGGTTGTTTAGCCTCGTTCACCCTACTGACCATATGACCCGCAGATCCTTGACGATCCACTTTTACTGACTGGCAAATTTTGCACCGTCGCACGTAGGTATTGATGTCCGCGGCCATCTTCGGCCAGTAGAAGTGCTGTGCAATACGATCGAGCGTTCTCGCCACCCCCATGTGTCCGGCGGTTGGGTCATCATGGAATTTTTGTAAAAGCTCTCTTCGTTCTGGTTTCGGAACTACCTTCTTCCACGAGTCTTCCCCCCCGGGACCCGGCAGTCGACTTTGCATCCGCTTGTATAATTCCCCTGACCTCACTTGCCAGGTGGCATATTTCTCGGGCTCGGCTTCTATTCTCTGTCTCATCTTTCGATCCCATGCGTCGTCCTCTCCATGTACCATTGAGTCTATCGTTGGTACTGAGCGTGATAGAGCGTCCGGTACAAGGTGTTCCTTTCCTTTTCGATGGATAATCTCAAAGTCAAACTGCTGCAGTCTGACCGCCCAGCGAGCCAATCGACCGGTAGGGTCTCTCAGATTATTTAACCACACTAACGAATAGTGATCCGTTATCACTTGAAAGTGGTAGCCTTCCACAAATGGCCGCAGCTTCTCCACCGCCCATAGTACCGCGAGACATTCTTTCTCCGTTGTGGAATATTTTCTCTCCGCCTTGCTAGGGGAACGACTCAAATAGCACACGACCTTCTCCCCTGAGGCATGCTTCTGGCTAAGAACTGCTCCTAAACCGATATCGGACGCATCCGTTTGGATACAAAAAGGAAGGTTGAAGTCTGGGCAACTCAAGATTGGTGCGGATGACAATTTCGCTTTACAGACTTCAAACGCTTCTTGACACTGTGGAGTCCACACGAATTTCTTGTTCTTCCGTAGAAGGTCCGTCAGTGGTGCAGTAATGGTGGCATGGTTCAGGATAAATCGCCGGTACCAGGATACCATCCCTAGAAATTGCCGAACCTTCTTCACGGAGTTTGGGGACGGAATCCGCAGCATCGATTCCACCTTATCTGGGTCGACGTTTAACCCTTGTTCATCGACGACGTAACCCAGGTACTTTAATTGCGACCGGCAGAACTGGCACTTTTCCCTCGATACCCGAAGTCCTGCTTTTCGTAGCCATCGAAATACTTCCCTAAGTATTGCCACATGCTTTGTGAAGTCCTGAGTCACGATCACTATGTCATCCAGATACGTAAATACGTACGGTTCTAGCTCTGGTCCCAACACGCGATCAATCAATCGTTGCCAAGTCGCTGGGGCATTCTGCAATCCGAATGGCATTCTTCTGAACTGGAAAAGTCCCCTCCCAGGCACGGTAAATGCCGTGTAGGCTTTTGAGTGCGCTGCCATTGGGACTTGCCAATACGCGGATTTTATGTCGAGTGACGATAGGTACCGAGCATCCCGTAATTTATCGAAGGTCGAGGAAACATATGGGATTGGGTACGCATCCTTCTCAGATACTGCATTGAGTTTCCGATAGTCCACGCAAAATCGATAGGTACCCTCCTTTTTCTTCACTAGCAAGAGTGGGGATGACCAGGCACTGTTCGAAGGTTCCACTACTCCCCTGGCTAGCATATCATCCAGTTCGGCATAGACATGCTTCAATATAGCTGGCGACATCGGGTAATATCTTTGCTTGATGGGCGCTGCAGTTGTCTTGATCACATGCTCGGCTATCGATGTTTCCCCCAACCCTTCACCCATAGCCTTAAATTCCTCCTCCAGCAGCTTAGTTAATTCCAACTCTTGCTCTAAAGAAAGACTACTCAGTGATCGTAAGTGGTTGGGGAGTTTCTCATCTAGTAGTGAGACGAAGTCCCACTGCTGACTGCTAAGGTCCAAGACAATCCTGAATTTCTTTATAAAATCCACCCCCAGAATTAGTGTTTGTGGAACCGAGGTAACCACCAATGCTTCCAAGTATTGTGTATGTCCTTTAAACCTAAAAGGCAAACATACGGAGCCCTCCACCTTACAACTCTCGCCGCTCGCGGTTCGTACTACCTGGGTCGCACACTTATCCAAGGCAACAACGATCTTCCTCACTTGCTCCCAACCTTCTGAACCAATGATTGTTCTGCTTGCCCCCGAGTCCAATAGACTTGGCATCCTCCTTCCTGCAACTTCCACCAGGACATGTGGGCGAGCATCTCCCTCTTTCTCCTCCAAGGCGAATTCCACTTTTGAGACACTCCGTTGCGACCTTTTATCCGTGCCACCGCGGTCGCCTATGGGGCACGTTGCTCGTTTCCCGATAGTCGGTTGGTTGCTCCCCCTGCCCTCGTCGTGTTCTGTTGGCGACAATTTGGGCAGTTAGCTCGAGTCGTGTCTCTTCTTCCACACCCGTAACACGTTTTCGACTGTCTGCACTCTCTTGCCCAATGTCCAGCCTGCTGGCAATTCCAACACCGTCTCACATTCCCGCGTTGGCCCCTTCCTTCCACAGATGGTGTGGTCTCCACATAAGCCAGGTCCTGTTCCAAACGTCGCTTTCCTCGATGTTGAGCTGGGGGTACAAAGGCTTCAACCGCTTGCCGAGCCTCCTCTAACCTCCTTCCTAACTCAACCAACTCTTTCAAACTCTCGATGGTTCTTAAACTCAACTGAGTTTGGTAGAAAGGGGATATGTTTTTCCGAATGATCTTGAGCTTCTGCTTCTCCGATTTCGGCTCCGATAATCGCTTGAACATCCCCTCCATACCGCTACGTACACTCCAATTGTCTCGTCTACGCCCTGAGTCCTCTCCTTGATCTCCTCCTCAAGACGATCATCGTAGTCCGGCGGCAAGAATTCCGTTCTCAAGGCCTTGACCAAACCGTCCCAATCATCCACGAGTTGTCGGTTGGCTCGAAACCAAATTAGAGCCTTCTTTTCGAAAAGCTCCACCGCTGACCTAAATAGTTGTCCTTTGGTCATTCCCCGAGCCTCCCTTAATTCCTCTACTCTTTCTAGGAAAGCATTCAAATTCCCCGATGCTTCTCCGGCAAACGTAACACCCCACTTTGTAATATTCTGATGTTTCAGAACATCATTGCCGAATCTCGGTGTTGAACAGGATGTCGGCTCACCCGGTCTTGAGGACGGTCTGCGTTCATAATCACGCTCCTGTGTTACGGGTTCGTCTTCCGTCTCCCCTTCATTTTCTGCCCGATCAATCACCATCCCTAGGGCCATGATTAGCTGTTGACGCAACTTGTCCAATTCCACCTGTGATGCCTCCGGCAGCTGAGCCGTGTTGCGAATTCTTCGTAAACCAAACTCCACCTTAGCCCGGATTTTTAGATATTCCTTGGACTTCTTGTCATTCGAGAAGCTTGCCACCAAATCCTCAACCTCCGCTATCTTCTCCTTGATCGCTTCCAGGTCTTCCTCATACGTGAACGGGTAATTTTTCGCCACTAACGACTCGTTCAGGGCGTCCTCTGCCCGTAACGCAGCTCGAAGCGATTTCCTCATTGCTTCCACGGTGTCTGGCGGCAAATTCCGGATGGCCAACTCATAACTCAACTCGTCCTTCACCAGTCGATCCACTTAAAAACTTTCCGGCTTTCGACATCCTCAACTTTTAATCTGAAAACAGCTGCAAAACGAGAACAACTTATTTCCTAATCCGACGACCTATACAAAAACACAATGACTATCACTAAAATAGGAGCCTCTTTTGTACTTTATTTCTTATACACGGTCGATGGACACAATTTACCCGAATTCTAATATCACCTTACCACTATACTTAAAAGTTACCCTCCACCACGATACACTTCCACCGAGTCTCACTTTCACACTTTTCCACACCCGCAATAATATTCACTGCACTTCACACACACAACTCATTCACTATTCGGCGTAAACTTGACTTTAAACGTTACTTCAACCCGAACGATCAATCCTTCCGAGGATTCCGACGGACTCTCGCCCCAAAAAGGGAGCCCCACGTTGGGCGCCAAATGAAAATGCCAATTAGATAAAGTTCCTTGTTATTTCCCTTCTCAATTGAACAATAATCTTCCGTTCTAAGCTGAAACTAAAGATTCACAAATATTCAGCAACAGCTGCGACGAAATTTACTTCGAAAATTTAACAACTGGGCACCGATCACCACTATCGTGCACCACGTCCGCCTTTGTTTTTCAACTTTATGGATCATCTCGATCCTGGTCTCCTGAATGGACTACGAAATAAAAATCACTCCTTTCTCAGCTTCCTGAAGACTGTACTCTTCACCAGCATCGTATTTGTTGTCACCATCCAGCATTTCTGTAGCGATGTAACTCTGGAACGATTCGTAAACCGGACAATTATTCTAAATTTAGAGATGCGTTTCCATCGACAATATCATGTGAACCGATGTTTTCTAAATGTACTCGTTGCTCCCGGAGAAACTGTAGCGTTTTATCGGCATTTTCAAGACAGTGAATTCTCATCATCTGAATCCTCCTTGGCAACATCTGGCTCGATCTTGTTAGGTTTTGATTTTACCGAAATATCTGGAGAACATTCCAACTTCGAACATACGGTGATCCTGACCTTCGCTCGATGACAATTATGTTTGCTTAAGACTACCAATAATCGTATTTAAACTACTAATATGATTACAATTTGGACTGGCAAACAAACCCTAGTCGAGTGCGGCTTAGTTTTCTGCCTATACATAGTCACGCGAATGTTACGATAGTGTTCGGGGTGAGGTAATCCTGGTGCCCTTCGGTTTTATCCCTAACACAAGATACGAAATTTCATTTAAGGCAAATTGACATTTTCCTTCATTTAGCTTAAAACCTTGATCCTTCAATGCTTTTAAAGTTTGCTCTGCATGTTTTATGTGTTCTTCATAAGTTTTTGAATATACTAGTATGTCGTCTATGTAGTTTACTGCAAACTTATCTAGTCCTTTGTTCCTTATGATACTAGACAGAATTCTTTGAAAAATTGCTGGTGCAGATTTCAAACCATATGGGAGGCGGTTCCACTGCCAATGACCATGATGTGTCACAAATGCTAATTTGTGTCTGTCCTTTTTGTGCACTGGTATCGACCAGAAAGCCGAGTTTACATCAAGTTTTGTAAAAAACTTGCAGTTTCTAGTACGTAAAGTCAGATCATCAATCCTAGGAAACGGTTGACTCTCTGGCACAACGATTTTATTTAAATCTTTGAAATCTATACAAAAGCGAGATCTTTTCCCTTCTTCTTTCTTGAATATCATAGTAAATGGAGCTGCATATGGGCTAGATGATTCTTCAATTAATTTTGCTCTCAACAATTCACTTACTTGCTTTTCAATTTCCTCTTTGTCTTGGAATGAGCATATGTAAGGTTTCTTAGAAATATATTTATAGTCTGTCAATTCAATTGACGCCTCATATCCTTTAATTTCTCCGATATCAAACTTTGATTTTGCAAAAATATCATTGTTTTTTTTTTATTATGTTTTGAATACTGGTTGTATTATTATTTTCAATTTTTACTTCATTTTTAATAACTGTACCTTTCTGAGTTATATTTAAGTTTTTATCTTGGCAAAGTTTGAATTTTTGAATTAAACCTAAGCCCATCAATATATCTTCTTTAAAATAATTATTTTTTACTATAAAAAATTTCATTTATATTATGAATTGTAGTTTTTAAATGTACTATACCCTCAGGTTTTGTTATTCCAGTTATCCCTTTTAAATTGTCTCCCCCACTCATAATTTCATTTACATTATTAATTTTGTTTAAAATTCCTGACTTATTAATGATACATTAGCACCTGAGTCATATAGACCTATAGCTGGTTTATTTTTAACAAGAATTTTTACTCTTATAAGTGGGATGACTACTCGTTTTTTGCTTCTTCTGTGCTAGCCACAATTCTTTCACTATCCACATTATTTATAATTTTAATTTTATCATTCTTTGGTCTCGATATTTGTTTATCTTTTAATCTACACCTCTGTTCTGGGTGAAATCTATCTCTATGACCTAACTTTTCACAAATTGCACATGGTTTGTTTTGTTTTGATATTTTATCACTGTCTTTATAGTTTTTCTTAATGCTCAAATTTCCAAAATGTTTCAATTTTGACATTAAATCTTCCATGGTTAAGATAGACTTTCTTTCTAGTCTGTTTTGTAAAAATGTAGGTAATTTAATTACTATTAAATCAATTTGAGTATTAAGAGTCATGCTTTCATTAACTTCAAGTAATAAATTTCTCTTTTTTAATGCGTATTCCAATAACGAACCATTCAGATATTGATAATCGTATGCATATGCGACGTCAGTCTAGGATTGCACTGAGAAGTTTCTATAAACGCGTTATTCCAAATCTCCCAATTATTATTTAACGAATTTTGTTTTAAAGAAACATTAAACCAGTCTAGTGCTGATTTTTCTAAAAACAATCTTAAAGCCTCAGCGTATTTGTTTTGATTTATACTTACTCGTGGACACTCCTGAACAAACATCGATTGCCACGTAGTCGCTTTAAAGTTTTCGCCGTTAAATTTTTCCAAAACTATATCCTTAGCTAAACTACGACTGCTTCTCTGCAAGACGCTAGTTTTAGTGATATCGGTAGACGTTGTAGTAACTTCTTCCAAATATTCCTCATCAAGCACAACATTTCCTTCTTCATCCAAGTAAATATTTTGAAGTTCTTCCGTCAATGTCACTAACACGTTTCTAAACTTATTTCTGGTTTTCAAACTCTTAACTACGTTTTTAACTACTGTATAGTAGGCACTGGTTCTCTTTTCTTGTGGGAATAGAAAAACTTCCTCTTGTCCCGCCAGTTGAATTGTTGTCACTTCAATTACAGTACTCTTTAAATCGGCTCCGGCTTCTGAGATAAACTGGAACATTGCTTTTATACTCTTTGTATTGATTTGTAAGTTTCGAAATCAGAAACTTAACCGGGAGATTGATTGAGGTTATGTATGCAAACAATGTATGATTTAGTTGCTGAAAACTATATTTACAATCACTCACGGAATCTTACATTATAAACGTAACAATTTATCACCTACCTAAATCAATGCAATTGTCGTTGGTTTTACAAAGTTATTCGCAATCAAATATTCTTATGAATCTTATTTTCACTATGCTTGCAGCTTGAATTTATCTTACGTACTACTTCTCCGCTGACAAGTAATTCATGTGTTGGTCGTATGATCGTTAGTGTCGTGCGACTAAGTTTTGGCGCTAGAGTTTAAACTTATATATATAAGTAGGATCTTTAGGTTAAGTGAAACAATCGCTGAAGAAGATCGAAAACTTACTACGAAAATAAAATTAAACACGCAAAATTAAAAGGAAAGTTTTATTATTTTTTATTTTTCATTGAAAATAATAAATTTTCTATTGAGACTAAAAAAATTTATAGTTTCCTCAGCATAGTTCAACGTACGATGCTAAAGAATTTATTAAGTACAATATACGCAACATTATTCAACTCCGGATTTGAAGAATTGAATATTAAGCATACATATACGCGTACAATTGCCCTGACCGCTAGAAAATTATTTTGAAGTCAATTTTCAACGTAGCTCCTAAACAATTGACAATCAAATAAGTTGCCGAAAATAAAATTTAATGGATAAACGGTCTACGGAATTTGCAAATTCACTTAACAGCAATTTTAAAACAAAGATATATTGGCGGCGGTTAATGCGTCTCGCAAAGTATCTTTTGCATTAAAGCTTACTATAATGACTTCATTGTAAAGCTCCTCGATACATCTTTCAAATATTTATGAAATGCGTAAGTAACAGAACTTATTCATGCTGAATTCAAATTTAACGAGCACGTAGATATTTTCTCAGGTAAATATTTGTCATCTATCTTTATCAGTTTGAAGAAAGTAAAATTGAAGAAGCTTCTCTATGACAAACATTTGAGTAATTTCTTTATAGTGTTGTTATATCTTGTGTACACTCCTCCACTGATTTAATGACGAAATAAATCCAACATAAACTTAAATGAGGTCTTTAAACTTTGCTGGATATACTTCAATGGAATCACACAAAAGATTCAAAGTATTGTTGAAATTCACTTCAATTCTTTTCATTCACAACATTCTAATTGTTTTTTTCTTGAACAGAACAAACAATAAAACAAACAAAACAACCGATTTCTCTCTTCCTTATGCATATTCCACGAAGAATTAGCACAATAATAAATAAAAATAACAGTCCCGTAAATGTTTCCTTTTCTCACATTCTCATTTAAATTAATATGTTTATTATCTGGAAATCTGGTTTAAGTGATTTCTGAATGAGTTTTATCTTTTTAATATTTTGATTGTTAATAAGAATGAGAATGAGATTTTCAAGTTTTAATTACCAACTAAGTGATATTTAGATATGAATTGGGGGGAATGTAATTTGTGGTTGTATTCATGGTCTGATGAATAGGATATTTATTGAATATATTACACATGTGAAAACGTGTAGCGGTGTCTCTTTTAAATTGTGGAATTATTTGAAAAACGGTTTGAATACAATTTTTTGCCGCTTATTTTTTAAATTATGTATATTTTTCAGCAGCATGCACGTCAACAATTAAAAGAAATAATATGAATATTGGGAATCTACGTAGAGAAGCAAAACCACAGCATTTGATAAACATAATTTGTATTTATAAATAACAGGAGATATTATGCATGGAAAGGAATTTTTATTTAAATCATTTAGTCTACAACGCGCAAATTCATTTCTTGGAAACGGCCGATTAATTTTAATATTTTGTGACATCGTATTTAAATTATTACTTTTCTGCAAAATTGTTGATATTATTACTTATGACATGACGTTGCTAGCTAAACTAAGTGATAAAAAAATGCTTGAAATTCTTATCACATTGATTGATGGGTGTTATTGTTTATTTCACATTTATATGTATTCTATGCAGCGAAAATAATGTAATAAATTTGTGGTTATGACGCCGAAGTTAAGGTATAGTCGCAAAGTATAGGAAAATTATCAATTTACCGGTTAAATAGTTCCTCTAGTTTAGAGATATTACGTAGGGCTTTAAAATTTGTCATGTCTTACCTGCAATTAAAGAGAGAAAAAACTGTTAGAACGAAAGCTTTATAATTTAATAACGTTAATTTTAACGATTTTTGGAACATATGCAATTGAAATTTTGAATTTTTTTTTGAATTAAATTAAATCATATTTGATATTAGTAACGTTGATATTTTATTAAAATATAAGTACCTAATAAAAGAAATCTAAGATCATATCGTTTAACAGCATGGAAATTTCTAACTTTTCTAAGATTCTGTGAAAATTACAAATCCGATGAATAGCATTTGTAGTCAATTATTATGTCTATTTGATATCCGCAGGCCTTCTCTTTTTTCTTGACAAGCCGTCGGCCCTTGCTTATTTGAGTGAGCAGACGCGTTTCGATTACTTTGAGTCACCTTCACCGTCTAAACGATGTGATTCAAGATTCAACATCTTTATTGGGTCTTTTTTGTACAAAAATACTTACTATTCATACATAACCTAGCCTAACAACGTTCATAACGGGCGATCAACGAACTGAAGAAGAAGCCGGTATTTTACCTCAAAGCAGATAAAGGCAATAAAGTCGTTATTGATAAGACGGAATATGGCATCCACACTATGGAGAAACTTACTTCGTCGAAATTTGCAAAGACCCACCACCAGATTCAATTAAACGAGTGGATAATGCACTAAAGGAAGCTAGCTCAACGTTCCAGAATATTAACCAGTAGAAGATGCTGTGTAGTCTAGTGGTTAGAGCATGAACGCATAAGCCGAAGGTCCCAGGTTCAAATTTCGTTGGCAGCAACATGATTTAGTTCAGGGGATTTTTCGGACAGACTATGAGTGTTCACTCAGTGGTGATATGTACTGATTTAATCAGATCGTATCATGGCGGAGCAAGCACACGGGAGCATGGTACTGACCAAACCAACTTCCGAAAAAATCAATACGGTCATGAAAATGAGATACTCTAACTATCTCTAAGTGAAGGCCCGAGAGGGGCTGTAGTGCTACAAAGAAGAAGCAGACGATGCCTAATCCCTCGCTGCCACGTATTAGATGCCAACCAAAAATCCACAAAAACAGGAACCAGATGAGGGAAATTATAGCGGACACGAATTTTTCAATTTTCCAAGTGCTAAGTATAAAATAAGATAGTGTTAAATTTGTGTCTTTATTTATAAAAAAATCCAAGTATTTATATTTTAAAGTTATAGCAATCGTGACCCAATTGTTCCATAAACTCAACATCGACGTTTTGTACCAGTGACCTCGTTTCTGTGATTGACTGACCATAGTGCTTTTAATGAAAGTTATATTTATATTTGAACCGTAAGCACATTTTACCGCTTTTTAATTTCGTTAAGAATCGGCTTTTAATTAATTTATTGATTCTACTGATTTATGCTGATTGAGTGTTGGTTTAAGTATTGAGCAATTAAATAAACAATCATACAACCTTGACTTTGAATTGCCAGAACTCAACTATTATTTAAAAAAGAAAATGAGTTTCAAATGTGATCTCGCCAATTGTGTCGCATTCGATCACACTTTTAAATATGTGATATGTAAAAGTTTTTGTAAGAGAAAATTGCATGGTAACGTGTATGGATGCTCCAAGGGATTAGTTTCATCCCTATTTGGAGTCCCATTTCATCTGCTCGGACTGCCAAAACGTTGAGGAAAAATTTAAAGCTGTTTATGATCAAATAACTGATCGAATTGATGTCCTCATCAATGAAAAAGATCAATTGATTGCCCGCCAGAGCTCAAAGTCCCGAACAAACGATGAAAGCTTTGTGGAAACGGCTACTTGCTTTGATGATCTTGCTTCAACGCTATCAAGTAGAAATAACAACATCACAGGAGCTCTTGAATCAGTTGACAAACGCCTCACTTCTATGAGAAACCTAATTTCCAATCTTCATCTTTCGAGCACTGAAGACTTGAACAAAGACAGCATGAAAGAGTTACTGGAAAAACTATTGATGACGAAACCAGCGCAACAACAAAATAGCATACTCCTCTTTGAGGCATTAGCGAAAATCGAAGTTCTAGATAAACGATTCGCCTCTTTGGAAGAAACTGTGCAAGGCTTTTCGGTAACTCAAAAAACCGCAATATTCCCCGAAATCAACGCGCCGCATGTTCCCTGTTTAACTGATACACAGCCCAGTAGTCCACTATCACCAAGTCCAAAAAGCCCCAAGTTCATCTACAATCTTGGAACCTTCTGGTCAACAAAAGAGTGAGATAATCGCATCAAAAGACTTGCGGATTTAAACCAAGAGGCAAACTTCTGCACTTTCTATGTAAAAGGAAGTAGAAGGATTTGTAATGAGGCCATAATTCGAAAAACAATTGAAAATGACCTTCTAATCAGTGGATGCAGAGTTGAGCAGCTACCTTGCCGCAATCAGCAAAGACGTGGCTTCAAAGTTTTGATTCCAACGCGATATGCCTGGCTTTTCACGAGTTTCAAGAAGAAGAATGGTATTTGTTCCTGGTGCGGCATGGTTTTCAGGAAATGGATTGATCAAATCGCGAGTCCTGGATCCAAGGACAGTAAAAAAATAAGTAGCGCTAAGTATTTATGTAAGCCCATTACCCTTACTAATGGTCCAATAGCAACTTCTAACATGAATCCTAAACCTCAATCCCTATTTTCTCCTTCGAAACGCTTGAAAGCCATCAACGCTTCGGATAACTGTAGCACTTCGGTTGTCGACCCAAAACTTCACTCTATTAGCGTTAGTGCTGGTCAACTGGAAACAGTCATAGACGCAGAGGCGTCTACTGCACAAAACCTAGAGGCAGCTTCCTCTTTAAACTATAAATGTTCTACTATACAGGGCACTTATAATAACTTCGTGCGTGGAGAAGATTTAATTCCAAATTCGTCCGGATCAATTTTACAGCCCATATCACTTGCTCCTACTAATAACAATCAATCATTTTTAGACCCGTTGTTGCCGCCTACAGTCAAGGCCACTATAGTTTCGGGTGCTGACCTCGAAAAAGGATATTTAATATCTCGACTTAGAGATAATATAATTTACGAATCGGTTCGGCTCTACCTGTCATACATGCACAAGGCATCAGAAACCACTTGCATAGATGGGAAAACGAAAACAAGTCTGAAAATTGTGATTTAGAGAGAAGGTCTTCCAATTGATCTGGACGCTCTCCGGCTTCTGTATTTTTCCTACCATGAAGAACTAGGTATCGCCGTTAACCAGGCAAAAAAAGATCTCGAAGCCTACGCATCACATCTTAGTTCAAATCATATCTCGTCATTGCAAAGGGCAAGGGAACAGCACCATAAATTTTTTCGTCCCCAATAAGCAGAACATTTTAAAATTATTTATTCGTAGTAAGTCAAACAAACTCTTTCTTGACGCAAAGTCGTGCTATTTTAATATCCTAACCCTTTCCGAAACATGGTTGAATGATTCTCACATTAACGAAGAGATCCTTGATAGTGACTGGAATATATATAGAGACGATAGAGATCGTCACAGCACAGGACAATCACGAGGAGGTGGTGTTTTAATTGCAGTACACAACTCCTTTATGAGTGAGCTAGTAAATTCCACGCAATACAAATTATTCCAGCATAAAGTGGTTAAAATAAAGTTGGGATGATCTTATTTATATATTGGCGTTTTTTATGTCCCCCCAAATTCTAGCGATACTGTCAAAGACGACGTTTGTCAAATTGTTACTAAAATTGGTGCAATTACAAATGAAGAAGAAAAGATTATTATTACTGGTGACTTTAATCGTCCAAAACTTAAAGTTTGTGGTCGATGAACAAGACGGCCTCCTTCTTCCTATCAATCTCCTAAATAGTAATGATTTCAATCTCATGAGCACCTTTTATAGTAACGATTTGCAGCAAGTAGCTCCTATACCCAACCAAAATGGCAGATGGCTAGATCTTATTTTCTCTAACTCTTACGACGAAGTAGTGGTCAATTTAACTGATGACAATGAGCATCTGTTTTCTAATTCAGTTCATCACTCCGCTTTTATGACGAGATGTTGGTTTCCTTTGATGTTAATGCACTATTGTCAAGTACCCCCTGTTAAAGAGGCGCTATGTATTTTCGATTTTTTCGTTTAACAAGGTGGCAATGTAGATCGTGAACACAAAAAACAAACAAGACAATATGTAAAATCGGCAGCACTATGCATGAGGGAGAATTATTTTATCTATTGAATAAGCCAAACAAGGCAATCACAAAAAAAGTACTTATATCTAAACAAATCACAAAAATGTAAATATATATGTAACAATAACTTATTTTAACTTATTTTAGTGCGTCAGTAATCTTTTTTTTTTGAAGTTATGTATTGATATAGAAGAAGAGTAATGTTCACTTATAGAATTGAAGATCTTGCAACACCTATTAATTGGCTCGTTGTCTACGTAGGTGGTTTTATGTTGGTCTTTATGAAGCAGACGAGTGTTCCTGGTATGTTTAATCGTTTCCTTGAGCGTGATTTTGCTTGATAGTGATGCAACATTTACTATCTTATTGATTACATTCAAAACAAAGCAAGAACTTAAGATAGTTCTTCGAGATGAGAGCGAGGAAAGATTCAAAATATTTAATCTTTGCTGGTAAGGTGGCAGGTTAGCGAAGTCTCTTGGGTCATAAGCATCACGCAAAGCAAAAAGAATAAACTATTTCTGCACAGATTCAATGTGGATGCTGTGATTCCCAAAGCATGGATTCCAAATAATACAACTATATTCAAGGAGGGGGCGAACAAATGAGGTGTGTAGAGTTTTGGTGGCCCATAGGTTTTTGAATTCTTTGGCGCGACGTTTTATGAAACCAAGTTGCTTATATGCCCGAGCAAGAATTGTATCGTATTGAGAATGGAAAGTCAACTTTCTGTCCAACAGAACGCCCAGGTCTGAGATCTGGTCAACTTTTTGAAGTGGGGAATCATTCAGGTTATAAGTGTGCTCAAATACTGAATTTTTTCTCGAGAAGCTTGTTATGTTACACTTTCCAATATTTAGATAAAGCCTGTTATTGTTACAACATTTCAATAATGCATTTTTTTTTTGGCTTGCAGAAAAATAGCCTCGGAATCGGAATTGACGGTGTGGTATATTTTGAGGTCCTCAGCATACAGAAGATGAGGTACGTCACTTATAATTTCAGACAAGTCGGAAATGAAGATGTTGAACAAAAGGGGACCCAGGTGGCTACCTTGTGGCACTCCAGAAGAGGCAATAATTTCTCTTGAAAAAGTGCCCTTGAATTTTACAAACTGTATTCGATTATTTAGGTATGACGCAATCCAACTCAGTAAGGATCTAGAGATGCCGAACTTCAGAAGTTGGAGATCAAAATCCCATGATCGACTCGATCAAAAGCTTTGGTGAAGTCCGTGTAAACAGCGTCAATCTGGTTACCTTTTTCCACTTCGCAGAGAATAGTTGAGGTAAGAACCATTAGGTTAGTGGTAGTTGATCGACCTTTGCGAAAACCATGCTACTGTTCGTTTAAACGTGGTTCAAACAACGTGGTAAGCTTATCACAAACATTTTTTCGAACAACTTTGGGATAGCTGATAGTATCGCAATACCTCTATAGTTTGTTATAGACCGCTTATCGCCACTTTTGAAAATCGGAGTCAAATGAGAAGACTTCCAGACAGTTGGAAAAGCCCCTCTTGATAAAGATGCGTTGAATGGAATAAACAGAGGGGAAGAGATTTGATGTATACACTCAATAAGAAATCTCGGAGGAAGAGAGTCAGGTCCAGGTCCCTTGTTAATATTAAGTTATTTAATAGCGTTTACGATATCTTCACTTGACAAACTCATTTCATCAGTGAATGGTGCTGTCGTTGAATGGCAAATTGGTATGCCAGAAGAATTGGTGACCGGGCGGAAAACCTCTTGGAAATGCTCGGCAAAAAGGACAACCCGAATCACTTTCACCGTAATACGAGGTGTGTTCAAAAAATATCACGAATTTTGTTTTTTTCAAAAATTATTTATTTATTCATGAATATCTATTTTGTCCCCTTCAAAGTAATCCCCATGAGATATTATACACTTGTACCAACGGTTTTTCCAATCTTCGAAGCACTTCAAAAAATCATTTTTTTTAATCTTGTTCAGCTCCTCCTTCGATGCCGTCTTTATCTCGTCAAGCGTAGCGTAACGTCGTCCTTTCATGGGCCTCTTCAGTTTAGGAAACAAGAAAAAGTCACAGGGGGCCAGATCTGGGGAATACGGTGGCTGCGGCATCATTAGTGTGTTGTTTTTGGCCAAAAAGTCGCGCACAAGCAACGATGTGTGAGCAGGGGCGTTATCGTGGTGCAAAAGCCAATTTTTGTTCTCCCACGAATCCGGGCGTTTCTGGTGGATTGCTTCGCGCAAATTGCGCATAACTTGCAGGTAATATTCCTCATTGACCGTTCTTTCCTGTGGCAAGAACTCGTGATGCACCACGCCCCTGCAATCGAAGAAAACTGTCAGCAAAACTTTCACATTCGACCGAACTTGACGCGCTTTTTTCGGTCTTGGTTCATGCGGCAGCTTCCATTGAGATGATTGAGCTTTGGTTTCCACGTCATAACCATAAACCCACGATTCGTCACCAGTTATGACCCTCTGGAGCAAATTTGGTTCATCGCGGACAGAGTTTAACATCTCATTAGCAATGTTCATGCGTTGCTGTTTTTGGTCGCAATTGAGCAATTTTGGTACGAATTTCGCGGCGACCCGTCTCATGCCCAAATCGTTGATAAAAATCGAATGGCACGAGCCAATCGATATGTTTAGGTCCTCAGCAACTTCTCTAACCGTGATTCGACGATTGGCCAATACCGTTTTCTCCACTTCATTAATTTTTTCGTCTGTTGTTGAAGTGCTCGGGCGTCCGGCACGCTCTTCGTCGTTCACATCTTCTCGGCCTTCTAAAAACATTTTGTACCACCGATAAACGTTGCTTCGGTCCAAGGTAGCTTCTCCGTATGCCACAGTCAACATTCGGAATGCATCCGCGCACTTAATTTCGTTTTTCACACAAAATTTGATACACGTTCTTTGATCCATTTTTTTGAATAAGTAAAAATCGAAGACGATTGAAAACACGTGCAAGTAAAGCAGCTTTCACCGAATAAGTGAACATTCAAAATGGCCGAGCTTGTCGGCATAAGTGACAGACATAAGTACTAACATAACGTCACAAAAAAATCGAAATTCGAATATACGTAACCCGCGAAAATTCAAAATTCGCGATACTTTTTGAACACATCTCGTACATTGATGCTGGAAATCCTGTGGCTTTTTGCTTGGTTTTTACGAAATTTAAAAATTCTTTGGGATTACGAATAATATTTTCCCCGGTTAAATTGATGTGTTGATCATATGCTTCGCGAGATCTTACAGTGAATTCCATAGCCAGCTCATCATATTTAATCTTAAGACTTGTGTCAAAATTGTTATCTCTCATTAATTTATAGAGCTTGTTCCTTTGATTCCGCAGATGTCGAAGGTCGCAATCAAGCCAGGGCTCGGAAGCTTTGGGTTTTTTCCTTATTTGAGGCACATGAGTCTCAATGCATTCGAAGAGTGTTTTATAGAATGAAGAGACTGCTTCCTCTAAATGTAAACTTGAAAGAAAGTTCCAATCAATATTGGCAAGATAAAATTTAATGCTATTATAATCAGCATTTAAGAAATCAAATACATACAATACAGTCATTGTACGTTCGGAAAAAAGTTACATCAGATATGGGCAGTTCAACCGAAGAAGCGAAATGGCTTCGCGTGTTAGAGAAAAGGTTCTCTTTGTCATTGGTTCGACTTACAACAACATCGTCATAAGCATTGGTAAAAATAAGATCCAACCAGTTTCCATTTTGGTTGGGAGTCAGTGATACTTGTTGTAAGTCATTACCATAAAAAGCATTGATTAGATTAACATCGATGGTATTTGAGAGGTTTACTGGTAGAAGATGGTTATCAATTTCATCAGTAAAAGATAAATTAGGGCGGTTAAAGTCTCCCAAAATTATAATTTGATCATGTTCCTCTAAAGATGCAGCAATAGAATTTATAATTCCATATATCTTCTCGTAGGAGGTTTCGTCAGATTTTGGTGGAATTTAAAAAACCTCTATGTATAAAAACCACTTGCCTAAGCGTATTCAAACCATCTTATGTTCAAAAGTTTCATAGGAGGTAGTATCAACGTTTTCAGAGGCCATGGAACTTTTGATCGCAATCAACACTCCGCCACCTTTGGCTAGGCCTGTGGATGAGTAGTCACGATCAGCTCTATAAATGGTCCAGCTACTGTCTAGGATTTCTTCGTTTATGTAACCATCATGTAGCCAGGTTTCGGTGAACGTTAATACATTAAAATGACAGGACTTGGCGTCAAGGTATGATTTATTTATTTTCCCTCTCATACCGCTACAATTATGGTAAAAGAGTTTAATACCATTCAATGGTAAGTTAGTATTAGGAATGATATTTTTTAAACTCTTCTCTTGCTTTTTGGAGCATAGGGACATGCTTAGATCTCACATGCATAGCGTATGTTTCCAGATCATTTTTTACCTGGTCAGCAGAAAGTCCGAGCTGCTCGTGATATTTTACAAATAGATGGCGTAATGGCTCGATCTCAATAGGCAGGCCTTCTTGTTGAATTAGTACTTTGAGATTTATTTTGGTTTTAGCATCAAAACAGGTTGATTCAGGCGCTTTGTGCATGTAAGCGAGATAAAGCCAAACGCAATGAAACAATTTGTGGTCCCTAAATCTAGAAAGTAGATATCCACTCTCAAGATTATCCTTCATATCTGTAGACAACTTCACAGGAGGTGGGTTTAGTGGGTCTAGGTGACTGACATTGACAGTAGAGATCGGAGTGTCTGAAACTGGCGGAACAAGGATTATACCCTCAGAAGACGGAGTGATTGTACAGAAGCTTTTTGGGAGAGGCTATTAAGAGGTGCAATTATCGGTTCAATCAGGGGAGAATTTTCCATCTCATTACTCTGAGTAGCCTGAGTTTCAGTGGAAATTTGTCTCTCCAAGTGTCTATCATTTGAAGAGAAAGTCGACGTCGGAGAATAAGACTGAATCATATCAGAAGAGTAAGTCCTTGGTGACGAGCCAACTATATTGGATGTTGAAGACCTTTTACTTCTCATTAAATTTTGAATACATTTCTTATCGACTTTTAAAAATTTGATCATTACTTTTATTTTGATCAATCGTCTTACTCTTAGTGAATTTAGATTTAGATTTCCATTTCCTAAAAGTCATTCTATTCCAGTTCCGGCACTTCTTATCCTCTTGTAGATCGATTAACATCCAGGCATATCTTGCAGGAATAGATACTTTGAAGAATTTTTAACTTGCGTTGCACCAAATCCACAGAACAGTTTTCAAGTAAGAGCTCGAATTTGAGAAACTTCATCATCCACACAACATCTGCCGACTTTGGAGCTCCTTTGACGAAAAATACTTGGAATTCAGGATTTTTCCGGTGTGATTCAGGCATTATTTCAGATGTTGGGAATTCGCCGTTTTAATTTTCTCGATCCGCCTGTTCCATTCCTCTTCCGACCAGGGAGTGCCAAACCGGATAATGTTATTTGCACACCGATCAGGAGATTTAGCCGACTGCATATTTGCGACAGGGGTTATTTTCTTCATGGGAGATGTAGAAGCATCCTTTACTTCTTTGTGGCTAGAGTTGACCATTGCTGCTTGCTTGCTTGGCACTGAAAATTAACTTAAATTTAAAAAAAATGTTTACAATACTTTAAACGCAACCTAAGCCTTCAGAGGTAAGTTTTTTTAAAACAAAGAATGGGACTGCGATGGGGAACCCCCTTTCTCCGCTAATAGCTGAAATATTTATGGCCGAATTCGAGGAAAAAATGGACAATCTCCAAATAACTCCTCGAATATTGATGATGTCTTTGCCCTGGTGTAAAAGGACGAAGCTACAGTAACGTTGGAGAAAATCAACAACATTCACCAAAACATATGATTTATGATGGAAGAAGAGGTAAACAACGTATTGAATTTCCTGGACTTAAAAATTATACGCAACAATCAACACCTAGAATTTGGCATCTACAGGAAGCCTTCAAGCACGCAGCGAACGATCACCAGCGATTCTAACCACGCATATCAACAAAAAATGGCAGCCTATCACTCGATGGTTCATAGGTTAACAACAATACCGTTGAGCCATTAATTCCCCTGACTCTAGTTTGAAAATTTCTTACGATATTTGATGCGTTTTAAAGGCTGTCTGGGTGGTTTCGGGAATTTGTTTGTTGCTTAGATCACCAGCAACAAATAGGCAATAAAAAACGTCACATCGAAAAGCCGTTAAATTGCATTGGTCACTGAAATACGGACAGAACTGATGTAGCTTAAGCCTTAAGCCACATTTTACGCTTTCCCGATGGAAGGGGTGGAGCAGTAAAATGCGTTGTTCGTAATAAATTAGCAATATTATATAAACCTACAATGAATTTTCCGTAGCAAAGTGGATGATGTAGCTTAGTAGGCACGGGATGAGATACGCAGTAGGGGTTGCAGTGGTGGTTTCGGTACTTACTTGGTGCTTACATCGTCAGTAATAAATTAGCAATAAATATGCTACCTCGAATACGTTTTCCGTAGCACTACAGCCCCTCTCGAACCCTCGCTTCTTGCAAATAGCGCCTCCAACTGTCTCGGTCCATTGACCGCGTCCTCCAATTTCGAGATCCGAGCAGCGATAACTGTCTTCGTCGACCGAGTCAGACCAGCGTTTCCTCGGTTTCTCCACTGGCCGCCAGCCTTCAGTTCTCCCAACGAATACCTTTCTGGGTATCCGTTGTTCGCACATACGATTCATGTGGCCAGCCCATTGCAGCTTCCACAGTTTCACAGTCGTTGAGACCTCCGGTTCGTTAAAAATTTCATACAGCTCATGGTTGTATCGAATTTGCCAGCGGTCCCTGTCTAGTTTTGCTCCGATTATTCGCCTCAGAACCCGTCGCTCAAAGGCATACAATATATTTGCGGGTGCTTGTGTTAGGGTCCATGTTACACGCCCATAGCATAACACAGGTCTTATCACAGATTTGTATACTTGGAGCTTTGTTTTCCTGTGCATGCAGCTGGTCTTCAAGATCGTCAAAACTGAATAAAATATTTTATTTACGGGCTGTGTTCTTCGGGGTATTTCACCTCTTTCATTACCGGTTCTCGGTAATTTGGCGCCTGAATACACAAATTCGCTCAAATTTTGGATACTGTACTCGCCAAGTGTGATACTTTGTGTGCTTGAGGTATTTTTCCTCGACTGCTACTAGTTTTACTTCACTGTCGAGTTTCAGGAAGAGTTCTTTGGCAGTTGTTAATGACCGTGACAAAATGTTGATGTCGTCCGCATAGGCTACTACTTGGCTCGATTTGTATAGTAATGTACCTCGTGTATCGACTGGTAGCTTTCTTATGACGTACTCCAGAGCCAAATTGAATAGCAATGGGGCCAGCCCATTTTCCTGTTTTAGTCCGATATTTGTGTCAAAGGCATCGGTGAGTTGGTTATTGATGCGGACTTGGGAGGTCGTCGACGTCATCGTCATTTTGGTAAGACGGACTTATTTGGCTGGGATGCCAAAGTAGAGCATTCTGTGGTACAGTACGTTACGATCAATACTGTCGTATGCTTGCTTAAAGTCAACGAAAATTTGAGGCACGTCTTTGTTGAACTCCCAGCATTTTTCAAGTACCTGCTGTATTCTACATGCCCTAAAACCACTCCAATAATATTGTTAGCGTATGATACAATTTTATTTCCGAAGATCTTTGAAAATATTGTGTACGCCGTACAAAGTAGTGAAATGCCTCTATAATTTTCGCACTGTTGCTTGTAACCTTTTTTGGCGATAGGGAATATTTATTTATTTAAATCCATTTAACAGACAGAAATCCAATTACAAAATAGACTTAGACAATTAAATATAGTTTAAAGTAAGACACATTTATACAACAAAATCAAGCAGAAAAAAGTTAATTAAAACATGTAAGAAAAGAAATTAGCATCTAGATAAAAGTTTGATAGAATTGAAAAAATTGAGTGATGAGGAAACATTAATCACTATTCACAAAAAGTAACGTCTTTAATTTATTTTTGAAAATAAAGTAGGACGTGGATAGAGAACCAAGCTCGAGGTTGTTATGCTTTCTGATGATTCGCGGAATAATTGACTGAAAATATAAATCTGTCCGGGCGTACGGAACCTCGAGAATGTTCTTCGCTTAGAGTGGAAGCAATATGTTGGTGGCACAATTTATAAAGGAAACATTGATCTAAGAAGGTTCTACGGGACGGCAGAGAAGGGAGACGAAGAATGGATAAACGACGCTCATAAGACTCATTGGCTTAGTTGAATTTGAAGAACAAAATACGGTTAAACTTACGCTGAACAGCTTCTAGTGAGCTCACAAGATATAAATGTCTAGGAGACCACACTACTGAGCCGTACTCAAAAAGCGGGCGAACAAGCGAACAGCGGTAGCAATATTTGTAAACTTGTGCAAATGCCGCATAATAAAACCCAAAACTGTTGATGCCTTGGTAATGATGCTAAAAATATGGGCATCGAATTTAAGCTTGGGGTCAAATATTACACCAAGATCTTTACGTGAGTCTGCAGAGGAGAGAACAACATCACATAGGGTGTAATTAAAAGTTAAAGGAACAATTTTCAATGTAAAAGTAAAAGTAAAGTAAAAGGGCTTGCATTAAACCAGTTATAGAGGTTAAAAAGATCAATTTGGAGTTGCTGACAGTCTTCAAGGGATTTAATTATCCAAAATACCTAGAAATCATCAGCATACAGGAGACAAGAAGAGGAAATTAGACAGGGAAGATCATTGATAAACAGTGCGAAAAGAAGAGGTCCAAAGATTGACCCTTGAGGGACGCCGGAAGTAGGATTGAATGGAAAGGAGATTGTGCCATAGCGTGTCAATCGCTATGGCACAATCTCCTTTCCATTCCAACATGAACGAGAGGATAGATACGATGAAATCCAAGAATGTAGAGAATCGGATATGCCAAGCAAAGCTAACTTTTGATAGAGAAGAACATGGTTCACGGAGTCAAAAGCTTTGGAGAAGTCCGTGAATATTGCATCAACTTGAAGCTGTTTATCTAAAGCTCTTGCAATATAATCTTCGAACTCAGCCAAGTTCGAGAGTGTTGAACGACCCTTCAAGAATCCATGTTGCTGTGGTGTGACAAATGAACTCAATGACTCAAGAAGCCTGCTGCGTACAAGTCGTCCCAGCAGCTTAGAGAAACAGGAGAGGAGTCATATGGGACGATCGTTTGAGGCAGATGATGGGTCACCGTTTTTGAAGATAGGAACAACATTTGCATCGTTCCAGTAAGTTTGGGGGGTATTAATACAATTTTTTAACCGCGTAATAAATTGGCAATTGTTGTAAACCGTAGGTTGATGTATTCAAAGAAGAGGTTTACAATTCTGTTTTATTTCAAAAAGCTTTCACTACAGTCTTTTAATATTAATTGTTGATAACACTTAACTAAATATAATATTCGTGATTGCTGCAACCAACCCGATGAACTCCTATCCGGTTTTGACAGTTCAATCCCGCGCGCCCAAGCTTAGCTCGACAGTACGTGTAGAAGAAAAAAAGGAATCCTCCGAGCTTTAAGAGCGGTTAGATCGAGCAGTCAGAGTAAAGAAAGATTGCACATAATACGAGCTTTAAGAGATGTTGATTGAAGCAGTTCGGGTTTACCACATTCCTCCCCTCTTAAAATCTGACGAAGTCATTGAATTTTGATGTGAATCCCCAACTTGTTCGAATTGGGTAACGAGGCTCGACTTCAGCTTCAGGTTCTTCTTGAGTTTCATCGTCACTTCCAGCTTGTTCATCATTGTGAGTGTCAGAGTGGTCGACATGTCGAGGATTGTTGCCAGGTGTGATAATCGGTTCAACTTCACCAACTGGCAGATTATTTTCGTCACTAAACTCGGGCAAGTCAAACAATGCAATCAATTCAATCAATTCGTTTTTCATATATCGGCGTTTGAGCTGATTCGTGTGAGCTCGTACGGTTCGACTTCCTGACGGCGTTGTAATGTCAATCGAGTAATTGACAGCTCCATACATGGTTCCAATGGCATGGGCCAGGGCAGCAAGGTACATTTGCGTGGTGCCTTTGATTCCGTCGCGCAACGTTCGCAAGTCTTAACGATTACTTCTATAGCTTTCGTTATGCCAGGCCAGAAGACTTTGTCAGCTGCCAATAGCTTCATTCGGCACTCATCTGGATGACCTTCGTGTAGGTTCTCAAGAATATGTGCTCGCAGTTTTGATGGGATGATGATTTGTTCGCCAGGGAAAATGCAATTTTGTACGAATTTTAGCTCATTGCGGTGTCCAAAAAAAAGAAGCGACTTCGATTCCTTCGATCTGACTTTTGAGCTGGGGCCAGCTGTCAGTCACAATGAATTTGATCACTTGCTGAAGATTTGGGCAGGCTTTCTTTTCTTCTTGTACTTGTTGGAAGGTGACAGGAAGCTCCTTTGCTGACTGTTTTGCGAAACTTAACAACTTTTCTTCATTGTCGTCAATTCCCTTGACTTGGACCGCAGCAATAATTGTCTCTTCATCAGCTTTCATCTGTTCTGACATAAGGCGAGATACGACGTCAGCATATCCAAAGCTGTTGGTTCTAATAAATTCGAACTTAACATCATAAGCCATGATGGTTAGTGCCCATCTCTGTAGTCTGTTCACTGTATATATTGGAATTCCGTTTTTCGAACCAAAGATGGACAACAGAGGCTTGTGATTGACTCTTTTTCAATTTAGGAATAATTTCTTTCCGCTGAATTGAATGTTGTGGCGAAATGCATGATAGGATGCAGTGAATTGTCGTTGAAACGGTGCATGAGGGCAGCTCCCATGCCGTCTTTTGACGCGTCTGTCGCTAGAACGATGGCCTTGTTGGGATCAAAGTGCGTAAGTACCAGGTCTCATCCCAGGATCTTTTTGAGATTGTCAAAAGTTTCCTGTTGAACATCTTGCCATTCGTACTTCACATCTTTCTCGAGAAGTTCGTCCAGGGGACCCCTCAGCGTTTTCATTGACTTGATATACTTGCCATAGTAATTGACTGAACCTAAGAATGAACGGAGCTGACTGACATCAGCTGGCGGAGATGCTGATGTGATATCCCAAATTTTTTCAGGCTGTGGTCGGATGCCTTTGTCGTCGATGACATGTCCACAGAATTGCACAGATTTCTTACCGAACTGACACTTGTTGATGTTGAGTTTGAACCCGAATTCCTGTAGGCGTTGCAGTGATTTCTTCAACTCTTGCTTGTGGTCATCAGTATTCTCACCGCTAATAACCATGTCGTCGATGAAACCGAACATTGAGATTCCAATGAGCATCATTTCGACAATTGCTTGAAATTCTCCTGGGGCTGTTTTAACGCCTTGCTGGAGGCGATTGACCTGAAACAATCCGATGTGGGTGTTGATGGCCATCACCTTTTTATATATATCGTCGACTTCCACTTGAAAGAAAGCGTCTGATAAGTCGATTGTGCTGAAAACTTTTTTCCTGCGAAACTTGCGAAAATTTGCTCGGGTGATGGCAAAGGATACTTGTTTGGCTCAAATGCTTCGTTAAGACCCGTCGAATAATCAGCACGCATTCGAACTCTACCATCCTTTCGTTTGACAACGACAATGGGTGCTGCCCACTGAGAATATTTGATAGGGCTGATAATGCCCAAGTGCTGCAAACGTTCTAGCTCAGTGACTATAGTAGAACGAGCTGCTTGTGGAACCGGACGAGCTTTTCGGAAGACTGGTTGAGTTCCCGGTTTTAGTTTCAGTGAGACTTCAGCTTTGTTATAACAACCAAGGCCATTTGGGAAGAGTTCATGAAACTCTGATTGTACTTCTGTGGTCAGGTCATCGCAAGATGTTGACCTGACTTGATTGCAAACGTTGTCGATTGGAACACACCACAAATTGAACACATTGATCCAGGGAATGCCGAAAAGGTTGAGATTTAGCGGTGTAATGAAACAGCATCCCTGCTTTTGAATGCCATTCAGAGTAATGTTGCACCAGAAGTTTCCCAGTAATGGAATCACGTCTCCTGAAGCACTTGTTGCGTTCGTTCGATTTGATGCAGTCAGTTTTGGACGTCCCAACGTCTCCCAATTTGCCTCAGAGATGATTGTCATGTCTGTACTTGTATCAAACTGCATCTTTAGCTGAGCACCGTTGACAATCGGCTTGAGAAACTTCCTGCTTGAAACCAAGTTGACTTCTGATTGTACTTGGTTCACTTGCGGCTTGTTGTCGCCCTTCTCGTTGTATTTTGTGTTGCATTTCTCTCGGAAACCCTTGTAAATGTTACAGTAACCTGCCTTATGTGACTTCCCGTTGCATCTGCTGCAGGTCTTCTCCTTGAAGGGGCAATCTGCCAACCAATGCCTTTCACCACAGCCGGGGCAAGCATACGGCGGATGACCGATTTTATCACCCCAATGGCTCTTACCTGGCTTACCACTTTGACCCTTGAAACGATGGGCAGCATAAACTTCAGAAGAACCCGACGATTCACCCACTTTTCCTTTATCGATCTTCAAACAGTTGATACGTTCAGCCTCATTCACTAAGTCCTAAAGGTTCAATTTGTGGATTAGAGCTCTTGCCACATCGTTGGCTACTTTCTTGAGTTCGATGTGTTTATTGTCGACTTTTGTGAGAAGTTTTTCAAGGATCAGCGAGTCTTGTGATAACTTGAGACCACTCACGAATAACAAAACCTTGAAGTCGTCAGGCGAGCATCGAGCGATTTCGAACTTCTCAGCATTTTTGTTAATGCATGCTGCATACTCACTAAAATCTTCACTGTCGAATTTTTCAAGCTTGAAGGACTTGTGCCGCATTGCGAACTTTGTTTCTTTGTAACCGAAGAGCCGCTTGAGAGTTTTCACTGTCAGCGAGTGTCCGACCTTGAGGGTTCTGTGGTAGAATTGAGTCTGCGTAGCGTTGGTACTGCGCTTGTGGAAATTTTTGAAGAAGAAGATGGATCTTTGTTGGCTCGTCGAGGTCGATTGCTTGTGTTGTAAACAGCGACTCGTAGCGTTTGTAGTACGCTTCGAATGTTTGATTGTTGTCCGGATCGTAATCTAACTGCACCATGGAATCGGCAAGACATTTCACTTTGAAAGCTGTTGAATCTTGTGCTGGCGCTTGGCCTCGTGCAGCCGCCGTGTTCTGTTGTCGAAGCAATTGTTGCATTTGCTGATTTTGTAGAGCCATTTGCTCTTGAAATAAGTCGCAGAAAACTTTGAATTGGTTTGAGTCCATTTTGAGGTTAGACACACGTGTTTCCGTAATTCCTCGTCACCAATGTTGTAAACCGTAGGTTGATGTATTCAATGAAGAGGTTTACAATTCTGTTTTATTTCAAAAAGCTTTCACTACAGTTTTTTTAATATTAATTGTTGATAATGCATAACTAAATATAATATTCGTGATTACTGCAACCAACCCGATTAACTCCGATCCAGTTCAATCCCGCGCGCCCAAGCTTAGCTCGACAGTCCGTGTAGAAGAAAAAAAGGAATCCTCCGAGCTTTAAGAGCGGTTAGATCGAGCAGTCAGAGTAAAAAAAGATTGCACATAATACGAGCTTTAAGAGATGTTGATTGAAGCAGTTCGGGCTTACCACAGCAATAATATATGGACTTATTATGAATGCTTCCTAATAAAGCGGATGATGATGCTCTTTAGGTAGGCTCACTTTTAACAGAGTTAACTTGTTTGCAATAACATAAATTCAGCGTGAAATTTCGTCACAGGATATGGATGATTTAAGTAAAATCCCTCCGCCGTGGGTCATTGAGATGAAAATGTTCATTCTCTCATCTTCACCCTAAAATTCTTTTCGAACTAAGCCCCATTATCAGCTTAAAAATCACTAAATCATAACAAAACAATTTCTTTTAAATTATGTTCCCACCTTTCAAGATATAAAAAAACCCCTCAGATAAGTTCAATAGCATCAATCCGATAAAAATAAGAATTTATGATCCCATTTAATTCAAAACAAAATTACTATTACCTGAAAGCATATGAGGGAAAACCAGCTGCATCGACAAATGCTCTGCATTCCTGCGGTGCTTCCTTCGAATCCATTACACCTCACTCACGAGTGTGAGATCATTTCCAAGTCTAATCAAAAGAAAAGATATTCGTGCTTACTCATAATACTTTGCCGCACACACAATTCCCTCCTGATAGTGTCTTTCATCCCACGAAGAAAGTAGGCTCCTCTAATATACGAGTGCCGTTTGATTTAATCTCATCAATTAATGCAGCATTGGCTTATCCGTACCGTGTGTGTATAGTAATTAAGCTGTCGTTAGACAACAGGATCCGATAGTGAAAGAATTATGAGTACTCACATTGTGAGGAAGATCCATTTATTGGTTCCTTGGAAGGTGGTGGTTAGCTCGGAAGTGCGTAGGGGATTCAATACATATGTCTAGAACTCCTCCTGGGATTGTATACGATGGTATACAGAGTAGCTTATTTGTAAATAAATAATCATAGCATTGTTAGTATTCTTAGTGAGCGCTGATATGTATTTATAGCTCTGCTTAGGCCCGGAATTCACTCTCTGATTGATGAAATCATGACTTGAGCTCGTTAATCGTCGAAAAGTTAACCATAACCGCCTTAACCCTATCGTCGAAAAGCGCTGACATGTACACAACATTGATCCCATTGCCCTTCCGCTGATCCGTAACGAATATGATGATCCCTCATAAGGATGCAACGCAACCCACTGATCTCAGCTGCATTTCAAAAGGTAAACAGTCGCGGTATCGCGGCATGGCACATTGTTAAACAAACAAACAAAACGGAAAACGCTCATATAAAACATTTTCATTGCTTCCAGATGCATTAAACAAATGCGTTGACAAACCATCGCATTCGTTTTCATGCATCACCAGCACAACACACTCTGCAACTTGAACAACTTGAGCAGCTTCCAGCCAAATGCATGCTACACAATTGCATTATTATCTGCGGATGCAACATATGTGGGACTTAACTACTGTGTTGCAACGCACTCTCGAGCACGATCGCGTATGTAGTTTGCATGCATGATTCTACACTGAGTTAGCTGGGCGAAGAAGCTGAGGGCGCTGGTGGAGCTTGAAGACAATAATATTTCAACAGCTTGGCACTTAGTATGCGAGGAAGATTATTTACGCAAGATTTTGTTGCCAGTGTTGATCTTATGTGTTTTGTGGTTTCTGTTTTATTGCTGCCGTTGCAAGTTGCAAACTATCATGATCATGGTTGCGATGATGATGTTCACCATCATTGTGATGATGAAGACGACGGTACCAGTCAAGCATGTTTGTCATAAAGAGGTTAATGAAACAATTACAAAGTTGTTTGACGCAGAATTAAAGTCCAATCCGCTGAAGACTAAACAAGTTGTCGCGAAAATGTATCACAAACTGCTTTATAGCTTTATTATTGTGTGACATATTTTGCTTGCGTATTCATTTTGTGTTCTGGTTTTGCAGATGAATTGCACACGACAAATAAACTGACGACGACGTGTGGAATTACTGTTTCTTTGGTGTAAATGAATTTATTAGGTGTGAGAATCAATAGAAACTTTTAATGCTCGTAACAGGACTTCCTTGATCAATAACGAAAAAAGTGAAGGAAATATACGAGTAACCAGTCAAGTCGGCAGAAGTACGCTTCTCTCAGAAGGGTTTCGTCGCGTTACGTAACTAATGTAAAAACTCAAGAAACATTTCTGTGATATGTAGCTTTTATTCTAATTTAGCTGACCGCCATTTATGTGGCAGTATTAGCAAATATCATTCAGTGATCATAGTATCAAAGATATTTAATTTATCTATTTTTCCTGAAGTTTTCAAGAAGATCCGATCAAAAATGAAGCATTTAGGATGATCAAAAGCCTATATAGTAGGAAAACCACGTATTGTTGCTGTTTTGATGCATGAAAATTCAAATGACTATAACTTCACCAAATACGGTTAGGTTCTGGTAAAAATTAATGGGTTGGAAAAACTTGTATTGATCCAACATCGGTACAAATTCCATTGAATTTAAGGGTGCCTACCGACATTATTGGCGAAAATGTGAGATTCATAAATTCTGCTAGTCTTAATAAAGTTAAGCGAATTTTAACTTCTGGGTTATTACTTGTAGTTGTGCTCATACGAGGTGTGTTCAAAAAATATCGCGAATTTTGTTTTTTTTTCAAAAATTATTTATTTATTCATGAATATCTATTTTGTCCCCTTCAAAGTAATCCCCATGAGATATTATACACTTGTGCCAACGGTTTTTCCAATCTTCGAAGCACTTCAAAAAATCATTTTTTTTAATCTTGTTCAGCTCCTCCTTCGATGCCGTCTTTATCTCGTCAAGCGTAGCGTAACGTCGTCCTTTCATGGGCCTCTTCAGTTTAGGAAACAAGAAAAAGTCACAGGGGGCCAGATCTGGGGGATACGGTGGCTGCGGCATCATTAGTGTGTTGTTTTTGGCCAAAAAGTCGCGCACAAGCAACGATGTGTGAGCAGGGGCGTTATCGTGGTGCAAAAGCCAATTTTTGTTCTCCCACAAATCCGGGCGTTTCTGGCGGATTGCTTCGCGCAAATTGCGCATAACTTGCAAGTAATATTCCTTATTGACCGTTCTTCCCTGTGGCAAGAACTCATGATGCACCACGCCCCTGCAATCGAAGAAAACTGTCAGCAAAACTTTCACATTCGACCGAACTTGGCGCGCTTTTTTCGGTCTTGGTTCATGCGGCAGCTTCCATTGAGATGATTGAGCTTTGGTTTCCACGTCATAACCATAAACCCACGATTCGTCACCAGTTATGACCCTCTGGAGCAAATTTGGTTCGTCGCGGACAGAGTTTAACATCTCATTAGCAATGTTCATGCGTTGCTGTTTTTGGTCGCAATTGAGCAATTTTGGTACGAATTTCGCGGCGACCCGTCTCATGCCCAAATCGTTCATAAAAATCGAATGGCACGAGCCAATCGATATGTTAAGGTCCTCAGCAACTTCTCTAACGGTGATTCGACGATTAGCCAATACCATTTTCTCCACTTCATTAATTTTTTTCGTCTGTTGTTGAAGTGCTCGGGCGTCCGGCACGCTCTTCGTCGTTCACATCTTCTCGGCCTTCTAAAAACATTTTGTAGCACCGATAAACGTTGCTTCGGTCCAAGGTAGCTTCTCCGTATGCCACAGTCAACATTCGGAATGCATCCGCGCACTTAATTTCGTTTTTCACACAAAATTTGATACACGTTCTTTGATCCATTTTTTTGAATAAGTAAAAATCGAAGACGATTGAAAACACGTGCAAGTAAAGTAGCTATCACCAATCAAGTGAACATTCAAAATGGCCGAGCTTGTCGGCATAAGTGACAGACATGAGTACCAACATAACGCCACAAAAAAATCGAAATTCGAATATACGTAACCCGCGAAAATTCAAAATTCGCGATACTTTTTGAAACACCTCGTAGAGAACTACCACGGTTATTTTTTCAGATCCGTTTCTTCGGATTCCCCTGGGTACCCCATTATCGATATTGCTATTTCAAATGATCTCAGCAATACCTTTCATTTGATATCAAACACAAAAGCGCTTTATTCAAAATTAATCGTTATAAAAATAGCATAACTTAATGGCCCGAATGGCTTTCTAAATTCATACATCATTAATCAAAACATTGAATTAAAAAACAAAACCGCAAAGTGGGGCGTATTTAGGCGCCAAAATAACGAGAACCAGTAATAAAAGAGAGAGAGAGAGAGATACGCTGAAGAATACAGCTCGCAAATAAAATATTTTATTCAGTTTTGATGACCTTTAGACCATTTGCATTCACAGGAAAACAAAGCTCTAAGTATACAAATCTGTGATAAGACCTGTGTTATGCTATGGGTGTGAAACATGGACCCAAACCCAAGCATCCGAAAGTATTGTTACATTAACAAATAATTCTGCGAGCTACCGTCGCAATTGTTTTCACAACCAGTAAGAACATCAACAATAGAAATGCCAGGAAACTTTCATCTAAAAATTGATCAATTGGCCATATCGGAGCTCAAGGAGGAGTTGGAACAGCAAAATCTGGCCACACAAGGTACAAAGGCCATACTGATTGCACGCTTGCGTGACGCGATCGAGTCGGAAGGCGTGAATCTAGATTCGGGTGAGGTCTCAGATAAGGAAAAAGGTGCAGAAGGTGGAGAAGTAGAAACACCAATAGGAGCCAGAAAGTGCGCTAATGCAACTGTTAATGCTGATGTCATTCAGTCTAACTGCGAAGCTAGATGAACTATCAGCGAAGCTAAATGAACAATCAGCGAAGCTGGGCCAACAAGCGATCGAAATCAAGGCAGACATCACACAGAAGCTGGAGAAACAGTCAACCGAAATATAAGCGGAGCGCGGTATTCTGAACAAACAAATAAAAGGCGTCGAGGAAAAGGTTGACCAGGTCGAGGAAAAGGTTTACCAGGTCGAGGAAAAGGTCAGCCAGGTCGAGGAAAAGGTCAGCCAGGTCGAGGAGAGAATCAACCATGAGATGGAAAACATGAAAAAGGAATTGGAAGCAGCAAAGGCAGTAGTAACCAATCACCAGCCCCGCTTATAACCGCAGCGCAAAGCTCATCCGGAAATGTGAAAGCACCAATATTCGACGGGAAAACGGTCTGGAGCATATACAAAGCCCATTTTTAAGCCCGCCTGGAATGAGCAGGAACGAGCAACTGCATTAATTCTTGCTCTAAGAGGCCCAGCTGCCGAGCTTTTGCAGACCATCCCCGTAGAGTTGCACTCAAACCCGGCTGCTAAAATGAATGCGCTCGATATGCGTTATGGAGACGATCATCTGAAGCAGATTTATCGGTCACAGCTACGGCATCGGATGCAGAAGTCTGGCGGAACTTTCAAACAGCTAGCCCAAAACATTGAGCGACTGGCACTTTTGGCTTACCCAGCGTACGACCCAGAACACCGAGATGACGCAGCAACAGAAGCATTCATCAGCGCACTGAAAGACCAGGAATTGCAACAAGCCGTTCGTTTAGCTAAAAAGCAAACGGTTAAGGATGCATTGGCTTACAGTCTGACCTTTGAGGCAGCGAAAAATGTGACTCGTATCACTGTCCGGGTTCGCGCGGTAGTGGAAGATGAGTGCAAGTGTGAGCGCGCGGAAATTGAGCGAGATCAGCAGTTAAATGGCGCGCCTAGATGCTGGGATTGCGGAGAGAAGGGGCACCTGCAAAGAGACTGCAAGAAGCGAAGAAAACCGAGCTACTGTCCAAAGTGTGCAGCTAGGAGAAGATCCAGACCGAGTCAGGAGCCCAGAATGGAAGCCCTTCAAACTAAAGGGTCGGGAAACATGTAAGAGCCAACTTCTTGGGGCAGAGGTTTGCTAGGAGGATCGACGTCTCCAACACTACCATCACCGTGTCAAGACTACATCGAGGAGAAGCGGACTTATGCCTTCCGGGTCAAGTTGACGGAGAACACTGCACCATAACAATCGACACTGGTGCAACCCGATCGATTATCCGACAAGACCAAGTGAGACAGCAACTACTTCACATGGGCAGAATTTTCTCATAACGGACAGCTACGGGAGAAACTGCACCTGTTCATGAAGAGGTCAACCTGCAGATACAGTTGGGAGACCTTGCGTTCCGACATAATTTTCTGGTCGCGAACATTATGGATGACTGTATTCTCAGAATGGATTTTCTGCGACCACATGGGATCACGTTGGATTTGGGCAAACGGGTATTGAAATGGCAGAGTGTTGAAGTATTCATGGAGGATCCCAGCATCCAAATTCCCAAGATGAATGTGGTAGTATGTACCGACATTGATATACCGAAATCCACCGAGAGCATTATATGGGCCAAGTTTGATGGTGATTCTGAAGACCACCGATGTTATCTGATAGACCCAACGAAGACGTCCGCATTGCACAGTTTGATTGTAGGACGAAGCCTTGTAGGATCTATAAGGAACGGATACGTGCCGGTTAGAGTCCTTAACACCATAGACTCAACCACGAGCATCAAAGCGGGAGAAGTCATCGGCAGCTGCCAGTCTGTTCCCACCATCACCCCTTTGGAAGCCACTCACTACCATCATTGTGAAAGCAGGCAAGACATAGACAAAGCCCAGGAATCTACGTCTGCAATATTGAAGCAGGTCAAATTGCCAGTGAAGCTATTCAAGCGAGCCTCTGATCTGGTCACCAAGTACAGTGACATCTTCTCAACAAGCCCGGATGACCAAGACCGAACGAATATGGGAACTTACGTCATAGATACACAAGGAGCCAAGCCGATTCGACAAGCACCGAGACGCCTTCCTATAGTCAAACAAGGAGAAGTGAGCGCACTGATCTCGGACATCGAAAAACAAAGTGTTATCGAACTTTCTATCAGTCCATGGGCTGCAGGCGTATTTCTAGTAAAGAAAAAGGATGGTAGCATTCGCTTTTGTGTTGACTATAGGCAGCTTAACGACGTCACTAAGAAAGATAGTTACCCGCTTCTACGCATTGACGACATCATGGACACTTTAGCCGACGCAAAATGGTTTTCTACACTCGATCTCAAGAGTGGCTACTGGCAGGTAGAAATCGACAAGAAGGACCGAGAGAAAACCGCATTTTCAGTTGGGACCGGATTGTGGCAATTCGTGGCGATGCCATTTTGGATTTGCAATGCTCCAGCCACCTTCGACCGCCTGATGGAATACGTGCTACGAGGCCTAACCTGGAACACCTGCTTGATGACATCATTGTTATTGGGAGAACGTTCGAAGAGCATGTGCGGAACTTAGAAGAGGTTTTCTCCCGATTGCGACTGGCAAATTTGAAACTTAGTCCCGACACGTGCACCCTTTTCGCAACTGAAGTAAAATACCTGGGTCACGTCGTATCAGCAGAAGGGGTCAAAACAGACCCTGAGAAAATTGAAGCCGTGAAAAGCTGGCCAACACCAAACAACTAGCACCAGCTACGAAGTTTTCTGGGTCTGCCAACCAACTATCGAAGATTCGTCAAAGACTTTGCCAAAATAGCTAAGTGTCTCCATCAGCTAACCGAGAAAAATCGTCCGTATGTCTGGAATAAACAATGCCAGGTGGCCTTTGAGACCTTGAAGGAGAAGCTGTGTGAATTGACCATGCTGGCATTTCCGAAGCCCAGGAAAATGTTTGTAGTTGACACCGATGCGAGCGACGGCGGTATTAGAGCTGTACTCTCCCAGCAGATCGATGGCGAAGAAAGAGTCCTCTCGTATTACAGTCGAGTTCTCTCAAAAGTGAGAGGAACTACTCCGTGACCAGGAAGGAGCTATTGGCTATAATAGAGGCCACCAACCAGTTCCACAAGTACCTATATGGCCAGAAATTTATTCTTTGAATAAACCATGCATCGCTGAGATGGCTGCTTAACTTTAAAAACCCCGAGGGACAAGTTGTGAGATGGATCGAAAGATTGCGTTCATACGACTACGAAATCATTCATCGGAAAGGCGGAGTTCATGGAAATGCTGACGCCCTATCTCGTCGTCCATGTCCAGCTAACTGCAAGCATTGCGGACGGATTGAGGAAAAGGAACCGACCGTTGATCATCAAGTGATCATCGGAGGAGATTCGAAATGCCCAGCTAGCCGATGAAGACATCGGACCATTGCTCGTATGGAAGGAGACAACAAGGTGACGTTTCGATGCATGGTGCCAACATGAAAAGCTATTGGGCACACTTCAGGTGGAGGGTGGCGTACTCAAGCGGATATGGGAAACGGCGGATGGCAGCTCCTATAGGATGCAAACTATACTTCCCAAAAGCCGAATCCACGATGTGGTTAAGGGAATGCACGGAGGATCCTCGGGAGACCATCTTGGTGTTAACAAGATCTTAGCGAAATTGCGGGAAAGGTTTTACTGGCTCAACGCTCGAGGAGACTAGAAGGTCAAAGGTCCAAAGCGACTACTGAGAGGACAAATGCAAACCTACAACGTGGGTGTACCGTTTGAAAGGATTGCTGTTGACATCGCAGGATCCTTTCCTGAATCCGAATGGGGAAATCGATACACGCTGGTTGTGGCTGATTATTTTAGCAAATGGCCCAAGACCCACCCCATTCCAAACCAGAAAGCAACTACTGTAGCCGAACAGCTAGTGTTAAATTGGGTCAGTAGGTACGGCGAACTTTGTGAACTACATTCGGATCAAGGCCGAAACTTTGAGTCACTAGTTTTCGGCGAAATGTGCGAGCTGCTGGGAATAGGAAAAACAAGGAAAACACGGCTGTATCCCCAATCCGATGGAATGGTCGAACGTTTCAACGGCACGCTCAATAAACACCTCGCCAAGATGGTTGACGAGAACCAAAGGGACTGGGATCGACATATCCCACTATTTTTGATGGCATACAAAGCTGCCGAACATGCATCGACAGGCCAAGCCCCAGCCAAAGTCATATAAAGTTCGGAACACCCCCTGAGAAATCCTAAACGATCTCGGAGTGCGCAAGTGAGCTAACGCAACGGTTGAACCAGATACATCGGACAGTGCGAAAACAGCTCGAATCGGCTACTGACCGCATGAAGACCAGGTATGACCTAAAGGCAAATTCTATTGGCTTCCAGCAAGATGATTTGGTGTGGCTATATAATCCACAACGGCGGAAGGGTAGGTCTGCAAAGTTGCACCATAATTGGGAGGGGCCATACTGAGTTACAAAGCGAATCAACCGTCGTATACCGCATACAGGAGCACCGTAAGCCGAAAACCAAAATGAAAATCGTGCACCTGGACCGCCTGACCTCATATTACACCCAGGGAGACTTAACTACAACTGGCGACACATCTTTTCAGGGCCCATTCATTAAGCTTCTCGAATATTCCAGGCAGTTCGCTAATGTACGAGAAATGGATTGAATGACTAGAGACCCTATATAGAGGCGAGCTGAATGAATGGGGGGATCCATTACAAACGCGATAGGAAAAACTGCGATAGTGTGGAGTGCGAATTAAGAGCGATATTGATTGTGAAGTGATAGACAGTAGAAATAAAAATTGTTAGACAAGTGAAAGTAAAATTTGGTGAAATAGTTAAAAATTAATAATTGTGCATTTTTAGTCAATAAACTCTTTTAACTTAATTTAAAAGACAGCGCGTTTTCACTTTCCCGGAACATTAAAATTATTGGCCGTGAACCATAACGCGCGACAATATATATATATATATATATATATATATATATATATATATATATATATATATATATATGTATATATAGATATATGTATATATATATATAGATATATATATATATATATATATATATATATATATATATATATATATATATATATATATATATATATATATCTATATATATATATGTATATATATAGATATATATATATATACATATATATATATATATGTATATATACATATATATATATATATAAACATTTATATATATATATATATATATATATACATATATAAATGGGTATATGTATATAAATATATGTATATATATATATATATATACATATATATACATATATATATATATATATATATATATATATATATATATATATATATATATATATATAGGGTGCTCCATGTTAATTGTAAATAAAACAACAAGTTTTCAGAGAATTATGTTAATAATTTATTATATAAGAAGGATCAATGACAATTATGTGTGAAACAAAACGCCCAAATGCTCGCCACGGCTACGGTGACATACGTCTATTCAATGGTCCATATTTTCAATGACTCTGAGACATAATTGAGGTTCAATGTCGTTAATGTACTGAATTATCTCATCCTTTAGCTCTTGAATTGTTCTTGGCTTATTGACGTAGACTTTTTCTTTTAAATATCCCCAAGGAAAGAAGTCCAACGGTGTCAAATCACATGATCGTGGCGGCCAATTAACATCGCCACAACGTGAGATAACACGGCCCTTAAATTGCTCGCGCAAAAGAGTCATTGTTTCGTTTGCTGTGTGGCAAGTGGCACCATCCTGTTGGAACCACATATCGTCCAGGTCCCTAACCTCAGTTTCTGGCCACAAGAAGTCCGTTATCATCTCGCAATAGCGAACATCATTCGCGGTAACAACTTGGCCGTCCTCATTTTCGAAGAAGTACGGGCCGATGACGCCGCCAGCTCATAAACCGCACCAAACAGTCACTCTTTGTGGATACATCGGCTTTTTAACAATCACTCATGGACTTTCATTTACCCAAATGCGGCAGCTCTGCTTGTTGACAAATCCACTGAGGTGAAAGTGTGCCTTGTCGCTGAAGATGATTTTCTTTGTAAAGTCACCATTCCCTTCTGTCTGTTCAACCACCCATTCAGCGTATTGCCGAAGCTTGAAATGGTCAGTAGGCTTCAGCTCTTAAGTCAATTGACTCTTCTGAGCCTGGAACTTCAAATCTTTATTCGAAATTCGCATCAGTGATGTTCGTGAGATGTTCAATCGTTGGGCACGACGACGAGTTGAGGTTGACGGCTCTTCTGCCACAATATTGCGAACAACAGCAATGTCTTCCATCGAACGAACTGGGCGAGCATGCAGAAGTGATTTCACATTTCCTACAGACCCGGTTTGCTGGAATTTACGCTTATTTCTCCCGATTGTGGACACATTTGGTCGATTTCGCTGACCAAAAAAATCCCGAAGTGCACGAAATGCATTTTGATTGGGATGCCCATTTTCGTAGAAGGCTTCAACAACCTTAACGGGCTGCTCAATTGTTTCCACCTCCATAGCTGAGTTTGTCAAACACTAAAACAAAGAAATGTCAAATTAAGTTGGGCGAAAAACTTGACGTTAAGGTGTGACTCACAATTAACATCGTGCATTATGGTTGGACCACCCTTTGTATATATATTTAAACTCTCTTCGCAATACGTAAACTCCTCTCGAGAAATTCTACTCAAAGTATTCTTTGGGAGAACTCAAGGGCGGAGACCAGAACGCGGGTCTAACTCGGTCGACTAGGACAGCTCAGGCGCTTTTTGTAGGAAGCGAGGGCCTGAGAGGGCTGTAGTGGTACGGAGAAGAAACTGAAATGGTGCTCTTAGTGGCATAACAATCGTCTGACTTTGAGTCTCTGGAGCGTTCCTGCAGTTTCTCCATTTATAGCATAAGATGAACGTATGTAATAGCTTTAGATGCCTAGTTAACATCTTTGATTATCGTAGTCCTGAAGATAGGGGAAGCTAATTAGCGGAGTTTTCTTGCCGGTGAAAAATAGTTTTTCCTTAATACAGCTGATTGCAAAAAAACCCATTGAACTCAATCTTCAATATGTCTATTCACTGTTTTCAATTAAGTCATCTCTCACCCTCATTTTGAACCGGAAAAATTCAATCAATCGCTAACGGATCTAACGCTAAACTGATGTAATACAAAACCTATTAACTGTCTGTCCATTCTATTTATGAACAGAATAATCATTAAGACCTACTAGACCACACATCAAAAAAACCATTTATAACGAATTAATTAACGTCTCCGGTACCTATAATCTAAAACTGCCGCTGATTTTATCGTCTTGCCCCTGAGACCGCAACGGATTAAGTATCCAAACGAGATGGACACTTACTTCCTCTCATCACGTCCACAACATCCAACTGTTGAGGCTGCCCCGTCCGCAGTTCGTAGTATCTGTTGTGTCGTGGGGGGAACATACCTGTGAACGAAATCACTATTTTGAATTAAATCGTAAAATTTTCCACATTAATCGCACAAATGTGATAGCCGTAAGCTACTCATACTACGACTAGTAGGTTTTTGTTTGCAGACTCTGCGAAATATTTAATAGCCGAATTAACTCAGATAGTACGAGTATGGTCTCAAATTGCAAGTATCGCGCGCAGTAGAAGTCTTTGATGGTGCGCTTAAAGATTTAACTTTTAAAAGCCAGCTAAGATGTTGTTAAGAAGCCGGTTCAGATAAAATGACTTATCTGCTAAGACGATCTATCTTTAACTGGTTTTTATGGATATTTCGGTTGAAGTATTTACACTGAATGGCCGAGGATACACGTCATATGAAATTGGATTGAGGGAAGGCAAGTCTCCTTCTTTGATAGAATTTATAGATTGGCAGCCAATTAGTTCTTGTATTATCCATTTTTCTTATCCTTTTCTAGGCGTTCTTTTTCGGTATTCTGAGCTCCTAATTAATTTCATGACAACAGAATTCATATAAGCCTGCTGTAGTGTAGTTACCATAAAATATGAGCCAGACTGTGTTCACTTCCAACTGAAATTACGATTTTCTACCCATTCGAAAGTCCTTGACAGAAAACTCGAAATACATTGCATACACTTCTCCCAATTTACTATCCTACAGAGTGCCAACCCGATCATTCTTTGCATAAAAGCTATAAATCAGACTCCTGGACAGTAATTCGCTCCACTCGAATCACTTATTGACTTCTACAGAGGGTGGAAAACTCGAAACACCAGACACGTAATCAAGATGAAAATTGCAACCAATCGACTGGAATTGATAGTCCGGACCATCTTCATCCTATTTACGAGTTTACCTCTCAATCGAGCATTTCCCCCGCTCCGCCAGGCACACACTCACAGTTTGTACTGCGGAAGCATAAAATAGCTAGAAAAGCTTAAATTTCCTGATTAACTGTACAAACGGAAAAATAATGAACGAATTACGTGCTTAGATAATGGTCTGTATCACTTATTCCACCGTCATTTTGTCGGTCGGGAACACAAAGTGTCCATTAATCCGTAAATTAAAATGATTACCCCCTCGGACGGCTCGACAATGACCAAATATCCTCGCGCTACAACGATTTACGTGTTTTGTTCAGTCATGCCCGTTTAATGCGAGGGTTTTTGTGTTTACCCAGTCAAAAGGTAGAGAAAAAGGAAACGTCCGAAAAGTTAGCATCCGAAAGAAAAACACTGAATGGTAATTATAACATTCAGCAGATAAGTAAGCAAAATAAAAGCACCACAAACTTCTCTCAATCCCCACAGGTTGGCTCATTCTAGACTAACTTGAACATTAGCTTTCAAGGAAATAATGGAGAGCAAGGACCGACCATTCAGCAGTCGACAACGGATTTGAATAAATCGATCGATAAGGGATGATTTCATAATGTGACGTGGGTCAGACGGGGCGAGAATAAATTTGCGAAAACTTGAAAGGTATTCGATAATACGAGAATATCTCCGATAGGATTAGGACGGATGAAGCGAAGCAGTTGGGAGTGAAAACAAAAAGAGTGGGATTTGATACATTTCAGCAAATCAGCAGGATTAGGGTTTAAAACATTATTTTCAACGATAAAATGGATTTCGTTTTTACCGGAAAACATCATAAATATGTTTAACTGAAGGATGTATTTATGTATTAAATGTTTATTCGAGTATGAATTTTTTGTGGACGCATGAAATCGTGGCATATCAAAATACAATTTTTCGATGCAGTGGGTTGATAAAAGGATATATGGCTGAAATATGAAGTAAAATCAGAATATAAATGAATGATGGGATTTTCGATAGCCGGGGCCGACTGTTAACCTTCTGAACATTTTTTATGGCATTTGTCGACATGTGCGAATATTATATATATCTCAGATTAACCAAGATCAACACCCGTGAGTTGTCATGGTAAAAATAAAACGAAGGAATAAAACAAAATCTTGGGGATTTCAACAGGATAATAAGCATTTCAGTTGCCAAATTTATGCGGAATTAAATCATAGGTAATCATAGATGGTATTCCAAATTTTCTATTAAAAATTTTTAGCTTGTTCGCTTTGTCTTCCTCTTTGAATTATTTTTAATTTGAGTTTATCCTGTGGGGGGTTTCTCTTCCCAATGAAAAATTGCCTACACTTTTTCTATCTTCAAATCTGGTTACCGGAAGGTCATGTCAAACTGTCGTTCTATTTCCTCCTTCCTTGTTTTGATAAATTCCTTGAAAAGATGTTTCTTGATGTGCCGTACCCACTTATTCTTCCGTCCTTAGCAGATCAACAGCATGTTTTCGTCAGAGGCAGATCTATCCTCACAAAATTACTTTCTTTTACCCATCATATTGCAGCAGCCCTCGACCAGCAACAACAAATTGACATTACTTTTACATATTTTTCTAAAGCTTTCGATTATTTGAGAAACTTATAGAGTCAAATAATTTTATTTGTCTCTACGGCTGCTTTCTCTCCAATGTACTGAATCGTCAATTTGTAGTCACTTTTAACTTTTGCCTCTCCTCTTCTTTTACCCCAGCTCAGGAGTTCCACAATGTTCAATACTTGGCCCCATACTATTTTTACTTTTCGTCAATGACCTGCCCTCCATTTTCACATCCCCTGTCTCCTTTATGCCGATGAATTTAAGATATCTCGAGTTATTGACTCGCACTTAACTGTTGACGTCGTTCAAACTAATCTGTTGCGTCTTAGTGACTGGTGTGAATCAAAGCATATGTCCTTAAATGTTTCCAAATGCCATCAAATGACATTCTCGTGTAAAAATTTTCTCTTCTCTCAACGTATGTATAGGCTTTTTGATGTCCATTTGAGTACTGTAGCTTCTTTTATCGATCTTGGTGTGCTTTTCAATTGTAAACTGAAGTTTGATCCCCACATTGCTCTAATTATTAAGACTGGACTGGATTTATTTTAATATCCGCTTCGTCATTCCAACATTTCACCTAATGTATGATTCTTTACTTATCATTAGTCTGTAGCAATTTGGAATACCACTTCCAAATTTGGAATCCTTATCACAGGAAGCATATCGATGCTTTTGAGTCGGTTCAATGGAGATTCACACGGTATCTATTTTTCAAATTTAACCTTCCCTGATCTCCTTATGGTGACGGTCTACATAGTTTAAATCTTCCTTCCCTCGAATGCATACGGTCTTTCCTTGATGGATGTCTTTTGTTTAAACTTCATTATAGCCATTAAACCTCAAAATTTATGCAAGTAAATTACAATAGTACATTTGGCGCTGCTTGCCCTAATGGATCCTCGCTTTAAATCCATGTATTAGCACGTTCTTCCACTCTTCCTTACTGCGCTTACCTCAAATGCAAAACAGCGATGTCTTGGTCTTCTACAAAAGCCACTTAGGGTGTTCAAAACTTTCATAAAAAATCAAGTCTATAGGTATAATTCTTAATTTTTGATATAATTGAATCGTAATTTCTTTCTTTCATTTCTTCCCTGCTTTGAAATTGTATAATATTGCATCTAGAAATATCGAATCAATTGATTTGAAATTTTGCTAATAATGAATTGCTTGAAGGCTTGAGAACCTAGCCTGAAGGTGTTAGTTTCATTGCTATACTTCGTTTCCTTCGCTGGACGACAACTTTCGGTTAGGATCATCCTTTTTTCTGCTGGAAGGAAGGGAAGTGATGAGGATTGCTGTGAAAGTACGCTCCCACCCTTCTATGTTAACAACCAATCAAAGATACCTTTCCTCATAAAAAGAACCAGTCGAGGGTATCATACCGTGCAGTTCTGTTTGTCTTTTGGTCCAAGGCCTTACCAACTAAAACATCTGAATAGAGCTCGCCTACGAGTATGTTTTTAGTAAGAAGCAGACGATGTCTGTCTGAGAAAAAGGTTCGGCAGGCATCGGACAAAACAAGCAATCAGGAGACCTTGACTGTCCCGATTTTATGCAGATAGGTGTGAAAATGCTCGTGCTTGCTGAGAAGATACGTGAGGTAATAATTAGTCTAACTACAGGCCAATGATGGCAGCTCTTCATCCTTAGAGTGGGATTCCTTTTCCTCTAATTTCTAGAAGCAGCGTCACTTTCGTGTCCCCACTGCACAGAAAGATTCTCCTTCGATCTTCAACAAGAGGCACAATGGCTACCACTCTTGCGAAAACCAACAATGTGGGTTCAGAGACATTGTGGCATCTAGACGCACACTGCAAAGTCATTTCTCTTTACCCCTGCGCTCTTTTAAGTACCATTCCTTACTGAGACCGTCATCCAAAATCTCGCAGCTGTACATGAACACTGACTCTACTGCACTTACAGGCAATGGATGTGGTTTTCTTAGGTTCCCGCCAACAAAAGGCCTAACCCCATGGTCACAAATGAACAGGAATTGGTAGAATACGGCAATCAGCACCCCTGATCCGTTCGGATGGGGTCCCGTCTACCCCCTTTCAGGATAGCCGCAATACAACTGGTGCGTACTCAAAACGACTTTCTACGCTATTTCAACCACAATTACCACGTTTTAGCCCGGAGAGGCTGCTTGCTCTATAGGAGACAAAAGTGAGCTGTCATAAGCTGCCCCTATCCCGTGGCTCAGATCAAAGCTCTGTTCAACTTTTCGTGACATTCTGCCTGAGTATCACTTTACATTTGACTCCCATCTGTAGTCACAAGTAGACAGCTGGTACTTGACACGGGTCCCCAGTTTTAGTTATACCGCAAGTGAGAGCTCGTTACACTGAATCGATCAGCAAAACTTTTCTTCGAGTCAACCATCAAGCCAAGATATTTGACCCCTCTCTCGAACTAGACGAACACGTCTCTAATCTAGACTGGGCTCATTCTGGGTATCTGCTTCATAGATAATATAGCTACTTCAGTTTATTTTCTAGCCACCAGTTGATTATCCAATCGCCCACTCGACATAGTACCATATTTAGTTTACTTTTGTTTGCTCGATGGGGCGCTTGGCAACTAAAGTCGCTACTCATTTGCCGAGTCCATCAAGCGTGCCTCATTTGGCATTACAACCTTATATAGGTGTTACATGAGGCATACTCGAAGTATAGATCAATATGGGGTCTTATTCTATTTTCCTGTAACGTTCATTCTTCACCATCCATCTAGTATATCATAAGTCACCCTCTGGCCCAAAATGTAGTCCCTAAATATCCATATTAGATACTTCGGAAACTTTAACGGTTCTTCAATGCGCTGATAATGTCTATTTATCGAACAGAATTGCAAGCATTTCTCACATCGTGCATTGCGGCTCGGACGATACCCATTTTTTTTGGTTTGAGAGGTGAATACCACTTATACAATGAGTTTGGGACGTCCATGCTCGCGAGCGACTAGACTACCTACCAAACACCTTCCCTGGCAACCCGAGAACCTCGACTGGAACCATTAGACACACTACTTCGAGCCAGGTCTTGGTGAACTAAGCCCTAATGCACCTTCAAGCTGGGGGATCCCTCCTCCAATTGGACGAAAGGGTCGAAGAGGAATAGCTAGATAAGTGATCCCCCAGCTCCAACTTCCCCGGCTGCTGTGAATCCATTTTGTCTTTTACGACTGCCGGAACATAATTTCCTACATGGTTCCAACCCAAGCATCACCGCAACCACACTATCTCGGGCGAGCATTCCTGTTTCCATTTAGAGGTCCTGACACCGCCTGTTCCATCTTTGCAAAGAAAACATGTGTGACAGACAGAAGTCAGTCTCACCATGCCCTCGATTTCACCACACTCTTAGATCCGGGATGAGCTACGCAGTCCATCTTCTCTTCGTGCAATTCACTCAGTACTGCTGCCAATCGTTGAGTGAGCGCTGTCTCTCTTTACGGGCAATTGTCTCTCTCGTGTCCTCGTTTCGACGCAGGTAAATAGCGCGGCGCTTTCTAGCATGGAGGGCAACTGCCCTGCAATAAATCTCACCGCCAAATCAGCGACGGTTGGATCTGAAAATGCAGTTCACTGTGCTCTCTTCTCTGTATCTATGGAAATAGTTTTCGGCACACCTCTTTACTGAGAGCGTCACTCCATATTTCTGCTCCGTACAGTAGCACTGACTCTACGGCACACATCTCCTTGATGGGCTGTGTCCCCCTACGTTGGCCATAAGTCGACTCAGAGCCGATACGTCCGAACCAGCCTTGTCAGATGTTGCCCCGATTTGCTCAGAGAAACTCATCTTTAAGTTCAAAGGTAGCCCCAGATACTTCACCGCTGGCTTTAATTCGATTAGTATGTCCCCAACACTGATCATCCTTACTATAGGGATCCTCTTTCTTGTCAACATGACCATTTATGTTTTCTCCAGTGGTAGACTAAACCCACGAACAGTCATCTAGTCTCTCACTCGGCGCATTAGCATACTTAGCCTAAGTTCAACGGTGCGTCTCGTGACTAGAGCCGCAACATCACCCGCGTAACCGATCAAGCACCACTCATCTGGTATTTCCAGCTTCAGTAGCCCGTGTTAAGGACACATTTTCCAGATCTGGACCAAGAATAGATCCCCGGGCAACACCCGACGAAACTTCCATCCTTCGTTGGCTCTGTATCATGTTGTAATGCAGGCTTCGGTCCTGCAGGTAGTCCCTCAAAAAAGTCGCATAAGATATACTGGAACTTGAAGAGATTTTTCCAGAATGTCCACCCATCTCGTGGAGTTGAAGGCAGTCTAATGTCCAGTGTCACCAACAGAACGATTCGTTGCTTAGTGCAGATATATGCCTTTGCATTTTGGACCGTGCTCACCTCTCGCAGCACAAATTGCGACAGTGAGTCTTCCCTTGTTAAGCTTCTCTAGCACTTTCCCAGCTGTGTCTAGCTTGCATAACAGGCAGTATACAGATGACACCCTGGAATTTTCCTTCCCTTTGCTGATCAGTACAATGGCGTGGCCATTGTACCGAGAAAACCCCGTCCCATAGCCAAGCGTTGAATGTGTCTCAGAACAATGATGATAGACAAGTTGCATCACCACAGCTGGAACACTATCTGGGGCTGGAGCCTTCCTTTTTTTTATGTTAGGACTGCCTCTTTCAGTTCCGGCTGTGTGAAGATTGGGCACTCGATTGTTGTTTCACCGTGGAAAGCATCAACAAGGACGGGATGGACGGGGAAAATTGCGGACTATCTGTTGTCCATCTTTTCTACTTCATGTATACAAGGCGTCTATAGCGCGGGAAGCCTCTCCATAATTAGCATGAAGCCATGGCCCCATAGATCCTTGTTCACGTTGTCCACTAGATCATGCTACCAGCGAGCCTTACAGTTATTAATCAGTTTAAGGAAGCATTTCCTGGCCAGCTTACATGCTGCTACCCGGTTGCATGCCTCGTCACGGTTCCGTGTCCGATTAGCTCAGACACGCCCTTGGCTTTTCAACGATTTCAGTCGACCATCATTACACTGGGGAGTTGCGTGCCGGGGTTCCTGATGGCACATAGATGGGCTGCAAGCAGTCATGATTATGATTATAGTTGAGTTCACTACGCTTTGAGCAGCCAATTCTTCCGTCCCCTGCTAATAACTCTGCAGCAGAGCATCTCGACGAACCTCTCAACTTCCACCCTTCCAATGTTGAACCCAATTGTAGAAGGTCGAAAGCACAGACAACGGGAGACAACGTCACGGATCACAAGCAGAATGCATTGATGATCACTAGCTGAGTAGTCTTCTCATACTCTCTAGTTGCATATCCCCCATACTAAGAACTTTAACGACTCGTGGTCCGTATAAACAGTAGAGCGTCTGCCCTAAAAGTAGTAATTTTTGGTTGCCCACACTATCGCAAGAAGTTCTTTCTCGATCGTAGAGTAGTTACGCTCTGCTTTGTTGAGAGTGCGACTTGCGTAAGCTACGTGCTGATCTCTGCTTAATTCCCCTGTGACAATACTGCGCCTAGAGCTTCGTTGTTGGCGTCGGTGGTTAGATTGAACGGCTGTGAAAAATCAGGGTAGGCAAGTAGGGGAGGTTCCACTAATGCGTTCTTTGGCTGCTGAAATGCGTCCATGCGCTTTTCTGTCCAGGTGAACCTTACATCTTTGCGTAGGAGATTGGTGATTGGCTATGCTATCTTTGAAAAGTTTGGGATGAATTTTCTGTAGTAGTTTGCTAGTCTTAAGAATGATTGGCGTCTCCGAACGGTATTGAGGACAGGGAATTCTCGTACGCATCTTGTCTTACTTGGGTACGGGCAGGCGCCGGTCTTGCGAGCAGATGTGTCCTAAGTACACCACTTCTGAACGTAAAAATTGGCATTTCTCGGGTTGTAGTTTAAGATTGTTCGATCTGAGACGGCTGAATATCTTACGGAGTCAGGCAGGTTTTTCGCGTAGACGACTGTGTCGCCCAGGTAAACGAAATAATCGAACCCCTGGAGGAAACTTTAGATGTAGTTTATCATGAGTTGGAAGATTGCCAGTGCTCCTTTCAGACGAAACGACACACGCTTAAAATCGTAATGCCGTAATTGGTGCTAAAGGCTGCATTGGGTCGATCCTTTGGTTGTACCAATACTTGATGGCAACCGCTGGCTAGATCCGGGGTGCTAAAGTATCGGGAGTGGCCAAGCTGGTCCAGGATTTCTTGGATACGCGGAAGAAGAAAAGCGTCTTCTATAGTTTTTTTATTTAATTTGCGAAAGTCGACTACGGCTCTCCATTTTTTAGAGCCATCGGGTCCTGCTTTTTTCAGTACGACCAGCAAGGGAGAGTTTCATGGACTTTTGCTGGGCAGGACAATGTTGTTGTCCAGCATTTCTTTGAGTTGGAAGTTAATTATCTCCTTCTGCGGCTGGCTTAGTATGTAAATCTTATGATTAATGGGTGCCTGATCTGTGATTAGTGGGATTTCGTGGGTGAGTGCTTTGGTGTAGCTCAGCTTATCACCGGGTAAGAAGAAAACGTCATTAGATTCTCCACATAGTTGGGTTATGGCGGCTTTTTCTTCTGGATTGTGGTGTTGATATAGAACTTGTTCCTGCTTGAATAATGCTGTGCGCATAATTTTGGTGGGGGGGTGTGTAATTGTTCAATTGTTCATTGGGTTGTGCCTTTGGTTCTTCGTTGTCTATGGGTTTGATAAAGAAGTCACCTAGTTTTTCGAGTCGAAGAGTGGCTTTCTTTAGTGTGACTCTTTGTTTGCCTAGCAATCGAAGACTAAAATTGGTGCCTCGGCTTTAGTCTGGCATCAATCAACATCAACCAAATTGGGTCCCTTGGCATATGCCTGGCCCATCTGCTGTGTGTTGCTGCGATAGCATCGTTACATCGGCTCCTCGGCTTACGCCTGGCTTACGCCACCGGCCTCACCATCGAAAAGAACTCCTTGGCTTTCGCCTGATCCTGGGCATCTTTTCGTTACATCGGTTCCTCGGTACTCCCCAGGCCTGGTCGATGGTAAGTGGCTACAATGCATCCATCTGCCTCCATCCTAGAGGCCCCCGATTCTTCTAGGTAACCTCTCTGTTTATTCGCAGGCTCCCGTCAGCTTGAGAGAAACCAAAGAGCATTCTGAGGCTCCCTACGCTGCCCCGCCCTGCCCAGAAGCTCGCCGAACTACAGTTCCAGACAACCATCAGACCCCTTTCTCGCAGCGGGACCCCTAAGGCTCGGCAGCAGCGGAAACAACAGCCCACAGCTGAGCAGGAGCCAGAGACTACCGAAGTCATGCAGGGGAGGTCAGCAGGCAAAGTTGGGGCAGCAACTGGAGGAGCTCCTGCGTTTAGTAGTACGGCTCAGCGTCACACCGGAGGAGAAAGCTCGTTTCCGCGACCAAGCGCAGGCCCTCTAGCAACGCGTCGCAAGAAGCAACGGGAAAAGCACCGCCAACGTCGCACAGACCGAAACCAGTTATGGGGCCCTACACCATCGAGGACGCAGCCACGGAACTAGTGAATTTTGAATACTTTAATCTTGTAGTTATGTTTATATTTTTGAGTGTACGAATTATAACGTTTTAAGAAAAAATTATAACCCAGGTAGTTTCCTTTTCTCAATGGGGAAGAATCTTTTCATGTGTTCCTAAGCTAAGGTGCGATTGCCAGCCACACGGATCAACAGTGGTTGGAACCATTATTTATAACAGAGCTATAAATCAACCGAGTTCAGCCGAATTGCCCTTGCTTGACGACGCATAGGCATGCCAACACCAGGCTTTGTGCAGTAGCATGGGAGGGGTTGTTGTCGCCAACGCACGGACCACACTACAAAAATATTTCCCCGCATACGAATTAAAAATACATTATGACAAAAGAAGTACCCGCAAATTGCAAATAAAATGCAAAATATTTAATTATTCATCAATATTTATTTTTCCGCCTTCAAAGTAACCCCCATCAGATGCACTACACTTACGCCAACAATTTTTCCGGTCCTCGAAACACTTTTCGCAAGCACTTTTTGGGATGGCCTTCAGCTCCTTCAGTGATCCAAATCTGGTGAATATGGTGGTTGATCGATGGTATTTAATGCGTTTTTGGCTTTAAATTCGGGCACAATAAAAAAATCGCAATGCACTACTGCTGTAAACAAACTGATTGACAAATCGCGCTCATATTTGGCATAGTAATTAAGGACAGTCCACCAACTTACCAAAATATCATTTCCCCAGGGAATTTAAATTACAATTTTAGGGTACTTCGTTGTCACAATGTATAACTCGGCTTAAAAGACCGAAGGGTGTCTTTTCATATCCTTCCTACTCTGCTGAGGACACAAATCATCCTTCCGTTTTCAACGGGGAAGCTAGCTAATGCGTGAGAATTTGGCAACCGAGTGGATTTGGTGCCCCCAAGCGCCTTCCCAACTGGATCGAAATCCAGACGGCTAGGTTCATCTTCAGGACCCAACTTTGAAGTATTAACTAGCTTCCCCGTTGAAAATAGAAGGATGATTTGTGTATCAGTAGGGTAAGCAAATATCTTTGTAGTTTGGTCCTTGTGTTGGCAAGAAAAACCCGCCCCATGACACCGTCGTAAGCTAGCTGCCAGCACGTACACTTCTCTTCAAGCAACGGCAACTCAGCTGAGCTCGGTTGTTTTATAGCTCGTTCAGCAGCAGACCATCGTTGCTGTTCTTCAGGAATATATCAATACACTTAAACACTACAAATGGTTCCCATAATTTGACAACAGTGGGGTTACTTAGAGACATTGGTTTGTCTCATGCTCACGACTGATAATCAGCCCAACGATGGGCGCCATTTGTAGAGGTTAAGAGTTTGTTTTTTTTCATATGTTTGTTAAGGACAGCAGTAATGGTTACTGCCTCAGCAAGCTAAGATTTTAGGCATCGCTGGAATGACCCTGCCCCATGACACCGCAGAAGCTAGCTGCTAGCTTGCGCATGCACCATCAGACAAGGCATTCCAGCGAAGCCCAAAATCTTAGTTCGCAGAGGCAGTAAGCGTCACTACCGTCCTTAACGGACTTACAAAAAACAAACGCTTAAACACTAAAACGTGCCAAGTTTTTGGCTACTCGAAACACTTTACACGCACATAATTCAGAGAAAGAACTTCACTTCTGAATAGAAAATGCCGTCCGCAACTAAGTCCAGTGGAGCAGGGTTTGAAAAATCTTCACCACGATAAGTGGAACATGAGAGTTCTCCAGGACAACGTGAAACGTTGAATTCACGGAATATATGGTGGTCGCGTTTTGGATATGGTATGCGGTCACCAGTGGAGAACCGTTTCGCGAACAAATTATTGTATATAAGCCCCGGAAACAAAGAGGCACGCGCTCTTTTTGGATTGTGATGACAAGCTGGAAGCGATGGCGGGATAAATTTTTTGGAACTTGAAAAAGGGAAATGAATTTTCTTGCAATGCAGAGGCAGTTAAAGTCGGCGGCTTACGATATGGTGCGGTTACGAGATTCCGGGGCATTTTCAAAGTTGGAGTTTTGTGACACCTAAAAGAAGGAATCAAACAGAATCAGGAAGTGGTAGCGTTTGATAAACAATATATGCAGTAAATTGGGGACAGTTATTTTACTCTAAAGTATTTGGAAACCACGTCAGTTAAGTCTCGTGCGAAGGTAATAGGGTTTTCAGTAATTTCATTCAGGTGTGTCAGTGATGGGAGTTCGCAGCCTAAGTAAAATTGTTAGATAGTGTGGATTGGTTGGAAGATCGCTAAATAGTGTGAATTAGTGGGAAGAAGTGGCATGTAGGAAAAACTCGAGTCAGTGACTGCATGATGTATACGCTGGGGAGCCACGTTTGTCACTTGACAGGTAATTTGGGGCCCTTCTGGCCTAAAACGGCTGGCGCTCATGCCCGTCTACGGACGAGCCTCAGCCAGAGCATCCTCGTGGGTGGACTGTATCACATTCTTTAAATTTAGGGTGTGATGTGGGTTATTAAATTTTTGAGTAATTTTATGCTTTAAAACTTGCTTTAGCTTTTTATTAAATTTCAAAGGGTTGAACCAATAAAGCGCATTTGAATTTGAATTTTAAGCCAGTTTTGTGAAATTATAAATCGTCATCAATGATAATTGAAATTTCAGTGTCAAAAAATTTAAAATGGTATGGCCAAGAAAGTGCACAAAGGTTGAGTAGGAGATATAAATTATTTTTAAGACGCATTTCTACACTGATGTAAAGGATTTTAAAATTTTAAGATGAGATTGCCTACTTGAAATCTATTTTAAACCCGTTAATGCCCATATTTCGAAATAACTAACTTCTTTCCTACTTAACGAGTAACTGGATGTGTCTTAAGATCTCTTTCCTTTTGTTGATTTTATAACTGAATAAGCTTCAGCACAACTATTTGAACGACCATATCTGATCCTTCCTGAGTTACTGAGTGACTGAACCCTCTATTCTAGTCCTTGGTTGAAGTTTGCTAGCATCGGTTGCAGGTTAATTCGATTTATGTGTACTGGTTAAATATTCACCCTTCTCATTCGCAACCAATCCGTGCTCCTCCTCTTGCAGAACAACCGCAGTAAAATTCAATCAAGGTATATTACAGGACATCGTTATATTGATTCGTGGAACGTCATTCAACGACTACATGTTTTCTCAGTTATGGAAAATAGTGAAAGATAAAGAATGCCGCTCGGAAATTGAATATGTACGTAGCCATCTTCGCGTTGTTCGTCGAATATTGCAATCAATTGAATCGGAACGTGGAGTGAGGCGTACGTGCTTTGAAACTCATACAAGTTGTACGTGGAATTTGATGAAGCTGTTCATTACTATGCATCCAAGCAAGGATACTACTCCATGTTGGGGTGGATGTAGTACGAGTACATAAATTGATGCGAGCTTTATCTTTTCCATTGAATCCGAGGGAAGATGTTGCAGAAATCTAAACGGTTCAATTGCTATAACGTTGGGGTTAATGTGCACAAGAAGCTTCGCGAAAACTCCCTCCACGAGCATTTAGGAGTATAACAAAGAAATTTAAAGTACGTTAAGCCAATTAAAGTAAGTGCTGCAATTCACTTCACATATTGAAGAAAAACCCGTTGAAACGCATTTGGATATTTGAAAATGAACTTAATGGATTTACCATTTGAACAATGAAATAGAGCCCCAGCTGCTAAAATGGATACACATCAATTCTCCGTAATGACGATCAGCAAATCGGTTTTTAATTTACCAGTGACCATTTTCAATTCCCAATCCACCATGCTGCACAATCTAATAACCAAAACGAGCCAGCACTATGCCATATGCCCAAAGTTGGTCTGTTACATCCATAGATGATATCACCGTTCCCAAGCGCCCCAGCTATTTATCTCTACCAGACCAGGATGCCTAACCATCTTACCCGTGCGTAGATTGTGAGGCGTCCAAACCAACGAAACAGCTAAAACAGCGATGCCAGCATCTCAGCAGATTTTCGCGTCTCGTGGGATCAGTCGGTGGACCAAACTTGTACGACTCCGGAGATACTTATGTCCATAGTACTGAAAGCGATAAAACATTGGTCGATAATTTACGACTTTTCAAATCAATTTTCAAAAGTTGATGATAGTTTGCCTACTTGCGAGTGGTTGATGGAGTGAATATGCATCTTAAGACGACAACGTACTACTCGTACGTTCAATGTACCGTGGCGCGATATCTAAATATGGTAATGCCACCCGATTCAGCACACGCTCGCTCCATCAGCATTTCGCGAAGTATGTAGTTTGGACGTAGTAGCAGAAACCAGCAGGTTAAGCCGCTGCAATCGCGCCAAGTGGACAAATAAATGTCTTTTGCCAAAAATGGACGCGAAATGTCTTCGCGCGAGTACTCGTATGTACATGAGAAAGTGTTATCTGAGGTAGCTGGGCCGATGGCTGTTTTGCACTTTGATATGCATGTGAAGTTGGCGTGGCAACTTCCAGAATGGAAGCTAGTTGAGGCTTCGTAAAAGGATAGTGCGATCGTAGATGGGAGACCGTGTAACGCCATGCAAGCTAAATGAGTTCATTCATGATTCTCATTTATGGCGAAATTGGCAAACTACAAATGATACGTCGTAATCGATTTAAGATTTTATTTTTATTTAAGATGCAAGTATTTAAGGTTGAACTATGTTATGCAGTAGAAAGATTTAAAAGTGACTACTTGTACTGTACTCTGCTGAAGTTAAATTCAAATTTCAGTGGGTACAAATACTAAGCAAATACATGAAGAAACATTGTATCAGTTATATGCAGTATGCTGTAAATACACAGCCTAATAGCGAGATTTGAATCTCTACATTTGACTAGCATTTTTCACGCATCCTTTTGAGTTGCTTTACCGAATTTCTTACTACCTGCAAGAAACTCATGCTTTGAGTAGATGCTGAAGCGACTTAAATGCAAACAATGTAATAAAACAAGTCTAAGGCTTATTTGAACCCAGTGCTGTCAACGTAAATCTTAAACCATCATAAGGTTTCATTTTAATACTCTCTTGGTCTTCTTAGTTTTAAATGACACCGAAAAGGAATGAGAGACCATAAATTGAGACAAAACCAATTAAAGAGACTTGTCGCCCATCTATACAAATCGCTCTACAATAGCAAAGGTCGACATGGAAATCAGGTCCAATCAAGAGCTAAGAAGACGTAAGCCTACCCGGAATGTAGCTCGGCCCTTAAAAGAAATTGCCAAAGACTGTTTGGTCAAAACTGCAATAGGCAGTAATAAGAGTGACGAAGCTATCTCACCAGTCCACTAGAGGGTGGTACAAGTCGGGTTAGTCGATGACCTAATGGCTTTTCATAGAGCGAATCCAGGACCAACTTATAGCTTCTTCCATACTGAATGGCATTAAGGTTTAGCCAGCTATTAAGTTACTGGGATCAAAGCATCTGTGGATCTATACTAGCTACGGGCTAAAAGGACTAGGGTCCAGAGTGTGGATGCCTGCTATTCCATCAGGAATTAGAAGTTCGGGAAGATTGGAGGTAGAAAATAGTGCTTCTAACGATTTGAGCTCTGGAGGAAGAAAAAAGCTTAAACGCAGCCTTAGAACTGGGTGGTTTATCTTGACTTCTTCGATCTTAGATCAGAGGAAGAGGTTGAAATGGCTATTCTATCGGATAAAGATGAGCTTAGTAGTACACCTAACATTGAAATGGAACTAACGTTTTGGGCTGGCTGATATACGAGTACATGATACTACATGGGCTGATAAGTCCCGAGATTTTTAAATAGGTGGCGACACTGGAAAATGAGCATGACTCATTTCGAGAGGCTCATCCGTCACTTATTTTTGAATGAAGTTACATGACATTTCGTCCATTCATTTAAAAGCTACATTCGTTAGAGTGACGCTATTTTCGCCACGTAAAACAGCGTGATGGGATTCACGTTTCCTGACCGTCGACCAAAAACAGCAGCGCAATGATGATTCAGCGACCGTAGCGTAATTGAGCAGACTTTTCAGACGTTTTGTGAATGAAACGCGAGTCCATAACCATTCACCGGAGTCGAATAGGCAGTCTACAGAGAGGCTTAAAAGCCACGTTAGCCAACCAAAGCGGCCAAAAATCCAACGCTGTGCCGGGAAGGTGATGTCTTCCGTTTTTGGGATGCGCAAAGAAAAATCATCATCAATTACCTGCACAAGGGAAGAACAGTCGCAGGAGAGTATTATGCAGCATTATTAGACAAACTTTACGACAAAGTAAGGAAAAAACGGCCCCATATGGCGAAGAAATAAGCTCTGTATCGTCATGATAAGGCGCCGACACACATGTCCTTGAAAGCGATTGCCAAATTGGACAAATCACGATTCGGATTGCTCATCCACCGTAATCTTTAGACTTTGCCCCAGCGAATATTATTTGTTTCAAGTGGCTCCAGAGAATGAGATTCAGATTGAATAAAGTACTCATTGGGAATGCGGAGGCGTACTCGTATTTTGAAGTTTTTGATGTTTTGTACAGAAGAAAGGGCATCGAAATGCTATACCAAGTGCATCGCGCTCCAAGGCAATTGTGTTGAGGAATAAATATAACCCTGCCAAAAAAACACTTGCTTTCATTAAAAATTCCGGGACTTTTCAGCACATCTAGCATTTTGGACATACTTGAATAGTATGGTACCACGGCGCGTGAACAGCTCCAATCCAAGCGTCATACCGTCACCGTCCCGATAAAATGGTAGGCTTCAGAGTACGTTCGAAGTTCGCACCGTTGAGTTGATCGTGTAGCGGTTGAGACAGACTCTCGATTAGCGTCAATTTGGCTATCCACTTAAAGACTAGTGCCATCCCTCGCATGACTCCCTGCTCTGCAAAGATAACCATGAAACCAATAGCGAATACACATACGAACGGAGATAGCGGCTCTGAGATATGGAATTGCTCAACTCGTCAAAAACAAAGACTAAAACATTCAAGACTTTACTACACTAAAGATTCAAAGAATGAAGACAAACGGACGACTGAACGAATAGGCTTAAAGAGTACATATCAGCCGGATATATCCGCGGCGTATGGACGCAGTAAAAAAAAATTAGGGTACTCCATAACGCCCTATAAGACAAGAGCGTGTAATGAACCGCCCCGAAAAAAAATTGCGACAGATCAAAAAAATAGTGAGGAGACCAACGAAGTACCGTTGCACGAACTTGCCGACTTCCCCGGAAATAAACTGAAGCATTGTGCTCAGAACAGAAACAGAGAAACACAAAACCGTTTAGTGCTATTCGGAAGAAAGGCTAATCCAAAAATGGGAAGCATCCTGAAGATAATTAAATTTTAATGTGACTCGTAAGGGCGGAGTCTACTGAGGAAGCGCAGTTAGTTCCACTGCCAAACACCATCAAAAGAATGGCCTTTAGTCCAATTGAAGTTGATTGAGAAAAAAAGGAGGAAAAATCAGGCAGCAAAACTAAGTTTCCCTCGCGAGATAGAAGAGAGAAAATCCAACAGGAAAACCCAGGTGGCGTGCACTGCTCGTGAAACCCAAGGATAACCGATCATACGCAGAGGTGTTGTGGAAGATCAGGGAAGATCTAAAGCCCAAAAATACTAAAACTGCCATTGAAGCAGTGCGACCAATCCGGTCTGGCTACATACTGGTCAAACTTGGAGTAGAGGGCAGCTGTAGCTTACTCAGGGACATAGACTGCCCAGGTAGAGAAGGCCATCAAGAGGGAGGTCCGTAGCGTAAGTAGCGTTAAAGCGAGGCTGACACCAGAAAACAATATGGGACAACGTATGACCATCATCAGCATGACTCACAAGGACACCGAACAACTTCGGAGTAAGGGAAAAGTAAGAACAGGGTGGGTCATCTGCAGAGTGTTGACTTATGGTCATAACGCACAAAGAGATGCGAGAGGCCCAATACGAGTTCCCTATGCGACAAATGTAGTGACATGCAACGTAAAAAAGGCTCAGGCAAGTATCGGGCTATCCAGAAAGTCCTGGCCAAGGTAAAAGCAAAACTTCGATGACCTGTATCCTGCAAGTAAGCCTACATCGCAGCACAACTGCCCAAAAACCTGCCGACTTTATGCTGCTGAGTTTGCAACAACAAGCAAGAATTTCGTCATCATGGTTCCCTGACGAAACTGGTTCGGCCGCCATCGGGGTGCGGTACAGTGCTGACCTCCCAGTTGAGAGCTATGGACGGAGAGACGGTTTCTTGTGGATTCGGTGTTCAAGAACTACATTCTTTAGTGTGTACCTATCGCCGGCCGAACCGATATCATCTTTCTAAGCCAAGCTTAATGCTTTGGAGGACGCTGTCTCGAACGCAGATGACCACGTACTCACTGGAGGAGTCACTTCAATGCTAAATCAATCGAAGAGGACATGTCTCAGACTGATTCGCGGGGAAAATGAAATAGCTGCCAGGATAGGGCTCATTGTGCTGAATAACGGCCGACTTTCCGTCGTGTAGGCTGTTAAGGAACCATACCTACATGACATCTGCCTCGGAGTCCCTAGAGCAGAGGGTACACAACTGAAGAGTATCAGAGGACTAATCAGTCAGTGATCATCAGTACATTCTGCTAGAGCTTGACCTTCCACGATTCGGTGGGATATTGTGAGGATGGATGTCAAACAGATTCGCAGTTGCTGGAAGTTGCGCAGAGGACCAAAGGGCTGGCAGCTCAAGACATGGCGAACTTAACTATGAGCATTATCACATTTGCTTGTGCAATGCAATAAGCCCCCAGTGCATTGGTGGTAGACTGAAATCGCTGAAATATGAAGGGAGTGGTGTCACAAACTTCGACGAGAAGCTAAACGGGCACGGAGCCGCGACGAAGCATTTAATTGATTAGCAGCATATAAGTTGGCCAGGAAATAGCTTCGCAAAATGGTTAACCGCAGGAAAGCTTATTGCTGGCGAGATCCAGTGGACAATGTGAATAGAGATCCGTTGGGTCTTGGCTAAAAGCTTGGTGTCCTACAGAAGCCTTCATATATGAAGCAGAAAGGATTGACAAGCGCACTTTCCCCGTCCGTCCTATCCGTGCTGATGCTGTCCACGGTAAAATAGCTATCAGTCCAAACGCGTCCAAGCTGAGGTATTGCAGTTCGTCTATCACCATTATTCTCACTTGCTACTCCGAAAATTCAGCGCTTACCTCCGGGAAGGGGTTTCACTGGAACGTTAGAGGGTAGCAAGGCCCGTGCTGATGAGCATGGGAAAGGGGGATCTCTGCCGTATGCACATCGCCCGTTATACATGCTGGACACAGCTCCTCGGCAACACGGCTTTAGAGTAGGATGTTCAACCATTGATGCGGTCCAAAAGGCGGAGGCACATAGTCGTACCAGATGACGGGTGAATCTGTTTGAGACACTATTGTCGCCGGATGAGTCGCGCCGTATTGGCTATGCGGATGACGCTGCGGCTGCTGGATGTACCGGCGACCAGGCGCAACTGAAACTAGTGTTACGGGAAATCCGGGAATAGCTTAGATCAGCCAGTCTTAACACCACCAGTGACGCTTCATAAGCGAACCTGGTACGAATAGTGCGTCCTCGAGCCAAACTGTGTTAGGGAACTTTACAGTGTATTGTACGCCTTCTTTTTGAAGTTAAGGATAAGATAAAATCATAATGGTAACGACTACGGTAGAGCAGATTTTTGATATCTCATGTAATCGAACGACGAAATTTTTCCTGCATCTAAAATCACCCTCTGAATCAACCCACATGAAAGAGCATTACAAAATAAGTGACTAAACGGTGAACCGAGAAAATCGTGTTTCTCACAGTGCCAACCTCTCACAAATAGCTCCTGATTTATATGTTCATGAGATCACTAGATGCCTTGACTTAGGCAAGAGTTAAGCCCGAAAACGAAGAGCGCCATCAATAGAAGACCTCTAACCGAACAACCACCAGATCCTGCCTCTAGGCGCACTCCTTCAAATTCAAAGCAAAAAGATTCCCGTCTCATTTGCGCTTAATCACACGTCGCTATGTAACGAATCCTTTACATAAATTTGCTGGTGGCAAATCTCGAAACCAGAGCGATGCAGCAGGTGTGCAACGTTGTGACGAACCCACCAGCGGAGAATAAATACAGCTACCTTAAAAACGCGACGTTGGCCATCTACGCTCAACAGCGCATACAGAAGCTACTTTCAGAAATCGAGCTAGGAGACCAGCGCCCGTCAAAGCTCTTCAATCAGATGCGCACAATCGCGAACAGAAATGTATCCGACTGCTTGTTACAGTAGATGTGGCTCAACCGCCTCGATGTCACGCTGAGGAGCATCGTATCAGCCAACGACGCCCCACTTTCGGATCTTGCAACGATCGCTGATCGCGTGCATGAGGTCACCAGACAGTCGGTGGCAGCAATCGCGAAGGACGATGAGCCGCGGCACAGCGTTCCCCTAACACTGCAAATCACTAGTGCGCTGAGCAACCTTTCTTCCGCAGTACGGGACCTCAGCCACCGAGTGACGAAGATAGAGGATGCACTCCGTGCTCTAGGCTATAGACGGAACTCCAATACTGATCATCCTTACTCTAGGGATTCTCTTTTTGTCAAGATGTATTGGAGATATACAAATCGAACCGAAGCCAGCGGTGAAGTACCTGGGGCTACTGATCGACTCGAAGATGAGTTTCTCTGAGCAAATCAGGGCAACGGCTGAGAAGGCTGCTTCGGGAATATCGGCCCTGAGTCGACTTATGGCCAACGTAGGGGGACCCAGCCCATCAAGAAGACGACTCTTGATGAGTGCTGTACGGTCAGTGCTACTGTACGGAGCAGAGGTATGGGGCGACGCTCTCAGCAAGGAGGTATACCGAAAACGATTGGCACAGGTACAGAGAAGAGGAGCACTGAGAATTGCATCTTCGTATCCAACAGTCTCCGACTCGGCGGTGAGAGTGATTGCAGGCGTGATACCTGTCGCCCTCCTTGCTAGAGAGCGCCGCGCTATTTACCTGCGCCGAAACGAGGATGCGAGGGAGATGGTTTTCCGCGAGGAGAGACAACGCTCGCTCAACGATTGGCAGCAGTCTTGGGGGAATTGCACGAAGCGAAGGTGGACTGCGCGCCTCATCCCGGATGTGAGACCGTGGCTAAATCGAAGGCAATGTGAGACTGACTTCTATCTGACCCAGCTTTTGAGCGGGCACGGGTGTTTTCCGTCTTACCTGCACAAGATTGGTAAGTCACGGTCTCCCGATTGTCGGTTTTGCCCAGGAGAGGAGGACAATGCCTGTCACACATTTTTTGCGTGTACAAAATGGGTCAGGCTGCGAAGGGAACTCTACAGGGAGACGAGAGAGCTCCTTCCGGATAATATAGTTGCGGTGATGCTCGAATCGGTTGACAAATGGAACCAGGTGGCACATTATGCTCGGGCAGTCCTAAAATATAAAAGGGACTCACAGCAGCTGGGGGCGCTGGGGCTGGGGGATCGCTCTTCTGGCATTTCCTCTTCCCCTCTCCCCTCCCGCTAGGAAAGGGACTCCCCAGCTTGAAGGCGCCCCACGGCGTAACAAAACGAGACCTGGCCCGAAGTAATGTGTCAAACGGTTCCAGGCTAGGTTCTCAGATTGATAGGGGAGGTGTTTAGTGGGTAGTCCCATGCTGCCAGACTCGGCGGGCGTAAATGCCTTCACCTCTCTACCACAAAAAAAAATAGACGGAACTCAACTTCGCGACACGACGCACGTCGCACACAGCATACGCAACAACAGGAATCACCAACACGCCGCACTGTAACGACAGACGAACAGCTCTGTTGGTACCATCAACATTATGGGGCAGAAGCAAAAAAACTGTCGGCAACCTTGCTCAAAGCAAAAAATTAACCACTTATCATCCACACGTAGCGGCCGCCCATCACACGATCCAACGATTAAGGATTGGCGACAATATCACCAGAAATGCTTTCCTGATCGACACAGGTGCGGACGTTTCGGTTGTTCCGCCAACCATCCGAGATCGACGCTCCCCCGACACTGTCTCGAGTTTAGTTGCCGCCAATGGTTCCCAAATTCGCACATTTGGTAAGCGAGAAGTGAAATTGAACTCGGGTTTCACAAGGCTATTCAAGTGGATCTGCGATCATCGAAGCCGATTTCATCAAACACTATGCCTGCCACATCGACATGAAAGTGAGGCGGCTCATCGAGCGTACAGGCCTCAAAACGATTGTCGCTAATATTAACAAGCAGCTGCCCCAAGCTGATCAACTTTTATCAGATGTCAGTATCGAGTTTCGATCGCTGTTACTGGACTACATCAATGTTGCAAACGGTGAGCAAAAACCAAACATTAACTACACAACCACCTATCACATCCAAACCAATGGACCGCCAATTAACGCGAAGGCACGAAGCTCTTCCCTAACAAACTGGCAGCTGATCAGACACGGAATTTGGTGTCCATCAAAAAGCGCCTGGGGCAGTCCCTTACACATGGTGAAGAAACCAAATAGAGATTGGCACCCAGGCGGGGACTACCGTGCGCTCAACACCCACACAATACTAGATCGCTATACAATTGGGTTTCCTCAGGATTGTACCGCAGTCCTCTAAGGAATGAATATTTATTTTGTGATCGACTTGCCCAAGGCGTACCAGCAAATTCCCCTGAAACCAAGTGACATCCTGAAGACCATCATCATCACACCGTTCGGATTGTACGAATTCATGTATATGGCATTTGGACTTTGCAACGCAAATCAGACGTTTCAACGATTCGTGCACGAAGCTGTGAGGCTTGGACAACGCATTTGTTTACCTCGATGACATTATGAGGAGATGCATCTAGAGCATGTGAAGCAAGTGTTGGACTGGCTTTCGAAATTTTGTCTAATCTTCAACACCCCCAAGTGCCAGTTCGGTAAATGGGAAGAGAAGTTCTTGGGATACGCTATCACAAGCACGGATTTAAACCAAGACCCAAGACCGTTGATCAATTGAAATCTTTTCTCGGGATGGTGAGCTTCTATCGACGCTTTTTCCCACACGCAGCTCAACACCAACGTGCGTTGCTGCAGCTGATCGTGGGAAACCAAAAACGCAACCAAACACCACTCAATTGGGCAGACAAAGCAATGGCCGCATTCGACCAGGCTACATTGGACTTGGGGAGATCCCCGACTTTGGCTCATCCCGGTTCCAACGCCATATGGTCTCGCTGCGTTGACGCCTCAGATAACGGCATCGGAGCCGTACTACAGCATGCAAGGGACAGGACTACATCGCCGCTCGAATTCCTCTCCAGGAAGCTAACAGATGCTCAACGAAAGTACAGCACGTACGATCGAGGACTTTTCGCTATATACGCAATCCGACACTTTAGACTCATGGTCGAAGGCAGTGTGCTTCAAATTCCCACCGACCACATACCCCTGCAGTTCGCACTCCAGCAGCGCTCCGAACGCGCATCGCCAAGACAGCCACGCTAGCTGGACTTCATATCTCAGTTTACCACGGATATCAAACACATACCGGGCCGAGAGAATGTGGTCGCTGACTATCTTCCAAGGGTAGATATAATTGAATCTATTTATTTTACCACTATCGTTCTAGCTCAGGAGGCCGATCCTGAGCTTCAAGTTTTATTAGGTAGCAACAACAAGCCCTTCGAATGGAAAAAAACAGAGAGTGGACTCCTCCTCCCATACTCTACAATGTGTCACCACCTCCAAAAGGACACGACCATTTATCCCGCGAAAATTGCATGCAATAGTCATGCAAAACGTTCATGGTCTTTCTCACCCGGGCACTCGAGCAACCAGGAAGATGATCACCGAAATCTACTTCTTGCCCTCGACGAACTCCGACATCAACAAGTTCGTCCGAGCCTGCCTGCCTTGTCAGCGCAGCAAAATCACCCGGCGCACGAAGTCACACAGTGCAAAAATATAGCCTCCCTAATGCGAGCACATAAATATCGATCTCATCGGACTACTTGAACCAAGCGAAGGATTCCGGTATAGCCTCACTATCGTGGACAGATTCTCCCGTTTGCCTGAAGTGATCCCCGAAACTATCACGGCGACAGTAGTCACGGAGACACTAATTAACATATGGATCAGCCGATTTGGAGTCCCAGTGCGCATCACAACTGACCTGGGCAGACAGTTTGAAAGCCAGGTATTTAGGGAGATAACCAGACTGCTGGAGGTAACGCACCAATGAACAATGCCTTATCATCCAGCTCCCAGTGGATTGTGGAACGCTGACATCGCACGGTCAAAATCGCGATCCAATGCCGCGATTTTGCTATTGGGACTGCGATCAACGCTGAAGGAAGATATTGAATCTATGCCAGCCGACATGATGTACGGCTACCTGGGGAATTTCCCAGCACATTCCAGGGTAGCGTGAGTGACTCCGATTTCCTGAAGGAACTACGCACGAGGATGGCTTCGTTAACCCCACGCAATACGGCGCATCACAACGCCGAAGACATAATTGTTAACAGGAACCTAGCAGGCATCACACACGTCTTTGTTCGAAACGACAAAGTCAAGAGCCCATTCACACTACCTTACAACGGCCCGTATTCAGTATTGGCACGAAAGGACAAGAACTACAAGGTTGGTGTGAATGTACGAACAACATCAATTTCCATCGACAGGCTCAAATCCGCATTTTTGGCATCAAACCAGAAACCCACCGCTCCTAATGGGCAAACGACACGACCCGGCAGAAAGGTCCATATTCCGGTCTGGCTCCCATCATAAGCCTCGTTCCATCGTGGCTCCACCACTGCAGGGGGAGTACTGTGGCGGAGCAGCCACCAATATGCATACTTGGCCACCAAACATATCGACGACAACAATGTTGAACTGGTCAACCAACTACTGTTGAATGCTGACCACGCGCGTTCATTGATCAACCAAACATGCATGCTTGTGTTCGGTGATATCTTATCGCGCACAAATGGCATCAGCATTTTTCATCCATAAAAGACTTCAACAAGAAAATCGTTCACGGCTTTTGTTTGTTTGACGCGAACGAAAACGCATCGTTATTGGTTATCGAAACCCGTTAATTTGTTGATTTGTTATAGAAACGCATTTGCTATCGAAAGTAAAGTATATATTTTTATATAAAGAGTAAACACAGTATTGTATTCACTCGTTGAGACTTCAACCCTATATACTGTTTCAGAGTTTTTTCTGAAGTCTTGATATGAAAAGTTGAAGAAGTGGTGACACGGCTTGCAAGATGCTACCTAATATCTCACTCACCAGACGATTTTGAGGGCTAACACATCGCTCCCTGGAGCAGAAGTTTGCTAATGTTCAGGTTGCTGGCAACTTTTCTCTCTCTCTCTCTCGCTCACTGCTAAAGGTGATGTAGCCATTGATGGTTAACTTTTTGCTGAAGGATCTGTTGCTGTTGCTGAACCACCAATGTAGCATTAAGAATAGGAAGAGAAGGGTGGTGAGGACTAGGCTGCTACAAGCAACAGGCTAAATAGTTAAAAATATTCCGCCTTTAGTAGAACTTTCAAATAAAAAAATGAAAGAAAGTATATACCCTTTAATTCTACTATTTATTTTAAATTTCGTATACAATTGTTTCGTTCTCTACTAGAGAACTTCCTCAGTACTACTATTCCCTAAACTATAAGTATCCTAATATTTATACTAAACTCATTAACGTATTAATATGAATCTCTAATTACACCTAATCCCTCAAAGTACTTTTACTTAATCTCTAATTACCTGATCCCTTACCATTCAAAAATTTGTTTTTCCTTAATTACTACTTAACTACCTTCATTATTTTGTAAGCTTGAATAGCCAGGTGTATCCGTTACCTGGGTCGCCGTTCCAAATGTCCTGCGTCTTCCGATTGAATATCTCCAAGCTTTCTGCTACATCAAGCTTCCATCCGTTTGTAGCCGTTTTCAGCATGCTTACGTTGTCCGCAGTGATGTCATGTTTTTCAAGGACTATATGCTCTGCTACTTTTGATTTGAAGTTTTTTGCATCCTGCTTTTTGTTTTTGTTGACTGCTTCCCTTAAGTGTTCATTCCATCTGACACCTAGTGATCTCCTCGTTTGTCCAATGTAACATCCATTACATTTCGTACACGATACCTTGTAGACTCCACTGCGCTCCATTTTGGGAATGGGGTCCTTTTTTTTTAACAGGCTAAAGTTAGGTAGAGGTAGAGGAGCGAGTAAGCGCAGTTGGTATTGACCTAGTTAATCTGTCTGAAATCCAAACAGAAGTAGTATGCTCAGTCTCTCTCTCTCTCTCTCTTTGATTTTCAGGAAGACCGGATAGAATCTTTGGTTAGTTGAAGCTGCATGTGTCTTAATGACGTGATACAAAATTCTCCCATCCAGTCAAATTTCTGCATTAGGCCACCAAACAGTTCCTCCCGAACTAATTGGTTGAATTCAACTTTATGATAAAAACATTGGGACTTCCAGTCTTCAAGAAGACACGCTTGTCAATATTATCGGTGGTGAAAATAGTTACCAAACTAGTTTTTCCAATATTTTACTAACATCTGCAATTTTTCGTGGTAAAACAATTCTTTAGTGCATTGACTTAGTTTTGAAAGTTACACTCAATTTTGCCGGAAAATGTTTTGTCAATATGTGGAGTTATTATGTGTTCAAAGAGTTCTTTGTTTGAGAATTACCGTTTTTGTTACGGGCAAGTCAAATCTTTCAAAAGGTAATTTTCTGAGATAAAGGTTAGAAGAAAGCATTGAAAAATACTTCCATAAAGCTAATTCAAAGAGTCAGTTGACACAGGAAAACTATTTTGAAAGCAACCAGCAGAAAACTCAACTTTCTTTTGAAACTTTTTCATACTGACGTAAATTACATTTAGTACAGTAAATATAGCATTTACGGTCTAAGAAATGACCTACTGGGATTTGACTTGATAAATCGATAGGGGTGCATAAAAAAAACTTAACTTCAGATTTCCGAAGTGATCCCCCCCCTGCTTTTGAGAAAATCCAAAAACATTTTGAAACGCGTTTTTCTCGGAATCTATGGGTTTTCGAGAAAAGTTTATTTAACAAAAAATGTTCAGGACACTGTTATCTACATTTTATCTCATCGGAGCAAAGTCGTCCGACTTAAAATACAAAAAGTAGGTGGCGCTAAAGTATCAAAAAAGTGGTTTTTTGGCATTTTCAATAAAAAAAATTATTTTTTATAATAATGTGAATGGGAAAGATGTTCGTCATAAAATTATCTACAATTTTTGTTTCAACAATTTTTTTGTAAAACTTACCGTTAACGAGCTGTAGGCGAAAAGATGCAGTGCAGCATAGTTAACGGTTCCTTTCACTTTCGCCGGGCCGGTCGGCATAGTTTGGACAAAGGACCGGTTTCTAGCATCTGCCTAAACCCTCACAGTACTAAAAGGTTACTATTATTAATTGTTTATCAAAATTATTGTTAAAAATGAGGATATTAAGTAAACATTACGGTCTATTAATCGAAAAATAATGTTTCGATAAAATGAATGGAATACACGCATCGGCGCGGCACATTAATGTACTTTTACACTTTGGCAAGCTCCAGCTCGTTAACGGTAAGTTTTACAAAAAAATTGTTTAAACAAAAATTGTAGATGATTTTATGACGAACAACTTTCCCATATACATTATTATAAAAAAATAATTTCTTTTATTGAAAATGCAAAAAAAAACACTTTTTTGATACTTTAGCGCCACCTACTTTTTGTATTTTAAGTCGGACGACTTTGCTCCAATGAGATAAAATGTAGATAACAGTGTCCTAAACATTTTTTGTTAAGTAAACTTTTCTCTAAAACCCATAGATTTCGAGAAAAACGCGTTTCAAAATCTTTTTTGATTTTCTCAAAAGCAGGGGGGGGGGATCACTTCGGAAATCTGAAGTTAAGTTTTTTTTATGCCCCCCTATCGATTTATCAAGTCAAATCCCAGTAGGTCATTTCTTAGACCAAACCTATTTTTTCGTGCTATATTTACTGTACTAATTTGACTGAACATATATCACTTTAGGATGACAACTTCAGTACATCAGCTTTTAACTAAATAGCTTTCGACTTTCACATACTGCAAACTAAATTTCATATGACGTCAGCTACAAAACGGATGGAAAATATTTCTTTTTTTTTCACCATAAAATCCTACCATTTAACTTTTACTTCACAAAAGTGTAACATTTAATCCGATTTCGCAACATACCTTAAAAGACCGTGCAACAACCTGTCACCCTTCATTCCATTAACAGAGAACTTTCAACAGAAAATTGGTACAACAGCTTTTAAAACTCACCTGAAATTTTCAGTATGACTAAGTCCTGAACAATCTTTCCGCGAATAGATTGTAGGAACTTTTTCTTCCTTTTCATCGGACGAAAAAAAAACAGAGAGAAATCTTTTTCAACTTACCAAAATCTATCAGACAAAATAACAACCCTAAAGTCTCTCTTCAAGCACAGCATACCCTTGCAGAAAAATTTCCGCACCGGGTTTGACGATTTGCCGAAAGGAATTTCACGAAAGCGAAGCAGGGAGGGTACTAAAAGCTACTTTTCCACTTTGTGTGTTGATCCCTTTAACAAACAGAATTAAGTGCTTTCCACCTGTAATCCGATTTCACTGAAACTGTCAATCATTTCCAGTTGCGCCGTTAAATATTTAATGCATGCTAATGTTCTTCTTAAAATGGAAGTGGTTGTTGTTTGGCTGTTTCAGTTGCAACTTGCAAATTACGCGGGATCTAGGGAAGGGACGAGCGGAGCACGCGAGTCGTTGCTTAATTGACTGATGGGGGTGTGGCAGCCACGAGGAATTGTTAACAACTTAATTCAAAGTGCAATCAACTGCTGGTGTCGATTGACCGTAACGGTTGCGTCGCGCCTGTCTTGTTGGACGACGAATAGCAAATTTGTGTCAATAGAATTCGCAATTATATGGACGTTAGACGATGAGTTAAATGACAATAGAGCTTGTTTGCTCGGGCGGTTATGAATAAAACTGTACTTAGACGGTTGCGTCGAGGTGACGAGGGTGGCGTATGATAGTCACTTCCACCTGCATTGTGCAGCACTTGCAACACATAATTGAAATGTTTGCTGCAGACAGCATGGCTCGGGCTTGACAATGATGTTCGATGGGAGCTGTGTGAAGTTGAGAGTTTAATTTAGCGTAATTGATTTGATTTATGTAGGTTGAAGCCGCCGTTTAATGACGCTTTTGTCAGTTGATCTGGGGCGCAATTCGGAAATGTTTAACTTAAAATTTTTAAATAATAGCAATGGAAATTTATATTTTTTAAATAGATTTTCAGAAATAAGCGTGTAGAGTATCTAATATAGAATCTTCGTTCAAAAAATGATTTGACTGATATTTCAATCCGATAGATTTTTAGAAATCTCCCCACATACCAACGGCATTCTCGTAGCAGCATTCAATGCATATTACTTACTCTCCATAATTGTTTGTACTAGTATTTACCTGTAAAGAAAGAAAATAGAAAGCAATTAGTAAGAATTTATTTATTATCATAATTTTTTTTTTTTTTTTTGGCAGCTAAAAATCCTAAATTCCAAGTTAATAATTTTAAAACATTTCTCTCCTATTTATTAATTTTAAAAGTTCTAACCTCGGTGATGGTTTTCGGCTTTTGGTGGAAATTACTAAATACATCGAAAATTAAATTTCACCGCCTCACATCGGATTGAACTTGATGAGTCGAACGATTAGGAGGAGTTGAACTCAAGGTAATCTTGGCGAAAGTTACAGCAAGTTTCTGGTCCGTTTACTTGTTGTATTGGTGGTACCAACGAAAGCTTCGACTTTATCAATAAACGACGTGCCCATGTCTTTCTCTCTCTCTCTCTTCGTATGGAGAATTTGGACGACTCATTTTTGGAATTATCAATTATGTGAGCTTCATCCCTTAACTAATTCACCAAATGAAAAATCAAATGAGCCCCTCATACAAATCAGAGGCTTGATACACACAGAAGATAAGTTTCACATCCTACCCAAACTCAATCATGTGGCTTTGGACGCCATCATTTCACTTACTTTGCCTTTTCTGTTTTCGTTTAAATCAAGCTTTTGTATGGCAACACCGGGTTCGAATATTTTAAGGTCACCAGGCTAGTAAATGAGTTTGATTAAAGATTTCCTTACATACAAATACATCTAGGGGATAGCGAAGGAAGAAAGATTGTAAGGATAGATATTCGTGAAAGTTCAGAGACCGCTCATAGGTTCAAGCATGCAGCTGTGTGTGTGTGTGTGTGGATGAATAGGAGGCACGATTGAAGCTGTTGAATTAAGGTTAATTCTCCAACTTCAGGATGGATAAAAAAACTTGAACACAAACCGCACAACTCGATGAGACCGATGATTAACTACAAGTCACCTCCAGGGCTCAAATTATCAAAGTACCTGAACACGTGCATGAAAAATAACGAAGAGTTACCCAAAAAATATACAATATCCAACACCACAGAACTAATTCATGAACTGAATAACATAGAGACAACCGAAAGTCATCATCTATGGCATGACAGGCCTAGACAAGACTTAGCCTCCAGGATTCATCTCCTCCAATCATCGCGGTTCTTGCGACCTCGTTCGCCATTTAATCACTCCCAGCAACGATCTGGTATTAGCTTCTATCGTGTTTTCCAATCAAGTTCTCGGTCTTTCCGCTGGACGTCTGGCCTAAGCTTTACCCTTTCATGTTCTTTTAGTTAGCTGGTGGCTTACTGATTGCGGTTTGCGAAACTTTATGTAAGCAGATACAGGTGGCTCGACAAAAAGTTTATACAACTCTTTATTGAAATGTAGTCTCTATACTGTTCCTTGTTTCAATGGGGCGTCGATTTTCCAGAGCTACGGGCGAAGCCTCTTTGCTTGTCAGATTCCCTGTAACATCTGTCCTTATTGCGAAGAACTGTAAAGTTGCTGCGGGTGAAACCTCTTTGCTTGTCAGATGTCCTGTAACCTCAGTCTTTATGCGAAGAACTGTAAAGTTGCTGCGGGTGAAACCTCCTTGCTTGTCAGATGTCCTGTAACCTCAGTCCTTACTGCGAAGAACTGTAAAAATGCTGCAGGCGAAACCTCTTTGCTTGTCAGATGTCCTGTAACCTCAGTCCTTATTGCGAAGAACTGTTATATGCCGAGGATATGGTGGAGATATGTGAACGATGTCATTACTGTCATACCAAAAGAAGTAGCAAATACGATACTCGAAGAAATTAACAAAATTCTTAAAAACATAAATTTTACTATGGAGGTGGAAAAATATGGAAAAATTCCTTTCTTGGATCTACAGCTCGTCAGAAACGAGGGCAAATTGGAATTCGATATTTTCCGAAAAAATACATATATGCAAAGGACGACCCCCGCTTCATCATGGCATACTTATTCTCTAAAATTGGCAGCGTACAACAGTATGATCCATCGATTACTTAAGGTACCATTGACAGTAGCAAGATTCATGAGAGATTCATGAAAGAAAAGGCATATATATTCGAAACAGCGGAGATCAATGGGTTCGAAGGTAAGGTTATTACGAACATGATCCGGAAAAAACAGCAACAAGAATAATCTCACAAGATTATTTGCGGAAAACGCCCGAAATCAAACCATCCGAAAAACGAAAATGAGTATTCCATACTCTGCTCTATCGCAAAACCTGTCCCGAGTCTTGAAAAAGTATAAATTCGAAGTTATCAACACAGGACAAGAAAAGCATGGAAGAAAAGAGCGGAGTATATAAAGTAACTTGTGAAAAGTATGGGAAAATGTATATAGGACAAACTAAGAGATTAGTGACAACTCGGTTTGAGGAACATGTACGGGAAGCCGAAGCAGCGAAAAAAGGAAACAAAGGCGTCATCAAGTCATCGGTTGCGGAACACGTCGTAAAAGAAGGTCATGCAGTAACGATAGATAATGTAAAAATCATTAAAGAAGTAAGGAAATGGCAAAAATTGGATATTAAGGAAAGCATCGAAATCAAAAAAGTACCTGAGGAGTTTAGGCTAAATGAGGATGTAGGTAACAATAATTCAAAGCTGATTGATCTGTTGATGACCACAAGTTGTTCATGGAAAAAAACAGGTAATTAATAAGTAATTACTGTAATTTAATTAAGGTGTTTTCTACCTAGGATAAGTACTTAAATGTTAATAGTATATAAGGAAAGATTGTTCAAGTAGTTTAGTTAATGTACTGAAGAAGACCGTATGTAACGGTCGAAATACGTATATACTATACTAATAAGGAAATAAAATTATAGTTAATTAAGGAAACTACGTTTATTACTTCTGTGTATCAATTAATTCCGACTATAAAACAAGCGGGAAAAAGATTCTAAATGGTTAGATAAAAGATTTTAGCTTGCGAACATTGGCATTAATTCCAAGGAAAACATTTGCCTCCTACAGAAAAAACTGTGCGGGACAGTACAAATGAGTGTGAATTTACTTCTACATAAGGCCTTTCCAACTACAGACTCCAGCAACATTTCTGCACAAAAACTAGCAGGAAATTCAGTTGTGAAACAACAACGTCGAAAAGTGTTTTCAAGGAGTTTTATCAGCCACCCCTTGAGAATAGCAGAAACAAAACAGTCTCAACATCATCCAACGCCCTAACGAAAAAGCTGCGTTCCCTGCGGTACCATTGCATCTGGACTCCTGCACAAATCTCTCACAACAAGCTCCAGTCGTTTAGCTATGTGTTAGGAGTCCTTATCCTACCTTTGCTATCGTCATCACGGACGTAATTTCCAACAGAACAAAACACAACATCAAACAGAATATTCCGACTTGCAGGATATCTTTGCGAAATTCGTTTTTCATTCCTCCTCCGCCAACGAACGAACGAACTGAACTATTCAAGAGTCAAAATAACTCTTGAAACTCATTGAGAATTTATGCAAAGTTTCTCAAGAACTTTAAATGGATTTTGATAATTTTCGTGAAAAGAGTTAAAACACTATAAGCAGATTCGCTAATGGCTGTGCCGAGTGCCGAGTCGCGAGTGGTTGGATTTTCAATGGTAATAAGAGTTGCAAAGTTGAGGAGTAGTTGACAAAACTGTCGAGTGACTAAAATTTCAGTTTGCGTCCCGAGGAAGACTCGCAGCTACATCTGAAAGATACTGTATCTGTTGGATTGTGTTGAGTAAGGCGGGAATGAGTAGATTTGATGTGCTCAAGTCAAAAGAATTACCAAGTTCGTTCGTTTTGTTCGTTAACACAAAACTGTACAACGCTTTTGATGTCGAGGAATTGAGTGCTGAAATGATGCCATACTCGTAATTACCGCATTTAATTTTTCGGTTATTCTCGCTCGCTTTTAATTCAATCGAGAGCCGAACAAATATATTTGTCTTAATAAAGTTGAAAGCAATATAATTATCAATTAGAGGGAATTCGTTGAGTAAACAACATTTCCATTTTATTCACAGACTGAATGTGTTTATACGAAATCTGGTCGTTTAATCATTCGAGAGATAATATTTGTAGCTGGATCTCAGTTAAAAACTTTTCGGCTGACTTTGCACGTTTATCGTAGCCAATTGGATTTGTTTACAAACACGAATTAATCGCAAACACGATATCGTATTGAAATGATTATAGTTTCATGTTATGCAAAAGCTGATGTCTAATTTAAGCTCAACAGATTTTAATCAGAGGGTTTTTTGAAATTTTCTAAGACTTCAAACCAGCGGAATTACTAGATAAAAATTTATTATTGTGTTATTTTGTGAGATATGTTTATCATCATAACTTAACTGAGCAAAATGAAAGCATTTCGATTCGGTAGGTGGTAAATTGAATAGAATTTCCTACAACAAAGAGTAGTTCGTGAGAGTGAGTTCAAAATTAATAGAATTTCAGCATAGAAACATAACTATGCTACAATTCAACACATATTGGATTTCACATTCCACAAACAATCAAGAGATACATCTTATTGCAAGTCTCCACAGAGCAGCCCACTATAAAACCCACGATCTCCGCTCCACCTTAATAGTTTTCTGCAAAGCTCCACAGCTATATGTACAATACAAAATGGTGTTGCAATTCAAAACCAAAACACTTGAATGAACATCTTTGAGTTGTTGTGCTGATCTCTTGTTTCAAAACCGCAAAAGTAAGACAAAATAAATAAAAGGAGCAGAAGAAAATGAAAAAAGTAGCCAAGATACAACAAATTGACTACCTTCTTGCCAGCACATCCCATTACGTGCTCAGCTCTCCAAAAGCCCCCCGAAGCCAAACCTGCAATATATGCAATGCATTCCTATAGTTAACATTTGCTTGCATGTGTCGAGTGCAGCCGCGAAATGCAAAACGCAAAACATAATGGAAAAACAGTATCATTTATGCATGTAATACAAAACACTTTATATTGTTCCAACGCCCTAAATGTCTATGAACTTTTGTTCATCCGATCGTTCGGCAAATACTTTACTCATTCGACATATGTACGAGTATGTGCATATGAATGCAGATTTTATTATATTTAACACCAACGACTATTAGCATTATAAAGTGCAATGGTATTATTGCTAGATTATCCAATGAGCAGTGGCGGTCGGCGATTGTGTGAAAAGAAATGCGTTAATCGTAAACGGAAAGGAGAATATATTGGGTGCAGAAGAATATCGCGAATTGTTTAGCGAGGAAACGAATTTCAGACCAGGGGGATATGTAGAATAACGACTATATTTGGCTGTTGAGAGGCGATACACCGATTTTTGCAGAAACAGTTTTGGAATAACTGTATAACAATAATTCACTTATCCTTCCTACCGAAAAGGTCGGGAACATTAATAAATAAATCAAAATGTTTAAAACTATTTAAAAAAACGATTTTTTTTCTACTTTTCTCACTTCTAATTTCAAAACGATTCATGCAGTGTAATTAAATTATGATTGATTATAATTTTAACATTGTTTAACCTCGCTGCAAAATAGCAATAAGTATAATTAACCCTCAAAGCACACAGGGGGTCACTGTGACCCCAACATTTTTTTTACTTTCAATATTTTTAAATGAGTAGAAATATTCTACCCGCCCGGTGCGTGGTTGCGAAGACCTAACTTTAATCTAAACGTATCCTAAAGGGCAGCTGTCTGCCGTGTTTAGTATTGTAGTAACGCTCAGGCAAAGAGGACGTGGGGTCACATTGACCCCGGAGTGTGCTAGTGAGTGTTTCATAAAAAAATATTTGTCTTCCTGAAGTATTCGAGTAAGTATAAATTGCTGTATAAACACGATGTAGATTTAAAAAGAAAACCTATACTATACTAAAACTTGAAAAAGAGTAGTTTCGCTAATGTCACGTCCCCATATGATTCATATACAGACGTGACATTAACACGACTATTCTTTTCTAAGTTCTATCATAATATTTCCGTACAGAATGACTGACAACATCCGTGAAAACCGTGTCCTTAACTATTTATTAGAATCAGATAGTGAGGACGAAGATTTTGGCTCGGATACTGATAACGAAAAGGATGAATATGTGATTATGAGCGAAGAAGAAAGTGAAAGTGATTCATTGGATTCTAATGACGATGATGTACAGAATGCTATATGTAAAAAACGTGCAATAGAAAACAGCTTCGCGTAAAGCGGGACAACCTGTCTCTGTTCTCAGAAGAAAAAATGTATATACCTGGTCTCTTCATATTCCGAAGCGGGGCTCAGGTAAAAAAATTTCCTTTATGTTTGAGTTCTATAGACAAGTGTTTGATAAAAAAGATAAATAAGTAAATAATAAAATAAATGGATGAATAAAAAAATGAATATATAAATAAAATAATAATATATACATAAATAATAAAATGGATGCCGACCTCACTGTTTATTACTAAATTAAATTATAATTTTTTTCAGATCGTCATCGATGCAAATCTTAGAATAATACCTGGACCAATAAATGATGCTGGTCAATGCAATGAAATTTATGAATATTGGGAGACTCTCTGCACAGAAGAGATTCGTCAACCTATAGTAAATTATACAAATTTGAAAATTGGATTAGTACTCAAAGAAATTACAGAATAGAGACACATTCTTCAAACCTACCATCACACGACAGACCTTATTGAAATTAATGTATTTTTTGGATTGCTATGGGGGGCAAATCGTGTTGCTATTAAAAAGTTGTGGTCTAATGAAGAAGGTTACAATTTATTTCGTTGTACTATGCCACTGAATAGATTCACTTTTTTGGTTAAGTGTCTCCGTTTTGATGACAAATCAAAGAGAACACAAGGCAATAGCTTTGCATGTATTAAAGAGATATGGAACAAATTTATTGAACGATGTCGTAGTAACTATGAAGCGCACGAGCTATGCAAAGTAGACGAGCAATTACTAGTGTTTCGAGCGAATTGCCCTTTTCGTGTTTAGATAAAAAGCAAACCAGAACAATATGGACTGAAGATTGTCACGTTAAACGACGCTTAGACTTCGTATTTAGTAAGTATTTTTCACGATGTAATATAAATTATGCATTTTTTTTTAAAAGAATAAAATATTTTTATTTTATTTATTAGATTAATGGTATTCCTTATAGAGGAAAAAGTGAAGTCAATAACTAACTAATCCCCGAATATTTACTCCGAACAGTAACTGAACCTATTCATGGAATGCAACATTCAGTTACCTGCGATAACTGGTTTACGACAATTCCTCTTATTGAAAAAATGTATAAAGAACCTTATAATCTAACAATTACAGGAACTGTTTGTAGCAATAAGGGCGAGATTCCATTAGAAATGAAAATTGCTGGTGAAGAGAAAACGGCAAAGTATTCCCATCATGATATCACGCTTTTATCATGGACGCCAAAAAAACAAGATCGTGTTGTTAGCTTCCTCTTACTAACAATCTAAAGAAATTGATCTCAATAGTCAAAAGCCTTGTATGATAAAACATTATAATGCGACGAAAAGCGGAACAGACACCTTTGATCAATTGTGTAAGACATATAGTGTCGCACGTGCAACTAGAAGATGGCCAGTAAGATTTTTTTGGAATGATTGATCAAGCAATTGTCAACAGTCGTATACTTCATGCTTGCAAAATTTTAGCCAATAAACAAGAAAAAAAAATTGTCTGCTCGAGAGTGTTACAAGCAGATAGTCGTCCATTTGACAAAACCATGGCTTTATAAAAGATTGGATGGCACTTCCTTTCTAAGACTATTAAAAAAATTTTAAATCTTGATCAGCCTTCGAATCTAAATAACTCTCGCCCAGAATCAGAAAAACGTGTACGTTGCGCTCTATGCCCACGAAAAGATGATTTAAAAACAAAAACTTTATGTTCATCATGTATGCGTTTTATGTGTGACAAACATCGCATGTACGAGTATTTATGTAATAATTGTGGCGGAATCGAATAAATACCTTTTTTATAATTTTTTAATAAAGAGAAATATTAATAATAAATAATATTTGTAATTATTATGATAGATACCTATGGATTCTTTCTGATTTCTTACTTTAAAAAATACTCATTTTCACATGAGAGAATAATTATACTTTTTCTATACTGATAAAAATGGATGAACTAGTTAAAATCTCCGCACTTTCTTCTTCATAGCCCCGGAACCCTTTTTTTTAAACGTATATTTAACGTTCATATGCTTTTTTATGTGAAATACCTCATTTTTAGAGATAACTCTAGCTTTAATTGATTTTTTCACTATTAAAAACTGCTTTTTCCTAACAAACAATGAATGTATTCGAAAGCACATCGTTTTAGCTACAAAAAATCGTATAACCAAAATTTCGAAAAAAATGTATAGTTTTCGAGATATAATAATTAGAAAATAGAGTGGGGTCAATTTGACCCCGTGTGTACTTCGGAGTATTATTCTGAGGTGTGTGCTCGAAGGGTTAAAAAAGGGGAAAACAGCCTTTTTTAATTTAATTTTTTACCACTTGGAATGGACTTGAACCTTCATAATTCGTTCAAAAAATCTTTATAATATAGTCAATTAGCCACCAATTTTCATCAAAATTAATTTAATAGAGTTCGCATAATAATTTTGCAATCTAAATTTATTTTGAAAATAAACAAAAGAAATATGCCATTTTTTGATATAAATGATCGGATGTTTATCTTATTATAAAGAGGAAAATATGCCGTTAATAGTGGAACACACCATCAGGCAAATGACCACCACGAACACGCTTACAGGACCATATCCTTTTCATGAAATTTTCCATGACCAAATCGCAAAGTGGCTGCCCTATGCTATCTTTAAGGTCTTGAATCGACGTTGGGCTGTTGGCGTAGACCTCCTCTTTCACGTGGCCTCAAAGGAAGAAGTCACAAGGTGAAAAATCACAAGATCTCGGTGGCCAATTGTGTTCACCTCTTCTACAGATAACACGGTCCGAAAACTTTTCCTGTAAAAGATCAATGATTTCGTTGCTTGTGTGGCACGTAGCGCCGTCTTGTTGAAAGTAAACGTTATCTACAATAGATCAATACCATCCAATTCCGGCCATAAAAAATCATTAATCATCTCTCGATAGCGCAATTCATTCACCGTAACTGTTGCTCCAGCCTCATTTTCGAAAAAGTAAGGTCCAATGACTCCGCCGGACCATAAACCGCACCAAAAATTCACACGTTGAGGATAGAGAGGCTTTTCAACAATAACTCTTGGGTTTTCCGAGCCCCCGATGCGACAATTTTGCTTGTTGATGAAGCCACTGAGGTGGAAATGGGCCTCATCACTCGAGATGATTTTTCGATGGAATTCCGGATCATTTTCATGTATTTCAAGGACCCAATCAGCAAAGACACGACGTTTTTGATGATCGACCGGCTTGAGTTCTTGTGTTAACTGAACTTTATAAGCCTTAAGACCCAAATCTTTATGCAAAATACGGTGTCATGACGTTTGTGGAATGCCTATTTCCAAAGAACGAGAAGGAATGGACAAGCCTGGGTTTTCTTCAACACTTTCGGCTACAGCAGCAATATTCTCGGCTGTTCTTGGGTGACAAGCATGGGTTTTATTCTTCAAATCACTGATTTGTCCCAGCAGCTCAAATTTTTGCCCCAATTTCTGTATTGCGGTCCAACAAGGTGCTTCACGACGACCCAAAAATGTTCGAGTTTTACGAACCGTCTCTGCCAAATTTTCACCAATTTTATAGTGAATTTTAATAATTTCAATGCATTGTTGAAGCGTATATCGTTCCATTCTTATTAATGGCGTAGTTTCTACTTGCCAAATATCAAAAAATGACAGCTTCGAAAGTGACATCTACCGAAATAGCGGGCTATTCAAAATAACACCTCTTATTGGAAAACCCTTTTTAATAAATTAGCACACCAATTTTTATCAAAATTAATTCAATAGAGTCCGCATAATAATTCTGAATCTAAATTTATTTTGTAAATATACAAATTTTCACCTCTTTCAAGTCAGAAACTGAAGCATATAGAAGTTAGAAATCTTTTTACATATAAAAGAGCACTTTCCCTTTTGAACGCACTTTATAACATTAAAATCGTATTATTAGGGCGGCCTCCGGAATTGTTTAAGCTTATAAATATTTTTTTAATAATAAATAATTGATATCTCGGTAACTATTGATTCAAATTAAATTCAAAAAATGATTCAAAAGTACTGTAAAAAATGCTTGTTAAAACAGAAAAAAGTTGAATAATGTGCATTAGTTCTTGAGATACGACCGGTCAATGTTGACCGGCATTTGCGACGAAGCTATGAACAATAGGATAGTTAGTGTTTGAACCACTACCTTTGCCTTTTGGAGTTTTTCTGGAGAAAATTAAATCTTTGAAATAATAATAGCTTATATTACAATAACAAAAACAATCGCCATCGCACGTGAATAGTACCAAAAAAATCTATAGGAAAAATCTATATACGAAAAAAAAATTAAATTCTCTTGGCTTATAAAGGGTGGTCCAGCCAAATGTTAATTGTAAATAAAACAAAAAGTTTTCAGAGAATTATGTAAATATTTTTTTATTATAATCGAAGGATCTATGACAATTATGTGTGAAATAAAATATCGCCCCAACGCTCGCCACGGCTACGGTGACATACTTCTATCCGATGGTCCATCTTTTAAATGACTCTGAGACATAATTAGGGTTCAATATCATTAATGTGCTGAATTATCTCATCCTTTAGCTCTTGAATTGTTCTTGGCTTATTGACGTACACTTTTTCTTTTAAATATCTTCAGAGAAAGAAGTCCAACGGTGTCAAATCACATGATCGTAGCGGCGAATTTACATCGCCACAACGTGAGATAACACGGCCATTGAATTTCTCGCGCAAAAGAGGCATTGTTTCTTTGGCTTTGTGGCAAGTGGCGGCATCCTGTTGGAACCACATATCGTCCAGGTCGATAACCTCAATTTCTGGCCATAAGAAGCCCGTTATCATCTCGCAATAGCGAACACCATTCACGGTAACTACTTGGCCGTCCTCATTTTCAAAGAAGTTCGGGCAGATGACGCCACCAGCCCATAAACCGCACTAAACTGTCACTCTTTGTGGATGCATCGGCTTTTCAACAATCATTCGTGGATTCTCATTTGCCCAAAGGCAGCAATTCAGATTGTCAACGAATCCACTGAGGTGAAAGTGTGCCTCGTCGCTGAAGATGATTTTCCTTGTTAAGTCACCATTCCCTTCTATCTGTTCAACCAACCATTCGGCGTATTGCCGACGCTTGAAATGGTCAGTAGGCTTCAGCTCTTGAGTCAATTGAACCTTGTAAGCGTGTAAATTCAAATCTTTATTCGAAATTCACATCAGTGATGGTCGTGAGACGTTCAATTGTTGAGCGCGACGACGAGTCGAAGTTGACGGCTCTCCTGCCACACTATCACGAACAACAGCAATGTTTTCCGCAGAACAAACTGGGTGAGCATGCACAGGTGATTTCACATTTCCTACAGATCCGGTTTGCAGAAATTTGCGCACAATTCTCCCGATTGTGGACACATTTGGTCGATTATGCTGACCAAAAAATCACGAAGTGCATGAAATGCATTTTGATTTGAACGCTCATTTTCGTAAAAGGCTTCAACAACCTGAACGCGGTGCTCAGTAGTGTACCTCTCCGTGGTTGAATTTATCAAACACTGAAACAAAGAAATGGCAAATTAAGTTGGGCGAAAAACTTGACGTTAAGGTGTGACTCACAGTTAACATCGTGCATTATGGTTGGAGCACCCCTTAGTGGAGCAATTTTCATCTTTAATCTGATGTAACTCAAACAGAGAAGCTTAAGTATCGCACTATCAAATTCTAAAGATGCTTTTATTTTGTTATAAAAAAATTAGAGGAGTCATGGTACGCACTTACAAGAAAAAACCAAAAGAGGAGAATGGTAGAAAGATGCTCTGAAAACAGCTATAGATAAAGTTTTAAGCAAAAAGATGGGATACAGAAAAGCTACTTGTGCATACACAGTTCCTCAGACGACTTCAGAGCGATATGTTAAGAAAATGAAGAAAGACGGTGAAGTTACTATTGGTTTACCTTTAGGCCCAAAAATAACAATATTTACACCTAAAGAAGGAGATACAATAGAAGCATATCTGGAATATATATAAGAGCGTCTTTTTGGACTAACAACTATCGAACTGAGATATCTAGTATGTCAATTGGCAGTTAAAAATGGAAAGGCACACAATTTTAATACTGATAAGGAAATGGCAGGTGTTGATTGGCACAAAACTTTTTTAAAACGTCATCAACATTTATCAATGTGCGTCCCTGAAGCCACTTCTGCAGCTAAAGCAATGGGATTCAACAAAGTGGCCGTAAGTAAATTTTATCAGTTGGTCGGAGATATTTATGATAAGTAGGAATTGAGCTCGGACAAAATATATAACTACGATGAAGCTGTAATTTACATTGTTTCTAAAACCAAGAGCAAAATATTAGCTGTGAAAGGACGAAAACAAGTATATACAAGTATAACAGTAGAAATATGATTTAACGCTGCTGGAACCTACATGCCTCCACTGATGATATTTCCGAGAGAAAGAATGCAACCAGAACTTTCAAGTTCATGCTCCACCAGATAATACAGCAGCTTGCAATCCTCGAGGCTGGATAACTTTAGAAATATTTTTGACATGGTTCAAAAACTTCATCAAATTTTCTGGAGCTGCCAACTAACCAACTAGATGGTCATGTGAGTCACACTCGAAATTCGGAAGTGATTAATCTAGCTCGTGAAAATGAAGTAATTATAATTTGCTTTCCTCCTCACTGCATACACAAAATGCAGCCTGCAGACGTTGCATATATGAAGCCACTTAATACTTATTACGTCCGTGCTGTTATACGTTGGTTGAGATTTCATCCTGGACGTATGGTAACTGAATTTCAGATAAGTGAAATATTTTGTAACGCATACGTTCAGGTGGCTACAATGTCTACCGCCATTAGCGCATTCAGAAAATGTGGTATATGGCCATATAACCAAAATCATTTTACTGATGCTGATTTCATCTCTGCTGAGACTATGAATATACAAAATCTTACGGACTCGTCGAAGTAGAACAACAAAGGGTATCAGAAGCTGAAGATCTTCAATCTGGAGCAGTACTATGTCTGTCTTCAACAACAATAGTCACAACTGTATCTTCAACGGCCACGATAACTTCTCATATTGAAACTTTTGCAATAGAATCTTAACCTACAACGACATCTTCCAGTCCACCTAGAACAGAGTTAATCACCGAATGTAACGAACCAGTCACACCAACAGTGGATAAAACACCCGTCCCCAAACCTGAAACAGGGTGTTCTTATTCTCGTAAACCTTCCATTCATGCAGCGTGCCTTGATCTGACGTCTAGCTTCGAAAATGCATCCCCTAGTGATATTTTGCCAATTCCTTCCGCTCAAAGAACTGAAAAAAGGAAACAATACCGGCGAGGAAAAATAGCCATATTTACCTCAACTCGTAATAAAAATGAGCTGGAAAATTTGAAAAAAAAAACCGAGGTAAACATCCAATGCTATTGATCCTCGCCTCGAAAGCAATGCTTAAAAACAAACAAACGACCAAACACTCAGTCAAAACACGAAAAAGCAATGATTAAGATGCGATTTGGTTAAATTGTAATGATGTAAACCACAATTTTTTGACATTGTCACAAGGATGCATCAGGTCACCGGAGATTCAACCAGGTACCACCTCACGGTCTCATCATTGAACCACGACACAATCGCCGAGGAGCTCAAAAAGTACAGAAGCCTCAATGCGGCCATCATCTCCCGCTTGAGAACTCCCGCGACGAAAAGCTACACAAGCTCCTCACAGGTGTCGAGCTCCCTTGCTGAGATGTGAGTAACTGACGTCGTACTGCGGGTCAAACGCCTCGACCTCCTGCCACAGCAGGCGCGGCACATGTTGCTGTTGATCAGGAGCCAGAAGTCGGAGGAGCTCACCGTGGTTGCAGACGAAATGGGCCTGGCAGTAATGGCCACTTCCATAGAGGCAACTACACGCTCCATTACACTCTCCTCAACACGCAGTTCTCCGGATTAGGTCGCAGTCGAGCTAGCTGCCATGCGCTTGGCAATTGCACAGTTGACAGTTTTGACCCATGAAGCACTCCAGCGAAAATTCGCCAGGAACAACATGCAGCGTGGGGGCTCCTCATCATGAGACGGCCGCCAAAAAAGGGCACACCACACCGCTCCAGGTCCGGAACCACATACGGGATATTGCTGGTATCACAGTAAACACGGAGCCCTAGCGAACCGATGCAAACAGAATTGCTCATCTCCAGCTCAGGACACCGCTACAGCACATTCGGAAAACTAAGACTACTGGCACTGTACTCAGCGGACCCCGCAAGCAACAACCTGGAAAAGCACCTGTCTATCTCGGACCTCACCACAAAAGCTCGTTTTCTAGTGGATTACGGCTCTGCCCTCTCCATCATTCCGAGGCATCTGATCGCCAGGCCCCTTCAGAAGCAGCGCTTCGTGTTACAGGCAGCCAACGGTAAGCCTACCGTCACCTTCGGTACCCAGCAACTCAGGCTGGACTTTGGGTTACGCCGCCAATTCCACTGGCCTTTCGTTATAGCAGGCGTCTAGACAGCCATCCTGGGAGCCGACCCACTCAACTATCACAGCCTCTTATCGACATACGAAATTGACGCCTCTTGGACGACCGCTACAGCTTCCCTACACTCTGCGTCCTCGGCCCAGCTTCCCCAGTGCATAGCATCAGCGCCGTGGCCAAGCCATTGACCTTGAAAGGCACTACCCGAGGCACATACACGCAGCTCATCGCAAAGCACGCAAACACACCTCCAAAATCCGATGAATTGGCTTCGATCGCTGATCTTTTCGTTACCACCAGATAATCAGAACGCCTCTCTGCAGCGAAAGCAGAGTTCGACTTCCTGTTTGGACGAGGCATAGTTCGACCTTCGTCAAGCCAATGGGCCATTCCCCTGCACATGGTGCCATAGGACGGTGGCCGTTAGCGAGCTACTGGAGATTACCTCCAACTAAATGCCCACACCCACCCAGACCACTTTTCATTGCTCATTATCGAGGATTTGATCCAGGAGGCCAGCGGTTCAATATTCTCGGTCATCGACCTTCAAATCCCGGTAGCACCAGAAGGCATCTGCAAAATGGCAGTCACCACACCCTTCGGGCTGTTTGAATTCGTAGCAATGCCTCTCGGCCTGCGCGACGCAGCCCAAACCATGCAGCGGACACTTAACCACCTGCTGAGGAAGCTCGACTTCGTACGCATCTACCAGGATGATATCCTAGTATTCTGGGGTACCCACGACCATTATCAGCGTCACCTCGAGCAACTTGTTTCGATACTGCAAGTTGCAAAGCTCCAGCCCAACTGGAATAAATGCCAGGTCGGCCTATTCGAGGTCATCTTTGTCGGGTACCACATCTGCGAGACAGGTTTCCGACCGCCAGCTCCCCAGACGAAAGCCATCGCAGACTTTCCCAAATCTGCTGACTCCTCACAGTTAAGACGTTTCCTTGGGATGCTCAGCTTCTTTCGCCGCTGCAAAACAAATACCGCCGAGTTACAAGTACCACTTTCAAAGCTGCTGAAAGGTTGTAGCTCCAAGAGATCGCAAATCACTTGCACAACTGCCGACGCGCTGTCTCGCGTAGAGACGGTTGCAGTACTCACCACACTTACTGCTCGAGCCATCAGTGAAGGCCAGGCTACAGATGACAAGTTGCCGCACCTCCTGACGAGCCCCCGCCTTAAGCTGCATCAAATCGGGTTCAACAGTGCTATTAATCCCTACTTGCCAGCAGTGCTCCGCCGCTAAACCTTCGATGCCGTCCAGCCACCGCGAATCGCGTAGCACTGAAATTCTTCTGGCCGAGTCTACGAAAGGATGTTTATCGCTGGGCCAAGCAGTGTGTACCATGCCAGCATTCAAAGGTTCATCGTTACAACCACGCCGAGCTAGGAAGCTTCAGGACGCTGGATGGACGTTTCGACCACATCCACGTCGACCTTATTAAACTCCCGCAGTGTGACGGCTTCGAGAACAGCCTCACCATCATCGACCGGTATACACGCTGGCCTAAAGCAATACTAGTGCGCGACATCAAGGCCAGCACCGTCGCCAGAGCGTTGTTTGACCATATTCGCCTCACAAGATCACCTTAGAAAAAGGCCATCAATTTGAAGCGCCTCAATAAACTTGGTCGCTTGCTGGGAGCCAACCGCGTCCATACTACACTGTATCATCCTCAAGCTAATGGAAGTGGAACGGATGCATCGAACGCTCGAGAGCGCTTTGAAGTGCGTTCCCGAAACCCCTTTGCTGAAAGCACTTCCTGCAATTCTTTTGGGTTGCGCACCACATTCAAGCAAGGCTTGTAAGCTTCCCCAGCAGAGTTGGTTTTCAGCACGTCGCTACGAGTCCCAGTCGAATTCGTCGCACCTCAAACGCCACCAACCAGTCGTCGTAAGTCCCAGACTTACGCCACTTATTCAAAGCGATTCGTCCGGTCCCCCCAGCCTCGCAAACCGAACATCGTCCGTTCGTCTTTAAGGACCTCGCCACCTAGCCGTACTCCGGACCACGCAGGGTCATCGAAAGGGTCAGCAACCGCACCTACGTCATAGACGTAAAAGGCGTTGCCAAGATCCTCTGAAAGTCATTGCAGGCGTTATACCTGTCGCCCTCCTTGCTAGAGAGCGCCGCGTTGTTTACCTGCGCCGAAACGAGGATGCGAGGGAGATGGTTGTCCACGAGGAGGGACAGCGCTCGCTCAACGATTGGCAGTAGTCTTGGGTCAGTTGCACGAAGGGAAGGTGGACTGCGCGCCTCATCCCGGATGTGAGATCGTGGCTAAATCGAAGGCATGATGAGACTGACTTCTATCTGACCCAGCTTTTGAGCGGGCATAGGTGTTTTCAGTCTTACCTGCACAAGATTGGTAAGTCACGGTCTCCCGATTGTCGGTTTTGCCCAGGAGAGGAGGACAATGCCTGCCACACATTTTTTGCGTGTACAAAATCGGTCAGGGGGCGAAGGGAACTCTACAGGGAGACTCATTTTTGGCAATCTTTTTTGGGGATGTTTCCCAATAAGCAGTCTTGAAACTTTGTTGTAAACAATTTAAACTGAAATAAATTAATTCAACAGGTCCAAATTTACAATTCCAAAAATAGGACTACTTATTCAATATTGATGCTTCATTGAAAATTTAGTCGATAGACAATAATATTTATATTTTTTATACTCCATCTGATTCTTAGAAGCCTTTTCCAGCAGCTTTCAGTCTCGGGTTGAGAATACTCTAGGTACAAATCTGTAAAATCAAGTATGTTTTCTTAAGTAAACAACAGCGAAAATTCAAACTTCTTGGTATTATGAGCGAAGAATCTAATGAGACGACCCGATCATAATCGAAGTTAATAACCAAGTCAGGTTCAAGTTCGTTGGTACGAGGGAGTAGTGTTGTCACTAAGATTTAAGTAGTTAAAATGTTCAGTTTTCCTCAATAAAGCTTTTCTTTGGAACGGGAAAGCAGGTAATAAAAAAGGTGACAATGAAAAGCTTCCCATCTCCACAGTTTCCAAAATATTTATAAATTATAAACTCTAAAGTTGTGAAAAAGCATGAATTGTATCTAATTATTCTTAATATGGAAATCTAATCTAATTATTCTTAATATAGAAATTCTCAAATGGCAACTCATGATTATCACACCTGTCCATCATCACAATCCATAGACAAATCGACTAGCCATCCGTCTATCGTTTCTTGGGATTATTTCTGAAAAAGCAAATTATTAGCGGCTGATCTCATTTAAATGAGATGTTCGCATCAACATGTAGGCAAGGCATCTTTTCCAGCAACCTACTCACCTCCATTCACCTTTAGAATAAAGTATCTTGTTTGCGGCGGCGGCGGTATCTTGTAGTTTTTTTGAACCAACATTTCCGCTATCCAATTCAATCACTTTGAATTTATGTTCGTCGGCCGGTGGAATCGTTTAACACCTGTCAGAAGAATTTCGATTCACATCTTCGCATCTTACGTAAGTCTACTTGTAGTAAGGAACGTAAGCTCCAAGAATTCCGGACCGTATCCAATGAGGCGGAAATGAGGCGGTAATTATTATTGATTAAGGTTCTAATGAAAATGCTATGACAGTGAGTGGAAAATATATGTGACATATTATGGGTTGGAAAGTGTTCAAGAGATGAAATCCATTTAATATGTCTCACACCTTTCCATTTTTAATCCGTTGAAATACATAAAATTTTAATTGGTTGCATTAGGGATTATTTTTGTACTCGCTACGAAGATATTGAATAAGTTATTAAGGTATTTTCGTGTCAAGGGATTTGGAAGAGTTATCCTTGGAATCAAAGATTAAAATTTAAGGGGGTCAGGATATTGATTCAATTTTCCGGTTAAGAATTGAAGAAATCTAACAGGATAATGGATATACGTATTGGAAATGTTTGACGTCGTGGGATTATTTTGATGACATTTACACTTTTCAGATGGACAAAAAATGGAAAAATAAATGAGTATTCCAGAGAGTATTGATTAATAAGTAGTATATCGCATACTGGAAAGCTTTGACCAAGTTGGTTCTTCTTTCAAAAGAATATGTCGATAGGCCTGCAGTATATGTGATAATTTAGAATGTTATAAGAAAGAGGTATACAAAATTTTAGTTGAATTGCAAGAAATTGGTCCTTTATTCCACCTTTAAGTGTTTATGTCGGGTTACGGGGTAATGCCAAGTAGGGCAAATTCGGGACGACCACAAAGGGATCTTGGCACGACTTTACGCAATTAGCCGCGAATAAACGCAAACCCCACGAGCAGAAAGCGTAAAGTAACGTATACGAAAATATATAAGGTATTATGAATTTGTATTATGTGAACTCAACATACACAAAAGAAAAGCGTAAAGTAACGTAAAGAGAATGCTGTATTGAACAAATCGACGGTTCGAGTAATTTAAATTTAATGAGTAACAATAATGAATCTAAAATCGATGTCTTATGTTGTAAATGTACAAAAGAATCGGCACAAAATACCACTATATTTATATCGGAATACGCGAATGAGAAGAAGGAGCGCGAGGACAACGATATCAATTCGATTGAAATTGTAGATATTAGGATGAATACGACAAAGGCAAACTCGACAAAAAAATTCGTTACTTAAGACGGCGAGTCCGATGAAATAGCTCCCACCGCGACGTGATTTATCGTTGAAGCGACAAGTTTCAAAAGAAGTACAAAACAGTAATAATGGCAGTTGTCGCAAAGAGTCCCAATATCCTAAATCTCCCATTAGTTTTGGTACCGATGATATCCTTGTTAGAAATAATGACCAAAGATCTCAACAAATTCTTAGAGCGACTGGCCCGAGCCATGGCCATACGGATCGTCGTGTTGGCGAAGTTCCGACACACACAAGTTTAATGGAGAGACATTTGCAACATTATGACGGATCCTCACCCGTGTGATATTATAATATTTATACTTACACATCTTAAGCAAACATATGTACACATTCATTCCCTAACTATAACAGTAGATTCAATTCACATATCATGAACAAAAACAACAATCGTAAAAACATTCATACGTTCATATCATAAGCAAACATATATACACATGTTCAATTGTACATCATTCAATTCATTTGCTTACTAACAAAATTCATTTGTTTACCAACAAAAGTCCAAAAAGACAACCATGAAATATCAATCCTATCGCATGGCTACATGTCAACATACCAGTTGCATAATCATACAATGCAATTACTTTTATTTCTTCTACACTCATTCTGAATGTCGAGTAAACTCATATCACGTTGCAATAAAATCATAACCCATCACGTGTTGAGGTATTCCCTGACCACACTCAATCCACGCTAATTGTATTACTCATCAAGAGGTTAGCGATCATACCCAAGTGATACGTACGAGCATCGGTTATTGACATATGAGTGCATGCATAATGTATGGACTATGGATATATATCCAGAGAAGAAAATAAATGCATATGTTGACATATTGGTAATATCAAGACGCGTGAGTTTTTGTTCATGAAGCAATAAAATCGATTTAATGGAAAGCATAGGTAGAATTGTGTCAAATAATTAAATTTTTGCTTACACTTGAAAAAAAAAAGAACAGAAAACAACCTAGCTGTGTAAGACATAGGTTAAGTGAAAGAAAAGTGTATAAATACAGAAGTGTGATTGAATAAAATTAAGATTTGTCATTGAATTGTCAAGGCGTTCTCATTCCAAGTCTTCCCTCCGCGAAGTAATTTTTGCGGCTATAGAAATTGCGGCGTAGTGTACATAATGTCCTCGCCATGTTCTCTGTGGAGCAATTCTTCGGTTGCGTAGGTTTGGGTAAAGATAATTTGAGACTAATATATTAATCGATATTTCCACCCTAGAAGCGAGATTCAATATAAAAGTAAATTATTTCATGGCGATCCTGCCATTTCATTTATAAAATTTCAGATGGATTTGCAACGCACATCGAACCCGAACCGTGACAGAATAAGCCGACAATATCATCATTATAATAATAATAGCAGTAACAGCAGGAAAAGCAACAGCAACATCAACAACTACTAGAAATACGTCCTGATGGTCCGCTAAGTCTCGAAGATGATCCGCCTGAAATGAAAAATTCAGAAGATCTATCAGCGTGTATAGTTGGTTCGAATAATATCAGTTCAGATACGTCGTTTCTGTTGAGTGGCAACAGTCAATATGATATGGATAAAATTTTAAGGTTAAAAGCGTTACGTGAACAATTGGAAGATCCTTCTGGTAAAATTTTAGTTCCAGACACAAAAGCACCTAGTCAGACGGATATTGGGTGCGTTGAATGCGCTGAAGGCCGAAGTCGATGATAAATCTGATGTCGCGTCCGATCCAAGTGATACCTATCATACAAAATCTCATGTAGAGAGAATGGAAGAAACCCAGCTACCCAAAACAACATTGACGGGTAGATTACAAGGTAGACGTTCAGCGGGGAGACTGAGGACTCGATGAGAAGACACAATAGAAGCTGATAGCACATCCTTGTCGGAACTAAACAACTGGCGAACAAGGTCGCGGAACTGTGATGATTGGAATAAATTAATCCTGGAGGCCAAGACCCGACTTGGGCTGTCATGCCGTAGATGACGATGATCATGTTGACGAAATCCACTGTTGGACGTTCTTGGGCATTTCAGTCGGTTAGCATTCTAGTGTTTGTTTGTACCGTGCAACGAGTTTTTCAGTGTAAGGTTGCTTGCACTCGTTGTTACTAGCTGCAGCCACGATGTTACTAGCACAACGGGACCGGTACTAACGATGACAAAAACGGCGATGAATCCAATGACAGTGAAGATGGACGAAAAACGGAGATTAACAGATAGTCTTGTCCAGACTGAGATTCCTGTGGCGTTCGAGCGCAGCAAAAAAATGATGCGAACGCCAAAGCGTCTTAAAAAGGAGAAGCGGGAAACTCTGCAGGACGCTCCGGGTGTTTGAGCGGTGGAGGAAAATATAAAGACCAACGAGAATTCGATAATTACCATGGTTAGACCACATACTGGTTGAATTTGGAGCAGTGGCCGACAATAGGGAAGCATTCTGCGACGCATTCAGGAAAGTCCACGGCAAAAGCGCAACTATAGCCTCGCTCGAGCTGGTTGCAACGATTGCAGTAACACACGCCGACTGCGTCACGGAACTGGCCGAGGTAGAAGAGGTCATCAAAAGGGAATTTCCTAGCGTGGGCAGGATCAAAGCGAGGCTGACACCAGAAAACGATAGGGGACAACGCATAGCTATCATTGACTTGGCCGAAAAGGACGCCGAACAATTTCTGAATAAGGACAAATAAGACTAGGGTGGGTTGTCTGTAGGACGAGGCGAAGAGTAACGCCCCTTCAATGTTTCAAATGCCTTGGCAATGGTCACACCGCACAAGTATGCAAGGGACCTGATAGGAGTTCCTTATGTTACAAATGCGGCGAAACGGGACACAAAAGAAAAGAATGTACAAAGGAGGCACCTTGTATGCTTTGCAAGGATGCTGACCCAAGACCGGATTTCGGGCACGCCTTGGGATCAAGAAAATTCAAAGTTTTCCAGGAAGCCCTAGCCAAGGCAAGATCATAACTTCGACAACCCGCATTCTGCAGCTAAACCTACACCAATCTGTTTGAGCAGTTTGCGAGGGAATTGAGAGCCAACTTTCTGCTGCTGAGTGAGCAGCACCACGCATCATGGTATCTTGATTAAAGTAGTTGCTGCCATCATTTGGGTTCGGAACAGTGATTTCAAGGTGGATAGCTGTGGACAGGGGATTGTTTCGTGAGGATTCGGTGGTCAGGGACGACCTTCGTTAGTTTGTGCCTAAAGCCGAACGAATCGATATAATCTTTTCAAGCCGAGCTTAATGCTTTGGAGAGCACTGTCTCGAACGCAGATGGCAACATGCTCGCGCATGCATAAAACAGGTACGCGGGGAAAATGAATCCTAGAAATGGTGGCCAGGACGGCGCAGGTCGTACTAAACAACGGAAGTACGCCGACTTTCCGTCGTATTGGCTGTGAAGGAACCACATTCGCCTCGGAGTCTTTAGTACGTAGGATACACAATTGGAGAGTATTAGAGGACTAATCAGCCAGTGATCATCAGGGCATTCTGCTTGAGATCAAAGATGTTGTCTCTTGACGTCCGTGCTTTCGGATTTTTACAATTGGGAAGAACATCGGAAGAATGGACGTCGAGAGGTTTGTCGAGGTGCTCACTGCAGGTGTTCCGCTGCAGGGAGATTCGCAGGGAGCGGAAGAACTGGCAGCTCAAGACGGGGTGAACTCAACTATGATATCATCACGACTGCTTGCAAGGTTGCTATACCTCGTCGACAACCCCGGCACGGCAAGCCCCCAGTGTGCTGGTGGTCAACTGAAATCGCTGAAAAGCAAAGGGAGTATCACAAGCTTCGACGTGAGGCTCAACGGGTGCAGAACCGTGACAGGGCATGCATCCGGGTGGCAGCATATAAGTCAGTCAGGAAATACCTTTGCAAATTGATTAACAATAGCAAGGCCCGCTGCTGGCAACACCTAGTGGAAATGTGAACAAGGATCCGTGGGGCCTTGGCTAAAAGCTAGTTATGCGGAAGCTTGGCGCCCTAAGAAAACCTTGCACACGTGATGCGGAAAAGATGAATGAGATAGTGCGGGCACTCTTCCCCGCCCATCCCGTCCGTGTTGACGCTTTCCATAGTGAAACAGCGGTCGAGTGTCCACTCTTCACACAGCCGGAACTGGAGAGCTAGGAAGGCTCTAGGTACAGATGGTGTTCCAGCTGAGGTGTTACAGCTTGTCTATGACCATTGTCCTGAATTGCTACCCAGCACATTCAACGTTTGCCCACGGGACGGGGTTTCCCGGTACAATGCAAGGTGGCGAGGCTCGTGCTGATCAGCAAGGGAAAGGAAAATCCCGAATCACCGTCTGCATACCGCCGGCTGGGAAAGTGCTAGAGAAGCTCATCAAGGGAAGACTCACTGACGCGATTCGTGCTGCTGGGGACCTATCTCCTAGGCAGTACGGCTTTAGAGCAGGACATTCTACCATTGATGCGATTGCAGAGGTGGTGAACGCGGTCCAAACAGCAGAAGCACATAGTCACACCAAGCGACAGATCGTCCTGTTGGTGACACTTGACGTCAGGAACGCCTTCAACTCCGCTAGATGGGTGGATATTCTGGATACGCTGGGAAACCCTTTTCAAGTTCCAGAATATTAATGCAGCTTTTGAGGCACTACGTAAAGGACCGAAGCCTGCTTCACGACATGACACAGGGCCAACGAAGGATGGCTGTTACATCAGGTGTTGCCCAGGGATCGATCCTTGGTCCGGACCTGTGGAACGTGTTTTACGACGGGCTGCTGAGACTGGAGATGCCAGATGAGTCGCGCTTGATTGGCCTTGTGGATGATGTTGCGGTTCTGGTCGCTAGACCCACCGTTGAACAAGCGCAACTTAGGCTAGGTATGCTAATGCGCTGACTGAGAGACCGGATGACTGCTCGCGGGCTCAGTTTAGCACTGGAGAAAACCGAAGTGGTCATCTTGACAAAAATAAGAATCCCTAGACTAAGGATGATCAGTACTGGAGACAAACAAATCGAATCGAAACCAGCGGCGAAGTAACTGGGGCTACTGATCGACTCGAAGATGAATTTTCCTGAGCAAATCACTGCAACGGCTGAGAAGGCTGTTTAGGGAGTATCGGCTGAGTCGACTTATGGCCAACGCGGGGGACCCAGCCCATCAAGAAGACGCCTCTTGACGAGTGCTATAGGGTCAGTACTATCATACGGAGCAGAAGTATGGGGCGACGTTGTCAGTGAGGAGATTTACCGAAAACGCCTGGCACAGGTACACAGAAGAGAAGCGCTGAGGATTGCATCTACGTATCCGACAGGCTCTGATTCGGCAGTGAAAGTCATGGCAGGCGTGATACCTGTCGGCCTCCTTGCTAGAGAGCACCGCTCTATTTATCTGCGCCGAAACGAGGATGCAAGGGAGATGGTTGTCCGCGAGGCGAAACAGCGCTCTCTCAACGATCGGCAGCAGTCTTGGGTGAATTGCACGAAGGGAAGGTGGACTGCGCGCCTCATGCCGGATGTGAGACCGTGGCTAACACGAGACCTGGTCCGAAGTAATGTATCAAACGGTTCCAGGCTGTGCGTAAATGAGCATTCACCTCCCTACCACAAAAAAAATCTTAACAGAGCAGATTCTTTCTGCTCTTTTATCTCATTCCCACCTAACACGCACTCATTTTAATGCAAAGCCTAAGTGTTTAGCCTGCCCAAATGCGATTGCTCAGCTCGTCCGAGTGGTCTCGTTCGAAATTTTTTTAGTAGATATCGTTAACAAATTTCTCAGGAAAAATCAGAGTTCCAATCATGGTGACATCTCAAATAAAGCACACGTATCGCCAATATGCAATTGAGGCGATCAGAAGCAGGCTTTCAAAATTTAACAACGCGTGAATTAACGCACACTTAAAAGAGACCAGCGAACGTTCGCCACGCACTCACTTCTCGAAGTGATTTTTCCTCATGTAAACCTGGCCCCAAGACAATTATTTTCCTGCCATATTACAGGTTCAAACAATTTTCAGTGCAAAAGAACTGCTCCTTGCGATAAATGGCTTTTAGGGGCAAAATCTGCACGCTTTTTGGTCTTTCCGACATCAATTTATTGCAAATCACACGGCGCGTCACTTGGAAAAACACCCGCTTTGGACATGATATTGTGCCTGTATGAGGTAAAAGTGGATTTGTTTCACGCGTATTATCCGTGATGATAATCACTTGATAAATTTCTGCCGAATTTACTTTGCATCTGGACAGACGGCGATGCAATTTCACGGTACCGGTCTCTCGTTGACGGCTGATCCGACTGCGACAGTGATAGCAAACCAGACGACCGAAGACTTGCGATTCCGCCTGAGATTTATCGCTTGCCATTGACGATTACGCGAACCGATTCACAATTAATTATAGATTATTAAATGTGTTTCTCCCTTTTTCTTCATTGTTAGAGAATTTGCACTCACTCGCCACGAACAGGGTAGACTTTTTCTTTTTAAACTTTATAAAAATACCGGCGTGGTTCTCGCGGCGTGCGCTCAGTATGGCGATCCGTAACAGACTCCTGGATCCGTCAGTTGTAGTTTGCATTGCGGGACAATGCAATGTCGTAAGATGTGTTACGAAGAGATTGCCGTGTCAACATTTTAATCATAAATTTAAATAATTATTATTTTTTTAATTTACGATTGAAATTGGGCCAACATTATAATGTTTTCCGAGCAGTTTGCATAGGCGACTGCTCGATTGCTATAGTATGCTGAGTTGCAAATTTGCGGATGGTATAAGCTATAGTGGTTTCGGTAGGTCAACGTTGCACACCATAAGTTACTCTAAGAGCACGAATTTCTCACAGAACACTGATTTTCGTAATACAGCTGAACAGTTTGGATACATTGTTGTGGTGTCTTTCCATGATGATTTATCAAACAATACTGAATGAAAATTACAATACAGTTTGGCAGCAGTCACGCGTGATCTTTCAAAAGAAAAGCTAATTGAAAATCAAACTTCGTAATGAATCAGCCAGAGGAAATGCCAAATCAATTGATATATGAAGTCAATTATTTCATTTTTCCTGCAGGCAGATTTGATTAGCTTTCTTATTTCCATCGAGTATTGCATATTTTTACTTAAAAACACGTTGCGACTGTTGGAAGTCAGCTTCAATTCAAATTACATATATTTTTAAATATTGCTCTTGGAGAAGTCCAGGCTTAAACACTTTCTTGAACTTAGTTCATGGCTTGGACTTTAACCGAAAAACACGCATCCAATCCTTTAATCCGCATCAACATCACTCATCAACACCTAGGCAACAGAATATATTCTGCGACAAAACTTCTGCGTTTTTTTCAACCACAGTGAGTGAATCCTTTTGTTAGAAAGGAGTGGAAAAAACAGGCAATCGTCCATATCGCCGTCGTTGTGTCGACAATTTAACATCGTTCTATGCATTCACAGAATACCTAAAAAATTGCTTAAAAAATGTTCTTCTATTTGAAATTCGCATAATCTCCTACGTATGCATGCACGTCCTGTACGACTGTGTCGGTGTACAAAGCTCTTACTATTCGACACTCGACCCACTTTTTTCTTCATTTCTAGCTCTAGTGCAGGCAACAAAGCACGTAAGCTTGTTGTTTTCTATTTTGTATTCTATTTCCGAAGCAATTTTTCACTTGCATTCTGCCTGTAACGCTTTGAAGGTGGACGAACTCAGGTGGAAGGTTGCCATAGACCGCGATTTTCCACACTAGACACACACATGTTTGCATCCGTCTAATCTATCCTGCACTAATACATGAGCAAGCACGTACACATTCTACACACGTGCATATGATGGCACTTGGCGCTTTTCACCTTAGTTTTCATGTTGCATTTTTCGCTACGAGAGCATTTTGAAGCAAAAATGCAATCAAGCTTGAAGTGCTGCACCTAACGCTTAACCGGGCTCGGTGAAGTTGGTGGAGGGAAGCTCGACAACAGTAGGTTTCAATTAACCGTCATTGCATCCCCTACGGACGGTTAGTTGAGGCTTTTAGCACCTTATTCAGGAAGATTGCACATGAACGTGCTCAAAGTTTTATCAGGCACAAACCAATTTCCCAATTGCGGGAGATTTGATGACATTGGACGTGGAAAATTTAGTTTGAGAATTTGTTTGTTATAGAACTCACCTAATATTGTTTAGTTGTAGCTTTGAGGGACATAAAAGCATAAAAATCCAGAAATTTTTTAATTTGAGGCAAGTACTTTGCTGAGATACAAGTGTAAACTATTTAACTTTAATAAAACTTAAATTTAAGCCAGAGTTTAATGAAAATTCACGAGTGATTTATGATAGTAATAAATGTCTCACAAGCGCAATATACAACACCTCTTAAACACTAGTCTTCCACAGAAACTATATCCCCATGTGTCCTTACCAGCCACTATATAAAACATATGTTTCATATGTGGTGTAGCTTGTGAAGAACGAATCCTGGTGAATAAATTAACTTTTCCTCTCATTTACAACTTGTACGCCTTCCAGCTACGAATTGAACATATCACGCCACACTTGCCATATTACTTAGCTACCCGACAACACATATCCTGCTGAAGATTAGGCTTAGAAAACTTCCAAGTTCATAATGAGTAGTAAAACTGCCACAGGCCAGATGTTAAATTGGGAGCAAATAAAATCCGAAATGGATTAGTTGGAAGGAAATGGGAAGGGAGACTGGCGTAAGTGGTTGAGAACAGAATATGTGGAGCATAATCAAAATTGGCAACAGTCACGAACAATTCACTTATTGATATTGGGTCAATCGATTTTCACTATTGGTTGATGACGTTTTACTGTTCATATGTGATATTGTGTATTTTAGGGTAAGGGGTGGCTATGTAGGATAGTAAACGAAATCAGGCGATATTTTAAATTCCACCGAAAATGGATGAATGAGCCAGTTAATATGTATTGTGATTCCAGAAACGAAACGTTGAAAAATAAGGCTGTAGCCTTCATAACCTTAAAAAAAGGTTCTATGATTTCAAAATTTTCTTGAGTCCCGTTTGAAAGTTCTTACATTTTGTTCACAACTACTGCCCAAATAATAAACCAGCTCCTATTATCCTTATAAAGCCATGTTTAATATTTCAGATATTTGACCCACTGTGACTCATATTTTTAACAAGTAGAAGAGTTTGCGTTGACAGAAGCACAGTTTATCTGAAAATCTTGGTTTAGAATCAAAAAGATTTCCGGGTTACACAGGCTTTCAATTTTTCAGGTCTTATACGAAGCTGCAAGATTTTTGCAGCTTTGTTAATGAATTTAGCCTCAAAAGCTTTATCAGCTTGCTACCTAGTGGCAAGCATAATTCTGACAGAGGCTGGAAAGATTGTGGCAGTACTCACTTAATTAGTAGAAGATTTGACAACTATGACGAGAGCGCTAGCGTCGACAAGAAGAAGTGAATGCCTATTATTGATCAAATTGTCAAAATATTTGGATGTGTTCTTGAAAGACTGAATCGGATATTTAATGTAATAAAGTATTCTCTATTAGTTAGCTTTGTATTGAACAATAACCAAGCCCATTCTAAACATTAGTGACCCCGAGAACCCAAACTTCGGCGTCCGTGAGAGCAAATTCAACGCAACCTCAATATTCTTCGCATCAGACTTTGGGGTATGTTCTTGTAATTAAAAATGAAATTGAACAACACAACTCATCCGTTTCATATCACAAGTTCCATATTCCCAATAAGATTTGAAAGTCGCGTAAATGATGTTTCACCCCAAAAAGGCTGGGTGCTACGGCGGAGCTTGCGGACCCGGATAAGCTCATCCGAAGACGAGCGTGGGAGCGCCCCCCGCTTGTCCTGTGAGCTCCGATAAGCCGCGAAGCGAGAGCTCGGCTTGCGGGTATAATTTTAGAAAGAACCTGTTCCTACGAACACCACTTTTTTTACACCCTGTTAAAAATCCTTCACTTCTTTTCTTACTTTTCTTCGGTTCTACCACTAAACACGGGCTAACACTCACTATTAATCACCTTATTTAGCTGGTTCACTTTTTCGAACATTACCTTACCTTTATTCCACAAGGGGATTCACCGTCCGAACCGGTCTGTACAAGATTTTTACTAAATAAGGTAAAAAATTATTCAATTCTTCCAACGTTATAATTAAAATTATGATTTTTTTTTTAATACCTCCATTCCCTACCACTCTCTCCATCACTCTTTCTTCGTCGCACAGCGCTCGTGCGATCTGCATTCACCTTACGTCGCTTGGTCCTATGTGCCACCCAGACAATGTTTAGCACATCGGTATAAGCGGGCACACAACACAATCAAATTCAACAAGTTCAAAACTCAATCTCGTAATTGTATCATGTTAGGTTAAAATTCTATTCAAACGCAAATCTACTCACAATCAGTACCAAATCTACGACTTCTACTGATTTGCTCGTAAGGGACTCCTTGGGTGTTTACTAATCCAGTCTCAGATTCTTGCTGAGATCTTGTAGACGAAGTCGATCATCGACAAGATCCTCCTTGGATACCCTCTTCGAAGGCTTCGCTGTCTTCTCCAGTTCACAGCCGATTTATCCTTGTGGGAAAACTTCCGATGGCGTCTTCTAAATTTCAGTTGTTGTTCACTTGTACTTCCAAATCAAACACTTCTTGTAATCCTCACTCGCAAATCCACACGTACGTTCGCCGCGAAACTCCTGCCAATTGCTCTCCCACCAGCTCGTTCAAAAAGGACCCGTTCCGTTTTTCGTCGAAGTTTTTAACCTCCTCGGTCCAACGGTTTGCCATTTTTTTCCCGGTTAATCTCCAAGAACCCACCTTCTCCGGTTTCAATATCATTGCCGGTTATTTCATGGATTTGGTATAATTTACACCGCTTCGAACGCAGTCGGCCTGACGTTTCGGAGTCTGTATTATCTTCTTATGTTTTCCACTTCCAACTGACGTTTGCTGTATTTGTTTTCGTTAAAATTTATTGAACCTGCAGATTTTTGTAGTGCCATAAATAAAGAATTAATTTTTTTTTCTTTGAAAGCCGTCGGGCCTTGCTCAGTTGTGTGAGCAGACGCGTTTCGACTACTTTGAGTCATCTTCAGTGAATTAATTTGTTGCATTTCAATAGGAACATTATCGCGACTCGTACATTATGTTTGCGTCTTTACTGTATATTGTGTGCCACGTATGTAAGTAATAGCAGCAATACACTAACAAGCTTTGAATGACGTATAGAAAATTGATTAGTATTGCAGTAAATGTTTACAGTCTCAATTGGACACCGCCGTTCCATTTGTCGGAACCTTTTTGGTGAATGGATCCAGCGAATTCTTGGCCATCGTTAAAACTGGTGTGAACAACAAATTCAAATAGCCTCGAGTGTAATCTTCCATCCTTTCACCAACTCATCTTGTATGGAAATTTCAGTGGTGAGTATAATATCTGTGCTCCACAAGTCAGTCAATATTCCGTCCGTTTTTATTTGGTTTCCAGTGAACCAACCACTTTACCTGTGTCTTAGTTTGAGTGACGGCTTGTGGCAAATTCGATCCCCGACGCAGAATTAAAGAATGAGCTCCTTGAACACGTTGAGCTCCTAGACTGCAAAGAGCATTGCCGAAAGAGCTGGGTGAAGGTCAAAGAGGACCAGAAGGCCGAAAAAGAGCAGAAGGCTTAAGGAGCGCTGAGCGATAAGCTAAAAGGGCACGTGCAATGGCATCTAGTTCAATAGAAGGAAATCGGGACAAAAGAAGAAAGGAAGAGGCACTTGATGGGCGAGGAATGCTAGATCAGGGGTTCCAAATAGTGCTGGAAAAAGGAGCTCCTTCAAAACGAGCCAGAAAATAAAGTTCGCATCAACGCTCAACAAGAAAAATTACAGAACGCTCAACAAGAAAAATTACAGAATGCGTAACAAGAGAAAAAAGCCCCGGCAGTAAGCACTGTTCGCAAAATCCAAAGATGGCCGATCCTGTGCAGAAATGCTGCGGGATATCAGGGGGAATGTATGGCCTGCAGACACCAACACTGCCATTGAAGCAGCACGAACAACACGATCGGGCCACATAATGGTCGAATTCGTATTAGAGGCCGACAATAAAGAAGCAGTTTGCGACGCAGCAAAGGAAGTTCTCATCCAAAGCGCAACTGTAGCCTCGCTCGAACCGATGGATACGATCTAAATAAGAAACATTCACTGCATCACGGGCCGTCAGAAGAGAGATTCCTGGCATGGGCAGGATCAAAGCAAGACTGACACAAGCAAACCATAGGGAGCAACGCATGGCCATCATTGACTTGACTAAAAAGGACGCCGACCAATTTCTGAATACAGGAAAAATAAGAATAGGGTGAGATATCTGCAGGCTACGGCAAAGGCTAGCCTTTCTTCAATGTTTCAAATGCCTTGGCAATGGTCATACCACACACATATGCAAAGGACCCGATAGGAATTCCCTATGTTACGAATGCGGTGAAATGGAACATAAAAGAAAAGAGTATACAAGCAAGACACACTGTATCTTTTGCAAGGGTGATGATTTAAGACCGGGTCATGGGCACGTCTTGGGATCAGGAAAATTGGGGTTTTCCAGGAAGCCGTAGCCAAGGCAAAATCAGAGCTTCGATGATCCGCATCCTACTGCTAAACCTACACCGCAGTTCAATCGCCCGTCTCCTCTTGAGCAGTTTGCGAGGGACATGAAAGCCGACTTTATGCTGCAGAGTGAGCAACAGCATGATAAAAGTTCTGCATCATGGTAGCCCGATAAAAAAGGTACTGCCACCGTCTGGGTTCGGAGCACTGATTTCAAGGAAGAAAGCTGTGGATATGATCTTTCCAAGCCATCTTCATGCTTCGGAAGGCGCTGTCTCGAATGCAAACGACAACGTGCTCGTTGGCAAGACTTCAACGCTAAAGCAATCGAATGGGGCATGCCTCAAACCATTTCGAGGGGAAAACCGAGTACTAAAAATTGCAAGCAGGACGACGTTCGTCGTACTAAACACCGAAATACGCCCCATTGGCTACGAAGGAACCATACCAGATATGACATTCGCCTCGGCGTCATTGATACGGCGGATACACATCACCAGTGCATTCTGCTTGAGATCAGTGATGTTGTCTGCCAACGTCTATGCTCTCAACCTTCTAGAATTGGATGGAAAACCGGAAGGATAGATGTCGAGGGGTTTGTCGAAGTAATCACGGCAGGTGCTCCAGCGAGGGAGATTCGTAGGGTACAGAAGATTTGGCAGCGCAAGACGTGGTGAAATCAACCATGAGCATCATGACGACTGCTTGCAGCGCTTCAATACCCCGTCAAAACCCCCGGCACGGCAAGCATCCAGTGTACTGGTGATCGTTTGTAATCGCTGAAAATCGAAGGGAGTGTTACAAACTTCGGCGTGAGGCTCAACGGGCAGGGGACCCTGAAGATGCATGCGACCGGATGCCAGCATATAAGTCGGCAAACTAATTAATAACAACAAGGCACATTGCCAGCAAGATCCAATGGACAATGTGAAAATGGATCAGTGAGGTCTTGGCTACGAGCTAGTTATGATACTACGGGCACTCTTCCCCTTCCATTCTGTCCGTGTTGACGCTGTTCACAGTGAAACAGCAGTCGAGTGTCCACTCTTTACACAGCCGAGACTGGGAGAGCAAGTTCGGGCCCAGATGTGAGGTGTTGCAACTTGTCTATCATCATTGTCCTGCCTTGCTGTTCAGCGCATTCAACGCTTGCCTACGGGATGCGGTTTTGCCTGTACGATAAAAGATGGCGGGACTAGTGCCAATCAGCAATGGGAAGGAAAATCCCGGATCGCCGACTGCGTACCACCTGTTATGCACGCTATACACGGCTGGGGATGTGCTAGAGAAACTCACCAAGGGAAGACTCACTGACACGATTCGTGCTTCTGGAGACCTATCTCTTCGGCAGGACGCTCCACCATTGATGCGACTGCAGAGGTGGTGAGCGCGGTCCAGAAGGCAGAGGCATATAGCCGCACTATGTGACAGACCGTTTTGTTGGCGACACTCGACGTCAGGAACGTCTTTAACTTCGCTAGCTGGGTAGATATTCTGGATACACGGTTTTTGAGGGACACGACGCCGCCAACGATAGATGGAAATTACATCGGGAGTTGCCCAGGGATCTATTCTGGTGGGGAACGTGCCTTACAACGGGCTACCGAGACTGGAAATGCCAGTTGAGTCGCGCTTGATCGGCTATGCGGATGATGTTGTTGTTTTAGTCACTGGGCGCACCGTTAAACAACTGCAGCTTAGGCTACGTATGCTAATGCCCCGAGTCAAAAAGTGGATGACTGCTCGTTGGTTCAGTCTAGCTCTGTAGAAAAGCGTAGTGGTCATCTTGACAAAGAAGAGCATCCCTAGAGCAAGGGCGATCAGTATGGGAAATATACTTATCGAATCGAAGCCAGCAGTGAAGTACCCCGGGCTACTGATCGACTTGAAGATAAGTTTGTCTGATGACATGAGGGCGACGGCTGGGAAAGCTGCTTCGGGTGTATCAATCTACCAATAAGACGCCTCTGGATAAGTCCAGTGGGGTCAGTGCTATTTTACGCTCTCAGTATGGAGGTCTACTGAAAACGCTTGGCACATGTTCAGAGAAGAGGGGCACTGAGGATTAGATCCTCATATCCGAGATTCTCTGATTTGGTGGTGAGAGTTATTGCAGGCGTGATACCTGTTGACCTGCTTGCTAGATAGTGCCGCACTATTTACTTACGTCGAAGCGAGCATGCAAGAGAGACTGTTACCCGCGAGGAGAGACAGCGGTCACTCAACGATTAGCAGCAATCTTGGGTGGATTGCGCGAAGGAAAGGTTGACTGCGCGCTCCATCTCGGAAGTGAGACTGTGGCTAAATCGAAGATATGGTGAGACTGACCTCTATCTGATCCAGCATTTGAGCACGGATGGGTATTTTCAGTCTTACCTACACAAAATTGGTAAGTCACGGTCCCCCGATTGTCGATTTTGCCCAGGAGAGGAAGAAGATGCCTGCCACATAATTTCGGCGTGCACGAAATGGGACAGGTCCTTTACAGGGAGACGGGAGAGCTCATCACGGATAGCATAGTCGTGAGGATGCTTGGAGCCTTAAAAATAAGAGGGACTCACAGTAGTCGGGGGCGTGGGGCTGGGTGGATCACTTGTCTGGCAAAAAAAAATGAGACCTGGCCCGAAGTAATGTGTCAAACAGTGCCAGGCTGGGTTCTCGCGTTGGCGTGGGAGATGTCTAGTAGGTAGCCCGGTCTCTTGCAAGCATGGGAACCCCACATCAACGGGTAAATGGCATTCAAAAATAAGTCCCACTGTGGATGTATTAAAGGAAATTATTTGTAATTTGTATGGGAAAACAGTGAAAAATAAAGCAGATGACAGTATGGCAGCAAGAATAAAAGTGATTATTAAAGCTGAGAGTGGTCTTACAAAACATTAGCATTTAAACACAGGCCGTTTTTAATCTGTTATCACTAAATAGTCAAAACCTTTATTCTACATTCTTTCGTCGTTTAAAGAAAGAGTTTTTTGCACGAATCTTAGTGTTTCTAATGTTTTTAATAGCGACTGTATGTACTAAGCTTTTCATCGATCGGTTACGTTTGTATGGGCTATACTGCACTGAGCTTTAATCGTAACCTACCGGTGCGAATCAGGTTTCGGATAGCTACGATAGCGCAAATTACTGGATGAACATTTTTAGGGTATTGCAAAATCATTTTACAATATCCTACAAAAATCGTGTCCTGCCTGTCTGTCTGTCTGTCCGTCCGTGTGTCACACGACTTTTTCTCGCAAACTGCATAAGCTAGAAATATAAGATTTTATAAGTAGGTGTAAAGTGATGCCCTCATCAAAGTTTCATCACAAAAAAAAATTTATAAGGTGTTCAAGGGGGGTCTCCCCATAAATGGGAGTGGCCCCCGAAAAAAAAGTTTCATTGCATGTAGCCAATATGGGTATCAAATGTAAGTTCTTGATGAGAACTTTTCAAAACAGGTCTTAAAATGACAAATTTTGCTTTGAGGGGTGCAGGGGAAAGGGAAACGTACGAAAATTTTGTGTCACTCCAAAAATCTGAAAAAAACCGCAGAGGTGAGACTTAAAGAGCACAAGGGCAACAAATACCTGAGAAGTCGAAATTCGATCAACTTTATTAATAGTAGTACATTTTATCAATTTTACGTTTTTGCCTATAAAATAAAAATGGGACCCCTAAATTTCCCAAAAGCTACAATTTATGTTTTTTGAAAGCAATTGTATAAGTCCTGAAAATTTCACAATATTCGAACAATATACAGCGAAGTTACAGCCGATTGAATATTTAACAATTACAACAACATTAACACGTGATACTAGGAAGATACACGTGCAACGGACCTAGCCACTATAAATATGTAGGAATTTTGATAAAAATTTTGGAAATGGTTTGTCATATTGATGTGTTATCATGACTAACTAAACGACGGGGTCAAAACACTTGAAACAAAATGGCGGCGAATATAATAACCATAATAATTCTTCGAACTCAATTTATGGAATCTGTACACTAGTCAAGTTTTGATATGCAGAATATATTGTTTGATTTACTAATTATTTTACAATATCCTTCTAGCAGGAGCACTCTTCTGCTACTTCAACTTGTTTTTTCTTTAAAAGTCGTCAGGCCTTGCTTTGTTGTGTGAGCGGACGCTTTTCGGCTACTTCGAGTCATTTTCAGTGTCTGAAGGATATGTTGAAGGGAATGACTTTATATAGTCGTAGGATCGGTTGAGCGGATGAGTAATTCAGTCAGGTCAGTTTTAAGGTCTTTGTAAAAAAATTTTTTACAAAGACCTACTGGTTTCGCGACCTGTCTGTCCGTCCGTCTGTCTTTCTGTTCGTGCGTCACAGCTGATTTCCTCTAAAACTATAGAAGCTAGAATGCTCAAACTTTGTGAAAAGGTCAGAAGTGTTGGTCTCTCGAAAACTAAGGTCTTACCAAAAATTTTAAAAAATTTTAAGGAGGGTCCCCCCTAATAACGAATTAGCCTTAAAAAATTTTTTTAATCAAAGGCAGTCGAGTGGGGTATCAGGTCTTGATTAGAACTTTTAGAATCTGAAGTAAAAAAATCATTTTATGAATTAGGGGGTCCAGGGGAAGGCAAAATGTACCAAAAATTGGTGTCCCCCCCCTCACGGTTGGACACCTTTGAGCCGAAAAATCTGAAAATTATCACGAATAAAGGCCTTTATGAGTACAAGGGCAACAAATACCTCAGAAATCGAAATTCACTCAACTTTGTTGATAATAGTATGATTTGTAGATTTAAAATTTTCGCCCATAAAATCCAAACGGTACCTTTAAACTACTTGAAATTTTGCAAGTGTATTAGCTAACATAAGATAACGATAGTCCGCAAAATTTGATTGAGATCGAATCATAATCAGGCGAGTTATAGAGTTTATGGAATTACAACAACAATAACACGTGTTTATGATTGATACATATTTAAAATTGACCTAGGCACTTTTATTTTCTTCCAATTTTCATGAAAATTTAAAGAATAGTGTTTAACATGCATATATTCAATCGGCCAAGCATTCAGAAAAATCATTTAAGCTAGATCAAAATGGCGGCTGCATTGTGCTTATGAAAGAAACTGCGCATCTTTTGCATACATTTGAACGATTCACGCTATTAGAAAATTTGTCTATAACCCTAGGATGTTTACAAAGACCTTCTGGTAGGAGCACTCTCCTGCTTACTCAACTTGTTTTCTCTGTAGAAATGTTCTTTTTTGTCTGAGTTGTATCCATATATTTGGTTTTATTTGAAAAATTGTCAAATGAGAAAAAATTCAGTCGAAGTCAGGCGGTAAACAAAAATATTAATGGCCCTCAATAAACAAAAAGTTATAGATACGGAAAAACAATTTCAAAATGAAATTTGCGCTATCGGCACTATCCGAAACATGATCTGTACCCGTGCGTTGTAATTGAAGCTCAGTGTAGAGTGCATGTAAGCGTATAGGTTTACATCACGTTGATGTAATAAGGCTCGAGCGATTGATAAGAAGTTTAGCACATACAGGGTCTGCATGATAAGTAACCGGACTGACTTCCGGAAATTTTTTATTGGCAAAATATGTACAATTTTTCTTTAGAAATCTTCAAAGTAGTCCCTATTGGAGTCGATAACATGCTGATACCGGATTTTCCTATCCCCGAACGCTCCCTGGAAGTCGGCAACCTCGATGCTGTCTAGAGCCCTCGTCGTAGCACGTTGAACGTTTTCCAGAGTCCCGAACCATGTCCCCTTAAGGTGTCTCTTGATCTTGGGGAACAGAAAGAAGTCCGCTGGTGCCATATCCGGGCTGTAAGAACTCTGGTTCGGTTTGCAACCGATCAAGGATTTCCGAGGCGACAGCAACACGACGCTCCTTTCGCTCATCAGTCAGGTGTTTGGGTACCAGCTTCGCGCAGATCTTCCTCATGCCCAGATCGTTCTTAATAATGTTGTGAACGGTCATCTTATCAATTCCAACCTCATCTGCGATAGCCCGAATGCTCAGACGACGATCACTGTTCAACACATCACGCACTTTTTGTACATTTGTGTCCGTGTGACTCGTTGATGGAGGACGGACGCGCTGTTTGTCATGGACGTCATCGCGGCCCTCCCGGAAATTTCCATGCCACTCAAAAACTTGAGTTCTGGACAGAGCATGCTCACCGTAAGCCTCTTGAATCATTTGAAGAGTTTCCGTAGCCGTTTTCTTGAGTTTGACACAAATTTGATGCTAACACGTTGCTCGATCGTACGCTCCATTTCACTCCGACGACGTAACTGAACACGCACTCCGCTCTCGCCCGATGCTATCTCTTCAAGCGCTTGGAGGCAACTGCTGCAGTCCGTTTCTCTTTACCTAGACCCCCACCACCACTACAGCACCAGATACCGGTTAGCAGATGCTTTGAAAGCGCGGGGCAGGCTCAGTCCGGTTACTTATTATACTGACCCTGTATAATTGGTTTACAGTTGAAATTTTACCTGAATGTAATTCGTAGTTATAAAAATATATTGAAGTTGTACCAGAAGAATAAATTGGAATGAATTTCTCATATCTAAGCGTAGTCGGGAGCGTCCGTGTGTCTATAGTGTGATGCCCTGACGAGAAATGTAGCAGACGCGTTCAAAATATATATAAATTGTTGCTTCTTTAACAATTTTTCGAATAAAAAACAACTATTGATGCAACGCAATTACAAAAAGCAAAAAAAAACTACGAATATAAAATTTTCGTAGAGTAAACTTAAAACAACGCTTTTTTTGAAACCTAAAAAGTGAAAATTGTAAAAGGGGTGAACAACTTCCTTGAACTGATGTAATTTAACTGAAGGAAATATTTCAAGAGTTTTAATAAAGTTTACAAGTTTCCTGTACTTTTTTCGGACGTACTATGAACCAGAATATTTCTCAATGGTTGTAGGCTAGTTCAAAATAAAGCATAGATGATTTTTGCTGTCTCGGACACCCCGAAAGGAGGCAACTGCTACATTTGGCTGGTTTATGTATTCTGAATTTCAAAAATATCGCAAGTTTATTTGAATAGCAACTGTCTATCGCTTTAGATCCCATTAAAATTTATACTAGCCGCAAATATCTACTCCATCAAACTTAAGCCTGCTATGGCATATTTACAGTAATTTATGAAATTAAGCTAACTATACATCAGTCTAAGACCCGTTGATTAATAGTCTTGATCCGCACCGCTACACGCTGATCACAATACAAGAGCACATATTCCAAACCCATTATTGGCTCCCCAAAAACGACAGCTTTACAATACCGTTTGTATATCTCGCGCATATATAGCAGATAATTGCTATAACCATCTATCAAGTAGCGATCAGATCGTCTTTAGATTGGATCAACTAGAATAGATATCAAACATCTTTACCTCATCGGAAAAATGCCGCAACGTCTCCTCTCACACACAACTAATTGCGTCAAGAGCGCGGCTAATGATGTGTGGGCGGATTAGAACGACGACTATGTATTTATTATGTTCCGAGTTGAAAATGCCATTTAGTAATAAATATTTTTTTGTGTTTCTTTTTTCTATTCAGACCACTCCGGAGTTGAAAAAAATTAGAAACACATTTTTATCGACTAAATGCTTTTATGGAATTCACATAAATTATTTGAACGCTAATAATGTAGCTTTTATCTATTTCGTGGGGTGGCTCGATCATTGGAAATTCGGTTACTCGTATAAAAAATGCGTTTTCGTTTTCATTTATTTTGTCAGCAACTAACAACAAAATGACATAAAATTGGACGTTTGGAATTGTTATGATTATTTATTGAGGATTTGAAGAAACGGTGTGGGAATGTTTGCTGAATGATTTTCGATATTAGAATTTACAAAAAAAAAATCATGGAGAATGAGGACGATGCAATAATTTGATTCTTTTAGGGCTTGAATTTAAGCAACTTACTTAAATCTGATTAGAAAAATAAAATATTGAGGAGCCAGTTTTAAAATTAAAAAAAAGGAGCTTTGTCAATGAACAATCAATATTTATCGAATAGTCTTAAAAGGTTGCGAAAAAAACTTTTTGAAAAATTTATCAATTTTTTTCAAAACGTGAGAATTAAAACAATACTTTGTCAATTCCTTTTTACGTTGCATTGGATTTTACGCCACCTTCCATCAAAATAAATCGCAGAAACATTTTTAAAAGCTAACACTTCATTTCATTTCCTTTGACCTAATTCAATCTAATTCAAATATTGTACGTCATCCCCTTCAGACAAATGAAATCAAGTAGCGAAATTAACTCAAAACATCCTTTTGATTGCAATTCCCTCACGTTTATTGCCATTGATCATAAATTTCTCATAATCAAAAGCAATTCAGTCGATTTTATTGCAATTAAGACGATCGAATGAGTTAACCAATGTGTGGGTTGAATTTCTTGAGAAATTTTTCAATTGTGCAAGCCATCGTAGGTTTTATTGCGATTGATATGGAAGTTTCGAAAGGAAGACGGATTTATTTGCTATATTTCGTGCATCCGCAACCGAGAATAAACTTGTCGGTTTAAAAGATTGGTTTGATTGCATGATATAAATTTATTGTGTTCTAAATTTTCTCTTAAGAAACGGTTCATGAATTTTCAAAAATTCACGTTGGAAAAAATTTAGACCGCTTTGGCGGAATGCACAACTGCATGAGTCTGAAATGAGCTTTAAAAGGTGCATGCAGGAGAGATTCTTAGAGGCTTAAGTCATTCTTTATTCATTAAAGGCGGCATTAACTGTGGCCTTTGCTACAAGATATATCAATATGGGGAAGGCAACTAATATCTGAAAACTAACGCGGATATTACTCTTTCTGTGGTAAAAGAAGATGAAGGCTATTTACAAACTGAGTGTGGGGCTTCCGTACGCGCAGGACGTCTGGGCTACCCACCAAACACCTCCCCTGTCAACGTGGCCTTGAACCGTTTGACATATTACGACGCGATAGTCGGGGACTCTTTCCCGCCCATCCCGTCCGTGTTGATGCTGTCCATGGTGAAACAACAGTAGAGTGTCCACTCTTCACACAGCTGGAACTGGAGGAGGCAGTCCTCTCATTGAAAGCGACGAAGGCTCCAGGTCCAGATGGTGTTTCAGCTAAGGTGTTGCGGCTCGTATGTCACCATTGTCCTGACTTGCTGCTCAGTACATTCAACGCTTGCCTACGGGACGGGGTTTTCCCGGTACGATGGAAGGTGGCGAGGCTCGTGCTGATCAGCAAGGGGAAGGGAAATCCCGAATCGCCGGCTGCATACCGCCCGTTATACATGCTAGACACGGCTGGGAAAGTGCTACGGAAACTCATCAAGGAAAGACTCACTGACGCGATTCGTGCTGCTGGGGACCTATCTACTCCGCAGTACGGCTTTAGAGCAGGACGTTCCACCATTGATGCGATTGCAGAGGTGGTGAGCGCGGTCCAAAGGGCAGAGGCAAATAGTTGCACTAAAAGACGGATCGTCCTGTTGGTGACACTCGACGTCAGGAATGCCTTCAACTCCGCTAGATGGGTCGATATTCTGGATACGCTGGAAAACTCTTTTCAAGTTCCAGAATATCTAATCCGGCTTTTGAGGAACTACCTAAAGGACCGAAGCCTGCTCTACGACACGACACAGGGCCAACAAAGGATGGAAATTACATCGGGTGTTGCCCAGGGATCTATCCTTGGTCCGGACCTGTGGAACGTGTCTTACGACGGGCTACTGAGACTTGAGATGCCAGATGAGTCGCGCTTGGTCGGCTATGCGGATGATGTTGCGGCTCTGGTCGCTGAACACACCGTTGAACAAGCGCAAGTTAGGCTAGGTATGCTAATGCGCCGAGTGAGAGACTGGATGCCTGCTCGCGGGCACAGTTTAGCACTGGAGAAAACCGAAGTGGTCATCTTGACAAAAAAGAGAATCCCTAGAGTAAGGATGATCAGTATTGGCGACTTGAGAATTGAATCAAAGCCAGCGGTGAAGTACCTGGGGCTACTGATCGACTCGAAGATGAGTTTCTCTGAGCAAATCAGTGCAACGGCTGAGAAGGCTTCTTCGGGAATATCGGCCTGAGTCGACTTATGGCCAACGTAGGGGGACCCAGCCCATCAAGAAGACGCCTCTCGATGAGTGTTTTAGGGTCAGTGCGGCGACGCTCTCAGCAAGGAGGTATACTGAAAACGCTTGGCACAGGTACAGAGAAGAGGAGCACTGAGAATTGCATCTTCGTATCCAACAGTCTCTGACTCGGCGGTGAGTTATTGCAGGCGTGATACCTGTCGGCCTCCTTGCTAGAGAGCGCCGCGCTATTTACCTGCGCCGTAACGAGGATGCGAGGGAGATGGTTGTCCACGAGGAGAGACAGCGCTCGCTTAACGATTGGCAGCAGTCTTGGGTCAATCGCACGAAGGGAAGGTGAACTGCGCGTCTCATTCCGGATGTGAGACCGTGGCTAAATCGAAGGCAAGGTGAGACTGACTTCTATCTGACCCAGCTTTTGAGCGGGCATGGGTGTTTTCAGTCTTACCTGCACGAGGTTGGTAAGTCACGGTGCCCCGATTGTCGGTTTTGCCCAGGAGAGGAGGACAATACCTGTCACACATATATGCACTTTGCAGCAGTTTTTGCTTTTTTCATTCCGCTGTGATAGATTTGCTATTTTATTGGAAATATTAAAAAGAGAACACATTTCGTTGATGCGTATTGCTTGCAGATTCAATGTTTTCATTTGACAAAATCTCTTTCCCATTCAATGATTTAACGCAGGCTATCAGAACAATAAAAACTCGAAATATAATCCGTGATCAGGAACACTTAATATTGAAGCATAACATTTAAAAGATCCTTTCCAAAATAAACGAGACTAAGCTGAAATAGAAACGACAGGAGCTTTCTTCTGATAAATTCGAGTTTATTTATTCAAAATAGTCTCCTCCGCCTTCGATACACTGTTTTGCGCGATCCAAAAGCTTTTCGAAAGAGTGATTCAACTCATTGAATGTCCTTCAGGATATCGGTACAAGCCTTTTGGAAGCCCTTCACGGACGCAAAGCGTTTTCCTTTGATGGCCAAATGCAATTTTCCGAATAGGTAGAAGTCACAGGGAGCCATATGAGGCGAATACGGTGAGTGATTGATGATTAAAATACGATTTCTAGGCAAAAAATCAGCCACAAGAGTGGATTGAATTCTGAACAACGTTTGGTCATCAGTTAACTTGTGCGGAACAAAACGTGCACAGACCTTTCGTAAGCCCAAATCATCGGTTAAAATGCGATAAATCGATGTTTTGGAGATATTCAACTCCGATTCCATGAATTTCAATGATGATTTCGGCTCATTTTTGATAAATTCACGCACAATTTTGATGGAGTTTTCGGTGATCACTGATTTTCGGGCAGCTCGCATGTTCATCGTCATTTATGTTCTCACGACCACCTCTGAAACATGTAAACCACTCATGAACTCTGGCACGAGATCGACAATCATCGCCATAAACTATTTCATCAATTCATATCTTTCGTTAAACGTTTTACCGATTTCGAAACAAAATTTGATATTAGCTCTTTGTTCGAAACTCATTTTTGTACCGATGACACAAACATACTGTCACTTTAGACTAGGGATGTTCGTTGATTCAACGAACCTGTTTTTCAAACAGTTTTCCTACAATTAACTGATAAACTGTTTTCTCATTAAAGAAAAACAAGTTGATTCCATCAACTGTTTTTTAAACACATTCTTCAACTGTTTCCGCAACGATCAACGATTGAACAAATTAAGAAGAAACTAAGTGCATAGTTTGTAGTGTAAATTTGTAATTTGTAATTAAGTGATAGTGATTAAGTTAGAATTAGTGTGTAAATTAATTAGTAATTTAGTGACAGGAATTAAGTTAGAATAACTAAAGTTAGAAACACTTTAAAAAATAATTGTCAAAATGTCGGCGGAAGCGCGAAAGAACTGTAGTATCTTGTGGTGCCATTTCGAAAAAGAAAATGGTAGCGGAAAAGCAGTTTGCAATATTTGCAGAGATAAAATTAGTTTTAAGTCCACAACTGCAAATCTACGGAGTCATCTGAAGCGCAAATATATTCCGACCTTCACATCTCTTGCATCAGAAGAGAAAGGAAGTTTTCGAGACTCCCCACGAGCTCCTGAATATGAAATTGGTTCTCTGCTCCTCTGCCAGCCGCATAGTAGCAATACCGTAAGTATACCACCGCCGGCTCCAAAGCGTCAAAAGGTAATTGACACTTATATACAAAAAAAATGTAAGTTCAGAGCAAAAAAAGCAAATAGACCGAGATTTGTTAGACTTTTGCGTAGATGGATTTCACCCAATTTCGATTGTAGAAGAAAAGTCTTTTAAGAAATTCTCAAGGTGGATACCGGGGTATACTCTACCATCTAGGAAAACCTTGTCGAACTCCCTTCTACAAGAGATCTATACACAGACTGACCATCAAATCAAAGAATAAGTTGGCCAAGAAGCTGATAGTATCTGTATTACAACAGGTTTATGGACATCACGAGTGACAGACAGTTATATAGCGGTTACGGGGCATTACATAACCATGGAGCTTGTTTTTAATACAGTTTTATTAGGGTGTTGTCACTTTTCCGGTAATCATACTGCAACGAACATTGCGGAACAAATCAATGCTTTGATTGATAAGTGGAACCTTAAAGGCAAGGTCAACTTCGCGGTGAGTGACAACGTGGCAAATATCAGCAAAGCAATCAAAGAAGGTTTAGAGTGGGAGAATTTTGGTTGCTTTGCTCATACATTAAACCTTATAGTTGAAGATGCGTTGAAACTTGCTAAGCCACTCATCAACAAAGTAAAAACGGTCGTTTCTCATTTAAAAAAAAGTACCGTGTCCTCAGAAAGGCTAACAAAATATCAAATACAACAACAGCAAACCCCGAAGCGCTTGATACAAGATATCGAAACAAGGTGGAATTCCACATATTACATGCTACGCAGATTTGTAGAGCTACAAGAGGCCATACGTTCAACACTAGCACTGGTCAATAAAGAAATGCCAACAATTAATAGTGAAGAGTGGTCTAACTTAGCACAACTTTGCCAAATTCTGCGGCCATTTGAGGAAGTCACTCGCATGATGAGCGGTCAAAGTTACTTAACGGGAAGTTATGTAATAGTTATGACGCGATGTCTTACAGAATCTTCCAACGAAATTTTGGCAAAAACCGACCTATCAAGCAAAGTTGTTGAAATGGCACAAAGTGGAAGTTTTTCTGTAGCTACATTCTTGGATCCCAGGTTTAAAATGCAAGCTTTTTCAGACCAGGACCAGGCTATTATTACAAAAGAAAGAGTACAAGGTCTCGTGTCTTCACTAATTTCTCAAAAGCAAAGCGTCATAAATATTCCGCAAACATCAACAGAAACGTCGCAAACTAACGACACAGTTATGAAAGATGAGTTTAGTCCGTGGCAAATATTTGATTCATTGATTGTACAAAAAACAACTCAAAGCTCACCAGAGTCAATGGCAATAAAAGAAGTCGACATGTACTTATCGGATGAGGGCCTGCCGAGAAAAACTGAATCTGGAGCATGGAACTGCCCTTTAGAATGGTGAAAAAATCACCGATATGTATATCCGAATTTGACAAAATTATTCATTACACACTGCAACATAGTCGCAACTTCAGTTCCATGCGAACGTATGTTTTCTAAGTCTGGGATCATTATCAATCAACGAAGAAGTAGATTAACAACAAGCAAAGTTGAACTGCTTATGTACCTAAATGTGAACATGGATCCCAATAGATTTAAATAAAACAATTAAGCAGAGAAAAATTTAAAAAAAAGGAAAAAAATACATAAAAAAATAAAAAAACTATAAACTTTAATAACCATAATGAATTTAAAAATGTATACAAAATGTAAATAGACCTTGCTAAATGGATTAAGCTTTTAAATACGCCTGGTTTATGTGAGTCCAGTAAGTCCTAAGCCTGGAAAAGTATGAAGGGAAGTTTATTTCATTCTGTAAAAATACACAAATTCATCCACCTTGCTGTAGTATCAATCAGTTTAATGGAGGGCGCAATTCAATCGATACTCACTTGCATGAACAATTAATTATTCATTTAGCTTTTTTTCAAACCAGTTAAAAACGTCAACTGATTTTTCAACTAGTTAACCGTTTGGCGTAAACGGTTTTGTTGCGTTGAAGTAAAAATCGTCAACGACCCATCTCTACTTTAGACGCAATAACTTCGCTTCCACTGAACCGAATGTCACCAAACTTTCACTGGAAGTCAGGGAGGGATGTAACTTTCCAACGCACTGTCTCATTCACAGATGGCGCCGCCAAAAAAATTGTGACAATAGTCTCGTTTATTTTGGAAACCACCTTATAAGTCAAATAGAAAACAATTAAGTCAAATAGAAAACAATTTGGATTGGCGCGAATATAGACATGTGCTTCGATGAAAGATTTCAGGATTACCAGATCTCAAAAAGTCAATAACTTTGCAGAAAACAACTTCGTTCCATCCAATCTTTTAGTTTTTTATTTGGATCTGGTAGCACTCGCATGTTCTGAAATGCGTAAAAGAGCACGTGGGTCGGCAATTTTATGTGCTTTTTGTTTTTTGAATACGACAGGTCCCTGCTCAGCTGACGTGCCCCGGCTCAGCTGACCGGCCCCTGGGAAAATTCAGAGAGTGTGCAACACAAGGTAAATGGAAGGTGTAGATATTATGGTCCCTATATCCGACCGCCAGATATTCGCCCAAACAACTATACGTTTCAGCACTACTTTTAATTTATATTAATTTGAATATCGACGAAACTTTTATCTTGGTGAAAAGGTTATTAAAAAATGCCAGTGTAATTTTAAGTTCCGTCATCACCATTATTTGCTTATATTCTAGAAATAACATTAAGATTAACAGCTCTATAATCGAGCACAACATGTTGAATCGCTTTTCTATTTTTTATTTGATAGAATGAAGAAAATAAATGACTCAGCTTAGTTTCAAGAGAAAATCGTGGACATGTCTGAGGTGATGAGTTAAAATTTCCTGAGAAATATTTATCAGAAATATTATTGGCATTATTAACATCAAGTATTGTGTTGGTGACGATATTTCTCTCATTGGAGTTCCTCCTGAAGTAAATATTTAGCATCGTTGATTGATTTAATGGCATGAAGATTCAATGCATGAGACTATAAGACTGCAAATCTAAGCACGAGACATTCAAATTGCGGAAGCTTTCAAATATTTCACTGCTACTATAAATACTACATATATCAAAGTTCACATGTTTATTTATAGTACGCAAACATTTATGCAAAGAAGAAATAAAGCGTTGATGATTTCCTGTTTAAATCGATCGCTTTCAGATTGATCTAGTTACTAGTTCATTTATTTTTTCTTTAAAGTAAAAAAAAAACGTATTCCACACCTGAGACAATTTTTTATCTAAAATCTTCGCTTTTCTGAACAATGCCGTTAAATTTCAAATAAAAACGAATATTTATAGTTCATAGATAAGATAGAGAAATAATGATAGGCTGTTGATATCACTTGAAGACGCGCTACTATCTATCAGATAAATAATTGTCGCTGGAAGCTCTTAAAGTCAAGAATCTTCATAAAATGTCCTCAGCACACATATTTGCTCTTCACGCATTCTCCAAAAGCATGCGAGGAAAGTATGAGAACATGGGAAATAATCAGATAATTATCTTTGCTCCACGTAAATGAAGTAATTAAGCTTCACATATTGTCGGCACCTTGACTCCAACTAAGTTTCTTCACATATCGTCTGTTCGTTGGTAGTTAGGTATGTGGGTAGGCCCATGTAGTTTATCGTAGTGATTACAGAGCTTTCCCAGAAAACTGTCTCAAGTTGGACGCGGCGAGTGGGAAAAGAACGCTTTTCCGCTGATTACCTGTCTGGAGAGTGGAACAAGTTGGGAGTTAGTTAGACAATGTTGGTCGCTTATGAGTCAATTCACATTTCGCTGTCTGGGCTACACAGTTCGAAGTTCCTAACTTCTGGCTCGTATAGCGTATAATGCCTCCGGCACTGATATGGTTGGAAGCAAGTGGGGCTAGGCTACGGTGACTGCTAATAGTGACTCCTTCCTGCCTCTACGTCCGTTTGTGCGTCCATTTCCATCCGTTCACCCGTTCGTCTATTCGTTCTTTCTCTCGTCCACTTGCGAATAGAACACGTTTACCTTGTGCTTCGCCTGGTCATTAAGAATTCAACGAAACTGCTTCTAGCGCTTGTGTTACATCAGGGGGCAAGCCAAGAATAGCTCCTCACGGCTCATTAACATTTTGCAGCACATTACATTTTTGTAATGGGCAACGGTGTTCGGTGCTCTGGCACGTTAGTAGCGGAGGAGATGTTGGACAATAGGAGCCGGGAGCTGACTGACTGTCTTGGCTGGGCTTGACTAGTCTGGGTGGGACGCTGCTACCTCAGCATTACCTCCACCAGCTTCTATTCAGCTGCCATTAGAAGATGTTGAACATTTATAGACATTTGGTCTCCAGGCGCAGACATATCACACATTCACGTATGAATGTACACATTGCTGCCAATTAGTGCGTATTCAGGTGATTCAGGTTGATGGGAGCTGATGGTAGTGGATCTGATCCGAAGAGCAAAAGTCTCCATTACACATTTCAACCGATGCGATGGACGGTTTCTCTTTCATCTATTTATTTATGTGGGATAGCGAATAAATGATTCGGAAGTTTAGTGTAGTCAGCAGAATTTATGTGTTTTAGGTAAATTTCTCGAGAGAAATTTACCTATTGCGGAGAGCATCATATATATATATATATATATATATATATATATATATATATATATATATATATATATATGGGATATAACGAAATTTGTGACCACGATAGAGGTCGCAATTTTGCTTCGATTTTCACCAAATTTTCAGGAAAGGTGTATTGAGTAATTATCTCGGTTAAGTTCGTGAACCAGCTATATCGGCCCGGCAAAAACAAAATGGCGGCCATTTTAGACGAAAAATCGTGATTTCTGTTCTGACCAAAGTATAGCTCCGATTTGGATGAAATTTGGTACAAAGGTTCATTGCTATATGTGATGAATCTCACAATAAAAAATCCAAAGTCGGTACGGCAGAAACAAAATGGCGGCCGCTCAAATGTCGAAAAACGTGCAAAATTTTGTTGTTGTAATAGTGGTCAAAGCTTTCGACAGATTTTCATGAAATTTGATAACTTGATAGGAATTATAGGTATCTAAAGAATTACGTGAAAAAATTGGAGGTCAGGTTGCAAAAAACAAAATGGCGGCCAGTTAAAAGTCAAAATTTCAAAGGCTTTTTAAAGTCGCAATTTTAATCCGACATATACGAAATTCGGTTTCAAGATAGCCATTATTTAGGCCTACAGTCTTTGATATTTTGGTGATCATGCATGAGCAAATTTCAAAATGGCGGCCGTTTAAATATGCGTTTTTTTCAGGTTTTTGTGGCCCTCTAGCGGTCACATTTTCCGGCGGATTTTGATGAAACTTGAGATTATGAATCTCTGTACTATGTTCTTGTATTATGCAGGAAATTATTAAAATTGAATGAAAAATAAAAAAGTCGAAAATTTCAAGCCTAATATTTTTAGCTGCCATTTTCTTTAAAAATTGAATTATTTTGCCCTGTCTAGAGTGAAACTTCTATTTGAACGAGATAGTACATTGATTGATGAGTTCCTAGCATACAATGATTTAAAATAATCCAAAATAAAATGCATGCATTCAAAATGGCGGCCCCCAAAGGTCAGAAGGCAAGCGCAATTCGCTATTTTAGTGCCAACTGAAATAATGAATATTTTTCATGATAACGTTTTAAATGACTTTACTTGATAGAATTTATAAACCAGACCATTTTTAAGATATTGTAAAATCTTTTTAACAATCCCCTAAAAAAATTATAAAATCGCGACTTGTCTGTCTTTCCGTCCGTTTGTTCGTGCGTCAAAACAAGTTTTCTCGCAAACCACATGAGCTAGAATGAGGAAATTTTCTACGTAGGTCAAAAGTGGTGCCTCTTGAAATTTGCAGTGCAAGAAAATATTTTAAGGTATTTTAAGGGGGGTCTCCCCATACAGGGGGGTGGCATACAATTTTTTTTATTTCTGTAGCAGCCAAGATTCTCAACAGATTCCGTTGAAACTTGAAATTATAAGTTATTAACGCAAGTTAATTTAATTTAATTATGCAAATCGAATGACAAATGAAAAAGTCGAAAATTTACAGCTTAATATTTTTAGCAGCCGATTTCAATAAAAATTGAAATGACGGCCCTCATAGTTCAGAAAAAAATTGAAAATGTATATATTAATGGCAACGCAAGTGCTGATTAAACTTTCATGGAAATCTTTTGAAATTAACTATTCGAGCTATTTAAGCCTTCGTGTGGTTACCACTGTGAACTGTGTAAACAGCAAATGCGAGAAGGGCGAAACCGGTATTTATATGTTTACAACAATTTATGATCCGCCGATTTTCAATATGTAATCCATACGTATGCAACTCAATTTAATTAGCAAAATATTTGCGCCCCGATAAAAGGTCTCTAAGAACGAACGTGGCCAGATTTTTTTTATGTTAATAAATACCCATGTGGTACTACGAAAATTGCAGAAAGAAGTTGAGTAGTAGGCAAGCCAAATTTGTTTTCGAAGCTTTATGCTACATACGAGAAATTTACCTTTCCGGCTGGTGCTGCCAACGGGGATTTTTTTCAATTGAAATACTCTTTGAACTGAACACAGTTTGGGGCTATTAATTTACAACGGATGCGTGGAATGGTGGCAGTTACTGGGAAGCTGTTTGAGTGAGCTTTTTTTGATGTGAGCTGTAATGTTGAGGATTAGAGTTTTGAATAGAATCCAAATAAAAAGTGAAATTTTTTGGATTATTAAATGCTTAAATAGATTCAAAGCTCTTAGTTCAGATTAATTTATGAGGGTTCGTTCTGTTTGATTTTCTTTTGATATTTGCGGTGTAGTATTTCCTGATCCGGTTACTTTTTAAGTTTTTATGGAATGAGCTTTAAATAATGAGGTTATGCATCTAAATAAGTTGAGTAGACAGGAGTATATGCTGCTGTTTGAAATGTTTTTTATTGAAACTAAGAAATCATACAATTTTCTTTAAAACAATAAATATTCGCTTCAAAGAATAACTACTTTTATTTTTTTTCAAGCGGCCACCATTTTCTTCCAATACTGCTGATGTTATTAAGTATAATCTTCAAGATCATTATGATATTGATGTGATTTGAAAATTTCAAGAAGACTCGATAAAAATTGCTCGATAGTAACACCATCCCCGCGTAGTCCACGTGTTGTAGTGTAGTGTTAGACTGCTCACCCCCAAAGACGAAGATCTCTGGTTCGATTCTGTTGGTGACAGCAAAATTTGTTTCGAGTGATTCTGCGTACGGACCAAAGTCCTTTCAGTTATGATACGAACTAGTTCACATATCAGAACGCGTCGCAGCTGGATGGACGGACATACGGCCAAAGTGTGGTAATGACCATGTCACCTTCTCGAGTACCGATGCATTCGATCAAAGTAATGAGACACTCTTAACTATCTCAAAGAGAAGCTCGGAAAAAAGCAAACCATTCACCATAGAAAATTCAAATAGCTAAAGCTTTTTAAGGCTTTGTACTAACATACAAAACCCTATTGCAATCACAGCCTGTGTCCGTCCGTCCATCCGTCTGTATGCCACAGCACTTTTTCCCCGAAACTATAAAAGCTACAGCCACGAAACTTTGTGGATCTTGAAAATTTCGGGGTGGAAGAATTTTTCAAAGGGGTTTAAGGGGGCCTCCCCATATAGGGAGAGACCCTTCAAACAAATTTTTCACCATTGGTAGTCGAGTAGGGTGTCATTGGAAAGGTCTCAATGAGTTCTTTTCCAAACAATTCTTAAAATTGCCTTATCAGTACTGTTGGGGGCAGGGGAAGGGGGAACGTACAAACTTTTCGCGTACCCCTCCGCAATTGGACACCTTTCATCCGAAAGAAATCATGAATGTAGGCCTTTGTGAGTACAACAACAACAAATACGTGAGAAGTCGAAATTCAATCAACTTTGTTAGTAATAGTATGATTTATCGGTTTTACATTTTCTTGAATAATATCTTAACGGTACTTTCAAATTCAAATTGAGTATACAAATGCCTATTTATAAGATTGACCTGTCCTGCAAGTTTCAAAAAGATCCAATAGCATTTATCGAAGTTATATCGATTTGAATTTTACTGTGTTACTATGGAACAATATGCGCCGTATTACTATGGAAACATAACATAACAGCTTTGCTTGGATTTGCATGAAAATTTCAGGAATGATAGGTATCATGAATATCTTTGAGAATCGGTTCAGTTAGTGGTATCAGTAATCGTAAAACAAAATAGTGGCTGTCTTATATGCGAGGACTGAATAATTTTGAGTTATTTTTCCGCAACTTCAACGTTTAAAGTGTATGCTTTGAACACTTGACTCAATTTAACGAATGACTGAAGATGAGTTCCTACAGTGAATACTCATAGGTGAAACAAAATGAAGAGGCAGGAGAGAGCTCCTAGCAAAAGGGCTTTGTAACCATTCTAGGATTAGAAAAAATAGGCTATGAGTCGATGATTACAGTACAGGGGAGTGGCCCCTGAAAAAATTTCATAAAAGGTAGCTGATATGAGAATCAAATGAAAGTTCTTTGTGAGAGCTTTTCAAAACAGTTCTTTAACAGACAGATTTTGCTTCAGTGGGGGGGAAATACATGAAAAATGTGTTTCCTCCCTCGCGAATGGACACCTGTGATCTTAAAAATCAGAAAAAATTATCAAGGGAGATTTTTATGGGTATAATAATAACAAATACCTCAGAAGTCAAAATTCGTTCAACTTTGTTAATAATAGAATGATTCTCGAATTTCACATTTTCTCTAATCAAATCGTCTTTGACATGTTTCTTGATTTTATTCGTTGCTGGTTACTGCATTTTGTAAGTTGAGTACAAAACCCTTCTGACATGAGCGTAAGTCTGTCTACCCAACTTGTTTAAATAGTCCTGCTAGGTTCTCATAAAATTTGCAAGTTATAACAACCTTACATATATCTACTTATTTAATGGGTTAAATTGAGTTTTAAGGGTATTATAACTGCTCACAAGTGGGTATATCCTAGTTCGGGTCTACGGACCCGGAAAGCTCGTCCGGAGACTGGCTTTGGCGACGAAAGTTCATACAAATTGACCTTTAACATTTTTCTTGTTGTCGAAACAGGTAATTTCAAATTCTTAACTCTCACTTTTCATTTTGTACAGAATTTCATCATCCAATCCAATTAGAAAATTACCAAAACTTTACTCTTATTTTCTAGCTCCTACGATGTTAAAAGGGAGTACCCCGATGTCTTGCTTTTGAGGATATACGAGTATATCCAACTTGATTCGACAATCGACCGTTTTAAATTGCTTTCATCATCCAAAAATCAGTTTATTTCCTTCGACGTTGATTTTTCTTTTGCTAATCCTTAGTTCACATTGCCCACCATGTTTGTATGAAAATGTTTTATTTAATCGAAATTAATATTGCAATTAATATTGCAATGTTTTTCGCTTCATGACTAATGAACTACCGCCAGTCTTGACCAGTCATAAATCACATACGAGGGCGGTCCGACAACTACTTAGCCTCCTGGCCCGATAGCGCCACTATCGCAGGAGAGATAGTACATTCTCGTAGATGGCTACTGTCAAAACTTCAGCCGAATCGGACTCGTAGCTTTGTATTGACTGCGTGTGAAAGAGCGGTCATGTCCGCGGATTCTAGAAAAATGGGGAAAGAGCCAATATCAGCCACTGATTCGGTTCTTGTTTTTGAAAGGAAAATCGCGCAGCGAAATCAAAGAGCGCTTAGATGCTGTGTACGGTGTCTCTGCTCCTGCGATTGGTTTAACGAGTTTCAACATGGTTGCACGTCGGTTTTTGATGAGCCACGCCCAGGTACCCCGAAAACGGCTACCACGGAGGATAACGTGACCGCCGATTGAAAGTGCACGAGATAGTTGAGGCAGTTGGCATCTCAAAAGACCGCGTGGATCATATCCTGCATGAAATTATGGGCATGGAAAAGCTGTCGGCGCGATGGATGCTGCGTTTGCTCACTCCAAGCAACAAACGCAATCGTGAGACCGCTTCAGAGCAATGTTTAACGTTATTTAAGCGCAACCCAAAGGAGTTCCTGCGTCGTTTCGTGACCGTCGACGATAAATGGCTCCACTAGTACACACCAGAGACCAAGGAGCAGTCGAAACAGTGGAATTCACCAAGTGAACGTGCTCTGAAGAAGGCGAAGACTATCCTATCGGTCGGAAAGGTGATCGCCACCGTTATCTGGGATGCACAAGGTGTGTTTTCCATCGACTACATGAAGAACGGCAAAACGGTTACATGGCTATAATATGCCGAATTATTGGGCTGATTCGACGCCGAATTGCAGAAAACAGGCCCAATGAGCTGAAGAAAAAAGTGCTCTTCAACCATGACAACGCACCGCCTCACACCTCCGCCACGGCCAAATTGGTCGAATTGGGCTACGAACTGCAACCTCACCAAGCGTATTCTCCAGATTCGGCCCCGTGCGACTTTTTTTTTTGTTTCCAAACTTGAATAAATCACAGATTGAGTCAATTGAGGAGGTCATCGCCGCCACGGGGGGTTTGTTTTGCAGACCTCGGGAAAACGTATGTTTCAGGCGGGTTTAAGAAGTTGCAGCATCGCCTAGTCAAGTGTAGAACTGAGGGGAGATTATGTTGAGAAATGTGTCGCCACTTTTTCAAAATTTTCGGTTATCTTTTGTAGGCTAAGTACTTATTGGACCGCCCTCGTATTCTGGAATTTGGAACTCAAGGGACAACATCCAATCAACGGCGTTGTACATTACAGCAGATTTTAATGTGAGCCCTAGTAAATCAGTGAGTGTGGCTACTGTTAAAAGAAGGCTTCTTGATACTTGTCAGAACTCGATTCTCAAAACGAGAAATAAAACCATGTTGTCAGAAGGGTTTTGTACTGACCTTACGCTATGCAGTCAGTCACCAATAACGAATATAGTCAAGGAACAGGTTAGAGTGAAAATCCATTGCTTTTTCATTTTCAACGGTCGCCATTTTGTTGCACAGTAACAAAAATCACTCATATAATGAAGTCACAAAAATATTTATGTTATTGATCTTATCTGAAAATGTTAAGAGGACAAAATCAAAACCGCAGTGTCTAATTCGATGCAGAGCCCATGAAGTACCAAAATCGTGGGTTATTGTAGTTGTAATTAGGGGAACTTCAAATGGCTATAAGTTCCGTGAAGATGTATTGATTTTCATCAAACTTACAAAGCATTAGATCCTTTCGTAAGACTACTTAAATATGCATACGATTTTATTGGGAAAAATGTAAAATTCCAAGATCATTGTTACCAAAGTTAAGCGAATTTCGACATCTGACGTATTTTTTTTGTACTCATAAACAGCTACCTCCATAATTTTTCTCAGATTTTGCAGATCACAGCCGTCCAATCGCGAGGATGGGAGAGCAAATTTTTCGTGTATTTTCCCACCCTGTCCACTCCACAAAGCAAAAAATGTCAGTTTGAGACCTGCTTTGAAAAGCTCTCATCAAGAGCTTTCATTTCATTATGGTGTACTTTTCTATTTGTATTGTTTGAACCAATCTTGTAATTGGACTTTAGTCTGTAAGTCGGTTGAAATAAATAAAAAAATTAAGCACCTTGTGAAGTTTTTTTTTATTGAGCTTTGAAGAGGGCACCACTTCACACTTAGATTTAAAGTTTAATGTTTGTAGCTTATACAGTTTTTCGTTGATTTCAAGCAAGCATACGAAAGTATTGATTGCAATGTACTGTACCAAAAATCCTAGCTAAATTAGTCCGTATTACCAAAATGACAATGACGTCGACGACCTCCCAAGTCCGCATCAATTTCCAACTCACCGATGGCTTTGACACAAATATCGGACTAAGGCAGGAAGATGGACTGGCCCCATTGCTATTCAATTTGGCTTTGAAGTACGTAATAAGGAAGCCACCTGTCGATACACGAGGTACATTACTATACAAGTCAAGCCAAGTAGCAGCCAATACGGACGACATCAACATTTTGTAACGGTCATTAACAACTGCCAAAGAACTCTTCCTGAAACTCGACAGCGGAGCAAAACTAGTAGGGCTACAAATCAATGAAAATAAAACAAAGCTCATGACGCATACGAGGAAAAATACCTCAAATACATAAAATATCACACTTGGAGAATACAGGGTCGAAAATGTTGGCGAATATGTTTATCTAGGCGCCAAAATAACGAAGACGGCTAGTAAAAGAGACGAAATACGCCGAAGAATCAGCTCGCAAATAAAATATTTCGTTCAGTTTTGACGATTTTGAAGACCAGCTGCATACACAAGAAAACAAAGCTCCAAGTATACAAATCTGTGATAAGATCTGTGTTATGTTTTGAGCGTGAAACATGGACCCTAACCTAAGTATCCGCAAATATATTGAACTCCTTTGGACGACGGGTCCTGAGGCGAATAATCGGAGCGAAGGTAGACGGGGACCAATCGCGAATTCGATATAACCATGAGCTGTATGAAATTTTTGACGAGCCGGACATCTCAACGATTGTCAGACTGCGGAAGCTGCAATGGGCTGGACACATGAATCGTATGGACGAACAACGGTTACCCAAATAGGTACTCGTTGGGAGAACTGAAGGCCGGAGACCAGTGGGAAAACCGCGGAAACCCTGGTCTTACTCGGTCGACGAAGACAGTTCATCGCTGCTCGGATTTCAAAATTGGAGGACGCGGTCAATGGACCGAGACAGTTGGAGGCGCCATATGCAAGAAGCAAAGGCCCGAGAGGGGCTGTAGTGCTAAGAAGAAGAAGATATGGTAACATCCCAAAATGATTCGTTGTTCCTACAACATCGAGAAAGTCATTGTGACATATAATAAAATGCACGAAGAAAAGTCGCTCGTAAAGTGAAATTGTTCGGAGTGGTTATTACTTTGAATCAAATTGCGATTTCTGAGGTGAAGTGTGAAGGGAGCTGCGCTGGACGTTTTGAGATGTCGACAACATACATGGATAACAAAGAAGGTTATTGAGGCTAGTATTAACAAAAGGAAGGCTTTTAATAAATACAAAAATAACGGTGAAGATCAAGCACTTAAACATCTGTATAATCAAGCCCTAAAAGAATCAAAACGTCTTATAAAAGAAGCTAAATTTTCATATTACTCCAAAAGATTGGAAACAGTGGAGGACAACTCACACGAAATATGGAAAATAATAAGTGACGTAAAAGATCATAAATAGCCTACCTAAGTCCATCTTTCACATTCATCAAACGATCAAAAGAGAAGTATTGAATACAATCGAAAATTTGAAAAAAATTGCAGCACCAGGTATTGGCAATATTGCCACACATGAAATTATTCTAGTCAAAGAGGCGATAGCTGAACCACTGGCAAATTTTATAAACGACCATATTAGAAATGGAACATTTCCGGATGAGGAGAAACTGGCAAAAATAATTCCAATATTCAAAGGAGGGGATCATCTAGACCCGAATAGTTACCGCCCTGTTGCACTTTTGCCAGCCTTTAGTAAAATATTCGAAAAACTTATAAATAATCGTTTAATATCTTTCTTAATGAACAATTCCATTATAAATCCGAAGCAGTTTGGGTTTCAAAAGAAGAAGAGTACTTTCGATGCGTTACTTTCTGTCTCACGTTACATCAATGAAAGTCTTGATAAAGGAGATTATATCATGGCAATTTTTGTGGACCTGAAGAAAGCTTTTGATACGGTTGATCATGACCTGTTACTTCAAAAACTTGAATCGTGTGGTATACAAGGAAAACCGAAACAGATTTTTAAAAGTTATTTGGAAGGAAGATTTCAAAGAACATCAGTTAATAATGTCTTGAGCAATCTAGCACCAATGAAATTGGGGGTTCCTCAAGGATTCATTCTTGGACCAACCTTGTTTTTGCTATGCACCAATAATTTGAATATATGTAAACTGAAAGCTCACCACACATTATATGCTGATGATACTGTACTTCTTTATTCAGGACATGATAAAGTCGCCATGGAGAATATCGTCAACGAGGATCTAGATAAATACCGTTTATGGCTTATCGAAAACAAGCCAACATTGAATACTACAAAGACAAAATGCATGATTTTTAAACAGAAGAATAAGGAAAACATAGAAGTTGACCTAAAAATTAACGGCGAAAACTTGCAAAGCGTGTTTGAAATTAAATAAATCGGTCTTACCATAGATCATCGTTTGACATGGTTTCCACACATAAATAATTTGAGGAGACAACTAGCACCAATGATAGGAGTGTTGAGAAGATATGGAGGTTTTCCAATGCATATAAAGAAACTTGTATTAAATGCGTTTGTACTAACAAAGCTACATTATGCTGTGGTCATTTGGAGTCAATCATCAAAGCAAAACCTTAATATTATATCCAGGATACTAACTAAAGCCTATAAAAATATTCTGAACCTTCCGAGTCTCACTCCAAAAAGATTAGTGTATCAACGGACTAATGCACGCACCATCAGTCAAATCATTTTTATAGAGAAAGCCAAGTTTATCTTCAAATGTCTAAGTTCCAGTGAATCGAAACGAAGCCCCTTTATAAAAGTATCACAAAAAAATCCATATAATTCAAGAAATGCCAACAATTTTGTAATATCTTACGCTAGATGCAACGAATTATGCTCTGCGTATATGCAATAATCTTCCAGAAACAATGAAAAACGTAAAATCATTATTGGTTTTCAAGAAAAGACTTAAGGAACATCTAATAAGTTCAGATCAATGATAAGTCCGCAGGATTGAAAATGCAGTATCTTAGGGAATTTTAGACCCTAACGTCGAGATACTTAAAGACAGCTAGTTTTTAGAAACTCAGAGTTTTTTCACTGCGGCGTATTATAATATTTTTTTTTATCTCTGAGAACTGTTCACAAATCGGACTAGACTAGCAGGAAAGGAGTACTTCACAGCATTTGCTGTGCCCCTTATACCGATGTTTTAGCATTGCCTGGACGCACACGTAGGAATTGCCGACGTGTGAAGTGCAGATCGCACGAGCGTTGTGCGACGATGAACGAGTGATGGAGAGAGTGGTAGGGAATGGAGGTATTTAAAAAAAAAAGATGAAATAAATACTCTGTTAGAGTGGTCCAACAAAAATCACCTATATCGAAATTTTGAAGGATGTCATGTAATAAGTTATTCCCGGAAAAGTACAGTGCTTGTGATAATGAGGTGATACACCAATGCAAAGCTATCAAGGGCGGACAGTGTAGTAGATCTTGGGATTCACTTGCATAAGAAACTGCGCTTTAATTTGCATTACGATGAGGTTCTCTGCAAAGCCAGTAAACTCATCAAACGACGGGCAAAAGATTTTAAAAACTTGTGGGTACCGAAAACTCTATACATATCATTAGTGCGCCCAATTCTCGAATACGCTTGTATCGTTTGGAATCCGGTCTTTGACGTTCACTCAGAAAGGTTCGTGTCAGTTCAGCAATAATTTTTACTGTTTGCTTAGAAATCACTCGATCATCCAAAAGATTTTCATTATTTCCCGTTACATGATAATCCACTGTCTTTACTTAATATGACATCACTTGCCTCCCGAAGGACCATATCATGCTCTTGCTTTGCATTAGATGTCCTTAGAGGAACCGGTAAAGTTTAAACAAGAAAATAATATTGAATGAGCCCATAAGCCTTACGAGACATTGACGTTTCCTGGTAGAAGGTCATCATCTTACTGTCTATCGTGATAAGGAGCCAGTAAATAGGTGTGTCAAAATTTTTAACAGTCTGAGCCACCTCTACTCTCCAACTATTTCTAGGTCTTAATTTAAATCTAATTTATCCAAGTCCTTCAGTCCTTAATCCTAGTATTGTAATAGTGAATAAATATATTCCCTACCAAATATGTGTGAAAAATGTGATAAAACGGATATTCTAAAATGTATTGAGCCTTTTTCAGTCATTGTCCGATTGAATATTTCATTTATTTAAAATGGATTTTATTTAGCTATATATTGTCCATTATTATCCATGACCGTTTGCCATTTTTTGGGTAAAGCCATTATTCCATCTGTGTCGAACTTCTGTGGTTATCGAGGAAAAACTCGGCCAAGTGATTTTCACAGTCCCTTTTTGAAGTGAGATTCTTCTCATTAAGGACGTTTTGCAGAGACCTAAACAAATTTTAGTCTGATGGTGCAAGGTCTGGACTGTCTGGTGCATCTAAACTTCCCAGCCAAGCTCTGCCAATTTTTGCCGGGTCATCAAAGATGTGTGTGGTCTGGCATTGTCATGATGGAAGACAACGCCCTTTTGATTGATTAATTCTGGCCGGTTATTTTGAGTTGCTTATTGCAATCCGGTTAATTGCTGACAGTACAGAGCCGAATTGAGTGTTTGGCCAGGTTCTAGCACCTCATGATAAACAACTTCCTTCCAATCCCACCATACACACAGCATAATCTTATTTGGTGTCAATTGTGGCGATGAAGTCGTTTGTGATGATTCACCTTTTTTTGACCATGTCTATTTCGAACGACATCGTCTTATCTTACCCATTTTTCATCGCCCATAATAATTTGCTTCAATTTTAGCATTTCGCAAATTGAAATTCGGTCGATGAAATTTTTTTGTGTTAATACATGCGGCACCCAAACCTCGAGCTTCTTTGGTTATCCAGCCTTATGCAAATGGTTCGAAACTGTTTGGTGATAGATATTCAGTTCCTCAGCAATGTCATGGCTGCTTATGTATCGGTCTTCTTCAGTTTTATGTAAGATTTCATCGACTTTTTCAATGATTGGTCGACCTGAGCGAGGTGCATCTTTGACGTCAAAATTTCCAGAACGAAAGCGAGCGAACCATCTCTTGGCTGTGGCTTCCGATAAAGTATCTTGACCGTAGACACCACAAATTTTTCCACGAGCCTGCGATGCATTCTCACCTTGATCGTAGTGATATTGTAAAATATAACGAATTTTTTCCGAAATTTCACTCATTTTTAAATGAATACAACTTTTGACACGAATGACAAAATACAAAACTGTCCATATAAAAATTGTAGACTGGAATGTCACCTTTCAAACGCATGTCAGTTTGACTCAATCTGATTAGTAATGACCGATATATGACAACGAACACCATCTGGTGACAAAAAAAGCTCAATACTTTTTAGACTATCAAATATAAAGGCTTGTAGTTTGTAAAATTAGTTGTAAAATAAATTGTAAACCTTGTTTTGGTAAATAAATATTATGTATGAATCTTTGTGTTTTTTTTACTATTCCGTATATATTTTGTATTTTTATGTGAAATATAACGTTTCCCATATTTTTTAGGGTTTTGTAAAATAATTTTACAAAACCCTACTAGTTTCGCGACCAGTCTGTCCGTCCGTCCGTCCGTCCGTGTGTCACAGCAGTTTTTCTCGGAAACTACTTAAGCTAGAAACATCAAATTTTGTGTGTAGGTGTAAAGTGGTGATCTCTTCAAAGTTCAGCTACAAAAAAAATTAATAAGGTATTTAAGGGGGGTCTCCCCATGTAGGGGAGTGACCCCCCGAAAAAAAAATTTCATTGAAGGTAGCCAATATGGGTATCAAATGGAAGGTCTTGATGAGAACTTTTCAAAACAGGTCTTAGTTTGGCAAAGTTTGCTTCGAGGGGCGCACAGGGAGGGGAAATACACGAAAAATTTGGGTCCCCCCCCCCCTCGCGATTGGACACCTGTGATCCGAAAAATCTGAAAAAAATCAGGAATGTAGGCCTTGATGAGTACAACAACAACAAATATGTGAGAAGTCGCAATTCACTCAACTTTGTTAGTAATAGTATGATTTATCGATTTTATGTTTTCTTGAATTAAATCTTAACGGTACCCTTAAGTTCAATGAAATGCAGTACGTGGATGTTTATTTGTAAGATTGATCTATCCTGAAAGTTTCATAGAGATTGAATCATACTTAGCGAAGTTATAGCGGTTTGAATTTTCCCGTATTACTATGGAACAATATGCGCTGCATTTATTACTATGGCAACATATGGCTATGGAACAACATGCGCTTTTTACCGACTCAGACACTACAGTTTTGCTAGGATTTGCATGAAAATTTCAGGAATGATAGGTGTCATGAATATCTTTGAGAATCGGTTCAGCTAGTTCAGCTAGCGTATAATGCCTCCGGCACTGATATGGTTGGAAGCAAGTGGGGCTAGGCTACGGTGACTGCTAATAGTGACTCCTTCCTGCCTCTACGTCCGTTTGTGCGTCCATTTCCATCCGTTCACCCGTTCGTCTATTCGTTCTTTCTCTCGTCCACTTGCGAATAGAACACGTTTACCTTGTGCTTCGCCTGGTCATTAAGAATTCAACGAAACTGCTTCTAGCGCTTGTGTTACATCAGGGGGCAAGCCAAGAATAGCTCCTCACGGCTCATTAACATTTTGCAGCACATTACATTTTTGTAATGGGCAACGTTGTTCGGTGCTCTGGCAACGTTAGTAGCGGAGGAGATGTTGGACAATAGGACCCGGGAGCTGACTGACTGTCTTGGCTGGGCTTGACTAGTCTGGGTGGGACGCAGCTACCTCCGCATTACTTCCACCAGCTTCTATTCAGCTGCCATTAGAAGATGTTGAACATTTATAGACATTTGGTCTCCAGGCGCAGACATATCACACATTCACGTATGAATGTACACATTGCTGCCAATTAGTGCGTATTCAGGTGATTCAGGTTGATGGGAGCTGATGGTAGTGGATCTGATCCGAAGAGCAAAAGTCTCCATTACACATTTCAACCGATGCGATGGACGGTTTCTCTTTCATCTATTTATTTATGTGGGATAGCGAATAAATGATTCGGAAGTTTAGTGTAGTCAGCAGAATTTATGTGTTTTTCAATTGAAATGCTCTTTGAACTGAACATAGTTTGGGGCTATTAATTTACAACGGATGCGTGGAATGGTGGCAGTTACTGGGAAGCTGTTTGAGTGAGCTTTTTTTGATGTGAGCTGTAATGTTGAGGATTAGAGTTTTGAATAGAATCCAAACAAATAGTGAAATTTTTAGGATTATTAAATGCTTAAATAGATTCAAAGGTTTTAGTTCGTTCAGATTAATTTATGAGGGTTCGTTTTGTTTGATTTTCTTTTGATATTTGCGGTGTAGTATTTCCTGATCCGGTTACTTTTTAAGTTTTTATGGAATGAGCTTTAAATAATGAGGTTATGCATCTAAATAAGTTGAGTAGACAGGAGTATATGCTGCTGTTTGAAATGTTTTTTATTGAAACTAAGAAATCATACACTTTTCTTTAAAACCATAAATATTCGCTTCAAAGAATAACTACTTTTATTTTTTTTTCAAGCGGCCACCATTTTCTTCCAATACTGCTGATGTTATTAAGTATAATCTTCAAGATCATTACGATATTGATGTGTTTTGAAAATTTCAAGAAGACCCGATAAAAATTGCTCGATAGTAAGACCATCCCCGCGTAGTCCACGGGTTGTAGTGTAGTGTTAGAGTGCTCACCCCCAAAGACGAAGATCTCTGGTTCAATTCTGTTGGTGACAGCAAAATTTGTTTCGAGTGATTCTGCGTACGGACCAACGTCCATTCAGTTATGATACGAACTGGTTCACATATCAGAACGCATCGCAGCTGGATGGACGGACATCCGGCCAAAGTGTGGTAATGACCATGTCATCTTCTCGTGTACCGTGCATTCGATCAAAGTAATGAGACACTCTTAGCTATCTCAAAGAGAAGCTCGGAAAAAAGCAAACCATTCACCATAGAAAATTCAAATAGCTAAAGCTTTTTAGGGCTTTGTACTAAAATACAAAACCCTATTGCAATCACAGCCTGTGTCCGTCCGCCCGGCTTTATGCCACAGCACTTTTTCTCCGAAACTATTAAAGCTACAGCCACGAAACTTTGTGGAAAGGGCAGAAGTGGCGACTTCTTGAAAATTTCGGGGTGGAAGAATTTTTCAAAGGGGTTTAAGGGGGCCTCCCCATATAGGGAGAGACCCTTCAAACAAATTTTTCACCATTGGTAGTTGAGTAGGGTGTCATTGGAAAGGTCTCAATGAGATCTTTTCCAAACAATTCTTAAAATTGCCTTATCAGTACTGTGGGGGGCAGGGGAAGGGGGAACGTACAAACTTTTCGCGTACCCCCCCCCGCAATTAGACACCTTTCATCCGAAAAAAATCATGAAAAATACGTGAGAAGTCGAAATTCAATCAACTTTGTTAGTAATAGTATGATTTATCGGTTTTACATTTTCTTGAATAAAATCTTAACGGTACTTTTAAATTCAAATTGAGTATACAAATGCCTATTTATAAGATTGACCTGTCCTGCAAGTTTCACAAAGATCAAATAGCATTTAACGAAGTTATAGCGATTTGAATTTTACTGTGTTACTATGGAACAATATGCGCCGTATTACTATGGAAACATGACATAACAGCTTTGCTAGGATTTGCATGAACATTTCAGGAACGATAGGTATCATGAATATCTTTGAGAATCGGTTCAGTTAGTGGTATCAGTCATCGTAAAACAAAATAGTGGCTGTTTTGTATGCGAGGATTGAATAATTTTGAGTTATTTTTCCCCAACTTCAACGTTTAAGGTGTATGCTTTGAACACTTGACTCAATTTGATGAAAGACTGAAGATGAGTACCTCCAATTAATACTCATACATGAAACAAGATGAAGAGGTAGGAGAGAGCTCCTAGCAAAAGGGCTTTGTAACCATTCTAGGATTAGAAAAAATAGGCTATGAGTCGATGATTACAGTACAGGGGAGTGGCCCCTGAAAAAATTTCATCAAAGGTAGCTGATATGAGAATCAAATGAAAGTTCTTTGTGAGAGCTTTTCAAAACAGTTCTTTAACAGACAGTTTTTGCTTCAGTGGGGGGGAAATACATGAAAAATGGGTTTCCTCCCTCGCGAATGGACACCAGTGATCTTAAAAATCAGAAAAAATTACCAAGGGAGATATTTATGGGTATAATAATAACAAATACCTCAGAAGTCGAAATTCGTTCAACTTTGTTAATAATAGAATGATTCTCGAATTTCACATTTTCTCTAATCAAATCGTCTTTGACATGTTTCTTGATTTTATTCGTTGCTGGTTACTGCATTTTATAAGTTGAGTACAAAACCCTTCTGACATGAGCGTAAGTCTGTCTACCCAACTTGTTTAAATAGTACTGCTAGATTCTCATAAAATTTGCAAAACAACCTTACATATATCTACTTATTTAATGGGTTAGATTGAGTTTAAGGGTATTATAACTGCTCACAAGTGGGTATATCCTAGTTCGGGTCTACGGATCCGGAAAGCTCGTCCGGAGACTGGCTTAGGCGACGAAAGTTCATACAAATTGACCTTTAACACTTTCCTTGTTGTCGAAACAGGTAATTTCAAATTCTTAACTCTCACTATTCATTTTGTGCAGAATTTCATCATCCAATCCAATTAAAAAATTACCAAAACTTTACTCCTATTTTCTAGCTCCTACAATGTTAAAAGGGAGTAGCCCGATGTGTTGCTTTTGAGGATATATATCCAACTTGATTCGAAAATCGACCGTTTTAAATTGCTTTCATCATCCAAAAATCAGTTTATTTCCTTCGACGTTGATTTTTCTTTTGCTAAATCTTAGTTCACATTGGCCACCATGTTTGTATGAAAATGTTTTATTTAATCGAAATTAATATTTATATTGCAATGTTTTTCGCTTCATGACTAATGAACTACCGCCAGTCTTGACCAATCGTAAATCACATACGAGGGCGGTCCGACAAGTACTTAGCCTCCTGGCCCGATAGCGCCACTATCGCAGGAGAGATAGTACATTCTCGTAGATGGCTACTGTCAAAACTTCAGCCGAATCGGACTCGTAGCTTTGTATTGACTGCGTGTGAAAGAGCGGTCATGTCCGCGGATTCTAGAAAAATGGGGAAAGAGCCAATATCAGCCATTGATTCGATTCTTGTTTTTGAAAGGAAAATCGCGCAGCGAAATCAAAGAGCGCTTAGATGCTGTGTACGGTGTCTGTGCTCCTGCGATTGGTTTAACGAGTTTTAACATGGTTGCACGTCGGTTTTTGATGAGCCACGGCCAGGTACCCCGAAAACCGCCGATTGAAAGTGCACGAGATAGCTGAGGCAGTTGGCATCTCAAACGACCGCGTGGATCATATCCTGCATGAAATTATGGGCATGGAAAAGCTGTCGGCGCGATGGATGCTGCGTTTGCTCACTCCAAACAACAAACGCAACCGTGAGACCACTTCAGAGCAATGTTTAACGTTGTTTAAGCGCAATCCGAAGGAGTTTCTGCGTCGTTTCGTGACCGTCGGCGAAAAATGGCTCCACTAGTACACACCAGAGACCAAGGAGCAGTCGAAACAGTGGAATTCACCAAGTGAACGTGCTCCGAAGAAGGCGAAGACTATCCTTTCGGTCGGAAAGGTGATCGCCACCGTTTTCTGGGATTCACAAGGTGTGTTTTCCATCGACTACATGAAGAACGGCAAAACGGTTACATGGCTCTAATATGCCGAATTATTGGGCCGATTCGACGCCGAATTGCAGAAAACAGGCCCCATTGGCCGAAGAAAAAAGTGCTCTTCAACCATGACAACGCACCGCCTCACACCTCCGCCACGGCCAAACTGGTCGAATTGGGCTACGAACTGCAACCTCACGTAGCGTATTCAGCAGATTCGGCCCCGTTCGACTTTTTTTTTTGTTTCCAAACTTGAAAAAATCACACACCGGGCAGAAAATTGAGTCGATTGAGGAGGTCATCGCCGCCACGGGGGGTTTTTTTGCAGACCTCGGGAAAACGTATGTTTCAGGCGGGCTTAAGAAGTTGCAGCATCGCCTAGTCAAGTGTAGAACTGAGGGGAGATTATGTTGAGAAATGTGTCGCCACTTTTTCAAAATTTACGGTTATCTTTTGTAGGTTAAGTACTTATTGGATCTGAAATTTGGAACTCAAGGGACAACATCCAATCAACGGCGTTGTACATTACAGCAGATTTTAATGTGAGCCCTAGTAAATCAGTGAGTGTGGCTACTGTTAAAAGAAGGCTTCTTGATACCTGTCAGAACTCGATTCACAAAACGAGAAATAAAAACATGTTGTCAAAAGGGTTTTGTACTGACCTTACGCTATGCAGTTAGTCACCAATAACGAATATAGTCAAGGAACAGGTTAAAGTGAAAATCGATTGCTTCTTCATTTTCAACGGTCGCCATTTTGTTGCACAGTAACAAAAATCACTCATATAATGAAGTCACAAAAATATTTCTGTTATTGATCTTATCTGAAAATGTTAAGAGGATAAAATCAAAACCGCAGTGCCTAATTCGATGCAGAGCCTATAAAGTACCAAAATCGTGTGTTATTGTAGTTGTAATTAGAGGAACTTCAAATGCCTATAAGTTCCGTGAAGATGTATTGATTTTCATCAAACTTACATAGCATTAGATCCTTTCGTAAGACTACTTAAATATCGAATTTCATTGGGTTTAAGAGTATGCATACGATTTTATTGGGAAAAATGTAAAATTCCAAGATCATTGTTACCAAAGTTAAGCGAATTTCGACATCTGACGTATTTTTTTTTGTACTCATAAACAGCTACCTCCATAATTTTTCTCAGATTTTGCAGATCACAGCCGTCCAATCGCGAGGATGGGAGAGCAAATTTTTCGTGTATTTTCCCACCCTGTGCACTCAACATAGCAAAAAATGTCAGTTTGAGACCTGCTTTGAAAAGTTCTCATCAAGAGCTTTCATTTCATTATGGTGTACTTTTCTATTTGTATTGTTTGAACCAATCTTGTAATTGGACTTTAGTCTGTAAGTTGGTTGAAATAAATAAAAAAAATTAAGCACCTTGTAAAGTTTTTTTTTATTGAAGAGGGCACCACTTTACACTTAGATATAAAGTTTAATGTTTGTAGCTTATACAGTTTTTCGTTGATTTCAAGCAAGCATACGAAAGTATTGATTGTAATGCGCTGTACCAAAAATCCTAGCTAAATTAGTCCGTATTACCAAAATGACAATGACGTCGACGACCTCCCAAGTCCGCAGCAATTTCCAACTCACCGATGGCTTTGACACAAATATCGGACTAAGGCAGGAAGATGGACTGGCCCCATTGCTATTCAATTTGGCTTTGAAGTACGTAATAAGGAAGCCACCTGTCGATACACGAGGTAGATTACTATACAAGTCAAGCCAAGTAGCAGCCAATACGGACGACATCATTTTGTCACGGTCATTACCAACTGCCAAAGAACTCTTCCTGTACCTTGACAGCGCAGCAAAACTAGCATGGCTACAAATCTATGAAAATAAAACAAAGCTCATGACGCATTCGAGGAAAAATACCTCAAATACACAAAATATCACACTTGGCGAATACAGTATCGAAAATGTTGGCGAATTTGTTTATCGCCAAAATAACGAAGACGGCTAGTAAAAGAGACGAAATACGCCGAAGAATCAGCTCGCAAATAAAATATTTCATTCAGTTTTGACGATTTTGAAGACCAGCTGCATACACAAGAAAACAAAGCTCCAAGTATACAAACCTGTGATGAGATAGGTGTTATGTTTTGGGTGTGAAACATGGACCCTAACCTAAGTATCCGCAAATATATTGAACTCCTTTGGGCGACGGGTCCTGAGGCGAATAATCGGAGCGAAGGTAGACGGGGACCAATGGCGAATTCGATACAACCATGAGCTGTATGAAATTTTTGACGAGCCGGACATCTCAACGATTGTCAGACTGCGGAAGCTGCAATGGGCTGGACACATGAATCGTATGGACGAACAACGGTTCCCCAAATAGGTATTCGTTGGGAGAACTGAAGGCCGGAGACCAGTGGGAAAACCGCGTAAACCCTGGTCTGACTCGGTCGACGAAGACAGTTCATCGCTGCTCGGATTTAGAAATTGGAGGACGCGGTCAATGGACCGAGACAGTTGGAGGCACTATATGCAAGAAGCAAAGGCCCGAGAGGGGCTGTAGTGCTAAGAAGAAGAAGATATGGTAGCATCCTAAAATGATTCGTTGTTCCTACAAGATCGAGAAAGTCATTGTGACATATAATCAAACTGCACGAAGAAAAGTCGTTCATAGAGTGAAATTGTTCGGAGTGGTTATTACTTTGAATCAAATTGCGATTTGTGAGGTGAAGTGTGAAGGGAGCTGCACTGGACGTTTCGCGATGTCGACAACATACATGGATAACAAAGAAAGTTATTGAGGCTAGTATTAACAAAAGGAAGGCTTATGAAAAATACAAAAAGAACGCTGAAGATCAAGCACTTAAACATCTGTATAATCAAGCCCTAAAAGAATCAAAACGAAGAAGCTAAATTTTCATATTACTCCAGAAGATTGGAAACAGTGGAGGACAACTCACACGAAATATAGAAAATAATAAGTGAGGTAAAAGATCATAAATAGCCCACCTAAGTCCATCTTTCACTTCATCAAACGACTAGAAGAGAAGTATTAAATACAATCGAAAATTTGAAAAAAATTTTAGCACCAGGTATTGACAATATTGCCACACATGAAATTATTCTAGTCAAAGAGGAAATAGCTGAACCATTGGCAAATTTTATAAACGACCATATTAGAAATGGAACATTTCCGGACGAAGAGAAACTGGCAAAAATAATTCCAATATTCAAAGGAGGAGATCATCTGGACCCGAATAATTACCGCCCTGTTGCACTTTTGACAGCCTTTAGTAAAATATTCGAAAAACTTGTAAAGAATCGTTTAAAATCTTTCTTAATGAACAATTCCATCATAAATCCGAAGCAGTTTGGCTTTCAAAAGAACAAGAGTACTTTCGATGCGTTACTTTCTGTCTCACGTTGCATCAATGAAAGTCTTGATAAAGGAGATTATGTTATGGCAATTTTTGTGGACCTGAAGAAAGCTTTTGATACGGTTGATCATGAACTGTTACTTCAAAAACTTGAATCGTGTGGTATACAAGGAAAACCGAAACAGATTTTTAAAAGTTATTTGTAAGGAAGATTTCAAAGAACATCAGTTAATAATGTCTTGAGCAATCTAGCACCAATGAAATTGGGGGTTCCTCAAGGATCCATTCTTGGACCAACCTTGTTTTTGCTATGCACCAATAATTTGAATATATGTAAACTGAAAGCTCACCACACATTATATGCTGATGATACTGTACTTCTTTATTATTATATTATCAGGACATGATAAAGTCGCCATGGAGAATATCGTCAACGAGGATCTAGATAAATACCGTTCATGGCTTATCGAAAACAAGCTAACATTGAATACTACAAAGACAAAATGCATGATTTTTAAACAGAAGAATAAGAAAGACATAGAAGTTGACTTAAAAATTAACGGCGAAAGCTTGCAAAACGTGTTTGAAATTAAACAAATCGGTCTTACCATAGGTCATCGTTTGACATGGTTTCCACAATTAAATAATTTGAGGAGACAACTAGCACCAATGATAGGAGTGTTGAGAAGATATGGAGGTTTTCCAATGCATATAAAGAAACTTGTATTAAATGCGTTTGTACTAACAAAGCTACATTATGCTGTGGTCATTTGGAGTCAATCATCAAAGCAAAACCTTAATATTATATCCAGGATACTAACTAAAGCCTATAAAAATATTCTGAACCTTCCGAGTCTCACTCCAAAAAGATTAGTGTATCAACGGACTAATGCACGCACCATCAGTCAAATCATTTTTATAGAGAAAGCCAAGTTTATCTTCAAATGTCTAAGTTCCAGTGAATCGAAACGAAGCCCCTTTATAAAAGTATCACAAAAAAATCCATATAATTCAAGAAATGCCAACAATTTTGTAATATCTTACGCTAGAACTGATCGACTAAAGAACGATGCAACGAATGATGCTCTGCGTATATACAATAATCTTCCAGAAACAATGAAAAACGTAAACTCATTATTGGTTTTTAAGAAAAGACTTAAGGAACATCTAATAAATTCAGATCAATGATAAGTCCGGAGGATTGAAAATGCAGTATCTTAGGGCATTTTAGAGCCTAACGTCGAGATCCTTAAAGACAGCTAGTTTTTAGAAACTCAGAGTTTTTTTTTACTGCATCGTATTATAATATTTTTTTTTATCTCTGAGAACTGTTCACAAATCGGACTAGACTAACAGGAAAGGAGTACTTCACAGGATTTGGTGTGCCTCTTATACCGATGTTTTAACATTGCCTGGAGGCACACGTAGGAATTGACGACGTGTGAAGGGCAGATCACACGAGCGTTGTGCGATGATGAAAGAGTGATGGAGAGAGTGGTAGGGAATGGAGGAATTAAAAAAAAAATAAGATGAAATAAATAGTCTGTTAGAGTAGTCCAACAAAAATTACCTATATCTAAATTTTGAAGGATGTCATGTAATAAGTTATTCCCGGAAAAGTACAGTTTTATTTTGTGATTATCACCTCACCAATGCAAAGCTATCAAGGGCGGACAGTGTAGTAGATCTTAGGATTCACTTGCATAAGAAACTGTGCTTTAATTTGCATTACGATGAGGTTCTCTGCAAAGCCAGTGAACTCATCAAACGACGGGCAAAATATTTTAAAAACTTGTCGGTACCGAAAACCCTATACACATCATTGGTGCGCCCAATTCTCGAATACACTGGTATCGTTTGGAATCCGGTCTTTGACGTTCACTCAGAAAGGTTCAAATCAGTTCAGAAACAATTTTTACTGTTTGCTTGGACATCACTCGATGAGCCAAAAGATTTTCATAACTTCCCATTATATGATAATCGACTGTCTTTACTTAATATATATTAATTATATGATAATCGACTGTCTTTACTTAATATGACATCATTTGCCTCCCGAAGGACCATATTATGCTCTTGCTTTGCATTGGATATCCTTAGAGGAATCGTTAAAGTTTAAACAGGAAAATAATATTGAATGAGCCCATAAGACTTACGAGACATTCACGTTTCCTGGCAGAAGATCATCATCTTACTGTCCATCGTGTGTGTCAAAATTAGGTGTGTCAAAATTTTTAACAGTCTGAGCCATCTCTACTCCCCAACTATCTCTAGGTCTCAATTTAAATCTAATTTATTCAAGTCCATCAGTCTTTAATCCTAGTATTGTAATAGTGAATAAATATATTCCCTACCAAATATGTGTGAAAAATGTGATAAAACGGATATTCTAAAATGTATTGAGCCTTTTTCTGTCATTGTCCGATTGAATATTTCTTTTATTTAAAATGGATTTTATTTAGCTATATTTTGTCTATTATTATCTATGGCCTTTGCCATTTTTTGGGTAGAGCCATTATTCCATCTGTGTAGAACTTCTGTGGTTATCGACGAAAAACTTGGCCAAGTGATTTTCACAGTCCTTTTTTGAAGTGAGATTCTTTTCATTAAGAATGTTTTGCAGAGACCTAAACAAATTTTAGCCTGATGGTGCAAGGTCTGGACTGTACGGTGGATGCATCAAAACTTCCCAGCCCAGCTCTGTCAATTTTTGCCGGGTCATCAAGGATGTGTGTGGTCTGGCATTGTCATGATGGAAGACAACGCCCTTTCGATTGATTAATTCTGGCCGGTTATTTTGAATTGCTTGTTGCAATCTGGTTAATTGTTGACAGTACACAGCCGAATTGAGTGTTTGGCTAGGTTCTAGCATCTCATGATAAACAACTCCCTTCCAATCCCACCATACACACAGCATAACCTTATTTGGTGTCAATCCTGGCTTTGAAGTCGTTTGTGATGATTCACCTTTTTTAACCGTGATCTTTTTCGAACGACATGCTCGTATCTTACCCATTTTTCAACACCCGTAATGATTTGCTTCCAAAATGGCTCGATTTCGTTGCGTTTTATTAGCATTTCGCAAATTGAAATTCGGTCGATCAAATTTTTTTGTGTTAATACATGCGGCACCCAATCTCGAGCTTCTTTGGTTATCCAGCCTTACGCAAATGGTTCGAAACTGTTTGGGGATAGATATTCAGTTCCTCAGCAATGTCATGGCTGCTTATGTATCGGTCTTCTTCAGTTTTATGTAAGATTTCATCTGAGCGAGGTGCATCTTTGACGTCAAAATTTCCAGAACGAAAGCGAGCGAACCATCTCTTGGCTGTGGCTTTCGATAAAGTATCTTGACCGTAGACACCACAAATTTTTCCACGAGCCTGCGATGCATTCTCACCTTGATCGTAGTGATATTGTAAAATATAACGAATTTTTTCCGAAATTTCACTCATTTTTAAATGAATACAACTTTTGACACGAATGACAAAATACAAAACTGTCCATATAAAAATTGTAGACTGGAATGTCACCTTTCAAACGCATGTCAGTTTGACTCAATCTGATTAGTAATGACCGATATATGACAACGAACACCATCTGGTGACAAAAAAAGCTCAATACTTTTTAGACTATCAAATATAAGGGTTGTAGTTTGTAAAATTAGTTGTAAAATAAATTGTAAACCTTGTTTTGGTAAATAAATATTATGTATGAATCTTTGTGTTTTTTTTACTATTCCGTATATATTTTGTATTTTTATGTGAAATATAACGTTTCCCATATTTTTTAGGGTTTTGTAAAATAATTTTACAAAACCCCACTAGTTTCGCGACCAGTCTGTCCGTCTGTCCGTCCGTCCGTCCGTCCGTCCGTGTCACAGCAGTTTTTCTCGGAAACTACTTAAGCTAGAAACATCAAATTTTGTGTGTAGGTGTAAAGTGGTGATCTCTTCAAAGTTCAGCTACAAAAAAAATTTATAAGGTATTTAAGGCGGGTCTCCCCATGTAGGGGCGTGACCCCCCGAAAAAAAAATTTCATTGAAGGTAGCCGATATGGGTATCAAATGGAAGGTCTTGATGAGAACTTTTCAAAACAGGTCTTAGTTTGGCAAAGTTTGCTTCGAGGGGCGCACAGCGAGGGGAAATACACGAAAAATTTGGGTTCCCCCTCGTGATTGGACACCTGTGATCCGAAAAATCTGAAAACAATCAGGAATGTAGGCCTTGATGAGTACAACAACAACAAATACGTGAGAAGTCGCAATTCACTCAACTTTGTTAGTAATAGTATGATTTATCGATTTTATGTTTTCTTGAATTAAATCTTAACGGTACCCTTAAATTCAATGAAATGCAGTACGTGGATGTTTATTTATAAGATTGATCTATCCTGAAAGTTTCATAGAGATTGAATCATACTTAGCGAAGTTACAGCGGTTTGAATTTTCCCGTATTACTATGGAACAATATGCGCTGCATTTATTACTATGGCAACATATGGCTATGGAACAACATGCGCTTTTTACCGACTCAGACACTACAGTTTTGCTAGGATTTGCATGAAAATTTCAGGAATGATAGGTGTCATGAATATCTTTGAGAATCGGTTCAGCTAGTGGTATCAGTAATCGTAAAACAAAATAGTGGCTGTTTTAAATGCGAAGATTGAATAATTTTGAGTTATTTTTTCCCCCAACTTCAACGTTTAAGGTGCATGCCTTGAACACTTGATTCAATTTAATGAATGACTGAAGGTGAGTACCTACAATTAATGCTCATAAGTGAAACAAGTCAAGGAGGTGGGAGAGAGCTCCTAGCAAAAGGGTTTTGTAACCATTCTAGGATTCGAAAAAATTGGCCATGAATCCATGATAACAGTACAGGAGAGTGGCCCCTGAAAAAAAATTCATCAAACGTAGCCGATATGAGTATGAAATAAAAGTTTTCATGGGAGCTTTTCAAAACAGTTGTTAAAATGTCAGTTTTTGCTTCAGTGGGGGCACAGGGGGGAAATACATGAAAAATGTGTTTCCTCCGTCGCGGATGGACATCTGAAATAATTATCAAGGGAGATATTTATGAGTATTACAATACCGAAAACCTCAGAAGTCGAAATTCATTCAACTTTGTTAATAATAGTATGATCTTCGTATTTCATATTTTCTCCAATAAAATCGTCTGACGTGTTTCTTGATTTGATTCGATCTGGTGACTGCATTATGTAAATTGAATACAAAACCCTTCTGACATGAGCGTAGGTCTGTTTACCCAACTTGTTGTTGAATCTTTTTGAAAATCCTTGAGGTTAGTGTTAAAAAGGCTCATGTCCACCCCAGATATGTTGCTGCAAATAAGCATTAACTGCTTCAAAATCATCAAAAACCATCATACTTGTATCTCCTCAGCTTGCATTATAGCTAATTAAAAGAATCGCACAAGGAAATGAACGTGTGAATTTGGAAAATAGGACATGTGCCCTATCAAAATTAAACGATTGAATTTAAGATAGAGACGAATTCCGGTATGGACTGATTCTGATGATCATTACTGGGATTGAAATAATATTTTCAGAAATAAATAATATCCGAAAAAGATATTTGCTTTACTAGAGACATTTGGCTAAGTGATAAGTGATTTCATTTGACTCTTCGAAACTTATTTCATATTTTTGAGAGTAGTTCAAAGTTTGTTTCAATTTTAAACTTAAATTTGTTTGCCAGAATGAGGTCTTAAATGTTTGCTACTTACTCACAGGCTACACATTTGATCAATCCCCTTGAAATTTACCTGAAATAATAGAAAAAATATTATTAATAAAAACATTTTCTGAGGAGGAGAGCAAATAAAGAATCTACGCCTGGGAAACCATTAAAATTCTTACATATCCATCCATCCATAAAAGCAAATTCTTAAAGTAATTTGACACCGAACTCACTTAACTTTACTGCTCTATTTATTCACTGAGCCATACATTAACTTCCCACATTACGCAATATATAAAAGCCGCTACATTCAAATTAACTATAATTTAATGCATAACTTTTTCACCCTCAGCCCCTCCGTCAGACATTCCTTTCCATCGCCCATCCTTTTCATTATAAACAGCTTGAAAGCTTGGAAAATTCATTACACCAAAATTATTAATACAAAAACCCCAGCCGAGCACACCAACTACCGAGGGCGCGCCATGCCGAGTGGTCTGGTAGTCACCTATTAAATTTTCTAAGCTTCTAATTCCATCAAAGACAAAAGGTACGAGTCCCATTATGACCAACTTATGCTTTGTAACCTCAACATAACCATTCTTTGAAGATGGAAGTCGTGTCATAGACGCGCGGGCCCATTCAACCCCCGTTAAGCGAAATTCACGCCACACAGGGTTGTTTCCTTCTGTTAATATTTAAATTTCGAGAGCTTTAATAAAATAACTGTATCAAAGCGTTTCAACAGCGGCATGAAGAGATGTGGAAACGAGAACATTGAATTTAGCACTAATTTGGTTTATTTTAATTCTGAATTATGACTGAATTTCATGTTTTGAGAGTTGGAAATGGTTGGCCGGTACTTAGTTCCATAATTGAGGGCTTCAACGTCTAAATGGCCTTGACAAGTGGGCAATCATGGGCTGGTTGAGTCCGAATTGATTGTTTTCATAGTAAGTACGTAATCTTAATTAGATCTTTATGGTGATAAGCTGCAAGGGAGAAGCGAATAAACAGTAAGCAGAATTTTAAATGAATGAGATTTTTACGCAGTTGCTCATTTTTTTTTGTGGATGAATTTGCTTACGTACTAATTTGTTTACTTTCAGTGCGTATTTTTAGATCATTAACTTTTCTCAGGGTGAGAATTGTTGTGTTTATTTTGGTTACAATGTAAAAGCATTCTAGAATTGAAAATATTATTTTTGTATAGAAATCTCGGCTAGATAAGTATTTCATCAAAATAAGTAATTAACTTTTATTCTTCAAATGCGAAATATCCTTTCATTTGGATTATTTCAACGTTATCCTTTAATTTCTCTAATCAAAAGACAGTTTCATTTATTTCCAAATCACATTCATAAGCAAAATCTGTCGTACATATGCACGTGTCATCACAAATCCTCAATTTCCCATAATCGGCCCACGTTCAAGCATACCAAATTTCAAAGTAGACACACGTATCCCCAACGAGATCCTGGCAAAACTATTTGCATTTCAGTTAGCAATCAAGCATCTGATTAGGACGAAGCTCTCGTCGGGTGACCAAATAAAAGGTCCATTATACACATCTCAGCCTCTAATCTATGACCTGAGCTTTTTTTTGTATTTTCCCAGGACCATCCTCTATCCTCTCATCTTTTAACTATCCCCCGTTCTCCTTCTTTGCCTTCCACATAAAACTATTTAAGGTCAATCGATAGTGTGTCAAAGGTCGAGAATTCAGAATTATCTTGAAATGGACACTCTAGCACGTTGATATCATCCTAACATGTAGGCAAATACACGTGTTGGAGGAGTTGAGTCAGTCACTGAGATTCGAGATTCATCCTCATCTTTTTGACCTCTCTAGGACCTGACATTATCATAGAGCAACCATAATGCAGTGTATTGTATACAGCCGAGAAGGATAATAGGAAAGAAATGTTAGGATAATGTTCGTGTCCTGGAAAAAAATCGTTTTTATTGCTTGTGCCTGCTGTGAGGAATCGATTTTCTTGCGACATTAACTTCAGTGGTACTCCCTTTTACCGAAAAAGAAAATAATAAAAGAGAATGAAAAAGAAAAGTTTTCAGGGTGTTTTCTGAAGTTGCTTAGTCTTGCCCATCGTGTCGGCTTGTGAATATCTAATCTTGTTTACGCTTTTGGAAATGTATTCCTTCAATTTGTGTGACATTAAATTTGATTGATGGCTGTATTTTGGGGGAGTTGTTCTAGTGAATGAGATTCACCCATTAGAGAAGAAGATCCTGAATTGATAGCATCTTTCAGGATTGTTTGTAGTTATGGAAAGCTGTTTCTGAGGATAAAACCTATTTTAACTTATTCGATGATGATGGGATCAACCTGTTAAATATTTCTGTGTAGTGATTAGAGTGCTTGCCGTATAATCCAAGGGTCCTTGGTTCGGATCCCGTTGATGACAACGAGGTTTGTTTTGAGTAATTTTTCGGACGGACTATCAGCCCAGTCATTTGTGATAAGTACTAGTTTGAAATCAGAACGTATCACAGCTGGGTGGACACACAGCCAAATGTACTAATGACCATATAAGCTTCTCAACCGCCAATAGGATCGAGATAATGAGATACTCTAACTATCCCTAAGCGAAGGCCTAATAGGGGCTGTAGTGCTAAAACAAATAAAAACAAGTTGGGTCGACAGAACGACGCTTATGTTAAGAGGGTTTTCACTCAACTTACGATATGCAGACACCGATAATGAAAAACTTTAACGACTTCTATCTTCTTCTTCACTACAGCCCCTCTCGGGCCTTCGCTTAGAGATAGTTAGAGTATCTCACTTTCATGACCATATTGATTTTTTCGGAAGTTGGTTTGGTCAGTACCATGCTCCTGCGTGTGCCTGCTCAGCTGTGATATGATCTGATTAAATCAGTACATATCAAAACTGAGTGAGCACTCATAGTCTGTCCGAAAAATTCCCTGAACTAGATCACGTTGCTCCCAACGAGATTTGAACCTGGGACCTTCGGCTTATATTTTCATGCTCTAAACACTAGACCATACTGACTGTTAACGACTTCTATAACAACTACATACTCGCTTTAAAAAAAAACGGCCGCCATTTTGTTGCAATACTATTGACAACCATTGATTGAATGAAATCCTAAAGATGTTAATGTGATTTATTCTATCTAGAAATTCGGTGAAGATCCAATTAAAAGTATAGTGCCTGCTTGGATGGAAAGCCCGAAAGATAGAAAAATAGTACATTGTTTTTGTTGCTATCGAAGAACTTTCAAATTGCTTGCACAAATACAATTTGTTTTTATTAAATATTCCAAAGTATGAGAATCGTTCCTTGGACAACTTGAATTTGAAGGTACCAATATAAATTTACAAGAAAAAACTATGTATTTACATATTCTACAATTATTAACAAAATGGAGCGAATTGCAACTTCTGAGGTAATTGTTATTCATGTTACTCATAAGAACCTGCCATCATGATTGTGTTACCCTTTAAATATGCGTTTTCATCAACAGTTAATAACCCATACTTTACATGCTGAAGCTGGGGAAAATAACACAAAATTTACTCAATATTATTTAAAACGGTCGCCATTCTGTTTTACCATTACTGATATAGCTTTTTGGACGGATTTTCAGGGATCTGCATCATCTATATTCTCTCTGAACATTTCATGTAAATCCTAACAAGCCCGTAGTGTCTCAGTCGATCGGGAGCATGCTTTGCTCCATAGCAATGCATTATTGTTGAAAAACCGAAAATTCAAACCACCAAAACTTCGTTGAATGCTACCGGATCCTTCTGAAATTTTCATGGTTGATTACACCTATATGTAAGTAGCCATCCAGATATTAAATTTCAGTTTAAGGGTACAACCATGATTTTATTCAAGGAAATGTAAAATTTATATCTCATACTATTACTAACAAAGTTTTGCGACTTTCAGTTTCTGAGGTATTTGCCGCTGTTGCACTCATAAAGAACTACCTACATGATTCTTTTTTCAGATATTTTGGCCAAAAGGTGTCTAATCACGATGGGGGAGGGGGGATACCATTTTTTGTGTTATCCCGCTTCCCCTGCCTACCCCGTCATCGGTATTACTGAAAAATCTCGTCAAGGCCTTTCATTTGGCTTCCTATTCGACTATCCTTGGTGAAAGCATTTTTTTCGAGGAATCAGATCGGTGTATGGGAAAACCCCCCTTAAACGCCATTGACATATTTTTTTTACCATGGAACTTTCATTAACCAGAAACTTCTGAGCTCTTCACGAAATTTGATTGCTGTAGATTCTCAAGTTGCCGAGAAAACCTGCTGTGCCGCACTGACGGACGGACGGACAGGTACCAATTTTAATAGCGCATTGTAAAAAAATTTTTTTTTTACAAAACCCTAAGAACCAGCATGGAGCCAAACTGCGTTGGACTAGTGAAAAGAAAAGAATTTAGTTGTATTTATGAGGATAGTGGATAAGTAAAGTTGGCTAGCTACGCTGCTTACGGCCGTACGCCACATCATAAACGACGTTACCAGCAACAGTAGCAGAAAGCAACACCGAATGGTCATACTTGATTTGGAACCTAAAATATCAGTTCCTGATTGTTAACCTGAATGTCTTCATCACCTCCTTATTCACTCGAATCATCCGGAAAAGACAACTAATCGTTTGATTGCAAGCTGACAATGTAACGGATGATAAAAAGTTTTGATCAAATCATTTTCGTAGAGCTAGCGACACAGTGATCGCTGATATCCTATCAAAAATCGAGAAGTATATCGCAGGCTCCTGTCGCGCTATGATGATGCCCGTTATCATCAACGCATACACTGCCAAAAAACGCTTTGTAACGTGGGGGGATCCAACCCATCAAGAACCCGCCGCTTGATGAGTACCGTAGGGTCAGTGGTTCTGCACGAAACAGAAATATGGGGCGACGCTCTCAGTAAGTAGGTACACTGAAAACGCTTGGCACAGTTACAGAGACGAGCAGCACCGAGGATTGCATCTTCCTACCCGACAGTCTCTGATTCAGCGTTGGGGGTTATGGCAGGCGTGATACCTGTTGTCCTTTTGGCAGGAGAGCACCGCGCTATATACATGGTTTTCCAATAAGAGGTGTTATTTTGATATTAAAAAGAAAAATGTCATTTTTTAATATAAATCATCGGATGTTTATTTCAATATAAAGAGGGAGGGCTACCCTTTGTCCTCGAAAGCCTCACGAATTCCATCTTTGAGGTCTTGAATCGACGCTAGGCTGTTGGTGTAGATCTTCTGTTTCACGTGGCCCAAAAGGTATTAAATCACAAGATCTATTCAAAATAACACCTCAATTGGAAAACCCTATGCTTGCATCGAAGCGGGGAGGCGAGGAAGATGGTTACCCCCGGTGAGAGGCAGCGCTCACTCAACAATTGGCAGTAGTTTTGGGTGAATTGCACAAAGGAAAGGTGGGCTGCTCGCCCTATCCCGGATTTGAGACCGTGGCTAAATCAAGGACATGGTGAGAATGACTTCTATCTGACCCAACTTTGGAGCGGACATGAGTGTTTTCAGTCTTACCTGCACAAGATTGGTAAGTCACGCTTCCCCGCTTATCGGGTTTGCCCAGGAGAGGAAGACAATGCCTGCCACACATATCTCGCGTGGAAAAATGGGACAAGCTGCAGCGGGACCTCTACGTGGAGAAGGGAGAGCTCACCCCGGGTAATATAGTCGCGGTGATGCTTGAATCAGTTGGCAAATGAAATCATGTGGCGTATTATATTCGGGTAATCCTAAAAGACAAAAAGGACTCAAAGCAATCGGGGACGTCGGAGCTGAAGGACCGCTTGTCTGGCAATTCCCCTTCCCCTTTGCCCACCCGCTGAATGAGGGATCCGCCAGATTGAAGGCGTCTCACGGGGTAACAAAGCAAGACCTAGGCTGGTAATGTGTCAAACGAGTTCTCGGGTTGACAGGGGAGGTGTTCAGTGGGTAGTCCAGTCGCTTGCGAGCATTGGAACCCCACACTTAGGGCGTTAATGGCATTCAACCCCACCACAAAAAACGCTATGTGCATAAAAAGGCTCCCAAATGATGGGACACTAAATTCCGAGAAATTCCAATAATTGCATATACGAGTACACCAGCAGCTCTGCAGCTAAATCTTACTTACGCGTCCTTTGGAGTGACGTAAAATTGTAAAGGCGAGTCTACCACGCCTGATAACGGAACTGAAAGTAATACCCATGCGGCCGGAATGACGGTTGAGATAACGGAATGGAGACAGGAAAACCGTATACTTCTTCAAAATCTGGAACAGAGTCTCAGAATGAATATGATCTACGTCAACGACCTCGCGCCCTACAAACGGACTATGGAATTGGATCCAGGAATGTTTGATCACTGACCTACCCATGCGCAATTCACGAACTTTTACAACAGACCAGTCAATATAAATCAAATGTACTGGCAATCCAGGAAACGAACAGGACTGGAAGCGATAATAAAGATATGAGATCGCGCACAATATGCATGCTGGAAATCGTGGACTCGGTGAAGCCTTTATTATAGATAGAGAACTCAAATCGCAAGTTACTGATTTTAAGGCACTCAATAAACGGTTGTGTGCGACTCGTATCCGAGCGAAATTCTTCAAAACTTGACTGCTAAGAAGAAGAAGAAACAAACAATCAATTAGCTGGAAAGACAAGTCAACTCATTACCTACAAACGACACAAAAATAATTCTGCGTGATTTCAACGCTAAAGTTGGCAATGAATTATCTCATCGGGGAACGAATGGAGGCTATGGACTCCACCATGAAACAAATGACAACAGTCAGCGCTTGGTTGACTTTACATGTAGCAGAAATCTAGTCATACTTTCGACTTGCTTCTCACATCGACGCATTCATAAAATCACCTGGATGTCACTGGATGGCAACACACAAAGCCAGATCGACCATGTGTTGATCCGACAACGTTGGGCCTCGTGCATACTTGGCCTCCGTACATATCGAGGAGCTAATTGCAAAACGGATAATTACCTGATGAAACTAACCCATTGATGCCGTATGGCAAAGGCATATTTGGCGAAGACCAGCCCGCTCCAAAAATTTGACAGCAAAAGGCTCCAAACGGCGTCTGCGGCAAAAAATTTCACGGAAACCCTTATTAACCAGCTAGCTTCCAACGCACCTGATACATCGCTGAAAACAAGCAACGAGCTCTGGGTGGAAGTGAATGCTGCAATTAAGACCGTAACAGAATAGTCGATCGGACATCAAGTCCGGCGCAAAACAAATGATTGGTTCGATGATGAGTGCCAGAATGCTTTCGATTAAAAAAAAATCAGGCGTACAAAAAATATTAGGCACGAAAACCAGGACGACGAGAGAACATTATGAAAATTTCAAAAGAGTAGCGAATAAGATAATTAGAATTACGAAAAGAAAATACTCGTACTATAAAGACCAATTGAAAAGTATGGATGTAAGTCTACCGAGCAACAAAACAAGACAAGCATATAAAGTAGTAAAAATCCTGAAACGTAGTTATAAGCCGAAGACTACGCTCTACCGTGATGACATCGGCAATATCATCACTGATGAAAACAGGATTAAAGAAAGATGGGCATCATATTTCAGGAACCTCTCTAATCCTCCGCACAGCTCCAAAACATCGGAGCTTATAAATATTCCTGGAGAGCTTCCATTGGCCCCAACTACTTTGGATGAAGTTTGTTCTAGCCTGAAATTCCAAAAGAATAATAAAGCACCATTCCAGTAGAGCTTATAAAATATGGTGGCAGCGGTGTTCAGAAAGTCAACCACATATGGCAACAAAAACATATGCCGAACGAGAGGAGCGAATCGATTATATTTTCTATCCACAAAAAAGGCAACAAGCTACAGTGCGAAAATTATAGAGGCATATCACTACTTTGTACGGCTTACAAAATATTTTCTAAGATCTTTGAAAATAAAATCGGATCATAGGCTAACAGCATTATTGAGGAGTATCAACGTGGCTTTAGAGCAGGTAGGTCGACGAAAGATCAATTGTTCACAGTCAAGCAGGTACTTGAAAAATGCTAGGAGTTCAACATAGACGTACATCAAATTTTCGTTGAGTTTAAGCAAGCATACGACAGCATTGATCGTGACGTGCTGTACCAAATAATGCTTTGCATTGGTATCCCAGCCAAACCAGTCCATCTTACCAAAATGACAATAACGTCGACAGCTTCCAAAGTCCTCATCAATATCCAACTCACCGATGCCTTGACACAACTATCAGACTGAAGCAGGGAGATGGTTTAGCCCCATTGCTATTCAATTTGACTCTGGGATACTAGATCAGAAAGCTACTTGTCGACACATGAGGTACATTACTACAGAAGTCCAGCCGAGGAGTGGCCTATGCGGGCGACAAGTATTGGTCGTTGTAGACAACCAAAACACATTTATGGAATTGTTATTCCAGGCACTCCGTAGGTTTATGTTAAAACATTGGCATGTGCACATATTAATTCTGACTCAGAATATATGGCGGAGTGATTGGCGTCTTGAAGATACAATTTGACTTGTGACAAGGATCAAGCCGACTTGTAGTTATTCAATATTATATACTTAGGAATCCTCATAAAGACACATTCCAAAATGAAATTCAAGAAGGTATTGATGATGGTAAGCATGTAGTAGTCGCTGGCTGGGTACCCAAAGGGCCTCCAAAATCTAAATATTTGAAAGAACTCTTTGTGGTTTTAGTGCCGCAAATTGATCGTTTTGTGTAAGTTGTGAAAGAGATACTAAAAAGACACACTGTTCGTCTGCTACAAGCTAAAAAAGAAGATGGAAAACGAGTTCCAAAACTGGAATTACCCAAAGTTCGATAGAATCCGCTGATATAAATTATTCCAATTAATTCTGGATGTTTCAACCAATGTAAAGGGTGTTTAGAGGTATAGAACTTTGAAATGAAGTAAAATACGGATAAACTCTTTAAATTGCCATGAAATTGAATTTATTGGAAAGATTATTCCTTGCCATTTTGATTTGAATATGATTTTGGACATGTGAGTGCCGCCACTGGCTCGGAGGGAGTCCAAACGAGAGGTTCAATTTTAGACTACTCTAACCAGTAATTGACGCCGTATCTCGCCGATAACGTGGCGAATGTTGTCTTCCAAATGGTCAAGAGTCTCGGACCTGTCGGCGCTTTTTAGGAGCGAGTACGAGTAGATTTTGTGTCTATTCTGGGAAAGGTCCGAGTCATCTCGGCAATTATTAAGGAAACGTTACTTTCCAGCGTATATGAGTGGTTTGGCTCGGGCAATAGATACCACGAGGTGAAGAACGTTAATCAAAAGTGGTAGTGAGTGTGCGACAAATCATCTTTCCTTCTCGAAAGACATTATTATTGACTTAGAATCGTAAAGGGATTGCGTAGTTAGCAATTAATGTAGTAGTAGTGTAAGGCGGGGTATTCCCCAGTTGATAAAATTTGGAGTTGGAGGTTCCTCTGGCAGACCGAAAACTAGCTGGCGGCACAAGGGGATCTGGGTCAAGCGAGTTGGCGCCCACGCCTGTCTTCAGCGAGCGAAACCGGGCTCCTCAGAATCTCCCCCGCAACACTCCGATTTTGAGGCGTAACAGATTATAAAACAGTACGAATTATAACTGTGTAGCCTCTTTAAACCCCGGCAAGCGATGCGCCCAAGGTGAATCCGTGATGAATGTCCAAAGCCAGTGACCCTGAGAGAGGGAATGAAATATTTTATCTTCTTCATTTCAACGAAACATTTAAATCTGCCCCCGTAACGAGCTTGAATCTTATTAATTATTTTGTCAGCTATGAAGACTTGAGTTTCATATTTGGGAGGATAAACAACAAGAAATCATGTGGTACTGATTGTACTCCAAATGTAGTTGCCCGACATTTGCCTGAAGTTACTATTCGGAATTATTGCATATTGTTCAACAACATGTTGAGCAATTCATATTGCCCAAATGAGTCGAAAAAGGCTAAAATATTTCCGATCTTGAAGAAAGGAAAAGAATCTTCATACCCTTAAAGGTATCGCCCAATCAGTTTGCTGCATAACATCAGTAAGCTGTTTGAAGTGATACTAAACAAAGCATTAAACGCTCACATTGAGAAATATAGGTTGATGCCGAATTGCCAATTTGGTTTTCGTGCCAGGCATTCCACCATACATGCGATAGCGAAAGTAACCTCAGATATCTGTTGGAAACTAAACAACAGAGAATGTGTTGGAGCGTGTCTCATTGATATGGAAAGAGCTTTCGATACGGTGTGGTTACCCAAACACCTTGTCGCCATGATGTGCAATATGTTATACCGGAGATCATTTGTTTTTACTCATGGAAATCTGACAACAATGCGCGAATTCAAGGTCTTGAATGGTCTAAAGCAGGGAACAGTTACTGCGCCTCAGCTTTTCTCAATATTCATTCGCAAGCTATTAAACGGGTTTAATTTTAACGTCTCGCCACCGCGATCATTGGTAGAGTTTGCTGATGTTTTGATCATTTATACGGTAGACCAAAAAGCTAAAATAGTTCAGAGCAATCTTAAAAAAATATTTAATGACATACAGCTCTCTACCGACGATTGGTGAACGTAAATCAATGCGCAGGAGTGCGATACAACTTTGTTTCGGACTACGCTGCAGTGGGCCAGTCAAGACGTGAAACGTTATTAGAAGAACTTCCACATTACGGCTGGCGAGGGTAATTCAGGACGGGTTCCACATAAATCCTGTGTTCGATACCTCGGTGTCAATCTCGATCAAGATTTGTTCTATATTGAACATCTAGAAATCATGCTCCGTAAAGCACAAAAGGTAGTCATGGTCCTTCGACGACTCTTTCATTCTGAGAACATTGATCAAAAGGTTGTTGATCAAAAGTTGTCTCCTAAAAGACCCTGGTTAGACTAGTTTCGACATATGGATGTCAGATGTGTTACAACCAGAGTGCTAGTACTATGGAAACCTTAAGAGTTTTCGAAATAAAATATCTTCGTGCATGTACTGGTTTGCACGGAAAGCCTGAAACTGATTGGAAAAACCTGTGCATCGAATAGAAGAATTTATCACAGTGGTAAAGTGAAGAGAGTCGATATCTTCATATTGAAACTTCTTCGGAATCATATCGCAAGATTTGTAACTGTGAGTGAAAACCTCTGGATTTCACAGCCACTTCACCCTACAGACGGGTTTATTGTGACTTGCCTCGCTACTGGCTTCGTTGCACCAGAAGCATTCGTGTATTTGGACATCAATCGACATGTGTTGATTCTGACAGTGTCCCAATTATAAGAGGGCGGTTCAAATATGATCGAGACAAATGCTGACACGTTTATTTAGTATCGAAAAAATTTGGAACAAGTTACCTTTCCGGAAGCTATTTCATGCCCGTATCGAAGAATTCCTTGGGCAACTCGGACAGCCATATGCGCATGAACTCCTCTGCCTCGTCGTCGGTTTGGAGTCTTTGACATCTGAGGGCTTTTTTCAGTGGTCCAAACATGTGGTAGTCGTAGGGAGATAAGTCCGGACTATAGGTATCTTGACTATAGGGGCGGGTGTCCCAGTACCTCCCACCCCAATTCCGATATTGTATCGAGCGTCAGACACGCTGTATGAGGGTGAGCGTTTTCCTGGAGAAGAATCGCACTTGGTGCTGGAATGCTCCTCCGTTTCGAGCGTTATTTTGCGATATCGAAGGTGTTCCTGGATGATAGACTCTACACTACCAATACTGATGCCGAGTTCTGCCGAAATGTCTCGAACATTCGGCCTAGTCCTCCAAAATGAGTTGTTCTACGCGGTAAATGTTGTCTGGTGTGATGCTGGTTCGCGGTGGACGATCATGCGGCACATTCTCGACGGTTTCGCGACCATCCTTGAATGCTTTTGGTCCATTCAAAGACAGCGGCCGTACTCAGGCGCTCACTACCGAGCTGGTTTCGCAAACGCAGAAAAATTTTCATGTTTTTAAAGCCGTCCCACAATGAAAAACGAAGGACAATGCGTTGCGCAAAGGCGGTAGGTACGTAACGTTCACTCATGGTCGTACCACCCGCTTGAAACATGCACTCCCGACGAAAACTTTGCCACACTGTTTGCAAGGGACCCAGCTATCACCTAGTGAAGCTTCAACTTTCAAAGCATACACGCGCGCCATCTACAGCGTTTGTTCCATCATATGTTAACCACTATCATATATCACATATGGTATAGACGGGCCACCGATAAGAAGATCAAATGTCCTCCGACTAACAATTCCAGTGGGGTTACTGGTCCAGCTCAGATGGAGCAATCTAGGTATTGATGGCTGAATGACAATGTCTAAATTATTCGTGTTTATTTTCTAGTTTATGTTTTTCGCTACTTGGTTTTTGAGTTTCAGCGCATTTTATTGCTACATTAAGTGTTGTTGTGTGTTTGTGATAAAAATTAGGGAAAGGTTTCAGTATTTATATTGGTATATGTTATGTTGATTATATAAGGTTTACAGATAAGGTTTACTTTTCCAAGTGGCCATGCTGTCTTGAACTGAAGCTTTGTCTAGCAAATTTATTTTCAAAAATGATAGCCCCTTTTTCGAAATTACATTCAATACGCCGTGAAGGCGTGTGACGCCTCAAACTATGGCTAATTTCAGTTATTTTAATAGGTATCTTGATGAGTAATCCCACTTAATTGATGACGTAATTGAGAGTCGGCCTTAAAATGGCGACCCTACAACGTTTGAAATTTTCAATTAATTTTCTATTCATTGGTAAAAATATTTTTTCGCTCCGTTTCTCTTTACTAAATGCTAGGGTACCTCTGAAAAACATATTTGTGATTTTTTGTTATTGTTTTTCGAAAGATCTAAATCACTGATTCTTAATCTTTCTTTATGATTTTCACTAATTTAATTATGCGAATCTTGCCCTTCCCATTGACGCAACTTCAGGCCTCCTAATCGCAAATATCGTTATATTCCTGGTGAGTCCCAAATTCAACCGTCGCGTCGCGTCATGTCTCCGCTAATGTAGCACACTTTTGCCTCCTCATTACACTTTCAAAAGATCCACCAACTGATACTCCAACAATTTATTCAAAATAATTTATAGTTTGTGCTTCCCATCTGAGCAAATTAAGCACTGATCTCTTAATAGAAGCTTGTTTGAAGATATTTCTCACATTCTAAATGATTTGTGTATTGTTGACTAAAAAATGAGATTTTAATGATATTTCATGCGGAAAAGATGGAGGCAAAGAAGAATTTTCTGCGGAATCAGGCCATCGGCTCCCCGTCTTAATGGAGCATACAGACCCGAAAAGAGAATAAACTTGGACAGCAGCAAATGTAAAAATTAAGAAGACTAACGTGAAATTTATACGGAAAACTTGAATGATGAATAAATATTGTGCGATACTGTGTCGACACTAAGACAGTAAGCTTAGAGATAGGTAAAGGCGGTTCATTTGAATACTTCAAAATTGATGAACCGAAGTACCGAATTACGTAAATGCCTGAGTCTAGTAGTTGGTTATTTCTTTCTTCCGCTTCTTGAGATTGTCGATGGCTGGTGAAGGGATTGACGAAACGATCAGTGATGGGAGCAAATCTGATAGGTATTGTTTGTTCGAAATCCGGGTTAATCAGATATGGCCATTGTTTGTTTTATTTACGCACCACATGAGAGAAACTTTAAAGCTATTGTCCATCAAGCTGTTCTACTTATGCAGGATTGATATTTTTACTTTTCACTTTAAAATTATAAAATTTTGAGTGGCAACTTAGTCTGGAAATTCGATGAGAACAATCAACTCTCGGAATCAAAAACCCATAACAATTTCAATTATTCAATTTTGCTTGGTTGCATGTTTGAATTAATTCTTGACCCGAAACCGAATTTCCAAATTAAAAATTCCCTCGACAAAGTAACTTTTATGACTGGGAAGAAGAAGATTTGATGAATTAATTAGCTGCTGCTTATCATCTTCTCGACACTAAACTTTTAACTATCGCGACGGATAAGCGCCTCTTAACAGCTATCATTTCGTAGAAACTTTTATTTTGAAATTAGTCAATAAACTAAAACCTGGCGCCATTTAATTCAGTGATAAGGTGACTTTTTAATTGTTGTTATTTTAATTGATTAGTCTATCGAGGGATTATATACATATGTTATGTATATTCATTATGTATGAATGCGATATTGCTGAGCTTTAATGAATACCGTAAACAACTCAAAAATAACCGAAACAATATTAAAAATTGCGCATGTGTGGATTAGATTTACCTGATAAGCTTATCGCAGCTTGATTTTCGACGGCATAATGTCTATCATGGAAAATGTAACGGGAGGTATTAAAGAAGGCCATGTCTGCTTACTTGATTGTTGTTATGTATATTTATCTATGATTTATGTATTATGGATCGGAAAGTAGCTAATAATCTATCAAAACGAAGAACTGATAGTGGTCAATAAACTTTAGATAGCTGACTTACACGTATGGTTGACGATACTATTAATGCTTGAGCCCGGTGAATGATCCAAGAATGGGATAATTAAGTATTCTGGTGTCGTAGATGTTTATTGACTAATTGTGGTGAATAGGAGGCAATTTAACATGCGGTAATTGTTTTCTTATTGTACCAGAAGTTTCCTAGAATGTATAAACAGTCCGAGAATATATTTAAACATTCCATTAATTCATAAATCATGCAAGGAGAAAATATCTTATTATTTGAAAAATATTTATACATCCTAAGTTACTTAAATTACCTAACAGGTCGCGCGGATTACAATTGTAATCCAATTTAAAGCGGCAAAATATCTATTCAAATGTACTTATTTTGCTGAAAATTGAATAGAGCAACAATTTTTAATCCAGTTTATAGAAAGAAAGTAAATTGACTTTTTAATTTTCATTTCAAAAACAATTAAAACAACTTCAGCTTATGTCTACTTGAAAATGGAACATTAATTATAAAATGGAATCTAAAATCAGTTTACATTGCTATTTTGAATCTATTTATTGGTTTTCAAACAAGACAAACATATATACATATCTAGAATTATCCGGACAAACGAAATTACAACATGCAGTGCACAATCGACGGCTGGTATTATTGCACGATTTTCCACAGTCGTAACAGCGACCCACTCAATTTGTTTGCACCGATGCTGAGGTAGATCCCAAAGCTTCAGCTTGAGGAAGCTCCATGAAATCTTTAATTTTAAAAGTCAGACTTAGCGACAGTGAATTTTGTTCCGATCCCCTACAAGCTTATGGCTTCATCCATGCCAAAGAGAGAGGAAACAGAAAGTCTGGCGAGATATTTTGTTGGCTGTATAATAGCATAATGCATCCTAAGCACTCAGATTGTGTCAAATGTTACGGTTTTAGCTATATAAAACGTTGTCCTGTTTGGAGAATAATATTAATTTATATATTTCGTTATCTTGTGCACAAAAATGAATAAGCTTTTAAAAGCGCGCGGAAGACAAAAATTTCACAACCGACCGAATTTACGTTAGAATCAAGACTCGCTATATCGGCTCGTTATAGCGAGTAACGGATTACGTTACATTTACATTGAGAAGATAGCAGTATCAACAGTGGATTACAAAAAATTCCTTATTTTCAGCATCCTCCAGGCGCCGGCTGGATCGATCGCCAGTTACTTCTAGCGGATTTGGCATCTCTACTTCACAGGAACGAATTTTACGATCGCGTCCAGGAAAAATAGTTTCAACTAAAGCTAGTTTTCATAAACCCGGGGAGAACATGAATCGTGCACCAGGACAACATCTCCCGGTGCCAAGTTTGAAGAACCTGTATTCTTGCAAACATGAGCAGATCTTAGCTGCAGCAAATATTCCTCTCTCCAATGTTTCCAAAAGAAGTTTATTAGTCCGGTCATTTTAGACAATTGAAATAAAGAAAATTCCGACAGAGCCAAATCTTCGTAGAGACCTTAGGTTTACCACAAGGAATAAAGTTTCAAAAGTCCCCATCGGTCCCATGTGAGCTTAGGGACTTATTCGGGGCCCAAGGTCAAAATTTTAGGTTTTTTTGAATTTTCCTCGAAAACGGTAAGTTTTATCGAAAAAGTAACTTGGAGCAAAGTTGTAGATCTTAAAATTCTCTATAAAAATGGTCCCCATGATTTTTTCTCTAAGACCCACTATTTCCCAGATATTGCGCTTGTAAGAATCATGTTCTACATAGTATGCACACATATGCCACGTGTATACATATTTAGGTACTCAAGCAAGCAAAAATGCCTACTCGTGTCTCTTTTATTTACTCTAAAATGACCGCCGGTCCCTTACCGAGTCCCCTCTACTTGAATAACATCTGGCCTTGAACAACATCTGCCTATTCTTTTGTCCATGTGGTGTCGTTCACGTATACCTGCTTCTTTTAGCATAAATAAAATAAATAATAAAATAAATCTCGTTTTATTTCTATGTTGAGTAACAAATTAACAGCTGAAAATATTGCCGTGAAACAAGCTCCGAATGACGCCGATGTCCTCATAATTGAAACAGCAATAGAACAATTTAATGCAAGAAATACAACTTTTGTAGTGGGTGAAGATGTTGATTTATTAGTACTACTCACTGCAAAGACTCCATCTGATAAAATTATTTACTTTTTAAAACCTGGGAAGGCGCAGCAACGGACAGAAATATATTCTTCTAAAAGTTTATCAGCTTATCCAAAATGCCAAAACTTTATTTTATTTTTACACGCGATAACCGGATGCGATACTACGTCAGCAATGTTTAGAAGGGGCAAAAATTCAGTATTAAAATTATTTGAAAAAAATGATTTGATTGACTGCGCAAAAGTATTTACAGAAATTAATTCTTCACCTCAAATACTAATTACTAAAGGAATTCGGTTTCTTCTTGCGGTTTATGGAGCTCCAAAAAAAAATTGATTGCATAGATACGTACAGATATTTAACATTTGTTAACAAATACACGAAACAAAAAGCAAGTACAGCTATCTTGTCTTCCTCCAACATCGGCATCTGCTACTCAACATTTGTTTCGAGTATACTATCAAGTTCAGACATGGCAAGGCAATGAACTGAACCCTGAAGACTGGGGTTGGAAATTGATAAATAATACTTTGGAACCGATTCGAACTTTACTGCCCCCTGCTCCAGAAAAACTTCTTAACACTTTTTTTTGCAATTGCAAGAAAGGTTGTAGTGCCAAATGTGGCTGTAAAAAAGTAGGGTTGCAGTGTTCTCCAGCGTGTACCAATTGCCAAGGTGTCTCTTGCTCAAATCTTCAATTAAATACAAGAGAGGAGGATTCATGTGATTTTGATGAAGAGACAACTGATTCATCTTCATTTGAACAATTTCTAAGCGTTCATCAACAGGAAGGAGAAGAAAAAGAACAAGAAGAAATTGAAGAAAACATGATTGCTGAAGTTGAATATGAAAAGTATGAGTCAGATTAAAGTAATAAAAAAAAGTTAGAACGACAGTTAAACTCAGTAACCCATATCAATAATCTTCATACTATTAAATAATTATTGTTCCTGAAAATAACGTCATAAAGGTTCGTGGAATAGGCCTACCGGGGATACCACGTTAAAAAAAACGCGCCGAGTACACTACCTCACAGGTCGTGTGGAAATGTGTGCATATTATGTAGAACGTGATTCTTACAAGCGCAATATCTGGGAAATAGTGGGTCTTAGAGAAAAAATTATGGGGACCATTTTTATAGAGAATTTTAAGATCTACAACTTTGCTCCAAGTTACTTTTTCGATAAAACTTACCGTTTTCGAGGAAAATCCAAAAAACCTAAAATTTTGACCTTGGGCCCCGAATAAGTCCCTAAGCTCACATGGGACCGATGGGGACTTTTGACACTTTATTCCTTGTGGTAAACCTAAGGTCTCTACGAAGATTTGGCTCTGTCGGAATTTTCTTTATTTGATCACTATTTTTATGTCTAAAATGACCGGACTATATAGAACGGTGTCGAGAAATCTATTCGTTTATAGAACCACTACAATGATCTAGCGATGGAAGAACAGCATTAGTACCAGTTAAAAAATGAGATGGGGTTGGTGGTATCAACTCTATTTGAGCCTTGAGTTTGACCGTCCCAACCTCGCACAATAAAGTCTGCATCTGCTGCACATCCAGCACCGCCCGTCCGATAGTAGCTTTGAGAGCGATTTTTACAGAGCGTACTAGCCGCTCCTGAAATTCCCCCACCAGGGAGCTCGCTCTACGATAAATTGCCACGATATGTTTTTGAAGCTAAGATAGTCCTTTTGCACCTCCGATGCAATAAATACTGCAATGAGGCACGTTTAAATGTTTTCGCGTTATCCGATATGATAAGATGAGGAACGCCACGCCTAGCAATGAAGCGTCGACCATACGGCTCTCAGTGCACACATTCGGAAGAAGTTCGAGATGAGCAGCCCTGATAACAGAGCAGGTCAACAGCATTATAAACTTTTTGCGAGCAGATTCAGCTTCGCGATTAGACTTTACGTAAAGTTGACCGGCGAAATCAACTTCCTTTGGTCTGGCTGCGTTCAATCTACTGTATGGCGACGGCGCGAGAGGCTGTGAGCCAGGCTTTTCTGTCGAATGTTTACATATAACACATCGCCTTATAATTCCCTTTATTAATTGTCGAGCCTCTGGAACCCAAAATCAATGTCTTAGATGTGTTAAAACCAAGATAATTCCTCCATGGAGTACACGCTGATGAATATCTTGAACTATTAAGTGCATTATACATATATGATGACTTTGGTGAAATTATCGGAAGAATGAAATTTATTTCATCTGGTTACATCTGCAACCCAGTCACAACTCGAAGGAACTCGTCAGGATTCAAATTACGAAGTTTTAATAAAGTAGGAACGTTGAGACAAGCGGTGATTTCATCCAAAAGATGTTGTGATTGGATGAACTTGATCCAATACAACTCAGCTTGTTTTAATTCAGCAGCAGAGAGATAACCGCCCTTGTGATCGGAAGTTTTTCGCAACAAGGCGACAAAGCGCAGAATATACGCACTTATGCGTAATATTTTTCTCCAAGAACTGTATTTATCACAGAGTAGCAAAGGTTCACGGAGGCCCTCAACAACCAGCTACCTCCCATCTTATCAGACGCATCTTTAAAGACGAGCAACGAGCTCTGGATGGAAGTGAAAGCCGCTATTAGGACCGAGATGGGCATCTTATTTCAAGAACCTCCTTAATCCTCCGCACAGCGCCAGAACATCGGAGCCTATAGATGTCTGCGGAGAGCTTCCATTGGCCCCACCAACTCTGGATGAAGTTTGTTCCATCATCAAAAGAAAAAGAATAAAAAAGCGCCGGGCATTGATGAGATTCCAGTCGAGCTCATCAAATATGGTGGCAGTAGTGTTCATTAAGCTATCCACAAAGTCATCCAGTACATTTGGCAACAAGAACATATGCCAAAAGAGTGGAGCCAATCAATTATATTCCCTATCCACAAAAAAGGTGACAAGCTACAGTGCGAAAATTATGGAGGCATATCACTACTTTGTACGGCGTACAAAATATTTTCTAAAATCTTAGAAAATAAAATCGGATCATACGCCAACAGTATTATTGGGGAGTATCAAGGTGGTTTTAGGGCAGGTAGATCAACAACAGACCAACTGTTCACAGTCAAGCAGGGACTTGAAAAATGCTGGGAGTTCAACATAGACGTACATCAAATTTTCGTCGACTTTAAGCAAGCATACGACAGTATTGATCGTAATGCACTGTACAAAATAATGCTTGGTTTTGGCATCCCAGCCAAATTAGTCCGTGTTACCAAAATGACAATGACGTCGACAACCTCCCAAGTCCGCATCAATAACCAACTCCACGATGTCTTTGACACAAATATTGAACTAAAGCAGGGAGATGGGCTGGCCCCATTGCTATTCAATTTGGCTCTGGAGTACGTCATACGGAAGCTACGTGTCGATACGCGAGGTACGTTACTATACAAGTCGAGCCAAGTAGTGGCCTATGCGGACGATATCAACATTCTGTCACGATCATTAACAACTGCCAAAGAACTCTTCCTGAAACTCGACAGCGAAGCAAAACTAGTAGGGCTACAAACAAACGAAAATAAAACAAAGCTCATGACGCAGTCGAAGAGAAACACCCCAAATACACAAAAAATCACACTTGGCGAATACAGTATCGAAAATGTTAGCGTATTTGTGTATTTAGGCGCCAAAATAACGAAAACGGGCAATGAAAGAGAGGAAATACGCCGAAGAATACAGCTCGCAAATAAAATATATTATTCAGTATTGAAGATCTTAAAGACCAGCTGCATACACAGGAAAACAAAGCTCCAAGTATACAAATCTATGATAAGACCTGTGTTATGCTATGGGTGTGAAACATGGACCGTAACCCAAGCATCCGCAGATATATTGAACGCCTTTGAGCGACGGGTCCTGAGGCGAATAATCGGAGGGAAGCTAGACGGGGACCAATGGCGAATTCGATACAACCATGAGCTGTATGAAATTTTTGACGACCCGGAGGTCTCAAGGATTCTACGACTGCGGAAGCTGCAATAGGCTGGACACATGAATCGTATGGACGAACAACGGATACCCAAGAAGGTATTCGTTGGGAGAACTGAAGGCCGGATGCCAGTGGGGAAACGGAGGAAACGCTGGTCTGACTCGGTCGACGAAGACAGTTCATCGCTGCTCGGATTTCGGAATTTGAAGACACGGTCAACGAACCGAGACAGTTGGAAGCGCTGTTTGCAGGAAGCGAAGGCCCGAGAGGGGCTGTAGTGCTAAGAAGAAGAAGAACAATAAACAACTTGACCTGACATTGTCAACTGTCAGAGAAGACATTTAGCCAATTCAGCCTTGATTGTGGTGATCGCCACCAGAGTGGCTGAAGGTGGAGTGGAATTCATGCCGAGTTGAATGGAACCACTCTGCGGGAACAGGAAGATCCACTCCGAAGAGGTGGCTGAACCCGAGACAAAGAACTCGGTTGGAGAGCGATAAAGTGGCCATTAGAGGCGAGATTATTTAGAGCTTGATGAATGATGCGCCTCCTCTTTTTTGTTTTTTGGACGGGAACGGAAAAAGGTGTAGCGACTTCGGATACAACGGATGACGGGCGCTGGCTGGATTATTTGGACTTGGTGGAATTAAGTGTGGCAAGTGCGTAATAGACGGAGGGCAGAATACAACAAAACGAAATTCAGGAGCACAAGCGCGTAGGAGGACAAGTGGCAAATCAACATCTGAAACGTCGACGGAGGCAGCGAAGAAGGAGCCCCTTTATTCTTGGTAGAGCCGTAAGTTTTTCGAAAGATTTCTTCTTTTTCTTTATGCTCGATTGCAATCGTTAATTTGGTTTGTTATTTTCATAAAAAAATTTATGAAGATAAATAAGATTCTAATACTGTTGTTTTTTGAAAGTAAATTGAAAGTAAAAATTAAGTAAAGATTGAATTTACTATCTGTATTACATTTGAATTAGACCAAAATAATTTTCAGGTTGTAACGGCTGCGGCTTGGGAGTGAATTCGCCGTTAAAATTTAAAGTGGAGTGTTAGTGTTCGGGGAAGGTGTGTAGAATGTGACAAATTTTCGCGGTATTAATTTGCCGAACAAAGTTAAAGATTGTTATATAATTCTCGTGCGTAGATAGAATCCGCTATTTTGCATCGTCGGGAAGTTGTTTAAGTATCCTGTTTCGTGCTGCCAGAAAGTGAGACCGGCAAGCCGTAGTCTCGCTTGGCGGCTTATTGGGGCCTTGGTGGACAAGTGAGTGACGCCCCACGCTCGTCTCCGGACGAGCTTAACCGGGTCTGTAAGCCCCACTGAAGCACCCAACACCTTTTGGATGTAACAGGATCACTTATCTAGCGTTTCTTCTTCCTTCCTCCTCTTTCGCTAGAGAAGGGATCCTCTGGCTATAAGGTGCCCCACGGCGTAATAAAACGAGACCGGGTCTGAAGTAATGTGTCAATCGGTTTCAGGCTATGTTGACATTGGGGGTGTCTTGTCACTCGCGTGCTTAGGAGCATAAATAACATTATCTATGATCCTTTAAAATATTTTATACGCTGTATAAAATAGTTATAGTTAATGCCTTTATATGGGTTTATCCATTTCACACTTGGGAAAGTAAAGCTAAAGAAAACACATAAAATATTCAGATGGAAACAAAATTATTTATTCAGTATAAAGATTGGGCCTTGCGATTATACGTAAAACACAACATCATTCAAATGTCCTCCACGAGACCTCTTACAGACCTCAATCTTTTTGAGGTAATTTTCAATGACTTTTCACCACATTTCCGGCAATATCTCGGCCATAACTTCATGAACATTGGTTTTCAATTGCTCAAGATTTTGTGGATTGTTCGCGTAAACACGATCTTTTGCATAGCCCCATAAAAACAAATCCAAAGGTGTTAGGTCGCAGGATCTTGCGGGCCAATTGACATCACTCAATCTTGAAATTACGGGTCCTGGAAATTTCTCTTGCGTTGTGTGGCTCCGTCCTGTTGGAACCACATCATCTCCAGATCATAATCTTCAATTTCTCTCCAAAAATAATCGGTTAACATCCCCCCATAGGAGTCAGAATTGACTGTAATGGCTCTTCCTTGATCGTTTTCAAAAAATACGGGCCAATAACACCACCAGACCATAATGCACACCAAACGGTCACTTTTTCCGGATGCAAAGGCCTTTCTGCGATCACCTGAGGATTTTGAGGGTCCCATATGCGGCAATTCAGTTTATTTACGTAACCACTGAGCGAAAAATGAGCCTCATCACTAAGAAAATTTTGTTCGAAAAATCGTTATCAATGGCTTGTTGTTCAATCACCCAATTCGCATACATTCTGCGTTGTGTACGGTCTTGAGGCTTAACTTCTTGGGTGAGTTGGATTTTGTACGGATGGAGATGCAAATCCAAATGCAAAATCCGCCACAATGAGCCGTAAGACAAGCCCAAATGTTGAGCACGTCGAGGAATCGACAAATTCGGGTCTTCCTCCACACTTTGAGCAACGACAGCGATATTTTCAGCAGAACGAATGTTGCGATGATGCACAGGCCTTGCAATATCAATAACCAATCCAGTCTCTACAAATTTTCTCACTGTGCTCGAAATTGTTTGCTGTGTAGGTCGATTATGTCGACCATAATCAGCTCGTAAAGCCCTAAATGTTGATACAGCAGAATCACCATTTTTATAATAAAATTTAATAATTTTAACGCATTCTTCGACTATTAAACGATCCATATTTTTAAATGGCAAACATTCAACTAAAAAAAACACGCTTTAGATGACATTTAATTCTGACAGATGTCAAATGGCAGGGTTATACTTTCCTACCACGAAATGGATAACCCTGTAGTTTTCGCACTGTACCTTGTCACGTTTTTTGTTTCCATGACGAGGAAGACGTTCTTTTTGCGATTTGGCGCGAACAATAGTCACCAGTGTTAATCTTTCGATTTCTTCTTCCCTATTAGAGGGGAAGGATAGCGTGGAAGTAACGATTTAGGAGTCGAGTTGAATAGCGAACAGTGTTGGAGTTTCGTCGCAAGTGCGAAATTGTGCTTAAACGAAACCGGAGATATCGGAAGGAGTTGGAGTTTAAGCTGCAGTATGACCATCAACAGGGCCCCCAACGTTAGGAAAAGTAATAGAAATTGCATGCAATTAATATTTCAGCCAGTGGTGTGATCGCAACTGGAGTGAATAGTGTCGGTGATAGGAGTAAATTACGCCAGGTGCGGCAAGAATCCTTCTCGGCGGGCTTTCTGAGATGTGTAGTTGGTGATTGCGTGGGGAGTTTTAAAGTTGGTTTTTGTGGAAGTGTGGGCAGGCGGCTCAACAAGTCGAGAAAGAACCAATTAGTGGTTAGGGAATAGTTGCCAATTGGGATCCATTCTTTTATTCTCACATTCATCATTGGATCGGCTGGGCGTGGGATAAGGTGAAGGCCTAGTGTGTGACACAAGTGCGGTCTTTACAGTATACTAACCATTCTGGGGAGCCTCAAGCTCGCCAATTGGCTCCTGGGGGCAGTTCAAGGGTTGGCGAGTGGCGTCTTCCTCCTTCGTCTTCACGGGTTAGCCGGAACCCCAAGGCCCCAGCTGAAATCATTTGGAGTAACGTAAGAAGAAAATTAAAAAGGCTCTTATTTAGATTAAAGGAATGTTTATAATTATCCGAATTTTTTACATTTCTGCTTGCCTGTACCTCAAACCAAAAATCATCTTTTTCCAGATTTTTGTTTGATTTCAATAAGATCGATACTCTTTCCTTATGCTACTCTTCGTCAAATAATTGCAAAATACCAATTAATCTTTTCGCAACAAATCGTGTTTGCTTCATGTAATTGCACATTTACTGTAACCTCCAGATTATCATTGACCTCACCATCAACTTGTGTATGAAAACAGGCAACACGCATAATAAATTTTCATACACTTTACAACCGCAGATCATGTAAAAACATCTCTTCAACTTAAGCAGAGGAATTCCATTGTTGCTATTCTTCTGCTGCCGCTGATACATGTGACACAAGATTAAGATGATGCTGATGATTAACTTCAGATTTTTTTCTCAATTCACTTGATCCGCACAAAAGATTTGGCATCTATTCAACCGGTAAGGAATTGGGATCCAGTACAGGTGACTCATTCGTACATGCATGGAAATATTTCGCAGTCTATAAAAATAATCTTACGTAATCCATTATAATTTGAGGATCTTTCAGAAGCGATCAATAAACTGGTCCATTTGAATGAATATAAATCTAAAGACGATTTGCAAGTATCCAATCAATGATCATTCAATCTTGGCTCCATTATCTTGAGAACATCTCTCGAAAAGCTTCGCGAAAAGACCGGAGGCTTTTTGAGAAGATTTTTTCTATCGATAACAAACGCCTCCATTTGAATTTGAAATATGCCGGCTGTTGAAAAACATTTTTTAAAGAATCAGTTAAATAGTTAGAAGATGGATGATATACCGGAGCAGGTTCTCCTGAGGTCAACCGTGACCAAAGCGATTAATTCAAATTAATTTTTTTGTCTATTTGTTTTGAGCGCGTCAATTCCGACAAAAGAAAATTAAAATTTGATTTTTGAATTGTAATTTGAGCTTTGTAATATTTTTTTAAAGAAACTAAGATTGATTGCAGGAATTCCCAAAACGTTGATCCGGATCGTATATCAATTGATAACCAATTCCTTTTGACATAGCACCTCCCATGTCGAAAGCTTTCAAATCTAAATTAACTACTTAAATCTTAATTTCAATTTTATCTTTATTATCACTATTTCATAATCATTAAATACTGAAGAAGAATAAAAACTCCTTCAAACCCGAACCCATTTCACCACTTTTCGGCCGTTCATCACAAAATACTTGGAGGATGACGCAGACAATGATGATCGCATTTTTATGACTTCATTCATATGGACCAATCGATCATTTGTTTTGGGGCTGAAGGAACGAATCCCTCCTATGCGTCGCACATGTGTAAGAGTTGCAGTGAAGAAAACCCAGGCGAAGAACAAGAAGAAGCACTTAAACGTAATAATCAAAGGTAGTGTGGGAATGTGCAGGTTTTGTGGAATTTTTATAATCAAGGTTGAATAATTTCTTAAGGGTCTCCTCTTTGAATGACTTGACTCACCCAAGAACTTCCATTCCAACAAATACTACACATTCTCGGTTATATGCTGTAGAGGATGAGTAAGAACAATTTTTTTTGAGTAGGCAAATGTGCGTAGAACCGGAGCTGAGGATCATTAGAAGAATTTAACGACCATGATGAATTTTATTGACCGTAAAAAATGAACCAGCAAGAAAATGCATTTGAAAGACAGTTGAGGGAATTCGAATCAAATTTGAGGGAAAGTTTTAAAGAGATGTGTAAAAGCTTGTAGCAATATGTACAATTGTTGAATGAGTCAACTGAAAGTAATTTTTGAACCAAAAACATATTTAAAGCAATTGAAGGATCCTATAAAATCTTCATTAAGCTTGCTTGAAGGCAATCAAATATATGAAATATTGAAAGCAATCAATATATATATATATATATATATATATATATATATATATATATATATATATATATATATATATATATATATATATATATATATATATTTCAAATAAATTTAATTAATTTTCAATCGTCAACCGAAACCCTTACCACTCATGCTTTTATGAAATAACATGAATATGCATATTTTTAATTGAAATCAAACAAACATGAAAGCTATGAAAAACAAACATTTTCTCACATCAGTTTACGACACAATCGAATTCCAATGCTCTACCGGGTATCATCTATTCATCTCGTTGAATTTACTCGAAAACAAAATAAAAAAAAAAAGCATATTATATTTTCTTTTCTGTTATGGTTATGTTAACGAACACACGAATTTTTTCACTATGACACGTTCCCAATGTTTTTTTCGCTATTTTTAGCGGTAAAAGTGTTCTCTCAGTGTGTGTTCTTGCCTTTTCATTTTATTTTTTTTATTTTAAGTTTTGTTCCTGTTTTGCCTTTTGATTTATTTTAGCTTTAAGAGTTTTGGTGAAAGGTGAAAATGATTTCGGACGAAACGAAAGCCACGTGGGAATTTAGTGATCGTTTGATGAATTGTGTGTTAGGTTTTATGATGCCTGTAGGAATGTTTTTACTAAAAATATTTTTGATAATTGTTTTAAGGAGGTGTAAAGGACAGAATATTATGAACTCTTTCTTATAGATATGAAGGCGATAAAATTTAATCTGAAAGCTAATTTTTAAGTTAAAGTGGTAAATTCTCCGAATTTCGCTTTTTAGAAGCAGCTACATATATGCACGCCTAATAAGCTGTTTCTTGCTAGAAAGAGTTTTTTGTTATGTTTTAACAATTTATTTATACAATTCAAACTCTTAATTACAAATATTCAAAAAAGAATGAAAAGAAAAACAATAAGCAATCTAATGAGTACTTAGCTTATTGGGTCCGTATGGAGCTACGCATGGCTAATCTGCTCTTTTTAGAAAAAACCTTCCCAAAAATCAAACATTGCTAGCAGTTTAAAACAATATTTATAAGATCTATAACTATCTATATTTTCTTTTATCTTACCAACTAAATATTCAAAATTAAATTTTAAATTTATCCTATAAAATAACTGATGGGATTGGGCGAAAATAACAATAGATTAAATTGGTATATAGATTTATTTATAATCTAGTTTGCACAAAAAAACAGTTGACAGAAGAGTGAGTATTATTCGACCGAACAGAATGACATAATCAAGGCATTGACAGTAGCTCCAACTAGTGAGCTATTTAGATAACTATGACAATTTACATTGTTTGGTTTATACTAGTTCTAACACCTGCCCTTACACTAAATAATCTGTAATCCAAGATTTATTACACAATTCAAATGTTTATCTTTACTCAAACATTTAGTTAGGACATCTGCTGGCATATTTTCAGTAGATAAGTATTTTAACATAATAATTTTATTTTCTACAATTTGTCGTACAAAATGATGTTTAATATCAATGTGTTTACTACGGCTGTGATTAACATGACTTTTACAAATGTTTTGTGCTGACTGACTGTCTTTGAACAAAGTTACTAATAAATGTTTACCTAAACATTCATAAAGAAAGCTACTAAGAAATTTAGCCTCCTTTGCTCCTTCACACAATGCTATATATTCAGCTTCGGTGCTTGATAGGGCCACAGTTCTTTGTTTTCGGCTTTCCCATGACACTGCTGGATTTCCCAATTTAAATACATAACCAGTATATGAGCGACGGTCTAGCTGATTAGAAGCCCAATCCATATCAGTTTGGTCTCCTTTCTCAAGCTTTATGCCACATTCCAGAGGTGTAATTACAGGCTTACAATCAGTCATATTAAATTGATCTAATAATTTCTGTATATAGTTTTTCTGATCCAATTAATTTAATCTCATTCCTAATACATGTGTAGCTCGGCCAAGATCTTTTGTTTCAAACCTTTTCATCACTTTTTCCTTGAGCGCTTTCTTTTCTGGTGTATCTTTGTTTATAATTAAAATGTCATCGACATACAAAGCTAGTATAATTATATTTCCTGAGTTGTCTGATTTAATGTAAACACAAGGCTCACTGAGTGTTTTTCTAAAGTGGAGATCTGTCAAGGCATTATCTATCTTGTCATACCATGCCTTTGAGGCTTGCTTAAGCCCATATATAGCTTTATGGAGTTTAAATAGATGGTTTTCTTTACCATTTATCTTGTATCCATTTAGCTGCTCCATGTATACAGTCTCTTGCAAATCACCGCTTAAGAATGCTGTCTTTACATCCATGTGATCAATGTTAAGTTTAGATTTACTGCCAGGCCAATCAATGTACGTATAGTAGAATATCGTACCACAGGTGAGTAGGTTTCTTTGTAGTCAATCCCGTATTCTTGGGTATAACCTTTTGCTACAAGGCGTGCATTATACCGAAGTAACTGACCTTCTGGTCCTAGCTTCTTCTTGAAAACCCGCTTACAGCGCACAGCCTTCTTTCCTTCAGGCAGTAATGTCAAACTCCAAGCCTCATTTTTCCCAAATGATTTATATTGATCTTCAATAGCTTCCCTCCCGTGTTCCTTTTCAGGTCCTGATAATGCTTCCTAAATTGTCTGTGGTTCTCCATCAAGAGTTGTTGCTGTCATTCCTATTACAGCATTCACACTCTCATCAATGTCTTCATAATAACTAGAATACTGATCATGAGTCATGTCTGGATTCCATGTAACATCATTGGGGTCATCCACAGAGCTGGAGTCAGAAACAGTTGAATTAGTTATGATCGAGTCAGATAACTCTCTAGTAGGAGAGGATCGACATTGTTATCATCATTTGTTCTCACAACATTTTCTATTCCATCATTAAAATTTATTTGATAATCAGTAGAAGTGTTTTTTTGATTTATTTTGAAGTCTTTATACATCATTCCTTACGAGAAGCACACATCTCTAGATTTAATGCATTTGGAGAGATTTTGAGGATCAATTGGTCTGTATCCTTTTGACTCATTACAATATCCTACAAAAATGTATTGTTTACTCTTTCCATCTAGTTTCTTACGCCTCTCATCAGAGATCATTGCATAAGCAACACAGCCAAATATTCTTAAAATTGATAAATCAACTTTACAACCAGACCCTTTTTCTTCTGGTGTGGTTCCTCTTACCGCTTTACTTGGTGATTTATTCTTGACAAAGACTGCTGTATTCAAAGCCACAGCCCAGAATCTTTGGTCCATACCTGCATCTTGTAGCATACATCGTCCGGCCTCCATAATCGTGCGATTCGCCCTTTCCGCAACTCTGTTGTGTTGTGGAGAGTAGGGTACAGTCGTCTGGTGCACGATGCCATGCTCTTGAAGGAATGTCTGGAAACGTTTATTCACATATTCACGACCATTGTCTGTTCTTATCATCTTTATTTTCAAATTAATTTGTTTTTCTATAAAACTTTTAAAGATCTTGAATACAGACAGAACTTCATCTTTAATTTTAATACAATAACCAAACGTCATCCTAGTATAGTCATCTATAAATGTTTTTTTTGTGGTAGGGAGGTGAATGCCATTTATGCACAGAGTGTGGGACTCCCATGCGCGAGTGGATTACCCACTAAACACCTCCCCTGCCAACCTGAGAATCCAGCCTGAAACCGTTTGACACATTACTTCGGGCCAGGTCTCGTTTTGTTACGCCATGGGGCGCCTTCAAGCTGGGGAGTCCCCCTCCCAGCGGGAGGGGAGAGTGGAAGAGGAAATGCCAGAAGAGCGATCCCCCAGCCACAGCGCCCCCGGGGGCTGTGTGTGCCTTTTATATTTTAGGACTGCCTGAGCATAATGTGCCACCTGGTCCATTTGTCAACCGATTCGAGCATCACCGCAACTATATTATCCGGGGTGAGCTCCTTCGTCTCCCTGTAGAGTTCCCTTTGCAGCCTGAACCATTTCATACACGCAAAAAATGTGTGACAGGCATTGTCCTCTTCTTCTGGGTAAAACCGACAATCGGGGGACCGTGACTTACCGATCTTGTGCAGGTAAGACTGAAAACACTCATGCCCGCTCAAAAGCTGGGTCAGATAGAAGTCAGTCTCCCTATGCCTTCGATTTGGCCACGGTCTCACATCCGGGATGAGGCGCGCAGTCCACCTTCCCTTCGTGCAATTGACCCAAGACTGCTGCCAATCGTTGAGCGAGCGCGGTCTCTCTTCACGGACAACCATCTCCCTCGCATATTTGTTTCGGCGCAGGTAAATAGCGCGGCGCTCTCTAGCAAGGAGGGCGACAGGTATCACGCCTGCAGTAACTCTCACCGCCGAGTCAGAGACTGTTGGATACGAAGATGCAATTCTCAGTGCTCCTCTTCACTGTACCTGTGCCAAACGTTTTCGGTATACGTCCTTGCTGAGAGCGTCGCCCCATACCTCTGCCCCGTACAGTTGCACTGACCCTGGAGCACTCATCGAGAGGCGTCTTCTTGATGGGCTGGGTCCCCCTACGTTGGCCGTAAGTCGATTTCGGTTTAATGTTAAAAGATAGTTGGCACCACTAAATGAGGAAACTGGCATAGGCCCACATAAATCAGAATGTATGAGACCTAATTTCCAAGTTGCTCGACTATAGGATTGTTTTGGGAATGGTATTCTGCTCTGCTTCCGTGCAATACATGCCGGACAGGGATTATTTTTACTATAAGTGTAATTAATTCCACTTGCCATGCCTTGTTTCAGTAAACCCATACTTCGCTTGTTCAGTCTTCGATGCCAAATTTCCTGTGATTGATTCGCTTCACACAAATTCACAGCTTCTGCGCATTTCCCATCCATGGACTGGATCTGTGGTTCCATCAAAGCCACTGTTTAACATGTCGCAGCCAGCTCATGACCATTTGTTGATTGTTGACTCACTGTGTCCAGTTCATAGACACCATTCTCCTTTGTAGCACTTGCAACTGGCATTTTTCCGCAATAAACATTACACTTTTCAATGGCAAAATGAACTTCAAGTCCCTTAGAAGCCATTTTGCCTACGGAAATAAGGTTAATTTTGTAACTTGAGATTCTCCTTTCAACAATAATTCCACTTCGCCATGACCTTCACTATGCATTTTCTGATTATTAGCAACTGTCACTAACCGCGGAGTGTCCACAACATAATTTTGCAATAGGTTTTTGTTGTTTGTCATGTGACAAGTAGCGCCGGAGTCGACATACAGGCATTCGAGTCAATGTTCACAGGTAGTGCTGTCAATAATGTTCCGTTCCACGCTTTCTCACACTTTTCACTTTCACCCCGTTTATTAATATTTTTATCGTTCGTTTTAGTTGGACAGTTTTTAGCAAAGTGATTTGGTTTTTGCAAATGAAGCACTTTGGATGTTTGGTGACACTTCTGGTGGAAGACTTGTTTGTAAACACCGCGCCTTCACTCTTGTCGAAGTCTCTACGCAAATTTTCTTGTAATAATTTACTTTTCACTGTTTCACTGCACAATTTAATGTTCGAATTTTCTAAAGCCATGATAAGCGGATCATAGTCTGGTGGTAAACCGCTTAGCATTAACACTGACAGAAAATCATCTTCTAATGGGGCGTTTATGTCTCGTAATTGTTGATCCAAGTCCGCGATTCTCAAGATATACGCTTCCATGTCACTAAATTGTTCCAATTTTAATCCAAATAAGTGCGTAAGAGTCCAAGACGACGACACAGCCTCCTGTCTTCATAGGCTGTCTTTAGATTGTTCCATGCCTCGTAACCAGTGGCAGAATTTCTAACGTGGGAAAAACACGAGGGTTGAACCATCAAACATATCTTTGCGAGTGCCCGTAGTTGCTTGCGATTGTCATTGACCTTGGGAACACCCAGTGCAGATTCTTCGATGCAATCCCATAAATCTTCATGCACTAAATACATCCGCATCATAAACTTCCAGGTTCCATAGTTAGATATTCCACTAAGCTTTTCGAAATTGACTATAATTCCGGAACTTGTTGCTGTTGAAGATAATGGCGACGGCACTGGCACTTCGTCCCCACGCGACATCGCGTCTTCCATGAATGTTGCGATTTTTAGAAAATAAATTTTTATGCACACTTATTTATTGCGTATCCTGGGCCCATAACCTGATGGGATTGGGCGAAAATAACAATAGATTAAATTGGTATACTAAGATTTATTTATAATCTAGTTAGCACAGAAAAACAGTTGACACAAGAGTGAGTATTATTCGACCGAACAGAATGGCATAATCAAGGCATTGACAGTAGCTCCAACTAGTGAGCTATTTAAATAACTATGACAATTTACATTGTTTGGTTTATACTAGTTCTAACAATAACGTTAATTTTATTTTTAATTCCATTATTTTTCCTTACATCTAATCGCTTTATCTGACTACCGCGCGCTAACTTAATTTTTATCTTAATAGTAAAAACATTAATTTTTCATTTGAATGTGACATTTCACTAAACCAAAAACATAATGAATATCTCATTACGTAAATTTTCTTTTCAAATAAAGCCATAGTTTTAAATCGCAACTCATAGCTAATTTGTACCTAAAAACAGTGAGCAGACCATCAACCCCATATGCTTTCGATCACTTGCCTGCCCTCCAACATTCCCTTTCAGTCGGCAGTACTGCTGAAGTTTTTTCCTTTAATGATGATGCATATCCATCGAATACCAGCATGCTAATTTAGTATACGAACGGTGATGCGGTCCGCGTGTACTAGTATCTTGTCTGTGTTTCGTCTTTAAATTTGGAGAATTACAGGAAAGCAGATGGTATGAAAGCTGTCTCCCTATATCGATCAAAGAAAAAACGATTTGGATAGTGAAGTCGTGATTTGTAATGTAGTTTGCTTTCGGCAGACGTCCTAGTATTCCGTCGATGAGTGGGAGAGGGTCACCGCATTGACTTTTCGGGCATCCAGACAAAGATGCACTTTCCCGGATTTTACCATCAAGGTTACTGGGGAGGACCAAGGGCTTTGCGACTCCTCTATAACTGCCAACACCAGCGTCCTCTCCAGTTCAGCGAGATGGAATAATGCTGTTGCTTTATGGGTTTATTATCGCCGACGTCTATGACGAGCGACACTAGGCTGGTGCGCCCAAGGACTTTTAACGTATAGGATGAAAAAGCGCTAATGGATGCTTCTAGGCGTTGTTTTTGGCTGGTGGTAAGCTCGTGTCTATCTGGCATAGAAGCGAGTTCATGGATAAGTCTGGTATTGAGGCAAGAATCCGAGAATAAATTCGCGGCCAGACCAAATTGCAGGACGGAGTCGACGTCGAGGAAACGTTCTGGGTCAGTGAGGGGAGGATGTAAAAAGTGACATCTTTTGCTTAACCCCTGAACGTGATGGGTGTGGTCAACAAGCCCTTAATAGCGAGTTTGGTGCCATCAGCTGTGCTGATGTTAATCTGCGTATATCTCTCGACTCCAAATTGCAAGGAAGATGATCACTTCCTTAACCGACGAGCTAAAATCCTTGCTAGGCAAGTGCTCTTCTGCTTGTTTTGAAGTTGACTCCTTGTTGCAATTTGCGGATTCCTCATTTTTCAATCCATCATCTTGTTCGATCGAAAAGGCTGTGCGTTCAGTGTCGGATCCAGCTTTATCAATACCAACAAAAAGTAAACCGCAGGTAAAATTATCCAATGTCTCCTCTCAAGGAGAACCGTTCACCTTGTCTTTTAGTGACAGCCTGAACGTAAATTCTCAACATGATATGCAGCATCAACCAGCGTTAGTATTGCAACCAGATTCCAACAATTCTCAGATATGATTGAACCTAGTCTCTCAATTGTTACTAGGAGTAAGTCGTTGTTGAAGCCGCTATTTATTTACCAACAACCAACGGTTTCGGAAGCTGAAAATTTAAATATACCTGATACATCACTAGCTGCTCAATAAGATATGCAGCTAAAGCCAGCGTTCGTACTCCAGCCGGATTGCTGCAATTATGTAGAAACAGTGGAACCTAGTCAATCAATTGTCATTAGGAGCAACTCGCTGTTGAGGCCGCTTTCTATTAATCAACAATCTGATTTACTTATCATCAGCCCACCTGGTCCTTCGTCCAACAACCGGGGAGCGATTCCAAACAAAATACCACCTCCAATTCAACATCAGAAATCAAGTGACCCTCAACAGATCTCGATTGTCCTGTCATTTCTGCTTCTATACCTTTGAAGAAACTTCTATTGAAAACTTAAAGCGTTATGTCAACAAAAAGTTTGGATCATCCGTGAAAGTTTTTAGGTGTCATAAGTTGACTAAGGAAAATTTAACAGACACAGTAGTTGCCTCATTTAAATTGTTGATTTCTGCAAATACTGATACTGTCCTGAATCCAAATTACTGCTGTACTTGTTAAGCCGTTTGAAACGAGACGAGAAACGAAATCCCAAAGCATTAGTCACAAGTAATCTTGATGAATATTCTTATAATCATAATGTTTATCGCACTGTATCCTCTTTAAACCTCAATCTCTTTCAAATCTTAATACTGTTCAATGTAACTTCTTTTCTCCTCATAACTTGTGTATCTCTATTTTTTACCAAAATGTACGAGGATTAAGGACCAAGCTTGAGGAACTCTTTATCTCCTATCAACTTAGTAATGGTTCTATTATTTGCTTCTCCGAGACCAGGCTGAATGGAAATATTTTGAGCAGTGAAATGTTTCCTGATCATATTGTATATAGATGTGACCGCGATCTTATTGCTACTAATAAGGCTAATGGTGGTGGAGTTTTGGTTGCAGTTAGCAAAACTCTACCTAGTTCTCTTTGTTCTGATTTCTGTTTTTCTCATACTTTAGAACATGTTATTGTCAAAATTTTTCTCCCTCATAATACAAAGTTCTTGATTTCGTCTATTTATATTCCCTGTAATTCACCGTTAACTGTTTGTGGGACTTTTTTGATGGTCTGTTCTCTTATCTAGTTTTGCAACACCCTCACGCCAAAATATTGGTTTGCGGGGATTTTAACTTACCATACATAGAGTGGAAGTATTTCCTACTCCTTCTATCTCGTCAGTTGAACCTTTTTCTATAACCCTGTCATCTTTGCCTTCTCATTGCTCCTTTTCTCAATTAAATCATATTCGCAATCCTAATGGTCGTCACCTTGACCTTGTTCTATCAAATGTTACAGTTAGCAACTTATCTGTATCTCAAGCCGTACATCCGTATGTCGCTTCTGATCGGCACCTTTATCTATACATCTTATAGTCGATGAAATTATATTTAACAAACCTCAACCTACTCCAAAACGTGACTTTTTTAAAGCTAACTATGAAACTATCCACACAGAATTACTTTTAGTCAACTGGCTAAATTTCTTTAGAGGCCTAAATTGTGAAGCTGCTTTAGATAAATTTTACATTTATATATATATATATATATATATATATATATATATATATATATATATATATATATATATATATATATATATATATAGTCTTATGCGCTGTTTTACGCCTCTTCAGATATTCCGTAAAGCAATTCAAAAGCGAGTGCTTAGTGCCCTAAGATTAAAAGATAAGGCGCATCGTGTCTTTAAAACACTTTAGGTAGAAGGCCGAGAGCACGGACGTCGGGAGATAGCATCACTTATCTCAAGCAGAATGCACTGGTGATCACTGGCTGAGTAGTCCTCTAATACTTTCCAGTTGTGTATCCTCCGTACTAAGGACTCCGAGGCGAATGTCACGTCCGTTATGGTTCCCTCACAGCCAATACGGCGGAAAGTCGGCCACATACTAGTTGGGGGCGACTTAACTGCTAAAGTGGTCCCCCACCGCCAGGAAATGCCTTCGCAAATTGATTAGCAGCAGTAAGGCTCATGGCTGCAAAATCTAGTGGACAATATGAACAGAGATCGGAGGGAGCTTGGCAAAAGGGTATTCCATTAAGGACATAACAATTTTATCTATTAATAAAACACAGATATATTTGAGATATTGAGTTCAAATTTATTGGAGGTGTAGCGCAAGCATTACTTTTTATGAATAATTTCGGATATATGACCACCACGGCCGCGTTTATAACGGTTGATTCTTTAGACCCAATTTTCCACCACTCTGGCACACATTTCGTTGTCTTTGAGCTCGTCTAAAGTTGCTGGCTTACTGCCATGGACCAGTGACTTGATATAGCCCCATAAAATGAAATTTAATAGCGTTAGATCGCATGAACGAGGCGGCCATTCGACCTGACCATTTCTCGAGATAACAGGTCCACAAATTTGCCTTTCAATAAATCGATTGTGAGGCGTGCTGTGTGGCTGATGGCACAGTCTTGTTGAAACCACAAATCGTTGATGTCAAGTTCATCCGATTCTGGCCACAAATCTTCCAACATAATACGATAGCGCTCCCCATTGACGGTAACATGACGGTTGTTTTCATCCACGAAAAAATACGGCACGAAAACCGCAACAAACAGTAATTTTTTGCGGATGAAACGGTGTCTCAAGAAGCACAGGTGGGTTTTGCTTATTAACAAAGCCATAGAGCCAGAAATGAGCTTAATCGCTGAAGATGATTTTCCCGATGAAATTCTTCATTTTCTTCAAGCTTTTCCAGAGCCCAATTGGAGAAGTTTCGGCATTTCGAATGATCAAGTGGCTTTTGTTTTTGAGTCAGTTTGATCTTGTAACCATGTAGGCCAAGATCTTTTTGCAAAATACGCCACAGTGTCATTTTAGCAATGCCCAATTCTTGAGAACGATGTGGAATATTCATTTTGAATCGACCGGTACGACGTCTTTTCGGCACCGGAACGTCCAACATTGAAAATTCGGACTCGAACTTATCCACTTTACCACGCACAGCCTGTCAGTAGGGACGATTATTACGGCCGAACATTGGAGTAAGCGCTCTTAAAGTTGCGGCCACCCAATCAGAATTCGTTAGTAATTTTTAGCAATTTCCAAACGTTGCTGGTTCATGAACTTGACTATGATGAAAATTTTGACAAACTAACGTTTAGACATTGACAGTTTATAGTTTAAAAGTGCATTCATATAAAGAATCAAAGTTGTTATGTCCCTAAATAAAACCCTATACAAGGTAGTTATGCGTAAGCTTTGTTGCCATGCAAGCCCCGCATATATGAAGCGGAAAAGATGGATGAGGTTTACGGGCAATTTTCCAGCCCATCCCGTCCACATAGATACAGTCCACGGCGAAATAGCAGTCGAATACCCACTCTTCACGCAACACAGAGACAGTCCTATCATTGAAGCCAAGGCTCGAGGTCCAGATGGCGGCCCAACTGAGATGTTGCAGCTTATCTTTCGCCGTCCTGATTTGTTGTTCAGTACATTCAACGCTTGCCTGCGGAAGGGAGTTTTCCCGAAACGTTGAGAGATAGCGAGGCTCGTGTGATAAACATGAGGAAAGGGAGTCACGGGTCACAGTCTACATACTGCCCGTTATGCATGCTAGACACGGCTGGGAGAGTGCTAGAAAAACTTATCAAGAGAAGGCTCACTGACACGATTCGTGCTTCGCCAACTCCCTATCCCACTTCCGGTGGTTACCTCCCACGTATGCCTTGAGAATCCGTTTTATGGTGTGGTTCACCCGCTCCGCCAGGTTTGCTTGCGGATGGTATAGCGCGGTATAATGTGCCTGACTGCCAAAACCTTGCAGCAATTCCAAGAACTCCTAGAACCACCGCCACGGGTACACCGAAGTGCATAATGACGCGGCCTGAAGCAACGTGACCATCAGCGGAAACTCGGTGTAAGAGTCCATCACTTTCAGGACGTACACATTACCCACCGTGAATTGAGATAGTGGCCTCACCGAACCCACGTAGATCATCTCCCACGGGCTTGGGTTTCTCCGCTTCGGGTGGATATCCGGCCGTAAGGATGCCTCCACTCCACCTTACTGGCCTGACGCACCTTGCATCGGGTGATGTATCGCAGGGGTGAACAGTTTGCTCCTAGATCTGGAAAATACTATCCCAAGTGGTGGGCCGTCCCCACTAGAAACGCGGCCTGATACTACCAACTTTAGATACTCAGGAACAAGAACTTCGATTATATTTGATTCTCGCTCAGCGTGATTTGTGAAGTTAATATTTTGCCCAAGAAAACCAGAACGGTATGCATTGTTTCATAAAAATTTTACAGCGTCAAACAGTAAATTTAGAGCTGAAGGGAAATTTTTAGCATTTCAACAACGAAATTGTGTGATACATTTTTAAATTATTCAGGCACTAAGAAATATATATTATAGCATATTAAAGTAATAAAGGATAATCAAATTATATTCTCATTAACTCAAACGAAGGACTTTGCATAATCTAAATTGTTGTTATTCAGAATACATCGTCAAATATTTTAATTTGTTTATGAAGTACTTTCCTGCTAATTCAGCTTGTTTTAAACTTAAAACAGATACAGCAAAATTTTAATCGCCTCCAGACTTTGGCAAGCTTTGTTTAACCGTTATAATAAATCAATGCAAAATATTATCGCCAAAATTTTAGAGAGGCATCGTGTTTCACATCGCAACAAGCAGTTACATCATCAAATTATTTTACCTGGAAGGAAAAAGAAAAGAATCATTAATTACTGCTTTAAATAGAGGAAAAATTACATACTACATTTTATCTTTCATTATCAATGAACTAAACTAAACGCTAAATACTAGTTAGCTATATAAACGGATTTTTCAGGCAAGAATGTACATATGTAGGTACATATGTCACCGCACATGTGACTTTCGTTATGCATGAACATATCTACGCCAATATATGATACATAAAATAAATTATGTCGTCGTGTAGTCTGAATATTCAACTTAATTCACATACATAATCTATATGTAAGCTTTACAATAAATTTTCAGTTATTTAAATAACCCAAGAAGTGCACATAAAAGCACGACAAAGTCGTTCTACAAGACATTTATTCGCTGTGTGTAGAACATTAATTAGAAGTTTATGACGTCGTTTTCCGAATTTCTTCTTCACATTCATGACGTCTTCGCAATCGTATGGAGTTCACATATCACATTGTTGCAATACAAGACGAGCTTCTTGACTCGCTAACACTTGACAACATGAATTTAACATAATTTTTCGTTTGGATGATTTAACTTGTAGCTTAACAGCTAATGGCTAAAGGATTATTTTGACATGCATATAAAAGATAAGAATGATGATTCTAATCAATTCGAGCGACACCTATACATTTTCTTTAAAGATTTTAAATAAATTTTCTCACGACGGAAATGGACGGCCATTAACATTGTTACATTGGAAATAAAATTCAAAATAGACCGCAACTAAGCCTTACAGTCAAAATAAAAAACAAGAAATTTTATTCTAGTCGAGTTTTAAATGAGGGACCTAAATTCCAACAGCATAAAATTAACAACTTTGTAAAATGCGAGATCATAAAAAAGATTTACACTTCTGAGTGTTTTCAAAGTTTAGAAGATAACCCAATTTGACACCTTTTCTGCTCAACATTCATTGAAATTATAAATAGTGCGCAAATATATTTTAGGCATCAATTCTTTTCGGCAGTTCGGTAAGAGTGAAAGTTTATTTTGAGCGTAAGATCAAGTTAAGTGATAAGACGAGTGTGAAAAATTTCTACGGGGGTTCCAAGGCCACACTTAAAATGGCCAGATATATGCTATATATCACTTTGGCCACAGTGCTGCTTGGCTACTTGAATGCACAAATTCAAGAGTCACCACGATTCCTCGAAGGCGACTTCGTACTGGAAGCGGATTACGATGAGCCTAATAACTCACCAACACCAGGGAGTAGGAATGACGAAATCCGGCGGCGATTGGAGCTTGAAATACTAGAAGCGCTTGGAACAGGCCCAAACTCTAAACAAATGTGGAGAGTAAGACCGGGTGCGACTAAAAAGCCAGGACAAGGAACAGCAAAACCAAATCAGGGAAAACCGGCTGCTGCTACGGATCCTAGAAAGCCAATAGTAAGACCACCCCTTGCTCCAGCGAAACCAGTAGTAAACAAGCCCACAATAGGTCTGGCGCCAGCAGCTGCTCAAGGACCAGCAACAGCAGCGAAACCGGTTACTCCTAAGCCACCAGCTAAACCACAGCCTCAACCTCAACCACAATTGCACTTAGCCCCAGATATGATGGCGATTACTCCACAAATTTTTGATACAGTATCCGCAGTTAATACCAATAAGCCGAAACCACAAGCAGCACAACATACACCAGTCCAAGTACCACAATATGTACCAACAGCAAAGCCGCTACCAATGCAACAGCCGCAAACTGTAGCCGCAGTAAAGCCTATTCCTGCGCAGCAACCGCAAGCCCTAGCTGCAGCGAAACCAGTTGCTCCAGCAGCTCAACCTGGACCTATCAAAAAGCCACAACCTCCACCACAATCCCAACTTGTTCTAGCTCCAGAAATGAGTGCAGTTATTCCTCAAGTGTTTGATCCAGTTGGCAACAAACCACTGGCATCATCAAACCCAAAACCAGTTACCAACCCTCTGCCAATTCCAGCCCACGCTCCAGCTGCGCACGTATCACAGTTGGCTATCCCACAACCTCCCCCAGTAGCATCATTAGTACCAACTGCAGTTGCTCCAGTAGTAGACCCTGCCCTTGCTGCAGGTGCTCTACCAGACATGATTGGAGTCAAAGTGCAGACTGAACCATTCCTAGAACCAGAGCCATTCATTCCTGTGGTTATTGAAAGGGACACAACACCTCTACCGGCACCAGAACCACCAGTATATTCGATCCACGCTCAAGCTGGAGCGAGTGCAAACCAACCATTACCTGAGCTTCCTGTACACGAGTTGCTTTACCCAGATTATACTTTAACTACCGAGCCTTTTGTTGAGGTTGTTATAGAACGCGATACAACTCCACATCCTCAGTACGAGCCTCCTGTGTTTATAGCAACTACAGAACGACCTCCACCTCCACCAATGCCTGGACAACTTCCTCCTCCTGTTTCACCAGATTTACTTGCCAATGCTCATTTGCCTATGCCAGATCCGCGTCCTCCACCACAACCAGCTTTGATGAAACCCACTTCACCTCCGCCACTTGTGTTAGTTACACCTGCGCAACCTATACTAACTACTCCTCGACCTATTCCGCCAGCACCACAGACACCTCGTCCTCAAGTCACACCAGCTCCAGTCCCACCAGCTCCAACACCCGCTCCTCAGCCAGTGAGTCCGCAAACTTTGCCTCCACATTTGCCTTCACTACAGCAGGTGCCGCAACCTCCATCTCCACAAACACCACCTCATTTACCATCTCCTCATCATCCCCCTCCTCAATTACCAACGTCAACTCCTCCAACTCATTTACCAACACCTGTGTTGCAACCAACTATCCAGCCACCAGTAGCCCCGCTACAGCCAATGCAAGCAGCGCCCTCCCAACCAATAGACCCAGTAACTCCACTGCCTGAAGTACCGACACCTACCACACCAGCACCAACTCCACCTCCCCCTTCTACACCACCACCAACTCCTCCGCCTACAATAGTTCTCCCTAGTGGTGGGCAACTTGTTGGTTCATCTATGGAAACAGTTGGCGGAAAACCAGTTGAGGCATTCCGTGGTATTCCATATGCTAAACCTCCGGTCGGGCGGCTAAGATTTGCGGTATGTTATTATTTTTTCACTTCTTATTGAACAGCAAATTACGTAGAACGTTCACTTACCTTTCAGCCACCAGAGCCATATCCACCGATAACTGGCGTTCGGAATGCTCAGGAAGACGGCTCACCATGCCCTCAACATGAATACCTCAACATAAACGCAACTTTTGGTAGCGAAGATTGCCTGTATTTGAATGTTTATGCCCCGCAGGTAGAATCATTTGATATTTTATTACCATTTCTTCAGTTGATTCAAGGCTTTTTATTATATTTTACTAGAATCGCTCAATGCTCGAACCGTTACCGGTAATGGTTTTCTTCCACGGAGGTGGTTTCAGTTTTGGATCATCGCATTCAGCTGTTTACGGGCCGGAGCGTTTGTTGGCTCATGATGTAATTTTGGTGACTGGCAATTATCGTTTAGGTGCGCTAGGTTTTCTTAGCACAGGAACCTTGGATTGTCCGGGAAATAACGGATTGAAAGATCAGGTTGAAATTTTGAAATGGGTTCAAGAAAATATTGCAGCGTTCGGTGGAGATCCGCAAAGTGTGACTATTTTTGGACAAAGTGCAGGTGCTGCTAGTGTCACATATCATTTAATTTCACCAAAAACCGAAGGTGAGTAATTTGTTGGACTGTTTATAAAAAGTATTAACTTAAATGACGTATTGCCAACGGTTTCACTACGCTTGAGTTACCGCGGTTTTCGTCATATCGCCGAAGTCAAGCAGTGCGGTCGTGGACAATGCGTAGATGAAGAATCATCTGGTATACCACGCACTATGTGAATATGTCTCTTTCTTCTTATCGTGGTATCACAATGAGCCCGAGTGTGCCTACCTACATGAGACTCTATCGGAGACTGCCCCTAAATCTATCTATTTAGATAAAGTCATTATAAGAGTAACATCATATGTCATTTTGATTAGCATAAATAGCACAATGGAGATTAATTTCTAGCGTCGTAAATTAGTAGAAGAGTAACCTTGTGATAGCATTTAACTTGAGTCTGACTTTTAGGAGGCCTATTTAGCCACAGTTATTAAGGTAGGCATCATAGAGCACCGACGTTGAAAGAAACATGCAAAGTTTATCAAAAAGGATAATTGATAACATTCCTAAAGATTCTAAAGTATGGAACTTACTAGGGAGGCGGCGGATAAGGATGTCAGTGATAATTCAAGCTTTGTTGTTGTCTCAGCTTATTGGCTTTCTCCGTTTCCCAATCTTTTTGTTTTGCATTTTTATGAGCACGCTCGCTTTTTTTTTGGATGAGTACTTCTAAAGCTTTTATTACAGATAAATCAAAATAGATTTACATAGGAGGAGATTGTTATTTCGCTTGAAGATTTTTCCGTTTCATCCATCACCTAACGGCATCCGAGTTATTTAAGAAGTAGATTGGTTTACTCAACAGTCGGTCAAGTTTCGGAGATATGGTAAATGTAGACTTTGAATAAGTGTATTATGAATCACAAATTCTTTGTTATTTGGTATACTTTCTATTCTTGAATGGCTTCTTCATTTTTTGCAGTATTTGCTATACATTCAGAAATAATTTACTCAAGAATCAATAAGTGACTTTAGGAAACGCCATGTAAACATTTAGATACCCTTCTTTTGGTTTTAGGAGATTTTAAAAATTGCTTTAGTAAATACCGAACTGTTTTACCAGTTTTAACGTTGTTGCCAATATCAAGTTTAGCCACATAAATCATATTTATGGAACTTGAACCCTGACTGATTTTTGATAAATTCCTAGCGTTTGTCCACGACTTAACACGCGTGTCTAATATAAAAAGGTTGTCTGCATTACCGACCCGCGAGCAAGCCACATACAGTTGGTCATGGGAGAAAGACCTTAAGGTAACACCAACTGCCTTTAGGCTCTGTCCCAAGGACTTGTTTGAAGTAATCGCGAAACAAACGGCTACTGAAAAGTGTGTGCACAATCCGCCAGTATCTACCATCCACCAGCATCTATCATATAACATATGCTATATGCCATCCAATATTATATTCCATCCACCATCATCTTTCAACCACTACCCTCCACTATGCATCATTTGCAATCGCCCAATGCCACCTGCTATCAACCGGCAATATCCATCATCATTTGCAATCTAACATTAGCCACCATCTGTTAACCTCCATAGCTGCCGTCATCAGTAATCATCCACCGACATTATCTGCCATCGTCAGGAACCATCCACCTTCATCATTTATCATCCGCTAATTCGCTATCATCAGCAATCATCCACCATCATTCGCACTCTAGCCATCATCTATATCATTCACTATCAATAATTATCCGTCATGGCCCACCTTCATAAGCTATCTTCTACATTTATCTGGCAACACTCGTCATAATCAGCCATCATTCGCCATCATCAATCCTGATGAGCAATCATCTGCCTTCATCAGCCATCATCCGCTTTCATCAACCATCGCCCCCCATTGTCCACCCTCATCCTGTGATCATCTGTCCTCATCAGCCATCATCCACTATGATCAGCAATAATCCACTATCTTCTGCCCTCATCAACCATCATCCGGCATCATTTGCCTTCATCAGAGACCATCTGCCATAATCCATCAACAGCCATTATTCACCATTGTCAGCAATCATTTGACTTCATCAGCAATCATTTGACTTCATCAGCAATCATTTGACTTCATCAGCCATCGGCTTTATGTGATTGTTTTGCGTTCACTCCGTTCACCAACGTTTCATGAGACGCTTCAATAGAAAAGAAAATGTCGAGGCATGGAAACTATATGCAGTTTAGAGTTTTTGACCCTTGAAAGTCAAAATTTTGTAAATACGAGTACATTATGAGTAGAACATGCCTTTAAAATGTCAATTAAGCGGTAATCATATTTTCAGCTCTGCATTGATCAATCAGTCAGTCACGACATTGTTTTTTATATACATTGATTAGACTCTTTGTTATACCCTCTTGGGTGTGGATAATAGTACTACCAACTTGCATTTTTATGCTCATCATTAATTTTGAAGCTTTCACCCAATGTCTGCACATCTAGTATTTGTACATACGAAGTTTCTTCGTAGAAAGTTACTTTTTTGAGTGAGCAGATGCGTTACGACTCCTCTTGTCATCTTCAGTGTGTCTTAATAATATAGCCCTGGAGTCCATTCAGTTGGCCAAAGGTTGGTTGTTTTTCTCAAGATTAAAGATTACTCCAAAAAATTGTTCCTTTGTTCAGTACTTTTTGATTTCCTTTTCCAGCACTAGACTTCCCAAGATGATCCTTTTAAAGAGGTGGTTCTACTGCTTATTGTGCTTCCTAGTGAAATTTCTACTAGTTTATCAGAGGTGGTTGGCATACCAACCTTGCAGTTACTGAATTTCTCCTTGACAATCGAAAATTTAAGCGGTTTAATTTTTTCTGTAAAATCAGAAAGATCTTGGAATCCCTGCAATATTTTTAATATTTGACCATTTTGGGGAATTCAGTTCCTCAGTAGTTGGTCCGCCGATCATAATAGCGGTAGCCTTATTTTAGGTTTATTAGCTCAAATGACACCGGTGATGTATATCATATGCATGGATGTGTCATCAGCCTCAAGAAGCCAATGCCAATGTTTCTGGACAGACTCCTATATAAGCAACTTTGGTGTTTTAGACGAGCGCACAGCTGTTGTTCCAATTTCGTTCCAGTATAGTCTCCTTAATGAAATTCAACGGCAAAAACTTAAACATAAATATTTCAGTTTAACCAGGCATTGAGTGGCCTGCGTTTTGTCACACACTAAGAGAAACTCAGTACTGCCAGTCTACTGATATCTGAACAGCTTTGACTCAGCTGCCTCAAGCTCACATAACCTAGTAAATTTGCATCTAATTTTTGCATTCCTCGGCCTCCTAGTTTAGATTAATTATGCTTCCAGAACTTTGTCATTTGATTGCGTATGCTTCCAGAACATAAGGGCTCACTTGCACATTTGATGCAGTTTGACTTGCATGTTTGAGATTTAGTTGCAAATTTTACTTAAAAATGTATATAGAGTTTTCTCTGGATTCTGCTTAGCGGTATTACAAAAGTTTTCAAAACATTTACCTACAACATTCAATTCCTTTTTGATGTTTGATAAGAGGGAGTTGAAATTGGTATATTTGATTAATTCAAAATACTCTGTTTTACCTTATATAAGCGTTTAACAAGATCAGACACCTATTTTGATGGCTCGAGCAACAAACTTGGAGACGAAACTTCCATGGCATAATTGTGATTTAAATGAGCTCAGGATGGCCAGTCTTTTAGATCACTTATGAGAGTCACAAATTCTCGAATTACATTGCTGTTTCTTCGGTCATTACGTGCACAATAATTCTCAGTATGTGTCACGCTTTAAGAAAGGTTCTTCCGATCACATTATACTGAACAGTACTGTATCAAAATTGAGCATCTTAAGTACTGGTTGATAGTTTCGGTCTAAACGCAAGAGTTTGGTTTCATGTAGTGTTTGCTTACATTGACTTTTTTTTGTGAACGAGAAGTGAAGGCTATTTACGCCCTGTGTGTGGGACTCCCACGCGTAAAATGCTTCTGGACTACCCAATAAACACCTTCCCTGTCATTCAGAGAACCCGATCTGGAAGCATTTGATACATTACTTCGGGCTAGGCCTCGTTTTCCTATGACTACAGGCACTTTGAAGTTACAGGAAGCCCTTTCCTAGGTGAAAGAAATGAAGGGGAAAGAATTACTAGAAAAGAGACCCTTCCACTCTCAACATCTCCCGACGCTCCTATGTACTTTTTTTAACTGTTAGGACTGCCAAAGCATCATATGCCACGCGGTTCTATTCATTAACAGTTGTAAGCATCTTTTGGATTATTATCTCCACAGAGAGCTCTCTGATTTCACTAGAGAGTTCAACACGCTCCTGTCCCATCTGTTATAAGCAATAATATGTGGCAAGTGTCGTCCACTTCTCCTGTTCAAAAAACGCACTCGGGAGACCGTCAACTAGCCCTTTTACTACGGTAGAGTCTGAGGATGTTGAGAAACGATCTTCATGATTGCGGGGTTTCGACTTTAAGTTTGTCGTGAATCTTCCCTCTAGAGTTTGCGTCAATCATTTAAGGGACTCAGTTCACATGCTAGGCGGTACAGTTACAAAACATTAATTTTAAGGTTATTAATAGCAAAGATGACTTTCGCTTTTGACGAGCACAAATTCAATTGTTAACTGATTAGAAGCAATGCAAAGAATACATGGTAGAAACGAATGAGAATTGGCAAAATTCTTACTGAAACTGTATGTAAATTAGCATCCAAATGGATTATATGCCTTGTGATAAAGGTCGATCTAAAACAAGTCTATGGACCTTTGAAAAATAAATTTTAGCAAGACTTATTGAAGGAGTCAAAGTGCACCGTAAGAGGAATGCTAGTTTACAGGAGTGCTCTTAGATGCAAGTATTCTTTCGGGGGTGCCACCTCCACGTACCCGAGGAAAATCAGGTTTCTAGGCTATTTACCTGACTATAAATAATAATAACTGGACCACGATTCATCTTATGAATGGGAATTGACGTTTTGGGCGGGCGAACATGATATTTTGGACCTAGTTGCTTTGAATGGTAACGCCGAATTGACATTTCGGCGCGAACGGCTGCAATCCAACTATCATACCATCTACCTTCCGGTAAAACCTTGGCAATCCTCGGAGTATATTCAAAGTTAGAGCCAATGGATTGGTGGTTTGGATTCAGACGAACTCCCGATTACCGCCGGTCTCCGCATAAGGGTTTATTCTAACCCTCGCATGGCCTTCCTGCATTGCAAAAATAACCATGAGAGCGAAAAGATGACTACACACACGAATGGAAATAGCGGCTTCGACGGGAGACAAACAACAGCAACAAAACATAAATGACAACAACGATAATAACACCAACAACAACATTGATGGCCAAGACATGAAGACAGATGGATGGATGGATGGATGAAGACGAACGGAGAAAAACCGAGAGCTGGTGCCAGCCACAGGTGATGGCGGCATTTGGGCATTGCACAAAAAAGGTACGTACGCCGGAGCATCCTGCATGGAAGGGGTATCAGTTAGATCACTATGGAAAAGGGCGATGTGCTTTTATGTAATGATGCCCCCATAATCATTAAATCACCTAAGATGATGAATATAAAAAGCAGGAATCTATCATTTGAAGGGAACTTCAAAGATTCAATCGCCCTCAACCGCTCGCACATCGCACATCGTTCTGGAGAAAATGAAAGCCACCTGTGAGACGGAAAGGAATATTGAGTAGGATGCCAGAAATGGAGTCCTTCGGCTAGAACAACTAATGGGCCGCATCAAACACTTCAGGCATAGTAGGCTAAGAGTTGAAGGAGAACCAAAGGCTGAGCCAATAAACGAAGTGCCAACAGCTGAGATGCATACTACATGTAGAGAAAAGCATGGAGCTCAATCGATGGAGATCAGAAAAAACGAAGCCTTCAACGAAGATGCTACTACAGCCGAGGGGGCAGACAAAAAAGCGGTCAAAAAGCTTCTCCTCACCAAAGCGCAGGACGAAAAACTCCACTAGGAAGAAAGAGAGCTAAAAATAAGCCAGCGCGCATACCTAAAAGGCAGGCACTGCAAGTAAAGCCAATGAGTGATAGATTTTAAGCAGACACGCTACCGGAAATGAGAGTTTTGTAACCGGATGAAATCGGAACTGAGATCAGAGCGGTATGGCCCACCAGAGTGACCTACTGGTGGAACTCGGAACAGAGGCAACAGGAAAGACAAAACAAAGAATTATTCCGCGATGCAGTTAAAAAACTCATCCGAGAAAAGGCGACAGTAACTGCAGTGGAGTCAATTGCAAACCTCGAGAGCCGTGATATTGACTGTCTATCAAACAGAAGTTTCCCAGTTGGGGGTGGGGGGATTAAAATAAGATTTACTACAAACAGCAACAGGGGACAATATATGGTAATAATTGACTTGACCGATAAAGACGCCTAAATGCTTCCAAACAAAGATAAAGAAGGAATAGGATAGGTGATCAGCAGGATTTCCCAAAGAAAACTTCCCCTATCCTGCTTTAAGTGCCTTGGTTAGGGCCATACTTCCCAAGGATGCAAGGAGGCCTGATAGAAGCTCTTTGTATTATAACTGTGGCAATCTGGGCCATAAAAGAAAATAGTGCAAGGCAAAGGTAACCCAAGATTAGACGACGATTAATATGTCTTTGGGAGTGGAAAACGTTCGAGCTTTAAAGAAACATTCGCTAAGACCAAAGTGATCCCGCGATGAGCCACATTCTCTAGGTGAACTAGCATCGTAGCATAAATGCACAAGATCTGCTTGGGCAGCGTTCGAGTAATACGAAGATCAACCTGCCATTGATTAGCGAAAAGCATCGAAGCGAAAAATCGCCTGTATGGTACCCTGACGACTCTGGTACTATCGCCATTTGGATTCGAAACAGTGCCCGTTTTCGAGTGCGGGGCCATGGACAAGGAGATGGCTTAGTGTGGGTTCGGTGTTCTGAAACTACATTCTTTAGCGTGTACGTAACGCTGAACGAACCGATCTTTTCAGGACAGGCTCAATGCCTTAGAGAACACTATCGTGAGCACAGATGGCTATGTGGTAATCGGTGGGAACTTTCAACACATGGGCTTTTGACTGGGCATGCCTTAATCAGACTCGAGAAGAAAACGAGTCTTGGAGATAGTAGCTTGGAGAGAGAATTCATTATATTGAATACTGGCAACATATCCACTCTCCATCGTTGGGGTTGCGAAGGAACCATACCGGATAAGAAATTTGCCCTGGGGTCTCTATTACCTCGGGTACACAATTAGAGAACGCCAGAGGACTACATAGCCAGTGATTAGTACATCATCATACCCAAGAGCTTCCGCTTGCGAGTGGAATATTAGGAGGATGAACGTTCAGAGGATCGTCCAAGTGCTCACAACTGGGAGATTCACCGGGAAGTGGAGGAGTGACAACTGAAAACAGAATGAAGTCATCTATAAATATCATTGCGCCTGCTCGAAATTCTTCTCTGCCCCGTCGGGGAGTCTGGCATAGCAAACCTCCAGTGCAATGGCAGGCATTTCGCAGAACAAATATGATATTCATTTGCAATACCACTGGCAGAGATAAGGTCGACAAAAATCAAAATAGACAATTCTATTAAAATTCAATCACCATAATCTTCCTAGAGGATAGTTAATTTTGACGAAGGGGATGTACTATCATGAAGAAACGTATTTCTGACCCCAACCCTAAATACGGGGTATGAGCTTATGTTCATATCTCCAGAAGACACACTGAAAAAATAATTTTATGCGTAACTGCATAAAAATTATGTAGGAGTATATGCCGTACAAGTTTTAAAGCATTTACTGGTCTGCGAAAATATACACCGACTCACCTAAAAATTTCTATAAACTTATTTTTGCTTAAAATCAAACATACGTATAAGTCTTAGCTTCAAGGAAAATTTTGAGGTTGTTTGCGTAAAGATGCACGTTGTATTCCAATATAGAAAGAATGTCCTTTATTATGATGAATAAAAGAGGGCCTAATACTGAGCCTTGAGGAACGACTCATTAAAGGTGAAAAGGTAAGGAGACAGCATTACGAGTTGACAGGGAACAAGAGCGACTGTAAAAAAAGAAAACCATGATTGGTGAGCCCGTAGCTTCTGAGCTTTATCCAAAGAATATCAGTCGGTGAATCTGACATCAACTTACGAACGCGAGTCAAAGGAACGTGTAATGAAGCTAGAGAGTTCCACTAAGTTAGTTGTAGTGGCACGCTGAGGAACGAAACCTTGCTGAACTACACTGCAGAACGGCGTAAAGAAGATAACTTTTTACCGTATACAATATGTTCTAACATTTTCGAAAGGTATGATAGAATGGAAATAGGGGGATAAGTACACACAGGTAATGAATCAACGTCCTTTAGTATAGGAGTGAACGCGGTCCAAAAGGCAGAGGCATATAGTCGCACCAAGCGACGGATCGTCCTGTTGGTGACACTCGTTGTCAGGAATGCCTTCAACTCCGCTAGATGGGTGGATATTCTGGACACGCTGGAAACTCTTTTCAAGTTCCAGAATATCTAATGCGGCTTTTGAGGAACTACGTAAAGGACCGAAGCCTGCTCTACGACACGACACAGGGCCAACGAAGGATGGAAATTACATCGGGTATTGCCCAGGGATCTATCCTTGGTCCGGACCTGTGGAACGTGTCTTACGACGGGCTACTGAGACTTGAGATGCCAGATGAGTCGCGCTTGGTCGGCTATGCGGATGATGTTGCGGCTCTGGTCGCTGGACGCACCGTTGAACAAGCGCAACTTAGGTTAGGTATGCTAATGCGCCGAGTGAGGGACTGGATGACTGCTCGCGGGCTCACAGTTTAGCACTGGAGAAAACCGAAGTGGTCATCTTGACAAAAAAGAGAATCCCTAGAGTAAGCATGATCAGTATTGGAGATATACAAATCGAATCGAAGCCAGCGGTGAAGTACCTGGGGCTACTGATCGACTCGAAGATGAGTTTCTCTGAGCAAATCAGGGCAACGGCTGAGAAGGCTGCTTCGGGAATATCGGCACTGAGTCGACTTATGGCCAACGTAGGGGGACCCAGCCCATCAAGAAGACGCCTCTTCATGAGTGCTGTAGGGTCAGTGCTACTGTACGGAGCAGAGGTATGGGGCGACGCTCTCAGCAAGGACGTATACCGAAAACGATTGGCACAGGTACAGAGAAGAGGAGCACTGAGAATTGCATCTTCGTATCCAACAGTCTCCGACTCGGCGGTGAGAGTGATTGCAGGCGTGATACCTGCCGCCCTCCTTGCTAGAGAGCGCCGTGCTATTTACCTGCGCCGAAACGAGGATGCGAGGGAGATGGTTGTCCCCGAGGAGAGACAACGCTCGCTCAATGATTGGCAGCAGTCTTGGGGGAATTGCACGAAGGGAAGGTGGACTGCGCGCCTCATCCCGGATGTGAGACCGTGGCTAAATCGAAGGCATGGTGAGACTGACTTCTATCTGACCCAGCTTTTGAGCGGGCACGGGTGTTTTCAGTCTTACCTGCACAAGATCGGTAATTCACGGTCTCCCGATTGTCTGTTTCGCCCAGGAGAGGAGGACAATGCCTGTCACACATTTTTTGCGTGTACAAAATGGGTCAGGCTGCGAAGGGAACTCTACAGGGAGACGAGAGAGCTCCTTCCGGATAATATAGTTGCGGTGATGCTCGAATCGGTTGACAAATGGAACCAGGTGGCACATTATGCTCGGGCAATCCTAAAATATAAAAGGGACACAGCAGCTGGGGGCGCTGGGGCTGGGGGATCGCTCTTCTGGCATTTCCTCTTCCCCTCTCTCCTCCCGCTAAGAAAGGGACTCCCCAGCTTGAAGGCGCCCCACGGCGTAACAAAACGAGACCTGGCCCGAAGTAATGTGTCAAACGGTTCCAGGCTAGGTTCTCAGATTGACAGGGGAGGTGTTTAGTGGGTAGTCCAAGGGTATCCTCTATGGGAGTCCCACACTGCCAGACTCGGCAGGCGTAAATGCCTTCACCTCCCTACCACAAAAAAAAATAGGAGTTACCCAGGCTAACTTCCACAACAGTAGAAACGTTGCATCAGACAAGCTCAAATTAAAAATAAAAGCAAGCGCAGGCGAAAGAACTGAGGCAAAAGATTTGACAAAAAAACTGAGCAGATCATCGGGTCCCAAGCCCAAATTTGCATTAAGTTAGGGATAACAGCTTCAACTTTATTGGAATAAGGTTGCAGCGAGAGGATTTATTGAGGAAACTTAAAGTCAGGAATGAAAGAATTTAACGGGTCATAGTTATTGTAAACAGACGACAGATAACATGCAAAAAGCTCAACAATACTCTCTTGGGAATTATCTATAATATCATCACAGTATATTGCATGAAGAAGCGCCGAGGATGATTTCAGAGAACGAATGTAGACCCTAAAAGTGCTTGGGCATATTTAAATGCAAGCAGTCCTCGATAGGGCTGAGGTAGTTGCTCCTTGCAGCTTTGATTTCAAATTTTGCTGAGGTAGTTGCTCCTTGCAGCTTTGATTTCAAATTTTGCAATCGATCTTAACCTTGGGAATTCAACGTAAGCTTCATCAGAACCGTTTTTTTTTGAAGCGTATTAACGCAATATCTTTGAATTTGATGGCTGGCTGCCGCAGCTCACAGTCAACTACGGTACATCCGAGCTTTTGAATGGCGGCAAATCGGGATACGTTTGGGAATTAAATCATTCAGAAGCACTAAAATTTCTTTATGATTTAATTACAGTTCATGTTGTGGAAAAATTTATAATATACCAATCGGTCAAAGTTAAACCTTCCGCTAACGCTTACGAAAATCGAATTTCGTCGGGACTGAAGTTTAAAAAATGGAGGGGAAAATAGAATATGCAAAGGTGGATGATGACTGTCAATCCGTACATAGCCGTCCTTGATTGAGAAAGAGATTGGAAAAGCTTCGGGGAAATTGATGAATAAGGTCCAAGATTTTGAAATTACAATTTGGAATCTTGTTTATTTGTGTGAGAGGGGGAGAGAGAGAGAGAGAGATCTGTGAGCCATAAAGGAAAAAATAGAGACCCGAGTATCAGTTATGATGCAAGAGTGATCCTCAGGATCCCAAACAATATTTGGAACATTAAAATTCCCACACAGTAGAAAATTTCGAAAAGATGAAAATGAAGAGTTCATCTAAAAAGGTTTCGAAGACGGAAGGAATGTAAATAGAAGCAATTAAGAGGTACGTTTTAGGAGAAATTCGAAGACTGACAATTTAACACTTGAGTGGAAATGTTGGATGAAAATTATTACACGGAGAACTGAATGTCTTTTTTTGTGCTTATAAGTACACTACCACCATTTATAAGCTGCAGAAAAATGGCAATCACGCCTATAGATATTATGAAGAGGGGATAACTCTGCAACAGACATGAAATAATTTAACCATGATTCGGTAAAACATAGGAAATTATCATTACAAGCAATTATGGACGTGGCATGATAACTTGGTTCTTAGGCATCTTACATTCTGGTAACGGATAGAATGTGAATTAGTAGAAATAATATCTAGCGAAGACGCTACTCTTGGCGCACCTGGTCTAAAAAATGTCGGGAGGCTTGACAATCGTCCCAGGTGGCCAAAACCCTGAATTTTTAAGTGCATGAAAGTTATTATGAATAGTAAGTTTAAAAGATGATATTATTAATTTATATACTTTAGTCTTATGTATGCTTTTTTAAGGCTTTTAAAATATCTTTAAAAAAACGCTATTAGTTTCGCGACCTGTCTGTCCATTCGTGCGTCAAAGCTAGATTTTCCAGAAACTACAATAGCTACAATGATGAAATTTCTGAAAAAATCAAAGGTGATAACCTTTTCAAAGTTAACGCCTAACAAAAAATGCGCAAGGTGTTTAAGGGGATCTCCTCACACCCCCTGTATGGGCATACCTTAAATTTTTTTAACGAAGATATCCTGTCTCGGTCCATTAACCGCGTCCTTCAATTTCGAAATCCGAGCAGCGATGAACTGTCTTCGTCGACCGAGTTAGACCAGCGTTTCCTCGGTTCCTCCACTGATTTCTGGGATTCAGTACTCCCAACGAATACCTCTTTGGGTATTCGTTGTTCGTCCATACGATTCAAATTGATATTCAGAAGATGTTATTTCAGTTCCTAATCGATTTGCAAAATCTCTCCAGCAGCAACACTCTCCTGCTACCTCCACTTTTCTTATTTGTAAGATGTAAGGCACGATAACACACGTTTGGCTTTGCATTGGAAAACCAAGTTCAAAGCTTGGGGCAAACAACAGTGAAAACATCGGTGAAAACTATGGTTTTACGTGCAATTTAAACCAATAAAAAAGGATACTACGTCGCCGTTTTCCGAAGCTACTGTGGGCACTTAAAGGGTCCTCATGAGCGCAAGAGATGAAAATAAATGTGAGTTCTTAAGACACCTATAAAATAAAAATTCCTTCTAAGAAGGGCTAGTTTGACAACAATAGTGTTGTTCTTTTCCGGGTCTATATTATAATGCGTTAGTATGTCATTCAAATGCGCCATGACACCTTGAGTTTTCGCAATACAAGTCCAGCTCTCTTAAGTTTTTATCATACCCCTTCATTAAGAGATGTTTTCTGGAAACTACGGGATCAGCAAAAGCTCATCCAAAGAACTGAAGACTGGACTCTTAAAAATAGGGGAATCCGTCACCCTTTAGCTATGACATGATTGTTAGACCGTCACAAAGGTCAAATGGCATAGTAATGAATTGGTAGGGAGGTCATCCGTGGTTTTGCCTTTAGATTTTTTATAATGGAATTTGTTACAAGGCCTTGTAGAGGTCATAGATAGTTATGTAATGGCGCAACTTAGGATTCATCCCGCATGTCAGCATCATTTTGGGTTCATGACTCTGCATATCTTTGATAATTCCAATTCCTGTTGCATGTTCAAGCTTTATGACTAAAGTCTTTTATACGGCTTGTAAGATGGTAAGTTGACGTAGTTTTTTATGTTTACCAACAAGGGTAGTCCTACCAAAGCCTTACCTCACATAGAATAGAAAAGCCATTGTGCACGTAGGCATTGCCGTAGGCCAGGGTATGACGGTTTCAGATTATTGGATATGTAATGTTATCGACTATGCCTGACAATGGAACTGAGAAAAGGTCTGAGGGTAGCAAGAAGCTGCTCCCAAAGTTTCAGTAAACATAAATGGGTTGCTTCGCATTCAGAAGGTGCAAAATCCAACGTGTAAAATTCTTTTCGACACTTTTGCCTACAAAATCGTACTTAAGCATCAGCAGCAACTGGTAAGCAACGCTCTTTGCCCCCTCTGGACGAATAGTAACATCGAAAATTGTCCTTGAATATTGAAGCAAACTGAACTCAGTGGGCTTACTCAAGCTTTTCAGGATTCCAGGCCACAGAGAATATGAAGGCAATCAGACATCCAACTCAACAATGGAAGAAAGCTTCGAATTATTCTCCTATAATCCGGAACCCTGTCTATCCCTAGCATACTTATAATTCACGAAATGAAGCCAAACTTACAGGAATTTAATCAAGAATGTGACAGTTGCGGACTTAGTGAATGAACCAAATCAGAAGTTAGTTGTAAATAAAGGATTTAGTGCCGAAATTCGGTTGGACTCATCACAAGGCACAATTCTCAACGTACTCTTTTGCACAGAATAGATTTAGACTCCGACTTTTTTGCAAACGATGCTTATAATAGGATGAGAATACCATGCACTATATATATGAATTTTGACCTTTGCTTTTGCCAGTTTGCGGATATTTTGTGATACACTAAATAGCTGGAATGCTGAAAATCTAGAGAACTTATTGCGCTATGCCAAAATAATGAATCAAGTATAAAGACAGCAGTATTGGAGTGCAACGGACCAAAGTTTGAACACTCAAAAGTTGCCTGGACGGTCAACTTGCCCAAAGAAACAAACCAAATCATGTATTTGGATGTTCTGGCCATACATAATTGGACGTGATATGTTTTGCCGAAAGGCTTGTAGTTTTCCTATACGCAGTGAGTAAATGTAAATCGATTCAAATAAATGAAACATCGATTCAAAGTGCTATTGAAGGCTTGAATCGATGTTTGATTTCTTTGAATCTATTTTTATTTACAGCCTATCTATCAGGACTATCATGATTGAAGCCTCCAATAATACTTTGAATCTTTAATAATTACTAGGGCAGATGTGGGAATGGCAGTCGGGTGAAATTGACACGGTTGACACGGTATAAGTAACTGGTTTATACCGCAATCCGCCATTGTCCACAGAATTTCTGTTTTCTCAGGTTTTGACGATAGTCATCATGAATGCGTAACCATTTATCATGCGGCATAGTATGAGGTCCTACTACTTGAACTATAAAAAATCTGCCTTTCCGCTTTAGGTCCATCTTTTTCATACGTGGTGTCATTCCTTAAAGCAATGTGAACATTGGCTCTGGCCAGATATTGGAAGACCTTGGAGCTCTATAAAAGCTTCTTTCGTTCCTGCAGTGACTGCCAAAGCGTGGGTTTGGTTTTTATCTTTGAATAACCTCTGATGATAGCATTTCCAAAGCCTTTTTGGAACGCTGTTCCTAGAAGGCGTCCAAAATGTTAGTGCAACCACTTTACGGGTAAATATTATCTTCATTATTTCTCGAATTCTAGCCCTGATTGAACTGTTGTGTTTAAGGATTCTGAAATGAAGTTCTGAAATGAATTTATTTGTTCCCTTTATTACTGAATTCAAATTGGTCTTACTTGAATGGAATTGCTTTTTTTTGTTTTTGAGAAACCATTTTTGAAACTTATTTCATTTTACATTCACAGGCCTATTTCACAAAGCAATCGCTCAATCTGGAAACAATTATGATTGTTGGGCATTCATTCAAAACCGAACTGCTGCATACCGAGCCAAGAGATTGAGACTGATGCTAGATTGCGTTACAGACGGTGCATGGCCACATGTCCTAGAATGTCTGCGCAATAAATCAGCTGATGAAATTGTATCAGCAACAAGTACTTTCTACGTAAGTAACGTAGGAAAGCATACTCTTCTAAAAACTAACAAATTTAATATATAATTAACAGTCGTTCGGCAAGGATCCAATCACAGCCTTCGGGCCAGTAGCTGAGCCTGAACATCCCGACGCCTACCTAACTGTGAAGCCAAGAAGCATAGTACGACCACACAGTATCCACCTTCCTCTCATAATCGGAGTAAACGCAGAAGAAGGAGCCATGAAATCAGGACGTAAGGAAACTTAAATTTTCTTTTACTTACCACTAAAACTACCCTTCATATGCTAACCAAATGTTCCTTTACCCATTAAACAGCATTAACCAACATTTACGATGAAGAATTCCGCCAAAAATTCCGTAAAGTACTTCCTAAATTGCTGTACTACGATGATTGGCCAAAGCAAACACGTATCCAAATAACGAATAAAGTCGACAGTTTCTACTTCAAGGGAAATCATTCATGGACGAAGGAGGATCCTGGCGAACTTACCGCGGTAAGTACAAGTCAAGCGACTAAAGAGCCTACACATATGACATGCATACATTATAAGCACTCATATAACATGTTAACACATGACATTATTATTCACGATTTATGATTCATTCCTACTCGTACAACCGACATTCATTTTATTGCTAGGCTTTTATATTTTCCTTCCATCTTTCATTTTTTTGCTGTTTGCAGCTTTTCAGCGAACGACTTTTCTATTCCGGTATGGATCAATACTTACGAAATCGATTTGCTCAAAGGAATGGCACATTTGGTGATACCTTTGCATACTTGTTCGATCAGAAAGGACCTATCACGTTGAGCGCGCAATATGGTAGTGGTCCGATTTATTATGGTACGTTCCTTTTTTGCTTTGTGGATGGGTGATTATTTGTGGGAAAATTTTCTGAGAAAGAGAAATAGTGATTAATGCCTTCTGTCCTAGGTGTTGTTCATGGAGATGAGCTGCCCTACTTATTCACCATGAATGCAAGCAATGCTCCTTCCACCTATAACGACGGAAGATTCAAATGGGCCATGCCACGTATGTGGACTCATTTCGCTGCGACTGGGTGAGTATTGAATCCGAACATATTACGAGTACATGTAATGTAGGCAAATATGGATTGGGGTTTTGGTAAGTTTTATGCATTGTTGAATTTCTAGGTCAAATTTGCTAGAAAGATACTTGGAATGCATGAATCTAAATTTAAATACATCGATGTTTAGTGATAATTTATTTTGAGAGTAGCTCAGAATTAATTTAAAGTAGATTCGAAAAATTAAACATGGACATAATTTTTCACAGGACTCCAACGCCCGATGATTCACCCGTCAGGAAATGGAAGCCAGCCACTAAATTCAAGTTGAGATACGCTCATATTGGCTCCAAGAATCTGACGGATATGGTAGTTATAAGAAATTCAGTTGGATTTATGGATTCGAAAATGAGATTTTGGCGAGGAGTGCAGATGAATATCTTAACTGATAGTCCAGATATCGAGCCAACTAAGCTCATCCCGTAATGAGAGACGTTTTATAACTTGAGAACGTCAGCTAGCACACTGATGCATCTTATAATTGTGATGAATTGAAACGAATAAATAAATCAAATGAATAAATGATTTCCGTATCTTACATCTTAACTATTTAAAATTTAGTTTTTCTATTGATTTTTGAAGAGTTGAAAGTCATACTGAAGTTAGAGACATATCATTCGATGCGCTAGTAGATGGGTGGGTACGATATGAGCGTTTGTAACTCTCCCTGCCCTCTAAAGGGGATGAGAAAAGATTAAAAAAATAGAGCATAGACAGCCTAAAAAATTGAAACGATCAAAGCGATACACGACAGAGATCTGTCATCCCTACAGAATTGCTAACAAGTGTTGGATGACAGATCTCTGCCACTGAGCCACCACTTGACGTCGCTCGTGTGGTGTTGCGGTTCAATACGCGGTGCCGTAGTTTGGCTTTGCGTTTTTAATTAGAGTGGATTGATTCGGTTTTGGATTCGAGTAATTTATTTCGGACACAGCGTCGGTGAATATTCGGGGACGCGTGATTTTGATTGAGGTTGTCTTTTTAGGGTCTTTTACCAAAATACAAAACCCTATTGAAATCACGTTCTGTATCCGTCGATCCGTCCGTCCGTCTGTATGTCATAGAAACTATAGAAGCTACAGCTATGAAATTTTGAGAGAAAGTCAGGAGTGGTGACTTGTTGAAAGTTTTGGGGAGTGAAAATTTTTCAGAGGGTTTTATGGGGGCGGGTTACACATTAAAAAAAATTTCCACCATTGGTAGTCGAGTAGGGTGTCATTGAAAAGGTCTTAATGAGATCTTTTCAAAACAAATCTTAAAATTACCTTGTCAGTACTAAGGGAGCACGGTGAGGGGAAATGCACGAAATTTTCCCGTACCCTCCTTTCAACCGAAAAATCTGAAAAAAATCATGAATGTAAACCTTTATGAGTAGAACAACAGCAAATACGTCAGAAGTCGAAATTCGATCAACTTTCTTAGTAATAGTATCGGGTGTACAAAATAGTTTTAAAAGATTTTCAAGAGGTGGCGTCACTGACATTAAATCTAATCGGACAATATTACAATCAACTTCATTTTGGAGCCTCATAATTAGGCTTTCTTTTTCAATATGTGTCATTTCTCTGAAGTGTAAGCAACATAGTTTTTCTGAGCTCCGAATATGTCAACTTTTGTGTAAACAAAACACAATTTGCGGGGAGGATTACTTCTTTGTTTCCATTTGAAGAAATTTGCAGTTGAAAGTTGTCGTGTGCTGCAGGAAGCCTATGGAGGTCATGCTCCATCGAATCCTACTTGTGAGTACTGGTTTCGACGTTTTAGAAGTGGCGATTTTAATACCGATGACAAAGAGCGCGAAGAATTACCAGAAGTTTGAGGATACCGAATTGGAGGCTCTATTGGATGAAACCTAGTGCCAAATGCATGAATAACTCGCAGTATCATCGGAAGTGAGTTAACAAGCCATATCTGTTCGGTTAAAAGCCATGGAAATAATCCAGAAGGTCGGATATTGGGTGCCGTATGAATTGAAGCTGAGAGACGTCGAACGACGTTTTTTCACTTGTGAACAGCTGCTCCAACGGAAGAAAAGAAAGGAATTTTCGCATCGTATTGTGACTGGTGATGAAAAACGGATTCATTACCAAGCGCAAAAAATCATACGGGCCGCCCCACCATACGCCAAAATCGACGCCAAAACCGAATATTTACGGTGGCAAGGTCATGCTCTGTATTCGGGGGGACCAATTGGTCGTGGTGTACTATGAGCTGTTAAAACCAAGTAAAGCCATCCCAAGGCAACTATACCGAGCGTTGAAATATAACCGGCTGCAAAACGAGCAAAGACATGATAAAGCTATTCTTCAGCATGACAATGCTCGACCACTGTTGCAAGGCTAGTCGAAACGTACCTTGAAACGTTTAAATAGGAAGCCCTACCCCACCCGCCGTATTGCCCGGACATTGCCCCTTCCGACTACTATTTGTTTTTGTCGATGACGCATGCCCTTGAGGAACAGCACTTCCGCGCTTCTAAACAACTCCAAAATTAGATCGCTTCGTGGATAGCCTTAAAAGACGAGTCGTTCTTCCGTAGCGGAATCCGTATGTTACCAGAAATATTGGAAAAAGACTAGCGATGAACAATACTTTGAAAAATGAATTTGTAACAAATTTAAACATAATAAAGCGTCAAACATGAAAAAAAATCCTTTAAAACTTGTTTGTACACCAAATATGATTTATCATTTATACATTTCCTTGAATAAAACCGTAACAGTACCCTTAAACTCAATGAATTTTGATACACAATTGGCTATTTACAATTTCAACGTACCCTGTATTGCTCGGCAACAATACGCGCTGTATTACTACGGAACAATACGCGTCTTTTACCGACTCAAACGTTACGGGTTTGCTAGGATTTCCTTGAAAGTTACAGGAATAATAGGTATCGTGAATATCTTTGAGGATTCGTGCTGCTACAAGAAAGGCTTTGTAACCATCCTAGGGTTAGAAACAAATTTTCTGATGGCATGGATCGATGACTTGAATCATTCATCCAATTCATTCAGATTTTTAAAAGTTACAGAGCCTCTTTCGTAAGTGCATAACAGATGCCATTTTGTTCCATATTAAATAGTTTTTCTGCACGCTCAGTCAATTGAACATGCTCAAATTAAACATAATTGGTTAAATTTTCATGAAAACACAAAGAAAATAAGAGTACGTAGGTTGATTTGAAATATGCATCAACTATCAACACGTGTTATTGTTATTATAAATCCATACAATTGAAATGGCGATAACTCACTTGATTATGATTAGATTTTCATGAAATTTCGTCAGCATAAGGGTTTTTATAAACCTTCATAACTGTAAAATTTTAACAGGCAGGCTTCAAGGCACCCTCAACGAAGATCTCAGCAGCGGGCACTGCTCTTAAAACCCAAGATGGCCGATCTTACGCGGAGGTGCAGCGGGATATCAGGGGACACGTAAGGCCCGAAGACACCAACACTGCCTTTAAAGCAGTACGACCAACGCGGTCGGGCTACATACTGGTCGGATTCGGAGGAGAGGTCGACAATAGGGAAGCATTCTAAGGTGCAGTAAAAAAAGTCCTCGGTAAAAGCGCAACTATAGCCTCGCTCGAATAGAGGTAGTTCCACAGTAACTAGCACAACATATACGAGAAGACAGGTACGAGTCCATCAATGATAAGAGACGGCTGGCAACCCCAAATAGTTTCAGTTTGTAACAGAGAAGTTGATGGTTGACCGTGTCAAACGCCTTCGAGAAGTCAGTGAAGATGACATCAACGTGCAATCGCCTTGGCAATGTAATCGGTGAATTCAATTAAATTTGAGGTCATAGAGCGACTTTTGAGAAACCCATGTTGTTCCTTTGATAAGAAAGGGGTCAATGAAACTGAAAGCCGGTTATGTACCAGACGCTCGAGTAATTTCGGGAAACAGGAAATTAAGGAAATAAGACGATAATTGGACACAGAAGAAGGATCACCACTTTTAAGAATAGGAACGACGTTTGCTCATTTCCAATAATTAGGGAAAATAACAGTCTTTAGACTGTGGTTCAAGATAAAGCCAGAAAGATTCAAAGTGAAGACGCTAATGACTCGACAAAAATATTCGGTAAGCCATCAGGGCCAGGAGATATATTAGGATTAAGTGAATGAATGAGGGATTCAACTTTGATTTGGTCAGTGAAAAGTGAAGAAATGTCTATGGAGTGAAGTACGGGTGTATTAACTGGATCGGAGACATGAGAAGAAGGAATAAAAGTTGACGAGAAGAACTGAGAGAACAAGTTGGAAATATCCTGGGGAGAAGAGCTAACGATATTATTGCAGTGGACTGAAGTAGGGACAGAAGAGGAGGACTTGAAGGATCTAACGTATGACCAAAATGATTTCGCATTATTCGCCATGAGGGAACTCTCCAAGCTACTGAAGTAGTTTTTCACTGCAGTCTTTAGTTATTTTTTTTTTGCTACAAGACGCAGATCATAAAAGTGGACTCTGGATTCTTCAGTAACACAACGCTTAAAACGGCGGTGTGCTTTACTTTTAGCATTCAAGACACAAAGTACTTGTTTAGTTAGCCATGGTTTCTGCTTTACTTTGCGAAGAGCTTGTAAAGGTGTGAAGTGTTTAATCAACTCATAGAGGTAATTGTAAAACTTACTCAGAGCTTCCTCACACTCCAAGTTATCAAAAAACTCCTGCCAGTCAACCAAGCTTAGCCTCCGAGGCTAGAGTTTCGTAGTTTGCTTTGAAGAAGTTGAATTTTGGAGAAGAAGCAAAAGTACGACTTGACAAAGGTGCAATGGAGAGATCGAGCGATAATGGCGGATCATGACTATCAATACCCACTAGAGGATTTAATGCAATGGAAACAGATAGACAGTAAAGAGGAAAGTTAGGAAGAACAAGGTCAATTACCCGAAAGAAAGGAAGGTTTTTCGTCCATTACACTGTTACCAAATTAAAACCACCGCATACTAGAATTAAAGATTACGGATGATGCAAGAAGACATACGAGGAGAACTCGTCAAAGAATGTCTCATACACATACAAAGGAGATGAACACCGCGATGTCAACCAGGGTGACGAGCACCATAGCATGGACCAAAACGATAAACACCAGGGAGAGGAGAATCGCGGAATCCATCAGAAAGAACTAGGCGTCGAGAGCCCAACCGTGTGCGTCAACCAAAAGGAAGCAGAGACCGACCAAGAGATTAAAATTCTTAGGAAACGCAGGGAATTACTAGCTTTGCGTGCGGACGTATAAGCGTTAGAAGATTATCTGGATCGACCAAGCGTTACATAGGCCCTCCGTGCGGATAGGTTTGAATTGGATGATGCCACAAATTTATTGAGGTTGGATGATACATGCAAACTTTCTTGCGCCGGGCGATTATTCGAGGGATTTGCCACGATATTTTTGAGGTATTTGCTGTGTAATCATGTAATGCACTCCGCGACAACCTTGTGCGTGAGCTTGGTCTCGAAGTTCTCCGTAGAGAAGTATATGAACAGGTGCAACAGGTTAGCTACATGAGTCGTATGGATGAACAACGGATACCTGTTGGGAGAACTGAAGGCCGGAGATCAGTGGGGGAAACGAAGAAACGCTGGGCTGACTCGGTCGATGAAGACAGTTCATCGCTGCTCGGATTTCAAAATTAGAGGACGCGGTCAATGGACCGAGACAGTTGGAGGCGCTTTTTGCAGGAAGCGAAGGCCGAGAGGGGCTGTAGTGCTATAAGGAAGAGAAGTTGCAAAGTAAATGTATTAGTTGCATTATATCTTTTAGCGATGTTGTAAACCTAGTTAGTCTTTGATAAACTGTCGTGTATTGTCTTTCAATTACATTTGAGGAACATAATAAGCGAGCTTACTCCACAAGTGAGTACGCTGGCTGAAACATATGTTAGTACTTTATGTTGATTAGTAGATGAGAAGCAAGGTTTTGAAAAGAATTCTTGCACACATGAAGTAATAATCACTATTATTTTGGGACAATTTCATTTTTGAAATAATTCTGAACCCAATAAAGTTATCTCCCTTCGGTCTATATTCTACGGGGTACGTTGGAGGCCCTTTTGATGACGGCAACTGGATTCGCTCACTTGTTGGCACATTACTCTTCTCGATTCGCATGATTATTTCCACAACACAAAGAAGATACACTGCCACAGATAATCTGGATCATCCTCCAGAATCAGTGACTTCTTCCCAAAAGAACAAATTGTAGCCTTCCGTCTATGTTTTTGTCTTCCGCCTTGATGGAAAGCTGTTACTTCTGGACTCATTTCCAGTAACAGCAAAGCGCTTGCTCGCTACCTGGCCCTTTTAATAACTTGCGCCGCAACGGTTTTTTCCGCCGTTAAAGTTTAGTTCAAAGCCAGATTATCCACCTTCACTGCTGCTCAACCTTGTGTAGTCCACGGCACGTTAGTGAGGATTCCAACCAAGCTTTCTACGGCCATACTGCTCTCGCGCAGAAGCTTTTCATCCAAAACGATCCCCCGTAAGTACAAACCAAACACAGCAACTTTGTACATGTAGTAGTCAGCCTACAGGGGGTCGTATGTGAGTAGTGAAGCAGAAGCTTTTCATCCAAAACGATCCCCCGTAAGTACAAGCCACACACAGCAACTTTGTACATTTAGTAGTCAGCCTACAGGGGGTCGTATGTGAGTAGTGAATATAGTTAGTTAAAAGTTTTTTTGTAAATATTGCGGTTTTTCCTATTTCTGTTTAAGCATTACACAGTTTGGCGTAGAGCTCGTGGTGTGGATAGTTGACGGGATGTATTGGGTATGAGTCGTATCTGTTTTCTAGATGCGATTCAGTAGTGAGATTGCGATTGTTTCAGCTCCATTTAAATACGGTCGTTTATCCTGATCCTACTTAATTCTAGTTTTTTTTTAACAAAATTGACTGTCTTCTAGAATTGATCTTTAAGTTGAGTACATTTTCGAGAAAGACAGGGAATAAAATTACAATAAATATCCTCACCGGCCCTTCATCTCGTGGAGTGGTTTGCGAAGACATGTCATTTTTGCTTGCTTTTGACGCTGGAGTGCTAGGTATCCTTGTGAGCCGTCACAACACTCTGACGCCAAATTTGTGGTGCTAGCCCCGCCCACAGCCACGCCAAGCTAAAACCTCTCTTACTTGCTGAACAGGGTTCGTTTTAGCGCCTTTGATTGATAGTTTCGAAAAAGGGCCTTGTCGAACAACTTAAAGTTAATTTATTGAAGAAGATAAAATTTATAGAAGGTTGCTTGGACTAATTACCATATATAAAGGGTTTCCCAATAAGAGGTGTTATTTTGAATAGCCCGCTATTTCGGTAGATGTCACTTTCGAAGCTGTCATTTTATGACATTTGACAAGTAAAAACTGCGCCTTTAATACAAATGGAACGATACATGCTTCAACAACGCACTGAAATTATTGAAATTCACTATAAAAATTGTGAAAATTTGGCAGAGACGGTTTGTAAAACTCGAACATTTTTGGGTCGTCGTGAAGCATCTTGTCGGGCCGCAACACAGAAATTGGTAGAAAAATTCGAGCTCTTGGGACAATTTAGTCACGTGAAGAATAAAACCCGTGCACGTCACTCAAGAGCAGCCGAGAATATTGCTGCTGTAGCCGAAAGTGTTGAAGAAAACCCCGGTTTGGCCATTCCTCGTCGTTCTTTGGAATTAGGCATTCCACAAACGTCATTACATCGTATTTTGCATAAAGATTCGGGTCTTAAGGCTTATAAAGTTCAGTTAACACAAGAACTCAAGCCGGTCGCTCATCAACAACGTCGTGTCTTTGCTGGTTTGGTCCTTGAAACGCATAAAAATGATCCGGAATTCCATCGAAAATTCATCTTGAGTGATGAGGCCCATGTCCACCTGGGTGGCTTCGTCAACAAGCAAAATTGTCGCATCTGGGGCTCGGAAAACCCTAGAGTTATTGTTGAAAAGCCTCTCTATCCTCAACATGTGACTGTTTGGTGCGGTTTAGGGTCCGGCGGAGTCATTGGACCTTACTTTTTCGAAAATGAGGCTGGAGCAACAGTTACGATGTATGGATTGCGCTATCGAGAGAGGATTAATGATTTTTTATCGCCGGAATTGGATGATATTGATCTGGACAACGTTTACTTTCAACAAGACGGCACTACGTGCCACACAAGCAACGAAACCATTGATCTTTTACGGGAAAAGTTTACGGACCGTGATATCTCTCGAAGAGGTGATCACAATTGGCCACCGAGATCTTGTGATTTAACACCTTGCGACTTCTTTCTTTGAAGCCACGTGAAAGAGAAGTTCGACGCCAACAGCCTAGCGTCGATTCAAGACCTCAAAGATGGAATTCGTGAGGCTATCGAGGACATAGGGCAGCCACTTTGCGATTTGGTTATGGAAAATTTCATGAAAAGGATATGGTCCTGTAAGCGTGGTCGTTCCGGTCATTTGCCTGATGTTATTTTCCACTATTAACGACAAACCTTCCTCTTTGTAATGAAATAAACATCCGATCATTTATATTAAAAAGTGGCATTTTTCTTTTTATATCAAAATAACACCTATTATTGGAAAACCCTGTAGATGATCATTTATAGTTGTTATGCCAAATCTAACAGAGATAATTAAAATAGTAGTTCAGACTGTTTATTGAACAATAGAAGGTTGGTAGTTCAGAGTATTTATTGAAGAATAGAAGGTTGCTTACGCCAATTACTATAAATAGAGGATCATTTAAAGTTTTTACGAAAATCTAGCAGAGATAAATCAAATAGTGGACTGTTCAGACGTATTTCCTTTTCCTGTAAAATTTGGTTTTCATCACATGACTCCTTTTCGAAATTTACTATTCAAGTATTCTATTATTAATCAAAGAATTATTAATGCAATATTCTCTAAAGGTCAATATTACAGCAATTCAGCTTTTAGCGTTCCAACAAAATAGCCCAATTTCAAGAAGCCAGCATAAAAATGAAATACTAACATCATCCAACGCGAGTTTGCTCTCTTACATCAACTAAAAGTTAAACTAACACGTCCATCGTCAATGAATCAGCCGCCAAAAGAACACCTTAAACTCTTAAGAAATAATGTGTTAATTAGATCATATTTAAGGAACACATAAAATTGGAATCTTTCCCAGAAGATCTTATCGTTGCTCCCTATTCACATTTTGCACTCTCCACCTCCCCATCTTATACTTTGCCGAGCATCGCATCACTCAACCAGAAGATTCCCGAAAAACGAGCAAGGAGATATCCACATCTTGGACTGAGAATTAAACGGCAATAGTGCAACAGTACACACACCACACAGTAAAAGATACATATTAAAACCCCTAAGACAAAATTCTGTTCAACCAGAAGATATTTGTCGTCTCAGATCAAGGCAAGTTCTTTCGTTCGCGAAATGACCGACTCGGGGATTGTGGGGTGCAAAGACCAGGAAGGAGATTGGGATCGATAGACATACCAAGTAAAGGCCGCTCAGTGAGATATTCGCGAAATCTCCCCCAAAGATAAAACTAACACATACAGAGAGAAAGACATGAAACCGGCTACAGGATAAACGATATTTTGGTGAGGAGGATTGAGTTTAGTTGGAGATGAAAAAACATGCAGCCGGCGAAGGGTTCAAGTGAAGGACAGCCAACGTGGAGCAAAGGAGCTGCCATCTAAATATTTTGGCGAATTTATGTGTTTTGGGAATAGAATGGAAAATTCGTTGAGGATATTAATAAAGTCCTTGAAGTGGCGCGTGCGAGAATTTATGTGTTATAAATATTGTAGAATGGCAGAATGTGATGGGAATTATTTTATATTTTTTTGAATGGATGGTTGGCCCGAGAGAAGCGGCAACCCACCCTCTTTGAAAACCTTGCATTACCTTTGATGAACTGAAAGTCAACCCAAGATGCAGACAACTGGATATAATTACAAGATGCCCAATTGCAAATAGTTTGGCAAAAGTTTTGTTACAAGTGGAATGCGAGTTCGTCCACTATTTCTCTTTTGGTAGTCTTTCCTTTTCGTTGTCGATGTTGAACCCCGCTTCCTCTCCCAGTCAGAGTCAACGATCTGTTGGGTATTTTGACTTCGAAGTACATTTTATCGTTTTGTATTTTTTTTTCAAGCCTTTCGTGAGGATATCGTCTAAATTTGCTACAGCACTTTGACGAAGTCACTTCGAATTCGATTGCAATTTGGTCTTATTGCAGTGGAATGAGAGTGAAGTGAACGACAATGCACAATTGACGCTCACAATATGTTCACATGCTTCCATCATCCCCAAGCCCCACATCTTGTCCAGTGGTAACAAGAGAGGGAATAGCTCAATTACTTGTGCTGCAGGCAAAACTGGCTACTGACGCTCAAGTTGATTCTGCAAAACTGAAACAGACACTTTGGCATTTCGATATTTCGAAATGCCAACCCAACTCCACAACGAACGACCAGCACCGAGAGAAGTCCCGATGGTATGGAGGGCAATGGCATGAATCGCTATTTTTAATGTACACCATGCAATTATTTTGGGTATTCATCTTAAAGGGAGGCTAAATTGTTGGATACTCCTTTAGGATGACTAGACGATGGATAATTTTTGTTATTTTTTTCCAGGAGTCTTTTAGGATGCTATACCATGTGTCATTGTTTGTGGAATGAGACAATATGCATATGTATCAAGTGGTAACAGTTGTGAATGTGACGATGAATTTGTTGAAAATGTCAACAGGATTAACCAGATAATTTATTATGGTTATAAATCCTTCCTGATTAGAATGAAGAATTAAAGGATAATATTATTTCGGAGTGAGTTCTCCCCAAAGCCAAAATTTTAAGGCTCAAATTAAAATGTCCTTAAATTAAACATTAGGAATTGTTTTTCGCAAAATGTTTTACAAATTTTTACGGTTCACTTTGCGTCTAAAAACTTATTATCTTTAAAGTTTTGAAAAAAATTAATACCCTAACCGTCTGTAAGCGAAGTAGCTGCCTGATGGACAAAGCACTATTAACGACCGAAATACATGGGTTTTTACAGTACGAAACCCTTTTAACTCCCAAATCACTTTCAATTTTTCCCTACAATTAATTTTAAAAATCAAGAAGTTTGTTGGTTGTTTTCTAACCATTTAAAACATTTACAATGCACTTAAACTCTTTCTTCCATAAATTCCATATGTGCCCAAACTTCACGGTTCAGTTATTTATATTTCCATCAAAAAGTCTCCAAAAAATTGACTCTAACCATTCTTACATCATCCATCGCCAAAAAAAAGAAGTGTTGCTTCAATCTTTGAAATAAATGATGCTAAACACTATCCATCAAATCTAAATCACGTATAAACATACAATACTCATCCTATTCTCACATTATATTCACTTTTTCCATGTACTTGTCGTATTACAGCAACAAAAGAGTGTACGAGTATGAGAATAATTAATGACTAGATTTTGATTAAGATAATGAAATAGTTTCATGCCACGTACGCATTACAAAGCTAACGAAACGTCCTCGGTATTTGTTTGAATGTTTGGTCGGCTTTTACTAAGCTTTCCTCCTTCATCAACTTTCCAACACAATGTCATTAATTATTCACTTGTCAGTTTTAGGTAAAATGTTTACTTTTCTGATTACTTACATGAATATATGCGAGAGTTTTGTAATGAATTCTTAATGCAGGTTCGTTTCAATTGTTTTCTTTTGAATTTTTAATAAAAGGGCGGGAAGGAAAATTTACACCGTAGAAGACATAACACCATATGTGAATTTTCTGTTGTAGGCAAATAAACGGAAAATTCACAATCTGAAAGTCTATAATTAACATGAAGATAAAAATAATAAAAAATCAAAATCTCTTTGAAACTCTCAATCACATATGACCGTTATGTTTTTATATCGTTGTATAATTTTAATTCAGAAGGTGTGGTGCGTTAGAAATAATACTGTCTACTACTAAGACTACTACTAAGAAACTCATAAGATCAGATCCTAAAAATTAGGAATCATTAAACACTTCGGCGTGATATTTTGTGGATGGTAAATCAATGCCTCTGTTGGGAAAATGTAAGCTTTTTGCCAAAATATCTAGCCTCGTCATTGTTGCGGCCACGGTGCATCGTAATCGCAAAAATGTATGCATAGGAGAGTTCCTCTACTCGCCGGTGACAACTTGAGGCTGGTTGGCGCTTTCACCTAAGCCCCTTCGAGAGCCATATATATTGCGGAGAGAAAGGATAGGGGGGAATAATTCAATGGAACACCTGCTTTTTAATAATGCATGATGAATTAATTGTATTTGTGGTTGAGAGGTGAACACTATTACGCCCTGACTATGGGGCTCTCAGGCGCGCACTACGTCTAGACTAACCACTAAACATCTCCCTTGTCAACCTCAGAACCTAGCCTGACACGGTTTGACATATTGCTTCGGGCTTAGCCTCATTTTGCTACGCCGTGAGGCGCCTTGAAGTTAGGGGATCCCTCCTCTAGCAGAAAAGCAGGGAAAAAGAGGGGATTGCTAGAAAAGTAATCCTCCAACAACGACGTCTCCAGCTAATTTGAGCCCTTCCTAATTTTTAGGACTGCCTGAACATAATGTACCAAAAAGTTTCATTTTTCAACCAATCCAAGCATCTCCCTAGTTCGAATATCCAGAGAGAGCACTCCTGTTTCCTTGTAGCCTGTCCCATATTTTGGATGCAAAAAATATTTGGCAGAATGAAAAGCGCATCAATGGTTTTGGCAAAAGACTCTAATAGCGAGGCAGGAAAATTTAGATGTAAAATGAAATAGATAACGTTACAGAATAAACAAAATAGTCAAATTTGGAGCCAGAAAATTAAATTAGGGCAACAGCATTTAAGTTATCCACTTCACTGAGCAAGGATTTGCTTCCGACATTCTGCCGATGATAGTAATTATGAACACTTTTGCGCATAGTTTCCACCGTTAATATATTGCCTACTGAAACAAAAAAATTGTTTTCCCGGTAACAACTAATAAAATGAAATTGTTTTGCTTAAGTTTAACACACTATTGCACTTCTATTTATTAATTTAAATACTCAATGATATCGTCTATATTGGGCGAACATACCTCGAAATATATTTCCTCATTTTCCTTTCATTACCTACTATCACCAATTTTAAAGTTTTACTTGTTATTGTAAAAATATCCTATTTTCCCTTCCCCAATAAATAAGTGTTAGTTTTTTAACTAATGTTAATTTTTTAATATCTCCATTAACAAACAATATTACCTTTCCTTTCCCACTTAATGAATTGCATTTTTGTTCGATCTTGTTGTTCCTATGCATACATTACAAGGGCACAACAACCATAAAATCATTATACCTCTTAGTCCTCATACTAACTTGCCCAATACGAGAATATTGATGAAGTGTTCTAGTGCTTTGCTGTAATGAAGTTGAGTTTTGGATGCATGGAAGAATGTCGGAAGCTAGTGTAGGTACTAGCGCATTGGACTCCCAATCTGCGCTTCTACTGGAACCGTGGGTTCGAGTTCTTCCGGGCGCAAGGAAATCTTTTTAATATCGTCGAATGTAATTATAATATTTCTGAGTGTATGACGATTAGCATATCGCTAAGCATTATCATGGTTATATGCAAATCACCATACATGCAATTGTAATCATTGCATTTGGCGAAAGTTGAAAGACGAACAGAGGGAACGGGATTGAAATGTAATGAACTTCAGTCACGTTAACTTTGAACGGTAGTGGATGGCTGAAATGGGAAAAGATTGCGGGATCAGATCAGTCAGGTGTTTGCCTTATTATTATATTTATTTGCTTTATTGAACGGCAAGTCAGCGGGTAGCTGGAAGTGGAGGTGCAGCTCTTGAGCGAGTAAATTAGTTCTGCTGATAAATGTTCAAAGTCTAAATACAAGACAGTGAATAATTTGTGAAAAATATTAAATAATCAATTGAGCTTTTGGACGGCACTTGTTTAATAAATTCATATTTATTAAATTGAATGACACAACACTCGTTATACAGTCATAATTCTTTTATTATAGTTAATTTATGGGGCTACTCATCGCAAGTTCACTTACTTGACCATATATTTTGCATAAAAATTAAAATATGTTTCGTTTAAGCAAACATTCGACACAGTAATCAGTCATTTAGCTTTGTCAAGAGTCTCAACATTTTTGGAAATATTCTCAAAAAGTATACTTTTTAGCTTTTGAACTAGTATGGAAAGATTAACTAAGTCGAACGAAATAAGGTCAGCATTACCTGGAAGCCACAAATCTTTAACCTTTTCAACCAATTTTTAAAAGAGTACTGTGAACTAACGTTAAGCATGTCCGGTATCAATTTTGCCAAAATCTGGAAAGCGCTTGAACTGGAGCTCGACAAGACGACACCCCAGCTCTTAGCGGGTGCTTTGTTTAATTTAACTTTTTTTGTTCGCTTTTAGCACTACAGCCCTTATCGGGCCTCCACTTAGAGATAGTTAGAGTCTCTCATTATCTTGGTCGAATGAATGGTCAGAACTACGCTGTGGCCATGTGTCCGTTCACCCAGCAGCGGTACGTTCTGAAACCAGCACATACCATAACTAAACGGATTTACAGTCCGTCCGAAGAATCACCCGAAAAAAATCTCGTTGTCGCCAACAAGACTCGAACCAGGGACCTTTGGCAAAGGGGGTGAGTGCTCTAACCACTACACCATATGGACTATTATGTAATTTAACTAATCCGTTTAATACCGGAATGGAAGAGTTAGAAATTTTAATTTTAATTTTTCTTGAGAGGAAAAAACACACTTGATATTATTTAAAATTTGGTAATAAGCTTATTATATTTTTGAGTCGGCTTACTAGTTAAAATGTTAATGTTTTGTTGCAACCATGGAAGTCATCGCCGTTGCAGATATTAGTTCGCAGTAGAGGGGTGCGTATCCGGGGTGGCATACTAAGACCGGCTACCACTCAGTTGAATCGCAGGTTGTCCGGGCACCCTCTGCTCGTGCGGAGCCACTCTACACATAGCGACTTAACACAAAGAGGAAAGGACAGGTCATCATTTCGAAAAATGGGAAAATTGGATTTTAAAGAGACACGGCCGTTTTATGACCGTAATTAAACTGGATGACACAACAACAATTCAAAATAAATAAAGAGATATGAAATTCCATACCTTTATATGAATATGATCATTTAAGCACAACGATTTTATTGCTTTCATTAATCCGCACTAGCTAGATATTACCACAACTTGCTTTACGCGCCCTCAAACTTCCACTAATCGAGTCAAGACCAATCGATATCACACTCTTCAAGACTACGACCAAACGATGATGGATACAGTTATTTCCGTCGGATAAATGAACGCATTTCCTTATGTTAATTTCACCTGACTAATTTTATCTTCGCAACGATATTAACTCCATGGAAGTATTCCCGCCCTGGCGAAAAATCTAATCATTTTCTTATGCAGTAGTAAAAAGTAAACTTCTTTAGACTTCCCTTGCTACATTCTTTAAGTTCAAATTTTTCTAGCTCCTCATATGTACACCTATTGGTATTGCTATTTTCACTCGAGTCACTCTAGTAATTTAATTTCTGATTTCTTTCGCTGTCTCCAACGTTTTTCCGTTCTTTCCAGTTAAAACTAATCAAAATTAAAACCAAATTCGCACTGCGATTTCCGACAAATTTACGCGAACCGCCCGCATGACGCCCCCAAACCTCGGACCGTTCGATCAACTACACCAAATCGCTTCTAGATCCACTCTAACCAATACCTCACACCATCACTACCAATAAGGTTCGGCACCCAAATCCAAATCAAAACTGTCTATTTTTCGATCCTGCCAGGACTCTCTCGTCCCCCAGGCAAGAGTCAATCAGCCGGCAACTGCCGTTGTCGACGCATCCCGTTCGAAAAACGCACAGCTGCTGCCCCAGAGCACTAGTCTGGCAAGTTCTTCTCAGCTGTGTGCTTAACGACATTTCGTGCTGTTATGACGCCAGTAACCAGCTGATGCAAACTTCTTATATCCAACAAGAGCCAGATGCTCACACCATTCAATCGCAGTGCCGCATATTGGAAAGAAATTGCTCCCGACTGGAAATTCATTCATTAGCCACTTTTGGGTGTTTGAATTTTTAACCCTTGATTGCTAATGATGAAAAACTCAGCCAGATGGGAATAAATTCCCAGCACGCGACACTTGCTGATCGCAACTATTTATATTTTGTAAACATATATTCATCTTATCTAAGTAGCAATTTCTATTTATAATGACTATCGCATTGCCTTTATAAGATTTTGTTATAATTAGATATTTTTTCTTTGTTTTCTCCATATGGTCTCCCTTTTCCTTCTCTTCCTTTTTTCCAAGTTTTTGTGTGTAAGGTGGCCCAGCATGCGCAGAGGATTTTCCAGAAGACCCACGACACGACTGAGCGCTAGCCGGCCTTAATATGCTATCCCGGGTTAAAGAATCCTCTGGCAAATATCAATCTCTGTAACTGTGGTGACTTCTGTGGTTGCAATAACACTTAATACTACTGGATGAAAAAACAAAATCACTAGCTACCTGTTTTCTCTAGCTGGAAAGAGGGGAAAGAATTACTAGAAATAGCCCTTCTACTCGCGACGGTCTAGTACACTTTTTTTAACCGTCTGCACTGACAGAGCGTAATGTGCCACGCAGCTTCATTTTTGAACTGATGTAAGCATCTTCCGTCTGTGCGGTCTAGTGGTTAGAGCATAAACTCATAAACCGAAGGTCCCAGGTTCAAAACTCGTTGGGAGCAACGTGATTTAGTACAGGGGATTTTTCGGACAGACTATGAGTGTTCACTCAGTGGCGATATGTACTGATTAAATCAGATCATATCATAGCTGAGCAGGCACACGGGAGCATGGTACTGACCAAGCCAACTTCCGAAAAAATCAATACGGTCATGAAAATGAGATACTCTAACTATCTCTAAGCGAAGGCCCGAGAGCGGCTGTAGTGCTACAAAGAAGAAGAAGAAGCATCTTCCCAACTACGGTCTCCGAAGAGAGCTCCCACATTTCGCTACAGAGATCACCGCACAGCCATTCCCATCTTTTGCAGATGAAAAATATGTGGGAGGCATCATTCACCACTGCCCTGCTAAACACGTAGCCCGGAGACCACGACTTATCGATCTTGTACAGTCTAGTCTGAATTGCGCATGTTCGGCGATGCGTCCCACAACTAACGCCCCTGCATCACCTGCTTAGCCGACCAAGCGTGATTTGTTCGGCACTGCAAGTTTCAGTAGCTCTTCATACGAGATGTTCCACAAATCAGTACCGAGGATGGAGCCCTGCGCGGCACCCGGACGAACAGAAATATTTCAGTTCTCTTCCTTCGTATTAAGCAGTCCCTCAAAATTCGCGTTATGTATTATGGCGATTTCCAGCACTTCTACGATATCCACCTATCTGGCGGAATCGAAAGCAATTCTGATGTCAAGAGTAACTAACAGAACAACTTTTCGAACGGAATTGCTGTGCGCCTCGGCGCATTGGACTGAGCTTATGTTTTCTCCGATTGCGTCAATAGTAGAGCAGCCTGCTCTGAAGCCATCCTTCCTTGGAGATAGATCCCGAGCGGCGCAGAACGCGTCAGCGAGTCTTCCCTTTACCTTTGCTGATCAACACAAGCCTCACCGCCTTCCAGTACTCTGGGAGTATCCCTTCACGCAACCAAGCATTGAGCATACTGAGCAGCAAGTCAGGGTAGAATTGGTAATCCATCTGCAGTACCTCAGCTAGAATTTCATCTGGTTCTGAAGCCTTACTTTTCTTCAAAGACAATACTGCTTCTTCCACTTTAATCTTTGTGGAAAGTGGCCATTCCACTCGTGTTTTGTCGTGAACAGTCTTAATTTACACTGGGGTAGTAGAGAAGTGGACCCGCAAAATATCGCCCATCTTTGAGTATGTCATCTTATGAGCAGGGTCATCTTTGGGCACCGAGCTTCCGCATGACTAGCTTGTAGCCTAAGCCCCGCGGGTCCCGGTTCGCGGTGTTTACTAATTATTGCCAGCGGTTGACCTTACTGCTTTTGGTGTGTTTGCGGCGACATTTTCTAACACACTCATAAGCTGTTAATTTGGTGCCTGCAGCTTCTTGAGACCGCACTCACTGGGCCTTTCGTCACAGCTTGTGATACTCTCTTCGCTTTTAGTCGATTTTAGAGAACCACTAGTACACTGAAGGTTTACTTTGCCAGGGTTTTTGGCGCGGCATGGAAGACTTGCTGGTAGATGTGATGATTCACACAGTTGAATTAAAAATATATTTAGCTGCTCCCGCTCCTTGACGGAACTTCGCGTAGTGACTATGGTGCCGTTAGCACTTCTGCAAACCTTTCACTGGAGCCTTAAAAGCTGACCGTAGGGGCATCGAAAAGTGCCATCATGGATCTTAAGTTCTAAAACTTTCCAATTTTTAACTTTTGGAACTGGAGACACCAAAGCGAATGTCACATCCAGAATCACTCAAAGCAGCCCGATTGACAAAATGTAAGGACGTGGCCTGTATTCAGTACAACCAGCTAAGTTCTAGCGGCCATATCCAGGATCCGTTTGCACCTTGGATCCTATTGGGCACGCTCAATTCAATAGCCCATGCATTGAAGTCGCCTCCGGCGAGCATGTGACCCTCTGTGCTCGAAACAGCGTCTTCTAAAGCATTAAGCCTAAATTGAAAAGACGGTAAAGGTACGTGCGACGTTAAGTATACCCTAAAAACTGTCGTTCCCGAGCCCCGAACCAAGTCTAAGCCAACTCCTACCCTTTGAACACGCACTTGGAAATGTGCGCTGATTCGAGCCCAGATTGTGGAAGTACCAGCTTCGATAGGATACACCACAGCTTCGATTGTGGTGTTACTCGCTGAGCAGTAGGAAGTCAGCGTGACTGTTTCTCTCAAACTGCTTGAGTAGATTTTTAGCGAGTGTACTCCAATGCAGATTAATCTACAGAAAACGGTTCATTACAGACGTTCTTTGGTTAGGGCTTCCTGGGAAACTCGGCGTTTGCCTGTACCTAGCAAGTGTTTCGATCATCTCGCCTTGGGTCAACGTCTTAGCAGAGGGAGCAGTGTGTCTTTTCTGTGCAGTTCTTCTTTTTATGCCCTGTTTTGTCACAATTATAGTAAAAAGAACTCCTTTCGGTACCTTGGTACCCCTTGCAATATGCGCGTATCTGCACTTGAAACACCGGAGAGGAATTTATCTTCGTCTTATCTTACAAATAACCCGACCGATTCTAATTTTCTCCTTCTCTATTATCTGTTCGGCGTATTTTTCTGCGATGGCGACAATGGCTATGCGCTGATCTCTTTATTTGAATTGCTCTTTCCATTTCAAGTTTGAATATAATCTTTGAAAAAAAAACTCCGATCGAAACCGCCTATTCATTCGTAAATCATTAACAAAAGACTTTAATAAAATTCTCCGGCAATATCATTTTGAGGAGCACGCAGACCTTTAGAGGTGGAAGGGAAGGTCAGAAGTCGATATGCTTGCCAATTCTGACAATATTCCTTTCACTTCGTAAGAAAGGAAACCCTGCCAAATTGAAGCCTATAAAGTTCTTTAAAAATTTTCACCATAAACTTTATATACAAGTAGTTTTCAACAAGTTTAATTAGCAGCAGAGTGCTCTTACCAGAAGGGTTTTGTAAATCGAACAATGTTATCTGAATATCAATATCTTGGCTCAAACAAATTTTTCATACATTTTGGCTCCTCCCGGAACCCTCACCTCTGTGATCACATTTTTGACAATGGCGTAAGCAGAGGCCAAGAATTCATATGCGCATGCTTCTCTCATCGTTTTCTAAGTACCGTCGACAAATAAGGTATTCAGCAAAGCTATTCTGTTAAATGAGCACGAAGGGAATAGTGCCTTGTAATAATTCCAATCAAAGTTTTACACTCTTTCAATTTAATTTAAGTAGAAAATCTGTGGCCATCTGACTTGGCTCTTTAGGGAGCCGCTATATTCTCCCCCAAATTCCACAAACTGAGTTCTCAAATAAGTTTATTTTGTGAATAGTAGGAGAGCTGTGGGCACCTATATAAGGTTCCGGACTATAGGATAAGGATTCTGAACCTTTTTTCGCTGTGGCATTAGATTCCTCATTGCCCTCGTACCTTGTTCCCCGGAGCCAAGAAAAGCCTGAGCAAATTGTGTTTTCCAATAGAATGAAGTTTGTGCATGCATTTATGGACAATTTTTGATGTTACATTTCCTTCGAAGAGAGCTGTGCAGCCTGGGTATCACTGCAGATGTTCGTTTGCCTCCCTCTCAATTTATTATCATTGATCCATAACACCACGTCCAGTGTAGAACACAATTCTGTCTGAAACACAGAGGTCAGCATTCTTAGTGGTATTGAATTTTAGATATTTTGGTTGAGGAAATATTCTGGTTCAGTTCCCACGTTGGTCCCAACGCCACCTGCGAAGAAGATCAAATCTGCCTCATCAAATAGCGACTCCGAAAGTGACCACTCGGTGCTGTCTGGGATTCTGACATGAAAACTTCTGTAAAAGTTCGGAACAGCACTCATCCTGTCAGTTGACAAGAGTCTTACGGATAAACTCTACCAACAACTTGAAGATGCTCGTATGATCTCCTGAAAATCTTCTTGTGTATCCTTACTACCGCAAGTCTCAGGGCAGATTTCAGGGGCTCTCCTTATATGAACAGTTCAATTGGAGACAAATTTAATACGGCGTTCAAATGTCTATTTAGTGTTGGGCTAAACCCCTCCTCGCCATTCTTTGCAGCCTGGCCAAGTAGGAGGACGCCAAATAGCGGTCTTATTTGTGCCACCAGATTACAGATACATAACAAATCAGTGGCCAGATAATCGCTGCATATAGCCATAATGTTTGCTTGAACGTCAAGCCCTCGACTTACCAAACGCATTCCTGCATTTTTCAATCCAGTCGGCTCGTCTGCTTGGTATTTTTAAGGATATGCTTCTACCAAAAAAGTTTTCTATTTAAGCTGATCCCAAGATATTTGGCTTCTAGTTTCGGCTGGATAGTGACACCATCCTGTTGAGATAGAATCAACCATACATATTCCTTTTCCAAGGGATGGAACCACAAAAGCTTAGTAAAAAGCATGGCTCTGCATGCCAAACAGAGTTTGCAACCTGTTGTAGTGATCGTCGAAAGGAAAGCCGAAAATCCAGTCTATAACTTTTGACAGCGGTGAAATGTAGGCAGATATAAAGTTTTTATCGCAATATCTTTAAATCGCTCGTAGGCTATACACTTGAGAATACTATTGGTTTTGACAAGATCAACTTTTGGCTTGATTACAGATATTAGCGAATTCTAAAATTAAGAACTCAACCATGGGTTAAATAACTACTCAAATGGAAAGTGGACCTTTTTCAAAGCATGGAACATCACTGAGAAAGTTTAAGGTTCAAGCCTTTTTAAAGAGTAGCTTAAATATTACGATATATATATATATAATAGGAGCCTATAAATAAATAACTTTAAATATTCCTAGTACTACGTTTATTCTGAACATTTTGATTATTCTGTGAAATTCCAAGACGAAACGAGTAAAAATACATTTCCCCCAGAATACACACCAATTCCGAAAAAAATACGACCATAAAAGTATCATCCAACCCAATGTAACAAAAGCACACATATGCAAATATTCTCAGCAAAAATTGACACTCAAAACAACAGAATAACATTGAGTACAGAGAAATAATACCATTCCAGATTTTTGTAAGCCTCACCTAAGGCCTTCCGTTTCCGAAAATCGGTATGCTTCTCATACCATACCACACATTCACTCAACGATTTCATGTACTAGTATTCTCCCGAAAATATTCTGCCCGTTAATGCATTTCAGAATACGTTTCTTTCTCATCTTTGCACGCCTAAGTAGCACACGAGCAGTCGTCTAAAGGATGCGGAAGGACATGAGAAGAATAACATAAGGGAATGGATCGTAGGGAAAAAATACAATATTCGTTCAAGCATAACTTCAGGGTTAGTAGTCTGGGTGGGGGAATGTTTTTCAAACACAGAAGCCAAGGAGCGATTGGAATAAGCAAAGGGATGGCAATGAATCAGCATCATGACATTGTTGGTATATTAAGGAACAACGAGCCTAAAACGCACTCACTTGGCTCGCTCTTCACAATAGGATTAAAGAGGATAACTTTGATGTGATTCAGTTGACGTGCTTGCATTTAAAGTTTTCGTAAGTTTGACATCTACCTCTTTTGTAGGTGCCACTTCCATTTGTCTCCTTCCCTAAGCCGCTCCAATATTGAGGGGAAAGACTAGAACTTTTTTTAAAAGATATCCTAGGAGTTGAAGCCTATGTTTGAGGAAAATATGGAACTGGTACTACATATATATACACTCGTATATATATATATATATATATATATATATATATATATATATATATATATATATATATATATATATATATATTATATATATTCTTTCCATTTTTGCACGTATATTTTTACGATATGTGATGTTAAGTGGAAATTTTTGATGGGCTTTGAAAAGCAAAAGAAAAGTCATAATGTAAAATTTCCAAAAGTTGAAGTATCTCAAAGAAGGCTTAGCAAACTTGAGCGTATGTTTTAGACAAAGTTGGGATTTTAAATATTTTTTTCATTTTTCTTTCAATGACAATGATGACAAGGACGAAACTTTACTATGAAAATGTTGGACAAGGATTGTAGATTAAATGAAACGTGTATTTGAGTAAAACTTAACTGTTGCCAAGGCTCCTGTTGACGGGTCGTCAGACATTAAGCTGTCGCAGGATTTTCGTGAAATAATCGAAAAGTAATTTTCCATGCTTTTTTGATTCTGTGATTGAATTTGATGGAAATCAGTGTCAGTAATGGTGGTTCTTTGTCTCTTGGTGAAGAAGTAAAGTATGACGGCATTCATGTGAAATTTTGTACATTACCTCCCTCCGTCATACCTTGGCTGATTGGACAATTTTAGAAAAAAATATTTCAGCAAGTCGTTTTATATGACACCTCACTTGACTACCTTTAACGAATTTCTCTATTTTTACGAGTATAAGGATCACCTCCGTACATTGGGGAGACCACCCTTAAAACTACCTACAATTTTGTTATACCGCAAAAATTAAAGTGGTCATCAATTCAATCTTATCATTGTCTTTGTGACGTACAAATGGATGGAGGCACAGGTAAAAAAACAGACACAGGTCGTGAATTGAAAGCGGTTTTGTATTTTAGTCAACAGTAATCCCTCCCAAGAGTCACTCAGATTGCAATGATCGTTCGCACATCGCAACGCACTCGCTTCTTACTCGGCGGGTAAGTCCTCGCCCTCGCGGATGGGGGATTCACAGGTGTCAGTCGCTGTTTAGATGACGGGAGGGGTAGGCTAGGGAAAGAATGCTGTGGCGCGGGTGGGCTCGTGTGATCCACTTCAGCAGGAGTTACACCAAGCGCTCCTGATGGACGATGCTCAGTGTCCCGGTGATATCCGGCGGATCAGTGGCCCGATGCAGATCCCGCTCAAGCTTTCTGAAAGCCGGTTTAAGTCGCTCTGTCGACACATTAACCTGGCGCCCATTTACGTCGATTTTGTACAGCACTTCCGACAACCCTGGAAAACACGATGTGGTCCTGAGTACGGCGGCGCGAACAGAGGTTTGCGAACTGCATCCACCCCCAGGAAAACATGTGTGCAGCGTCTGAGCCGCATTTGAACGAATATCGTTCGATCATTTTGGTTAGCCGTTGGCCGATCGACGAGAAAATCATGCGGACTGGTCGTTTGGCTGCCGGGACTGATGAATTCCCCTGGCATCGACAACGTGGTCCCTAAAGCAGTTTCGCACACGATCCATTGACATCCTCTTTGTGGCTGGCGCGTAGTCAAAATAAGACAGTGGGGAGAATATCCGGGCAGGAAGGGCCACAGCCGTGACACACAATTGCGCCTTTGACATACGGTGCCAGCGCTTGATAATTCCGTTGGATGCAAGATGATAAGATGATGTCCTAATTTTGGTACTTCCAGACGGACGATTCGAACTGGGTGCCCTGATCTGTTGTGATGAGTCGAGGTGTACTGAAACGGGTGATCCAGTTATTGAACAACGCTCTTGCCACGGTTATTGTTGTCTGATCGGTGATAGGGACGGCCTCTGGACACCTCGAAAAACGATCGATCATCGTTAGGCAATACCTAAAACCTTGCGACGTGGTAAGCGGCCCCACAATGTTCAAATGAATGTGTTGGAAACGACCATCGGGCACCGGAAACGACTGCAATGGATTCCTCTGATGACGAACGACCTTCGAGCGCTGGCACGGCACACACCAACGAGCTCAAAAACGGATGTCCCTTCTCATGTTTGTTCAAGCCAACTTTTCTGCGATAGCCTTGTAGGCATGCCGAGCACTATGGGTTGGACATGTCAATTAAAAATTTGGAACCGCGGCGAAAGGTCTCAGCCTGCCTAGAGACTCGTCGTAAACACCTTCTGATGCGGGCCGCAGGAACGATGGAAAAGTTTCAACGAGGTCTTGCTGCTTCGGACCAGCTGTTACGAGTTCCATGTCATGGCCCTCCTATTGAGCGAGCTCGTCCTCGCTCATACGTTTCATCATGGTGGTGAATTGAGATGTGTAATTGAGATGCCTGAGTTGGCGCGGCGAGTTTTTGCTTGCCGATTGAGTGAACGCGTACGTTAGCGGTTTGTGATCCGTCAGGAAGAAAAATGCAGAGCTTTCCAGGTAATGCCGGAAATGACGATCGCTGGCATATATAGCAACCATAAACGTAGTCGGGTGTAGAACGTTTTTTTTTAAAAAAACGCGGATAAAAGTTCAGCGTTCCCAAGAACCGCCGGAGATCCTTTACCGCGACGGGCCTTTTAAAATTCCGGATCGCATCTATTCGACGTGTCGGGCTGCCTATACCCTTCTCACTAATAACGTGCCCGAGGTACTCTATCTCGCTCACACCAAACACGCACTTGGAAACATTGATGATCACCCAAAAACTTGAAAGACGCTGAAATACCATTGGCAGAAGCTGTAAATGCTCCTTCTCCGATTTTGATGCAATCAGTAACATCGTCGAGCTAGCATACACAGAAATCGAGCACCCGGAGCATATCGTCCATGAAACGCTGAAAAGATTACGAAGACCAAACGTCATTACAGTAAACTCAAACAGTCCAAACATAGTCGTGACTATACTATGGCAAAAAGCGTGTACACGTTAGGATGTCCGAAAAGAGAGTGATTGAGGTTGTAGGCTTTGCCAACCGCCGGGCGTCAAGTATACTGTAATATTGACCTGCGTCGGCACAATATCTTGGTGAAGTACCATCTATTATTGAAAAGAGTTGAAAAGAGGAGTTAACACTAAAAAGTCTAGTAATTCAATGTCTTCCGACGTTTTCGAGCCGGCACGAAACAACATCGCTACAGCTACTTTAAGTATATCTTAATTTTCATAAAAAAAATGAAGTATCAAATTCATTTCTAACTAAAATAAAATTCTATTAAAAATTTTTTGTTCTAGTTATCTGCGCCTCAGCTAAAGAGAAATATTACGCCTGTCCATAACGCGTGATGTAGTGGACACAGTACTCACCCTATAAACCGAAAATCCTTGGTTCAATCCCGAGATTTGATTTGAGTGATTTTTCGGACGGGCTGTAATCCTGTTCATTTATGGTGCGTATTGGTTTGAAATCTGAACATATCGCAGCCGTGTGGAAGGACAAACGGCCAAAGTGTGGTACTGACCTATAACCTACATGCGATCAAGATAATGAAATACTTGAACTTTCTCTAAGTGAAGGCCCGAAAGGAGCTTCAGTGCTAAAACAAAACAAAAAGATATACCTCTAAATAGCAGCACTATTTTAGTATATGCTAACCTCGGTGAAGAGAAGCTTCAATTCTTTTCCATTGATTCTTCTAATTAGAGCATCAACATTTGTCTTTTGCTTGCACATTTTAGTCACCAGTATGAATTTGCGTTTCAAAACCGCGAGGTATGAAAGTTTCCGGATTCTATTTACTATATTGTGTCTCTGATCACTCCGAGGCAAGAGCTCCGGTGGAATGCCTGTCAATGAAGGCAAAAAGGCTCCAGTACCAAACGGGATTCGAGCTAAGCCACTGCAGGTGATCTATCTATTTTGCTCTAACTTACTGCTCAGTACCTTCAACGCTTGTATATACGAGTATAAAGGAATATTGCCAGAGTGCTGGAAGGGAGCGATGCTCATGCTTATTAGCAAAAGAAAAGAGTGTTCCTATTCACTATCTGCACAGAACCCATTATGTATAGACAAAGCCAGAGAGTTGCTCGAAAAACTCATTAAGAGAGGACTCACTGGTGTGATCCATGCAGCTGAGGATCTATGTCCACAGCAGCTTATGACCAGATTGCTCCGCCATCAAAAGTATCCGGGAAGTCATGAGTGCGTTCTAGCGAGCGGAGGCATATAGCAGTTTCATTGACGGATTGTCTTGACGCCGGATATACTGGGCGAGCTGCAAAATCTTTTACAAGGAGCAGAATATTTTATGCGGATTTTGAGAGACTATCAGAAAGGCCGTAGCCCGCTCTACAACAAGAAGGACGGTCACCAGGAGATGAAAGTTAAATTGGATGCCACTCAGAGCTCTATCCCCGCCCCTGACTTGTGGAACATCTTGTTTGATGGGCTAATGAGGCTCGAGCTGCCGGATGAGTCACGCTTGATCGGCCATGCGGATGATGTTGCGGCGCTAATCGCTGGCCGCACAGTCGATCATGCGCAACTCAGATTAGATAGCTAATGTGCTGAGTGAGGGACTGGAGGTCTGTTCGCGGTCTTAGAAAACCAAAATGGTCGTCCTGAAAAGGAAGAAAATCCCTAGCGTAAGCATTATTAGCAACGGATAGACTCGAAGAAAATTTCTGGGAAAACCGGAAAAACAGCTGATAAGGCCACTGCTGGTGCATCGGCCCTCAGTCGACTCTTAGCGGATATTCAAGGACCCACGTAATCAAGAAGACGACTTATGATGAATGCCTCACAGTCTGTACTACTGCATAGACTAGAAAAATAGTGTGACACTCCCAGCAAGGAGCTGTACTGCAAGCAGATAGCACAGGTGCAGTAACGAGGAGTGCTTCAAATTTCATCAGCATATTGAATAGCCTCCGAGTCGGTGGTGATGGTAGACACTTATTACCTCACTCAGAGATTGTCGATAGTCCTTGGAGAGCGAGACAAAAGGGAAATGGACTGTATGCCTAATCCTCGATCTGAGGCCGTAGCTCAATCGAAGGCATAGCGAAAATGACTTCCACTTGACCCAACTTTTGATCGGGCGTGAATGTTTTTAGCCTTACCTGCACAAGCTTGGTTCTGGGAGAAGTGGATAATGCACGCCACAGTTTTTTTGTTCAAGAGCTGGGACTGGCAGACACATGGAATCATATGGCATATTACGTTCGCGCAAAGAAACGAAGTAGTTTACGTGGCCGATGGGTTCCAGTTTACCCTCATTCAGGATACCTGCTGCACAACTGGTGTGTGCTCAAAACTATTTTCTATGTCATTTCAAATACAAACATCATTGTTTGGTCAAAATAGACTCCTCGCCATATAAAGGGCGACACTAACCTGTTGTGAGCTCCCCTAGTCTGCAGTACAAACCATAGCCCTTTTCAGCTTTTCGTAGCATCCTGCCTGAGTATCACTTGATATTTGAGTCCTGTATTGCAATACGTAGCCGCATCTTGGGTGCGAGGGACGGTCATCCCCAAAGACAAGTTTCTGCGAGTTCCTTTCAGGGTTTGACAAATCCCTCTGTGCTTTGACTACTTCACTTCTGTTGCTGTTTATTCATATTGGAGCCAGGAAGGCAGTCACGGAATACCATGCTCGTTCCCTCTTGTCCATATCAGATATTTGATTCAACTCTTATGCCATCCGAGTCAAGCTATTCCTACACACCACCACGTTCCTCGTTTGCCCTACCTAGTAAACTTGCGCCGTTTCATACCTTCAAGCGCTTCGCCTCCGCTTTCTACTAGTCTAACGCCGTTCATCTAGTTCAAGTTCACTTTTCGGCCCCCATGCTTCACCAATTTCATTTCACCTCCAGGTTCATTCTTTCCACTTCTTACTAAGCTTACGCCGTCCAGTTTCACACCACGCCTTCAGGTTATTCGCTTTTCTTCACTATTAGGTTCACTACTTCTTCCCCTCGGTTCCTCGTCTCCTTTTTCTACTGGGCTTCTGCCCTTCATCTAGTTCAACTTCACTCGTCGACCTCTTTGCATAACGAATCCCCCAACGCCTCCAAGTCCATCGTTTCCCCTTCTTACTCAGCTTACGCCGTTCGTCCAGTTTCACTTCTCCCTTCAGCCACCACGCCCCCTCAGACCGTTCGCTTCCGCTCACTACCAGATTGACACTCTTTTTGCTTGGTTTCACTTGTCCTTTTCGTCCACGTGCCTCGGGATCCATCGTCTCCCTTCTCTACTAGGCTTCTGCCGTTCATCCAGTTGAACTGCATCATTTGGTCTCCATACACTACCATTCCCCTAACGCCTCCAGGTTCACCGCATAGTATACTTAAATAGTATCCACACTCAATATAGCTTCCGGAAAAATCCAAACACAAGCCGAAGAGCGAACCCTAAATTTTTGGTAGTAGGTAGGTAGGTAAATGCTGACGCGAGGATTAGCGCGAATATAAACATGTGCTTCGATGAGAGATTCCAGAGTTACGAGATCTAAAAAAACAATAACTTTGCAGAAAAACAAATTCGTTCTATACAATCTTTGAGTTTTTTATTAGGATCTGGCAACACGCCCAAGTTGTGAAATGCGTAAAAGAACACGTGCGTCAAAAATTTTATTTGGTTTTTTGAATACGACAGGCCTCGAATCAACTGACGTGCTCCGACTTAGCTGATCGGCCCCTGGAAAAATTCAGATAGTGTGCAACGCAGGGTCAATAGAAGTTGTGGATACTATGTGAATGTGCTTTTGTTTACCGTTTCCCCTTCCTACTAAGCTTACGCCGCTCGTCTAGTTTCATTTTTCCGTTCCAGCATCTGCACCTGCAAGACCTCCACTTCCCCTTACAACTCGGTTAGCTATGCCACTCCCCTACTTTTGCATCAAATATTCCTTCAACTTTGTCTCCGGGGCTTTCTTCTCAGCCTTTTCCCATCAGGCTTCTTCATTCCACAGTTCTTCATTACATCATTCGGTTCATCGGGTTTCAGTTTATCGAAATCAGCAATTTCTTCTCAATTCTGGTTTCAGCTTCGCTTTCTTTTCAGATTTGCACCCTTTGCAAGACAGTCAGGCTTTATTTCCAGTTCGATAACACTTCGGCCCATCCCTGCTCCTTAAAATTGGCTTGGGACAGCCATCACGGATGTACCACGGACACATCCGCTTGGCGCAGTTGTTATGTACGGGTAGTTTTCACCCTAAACGGGAGCGTATGGAGCCGTTCAGGACCAGCTCTTTTTTCTAGCACTTCCTCCGCTTCCTGCTCTCCCGTTAGAAAACAGATCGCTGCAAACGGATGACGACATAAGCTACAATTTAGAAAAACAGGATAATAACTTGTGGCAGAGGGTGCATAATCTTTCTTTAAAATCTACAAAAGGTTTGGTTTTTTCAATATTAGTAGGAGATTGCCAGTTGAAAAGCGTTTATTGAAAAGTATAGATAAGAGAATACAAATAGAAGAAGGACACAACGAAGGAACCAGGTAAATTGTCAAGACAAACATCAAGAACAACATTTAATGAGGTTTTTGACTTAACCAGAGGAACGCACGATAGAGGAAATGGAAAGTTGACAAGAAGCAAATTAAGAAGGGATTTGGATAGAAGTGATTGAAGGGTGAAAGAGGGAAAGAAAATGAGCACGAAGAATCTCAAAAATGTGTAGTAATCGAGCAGTCACACAAGCAAACTGTACGAAAGCCTTCCTATCTCCTATCCAAAACTAATGGCAGATTAAAAAAAATGTATTTAATTACTTCCATTCATAATCGTGTAAAATAGTTTTCTTTCTTATTATTATTACTAAATATAATTTTATATCAATTTTCCTTTATAGTAAATTTAAACGTTTCCTTTAATTATATTCTTTATGACATTTAATTTTTATTACTATTAAGAATCTTCTTCATAATCAATTTTCCTTAAAAAATTTTTTAAATCTGCCAATTAAGGTTTAGGATATGGGAACACTGATTTAGTACAGCTTAACGGTGTATTACATCACGGAATACAAGCGGGCCCAGCTGAGCTAGCAGCTCAGGCGATTTAACGGTACACGGGAAACGAGAAGAACAAGAGGAGATTTGGACGGATCGAGGAGTCCGCTTCAAATCGCCAAGCAGTGAGGTTCGGTTCAATCATCGCGGTGCAAAATTTCTCGCCGCGAACAAATTCCGTTTTAGTGCATATAGTGAAATAAATAACATCAAAGGCGGTCGTTGAGTTCTATCTCTAGGTAAGGATTCAGCGTGATTGATAGCAGTCACAAAAACTTTAGTCAAAAGGGAAATCCTGTCGAAAGTTTGATTCTTATGAGATGTAGCGGAGACTTCTAAAATGTCATTCACTTCGACCGAGGGCAAGTCCTGCATTTGCTACTCAGTAGTTTAAAGCGAAAGTACAAGCTCCTGTGTTGTGTTGAGTCTTACAGAGCCGTCATAAGACGTATTTAAATTGTTTTCATGCAGTTTTTACAAGTGCGCTATGGGCGTTTTTGGGCGGACGTGCTTATAAGATAACCTCCGGGCGGCATGCAACTGAACCAGTCGATGAAAAATTTCCCAACGGTAAAAATAATGAATCATTAACAAAGACCGGAATAGAATTTACTGCACGTCGTTGGCATGTAAATCTAAGATGCTGTGGCGGCTATTGTCCTATTTGTAGCAAAACAAGCAGCGAGCATTGAACAACCTATGATGGTTGGGTGTGCACGGTCAAAGCTAGAATCCACTTGGTTTTCTTTCATGTTATTATAAACTCGAAAAATACTGCGACGGCTCAGTCGAGCTGGTAGTGTAACTCTTATAAATAGGGAATGAGTTATGAAGTAATTACCTTAAATAATAACTTATCAACTTATCATTTTTTGAACATTTGCCAAATTTTGGGCTTTGCTCTCTATGGTGCTCGCATTGCTTCCCACATTCGCAAAATATGAAAAATGTTGAAGGTGTACCAAAATAATTAAAATTCCAATAAACTTTAAATGTTTTGTGTAGCGCTCCGATTGAGCAATTCAATTTATACGAAACAAACAAAAGTTGCGGTATCCATAGCAAGAATCGCCCAAAATTGCGAGATCTCGCACCGAACAACGGTGCACGGATATTTAACACAGGCATCAGCTGTATCCACTCCAGAAGCTGAAAGACGGCTTTCTTGAATAAGCGGAACATTTTGCTTTCACACTTCACAATCTTTGCTCATATCGTCCGTGATATTATCCGAACGGACGGAAAAGTGACGCACAATTAAAAATAGCGCAAGAAATCAGTGAGCCGTCATCCTACGGACACTAATCCACACAGTCGCCGTGTGTAAGCATTCAACAAGAACACACACTTGCAAACCACCGCGCCAATTCTTACGCTCTTCTTACCTGACCGACTGTCGCTCTTGCTAGCGGATGTGTTTGCAATCGAAAGTGTTCAATAGTCAAAGATCAGAATATCGCGTGTTCGCGACAGCACTTTGACAGCTGCGAGTGGGATTGAGCAAGGTTCGAAATTACTTTTGTTTGCAATGGTCGTGACTGCCGGTAGTCAACCGTGAGCTGGGTGTGACGAATGTCTAGCGGAATATGCGGAAGGGCTCGGCGTTGTTTAATATGCGGAAGAACTATTTACTAATTCTAGGGAATTTCAATCGGCCACTGAGCATTTAAATTGGACTTAAACAAGTGTTCGACTAGACAGCACGGCGAGGCAAATTCATTGGAAATTTTTGACGGAGCCATATAATGTTTCTTTACAAATAGCTCTTCAAATTCGGTGAGTTTTGACGTAAATGGAGACACTAGGTAATGCATTGTAGTCAAAGTCGCGCTTTCAACGAAAACTGGTGAGTGATCGCTTTTAAGTCAATTTTGCTGTGGAACATCATTGGGAGAAGTGCTTAGCCAAAGACGTTCATATTATAAATCGTCAATCCGGAAGAGAACTGCATTTTATTAATATCAGCGTGATTGGATTGGTGCGCTTGACTAAGGAAATTAATCGGTATCAACGCCCCGTGGGTTTTTCGCGTCCGTATCTCAAACTCGCTTCAGTTTCTTGCATTGCGATGGTTCGTATTGTGCTTTTGGCTGAGGGTAGGGACTTCTCAAGATAAAGCATGGCACAGCAGCGCAATTAGTGAGAAGGGAGTAGTCAACCATAATTGTATGACTTTGCCAAGTACATGTATTAGAGTGAAGCATTTGTGGAGATCATCATTACAACTAGCCTTCAATTTTATTATAAAACCATTGTAATTTTGGCAATGCGTGGTTGCTCAGTGGTTAGATGCCGGAAGCGCGTATCTACGTATATGTGACGGCACCCGAATAAACTTATTTTTAAATGAAACGTAGTGGCGTTAAGACCACGGATTGTAAACATTTATATTTCAAACTGATAAAAGTCAACTCTCAGGCAGTGAATCGCCAATTATATATTCGAATTGTCCTGGCATGAGAGTTGAATATCACGGCATGAGAGGATCGAAAGAGATAAATGCTCAATTATATAGGAATCAAAACAAAACCCGCAAAGGTATTACTAAAAATCATCCTGTGCCGTGTGGAAATTTTTGCTCAAGCTTCCATAGGGATGTGAGTTCCAAATCTTCCTATGAAAGTCATCATTACTCGACTCTGCGCTACAATCACTTCTTGACAACGACATTTCATTTGGCAGAATTAAAAGCGAAGTGGAAGGTTTTTCATTGATTTGTCCACTGCAAAAGGTATTATTGCGAAATTAATTGTCTTAACGTCTTTCTTAAAAATAACTTGGAAGATAGCTAATATTTTTGCCCCTAACAATTTTCAAGGTGTACCAATATTTTTGTTGCTTTACACTCCTAAAACAATATCCAGCATAAATTTGGGTTTTGTTGAGTCTAACTCGGAACCCAGTTAAAATTTTCATTAGGCTGAAGTGTTTGATTGATGAATTTCATTCCTTGACTATCCTGCGTTTTCATCTTTTCCATTTAAACGCTATTATTTTGTGTTTTCCGACAAATATATATTTCAGGAGTAAGTTGCTCTCTTCTTCAGTGTCAATTATTTTTTGAGATTACAAGACCCTTTCGAGGATATTTATACTAACCAAATTCTAATTACCTAAGGTCTAATTGCTTAGTGTCTAATTGCTATTGGGTTTTATTACCTTTATATCTTAATATTATTCTCAGTTTAATTCTTCTTCTTCTTTGTAGCACTACAGCCCCTCTCGGGCCTTCGCTTAGAGATAGTTAGAATATCTCATTTTCATGACCGTATTGATTTTTTTGGAAGTTGGTTTGGTCAGTACCATGCTCCCGTTTGCTTGTTCAGCTATGATATGATCTGATTAAATCAGCACATATCACCACTAAGTGAACACTCGTAATCTGTACGAAAAATCCCCTGAACTAAATCACGTTGCCCCCAACGAGATTTGAACCTGAGACCTTCGGCTTATGGGTTCATGCTCTAACCACTAGGCCACACAGACTACTCTTAGTTTAATTATTTAGTTTTTTTCGTTACTTTTATTATTGCTTAAGGTCTAATTATTATTATTTATTACATGAGTAATTTTAATTATTATTAGTACAATAGAAAACAATCTAATGCTATTTCATCATATCCAGGAGCCTAGAGTATTCATTTCCTAGATCATCGTTGAGTCTCGTTTCGGTTGGCTGCCTCATAATCTACAATGATTCTTACACGTCCAGTTTTCGCATGTTTCTTACTTCCTTCACTACCGTTAGGTCGTCCCATTCTATTTGATGTCCTTAGCAAATGTGTTTCACTACTGAGATTTAACGTTGCTCGTGGCTCCTCGCTTCATCGCCGATTGTGTAGCAAAGTGGCTACTGCAGGAATTTGAACATATGGGGATTTCGACCAACAAATACTCCGTCAAAAACCGAGATGAATTAATTAAAAAGCTTATGAAGTGCAATCGTTTACAAAGTGTGGATAAAATGGTGTCTTTTAAGCAATTAGACCTTAGGTAATTAGAATTTGGTTAGCATGAATATCCTCGAAAAGGCCTTGTAATCTCAAAAAATAATTGACACTGAAGAAGGGAGCAACTAACTCCCGAAATATATATTTGTCGGTAAAAACAAAATAATAGCGTTTAAATAGAAAAGATGAAAACACAGGATAGTCTGGAAGCGCTTAACATCGGAAAATACACAGAGTATCAATCCTTGAAATTAACGAGAATAAATTTACAACGTTTTTCTTTTTGGGCAAAAAGCATACGTAGCATTTTCTAAATTACAAAACTTACATTTTTCAACACTGCTGTGAATTTAAAAACAACTTCAATTAAATCTTTTGAAACAAGTAAAATAATGTAAATATCGTCCATAATAGCGATTGTGTTTCACTTGAACATAATTTCAGGTCAGATCGAATATCGAAAAACTTTTAAGTCCTCTTCTGTTAATATTAGTTGCCATTGAATTCAAATGAATAAAATGAATTGTTAAACCGTATGCCTTTCGGTCTTTCTATTTCGATTTACCTGACCGCGTTTAGGACCCGCATCGACGGCAGGCTCCTCCACTAACATGGGCTAGCCATCGGGCGCGCTCCTCCGTTTCTTTAACAGGGGCAGTTGCCGGGTAGAGTGACCTTCCGCTCGCGTGCCCTTTTATGGTATAGAGTTATGTGATTCCATCACAAAATTCTATAACATAAATTGGCTACGTTTATATTTCTCATTTGATGGGAAAATTCATGCAAATAATGTTTGTATGAGTTTTCCATTCAAATGAGAAATATGTATATGGCCACGTCTACGTTTGGACTTTGATCCGGTTGGGATAGTGCGAGGGGGTACCACCTCCATCTGGATGCCCCACAATTATTTGTGGGCCATAAGAATTGTCAGTAACGACCAAGTTCTCCTAAGGCCGTCTGTCTTCCCCAGGTCCAGTTTGTCCTTTGCGTCAGCAATTTCCGACCCTTAGTTGATTACCTTATTTTCGACTTCGGTCGACATTTATTTGGCCCCAGAAATTTGTGGATGCAAAATCCTTTTTTTAGTGGGTCCTTGTGTTAGGGGGAAAGAACCCACCCCACGACACCACAACGCTAGCCTGCCAGCGCATTCACGCGTCTCCAGACAAGGCCAATCTCGGCGGATCTTAACATCCTCTTCCGCTGAGGCAGCAGACCATCGCCGCAGTCCTAAAAGAACATTCTATATACCTATTTCACTACAAATGTTCTGAAGAGGGGAAACAGGGCAGTCATTCTAGTGTAGAGGAGAGGAGGTAAGACTTAAAGGAATTGGTGTATTTTCAGAACGTTAGAGTTGGAAATTAGTTAGAGTCAAGCGAGGATTCACCGTTACTGAAGTAAGTAGACCTTGCCAGTTTTTTTCTTTTTTTCGCAGCAGATCTATACTAAGAATAAATTAAATGGTCCCTTGAAGACCTGGTACGCAAAAACAAACAATGTGTAAGGTCTTGGTTTTGAGAGCACATATCACACCCAGATTTAACCATTAGCCCTTTTATCAAAGGAGCGATTGAATAATGCGTTTAACCTGAAGACATTCATGGCAAAATTTCACTGTGATGTTACCAGGTCACAATAAATGTCGCTCACTATGCCAAAATCACTAGCTTAGTAGCGAAAAATAATGATGATGTAAGATACGTACCGATGATCTTGATATTATCATTGGAGCAACTAAGAAACAAAACGCCTTTCACCTGACAAGACAAACAGCATTATCTGCGGATTAGATCATTTGGCTGAATAGGATGTTCCAAAATTATTTTGTCTTGACGAACTTCCTGTTTTCTAGTACCTAAGCCTTGACTTAGACTAGGAAATCTACATAAATCTTTTCACAAACAAAACATAACCATAAATTTTAGTTTCTAATCATATTATCAAAAGCAGTTTGAACAATAGTTTGTAAATTAAATTGTAGGAAAATCGACAGTTGATGACCTTTTCCCACTTAATTTATTTTGTCGTCCGTATTTGAAATGAGCTCAAATTTTGCATTTCTACTCACCATCAATAAGGTAGATGTCTATCAAAAAATGAAAACCTTGATCGCATTTGACTTTGATTTAACAAAGATATGATCATATATTTGTATTTCTTGTGTAATCTCTACGACCTTGATCAATGCAACTTTTAACATTTAGCGATAAGAAAAGCATTGTATGCTAAACTGATTACTGCCTCGATAAAAAATTGTGTAGGTATCTGCTAAATATCTTAATGCGTTTTTTCACCAATTGGGACTTAATCGGCACGAATATCTTTTGATTTCCAAACAATATTTATCGGATTATTTAAGTTGAAAGGCACCGTGAGTAATTAACGGCTGAGATATGAAAAAAACTTTTAAATACAATATATTTAAAAAATTAATTGATTATATTTATCGAGCTATGATTAAAAAAGTAAAACTTTTTTATAGCTGAGTATAACTAAATTAAGAAGATAGCTAACTTATTAGGAGGCCTCAGCGAATGTCTAGAAATACTCTTTACTTTCCATTCTTATTCACAGTGTTGAAATGATGAATGATTTAACAGTCACAAATAACGTTTAATCGCATAAATTCTTAGAATCAGATCAAACTCCCAAAAACATTGATAACCTATCAGCAAAATAGTTTTTGGTGCTACCGCTCCGATTTCCCAACAAGCCAATATCGTTTTCCTTTCCCTGGAATCGCACGTTCTAGGTCAATACTTTTCTTTACTACCTGTGCAATCTATCTTAGAATCAGCGATCGTTTAAGGCACAGGGGAAAGGTGGAAAATGTGACGCTCACTATATCCGGGTTTTACAGCCGTAATGTTTGTAAATGGCTCAAATGGTTTTTACCACTCTTATGAGTGCAAAATAATTAAATCTATTTTACGACCCAGGTAACAACAATTTTTACGACCTGTTATATCAGTGCTGAAAAATGTGCAGAAAAAAAAACCGTTCAGAAGACTGATAAGAAAGTTCCTCCTCGTTCACGTGTGGACTTTGAAAATTGGATTCATGGAAACGATAAGTAGGTTCTAACCAAAATCGTCTCGCACGACGATAAATATTGTTTTGAATGAGAAAACTAAGAGAAAAAACAACGTTTGCTAATCAAAGAACAAAATCGGATAATTCAACGGCGGCGCCGGTCCACTCTACAAATTCACAGGTCAATGTGAAAATTATTTTTGCAAGCACACAAAATTTCAGTTTCAAGCTGTGAGAAAATACACACAATGAAAAAATAAGATAAATGATCAAGAACCATGCAGTCAATGTCCAGTTTTGCTTAACGCGCGGTCCATCCAAACTCACGGACACTTTATGTCCCTGCGCGCACACATACCTGTACCTGTAGCTGTCCCAGCGCGAGCATACGAGTAGAAGGCACATAAGAAATTCTTCTTGGATCGGAAAGAATGCAAACGGCTAGGCTAAAAGCAAACCTTGTCTCTGAAGATCGGTCAAGATCAAACGTGCAGGTATTTATTGATTTATGTTTAACCACCTACACACTAAAGAGCATCTTCTCGCTCTTGGACTCCTCCAAGACTTGTTTTTGTTGATTTTCAACTTTTTGTTTCGTTTATGGTCGCATGGAAGATCGGACCTGGATGCTGGATCTGAAGCTCAGCCTGGACCATTATCATCTTCGTTGTTGTCTTAGTCGTTTTGATCTTTTCTCCCCCGTCATCTTTGCTTGAGTTTTCCCATTCACTTCATTTTGTCGATGGCCAATCTTTGAAAAATCTGGTTATGTGAAGGAGCCCGAGCCATTGGCTCAAGGTGTATGTTGCGGTAAATGGAATGATAATCTTAAGATTCTCAAGAGTCCACAAAGAACAGTGGCTGCTGGTGCTGCATGACGCGAATATTCCGGTTCAAAGACGCTCGCAGGAATTAGTAAGGAGGAGGCCAGAGAACACTGGTCGTGTTATAGTGGTCAAGTATTACTTCTGGCTGATGAAAGACCACCACTGAAATTTAGCTCATGATTATATACAATATAAAATTTTTTTTTGCTCATTCAACCTTCACGACGTTACCGTTAGGTGGAAAGACTTAAATGCGCAATAGTAGGACGTGCTTACTGGCTTGCAGAAACTTTGAATGGAATTTGAAGAATAGAAACGATCTATCACCTTTGGTCATGTTTATCTTTGCAAATTCTACACGTTTGCTGGCACCACTGAAATTTTTATTTGATCGCCATATTTCCATCTTGCACTAATTCATCGCGACGACAAATGAACTTGTCTTGTGAATTGCTAACGAAACAAATGATGAATTGAACAAATAGGTAGACGTGCTATCGCGACTAGGTGAATTCTGATTGATTGCATCAGCCGACTTGGTTCAAAGCTACCGAAAACGGAGTAAATATTTACACACAGCTAATTTATTACATGGAGTATATTGCACCCCAAAGAAATTGTTCTCATATGATAATTTTCAAACCCACATTTTTATTTTTTGAATCTGGTAACAAGCGGATAGAAGTGGTTCGAAGATTCAGATTTCGAAGATGATAATACTAATCAAAATTATCTGTGCTAAATGTACGTTTTAGGCCTACAGAGATTATCAAGAGAAATTCTACCACCATTAAAGTATATTAACTTTACCGCCACTTGAAAGCTCCACTCATATTTAATCTTATCTTTTCTAGGGGGAAAAAATGGTAGCTGAATTGGTCTTTTCAGTGCAAACACTCGAAACATTTCAAACATATTCTAGTTAAGATTTCAATCAATTTGATTTAGATATTGTTTCTTTTAAGGGTAGTTGTTCTTTAAGATAATAAAAACAATTTTAGGAAAAAAACGACTTCAAAATGCCCAAAAAGGATGAAATATTGGATAGTCTTAAAAGTATTGAGCCCTTGTTGTCACTAGATAGTGTTCGTTGTTATAAAGTTTTCCAATAAGAGGTGTTATTTTGAATAAGCCGGTTTTTTTGGCAGATGTCACTTTTGGAGCTGTCATTTTTTAACATTTGGCAAGTAAATACTACACAATTAATAAAAATGGAACGATACACGCTTCAACAATGCATTGAATTTATTGAAATTCACTATAAAAATGGTGAAAATTTGGCAGAGACGGTTCGTAAAACCCGAACATTTTTGGGTCGTCCTGAAGCACCTTGCCGGACCGCAATACAGAAATTGGTGGAAAATTTCGAGCTGTTGGGACAACTTAGTGATGTGAAGAATAAAACCCGTGCATGTCACTCAAGAACAGCCGAGAATATTGCTGCTGTAGCCGAAAGTGTTGGAGAAAACCCAGGTTTGTCCATTCCTTGTCGTTCTCTGGAAATAGGCATTCCACAAACGTTATTACACCGTATTTTGCGTAAAGATTTGGGCCTTAAGCCTTATAAAGTTCAGTTAACATAACACAAGAACTCAAGCCGGTCGATCATCAACAACGTCGTGTCTTTGCTGATTGGGTCCTTGAAATGCATGAAAATGATCCGGAACTCCATCGAAAAATCATCTTGAGTGATGCGGCCCATTTCCACCTCGGTGGCTTCGTCAATAAGCAAAATTGTCGCATCTGGGGCTCGGAAAACCCAAGAGCTATTGTTCTGTCTTTCCTCAACGTGTGACTGTTTGGTGATGCTGGAGCAACAGTTACGATGAATGGATTGCGCTATCGAGAGATGATTAATGATTTTTTATGGCCGGAATTGGATGGTATTGATCTATTGTAGATAACGTTTACTTTCAACAAGACGGCGCTACGTGCCACACAAGCAACGAAACCATTGATCTTTTACGGGAAAAGTTTCCGGACCGTGTTATCTCTCGAAGAGGTGATCACAATTGGCCACCGAGATTTTGTGATTTCTCCCTTTGGGGCTACGTGAAAGAGAAGGTCGACGCCAGCAGCCCAGCGTCGATTTAAGACCTCAAAGATGGAATTCGTGAGGCTATCGAGGACATAGGGCAGCCACTTTGCGATTTGGTTATGGAAATTTTCATGAAAAGGATATGGTCCTGTAAGCGTGGTTGTGGTGGTCATTTGCCGGATGTTATTTTCACTATTAACGGCATACCTTCTTCTTTATAATGAAATAAACATCCGATTATTTATATTAAACAAGTTGGGTAAACAGACCTACGGTCACGTCAGAAGGGTTTTGTACCCAACCTCTCCAAAATACGGTCACCAGCAACAAATAATGTCAAGAAACATGTCAAAGAGCTGTGCACATTTTCAACGGTCACCATTTTGTTCCAAACTAACAAAAATCACTTAAATCATGAATTCCAAAAATATGTATTGTTATAAATCTTATCTAGAAATTTTAAAAAGACCAAATCAAAATTGCAGTGTCTGAACCGATGGGAAATCCATAAAATAGCAAAACCGTGTGTTATTGTTGTTTTAATTGCAGAAATTTCAAATGGCTATAACTTTCGCGAATATGGATCGATTTTCATCAAACTTGCAGGGTATTAGGTCCTTATATGTAACTACTGAAATATCGAATTTTGTTGAGTTTAAGGGTACCTAAACGATTTTATTGGGGAAAATGTGAAATTCGAAAATCATACTATTATTAACAAAGTTGAGTGAATTTCGACTTCTAAGGCATTTGTTGTTGTTGTACTCATAAATATCTACCTCTATGATTTTTTTCAGATTTTTCAGATCACAGGTGTCCAATCGCCAGGGGGGACACCAATTTTTCGTTTATCTCCCCTTTGTGTGCGCCCCTGAAGCAAAAAATGTCAGTTTAAGGCCTGTTTTGAAAAGTTCTCCTTTAGACCTTTCATATGATACCCATATTGACTACCTTTGATGAAATTTTATTTTTCGGGGGCCGCTCCCCGTTATGGGGAGACCCCCCTTAAATACCTCATAAATTTTTTTGTAGCTGAACTTTCAAGAGAGCACCACTTTACAGCTGTGCGTAAAATTTGGTGTTACTAGCTTAAGTACTTTGCGAGAAAAACTGCTGTGACCCACAGACGGGCGGACAGACGGACAGACAGGTCGCGATTTTAGTAGGGTTTTGTAAAATTATTTTACAAAACCCTAAAAATGGTATTTTTCTTTTAATATCAAAATAACACCTCTGTATATCGGGCAATACTTATCAGATTGAGTCAAACTGACATGCGTTTGAAAGGTGACATTCCAGTCTACAATTTTCATATCGACAGTTTTGTGTTTCGTCATTCGTGTCAAAAGTTGTATTCATTTAAAAATGAGTCAAATTTCTGGAAAAATCGTTATATTTTACAATATCACTACGATCAAGTCGAGAATGCATCGCAGGCTCGTGAAAAATTTGTGGTGTCTACGGTCAAGATACTACATCAAAAGCCACAGCCAAGAGATGGATCGCTCGCTTTTGTTCCGAAAATTTCGATGTCAAAGATGCACCTCGCTCAGGTCGATCAATCACTGAAAAAGTCGATGACCTCTTAAAAAAAATGAAGATGGCAGACACATAAGCAGCTTTGACTTTGCTAAGGAACTGAATATCCATCACCAGACAGTTTTGAGCCATTTGATTAAGGCTGGATACACAAAGAAGCTGACGTTTGGGTGCCGCATGAATTAACACAAAAAAATTTGATCAACCGAGTTTCCATTTGCGAAATGCTAATAAAATGTAACGAAATCGAGCCATTTTTGAAGCAAATCATTACGGGCGATGAAAAATGGAGAAGATACGAGTACATCGTTCGAAAAAGATCATGGTCAAAATAAGGTGAATCATTACAAACTGCTTTAAAGCCAGGATAGACACCAAATAAGGTTATGCTGTGTATATGGTGGAATAGGAAGGGAATTGTTTATCATGAGGTGCTAGAACCTGGCCAAACACTCGATTCAGGCAGCATTTAACTAGATTGCAACAAGCAATTCAAAAAAACGGCCAGAATTGATCAACAGAAAGGGCGTTGTCTTCTATCATGACAACGCCAGACCACACACGACTTTGATGACCCGGCAGACAGAGCTTGCCTGGGAAGTTTTGATGTATCCACCGTATAATCCAGACCTTGCACCATTAGACTACCATTTGTTTCGGTCTCTGCAAAACTTCCTTAGCAAAAAGAAATTCACTTCAAAAAGCGACTGTGAAAATCACTTGGCCGAGTTTTCCGCCGATAAACCACAGAAGTTCTACACAGATGGAATAATGGCTCCACCCAAAAAATGGCAAAAGGTCATAGATAATAATGGACATATGTAGTTAAATATTGTAAAATCCATTTTATATAACAGAAATATTCGATCGAAAAATGACAAAAAAAGGCTCAATGCTTTTTAGATTTACCAATAAATTTATGGAAGCGATACCATATCATTTTTCTCTGTTTCTTATGTGATGGTGCGCATGTTTTTAGGTTGAAGTGGGAAAAATGATTTGGCAACGCTTCCATAAATTTATTTCATTCTTTTTAGGGCAGTCGATTTCCTTTTTTTTCTAAAAGTTTTTAACTAAACCCTTCTTAGAAGCAATTTTTTTCATTTCAAATCTATTAAAATTCAGTATCTTGAATACATTGTACAAGGTATATTAGAATGTGATTTCTTGGCTGCAATGCAAACTTACTCTTGCTAAAATCTGTGACGTTCATAGGAATCTCACCAACGTCTGCCTTGATTTTAGGTTTGATAAAAATCCTATATAAATTGTAGCTTTCGAAACTCGAACTTTGCCTAGCCACCATTTTGATATTCTGACCTCACCCTTTTATTTTTCACTAGACGTTTACAGCTTTTACCACATTCCCAAGTTTCACCAATATTGGTTCAAAGGTTTATTCATAACTACAGTAACAAAATTTCGCACGTTTTCGGATCTTTGAGCGGCCGTCATTTTGTTCCAGATGGTTCGAGTTGGATTTTTTATTTTACGTTTTATCACGCAATTGAATGAACCTTTGTACCCATTTTGGTCTAAATCGAAGCTACACTTTGGTCGGAACAGAAATCGCGGATTTTCATCTAGAACTACCGCGTCAATTTGAATATTTAAAAAAACTAGCCAAACTATTTACACAACACATCATTTCTGAAAATTGGGCATCATCAAAGCAAAATCGGGACCTCCTGTTACAAATCTCGTTATATCGTATAACTTCTTTGGCGGACGTTGTTTCCGTAGGATATAACCAACAGAATTTCGAGAATGAATCGATGACTGCCAAAATATACTTGTAATGTTTGCTCGTCGATTCCAAAGGACCAAGAAAATCTATGTGATACGTATGTAGAGGTATTACGCCTTTGTTCAGTGGAGGTAGTTCAGCTTCAAGTTTGCCGCGTTTTTAATTAGTGAGTATGCATGGAATGCAGTTAGCGATATATTTCAGAATTTACTCTTCCAATTTTGGTATGTAATATCCACTAAACAACAATTGTTTTGTTTTTCCTACGCTGAAATGACCTTTTTCATGTGCCTGTCTGATTACTTCACACTTCATACCCTTGGGTACTACCATTGGCTCTTGATCGCCAACCAATTTATACAAGATGTCCCTATTCATGATGTAGTCGTGATGCGATGGTTTCTCCTTGAGGATATCAATTATTGCTTTCAGCTCTTCGTCCTGTTTCTGCACAGTTTTTATTTTCGTGATTATGTTGTTTTCGTCAATCATCAATACTGCATAACGGCTCAAAGCGTCGACGTGCTTCATTCTAGCTCCTGACGTGTGCTCTACTTCGCAGTCGTACTCCTGAAGAAGTAGAACCCAACGAGCTACTCCTGTGCATAAATTGTTCTTCTCCAGTATTTTCACGAAAGCATCGGTAATCCGTGACAAGTTTGAAAGGTATTCCAAGTAAGTATACCCTAAACTTCTTCAATGCTTCAATAACAGCAAAGAATTTCTAATTCATAACTGGAGTATTTTCTTTTTGCATCTGTTGACTTCCTGCTCATGTAATATACTGGCTGTGATTGACCATCATCCGGAGACATCTGCATTAGTATTGCGTCGTACTCGTCAACGGATGCATCAATGTGTAGTTCAGTATAATGATTCCGATTAAATATTTTCAACACAGGCTTTTCGTTGAGGAGTCTTTTGGTTGTACTGAATGCTTGGACTTGCTCATCTTCCAATTCGAATTTCATGTTTCGCTTGACGAGATCGCTCAACGGCTTTGCAATCATTGAAAAGTTGGGAATAAAGTCCCTGAAATAGCCGGCTAAGCCTAGGAAATTCTGTCACTTTATCAGGAGATGGTGAAATTCTTCAATAACATGTCCCAGGAACTCAACCCTTTTCTTCAAGAAATGACACTTTTTCATGTTTAATTCGAGACCGTACTTCTTGCAAAGATTAATAAATTCGTCAAGGTTTTTCAACGCTTCTTTTTCGTCTTTTGCTGGTATGATTATATCATCCATATAAAGCAATGTGATGCCTTTGTGCGACAGTTCCCTAAATATAGAATTGACTTGTCTCTGGAATACAGCGGGTGATTTGGTAAGACCGAAAGGTACTTTCCGAAATTAGTCTTGGCCGTTGTGGGTAACGAATGATGTATATTTTCTACTCGATTTGGCTACATTAACATGGAAGAATCTATTTTTCAGGTCAATTGTACTAAATATACGAGCGTTCTCCAAACGGTCCAATTGGTCTTCAATCAAGGGAAAGGGAAAACAATCCATGACGATTACTTTATTGATTCGGCGATAATCAACACACAATCTTGGTGTTCCGTCTCGCTTTTGAACAAGCACCACTGGACTGCTAAAGTCAGATTCTGATGTTTCAATTATTCCCTGTTCCAGCCAATTATCGACTTGGTTATCCACTATTATTTTTCCCGTAAAAGGCAAACGTTGTGGTCTCGAATATATGGGCGTTTCATCTTTAAGAATAATATTCATCTTAATAGAGGTGGAACAACACTTGTCGGGCTTGTAACTGGAAAGTCTATGACCTTTTCTTTTGCATCGCTGCTCGCTGATTCGTCGATGTTCAACATATTTTCTGTTTGAATTGTGTCAATGCACATTATATTTTAGATTTCATTACTGCCTTCTTCAATTAATCACTTCAGCCTGCGCCCATAACTCCTCACCAAGCACTGCTTCGACGTCCATACATGTAGATGCAATCACTAAAAAGTTCACACCAAATATTTGTCGGTCTATTTCTAATTCAGTAGTATTCAACCAATTGGTTTTGTTTCATTATTACTGCTATCACTTTCTTCATGTCTACGTTCTTTAATTGCCTGCATACCTGTTCCGTTATTATACTAAATTTGCTGCCTGTACCCAACAATGCTATAAATTTCTTCTCTTGGATGAATTATATCTTATGCATCACATTATTTTGGGGTTTTAAACTTCGTATAATACCATTTGTTTTCACAGAACAATTTTTGGAAATGTGTCCAAACGATTACACCAAAAACACTTCGCACCGTGTTCTTTGTCCCTGCACTCGGAGATATGTCCTTTTGCTTTACAATTAAAGCATAGCCGTTTATCACTATTTGACACAACCTGTTTGTTTTCTCGCGTATCACCTCATAAAATTTTAGTTTGTCTTTAAATTCACTAAATGATCTTGCACCGTATAGAACTTTTTTATTAAGATGTAAATCATCTATACCGTCGATCACATGGTGGATCAATGCGTCATCATCGATGTTCCCATAATTTGGAATCTCCTTCATTAAAAAAAAAAATTCTTGAACGCTTTGTCCTCTTGCAAATCGTTTTTCTGACAGCTGTTTATACACATGAGCACAATTCACTTTTGTTCTGAACTCCGCAGACAATGCATTTTTCAGACTTGGCCACAAAATAATTTTACGTTCACCTCGAACAAAGAGTTTAGCGAGCCCTTGTGATGATTTTTTGGCGAAGATGAACTTCTGTAACTCATCCCAGCACATGAGCTCGGCTATTTCTTCGAAGTCTCTGACGGGTATATTGCTTTCACCATTAAACGGTCTGATCGAGTCCCCAATGTCGCGGAAACTTACAGCAAATCGTGGCGCCTGTTGTAGCTCTTTTGTCTCTCGGTCTTCGCTGTGATTATTGCGCTCTTCATACAACCTTTCTTTCCTTATACCTCTCGACCGGTGTATGTGTACTGTCACTTCTTCACTCCTTCTCGAGCAGTCATCGCCCGAAACATTTCCGTCGTCGGCATCATGATTGCTTACAGCATCATTTTCGTCATCGTCGTCCGCGTTGTCGTCCGCGACGACGTCATCGTCGTCTTCGTTATAATCTGCTTCGTCGTTTGTAGCGAACAGCTTCCCCTTTTGCAGGTTACGAAAGATATGTGATATGGTGTTTTCAACTGAATGGCTGATGTCGAGTAAATTAAAAATAGTGGGCAATTCAGCTTCGGTTAGGTTTTTGTTTGCGTACTGTAAAATGGTCCCCGTACTCGTACGGTGCGCATTCTAGAGAGCGTGGCTGCTGTAGCCGAGCGTGTGCGACTCAATCCGAGAACATCAAATCGCCATCCATCGCAGCAACAAAACACTAGTTGCACGAGCCTGAGAAGAATTTTGCAAAAAGGCCTTGGATTATTAGCTACAAGTTCTAAATGACGCAGAAATGGAAGCCGAATGACCATCCGCTTCGATATCGCTTCGCAGTTTGGTAATTCGAGCAGCTCTAACTGGATGCCGATTTTTCTCATAAAATCATCTTTTCTGATGAGGCACATTTCCATCTCGACGGCTATGTGAACAAACAAAACTGCCGCATCTAGATCTCGGAAAACCCACACGTTATTTTAGAGAAGCCAATCCATCTTCAGCGAGTGACAGTGGGGTGTGGATTCAGGAGTGATGGCATCATTGGACCGTTTTTCTTTAAAAATGAGGATGGAAATGCTGTTTCGGTCTACAAAGGCATGATAACCGACTTTTTGTGGTCAGAGATTGAGGATTTGGACTTGACTGACCTTTGGCTTCAACAGGATGGCGCGCCATGCAATACAGATCATCAAACAATCGATCTTTTCCGCACAAAATTCGGAAATCGTGTAATCAGCCGCCTTGGCGATGTCAATTGGCCGCCTCAAAGCTGTAATTTGACACAGTTGGATTTCTTTTTATCGGGTGCTGCAAAAGATTGATGTTATGCGGAAAATCCACAAACGATTCAAGCTTTGAAATTGAATATTCAACAAAACATTACTCAGATAGGGCCCGCAACCATCAATAATATCTTGGAAAATTGGGCTGAGAGGATGGCCTACTGTCACATCAGCTGTGGTAGCCATATGAATAAAATTTTATTTCAAAACTAACGGGAAGGTTTGTTCTTGCGAATAAAGCCAAAATATAATATATAAAATAATTGCATTTAAAACAAAAACGTTTATTTTGCCCACCCTATATATGTCTCTTATATATTTAAGGACTGCCCGAGCATAATGTGCTACCTGGTTCTATTTGCCAACCGATTCGAGCATCACCGCAACTGTATTATCCGGGGTGAGCTCTCCCGTCTCCCTGTAGAGTTCCCTTCGCAGCCTGACCCATTTGGTACACGCAAAAAATGTGTGACAGGCATTGTCCTCCTCTCCTGGTCAAAAGCGACAATCGGGGGACCGTGACTTACCGATCTTATGCAGGTAAGACTGGAAACACCCATGCCCGCTCAAAAGCCGGGTCAGATAGAAGTCAGTCTCACCATGCCTTCGATTTAGCCATGGTCTCACATCCGGGATGAGGCGCGCAGTCCACCTTCCCTTCGTGCAATTGACCCAAGACTGCTGCCAATCGTTGAGCGAGCGCTGTCTCTCCTCGCGGACAACCATCTCCCTCGCATCCTCGTTTCGGCGCAGGTAAATAGCGCGGCGCTCTCTAGCAAGGAGGGCGACAGGTATCACGCCTGCAATCACTCTCACCGCCGAGTCAAGAGACTGTTGGATACGAAGATGCAATTCTCAGTGCCCCTTTTCTCTGTACCTGTGCCAAACGTTTTCGGTATACCTCCTTGCTGAGAGTGTCGCCCCATACCCTTGCTCCGTACAGTAGCACTGACGCTACAGCACTCATCAAGAGGCGTCTTTTTGATGGGCTGGGTCCCCCTACGTTGGCCATAAGTCGACTCAGGGCCGATATTCCCGAAGCAGCCTTCTCAGCCGTTGCCCTGATTTGCTCAGAGAAACTCATCTTCGAGTCGGTCAGTAGCCCCAGGTACTTCACCGCTGGCTTCGATTCGATTTGTATGTCTCCAATACTGATCATGCTTACTCTAGGGATTCTCTTTTTTTGTCAAGATGCCCACTTCGGTTTTCTCCAGTGCTAAACTCAGCCCGCGAGCAGTCATCCAGTCCCTCACTCGGCGCATTAGCACACCTAGCCTAAGTTGCGCTTGTTCAGCGGTGTCCAGCGATCAGAGCCGCAACATCATCCGCATAGCCGACCAAGCGCGACTCATCTGGCATCTCAAGTCTCAGTAGCCCGTCGTAAGACACGTTCCACAGGTCCGGACCAAGAATAGATCCCTGGGCAACACCCGATGTAATTTCCATCCTTCGTTGGCCCTGTGTCGTGTCGTAGAGCACTAGTATTACCAGGTGGTTATTGAGCGTTTCCTCCGTTCCTCCGTTCCTTCGTCCTTTTCTTCGGGCGGGGTGTGTACGTTTATCAGCCAAATTTTATAAAATTAAAATTAAAAAATTTGTACGGATCAAACACATTCGTTCATTAACTTCCTTAAAATCAATAACGTGCAATTTGAACTCCCTATCAGGGATGGGATAAGCCGCAACAGTTTGCCCGAAACTGCACCAGTTTACTCGAAAAAACGCGCCAGTTCACCCGAAACCTGGTTTTTTCCTTTTCAAATTGAAGAACCGGTTAAGGACCGGGTTCAAAGTTCTAGAAAAAAGCTGAAGAAAAAAAATCCGGAAAAAAGTTGTTTCGCCATCTCTACCAAGGGAGCATTAATGAATACAATAACCAAAGCAAAGCGAATTTCTATACTCGATTGGTTTTTGTTATTAGTTGTATATGTTTCGTTTTAATGCGGAGGCTTTCAAGTTGGTCCGAAATGAAGCTAGCGCACGATACACAATAAATTCAAAATACGAGTACTTATGGACTGAACTGAAGAATCTTTCTTCCTTATGCTTTAAATGAATGACAGCTTAACAATTAGCTGTCGGCTTAGATTGCAACACGTTAATCTCTTTTTTTAGCACATAGATGAAATATCCTTCAATTCATTTTCGTCTTCTACCTCGTGGCACTTAGTCCATTGACAGCGTCCTCAAATTTTCAAATCCGAGCAGCGGTGAACTGTTTTCGTCGACCGAGTCAGACCAGCGTTTCCTCGGTTTCCACACTGGATTCCGGCCTTCAGTTCTCCCAACGAATACCTTTTTGGGTATCCATTGTTCGCACATAAGATTCATGTGGCCAGCCCATTGCAGCTTCCGCAGTCTTACAATCGTAGAGACCTCCGGCTCGTCAAAAATTTCGTACAGCTCATGGTTGTATCATCTTCAAAATCGTCAAAACTGAACAAAACATTTTATTTGCAAGCTGTATTAGCCAAGTGTGATATTTTGGGCATTTGAGGTATTCTTCCTCCACTGCACTATTAGATTTGTTTTATTTTCATTGATTTGCAGCCCTACTAGTTTTGCTTCGGTGTAGATTTTCAGAAAGAGTTCTTTGGCAGTTATCAATGACCGTGACAAAATGTTTATGTCGTCCGCATAGGTTACCACTTGTACCTCGTGGATCAACAGGTAGCTTTCTTATGGCGTTTTCTAGAGCCAAATTGAATAGCAATGGGGCTAGCCCATCTCCCTGTTTTAGTCCGATATTTGTGTCAAAGGCATCGATGAGTTAGTAATTGATGCAAACTTGGGACGTTGTCAACGTCTTTGTAATTTTGGTACGTCGGACCAGTTTGGCTGGGATGCCAAAGCAAAGCATTATTTCGTACAGTACATCACAATCAATACTGTCGTATCGTAACGTCTATGTTGAACTCCCTGCATTTTTCATGTATCTGCTTGACAATGAACAATTGGTCTATTGTCGATCTACCTGCTCTAAAGCCACCTTGATACGACCCAATAAAACTGCTGGCGTATGATCCGATTTTATTTTCTAAGATCTTTGAAAATATTTTGTACGCCGTACAAAGCAATGATATACCTCTATAATTTTCGCACGATAGCTTGTCAACCTTTTTTGTGGATAGGGAATATACAATAATTGATTGGCTCAACTCGTTCGGCATGTGTTGTTGCCAAATGTGCTGGGTGACTTTGTGAATAGCTTTATGAACACTGCTGCCATCATATTTGATGAGCTTCACTAGAGTTTTATCCGCCAGGCGCTTTATTATTCTTTTGGGCTTTGATGGTACAGCAAACTTCATCCAGAGTTGGTGGGGCCAATGAAAGCTCTCCGCGGACAATGCTCTGAAGTTGTACGGAGGATTAAGGCGGTTCTTGAAATATGATGGCCTTTTTTCCTTAATCCTGGCTTCATCGGTGATATTGCCGATGTCATCACGACAGAGCGTGGTTTTGGGCTGATTACCACGTTTCAGGATTTTCACTACTTTGTATGCTTTTCCTGTGTTGTTCCTCACGAGACTGATATCTATACTTCTCAATTGGTCCTCATATTTTTTTCTTTTCTAAGTTCTAATGATCTTATTCGCTACTCTTCTGAGATTTTCATAGTGTTCTCTCTTCGTGCTGGTTTTCCTACGAGTACCTAAATATTCTTTGTACGGCTGATTCTATTGTCTAGCGCATTCTGGCACTCATCATCGAACCAATCATTTCATTTGCGCCGGGCTTGATGTATGATTGTGTGTTCGGCTACGGTCTTAATAGCTACTTTCACTTCCATCCAGAGCTCGTTGCTTGCTTTCAGCGATGCGTCTGATAAGGTCGAACCCAGCTGTTTGTGGAGGGTCTCCGTGAAATTTTTGGACACAGACGCCGTTTGGAGCCTTTCGATGTCAGATTTTTGTAGCGGGCGGTCAATTTGATCGTAGAACGTTTCCTTCGTTCTTTTATTCGGTCGGGGCGTGTACATTGATCAGCCAGATCTTCAAGAACTTCGTTTTTATGCGGAGCGCACACATTCGTTCGTTTATTGCCTTGAAATCTATAACGTGCAATTTGGACCCCCTATCTACAATTAAGGAAACTTCGAGTTCTCGTTTTCCAGCAGGCTTCCCACTTTTGAATATTGTGTGCGATCTCATGTCTTGAATATCATTTCCAGTCCAGTTCGTTTCCTGCATTGCCAGGATTTTTAATTTGTATTGACTGGCCTGTTGTAAAGGGTCCCTAATAGCGCCAAGGTGATTCAGTGATCTGACATTCGAGGATCCAATGCCATAGTCCTTTTTCCATTTGCAAAGTCGTTGCCATGAGTCCAATCCATTCCGAGGCCCTTCTGCAGGTTTCGAAACATTTTAGGGTTTTCCAGAGACGAGGAGTTAGCCCGTCGCCGAACCTCCATTTCGACGGCATCGTTATTACTTCGATCCTGTTATCAGGCGCGGAAGACTCGCCTTCACTCCCTTACGTCTCCACATAGGAGGTGTAAATAGGATTTAGGAGCAGAGTTGTAGATGTATTTACGGTTATTAGCATTCGAAGTCAAAGTCAAAAGCACTTTATTCAATACTAATCGTTACAAATTATAAAAGAATATAAAGCAAATTCTAAACAATAAAAATACGAAAACTTAATGACCCAATTAGTTCTCTGAATTTAGACATTATCAGTTAAACACATTTGATCAAAAAACCGCAGCAAATTCGAATTAATTAAGATTATTACATATTTTATGATTATGTTGGAAAAAGGAGAATATATATATGTATATATATATATATATATATATATATATATATATATATATATATATATATATATATATATACATATATATACATATATATATATATATATATATATATATATATATATATATACATATATATACATATATATATATATATATATATATATATATATAATTATATATATATATATATATATATATATATATATATATATATATATATATATATATATATATATATATATATATATATAATTATATATATATATATATATATATATATATATATACAAGTATATATATATATATATATATATATATATATATATATATATAAGCATAACATAAATAAATTTTGAAACCTGCCTCTTAATTTTTAACACAAATAAACAACAACACTAAATGTAGCAATATTGAGCTGAAGCTCAAAAACTAAGTAACGGAATACACAAATATAGAAAAAAAACACGAATAATTTAGACATTGTCATTCAGCCACCAATACCTTGACTGCTGCGTCTTAGCTAGCCTCAACGAATCCAGCAAATGAGTATCTCCATTGGAATTGTTGGTCCCGTGAACTTGAATTCGGAGGATGTTTTATCTTCTAATCGGTGTTCCGTCTATATATGTGATATATAATTGCGACACCGTCGAAATCAAAAACATATCGATTCATATCCAAATACACGACTGCTTCTGGAGGAACGAAGCCAGTAGCGAGGCAAGTCACAATATACCCGTCTGTAGGGTGGAACCCACAGTTACAGATCTTGCGATATGATTTCGAAGAAGTTTCTGTGCGAAGATATCGACTCTCGTTACTTTAGCATTTTGACAAATTTTTCTAAGCGATATATAGTGTTTCCGATTCGTCTCTTTCCTTTCGAGAACTCTTTATCTTTCCATAGCATAGGGTTTTCTATTAGGGGCATAATAATTTCGTTTCTTTATATGAACGCATCCTTAAAGCAATTCGATATATAGTGCTTCCGATCCATCTCAGGCTTTTTGTACAAACCAGTACATGCACGAAGACATTTCCTTTCGAAAACTGTTAATCTTTCCACAGTTCTAGCACTCTGGTTGTACCAGATTTGGCATCGATATGTCAAAACGGGTCTAACCAGGGTCTAGTAACAGATAATTTTGACTTTTTGATCAATGTATCTGGAATGAAAGAGTTTTCGAAGAGCCATGACTATTTTTTGTGCCTTACTGAGCATGATTTCGGCATGTTCAGTATACTACAGATACTGATGAAGATGAACACCACGGTATCAAACACAGGATTTATGTGGAGCAGGTTCTAAACTACCCTCACCAGCCATGATGTGGAAATCTATCCCACTACGTTTCAGGTCTGGACTGGCCTCCTGCAGCGTTGTCCGAAACAAAATTGTTTCGCACTTCTGCACATTAATTTTCATTCGCCAATTGTCAGTGTACAGCTGCACATAAGTAAACCTTTTTTGAAGATTGCTCTGAACAATTGTAGCTTTTCGGTCTCCCGTATAGATGATTAAATCATCAGCAAACGCTACGAATGATCGCGTTGGCGAGACGTTAAAATCAAAGCTGTTCAATAGCTTGCGAATGAATATTGACAAAAGCAGAGGCGCAGTAACTGTTCCTTGCTGTAGATTATCCAAGACCTTGAAGTCGCACATTGTAGTCAGATTTCCATTAGTTATAGCAATTGATTTCCCAGATAACATATTGCAGATCATGGCGACAAGGTGTCCGGGGAACCTGTCCTGAAGGAGTTTAAAAATTAGCCCATCTAACCACACCGTATCGAAGGCTTTCTCCATATCAATGATGAACGCTCCAACACATTCTTTGTTGTTTAGTTTCCAACGGATATCTGAGGTTATTTTCGTTACAGCATGCATGGTCGAATGCCTGGTACGAAAACCAAATTGGCAATTCGGCATCAACTGATATTTCTCAATGTGGGCGATTATTGCTTTGTTTAGTATCACTTCAAACACAGTGCTGATGTTAGGCAGCATGCTGATTGGGCGATAGCTTTTAGGGCTCGAAAATTCTTTTCCTTTCTTCAAGATCGGAAATACCTTTTTCCACTCATTTCAGGAATATGAATTGCTCAACATGTTGTTGAACAATATGGAATAATTCCTAATAGCAACCTCAGGCAAATGTCGGAGAACTATGCTTGGAATACCGCCAGTGCCACACGATTTCTTGTTGTTTATCCTGCGAAATATGAAACACAAGTCTTCATAGCTAACAAAGTAATCAATAAGATTCAAGCTCGATATGAGATCAGATGTTAAAGTTTCATTGAAATGAAGAATTGATTCGCCGTACAGGCTTGATTTGAAATCGGAGACTTTTACTTCAGTGGCGTCTGACAATATTTGATTCCCTCTCTCAGGGTTTGGTAGATAAACTAATTCAAAATGAGCTCCAATCAGGGAAAGTGTCTGCAATCCATCACATATAATCCTGTTCCCATTTCTATCCGGAATCGTACTATCTATGTCGATGCCATACCTATTGAGCAGACTTCACTAGGGACTCCAAGATTCGATACTTTCACTTGAGACTTCTTACGGAATAAGCCATTCACTTTCGTGAAAACACTATCTGGGTCCTGTGGGTTGGACGAGATATTAACTGTCTCAATTTAATAATTAAAATTTTATATGTGAATTTGTCCGAGGGTATGTTGGGAGCTCCAATCCATATAGATTGCACATGTATAGAATCTGATTCTCTGTTATCCACGATTTCAGGAATACGCCGTTTGGATTATTGGTGGCGTTCAGCCATGATGTATGCTTGGCATTCAGGCCACCGGCAAGGATATAATAGCTATGCAGCCTGTTCAATTCGAGTATTTCAAATAAGAAATTAAGCTCCTCTTTGAACTTGAGAACGCTTTGACCAGTTGTATATGCAGAGATAACGAGGAGGTTATCCCCACCTGGCAGTGAAATTTTGGTAGCGGACACTTCAAGGGATTCAAAGTTTTTGAATTCGATTTTATCCATATTTTGGTAATAATAGGTTTCGCTAACCAATATCCCGGTGCCACCTCTTTTATCATCGTTTACCCTATACTTTGCCATGAATTGAGGTGAATTTCAGTGACGTCAGGCTGTTTCTTAGCAATAAATTCATGGAGATGGCCATGTAGATGTAGAGTAACAATGGAGTTGACGTTGATCGAGATGAGACGAAGCCTATCAATGGGAATGTGACTGGATGACAAGTTATTTTGACGCATTTGAAGGATCTAAACGCTGAAAAACAAATTTAATTTTTGAACCTTGTTTATCGATTCCCTCCGAAAAAAATTTAGTTCCTGGTAAATTTTCAGAAGCAGCTTATTATTATATTTTGAGAATTATATTTTGAGAAGCAGCTTATTATTTGGGGCATTTTCTGCTGGTCCTCTAGTGACAAGTGGAAATCATACTTCGGGCTTGACGGAGTTGGAGGTTATGAAACTGCGGTGTGTTTGTGTTTGCTTTGAAGCAAATTGAACTTTTGCATCGTGATATCGGGAGCATCCTCGATATAATGCTGGATGACTAAAAACACCGCAGTATATTTTTTCTGTAGCCTCCGTCTGAGCCAATTTGCACTCACCAGGGGCATGAACGTCTTTTTATTTGACGCACCGATAGTGCATGGCGCAGTTGGCAGCTGAATGACATAATTTTTGACACCGGTAATACTGATTGACTTCTCTTTTCTGGAGGCGTTCCCACCTCACCACTATGAAATTCAAGTACCTTATTTGTTGAAGGGTACTTGGAGTACCTTTATTTGTGATTTGTACCAGGTAAAGTGGTAGATTCTTCCTTTCTACGGTCGACCATCTTGTCATAAAAGTCTTGAAGGAAACAAATTCAATTTCTGGTGCAGCTATCTTGAGCGCCTGAAGAAGATTGACCGTATCCTCTCCGCCATCCAAACTCTTCAGCAAAAATGTCTGATTTTTTTTTCATTTTTTGGGGTTATGGGTGAAGTGTGGAACATATCCAGAATTTAGCGTATCTTTGGCTGAGTTGAAATCAACCAGTGATTTCGTTATAATAGCTAATTTTCCAGCATTAACTCTTTTAATCTCGAAATTGGTTAGTTTGTTTTCGGCTGCCAATAGCCGAACCATATCTTTTCCGCCTTGTCCAAACACGTTGATTTGCGGAACATTTTCTGCCTTTTTGAAGCTTTTTGAGAGGTACCAGCAGAGCTGTGGGCTGGTTTCTTCTCTTTATTTTTATAATACTGAAAATTTACATCTTTATTTTGATTAGAATTATCTTCGATGTTTTCTTTAACTTCCATTTCGTCGATTAATCTCTCCAGCGCTGCAAAATACGAGTAGTTTTGACCCTCGTTGGTACCACCAGGACTTAGAACTTATTCTCGAATTGCTTGCTTTGCACTTTTTTCGCCTTTGTTACCTGTTGCACTTGATTTTGCGGCTGCGACTTTTGAGGCTTCATCCCTTTCTTGAATAGATCTTTGAGGGACCGTATCTGAGCCTTAGTTCATCATTTTGTTTTTGCAGTTTGATTATTTGTTGATTGTCCGCTATCCGCCATCTGCGGAGTTTTCTTCATTATGTTTTCTTTTGATGATTATCGCCGGTTTCGTATTCGTCATTTCCCCAGATTGCCCCAACGGTGGGAAGCCGTCGGGCTCATCCATCCTAGCAGCCCTGAAGTTTTCTTGTGGGTTTGTCACTTTATTTTTACTAATCGAAGTAAAATAATATTTGACCGAAATTTCCTGAGTCGATTGCTTCGACAATATTAGCTTTTTCTGATAAAAATTTACTTCGGACTGACGTTTTTAAAAAATTAATTTAATGTTTGAAACCAGGAGCGATTTAAAAAACGTCTATACGCAAAGAATGCTACGATTCATCTTCCATTGACGATGAAGCTACTGAACAGATGGATCGTAGTAGTCTTGGCGTATAGACGTCTTTTAAATCGCTCCTGTCAAAAGTTTCCAAAAATTAAATTAATTTTTTAAAAACGTTAGTCCGAAGTTAATTTTTATCGGAAAAAATCTTATATTGTCGAAGTAATCGACTCAGGAAATTTCTATCGAATATTTCTACTTCGATTGGTAACGAAAAACAAATTCACAAAGAAAATTTCGCCGCTGGTATGGAGGAGCCCGACGGCTTCCCACCGTTGGGGCAACCTGGGGAAACGACGAATACGAAACTGGCGACAATCACCAAAAGAAAACATAACGAAGAAAACTCCGTAGATGGAGGGTGCAAGCTGCAAATAATAGCGGACAATCAACAAATGGCCAAATTGCAGAAAGAAAATGATGAACTAAGGCAAGAGATACAGTCTCTCAAGGATCTTTTCAAGAAAGGGATGTTTTGTTTTGCTTCGGTGTAGATTTTCAGAAAGAGTTCTTTGGCAGTTATCAATGACCGTGACAAAATGTTTATGTCGTCCGCATAGGTTACCACTTGTACCTCGTGGATCAACAGGTAGCTTTCTTATGGCGTTTTCTAGAGCCAAATTGAATAGCAATGGGGCTAGCCCATCTCCCTGTTTTAGTCCGATATTTGTGTCAAAGGCATCGATGAGTTAGTAATTGATGCAAACTTGGGACGTTGTCAACGTCTTTGTAATTTTGGTACGTCGGACCAGTTTGGCTGGGATGCCAAAGCAAAGCATTATTTCGTACAGTACATCACAATCAATACTGTCGTATCGTAACGTCTATGTTGAACTCCCTGCATTTTTCATGTATCTGCTTGACAATGAACAATTGGTCTATTGTCGATCTACCTGCTCTAAAGCCACCTTGATACGACCCAATAAAACTGCTGGCGTATGATCCGATTTTATTTTCTAAGATCTTTGAAAATATTTTGTACGCCGTACAAAGCAATGATATACCTCTATAATTTTCGCACGATAGCTTGTCAACCTTTTTTGTGGATAGGGAATATACAATAATTGATTGGCTCAACTCGTTCGGCATGTGTTGTTGCCAAATGTGCTGGGTGACTTTGTGAATAGCTTTATGAACACTGCTGCCATCATATTTGATGAGCTTCACTAGAGTTTTATCCGCCAGGCGCTTTATTATTCTTTTGGGCTTTGATGGTACAGCAAACTTCATCCAGAGTTGGTGGGGCCAATGAAAGCTCTCCGCGGACAATGCTCTGAAGTTGTACGGAGGATTAAGGCGGTTCTTGAAATATGATGGCCTTTTTTCCTTAATCCTGGCTTCATCGGTGATATTGCCGATGTCATCACGACAGAGCGTGGTTTTGGGCTGATTACCACGTTTCAGGCTTTTCACTACTTTGTATGCTTTTCCTGTGTTGTTCCTCACGAGACTGATATCTATACTTCTCAATTGGTCCTCATATTTTTTTCTTTTCTAAGTTCTAATGATCTTATTCGCTACTCTTCTGAGATTTTCATAGTGTTCTCTCTTCGTGCTGGTTTTCCTACGAGTACCTAAATATTCTTTGTACGGCTGATTCTATTGTCTAGCGCATTCTGGCACTCATCATCGAACCAATCATTTCATTTGCGCCGGGCTTGATGTATGATTGTGTGTTCGGCTACGGTCTTAATAGCTACTTTCACTTCCATCCAGAGCTCGTTGCTTGCTTTCAGCGATGCGTCTGATAAGGTCGAACCCAGCTGTTTGTGGAGGGTCTCCGTGAAATTTTTGGACACAGACGCCGTTTGGAGCCTTTCGATGTCAGATTTTTGTAGCGGGCGGTCAATTTGATCGTAGAACGTTTCCTTCGTTCTTTTATTCGGTCGGGGCGTGTACATTGATCAGCCAGATCTTCAAGAACTTCGTTTTTATGCGGAGCGCACACATTCGTTCGTTTATTGCCTTGAAATCTATAACGTGCAATTTGGACCCCCTATCTACAATTAAGGAAACTTCGAGTTCTCGTTTTCCAGCAGGCTTCCCACTTTTGAATATTGTGTGCGATCTCATGTCTTGAATATCATTTCCAGTCCAGTTCGTTTCCTGCATTGCCAGGATTTTTAATTTGTATTGACTGGCCTGTTGTAAAGGGTCCCTAATAGCGCCAAGGTGATTCAGTGATCTGACATTCGAGGATCCAATGCCATAGTCCTTTTTCCATTTGCAAAGTCGTTGCCATGAGTCCAATCCATTCCGAGGCCCTTCTGCAGGTTTCGAAACATTTTAGGGTTTTCCAGAGACGAGGAGTTAGCCCGTCGCCGAACCTCCATTTCGACGGCATCGTTATTACTTCGATCCTGTTATCAGGCGCGGAAGACTCGCCTTCACTCCCTTACGTCTCCACATAGGAGGTGTAAATAGGATTTAGGAGCAGAGTTGTAGATGTATTTACGGTTATTAGCATTCGAAGTCAAAGTCAAAAGCACTTTATTCAATACTAATCGTTACAAATTATAAAAGAATATAAAGCAAATTCTAAACAATAAAAATACGAAAACTTAATGACCCAATTAGTTCTCTGAATTTAGACATTATCAGTTAAACACATTTGATCAAAAAACCGCAGCAAATTCGAATTAATTAAGATTATTACATATTTTATGATTATGTTGGAAAAAGGAGAATATATATATGTATATATATATATATATATATATATATATATATATATATATATATATATATATATATATATATACATATATATACATATATATATATATATATATATATATATATATATATATATATATATATATACATATATATACATATATATATATATATATATATATATATATATATAATTATATATATATATATATATATATATATATATATATACAAGTATATATATATATATATATATACAAGTATATATATATATATATATATATATATATATATATATATATATATATATATATATATAAGCATAACATAAATAAATTTTGAAACCTGCCTCTTAATTTTTAACACAAATAAACAACAACACTAAATGTAGCAATATTGAGCTGAAGCTCAAAAACTAAGTAACGGAATACACAAATATAGAAAAAAAACACGAATAATTTAGACATTGTCATTCAGCCACCAATACCTTGACTGCTGCGTCTTAGCTAGCCTCAACGAATCCAGCAAATGAGTATCTCCATTGGAATTGTTGGTCCCGTGAACTTGAATTCGGAGGATGTTTTATCTTCTAATCGGTGTTCCGTCTATAAATGTGATATATAATTGCGACACCGTCGAAATCAAAAACATATCGATTCATATCCAAATACACGACTGCTTCTGGAGGAACGAAGCCAGTAGCGAGGCAAGTCACAATATACCCGTCTGTAGGGTGGAACCCACAGTTACAGATCTTGCGATATGATTTCGAAGAAGTTTCTGTGCGAAGATATCGACTCTCGTTACTTTAGCATTTTGACAAATTTTTCTAAGCGATATATAGTGTTTCCGATTCGTCTCTTTCCTTTCGAGAACTCTTTATCTTTCCATAGCATAGGGTTTTCTATTAGGGGCATAATAATTTCGTTTCTTTATATGAACGCATCCTTAAAGCAATTCGATATATAGTGCTTCCGATCCATCTCAGGCTTTTTGTACAAACCAGTACATGCACGAAGACATTTCCTTTCGAAAACTGTTAATCTTTCCACAGTTCTAGCACTCTGGTTGTACCAGATTTGGCATCGATATGTCAAAACGGGTCTAACCAGGGTCTAGTAACAGATAATTTTGACTTTTTGATCAATGTATCTGGAATGAAAGAGTTTTCGAAGAGCCATGACTATTTTTTGTGCCTTACTGAGCATGATTTCGGCATGTTCAGTATACTACAGATACTGATGAAGATGAACACCACGGTATCAAACACAGGATTTATGTGGAGCAGGTTCTAAACTACCCTCACCAGCCATGATGTGGAAATCTATCCCACTACGTTTCAGGTCTGGACTGGCCTCCTGCAGCGTTGTCCGAAACAAAATTGTTTCGCACTTCTGCACATTAATTTTCATTCGCCAATTGTCAGTGTACAGCTGCACATAAGTAAACCTTTTTTGAAGATTGCTCTGAACAATTGTAGCTTTTCGGTCTCCCGTATAGATGATTAAATCATCAGCAAACGCTACGAATGATCGCGTTGGCGAGACGTTAAAATCAAAGCTGTTCAATAGCTTGCGAATGAATATTGACAAAAGCAGAGGCGCAGTAACTGTTCCTTGCTGTAGATTATCCAAGACCTTGAAGTCGCACATTGTAGTCAGATTTCCATTAGTTATAGCAATTGATTTCCCAGATAACATATTGCAGATCATGGCGACAAGGTGTCCGGGGAACCTGTCCTGAAGGAGTTTAAAAATTAGCCCATCTAACCACACCGTATCGAAGGCTTTCTCCATATCAATGATGAACGCTCCAACACATTCTTTGTTGTTTAGTTTCCAACGGATATCTGAGGTTATTTTCGTTACAGCATGCATGGTCGAATGCCTGGTACGAAAACCAAATTGGCAATTCGGCATCAACTGATATTTCTCAATGTGGGCGATTATTGCTTTGTTTAGTATCACTTCAAACACAGTGCTGATGTTAGGCAGCATGCTGATTGGGCGATAGCTTTTAGGGCTCGAAAATTCTTTTCCTTTCTTCAAGATCGGAAATACCTTTTTCCACTCATTTCAGGAATATGAATTGCTCAACATGTTGTTGAACAATATGGAATAATTCCTAATAGCAACCTCAGGCAAATGTCGGAGAACTATGCTTGGAATACCGCCAGTGCCACACGATTTCTTGTTGTTTATCCTGCGAAATATGAAACACAAGTCTTCATAGCTAACAAAGTAATCAATAAGATTCAAGCTCGATATGAGATCAGATGTTAAAGTTTCATTGAAATGAAGAATTGATTCGCCGTACAGGCTTGATTTGAAATCGGAGACTTTTACTTCAGTGGCGTCTGACAATATTTGATTCCCTCTCTCAGGGTTTGGTAGATAAACTAATTCAAAATGAGCTCCAATCAGGGAAAGTGTCTGCAATCCATCACATATAATCCTGTTCCCATTTCTATCCGGAATCGTACTATCTATGTCGATGCCATACCTATTGAGCAGACTTCACTAGGGACTCCAAGATTCGATACTTTCACTTGAGACTTCTTACGGAATAAGCCATTCACTTTCGTGAAAACACTATCTGGGTCCTGTGGGTTGGACGAGATATTAACTGTCTCAATTTAATAATTAAAATTTTATATGTGAATTTGTCCGAGGGTATGTTGGGAGCTCCAATCCATATAGATTGCACATGTATAGAATCTGATTCTCTGTTATCCACGATTTCAGGAATACGCCGTTTGGATTATTGGTGGCGTTCAGCCATGATGTATGCTTGGCATTCAGGCCACCGGCAAGGATATAATAGCTATGCAGCCTGTTCAATTCGAGTATTTCAAATAAGAAATTAAGCTCCTCTTTGAACTTGAGAACGCTTTGACCAGTTGTATATGCAGAGATAACGAGGAGGTTATCCCCACCTGGCAGTGAAATTTTGGTAGCGGACACTTCAAGGGATTCAAAGTTTTTGAATTCGATTTTATCCATATTTTGGTAATAATAGGTTTCGCTAACCAATATCCCGGTGCCACCTCTTTTATCATCGTTTACCCTATACTTTGCCATGAATTGAGGTGAATTTCAGTGACGTCAGGCTGTTTCTTAGCAATAAATTCATGGAGATGGCCATGTAGATGTAGAGTAACAATGGAGTTGACGTTGATCGAGATGAGACGAAGCCTATCAATGGGAATGTGACTGGATGACAAGTTATTTTGACGCATTTGAAGGATCTAAACGCTGAAAAACAAATTTAATTTTTGAACCTTGTTTATCGATTCCCTCCGAAAAAAATTTAGTTCCTGGTAAATTTTCAGAAGCAGCTTATTATTATATTTTGAGAATTATATTTTGAGAAGCAGCTTATTATTTGGGGCATTTTCTGCTGGTCCTCTAGTGACAAGTGGAAATCATACTTCGGGCTTGACGGAGTTGGAGGTTATGAAACTGCGGTGTGTTTGTGTTTGCTTTGAAGCAAATTGAACTTTTGCATCGTGATATCGGGAGCATCCTCGATATAATGCTGGATGACTAAAAACACCGCAGTATATTTTTTCTGTAGCCTCCGTCTGAGCCAATTTGCACTCACCAGGGGCATGAACGTCTTTTTATTTGACGCACCGATAGTGCATGGCGCAGTTGGCAGCTGAATGACATAATTTTTGACACCGGTAATACTGATTGACTTCTCTTTTCTGGAGGCGTTCCCACCTCACCACTATGAAATTCAAGTACCTTATTTGTTGAAGGGTACTTGGAGTACCTTTATTTGTGATTTGTACCAGGTAAAGTGGTAGATTCTTCCTTTCTACGGTCGACCATCTTGTCATAAAAGTCTTGAAGGAAACAAATTCAATTTCTGGTGCAGCTATCTTGAGCGCCTGAAGAAGATTGACCGTATCCTCTCCGCCATCCAAACTCTTCAGCAAAAATGTCTGATTTTTTTTTCATTTTTTGGGGTTATGGGTGAAGTGTGGAACATATCCAGAATTTAGCGTATCTTTGGCTGAGTTGAAATCAACCAGTGATTTCGTTATAATAGCTAATTTTCCAGCATTAACTCTTTTAATCTCGAAATTGGTTAGTTTGTTTTCGGCTGCCAATAGCCGAACCATATCTTTTCCGCCTTGTCCAAACACGTTGATTTGCGGAACATTTTCTGCCTTTTTGAAGCTTTTTGAGAGGTACCAGCAGAGCTGTGGGCCGGTTTCTTCTCTTTATTTTTATAATACTGAAAATTTACATCTTTATTTTGATTAGAATTATCTTCGATGTTTTCTTTAACTTCCATTTCGTCGATTAATCTCTCCAGCGCTGCAAAATACGAGTAGTTTTGACCCTCGTTGGTACCACCAGGACTTAGAACTTATTCTCGAATTGCTTGCTTTGCACTTTTTTCGCCTTTGTTACCTGTTGCACTTGATTTTGCGGCTGCGACTTTTGAGGCTTCATCCCTTTCTTGAATAGATCTTTGAGGGACCGTATCTGAGCCTTAGTTCATCATTTTGTTTTTGCAGTTTGATTATTTGTTGATTGTCCGCTATCCGCCATCTGCGGAGTTTTCTTCATTATGTTTTCTTTTGATGATTATCGCCGGTTTCGTATTCGTCATTTCCCCAGATTGCCCCAACGGTGGGAAGCCGTCGGGCTCATCCATCCTAGCAGCCCTGAAGTTTTCTTGTGGGTTTGTCACTTTATTTTTACTAATCGAAGTAAAATAATATTTGACCGAAATTTCCTGAGTCGATTGCTTCGACAATATTAGCTTTTTCTGATAAAAATTTACTTCGGACTGACGTTTTTAAAAAATTAATTTAATGTTTGAAACCAGGAGCGATTTAAAAAACGTCTATACGCAAAGAATGCTACGATTCATCTTCCATTGACGATGAAGCTACTGAACAGATGGATCGTAGTAGTCTTGGCGTATAGACGTCTTTTAAATCGCTCCTGTCAAAAGTTTCCAAAAATTAAATTAATTTTTTAAAAACGTTAGTCCGAAGTTAATTTTTATCGGAAAAAATCTTATATTGTCGAAGTAATCGACTCAGGAAATTTCTATCGAATATTTCTACTTCGATTGGTAACGAAAAACAAATTCACAAAGAAAATTTCGCCGCTGGTATGGAGGAGCCCGACGGCTTCCCACCGTTGGGGCAACCTGGGGAAACGACGAATACGAAACTGGCGACAATCACCAAAAGAAAACATAACGAAGAAAACTCCGTAGATGGAGGGTGCAAGCTGCAAATAATAGCGGACAATCAACAAATGGCCAAATTGCAGAAAGAAAATGATGAACTAAGGCAAGAGATACAGTCTCTCAAGGATCTTTTCAAGAAAGGGATGAAGCCTCAAAAGACGCAGCCACAAAATCAATGGCAACAGGTAACAAAGCCGAAGAAAAGCGCAAAGCAAGTAAATCCAGAGGAAGTTCTAAGTGCTGGTGGCACCAACGAGAGCCAAAATTATTTTGCAGCGCTGGAGGGATTAACCGAAGATATGGAAATCGAAGAAAACATCAGAGGTAATTTTAATCAAGATAATGAATTAAATTTTGTTCAATATTTAAAGAACAAATTAAGGAGAAAAAACGCGCCCGCAGTTCCGCTGGTTCCTCTGAAAAAGCTTCCAACAAGACAGAAAAAGTTCCGCCAATCATTGGTTCGGACAAACCGGGAAAGATATGGTTCGGCTATTGGCAGCCGAAAATAAACTGGCCAATATCGAAATCAAAAGAGTTAATGCCGAAAAATTAACTATAAGGACGAAATCACTGGTTGACTTCAAGTCAGCCAAAGATGCGCTGATTTCTGGGGAGGTTCCACACTTCACTTATACCCCAAAAAGTGAAAAAAATCAGACCTTCTTGTTGAAGGGTTTGGACAGCGGAGAGGATACGGTCGATCTTCTTCAGGTGCTCAAGGAGGCTGCACCAGGTATTGATTTTGTTTCAGTCCAAGCCTTTGCGACAAGAAGGTCGACCATAGAAAGGTAGAATTTACCACTTTACCTGGTACAAATTGCAAATAAGAGCAGTCCAAGTGCCCTTCAACAAATAAGGTACTTAAATTTCAGAGTGGTGAGGTGGGAACGCCTCCAGAAAAGAGAAGTCAACCAGTGTTACCGGTGTCAAAGATTTGGACATTCGGCTGCCAATTGTGCCATGCACTATCGTTGCGTTAAATGCAAAGACGTTCATGCTCCCGATGAGTGCAAATTGGCTCAGACGGAGCCTAAAGAAAAATTATACTGCGTTAGCTGCGGTGTTTTTGGTCACCCAGCATCATATCGAGGATGCTCCCGATATCAAGATGCAAAAGTTAAATTTGCTCCAAAGCAAACACAAGTACACCGTAATATCAAACCTTCCAACTTCGTCAAGCCCGGAGTATCATTTGCACTCGCCGCTAGAGGACCAGCAGAAAATGCTGGAAATAATGTAAATAATGTTAGTGGCAATAATGAGCTGCTTCTCAAAATTTACCAGCAACTTAATTCTTTATCGGAGAGAATCGACAAACAAGATTCAAAAATTAACTTTGCCTTTCAGCGTTACGGTCTTTCAAATGCCTAATAATAACTTGTCATCCAGTCATATTCCCATGGATAGGCTTCGCCTCATATCGATCAACGTCAACTCTATCGTTGCTATACATCGACGTGATTATCTCCTTGAGTTCATTGTCAAGCAAAAGCCTGACATCATACTTCTCACTGAAACCCACCTCAATTCATGGCATTCCATGGATATTGGTTAGAAGACCCTATCGTTTCCAAAATATTGAAAAAGTCGAATTCAAAAACTTTGAATTTCTTGAAGTGTCCGTCATCAAAATTTCACTGCCAGGTGGGGATAACCTCTTTGTTATCTCTGCCTATGCAACTGGTCAAAATGTTCTCAAGTTCAAGGAGGAACTCAATTCCTTGTTTGAAATAATCGAATTGGACAGGCTGCATAATTATTATATTTTTGCCGGTGACCTGAATGCCAAGCATACATCATGGCTAAACGCCACAAATAATCCAAGAGGTGTATTCCTGAAATCATGGATAACAGAGAACCAAATTGAATACAGGTGCAACCTATATGGGTCGGAGTTCCCAACATACCCTAGGACAAATTCATATTTGGACCTCTGCATTGCTGACGCAAGACTTGAATTCAGCTTTAATAGTCCTCAACGGAAACTGCAGGTGCTTTCTTACGATAGCGACCATAACGCAATCGTAATGGAAATCAATCATCAAAGGGATGATTTCTTCCTCATTCCAGTTCAACATGAAAACCATCGGTTGAATTTCAAAAAAACAGACTGGGGAAAGTTTCAAAAGAAGTTTAATCGGGAGCACCAGAAGCAATGTCCCTCTTCTGATGATGGCAACGCTTGCTCAATGGTTCCTAATAACAGGAATCTAACTGACGATGAAATAGATGTCTATTTGTCGAAGTTAGAGAAGCTGACGTTGGAAACGATTGAGAAAGTTGTTCCCAAGATTAAACATCGAAACAATATGGAAGGATATGAAACAACAACCATCGCAAGGTTGAAAAGACTGAAAAGCCTTCTTCTCACCCGCGTCAACAATATTTATCGACGATTTTTGGACTACAACCATCCCTCGTTGACTTTGTTGAAATTACACCTGAAGAATGTCCGGAACTTAATCCGTTCATACTTCAGGAGTGAGGTCAGCAATCAATGGGCGGAAAAACTGAGGGGTATTAGCCCACAGGACCCAGATGGCGTTTTCGCGAAAGTGAATAGCTTATTCCGCAGGAAGTCTCGAGTGAAGGTATCGAATCTTGAAGTCGCTAGTGATGAGATAAATTTTCTCGATAGAGCTGGTATCGAAATTGATAGTACGACTCCGGATAGAAATGGAAACAGGATTATATGTGAAGGATTGCAGAAACTTGCCCTGATTGGAACACATTTTGAATTGGTTCATCTGCCAAACCCAGCGAGAAGGAATGAAATATTTTCGGAGGTCGTTGAAGCAAAAGTTTCCGACTTCAAATCAAGCCTGAACGGCCAATCAATTCTTCATTTCGATGAAACATTAACATCTGACCTCATACCGAGCTTATTGATTATTTTGTCAGCTATGAAGACTTGTGTTTCATATTTCGCAGAATAAACAACAAAAAATCATGTGGTACTGACGGTATTCCAAATATAGTTCTGCGACATTTGCCTGAGGTTGCTATTAGGAATTATTGCATATTGTTCAACAACATGTTGAACAATTCATATTTCCCAAATGAGTGGAAAAAAGCTAAGGTATTTCCGATCTTGAAGAAAGGAAAAGAATCTTCATGGCCTAAAAGCTATCGCCCAATCAGCTTGCTGCCTAACATCAGCAAGGTGTTTGAAGTGATACTCAACAGAGCATTAAACGCCCACATTGAGAAATATGAGTTGATGCCGAATTCCCAATTTGGTTTTCGTGCCAGGCATTCGACCATACATGCAATAACGAAAGTAACCTCAGACATCTGTTGGAAACTAAACAACAAAGAATGTGTTGGAGCATGTCTCATTGATATGGAGAAAGCCTTCGATACGGTGTGGTTAGATGGACTAGTTTTCAAACTTCTTCAGGACAGGTTCCCCAGACACCTTGTCGCCATGATGTGTAATATGTTATACGGGAAATCATTTGTTATCACTGATGGAAATCTGACAAAAATGCGCGAATTCAAGGTCTTGAATGGTCTACAGCAGGGAACAGTTACAGCGCCCCTGTTTTTCTCAATATTCATTCGCAAGCTATTGGACGGCTTTGATTTTAATGTCTCGCCAACGCGATCATTGGTAGCGTTTGCTGATGATCTGATCATCTATACGGCAGACCGAAGAGCTACAATAGTTCAGAGCAATCTTCAAAAAATGTTTAATGATTTGCAGCTCTACACCGACAATTGGCGAATGAAAATCAATGCGCAGAAGTGCGAAACAATTTTGTTTCGGACAACGCTGCAGGGGGCCAGTCAAGACCTGAAACGTAATTGGAAGGATTTCCACATTATGGCTGGTGAGGGTAGTTCAGAACGGGTTCCACATAAATCCTGTGTTCGATATCTCGGTGTTCATCTCGATCAGTATCTGTACTATACTGAACATGTCAAAATCATGCTCAGTAAAGTTCTTAAAGTAGTCATGGCCCTTCGGCGACTCTTTCATTCCAGATACATTGATTAAAAAGTCAAAGTTATTTGTTACAAGACCCTGGTTAGGCCAGTTTTGACATACGGATGCCAGATCTGGTACAACCAGAGTGCTAGTACAATGGAAAGATTAAGAGTTTTCGAAAGGAAATGTCTTCGTGCATGTACTGGTTTGCACAGAAAGCCTGAGACGGATTGGAAGCACTATATATCGAATAGAAAAATTTATCAAACCGCTCAAGTGACAAGAGTCGATATCTTCATATTGAAACTTCTTCGGAATCATATCGCAAGATCTGTAACTGTGAGTAAAAACCCTTGGATTTCACAGCCGTTCCACCCTACAGACGGGTATATTGTGACTTGCCTCACTACTGGCTTCGTTCCTCCAGAAGCATTCGTGTATTTGGACATGAATCGATATGTTTTTGATTCTGACGGCGTCCCAATCATATATCACATATACCGACGGGCCACCGATAAGAAGATAAAATATCCTCCGAATCTGAGTTCACGAGACCAACAATTCCAATGGAGATACTCATTTGCTAGATTCGTTGAGGAGGGTCGAGCTGAGATGGAACAATCTAGGTATTAGTGGCTGAATGACAATGTCTAAATTTTCGTGTTTATTTTCTGTTTTTGTGCTATTTCTCGTTACTTAGTTTTTTAGATTCATCTCATTATTGCTACATCTAGTATTTTTGTTTATTTGTATTATAAATTAGGTAAAGGTTTCAATATAAGGTAACGTTTTTTTTTTTTTTTGTTTTGATCGAACTTATTTAGAATGAGGGTGTAACATATTAGGTATAGGATATAAGTTCATTGTTGTGGTAGTAGATAAGTAATTTTTGAATAATGCTGGTTGGTTTTTTCTCCCTTTTCCAATTGAATCAAAAAATATGTAATAATCTTAATTAATTTAAATTTGCAAGTGTATTTTTTTCATTAAATGTGTTTAACTGATAACGTATAAATTTAGAGAGCCATTCGGGCCATTAAGTTTTTCATAGTTTTATTGTTTGGAATTTGCTTTATGTTCTTTTAAAAATTTATAACGATTGGTATTAAATAAAGCGCTTTTGACTTTGACTTTGACTGTGAAGCTACTGAACAGAAAAGCATCAATATTGAGGATGCAATAAATTCGATAAAAATGTGACAAGATTTTTGGAAACAAACGATCTCACGGAAGGGTATCTTAGAGGCATCATCTTTGATTGAAGGCTTTCTGCATAAAAATAAAACAATGCAAGATAACTGACTTTTTAAGACCATCAAAATAATACTTAGTAGACAAACGGGAGAATCCTATCAATTTTCCGGAATTTTATAATTTTTTAAATTTAGCAGTCTATACTTTTGTATGTACTTATTTCTTTCCTAAACGACGAACGACAATTTCTGTATATGAAGATAGCTTTCTTTCATAGGTGGATTGTAACTTACTATCGGTTGCAACGTTCTACTTGTTGGTATCCCCTCAAGGAACGTTATAACCGGGTTACACTGTATATCCATCTATTCAGGTATTCTATCATCATGTTCCTTTAATTTTCCGTATTGGTCGGAAATGTAATTTAATCTTAGGTAATAATATTGGATACGCATCATTCATTTACTAGATCCACCTCAATTAATTTAATTCTCAAAATCTTCGTTTGAAAAATGAACACACAAGAATAAAACTATAATTTTTATTTCGTTTCATCGTTAAACTTGGACAACGGGACCTAACAGCGGCAGTCATAATAATTTTAATAAACACTATGCTCAATTATTTTGACTCTACTTGAATCGCTTGAATGAGGCGCTTTCACTACCTACTTCATTTTTTGGAATTTGGTGGAATAGCAAATATCATTCTGAACTTTCAGAGGAAAAATCAGTGTAATCTTCGATTTTTATCATAGTTAAATAAAAGTTTAATAAGAAGTCAAGTTTACTTAACTTCCCAATATCCAATCATCTTAAAAATTCCAATCCTACCTTTATGTTTAGTATCCGGTTCATAAGTAATGCTCATACTATCGAAATAAGACCGAACAGCTTCGCAGGATTCCGTGTCAGCCTTCAGGTGTGAACCTGGACTCAATGTGGTACCTTCAACACTTTTCGCACTGATCAAACACTTTTCATTATAGCCAAACAGAATTAAAGCCGTGACTGCTAAAAGCAAGAGCCTAGAACAACTTAGGCCGGAAGATTGCTTGCCACCCCACTGAGCACCACACTTTGCCATTAAGGACACCATCGCGAGAGCCGGCGACTGAGCAAGGACGACGATACACGAAATCACAATAAACAAAGTGTGAAACCGACAAACGAAATTTCCACGCAACCGTTAACTGGCGAGAACGCTTCGAATGATGTTAAATCAACAATAAAAAATATTTTCCAATAATAACAGGATAGCAAAAGGACACTTAGCACTTGTGTGAATCGGATAGGAGTTTTTGCAACAATCTTGATGGAGTGAAGCACGCAAGAATGGCTCGGAACAGCTGTTTCTACCGCCCCTAATAGCGGTGCTAAATTCGCAGGATTCGTTTCAACTGAGAGATGCCGAAGGAACCACTTTCACGCGCATATTTGCCACGGCAACGTACATACGTACGATATGTGTGCCCTATTGCAAATTACACACAAAATTTCACGCGTTTTCGCACAACACAAGGCTTTTGTTATCTCATTTTCATCCCAAGTAGCTGAGGCGGCGGAAAAACAGTGCCTTCAATTTATTTCCACTGTACACGCGTAAAAACGTCGAAATTATAAATAAACAAATCATAAACCAATCAACGCGGACAAGATAAGAATTCGCACTTTGACGCGTCGGAAAAACAGAAATTGTTCCAATTTTCGCGAATTCGCCAAGCGATTGAACTCACTCAGAGCTGAACCCGAATGCCAATTTACAACTTCTTTCTTATCGTTGCGAGCACCACCACGACATGGGAACACACGAGCGAAACTCTCAATGCAAAGCTACGTTCCGTACTGACGAAGTCATTTCTGTGGCCCGGTAGCGTATTCCACGGAAACCAGATGAAGCATCTCCACACTGTTCGTGGTCTCGCAAGAATCAGGTTCGGCCGCGAAGGAAGAAACACACAAGAAATCCGTCACCAGACACGATTCGAGCCCATGCCAGCCACACATGAGTGGAAAACGCAGGAGGAGCGGGGAAATCCACAGAAAACTTAATCCTTGTCCCGAGACTACTGCCAAGCACTGTAACGACGAACTTGTATCCAACAGATACGAACGTTGGAGCTAAAACCAGAGCTTTAGATAGCCACACATGTGGCCCCACGTTCCCATCGCAAAGCTTTCTCGAGTATCTTTGCGCTCCTTTTCCCCGCTCTCATGCGTACTGGAAATAGTTTCGCGGGAACGGTGGAAATGGATCGGCAAAGCATGAATGGTTGCCACGGGAGTGAGTACCCCTCACTCAAATTGGAAACAAAATAAAACAGACTTTCTCCCCCGTCGCGAAGGTGCGAAAGCTTTTACACATGCTTGACATGTGAGTGGGGAATGATGTCTGATGCACACCTGAGAGAATGAGAATGGAGTTGCCATGAAATGAAAACGATGAATTAACAAACTTTATTGATTGGTAAAGATTATACTATTGAAGAAGTTCTTAAAATCCACGTCACTGCGGAAATATCTTAGAATGGTTATTTTGAAAACATTTCATTGTAATTAGAGCGACGTATTTGATGACAGTCTTGCTGGCATCTCGGGCTATTATACTAGTATAACGTTGATGCTTAAATTAAGCAACGTTTAAGATTTTAGGTTCGTAGTCGAAAAAATTATAGAGTGAAAATTTGCTTTTAGGTAACATTCCAGATTATTTTTATCGCATGGTTGTATTTCAAGTAAATATCTGCACTTGAAATAGTTTCTCTAACGTAGTCAATTGTTTGGAGAGTTGGATAGTCGATAAAAGGAAAATTAAGTTCAAGGAAAGTGATTGCCATTTTAGTGTACAATTTATTTGTGAATCAATATTTACAATAGAACATCAGTTTTTCATGGCACTCAACATATCCTGAAGAGATTAACGTTTCCGGCGGCGTAGATGTCTCTGGTAGATTTTCACCTTAACTCGACACACAGCACAATAGTTGATTATTTACAAAAGGAGAATATCTAGTTTTCGAAATTTCTCTTCATTTGAGTTTACCATGAATTTAATTCTTAAAGAATCTAGTTGATGTAAAAATAGACCATCAATGTAATACGGCACCGGCGGAGAAGATATGGGGACTAAATCCCAAATTTGCTCGCTGGATCATTAATGCAGTAGCGAGGCTAATAAATACCAATGGAGAGACAATGTGCCGGCCGGTACCAGAAAAGTTGGCATTTGCACTGCGTAGACGGCGTTATATGGCCAATTCTCCTGAAACATCTCTACCGGTGATCAGTCAAATGCTCAGCGGCTGATGATAGCCCTGAGAGGGGATATCACAGTTTCAGTGCTTACACCAGAGACATAACAGAAGTGCAGGTCCGAGAAGTGGAAAAGAAGGCAATTATGGAACTTAGTGACTCGAGTTCATGTTCAACGCCCCGGCTCGGCAAATAGGTGGTAAATTAGCAGTCTTTAGGAAAACTGAACGTAAGTCTAAGGTAGTTCCCAAGTTGCTACTGCAGAGGTGAAACGTAAAAACCAAGTGGTGGATTAAGTTCACCAGGGAGACACTGAGCTCTGTGAGTATTTTCTTAAAGCGAGAGGAGGAACTTCGCATTACCAGAGGTCTACCATCATCTGTAGTAATTGGGCATCTAAAGTGCGCCATCATACAGACTAGCCTCTATTATGGCTTTCATCCCACGTAAACTCCGGCTATTTATGCTGTGAAGAGCCGTAGCTAGCGAGCAGCCCACCTAGCAAACTGCTCTAGGGACCTTTACGATAAAAGACCATTTCATAATAATAATGCAATAAGTGCGGAACAATTTGATACGCAATTTATTAATATTATTATTACTAACCCGAAATAAACTCCACTACTATCACCGCTACCATTATAAACAAAAACTTTTCCCGAAGAAAGAACAAAAAAATAAAATTAATAGTGGCAACCCCATCGCGACACAATCTAGCGAAGAAATTGCTAGATTGTGTTGACGAGAATCTGCCGTTACCGCCATGAAGAGGCTTTTCGAGGTAAACGGAATTTCTACGAAGCAGGACTCACAATTCGCACAAAGAGCGGGAAGGTAGTCGCATTTTATTGACTGAACTCGTATGTGACTCACTCCGCCGCTGCTCTTGTGACAAGAAATCGAAAATAGTGCTACGGCGTTTGAGTTGTGTGAATTCTCTTTCAGATATCTGTTGGCTGAAAGTTTATCGCTATTATCACTGTTAATCTGATTACGAAGTGAATGCCTATGAGATGCTTGCTTGACATTAATCAAACGGGCGGAGAGTTTACTCGTTCCATCTAAACGAAAGGTGAAATCTGTTTCCTTTTACTGCAGCAATCCCTTGCTGCGAACATTTTGCGAGTTTATATCTTCCACCTTGTTACGTTAAAAATGGGCACTACGTCGCAACAAGCGATTCCGGTTGGGGGCCTTGGGGTCCCAACTAGCCCGTGGAGACGGGCTAGATAGTGCCACTCGCCAACCCTAGAATTGCCCCCAGGAGCCAATTGGCGAACTTGAGGCTCCCCGGAATGGTCCTTCCACCAGGATAATCACTGATGACCCTTATTTGGCTCGTCGAACCGCGTATCACCACTTCCGCAGAATTCTCCTAACACCACTAACTTACTCCAGGATAATCAATGACTTATAACAAAAAAAAACCTGACGAAAACTAATGCGGATTGACGTCCTAGACGGAAGGATCCTTGCGCACTCTAGGCCAAATCTAAGCCTTCCACCAGCACTGCACGCTCCACGCGCAAAAGCACTGCTGAAACACTTTACACGACACAAAGTTTTATTTAAAAAAAATCTAATTCTAATTGAAAAGTAATTAATGCAAATTATTATTCAACAGTAATTTAATACAAATTATTATTCAAAAGTGTTTGTCAAGTCTTTACACTTACACCGTTTCTTACTTGCTACGTTGGGGGCCCCGCCGATGATCGAAGTCCTCGCACCTCCACTCAATATATCTGTGCATGTCTGAGCAGTGTTTCTTTTCCTTCTCCCAAAGGGTTGATCTTTTACTTGATGATTCGCCAGATGTGCACGATGTTTACTTTCTACTCCTAAGAATAGGTTGATTGCTGCCTGTTGGTGCGCTAGACGTCCTTCGTTGGGCAGAAATCCGTGAAAAAAAGAGACGGTTTTCATCGTCGCTGGCTCTTCTATCGACTTGGCCCAACGGCTCTTTAATTTGAGTTGAAGAACCCAAGTTCAAGGCCACAACATTCATCACGGCGACTCAACCTTGCAGCGTTTATCTCGGGCGCAAACCCAGTTTTTTTAACTTGGTGGCCATCTTTCTTTCACGCACTGTACTGTATTATCAATAACAACCTTACCGATTGTTTTGATTTAAATGTCAGTTGTGTTGATACTTGTGATTCCGTGCGAGTATGTTTACGTTCGACGCGAGTTAATTTAAAGTGATTAGACTTTTACTTAGCGACGTATATGCTGTTTGATTATTTCCTGTATTCAATTTACCATCAGTGCCAGCTTCACTTTGCGATTTCTTAAACATATCAGCATGAACTTCAACACGCTCAAGAAATTCATCTTCGGATACAGTTGATACACTTCATGTACAGGAGCCCTCGTAATCTGTATGTTGTGCTTCTGCACACCATCACTGTACTCGATGACATTACCGTTCTTGCAAAGGCGCCAACATCTTAAATTGACAAAATCACGTGGCTTAATCATCCCACGCGACACTTCCTATCACTTTTGCTTGATAGGAAGTGTCACAGTATGTATTGATTTTGCGAACTATTCTTGACTCTAATAAAGTCGGGTTCCATTTAAGTACGTCTTCGATTTTATAGAATAATTCTCCTAGAAGCAATAATTTTTATCCTACCTGTTAGTCTTATAGATTTTTCCTAGTTTATCTCTGCTTGTACTTCTTATTGTGTCACCTTTTGCTGTTGCCTTTTCGATCTTCCAATTGCTAAACTCCAAGAACTTATAGGCTTTTCGAACGCACTGAATGCCCATTTTTCGATACTCGTCATCCTGTTGCTCTTCTTTGTCGCAGTTGTGTCCCAGGTCGCAAGGAGAATAGAAGTTCGAGCCGGCAGCCGGACCTTGACTATTACTAGTTGTTTGAAGCAGTGGCGCAAGTAGTGGTGAACGATCGGTAGTTTGACCGGTGATTGCTGCAAAATAGCGACGTGCATGCCTTTCTTATGGAATTACTCGACAATCTAAGAACCACGCTTCGCCCCACGAGAGAACAAATGATGTGATGATTATAACAACTTGAAATACCGGCTGCAGCGCGGCTGTCCAATCGTACATAAAGACCTTTGATATGAGGATCATGCATTATCCTGATGCGCAAAGCGCAATAATTATCCAATGATTTATATAAATCACGGGGTAGAAACGAATTCAGGATAAGATAGCGAAATATAGCGGCCACGACAATATCAAACAACGATGTGTAAATTGAATAGTAAAGCACTTGCGTTTTAAGGGCATTATAAATATTATCGCCAGAACCAATCGCACCAATAATCCACAAGAGCGATATAAAAAACATATCAAAGGCCGCAAATAGGCAGAAAAACCGCCGCACCACCGAATTCTGCCATCTTGCATATAACCAGCGACAAATTCTTCCGTAGTAAAATTAATGGAATGCGATCGTCCAATGTCTAAAGTCGAGGGATGACTTCTTATCGACATTGTACTGAATTTTCGTAGATGGATTGTGCTGCGGCCGTTATGTCGTCTTTGTTTCTCATCACTTTTCTTTTGCATTCGCATGCCAATCAATGATGGACTCTCAGCATCCGAGTTGATATTGGTGTTAGTATCACTTTCAGCTTAATGTTTATATTCTTATTTGATTTTTTAAGTTTGTTTATAACACCGAATCAATGTTGCAAAGATGGAAATATCTTGATTTGGAATCCAGACGTCAAGCACTAACACTTTTTCATGACTTTATCGACTGCGATATAATTTACATGCAATTTACCGCTGATTTCGATGTTGTTACGACAATTCAATCCAATAAAATTCAATTCAAATATCTTTTCTTCCAAGGATCATAACAGAAAAGACAACTGCTGACTTTGTTTTGTTTGACACTTATGTAGGTTGCATTTGCATACGTATTCTCATTACGAGCCAATCTTTTATTCATTACCGATCGTATAACTAGTATATGCGAAACAATACATCACTTGAAACTTCGTAAGTCTTGTAAATAGTCTTTAAATTGATTGGTACGGCCCGAACGAGCGCGATTAATATTTGCAACTGAGCCACCGCTACCATTATTGCTACCGTTGGCACTATCAGTCGTGTCATGCCTTTCCCGCGTCGTATTGTTCACAGTCTTTTGCTCTTTCGTTTCGCGGCTCTTGCGGTTCGAGTTACTATTGTAACGATGACTGGTGTCGCGGTCTTGATTTGATTCTGAAATGTGTTGTATCGTTTTCGCTGTGGAATTAGTGACTGCGATATCCTTCTTCTTATCCCCACCGACATTGGTGAGAGGTTGCTGCTGTTGGTGTTGTTGTTTCAATTGAACCTTTTTTTTCGCTTAATACTTAATACCACTTAATCCTAATTATTTACATCGTTTATCCTAACCTTACTTTAATCCTTCCCACCAGTACTTCAGCGCGTGGAGTGGTTCCTTGGTAATCTTCCGAATAAAATTGTTGGAGTAAAAGGAATCCTTCCCTTCTAGGAATGGTTTCGAGGTTTAATTTATATTCCATAACAACTTTTCCTCATGGGAAAAATCAGTGATTTGTTCTGTACTTAAAAGAAAATACTAAAAAAAGTGCTGCGACATTGAAGGTTTTAGAAACACCCAAGGCAATTGTGCTGTTGTTGCGATTATGGAGTCATTTTAATTCTGTCATCAATTGTGCAGTCAATAATTCTCTGTCGATAAATCGCCGATAGTGGAACTTATAAAACATAAAAAAATCTTAACAGCTTAACGGCAATTTATACGGTGGCAAAGTGAATACAGAAAGGCGCTTCGAATATTGGATTTGAAAAAAAAGGTAAATAGCCAAAAAAGTGTAACATGGCAATTTTGTAACATTTCCAGTGATTGTTGGTGGGCAATTACTAAAAGGTGGTCCAACCAAAATGCACGATGTTGATTCTGAGTCGCACCTTAACGTCAAGTTTTTCGCCCAACTTAATTTGACATTTCTGTGGTTCAGTATTTGACAAATTCAACCATGGAGAGGTACACAATTGAGCAGCACGTTAAGGTTGTTGAAGCCTTTTACAAAAATGGGCTTTCAAATCAAAATGCATTTCGTGCACTTCGTGGTTTTTTCGTTAGCATAATCGACCAAACGTATCCACAATCGGAAGAATTGTGCGGAAATTTCATCAAACCGGGTCTGTAGGCAATGTGAAATCACCTGTGCATGTTCACCCAGTTCATTCTGGAGAAAACATTGCTGTTGTTCACGACAGTGTGTAGTAAAAGCAGGTAGAAAAGTGTCCGTGAAGGACTGCAGCGATGGTCTGCTGCCTCAGCGGGAGAGGATGGTAGTATCCGCCAAGATTGGCCTTGTCTGAGAACGCATGAATGCGCTGGCAGGCTAGCGTTTCAGTGTCGTGGGGCGGGTTCTTTCCCCCTAACACAAGGATCCACTAAAAAAGTATTTCGCATTCACGAATTAACAGGTCAATATGCCGATCAACTGGTCTCGAGGCCGATAATCTGCTAAGGGTTGCAATGTTTGTTCGAAGGAACAAATTGGGCCGAGCAAAAACGGAAGGACTGGGAGAGTTCGTCATTAACGACGATCCTTATTGCCCACAAATAAGAGTGGGGCATTCAGATGGAGGCGATGCCCCTCGCACCCTCCCAACTGGATCAGGGTTTGGAATTGCTCTTTGGTTCGTAAGTTTTCACAAGGTACAATTTGTCAGCCCAGAGTGAGTCCTGACCCGCAAGCAGCACGTGGCTTACCATGGATAGTAACGACCTAGCTAAGTAGCCAATCACATGAAATGTGATCCATGTAATGGATGTAGTAATCGAGGAGTTATGGCTCAAAATGCCAGCGCAGCAACCACATGAACTGTTCCCACCGCAATTGAGGATGCGATGCTTATGTTCGATAAACAAACAAATCGACACAGAGGGTTCGGATTTGTGATGTTTCAAAGTGAAGATATCGTAGATAAAGTTTGTGGAATTCACTTTCACGAAATCAATAACAAAATGGTGGAATGTTAAAAGGCGCAACCCAAAGAAGTGATGCTTCCGGCAAACCTAGCAAAAGCGCGTGCCGCAGGACGAACAGCATACGATAATATTATGTGAGGGCTGGGAACACTGCCAGATGGTTTCTCAGCAGCAACGTATGCTGCATATGCGGCTGGTCGCGGTTATTCGGGATATCCCAGTTTTGGATTACCCTACCCTACAGTGGATTTAACAAACGGTCAACTCACACCCAATAATAATACACCACCTTTGACACAAGCATTATCAGTCATGAACAATTATCAAGCAGCAGCGGCAGCAGCTCAAGGATTCGGACCGCCAGCATCTCCCCACAGAACAACCACACGACCAGGCTTTCCATCAACAAATTCACTTGGACCAACAATCGATATGTACAATTCAAGTGGAGCAGATAGTGTTGGATATGTACAAGCAGCGAGCCCCAGCTGTCGGGATTTCCAGCAATTGCCGTCAGTCGGGCCCCGTTGAACTACAGTCCGGGGCCACTAATTCCAGCAGCGTTTACAAATGGATATCATTAAATAAATCAGAAAATGCTCGTTTTAATTATCTTTCACAACAAACTTCACCATTGCAATCAGCAGCAGTAGCTCTGCCAAAAATAAAGTTCATCTGATCGAGTCAACTTATTTGGGGTACTTTAAATAAAACACAAAAAACTAAGCAAAAAAAAAAAACTTGTAAAACTCATTTTGAATGGAAATAAAAGCTGAATCGTAATAAATAAGAAATTCACTTGAAACAAACCATAAACAAATGATATGAGATAATGCATGGAAATAGTTATTAAAAATTTTAACTTGGACAAAGTGGATATCGTTGGAAGAAAATAGGAAGAAATGTGCAAATTTTAATGAGATAAAAAAATAAAAGAATGTTTGTCTTCTGTTAAAAAGATACATATTCAAATTTATTTGTCTCGTGTTTTGGTAGACAAAAATTTCGTCGCATGAAAATATTGTGAATGGGAAACAAAAATTTCAAGCGCAACCTATTTCAAATTAATTGGGAGTCGCGAAGAAACCTTCAGGCCGAGGCGACGAGTCTTGTGTGAGATACGTTCGCGGATATTTTTGTTGTTGATCGCAAAACGTCGTTTACCGAGTTCGCCATCACGGAAAATGGTGTGAAATGCGCGAGAACATTGGCTTTGCCCATATAGTTCGCGTCACCTTTTCTGCTAGCCTCATTTTCGTTATTTGAACTGTCGCCACACAGCGGATCAAAAGCATCTCGCTATTAATGAATAGACGACACCGGTGTGGATAAATCGCCATGTGCGCATTCACTCATAAAGTGCACTTTGTCAACTCCAGTCCACACGAAAGGCATCGGTAGCGGCACAGAAGCGTTTGTAGCAGTGCGAGTGTAAGGAGTACGATTGGAGCGTAAACCATACATTAGCGGGCTCCGCGTCTGCTTTAAATGACAGGAGTTGGCCATTGCTAACCCCATCGGACACCCAAGATTTCCTATCTGCCACCAACACTAGCATGCGGTGTCCCTCCACTAGCAACGCATTTTTGTTAGTAGCGATGATGTCGCGTTATCTGGGCCCGCGCGATCAGATAGAACAGTTTTGCTCACTTGTACCTCGTGCTACACTGGAAATTGTAAAGCAATACTAAACGATTGCCTGGTGGTCGCTTTGAAACAATACGTGGGTAAATTCGCTTTTACCTCGCACATGCACATATACGTGAAACATTCCTACTCAATTTTACGTTAAACTAGAGGGGAGTCTGCGATTGACTTTGACGGCGGTCACTTCGGACGCGAATGTCAAGAAAGTTTTTTGGTTTTTGGGAATGAGAGCTGGTGACACGAGGTCCGCGCGATACGGGAAAATTCAATTTTGTATAGCGGAAATTAGGTTCGAGTCAACGCGTCAAAAAAGGGGAGTAGTGGAAAGGTCAGAATTGAGTCGGGGCTCGAGTAAAAATCGATGATATTTCCCTTTTTTCCGTGCTTCGTGAGTGCACTACAAAACTATAAGTAACGGAAGTGCTAACGTAATCGAATGTGCAAACTTGAATTTAAACGGGTTGAGTGGCCCAAGCAGAGTGCCTCTTTATGGCATAGAGTTATGCAATCAAATTGTATAATTCTATGGCATAAATTGGTCACCGGGGTACTCCCCTTCTGATGGGAAAATTCATACAATTCAAGTTGTATGAGTCTTCCACTCAGAAGAGGAATACCTGGCCACTTCAACAAGATACCTATGGATTTATTCCAGTTGGGTGGGTACGCAGGGGCTCCACCACCACCCGTTTGCCCCTCTTTCATTTGTGGGCCCTAAACTTCGTCGGGTAATGACGAGGTCATCCCAAGTTCGCCTTTCTTTTCAGGTTTCCCTTGTTCTCATGACAAGCTCTAATTCCCTCGGTGTAGTTATCTACACTTTTTGCGACTTTGGTCGCCTCTTGATCTGAAATCAAATTCGTGAATGCGAAATTTTTTTGTAGTGGGTCCTCGTGCTGGGGAAAATGAACCCGCCCCACGACACCACAATGCTAGCCTGCCAGCGCATTCACGCGTCTCCAGACGAGGGCACTCTCGGCAGATACCGACACCTTCTTCTGCCGAGGCAGCAGACCATCGCTGCAGTCCTTCACGGACTTATTTGAAGTTACTTTTCACTACATAGAAGACACTTGGACACCCCTTGGTTTGGGGTGATGTTGGGATGACAACTTCCGGATACACATAAGGACTCTGATTTAATTTGGCCTTATTAGTCATATAATGGCGGTAAACCACCAAAGTATCAGTCAAAGCAGGTCCAAACGATTTTGATGTCCAAGGACAACACACGTCCGGAAGTTATTAAGTTGCTGGGGCACGATTTGTGCCCTAATTAGTTACCAACCCGCCAAAAACCAGGACACCTTGTAGGGTCACCTAGGGACGATGGTCTGTCTCATGCTCACAACTGTTGATACAGCCGGGCTTTTCGGCCCCACGTTGGGCGCCATTTTGTAGTGAAAGTGGGTATTAAAAATGTCTATTATGTTATCCTAAAGTTTAGCTATAATTAGATATAAGTGTGTTAATTAAATGCTAAAAATGACGCTATAACTAAAAATTAACTATTAACAAGACAAAACACAAAAAGTAGCCGAAAGTGGTGAGCTACTTTTGAACCGCCAAAAAAAATATAAATATGTATCATGCAAAAACTCGGTCTTTCCATTCCATCGGTCCCTTTCCAAGGTAAGGACACCAATGATGAGCTCCTCTTGTTGCGTTGCAGGGACTACTCTCTTGCCGGGTAGTGTGGTCTTCGGCTTGGGTGCCCATTTATGGAATAGAGTTATGTAATTCGATCACATAATTCTATAACATAATTGGTCACGTCTATGTTTCTCATTTGATGGGAGTGTTCATGCAAATTATGTTTGTATGAGTTTTCCACTCAAATGGGAAATATATGGCCACGTCTACGTTTGGATCTTGATCCGGTTGGGAGGGTGCGAGGGGGCACCACCTCCATCTGGATGCCCCTATCTTATTTGTGGGCCCATAAGAATCGTCGGGTAACGACGAAGTCCTCCAAGGTCATCTGTCTTTCCTAGGGTCTAGTTTGTCCTTTTTCGTCAGTAATTACCAACCCTTACGAGGTTACCTACTTTTTCAACTTCGGTCGACATTTCTTTGACCCCGGAATTCGTGGATGCGAAATTCTTTTGTAGTGGGTCCTTGTGCTGGGAGAAAGAACCCGCCCCACGGCACCGCGACGCTAGTCTGCCTGCGCATATACGCGTCCCCAGATAAGGCCAATCTCGGCGGATTCTAACATTCTTTTTTGCTGAAGCAGTATACCAGCAGTCCTGCACGGACATTAATTAACCTATATTTCACTACAAGTGTGGCAAAAGGGCCGTCAACCTCAAACCATTGTCATGCCTAACAATTGAACATCTCGTGAACATCATTGATGCGACCTTTGAATAAAGATTTGAATTCACACACTTACAAGGTTTAATTGGCTCAAGAGGTGACGCCTATTGACCATTTCAAGCGTCGGCTATACGTCGAATGGTTGGTTGAACAGACAGAAGGGAATGGTGGCTTTACAAAAAAAATCATCTACACTGACAAGGCTCACTTTCGCCTCAGTGGATTCGTTAACAAGCAGAATTGCCACATTTCGGCAAATGAAAATCCACGAGTGATTGTTGAAAAGCCGATGTTTCCACAAGGAGTGACTGTTTGGTGCGGTTTATGGGCTGGCGGCGTCGTCGGGCCGTACTACTTCGAAAATGAAGATGGCCAAGCAGTTACCGTCAATGGTCTTTGCTATTGCGAGATGATAACGGAATTTTCGTGGCCAGAAATTGAGGTTATGAACCTGGACGATATGTAGTTCCAACAGGATGGTGCCATTTGCCACACAACCAACGAAACAATGGCTCTTTTGTGCGAGAAATACAATGGCCGTGTTATCTAATGTTCTGACGATGGTAATTGGCCGGCACGATCATGTGATTTGACACCGTTGGACTTCTTTCTCTAGGGATATTTAAAGGAAGAGCCAAGCCAAGCCAAGAGCAATTCAAGAGCTAAAGGATGAGCTAATTCAGCACATTAACGCCATTGAACCTCAATTATGTCTCAGAGTCATTGAAAATATGGACCATCGGATAGAAGTATGCCCCTGTAGCTGTGGCGACCATTTGGGCGATATTTTGTTTCACACATAATTGCCATAGATCCTTCTATTGTAATAAAAGATATTAATGTAATTCTCTGAAAACTTTTTGTTTTATTTACAATTAACAACGTGCATTTTGGTTGGACGACCCTTTATTTAGATGCTGTTTTGTGCTGGTGCGAATGTGTTAAGACGAGGTTTTAAAAGCTGTACATTGTTACGTTATCGCCTTTTTACTTTGCCCTTGGGGAAGCCCCTCTTACCACGAGTACGAGGAGTAAACAAAAAAATGCGCCTGTTTTAAGAAGAAAAGAATTTAAATAAAAGACACCAAAAGCCACGACGAAACTCAGTAGTTGCAAATTTCTTTAAATCTAAACAATTTTGTAATTAAATTAAGGAATTAGGTTAAGAATGCAAGCAGAGAGTTCAATGTAAGTAGTAAAGGACTGCCAGAAGTAACGAGGATAGAATCGAAATTGACCGCAATTACTTCTGGAGATGCTGATACTAATGAAACGTCTAATAGTGGTAGTTCCAAATGAGAACCGAAAACATCTTGTAAGGGCTCGCAAACGCAAATGGCAGCTCTTATAAATTCCTTGTAATGCTCTCTGCTGAAAAATCTTGCATGGAAGCATCCTAATGAAACGTCTAACAATGTTAGTTCTAAATCAAAATACAAAACATTTAGTGATGGATCGCAAAGGCAAATGGCAACTCTTATGAATCCAAGTGGATGAGAATCCTTTTAAGCGGACAAGAAACAACTACACGCAGATCTTCCACAAAAATATGGAGTCTACAAGAAATCAGAAGATGAAATGAACGAATTAAAGAAACATCACTCGGAACTTGAGGGAATGAAATAAAAATTATAGTTGAACGTTATGAAAGAGAAAAGGAGAGTAATGGTCATATGGTGATGGTACGAGAATTACAAAAATTTTATACTGAGAAACGTCATTGGAAAGAAAAGCTGGAGATGTAGTTGAACAATTTTAAAAGTAACTTTGCTACCACTAACTACCCTGACAGTAAAGTAAAGAAGTTAACTAAAGAGTTGGACGAGGCTAAAGGAAAAATTGAAAAATTTTGCTGGTAAACAGAGTCACTACCATTCCAGATAATTTGAGCATTTAGCAACAGTACTCAATAAAATATCTATATATCTATCTATATGCAAAATGAAAAGCATCATTTGAAGCAGCCACACGCAATAGCTAGTAAACAAACAGCCAACTCTCATTTGGACGTTGTAGTTTCCAGTGCTACGACAATGGCCATCAGATGACGGATCGTGGAGACTTTCCACAGTGATAAGATAGAAGTGCCACGGGAAAGGTTTGAGCCCGTGATTTACAAAGAATATTATTCGCCACGGGCAAAAAGAAGTGCATTAACTGCCGTCGAGTTGACTTCGAAATTAAACCGGTGCTCCGTTAAGCAGAACTGATTGAAAGACGGTTGGTCAGTCGAGTGCTCCCTTTTTTGGTGATTTTTTTGTGATCCTTTTTTGGCGAATCAAAGGAGGAAAGAGAAGGCAACCCAAGCAGTGACCAGTAAAATCATACCAGTGACTAAGTTTCGTACGTGGCACGCAAGCAAGAATCATTCGAGTTGAAAGTTTTTATGAAGCCAAGAATTGTATAATTTGTTAATGCGAATGCATGACGACGGAATTATTAAGCAGAACGAAGGAGTGCGCTGCAACAAGCGATTGCGCCACAGACTTCGCAAGTGCCTGGAAACCGGGACCCCCAGTCAGAGTAACCCCAGTGAATGGGAGGTAGTAACATTTTTCATTTCCGCCCGAAAATCAAAGTGTGAACTAAAAACTTATTTCATATGAAATATCTTTCAAGTGTCGCAAACGTTCAAATTGTAGTTATGCACTATTTTATGATCTATCTCAATTTCGATAAATTTTAATTCATGGAATGTTATGAAATGTAACGCTCATTTTACCATGCCTCAATTTGTTGTGGAGTTGTGTTTATCTGAAACTTGTCATTATTGTCACATTATCGATCGCGTAAACACCTTGAAGTTAGCAAGGCTAGAATAATATGTTTTTTATTCTTCGAAACCGCACGGATACTGGCAGCCATTAAAGATAATATTATTTTTACTTTAGAATATATGTTTGTCATTGGCCCTGACCCACCCCAACAACGAGCGCTCGTAGGGGGAGAACTGAGTAAGCACCCTTCTTTTCTTCTAAATTAATAAGAAAATCAAACGATGCAAGAAAAATATTTTTTCATCAAATCTTTTTTCAATGTATTAAATTTAAGTCATCACTTCATATTTCAACCAACGAAACAGATTTATTATTACATCAACATTGTAAGAATTTGGTATTTAAATTTTGTATGCGAAGTAGATACTTGAACTTATTTAATGTGAAATGACAAACTATATATTTGCTTTTTGTCAAAATTTCATTCAAAAACTTGAAACGAAAATTTTCAAAAACCAACAAGAGGACACGATAACATCATACTTTTTTTTGCACACAAACTAGTATATCTACTAAAGAAAACATAAAGAACTAACAAAAGCCTTTTACAACATGCCAGTCAATATAAATTTAAAATACTGGCAGTCCACGAAACGAATTGGACAGGTAACGACATTCAAAACATGAGATCGCACACAATATTCAAAAGTGGGAAGCCTACTGGAAAACGAGAATTCGGAGTGGCCTTCATTGTGGATAGGGAGTTCAAATCGTACGTTATTGATTTCAAGGCAATAAACAAACGGTTGTGCGTGATCCGTGCAAAAGCAAAATTCTTCAAAATCTGGCTAATTAATGTTCACGCCTCGACTGAAGAAAAGAACGAAGAAATGAAGGAAACGTTGTACAATGACCTAGAAAAATTGATCGATTCATTGCCCAAAAACGACACAAAAATAATTCTGGGTGATTTCAACGCTGAGATTGGCAACGAGCTATCTCATCGGGGAACGACTGAAGGATAAAGCTTCCACAATGAAACAAATGACAACAGCCAGTGCCTGATTGACTTTGAATGTAGCAGAAATCTAGTCATACGTTCGACTTGCTTCCCACATCGATACATTCATAAAATGACCTGGGTATCACCGGATGGCAACACAGAACCAGATTGATCACGTTCTGATCCAACAACGTTGGACCACGAGCATTCTTGACGTCCGTACATACCGAGGAGCCAATTGTAACTCAGATCATCACTGATCAAAACCTATCGATGTCGTATGTCAAAGTCATATTCAGCGAAGAACGGCTCGCTTTAAAAATTTGACATCGAACGGCACCAAACGGCATCTGTCGTCAAAAAATTCACAGAGACTCTCGACAGCAAGCTGGCTCCCACCTTATCAGACGCATCGCTCAAAACAAGCAACCAGCTTTGGATGAAGTGAAAGCGGCTATTAAGACCGTGGCAGGACGCAGAATCGGACATTGAACCCTGCGCAAAAGAAATGATTGGTTCGATGATGAGCGCCAGAATGCGGCGTAGAATCAGCCGTACAAACATTATGAAAATCTCAGAAGAGTAGCGAATAAGATAATTAGAATTTTGAAAAGAAAGAAGCATTATGGCCAATTAAGAAGAATCGGTGTAACTCTAGCGAGCAAAAGCACAAACAAGCATACAAAGTAGTGAAAAGGCTGAAACGTAGTAGTAAAAAGGCTAAAACCAAGATTATGGAAACATGGGCATCAAATTGCAATAATCTCCTTAGTCCAGCTCCAGAACGTTGCAACCTATAGATATCTGCGGAGAGCTTTTATTGACCCCGACAACTGTGGATGAAGTATGTATAACCAGAAGAATACTTTATTCAGTTTTGACGGTCTCGAAGACCAGCTGCATACACAGGAAAAAAAGCTCCAAGTATACAAATCTGTGATAACACCTTTGTTATGCTATGGGTGTAAGACATGGAACTAAACCCAAGCATCCGCAAATATATTGGACGCCGTTGAGCGCTGGATCCGGAGGCGAATAATTGGAGCGAAGCTAGACGGGTAACAATGGGGAATTCGATACAACCATGAGTTTTATGAAAGTTTTGGCGAGCCGGACATCTGAACGACTATAAGGCTGTCAAAGCTGCAATAAGCTGGACACGTGAGTTGTATGGACGAACAACGGAAACCCAAAAAAAGTACTCGTTGGGAGAACTGAAGGGCGGAGACTAGTAGGGAAATCGAGGAAACGCTGGTCTGACTCGGTCGATGAAAACAGTTCATCGTTGCTCGGATTTTAAAATTGGAGGGTGTGGTTAATGTTTATGTCTCAAAGTCTCCCAATTGTAGTTTAGGAAGGTGTCAATGAAACGCAAGAACCATCGGAAAGCTTTTCCAGTGCACAGCATTTAGGCACATCTGGTAATTAGTTGCATGTCTCCTCCTGGGGTCACCGAAGTCATGTTTTCCACTATTCGTAGGAGTGCACCCATAGTCACGGAACTGTCTTGGCCCGAAAACATCGCCTTTCAACTAGCTTTTATGGGCATCACCTTGGCGCACGTGAAACGATTGAGTTTGCAGTTGGCTAGTCATGGCACTGGGGCATCTTGTTAAGTAGACTTTCCCATTCGAGGACTTTCTTGCTGAGTCAGTGGTGGGAGATTCCATTTGTATCAGAGCATTAGGCTATGGTTAGGATCTGTCGATTCAAATTTTGTCGGCCCAGGCTCAGGACACGCGTGGATCTGCTTAAACCAGATTTCAGGAAGTATTCATTATTCCAGTGATATATTTGTGAAGTTGGTACATTTACTTCGGGCCTATATTCTGGGGTCATTGGGTTCAGCACTCCACTGAGCCTTATAGGTGCTAAGTTGGAAGATAGTGTGGGAGGTACCTCTGCGGTCTCCGTATTATCCACCCTTGTCTGATGTTACTTGGGACTAAATCTTTGGTCTTGAAACAGATAGCTGTTCCAGTTGTTTCCTCATCTGTTCCATATTTGTAGCCATCGTCTGCATGACGACCAGAAGCTGAGCCAGTTCGGAGGGCGGTGATGAGGTTTGAGGCATAGATCTGCCCTGTGGTAGCGCTCCTGCTCCATCTATGTCACTGAGCGTTTCGAACGGTTCTCTACACAGAGGGCATATTGACAAGACTTGACGTAACTGTCCCATACATAATTGTTATAGCAGGTGCCCGTCAGGCAACGTCTAGCTTGACAGCTCATCCATATCTCCGTGACAGATAAAGCAAAGTAATGTTGGTCCGGCATCTGGCCGAAGCCTCCTCTTATCTGAGGTCAGTCTGATGGGCGCTGTTTTGTGAAAACAACTATTTAAGAATAATATTGAAATATTAACGTGGCCATTAGTGGCCAACTATAAAAACCCCCAAAAAATATTGCTAATCAATAATTTTTATTGTGTAATTAATTAAAATTTATAAAATATAAAAAAATATATCGATAAGTATACAATTTCAATTTCTTTTCTTTCAAATATAACATAATTATATAATTAAATAATATATATTAAAAAATTATAATAGTATAACATAAGTGAATTTGGTCTTTCCAATTTTCCCTCCCGCAGGTAGGAGCACCAATGGTAAAGTTCCCCCTACATGTTAACAAGAACTACTCTCTTGAGGCACGGTGGACATTCAGCTCTGAGATTGACTCTTGGTCGCTTGCGTTAATCCAGGTAAAGTCAGTCGACCCAGGATTGGTTCTGATCCGCAAGCACCGCGTGTTTTGTCATGAATAGTCCCAAAATACATAAAAATCAAGATCCATATAGAGGAAGACGCTTGACACTTGAGGTGCGAATCAGAACCCGTTGCAAAATATGTAATGCAACAACTTCCGAATACATGCAGGGGTTCTAATATCATTTGACCTTGCTAGTCATACAATGGTGGTAGTCCACCAATCAAAGCAAATCCAAACGATATTGATGTCCGAAGACTACACAAAATCTACTCATGGGGGTGACCTAGAGACGATGGTCTGTCTCATGACTCTTGACTGTTGATACTGCCGGGCTTTTTGGGCCCTGCATTGGATGCCATTTGTAGTGTTTAGAAGATGGTTGGAATGTCCTTAAAGGACTGCAGTGATGGTCTACTGCCTCAGTAAGCGAAAAATTAGTGCTATACTGGAAATGGCCTTGCCTGGCGACGCGTAAGCGTGCTGGCGGCTAGCGTTGTGGTATCTTGGTGCGGGCTCCTTCCACGAGCGCAAGGTTCCACTACAAAATTTCACGCTAAATATTTACTTGGATGACCAGACTCAGTAAAAACGCATTAACCGATCGAATCCCACAGGCATCAAGGCCTAGATAACAAACAAAAAGGATTATTTGTTAAAACTTTGTTCAATATCTTCTTAATTTTCGATGAAAACATGTATTTTATTTACTTAAAATCAGCTAGTTCCCTTCCAATTTAAGTGTTGTATTTTTAAAGCCACAGATTATATTTTGCATAAGCATTTGGTTGATAGCCTTTTCAATTTTTGAAGAATATTTATTTTACTAACTGAAGGAGTGAATTTGCTTTTTCTTGTTTCTTATATCATTGTTTCCTGGTGCAAATGCATCAAGCCTCTGTCTCTTTAACTAACTCCCAGTAGTATTTACCCTGGATATGATAAATGCCAATATATCAAATTTTTTTGTCGAGCTTACCAATCAATATAATCAGTTCTTAAATTTGATTTAATATCCTCAAATTTGACTTAATATTTCAGTTTCCTTTCGAAACGTTGTTCTCCGTAGAAATTCAACCCCTTCATCAAATATTCGCCCATATATTTCCATTCGCTAAGGATTTCGGGTTTCAAATCATATTTGCGGATTAAATGTGAATGAACGATGTTAGAAAGTTACTTCTATGCATTTGGCTCCTCCTACGCACCTCCAATCATTTTCCTGCTCATGTTCCCAAAAAAAAAAATTATTTCTAAACACTTACTTGAGAATTCATAGAGAATTCATACCGTATTTATTGGTATTAATAAATACGGTTAATGCTAATACGTTTTTCGTCATTCTCACAACACACACTCGCTATTCTAGCGACACTTTTTGTTTACCGCACGTTGACTTTACTTGTAATTGTTCAGTCCACAAAAGTCTACAATAGCTTGAGAACGCGCGAAGCCGATGTGGGGCAAAGTACGGGGATAACGCTTTTCCTCTCCACCCAAATCACCACCAATCGCAAACTTTCATAGGCGAATGTTAATAAGAATGGGGCACGGTGATTCTCGTTGTGGGCTCACACTTCACGGTCAAAGTACTGAAATCAGTACGGACTAATGAACAGAAAACGATCACGACTGCTCAAGAAACAAAAAGTATTGGTGTGAAACTGGAGCCCGCACATAAGGTTTGGTGAAATTTCACACACTTTTGGCTCGATTATTGCACGCTCGAAAGTTTACCAGTCAGCTGGGGAATAATTCCGTCCTCTCATCGGGAATCTCGAGCCAATGATTCAGTGTCTGGAATCGATTTGTTAATTCACTGCCCGCGTTACAGAACAAAAACAACAATTCCAATAAATACACACGGCCCGATAGTCAACATTTAACCACGAGAAACGTTGGTCGTTGGTTATGTTGTGAAACCGTACGATTCACTCCACTCAATTTTTCTCGACTATGTTTTGCGTGGAGAATTACACCCGTGCATCGGCCGTCAAAGATTCCTTTCAGTTATCCAGGAAAATCGATTATATTGCGCTAACTCCAAAGATTTATGCTAAATCTTTACAAAAGGTTTTATCGAGGAAAAATTTGTCAATTTCTCCGTAGTTCTTCACGATCCCCCGTGGACTAACTCCTCCGTCCAAAATCTCCTCCTTTTCTTTCTCCGTGTCGTCACGGTAAATGGAATCAGCTGCTCGCTCAGCGGAGTTCGATTGCATTCGGTAATGGCGTATACAGTTGGGATGTACTAAATCAGTGCTCCCATGTCCGAAATTTTAATTTGCAGATTTAAAATTTTTCAAAAAATTAACTGAAGTAAAGGAAAATGAAAAACATTTTAAATAGTAATAAAAGTTATATCTCATCAAGAATAAAATTATAGGGAAACGTTGTTGCAACCATGGAAGTCACCGCAGTTGCAGACCTTAAGTTTTGGCAGAGGGGTGTGTAACCCAGGGTGGCATACTGAGGCCGGCTAGCGCTCAGTCGTGTCGTGGGACTTCCGGATCACCCTCTGCTCGTGCTGAGCCACCTTACATAAAAACACTAACATGGAAGGAAACGGAAGGGAGAGGAGGAGGTCATATTGACAAATGAAAGATTAAGAGCTTAGCAAAACATGGCCGTTTATTTAATTCAAAAGAGGAGAAATTTACAAATTCAACAAAAAGAAAGATAGCAATCAAATCAAAAACAAGCAGACCCCTCAATAATTTTTTAATGCAAAACAAATTAAATAAGATATTAATCAAAAGAAAAATAGCAATTTCAATAAGCTGGGAAATATACGTAATAAATAAAAGGATGTCAAAAAACAAGGAAAAATATTAATTACTACTTACTCTCTTCTTTTTCCGTGGATCTCCGAGCTCTCGGCGAAGGACACAAAAATAAAGAGGTGGGGTCACTGCAAAATTTCATTGACTTTAAATTAAAACACATTAATTACTGATAAGCAGCCAATACATCATAATATTCAATCCGCCCGTGGTTTCCCGTTAATTACCGTCTTAATTTATCGTAACTTCATCTAGTTATTCAATAGTCAATATTTCCGTTTGTTGGTGAATTCAACCCCCACAAGTAATTCTCACTTATTGCATAAGAAAACTGTTTTTTTTTAATACAAATTTTTGATTGCCCACGAGAAAATTACAACTCCTAACTTCACTATAGGATCAGAAGGTGATCAACTCTATCACTTGTCACAATTCTCACGATCTAATTCTCGTTTCCTTTTTTGTTGTTTTGGGTTTTTCTTTCCACTTCTCGCATCCACTAATTACTTTTTCATCCGTATCACAACCACTAGGAAGAAATCGTTCTGCTACCAAAAATCTTTTATTCACCCAACCGTTTCCTTGTTGTTGTATTGAATCAATACATTAAACTTCACAATTCGACTTCAAAACCTTTTGTTCCCCAAGTTTATAAAAAAAAACTTTCTTCGAAACCGCCAAAGAATTTCACTCCTTCACAAGCTAAAAACAGACTGCCCCAATCCCAACAACTTAATCCCACATTTCACCTCCATCCAATCCGATCCCGCAATCTTTTTCATTTTCAATTACCACTGCCGCATCTGGGTAACGGAATCGAAGTTCATTACACTTCGATTCCACTACCCACACATCTTTGTTTCCGTATCGACAAACGCAATAATATCCATGGTTTTGCATATATGGCAATTTGCATAATCAAAGAAGCGCTTGATTGTATGCGAAGTGTCACATATACATATATGAAAACTTTTGATTTTGCCGATAACCCAAAAAGAGTGCTTCCCCCTGCGCTCGGGGAACTTGAACCCAGGGTTCCAGCAGACCCCCGATCGAGAACTCGTGACGCAACCAATGGAGCCATGTCTTATCGATTTCGCATTCATCAGATTAGCAACTTCAACTCTTTCTTGATGGGCATGAAATTGGAATTTGTTAAAAGAAAAACGTGAATAAATTTTTGATAGTATAAAAATATGAAATTTGTTAATGGGAGCTAGTGAATAGAATTAGTTAGTATTAAGGTAGGAATTAGGTTTTGTTAGGGAAAAGGTATTGAATGAAATTTTGTTAGTGGGAATTAATGAATGGAATGTTGTTAGTGGGGAAATTGAAATTATTAGTATATATTATTTTTTTGTAGTTGGAAATGAGGAAAAGGGTAGGATTGTGATGATGGGGAAATAAAGATTATAGGGAAATTGGAAAAATGTTAATGAAAATAAATAAATACACAAAGGAAAAGGTAGGAGTGCCCAAAGGAAGGTGAAGAAGTTGCGGCGGAAATTTGAAGTTGCGAATGGGAGAAAGTCAGTACGCCGGAATTCGCAACAACGTTTAAATTTAATGTAAAGGAAAATTGATATAAAATTACATATAATTGGTAGTAATAAGAAAAAACTATTTTATAATATATTTATAATTGTAATAAATGGAAGTAACGAGATCTTTTTTTTTCTAAATCTGCAATTAAAATTTCGGATAAGGGTTAGATCGGTTTTCGAGCAGTTAACTTATGTAACTACGTGATTACTACAGCAATTAGAAATTATCATTCAATAATATATTATGTATTGATGTGTCAAATATAACTGAGTGTGGTTTGCGGCATTCAATTATTGGATATTGATATGTAATTGAATGTTTTATGCTGAATTCAATTTTTATATCGATTATTAAATGTAGATATGTAGGTAGCCACTATATAATATAAGGACGTTAAAAACACTATGATTAACGTGAATTAAACGGAGAAAAACTGATATGGCACTGCTTCCATGAAATTTATTTTACACTTTTTGGGGTAAATGGAAGTCGTCTTAGCTTTTTTCCAAAAATCTTTGTTATTCAAACAACTTTTATAGTCCTGAGTTACTACAACATAAGATAGTACAGTTGTGGGTCTACAGAGTACGTACATAGTTCCCTCTCAGATGCTAAGCCAAGAACCAGATTACAGAACCCCGCAATGATCGAGCAAGCTACTCTTCCCCAAACATTTTATCAAGGAGGCATTCCCTCCTCTGATTACACGCAAACGCAGGTTATTCGGCTATTTCTCTTCTATTTTCTTCTGAAGCACGCATCCGTTCCACATCTCCACATGCGGCAACCTCGACGTTAAACAAATAATTGACGCTTATGCTTCAGTTATGGGTACTCCAAAAAATAAGGACTATCAGTCGTGAGATACTGGCACTACGAGTATTATTTGAAAAGGCGGAAGAAACTTTGATTGAGAGAATGAAAACTAGAAAACAGACCTAGAACTGGCAAACATGACGGTTTTTTTCAACTCGACAAATATTTTATTGATTTTAAAATACTGCTCTTGAAGGTAACCATCGGAAAACCTCAAACCAGTAGACCTAAACAAGTTTCACTCGGTATATGTGTGAAAATTCACAGAAAGCAATTCCAAAGAATTTAAGATGGACTGTGTACAAGTTTAGGCTAGGCTGTAGAGAGAACAAGTTGGGTAGACAGACCTACACTCATGTCAGAAGGGTTTTGTACCCAACCCCTCTGAAATACGGTCACCAGCAACAAATAAAGTCAAGAAACATATCAAAGAGATGTGCACGTTTAAAGGAAAATCCATTGTTTCTGCATTTTCAACGGTCGCCATTTTGTTCCAAACTAACAAAAATCACTCAAATTATGAATTCCAATAAATTTGTATTGTTTTGAATCTTATCTGGAAATTTTAAGAAGATTAAATCAAAATTGTAGTGTCTGAACCGATGGAAAGTCCATAAAATACCAAAACTGTGTGCTATTGTTGTTGTAATTACAGAGCTTTCAAATGGCTATAACTTCCGCGAATGTGATTCGATTTTCATCAAACTTGCAGAGTATTAGGCAGAGTATTATTTAAGTAGTTACATATAATGTAACTACTTAAATAAGTTTGTTGAGTTTAAGGGAACCTATACGATTTTATACCATTATTAAAAAAGTTGAGCGAATTTCGATTTCTGAGGCATTTGTTGTTGTTGTACTTATAAGCAGCTACCTCTATGATTTTTTCCAGATTTTTCAGATCACTCAAATTTTTCGCGTATTTCCCCTTCGTGTGCGCCCCCTGAAGCGAAAAATGTAAGTCTAAGACCTGTTTTGAAAAGTTCTCATTCATATGATACCCATATTGACTACCTTTGATGAAATTTTTTTTCGGGGGCTACTGCCCTGTATGGGAAGACCCCCTTAAATGCCTCATAAAATCTTTTTTCTAATTGAACTTTCAAGAGAGCACCAATTTACACCTAAATGTAAAATTTGGTGTTTTAATTTAAGTACTTTGCGAGAAAAACTGCTGTGACACACGGACGGACGGACGGACAGACGGACAGATAGGTCGTGATTTCAGCAACCAAATTGTTTTTGCAAGGCAAATTTAAGGTTAAAGTGATTGATTTGCACATCCCAATTTTTGAAAGCTTAGCTTCCTTTACGGAGGTTCTGCGAGAAGAGTGAGCCCTTAAAAAGCGTACCGAATGAAAATGCGAATGGAAGTGCCATCAGTGATATTGTGCGATGTCGGTTGTCGGGGTGTTGCAGTTGGGTGAATAAGTGGGAATAACGACTATTGTACACGCAAACAACTACTTTATTTTTCACACAAAGGATAATGATTGAAGAGTAAAACAATTTCGATGGTCGTCGTTGACTCTATATGGTTGCTGGCTTAATGATCGATTTCCGATGATCATTCTCACCTCGACTCGAGTGAAGTTGGTGCTCGCTGAAAAACTGATCGCTAGCGACGGCAGCGCCACAATATCTATACTCGAGCTCTATAACCTGGTTGCTGTCAACACTCAGCTTACGGTAGACTACAGTAAAGTGGGATATTCATTCATTGAGAAGCTTGTTATGTCACTTGCACATTGAGTATAAAATATTGCTAAATGCAAATTTAGACCAATAACTTGAGCATTACTAAGGAAATGGGTTAGAAAATACTGTTGAATCCCATTTGCGGATACAGTTGTATGAAAATTTATTAATGGAGTTTATTTAGAAATTTTTCATGGACATCAAAACGATGGTGTGATTGGAAACTACCCAGATTTCGCTTTTTAGTGCTGTTGAATAGCTTATTCATGCATTTAACTACATAATTAAATATTAACAAGGTGTTCAAATGAATCCGTCATAATCAGGGAGTTTGAAAAAAACGTATTTTACAAAGTTTTAGTCATTTCGCGGCCAATTGTAGTCAAAATGAAAAATTGATGGAAACTATTGAAACGATAAACGATTCAAAAGTGATTGAAACTACTGCAATCCTTCATGAAACAAAATCAAGATAAGCTTTAATGACTATGAGTAAATCTGCACAACTGGTGGTTTAGTTTGATAAAAGCAACAAAAAAATTTCATATATTATTTTGCAGTATTATATGCATCATAGATTTTTTGAATTTGTCACATTAATTCCTGAATTTTTCCTGCATTTATCTATGTACAACTTTTCAACCTTTACATATGTAATCATTTGAAAAACGAAGCTATACTTCCCACCGGACACTCCCAAAGTGCCTCGCTGCTGTTTTTTTTTATCAAAAATAATCAGAATCATAATAAATGAGATCCCATGATATGATTTTCAGCAAATTAAAATAAGAGAACCCTTTTCAAAAACTTTAGGTAATTAACTACTTTTTCCATCAATATTCAAAAGGAAGGACTGCCGTGACCAGGATTCGAACCTGGGTTACTACGGCCACAACGTAGGGTCCTAACCACTAGACGATCACGGCTAGCTTTCTTCCATATAAAGTGCAAAATAATATTAAATCTCAATTTTCATATCTAGGCCATTTACAATTTAAATTTCAACCAACTAACCAGATCTGGTTTAATTACACTCGCAACATTTCTCCTTCCTCTATCAACCACAAGCCACACATTCCGCGACTTCTTACCTCAAGCATTTCAAGACGAAGTGCACTTCATCGCATTCCAGTCTTCGAACTTGCGCCTTCTCTTGACTCGATTAATGGAATTCAGCTTTTATTGCAAAAGGTCACAAAATAATTGGGGCTTTTGCAATGCTAAGAAGTTCAGATTAAATCACGACGACTCTATTAATACAAAGCGAAATTATGGAAATTCGAAACCGCAAACATCATTATCTGATACAATCCCTTGAAATTGAAGCAGTTGGCGATTAAATTGCAATGCGAGTACTCGTATAGTAGATCAATGCACTTTATTCGTTTCGAACTTTGCATAACTTTTCTACATTTACTGATTCTGTTTGCTAATTTGATATTTTGTCGAGTTGCTGCTTTGGAGCAACAATTAATAATTGGTTTCGTTGATATTTAATTTCTTTCCTGTTTACTAGCCACGTTCGTGTAATATTTGACAAATGAAAAATATGTAATTAATTTTTTAATTAAATTCGAACTGGTTGTATGCATATAATGTCCTTGGGTGCAAATATTTGCAGATAGGATTGTTACCCGCGAAATGTAATTTTGTCCACTGGAAAGCTTTTACTGAGGAAACCACCATCCATTAAGTTTGATAATCGAAGATGATAAGAAGCTATGAAACTTTCAGATGATTTTTGGGCAAAATGGCTCGCAAAGTTCGATTGATAAATGAAGTTTCGCTCGAGTTAATTACATTGTGTAGTAGTATCTTTCATGCTCGACTTATCATAATGTCAGAGTTTTCCAAAGTATGGCGCTAGGTATTAATCTCTTTTGGGGATACACTAACCATAAAATAGAACGAAGTATGTACTTATCTAATATCTAAAAATTTTCCCTTGCGAGAGAGATATCAAGGGAACGTCGAAAATCTTGTACTCTACCAACCCTTACGCTGTCATGTCGATCTTCGAAGTAGCGAATATCACCACAAATTACCAAGTACTCCCTCCTGGATGCATTTGACGTTTGACAGATCTTGATAATTGAATACATGTCAGACAATGTTGAATGATACGATTCGATTTCAGACCGGAATACGTTTGGGGCGCCAGAATTTGATGGCTTGTAGATGGTTGCATCGCTGGATCCACAATGCAGGTTTCAGACCATTCACGCTGATGTGCATCGGTTTTCCGTTGATTTCTAGTTTTAAAACATTTCCTGATGTCCTTTCCATCACTTTGTAGGGTCCCTCGTATGGCGGCTCCAACGGCTTCCTTACACGGTCAATGCACAGAAATACTTTCAGACATCACAAAATGTTCTTATGGACGAATATCTTGGGTTTATCAAGGCGTGATGCTAGAGTTGCTTGTATCCCTTTCATGTATTCACAGAACTTTTGCACGAATAGTTTTGGGTCTGGCGGCATATCTTGATTAGTAATTTTAAAATAAAAACAACGTTGATTCCTTTACGAGTATACTTATTTATTTCTACAGTAAATACGTATTTCGAAACGGAATATTCGGTCTTCTTTAGTACACTCAAGAATTTTCCCTATTAATCTAGTATTTATACAACTTACTTTTTTCTACAATAATCATTTTACAAACAATAAATCTATTAATTTTGAATCACTATTTCCGATATCCCCATTCAATCTCCGGTTCGCAGGTATTTTTCTAATTTCAATACTTTCAAATGTATCAAGTTTATTGCTCCTTAGTCCCTCTTTAATTACCCTGAGGTTTTCCGTAGTTATCGCATCTCCGTTGCTTACGATATGCTCAGCAACTGATGATTTTGCACTATTTTTGTTTTTACTTCTTTATACTGGTGGCTTCTTTAACATGTTCTTCAAACATTGTTTGCACTAATCGTTCAGTTTGACTCACATACACTTTTTTACAAGCTGGACACATAATTGTGTATATCCCGCTTTTTTGTCCTTGAGTTTCCGATCTTTTTCGCTGCCCAACAGTGCTTTCAGCTGCCTATTCCTGCTGCTACCTATTGGTTCGAGCTGAACAGGGACGGATCCAGAGGGGGGGCACGGGGGTTCAGGCCCCCCACCCGAAATTTTGAAATGAAAAAAAAAACAAATATGAATATAAAATTTACGATCAGTTCAATATGTTGATAATCTTGTATGCAAATAAATTTAATTAACAAAGCCATTCTGAAATCGTATTTATATGATATCACTACGATATCCCCTGAAGTCATAAAACCGTGATTCAAATAGCGCGCCGATTTCATTTAAGACCTCAGACCCAAAACTGACGATAGACACAAGCCATATGGTAGCAATTTGCATTTGTATAAGTCGGCCTACTATGGACAAGCTTCCGGTGGCTGTCACCCAACCGCGGCATTAGCAAATGCTTATATTTCGTCATATATACTATTTTCCGAATAAAAAACGTGCCGAACGCATTCCGTGCATGCTATAAATTCACCTTGTATAGCCCATTGTGCTCCTAAACTTTCCAATACGAGCAAATGAAGCACACGTTTTGCACCTTCGACTGATAGCTCAGCGTTGAGATGTAAACAAACTCCTATAAATTCACTTTGGAAGGCGATAAAAACCAAACGGGTATAAAAACTGAAATAATTTTCACTTCACTAGGAGCGCTATTGTGTTCTCCACGGATCATCTGGATTTCACTGTAGAAATCCGTCTCTAAACCGTACAAAACCTCGAATTTTTGTTGGCATCTCCACAATTCTTCATATAACGCCATGTAAGTTATCCAGCAAAGTCGGCCTACTAATGGTCATGTGTGTGGTAGTAAGCGCTGCTGCCATATGGCTTGTATCTATCGTCAGTTTTGTTCATATCCATTCAAATTCGCTGTGTTGACGATGTAGTCTTTTTCGCTTGTGTATCTCTCTACTGTCATGGAATGGTAAGCAATCGATGGACCATACTGCTAGACGCCGCTAATTTTTAGGGTTGCGTGTGCAACGAGGTTGCCGGAATAGTTTTTTGAGAGTTAGTTGGTTTACAATAAATGTCGGACTCCAACTTTCCCTCACTCCTGATGATCCACGTACCCAAGAAGGGGATACGATCCTCTACCTCTATTCCCATGCTAAGTTTTATGTTGTTATGAATGCTATCCAAGTCAATCATTAGTTCATTCACTTTTTGTTTGGGGATTATCGCTATAATATCGTCCACGTATCTAACCCATATTCATGGCATCCATTCTTTCTCTTCATGATCTGTTCTATGCTTGAAATGAACATTTCCGTTGGCAGTGATGATAACGGATTCCCCATTACTAGCCCTTTGGTAAGTTTATAGAAATAATCAAGGAACGTGAAATAATTTTCATTCATGCATCGATTTGCTAATTTTCTATACTGAACCACCATGCTCCTCCATTCTATTGAGATGTTAAATTTTTCGACCCATTTGATTAATTGGAATTTCGCCTGTTTTGCCGGTGTGCTTGGAAACAATTTCTGCACATCAAAAGACACTAACATTTTGTTATCCATAATTGTCATATTTTTACATTCACTGGTTATCCATTTTGCAATATTATACGTAGGAGAGTTACTATCCGCTATTACTCGTATTTCATGCAACTCTTCTCCTGTTTTATGGGTTTTTAATTGACACCTCATACTAAGTAGCGATGGGTTTGGCATTTTCAATTTCCCCATATTTCCAAAATTTCCGCCAGCTTCACTTAATGCTTTGTTTACTCGTTTCACGCTTTCTGTTAATGGATTGATTCTTAGTTGGAAGAAATTTCCACTTTTCAACTTATCCATAACAAATTGGTAATATTCATGCTTCCCTATTATTACCACTTGGTTAATCTTGTCCCCCTTCGGGAAATAAACTCAGCTGCTTCACCACTTTTTCTTTACTTGAATCTTTACACTGCCCTAGGTCATATCTTGATATGACTTTTTTGACATCTAGTCTTATATCTTCCTTTTCATCATGACTTAGCCATTTTATTCCTGCTTCGACGTCCATTATAATATTTTCTAGTTCAAGCTTAGACTTGATAGCATTGTTGAGTCCCTTATTTAATAAATGTAATTCATCGGTTGTACATTTGTTTTGTGTATAACAAAATTTGGCACCATTTTCACAGCTGGTTTCAGTTTTCGATCTATTATCTATTTTTTAAATTTTCAAATTTTTTCCCTAAGATGTTTCTTTTCCTAATCAGTTCACATTCATAAGCTCTCCTTATTTTATTTATTGCTACTTCCACTGTACCTCCATCTTCCGTGATTAATTTGGCAAGTTTCAAATGTTGTTTATATGCTTGTAAAGTAATTTCGTCTAGTTTTTCTCATAACTTTTTGCTCTATACAGCCCTGCCTTAATAACAATCTTATGTGACTTAGGAGTCAATCTATGCCCTATACAATTTTTAAGAAAGCCTATATATTGGCTTAGTCTTGCCATTTTTGCTTCAATTTTAATAATTTTTTCAATTCCGGATAAGGCTTGGTTGCCATTTTAGTAGTTAGTATGGTCCATCGATTGCTTACCATTCTATTGATGGCAGAGAGATACGCAAGGAAAAAGGACTACATCATCAACACAGCGAAATTGAATGGATATGAACACATAACTATAAAAATATGATAAACAAGAGGAAGAAACAAATAAGGGGAAACAGCATGACAACACTTTTTCAAACTAATAAATTGATGGACTCTGTATGCAAACGTAGAGTGGTCATACCGTATTCGACAATGTATGGACGATTGGCGGGTGTATTACAAAAGCATTAGCTCGAATCAATAGGCAGCAGCAGGAATAGGCAGCTTAAAGCACTGTTGGGCAGCAGAAAATGTCAGAAACTCAGGACGAAAAAAGCGGGATATACAAAATCACGCGTCCGGTTTGTGGAAAAGTATATGTGGGCCAAACTAAACGATTAATGCAAACATGGTTCAGAGAACATGTTAAAGAAGCCACCAGCATAAAGAACAAAAAGAAAAATAGTGCGAAATCATCAGTTGCTCAGCACATCGTAAGCGAAGGTGATGCGATAACCACGGAAAAGCTCAGCGTCATTAAAGAGAGATTAAGGAGCAATAAACTTGATATATTTGAAAGTATTGATTAGAAAAATACCTGCGAACCAGAGATTGAATGGAGATGTTGGAAATAGTGATTCAAAATTAATAGATTTATTGTTTATAAAGTGATTGTTGTAGAAAAAAGTAAGTTGTATAAATACTAGGACAATAGGGAAAATTATTTAGTGTACTGAAGAAGACCGAATATTCCGTGTCGAAAAACGTATTTACTGTAAAAATAAATAAGTATAGTCGCAAAGGAAACAATGTTGTTTTTATTTTAAAACCTATCGAAGGATTCAAGGGACCAACCATGTCTATATGGGCATGGCTAAACCTTGCACCGGGTATTTCGATATGGCCTTGAAGTGTGTAACAAGTTTATTTTTGAATTTGAAGAAAATTTTTTTTGGTTCGGTGATTCGTCATATATACTCGTATATATATATATATATATATATATATATATATATATATATATATATATGTATATATATATATATAAATATATATGTATATATATATATATACATATATATAAACATATACATATATATATATATATATATATATATATATATGTGTATATATATAATAGGAGTACCGCTTAATTCGTGCGGTTTTCTAACAAATGGCGTAACTTGATTTTTATTCCAGTGATTCATCTTTCCAAATATGTGTTGGAAAGCTACTGTGATATAGTTTCAGAATCAGTATGTGTCATTTAGCTGAAGCGTAAACAACAATACTTTTTTTTACTCTGAAAATGTCGAATTTTGGGTGGAATAAAGTATTTTTGCGGGGAGTCCTTTTTCATTGAAGATAAAGGCTGCCGAAAAAACAAGAAGGTTTGAATTTTACGAGGAAGAGAGCTGCGATTTTTTTTAAAGATTGATAAAGGTATTGAATTGCCTGTATAGGTTAATGTTAATGAGTATATTTTCTACCGAAGGCAGATCATATTACATTTTTTAAAAATAAATTTAAACAGTAGGTGAACATAACAACTAGACCTACAACATCTACAGATCTGCAACTAAATCCTACTTACACCTCCTTGGTGGGGACGCAAGAGCGTGAAGGTGAATCTTCTGCAGCTGATAATGGAATCAACGTAATAACCATGCCGCCGGAATGGATGTTGGGCGACGGGCTACTACCTCGTCCCTGGAAAACTTAAACTGTTTCGAAACCTGCAGATGGGCCTCGGAATGGATTGGACGCACGGCAACGACCTCGCAAACGAAAAAAGAACTATGGCACTGGATCCTGGAATAACAGATCACTCAATTATCCTGGTGCTGTTAAGGATATTTTATTCAAAAGTGGGAAGCCTGCTGGAAAGCGAGAATTGGGAGTGGCCTTTATTATGGATAGAGAGTTCAAATCGTACGTTTTTGATTTTAAGGCAGTCAATGAACGGTTGTGTGCGATCCGTATGAAAGCCAAATCCTTCAAAATCTGGCTGATTAATGTTCATGCCCAGACCGAAGAAAAGGACGAAGGAAACGTTCTACAATCACATGGAAAGACTAGTCGACTCATTACCTACAAACGACACAAAAACAATTCTGAACGATTTCAACGCTAACGTTGGCAATGTGCTATCTCATTGGGGAACGACTGGAGGATATAGCCTCCACGATGAAACAAATGACAACGGCCATCTCCTGATAGATATTGCATTAAGTAAAAATCTAGTCACACGTTTGACTCGCTTCCCACATCGACGCATTCATAAAATGACCTGCGTATCACCGGATGCCAACACAGAAAACCAGATCAATCATGTTCAGGTCCCACAACGTTGGGCCTTGAGCATACTCGACGTCCGTACACACCAAGGAGCCAATTGTAACTCAGATCATTCTTTGATCAAATTAAACTATCGATGTCGTATGTCAAAGGCATATTTGGCGAAGACCAGCCCGCTACAAAAATTTGACATCGAAAGGCTCCGAACGGCGTCTGTGGGATGAAAAAATTCACGGAGACCCTCGACAACCAACTGGTGCCCATCTTATCAGCCGCATCCATAAAGACAAGCCGCAAGCTCTGGATGGAAGTGAAAGCGGCAATCAGGACCGTGGCAGAACAGACGTTCAGACATTAAGCCTGGCGCAAGAGAAATGAATGGTTCGATGATGAGTGCCAGAATGAGTCAGCCAAAAAGAATAACGCCTACAAAGAATACATTGGTAGGAAAACCAGGACGAAGAAAGAACACTATGAAAATCTCAGAAGAGTAGCGAATAAGATCATTAGAATTAAGAAAAGAAAATACTATGACGGCAAATAGAGAAGTATAGATGTAAGTTTATCGAGTAACAACACAAGACAAGCATACGAAGTAGTGAAAAGCCTGAAGCGTGGTTATCACCCCAAGACCACGCTCTGTCGTGATGACGTCGGCAATATCATTGCTGATGAAACCAAGATTAAAGAAAGATGGGCATCATATTTCAAAAACCTCCTTAATACTCCGCACAGTTCCAGAACATCGGAATCTATAAAGGTCTGCGGAGTGCTACCGTTGACCCCACCAACTCTGGATGGAGTGTGTTCCATCATCAAAGCCCAAAAGAATAATAAAGCACCAGGCATCGATGAGATTCCAGTAGAGCTCATCAAATATGGTGGCAGCAGTGTTCATAAAGCTATTCACAATGTCATCCAGTACATTTTGCAACCAGGACATATGCCGAAAGAATGGAGCCAATCAATTATATTCCCTATCCACAAAAAAGGTGACAAGCTACAGTGCCAAAATTATAGAGGCATATCACTTCTTTGTATGGAATATAAAATATTTTCAAAGATCTTAGAAAATAAAATTGGATCATACAACAACAGTATTATTGGAGAGTAGCAAGGTGGTTTGGGGCTAGTAGATTGACAATAGACCAATTTTTCACAGTCAAGCAAGTACACAAACCGCCAAAACCAACGGAGAGCTCTCCCAGTGAATAATATTTGGACGTTTAGTGTGACTGCTCTCATATTTCGTCCCAGGTTCAGCGTCGCCATATTTTCAATCCTTCTTAGAAAGGCACCGATGGTCGTTGGGTCATCCTGGCCCCTAAACACCTACTTCCAGCTAGCCACTATCTGGACTACTTCAGATGGTAGAAGATACCCACAGCTCGAAGGCATGGGCCGAGATCGTGGATCTAAAACTCCAGATAAAAGTTAATCTTTCTTCGAATCTGGGTCAGTGGGATCATAGCTTGGTCCCGAGGTTCTTGTGCCGATTTGAGTCATTGTAGCGCCGATTTAGTTTCTTTGCAATGACATATGAAGGAGTATATATGTTCCACTTTAGTGTAACAATCACCGCAGACTTGATCCGGTGAATCATCTTCAAAAGTGATATTAATCTTGATGTACTCCTTCGGAAAGCCAACAACACCGACACTCGTTACTACATCGATCAAACAATCATACATTCACCAATTTATAGGCAAAGTCGTCATACATTTTAAGTGTTCATTCTGTTATTAAAAGGTTAAAAGGACACTATAAACAAAACTTAAGTACAAATAGAATAAAATCTTCACACAGCGGCCGAAAGTGGTGAACTATAAAAGTTTCAAAAAATAAAAAAATCTAAGATGTATAAATATAATTAGCTAAATATTCCGACAAGTATCTAAGGATCGATTCGAGAAGCAAAATGTATAGTGGGTTTTTTTTTTTTAAATTTCAATTTAAAAAAAACGATTAGCAATATCAATTTCGGATTTGGTCTTTCATACTGCTCTTACGAGTAGTAGTGGCGCAGTTTTTGCGATTGGGTGTTAAAGGTCTTCCCTTTGCTAAAAATAGGCACGACTCTTACTAAGTCGTCTGTTCTAGGGTGAACTGCTGTGATGCGAGCCAACGGCCAATTATATGGAGGAAAGTTGTCACTCTTCACCAGACACAAATCTCCTATTTGCGGACAATGTTCTCGATGAGTCCATTTGGGTCGCTGCTGTAGCTGCGCTAAATAATCGCTCTTCCACCAATTCCACCACTGCTGTGGCAAAAGCTGAGATAGTTGCCATATATACGGTTTTCCAATAAGGGGTATTAATTTGAATATATCTTTTGACTTAACACCTTGCAACTTCTTCCTTTGCGGCCACGTCAAAGAGAAAGTCTACGCCAACAGCCCAGCGTCGATTCAAGACCTCAAAGATGCAATCCGTGAGGCTATCGAGGACAAAGGGCAGCCACTTTGCGATTTGGTTATGGAAAATTTCATGAAAAGGATATGTAAGCGTGTCCTGGTGGTCATTTGCCTCATGTTATTTTCCACTATTAACGGCATACGTTCCTCTTTATAATGAAATAAATATCCGATCATTTATATCAGAATAACACCTCGTATTGGAAAACCCTATATCTAATCGAGAAATGTTGCATTCCATGACGTCGTCCACCAGAGGAGCAAGTAAAGTATCTCCGATTAGAAAATGAGCTGGCATGTGAGTATCAGTAGGATCATCATTCAAAGGACACAAAGGAGGCAACAAGCATGCCTCAATTTGTGCCAGTGCAGTATTCAACTCTTCATATGTTAAAATCGCACTGCCAAGTATCTTCCTCAGGTGCTGCTTCACGAACTTCACATCTGCTTCCCACAGCCCTCCAAACTGTGGAGCGGCTGGCCGGTTGCATTGCCATGTAACTCCATTATTAGCATTTAACTCAGCACTTTTACGAACGATTCGGGATAGCTCTGTACTGACACCAACAAAGTTTGTTCGTTGATCGCTGTAGATACGCAAGCCTCTTGAGTTGTGAGTCAGTTGACCAACTCCAAGTGTACTGTTTTCACAGCTAAACAAATAAAAATCGCAATAAATGTCTTGTATGTTTTCGATCTCCTCCCGTAGCCGTCCTGAATAATGATAGGTCCAGCATATTAAGTTACCCGGGATGAAGGAAGATCGCCCATGAGTTGTGAAGGGGCCGTTGCTTTAGATCGAAAGCATATTAAGTATCTGTGAACGAATTGGCATATTACACGCTTTCCATTTATAAGCCAAAAACCTCTTCTTAACGTTGCAAGCATGAGCTGCGTTTCCCCGTGAAGAGTAGCCTTGTGAAATTGATTGAGAATCAACTAAGTCAATTTGCCATCCTTTAGGAGTATGATCGGGTGTTTTTCATTGTAGGATAGGCTTGCGCGTGACAATCTTCCTCCAAGACGCAATAAACTGTGGTCGTCGATAAACGGATTCAGACTCCTCAAAGAACTGGTTTTTGGGAATCGCCTTTCATTTCGAAGAGCGGAAATGTCTTCTTTGAACTCCGAGCATGCAGACATGCTAGTTCAGAATTTCAGCACCTCTAAGAACTCCTTGCTGATAAGATGCCCTCCCGGAGACGTTTGCTTTGCATATCGATGTGAGAAACGATGGCAGTAGGTGGTGATGCGCAGCAGGCGGGTAAGTGTAGAGATCTTATATAAAAGTTCGAATCCAGTTTCATTCGAATGGACATGACAGAGTATGGTCTTCCGGACTTCAAGCTCGGTAGGTAGAATTTTCGTATAGTCGACCAACAAGCTTGTTTTCCTTGAGCCACGCTGGTCCTGACCATCACAACGAGGATTCTGCAAGTTCTGTGGCTCCAACCCCACAAAATGCTGCATCTGCAGAGTTTTCCTGTGACTGGTTGTGATTGCACGTGGCGTTACCAACTGTACCCAGAATCTCAGATGTCAGATTGGCAACAAAAACTGCCCTTTGAGCGAAGCTAAAAAGATTTTGAAATCCGTCCACAAATGCAATCCTAAGATTTCGACGTTCAAAGCGCTTAACGTCTTTTTATGCTCCACTTGACTTCAAACGAGGATTACTAACGGGACGTATGGGTGCAACTTAAGTTTTCGTAGTTAACAAATTTACATGAGTACTATCGTTGTCCTGAGGTACGATATAAACTACTGCAGCCTAAGCTTCTTGAGAAGCGTCACAAAATCCATGCAGAGTATAGCTATCGTTTAATGTAGACTGGATCCTTCGTGGTAGTTTTATTTTTTCAATCGCAGGAAGATCCGATCGGAATTTCAGCTACAACCCTTCAATTTCCTTTGGTAGTGGTTGATTCCAGCTTGTTCCTTGCAACAATAGTTTTAACATCAAAATTTTTGCTCTGATAATTAAAGGAGACAGCCAACTCAAAGGGTCATGAAAGCGCGCTATCTCTAATAGCACACTCCGCTTCGTATACTGTGTCCACCTTTCTCATGGTTTCAAATGATATGTAAAATAATCGGCCTTTCGACACCACACAACTCCTAGAGACTTGCACCCTTGTTCTAGAGGTAATTCTGCAGTGAGTTTTACTTCAACATCTACTAGTGGAATGTTATATAGCAAGCGAGGGTCACTTGGCACCCATTTGCGTAGGTGGAGGCCAGCTGGCTTGAGCATGTTGCACATTTCATCTTGTTTTTTGATCACCTCATCCATATTGAAAGCTCCAGAGAGGAAGTCGAACACCATGCGCCGCAACAGAGAATTGGGTTGTTCGTCCTCTGCCAGTTGTCATAGTGTACGGAATGCCAAGTATGGAGAACAAATTAAACCAAATGTGACCATAGTTAGCTAATAATCCTTCACAGCGTCATTTAGCCACTTCCCCAGACTATCTTCTGGGAGTTCGAATCTGATGGATGAATGTTTATTTGCCGATGCATCTGAGCGATTTTCGCGATAAAGGCAAATTTATGAAAGCACCAATTTAGAAGAACTGCAGTCAAATCATTCTGGAGAACTGGACCAGTCAGAAGAGTGTCATTCAAGGAAACTCCCGAACTAGTCTTCCGAGACGCGTCGAAGACAATCCGTTGTTTAGGTGTAGAACTGTCTTTGAACACCGCGTGGTTTGGTAAATAATACGTCTAATAGCCTTCTTTGTCATGATAACTTTCTTTCACGTCTTCAACCGCCTGCATGTGGCCTTATTTCAAATAATCTTACAGACATGTTTGGTACTCTTCTGCCAGTGCTGGGTTCTTTTCAAAACGCTTCTCTAATTGGCTCAAATTTGCAATCGCAGCGACTCGTGAATCACATAACGAGTTCCTAATTGATTCCATTTTAAAAGGCAGTCGAACTTGGTATCTCTCATTTGAGTCTCGATGCGTTGAACCCTTGAACAAGAGCTCGCAAGCTTCCTCCTTCATCCATTCAACTTCCACCTCCTTCAACTCCCAGAACGCTCGTAATGCGTCATCAATGTTTTCGTTGCACTTCAATTTGACTTTGAATGACTTGAAAGACGCGCATAGTGTTGTACCAACGTCTCCTGCCAATATCCAGCCAAATTTGGAATCCTGAGATGTCGGTCCATTAGGTAATCTTTGGATGTCATCAAGAATGATCTTCCCATATACGCCCGCTCCGAGCTCCGAGAAGTCAATCCTCCCCAGCTGGTCAAAGTTTGGGTCAATCCCTTCAGTTGGGCACGTATTGTCGATGATACGTTTCTTGTTGGCGTCATGCTTGTGACACAAAAGCATTAAATGTGATGACACCTGCTTGTTGTGCAGCCATTTTGATAGCCACGACGCCTTTTGCATCCGCTTGTGAGCTTCCTACGCCTTTGACGTTGGTGTGGCATTTTAATTGCTTCAAGCCTAATCGTTCTATCAGGGATTGATTCACAAAAGATCCTTGGAATCCTTGAACTAGCAACGTGCGCGCATACATGCGCCCATTCGGTGCTTCTAAGTTGACCATGGCGGTTACTAGCAAGACGTCAGCTTCTTCTGATGCACTGCAAGCGTGCACGTCGCTATCTTCTCGCGCTGTAGAAGGAACTCAGTAAGGTGGCGCTTTGGCATGAATGTTTACTTGGGCAATTGGTCGCAAAACGCCCATGTCGTAAACAGTTGACACACAGGCCTTCCTTTCTTACGATGTTCAATCCGCTTTGGTGTTTCATCTAGTTAAACTGCAAACACTGCTAAAGTGGATGAAACTCTTTGCATATCATACATGCCTGTGATGCTTCTACGTGAAAATTAAGTAATGAGACTGATTCCATGAAAATCGTATATTTAAAAATTAACTCTACCATTCCCTTCCCCTTGGACAGCTTTACAACGATTCTAACGCGTTTCCTATGCTTCGTAATATTTCTGGAACGCTTCGACTGGAATGTCCACAAGTAAACTCGTCACGGCCGCCTAGATGTCCGTAATCGACTCAAAATGGGTTCCTTTGACCACCGATTTTGTTCTAGGGAACAAAAACAAATCACAAGGGGACATATCGGGCGAATAAGGCAGCTGTTGCAACACGGTGATTCCTTTTGAGGCCAAATACTGGGACACGCTGAGGGCTCCTCAGGAAGGTTCTTTGGAACCATCTTCGCGCACAACTTTTACATCCCGAAATCGTCGGTTAAAATTTGTCTGACTGTTTCACGGTTCATACCCAGTTCCAAGGCCAACATTCGAACAGTTAAACGCCGATCTTGATGGATTAGGGCACGCACACGCTGCGCATTCGCGTCAGTCTGCACCACGACGGGTCTCCCGCTCCGCGCCTCATCTTTCACGCTTTCACGCCCCTCCTTAAACTCTTTATGCCATTGAAACACCTGGGCACGACTAAGAGCACTATCACCGTGCACTATAACAATTTTAGCGTACGTTTTCGAAGCTTTTTCGCCCAATTTGGCACAAAATTTTATCGCGACGCATTGATCTTGATTTCGTTTTTCCATTTTCGTGACGTGCTCCACCAACACACGTCTTCTCAACACGACACAGCAGGCGAACTAAACAAGCTAGGGCGATGGTAAATATATCAATGGAGGGGAAAAGGATGCCGAGGAAGAGGAAAGGATTTTCAAGATCACAGGTTTACCACAAGCGCGGCAATAAAATAAGTCTAATTACATAATTGTCGCATTTATGGTAGACTTGTCGCATATATTGTAGGCTTGTACGCTACGATTCAATGCATTGGTCGACTACACCATAATTCATTCCTTCCCTGACGCTTCCAAATCCCAACATCGTACCTGCAATAATACTTTAACATCCTTGATTGTAGAAAAATCCGGCTTATCGGCATGTTCTTGTCCCCAAATCTGCCGAGTTTCACGAGGTAATTTTTGCACAGTCATTTATACCACTACGCACTGCCACAAATCTTTCACTTACATATTGTCAATGGACTGGATGAACTCGGTTGTTTTGTCTTGTAGCATTCGCAAAGCCTGTGCATAACTAACGGCAAAGAGTCGCTTGAGAAGTGCGTTTAGCAGCGTGTTTTTATCATCATAATGCTCGCATAAGATTAACCATGCAGCTGCGTAATTAGTGTCTGTGACTGGGAACTGTTTGATTTATGTTGTAGCTTCACCGATTACACTACACTTCAGGTAATGGAGTTTCTTCACATTTGACAGTGCAGACCGCTCATGTATGACCGTTCGAAAAAGTTCCCGGAATGACGCCCAATCTTCGTAAATGCCTGCAAACTTGGGGGGAGATATTCGAAGCAATCTCACATCGGTTTTCTCCGTAGCTCGATGTCACCTGCCACAACTTCCTGTTTATCTTTGTCAGGTGCTGCCGTGGCAATCAATTCTTCTAGTACTCCCTGCATTTCTAGTTGAGTCTCGAAGAAAACTTCCTCCTTCGGCCGATCAATGCTTTCTGCAAAGTATGTTTGTTCAAGTTGCTCTCAGCTTCCATCCATCAATGGAATGATCGCACTGTGTCCTGACTTGAAGGCGTCATAACACCTTTTGAGCCTCTCCAACCAATTATTAACCATCAACACGGTCCTTCCTGCATTTCTTCCTTACGGAAATTCACTTGCATTTTACCAACCTGCTCAAGCAACAACGTTTGATTGGATATGTGTCCCACCATGTGCACTATGCTTAATCGCCTTTTTATGGAAATTATTAACAGGTACCGACGTACTTTCAGGGGTGTATCTATAAAGTTATAAATCAGAGAAACTGTATGATAAAGTACCGACGCACTTTCAAAGTAAATTCACGAAGTCACAGACCGTAATAACTGTTTTACTAAGTACCGACGTACTTTTAAAGTCAATTTACAATGAATCACACCACTATAATGGTACTTGAACAATATGCACAAAAACTGGATATTCATGAAATTTAAGAACTTTGCTCAAAGAGCAATCTCAGAACTCAACAATCCGGCTCGAAGGACCAAATATTAAAATTCCAATGAAAATCCTGACACTTTTTTCACACACGAAAATATCAGATCAATTATTTTTTATAAACTGTCAAAAATCATAAATTTTATATTTCATGAAAAATCTAATAAATTTCATGGCAAATTGAGGATTTTGTATTAGAGGCATTACAAATCTATGATAAGTTATTTTTGTACAAAAGTGGTTCTTTCGTTTCAAACACATTATCTATGCTCTAAGTAGGCTTTTGCTCAAACTCACGCTCTATATCAACAGAAGCTTAATATACAACACTTTGCGGCTTTCTTAGGTGTAGGCTGAAAGTTGTGACTCGAGAAGTAAGGAAATCTGTATTTTTGCACTGGATCAGCGATTTCAAACCATTGCCAATATGCAGTAAAATTAGACTGCCGCCAAAAATAAATAATAAACTTGGCTCTCCCGAAAAATAGCAACGACTCTGCAAACTGCTCTTATGTTTGAAGAATAACTTCTAATAACATATTATCTCTAATTCAGCGCTCATCAAAGGCTGATCTGACTTAATTAATTGGCCCAAATATTCCAAAACATAAATTAAACGACACTGAACTTCTAAAAACTCATACATATCTAATCAATTGCTCTACTATGAACCTGATTTTAACGTTTGTAACAAAATTTTAAAAGAATGGCGCTAAGCCATTTTGTGGCTTCTTCAGCGATAAATTAGCACTTTGTTTTACTCCTGTAAGCATGACGGAGCCTTTTCCGCGGCTAAGCCTTAAACGCGAGCCATTTCACAACGATGGTATTTTATGGTCTATTTGTCGCATTCAAAGGCAAAAGCACAAGACAACACACTTGATGGCAGCGACGGGTACAGTGGAAGATGCAGATCTTTTAAGATCTCACCTACATTTTCGTCTCCTTTTTGTCGCTACCTGAGACGAAAGAATTTCCATACAGGTAAGTTCATGTCAGAACTTGTTTTCCAGTTCACGGATTGTACTGGTCCAGAAGAAGTTTTGAAGATTCATCCCATTGGGAAATCGATCAGATTGACGTGCAACAATTTGCGAGATAGTACCAGGACTCCCGCCCCGAACTCTTCAGCCAACAGCATAGTAGCTCACTTCCCACTGGATCAAACGTGTTAGGTCTTTAAGCACAACATTCCTTTGATTTATTTCCACCCCAGCCTTGTCCATCTTCATCTAACACCGTGCAACCATGGAGGAGTATTGTTTGACGGAGGCGCAGGCATTCATAACGAGATTCATTCGCACCGAATGACTTCATTCCCAGCTCCAGACCGGAGTTGCGTAGCAGCGTCCAACCGTTGACCAGGTGAGGCAGACAATGGTATTTTCTTCTAGGAAAACCCTTTTCTCCGCGATAATGCAAGAAGTCTCTCGGGACACCTACCGTGACGCCCGAACTTGGTGCGGTTCGTTCTTTGATTCTTTTATGTATGAATGAATTTCTAACAAGAACAAGTTTTGTTTGATTTTCGTTAGTGTGTAGATTTTACGAGATAAATTTTGTTCAATGAGTCTCTAAATGAGATTGGATAATGAGTTTCAAATTTTTTAAAGCGGTGTGGGCTTGGGAAGGGGTTTTTAATTTGCAAATTCAACATGACTGCATGTTGGGTTGGCATTTTTCGTATTTAATTCAAACGCATTACTAAGGACTGCATTGGGAAGCGTAAAGTAATTTTATAGCGGCATATTACTCTCGATGTGTCCGAAAAGTCTAAGTAACAATAAAACCATATGAAGCCGAAAGGCTGGATGACTCCACGGTGTGGAATTTCTTAGGCTCATAATGTATATCAAAGAGCTCCACAGAAGTCGCCACTTAATTCAATCTTACGTGTGAGTCACACCGTCTCAAACGTGAATAATCTGAGCGTGAAATCTTTCGGCACATGAAATGCATGTAACTATCCAAATAAACGAGTATACCGGCATCTACATATGTGTGTGCATATTTAACAAACATATAAATTCACTTTTTAAACTCGCTGAAGAATGTGTTCTTCCACTTGAGTTGCACTCCACAAAAACAGAAATGTAAATTTCGATCAACAAGAAAGCACTTCTTGAGGCCGCGGTGCCGGCCGGCGAAGCCTACTCTACCACCATCGCCGACCACGGTTGCCTCCTTGCGATGATGCTGCGAGGTTTTGTTATTTTTACGGATTTTCGGCGCTCCTAATGATGAACAAATACCCTCTCGGGCCGGAGCTGCGAGAATAGCAAACAAGCATTGAAACATTGCATTCACAGGTGAGTGAAGTCACCTCCATATCCATTTTTAAACGCTTTATCACATATGATAGTACATATTACATATGCAAGCATACAGGTCATAAGACGAAGAGGAGAGCATTCCTCATATCGAATCCAAACTATTTCCAGCGAGCCAACGAAAACTGGAAATTTATATATGGCCCCGGTTGGATCAAGTCAGACCATAAGGAAGTCTCGATGAAATTCGAAAGCGAACTTGTTGACTCGACGGATATTCTCGGTGAGACACAAAATGCGCCACCAACAGACCAATCTTCTTTTGTAAATTAAAAGGATTCATACATGGGTGGGATTTTTTTCGATATTAATTGTAAAGACCTAATAGTTTTACTCGTAAATAAAAATTATTGTAATTCACACATTAAAATTCACTTTTCTCAAGGCATCATATTTGTACCTTTTTCGAAATTAGCGATTTGTTTGGTATTCATGGGAAGACGTTATTGCGTCACATGGAGTAGCTATTCAGATATTAGTGAAAATTTTATTAAAACTATCCTTGGAAAGATTTGAAACGAATGGAATGGATAACAGAACCAAATTGAATACAGGTGCAGGTGGTCGGAGTTCCCAGCATATCTTAGGACAAACTCATATTTGGACCTCTGCATTGCTGACACAAGACTTAAATTCAGCTTTAATCGTACTCAAAACGGAAATTTCAGTTGTTTCCTTCCTATAGTGACCATAACGCAATCGTAATGGAGATCAATCAGCAAGGGGATGATGTCTTCCTCATTCCAGTTCAACATGAAAATCATCGGTAGAATTTCAAAAACAGACTGGGGAAAGTTTCCAAAGAAGTTTAATCGGGATTATCAGAAGCAATGTCCTCTTTCTGATGATGGCGATGCTTGCTCAATGGTTCCTAATGACAGGAATCTAACTAACGATGAAATAGATCTCTAATTGTCGAATTTATAGAAGCTCACGTTGGAAACCATTGAGAAGGTAGTCCCCAAGGTTAAACATTGAAACAATACGGAAGGACATGAAACACCAACCAACGCAAGGTAAAAAAGATTGGAAGCCTTCCTCTCACACGCGTCAACAATATTTATCGACGATTTTTGGACTACAACCATCCTCGTTAGCTTTGTTGAAATGACACCTGAAAAATGGCCGGAACATAAGCCGTTCATACTTCAGGAGTGAGGTCAGCAATCAGATGGCGTTTTCAAGAAAGTGAATAGCTTATTCCGTAAGAAGTCTCGAGTGAACGTATTGAATCTTGGAGTCATGAGTGATGAGATAAATCGTCTCGAAAGGGCTGGTGTCGAAATCGATAGTACGACTTCGGATAGAAATGGAAACAGGATTATATGTGATGGATTGCAGAAACTTACCCTGATTGGAACTTATTTTGAATTGGTTCATATACCAAACCCTGAAAGCGGGAATAAAATATTTCAGAGGGCATTGAAGCAAAAGTTTCTGACTTCAAATCAAGCCTGAACTGCGAATCAATTCTTTATTTCAATAAAACATTAATATCTGACCTCATATCAAGCGTGAGCCTTATTGCTTAGTTTGTCAGCTATAAAGACTTATGTTTCATATTTGGCGAGATAAACAACAAGAAATCATGTGGTACTGACGGTATTTTAAATATAAAGGGTGATTCATAACAAGTGTACACATGTGAATGGGCTTTAACTCTTATTTATCACCGATTTTAGGTCCATATATTGACAGATTATGACAGTTTGGTCATCAGCCGTATGTGCCACACATCACGCAAAACGATCGATTTATTGAAGACCAAGTTTGGAAATCGAATAATTTCACGAAATGGACCCATAAATTGGCCGGCGAGATCGTGTGATTTGACACCTTGTGACTTCTTCCTTTGGGGATTTCTGAAGAATCGTGTTTACGCTGATGCTCCCCAGACTACTGAAGCATTAAAAAACAATATTCGAGCCAACATACGCCTAATAACGCCGGAAATGTGCGAAAATGTCATCGAAAATTACAATCATCGTTTGTAGTCTGTAAAGCAACATGAGGTGCACATATGCCCAAAGTAATGTTCTATATTTAATTGTAAGGGACCAAATTTTTATATTAAATAAACATTACAGCTCAATCTTCACAAAAACTATGTTTTTTTTTCGACAAAAATGTGTACACTTGTTATGAATCACCCTATAGTTCTCAACATTTACCTGAGGTTGCTATTAGGAACTATTACATATTGTTGAACAACATGTTGAGCAATTCATATTTCCGAAATGAGTGGAAAAAGCCAAGGTATTTCTGATGTTGAAGAAAGCAAAGAATCCGCGAGCCCTAAAAACTATCACCCAATCGGCTTGCTGCCTAACATCAGCAAGGTATTTGAAGTGATACTCAACAAAGCATTAAACGTCCACGTTGAGAAATATGAGTTGATGCCCAATTACCAATTTGGTTTTCGTGCTAGGCATTCGACCATACATGCGATAACGAAAGTCTCCTCAGGCATCTGTTGGAAGCTAATTGATAGAGAATGTGTTGGAGTGTGTCTCATTGATATGAAGAAGGCCTTGGATACGTTGTGGTTGAATGGAATAGTTTTTAAACTCCTTCAGAACAGGTTTCCCAAAAACCTTGTCACCAAGGTGTGCAATATGATTTATGGGAAATCATTTGTTGTAACTGATGGAAATCTGACTGCAATGTGCGACTTCAAGGCCTTGAATGGTCTACAACAGGGAACAGTTACTGCGTCTCTGATTTTCTGAATATTCATTCTCAAGCTATTGAATGGCTTTGATTTTAATGTCTCACCAACGAGATCATTGGTAGCGTTTGCTGATGATCTAATCATCTATACGGCAGACCGAAAAGCTACAATAGTCCAGTGCAATATCCGAAAAATGTTGAATGGTGTGCAGCTCTACACGGACAATTGGCGAATGAAAATCAATACGCAGAAGTGTGAAAAAATCTTGCTTCGGACAACGCTGCAGGGGGTCAATCTAGACCTGAAACGTAATTGGAAGTATTTCCACATTATGGCTGGTGAAGGTAGTTCAGAACGGGTTCCTTATAAATTCTGTGCTCGATACCTCGGTGTTCATCTCGATCAGTATCTGTACTATACTGAAAATGTCAAAATCATGCTAAGTAAAGCATAAAAAGTAGTCATGGCCCTTCGAAGACTCTTTCATTTCAGATACATTGATCAAAATGTCAAAGTTATCAGTTACATGTAGTCCGCGTGGCTTAGTGGTTAGAGCACTAAGCCCGTAAGCTGAAGGTCTCTGGTTCAAGCCTCGTTAGCATCAACGAGATTTAGTTCGAGTGGTTCTTCGGACGGACTATAAGCCTGTTCAGTTATGATAGGTAATGGTTTGAAAATCATAACGTATCGCAGCTGGGTGGATGGACAGACGGCCAAAGCGAGATAATGATCATATCACCTTGTGCAGTGCCGATACATTCGATCATGACAATGAGATACTCTAACTATCTCTAAGCGAAGGCCCGAAAAGGGCTGTAGGGCTACAAAGAAGAAGAAAGAAGAAGAAGATCAGTTACATGACCCTGGTTAGGCCAGTTTTGAATATGTACGTCAGATCTGGTACAAGCAAAGTGCTAGTACTATGGAAAGATTAACAGTTTTCGAAAGGAAATGTCTTCGTGCATGTACTGGTTTGTACAGAAAGCCTGAGTTGGATTGGAAGCATTATATATTGAAAAGAGGAATTTATCAAACTGCTAAAGTGACGAGACTCGATATCTTCATATTGAAACTTCTACGAAATCATATCGCAAGACCTGTAACTATGAGTGAAAACTCCGGGATTTGACAGCCATTTCACCCTACAGACGGGTATATTGTGACTTTCCTCGCTACTGGCCTCGTCCCTTCAGAAGCATTTGTGTATTTGGACATGAATCGATATGTTTTTGATTCTGACGGCATCCCAATTATATATTTGTGTTAAAAATTAAGGATAGGTTTCTAAAAGGTTTGTGATTTTTCACCTTTCTAAAGGTATACTACAATTAATTATAAATTGTTAATCTATGCTTAATAGGCTTAATAAGAAGTCCAGTCAGGAAAACAATTTGATTTGTATAATTTTTTACAATCGAAATTTAAATTATAAATTTTGTTTTAATTTACAAATTTTGCTCGAATTGCTACCTCTGCTGCAAATGCACGCCGTCAACTTCTTTTATTTCAGCAGTACTCGTGACAAGTAGCATTTTCTCCTTGATTGTTCAAAATGCATTTAACTAACACCTCATTTGAAGTGAACTCCACCGTAGACGGCCCCAAGCCCGTTTGAGAAAGGAGGAGGGGACCCCTTGTTTCCCAAACCCATAGCTTCCCCCAATTAAATGGTAGTAAATGCTCTCGGGGTCCCACATTGGGTTTGCTGGTTCCCCAATGATGGGACATTAAATGCCGAGAAATGCTAATAACTGTAAATACATCTACAGCTCTACTAATAAATCCTACTTACACTTCCTTTGTGGTCGGTGGGAGAACTGAAGGCCGGAGACCGGTGGATTTCGAAATTCGAGGACGCAGTCAATGGACCGAGACAGCTGGAGGTACTGTTTGCAGGAAGCGAAGGCCCGGGGCTGTAGTGCTACGAAGAAGAAGAGGAAATATAATCCATGGATCGCACAATCTATGATTAGTAGCACAATGTAAGTACATACGTGGCAACAGTAGTACCTTCTTAGCCACGCTAAGACCCACACATATTCCGCCGATTAAACCAAAATCATTTATAAAGTAGCTACGTCTGTTCTTTCTTTCCATCGAGTTAATAAAATGAATAATTAAACACGGTACACTGGAGCTTCTTTGTTTCCCCTGAAAGAGGTAAGAAACCGCCACGTGAGTGGATACACCTTCTTAGTTCTGATCATTTCTCACGGGATTGCTCTTTTCCTTGTTTGATTTAGGGGCTTTCACGCCACCGGGTGATAGGCCCCTGAAGATGGGTCTAGTCATCTGGACTTCCGATATTTCGATTAGAGTAGCTTAAGTTTTGAAATTTTGAATCGGTAAAATAACGTTGTTTCCATGAAGATTTAGGGCACATTCTTAAAACGGCCAATAACACTTCAGAGAAGTGTAATCCAGTACAGGCGATTCACGGTAAGACCTACGACCGTAATCCTCTCCGAACTAGCTGGCCGACCAGCAGCCACCAGAGAGTAGGCTGTGAGCGCCCGAACCCGTTCACCCTAAGGGTACGGTTCGTTGGATCAAGATTTATAATCTTTCAATCGCTGAGAGGATGATTCTCATTTGCTTTACGAAATAAGTAAGCGGAATCCAACAAACCAAAGCGAATTAAAAAATCATTACATATGACACGGAAGCAAAAATCTGCTCATCGTTGATAAAAAGGTACTTGCACTGGCTATAATAATTATCAGCTTCAGGAAAAAAGGCTGATTAAAACGAATCGAAAATTGATCTCAATGATTACCACTGTATCAAGGAGATAATAAAAGTTTGGGTCTTTTGACAAGTGAGCCAATGTACGGCAATGTTTTATCATTTAACATAAGTGTTTCTGTTTCATGGAAATTCAAATCATAGGTAGCAATATGTAACTCAATTGCAAATTTTGCACATTGGAGCTATAAGGACACCATTGAAGGCCTTTGAACATACTGATATCCTGGTGCAGACTCCTTAGGCCTTGTAGCAAGATTCCAGTATTGGTAAATTGGAATATTCAAAAATGATGGAGAAGGACTAATCATGGATATAAACCTTAAGTAAATCATTGTGGGTTTGTCACAATCTGGAAAATTAATCCACTCCTTACTAAAGCTACTCAATGATGCAAGGGGAAAGTTACTGGATAAATCCAGCGAAACTGGTATTTATAAAGAACAATCTATCATTACAAAGATTCAAAACAAGGAAAACACGCCTTCAGTGCTATATTTTTATCAAGAGCTCTAAATTCAATTCAACTTAAATTTCAGTGACTTGTAGAATGTGTGCATGTATGCTCTCCTTAAAACTCCACTATCAAATGCTTCTGAATTCCGGTACAGGACTCCTTTCAAACCAATTCTTCTTCCTTCAAGAAATTATCGCGGAAAGGTGTAGAAGGCGGGGAATATAATCCCTGAAGTTTGAATTGCTTCAGAAACTGTAATCGATGGCAGTTATAAATGGTAAGAAAAACGCCGAGCAAACACCACACAAAACATTTATACAAATATCTAAATGAAACGACCAAGAAGAAGTTGAGGACGAAGAACACGACACCAACGATGCTGATACAATGGCCAACTTCGATACAGGTAAGACATAAAATCAAGGTGAGATTATAAGCGGCGATAACAGCAAAAGCAGTCAACTTTCGACTATCAGCGATTTATTGTTTGCATTGTTCATTTCAGTGCTCGCTCGGGTGTAGGGGGATGCTTTTGGGAATGCAGTCTAAGCCATCAGCCACCAATGTTCCAGTGCCAGTGGTTTTGGGAACCATCAGAATCGAAGGAATGAAGGATAGTCGAAGGAGCAATGACATACCACGGGACAGCCGTAAAAATGATACCGAACAGACACGACTGACTGGATGGTGTGCAGCAGCTTATGATATAGTCTGTTAACACCTCAGGTGAAGTATGTGGGGGTGTTGATCCGATAGCGAATTAATTGTCGCTTAATAGTGTGAGATGAATGATAGTGAGGGATAGAAGATCTAATCCTTATGATATAATAAGATAAATACTACTCAATATGAGATTGAATTAGGGTAAATTTAGGCAAATAAGATTACAATAGGTTGATGGTTTTGGGTGATTATATAACATTTATAATGTTTTTGGGAATCAAGTCAGAGTGGAAGTAACTGACAAATAAAAGTGCATGTAATGCAAAGTTAGGTTGGTGCTGGCCTGAAACTCACATAGACTTCCGAATCCTCTGGTAACATTGGCTATGAAAACCTAAGCAAAACCGAACCAGGGCACGCCTGCGATAAGTTGCTGGCACCCCTAACACGGTGAGGAACCTATCCTGACGGAAACGTGTTGGTATTCGGATTTTTCTAAAAGCGGTGGATTCAAGCAACAAACAGTTGTATCTCAGGTATCCTAAACTAGGGTTAAGTGCAACTTTACGTTTAATACTTCAACTTTCAATTAAATCTGTGAAATTAGTATATTCGGATATCATGAAATACTAGAATCAATGCTAACAAGATTCAAGGTAAATTTTAAATACAAGTCTAAGACTATAACATGCGCATACTTTGCAGAGTTCAATGTTATTAGAAATAACCGCACTACCTCACAGTAACCCAATGACTATACTGAATGTCAATGGCTTTATCCTTTGTGGCTAAAGTTAGGGTATTGGTTACATATAAGCTTATACAGACTCTTCATAAAAGGATTTACATAAAATCATGAAATTCGATCCTCTAACGCTGGCTATAGTGTTCGCCCGATGATCAATGTCTATAAAATTTTGACAATTTATGATTCATGCGGATTAACATTTATGGTTGAATTTAAAGACATATAAGCAATTAAAATAAATGAACAGGATATCTTTAATCGAACATTAAGAATGTTTGTGAATGATTATGAAATATGGTAAAGTATTCATAAAAATTAAAATCAACAAAGGAGCGGTAATCTTCTTGGTTGTTTTGTCAGCTATGAGGACTTGTGTCTCATATTTGGCAAGATAATCAACAAAAAGGTCATAAAGTATTGTTGGTATTCCTAATATAGTGATACGACCTTGTAATGAATCAGCCCTACGCCACTGCCGACTAATAAATATTTAAATTTGCTACCATATGGCTTCCTATCTAACGTCCGTTTCGACGACTTCCCATCCTACGTCAGTTTTGTCTGGGGCCGTTAAACGGGCAGTTCGTCATTCGTTGTGATCGTGTCAGTGATTTATTAAATCCCGGGAAATATTAATTTTACGTTTTCTCATTTACTGGCTAAATTCGGAAGTAGTGTGTCCGCTTAAAAATTCGCAGTGAATGCAAAATTGTCCCAAATTTGCAATAAAAAAAATACAATAGTTTCCAGTTCCTTGAAGTGGAGATAAATTTTCGTGGTGATTTAAGTAGTCACGTTTCGCGTTGCCTTTTTTGTTTCGATTGAGCGGGTGGCAACAATAATACAGTTATTAAAGAGCTGACTTGGTTCGCTGCCTGATTCTTTCAAAAGGTTTGTGTTTTGGAGACTATTTTCTTTGCCTGGACATAATAGAATTAAAATGAACCAAAATCGATGTTATTTGGTTGTGAGGAATAATGACTTTCGAATTAAGCCCGCCTGTAAGGAAGTATTAATGGGTATAATTTTCCACATCCTTTGAAGCTCTTTATACCTGGTTTGATAAGGAATGGAAATCATCCAACGTTTTTGCAGAGCCAAGAATGAATGCCAGCAATGAATGACTACAAATTAATTTATCGAACACGTTCCTCCACTGAACATTGAAACAATATAAAACATCGAATATATATCACATGCCGCCAAGATTTCAATCCCAAGATGGAAGAAACGAGTAAATAAGTAAAATAAAGTATCAAGATCATTTTGGAGTTGGGAAATTTCAGAGGTAACTACATTTACGTGTTTTTAAATGTTTTAATGCTTTTGTATAGCGTAGAATGCCTGTTTCGAGAAAGAAACTGAGCCACTTCCCCTGAACGTCGAAGATTAAAGAAAACCAAATTTGGTGGTTCTCAGGAAGAACAGGACGAAATCTCTAGAGTTCGAGATGAATTACATGCATTTTTAACCCGACCGAGAGCTGGTCGCATTGTTGCTCGTTCGATCGGTGAATGGAACCCAGAGCAAAAGGCGGTCAAACTTGGACGTAAAGTTGGGAAATTGCAAGATGGCGTACACTTACAACCGACAGGAGTGTCTAAGGTATTTAGAGGCACTTTTTCTACTCGGATTGTCCCTGTGTGGAGTTGAAGGTTAGGATTTTAATTTGCACTATTGACTTTGTGCATCTCTCATCTCTAGTGAAATTATCGCATGATATGTACTAAATGCCCATCCTTTATTTATAGATGCGTTGTATAATTGTTAATTCTTCTACCGTGGCATTTGTTAGACAGATGTTTCCGGACCTAAGACTCTGACATTCGCAGATGGCCTCTGTTATGCGACTAAAAATATGTGAACGGTGCCCACAAGCAATCATTTCATCGACAAAATAGCGTGTCAATAATTACATAGCTCAGTTTCCTCATGCAGAGGGCGAAGGTAGCCTAGAGCTATAGTAAAGTGATAGTTTTAGTGCCAGATAATAGTTTTGCACTCTCGCAAAATACAGTGCAATCTCTTTTCGGGATCACACAGGAAATTTTCTGTTGCGTAGAATTGTGAAAAACCGAGTTAAGCAACTAGGGGAAAGATCTTTAAGGAAAATTGTGAAGCGTATCCGGATGATTTAGCTTTGTACTCCTTCTTAAGTCCTACTTTATATAAATCCAAGATTCAACAGGGATTTGAATTAAATACTTACCGACTTTATTATCATCATAATCATAACATTGTCTTTAAGAAAATAATCGATTAACGATATTTGTTTGCCATCAAAGCACAAGAGGCATCTTATCGTATTATATCATCCTATACTCGCAAAGTCGTCGACTGATATAGCACCTACAATATTTTATATAAATAGTTGCTTTTTTAGTCAATAACTTTGTTTATTTGATATCCGCAGGTCATCCGACGGCTTTTTAAAAAAAAAAGTTGCTTTTTTCGTTCATTATCCATTCTCCAGTTGAGCTATGTAAAGGTACACATTCCTCTATTGTTGAGCGCAATTTAAAATTTTAAGCTGTTTTTTTGTAAGAGACTCGTTTAATTTGTGTGTTATTAAGTATTTTTTTTCACACACTCATCCTAATCATTTAATTAATTGCATATTACATTTTAATTTCTCTGCTCTTAATTAATTATCTATGAAATTAAAAATTCTTTTTTTTTGGATAGCGCTACTTTTAAGAAATTTGTTGTATAAATCAAATAACTATTGCTAAATAATAATTACTATAAAAATCTCTAAATGAAAAAAAAACCAGATCAAGATAAAACAGAGATACCATGTAGTCCCTATTTATTGCCAACATCGGTATCGCCACAGTGAGATTTAGAGATGATTTTATTTTAGGATAATATACTCTATTTCTTTATTATTATTTGCTATAATTGAGAATGTTACAAAATCAAGTTATACATAGGGATACATTAGATTATCCAAGCCCAATTAAAAACATGTGGGGAATGTATCGGAACAATAAACTGAAAAAAATCATAAAGTGCTAATCATAACACGTTTTTCCTTTCCAGCCTGCCCTTCTCTTTCAGCAGGAGTGATGGCGAACGGTAAGTATGCCGTTGAAGAGGGTAGGGTTCTAGGAAGCCACGGATGGCCGGTTTCATGTCGCGTGCGGTACGCGGTACCATCGTTTGATTTGCGTTTTTATTAGAGTAGGGTTTTTCGGAACGCGAAATTGAGCCTAGTTTTTTTGTTGTTGGCTGGATGAAAAGACGGAATATAGAATAAAGTAAAGTAGGTTTCTTTTTCGTATGTTAGAATTTTCTATGCGTTTGAAACGAGCACTTGATGGTGGCTGAAACAGCGTTATTGAGCGTAATCCATTTGAAAGACCTGCGACCGAAATCCTCTTTGAACTAGCTGGCCGACAAGCAGCCACCGCGAAGTGGATTACGGGTGCACGAACAGGCTGACCGGTTGGTACCATTCGTTGGCACGACTCAGACTTCACGTCTAGAACCGATGAGAGGACGGTTCTGATTTCGTTCGAGCGATTTAAGCAAAAATCATTACAACCAAATCATTGCATATTGTTCAAAAATATGTTGACAAATTCATATTTCCCAAGTCAGTGGAAAGAGACCAAGATATTTTCGATCTTGAAAACAGGAAAGGAATATTCATGTCCCCAAAGGTATGGCCCAATCAGATTGCTGATAAACATCAGCGGAATGTTTGAAATGGTATTGAAACAAGCATTAAGCGTCCACACCGAGAAATATGAGTTGACGCCGAATAACCACTTTGAATTTCATGCCAGGCAATCAACCATACATGCGATAGCGAAAGTAACTTCAGACATGTGTTGGAAACTAAACAAAAGAGAATGTGTTGGAGGGTGTCTCCATGATATAGAGAAAACTTTCGACATGGTATGGTTTGAGCGACTAATTTTTAGTTCCTTCGGAGAATGTTCTGCAGATATTTTGTCACCATGTTGTACAATATGTTGCATGGAAATTTGTTTGCTGTGACTGATGGAAATCTGACGAGAATGCATGACATCAATTCTTGAATGGTCTGCAGCAGGTATAGATAGTTGTGGATTTTCTAAGTTTTGACCTCGTGTTATTAATTGCTAAATAAATGAAACTCTTATTTTCCTTATACGGGGCTTTTTTTGTTTTTTCCAGATACGCATTTCGAGATCTAGTTTTTACAACTGAATTTATTTCCTTCCTTCCTCGCTTTTTATACATTTCATGAGGGTTTTGCACTAAAATACAAAACCCTATTACAATCACGACCTGTGTCCGAACCGTCCGTCCGTCCGTCTGTATGTCACAGCACTTTTTCTCCAAAACTGTGGTGACTTCTTGGAAGTTTTGAGGTGGAAAAATTTTTCAAAGGGGTTTAAGGGGGGTCTCTCCACATAGGGAGGTGACACTTTAAAAAAAATTGTTCACGATTGGTAGTCCAGTAGGGTGTCATTGGAAAGGTCTCAATGAGATATTTTCATCAAGTCTTAAAATTGCCTTGTCGGTACCGAGAGGAGCAGCGAAAGGGGGAATGTACGAACTTTTCGTGTACCCCTCTCGCGAATGGACACTTTTCAGCCAGAAAATCTGAAAAAAATCGTAGAGGTCAGCGATTATGAGTACAACAACAACAAGTACATGAGAAGTCGAAATTGACTCAACTTTGTTAGTAATATGATTTATAGATTTTATGTTTCCTTGAATAAAATCTTAACGGTACCCTTAAATTCAATAAAATTCAGTACACAGATGACTATTTATAAGATTGACCTATTCTGTAAGTTTCATAAAGATCAAATAGTATTTAACGAAGTCATAGCGATTTGAATTTTCCTGTATTACTATGGAACAATATGCGCTGTATTACTATGGAAACATATGGCTATGGAACAACATGCGCTTTTTACCGACTCGGACACTACCGCTTTGCTAGGATTTGCATGAAAATTTCAGGAATGATAGGTATCATGAATATCTTGAGAGTTGGTTCAGTTAGTGGTATCAGTAATCGTAAAGCAAAATAGTGGCTGTTTAAAATGCGAAGATGGAATAATTTTGAGTTATTTTTCCCCAACTTCAACGTTTAAGGTACATGCTTTGAACACTTGATTCAATTTAATGAATGACTGAAGATGAGTACGTACAATTAATACTCATAGGTGAAACAAGTCGAGGAGGTAGGAGAGAGCTCCTAGCAAATGGGATTTATGACCACTCTAGGATTCGAAAAAATTGGCCATGAATCGATGATTGCAGTACAGGGGAGTGGCCCCAGAAAAAAATGTCATCCAAGGTTGCCGATATGAGTATCAAATGAAAATTCTTCATCGGAGCTTTTCAAAACAGTTCTTAAATTGGCAGTTTTTGCTTCAGTGGGGGCACAGGGGGGGAAATACATGAAAAATGTGTTTCCTCCCTCGTGAATGGACACCTGCGATCTAAGAAATCAGAAAAAATTATCAAGTGAGATATTTATGAGTACGACAATAACATATATCTCAGAAGTCAAAATTCGTCTAACTTTGTTAAGAATAGTATGATCTCCGAATTTATTATTTCCTCCAATAAAATCGTATTTTACATATTTCTTGATTTTATTCGTTGCTGGTAACTGCATTTGGTTCTGACATGAGCGTAGGTCTGTCTAACCAACTTGTTTTTATTTTATTGATTGCTTACAAATTGGTTACAAAATATTTAACAACATGATTTATTACTATAATTACAAAACTATTTACTAATTTTAGTCACCTACTTAATTTATAATCCTCTTTATTAGGGTCGTAAATCAGTTGCCGAAATCGTGATTCATCCGTTTACCTTCTTCGGTTCGAGCAATGTATATGCTTTCATAGGCGTCCAACTGGCTTCGTTTTTTGACCATTTTTATGCATTTTGCATCTTCTTGATTAATCGCATGCCTTGTATATGCCAGTTTTTTCGGCCTCCTTCGTTTTTGCCATTTTGCTGCTATTTGCTTAAAGAATGTGAGAGCCTTTTTGAAAACGTAGCAAGTGTCAGAAGACCAAATCCAACATTACCAAGATTAGTGTGCCAGCCGAAGGTTCATATGCCAGGCAATGAAATAAGAGAGATGATAACAGCGAACAACAGCCGAACAAGTCGTATAGCAAGATGCTTGGTAAAAGAAGTAAAAATAATGGGAGAACCAGTTAGTAAATTTTCCACCGAAAATTCGACGGAACTACCAAAGCTAATGAAGAAATTAATATTAAAAGAAGACGAAATAATGGTGTCATTCAACGTGAAAAACTTATTTCCAAGTATACAACCAGAGAAGCTATTACACTATTTGAAGAAGAGCTTCTAAATCAGCAAAGAGGGTAAAAAACGAGTACCAGTATACAAGAAACTTGCTAATGTGTGCATGCAAGAAAATTTCTTCACATTCCGGGGACGATACTTCAAATCAACAGCGGGTTTACCTCTGTCCCCAATTTCGGCCTCATTGGAAGATACGTTAAAAAAAGCGGATGGATGCCAAGTCTTTGGACGAGATACGTCGACGATACATTGGCAATAGTGAGAAAAGAAAAATTGGAAGAAACATTCCAAACGCTCAACAGTCCGCCTCACAATATAACATTCACAATGGAAATGGAAGATAACAATGAAATACCATTCTTGGATCTCAAGAGAATAATTGAATACGATATATACAGAAAACCAACACACACACACATAAGGGACAATTTCCAGAATATCTGAACATAGTTTTTTACAAAAAATGGCAGCCTGTAACACGATGATTCACCGAATGACTTCAATACCACTAACCCAAGAAAGGAAAAGAAATAAAATAGAATATATTAAAAATACAGCAAAGATTAATGGGTTCGACGAAGAAACAATAAAAACAAGAATAAAGAAAATTGAGAATCAAGAGAAAATGAGCAGCAAATCAACATTACAAACAACGAGCAGCAACTGCGAGCCAATCAAACGAGCAGCAATAAGCAAATCGAACCGCAGCGACAAAATAAAGAAAATATTAAGCAAAATGGGAATAGAAGCGATAATTAGCAGCAAAATGGCAAAAACGACGACCACACTAGCATCAGCGAAGGGTCCTGTAACGGACGCCGAAAAACTGGCATATACGAGGTGAAATGCAACGATTGTGATATGCGAAACGTTGGGCAAACGATACGGCCGATTTCAACTAGGATCCAAGAACACCTCAGAGAAGCAGAGCTAGCCGTCCAGAAGAAGCGAAACGAAGTCAAATCATCTGTAGTGAAGCATATCACCTATTAAGGGCATGCTATTAATCAAGAAGATGCAAAATGAATAAAAATGGTCAAAAAACGACGTCAGTTGGACGCCTATGAAAGCATATATATTGCATGAACCAAAGAAAGTAAACGGATGAATCACGATTTAGGCAATGGATGTACGACCTTAATAAAGAGGATTATAAAATAAGTAGGAAACTAAAAGTAGTCAATAGTTTTGTAATTATAGTAATAAAGCAGGTTGCGAAATATTTTGTAACCGATTTGTAAGCAATAAATAAAATAAAAATAAAATTTATAAAAAGCTAGGAAGTAAGGAAATAAATTTAGTTGTAAGAAACCCACTGAGGAAGGGGTCAACAAGACCCCGAAATACGTATCTGGAACAAACAAAATAAACCCGTGTGTGAGGAAAATAAGAGTTTCATTTATGTGTTGAATGTTTCAGGCTAAATTGTGAGATGTTAGTGAAGTCCCGGGCCATGCAGTTGTGAATAAAGACAATACATGTGATAAAAAAGGTAATATAATCATTCCATAACCTTTATTTTAAATATTTACTTTATTTTTTCCCTTTTATAATGAAAGGCACCAGGTCGTGAAAGCGATTTTATTCCTCTACTATCAAATTTTCAACATCGTTTATATGTCATGATTAGGGGACCCAAGCAGGTTCTTTCCCCAGCATAAGGGCCCACTTCAAAAAAATTGTGCATTCACGAATTATCTGCTGTAGGATTTGAATCGACAGATGTGGAAGCGGAGGTAGCCTACTAAGAAAACATTTTTCCAAAGCAATCGTCTGACTGGGCTTGACGAAAACGAGTGATATTCGAGATACTTATGGCCCCCAAATAAGAGTGGGGCATCCAGGTGGGAGTGGGGCCCCCTCGCACCCCCTCTTTGGATCCAGATCCATTACAGACGTGGCCATATATTTTCCATTTAAATGAAAAACTCCTTCAAACATAATTTGCATGAATTTTTCCTTTAAATGAAAAATATCAATGTTTCCAATTTATGTTAAAGTCTTGCATGAGGGAACCACATCATACTTTAACATAAATAGGAAACTCGAGCGGAAGGCCACTCTACCCTTCAAGAAAACGTACAGTGTAAAGAGAAGGGATGATCTCACCCGATGGCTAGCTCATGAGTGGAGGAGCCAGCCAACGTGGTGGGTCCCATACCCGGTCAAGGTTCGAACTAAATGAAAAGACCGAGCGCAAACTTCATCTACCTATTCATGTTTTTTTCACAATATCCATAGAAGTTATTTATTTTTTTACACAATTCGCGACATAGATAACAATCTAAGCATATCCTTTTTATCTTCTTCTCCACTTTCTATTGGCCTTCAAAGGTTCAACAGACTTCAAACTTAAATGAGGTCCCCGCGATCCTTTATTATCATTTAATAATGATAATAAAGAATCATTTAATAATGATAATAAAGAATCGCGGGGACCTCATTTAAGTTTGAAGTCTGTTGAACCTTTGAAGGCCAATAGAAAGTGGAGAAGAATTCATTTATTGTCAAGCTTGTATAATAAACAAGCTCGACAATAAATGAATTCTTCATCGAAATGACTCTTAATCAGCCATTAAATCATTTCGTCTTCAACCTACGAACAATTATCATCAATTAACGTTAAGAAAATTATTATAAAATAATATATTATGGTTCAATTTTATTTTAGTTTACATTTACAAATTATAATATTTTTTACTTTTGCATATCCTCCGGAATATTTCACTTTCCTTTCATTTCATTTGTGAGTCACTCTCTGACAGTGTAGTTCTCAATATAGAAAAGTAGAATATATATGAACATGATAAAGTTATTTTTTGGTAAAAAAAAACAATTTAGGCAAATAAAAAAGGCTACTTACCCAGTCCTCCTTCGACGAGCGCTTGTCGATGGGGTGGGTAAGGCATGTGTACACTTCTATATGCGACCTGTGGCATAATTCACAATTACATTACCTTTCACTTGTATCATTAATAATATTCGAAGGTTTACAACGGACAAAATAAAGTGTTATCACATATAATCAAATCGTCTATTTTTTCCATTTCATAAACACATCCCTTAGCAAACGACAAATTAAAAATGGAAAAATATGATGACGCATATCGGGTTTTTGTTGTTTTCGAATTGCGAGAATCGTGCGTTTTCTCTCTGAAATTTTTGTTTATTTTGTTGTTGGGTTTATAGTTTTTTTTGCACTTAAAGATCGTAATTAGTATAAATCTGACGTTATTCTAACAAGTTATGAACACTTTTTAAGAAGCAAAGAGCAGCAAAAGAACGCGCAAACTCAACAAACACTATTCAACCATCTGTATCACACCAGATCCACTCAAGCCTTTTTAATATCAATACAAAAACAAAGTTGAATCAATTCGAACAGGATTCGTAAAATTGAATCGGTTTACAATTTAAAGGTTCAAGAGGTAACATCCAACAAGTGATCATTCAAACTTGCTCACAACGACGGAGGAACAACGGTGGGAAACATGGGAAATTTGTTTTCGCGAAAAGATGGTCTCGAACTCTCGAGCTGCCATGAGATTTAGTTTTACGGCACTAGAAACTGTATCGTGCAGTCTTGCGAAAATGGAGTGAACACTCAAGTGAATCAAAATTCACATGTGTAAGGACTGCGATACACAAAAGTGTATAGACTAGAGAATAAACAATGCGATGGACTCCAGTGATATACATGTTTTCCTGGATATTGTTTTACGTGCTGATCAACTATCTCCGTGCTTTGGGATGGAGTGGGTAGCGTTGATAGAAATCAATTCAGCAACCTCGGTGTATTCACTGCTTCGCGCGGGTGACACAACAGAAATAGTTCACAAAATTCACTTTGCCATATGCACTACAACGCATTTAACCTGCAAAGAATAAGCTAATTTATCAGTGGATTTCAACAATTCCCCCACTACTTCTATAAACCGACAACTGTCGCGAGGTATTCGGAAAAAATCAATGAATATTGACTGCAAGATTAACCACTGACTTATATGAGTATTCGTTCACATTTTTTCCAATAATTCATATTAATTACTTTCTGCGACTTAACGAAAGCATCTTTTAGCAACTAATTTATACAAAAGGCACTATGATGCACATTAAAATCAAATTTAACTCGTGTGTTATCTAAGACATTGCGCAACAATAACAATGCATTTTAACACGTGATTTTCCATACTTTATCCAACGTTAAGTGTAACTTGAACTCTTGGAAACGATTGTTTCAACTTTGTGCAGGCGTTTCCACATACTCGGGACAAGATTTATGATTAAAGAATTGGAACTATTGTTCAAAGTTAATCACATTGTTCCACGTACGGCATATGAACACGACGACGTCAACAATTCTTTCCAGCTAATGCTGGTAACGGTAGTTTACTTGGCAAGCCCTCTACATGCCGCAATGGTACTTTCTTTCCGACGAGATAAGACTGCAGTTCATTTTCTAAATTGCGTTGCAAAGGGGGTTTTCTAATTAAATTGTTTTTTTTTTATTTTATAGATATATGAAAATTGAGAATGAAGATCGAATTTAATAAATTATTACTTAGAATTTTTTTTTCTTTAAAATTTATTATTTATAGTCAGACATAGTTTGAAAATGATTTTATTATTAAAATATTTTTCTACTGAATTTGTTTTATTTTTAAGTTACAAATAAAAACTAAATGATATTAAAGGATTTTTCAGTAGAAAAAAATTGTTTTTTCACCCGGGAATGTTTTTCGAGCAGTTTGACTAGGCGACTGCTATTTTTATTAACTTGTGTCATCCTTGGGCAACTGATTTGATTAAGTATATTCATTTCAGACTTATTATATATCAATAAAATTTTCTTTCCCACTTCGATAGCTCTTTCGTGCCACTAGTTTTGATTAACAACTGCCAAAGAACTGAAACTCTACAGCGAAGCAAAACTAGTAGGGCTACAAATCAATGAAAATAAAACAAAGCTCATAACGCAGTCAAGGAAAAATACCTCAAAACCACAAAATATCACACTTGGCGAATACAGTATCGAGAATTTTAGTGAATTTGTGTATTTAGGCGCAAAAATAACGCAAACGAGCAATGAAAGAGACGAATCCCGCCGAAGAATACAGCTCGCAAATAAAATATTTTATTCAGTATTGATGATCTTGAAGACCAGCTGCATACACAGGAAAACAAAGCTCCAAGTATACAAATCTGTGATAAGACCTGTGTTATGCTATGAGTGTGAAACATGAGCCCTAAACCAAGCATCCGCAAATATATTGAACGCCTTTGAGTGACGGTTCCTGAGGCGAATAATCGGAGCGAAGCTTGACTGGGACCAATGGCGAATTCGATACAACCATGAGCTGTATGAAATTTTTGACGAACCAGAAGTCTCAAGGATTGTAAGACTGCGGAAGCTGCAATGGGCTGGACACATGAATCGTATGGTCAAACAACGGAAACCCAAGAAGGTATTCATTGGGAGAACTGAAGGCCGGAGACTAGTGGGGAAACCGAGGAGACGCTGGTCTGATTCGGTCGACGAAGATAGTTCACCGCTGCTTGGATTTTGAAATTGGAGGACGCGGTCAACGGACCAAGACAGTTGGAGGCGCTGTTTGCAGGAAGCGAAGGCCGGGAAGGGGCTGTAGTGCTAAGAAGAATGAGTTTCGCTGATGTGTTTGGAGGGTACTATTTTCACCAAGCAAATCACCATAGACTCTTGTGGTACTTTGACAAGTTGCTTTATTGGTGTTTTTGATTGCATGCTACCTTCATTGTAAACAAAACACAATATTTTCAGTAAAGGCGCTGGTTTTTATATGACAAATAAGCCTGCGAAACTTTTCAAGTTGTTACTATTGTGAGTACTTTCCGATTTGCTTTCCTTTTTTATTAGCAACGCAGTGCGAAAAAATGTAATTTAGTGTAGACAACCATGGCTTTTCAAGTAACATTGCTCTTATGAATCATCTATGCTTTTTCCTGCATACCATCTAATCTTTTTCTTTCTTTTCGTAGCACTACAGCTCCTTTCGGGCCTTCGCTTAGAGATAGTTAGAGTATCTCATTGTCATGATCAAATGTATTGGCGCTCCACAAGGTGATATGATCATTATCGCGCTTTGGCCATGTGTCCGTCCACCCAGCTATGACACGTTCTGATTTTGAAGCAGCACGTACCATAACTGAACGGGCTTATAGTCCGTCAGAAAAATCACTCAAACTTAATCTCTTTGACGCCAACGAAACTCGAACCAGAGACCTTCGGCTTACGGGCTTAGTGCACATGCCATCTAATATCGGAGAGGAATTGTGAAAATGAATTGTTTATCTGATCGTAATCAGAAGGTGAAGGATATGATATAGTCATGTATTGAGCAGCCTCAGTAGTATGAGAAACCTTTTTTCCTTCGTTGGTAAATGTAGCTGTGGATATACATACTTTGGCATCAGCAGCATAGCTGACAGTTGTATTAGTTGCTAGCATAGGTAAAATTTTGCCTATTTATCAATCTCTAGCTGAGGCTATTTAGCAAAAACAATCTATTTTCCTAAAATAACCACCACAGATTCAAGATCTTTATTTGGTGATTTTTCATTTTTTACATTTATACAATTCATCAATAGCTCAACATAACAATATACATGCGGATTGTGCCTTAGGGCTTATCCCGGAGTTCAATAATAATTTACTTTAATTACAATATAATATTAATTTTTTGGTAAAAGAAACCTTTAAAATGTTGGCACCCACTATATTATCATACATTAATAGATTATAAAAGAAGTTTGTAAAAATCATTTGCTCTTACAACTAGTTTTAAAATTGATTTCCTTAAAATTAAGTACATTATTTCCTTAAGACTACCTTAAAAACCACTCATTCGCTGCGTCCATAAGGCGGTTGTCCGTCGCTCTCCTGATAACTTCCACCGTGTACTCCTGGGCTCACCTGATTCCCGCTTTCGCCAGCTTTTCTGCATACGATTTTATCGGCTCCATTCCTGTCTCCTGGTACAGCACCTCGTTGGGGTAAGAGCGTCCGTCCTCCCGTCTGTATAGTCCTGTGCAGGTCCGAAGGATTTTTCGCTCCACTAATCCTATCTTGCCTCATTTTGTTTTCGGAGCTCTAATCCATATCATCACAGCATATGGGATGATCGGATGAATCAAGGTTTTATAGGCCAAAACCTTGACTCGTTGGTCCGAATGTTTCCTGAAAAGAGGTAAAAGAAGATGATACGCATAAGTCACTTTTTTCCAAATATTATCAAGGTGAGCTTTCCTGTCGAAAACTACCCCCAAGTACTTTGTTTGCCTAGAGCAGTGTACCATCTGCCTATTCAACTTAATCCTGGAGTCACAGATGCTTTTTGCACGAAGACCGAAATTTTTGTGGGGGTTATTGAACACAATTAAGTCATTTTTTTGCATTTACCTTGATTACCCATTTCCGGTAGTATGCAGTAAGAGATTCCAAATATTTTTGGAGCTGTATGCTAGCAAAACGCAAATTGTGCTCAGATGACCACACTAACAAGTCGTCAGCGAAGAGGTTCACCTGGATTCCGGGCTTATATTCCCGGTACGTCAGAGGTGAATATGTTAAAAAGAAATGGGCCTTATATAGATCCCTACGGGACCCCCCGTGTCAATACTAAATGGGTCTGAACTAACTCCGCCAGCCACCGCAAAGGCAGTTCGTCCCCTCATGAAGCCGCCTATAATTTTCACAATATGGGCCGGAAGGCCAAGATTTATCATTTTATGGAGAAGCTCATTGATTCATACGGAGTCAAAGGCTTTCTCCACATCGATTAGGCAAGCTGCAATATCGACTACGTCAGTATTGCCCGACTTCTTGGGTATTGCGAATATTTTTGCTAAAATAACCACCAACTGTATTACATTTCATTTCATTACCACCATCACGTGTTTCCTTGTAGTCACCCTGCAAATACATGCAAAAAACCGCTTGAGTATTGCATTGTACCACTCGTAGACACTACCCATGCGTATGTATCATTATTTGTTTCCTAAATATTGTAGTGTCTGCTTTTAGTATCATTATTTTTATGGGCATGATAATGAATGTTAAAATAACATTCACTTCATTCGGATAATAAAGGGTTTTCCAATAAGAGGTGCTATTTTGAATAGCCCGCTATTTCGGTAAATGTCACTTTTGAAGCTGTGAATTTATGACATTTGACAAGTAAAAACTATGTCATTAATAATAATGGACCAATACACGCTTTAAAATCGCTTTGAAATTATTGAAATTCACTATAAAAATGGTGAAAATTTGGCAGAGACGGTTCGTAAGACTCGAACATTTTTGGGTCGTCGTGAAGCACCTTGTCGGACCACAACACAGAAATTGGTGGAAAAATTCGAGCTGTTGGGGCAACTTATTGATGTGAAGAATAAAACCCGTGCACGTCACTCAAGAACAGCCGAGAATATTGCTGCTGTAACCGAAAGTGTTGAAGAAAACCCAGGTTTGTCCATTCTTTGTCGTTCTTTGGAATTAGGCATGCCACAAACGTCATTACACCGTATTTCGCATAAATATTTGGGTCTTAAGGCTTATAAAGTTCAGTTCACACAAGAACTCAAGCCGGTCGATCATCAACAACGTCGTGTCTTTGCTGATTTGGTCCTTGAAATGCATGAAAATGATCCGGAATTCCATCAAAAAATCATCTTGAGTGATAAGGCCCATACCATCCACCAATTATTCCATCTGGAGCTCGGAAACCCCAAGCATTATTGTGGAAAAGCTTGTCTTTCCTCAACGTATGACTGTTTGGTGCGGTATGCGGTTTATGGTCCGGCGGAGTCATTGGACCTTACTTTTTCGAAAATGAGGCTGAAGCAACAGTTACGGTGAATGGATTGCCCTATCGAGTGATTATTAATAATTTTTTATGGCCGGAATCGGATGATATTGATCTGGACAATGTTTACTTTCAACTAGACGGCGCTACGTGCCACACAAGCAACGAAACCATTGATCTTTTACGGGAAAGTTTCCGGACCGTGTTATCTCTCGAAGAGGTGATCACAATTGGCCACCGAGATGTTGTGATTTAACACCTTGCGACTTGTTTCTTTGGGGCCACATGAAAGAGAAGGTCTACACCAACAGCCCAGCGTCGATTCAAGACCTCAAATATGGAATTCGTGAGGCTGTTGAGGACATACATAGGGCAGCCACTTTGCGATTTGGTTATGGAAAATTTCATGAAAAGGATATAGTCCTGTAAGCGTGTCATGAAGGTCATTTGCTTGATGTTATTTTTCACTACTAACGGAATACCTCTTTACAATGAAATAAACATCCGATCATTTATATTAAAAAATGGCATTTTTCTTTCAATATCAAAATAACACCTCTTATTGGAAAACCCTGTAGTAAAGTTAGAAATAAAAAGTATCAACAAGATAAAGAGATTGCATATTTACTAATCTCTGAAGTATGATATGAAGAAACATTACGTACATTTGATGTAGGCAAATAATCACAGCACCGACATTTTTTTTTTTTAAATAACTCCATTCCCTATCACTCTCTCCATCACTCTTTCATCGTCGCACAATGCTCGTGCGATCTGCACTTCACACGTCGTCAATTCCTACGTGTGCCTCCAGGTAATGCTAAAACATCGGTATCAGGGGCCTACCAAATGCTGTGAAGTACTCCTTTCCTGCTAATCTATTTCGATTCGTGAACAGTTCTCAGAGATAAAAAAAATAATATTATAATACGGCGCAGTAAAAAAAAATTCTTTTACAAAAACTATCTGTCTTTAAGTATTTCGACGTTAGGGTCTAAAATGCCCTAAGATACTGCATTTTCAATCCTCCGGACTTATTATTAATTTGAATTTTTTAGATGTTCCTTAAGTCTTTTCTTGAAAACCAACAATGAGTTTACGTTTTTCACTGTTTCTGGAAGATTGTTGTATACACGCAGAGCATCATTCTTTGCATCGTTCTGTAGTCGATCAGTTCTAGCGTAAGGTATTACAAAATTGTTGGTATTTCTTGAATTATATGGATTTATTTGTGATACTTTTATAAAGGGGCTTCGTTCCGATTCACTGGAAATTAGACATTTGAAGATAAACTTCGCTTTCTCCATAGTAATGATTTGACTGAAGGTGAGTGCATTGGTCCGTTGATACACTAGTCTTGTTGGAGTGAGAATCGGAAGGTTTAGACTATTTTTTAATAGGCTTTAGTTAGTATTCTGGATATAATATTAAGGTTTTGCTTTGACGATTGACTCCAAATGACCACCGCATAATGTAGCTTTGTCAGTACACATGCATTTAATACAAGGTTCTTTATATGCATTGGAAAACCTCCATGCATTCTCAACACTCCTATCATTGGTGCTAGTTGTCTCCTCAAATTATTTATGTGTGGCAACCATGTCAAACGATGATCTTTGGTAAGACCGAGATATTTAATTTCAAACACTCTTTGCAAGTTTTCACTGATAATTTTTAGGTCAACTTTTATGTCTTCCTTATTCTTCCGTTTAAAAATAATGAATCTTCTTTTTGTAGTATTCAATGCTAGCTTCTTTTTGATAAACCACGAACGATATTTATCTAGATCCTCGTTGAAAATATTCTCCATGGCAACCTCATCATGTCCTGAATAAAAAATTACAGTATCATCAGCATATAATGTGTGATGAGCTTTCAGTTTACATATATTCAAATTATTGGTGTATAGCAAAAACAAGGTTTGTCCAAGTATGGATCCTTGAGGGACCCCCGATTTCATTGGTGCTAGATTGCTCAAGACATTATTAACTGATGTTCTTTGGAATCTTCCTTGTAAATAACTTTTAAAAAGCTGTTTCGGTTTTCCTTGTGTACCACACGATTCAAGTTTTTGAAGTAACAGGTCATGATCAACCGTATCAAAAGTTTTCTTTAGGTCCACAAAAATTGCAATAACATAATCTCCTCTACCAAGTAACGCATCGAAAGTACTCTTCTTCTTTTGAAAGCCAAATTGCTTCGAATTTATGATGGAATTGTCTATTAAGAAAGATTTTAAACAATTATTTACAACTTTTTCGAACATTTTACTAAAGGCTGTCAAAAGTGCAACAGGGCGGTAATTATTCGGGTCCAGATGATCTCCTCCTTTGAATATTGGAATTATTTTTGCCAGTTTCTCTTCATCCGGAAATGTTCCATTTCTAATATGCCCGTTTATAAAATTTGCTAGTTGTTCAGCTAGAATAATTTCATGTGTGACGATGTTGTTAATAACTGGTGCTGCATTATTTTTTCAAATTTTCGATTGTATTTAATACTTCTCTTTTAGTCGTTTGATGAATGTGAAAGATGGACTTAGGTGGGCTATTTGTGATATTGAAATAGCTAATTGTCTTTTTACAAAGCTCCCTGGTAATTTTTTCACCAATTTTTGAAAAAAAGTGGTTTAGCGAGTTTGCTGTTCCACATGGGCGTGCTGTATTGTTAGAGCCCATGCCAAAAAATTCAGCATTTGATGACATGATCCAGGGTGACGAATTATCTTTTATTTCATTAAGTATTCTCCATTTTTCGTGTGAGTTGTCCCCCGCTGTGTCCAATCTTCTGGAGTAATATGGAAATTTAGGTTCTTTAATGAGACGTTTTGATTCTTTTAGGGCTTGGTTATACAGATGTTTAAGTGCTTGATCTTCAGTGCTCTGTTTGTATTTTTTATAAGCCTTCCTTTTGTTAATTCTAGCCTCAATAACTTTCTTTGTTACCCGTGTATGTTGTCGACATCTGATCTTTTTGTCAATGGTAGAATCATGCTTGGAGTCTGTAATCATATTTTTAAGCTCCATAAGGTTTTCAGGTTTTCGGTTTGTTAACAACTGTTGAAATTTCGATTTGAAAAGATCCTTGTCTAAATATCTGAATATATTGTGAGTAGGTAGGTTTTTGCTTACTGAGACTTTGACCATGGACGACAATTTTTAGGCTCGTTGATCTAACTCCGGCCAGTCTGCAAGTGTGAATTTAATTGTTTCACAATTTTTTTATCATTTGTTGCTATGTGATCCAGGCAGGTACTTGAAGTCGGGCGAGTAATTTTGTCGTTATTGACAATGACCGCTCCATTTGTTTCCAGGGTATCCTTGTACATTGTCGATTCTGAAGATTCTGGTCTATGTTTGTGTCAGCAACCGTGATTAGATTTTTTTTCAGTAGAGTATATTGCATCTATTACTGTGCAGAAGTCCTGCGCATTGAGACGATTGGGATTATAGTAAGTACCGATTTTCAGTTTTTTACCTGCGCAGATTATTTCAATTATTATTATATTATATATGTCAGATGTTACTCTCTTTGCCACGAAATTAATTGTATTTTTATATATCTACTCCCGTAGCTCCTCGTCTTCCGGGCCTGCAGGAGAAAACGGAGCTTTATCCCGGAATATTGAAATACTTTGCTTCTTCAGGATAGATCTATACTTCGTTTAGTATTTTGCTGAAGATAAATTTGAATATCACTCAGCTTGTGTCGTAAGCTTCTTATTTTGGCATAAAAGATAGTTAATTTGTTGATTGATTTAGTTTTGAGATTAACAATCATCATCCAAATTGTGGTCAGTACTCCTCCTAGCAATTACAATGCTCCTTTGATACTCTGGGCACTCCCACGAGTCTGCCCTGTGTGAGTGATCAGTATTCTTATTGTTACCCATACAATTGCAGCAGTTCTCATGTGTGCTTTTGCATTCCTTGAGCTCATGCTTTCCTCCACATTTCACACAGATTTGTTCTCCTTCGCATTTTGACGTCTTATGGTTATATTTCTGGTACTTAAGGCATCTCATAACGTCAAGTGTTCCTTCACAAAATATGACCCATAATCGACGTACGAGTATTTGTTAGCTCATCTTTTATACATGTTTCCATTTACCTCAATAATGTGTAATCATTTTCCGTTTTTTGTCTGTCTGGCCTGTTTGAGCTCCACTTTTTCTCTATTCCTAACACCAGGGTTTAGCGCCTTTATTTCCTTTCGTAGTTTCTCATTTGTAAATTGATTATCCAGCCCATTCATAACCAGTCTGGGTCGACGCATTTTTGTCTCGGTAATGTCGTTCTCATCCTTCAATGTTATCCATGGTTAATCGGTAAAGCTCAGACGTGTTGGAGTTGGTCGTTGTTTAATTATCGCCCCACCATTGCGAATAGGCCGTAGCAGTTGAAGAGGAATCTTGCAATTTAAACACTGTTTTATTGTATTGTAGTAGATATATTGATGCTAACTTCTTAATAGTAATAATCCATCGCACTCTGCATAGCGCTGAAAAAGGTAAACATTCCCTTTCAACGCGCCTTTTTTTCAAAAATGATCTCTAATCTTCTATAAGCACTGATTCCAACGTAATTGGACTTTTCTTTTGCGTTACTCGTTCTTTAAGCGTTTGGCTGAGAAAGTAACTTCTCGCCAGGGAGCCATGTCCCGATTCGCCCATACAAAATCACGTTGTTCCATACAAAATTTTCGTTGACATGGATTGGATCGAAAAAAAAACTCTCTTTCACTTCTCACTCCCATACATCACCCCAACGACTCCCTGGTCCACCCTTGTTTGAGCACTTGAATATTAGTATGGAGCCCCTTCGTAAATTTTTCTTTAGTACAGACCCATCGGGGCGTCCGCTTAAAGATAGTTAGAGTATTTTATCTTGATCCAATGTATTGGCACTCGGGAAGGTGATATGGTCAGTATCACGCTTTGGCCGTATGTCCGTCCACCCAGTTGCTGTACGGTCTGATTTTAAACCAGTACGTATAATAACTGAGCGGACTTATAGTCCGTCCCAAGAATCACTTGAAACAAATCTCCTTGTCGCCAGAGGGACTCGAGCCAGGTACATTCGGCTTGTGGGGTGAGTGCTGTAACCACTACACCACGCGGACTACATCGCTTAATTGATATACCTTGAACGTATTTTTAGAGGTAAATGTTCTACTTTTTTAATAATTAGGGTTTTGTACTAAAATACAAAACCCTATTGCAATCACGACCTGTGTCCGTCTGTCCGTCCGTCCGTCTGTATATCACTGCACTTTTTCTCCGAAACTATAGAGGCTATAGCCACGAAACTTTGTGGAAAGGTCAGAAGTGGTGACCTCTTGAAAGTTCAAGGGTGAAAAAATTTTTCAAAAGGGTTTAAGGGGGGTCTCCCCATATAGGGAGTTGACCTCTCAAAAAAAAATTTTCACCATTGGTAGTCGAGTAGGGTGTCATTGGAAAGGTCTTAATGAGATCTTTTCAAAACAGGTCTTAGAATTGCCTTATGAGTACCGAGGGGGGCAGGGGAAGGGGAAATATACGAACTTTTCGGGTACCCCCCCTCGCGATTGGACACCTTCCAGCCGAAAAATCTGAAAAAAATCATGAATGTAGGCCTTAATAAGTACAACAACAACAAGTACATGAGAAGTCGAAATTCACTCAACTTTGTTAGTAATAGTATGATTTATCGATTTTATGTTTTCTTGAATAAAATCTAAATCGTACCCTTAAATTCAATAAAATTTAGCTAACAGATGACTATTTATAAGATTGATCTTTTCTGAAAGTTTCATAAAGATCGAATAGTATTTAACGAAGTTATAGCGATTTGAATTTTCGTGTATTACTATGGAACAATGTGCCCTGTATTACTATGGAAACATATGGCTATGGAGCCATATGCGCTTTTTACCGACTTAGACACTACAGCTTTGCTAGGATTTGCATGAAAATCTCAGGAATGATAGATATCATGAGGATGACTACATACAATTGAAACAAGTCGAAGAGGCAGGAGAGAGCTCCTAGCAAAAGGGCTTTGTAGCCATTCTAGGATTCGAAAAAAAAGGCCATGAATCGATGCTTACAGTACAGACGAGTGGCCCCTGAAAAAGCCGATATGAGTATCAAATGAAAGTTCTCTATGAGAGCTTTTGAAAACAGTTCTTAAACTGACAGTTTTTGCTTCAGTAGGGGCACAGGGGGGGGGGGGGGAATACATGAAAAATGTGTTTTCTCCCTCGCGAATGGACACCCGTGATCTAAAAAAATCTGAAAAAATTATCAAGCGAGATATTTATGGATATAACTTTAACAAATACCTCAGGATTCAAAATTCTTTCAACTTAGTTAATAATAGTATGATCCTCTGTGTTTCTTAATTTTATTCGTTGCTGGTTACGGCATTTTGTAAGTTGTGTACAAAACCCTTCTGACATGAGCATAGGTCTGTCTACCCAACTTGTTTTTTAGTTGTGTACAAACGGTTCTGCACTGATTGAAATAAATAGATCTTTTTCAAAATGTTTTTTTGTATTTGCATTGCGAATATTCATAATGGACTTAACAGCTGTCACATATGCATATAACGGCCGATGGACACTATGCGCCCGAATTGAGAAAAGTCCACATACAACATCACGTTCTAACTTATGCTAGATCTGCCATATGCCTAAACTTATGATACTCTCATCTACCAACCTTTAATTAGAACGATTTTCTATCTATGCAACAGTCGTCCAATAATCAACCCAAAATCACTGCTGATCATCTGGAAATGTTAGTTCCGCTTTTCCATTCCATGTCTAATTTGTCGATAACTCAATCAACTACTATTTGTTTTTCGATGTTGTTCAACTCCAATTAACCGAACAGAGCAGCTTTGTTTCTGCACAATCGAGCGTTAACAATACATTAATCCCAACTATTCTTTGCCGCTGGCCGTAATTAGGTTCCGGCTATTAATTAAAATACATGCACCCTCCACTAAATGGAAACTGATTGCATATCAGGTATCAATTGAATTTATATGAACAAGTACTCGTATAGAATCGAATGTGTACATGCACATGCAAATAGTGAATGTCCGAAACGTAGATGTTGTCAGAACTCAAATAGAACAGACAAAATAAATTGCACGGATCAAGGATTTGATGTTATTAAATATTTCAATATCAATTCCATCTGTGAAGACTTGAGCTTGATTTATTTCAAAGGTGAGGTTGGACTTAAAATTTATTGTATGGAGACGAAATTATATTTCATTCGATGAGGGAAGAGTCGAAATATATGAACTTGGCAAATGCTATGTGATAAATATGGCCATATTTACTTCTGATAATTTGACGCACAATATACGTATACTTTTTCCCTTTGTAGTCCAGCTAACCAATACTGGCCAGTTTGGGGTTTGGTCAAAATGCTGATAATGGTTTACTCAAGAGGCTTGTCTCAAGTGTATCCTCTCCTCTACCAACACAAAGACCCTTTGAATATATCCTGACAAGGAAGTGGTGAACTTTGTTCAACATTAGATGAGCAAGAATTCTCCAACTAGAACAATTTACAGCGTTTTGCTGCTGGTCTACTATGTGGTAATGAAAATATGTGCTGCATATGAGAAACTGATCTGCGCAGATGGGTCATGGGAGAATCCTATTGATTCTTCCAGGTACTTGGCCGCTTGAAATGGAAAATATATAGGAACTGTTATCTCACAGAAGTGATAACTACAAAGATGTTCTTTCTCGTCTAACTCATCAGCTGATATTTAGCTTGTTTCCTTATTATCACCAGCAACCACTAAACAGATAAGGCTGCTCACGAGCGATATTAGTTGAAATTGATCTATCAGGATGGAGATCACATGCCTACCAGCAGCATTTGCCACCGGAAATCTTAATAAAACACTTAAAAGTAGCAGGAGACTGCTCCTGACAGAAAGGAATTGTAAAATTATTAAAGTAGAGATGTTACCAAATTTTGTGATTAGTAAATCTTCGACTCAATTCAATAACAAGCAGCTAGAAGTGTTGATAAAAGCGAAATTTTTCAAGATCTGATTGATAAACGTTCTCGCTCCGACCAAAGTAAAGGACAAAGAAATAGGGAAACGTTCTACAACCACCTTGAAGGACTAGTCGACTCATTGCCCACAAACGACACAAAAATAATTCAGGGTGATTGCAACGCTAAGGTTGGTAATGAGCTATCTTATCGGGGAACCATTGGAGCATACAGCCTCCACGATGAAACAAATTACAACGGCCAGCACCTGATTGATTTTGCATGAGGCAGAAATCTAGTCACACGTTCGATTTGCTTCCCACATCGACGCATTCATGAAATGACCTGCGTATCACCGGATGGCAACACACAAAACCAGATCTATCATATTTTGATCCAACAACGTTAGGCCTCGAGCATACTCGACGTCTGTATATACCGAGGACCCAATTGTAACTCGTATCATTACTTGATCAAATTAACCTATCGATGTCGTATCTCAAAGGCATATTTGGCGAAGACCAGCCCGCAACAAAAATTTGACATCGAAAGGCTCCAAACGGCATATGCGGCTAAAAATTTCACGGAGACCCTCGACAACCAGCTGGCTCCCATCTTATGAAATACACCGTTAAAGATGAGCAACGAGCTCTGGATGGTAGTGAAAGTAGCTATTAGAACTGTGGCAGAACAGACGATCGGATATCAATGCGGGGCAAGAGAAATCATTGATTCGATTATGGGTGCCAGAGTGCGTTAGATAGAAAGAATCAGGCATACAAAGAATACGTAGGGAGGAACACCAGCCTGAAGAGGGAACACTATGAGAACCTCAGAAGAGTAGCGAATAAGATAATTAGGATTAAGAAAAGAAAATACTATGATGCCTAATTGAGAAGTATAGATATAAGCCTAGCAAGCAACAACACAAGTCAACCATACAAGATAGTGAAAAGCCTGAAACGTGGTTATCAGCCCAAAACCACGCTCTGTCGTGATGATATCGGCAGTGGCATCGCTGATGAACCCAAGATTAACGAAAGATGGACATCATACATCAAGAACCTCCTTACTCCTCCGCACAGCTCCAGAGCATCGGAGCCTATGAATCTGTGGAGAGTTTCCATTGGCCCCACTAACTCTGGAAGAAGTTTGTTCCATCATCAAAGCCCAAAAGAATAATAAAACACCGGGCATAGATAAGATTCCAGTGGAGCTCATCAAATATGGTGGCAGTAGTGTTCATCAAGCTATTCACAAAGTCATCCAGCATTTTTGGTAACAAGAACATACAGGTATACCGAAAGAGTGGAGCTAATCAATTATATTCCCTATCCACAAAAAGGTGAAAAGGTACAGCGCGAAAATTATAGAGGCATATCACTACTTTGTGCGGCGTACAAAATATTTTCAAAAATCTTAGAAACAAAATCGGATCATATGCCAACAGTATTATTGTGGAGTATCAAGGTAGTTTTAGAGCAGGTAGATTGGCAACAGACCAATTGTTCACAGTCAAGCAGGTGCTTCAAAAATGCTGGGAGTTCAACAAAGACCTGCACCAGATTTACATTGACTTTAGGCAAACACACGACCATAACGTACTGTACCATAACGTACTGTACCAAATAATGCTTTGCTTGGCATCCCAGCCAAATTAGTCCGTCTACCAAAATGACAATGACGTCAACGACCTACCAAGTCCGCATCAATAACCAACTCATCGATGCATTTGACACAAATATCGGGCTACAGAAGGGAGATGGGCTGGCCCTATTGCTATTCAATTTGGCTCTGGAGTACGTCATAAGGAAGCTACCTGTCGATGTGTGAGGTACATTACTATACAGGTCAAGCCAAGTAGTAGCCTATGCAGACAAAATAAACATTTTGTCACGCTCATAAACAACTGCCAAATAACTTTTCCTGAGACGGAGTATGCCGAAGAATACAGCTCGCAAATAAAATATTTTATTTAGTTTTGACGATTTTGAAGACCAGCTGCATGAAAAGTTTCAAATATGCAAATCAGTGATAAGACCTTTGTTATGCTATGGGTGTGAAACATGGACCCTAATCGAAGCATTCACAAATATATTGAATAACGAGTCGTGAGGCGAATAATTGGAGTGAACCTAGACGAGGACCATTGGCGAATTCGATACAACCATGAGCTGTATGAAATTTTTGATGAACCGGAGGTCTCAGCGATTGTAATACTGTGGAAGCTGCAATAAACTGGCCCCATGAATCGAACAACGGATACCCGAAAAGTTATTCGTTGGGAGAAATGAAGGCCGAAGACTAGTGGGGAAACCAAGGAAACGCTGGTCTGACTCGGTCGACCAGGACAGTTCATCGCTGCTCGGATTTCGAATTCGGAGGACTTGGTCAATGGATCGAGGTGGTTCGAGACACTATTTGCAGGAAGCGAAGGCCCAAGAGGAAGTGTAGTGCTAAGAAGAAGAAGAGTCTTAATAAAACACGTGAAAGTAGCAGGAGAGTGCTCTTGGGAGAAAGGTATGGTGAAATTATTAGAAAAACAATCTTTTGAATATCAAAACTTGACTCATACATAAATTCCATGAATAGGGCTTTGGAAATATATATTTTATTCTCAGGGTGTTGACCCATATACTTGAGTTGTCATGGTGACTGATCAATGATAGAAATTATTTCTAAAATGTTCGTTCAAATCTTTACACATTTGTAGAATGTGGGGATTTTCCGAACGTGTATATAAACTTGTAATTTTTGCTACACTTGATAAATTTTCGATTATCTAATATAAAGCCGTAGCCAGGAAAGATCAGTTTGCCAATGCGTGAATGAAAATTTTTAAATTTGTGGTCGAAGGCCCATTCTATAAGGTTCTGAATTTGATATCATATGTTTAATAACTATTTTTTTTTATATTTTTTCTTAGAACTTTTTTAAAGTACGATTTGAATTAAAGATTCTATTTTCAGATTCCAAAACATGTGTATTTGTTCAATTTCTACAATTGTACATTCTGTCCTAAACTCTAGCACTTCTTCAGTGTACGTAATTACTCTTAAACTAGTGCCTAACTATCTATACAATTCACAGTTGCCTGACTAATTACCTTTCAATATATTTAAACAATTTTTGGATGGTGTTACCTAGGCCTTGATTCAATCTCTTAATTACTTAATTGTTTTATGACTTTAGGTTGTCCCTACGTATTCTTGATACCATTGATTTTACCTGTTGCTTTTTATTCCTTTTCCATAATTCAGTGTCTTTTTATGTTCTTCGAATCTAACCACGGCTAAACTCTTCCCATCGTTTGTCCTATGTATATTTTATCGCACTCTCTACACTCGATACTGTAAATTTTCTAACGACTTAACCGCACGCACTGCAACTAATGCATATCATCTGTTGCGCCCAGAAAATTTCCTAAATTTCAAGACAATCATTCCTCTATCGATAGCTCAAGGGTAAAGATCTCGTATGAGAGGCTGGAAAGTCGTTCTTGGTCTCAGAGTGAAAATGATCCGGATGCACATCTCATATACGTTACTCGTGTTCATTTGTCGACGGCTAACAATGATATGGACTCGATGATACACATACATTGAAAAATTGTGTAACGTATACAAAGTGAGCATGGGTGCAATGTTTTTTTTTGTGGTAGGGAGGTGAATGCCCATTTACGCACAGAGTATGGGACTCCCATGTTTACAAGAAGGCGACTGGACTACCCACTAAACACCTCCCCTATCAACCTGAGAACACAGCCTGGAACCGTTTGACATATTACTTCGGGCCAGGTCTCGTTTTTTTACACCGTGAGGCGCCTTCAAGCTGGGGGATCCCTCTTCTAGTGGGAGGAGAGGGTGAAGAGGCAGTGCCAGACAAGTGATCCCCTAGCCCCAACATCCCCGGCTGCCATGAGTCCCTTTTATCTTTTAGTACTGCCCGAACATAATGTGCCACCTGATTCCATTTGTCAACCGATTCGAACATCATCGCGACTATATTATCTGGGGTGAGCTCTTCCGTCCCCTTGTAGAGGGTCCTTTGCAGTCTGTCCCATTTTATGCACGCGAAAAATGTGTGGCAGGTATTGTATATCTCTTCTGGGAAAAATCGACAATCGGGGGACCGTGACTTACCATTCTTGTGCAGGTAAGACTGAAAATATCCGTGCCCGCTCAAAAGCTGGGTCAGATAGAAGTCAGTCTCGCCATGCCTTTGATTTAGCCACGTTCTCACATCCGGGATGAAGCGCGCAGTCCACCTTCCCTTCGTGCAATTTACTCAAGACTTCTGCTAATCGATGAGTGAGCGCTGTCTCTCCTCGCAGGTAACCATTTTTCTCGCGTCCTCACTTCGACGCAGGTAAGTATCGTGGTACTCTCTTGCAAGGGAGCAACACGTATCACGTCTGCGATAACTCTCACCACCGAATCAGAGACTTTTGGATACGAAGATGCGATTCTCAGTGTTCATCTTCTCTGTACCTGTGCCAAACGTTTTCGGTATACCTCCTTACTGAGAGCGTCGCCCCATATTTCTGCTCCGTACAGTAGCACCATCCGTACAGCACTCATCAAGAGGTGTCTTTATAATGGGTTGACACCCCCTACGGTCACTATAAGCCGATACGCTCGAAGCAGCCTTCTCAGTCGTTGCCCTGAATTGCTCAGAGAAAACTATCTTCGAGTCAATCAGTAGCCTCAGGCGCTTCACCGCTGGCTTCAATTTGATTATTATGTCTCCAGTGCTGAACTTCTTTGCTTTAGGGTTTCCCTTTTTGTCAAAACGACCAATTCGGGTTTCTCCAGAGCTAGACTGAACCGACGAGCAGTCATCCAGTCTCTCACTCAATGCGTTTGTATACCTAGCCTAAGTTGCCCTTATTCAACGGTGCGTCCAACAACCAGAGCCATAACATCATCTGCATGGCTGATCAAGCGCAACTCATCTGGCATCTCCAGTCTCAGTAACCCATCGTGGAATATGTTCCATAGATCTAGACCAAGGATAAATTCCTGGGCAACACATGATGTTACTTCCATCCTTCATTGATCATGTGTTGTGTCGTAAGGCAGGCTTTGATCCTTCAGATTGTCCCTCGGAAGCCACATTAGATATTCTGGAACTTGAAAATGGTTTTCCAGCGTTTCCAGAATATCCATCCCTTCTAGCGGAGTTGAAGGCATTCTTAATTCAAGCGTCACCAACAGCACAATCCATCCCTTGGTGCGGCTATGTGCCTCTGCTTTTGGACCGCACTCACCACGTCTGCAATCACATCATGGTAGAACGTCCTGCTCTAAAGCCGTAGTGCCGAAGAGCTAGGTCCCCAGCAGTATGAATAGTATTAGTGAGTCTCTTGATGAGTATCTCTGCCATATTGCCAGCAGTAGCTAGCATGCAAAATGTGCAGTATGCAGATGGCAACCCGGGATTTCCCATCCCCTTGCTAATTAGCACAAGTCTTGCCACCTTCCATCGTACCGAGAAAACCCCGTCCCATAGGCAAGCGTTAAATGTGCTGAGCTACAAGTCAGGACAATGGTTGTAGTATCTCAGCTGGAACACCATGTGGACCTGGTGCCTTCCTCGCATTCAATGAAAGGATTGCCTCTCCCAGTTCCGGCTGTGTGAAGAGTGGACACTCGATTTCGGTTTCAAAGTGGTCATCATCAACATGGACGGAATGGGTGGGAAAGAGTGCCCTTGCAATCTCATCCATCGCTTCATGTATGCAAAGCATCGGACGGCGCCAAACTTCCTCATAACTTACTTGTAGCTAAGGCCCCACAGATCCTTGCTCCCATTGCCCACTGGACCTTGCCAGCATCGAGCCTTGCTATTGTTAATCAAATTGCGAGGGCATTTACTGATTGACTTATATGCTGCTCTCCGGTTACATGCCTCGTCATGGTTTCATACGCGCTGAGCCTCACGCCGAAGCTTGTGACACTCCCTTCGTTTTTCAGTGATTTCAGTCGACTACCAATTGTAGAAGGTTGAGAGCACGGACTTCAGGAGGCAACATCACGGACCTCAAGCAGAATGCACTGACGATCACTGGCTGAGTAGTCCTTTCTTCTTCTTCTTCGCAGCCCTACAGCCCCTTTCGGGCCTTTGCTTAGAGATAGTTAGAGTATCTCATTGTCATGATCTATTGTATCGGCCACTCCACAAGTTGATATAATCATTATCACGATTTGGCCGTGTGTACGTCCACCCAGCTGCGATACGTTCTGATTTGAAACCAGCACGTATCGTCACTGAACAGGCTTATAGTCTGTCCGAAGAACCACTCGAACTAAGTCTCATTGACGCCAACGAAACTTGAACCAGAGACCTTCGGCTTACAGGCTTAGTGCTCTAACCATTAAGCCACGTGGACTACAGTAGTCCTTTAATACTCTCCAATTTCGTATCCTCTATACTAAGGACCCCCAAGTGAATGTGACGTCCAGTATGGTTCTTTCGTAGCCAAAACGGTAGAAAGTCAATGTATTTTCCGTGCTCAGTCCGACGAGTGTCATTTCTAGGATTCGTTTTTCCGCGAATTCGTTTGAGGCATGCCTCATTCGATTGCTTTAGCATTGAAGTCTCTCAATTGATGTCATCTGCATTTGAGATAGTGTCCTCCAAAGCATTAAACTTGGCTTGGAAAGATGATAACGGTTCGTTCGGCGTTAGGTACACACTAAAGAAGGTGGTCCTTGAGCACCAAACCCACACGAAACCTTCCCCCTTTCCACAGCTTTCCGCCTGGAAATCACAGCTCATAACACAGATGCTGGCAGTACCAGTTTTATCATGATACTATAATGCCGAGCTTTTACCATCGATTTACTCACTTAGCAGCAAAAAGTCGGCTTTCATGTCCCTCCAAACTGCTCTAAAAAGTTTTGGGCGGGTGAACTGCGGTGTAGGTTTACCTGCAGGATGCGGGTCATTGAAGTTCTGATTTTACCTTGGCTAGGGCTTTTTGACAAATTCAATATTTCTCCGATCCCAACGCGTCCCCAAGATCTGGTCTTGGATCAGCATCCTTGCGAAGTGTACAGTGTGCCTTCTTTGTATACTCTTTTTCTTCTTTCACCGCATTTGTAAAACAAGGAACTCCTACTGGGTGCTTTGCATAATTGTGTGGTGTGACCATTACCAAGGCTTTTGAAACATTGGAGAGGCACTGCTCTTTACCGTATCTTGTAGACAACCCAACCTATTCTTACTTTGCCCTTGTTCAGAAATCGTTCGGTGTCCTTTTTGATCAAGTCAATGATGGCCATGCGTTGTTCCCTATGGTTTTCTGGTGTCAGCCTCGCTTTGATCCTGCCCATGCTAGATGGCCTCTTCTACCTGGCCGAGATCCGTGATGCAGTCAATGTCTCTTATTTCGTTCGTTGCCATCGGCTCGAGTGGGACTCTAGCTGCGCTTAAGCCGAGGACTTTCTTTACTGCCTCGCAGAATGCTTCCCTATTGTTGGCCTCCGCTCCGAATTCGACCAGTATGTATGCACGTTGGTCATACTGCTGTAATGGCAGTGTTTAGTTTCTTCGAGCCTTACATTTCCCCTGATATCCCACAACACTACGGCGCAGGATCGGCCATCTTGGAGTTTTATGAGCAGTGCCTGCTGCCGGAGTCTTCATCGGAGCTTCTTTCTCTGCTGTTTCGCATCAGGTCTTTTTTTGGTGGTGCGTCCAGGTGAACTTTATTTTCTGGCTCTTTTTGAAGACGTTTCTTTGCGGCTTTCCTTACTCCTTTTTTCAGCACTATCTGGAATCCCTGTCTAGCATTTCACGCCCATCAAGCGCCTCTTTCTCCTTTTTTTTATCTCGATCTCCTTCGATTGGGCTGGATGCCATTCTTTTATTGATGTTTGCTAGTTGGACTATCTATACGTGCCCTTTAGCCTAAACCCTCAGTGTTTCTCTGGCCTTCTGCTCTTCTTCGGCCTTCTGGCCCTCTTAAGACTTTAACCAGTGCCTTCGGTAATGTCCTGTGCAGTCTAGGAGCTCCTCTAGTTCAAGGAGCCTATTCTTTACTCCTTCGCTGATTTTTTCGAACCGCATGCAGAATGTATTCTTCTTAGAACATCTCCAGCTTTTTGGATTAACCAATCTAATCCACGTCACTGAACGGCAGTTGTATTTTGCGACCAAGTTTCTTGAGAGAGGTTATCGGCTTTCGTTTCCGAGTACAGTACTTCTACCCTATTTTCGGCGGTGGCGGTAAAATCACACAACGGCGCTTGATTTGTCTTGTCACTCCTTTCTTTTTCTGCCGTGACCACTTTGTGGACTTCAGAATGGTTCGTTATTATTTCGGGATTTAAGACCCTTGCTTCAATCGCTTCGGTAGCGATCGCAGCAATAACCATCGAGTTCTCAATGTTCTTTATATTTTCCCCCCATCAAGTCAACATCTGGGGCGTCCTGCAGAGTTCTCTGCTCTTCCTTTTACGACTTTCTGGCGTTCGTGTCAATTTTTTGCTACGCCCAAATGCCGCAGGAATCTCAGTCTGGATAAGACTGTCTATTAATCTCCGCTTTTCGTTCGTCTTTGCCCTCAATGTATTTATCGTCGTTTTTGTCATCGTTAGTACGGCTGCCGTTGTGCTATAATAATCGTGGCTGCAGCCGCTGGTTGCTTCGTCGTTGTTATTTTTGCTTTCTTTTTTTTTGAATTTTTTATCTGTTTTTAGCTTTAGCTTTGTTTGATTGGGTTCACCCTTCGGAACCGCTATCTCCGTTTGTGTATGTAGTCACCTTGTTGGTCCCATGGTTATTATTGCAGAGCAAGGAGGTGATGTGAGGGGTTGCACAAGCTCTTATGGGGACAAATGCTCAGAGCGAAACCAGCGCTAATCGGGAGTCCGTCTGAACCGAACCTACTCCACCAACAAAATGGTGCGAGCTTCGAACGTACTCCGAGGCCTACCAAGGTTTTACCGGAACGGACACGGTATGATACTTGACTTGGAGCCGTTCACGCAAGAGTGTCCCCCCGGCACTATCACGCAAAGCAGCTAGGTCCAAACCATCATATCCTCTAGCCCAAGAGTATTCCTGTCGACTAGTTTTCCCCCTGCGAAAATTTCCTTGGGTACGTGAGAACGGCACTCTCCAAAGAGTGCTAGCCTCCTAAAAGGTTTAGAGAGGTATATAGTCTACAGGCAAGTGTACCATCATACCACAAACATATAAATAATATTGCAGAAATACAAATAAAAGATATGATTGTACAACACTTTTTGAGCTTTGTGAATACAGTCTAACTTTTATTTTATTTTAAAATTTCAACTTATAACGATTCAGATTTAATTATATATTATGTATGTTTCTTATAATCAAAACTAACCTATTTATTTATTTGCTTTTTTTTCAATTAGAAGAGGCAATCTAAAAGGGGTTTCAAGACCACCTTGACTATAAAATTATACTAAAGGGACCCTGTATTTTACATTTGTAATGATGGGAAATTGAAAACATACACAACACTCATCGATTTTCAATCATAATGTCCACTTGGTCCTTGTATCCTCATCAACAACATATGAAGCCTGAAATGTATACAAGAACTTCAATTTCTTCAACACATTCCAAACGATCAAAATAGCCGGAAACATTCGGCGGGAATGTCTTTGAGCCATCATTCCTTTGCAGCTACCAGCAAAAAAATGGGTTCTGAACAGTCGATACAGTGACACCAATTCATTAATCAAGTGCACACATTACATGGACTATCGGCAATACTAAAAGCATTACATACCACATAAAATTAATGGTTTGCTATGAGGGGTCTGTTCCTTCTTGCAACTAAATACAACAATAATAGCAATTCATCAAAGGAATTTATTCGAAGGTGTCTCTAGAGATGATCGTCATCAACGCCATCACCATCATCATCATTATCGTCATCATCGTCTTTGTCATTGTTGTGGCCGTCATTCGAAGGAACAATCAAAGCAAAGGAATAGAGGATATTTGAATATTTCTTGTGGCATTATTTATTGAGAGTAAGCTGAGATGAAAAAAAAAACCAATCTGATTCAAGCTTTCGAGAAAGTGGCTATTATGGGACGGGATATGCAGAAAGGTAGAAAATGATTTGAATTCTATTTATATGAGTTCGGGGTTATTAAATTCGTGAATGTGACAGGGAAAATTCAACAAAATTGGTTGAACCGGTTGAACAAAAACTCCAAAAGCCCATGTGTGTTATCGATTTATGAATCTGTTTCCTCAGAATTAAGACTATTCAACAAATTAATTTGACTTCTTTGTATATTTTCCGAAAACTCTCAACAACAACGAAGAATTTCTTCTAATCGCGAATATTATTTTTTGACTCAACAAGAAGGGCAACGTGGTACAAATTTAGAAGAAACGCATTATGCAAGTCGTTTTGTTAGGATGATACCTCGGCTTTATTATTTAAATCTTCATTACTTTTTCTAAGCAATGATTTCTTACTCTTCGTTGCTTATTAGGAAATTCCGCTAAATAATCATGTGAATCATTACTTGGATATGCATAATAATGATAACATAGTATTCTTGAGTATCTTTCTCAGAGCTGTATCTTCTGTATCAAGATGAAAAAAGTTTGATTTTCAAAAATTCTACATTTCTAATCCCCTTAAAAAGTTATGAACACTTATAAAACTTAACGATGCATACTAAGATCGTTTCGTTGGAAGCAGTTTTTTTCCAACATGCCAGTCCAACATATCCTACAATCATAATTTATATTAGCATAAAAAGTTTGAATGTCACTCTCCCAAAAATCAAACCACTCAAAATTCATCGCATAACGCATGCCACCTTTTCAAGCTATAAATATAATCCGCTGAAAATTGCTAAACACATTAATTGTTATCAATTAGATGCGAATAGCGTTCGGCTCGCACCACTCTAGATTTAATGACCGCAGGACAACTTGAGTTGAGAAAAATGCAAATCATGAATATCAACAAAGCGATCGTGTCAATAAATCCAAGACATATTAATGCTGATAAGTGTCTCGATATATCACTTTTATAACAATGACGACGATAAAATCCGTTTAAGCTACGATCCCCCCGAAAACGGCACCGTCGTCATCATAGTCGCTGGTGCTTTCCACTTGGAAAAGTATCAAATTACCAAATAATATAATTTCGCATTAAATGGGGAACAAGCATCACGAAATGCCACAATCTTAAATCATATGCTTAGTGTGGGCGCGATAATTGGTCCGCGAAAGGAATTCTAATGGAGATGAAATGGAGATAGTGTATGAGTACCTCAACCAGTTTGAGGAATTCCGAATTGACTGCATCTCTGCGGGATAGTAAAAAGCGCAGCCACTTTGTACTGATTCCTATTTAGGAGATTTTACGACATGTTAACAACATTGTTACAAAAGAGGAGCCGTATCGCCAAGCTGCACATGTTTCATTGCCGGCGAAGCTGTTTCTGCTGTTTGTGAAGCCGAGGCAAATGGACGGTGAGATGCTGCTGGTGTTGAGATAATTGTTTGAAATGAACCCGGTTAACGACAGGGAGGAAAAACGTTGCTGAAATTTTAATTGAAGCACTTTGTGCCTACGTCTTTATCTAATATATTTAACAACTTACCAAAATAATCCCAAATATTTTGGCTAGTACATATTCTTGCTCAGCAGTATGCCATTAAACCGTCTACCTCTGCTTTCAAGGCAAATATTTCTCTTGTACTCCTGAAAGTTTTCATCATAGTTTAATTAGTTCGACAAAAAATGAACGCTGATAGTGCCTATCTTGCATAATTGTTTTTTTTTGTGAAGGTTGCATGCAATCAAGCTATCTGGATTACCTGCTTAACACCTCCCCTGTCAACCTGAGAACCTAGCTTAGACCGTTTGACACATTACTTCGGGCTAAGCCTCTTTTTGCTACGCTGTGAAGCACCATCTGGCTGGTGGTTTAGTTGGATCCCTCTTCTAGCCGAAGAGCAGGAAGGGAGAGCAATTTCCAAATCTGCTTATTTGAGTCCTTTTTATATTTTAAGACCGCCCAAACGTAAAGTTCCACATAGTTTAATTTCTCAGCCGATCCAAGCAGAGGCTGTCGGATATGCATGTGCAATCCTCAGTGCTACTCTTCTCTGCACATATGGCGACTTAGTGAGAATCAACTATTAAACTTCATTAATGCAGGGGAGTTCGAGTCCACATAAGTATCCTTGGAGGTTTGCGTTCATTGAGGAGTGCTGTCCTCACGTACCCGAAGAAGCAGAGGTTTCTGTAAGGTTCTTCGTAGACAGTATTCGACTACAAGTGTTGATCTTTCTTTGGTGTATTCTAATTTCAGTCGTGAGTGAGGATACTACATCGCTCCAGATCTTCGAGGTATCAAGTGCCCCGTGCAATTCTTCTCCATGAATTTACTTTATTTCACTGATTTCGTATTTAATGTACACACGGTGATATGTTCTAAGCAACTGAACTGATTCTTTGTTCTGTTCTGAAAGTACAAGTACAGGCAATTACACATACAATCATAAAATTTACTTCAAAACTCCCACTAAATTTTATGAAGGAAACCCTAATTGCTCACAGCTTTTCACATATTTAATGTTAATTAATTTTTGCTGTACCTTCTTTCCAATAAAATTGTATTTGAAATCAGTGTGCTTTGTTTTCTTGTAGAAAACTGGATTATTTATAAGTTTGATCGTACTCTGATTATCAATACATACAGTTTTGATTCATATCAATATCTTTGAAAAATTGTCTTAACCATAACAAATTCTTAGCAGCTTCACAGCCACCCATAAATTCAGCTTCAGTGGTTGGTAAAGCGATACAAGATTGTTTTTGACTAGCTCATGATCAGAGCGCGAGATTCTAGGCATTTGCCTAGAACCTAGGTATTTGCCTATTTTGGCCAAATTTGGTCCATCGTGCCTATTTTGATGCATTGAGCCTAAAAAAACCTATTTTGTTATTTTTTCTGCTCAAAAATTACAATTTGAGCTCACATACATTTTAAATTCGTAAATAAAGTGATTTCAAAAGCACAGAATAACAATTCATATATGTTGAATGTTAAAAATACATCATGAACGTTCTACGTTTTTTCAATGCGCTGCTTACTAAATTCTGTTTATCCAATAAATCACAAGCAAATGAGTTACGTAAATAAAAATAATCTATAGCGATACAACAGTGTCGTCATTTGAGTTTCGATTTTCATTGGGTGCGTTTCAATTTCAATACATCAAAATGGGTAAAACAAAGGAAACTCCTCGTGAATTTCGTCCGCGAATGGTCAGAGAATATCCGGCCGTTTTTCGTACAGATAATTCGATTTTATTTTGCAAATATTGTGAGTGCGAGGTAACCGCTGACAAACTTTCCCATGTGAAGCAACACATTGCTACCAAAACACACCAGAACAATGTTGAAAAGAGAGATCGTTCAAACAGTGGTCCATCGCTCCAACAAAGTTTACTGACGCAACATCAACAACCACGTCCAGAACAAAAAATCAACGAATTCGAGATGGACTTTTGCAAAATGTTTTTAGAAGCAAACATTCCTTTGAAGAAAGCCGTTCATCCATCCGTCGTACAATTCTTTGAAAAGTACACAAAAAAAACATTGCCAAGTGAATTCACACTACGGAACAAATATGTACCCAATTTGTACGATTAATGCATGGCATCGCTTCGTGAAAAAGCAAAGAATAAAAACATTTGGGTGTCGATTGATGAGACGACCGATAAGGAACAAAGACTGGTTGTTAATTTCATTTTTGGAATTTTGGATGGCGATGAAAACATTCCAGAGCGTGAAAAGTGCTATCTATTGAACATGGATGTTGTCGAAAATGCTAATGCTTCCAGTATGGCCAAATTTTTCAACGACTCGCTGCTATTGCTTTGGCCAGATGGTTTGCTTATTTTTTGTTTTTTTGGTTATTGTAATCGATTGCGTAAACAATTTGAATTAAGAATTTTTATTGTTTGAATTAGGTATTCAATACAATAATGTGCGTGCTGTTCTGACGGATGCAGCAGCATACATGATTGCAGCCATGGGCTCACTGAAAATTCTATATCCAAAAATGATTCATTTGACTTGTTTTGCCCATGGGCTGCATCGAGTTGCTGAATGTATTCGCACCAAATTTCCGAATGTCAATCGATTGATATCGAAAGTGAAAGCCGTTTTTGTAAAGGTATGCTTAAAAAATGTAACTAGTTGAATAATTCAATTTCATTTGATAAAAATCACCAAACAAATAATTATTGAAATTTATAAACTGTATTTTTACAGACACCCTCTCGGCAAAAGAAGTTCAAAGAAATGAATCCAGATTTGGCGCTTCCTCCTGAGCCAATTATAACACGTTGGTGTACATGGCTGAAAGCAGCAATATACTACTGCGATCATTTTGAACCGGTCAAGTCTGTAATTGATTCATTCGATAGCGACGATTCTGAAGCGATTAAGACGGCCAAGGAGCTATTTGCTGACGATACTATCAAAACTGATTTAGCATATATCAAAACTCATTTTGCACAGCTGGTATCAGCAACAATCAAACTGGAAACACAAGGGCTACCATTGAACGAAAGCATTGATTTGATCACATCCATCCTTGTATCACTGAACGCATTGGATGAACCAGCATTTGGCCGCAAGATGGAAGCAGTACTTCAAAGAAATCCCGGTTTCAAAACTATTGTTGAAATCAACAATGTTTTGAATCATCGTGCACAGCCAACAGAACAATTTTTATTGGAACTTTCACCAGCTGAACTTGCGCTATACAAATTTTGTCCAACTACATCATCGGATGTCGAGCGTTCATTTTCAATGTACGCAGATGTTTTAACCATCAAACGTCGAAGCTTTTTATTTCATAATTTGAAACAACATTGTATTGTGCTTTGTAACCGCGGAAACAAATAAAATATTTCATTTCAATCATAGAAAAATAAAATTCCCAAATAAACTGAACAAATATCTATTTTATTGCATTTTTTCGAGACTTTTTTGTGCCTATTTTGGAGAATTAAGCCTGTTTTCGTGCCTATTTTTGCTATTTTACGAGACTTTTTTTGTACCTATTTTGGGGAATAAAGCCTATTTTCGTGCCTATTTTTGCTATTTTACGAGACTATTTAGGTGCCTAAAATCGACATTTATCGTGCCTATTTTCTCGCGCTCTGCTCATGATATAAGACCATCATTTAACATAAAAACATATTTGGTTATCGATTTATCGATAGTGCCCTCAGACCGGGGAACCAAACGCGTCCCCAGGGTTGCGGATAGGGGAAGACCTTTCTCGAAAGGTTCACTGCGAATAACCAATAAGCAGCCGCGGACAATGGTCGGCAGTGAAGGGAGAGTCTCAGGACAAATACCTGAGTGTCAATGATCTTCACTGTGACATGACGAAATATATGGCGTCATCAATTATCCATATATCCTGGCAGTAGGTAAAATGCTATGGGAACGGAAACCCAGACAGAAAACCAAATCATGCAGGTCCACAAGGGGAACCAAATTACGGTGCAGGGGGTCGGATCCCCAGTACCGGCGGCAGAGGGTAGTGAGCGAGCAGGCTCCCGGCCGTCGTCATCCAGCGACTGCAATGTTATAGAAGTGGTGAACTTGGCTTCTGTAACAGATATAACTACAAGCAAACAGGACGCTAGCTTGGAGAACCCTTTCAGGCAAAAACCGCTGTTGGCAAGAACACCGATAAAACAAGTCACCGATTGCGAGGGGAGGCAGCAAACCCCAGAAACACTGTCAAAGTCGACATCACAGGTTAAATCATCGGAGACAGACCACAGACGGACTAACGAACTAACTGAGGGCTGCCTGCGAAGTGCAGAAAAACATAGGCAAGAGTGTTAAGAATGGCATTCTTGAACTGGAGGAGCTTTTTGGCCGCATAACGCACTACAGGCGGAGGTGGATTGCAACCGAAAAGCACCAAAAAGGCACGCTCTCCCTCGAGGCATCAGTGGGTCCTAGCAGCAGCAAAAGAATGGCCGGTAGCCCAATTGAAGGCGACCGTGAGAAAAGGAGGAAGGACGAGACCATAAACGAAGTTGACACTCCAGGCGAGGAGTTTCATGTGGTGCGAAACAAGGCAGCGAAAAAAGCGGCCAAAAAGGTACTCCTAGAAAAAACAGACAAAGAGCTCAACCACGAAAAGAACAAAGAAACCCTCGATATACCGCAGAAAACAAAAAGCAAACCGCGGCGCAAACCCTTGCGAGAGGCACTGCTTATTATACCCACTAAGGGCCGAACCTACGCAGATGTCCTCCGTGAAATTAAAGGAGCAGTCAAGCCAGGCGACACCAAAACTGCCATCAAAGCAGTTCGACCAACCCGGACTGGTGGCCTGCTGGTGGAATTCGGACCAGAGGCCACAAACAAAGATGCATTCCGTGACGCGGTTCAAAAGGTTCTTGGGATGCGGCAACGGTTGCCTCGCTCGAACCAATGGCCACCCTGGAAATCAGGGACCTCGACTGCGTCATGAACAAAGCTGAAGTAGAGGATGCCATTAGCAGGGAGTTCCCCAGCTTAAGTGAAGTCAAGGCAAGATTGACACGTGAAAACACAAGGGGGCAACGCATGGCTATTGTCGAACTAGCTGATAAAGACGCCCAGCAAATTCTGGCGAAGGGCGAAATTAAGATAGGTTGGGTGATCTGCAGGATACGGAGAAGAGCGATCCCTATCCGCTGCTTCAGATGCTTCAAATACGGACACACCGCGTATGGCTGTAGGGGACCCGACAGGAGATCTCTGTGCTACAAATGTGGTGAAACGGGGCACAAAAGGAAGGAGTGCAAGAACGAGGCAAAATGCATTCTTTGCAAGGATGCTAAGCTAGCACCCGGTGACCTCAAACATGAGCCGGGGACAGGGAGATGCTGGGTTTTCAAGGAGGCCCTAACTAAAGCCAAATCGATATTCAAATGATCCGTATCCTGCAGGTCAATTTGCACCGAAGCACAAACGCCCAGGACCTACTTGAGCAGTTTGCAAGGGATAAGAAAGCTGACCTCCTGTTGCTGAGCGAGCAACATCATAACAAGGACTCGCAAGCGTGGTACCCTGACAAATCTGGTACCTCGGCCATCTGGGTTCGAGACAGCGCCCGCCTTCAGGTGCAGGGCCATGGACGCGGGGATGGTTTTGTGTGGGTGCGGTGTTCAGGGATAACATATTTCAGTGTTTATCTGACGCCTAACGAGGCAATGCGATCTTTTCGAACCAAACTCGATGCCCTGGAGGACGCTGCCTCGAACACAGAGGGCCACATGCTGGTCGGGGGAGACTTCAACGCTAGAGCCATTGAATGGGGTATGCCACAATCCGACCCAAGGGGAAAGTAAATCTTGGACATGGCGGCCAGAACAGCGCTTTTTGTCCTAAATACTGGTAACACCCCTACTTTCCGCCGCTGGGGTTGCGTAGGAACCATACCCGATGTGACACTCGCTTCGGAGTCCCTGGTACCCAGAGTACACAACTGGCGAGTACTAGAGGACTACTCGGCTAGTGATCACCAGTATATAGCTGTTGAGATTCACGACGGTGCCCCTCTGCGTGCATATGCCCAAACTTCAATCCTCGGATGGAGGACTGGGAGGATGGACGTTGAGAGGTTTGCTGACGCGCTTACGGCAGGCGCACCGTTGCTGGGAGCTCCGCCAGGGAGTGGAGGGCCTACAGCCAAGGACTCAGGTGAACTCAACTATAAGTACCATCATAGCTGCTTGCGAGTCTTCCATGCCCCGTCGGAGACCCCGACATGGTAAGCCTCCAGTATACTGGTGGTCAAACGAGATCGCCGAACAAAGAAGCGAGTGTCACAAACTTCGGCGAGAGGCCCAGCGGGCGCGAACACGGGAGGAGGCAGAAACTAGGCTAGCAGCATACAGGTCCGGCAGGAAATATCTTCGCAGGCTTATTAACAAGAGCAAGGCCCGATGCTGGCAAGACCTCGTGGACGATGTAAATAGGGATCCGTGGGGCCTTGGCTACAAGCTGGTCATGGGGAAACTTGGTGCCCTACGGAAGCCTTGTATACATGACGCGGAAAAGATGGAAGTGCGGGGACTCTTCCCCGCCCATCCCGTCCGTGTTGACGCTGTCCATGGTGAAACAGCAGTCGAGTGCCCACTCTTCACACAGCTGGAACTGGAGGAGTCAGTCCTCTCCCTGAAAGCGAGGAAGGCTCCAGGTCCAGATGGTGTTCCAGCTGAGGTTTTGCAGCTCGTCTATCACCATTGTCTTGACTTGCTGCTCAGCACATTCAACGCTTGCCTACGGGACAGGGTTTTCCCGGTAAGATGGAAGGTGGCGAGGCTCGTGCTGGTCGGCAAGGGGAAGGGAAATTCCGAATCGCCGTCTGCATACCGCCCGTTATGCATGCTAGACACGGCTGGGAAAGTGCTAGAGAAACTCATCAAGGGAAGACTCACTGACGCGATTCATGCTGCTGGGGACCTATCTCCTCGGCAGTACGCCGAAACGAGGATGCGAGGGAGATGGTTGTCCGCGAGGAGAGACAACGCTCGCTCAACGATTGGCAACAGTCTTGGAGGAATTGCACGAAGGGAAGGTGGACTGCGCGCCTCATCCCGGATGTGAGACCGTGGCTAAATCGAAGGCATGGTGAGACTGACTTCTATCTGACCCAGCTTTTGAGCGGGCACGGGTGTTTTCAGTCTTACCTGCACAAGATCGGTAAGTCACGGTCTCCCGATTGTCGGTTTTGCCCAGGAGAGGAGGACAATGCCTGTCACACATTTTTTGCGTGTACCAAATGGGCCAGGCTGCGAAGGGACTCTACAGGGAGACGGGAGAGCTCACCCCTGGATAATATAGTGGCAGTGATGCTCGAATCGGTTGACAAATGGAACCAGGTGGCACATTATGCTCGGGCAGTCCTAAAAGATAAAAGGGACTCGCAGCAGCCGGAGGTGCTGGGGCTGGGGGACCGCTCTTCTGGCATTTCCTCTTCCCCTCTCCCCTCCCGCTGGGAAAGGGACTCCCCAGCTTGAAGGCGCCCCACGGCGTAACAAAACGAGACCTGGCCCGAAGTAATGTGTCAAATGGTTCCAGGCTAGGCTCTCAGATTCACAGGGGAGGTGTTTAGTGGGTAGTCCAAGGGTATCCTCCATGGGAGTCCCACACTGCCAGACTCGGCGGGCGTAAATGCCTTCACCTCCCTACCACAAAAAAAAAACATAAAAACATAGCCACGAGTGGACCTTCGTAAATCCATATCCCCAGCAAAGTGGTAGTAATCGAGCAGTCACACAAGCAAACTGCTCGAAAACCTTCTTAACTCTTATCCGAAATTTTAATTGCAGATTTAGGAAAAAACGATTTCATTACTTCCATTCATAGCTGTAATTTATAAAATATTTTTTTTATTATTATTATTAAATGTAATGTTGTATCAATTTTCCTTTATATTAAATTTAAACGATCCCTTCTAATTATATTCTTCATTACATTTAACTTTTATTATTATTTAAAAATTTTTTCATTTTTCTTTACTTCTCTAAAGTGTTGAAAAATTCTAAATCTGTAAATTAAAATTTTGCACATGAGAACACTGATTTAGTGCATCCCATCTGTGTATTGCATTACCGAATGCAATCGAACTCGGCTGAGCGAGCAGCTGATTCGAGGTACCGTTGCGACACGGGAGGAGGAAAAAGAATAGCTTTGGACGGAGGAGGGGGTCGACGGGACATCGTGAAAAACCACGGAGAAATTGGCGAATTTTCGTTCGAGAAGAGCTTTTGACATTAGATAAGTTTTGTCGCCATTGGGATCGGTGCCGTGTGAAGTAATTAACATCGGGTCTTAGTTCCATAAAGGCGACGGCAGTGCAGTTCCACAAAAGCAACGGAAGTGCAGTGAATCATACGGTTTCAACACATAACCAACGACAAACATTTCTCGACCGCATTAAGAGTGTGTGAAGATTGACTGTCGTGCCGTCAGTATTTATTGGAATTTTCGAATTTGTTCTGTGACACGGGCAGTGAATCAACAAAACAATTCCGGGCCAAACTAGCCTTGGCACTAAATCATTGGCTCCAAATTCCAGGTGAGAAGTTCGCACTAATCGGTGAGATCGTGCAAGTGCTACACAACTCGAGTCTTCTAATTGACGACATTGAAGACACTTTAATTCTACGTCGTGGAATACCTGTAGCTCATTCAATATATGGAGTGGCTAGTACAATCAATGCAGCCAACTATGTACTATTTTTGGCATGAAAAAAAGTTCAATTGTTAGGACATCTAGAGGCTGCAAGAATTTATACAGAACAATTGTTAGAACTGCATCGAGATCAAGGCATGTAAATTTATTGGCGAGATAATTTCACTTGTCCTACAGAATCATGTCATAAACTAATGATGATACGTAAAACAGGCGGATTATTTATGTTAGCTATTCGACTTGTGCAATTATTTAATAAGTGTCAAGAAGATTTTCCTAAGCTCACCGCCATATTGGGATTGCATCTTCAAAGGAGTTTCGAAAAATAAAAGCTACTGTGAAGATCCCACTGAAGAATCCCTAGGAAGTTTCAAATACACGAGTGAAAAACTAGAACCCCTAGGCCGGGAAGCTCGCGAAGAAGTTGCACGTTTAGGACCCAATCCAATAATGGTACAGTTGTTAGATGATCTGCTCTCTTGGAAAACTGTCTGATAGAAAGGTATCGTTACATATCAGTTTTCAATTTATACTTACAACTGACTCAAAGCAGACGTTAAAAACGTTCAATTAGGGAAACATGTTTGATGTAGTGAAAAATATAAATAGGTAAATGGTTAAGTAAATATGAATCATTTCTTTTGTACGATGCTAATTTTTTCCTAATTCGCCAATTTCACTTAAATAGTTCGCTAATAAGTATAGCAGTTAAGGGAAATATCTTCAATTTAAGAAGAAAGTGAAATGATAGTCATTACTTCATCATTAATTCTAAATTTAATGTTATTAATTTGCTTGGATCAGTGTATATTGATGCAAAAATATTAAATGCTCTCGTAAATCATTGCTGATTTATATAATATCAATTACAAACAGTTGTAATTATTTTTCTTTGAAAGCTGCTGTGCAGATTCTTTAACAGAACGGTTTGAGGTATTTTATGCTAATAGCAATTAATTTCATATATTTAAATGGGCTCCTAAATTTATAAAGTTATATGAGGCACGTACTTATGAAAACAAGTAAGAAGCTCATAAAAGTGGTCAAAGTTGCTTTTGCGATTCGATATTCATATATATATATATATATATATATATATATATATATATATATATATATATATATATATATATATATATATAGTAGTATTGAAACCTTAAAAATAATGAACATTAGAAAAATTGCTGCGATTCAAGTCGAGCAACTGTTTTTGTTAATATAAGATAATGTAAGTAATTATAAAATAAATTGATTGCTGAAACTTGAAAACTCGGTCTTTCCTTTCATTCAACCTGACCGGGTATAGGACCCGCATCGATGGCAGGTTCCTCCGTTAAAATGGGCTAGCCATCAGGCGCGCTCTTTCCTTTTTTTGTTCAACAGGGGCTTCCGCTCGCGTGCCTTTTAATGATATAGGGTTATGTGATTTCATTCCATAACCCTATGGCATAAATTGGTTAAGTTTGAATTCCTCATTTCAGGGAAAAGTCATACAAAGGACTTTTGTTGGAGTTTTTCACTCTAATGGAAAATACATGGCCACGTGTACGTTTGGATCTTGATCCAGTTGGGAGGGTGCGAGGGGGCACCACTGCCATCTTGATGCCCTACACTTATTTGTGGGCCATAAGTATCGTCGGTAACAACGAAGTCTCCGTCAGTCCGTCCGTTTTCTCAAGGCCCTATTTGTCCTTTGAATCAGCCATTTGATAGCCCTTAGTACGTTTCCTCCTTTCTGGACTCCGGTCGATACTCCTTTGACCCCGAAATTCGTGGATTCGAAAAATGCCTTGTAGTGGGTCTTGTGCGTAGGAAAAGAGCCCGCCCCACGACACCGCAACGTTAGCCTGCCAGCGCATTCACGCGTCCCCAGACAAGGCCAATTTTGTCGGATCTTAACATCCTCTTCCGCTGAGGCAGCAGACCATCGCTGCAGTCCTTTAAGGACATTTTTTCTACCCATTTCACTACAAAGTCTGAATATGAATAACCGATAAAATGTTCGTGACCTTGATACTTTATACCTAGATCTTTAGGTCTAATAATATATCTTAATATTCTTTTAAGCTATGGAACATGTGGAAAACTTGGATTGTTAAATATCTACTTAACAGATTGACATTGTATGCAATATCTGGTCAGGTAGCTATAGATAAAAGCAATAATAACCCTATTGGTTCTCTATAAGGAAAATTAATCTTCTCGTCATATTTTCAGTTATTTCAACATTTGCATCAATAGGCGTATTACAGAGGGTGAGCTATACTCATATTAAATTTATTTATTATTTATTCAATGTATTATGGTTGACTAATGCATATAGAATTCTCAGTTTTATAAATTTCTGTATCAACAAACTGATTTCAAATCAACTCTTTGATATCAAATTCTTTCTTTAAATTTTTCACGATCTGATCTAACCCTGCATTTGAAGCAGACACAATTAAAGCATCGTCTATACTATATTCAAAATCGAACAAACGTTTGTGTCCTGAAAATTACCTACAAACACACAATTATCTGCATGTGATTGAACAAAGCTAAACTCTATTAAAAAATCGGCAAATTTCTTGTTCCAGAAACGAGCAGCATGTTTTGATCCGTATAAAGATTTGGTCAACTTCCATATTTGTGCTTTCACTCCATCCGGAATTCCCATTAAGATTTCTTCTTCCAACTCTCCATACAGCTAGGCTGTTTTTACATCCAACTGCCTTATTTTTCAGTTATATTTAGCAGAGAGAAATAACAGTATCCATATTGACTCGTATCTTGTTGTAGGTGAAAATATTTCATTGTAATTTATTCCTTCAATTTGTGTGAATCCACGGACACAAAGTCGAGCTTTATATCTTTCCACTTGACCTTCTTGGTTTGTTTTAATAGAAAAAACCCACTTCGAAGTATTAGATCTTTGATTTCTCTTATCAAATAAAACTCCAGGTATTACTGGTGCGATGATTTTCCAATTCTTCATTGATGCCGTTGATTATATTCCTTACTTTTCATCGCTTCGGAATAATTTGTAAGAATATTTAATTCTACTAAATTTGCTTCAAAAACTCGTCCTCTTCGTGGTCGTAAAATAATACTGGATCTTTCTATGCTAGAGAGATCATTTTCGCGCGAAGGCTCGTAGCTCTCATCTTTTTCATCAACGTCAGTATACGTAATATTACCACTATCTCCATGCAAAGCACTCGTACTCATCTCCATGTTATCGGTCATCTGTTCTTTAGCTTCGCGATTTTCTTCGTTGATATCATCCATAAAAAGCTGCGCTTCATTTCTTCTTAAATTGGGGCATTTCTGTTCATTAAAAATAACATTTCTTGATACTATTATTTTTTCGCAATTGGATCATATGGTTTGAATTATCGTAACCAACAAATCATCTTGCAACTTTTACAATCGAGCTTCCTTCTCAGCTGATTTGGCACATGGACACATTCCTCACAATCAAAGGCACTAACATGATGTAAACTAGGCTTCATTTCACTCCATAGCTCGATATGTGTGATATTTGGCATCTGGCTTGAAGATGTGCGATTTAGTAAGTGAACAGCACAATTGACCGCTTCGACCCATAGATTGCGTGATATACGAGTATTACGAGCATAAGGCACGGATCGAGCGGTTTTCACAATTGTCCTGATTTTTCTTTCAGCGCGTCCATTTTGTGTGTGTTGCGTGTAAGGTACAGTAAATCCATGGAAAATACCCTCACTGTCAAGGTATTCTTTAAAACCTCTGCTTGTATACCCCCCGCCGTTATCAATGTGTAAGATGCGCACACCATGTAAGAAATTATTGTTCATTATCGCATTTTACTTTTTAAAATAATCCAACGCGTCACATTTGTTCTTCAGAAAATACACATTTCTAAAACTTGTAGCAGCGTCTTTAAAAATAACAAAATATTTCATTTCTTCTACAAATGGTACATTGAATGGTCCACAAACATCACTATAAACAACGTCACCAGGTTGCATCGATCACATATTTGCTTTCTCGAATGGTTGGCAAGTATACTCACCATAAGCACAACCCTCACACACAAACTTTGATTGTTTGATAAGTGCACACCTGTAATAACATTGTTTTTACTCATTTTTAGGATTTTGTACTAAAATACAAAACCCTATTGCAATCACGACCTGTGTCCGTCCGTCCGTCCTTCCGTCTGTATGTCACAGCACTTTTTCTCCGAAACTATAGTAGCCCAGTCATATTAGGGCTTTCACCTCGGAATGAAAGATAATAAGCTGCAAATTGGTATGAACCTTTGTTTTGTCATTCTAAATGTTGTCTCAAAAGTCTAAATCGTTATCGTGTTCGCGTCTCAAGATATTCAAGGTCAAAGGTCACAAAAATCGGTTTTTCGCGAATATCTGGCTTCCTATCGGTTAAATGAGATTTGCATTTATTATAAAAGTTGTAGGCTATAAAATTCCCTACAACTTTTGTTTAAACTTTTTTTTCATACGACCAACCGTTTTGAAGGTAGAGCGCGAAGAGTGCACATCGTACAGTCATATACGGCCTAATGCAAGGTCAAGCGTGAGTTATGGTTATCAGTACGTTATAAAGTCAATTATTTACTTGGAAATTATAATTATTAAACAATGCCTATTATTTATGTACTAACTATTAATTATTTATATTTAATTAAAGTAAGTAACTTGATTATTTATATATAATTATTCATATTTAACTATTTGACAAAACAAAGGTTCATACCAATTTGCAGCTTATTATCTTTCATTCCGAGGTTGACCCCTTTTTAGGGTTTTGTAAAATAATTTTACAAAACCCTACTAGTTTCGCGACCAGTCTGTCCGTCTGTCCGTCTGTCCGTCCGTCCGTCCGTCCGTCCGTCCGTCCGTCCGTCCGTCCGTCCGTCCGTGTGTCACAGCAGTTTTCCTCGGAAACTACTTAAGCTAGAATCATCAAATTTTGTGTGTAGGTGTAAAGTGATGATCTCTTCAAAGTTCAACTACAAAAAAATGTTATAAGGTATTTGAGGGGGGTCTCCCCGTATAGGGGAGTGACCCCCCGAAAAAAAAATTTCATTGAAGGTAGCCGATATGGGTATCAAATGAAAGGTCTTGGTGAGAACTTTTCAAAACAGGTCTTAGTTTGGCAAAATTTGCTTCGAGGGGCGCACAGGGAGGGGAAATACACGAAAAATTTGTGTCCCCCCCCCTCGCGATTGGACACCTGTGATCCGAAAAATCTGAAAAAAATCAGGAATGTAGGCCTTGGTGAGTACAACAGCAACAAATACGTGAGAAGTCACAATACACTCAACTTTGTTAGTAATAGTATGATTTATCGATTTTATGTTTTCTTGAATAAAATCTTAACGGTACCCTTAAATTCAATGAAATTCAGTTCGTAGATGTCTATTTATAAGATTGATCCATTCTGAAAGTTTCATAAAGATTGAATCATATTTAGCGAAGTTATAGCGGTTTGAATTTTCCTGTATTACTATGGAACAATATGCGCTGTATTTATTACTATGGCAACATATGGCTATGGAACAACATGCGCTTTTTACCGACTCAGACACTACAGTTTTGCTAGGATTTGCATGAAAATTTCAGGAATGATAGGTGTCATGTATATCTTTGAGAATCGGTTCAGCTAGTGGTATCAGTGATCATAAAACAAAATGGTGGCTGTTTAAAATGCGAAGGTTGAATAATTTTGAGTTAGTTTTTCCCAACTTTAACGTTTAAGGTGCATGCTTTGAAACTTGATTCAATTTAATGAATGACTGAAGATGAGTACCTACAATTAATGCTCATAAGTGAAACAAGTCAAGGAGGTGGGAGAGAGCTCCTAGCAAAAGGGTTTTGTAACCATTCTAGGATTCGAAAAATTGGCCATTAATCGATGATAACAGTACAAGAAAGTGGCCCCTGAAAAAAAATGTATCAAACGTAGCCGATATGAGTATGAAATGAAAGTTTTTATGGGAGCTTTTCAAAACAGTTGTTAATCTGTCAGTTTTAGCTTCAGTGGGGGCACAGGGGGGAAATACATGAAAAATGTGTTTCCTCCGTCATCATCCATCTGAAATAATTATCAAGGGAGATATTTATGAGTATAACAATACCAAAAACCTCAGAAGTCGAAATTCGTTCAACTTTGTTAATAATAGTATGATCTTCGTATTTCATATTTTCTCCAATAAAATCGTCTTTGACATGTTTCTTGATTTGATTCGATCTGGTGACTGCATTTTGTAAATTGAAAACAAAACCCTTCTGACATGAGCGTAGGTCTGTTTACCCAACTTGTTTTACCTAATATGACTGGGCTATACAACTTTTCAAAAACTTTGGTGAAAGTTGGAGCCGAATTGCGACCTCTAACGTGGTCAACAATCTCGTTATATACATACACACATATACAGATATATCCATATATATGCATATATATATACATATGTGTATATATATAGATATATATATATATATATATATATATATATATATATATATATATCTATATATATATATATATATATATATATATATATATATATATCTATATATATATATATATATATATATATATATATCTATATATATACACATATGGGCTATAGAGGCTACCGCCATGAAACTTTGTGGAAAGGTCAGAAGCGGTGACTTCTTGAAAGTTTTGGGGTGGAGAAATTTTTCAAAGGGGTTTATGCGGGGTCTTCCCATATGGGGGAGTGACCCTTCAAAAACTTTTTTGATCATTGGTAGTCGAATAGGGTGTCATTGAAAAGGTCTCAATAAGATCTTTGCAAAACAAGTCTTAAAATAGTCTTATCTGTACCGTGGGGGGCAGCGGGAGGGGAAATGCACGAACTTTTCGCGTAAATTTAACGAATGACTGAAGATGAGTACCTACAATTAATACTCATAGGTGAAACAAGTCGAGGAGGCAGGAGAAAGCTTCCTGATGCCATGAATCGATGATTACAGTACAAGGGAGTGTCCCCTGAAAAAAAAAAAACCAGTAAGAAGCCTTAAACAAGGCCCTTATACTCTGCAAGTTTGATGAAATTCATATCATATTCACGGAGGTTATATCCATTTGAAATTTCTCCAATTACAACAACAATAACACAATATTTTGGGATTTTATGGAATTTCCATCCATCCAGACACTGCAGCTTTATTTTACGTGCTGGGATCGAGTGACATCCAAGCTTCGGAGGCACTTATTTATTTATTTCTATTGAACCGAAAAATCCAATTACAAAATAGATTAAATAATAGTACAGCAAATAAATAGTAATAGCACTGCAAGGAAAATGTAAAAATAGCAAGATAAAAGTAATAAAAAGTGCAAAAAACAAGGAGAAAAAAATACTTAGGGTTTAGAAAAAGAGAGTTGACATATTTTTTTTTATAAATTAAATACGAGAGGGAGAAGAGCCCAAGCTGAAGGTCATCATGATTACGAGGTAATCTGAGCATGCGCGAGCGAAAATACACCAAACTACGTGCGAATGGAACATCAAAAATATTCGACGATCTTGTAAATTGCAAAACGCGCCTCACTAGAACCTGTTTGGCTAGCCGAGTATCAAGTAAACCACGGCAAAGCCTGTGAAAGAAACATTCATCAAGGCAGAGTCAACGCCCTTCTAGCGAATCAGTATTGAGGATAAATAAGCGTGATTCATAAAAAATGTAGGGTATCTGGAACTTGAAAAAGACAATCCGGGTAATTCTCTTTTATACAGCTTCTAGCGTGAACTTCAAACACTTCAAATGAGGCAACCAAACTGGCGAACAGTACTCAAGGATGGGATGAACCAAACTAGAATATAATTTAACACACGATAAAGGATCGGAAAAAAAATATAGGAATTAAGATCAAGCCAGAAATGCGAGAGGCTTTAGAAGTAATAATAATATGAACATCAAACTTTAATTTAGAGTCGAAAGTGATATCGAAGTTCCTGAAATTTGCCACCATACTCAGGTACAAACATTTAACGAAAATTGAAAGCTTATAGGCAAGGGTTATTCGCAAATGAAAGATGAATGCACTTAGAAATATTTAGTGTAAGTAAGTTAGGAGAACTCCAAAATAAAATGGCATATAAAGCATCTTGAAGCAAGGCACAGTCATCGTTAGACGACACTACTTTGAAAATTTTGACGTCATCTGCAAAAAGAAGGCAAGAGGAGTTGATGATAACTGATGGTAGGTCATTTATAAATAGATTGAACAATAGTGTGCCAAGAATAGATCCTTGACGAACACCTGAAGATGCATGGTGGAAAGACAGCCCTGAAAAGATACTGACTGACGCGATTGGATAAATAAGAAGATAACCAGAGGAGCAAATAATCAGGAATATTAAGAAATTTAAGTTTGCTAAACAAAATGTTGTGATTTACTTAGTCGAAAGCTATAGAGAAATCCAAATGCAAGGTTACGGCTTGTAAACAATCCTCCATGGCTTTTGAAGCAACGCTCATGGATTCTAACAAATTCGTTAAGGTTGATCACCCTTTGATAAAGCCATGTAGTTCAGGAACGAACAAATCATGAGTAAGCAATAAAGGTGCAAGTAGACGATTTTCTCCAGTAGTTTGAAGAAACAAGGTAATAAGGAGATAGGCCGATAATTCGCAACGTCTGAGGTGCTAACTTTTTATTTTATTATGTCCTCATTAGAGAGAGGATAGGATAAAGCTAGATCCTTCAGCTTGGGTCCCAAACATTTTGATAATAATATAGCCTCTACATTTTCCTTCTATTGCTTTGCGAGGCTTTCAATTTTTGCAATATGATCAGCAATGCAATCGAGGGATGACATTTTATGCTGGTAAAATCGTTCATGAAACATCATTTTAGTCATCTCAGATTTTTTTCATAAATCGTCTCAAGTTTACTCATCACCTCAAGCGTAGACTCACAATTTTCGATGATTACTGTTTGTTTAGATCCATCGCCGAGTTTATTATGAACATTGCCATGCCGACATCTTTATTCTAATGAGTTGCATTAGTTTCTGGTTTTAGGGTATAAATATTCAAGCCTTTGGCACGCGGTGCACATTTTAGTTGAAATTTCCATTGCTTGGAATCCATGCCATCGAATTTTCCGAGATTCATAGTTTTTCCTAACCCCATTTTATGTTATGAACACTAAGGGGGAAGCACGTATTCTATTCAACTTTTGAATCACTTCTTCAACATTTTCTCTGCTCTTTGCTTATCACTCGCATGGGTCTGGGCCCATAACCTATTCAAATTTTTCAGTACTGAAATAATAAGCAAGATTTCTTCTCTGTGAATTCACTCTATTTCATTGATTTTGTATTTAATGTACACACGATGGCATGTTCTAAGCAACTGAACTGATTCTTTGTTCTATTCTGAAACTACAAGTATAGGCAATTACACATACAAACATAAAAGTTAGTTTAATAGTGGTGAGCTTGACTTCTATAATAGATATATCCACAATTTTGGGACCGAAAGACAAAAACTCATTTAGGTGTTGACGTACTGTCAAAGCAAGAAACCAAACATGGGGAAAGCCAGCAAATCCCAAAAATTAAGCTGCAGCAAATGTCTTCAAAGATAACATAGGTTTCGATAGGAGAATCAACGATTCTGGCATCATATTTAGCAGTAACAACAAAACGGAGAACGACGGACAGACAGCCTTCTCAAAATAGAAATTCCTACGGCATTCAGGCACAGAAAAAAACTGATGCCAACGCTACATTGTCCTAAAATAAAATTCTACAGGACTCGCCGGATGTTGGCGTGGTAGACAAAACTATAAAGAACATCGAGAATACAGCTGCAACTGCTACCGAAGCAAGGGTCTTAAGTCCCGAAATAATAACGAATCATCCTGAGGTCCACAAAGTGACAATGGCCGAAAAACAAAAAAGTGACCAAACAAACGATGCACCATTATACAATTTCACCGCTACCATCAAAAACGTGGCAAAAGTACTATACTCGGAAATGTGAGCCTCTCAAGAAAGGAGGTCATAAAGTACTACTGCCGCCCAGTGACACCAAGATGAAAGGCTAATCTGAAAAGTGGGAGATATTTTAAAAAGAATAAAATCTGCATGTGACTGGACAAAAATCATCAAAGGTATAAAAAATGGACTCCTTGAAATAGAGGAGCTCCTAGACTGCGAAGGGCATCATTGGAGAAGAAGAGCAGAAAGCTGGAAAAGGGTACGCGCAAACAGTTCCACCATCAAACATCAATAAAACAATTGCGTCTAGCCAAATCGAAAGAGATCGGCATAAAGGGAGGAAGGAAGAGGCAGGAACCCCTACAAAACGTGCCAGAAAATAAAGTTCAAGCAAGTTGAAAGACCTGACGTTAGACAAGACAAGGCCCCGGTACCAAGCAAGGCTCGTAAAACCCGAAGACAGCCAACCCTACGCAGAAGTGTTGCGGGATATCAGGGGAAATGTAAAGTCCGAAGACAACCAACTCTGTCGGGCTACATACTGGTCTAATTTATAGCAGAGGCCGACAATAAATAACCATTCTGTGACGCAGCCTCGCTCGACCTAATGGTAACAATTGAAGTGAGAGACGTTGACTGCTTCAGGGACATGACCAAGAAAAAAAGAGGCCATCAAAAGCTTCCTAAGGTGGGCTGGGTCAGGGTGAGGTTGACGCCAGAAAATGATAGGAGAAAATGCATGGCCACGATTGACTTAACCGAAAAGGAGGCCGAATAATTTCTGAATAGGGGCAAAGTAAGAATAGGGTGGGTCGTCTACAGGATACGATGAAGAGCAGTGCTTCTTCAATTTTTAAATGCTTTTGCTATGGTCACACCACACAAGTATGCAAAGAATCTGATAGGAGTTCTCTATGTTACAAATATGGTGAAATGGGACATAAAAGGAAAGAGTGTACGAAAGTAGTACAATGTGTCCTTTGCAAAGATGCTGATCCAAGATCGGATCTTGGGCACGTCTCAGGATCAAGAAAGTTTTGGGTTTTACAGGAAGCCCTAGCGAAGGCACAATTAAAACTTCAATGACCCGAGTCCTGCGGGTAAACCTCCATAACGATTCAACCGCCCAAAAACTGTTTGCGCAATTTGCGAGGGACATGAACGCCAACGTTTTGCTGCTGAGACAGCAACAATGCAACAAAATTTCTGCATCAGGAGAACTCAATAGATGATGAAACTGACACTGCTGTCAGGGTTCGGAACAATGATTTCCAGGGAGAGGACTGTGGGAGGGGATGGTTTCATGCGAGTTCGGTGCTCAAGGACCACCTTCTTTAGTACGTACCTAACGCCAAAAGAACTGATACCATCTATCCAAGTCAAGCTTAATGCTTTGGAGGGTGTTGTCTCGAACGCAGATAGCAACTTGTTCGTTGGGGGAGACTTCAAGGCTAAAGCAAACGATTGGGGCATACCTGTCACAGATTCGCCGGGGAAACAAATCCTATAAATAGTGGCCAGAACGGCACTTGTCGTTCCGAACACCGAAAATACGCCGACTTTCCGCCATATTGGCTGCGAAGAAAGCATCCTGGACGTGGCATGTGCCTCGAAGACCTTAGTATGGAGGATACACAGCTGGAGAGTATGAAAGGACTACTTAGTCAGTGTTCATCAGTACATTCAACATGAGATCCGTGATATTGTCTCCTTATGACCACACTCTCAGCCTTCTGTAATTGAGTGGAACATCGGAGAAATGGGCGAGGAGCTTACAACTGTTACTAAAAAAGTTGATTGAATTTCAACTTTTGACGGGTTTGTTGTTATTGTACTCAGCAAGGCCTACAACCATGATTTTTTCAGATTTTTTGAATGAAAGGTGTCCAATACGCAAAAATGTTGTACATTTCCCCTTCTCCTACCGCCTTCAATATAAGTGAGGTTATTTTAGGACCTGTTTCGAAAAGATCTCACTGAGACCTTTAATATGAAACCCAACTTGACTGCCTTTGATGAAAACAAAAAAATTTTAAATGTTACCTCCCTATATGCGGAGAATTTCATCGCCAAAAAATTTTCAAGAAGTCATCACTTCTGACCTTTACAAAAAGTTTCATGGCTGTAGCTGTTATAGTTTCAGGGGAAAACTGCTGTGACATACACATGGACGGACGGATAAACGGACCCAGGTCGTGATTTCAATAGGATTTTGTATTTTGGTACAAAGTTCTGAAAACACCTGCTAGAAAGCGATAACCAAAACTAGAACATTTCTGTTTAATTACTAGCCAAAGTACTCTTGATCGCCACAATGTGCCCGTTGAAAATAAAGTTAAAAAACGAGATTCAACATGAATCCTTAAAACTTATATATTTTTTTCAGGAAGTGCATCCTATTCAAAATAACAAACCAACTATCCATTCTCTACAGGCATTCCATATTTTCATTTCCATTACACATTTTGCCGATTTTTATGTGAAAACTTTCTGCAAATTTTTCCAATTGTTCGATGAGATCTCGTAGCCGCGAAAAACTCTTGTCTCGAGTTCGACGTTGTTGGTTTCGGGATTGGCCTAGATGTCCATCTACCCATCGATTATTTATACCACAAGCAGTGAGAGCTTTAGCAAGCATCCTTGTTTCCGCTACCATCCGAAACAGAATAGTAGTCATGTGCAAATCCAAAACATTTTCAACGAAATTTATTACTGACCTGGCACAATTTCAGATTTCAGCTTCAACATTTGGTACTCCTAGTTTTCCAAGTTTTTTTGTGTCCTATTCGCTGCCGTACGGTCTTTTGGTGGTTATGTGAAAAAAATTAAAGCCGATGAATTGTATGAAAAGCATCAACAGCAGCAATAAGAAATGAATGAATGAATGTTTGTTTGTTTCAACGGCTTCAAGTGACAAAGTGGATAAAGAATTTATATGAAAGTTTGGACATTTGCAAAGCATTCATTTTGAGAGTGCTGGATTCTATGTTGTCCTTGACATGGAAGATACATGCACGGAAACGTGACAAAAGGAAACAGATAGTATGTTTCTAGAATGAAACTGTATATGTCAATGGACAGTACGAAAAGTCACATTGTTTGTTGGTTATACAATGCTTTATGTACAGGATATAACGTAGTATTAATGATTACCGTGAAATAATAATGTTGATAAATTTTTTATAATTGTCATAATCAATGTTTGAGTTGAGAATTAACGTGAGAATTACCTATTTCAACCAAACTTCAAAATTTTTTGAAGGACTTTCCCAACCGAGCATCATCTATTCTTAGATCTTGATGATTGTCAGCTTCGCGCCTTCAATTTTACGATTATTGCAGTACATGGCAGAACTTACCCAAACACTGTGTGCAATTCTTACACACATGCTCTTATTCCCATAAAAACTTTACTATGCATTTAAATCGCTCATTCCCACAAGTGTCGCGTTAAATTTGTATCGAATCATTGCATATCATTTGAATACTTACTTGCGTTATTACTGGCAACTGATCATGGCAATGTCTCTTATCTGAAGATTCCCCATATGCTTTGGGTCTGTCTGTAGTCATTGGGAAATACTTTTAAGTTCAATTTTTCCAACCTGTTAACAAAATCGGACAAACTTAAATCGTCAGCGGGTAAACAAACCTAATAAATTGTCTTGAGATCAGTGTCGCAGTGATAGCTTGTGCCGGCTCAAAGACGCCATTAGACAACTTTATAGGTTTGCATGCATCAATTTCAGGTAATTCATATGATGAGCACGTAGTGCTCTTGTTCATATATCTACTCTTAAAAATACGCATGTTTCTATGCATGCAGTTCTAGTCGAAATAAAACTCCTGAAAGCGATAAGAATCACGATAAGAATTAAAAATTACATCGTTCGCAAAAAAAAATTCGCAAATAATATGGAAATTTTGTAAGTTGCTAGAGACCGAAGGTATGGGTTTTTTTTTCCTGGAGGAACTCAATAGATTAAACTTACTTAACTTATATTACTGGTGCAATAAAAACGGAACAAATTAAATCATATTGTTCAACTGGCTTTAGCAATCGTTTAAAAATGGGCGATCGTATTAAGAGGTCTGGCAAACAAAACAAAAAAAAATTATATCCTATTAAAATTTGTAAATATCTAACTATCAATCAGAACATTACAGCAAGAATATTCAGAAAATTGGGTTCCTAATGACAGGAATCTAGATCTCTATTTGTCGAACTTAGAAAAGCTGACGTTGGAAACGGTTGAGAAAGTAGTTCCCAAGATTAAACATCGAAACAATATGGAAGGATATAAAAGACCAACCATCGCAAGGTTGAAAAGATTGAAAAGCCTTCTTCTCACACGGATGAACAATATTTATCGACGATTTTTGGACTACAACCATCCCTCGTTGAATTTGCTGAAATTACACCTGAAGAATGTCCGGAACATATCCATTCATACTTCAGGAGCTTTAGCCCATAGGACCCAGATAGCGTTTTCACGAAAGTGAATAACTTATTCCGTAAGAAGTCTCGGGTGAAGGTATCGAATGTTGGAGACGCTATTGATGAGATAAATCTTCTCGATAAGACTGGTGTCGAAATTGATAGTACGAGTCCGGATAGAAATGGAAACAGGATTATATGTGATAGATTGCAGAAACTTGCCCTGATTGCAACACATTTTCAATTGGTTTATCTACCGTACCCAGAGAGAAGGAATGAGATATTTGTGAAACTAAACAAAGCATTACACGCCCAAATTGAGAAATATCAGTTGATGCCGAATCACCAATTTGGTTTTCGTGCCAGGCATTCCACCACATATGCGATAGCAAAAGTAAACTCTGACATCTGTTTGAAACTAAACAACAGAGAATGTGTTGGAGCGTGTCTCATTAATATGGAGAAAGCCTTCGATATGGTGTGGTTAGATGGACTAGTTTTCAAACTCCTACACGACAGATTCCCCAGACATTTGAAATCATTTGTTGTAACTGATGGAAATCTAACGACAATGCGTGACTTCAACGTCTTGAAGGGTCTACAGCAGGGAACAGTTACTGCGCCTCTCCTTTTCTCAATACTCATTCGCAAATTATAGAACGGCTTTGACTTTAACGTCTCGCCAACGCGATCATTGGTAGCGTTTGCTGATGATCTGATCTTCTATACGGCAGACCGAAAAGCTACAATAGCTCAGAACAATCTTTAAAAAATGTTCAATTATATGCAGCTGTACACTAACAATTGGGAAATGAAAATCAATGCGCAGAAGTGCGAAACAATTTTGTTTCGGACAACGCTGCAGAGGGTCAGTCAAGACCTGAAACGTAATTGGAAAGATTTTCACTTTATGGCTGATGAGGGTAGTTCAGAACGGGTTCCACATAAATCCTGTGTTCAATACTTCGGTTTTCATCTCGATCAGTATCTGTACTATACTGAACATGTCAAAATCATGCTCAGTAAGGCACAAAAAGTAGTCATGGCCTTACGACGACTCTTTCATTCCAGATACATCGATCAAAAGGTCAAAAATATCTGTTACAAGACCCTGGTTAGTCCAGTTTTGGCATATGATTGTCAGATCTGGTACAACCAGAGTACTAGTACTATGGAAAGATTAAGAGTTTTTGAAAAAAATGTCTTCGCGCATGTACTGGTTTGTATAGAAAGCCTGAGACGGCTTGAAAGCATTATATATCGAAAAGAAAAAATTCTCAAACTGCTCAAATGAAGAGAGTCGATATCTTCATATTGAAACTTCTTCGGAATCATATCGCAAGATCTATAGCTGTCAGTGAAACCCCTTGGGTTTCACAGCCGTTCCACTGTATAGACGGGTATATCGCGACTTGCCTCGCTACTGGCTTCGTGCCTCCAGAAGCATTCGTGTATTTGGACATGAATCGATATGTTTTTGATTCTGACGGCGTCCCAATCATATATCACATATATCGACGGGCCACCGATAAGAAGATAAAATATCCTCCGACTTTAAGTTCACGAGACCAACAATTCCAATGGAGATACTCATTTGCTAGTTTCGTTTGAGCTGGTCGAGCTGAGATGGAGCAATCTAGGTATTGGTGGCTGCATGACAATGTCTAAATTATTCGTGTCTATTTTCAGTTTTTGTCTTTTTCGTTACTTAGTTTTTGAGTTTCAGCTCATTATTGCTATATTTAGTATTGTTGTTTATTCGTGTTAAAAATTAGGAATAGGTTAAGTATATGTTATGTTTGTTATATTAGGTTTAGAGGTAAGATTAAACGCATAGGGTAGGAATATTGCGATAGAATTTTTTGGTATAAGATAAAGTTTGTGATTGAATTTTATTAGAATTAGGTTATAACATTAAAGTTCACCGTTGTGTTAAAATTATAAATAGCTTCGGAATAGTGTTGGTTGGTTTTTTTTTCCTTTTTCCAATCGAATCATAAAACATGTAATAATCTTAATTAATTTGAATTTGCTATGGGTTTTTCTGATTAAATGTAATTAACTGATAACGTATAAATTTAGAGAGCCATTTGGGCCATTAAGTTTTTGTATTGTTATTGTTTGGAATTTGCTTTATGTTCTTTTAAAACTTAAAGCGGTTAGTTTTGAATAAAGTGCTTTTGACCTTAACCGTTCTTATTTAAGCTGAGGTGACAGATAAGTCAAAAAATATTATGTCAACAGCTGTTTGGCTCTTTAGAAGCTTCAGGAGGTGTTGATTTTTCAAACTTTATGTTGAGATTATCGAAGAGACAGAGGGGCGAGAGGTTTGAAGGGAAAGATAACTTTGAATATATATGAGTATGCATTATTTGTTTTACATAAAGGAACTTCTTATTGCACACGGCTCTCGGGCAACAGTCACAGACCAACTAAAGAAAAATTACTGGTGACGCAAGTAGTGCGCTCCGGCGCCTTAATACTGGGTTGTTCTCACGCATGCGTGGTGAACCTTCTCAACAATACTGGGTTACGCTCACGCAACGTGGTGAGCCTATCGACGTACGATAACTTTACTTCTCAAGACTCCCGCCGTTTGAGTGCGTCGAGGACCCTATGCCTAAACCGTTACATAGATGCTGAAACTGTCTCCTTGGAAGTGCTTTGGTAAATATGTCAGCTAGCTGTTGATCCGTAGGAAGATATTCTACCGATATTTCCTTACTCTCCACAGTTTCGCGAACAAAGTGATGCTTAATGTCGATATGTTTGGTTCGCTTGTGGAACTCTGGATTTTTGATTAATCGGATTGCACTCGCAGAACTGTCGCAGTTATCGGTAGACAATCGAGATCGTTCAACAATTTTCTCAGCCAAATGGCCTCTTTCGCAGCCGCTGCTGCCGCGACGTACTCAGCCTCCGTTGTGCTGAGTGTGACTAGCTTTTGTCGTTGGGACGACCATGTCACAATCCCGTTGGATAGACAAAACGCATACCCCGTGGTAGATTGACGAGTCTCCACGTAACTTGTGAAATCGGAGTCTGAAAACCCCTGTAACTCCGAGTTACTCCCGCCGTTTTTGTACATTATCCCGACTTTCGTTGTTGCGACCAAGTACCGGTAGATTCACTTCGCCGCTTGCCAGTGGCTCTCATGATGACTGCTAAGAAATTTACTAACTGAATTCACCGAATATGCGATATTCGGCCACGTCATAACCGAAAGAAACATTAACGAGCTCACTGCTTCTCGAAACGGTACCGTACTTGAGTTTTCATCATCGCGATCGTTTGGAACTAGTCGCTTGCGGATTGGCAGGCACACTTGCCACTTTTGCATCGACCATCTTAAATTTACTTAGAATCTTCTTCACATACGCTTCTTGATGCAAGAACATGGTTTTCTTTACTCGATCTCGTTCTATTTGTACCCCGACAAATAACTTTCCATCCCCGATCGTAATTATGAACGCGTTGCCCAATAATTACCGACTCGAGGGCTTTACTTGTTTTTGGTACGATGAGTCCGTCATCTATAAAAAGCGCTAAAAACACATCTACTCCGTCTACCCATCCTTGCAAGATACATTTGTCGGCTTCCGTTTCGCGAAACTGATATTTCTCTAAGAACTCACGAAACCTTTCGTTCCAGCACCTAGGTGCTTGTTTCAAGCCGTACAAGGACTTGTTCAGTTTACACACGAAACCACGTTTTTCTTCTCTCTGAACGTTGAGTCCTTCCGGAATTTCCATGTAGATCTCTTCCTTCAGCTCGCCGTGAAGAAAGGCTGTTCTCACGTCAAACTGTGTGAGCTGTCTCGTATAATCTTGAACACCCATTTCGAATCTATGGGCTTTCGATCCGTTTTCCTTGGTACGATTGACCAAGTCTCGTTCTGCTCATGCGCGTCGAGCTCTTCCTGAATCGCTTCGGCCCAATTCCTGTCTTGGCACTGTTCATCGCCTCCTGAAATGTGTTTGGCGGGCTATATCCAGCGAAGTCGACCTAATACCTTATCGGTCTTCGGATGTTTGCACAATCCCGCAGTTGTCTGTCACTATCCGGTTAATTTTGATCTTCTTCTCGAGGATCTTTTGGTTGTTCGTTTCTTTTAGGTTTTTCCTGAGCTTCCTGGCATTCTACCTCCTGTTGCTGCTCGATGTGTTCTACTACATCCTCATTTTCGTCCGCTGGAAGAATGTATTCGAATTTTTTTCCTTTTTCTCGCTGAATGTGACGTCTCTCAATACAGATATTTTCTTGTTCTGTGGATTGTACAAACGGTAATTCATCGACTCGCTCTGATACCCAACTAAGATCAACTTTGTAGTCTTTGGATCTAATTTCTTGCGAAATTGTTTGTCGATATGCATGCACGCATCCGATCCAAACACTCGAAAATGGGACACATCTGGTGTTTTTCTAAACCAGATCTCGTATGGCGTTTTCTCTTTACCAGTAGCCAGAACTTGGTTGAGCACGGTCACTGCTATACCGACTGCTTCCGCCCATAGTGACAGACAGTTTCTTTGCCGTTATCATCATGTGCGCACTCTCGATGATCGTTCTGTTGTCGCTCTCGGCCCCCCTCCCTTTCTACTGAGGAGTGTAAGGTGCCGTGTTTACCAGCTCGATAGCACGAGCCTTGAGATATTGCTTCATTTCACGGTTGCAATATTCTCGTCCATTGTCCGTACGTAACACCTTCATCGGCTTGCTGAATTTGTTGTCGATCAACTTTTCGTATTTCTTGAAAATATCGAATACATCAGACTTGTGTTTCATGAGGTAAACATGCCGAAATCCTAATGCGTCATCCTTGAAGGTTATGCCGAATCTCGCACCACCGATTGACTCTGTTGAAAATGGTCCACATACGTCTGAATGTATGTATTCTCCAGGTTTTGTGTTCCTTTTTGTCTCGTTCTTTTTGAACGGTAGCCTGTATGCTTTTCCGAAAGCACACGATTCATAGAAGAAATTGTCAATGTCCGCTAATTTCACACCTCGAATTAGCCCTTTTTGCGTCATTTCGCGTGAACTTTGTTGTTTACGTGTCCCATTTGCTCGTGCCAGACACGCAAGCTAACAGTTGACACATTTGCTTCTCTCGCAACACTTAGTTTCTTACTTTAAAGAGCATTCGGTAAATCTGATTATCTTGTTGCACACCGACACCGAAAACTTCACCGTCATGGTTAATTGTTACTAGTTTTCCTCTAAACAAAACATCGAAACCTTTTTCAGTGCTTACACCGACTGAAAACAAGTTCTTCTTCTTTCGCTTCACACCATTTACCGTTCGCTAGTCTATCAATGAGCACAGTGCAACTACCAGTAACGTCGCACACGCCATTGTCCCCGAGCGATACCGAATCGCCACTGCTTGGTTCGAACTCACTGTACCAGTCCCGTCGGTAAGTGATATGCCTGGACGCACCGCTGTCGCTAATCCAGACATCGCTTGTGTCTCCTGCCATGAGTCGTTCTATGGCCTCGCTACTCGGCACTGTCTCCGATTTCATTTGTCGCTGTTTTTGTTCACTTGTCGAAGCGACGAACGCACACTTGCAAGGGTTGCCCCTTCCTTTTACAATAGAAACACTCGACACACGTATTTCTACTTTCGCGGTTTTTCTCACTGTTATTGTTTTGATTCGCAGCGAACTTTTTCTTCTTGTGCCCGTCCAGACTAATAGCGGCTAACGCTCGAGTGACGTCATCGTCACTTTCAAGTCTTCTTTCTTCCTTCAATAACCGTTCTTGTAGATAATCAAGGGTTTGACTTTCTTCGGGTACACTGTCCCATGCTGTCTGAAGAGTATTATACTTTACCGGCAGGCTGCCAAGTACCTTCGCCATTATGGTCGTGTCCGAAACCGCTTGTCCCAGATCCTTCAGTTGAGACGCCATGTTTTGTACCCGGGAAACGTGTTGTACAACCGACTCGTTTGGATCCATACGATGTCCGTGGAACTTATGAAGCAAGAGCGTCTTGTTCGACGCTAATTTTTGTTTGTGAATTCCCACCAATTTGTCCCACATTTGCTTCGCTGTAGTGCAGTTGAGCATACAATCGAGCTGAGAATCCTCTATCGACAAGGAAACTTTGCACATGGCCGTCGCGTTGTCTTTTACCCACTTTTTGCCACCGGCCGAGTTTGCGTCTGCCGGCATAACTCGCGCACCCGTAACGACGTCTTATAACACGTTCGCGATAAGCATCGAGTTCATTCGAAATTTCCACGCTTGAAAATTCGAGCCATCAAACTTCTTGATATTCTTTATCAGAGTTGATTCCGCCATTTTCGTTCGATTGCTGTCCCGTACGCGTTTACCGGCACACTACAATCGCGACCACGTGTCGACCACCCAGGAAGAAAAAATCGAGATAACCGTTTTCTCTCTATCGATCTCTGACTTCGATAATCGGTTATTACGCAGGCTACTTGCTGGGCCCATAACCTGTTGAGATTATCGAAGGGACAGAGGGGCGATAGGTTTGAAGAGAAAGATAACTTTTAATGTATATGAGTACGCTTTATTTGTTTTAAATAAAGGAACTTCTTATTGCACGCGTCTCTTGGGCAACAGTCACAGACCAACTAAAGAAAAATTACTGTTGACGCAAGTAATGCGCTCCGGCGCCTTAATACTGGGTTTCGCTCACATATATGTGGTGAGCCTATCGCTCACGCATGCGCGGTGAGCCTATCGACGTACGATAACTTTACTTCTCAATACTTTAAGCTTTATTTAAGCTGAGGTGACAGATAAGTCAAAAAATATTAGTTCAGCAGTTGTCTGGCTCTTTAAGAGCTTCAGAAGGTGTTGATTTTTCAAACTTAATTCCTTATTAGATTGGGTGACAGTAGTCACAACGAAAAGAAGTGTTTTTGTTCGTGTCAAATATATATTATTATTGGAAAAAAGGAAATCTAGCAATTATCGATTGGGCGCAGGGAGGAATTTGTGCAAACATTGCATAGGTAGGAGTTTGTCCTTTGGGATTGATGGAAGGTAAAATTCATGTTTCAAAAATTTTCAAATAGAAATCCGAGGACATTCCGATCGAGGACAACGATTATTTTCAAATAGAAATTCGAGAACATTGCGACCGAAGACAACGCTTATTTTTAAATAGGAATTCGGGAACATTGCGTTCAAGGAAAACGATTTATTTTTTCTTATGCGGAAGAAAATATTCGCGTATCAAAAATTTTCAAATAGGAATTCAGAACATTACAAAAAACTTGGAATCTGTCAAAATTTCGGCACAAGCTGGAATCAGCAAAATAAAGACTCGAGAATGCAAGATTCTCACAAATAAATGTTTCAAGAAATTCATCAAAAAAGAACTTCAAGAAATAATAACAGATAAAAACTTAGTTACAATGTCAGTTGCAGATTATTGTATACGTACAATCTCGCCGCACGAAGTCATCATGTCAGAAATGGAAAGTTCTTCATAGCAAGACTTAGACAAAGCGAATGAACAGGACCTTAGAACATTCAAAAAAGCAACGGGCAAATTCATTTTTAAACCATTAAATTACGATACATTTGATCTTAATGGTAAATTTACCTCTAATAATGTTTGCTTCTCACCCTTAGCAAGTAGTAACGTTATTCCGGATAAGCCTAATATCGCTGACAAATCCTCTAACGGTAAAATTTATTTTTGAACATTAAGTTATTTTCGTATCTCAAACCTTTGAGGAACGGAACAAATGGAGAGGCTATGCTCATATAAGCTCCATAGAAAATGATACGACCACCTTCTGAGCATGATTGTCATTTCATTTCCAATAATTTCCACAATTTCTCCTCTCGAGAGCCAGATTGTCAATTTGACGACTAAACATGGACGCGAAATTTACCTGGCGCGTGAGATACGATTCGGAATTAAGTCGTTTTTTCGGTTCGAGAACGTGTCCGAAGGTACATATTGACTGTAGTGAAAGTAATATTACACCTGGTTTAGGGATAACAACGTTTTAAGGAGTGACATTGTAAATCGGAGCGAGGAACTCAATTAAAAGTGTAATGTGCGTTATTGCTAGAAAACGATGGGTTATCGATGCGAAAGTGTTTTCTATCCGAAGTAGCCATAATGCTTTATTTGTATTCAATGCTATTTTCTTGTTCTGTGAAGTGTTATTTGCAATAAAATGATTTTTAAGAGTGCATAAGCGTTTGTTTACTTTCTTGTGACAACCTATTGGGTTCCCCTTAATTAGCTTTAGAATCACGGTCGCAGGGGTAGGTGCAAAAAGACACGTAGTTAGGCAGGCGGTCGCAGGGGTAGTTGCGACAACGTGTACACATGGATGTCCACTCCGGTTTTATCTTGTTCCTCAAAGTCTCAAACACTACTGAATATTTTGACATGTAAATTTGACATAGATGTCACTGACAGTACTACTAAAAAAAATAGTTCTCCAAATCCTTCGACGCGCGCAGTTTAAATTCAAATGTCACCTTATTTGTTGTGTATAGAAAGTTCGAGCTTTCACGATATTGTAGCGGACCTGGAAGCGGCAAAGCGCCATCTCTTCGTGAATAAGGTCAAAGATGCCGAACAACTTTTAAATATGCTAGCTTAAATTATTGTGTATATAACTTCTTCTGGTTTTATACTCCGACCGATAAAGTTCGTTTCTGTGCGCTTAATAAAAACTATTTTTGGCTATACAAAATTTAGATGTTTTGTTAATATAGGAAACGACGCGATGACAAGTTCCTATAATTGGTGACCCTTACGTTTTATTGTTATTAATAAACAAGTGAGAAAAACAAAAAATAGAAACAATGGCGACCGATGGCGAAGCGTCAACGCCTGGAGAGAGAAATACTCCTACGGAAACCCCAAAAACTCCGCTAAATCTCGCGCGTTAATTGTGGCCCGGTAGTGAGCCCCCTCGACTAGAAGCCGTGCGTGATGTAAAATTACCGCCATTTTGAGAGTCGCAAGTCAAACTTTGGTTTTCCCAGATTGAATCCACCTTCGGTCATTATAAAGTGTATTCGGATACGGCAAAATTTAACGCGATAGTGACATCTCTGGATATTACCATCCTCAAGCAAGTTGCGGAGGTAGTAAAACGTCCGCTAGTCGGAAATAAATACGAGGAGCTAAAAACGCAATTGATTGCTCGATTTGCGGCGTCTCCTGAGCAGCAGCTAACGCAAGTGCTAACGGAGCTCGAATTGCGTGACCAGAAGCCATCACATCTATTTCGTCAGATGCAAAACATGGCAGGCTCGCAACTGCTAGAAGATGCTCTACGTGCATTATGGTTACGACGTCTACCAGTGCATGTACGCGCCATCATGTCCGTATCAACCGAAAGAGACATCGCAAAACTGCTCGAAATGGCAGACAAAATTGTCGAGGAGTTCAACGCTGCCCCAACTGTAATAACATCGACATCAAAAACTCCTGCTCCGAGCTCAGGTCCAGTTCTCGTGGAAATATTAAACCGACTCGACAGATTAGAAGTGAATGTAAGAAATCAGCATCCACATTCTAAAAATCGATCCTGTTCAAGTGTTCACTGGTGCCCAAGGTCTCAAACACGCACACGTCAAGGTACAGGCGAGAAAAATTGTTTTTATCACCGGAAAAAGGCGAATAAATGCCGTCCGCCACGCCAATTTTCCAAACAGGAAAACTAAAATCGTCATCGTCAAATGCGGTAATCCCTAGCCAAGGCAAAACGCGTCAGGAAGAACGGAAATCGTACGCTGCAAATGGAACGACAATCAACACGTTCGAAGAACAAATCCTTTCACTCAACTTTGGACTACGGAGGATTTTCAAATGGCGTTTTTGCATTGTCGCAGTGGATCATCCTATACTTGGAGCTGATTTTCTACAGCACTTCAATTAGCTCGTTGATTTCAAGCGGAAGCTGTTGGTGGATGGTAAGACAAATCTTGAAGCTGCCGCAACACTTTAACATAAACCAGCCGAACCAATCACCACTGTAAATAGAAAGATGCCATTTGACAACATCCTCGCCGAATTTTCTGAGCTGACAAGTTCTGTGACAACGCCGCAAACCAAAAAGACAATACTCCAACACCACATATTGACGAAAGGCCCGCCAATCGTGGAACGAGTTCGCCGATTACCGCAGGACAAATATCAATCCGCCAAGGGTGAATTTGAGTACATGGTGGAAAATGGAATATGTCGTCCTTCAAGTGGCCTGTAGGCTAGTCCTATACATTTAGTCGCAAAAAAAGTCAGGAGAATGGAGACCCTGTGGCGACTACAGAAAACTGAACGCAGTTACAATACCAGATCGATATCCGGTGGCAGGAATGGAAGATTTTAACCATAATCTACACGGGAAGACAATCTTTTCGACCATAAGTTTAATCCGCGCCTATCATCAGGTGCCAATTGCAGATGAGGACATCGAAAAGACAGCGGTCATCACGCCCTTTGGACTATTTGAATTCTTGACGATGCGTTTTGGACTCCGGAATGCAGCCCAAACCTTTTAAAGGTATATCGATATTGTTCTCTCGGGATTAAGCTACAGTTTTGGATACCTGGATGACATCCTTATCGCGTCCAGCTCAGAAGAGGAACATCGGATACATTTACAGGAAGTGTTCACTCGATTAAAGGAACACGGCATCAAAATTAACGTCACCAAATGCAATTTTGGAAAACCCGAGGTATGTTATTTGGGATTTCTGGTAAGCAGCGAAGGAATCAAGCCGCTACCCGAAAAAGTTGATGCAATACTGGAATGTGAAAGGAGAAAAACTATTCAAAGTCTACGGAGATATTTGGGCATGATCAATTTTTACCTGAAATTCCTAAAGAATGCCGCAGAAGTACTTGCTCCGCTAAATGAATTCTCGCGCGATTCCCGAAAAAATGATAAAAGGCCTGTAAACTGGACGTCAACAACAGTTAATGCCTTTGAAGACAGCAAAAAGTTGTTAGCAGCAGCAGCTTGTATCAAACATCCGGTTAAAAACGCTCAGCTGGCTATAACAACGGACGCCTCAAATCTCGCGATGGGAGCAGTACTGGAACAGTTTGTCGATGGAATTTGGCTGCCACAAGGATTTTATTCCAAAAAATTTAGCGACGCTCAACAAAACTACAGCGTCTACGATAGAGAATTGTTGGCAATCTATTCGGCGATCAAATATTTTCGAGACAGAGTAAAAGGACATCAATTCATGATACGAACCGACCACAAGCCACTGTGCTACGCTTTCACACAGAAGTCATCAAAAGCATCACCACGCCAAATTCGACAACTGGAGTATATTTTCCAGTTCACGACGGACATACTCCACGTTAAAGGTGAAACAAATATTGTGGCAGATAGTCTATCTCGACTTGATGCAGTTACCGCACATAAAGTACTCGAGATGGCAGACGTAGCAGCGGAACAACAGCATGATAGTGAATTACAAAGTCTGTTACACTCGGAAACATCGTTAGATTTGCAGAGAGTACAGAAGAATGGAAAGCATTTATACTATGACTTATCGACAGGTATCACACGACCCTGCAAACCACAAGCTCTTCGGCGTCAAGCATTTGATTCTGTGCACCGCCTGTCACACCCCAATGGGAAGATTATCAGTCGTTTGCTTCGTGAAAAATTCGTCTGGCCAAAAATGCCCAAGGATATTGCGAATTGGGCAAAATCATGCATTCAGTGCCAACGCTCTAAGATCAGCCGACATGTCACGACTTTCTCGTCAAAGTTTGCAGCGCCAGATAAAAGATTCGACCACATACATCTCGATTTAGTTGGTCCACTGCCAGTCGTAAACAATTTTAAGTATGTCCTTACGATGATCGATCGTTTTTTGCGATGGACGGAAGCCGTACCAATTACTGAAATCACCGCCGACACAGTCGCTACCAATTTCTATCACCATTGGGTCTCACGTTTCGGTACACCAAGGATCGTTACAACAGATCACGGTAGCCAATTCGAATCGATGCTTTTCCGTTCGCTAACCGAAATAATTGGTTGTAAGCACACCAGGACAACTGCTTACCATCCTTCATCAAATGGAATGGTGGAACGCTGGCATCGATCTTTAAAGGCAGCACTCATGTGTCATGAAGAAGAAAACTGGCTTCAAGCTCTGCCTACAGTTCTTCTCGGCCTTCGATCTGCCTACTAAGAGGACATTAAATGCACTGCAGCGGAAATGGTATACGGTACCACACTCCGGATTCCAGGAGATTTAGTTGAGGATACGGACAGTAAAAGCGACAAGACAGCATTTGTGTCGAAATTTCGAAAAGAAATGCAACGACTGCGGCCAACACCTGTTGAACACCATCGACATAGCAGCATATTTATTTTCAAGGACTTGGGAACATGCAGTCACGTCTTTGTACGAGTCAATGCGGCCAAAAAATCTTTGCAGCAGCCGTATGTTGGTCCATTTCGCGTACTTGAGCGAACGTCCGAAAAAATCTTCAAAATCCTCATGGACGGCAGAACATCACAAATATCAATCGACAGATTGAAACCGGCCTACATTTTAAACCCAGATATTGAAGAACCAACGCCATCACCATTTGCCGATTATGACAACCGAAGACCTCCAATTACAAAAACGTACGCGGGACCGAATCAAACAAAAAACGGAGAGTTACATTACATGTTGACACATCTAAGGGAGGAAGCATTGTAGCGGACCTGGAAGCGGCAAAGCGCCATCTCTTCGTGAATAGGTCAAAGATGTTGATTTCTTCTGGTTTTATACTCCGACCGATAAAGTTCGTTTCTGTGCGCTTAATAAAAACTGTTTTTGACTGTACAAAATTTAGATGTTTTGTTAATATAGGAAACGACGCGATGACAAGTTCCTATAATATTTGTTAGTACGAACAACTAGCGTCAAATTCCAGTTATTAAGTTGTACACCCAATATATATTTATAAATTTAAATAAATAAATATACATATATATATATATATATATATATATATATATATATATATATATATATATATATATATATACATAAAAAGTACTCTCCGCAATAGGTAAACTTCTCGAAAAATTTAACGTGAAAAGATATAACATATATGAGTTTTATTCGGAAGACATTTTCATTTCAGAACGGTTATTCTTCGCATGTTAATATAATATTTTGTTAGATACGCGCATTGGATTCGAGTTTATCAGTGCGTATATATTCTTCTGTTGAATAATTTCTAAAACCCCAATTCTTTTACAAAATAAACCAGTTCGCCATAAATAAATCATTCGCGCATTGTTACCACGTAATGTAAGAATAAAATAATACTATCAAGAAAATATTTTTGTTGGTATTATACATTTTCAGTGTTTTTGTTAATAAAATGTTTCTTATAACACTTTGCCTTCTTTCCAGATTTTTTACACTACAACTTTCTTCGCAAGCAAATTACTAACTTCCTAACATATTTGCATGCCCTTCAACTTTTCCCATTTCCCAGCGCCCAAAATTAAAACATGAAAGCCTTCGATGCTCCCCAAAGAAATTGCTCGAAGCACTACATACATATTTCTATGCGTCGGTAATACGAGTAACTTTCCCATTCATCACCTTCATAGCATTCCCATTCATTCATCTTATGAATGAGCGTACGAAACCAAAATTGCAATATCCTTTCAAATGCATGTGATCAACATGTATACAAACATGAGTCACGTCCTCATATTCAGGAAAATATAAACAGATATATACATAAGTATCTATTCAAATGATCACGTCGAAGTTTCGAAGCTCTACTTATGCCTGGTTGTGTATTTCGATAAGAATTTTTTCATATAATACACGAATCATACGACATCAGCGCCATGAGCTTCCTGCTTGTCTGGATGTAAACAGAAATGAAAAATGATGGCACAACTATGTATATAAAGACAATGCCGTTTTACTTCTCTTCTGCAAAACTACACAGCCTTGCTGGCGTTAGTCTAATTTATAAGCTCGTTGCCTCGAGCCGTTATAAATTAATCGCGAAAGCAAATGACTCGCCCAATCCGCTAATTCGTGCCCTGGCGAACTGAAAACCAGCAGTTACTACCACCTACCTCTTTGGCCGTAACCTAGCCTCATAGATTTTAGCTAGTTATATGTAAGTAGATAGTTAAGTTATGTTAAGCTAGTAATAAGTTCAGCAGAGGTTTTTGTCGAAATTTTCCTCTAGATAATTATAATATTCACATAGAAATACGATACTACTGTAATAAACATAAGCAGTCGAGCAGCCCCGTGGTGATCAGGAGTGGCTGCTCCTGAAGAGATAAGGTGGTCACCCCGTCGAAACTGCTTAGTTTGTTGTTTTACTAGTGTAAAGTAAACTACATCCGTCAAGTTTCCATCGTTTACGCAGAGATGAGGGGTTCACTTCAGCCACTTCAACATCTTTAGGTTTGACAGTCCCCTTGTAATGCAACGACCTTCTTCGGAGAAAGTAACGGTTGTTTTTTGTGTAATGTTTGCGTTTGTCTCAAGCCTCCGTGTCCGCTAACTTTAACGAGGCAAAAAAAAAAATTGAATTACTGTAGAGTAGCTTAATTAACACCTAATAGAACATTTCTAAAGATAATAAAAATTGATCGGTACGTCTTGTAGAGTAGAGTACGCGTGATAAGTATTTTGTAGTGTAGCTTCGTGGCTCGACAAGAACCCGCCTCATATGATCCCGCAAATGCTAGTCGTCAAGCACGCGTACGCGGTCGTTAAGCGAAGCTAGTCAGCTGAGCTCGGTGTTGTTTTAGCTCGCTGACACTTGTGCCAGGCCATCGGCACCCGTGTCCTACACGGACATTTCGAAATTCATTACACAACACATAGTCTTAAGTAATGTTCAAACAATGGTGAAATGACGTTGTAAGCACACCTACTAATATTATAAGGCCTCTGTACCGCATACATTCTCATAAAGAAAATTTACATATAAAAAAAATTCTTTGAATAACTCTCATTTATTCCTCAGAATCCTGCAACATTGAAGTGTAATCAAACACGTTCACCGCTTGACTCAAACAGAACGAAAAATCACATTAAACATTTTAATTAAATTAATTATTTCTCTTTGAGGTTCTTCGTTTCACGATAGTACTGTGGCTGATGATGTTCTTTGCAAGCTCCTTACTGTGCATGTTTTAGTTGATAGCTCCCGTTGCACTTCATTTGAGCTTGCCGCCACTCGTTAGCTTTCCTTCTTCTTTTCTTATTCATCGAACCTGCAACTCTCTTACGGCAACAAGCTGGTAAGCAAGTAGGCAAGCAGGGTGCTCGTAATTTCTCGTCATTGAGCTTGAGTACCGCACCATTTGTAACATTGTGGCGTCACAAATTGAACATTAAGCGCGACTGTTAATTTTAAACAACTGTTAAGTTCCAATCGCAAATGCGCGACTCAGAGCGAAGGCGAGGGAATAAGATTTACAAGTTGAGATGTGTGCTAATGTAATCTGGCGAATTGTTTGTTTCAAGCAATTGAAGATTTAACGCAGAAGTCGAGAAGATTCGCATTTCATCTTTATTAAGACGAACAGCATTAATTCATCCGAATTTAGATCATCTTGAGTGCGAAATGTAATATCTTGCCAGTTCTTGGAACCGTTCAAATTTTACGTCCTTGGATCTGTGTCTTTGCGAGCTAGTTCAATGCGTAAGTGCTTCATAGTTTTGTATGCAATTAAACCTCGATTTCGGACATCTTATTCAAAGCAGCGGTAGCTCCCAGGACATCTGAAAGGCAATTAAAATTTATAACATCCCCAACAGCAACAATTAAGGACAATGTAGTGAAAATGAATAGCACTTCATTACTACCTTCTCAGCATTCCTTCTGCAGAGAAGAAGATGCATAATGTTTCCGATGTGGCTATGGCCACTGAACCAGTGATCCTTCGTGGAGCAAAATAACTTAATCAATATTCTGTGATGATGACAGCACTTGATAGCAATTACAGCCACTTGACGACATGCAATTAACCCCCATTGACATCAGGCTACGTTCATACAATAGCAAGAAAAGGCTCCGTCACGTTTCGAGCACATCGAATTGTTCGTCCTGTCTCGGAGTATCATTCTCGTCTCCTAATGTCATCGAGCACCATTATGGTGAAAGGTTGTGAAAATTAAATGGTTATCCGACGAAATCCTAATTCAAGACTATTCCCTGAAATCCTGATAAATTGAGAGCAGTCTGAAATGGAATGACCTGAATTCTATTTGGGCATGGATTTAGAATTGAATTTGGTACCAGGACTCGCGTGTATTATGGCAATCAGCAATATTTTATGGTGGATATACCAGAAATGTTGGACAAATTGAGTGGTTTGTCGATTAGATATTTTGATATTGGTCAATAAATTGACATTGTAATGTTTTATTTACCAGGTTTAATATTTGATATGATATTAATTGTAAAAGGATATTAGGTAATAAATTTTTTGTTTGTTTCTTATATCATTTGTGTTGGTATGATTGACAATGTAACTTAAAATAATTGAAATACTGCATGCTAGTTAGTCAGCGCAAGCCTTATAAATACGGAGTCACAGGAATCTAGAGAGTCAGCTTTCCTCTTAGATGAATCAGTGAAATAATTTATGTTTTGTATTTCTTATCCCTATAATTGAAAAACATCACTCCTATGTCGCCATCTGAATTTATTGGCTAATATTTGGTTATGTCGCATGATAAAAAAATTGCCTGCAAACACATTTGGCAATGCATTCGTCTTTCTAAATCGACAAATATACGTATGTACGTACGTAAACTTTATGCAGTCTGACCTTAGCTCCACAGCAAGTAGTAGGTCAAGAGTTATAACGGCTCCTTTCAATATGGCACCAAGGCGTGGATGCAACATCCTTAAATGGGTCATACTCAGGAAAATCAATGAGCTTTGGCGCCGGGACTTTAGCAACAAAACCCCAAGTACCTTCAATTTAGTGACAGATTTATAACCATTTGGTTTCTGAATTTTTCACTTTGGAAACTTTTCAGATACCATCAAAAACTTTTCAACAAGAAGGCAACTAACGCTTTTTACTCAAGAATTAAGCCCATGACCTTGAAGAACATCTTGGCGATATGCTCGGATATTTAAAGTTTCAAATGAAACTTTCGCAATCCTTTCTTGGCATTTAGTTGCAATTGACTGCAATGCTCAACATGTATATATGGACACATGTAATGAGGAAATGATTGATTAAGGATTTTCATGCTGTGAATAGTTTATCGCATTAATGAAAGTCATCAAATTCAAATGCCCTTTATCACATCAATTACAGTAAGTTTTGTAAACATATAAACTAAGTCTAAATACAATTAAATCTAAATGGCTCACTAAATATAAACAATATTATAAATAAAAATTTGTCGATAAAAACAACAGCATAATTTTATCAAATGAGAATTATTAAATCTTCTTCTTTTTCGTAGCACTACAGCCCCTCTCGGGCCTTTGATTCCTGCAAGTAGCGCATCCAACTATCTAGGTCCATTGACGGCGTCCTCCAATTTTTAAATCCGAGCTGCGATGGGTTGTCTTCGCCGACCGAGTCGGACGTTCGTTTCCTCGGTTTCCCCACTGATCTCCACCTTGAGTTCTCGCAACGAATACCCAAAAAGGTATTCGTTGCGAGAACTCGGTCGGCGAAGACAACCCATCGCAGCTCGGATTTAAAAATACCTTTTTGGGTATTCGTTGTCATCCATATGCATAGATGTGAGAGAGAGGATACGAAATGCATCGAAAAAATTTATAAGGTATTTAAGGGGGGTCTCCCCATATAGGGGAGTAACCCCCCGAAAAAAATTTCATTGAAGGTAGCCGATATGGGTATCAAATGAAAGGTCTTGATGAGAACTTTTCAAAACAGGTCTTAGTTTGGCAAAATTTGCTTCGAGGGGCGCACAGGGAGGGGAAATACACGAAAAATGTGTGTCCCCCCCTTGCGATTGGACACCTGTGGTCCGAAAAATCTGAAAAAAATGTTGGCCTTGGTGAGATAAACAACAACAAATACGTGAGAAGTCGCAATTCACTCAACTTTGTTAGTAATAGTATGATTTATCGATTTTATGTTTTCTTGAATAAAATCTTAACGGTAACTTTAAATTCAATGAAATTCAGTACACAGATGTCTTTTTGTAAGATTGATCAACCCTGCAAGTTTCATAAAGATTGCATCATATTTAGCGAAGTTATAGCGGTTTGAATTTTCCTGTATTACTATGGAACAATATGCGCTGCATGTATTACTATGGCAACATATGGCTATGGAACAACATGCGCTTTTTACCGACTCAGACACTACAGTTTTGCTAGGATTTGCATGAAAATTTCAGGAATGATAGGTGTCATGAATGTCTTTGAGAATCGGTTGAGCTAGTGGTATCAGTAATCGTAAAACAAAATAGCTGTTTAAATGCGAAGATTGAATAATTTTGAGTTATTTTTCCCCCAACTTCAACGTTTAAGGTGCATGCTTTGAACACTTGATTCAATTTAATGAATGACTGAAGATGAGTACCTGCAATTAATACTCATAGGTGAAACAAGTCAAGGAGGCGGGAGAGAGCTCCTAGCAAAAGGGCTTTGTAACCATTCTAGGATTCGAAAAAATTGGCCATGAATCGATGATAACAGTACAGGAGAGTGGCCCCTGAAAAAAAAATTCACTAAACGTAGCCGATATGAGTATGAAATAAAAGTTTTCATGGGAGCTTTTCAAAACAGTTGTTAAACTGTCAGTTTTTGCTTCAGTGGGGGCACAGCGGGGGAAATACATGAAAATGTGCTTCCTCCGTCGCGGATGGACATCTGAAATAATTATCTAGGGAGATATTTATGAGTATAACAATACCAACGACCTCAGAAGTCAAAATTCGTTCAACTTTGTTAATAATAGTATGATCTTCAAATTTCATATTTTCTCCAATAAAATCGTCTTTGACATGTTTCTTGATTTGATTCGATCTGGTGACTGCATTTTGTAAATTGAATACAAAACCCTTCTGACATGAGCGTAGGTCTGTTTACCCAAATTGTTTCATTTTTCGACACAAAAACCCTCGCGATCCGTAACAAACTTTTCAGTTTGCTAAATTATCACATTTGCGCTAGCTTCAACACGGTTTATCTTAAAAAAATTGTTTTGTGTACAATTTCAAATTCAACTTAATTAGGCGTTTCCCATCAATGTTGAATTTTCACAAATCATATGTTTTCAATCATATGGTTGATATTTCATTGACAATTCGGGGGTTAAGGTATAAGAGGAGTGGGATTTTCGTGAGAGCAACTGGAGAGCCACTTGAACGTGTGGATTCTCTAGCGGCGTGAAAGGCATAGGGATTTCAATTCGCATGCGAGAGGAAGGCATGTATGTAGTAAAAGTACTTCACTTACGTATGGATGAAAATAAGCTCATTTCGCGTCCATTACTTTATATGTCTTTGTCCATATGATTCACATGGTGAGCTCATTGCAGCTTCAGAAGTCTGACTATCGTTCAGACCTCCGGCTAGTCAAAAATTTCATACAGCACATGGTTGTATCGAATTTGCCATTGGACACCGTCTAGTTAGTCTTATCATATAGCGTAAGTCCGGGATAGTTGGACCATGCTATTTTTTCCGAAATTTTGCAATGTCTAGGATAAGCTTTATATTTTTTTAATAAGTATATATGTCTTTAAACAATTGTAAGGAAGTTTGCAGTTGTTAAGCTTATCACACCGGGAGTTATGATGTTGTTTTGGTTTTGCTCGATGGCCCGTCTATCCCAAGCATACTCGGGTTAGATGGACCACCAAATAGGGATTGATGGACCTCTATTTTACGTGATTGAATCAGGATATAACACAAGAAATACATGTTATCAAAGGTATAAAGACTATTTATTCCAAGCTATAAAGTTAAGGTATAGAGTTATAAACTATTTGATATGATTAATAGATTTGACAATCAAAATAATTAGAAAATAGAGCTAGTATAACTCAGTTTCTAGAAATTTGAATCATTCAGCAGTCATCTTATTTGGAGGATCTTGCTATCCGCAGTAATCGCGTTCATCCTCGAATCTTGTACAGCCTTCATGTGTCTAGCGGGAGCATGACACACACTTAATCCAATCTTCATCTCGTTTTGTTTCGTTGTAGTTCTCTTTACACCATACACAGAAATCTTCATCCCAGTCACTTTCATAAAGATTGTCGTTGGAAATTGTGTCGATATCAATATCTTCGGAATCTGGGGATGACGTTAGTTCTTTTTTTCTTCGCGTTCCCTTACTTTTATTGATCGTTGTTTGCATATTGTTCTCATTTCTTTTCTCTAGCTTCTTTTTCTCCTTTTCTCTTTTCTTTTCCTCTCGGTCTTTCTTTTTTTCCTCCCTGTCTATCTTCTTTTCTTCTTTTATTTTAATTTTTGACTCTTTCTCATTTTTTCTTTTTCAGAGCAGTTATGTTTTCTGGAGAGCTTAACACTGTTGATATAGTTTGAACTTTTCTTTTCACAGTCTGAACTTTGTTGACACAAGGCACTGGATGTAGTTTGTCCAATAACTTTGAAGGGGTCACAATTTCAGATTTATTCTAGTGCTTTTCAGAAGCTCCAGGTAAAGGAACATTTTCAAAGCTTCTTGAAGTACCAGCACTACAACCGCTTCTTGAGGAACTAGAACCTGCCCCAGCAACATCATCACTTGGGCTATTAGGACCAGGAATAGTGGCATCATTTTTTGAACTACCGGAGCCAGCAACATCAACACCAGTCATAACGTTTTTGAAAACAAGAGACGTATCTGGAGGCTTGGAGTCCATTGATTATGACAAAAAAGCGTAGCCTGGTACCGCATCAGGTTCAAATGGAATGATTCCACACGTTCTAAATCCACTTATTCCATTTTCTGCGTTTGCTGACTTACCCCAAGCTATGCTAAGAAGCGCACCAAACTACAGTCGAGTTATCTTCCTTGAAGGGTTATTGGTCACGTACTTTGAGCAAGCAGAATAATAATTCATTTTTAAAGACTTGAAGAAAGCGCGGTCTAACGGTTGAAGCCAATGACTGGTGTGGGGAGGAATACTCATTAAAATTATTTGATTATTTTCTGCGAACTCTAGCATTTCAATGCAGCTAGTGTGTGATGTATGTCCATCTAAAAGAAGAAGCACCTTTCCTGCTGGTTTTCTTGGAGTGAAATGGTTTTTCAGCCCATCAAAAAACAAATCGCTATTTACATAACCAGACTTTGGCGACATTTTTACTTCAGTGCCAGGTGGTAAACCTTCACAAAACTCCTACTTTAGGTTCTTTCCTTTCATTATGCAAAAAGGTGGTAAGAATGTACCCTCTCAATTCACACTTGCCAATACTGATGTGGTTTCTCCTGAAGTAACAGAAGTTACATTCTTGGAACCAGCCAGAGCCAGCTAAATAACAAACCAGAGAAGGAAGTTACCTTCTCTGGTTTGTTATTTAGCTGTAAACCTATTCCGTCCATGTTGAAAATGTTGCCAGGTTTATCTATAAGACCATTTTCTTCCAAAACATTCTTTAAGAGGTCAAAATACGCTTTGACATCTATTTTATTTAGACCTTTTGCTCTCGCAATAGACACACCCTCAGATTGCCGAATGGACAGTTCAGGATTGTGAACAAAAAAAGAAGAAAGCCAGTCGTAGCCTGTTTGCTTTGTTTCATGATTGAAACTATGCTTCAATTGCAGGGTTTCAGCTAAATAGTAAGCCATAGTCTCTGGTTGGAGTAAACCCCTCGGTTGTAAATTTTTTATGTGTACTACAATTTTTTTTTCATTTTCAACTCCTAGCAATGAGTTTTTTCCCATGGAATCTTTACTAAAACTTTGTAGCTTGATGCATCTTGTCAAAGTTTTTTTTGGTATTCCAAACACCTTCGCTGCAGCATTAACTCCCATTTCCTTAATTTGAACAGCTCTGGCTGCATTTTGCAAGCTACGTTCAGACCATTCTCCCCTCCCAGACATGCGTTTTTTGGTATAGAACGTAGGCATTTTCCTATAACATAAAAAAACAAACAAACGTATCAGGACACACCTTTGTGTTTAAAAAAATTTTGATAAGTATCATTTAATTTATATTAGAAGTAAAGTCCTAATAGGAAATATGGTCCTACTATTCCAGGTTCTTTTCAAGTGGGCCAACTATCCCAAATGTCACTGATCCATCTATCCCAATTGTCAGGGATAGATGGACCAGCTACTCATTCAGAAAAACAACGCTACTGGAGCACCATTTTAGGTTAAGACCTTACTTAACTATACAATCGAGCTATAGCATTGATCTTACGTCAAAATCAATTAAACTAACTTAACCACATAACAATAAAATCCAGTGAAAAATATTTTTCAACTCACCAAAAGAAATAAACAAAGTTTTTTTCCTAAAAAACATGTGACACTCACGAGCAAAACTAAACGTGTTAACGTCTGCACGTGTAGAAAAATACTAGCCAACGAATGCGGCGCTACTGTGACAGATGAGCGTAATATTCGAATGGTCCGTCTATACCGGTGGTCCATCTATCCCGGACTTACCCTATTTGTATACTTGGAACTTTTTCGTCACGGAAACCCTTTGCGCTCTTTTCATGTGGTTGTTAAAATACTTCCTGAGCCAAGGTTAAAAGAAAAATGTTAAAATAAAAATGTTAAAGCAAAAATAAACAAAAGCGAAAAAGAAAATCCCAATAGGTTTCAACAATTTAAACGCGAGGAAGAAGAAGGATCTGAACAAATTGATCCCGATGCTGACGATTATGATTATGATAACTATGAAGCTGTTGACACATCCGTAACCGACGTTCCAGTTGAAAACACCCACGCCCACAGACATCATCATGGGTTATCAAAGCCAAATTATCTAGGTAGTAATAGTAAGAAACTGACAGATTCAACACAAAACATTCCAATCGATACAAATGCGCTCGACTCAAAAATGAAGCATAAAAAGAATGTATTTAAACCAGTACCAAATTCAAAGGGCAGTGACGATGTTACAAGTAATCCAGGCCCAGAAACAAACAATAATAAGGGTACTGTTAATACTATAGTAGATGAAGATATTATTAAAAGCGTTGCAAAATTAGAATCGGATATCAAGAAAACGATCGAAAATAATAATAATCAAATGGAGACAATCAAAAAGGAAACTCAAATTATACGTAACAAAATTACAACAAATAAACCACAAGATATTTTGTACGATAACGTTATACAAGTAGATGAGAATAATGAAGATGATGATAACGATGACGTTGATCTTGACGACAAGAATGATAATGATTATATTATTGAAGATGTTTCAGATGAAACAACCGAAGTCCCGATGACAAAATTCACTGGAATCTCCAACATTGTCCCAACAATATCGCTATAAATAAAATTGATACGGTCGTCACAACAACTACAGCTTTACCTGAAGAAATAACAACCACCACTCCTAAACCTACCACAACAACAACATCAGAATCATCGACAGAGTACTTGGAACCAGAACCTACAAATTCATCACCGCTTATCAAAAATCGTCTTCCGAAACAACCTATTATTGCCGACAAACCATTCAGCTTTAAAGTTCCTTCGGAAACAATCTACGATAATAAAGATGGGACGAATCTTAAATTGGATTGTTTGATACAGTTGGAAATCCATTAAAATCGAATTCACGGATCCAATTCAATCCAGATAATAAGGAAATTTATGGATTACCGCTTGAAGATTCGGTCTCACTATTCAAATTCAAAATGGATGGATTGAATAAATGGATGATGAATGGATTACCTATCGGTCCATGTCAAAAATACCAGTTGCAAGGCCGAAACCAACACCTCATATGACGACGAATTATCCGCCTGTGCCTAGAAATCAAGTAGACCGCGTAAATACTACAATTAATCAATTATTGGTGTTTAAAGTTCCTGTTGATACATTTTATGATCCCGAAGATAACCTGGATCTCAAATTATCACTTTAAGCAATCGACGGACGGCCGTTAGATCCGCGTAATTGGATGCAGTTTGATTCCAAAATATAGTGATTTTGGACAAGAACAATACCTTTTGGTTGCTGAATACCATGACAGTATAACTGCAAACGATGCGTCATTAGTTTATGTCACAGCACCTGCAAGCGCGACTACAGTATACTCACTAGATTAACATTAGGCATACCTTTTTTTGTGTTTGGGAGATGAATGCCATTTATGTGCAGAGTGTGGGACTCCCATGCTCGCAAGAAGGTGACTGTAGTATCCACTAAACACCTCCCCTGTCAACCTGAGAACCAAGCCTGGAACCGTTTGACACATTACTTTGGGCCAAGTCTCGTTTTTTACGCCGTGAGGCGCCTTCAAGCTGGGGGATCCCTCTTCTAGCAGGAGGGAAGAGGAAGTGCCAGAAAAGTGATCTCCCAGCCCCAACACCCCCGGCTCCTGTGAGTCCCTTTTATATTTTAGGATGCCTGAACATAATGTGCCACCTGGTTCCATTTGTCAACCGGTTCGAGCATCACCGCAACCATATTATCCCAGATGAGCTCTCTCGTCTCCTTGTAGAGGCCCCTTCGCAGCCTGTCCCATTTTGTGCACGCAAAAAATATATGACAGGCATTGTCCCCCTCTCCTGGGCAAAACCGACAATCAGGGGACCGTTACTTACCAATCTTGTGCAGGTAAGACTGAAAACACCCATGCCCGCTCAAAAGCTGGGTCAGATAGAAGTCAGTCTCACCATGCCTTCAATTTAGTCATGGTCTCACATCTAGAATGAGGCGTGCAGTCCACCTTCCTCCCTTGGTGCAATTGACCCAAGACTGCTGCCAATCGTTGAGCGAGCGCTGTCTCTCCTCCTGGACAACCATTTCCCACGCATCCTCGTTTCGGCGCAGGTAAATAGCGCAGCGCTCTCTAGCAAGGAGGGCGACAGGTATCACGCCTGCAGAAACTCTCACCACTGACTCAGAGGCTATTGGATACGAAGATGCAATCCTCAGTGCTCCTCTTCTCTGTACCTGTGCCAAACGTTTTCGGTATACCTCCTTACTGAGAGCATCGCCCCATACTTCTGCTCCATACAGCACTGAGCCTACAGCACTCATCAAGAGGCGTCTTCTCGATAGGCTGGGTCCCCCTACGTTGGCCATAAGTCGACTCAGAGCCGATACTCCTGCAGCAGCCTTCTCAGCCGTTGCCCTGATTTGCTCAGACAAACTCATCTTTGAGTCAATCAGTAGGTGCAGATTTCACCGATATCTTTGATTCGATTCGCATATCTCCAATACTGCTCATTCTTACTCTAGGGATCCTCTATTTTGTCAAGATGACCACTTCGGTTTTCTCCAGTGCTAAACTGAACCCGCGAGCAGTCATCCAATCCCTCACTTAGCGCATTAGTATACCAAGCCTAAGTTGCGCTTATTCAACGGTGCGACCAGAGCCACAACATCATCTCGACTCTCAGTAGCCTGTCATAAGAAACATTCCACAGGTCCGGACCGAGAATAGATCCCAGGGCAACACCCGATGTAATTTCCATTCTTCGTTGGCCCTGTGTCGTATTGTCGAGCAGGCTTTGATCCTTTAAGTAGCTCCTCAAAAGCCGCATTAGATATTCTGGAACTTGAAAAGAGTTTTCCAGCGTATCCAGAATATCCACCCATCTAGCGGAGTTGAAGGCGTTCCTGACGTCGAGTGTCACCAACAAGACGATCCATCGCTTCGTGCGACTATATGCCCCTGCCTTTTGGACCGCGTTCACCACCTCTGCAATCGCATCAATGGTAGAGCGTCTTGCTCTAAAGCTGTACTGCCGAGGAGATAGGTCCCCAGCAGCACGAATCACGTTAGTGAGTCTTCCCTTGATGAGTTTCTCTAGCACTTTCCCAGCCGTTTCTAGCATGCATAACGGGTGGTATGCAGACGGCGATTCGAGGTTTCCCTTCCCTTTGCTGATCAGCATGAGCATCACCACCTTCCATCGTACCAGGAAAACCCCGTCCCATAGGCAGCGTTGAATGTGCTGAGCAGCAAGTCAGGACAATGGTGATAGACGAGCCGCAACACGACCAGCCAGAACGCCATCTGGACCTGGAGCCCTCTTCACTTTCAATGAAAGGAATGCCTCCTCAAGTTCCGGCTGTTGAAGAGTGACACTTGACTGCTGTTTCACCATAGACAGCGTCAACACGGACGGGATGGGCGGGAAAGAGTGCCCGCACTATCTCGTCCATCTTTTCTGCATCATGTACGTATGCAATGTTTCCGTGTGGCACTAAGCCCCACGGATCCTTGTTCACATTTTCCACTAGATCTTGCCAGCAGCGAGCGTTGCTGTTGTTGATCAATTTGCGAAGGTATTTCCTGGCCGACTTATATGCTCCTGCGCGATTGCTTGCCTCGGCACGGTTCCGTGCCCGTTGGGCTTCACGCTGAAGCTTGTGACACTCCCTTCGTTTTTCAGCGATTTCAGTTGACCACCAGTACACTGGGGACTTGCCGTGCCGGGGTTTTTGACGCGGGATAGAAGTTCACCACATCTTGAGCTGCCAGTTCCTCGACGAACCTCTCGACGTCCATCCTTCCGATGTTCCATTCAATTGTAGAAAGCTGAGAGCAACGACGTCGGGAGACAATATCGCTTATCTCAAGCAGAATGCACTGATGATCATTGGCTGCATAGTCCTCCAATACTTTCCAGTTGTGTATCCTCCATACTAAGGACTCCAAGGCGAATGTCACGTCCGGTATGGTTCCTTCACAGTCAATACGCCGGAAAGTCGGCGTATTTCCGGTGTTTAGTACGACAAGTGCCGTTCTGGCCACCATTTCCAGGATTCGTTGTCCCCGCGGATCTGTTTGAAGCATGCCCCACTCGATTGCTTTCGCATTGAAGTCTCCCCCAACGAGCACGTCGCCCTCTGCTTTCAAGACAGTGCCCTCCATAGCATTAACTTGGCTTGGAAAGATGATATCGATTCGTTCGACATTAGGTACTCCCTATAGAAGGTGGTCCCTGAGCACCGAACCCACACAAAACCATCCCCACGACCACAGCTCTCCGCCTGAAAATCACTATTACGAACCCAGATGACGGCAGTACCAGTTTCATCAGGATACTATGATGCAGCAAAAAGTCGGCTTTCATGTCCCTCGCAAACTGCTCAAGCAGATTTTGGACGGTTGAACTGCGGTGTGGGTTTAGCTGCAGGTTGCGCGTCATCGAAGTTCTAATTTTGCCTTGGCTAGGGCTTCCTGGAACACCCGGCATTTTCCTTATCCCAAGACGTGTGCAACATCAGGTCTTGGATCAGCATCCTTGCAAACAACACAGTGTGCCTCCTTCGTACACTCTTTTCTTTTATGTCCCATTTCACCACATTTGTAGCATAGGGAACTCCTATCGGGTCATTTGCATACTTGTGTGGTGTGACCATAGTCAAGGCATTTGAAACATTGAAGAGGCATTGCTCTTCGCCGTATCCTACAGACAACCCACCCTATTCGTACTTTGCCCTTGTTCAGGAATTGTTCGGCGTCCTTTTCGGTCAAGTCATCTATGGCCATGCGTTGTCTCCGATTGTTTTCTGATGTCAATCTCGCTTTGATCCTTCTCACGTTAGGAAACTCCCTTTTGATGGGCTCTTCTACCTCGGCTAGATCCGTGACGCAGTCAGTGTCTCTTATTTCTATCGTTGCCATCGGCTCGAGTGAGGCTATAGTTGCGCTTTTGCCGAGGACTTTCTTTACTGCGTGACAGTATGCTTCCTTATTGTGTGCCTCTGCTCCGAATTCGACCCCAGCAGCAGTGCCTACTGCCGGGGTCTTCGTCGTGTTTCCGTCTCTCCTGTTTTGCATCAGGTCGTTTTTCTTGTTGGGCGTCCGTGCGAACTTTACTTTCTGGCACTTTTTGAAGGAGTTTCTTTGCGGCTTTCTTCATTCCTTTTGTAAGCACTGTCTGAAACCCGTGATCTGGTGCTCCACGCCCATCAAGTGCCTCTTCCTTCCTTCTTTTATCCCGATCTCCTTCGATTGGGCTAGACGCCATTCGTTTATTGATTTTTGATGGGGGAGCTATCTCCACGTGGCCTTTGAATTTCATCCCTAGCACTTCTTTAGCCTTCTGCTCGTCTTTGGCCTTTGACCAGCTCCTCCGATAGTGCCCTATGTGATCTAGGAGCTCCTCTAGTTCAAGGAGCCCAACCTTTACTGCTTTGCTGATTTTTGGGGAGTCGCATGCAGATTGTATTCTTTTCAGAACATCTCCCGCTTTTAGGTATAGCCTTTCTTCTTCGTGTCGCTGGGCGGCGATTGTACTTTGCGACCATCCTTGGGAGAGGTTATCGGTTTCCGTTTCTGAATGCAGTACTTTTGCCACATTTTCGACGCTGGCGATGCAATCACACAACATCGCTTTATTAGCCTGGTCACTCGTTTCTTTTCCTGCCGTAATCTCCTCGTTGGCTTCAGGGTGATTCTTTATTGTATCCAGGTTTACAACCCTTGCATCGGTCGCTTCAGTAACAATCGCAGCAGTGACCATCAAATTCTCAATGTTCTTTATATTTTCTTCCACCGCTCGAACACCTGAAGAGTCCTGCAGAGTTTCCCGCTTTTCCTTAATAGGACGCTCTGGCGTTCACATAATTATTTTGCTGCGCCCAAACGCCGCAAAAATCTCAGTCTGGACCAGACTTTCTGCTAATCTCCGTTTTTCGCCCATCTTCACTGTCATTGTATTATTCGTTATTTTTGTCATCGTTAGTACCACCCTCGATGTACGTTAACATCGTGGCTGCAACCGCTGATTGCGTCGTCGTTATTTTTTATTTCTTTTTTGGATTTTTTTTATCTTTCTTACATATATAATTTTGGCTGCTCCAGTTTTATTGGGTCCCCCCTCGGAGCCGCTATCTCCGTTCGTGTGTAGTCGCCAACGCTCGCATGGCCTCCCTGCTCTGCAAAGATAACCATGGGACCAAAAAGGCGACTACTCACACGAATTTTTATAGCCTTGCGATGGTTGGTGTTTCATATCCTTCCGAATTGTTTCGATGTTTCATCTTGGGAACTACTTTATCAATCGTTTCCAACGTCAGCTTCTCTAATTTCGACAAATAGAGATGCATTTCATCGTTAGAGTCCTGTCATTAGGAACCATTGAGCAAACGTTGCCATCATCAGGAGGAGGACATTGTTTCTGGCAATCTCGAATAAAATTTTTTTGAAAGTTTCCCAAATCCGTTTGTTTTAAATTCAACCGCTGATTTTCATGTTGAACGTGAATGAGAAAGACATCATCATGAATGAGAAAGACATCATCATCACCTGCAGATTCCATTGAGGACTATTAAAGCTGAACTCAATGCAATGCAGAGGTCCAAATATGAATTTGTCCAAGGGTATGTTGGGCACTCCGACCCATATAGATTGCACCTGCATTCAATTTGGTTCTCTGTTATCCACGATTTCAGGAATACACCTCTGGGATTATTGTTGGCGTTCAGCCATGATGTATGCTTGGCATTCAAGTCATTGGCAAGAATATAACAACTATGCAGCCTGTCCAGTTCAAGTATTTCAAACAAGGAATTGAGCTCCTCTTTGAACTTGAGAACATTTCGACCAGTTGTATAGGCAGAGATACCGAAGAGGCTATCCCCTCCTGGCGGTGAAATTTTGATAACGAATACTACAAGAGATTCAAAGTTTTTGAATTTGACTTTATCTATATTTTGGAAACTATAGGGTCTTCTAACCAATATCCCGGTGCCACCTTCTCCATCACCGTTTATCCTATCGTTTCTTACAAATTCAAAATCCTTGAATGTCCAACTTATTTTGAGGCACTGCAAAGCCCTAAACGCTGAAAAACAAAGTTAATTTTTGGATCCTGTTTATCAATTCTCTCCGATAAAGAATTTAATTGCTGATAAATTTTAAGAAGCAGCTCATTATTGCCACTTACATTATCTATTTTATTTACATTGTCGTCTAGGGCACTTAAACTGCTTTTGCTGGAAATCTGGACTAAGTAATAAGGCAAGTTTTTAACGCTCGACAATCGATCTCCTTAATGCAAAGTCTTTAACGGAAATAAATTATATTTCTGGTGCAACTTCTTGAAGCACCTGAACGAGATCGACTGTGTCCTCTCCGCAGTCCAGACCCTTTCTTCCGCTTTTGGGGGTGTATGTAAAATGCGGAACATCTCCAGAATTCAACGCACTTTTTGCTGCCTGAAAATCAACCAATGACATAGTTCAAATTATAAGTTTATCGCCATTCACTCTCTTGATTTCAAAATCGTTTAATTTATTTTCGGCTGCCAAAAGCCGAACCACATCTTTGCCTGTTTACCCAAACACATTGATTGGTGGGACCTTTTCTTTCTTCTGATTAACATTGACACATGGACCAGCAGACAAAAATTTGGTTTTCCCCCTATTTGTGATTTTTAAATATTCGATAAATTCACTCTCCGGTTTGGTTAAACAATGTTCAGAATTTGTGTTACCTTTATCCTCTTCAATATTCATGGAATCGTCTAGCCCAACTAGCGCTGCATAATAGTTGTTAGCGACGTTTGCTCCACCTGCGCTGAGGACATCTTCTTGATCAGGTTCCTGTTGCGGTTTCTTCGATTTTTTGTCTTCAGTCACTTTTGACTTTACTTCTTTGTCTTTCTTGTTGGTTTCTTTTCCTTTGTTAAACGTTAATTTTCCAACTAGTTTTTGTAGCGACTTGATCCGAAGTTGGATTGCCTCGTTTTCTCTTTCATACTTCTCAGCTTTGTCGTTAGCTTTAACTAACGGCTCAATCTCGATGACTGATAAAATTTTCAGTTTTTCTTCACTGCTATCGATTCTTTGTTTTAGCTTTTTTCGCCCGTCATCGTTGGCGATGGATACGATTGTTCTAGTTGATGGTTGAAGCCATCGGGCCCCTCCATCTCGTTGCTTTTGCAGCGAGATGAGAGGGAATGTACGCAACGAAGGCTCGACGTAGAATTTTAAAATCACGTTTGAACTCAACGTATGCTAAACGTAGTATATTCAGTTAACCTATTAACCAATCTAAACAAATACTAATCAACTAACAAAGTTCAACCATAAACGGAGTGGAGACCAATTCAAACAAATCAATATGTGCTAGAAGTATGTCTGAAAGAAATAATGATTGATCGATGGCTAGGGCATACATGCCGGGGCCAATATCTTCCTAAACATTAGTTTAGGCTGAGGAGAAAGAAAAATGCATATTTGCACATAGTGCTTAATTTTTCTCTGTTGTGTTACGAAGGAGACTGAGGGAGTTACATATGATACACCACATTCCACATACAAAAAACATTCCCATGTATCTGCAGTTAATTCGCAAGATGCAGAAATCCGAGAATCAGGTAAAACAGACACCGCCTGGAAAACATTAGAATCATTTCTAGAAAATGCTAAAAAGCCAGACGCGGTGTCAGCAATTATGAAATTATAAAATTTGCTATGAGAAGTAACTTTTCTCTCAGTTGTCGCGTAACCGTAAGATACGATAATTGTAACGTTTGCTACTAATAAAAAGTGATATTCAATTTAAGTAAAAACCGTTGTTCTTATTTATTATTCCCGGTGGAAATTTTAATTTTTCTTTCGTCAACTCGGCCCACGACCACATAATTGGCGCAGTCGGTGAAACAAAAAGTAACGGCGAATTAAAAGCTGTTTTACTATTCGGTTGATACAAAAATATATCGGCAAAGTGAAATCGCGAAACGGTGACAACCAGCGATTTAAAATAACAGCATCAAACTATCCCCTTTAAAATTAATAATTTCAGGCAAGAACAGCGAAATCAAGGCCTTTAAGCTGTTTAAAATCTCCAGTGAGGCTGCCAGATCTCTTGCTGTTAACAAAAAGTGAATAAGCTCAAACGAACTAATTAAAAGTGTGATAGTGCATGCAAAACAGAAGGGAGAAGCGGTACACTATTTTCACCGTAATAAGAGGACAATCAATGATGGAAGCAACGATTTACGAATTGGAACAGAAGCTTCTCGCCAAAGAGACAGATTACGGACAACTTGCAGCAGCAGTACAACTACTAATTAACAACAGCAGTAGAGATGATCAAATTAGCCATTTGGCCGAAGCCATTAATCAAACGAGGATCCCTCAAAATCATGGATTGGACCCATCTCGCAAAATCATGAAAGAGATACGGCATATGACGACATTTACGGGGATAGGGGATGTCTCATCAACTCCTTTATCAGCAGCACCGAATTCTATCTCAACGGTATCGAAGATCCGGAATTAAAACGAGTAGCAACACGGCACATCTTTTTTAAACGATCCAAGGAGTAGCGAAGGACGTTGTGATCAAAATAAGGGAGCCAAACGATTGGAACGCCATCAAAAAAGCACTACAACTGCGCTACAAACCCGATACAGAGCCATACAAAATTTATCGGATGATCAGCGATCTTAGAATTAACACAGTAAGTGATCTAGCATTAAATTTACAAAATATTGAATACAAAAAAGACTAGTTGTGTATTTACTACAAGGATTCCCCGTACGTGGATCTTGGTAATGTTGACGCGATTCTCGTCATCACTGCTAAAAAAATGACGCAGAGAATCCTTTTAGATAAAATGATAGAAATACATGATATTAACTATGACAAGTAGGCGTTTCGAAAATTCAAATATAAGATATGAGTACAGAAAAGTGAAAAGTGATTGTGAAAAGAGAATGTTCGGGAGTGATCGCGATAAAAATTCTAACAGTAATACAAATAATCAAAATTCTGATATTGAACAATCTAGTAGACCGGGACAATCTAAAAGGTCTAACGAGGATAGACAGAACCGAAACACAAACTTAACCAATAACCAATCAAACAACTACTCGGGTCAGTATCGGAATCAGAGCAATCTAACAAACAATTTCGACGAACAAAATCGTTATCCAGAACCGAATAACCAAACTTTCAACAGAAATTCTGACCAACGTCGGCAATCGGGCCAAAACAGGCCTGCCAAAAATGAAAATGTCGTTTCACATAGGCCAGAGCCTATGGAAATCGATAACCTTGAAGATTTCAGTCGAGAAATTCATCGCAAAATTTCTCTCAGGACGTTGTTAACGAAAATACGAACCCCATCGTATGTGAGGAAGATCAAAATTTTCTAGAAGTTAATAATAATAATAATAATAATAATAACGAGTCCTTATTTTTTTCAAAGCTAGCCTCGGACATTCCTCCCATTATAAAAATAACGATAAATAAAAACCAGTTTACCGCTCTTATCGATACCGGTTCATCATTTTCAAAAATTGATGAAGCACTTAATTATTTTAAGAAAGTGCCAATTGAACCCATTGTATTCAGTACAATTCCAAGCAAAGATATGATAAAGCATGAAGTGCATACAGTTGACCCTAGGGAATTTAAACTACTATCTGCAGCCAGAATTAAATGGAAAGTTAAATCCTTATGGAGAAGAAAATACCAGTTCATAATTGGTATGGACCTTCTTAATACATTAGAAACTTTAATTGATGTCGAAAACAAAACCATTTCCTTAAATGGACAAATAATTAAATTCATAAACACCCCATACACTCTCAATGAAATTTGTTCATTAGAAAGTACCCAAAATAATTAGATAGAAAGACTAAAACTAGAACATTTGAATGAAGAGGAATATACGGGAATTACAAAGGTGATAAAAAAGTTTGAAGGTATTTTTTATAAAGAAGGAGACATATTAACAAGTACTGTAGCAACCACGGAAGTCACCGCAGTTGCAGACATTAAGAATTAGCAGAGGGGTATGTGGCCCGGGGTAGCATACTGAGGCCGGCTAGCGCTCAGTCGTGTCGTGGGTCTTCCGGGACACCCTCTGCTCGTGCTGAACCACCTTACATAAAAACTAGCACAAAAGGAAAAGGATGGGAAAGGGAGAGGTCATGTTGAGAAATTTAAAATTTAAAAAAAACTTAGTAACACATGGCCGTTTATTGAATTCAAAAAAAAGAAATTTACAAATGCAACAAAAGAAATATATTAATCCAAACAAAACAAGCAGGTCTCTCAATAATTTTATGTACGGTAGAAAAACAATCCAATTAAATAGTTTATATAAAGGAAAACAAAAGGAAAAATAAGAATTTGATGATCTGATTTACAACAAACAAAAAAAGGGGTGTGGGCCACTGGAAACCAAATTTTAAATAAATTTTAAACTAATTTTAAAATTTTTATCAATAATAGAACGGCCATTTATCGCTCTCCTCGATCCATCAATATGGTTTACCCGCAAACACGAAAACGTTAATTCCGGCACTTGGCCCTCTTCGAAACCCAACCAAACGGTATCACTCTCGGCACTTCGTTCTTTTTCAACTACGTCAATTTCACTAATTCAATCTTTTGCATATAATTAAGATTGAGACGGTCCCGCACTTCAAATTAGCAATATAATTCTCAAACTTCAACTTCCAACTCTCACTAATTCAATCTTTTCCATATAGTTAGTATTGAGGCGGTCCCACACTTCAAATTAGCAATATAATCCTCACACTCCAACTTGAATTCACTTTTCCACTTATCCTACTCTGATCCTCCGTCACTGAAGTCAATTTCCAAAACAAAAATTCCATCCTCCAAATTAAAAATTCCTTCACTTTTCCAATTCGTTCACTCTCCTCCTCCGTCACTAAAAACAGCCAAAATACCAATTCCACGAAAAAACCCCCTCTTCTTTGCCAAATCAAAATCTGACTGCCCCAATCCTAACGACTCAATTCACATTTCACCTTCCCAAATCAGATTCCGCAATTCTTTTCATTTTCAAATTACCGCTGCCGCATCTGGATAACGTAATCGAAGTTCATTACACTTCGATTCCGCTACCCACACATCTTTTGTTCCATATCGACAAACTCAATAGTATCCATTGTTTTACATATGGCATGCACAATCCAAGAAGCGCTTGATTGAATGCAAAGTGTCACATATACATTACGGAAGCTATTGGTTTTGCCGATACCCCAAAAAGAGTGCTTCCCGGCGCCCGGGGGAACTTGAACTCAGGGTTCCAGCACACCCCCGATCGAGAACTCGCGATGCAGCTAATGGTGCCATGGATTGTTGATCTCCCATTCATCTCATAAGCAACTTCAACGATGCCTTTGGGTATGAGATTGAACTTTGTTAGAAGCGGAACGTGAATTAATTTTTGTTAGTATAAAAAAATAAAATTTGTTAGTGGGAACTAGTGAATGGAATTATTAGTATGAAGGAAAGGACTTAGGTTTTGTTAGGGAAAAGGTATTGAATGAAGTTTTGTTAGTGGGAATTAATCAATGGAATGTTGTTAGTGGGAAAATTAGAATTATTAGTATATATTATATTATTTTAGTTGGAAATAAGGGAAAAGGGTAGGATTGTGATGATGGGGAAGTAAAAATTATAGAGAAATTGGAAAAATTTTAATAAAATTAAATAAATAACAGGGAAAAAGGTATAAATGCCCAAAGAGAGATGGAGATGTTACGGCGGCAATTTGAAGTTGCGAATGGGAGGAAGTTGGTACGCCGGAATTCGCAACAGTACTCCATCCATTGATCACAAAATTAAAACAATCACAGATACTCAAATAAACGCAAGACTTTACCGGTACCCCCTAAGCATGAAGAGGAGTTACGCAGACAAATAAAAGATAATACTCAAGTCCATTGATTGTAATTCCTAACAAGAGTGACAACTCAGGAAATAAACAGTTTCGGTTGGTGATGGACTACCGAAAATTTAATGATCTTACTGTAGATGATAAATATCCTCTACCAAATATTGATCCTCTGTTAGACAAACTTGGTGGAGCTTAATATTTTTCGACGATAGACCTTGCCAAAGGCTATCATCAAATTTTGGCGAAGGAGGAGGACAGGCATAAAACGGCCTTTGTAACTCCCCATGGTCTTTACGAGTTTGTGAGGATGCCGTTTGGTCTGAAAAATGCGCCAGCGACATTCCAGAGACTCATGAATGAGGTGCTCCGAGAATTCATTAATAAAACCTGCGTTGTCTATCTAGATATTCAGTACCTCATTACCAGGAACATATTAATGCAATAACAGACATTTTTAAAGTTTTTAAAGAAAACCGACTCAAAGTTCAAATCGACAAATGCAACTTTATGCAAAGAGAAACCAGTTTTTTAGGACATATTATTACTAAAGAAGGTATAAAACCCAACCCCGGAAAGATTAAAATTATCGAAGAATTTAAATTACCTCGAAATGAGAAACAGCTCCAAAGCTTTTTAGGACTAACAGGCTATTATCGTAAATTCAAACGAGATTACGAAAATTTTTAAGAAAAGATTGCAAAATAAATACAAAAGATCCGAATTATATCGAAGCATTCGAAAACTTAAGGCATTAATAAGCTCGCACCCAATTTTGCGTTTTCCAAACTTCAGCAAGCCTTTTCATCTCACCACAGATGCCTCAAATTATGCAACACGCGCCGTTCTTTTACAAGAGGGTCACCCTGTTTGCTTTGCATCTACAACACTAAACTGTCACGAGCGTAACTATTCCGCGACAGATAAAGAATTTTTAGCTATAAATGGTCTGTGGAATATTTCAGACCATACTTATATGGCAATAAATTTAAAACCCTTACGGATCACCTACCAATCAAATATTTGCAAGCGAAGTATAAAGGCAAGAACCTCTCTCCAAGACACCAAAGGTGGTTATTGAAACTAGGCGAATATCAGTTTCACATCGAATATATCAAAGGATAGGAAAATCATGTAGCCGATTTTCTGAGTAGAATGGAACCGTTGGAAGAATCTCAATCCGTCAAATCCGATTTCCATAAAACAAACACAAATACATTTTCTGATCTGGGAATGCTTTTAAACATCAAAAACGGCGACGATGATGCTACCATGGCAACGATACACTCAGCGGAGGAAGACCTCCTAGACCATATCCCAATCAAAGAAGAAATTGTCAACAAGTACATTACACAAATTATTCTTACGAACAATAAAGTATCAGAAATAGAATTTATGCACAAGAAGCGTATTATTTATATCGCCGAATACGATTTTGAAAATCGCGAAGATATTCTTCGAAGATATACCCGAAAAGGGACCACTGGCATATATTCTGAACCATCAGATCATAAATACAATATCGTTCAAGAAAAACTTCGGGAACTATTTTCGAATGATAAACAAATTAACTTCCCACGATGCTCATCTAGGGTTCAAGACGTTGAAACGGAGGTAGAACCCGTTAAACAAATTTCGCTTTACCACGTTCAGGAAAGCTTACATTCCGGAATTTTAGAAACATTTAACAAAGTCAAATTCAATATATATTATCCGAGATTATTCGAACTCATTCACATTGTGATTAATCAATGCGAAGTAAGTCAAGCAGTGAAATACGATCGTAAACCCATCAAAACTAAATTTCATTTGTCAGAAACCGAAGACGATGTTAACCAAATAATCCAATTAGACCTTTTTACTTTTATAATGAAGCAATCCTTTCTCACAATTATCGATAAATTTTCCAAATTTGGGTCCGCATACTGCTTGAACGATAGAAATCATGTGACATTAATAGAGATTTTAGAGGAACATTTCGCACGAGTAGGCAAACCACAAAAAATCGTTGCAGGGAACGAATTTAATGGAGTACTAATGAAAGAATTTCTAGACACGGAAAACGTGGAATTACATTTAACAAAACCGCACAATAGTACAGGAATCGCAAACATAGAAAGATTTCATGGGACAATAGTAAAAAAGTTTCGGATCCTAACGTATCAAAAACGAAAAATCTCTATCAAGAGAACAATGCAACAAGCGGTTAGAAACTATAGAGTTACCCATTTTACGGTTGGGAAAGTAAAGCTAAAAAAAAAACACATAAAATATGCAGATAGAAACAACATTTTTTATTCAATATAAAGATTGAACCTTGCCATTATACGTGAAATACAACATTATTCAAATATCGTCCACGGGACCTCTTACAAGCCTCAATCCTTATGAGATAATTTTCTATGATTTTTCGGAACATTTCCGGCAATATCTCGGCCATAACTTCATGAATATTGGTTTTCAATTACTCAAGATTTTGAGAATTGTTCACGTAAACACGATATTTCGCATAGCCCCATAAAAAGAAATCCAAAGGTATTAGGCCGCAGGATCTTGCGGGCCAATTGGCATCACTCAATCTCGAAATTACGCTCTGTTGTGTGGCTTGTGGCTCCGTCCTGTTGCAACCACATGTTCTCCAGATCATAATCTTCAATTTCTCTCCAAAAATAATCGGTTAACATCCGTCCATAGCGGTCAGAATTGACTGTAATGGCTCTTCCTTGATCGTTTTCAAAAAAAGATGGGCCAATAACACCACCAGTCCATAATGTACACCATACGGTCACTTTTTCCGGATGCAAAGGCCTTTCTGCAATCACCTGAGAATATTGAGAGCCCCATATGCGGCAATTCTGTTTATTTAGGTGACCACTGAGCGAAAAATGAGCCTCATCACTAAAGAAAATTTTGTTCGAAAAATCGTTATCAATGGCTTGTTGTTCAATCACCCAATTCACATACATTCTGTGTTGTGTATGGTCTTGAGGCTTAAGTTTTTAAGTGAGTTAGATTTTGTACGGATGGAGATGCAAATCCAAATGCAAAATCCGCCACAATAAGCCGTAAGGCAAGCCCAAATGTTGAGCACGTCAAGGAATCGACCAATTCGGGTCTTCCTCCACACTGTGAGAAACGACAGCGATCTTTTCAGCAGAACGAATGTTGTGATGATGCACAGGCCTTGCAATATCAATAAACGATACAGTCTCTTCAAATTTTCTCACTGTGTTGAAATTGTTTTCTGTATAGGTCGATTATGTCGACCGTAATTGGCTCGTAAAGCCCTAAATGTTGATACAGCAGGATCACCATTTTTATAATAAAATTATTAATTTTAACGCGTTCTTCGACTGTTAAACGATCCATATTTCGAAATGGCAAACCTTCAACTAAAAAAAAAAACACGCTTTGGATGACATTTAATCCTGACAGATGTCAAATGGCAGGGTTATACTGTCCTACCACGAAATGGATAACCCTGTTTACGATTCATTAGGAGTACCAAACCCACAAATCTTGGGAACGTAAAAGATTTCCTGAAAGAAGAGTCTATCAATAAACGAGGAATACCCACTGACTTAACAGAATTTACCCTAATTGATTTAGAAAACACTCCGCAACAAGATAACGGTAGTGATTGTGGCGTTTTCTGCTGTAGCACTGCAGAAAGCATTTCTAGAAATCGGCAAATAACATTTACACAAGAAAATATCCCTTACATTCAGTGGCGGATCCAAGGGGGGCCATGGGGGCTATGGCCCCCCCAGACGGGCCTATATAGAGAGCAAAAAGGTTGAAGTTACCAGCAAAATGTTTTTAAACAAAACCCATGTGAAGAAGAGCCATTCTAGAAATTAAAAAGCAAAAAAAGAAAGGTCTATGATGCAGTATGTTGAGGTGCACACGTGTAGGGGCCTACCATATATAGTACTCTGAGGGCAACATTATGAAGGGGTAATAAATATTCGAAATTTTAAGATGAGCTTATGACTCTTGAACACTGGCGATGAGAGCTTGCTGCCTATGCCAATTCAAATTATTTTCCTCTTGGAAAATGTTATTTTTAGCGAAATAATATTCTCCTTCATATTTAATAGAAATGTTTGTGACATGTAGACGTACAATGCTGTGTGCACTAGTCAAAAACCATAAGTTGTACGTTTTATGTTTGTGAATTATCGTTAAAACAATTTTTCCTATTTATGATATGCAAGACTAGAAATGCTGCGTACACGCTTCAGGCAGCGGTACCGGAAGCGGGGGGGCGAAAGGTGGCAATCGCACCCCCTCAATCCCACCTGGGCACTTTTTGGAAGTATTAGGGGGGCCTTTTTGTGAAGCATAGCGCTGATGAAAATCATTCCCCGAGCAAAAAAAATAACTTCTTCAGGGTGCAAAATATTATTAGAGCTATATATTCCTCACCTAAGGGGTACGAAAAATTCAGTGGCACGGGCTATTAGCAGGATGTTTGGATAACTAGTCAATGTATAGACACAATACACAGTGGAATTGGCCTTGATAAGTCCCCAAAATGGCCGAAACTTGGCCTAATTTGCAATAAATCAGGCCAAAACTTAGCCTAAAAGAAGCCCAAACTTGGCTTTAAAGCAGACGAAATAAGGCCTCAACAGGGAGCAATAGTTTCCCAAACTTGGTCTTAGCCAGGCCCAATCTTGACTAAAATAATATTTGATTGATACAAAAATACCTTATTTTATGCTAATGCGCAAAATAAGCGATATTTTAAATATTAAACGTACGCTCTTTAAAGTTGATCGAGAATCAATTATTTTGTTCAGCAATGGTTGAAAAGAAAAAATCGACATTATTCTTTTACCAAACAACATCAAATAACCTCACCAAAAAACTTTAGTAAGACTTATACACTAAGTCACAAATGTTTTGAATATATCAAACTTTATGACATACCAGTTTCTGTGTTTTTAAATGAAATTTCCGGCCATGAATGGCAAAAAAATGGGAATCAAGCTTTGTTTGGTCCCTAAATATTTATACTTCGTTGGTGGCTAATCAGGAATGGCCCCGTTTCTCTTGAATCATCTAAAATATTTTCCATTTTTTCCATTCTCTTTCGATTCACAAAACCCAACTTCAGCACATCTATGCCATGATACAAACCTACTGATTTCGTTGAAGAAAGTACGGTATGCAACGAAGGAGGCTTTCATATTGAAAAGCATAATAGATATACTAGAAAAAAAACTCTGCCACACCTACGGGCTAGCAGTGATATACGCACCATCTATCCTTAAAGTCTTGATTCGTAAGCACTATTATGCTACGCCCTATAACTTTTCATTCAATGAAATACAGGTTGGTTTCTTATTTACCACCCATTACCCTATAACGCCAACCAGTAGTCTTATGTGTTACTACGGTTTGCGAATGACCTAGATGGAAGGTGACGTAGAGAGAAGGCGAAATGGAATAAAGAGTCTTATACATGTCAACACGACCTAGCAGCACGATCTACAGCAAATGCATGCCCTCCAGCTTTTAGAATTCTCAAGGCAATCATTCGTCCATCGATAGTTCAATGGGAAATATTATGAGCCGTGTAGACCTGGGACAGTGTCCAGCTAACCGTTTAGTTGAATGTGGTTGCAAACTTGTTTGCGGCCTCGTGTGAACTCGCCCAGAACTTTCGAGCATGCATATTGACGAACAACGGCCGTGTTCAGATGAGGAGTGAGAAGTAGAGGCGTTAAACAAGTTTACGCCAACGCTTTTACTTGTACACGTCGTCATAGTCACGCTGGCTACTTTTGTGTACGATACACATGTTTTGATTGTATGTGTCAAAAGGCTCATTCAATCGTTCAATTTCCCTACCAGAAGATACGCAACATACGCATGTGTATGTGCATAACGCTGGTTCACGCAAAAACATTTTGGAGTGTTTTCAACTCCGAGTCATTTCAAAACCTCCTTCTTCTTCTTCTTCTTTTCTACATAACCTGTTTGTCGCTGGTATTTCACTCCACGTCTGAACACGGCCAATCCTTTGCCTCGTGCCAAAAAAACCGCCACCGAATGGAGAATGGAAGAAAATTTGCGGCCAATACCGAATACCGAGAAAGTCTTTTACATATTCGTATTGGTGCCTATTCATCTGTTGCCGGCCAGCATCTAAACGGGCATTAGATTTTAAAGTGAATAAACCTAAGAAACACCTGATCATTTCATATCATATATGCTGCATGTTTTACGTGTTTAAATAATATTGGTGATCTATATATTTTTTTTTGCCAAAGAAGAGGTAAAGTTTTAACAACATGGTAAGTATGAAAGGCTTTTAATATTTCATAAATGAAGTACGCATAACTAACAAAATATATTTATGATGTTATGCGATTGTGCAGTTTTCGTTTTGTTTTACAATGAATGATATAATATTGACGAAATGAAGTTTTAGCACACAATACTATATCATGCTAAACTTATTAGAAATTTCGTGTATTCATTACTAGTTGGACTTAAAATCATTTGTAACGCTTTATATCATTTAATTTCTCAGTGCATTACACATCGGGCATCTGAGGTGTAGCCCAGAGCATATGTACTACTAGTAGCAGCTATAGTTCGAACAAATTTTAATTCTAGCGGTACTTATGGAGTAGGGAAAAATGGATTAAAATTGTATACATATGTATGTATTATATACATACATACTGCAACAATAAGTTGAACTTGCAAAGCAATCGAACTAACATATCGTAAAATTTAATCCATTTCTTCTCTCTCTCTCTTTTCATTCGAATAGCTGATCGATTGCAATTTAGTGTACATATATGGCCTGATATAGCCCATGTTACCTTACGTGCTAATTTTTGCATGGTGTGATGTCACAGCATAAATTTTTTTCGCACTGCCTGACTCGCTCTTATTTGAGGTTTGGTCAGGGCATATCTACTAAGTACCAGCTGCAGGTCGAACAAATTTTATTTCTAACGGTATTTATAGAGTAGAGAGAAATTGATTTAAATTATATACATATTTGCAAGCCGTTGCACTAACACATGGTTTTACACACTTACTTGCGTCTTATTTGCCTCTTTTGATTTTGAAAATTTCTCGATTACAAGAACAAGTGATATTTAGTCTATATACTCTGATTTCGCTTGAGAAGTGAAATGTATAAATTCTCTATGCTTTACTACAATATCAATTTTCTCTGGAGGTAGATACCAGAATCATTCCTTTCCCACAATATTTAAATAAATTTATAAATTATGTTAAAACAACTTATCTATTAATAGTGTAGTATACTAAACTTTACAAAATTTAGAATCTCATTAGCAATCTTTTACATTTTTCAATGATAGGCTATGAATCAATATTTTGAAAAATATAATTAGTTTTTACGAGACAAAAATTGTCAATTTGCTTAATGGTAAAGATATTTGAATTCACAAATTCATTTGCAGAATCATTAATTGATGAAACCTTATTAAATCTACCTGTTAAAGGTTTTAGTGAAGAAAGCAACTATTTTCTCACTATTTTATAAATAATTCTAATCCAATTCATAGCTAGATGGGCACTCTCTTACGTTCGGAACTAAATCCCTTATTTCTAAGATTTTCAAAATAATAAAAATAATCAAAACCTAAGAATGTTATGATTTTCAAAACTACAAAATGGTCATTTTCTTCATTTTCAAATCAATAAAAATGCCGGTTTTTATAGTAAACTGCTCAAACTTTTATCAATTAAAGTTTAGAGTGCATTTAGATTTCTTGAATATGAATATTATTTTACTTTCAGGATGGTAAATCAAACAAAACTTTCAAGAGGAAAGGGGAAACTAAAATCAGCTCATATTTTAAAGCTATGGCACCAAAAAATATATGCCTCACAGCAACAGACTCAAGACCTTCTGAAGGCACTACCTCTCAATTGAATGATGCTGTTAACAATGATGTTTCCCATCGCAATTTCGAAACAGATTTTGAAAATTTGATAGAAAAACCACATTTTAATTTACAACAAAATGAAAGTTCTTCCGCTCTGTCGGCTGTTGCTTATGATATTGGCAACTATATCGGTAAAAAAATTGACAATGCTACAAAAAAAAATTAATTTTAAACCCATGGATTCCTCCAGTAAACTATGTTTTTCCATATTCTCTTCATGTGAAAGATGGAGTAGAGAGGAAACGTTTCGCAAGCCATAAACATCTACAGTCATTTGAATGGCTTGTATATTCCGACAAAGAAAAGGGTTATTTTTGTAAATATTGCCCTTTTTTCGTGAACTGCGGACTTGGAGCAAATCAAAAAAATGTTCCTTTAAAATCATTGGTAACGCAGCCATTAAAAAAATTTGCAAAACTTTTTGGTACTAAGGATGGAGCTTTGACAGTGCATAGTAGTAATAGGTATCACTTGGAGGCTTTTGAAGCTTGGAAGGGTTTCTTAGAAAGATATGATAGGCCTGAACTTAATATTGAAAATCAAATGGTTAATGCGCGAGTAGAAAAATAAAAGAAAATAGGGAACGACTCAAACCCATTGTAGAAACGAGAGTACTTCTCGGTCGATTGAACATTCCATTGAGAGGACATCGTGACGATGGAAGCATTACTGACGATTATAGCGTATTAAAAGAAGGGAACTTCAGGGCTATTTTAAATTATCGTGCAAAAAATGATGCAGTTTTAAGCGATCAACTAGCATCTTCGTCAAGTCGAGCAACATATATAAGCAAAACAACACAAAATGAACTGATAGAGTGCTGTAAAGCTGTTATATTGAATAAAATAATTTCAAGAATACAGGACTTCATGTTTCTACAGTGCCATGTTCGACGAGACTACTGATTTGGCAAACAAAGCTCAATTAACTTTAGTTTTAAGATATGTGTTCGATAGCAATGTCTATGAAGATTTTATTGAGTTTATTGATGTGAGAAAGGAAATGAATTCTGAAGGAAATGAAATAGAAGATGACCCAGAGAAATTAATTGATAATGAGAATGATATAATAATAGACGAAGAAAAAGTAAAACTTACAGGGGGAAAAATTGGAAAAGTTATTATACAAAAAATTCAGAATTTAAATTTAGACATGAAGAACTGCGTTGGCATTTCGACTGATGGATGTTCCACAATGGTGTCAGAAGCATGTGGGGCAGTAAAAACTTTGAAAACAATTGCCGTAAATGCGGTACACTGTCCTTGCCAAAATCATCCTTTGAATTTGTCAATTTCACATTCTTCAAAGGTTCTAATGATTAGAAATACAGTTGATACATTGACAGAGACTACATTTTTCTTAACAGCTTCTTCCAAAAGGTCCGAAATACTAAGGATGAAAACGGATAAGAAACTTATTAAATTATGTGAAACTAGGTGGGTGGAAAGGCATGACGCCGTTTTGCAATTTCGATATTTATTTCCCAAAATAATAGCGGCTCTTGATTCTATTTCGAAATGGAAAGATAGAGATGCAGCAACGAAAGCTGATGGATTATGTAAAAAATTGAGGAATCCTGGAACAATAGTCGCTATTGTATGTTTGTCAGATTTATTGACTTGTACTCATGGATTAAGTACATTTCTTCAACAAAAAAATGTGGATCTCAAATCAGCAAGAAATGAGCTAAATTTATGTTTGAAACTGCTTCACCGAAGAAGAGATGAAAGTGACCAGTATTTCAAAAATATATTTAATGAAATAAGTGGGATTGCTGAAGAAATAGGTTTAACGGAAATAACAATTCCTCGCATTACGAGTAGACAGGTTCATCGAGAAAACTATTCCACGACGGATCCAGAAACGTATTTTCGCCAATCTATCTACGTTCCGGCATTGGATAATCTGATAAATGATCTTGAATATAGATTTTCAAAGGATAATTTAGAAATATATAATTTTTTTGTATTATTTCCCGAAAACAATCGATTTAATGATATCGAAGGTGTACAGAAGTTGGTTGGTAAATATTCGTACTTTCTAAGCAGTCCAAATGAACTTGTAGTAAAAGAGTTACAAACAGAACTTGAACGTTGGTGTTTAAAGTGGCAAGAAGAAATGAACTCTTCGTTATTATCATCCATTAGTGCTCATGAACTGTTAAACAGGTGCGAATCTATAATATACCCACGTATTCATTTCTTTCTTCGTATCTTGGTTACATTGCCTGTTAGTAATGCCTCTCCTGAAAGAACCTTTTCATCATTGAAAAGGCTTGAAACGTGGTTACGGACAACGATTACCCAAGAAAGGCTTACTGGATTAGCGTTACTTCATATTAATAAAGATATAGAAATCGATGTTAATGAAGTAATCGATCGATATGCTAAGCAAAAAAACCGGCGTTTGGATTTTTTAATTTAATTTTTTTACATGTTATAATTAAAATAAGCATTCCTTCATTTTATCGACTAATATATAAGTAAAATGTAAATAAAATTGATTACAAATTCATGCATTTTTTGTTTCAGTTTTTTATTCAATAAATTCATCTTGAATTAGCTCGTATCCAGTTTAAAAATATAAGTTTTAGAAAATAAAGTGGCGTTCCTCTAATAAGTATTCTTTTCGGTGCCTATTATTCTAAGCTAAAAATTAATATCCCAAAATTTCAATGAAGTTGTCACCCAAGAAAACTCTGAAACTGGTCGTGGCCCCCCCTAGAACTATTCCCTGGATCCGCCCTTGACATTCGGAACAAAATGATACTCGAAATCGTTCAGGGAAAATTATTAATCTGAAATTTTGACTATGTCATATTTCCAACCCTCTACAATAATCATTATCTAATTTAAATATTCAACGATTCTCTTACAACAATTCCTAACACTCGCCACAACATTTTTTTTCATACTTATCCCTATCAACGGACAATTGAACATACATAGGATTGAAGACACTTCAGGATTCACACAAATCCAACTAAACAAAGTCGAAATTCCCTCAAAATCTAGTATCGTCCTTCACATAATTAACCCCACCGAGATATTGAGAGTAATTAACGAGTTCAAGGTAAACGCGGAACATTTACAAGGCCAACATAGAGACCTAAGCTTGACAGAACTGCAACATTAAACTTTCAAAACTAAAACAATTACACCCGCAGACAAAAGACCTAAGCGAGAACTGATTAATCTAGTAGTTAATGCACAAAATTTTCTTTTTGGAGCTATGGACGACCAAGACAGGAAGAACATTGACGAACATCTTAAGAAAATCGACATGAATAACCACAACCTAATCAAAAACGCAAACCAGCAAATTGAAATAAACAAAAATCTAAGAAACACTATTAAAGCACTTGGCGATATTGCAACTAGAGACCGACTTACAATCACAATTAAACAAAATTTTGAACAACAGCTATGAAAATAATTTATATTATGATCAAATATTCAAAATCAATGTCATTAAAAGCAGAATAGAACACATTCAAGACAACATTGCATCTGCAAGATACGGTATGTTACACCAACATTCTCTCCGACGAAGAAATCAAAATGTTCAATATAGACGTAAACAAATTGCAATAAATTTGTAAGGGTTGGATTCTTCAAATTTGATAAAAATGTTCTCATTTTTACCATTAAAATCCCGACTGAGTTCATAAATATCCAACTCAAAACGGTACTGCCAAAAACAAACGAACAGCATAAAGAAAAAGATTCCCCGAATAAAATAGTTTTTAGAATAGAAAATACTCTGCACACATATGAAAGTGATAAATACTTTAACGAACAAAAAATAACGAAGCATTCCACCTACAAAAATAATTGGAAATTAGTTAGAAACCAAAATACAGAAATATTTGAAATTGACAGAGAAACAATTATAATCAAAAACGCTAAAAATCTTATTTTAAACCAAACATGCGATGCTAGAAAAGTAAATGTAACAGGAAACTTTCTCATACATTTCAATAATTGTTCAATTGCAGCTCTACATAATTATTATTCAAACACGATATACACAATCAATGAAATATTTTCCTATCCTTATATAAAGAATGTAAATTTCCCAGATAAATTGACTTTAGACGACATTGTTATTCAAAATATTCAAAACACAGAAAAAATCGAAGAATTGCAATTTAGTAAAATCACTTATTTTGGCATTAATGCAAGCTTAAGTATTATATTACTCATATTGATGGCATTGCTAATATTGTATTACATGAAACAGAAAAATCAAATTGTTAAAATTGAAAATAGGATTCAGGAGAACCCAAAGTCAAAAGGGGGAGAAGTTACATATGATACACCACATTCCACATACAAAAAACATTCACATGCATCTCCAGTTAATTTGCAAGTTGCAGAAATCCGAGATTCAGGTAAAACTGACACCGCCTGGAAAACATCAGAATCATTTCTAGAAAATGCTAAAAAGCCAGACGCGGTGTCAGCAATTATGAAATTATAAAATTTGCTATGAGAAGTAACTTCCCTCTCAGTTGCCGCGTAACCGTAGGATACGATAATTGTAACGTGTGCTACTAATAAAAAGTGACATTCAATTTAAGTAAAAACCGTTGATCTTATTTATTATTCCCGGTGGAAATTTTTATTTTTTTTCGTCCGCTCGGCCCACGACCACATAATTAGGGTGCCTGAGTTTTCTTATCCATCCTCGTAGTCTATGGGGAAATTTACCTTTGGAACTGTATTTAGCAAAAGCAAAGGTGAAAGTAAGCTTTGTTTAATGGACAATGATTTGATGAGTGAGTGAAACCCAACGGAAAATAATTAACAAACTTTTATTTTGGTCACAAGGTTCGCTATATTAAGAATTTAATTGTCAAGATTATTCTTAGCGAATAATTATAAACTAACTCAATGGTTCCATAGCACACAGGAAGGAATACTATAAATAACTACACGAAAATATCTTAAATCTACCATAAAATGAAACAATCACGAAATACATTGCGAATGGCACAACCCTGGATTTCTCATTTAATCAGTTCAATCTTTCATAAGCCATAAATCCTCTGGCACAATATAAGAACGGTGAGCATGCAGCAAACAAAAGTCCTGCCCCTACCCATGGTCGGTGGAAAATCCAAGCAAGAGAGGTTACAATCATGGCAAGCGAAAACGAAAGTATCAAGTTAGCGCCAACTGGAAACTCTGGATCGGGAGCCAGCGCAGAAAGGAAACAAACTTGGTTTACTGAAATTAAAATACATGTTCTTAAAGTGAATTTTTGATTAGAGTTCAAACTTACATAAAATGTGAAATAGAGACGTGGTACAACATGCGCCAAAAAATATCAAAACCCATCCCATAAATCGGAAGCCCCATGTGGTTAATCTTTGAATGTGATGTTCGGCTTTGAAAACATCCTTGAGTGAAAGTTCCCCAGAGTATACTAGAAGTATTTTAGTATACCTGCTGCTCTCGAAAGGAATTATTTTCCCTTTGTGCAGTTTTCCAACGACGGTATACTACAAAATAAAAAAAAAATAATTTGTGAGTTTATTAGCGTAATCGAATTGAAAAATTAGCCTACCACGTCTCCTTCCATTCCGGCAATAGAAAATAAAATCCTCAAGTCTCCAACTTCCGGCTCGAATAAGTCATTGCTGTGGTAGTAAAGACCCAGGTGGATCTTAACACCAGGATCACTGGGTCGCGTGTCAGACGTGATCTCGACGAATTTAGTAAATCTGCTTTTCGCTTCCGCTCCCAACTCATATCTCCCAATAGCAACCGTTTCCGCCACTTGGACTTGACTTTCAATGGGAAATTGGGAAGGATTTTCATGACCGGCTCGAATATAAAAATTTCGATGATCAACCAATTTATCCCTCCAATCTTTGTAGTAATAGTAGTTCTTGTCGTCGACTTCTACCATGTGAGACGCGCCGTAATTCGATTCACTGTCAAGAAAAAGCGATTTTTAATCGAGTTTTATAAATTCAAAATATTCGACTACACTACACTGTCTCCTCCACCCATTGGTACATTTGAACTCGACGTTTGAGCTTCACTGCCATCACCAAAATCTCATAATCAGGCTCGGTTAGGGGTTCTCCAATCATGAGAGGACCTCTCAAGTGAACCATTCGACCTTCATATTCATCAGGAATATCTTCATCTGGGTTAACAGTGACTGCATCTTCTTGAGCTTCATCTAGAGAGATTATCGTGTGCAAGGCCCGTCCCTGAAACATCAAATTTGAGTTACGCAGATGAATCCTGTAATGCACAATGTTGAATTTACCTCATTCCAAAATATAATACCGAAACCAATCGTGAACAAAATGAAGCCGAAGGTTGCTATCAACCAGCAAGAACGGAATTCTGAAGCTAGCGTCATCGGAAGGACATATTTCTGCCTCCAAAAAGACGGGTTACGCCTTGGATTGTAAAAACGCAATGCAAGGATACTCTGACAATTCCCAATAAATCTCTCAGAATGACAATACAAAATGTCAATGTCAAATTGACATCCATAAAATCGTCGAGCTACTAGAATGTGATAGATGTCGTTGAAGCATTTTATTGTGGTTCATGTCTGTGATGTATGTACAGTGCATAAATAAAATAATTTATTGTGACTTTGCAACAACTTTGCACCTCACCGAAATTGCTTAATTTTTTATTTTACTAGGCCAAAATTTATTTATTTATTTATTTATTTATTCCATCTTACAGACTAAATAATCCAATAACAAAATCGAACGCAAAGAATAAATACAGCAATATTTAGATGAAAAAAATAACAAAATGTAGATAATTGAAAGTTAAACTAGTGGTAGGTCTCTTAGTTTTTTCCTAAATGCTATGGAAGAAGAGGGGAAAGGACCAAGCACGAGATTATTATGATTTCGTACGGTTCTTAAAATTGGTGAATGGAAATATAAATCAGTTCTAGCGTATGGGATAACGAAATAAGAATTCATCCGAGATGAACGAGATGTTTGTCGGAAACGCAGCTCAAAAAAAAAATATTTAACGGGACTTGATGGTAGCAGAGTTTATACAAAAACATTGGTCTAAATAATTTTGTCGGGACATGTGAGATGGAAGAGATAGGAAGGATAAACGGCTTTCATAGGGCTGATACAGCAAATTAAACTTAAGGAAAAGAAAACGCGTAAACTTTCTTTGGACAGTTTCAAACGAAGACACGAGATAGGAATATCGGGGGGACCAGATAACAGAACAGAATTCAAGCAAAGGGCGAACAAGACAAACAAATAGGTGGATAGAAGAAGATATGCTATTGAATTTATGTACATGTCTAAGGATAAACTCGGAAACTCTAGACGCCTTTTTAACCACATTTGAAATATGTGCATCAAATTTGAGTTTTGGATCAAAAGTTACTCCAAGGTCTTTATGACTGCCCACTTCATAGAGCAACGTATCATTTAATATATAATTAAAATTATAAGGAGAGTCCTTGAGAGAAAAATCATTTTATGACATTTAATAGTTAGTTGGTTTGAAGTCCACCATTTATTTAGACCATACAGATCAATTTGGAGGAGCTGACAGTCTAAATGGGTTTTGACTGCTCGAAATACTTTGAAGTCATCAGCATATAACAGGCAAGAGGAATTAATTACAAAGGGAAGATCACTTATGAGCAACAGAAAGAGAAGATGCCCAAGAATTGAACCTTGGGAAATGCCAGATGAAGGATAAAATGGACTAGACGTAGTACCAGAGAGACTTGCTCGACCGGGACAACACGATAGATAAGATGACAACCAAGATAGAAGAGCACCCGAGATGCCAATAAATAATAAAGGAAAACTTAGCGATGAGGCTAACGACTTTACAAATATGTTTGGCAAATCATCCGGCCCAGGGCTGATATTAGGATCAAGAGCATTAATCAAAGATTCAACTTCAGATGCATCTGTATGAATAAAGGAAATTGGGAAGGGAAGATGATTAGGTAAGACAACAGGATTCACAGCTGCAGCGGGAGAAGAAAAAGTCGAAGAGAAAAATTGGGCTAATGAGTCAGTAACTTCTTGAGGAGAAGAAACCTCTGCACCATTCCAACGGACCCTACTAGGACTGGAAGAAGAGGATTTCAGCGACCTTATATAAGATCAAAAAGTCTTTGTATTGTTAGCCATAAGAGAGCTATCCAGACTACTGAAATAAGTCTTCAGAGCATATCTGATCTCTTTTTTGGCAATAGCACGCAGCTTGCTAAAATTAGATCTTGCTCCAATAGTGCCGAGTGCTTAAAGACACGATGTGCCTTATCTTTTGCTCGTAGGGCACTAAGCACTCGCTTTGTAAACCAAGACTTTTGATTTACTGTACGGGATGTCTCAAGAGGCGTGAAAGAGCAAATGAGATTATAAATATATATGTAAAATATACCCAAATAGCCTCACGATTTAGGCCTCTAAAGAAATCTAGCCAGTTGACTGCTAACTACACCGGTCAAGTTTCCATCCTTTAGGCAGAGATGAGTGGTTTACTTCAGCAACTTTAACATCTTTAGGTTTGACATTCCCCTTGTAGAATTCTACGCCTAGCATTCGTTGTGAACAGATGTATTTCTAAAAGCTCCTGTTCAGAATTTTTAAATATTAAAATAATTTTTTAAAACGTCAATTCGAAACTAATTTTTTTAAAAAACTGATTACATCTGTAATGAATAGTGGTTAGATAAAATGTCCGTAAAGGACCGCAGCGTTGGTCTTCTGATTCAACGAAAGAAGATGGTGTGATTCGCCGAGATTGGCATTGTCTGAGGACACGTGAATGCGCTAGCAGGCTAGCACTGCGTTGTCGTAGGGCGAGCTCTTTCCCCCAGCTCAAGGACCCGCGACAAAAAAAATCGCATTCACGAATTTCGAGATTCAAATGAATATCGACCGAAGTCGAGAATGAGGTAACCTACTAAGGGTCGAAAATTGCTCACTCAGAGGGTAAACCGGGACTGGAGGAAACAGATGGACTTAAGAGGACTTCGTCGTTACCGACGATACTTATGGCCCCCAAATACGAATGGGGCATCCAGTTGGAAGCGATGCCCTATCGCACCCTCCCAACCAGATCGAGTTCCAAATGTAAGCGTGGCCATATATTTTCTATTTAAGTGAAAAACTCATACAAACATAAACAAACATGGCAAATTTATGTCATAGTACAATGTGATGGAATCACATAACCCTATACCATAAATAGACATGTGAGCGAAAGGCCACCTTACCCTGCAAGAGCACCTGTTAACACATACAAGTAAAAAGGGGGCGAGCTCACCCGATGGCTAGCTCATTATAGTGGAGGGCCGAGCCAACGTGGCGGGTCCCATATCTGGTCAGGTTTAACGAAAGGGAAAGACCGAGTTTTCAATTTAATCATCAAACATTTTTATTTCCTCATTTATTTTGTGATATGTATATATATAGGTTTCACTTTCTAAATTTAGGGTTTGAACTTAAATAGGGATATTTCTATTCTTCCAAGTACTGTTTCTCTTTCACGTGTTCTGTTGTTAGGCAAAGCAGTTAAATGGTAGTTAATGGTTGCTAGTATTGTTAGCATGATCTTGAATGTATGTAAGAATTGGCTTAGTGAAATAGAGCACAGCTCAAATAAATCGTTCATAGATGCCAAAACTCAAAATTGAATAAACTTTTCAAGTCAAATTGCAAAAAAACACATCCTGTTCAAGAGACCAAATGAGAAAAAAAAATGTTAAAATCTATTTTCTGAAACGAAATTGAAATTTTGTATGTTTGATGTGTATTTGCCATTTATTCCAAAAAAAACAAAGCTGTATTCTCACCAAATATTAACAAATATTCTTCATTAAATTGAAAAAAATGTGACTAGGAAAATAAAAGAAAATAATGAAAGGTTGCTCACCAACATCCTCGCTGGGCACCCGCTGGTGAAGTGGTGATGCCTGAAAGCTCAAATTTGCTGTATGTCGAACTTCCAGCATATTTCGAGTGCTTGCGTGATAGTGAACAATTGGTCTATTGTCGATCTACCTGCTCTAAAACCACCTTGATACTCCCCAATAATACTGTTGGCGTATGATCAAATATTATTTTCTAAGACCTTTGAAAATATTTTGTGCGCCGTACAAAGTAGTGATATGCACTGTAACTTGTCACCTTTTTTGTGGATAGGGAATATAATTGATTGGCTCCACTCTTTCGGCACACGTTCTTGTTGCCAAATGTGCTGGATGACTTTGTGAATAGCTTTATGAACACTGCTCATTTTAAGTGACCCACCGCTCCTTTTTTTTTCGCCGGGCACTTGAAGTTCTGCAATGAATTACAGTAGCTTGTTTTATTATATTGGATTAATTTATGGTGTTATATAGTAGCTTATTTTTTAAAATTTCGAATGGGGCTTTTGGTTTTTTTATACTGTTATTTTGCAAATAATTTAGTTTGAGTTCAACTTTGTGGTTAACAAAACCTCCTCTCCCGCTCGTTTCCTTTTGTGTGAGTTTCTTTGTGTAGGGCGACTCAGCACAAGTAGAGGGTGTCCCGGAAAACCTGCGCCATGACTGAGCACTAGCTGGCCTCAGAATGTCTACAACTGCGGAGACTTCTGTGGTCGTTACAACGATTAAAAACGAAGTAGTAGTCTCCGTTAGAGTAAAGTACTGGCTTATAAGGATCGGGCTTATAAGGATCTGGTAAGCGTAAGCAGTAGAAAATTATCAATACACAAAGATTTAATGGAAGAAATATATATGCATTTGTGTTTTCCATATTAATATTCTGATTAAACAATTCTCAAATGAACGAATCAGGATGAGACACCCAATTGGATAAACGTTTGATACTCAATTCAATCATATAAAATAAGATGGGTTGAATTCTGGTCTCGTCGTAAAGAGAATTGTTACTATAATATTTTTTATTTGGTCATCTATACTTAGAGAGGCATTTTCTAAGGATTTTACGTTCGAAAATTTGCAATTCTTCCGCAACGGTAGATGAGACAGAGAGCTAAGTTGGGAATCAATAGGTGATTATTGGCCAAATAGAAGTTTTATTCATCAAAATTTTAGTACTACGATTAAAAAATTTTCATGATAGGAGAGGGGCCAATACTGCAGATGCTTCAGTGGCTTTTCAACATTGCGCGAGCATGTTAATTGTATTTTAAAGAATGGTGAAAATGAATACCTAAATAATTAATTGAAGTTTTAAGAGGCACGTGGTGACCATTAATTGAAAACTGTCGCAGAACTATATTGCAAACGTTCCAAAGCTTAGAGGTCGTGAGAATTATGACGACTGGTGTTTCGTGGCATCAAACGCACTAGTTTTGGAAGGCATGGCGGACGTCATTGTAGCTAAGTTACCGGCATCTGTGACTGCAGCCCAGAAAACTGAAAATTCGAAGGCGAAAGTAAAATTAATCCTCACAATCGATCCAGCGATTTATGTTCATATAAAGCAGGCAGAAACAACCTACGATCTATGGACAACATTCAAAAATATGTTCGACGGTTCAGCCTACACGAGGAAGATTAATTTACTTCGAAACCTCATCAATATTCGCCTAGAAAATTGTGAGTCCATGACAGATTACGGCACTCAAATAATTGAAATGGGACAACGACTACAAGGAAAAATATAGTGTTTCAATTGTAAGCAAACCGGTCACTATAAAAATCAGTGCCCAAACTTGGATAAAAGCAAAAGAAGACCATCAAATGCTTTTAGTGCCATATTTCTGACCGGGAAAATTAACCAGAAGAAATAGTATGTTGATAGCGGTGCCAGTAAACATATGACTGTAAGACGAGGCTTGATCGCGAATCTATCACAGAATTGCGATACAAAGGAAATCATAATTGTAAATTAGACCAGCGTGTCAGTGTTATGCTCTGGTGATGTAAACATATTGACGGTCGTGAACGATAGCGAGTGTGACATCACAGCTTCCAATGTACTGTGTTTACCAGAATTGACAAAAAATTTGCTTTCTGTGAGTCAATAGATAGTAAATAGAAAAAGCGTGATTTTCAAGGAAAATGCTTGCGACATCTATAATCAGCCGATGAAACTTTTAAGTGAAGCTGGGTTGATTAACGGCGTGTACAGATTGTATACTTTGGAAGCGGATGAGACATTAGTAGCAATGACAACAGGGATAAATAGCAGAATGTGGCATTGCCGCTTAGGACATATAAATAGTGCCAGCTTAAATAAAATGAAATAGGTGGTAGACGGAATTTCTTTCCCAGAAGTAAGAAAAATTTGAAAAATTGGACTGTATTGTTTGTTGTGAAGGCAAGCAGGTGAAGTTACCATATCGACAAAGCTGTTCGAAACCCGAAGGAGTGCTGGACTTAATTCATGCAGATGTGGGAGGCCCGATGGAATGCATCCCATTCCAAAGTCTAAGTATTATGTTTTGTTTGTAGACGACTACAGTAAGATGGCATAAGTTTATTTTTTAGAAGCAAAAGGTGAAGTCTTCACTAAATTCAAGGGTTTTCAGCCCATGGTTGAGAAACAAAAAGCAGGAAAATAAAAACTATTAGAACAGACAGTGGAGGTGAGTTCTGCAGCCTTAAGTTTGAGAAGTATTCAGCGGAGCAAGGAATAGTCCAGCAAAACACTAATGCTTACACACCACAGCAAAATGGCTTATGCGAACGTATGAACAGGTCTCTAGTAGAGATGGCTAGATGCTTGCTGATTCATGCCGGTTTAGATAAAAAGTTTTGGGCTGAGGTTGTGAATAATTCGGTATACTTAAAAAACAGATCTATAGTTTCCGGACTGAATAATAAAACACCTTATGAGGTCTGAACAGGCCAGAAGCCAAACTTGAATTATTTACGTGTATTTTGAAGTACTGTTATGGCGCATGTCCCAAAAGAAAGACGGAAGAGGTGGGACAAGAAGGCGAAGCAATTTATTCATGTACACTATGCTGAGAATGTGAAGGGGTATAGAGTATATGATCGTAATACTAATTCTATAACCATGAGTAGAGACATCGTCATTATGGAGCATCAAACCGGAATATAGTTGGTACTGCTGTGCAGTGTAAACTTTTACCAGTTGCACTGGAGAACAGGCCAGATATATCAGATGACCAGAAGAACAGATCAGAAACATCCGAATCTGAAGAAGAAGATGACAATGACAGAACTCTTGTACTAGATCTAGAAGATTCCTTGGTGAGTACTGATTATAATTATTATGAAACCACCTCCGACTTAGAGATAACACCTGTGAACCCAGAAATTGAAGAAACCGGGAAGAGAATTAGAAGAAAACCAGAGAGATATGGTATAAACAATTTGAGTCTTGCAGAATGTCAAAAAGGAAGTGATGGAGGACACATCACACTTGAAGAACATTTGCATGGTCTTAAAAGTCGGTTCTGGAAAGAAGCCATGCAAGACGAGATAATTCTTTTGAAGAAAACGAAGTCTGGGAGGAAGTGGATTATCTCACAAGCAAAACAGTGGTTCAGTGCAAGTGGGTGCTTAAAAAAACATGACAGCGACAACAATTTGAGATATCGTGCAAGGTTAGTGGGGGGATTTCTTTCAAAAGCCGGTGAAGATTATAATGAAACCTTCCCCCGTGCTTCGATACTCCACCTGGAGACTTTTGTTTGCATTAGTGGTAAAATTGAATTTAGATTTATGTCACCTTTGATGTAGTAACTGCCTTTTTAAATGGTTTACTGAAAGAAACAGTGCATATGAACGAATCTTTTATTGATGATTGTAACAAGGCTGATAACAAAGTATTTAAATTAAAACGTGCTATTTATGGGCTAAAACAGTATTTCAGAGCATGGAACCATAAAGTTGATAGTTATTTGCAAAATTTAGGCTACAAGAGATCAAAATATGGATCGTTTTTATACACTAAATTTGAAGAAAATGTTAAAATGAAAATTGCCATGTTCGTACATTATTTTTTTGTTTTTTATAACAGTAAATCAGCCTTGGATTTATTAGTAGATGAGTTGAGCAGAAGATTCAATATCAAGAATCTAGGCCAGTTGAAACAATGTTTGGGAACGAAAGTTAAAATTGGTAAAAATGTAATATCTCTTGATCAAGAAGAATATATTGAAAATTTACTGAAAAAGTTCGATATGTCTCAAAGTAAACTGTAATGATTTTCAACATTCTACGTTCAAACGCGGAACCGACCTCTCATCGGTTCTAGACGTTAAGTCTGAGTAGTGCCAACGGATGGTACCAACAGGTCAACCAATCCGTGCACCGTAACCCATTCACGCGGTGGCTGCTTGTCGGCCAGCTAGTTCGGAGAGGATTTCGGTCGCGGGTCTCCGAATGGGTTACGCTCAATTACAATATTTTCAGCCACCTGAACATGCCCGTTTTCAAAACGCGTTATCAAAACCAAACCATACGGAGAAGAAACCTACTTTACGTTACTCCGTATTTCTTCATTCATCCAGTTAAGAATACAAAATCTAATTTTCATTTCACGTTTCCGAAGTTCCGACGCGGTACCGAAAAATATGCTACTCGAAATTAACCCGACGAAAACTACTCTAATAAAATAACAAAACAACAAAGGTACCGCGTACCACGCGTGACGCGAAACCGACCTCCGCGGATTTGGCGAAACCCTACCCTCGCGATGGCATACCTACCATGGACTCATTTTCCCGCTGAAACAGGAAGAACCACCGAATAAGAAAGTCGTGTTTACTTTAGCAATTCATGTTATATTATTCTACTCAAAATTTTTGCTTTATCATTTAATTGTATTATTTTAACCTTATTCCTTATTATTATAATGATTTCATAAATGCGGTTGCATTATTAAATAAATTTCTAAATGTTCAAGTTTTATATCTGTATAAAAACTTTAAGATAATCTGTATCCTAATTAAGAAATAACAAAAAATCTTAATTTGTTATATTTGTTAAATTGTACAGATATCCTTCAAACAAACATACGATATCTTGAATGCTTAAAAACAGAAATAATGATTTTTTTTTTTAAGTACTTCATTAAATTTCTACGTGTTAGGAAATACGCTTTAATATAATATTTAACTATTTGTATGTTTAGTTGCCTTTTTCTACAGAAATTACGCACAATAAAACCAAATAAGTTGATGTAATATTACAATTTACAAGTTGAAATGTCTATCAGGGAGTTTATTGAAAAAAATATCTGTCTCTGAAGGCGAGCCATTATTAGAACAACATCAAACAAAATACATATCACTTTTGATTATAACTGTAGAATTATGAATAAAAAAAATTATTTTTAAGGCTCTAAGACTACTCGTAAGACTGAATAAATTTGTTAGAATCTAAAATTAGAAAATGAAAGCGCACTCATTTTCAAAACAAATATTTAACGTGCACAATTCACTACCATAGATAAGTCTTACATGAAGCCAACTTGATAATGAGAGAAAATAACATAACATGTCATTTATCGAAACTTGCAGGAAAATGGTAAAAAAAAGTCGATGCATCTTCGCTGCAATAATTATTCAAACCGTTTCACGCTCTTCATCATTAAAAATTATATTTACTTTCAACTCTAAATAAACTACAACCATACAATTTAATTGCATTTCTCTTTTAACATAATCGTAGGTCATGACCTTTGTCATCGAGAAAAAAAAATTCAATTGAATTTTGATTCTTATCCCCTTGACGTTTACTCATATACTTAACTACTTTAAACAAATCGGTCATAGGATTTTCTCTTGATAAAACTCAAATCTGATTATATTCCAATTTTTGCAAACCAACTACACAAACAAAGCAAAACACAAGTAAAACCAAACCTTCTCTTAATCAAACCAACCAAAAATCAAGCCAAACGATAAATTGGTCAGCAGTTGAAAATGATCTTAAATCACGTTTAATTCTTGGTTTAGGTTTAGTTGATATATTAGTCATATTAGTAGCATGCTCATCATGACCCCAATTCTCATCCTCAACATCCTTACTACTATTATTACTATACATTAAACCTGAACATTCAGATTCACTTTGACTTTCATCGATACTGTTAATTTCACGACTAAAAAAAAACCTTACGAACAATATTCATATTATCGTTCATATAAGTTATATTCATGTTATTAATGTTGTTGTTATTATTGTAATTATTTGATATAGGCGAAGTCGAAGCCGTGAATGAAGAAGCTGTGTTTGTGATGAAATTATTGGAATCGATTTTGGCATTGGTGGTTGAATTAATGTAGTAGGTAGTAGAAAAATTGGTAGTGATAGCATTAGCGTTGCCATTAATTGTGCTTATGCTATTATCAGCAGATAAATTCATATTATCACTTATTGTTGATGTTGTTTTTACCTTATTTCGTACGAGCGATGGATGCTTTTCGACTATCTTATTCCATTCACGTGGTAGTGCCCATGAATGTGGACTTTTCGAGTAGTAAATTAATCGTTCGTATTCGTGAACGATACGAGCTTCGCCTTTGCTTCCGGCGCAGGACTTCACTCTGTGAGTTCAGTCCCCGTTGTCAATATATTTCTGGCTTCTATCCGCCCGTCTTTGATGTTTGTGCTTCTTATCAGCGTCACCATCTTCATTCAGTGAATCATTATTTGCGGATAAAGTGCGCGTCCGCTTTCACTTTGTCACTTTCCTATTTTCAATACGGTATTATGACTATAATCTGCGCTACATTCAGCTTCACCAAGCTGATGCAGAGATGTCTTTCCCTCTTCAGCTTTCACTCGTTTCAGGTTCTTATTCATGAAATTTTTAGTGAAATTGACGTGACTCAGATTTTTTTTTGACCACTTGGTCCAGGATAATATGATCATACTGAGGTACGACTCGCTCAAACGGATGCTCTTCATCACTGGAATCGTTTTCAGAATGGAGATTTTTATGGGGTTCTACATCGTTGACCCACCAACTAACATGGGACCTTATAATATTGGCCCCTTGAAGAGGATCCCGGAGCCTAGAATTGGACAAGTACTTTCTAACGATACTTAGCTGGGCAATTAGGATCCTCCACAGCCTCCTACAACGGTACACTAGGTGCATTTGCTTCCACAGTCGTCGAGTTTTCCAGCGATTCTCTACTTGATACAGTACTGCCAATTATAATAGGTGTAGCAAGCTATCAGGAAGGAATCAGTTCTATTGTAAAGGTTTCATAAATAATCCATGTGTATTTACCGTTGTGCCTGTTTCATATGTCTCCAGATTTAATTTTGTAGGTAAAACCAATGACTCGCGACGATTCGTAGTTCCATTAACATTACTTACTATCGACATTTATTAGCACTTTCGCGATGTTTTCATTTAACACAGTCACACAAGACGCGATAATTAATTCCTCGCCATCTTTTTTCTCAACACTCTTCACTTGTCAAATTGACTACTCTGTTTTTTTCATCGGACAAAACAGATGTGTGTGGAATGGAACGCCACATGGCAGCAATGTGCCTCTCCATTTGTCGCCAGTGGCATAGTTTTTCGATGGCCACGGCGGAGGGGGCATTCCCAGATGGATATGTCTCGAAATGTGTCGGGGTTTGGATTAATTTTATATTTCGAATATTTATATCCACAGATCTAAATATTTGGAAAGAAAAGAAATATTTTCTGCGCAACGATATCCGCACGACAGATGAAGTCCGCTGGCACTTCGAGGACATACCCATCTGGCCGGTTGCAAGGGTTCGGGATCGGAATCACTTCGATTCCCGGGCGTAGGCGTCACATTACAAAACCTGCCCGTACTCCTATAGAGATGAATTTCAAATTGGCAAAAGCTGAGAAAGTCTCCTATGAGTATCCCTATCAGCGATTTCTAGGTAGCTTAATGTACTTAGCAGTCCTAACTAGACCTGACATTTCATATAGTTAGTCAATTTAATAATTCTAATACTGAAACCCACTGGAAACATGCCAAGAGGGTGTTAAAATATTTGAAGTGTACTAAAAATTATGGTCTATATTTTTAGAAAATATAATTGTTCTGTTGAGAGTTTCATAGATGCAGACTGAGGTTCAGATGCAACAGATAGAAAATAATATTCAGGTTTTTGTTTCACATTGTCAAACTCAGTAATTTCATTTGAATGCAGAAAGCACAGAAATGTAGCATTATTAAGTACCGAAGCAGAGTACATTTCAAAATCTGAAGCTAGTAAAGAAGCAACCCCATTAAAAAATTTATTGGTTGAAATTGTAGGTGATTCACAACCTATTACGTTGTTTAAAGATACCCAAAGTGCTCAAAAACTGGTGTCTAGTCCAGTCTTTCACTGTAGATCTAAGCACATAAATAAGGTACCATTTTAAAAGAGAAGCTGTAAATAATAATATAAATATTTCTTACCTTGAAACAGCTGAAATGCCTGCAGATATTTTAACTAAGAGCTTAGGCTCAAGCAAACATTATTACTTTATGAAATAGTTAGGTATTTCACCTGTTTCATAACCATTGGATTTAACTCATTGTTTTTGTTATTTTGTTATGCGGAGGTGTAAAAAAGTAAAGCGAAATTGTGGAGGTTCAGGCATCACTCAATAATAAAAAGAATTCCAAAGTCAATAAATATATAAACTTTATTTTATAATTATAATAAGCGAAGCGCACAATATGGGGGCCGGTAGAAGGAAGGATGTTGAGCGGTTGTGTGTGAGTGAAAAAGGAAATTATCGCCTTTTCCTTAAAATTATTACAGCGCTTCGTTACGGTAGCGGTGAAATTCTATACGACACTTCAGCTATTATTTTCTTGTCACTACAGTACTCCCTCGTGAATGGCTTTGGTGTTTGTAAATATCAATAAGAAATCGTCATGAAATATTATTTGACGAATGTCACTTTGCTTGTTCGACAGTTTTGGGTCCGGTTGCATATCTTCATCGAAAAAGAATTCTCCGGGTATTCGTAGCGTTGTTCAGTAGATCAGTTCTGCAGATGTTCCTCCGACGCCTTCTTTAATGCTAGTGCAAAGTCCTAGTAAGACTGTTGGTAAAACGTCCATCCATTCGTGGTTATAATGGCATAGAATGGAAGTTTTAAGTGATCGGTGCTAACGCTCCACCATGCCGCTGGCTGCAGGATGGTATGCAGTTGTTCGAACTTTTTTACAACCCACTAAATGAGTCAGTGATTGAAAGATGAAGGATTCGAACTGTGATCCCTGGTCCAATGTTAGCAAAGTAGGCGCTCCAAAGTGGGCAATTCAGTTGCAGTTGAAAGCAGCACCAATTTCATCAGCAGTTATTGTCTTTAACGGAACCGCCTCGGGCCACCTTGTGAAGCGAACAATTATTGTCAAAGCATATGAATATCCTTTCACGTCAGGAGTTTTTATCTGCCCTAGTGGAGGTCTGGTATGCCTTCCTATTTTGCTGCGCTGACATGCAAGGCATGTACGAGCCCAATCCAATATATCTTTCGACATATAAGGCCACACATACTTCTTAGCTATTGCTTTCTTCGTTCAATGTCCACTGGAATTATTAGCTTGTGATGCTTCTAATGTAGGCATGGGAGCCGTCCTTTTGCATATTTTCCCGAATGGTGAGGAAAAACCTATTAGTTTCGCTTCTCGGACGTTAGTTAATTCTGACATAAAAAAGCTCTTGCAATTTATTGGGGTGTAAAGAAATTTTTTCAATTTTTAAAAGGCACTCATTTTATATTAGAAACAGACCATAAGCCTTTATTGGCAATTTCGGGGATATTCCTCAAATCGCCGCGGGAAGGACGCAAAGGTGGGCGTATTTTCTCAGTGGTTTCAACTATACATTGAAACATGTTAAAGGTGTAAATAATGGAGGAGGAGCAGATTTTTTGTCAAGGCTTCCTATAAATTATGTCTCTGTCAGTGAACCCGTAGCTGGTTATTTGAATTTTTTTATTGAAGATAAGCTTCCTATTGATGCAAAAAGTCTGCGTATTGAGACTCGTAAGGATTCAATTTTATGGAAGGTGTATGAATACACTAGAAATGGGTGGCCAAGTAAAATAGAAAAAGATTTACAACCTTATTTTGTCAGAGCTCATGAAATTAGTATTGAACAAGAATTGCTCTTGTGGAGATATCGAGTTTTAATTCCATTAAAATTTCGAAATGAGTTATTAAAAAAAAATTCATGTTACACATATGGGCTCAAGCAAAATGCAATCTTTAGCCAGACAATATTTTTGATGGCCACATTTAGACTTAGGAATTGAGCAGTACTCAAAAAATTGTGATATTTGCAATACACTTGCTAGTAATCCTAATAAAGCTGCTTTAATTAAGTATGAACAAGCTAAAGAAGTGTTAGAGTGAGTTCATGTGGACTTTTTAGGCCCAATCAATAATAAAGTTTATTTTATTCTAATGGATTCATTTTCAAAATGGCCTGAAGTTTATTATATGACTAATGTAACTGCAGAAAATACTTTGTGTAAATTGAGAGATTATTGTTCAAGATACGGTTTGCCAAAGAAGCTTGTGTCTGATAATCTCTGAAGATTTTGAAAATTTTTGTAAAATGAATAAAATAAAACATGCGCTAACAGCACCATGTCAACCACCATCTAATGGAGCTGCCGAAAACTCGGTTAAATCTTTTGAATTTGGATTGAAAAAAGCCTTATTAGATCCTGCTAACAAAGGTATTAAAGTAGAATCTTTAGTATCGCGTTATTTATTTAGCTATAGAGTTACTCCTCACTGTACCACGGGAGATACTCCTGCAAAATTAATGTTTAAAAGAGAGTTGCGAACTCGATTTGATTTTTTGAAGGAAAGCAGAGTTGAAGCTAACGTTGACAGATAAATCAAACATTTTCGTGGTACTCGTGATGTCGATTTTGATGTTGGTGACATGGTCTGGGTACGCGATAATAGAAAAGATATTGATAAACCTACATGGGTAAAAACTCAAGTTACTCAATGCTTAGGTCCAAGAAATTATCTTTGTAGAATTATTGTTGATAAATTAGTTTATAAAAGACATTTGGATCAAAAAAGAAAAGCTGGTATTTAATTTACTCAAGAATTGTCATGAAAGAGTTGAAATTGATGACAAAACACAAAAAAGTCAGCAATGTACAAGTTCAATACCTGCTTTGATTTTAAAATTGCATGAAAATGTGTCTGTAATTTCTGAAAATCATGTTACTAATTAATGTGAGAAAAATTCTGCAATTTATCCTGGCGAAAAAGAGTGTGAAAATGAACAAAATGCTGAAAGTATTAAAGTTGAAAATGATGATACTGAAAAATTTTTGCAAAGAGATGCTGATAAGACAATAGAAAAAATTAATCAAAAAGAAAATTTAAGTAAAGAGCCTATTAAACTAAAGCCACATGGAATGTCAATGAAAGGCCTCAAAGAATTAAGGAAAAGGTAGAACGTTTAATTGAAATTATGTAAAAATAAGTATCATCATAGGGTGGAGGAATGTGCGAGCTACAGCTCAGATCTAGTCGAACAGTCAAGGCGACTGGTTCGTGTATTCACGTGTAATAAGGTAGTCTTAATGCAATAAAGTATTCTAATAATTACAAGTTGTAATTATTATTGATTACCTTTTATCCTTATTTAATATATTACAATTCTGCCAAGGTGGTAATATATTACAGAACTTCGTGGGAATATTCTGATTTTTGTCTCGTGGAAGGATTGATACGTCAGCTCCAGTGTCTATAAGGAATCGGTTTCCACTTTGTTGGTCGTGAGTTATAAGTCGGTGATTATTATGTGATTGGTCATCCTCGCTCGCCGCGATTCGGGATGACGAAATTAGTTTCCCGCTTTGGCTTTTTCTTCGATTGTCCACTGACATGGTTGTTGACAATTTCTGTGTTTATGGTAAAAGCAGTGTCGGTCATCTGATCTAGACTTTGATCATTCCCTTGTTCTGCGAGATGTTGATTTTGATCAAGATCGCGTCCGGAGCTCCAGGTGATCCATACGACTCAATATTTATTGTAGCACTTCGCTATTTACGTTATCTGGCCTTTGTATAGATGCAATAGCGGGTGACTGCTGTGATTTCATCATCAGATCGGCCATCTTTGCGAGTTTGTCTTTGTCGGGCTCGCTTGAAATAGCCAACACAACCCGAATATTTTCTGGTAGCTTCTCTAAAAGAAGCGATCGTAACATGGCGTTTGTCACCTGTTGTCCTCCAGTGTTTCAAAGATTTCGCAGGTAATGTGATGGCTTTCTTCCATCCAGATTTTCTCCTTGAAATAAGCGTCTCAGCTTCGATTTGTTGGACTTTGCGAGCGCTGTTAATATACGCTCCTTAACAGCATTATATTTGTTTTACAACGGTGGGTTTTTTGCGATGGGAATGATATGCGGTAATATTTCTGGCTCGGCGCATTGTATCACGTACTTGAATTTTGTTTCATCCTGCGTGATGCCATGCTTGTGGAATGTGCCTTCCACTTGTTCGAACCGAAACTCAGGATCTAGTTTAAAAAATGTCGGGAATTTTGTTATTCGCGATGCTTCTGCTAAAAGATTTGCACTTGCCGAAGGTCTGGGCACGACGGGTAGTAGATTAACACCAGGACCCTTTGAACTTTTCGGGGTTTCCACGGTATCACTTGGTCCGGTAGCCATTTTCGACGATTAATGGCGTCACCGATAACTTTGTTTGGGTCAATACTCGAAAAGATTCAATATCACGTCGGAAACTCACCACTGTGGGGATTCTGACACCACTCAATAATAAGAAGGATCCCAAAGTCAATAAAAATATTAACTTTATTTTATAATTATAATAAGCACCGCGCAAATTATGGGGGTTGGTAGAAAAAAGGCCGTTGCGCGTTCGTGCATGAGTGAAAAAGGAAATTATCGCTTTTTCCTTAAAACGATTCCAGCCAAAGACATAAATAAACGGACGAGCAACGAGAACCTGTGTGCTCGTCCATGTGGGAAGCAAATCTAAAACATAAATAACTTAAAAATAACTTATGCTCTCGAAACTATATGATTCCCTCTGCTTCTCTTTCCCCTTTGTTTTCAGACAGGTTTTTCTTTCCTCTCTTCTGAAGAATCACTTCCTCCACTGACACCCGCGCACACCTACAAAATTTCGTTTCCCGTGCGCACGATCGTGCCGTCGTTATCACCCGTTGAATAGTTTGAGCACAACACAACAAACGTTCACTCACAGAAAACTCGAACGTCAAAGCTGATAAAATTCGTAGAGACGAGAAAACCCATAAGTCAAAGCCGATGGAAAATTCGTAAGTTTTTAATGAAAAAAGAGAACTAAAGTGACGATTTCGTACACGCGATCTTCAAAACCAAAAACTTTATAAACGTGAACGTGTTTCGGAGTGAATTAAGTACTTTAACAAAAACATATCACTTCAAACATCAACTTCACACAACTTTAGCGAAGGCTGCTAATTGCTTCGGCTCTCGCGACCGGTTGCGAATCCAGTACTCTCTATATCTATGATTACAGCGCTTCGTTACGGTAGCGGTGAAATTCTGAGCTGTTATTGTCTCGTCGCTACAAAATAATAATGTTATCACAATCTCTTAGCATTACACTAGAAACCTAGTCTAAGTGAAGTTGGTTGTATTGCTGGTTCATCAAAGTTGCATAATAAATGAATTTAGTCTGATTGCAACCACCATCCGAGTTTTATTATTATACATTAGCGAGTAGCTCTTTCCGTAGAAAATTGGAATTTTCCCTTAATGGATTGAACAACTTTTGGATCTTTCGATTTATTTTCGTATCCTATTTTTCAGCAATCTCATTTCTCTATGTATTTCACAATATTGAACATAATCTTTGCACCATTGCAACGGAATAGGATTTGATAGTGAATAAATTGAGATTGTTAATCACACAACTTTCCGACTATCAAAATTCAATAACATTGCGCAGACTAACGGTAGACTAAATTCAGCTAATAAAAAGAAAAATTCATAAATTAATTTCTAACCACTGCAATGATATAATAAACATATTGAAGTTTCCATTTAGCAGAGACAATTCAAGTAATTCATTGTTTTTAACGAAAATACTACTCAATGCCTGAACCACTTCTGATCGAAATCCCTACATCTCTTTTCCTCCATTGGCGAAAAGGCTTTATCATTCAGTTGCCTGAAGTTGAACTCGCGCATTCCATGAAAAACTGAATTTTCGCGTCGTTCAAATGAGTTGTGATCGCGAATAGTGTCGCTGCTCCGGTGCCGTTTAGTTTCTGTCCATCGTTTCGCGTGAAATTCTTCATCGAAAGTGAAATTCTTTACTAACTAGTCCCAACTCTCGCGTTTGTTGATCCTTTCAAAAATCTCAGGAGTGTTCTGCACAAATTATTGCTCAAAATTTTATGGTGGTTCAGTGTGTCCTGGTGGTGCAACTTTGGTGGTAATTTTTTGAAGATTTCTTATACGGTTCGTTGCGCCGTTGCAAATATTTGTGGTCCGTACTCGAAGGGAAAATGCTCCCGATCGCCTCGTCCTGCGAAGGAATTTCTTTGAAAATCTCTCTCTCGATGCATCTCGAGGATATCGTGGCGATCGACAGTCGAAAACGCGCGCCCGCGGCTACTTTTCGAGTGTAAACATCTTGAGATCGTGGCTCTGTGAATATTTTGTGATTTTATACCAGGAATCGACCACGGCGGAGTGTTCAGTGCTAACTACTACAGGAAAATTGTGTTGTGCGGTTTGTGAAAGAATTTCAAAAGTGATAAGTGAAGAATCCTTTTGATCCCTTACCATTGCTCAAAAGTGTGGATTATTCCCAAAGGAGGCTGCAAAATGGATACAATCGATGAACAATCAAAAACCGAAGGTGAGTTGAATGTCTGGTAATTGTGCTCCGGTCGAAGCGGTGTGGAAATTCAAGTAATTCGCATTGAAAGTCCTTGTCGCCATCAGTCCGGTCTATTTTTGGCACCTGATGTGACGCTTGCCAGCCGAGAATGCTGGAGATGGCGCACTCGCTTTTGATTTATCCGCAATTTCCAACGTGTCACGATTATTACAAAGTCAGTGCGCCAGTACGATCAGGGAAAAGCCCATTTTCCGCATGGAAATCGTGCGATGAAAATATTTTGCAACGGCCATCAAATTCAAATGTCATAAATGACGTTTGGTCGGGGGAGCTGGGTCGCGTGTTTGTGTTATTTGCCGAAAAGCCTGTTCGTTGATCAAGTTGAATGCGAGTTGAAAGCTGTTGCTTGACGGGGATGTCTTTCAATTGGTCTCACCTGGCGGTTTGGAATTTTGAATTTGCGCGGGCCTTCTTGCACGGGCAGATTATGATGGTGCGGCAAAAGATGCAAAATATTCAAGGGGATAGTAATGATGAACTTAGGTACGTTGGGAGCTGGGAAAATGCAATTGTTTGTAGTGGAGCAAGGGAATTTATTTGATCATTAAAATTAGTTTCAAGCGGCGCGAATTATTCATGATCGTTCCTTGGGTTAAAGGTTACCAGTCTTTCCTTTTTAGCTTGCCTGTTCCATGAACATAAATAAGAATGCAAGATTCCATTCCAGAAATGGGAGTATCCTGGTAATTCGATTTTGCGTGAGTCACCGATGATACCGCTTAGAATTGTTCAGTCAACGTTGTCAAGTTGTTAACCATGATAATCATAGATAAGAGGAAAAGGACATTGTGTTTACCTTTGACTTTAAGGTCATGCCGAAATCATTTTCAACGTGGTATAACTATTTTTATACGTAGTAATTCGCTTTATATTTTTTTAAATCTTTGATTCCATTCTATATAAAATAGAACAAATTAAAAACCCTCTCATAACGGAATTCACAATGCTATTCTGATCCCTGTGCAGTGCTCTTAAAAAGTTTCATGAATATATTTTACTTGAAGGCTCCTTTGCACTAATTTTTAATTCTTGCCCGTGTGCCGGTTTTATAGTTTGCACATGTTCAGTGTTTTTGCTCAGCTGCAGATTATTTTCAAAAATGGAACGCAAGGTGGTAGTAGTGAAGAGGATGCGTTGTTTATGTAAGGCTGTCTATATTTAGTATGTACAGAGGCAGGTAAAAATTCGAAAGAAACGATTAAACAGGTTGGAACTCATTTTTTATTACCTCCCGATCCATCTAATTGCGCCTGATTGTTTAGTTGATCTTGAAGAAAGTGTTTTAAATTTTTTGATTGTGTTTAAAAATTGAACTTGGTTTATGGTTTGTTTAGATTTCGACTGGTTTTATTTAGGTTTGATGAGTTTATGGATGCTAGATTGGCTGAAATTAATTAAAAGCACTAATAGATTCAAAGAGCGATCTGGGATGTATTTAAAATGTTGGAATTTCAAGGGTATTGTTAAATATATATAAAAGAAATTCTACAAACGTTTTTTTTTCTAAGAAATTTTTTTTTAATTTATGTATGAAATTATGTTAGGCATTTTTTTTTTCTGGGGCAAGATTATGGAAGGTGCTCCCGAGTTTATCATGTGTGACAAAGTATATATGGTGGAAAATTTGAGCGGTGCCAATTAATGAACCTTACAGTTGGCTATTTTTCACTGGAGACGTCCACGTCGTCAGATCGTCATCTTCGTCCTCGTTGGTATTTTGTCATTATCAGGTGGTAAGCGACACCAAAGTTTCGTTTTGTCTGATATCATTGGGGATGTCTCCGATTTGATATCGATCGTTGGCTAGCGCCTTCATGACCATGGTCAATGACAGACAAAATTTGCCTCCAGTTTCCTAGATTGACCTCTACGTGGCGGTTCTTTTTCCACCGCTACTATTGGGTTCGATAATTCATGTCGTGAACTGACATTTCATATTTCATGTAATAGCGATTGCGTGGCTTATATTGGTTAGTCTAAAAAGTACACTTTTTTTGGTCATTTTTCGATCGAATGTTTCTTTTATTTAAAATGGATTTTATTTAAGTACATATTGTCCATTAGTATCTATGTCCTTTTGCCATTTTTTTGGGTAGAGCCATTATTCCATCTGTGCAGAACTTCTTTGGTTTATCGGCGAAAAACTTGGCCAAGTGATTTTCACAGTCCCTTTTTGAAGTGAGATTCTTTTCATTAACCTTCAAGTATGGACGTAATTTTTTCTTAACACTACTGCGGACGTGGAGTCTCACAGGCTCCTATATGCACACACTTTTTTTTGAGAATTTGATAAAGGTTGCTTTAAAACTGATTGGATATTGAAGTTAAGGTATTTAGCAATAAAATAACGTGCTTATGTAATCAACATTTATTTAAAAAAATATAGAAATGTGAAAAATCAAAAATTATGGCACTTTTAAGTCTAAATTTACTTAGGCTACATTTTTAAAAATTAAAAACAGCCAAACTTATTGCTATAACAAAATGAGTTTTTTTTTCTTAAAATATAATACATAAGGAACCAAAAACACAAAACACCTACTTCAGGTAACTAATACAAAAAATATTGACAACAGTCTAATAACGCAAATTTATTGGCAGTCAGTGCACAAAGGTCTAGAACATTGGAGACACACAGGTTTCTTGCACCCAACACAAACATAGGTAGTCATCTTATGTTTTTTCGCGGCACAGATTCTACATGCTCTTCTGGACCCTTGAATGGTTTCTTGATCCTGGACGCCTTCTGTAACCATATCATCACCTAAAACGCGATTCATATTCAACATCAGTTCTCTTGGCAATCGTGTATTTATAACACGTCTTCGCACATAAGGCACTAAAAGCACACGTGCTAGTTTTTTTAGAAAATCTCCCCTTTCCACAGCTTTTGGGCATGTTATATAAAATGTACGCATTCATGGCACTCAAGTCTAGGACACGATATAGCAACACCATGGGCCATCTCCTTGTTCGACGGCTACTTGAGTAAATCGAGCATTTTTTGTCAGCCTCATCGACGCCCCCTTTAGTGGGATTGTAATACATAATAATTTCAGATTTTTTTTTGTATTTTCATCTACCTGGTTACTATGGTGCATGGAAGATACAAGCATCACTGCTCGATTCTTCTTTGCACGTATGAGCATAACGTTTTTGTGCTCGTAAATTTTACTTCTCTTTGCTTCTTTGGCTGGAATTCTATCGCGATTTCCCTCTTGTTCTTCTTCAGAGTACCCACATACGTCAGTTTCCGTGATGATAGTTGGTCTACGAGCTCTATAGATGAAAACCAATTGTCAGCCGTCACATTAGGGTTGGTTCCATGAATGGGTTTTGTGAGGCGTAGGACACACTGAGTTGGAACTAGAAATATTTTTTCTTGAGCTGTCAGTCCGATACCATCCGAGTCTTTTCCAGAGTAAATATATCCATTATAAAAATAATAGTTATTGGCATCACATAATGCTCGTATTATCAATCCATACTTACCAGACTTTTTTGGCATGTATGATATCATGTGACTTCTTCCTCGAAATTTGACAAGCATTTCATCCACTGTGGCACATTCGCTTAATTCATACAACTGTTGAGAATAACTCACAAACTTATTGAAAATATGGGATATGGCAGCCAACTTATCAGCCTTCATTCTCTCTTCACGATCATCAGGGTTGTCAAATCGTAGGCACAATAACAAAACCAAAAATCTTGTCTCTGACATTCCGCACCTAAATATCTCACAACCTGTGCTATCTGAAGCGAACAAATAACTCGTGTTTTCATCATTTGATTTCAAAACAGCTGAGTAAAACAATAGACCAATAAAGGCTTTTAGTTCAACCATGTCTAAATCATTCAATTCTGGTCTGTTATAACGGACATACTTGGTTCTGTAACTAGAAATTCTAAGATTGGTCCAGTTAGAATGCACTGGAGTATTTCTTCATCAAAAAGCTTATTCCCAATACTGTAGTGATCTTTACCATCTTCAGAAGTCAATTTTGCAGAACCAGCACGAGATGTTATAATATTATGTTGTGGGGTACGTACCCTAGCCAAAGGCGGCGTCTTGGCCCATTTATACCTATTTTTGCCGTAGTAATAGTTGCTTGTCACTAACTGCGATAATGGAATATTGTCGAAACTATCACTATCCGATTCTTCTCCTAGGATCTGGTCCGGTTCCTGGTCCTGATCTTGGTTCTGATCTTCATCACTGTCACTCTCATGATTTTGTATTAGTTCGGACTCCAATATAAACAAACCTTCAATATTCTCTTCATTGTCAGACTGATCCGTAGCTAACAACTCACTCACTTCTTGTTCAAAAGTTGGATCTGCGACACGAAAATTTTTTCGCGCAGGGCCTTGAACAGAACCCGTAGACGGTCGTCTTGATTTAGAATTACCAGCATTATTTATTTTTGAGCATCACTCACTTCTTGTTCAAAAGTTGGATCTGCGACACGAAAATTTTTTCGCGCAGGGCCTTGAACAGAACCCGTAGACGGTCGTTTTGATTTAGAATTACCGGCATTAATTATTTTTGACATTTTGTACTACAAAATCTGAAACAAACATAATCGCCCTTATAAAATATATTATATGACAACAATGGACGTGTAGCCTGACAGGCTCCAGGCAAGTTTTTGATGGTTATTACTCACGTGATATTCACCGGACAACACAACCTCCTCCCTCGTTGGTAGTTTGGCAACTAAAACAAAAGCTACTGAGCCGCTCAATCGCGGGGAGCGGGGGGAAAAAGGCGAAACTATGAAAACGTAAACATTAAGTAGCCTGTAAGATTCCACGTCCATACTTAAAGGTTAAGGAAGTTTTGCAGAGACCGAAATAAATGGTAGTCTGATGGTACAAGGTCTGGACTATATGGTGGATGCGTTAAAACTTCCCAACCAAGCTCTGTCAATTTTTGCCGAGTCATCAAAGATGTGTGTGGTCTGACATTGTCATGATGGTAGACAATGCCCTTTCTATTGATCAATCCTGGCCGTTTTTTGGATTGCTTGTTGCAATCTGGTTAATTGCTGGCAGTACAGAGCCGAATTAAGTGTTTGGCCAGGTTCTAGCATCTCATGATAAACAATTCCCTTTTAATCCCACCATACACACAGCATAACTTTATTTGGTGTCAATCCTGCTTTTGAAGTCGTTTGTGATGATTCACCTGTTTTTTACCATGATCTTTTTCGAACGACATTCTCGTATCTTACCCATTTTTAATTGCCCGTAATGATTTGCTTCAAAAATGGCTCGATTCCGTTGCGTTTTATTAGCATTACGCAAATGAAAATTCGGTCCATCAAATTTTTTTGTGTTAATTCATGCGGCACCCAAACGTCGAGTTTATTTGTGTATCCGGCTAAAGGATTTATTCCGATAAATATTGTACTGCAGTGGAATGTCTATTTAGCTAATCTACTGGATAGAATAAAACACGTCTGTATCCGATCAATGCTTATGTGAAAGAGAATGAATCTCTAATCGACAATGTATATTTTCGTTTGACATTTAAACAATAGTTTTCTCATTTTATCCAATACTCTCCCTTTCCTTTTATATTTTTGCAAAAATTATAATGTTCAAAATTATACCTACGATATTCAATTCACTCGAATAAATTTCTACCAAGCAAAGTTTAAATAAAAAAAATATTACTACTCTAAGTTATTTACGCAATGGAATTTATGGAGTGATTAAGAGAAACTCGTTCAATTTAATCCAAATGTCTTTGAAAATAAATTTAACTTAATGCTTGACACTGGGGTTGTTAGCACATCAGCTGGCATTCCATTTGTTGCTAATGGATTAAATCGACGACTTTCTCTTGAACCTTTTGAGGCACAAACTTTTGTTTAATATCAATATATTTGGTTCTAGCTGAATACGTGTTATTTATGGCAAAATTAATAGCACCTAAATTATCGTAATACAATTTAGTGATACATGAACAATTTACAAAACTTTCTTTTTCAATTTTCTTTAACCAAATACACTCTTGTATTGCTGCGGTCATTGACATAAATTCAGCTTCTGTCGTGGAAATTGCTACGGTTTGTTGTCGTCGTGAACACCATGAAACTGCACTGTTTTGCATTGTAAATACATAACCAGTGGTGGATTTGCGTTCATCCTCATCACTGATCCAATCAGCATCGCAATACCCTTGAATTTCAGTTGATTGCTTTGTGTATGTTATCTTCCTGTCAATTGTGCCTTTTAAGTAGCGTAAGACACGTTTTGCTGCTGCCCAATGTGCTTTGCCTGGATTACTGTTGTAACGACTCAATACGTTTACGGCAAAACAAGTATCGGGCCTTGATTTTTGTACACAAAATTGCAATGAACCAACTAATTGACGATATGGCACATTCAATATCTCTTCTTTGTTGCTCGGACACATTTGCTTTGTTAACTTTTGATTCACGTCCATTGGTGCGGCCAATGCATTGCAGTTACTCATGTTAAAACGAGACAAAATATCTTTTATATATTGAGTATGATCAATAGAAATTGTACCTGATTTTCTGTCACGTGTCACACGAATGCCGAGCACAGATGAAATCTTTCCCATGTCTTTGATTTTAAACTCTTTGAACAGCACCTTAATGAGATTTCTTTTCATTTCGTTGTTGTTGGAAAATATTATGATGTCGTCAACGTAAACAGCAACGATGAATATTTTATTTCCCTCAACGAAATTATACGCACATTGATCGGTCGATGAGCGCTTCAAACCGAAATTCAGCAACACTTGGTTCAACGTTGTGTTCCACACTCTGCTCGATTATTTTAGCCCATAGATAGATTTTTCAAGCTTGCACACACGATTCGATCTATCGCTAAATTCCTCTGGCTGCGTCTTGTAAATTTCTTCATCAAATGTACCATGAAGAAAAGCCGTCACAACATCTAGCTGTCGTATGTTCAAATCGTATTTAGCTGCAACTGCCAATAAATACCGAATAGTTGTAAAACGAACGACTGGTGAAAATGTTTCGTGATAATCAACTCCTTCGATCTGTGTATAGCCTTTTGCAACTAATCTCGCTTTATGACGTATGACTTTTCCATGAGTGTCTCGCTTTGTTTTAAACACCCATTCACACTTGGTTGGCAATTTATTCGGCGGCAAATCGGTCAATTTCGCACAATTCCACAAATCGACGCTATCACTTGCTTGCTTAAATGTGGATGGATCGCATGACATCAATGCATATGCAAAAGTTGCATAATTCGGCGGCGGTTTATTTGCATTTCTTGATGATTTTTGTCTAACAACTGGCGTCGAAATATTCTCGTTCATCACCCGCTTTTCTATTGGAGCACTCGGCTGCCAATCACTTTCGTCGCTTTTATGTGATGACTCATGTGACGATTGACTCGCTGGTAACATTGTATTGTCATCATCGCTACAATCGTCGTCTTCTTCATCATCACTCGCGTTTGGCGTTGCAACTGGAGCAATTGAACCATTTAAATTCGGCGATAAACTACTCGATGCTACAGTTTGTGAATCATTTGATGTCAAATCGGCTTGATTTTGCTGCACATCCTCCTCTGATTCCAAACTGTCATTTTTCTCCTCCTCATTTTCGAAATATTGCAAACAAAATTCATTAATTTCTTTAATTTTAGAATCAATTGCCTTATTGCGCGCATTTGATTCCAAGAAAATGACGTCTCTGCTTATTATGATCGCTTTTGTTTGCTTGTTGTGAAGCCGATATGCTTTGGCGTCGTCCGCATACCCAACAAACATGCACTCGTTTGATTTGTCGTCCAAATTTTTCCTTTTTACTGCTGGAACCTGTGCAAATGCTTTACAAGCAAACACTTTCATCATAGACAAATCCGGTTTGTGTTTTGCCCACACTTCCTCAGGCGATTTTACACCACTTCGTTTGCACAATGTACGATTGAGAATATATGCCGCTGTCATCACTGCTTCTGCCCAAAACTGTTTTCCGACACCTGAATCAACATACAGCGCACATCCTCCAAAATCGTCCTGTTCATGCGCTCAACCACTCCGTTTTGCTGTGGAGTCTACACTGTTGTTCGTTGCTGCAAAATACCACTATTTTCGCAGTACCGTTTGAACGCATTACTAAAATATTCGATGCCGTTGTACCTTCTCAAAATTTTTATTTTATGCTCGCTCTGTTTTTCAACCATTTTCCGAAATTTGATGAAACATTTGTACACATCGCTTTTCTTTTTATTTACGTACACGAATAGTTTATGTGAAAAGTCGTCGACAAAAGTCAAAATAAAACGATTACCACTAAACGATTTGACCGGCAAAGGTCCACATAAATCGTTATGAACAAGTTCAAGTGGTTGTGTTGCCCGTGTCCCTTTGTTGTTAAACGGCTTTCGGCTGTGTTTACCTTTTATACACGTTTCACACACATTATTTCGCGCAATGGTCATATTCTTAATGTCGTCTTTCAAACAACTCATGTAATCAAAACTCGCGTGTCCCAATCTTCGATGCCATAAAATAAAATTTTCCGTCGGCTTCGTTGTTACCACCGAATCATTTTTATCGTTCACAATGAATGATTTTTCATCATTCACGTTGTCCAACTTGAACAAATCATTCACTAAACTTGCTGTGGCAATCAAATCCCAGTCTGCATCAAAAATTTTACAGCCGTCGATTGTAAAGAAAACTTTGTGATCCTTTTTTACCTTTGCTAATTTGTTATCCGTTAGATAACAAATTAGCACAGATATTTGGCATATGATGAATATTTGATATCGTTATACGTCTTTTGTTCACCTTCAACTATAATGTTTTGTTTCACACTACCGACACAATCTATTGTCATCTTGTCATTGTTCGCAACTGTCACTTCTTTATGCTCAAGTTTTGTTTGATTTTCGATCTGTGAAATGTCATACGACATCGTTCCCGTTGCACCGCTATCGACAAACCAATCACATGAACGTGGTGGCTCACACTTATCAACAACGAATGACGTATACAATGCTGTATCTTTTTCGATTTATTGGAATTATGTTTCTTCTTTGGATTCGCTTTTGAACAACTCCGAATACAATGTCCAGCGGCACCACAACCATAGCAAATCTTCTCAGCATTTGGCTTCGATTTGTTTTTGTATTTTACTGCTAATGCTGTTTCTTTTGTGTCGTCACCATCGTCATCGAACACCAAACCTTGCAGCAGCATATTCTTCACTTTGTCAAATGTGATTTTTCCAGACTGTTCTACTGCTAGCATCATTGGTTTGTACTGTGACAGCAAACCTACCAACAGCAATGAACCGGCTACCTCATCGTCGATGTTAAATCCGGCTGATTTAACCTTTGACCACAATGTACTCATTTTATTAACAAATTCTTCCATTGAGCTACACTGATCTTGTTTCAATGATACCATTTGTTGCAACAGAGCAACTTTTCGACCGGTTCCTGTATTATCAAACGCTGACACTATGCTGTCCCACGCTTCTTTTGCCGTTTTCGCTTCAGCAACATACGTGTAATTGAACGGCTCAAGAAACAATGTCACCTCACCAAGCGATTTCAAATCTTTGTCTTTTTTGGTTGTAGTCGCTTCCGCAGCCAACGCTGTTACACAATAGCACCATAAACCTTTCGTAATTAAATACGCTTTAGCACCAACTTTCCATTCGGAATAATTTTCGAGGCCTTTCAAACGATTGAACTGTATTGAATTATTCGTGCTTGCCATCGTATCGATATTGGGTTCACTGAGTCAATATTCTTTTAAATCGTCGTTTTCAATGTCAAATCCAATTGAACTCAAAAATTTTTCCGGTGTTACGTTGATTTTCGCTAAACTGTCGTCGTTATTTTTCATATACTAAGCACGCGGGTAACCAAATCTCAATTTTTCTTTCTTCTGTTTAAACTTTTTTACTTGAGAATTAACTAAAATAGACTGCGGATGGACCATAACCTAAAGGATTTATTCCGATAAATATTGTACTGCAGTGGAATGTCTATTTAGCGAATCTACTGGATAGAATAAAACACGTCGGTATCCGATGAATGCTTATGTGGAAGAGAATGAATCTCATGCTTTAATTGACAATGTATATTTTCGTTTGACATTTAAACAATAGTTTACTCATTTTATCCAATACCGGCCTTGCGCAAATGGTTCAAAACTGTTTGGTGATGGATAGTCAGTCCCTTAGCAATGTCATGGCTGCTTATGTGTCGGTCTTCTTCAATTTTTTGTAAGATTTCATCGACTTGTTCAGTGATTGGTCGACCTGAGCGAGGTGCATCTTTGCCATCAAAATTTCCAGAACGAAAGCGAGTGAACCATCTGTGGTTTTTGATAAAGTATCTTGACCGTTGATACCAGAAATTTTTTCACGAGCCTGCGATGAATTCTCACCTTGATCGTAGTGATATTGTAAAATATAACGAATATTTTCAGAAATTTCACTCATTTTTAAATGAATACAACTTTTGACACGAATGAAGAAATACAAAACCGTCCCTATGAAAATTGTAGGAAATTGTAGACTGGAATGTCACCTTTCAAACGCACGTCAGTTTGACTCAATTTGATAAGTATTGCCCGATATATGACAACGAACACCATCTAGTGACAAAAAAGGCTCAATACTTTTTAGACTATCCAATATTCTTCAAAGAAACTTTTTGCCTTTCGTTCCAACGTCATTCATTAAGTTCAATTGTGCTACTGAGTGGTTTTTGAAAATCCGGAAGTCAAAACGATTTTAAATCTATTGTAAAAAGAAATATTTAAATAATCTGTCGTAAGTGCTTTCACGTCATTACATTTAGACTTATTAGTTAACAGTTTGAAATTCCATGATGAAATAAAGTGAAAACATAAGAAGCTCAGCACGCGCACTGGGCAAGCAGTTTTTTAACCTAAGTTACAAAAACAAACTCCTTTTTTCCTGTTTGACTTTCGATTGATAAATACATAATCTTATCGGTAGTAGCCTCATTAATGTTTAAATATTTGCCATGATTTTATTTCTAGTGAAAGCAAAAATGAAAAAAAGGTGAATTTAAATAGTACTGTTATTGTTGAACTTGAACACTGAAAATTATTAATTGGAAACCATACCATATTAAGTGGACTCCAATCATATACATAATAAAATTGGTGAGTCCGACGAGCGTAAGCAGCAGAAAATCGGCAATATGTCCTTGACAGTTATTTCGACTTTGTCGCTAGATCTGGTGGAAGATTGATCCCTATATCGACAATTTTTAATATTCTAGCGACTCAAAATAGTGTACAACTATTTCAGCACTTGTAATTCTTCGAAATTTTTGGGCAGTTAGATGGTAGTCAGTGCAATCTCGAGGATAACATACTAAAAAAATAAAAACTTATTTGGCAACCGAAACTTGTTGCATTAAATACCAATCGATTTGAAAAAATTCAGCCATAATATTTGCCTTCCATACCAATGTTCTAAACTCAATTTTTATTCGATAGTACTCAGTAATCAGCTAAAGGCTTCGCCATACAGACCGCTGTTGGCCACTGCAGGCAGAATCGACGCCACATAGATCACGATACTTGACTTTGCTTTCTGTCGAATCGGTCGCCAGCCGGCCAGTTTTTAGGGTATTGTAAAATCATTTTACAATACTCTACTAAAATCGCGTCCTGTCTGTCCGTCCGTGTGTCACACCACTTTTTCTCGCAAACTACATAAGCTAGAAACATAAGATTTTGTATGTAGGTGCGCAGTGATGTCCTCTTCAAAGTTTCGTCACAAAAAGAAATTTATAAGGTCTTTAAGGAGGGTCTCCCCATATAGGGGAGTTGCCGCCGAAAAAAGTTTTCATCGCATGTAGGCAATATGGGTATCAAATGAAAGGTCTTAATGAGAACTTTTCAAAACAGGTCTTAAACCAACAAGTTTTGCTTTGAGGGGTACAAGGGAAAGGTAAATGTACGAAAACTTTGTGTACCCCCCCCCCCCCCCCCCTACATTTAGAGATATCAAGCGTATATTTTCATCTTATTTTCTACAAAGCTGATGAGTGTTTCATGCTGGATTGGAGAGATTATTTTCTTCTTGACAAAAATTCGTAAAAAAACAGGAACTGTACCCAACTGCGGTCTAAATTATGCATTAACATACATAATACAGTGGAACTCGTATGGTAAGGGTTCCGTAGAACCAGGTTTTAATTCAGTTGATCTTTCGAAATATAGCTTCTTTTTCTGTTTTGCATTTATGAAAAATTTGTATGATAAAAATTGAAGAGGGGAATTGGAATTCCATCCTGTCATACGAGGGCAGTCCGATAAGTACTTAGCCCACAAAAGAAAAACGAAAATTTTGGAAAAGTGGTGATTTATTTCTCAACATAATCTCCTCTTAGCTCGATACACAACCCAACGATGCTCGAATTTCCTTAGCCCGTCTGAAAAATAAGTTTTCTCGAGATCTGCAAAGTAGTCCTCCGTGGCGACGATGAACTCTCCATTTGACTCAAATTTCTGCCCTGCGAGTGACTTTGGAAACAAAATGAAGTCGCATGGGGCCAAATATAGAGAAGAAAATTAATGGGGTAGCAATCCGTAGCCCGATTCGACCAGTTTGGCCGTCGCGACGGGGGAGGTGTGAGCGGGTGCGTTGTCATGGTGAAAGAGCACTTTTTTCGTCGCCAAATAGGGCTTTTTTTCTGGCAATTGAACGTCGAATTGGTCCAATAATTCGGCATAGTAGAGCCCTGTGACCGTTTTGCCATTCAAGTTAGTCGGTGCAGATCACACCTTTTTTGTGGTAGAGAAGTGAATGCCATACAGATCACACCTTGTGAATCTAAAAAACGGTGGCCATCACCTTTCCGGCCGATATGACAGTCTTCACCTTCCTCGGAGCTGGCGTCCACTGTTTCCACTGTTCCATGATCTCTGGTGTGTACCAGTGGAACATGTTTTGTCGACGGTCACGAAACGCAGAAACTCCTTCAGATTGCGCTTGAACAGCGTCAAACACTGCTCTGAAGTGGTCTCACGGCTACTTTTGTTGACAGAGTGGGCATCGCGCCGACAATTTTCCCATGCCGAATATTTCGTGCGGTCTTTTGAAATGCCTATTGTCTCAGCTATTCTCGTGCATCTTCAATCGGCGGTCTGCGAATACGGACTCGTGTTTTTTGTCACGTTATCCTCCGTGGTAGCCGTTTTCGGAGCACTGGCCGTGGCTCATTGAAAACCGACGTGCGACTACGTTGAAACTCGCTAAACCAATTTTTTACGGCCGCCATCGCAGGCGCAGAGCCACCGTACATAGCATCCAAGCGCTCTTGGATTTCGCTGTGCGATTTCCTTTCCAAAAACAAGAATTGAATCACCGAACGATATTGGTTTTTCTCCATTTTTAATAAAACCCGGGGACACGTCCGCTTCCACATGCGGTAAAAATAAAACTAAGAGCCCAATTCGGCTGAAATTTTGACAGTAGCCGTCTACGAAAATGTACTACAAAATAGTGAATCTCTCTTGCGATAGTGGCGCCATCAGACTGCACGCGTAGTCGCCGTTTTCTTTATTCTTATGTTGATCATTCGGTGCGAAAGAAACATGTATGTTATTGTTTTTGGATTTATTTGTAATTTTCGTTAATATATTTTGATTACAGCCTTTTCCACAATTCCTTTAACATGATAATAGTTTCGAGATCCCGATGTTTCTTCACTATATTTCAGTCCCGAATGTAGTTCCAATACAGCATTAAATGTAGTGTACAACACATACTTATGATATTTGAACAAAGTTGTGGTGTGGAATCTGGACTAGATGCTAAATAACCCAAACTGTCTTTATTTCCTCTTGGTTTTCCAGTGACAACATTAATTTTTTTTGTCAAAAATCATGCTCAGGATTTAACAGCGCTCGGTGGACCAGACTGAGCCTCATTTGAACTGGAATCATTTTGTGCTTGAGTTGATAAATTGACATTATTATAGGAATTTTGAAGGCCTTTTCGTCGATTGGATGTTCTGGCAACATTTTTATTCACATATTGTTTGGGGTTTGCTGCATTGACGTATCTATTTTGAAATGATCGGGTAGGTCTCATTACGAGTATTATACCATGCGAAGCTAATGTATCCGTCTTTGAATCACTTTGATTCAACACTCCAACCGAATTACTACTTTGCGCTCCTGAACTTGTAATTCTCTTCGAGGGAGTTCGAACTAGAGCATTGTTTCTTGTTGTTGCTGTAGGTTCTGCTGCACCCTTCCCAAACCTAAATCGCTAAGCGAACAAGCACGTCTAATAAGGAAATCATTTAGTTGGCACGTATCATTTTAATTTTATTACTTGAATGTTGATTTCATTATTATTGTACAAGTATTTAAAAATCACAAGCAATGTCAGTTGCTGAAAAGTGCTAATGACGCTACCAAAATTATCAATTCTCTTTCATCTCCGATTATTGTTGTTTTTGATGGTTTTACTTCTGCAACCATAATACCATGCCGTCAAAGTGCTACGAAAACGAGTTTCTGATTCTCCAGTGAAATATGAATGGGGAATACATTTTAAATGGCATTTTATTCCCTTAGCTGAAGTTTGTCCTACTATTTACATGTCATCATGATGGTCCATCCATAGTTTCCCACAATTATGTTATGTATAGTTATGACCTTTCTCGAAATGTATTTATTTCCGCTATCGGTAAATTCTTCTTAGTAGCACTACAGCCCCTTTCGGGCCTTCTCTTCCTGCAGCAAGCGCCTGCAACTGTCTCGGTCCATTGAACGCGTCCTCCAATTTTGAAATCCAAACAGCGATGAACTGTCTTCGTCAGCCAAGCCAGGCCAGTGTTTCCTTGGTTTCCTCACTGTTCTCCGCTCTTCAGTTCTCCCAACGAATACCTTTTTGGGTATCCGTTTTTCATCCATACGATTCATGGCCAGCCCATTGCAGTTTCCGCAGTCCAAAAATGGTTGGTCATGGTTGTATCGAATTCGCCATTGCTTCCCGTCTTGCATCGCTTCGATTGTTCGCCTTATGATCCATCTTTCTAAGGCGTTCAATATGTTTGCGGATGGTTGGGTTAGGGTCCATGTTTCACACCCATAGTATACTACAGGTCTTATCACAGATTTGTATACTTGGAGCTTTTCCTTCTTGTGTATGCAGCTGGTCTTCCAGATCGTCAAAACTGAATTTGTTTTGGCGCCTAAAAATTTAAATTCGCCCACATTCTCGATATTGTATTCGCCTAGTGTCATGTTTTGGCTGATGTTGATGCTACTATAGATGTTGCAGTCGTCGTGGTAAAGCTTGCAGATGAAAACAGATTGGCAGGTGCTGCAGAAGTAACTCTTCCTAATATGGATTTGGATCGCCAGTCGATGTAGTACTGCCGAATAAGTTGTTTGTCGGATCTGTAGAAATATTGGTGGGTGTTGATGCAGGGGTTGAACCCAGCTATGGCCGAACTCCAATCTTCGTAAATATGATACAGGGTTACCCATTTCGTGGTAGGAAAGTATAACCCTGCCATTTGACATCTGTCAGAATTAAATGTCATCCAAAGCGTGTTTTTTTAGTTGAAGGTTTGTCATTCAGAAATATGGATCGTTTAACAGTGGAAGAACGCGTTAAAATTATTAAATTTTATTATAAAAATTGTGATTCTGCCAGCATTTAGGGCTTTACGAGCCGATTATGGTCGACATAATCGACCTACACAGCAAACAATTTGGATTTGCATCTTCATCCTTACAAAATCCAATTCAATCAAGAACTTAAGCCTCAAGACCATACACAACGCAGAATGTATGCGAACTGGGTGATTGAAAAACAAACCACTGATAACGATTTTTCGAACAAAATTTTCTTTAGTGATGAGGCTCATTTTTCGCTCAGTGGTTACGTAAATAAACAGAATTGCCGCATATTGGGCTTTCAAAATCCTCAGGTGATCGCAGAAAGGCCTTTGCATCCGTAAAAAGTGACCGTTTGTTGTGCATTATGGTCTGGTGGTGTTATTGGCCCGTATTTTTTTGAAAACGATCAAGGAAGAGCCATTACAGTCAATTCTGACCGCTATGGACGGATGATTTTAACCGGTTATTTTTGGAGAGAAATTGAAGATTATGATCTGGAGAACATGTGGTTCCAACAGGATGGAGCCACAAGCCACACAACACAGGCTAATCGAGCACTTTTGCAAGAGAAATATCCAGGACGCGTAATTTCGAGATTGAGTGATGTCAATTGGCCCGCAAGATCCTGCGAACTAACACCTTTGGATTTCTTTTTATGATTTTTTATGATTTTTATAATCCTCAAAATCTTGAGCAATTGAAAACCAATATTCGTGAAGTTATGGCCGAGATATTGCCGGAAATGTGCCGAAAATTCATTGTAAGTTACCTCAAAAGGATTGAGGCCTGTAAGAGGTCCCGTGGAGGACATTTGAATGATGTTGTGTTCCACGTATAATGGCAAGGTTCAATCTTTATATTGAATAAAAAGTTTTGTTTCCATCTGAATATTTTGTGTATTTTCTTTAGGCTTACTTTTCCAAGCGTAAAATGGATAACCCTATATGTGCAATAAATTTACAGTCTTTTTTTAAAAGCTCCCCAGAAACGAAATATAGGTTGAGCTCATTTTCAAATTCCTTTCATAAAGTTTCAATTAATAATTCTAACGCCTAGGATGCGCTTATGCAGCTTATGAAGGAAAACAAAACTTGGAGGTCACTCTTTTACCCCTCCTGTAAGGCGTAGTCCCACTTAAATAATTAAGAGCCTGAGTGCACTATTCCCTTTAGAAGAAATCAAGAATGGTATAGTCATCCAAGCTGCTGATATTCGGGGTTTTGATGTCTCAAACTTTTCTACTGCCTGGTCTCGTAGTAATTGGGTTACATTGAACATATTTCATGTTGCTTTACATTCGGAAACCAATATTTCGAAAATTTTGAAAACATAGTTTTTTCTCAATAGAAATAATAGGGTAATTTACAAGTAGTGACAGGGGATCAAGGGAGGAAAAATAATTAAATATTTTAAAAGTAATGTATGCACAAGAAATTGAGAACTTGATATTAATAAAGTTCGTAGTGTTGGCGAACTTGAATGGATTTTGTTTAGGGAGTGCTGGTGTCCTAAGCGAAAAAACGAAAATATTCTTCACCTGAGCATTTTGGTTATAAACTTGATAGCACTTTGAGCTCGATGGACATCGGCTGATTCCAACATTACGGAGTTCGCAAGAACTGTTGGCGCGCAATTGGTTGTATACCTGCCCGAAGTCATTCTTCGAAATTGGCATGAACCAATTATCTGCTCGATGGGAAAATGTATTACTAAAGCGGGCAATTATGTAGAAAAATAACTATAAAGTTTGTATTCTTCTTAAATGTTAAAATAAACTTCTTTCTGCAAAAGGTTCGTTTATATTTGAATGCCCCTCGTAGGTATTTCTGTTGGCTCTATTTGTCAACGTGGCTTAGAAGAGATCAAAAGGCCCAACATCTTTACTCCGAGATAACAAAATAAAGAGTTGAGTTGAAGAGCGGGTAACCAGATATCCTGCCCCCAACCACAATAATAGCAAAAACAACCTAAACAAACTTTTACAGTAATGATAGTTGTAGGTTGACATTACAGGCATAAATAAGCGTATATTTAATATTATATATTTAATCTGAGACCTTTCTTGGAACTATATAAAAATTAATACATATATGTTAGTACAATGCATCGTCCTCTGAAAATGGAAGAGTAGACTGACGACTAAGCGGCAGCAACCCCAAAAAGTATTGTTAGCATCAGTTATTCGTCGCCAGAACCAATTTTTTTCAACCTACATAATCTAAATTCGAAATTGCTCTCTAAAAATTTCAAACCTGTCTTTATTTGACAATCCGAATTTATAAATAAAGATCGTTCTTTTTTGCAGTAGCAAATTGAATGCATGAACTCGATTTTCGAGTCTCAAGAAATATTCTTCTTTCAGTCTTATTAAATATCGAGGGGATGCTGCTGAAGCTTTTCTTTAAAGCTCATCATTCTACGAGTATTTTTAACGCTTTTGTACCTTAAAATTTGCAGAAACTTTAGACTTCATTGGGTAAACTGGTTGTGAAAATGCTTAAATAACTTAGCATGAAACTATTGCAAAAAAAATAGAATAGCTTACCCACAAATCTTTAAAATTATAATCTGATTCAACAAACAACAGGTTAATATGATCATTACCAACGATAATCCCCAAAGTAATGAACGCAAATTTAAAAATAGAAACTCCAATTTAGTGGCTAATTTTTCATGGTAAAACACTCAGAAAACGGATATTATTCCTGCAATTCCCAGAAAATAATATATCAAAATCATTCTGGGTTTCTGCAAAAAATTGATTTGCTTCAGCCCATTCCAAAAGTATTGAAATCCATTTTTTTCAAAAACAAACACTTTTTTCAACCACTCTGAGATACAGTCCCAATCGATGATTGGTTATTGTGTTTATACACGCGTGTAGATCGGTCATTAATTTTGTTTTTCTACTCACACAAACACACGCGTAGTATGTGTACAAATTTCAAAAATTGAAATATATAAAACACAACAGTAATTATGACGTTGATGATGATGATTACTTAGTTTTGACGTGAAAGAAATGATTTTTTTGCCTCGGTGGAGCGTGAAGAAATCAAGGAATAAAAAAAAACAGAAATCTGCGAATTATTTGCTAAAGACCAATTTCATAAAAAGCTGCAGGAAGTGCGACTCCTACGTAAAACAGGGAAAAACAACATAAACGAGGAATCTTGTGTGGCTAACGAAATGGCTTTTACAGCTGTCATTGAGGCTTTTCAACATGCGTCAAACACGATTCGTGCATATTAGCTGTTAATTTGACTTTTTAGAATTCTTTTGTGGAGAATTATATCAGAATGTTACAGCACGGAAGCTAGTTGTATAAGGAAGCTCGGTGCCAATGCAATACGACCTAAAAATCTCGTTTAATTGTCTGGAATCTTTATCATACATGTAGCAAAAGATTCTCGAAAATTCTCCTGAGATTTAAATTTGAATAGTTTAGGTAAAAATGGCCTGGATATTCTAAAATTAAATAGAATGAATTATGATTGAATCGTACTCAAATCCCTCTGCCAAAATTTAAAAAATATTTAACTACTCGTATATCTACGCATGGAATAATCCACGACTGTTGCCTTCTCTACGTTCCGTTTTGCAGGCACTTAAGCTGCGGGTATTGCCTTCTTTCTTGTCTTGATAAAAACATCAGTTTGTTCCTCTTTCTTAACGATATATCTTAATTTTTTCTGTTTTATTCATTTCGCGACGCTTGATTTGTTGAGAGAGCTCCAAGTGGAACGGATCCAAACAGTCCCATCATCGTATTATATAAATACGAAAGAGTTTGGCGCTGATATTTATAGAATTAAAAGCTGATGGTGGCACATCTGTACAAGCAAATTGGTGCAAATGTGAGTTGAGTTTTGTTTTTGCGTTTGATTTTTAATTTTTCAGCTGATTTCCCCCTCCCTGTTCATTGAATTGGGGGAGGGAATCGCGAGGGTTTCTGTGTCTTTGCGCTCGGACACCTACACTTGTAAAGGATAAATTTTTGGGAAACGTTTTTGAATGGGGTTTCTAGTGATCACTGTAGAATTTAGCTGTCAGTGTTGCTACGTTTTTGAATCTTTTTCTAGTCAATACACTACTCTACTTTTTGTATAAGTAATAAAAACACTTTTCAGTTAACTTTCACTTTTTTTTTTTTTTTAAATTTTATTTCAAACACTACAACTGTTTCGACACACCGTGTCTTCCTCAGGTGTTAATATTACTAAACTGGCTGCCCACAAATAATTTAACAAACTCAATAACTCTAACGGCAATGATAAAATAAATATATGATTATAAACCGTACATTACAATACATATATTAAGGAATAGAAGTAACAATTTTAACACTTGGAAAATAATTTAATAGAAATCACTATAACGATCGTCAATGATACAACAAATATATAAATAAATAAATATAACATAACCATACAATATCCATACATACATTAATTAAACGAATTTCAAATTTAATAAAGGCGAACTATTTAAGTCCAATTGGTCATTTAGTAAAATATCAAACGATTTTCTTTTATTTATTTCCAGACTTTCTAATGCATTTAATTTTTGTCCTTTTTCGGCAACGTGTAGAATATTAAAGTCATTACAAAAATCATGGTTCATCTCCAACAAATGATTTGCATAATTAGAAACCCCATCCTTATTTTTAAAACTATAATGATGCCCGTACATTCTTTTTTCAAAGGATCTACCTGTCTGTCCAATGTAAACTTTGTTACATGATCCGCAAGGTAATTCATAAACACCCGATTTTTGTTTCTTGTCGGTAATTGTTTTATTATTCTTAATAAATTTACCTAAGGAGGGATGAGTTTTAAATGCCACTTTTAAATTTTCACCATTCAAATATCTACTAATTATATCTGTGGCTTTACCAATATATGTCAAGGTACAATAATTTGTTATAGTGGGGATAGGATACACTTTTTTAATAGCTTGTATTTTCAATTTCTTCTTTACTAAATTTTCAATTATCATCGGATTATAGCCATTGTTAACAGCTATTTGTTTAATCAAATTTAGTTCTGACTGAAAGTTTTCTTCCGATAATGGAATTGTAATGAGTCTGTGTAAATAGCTATGGAAAGCGGCAAGTTTATGTGAAAATGGATGTGATGATGTGTTATGAATGATCATGTCTGTGTGTGTGGGTTTATGAAAAATGTTAAAAGCGAATTTGTTATTTAGTTTTGAAATATTAAGATCAAGAAAATTAAGACATCTGTTTTCTTCTAATTCCATCGTAAACTTAATTTTAGCATGCAAATTATTGATAAAATTAAAGAAAATTTGCAATTGTCGGTGGGTCCCTAAAAACATGGCTATAACATCATCAACATATCTGTACCAGAAAACAAACAATTTAAAAAAGGGGTGTGTTCTAATTTTTGCTTCCAAATCGTCCATAAATATTTCAGAGGCTAAAGGACTAAGTGGGTTTCCCATTGCCAGTCCTTCAGTACCCATATATAAGTTATTATTAAATTCGAAATAATTTTGACCTAAGCAAATGTTAAAAAGTTTCAATATTTCCTTTCCTTCTACACGTTGCCGAAAAAGGACAAAAATTAAATGCATTAGAAAGTCTGGAAATAAATAAAAGAAAATCGTTTGATATTTTACTAAATGACCAATTGGACTTAAATAGTTCGCCTTTATTAAATTTGAAATTCGTTTAATTAATGTATGTATGGATATTGTATGGTTATGTTATATTTATTTATTTATATATTTGTTGTATCATTGACGATCGTTATAGTGATTTCTATTAAATTATTTTCCAAGTGTTAAAATTGTTACTTCTATTCCTTAATATATGTATTGTAATGTACGGTTTATAATCATATATTTATTTTATCATTGCCGTTAGAGTTATTGAGTTTGTTAAATTATTTTGTGGGCAGCCAGTTTAGTAATATTAACACCTGAGGAAGACACGGTGTGTCGAAACAGTTGTAGTGTTTGAAATAAAATTTAAAAAAAAAAAAAAAAAAAAAAAAAAAAAAAAAAAAAAAAAGTGAAAGTTAACTGAAAAGTGTTTTTATTACTTAAACGATGAACTTTCACCAAGTAACGGCCTCATCAATTGAATACTTTTTGTATTGTAACTTAATGTCATACTCTTCTTTGTCAAACGGTTACCACAAAACCTTCCAAAACACTTTCTACCGTCTCTGAATCTATATGCCGTCTTCCACTTCTACCAAGAATTGGCAACTCCCCTAAAGCCATATGAACCATCAATTTTGCTAGTGATGAAATGCCTACCTTGAAAATTCGTAGGAAATTCAACGATCAAAACCGAATCTTGGCGCAGTCTAATGTCTGCTTCTAATTTCGCGTGTACATTGGCGCAGACTTTGCGCAAATTTCAATGATCAAGATCAACTCGGCGGTAGTGGCGGCAGCATCAGCCTCATCGACACCGTAAGAATGTACCAACAGCTACTTGACATGCACTCTCGCATGAAGGCGAAAATGATTGACTGGTCATAAACAATTCTAATTAAAGAGTTTGCCAACCCGCCCGCCCAACAAGAGGATGAAATTCTTTCAAAAACATTCAAAAGATAGTTTAGCGTTTCCTCTTTTATGAGGTATGCAATAAAAAAACATGAATTTAGAGATTTATTCCTAAAAAAATTAATTTTTCGCGAAAACTTTAGAAAGTCAGATAATGTAAGAAAATGAAAAGAATAAACTGTAATGTCAACGCGTACAATGTTTCGTTACTATGGCATGTGACTTTATTTTTGGCATTGCGTCCGTTAATGGACGAGTGAATTCGCGAGGCATAAGATGTCTCCTGACATTGAGGGGTTTTCACAATGTATGACTCATTTCTAAAGATTCAGCAAAGGAAACGAAAGAAATCCCTTGAGAATTAGGACTTCAAAAGAACTGTTCTTATTTTAGATCGTTGCAAGTTTCATCTGAATTTAAGTTGATTCACCCAAGACGATTATGTTTTCTTTACGATCTACATTTGCATTTTCGTGTTGACATTAATGATTTTATTCATTTTGATTTGCCAATAAAATAATAATATTTTTTGTAGTAAACTTAGACTAGTAGCGTGAATAATCGCCAAAAGTTAACAAATTATTAAACAAGCCTAGCTTCCTCAATACTAAAAGCTTGGAAAAATGGTTCAGGTATTAAAGGATTGTAGTTTTTAGGCAGCATGCATTTTTACAAATTGTAGCATTTTAGTTTTGAACTAAGACTTTGGTTTGGGGTGAAAATGGAAGCAATTTTGTCTGATGTGGCATTTCAATTATTTCCAGTCACCTTCCATCAATTTACTTCAACTAGGTTTCATGAAATGCATATTTCAGATATGCAAGGAATCCTTTCGACACCAATAGAAAAGAAATATCATTTATACATATAAATCATAAATCTTTTTCAGGTCTCCATTGTAGATACCTGAAAAAGACTTCTGAAACAATTGCTTCGCACCTCTCGGGGGTCGATCCAAACCCTACGAGTATCATATAGTTACACTATGTTAAATTGCTAACAATTTACCAGAATCATATTTCAACCATATGAAATTTCCTCAATTTATCGTGAGACTTTCACTGAATAAATCATGGAGCAAATTCAGCAGCCAGATTATTGGCCGCATTGCTGCTTACTAAATAATTCATCGAATTTGACTATGTCCGTAAGTTGTAAAAGTGGGCTCCTTTTAATATTGCGCCACTGGCTGAAGCAACTCGAGAAGAATTCCTGCCTAAGAACTCTTTCTTGTTTATTTTACAAATATCTGTCCGAACCCCAAACCGAGAGCAAATAATCAAGAAATAAAAATGAAGCAAACACGTCTTTAGGATCAGAGGTGGAGCGCAAAATCTAGGAAGAGAGTATGTGAAAGCACCAGAATTAAGGCTTCTGATTCTTTTAAAAATATGCAATATTAATGCTCAAATTGAAGGTTTGATGGTTCAATTAGGTACTCCATTCTTCGCTTTTCCTGATGAGTCGGTCCTTCGCTTAAGTGTTCTTGTATTGAGAATGTAAATGATAAACGATGCATTAAAAAACTAATCCAAACCGAAAAGTATCATGGGCATTGAAACAAAAGTGAAATGTTCCCCCAAAAGTATGTACATCTGACAAGTTAGTTCTGTAAACATTTATTAACAATGTTCAATTTGTATTCCGGCAAAAATACCCATCATAACTACAGCCTTGAATATTCAAATAAACATTATCCACTTCTATGAATGTGCAAACCTCGCTCCTTTATCAATGATTTTTATATTAAGAACACATAAAATCTGGATCGCAACTGTCAAGTACTACCAAGCGAGTTGTCGATCGCTAATGGGCAACTTGTACCATCTCAGTGTACATTTTTTCGCAACAGAGAGGTGAAGGCCGCTTATGCCCTGTGTGTGCGACTCCCAATCGCACAAAGCTTTTGGACTACCCACCAAACATCTCCCCTGTCAGTTGATAACCTAGCTCGGAACCGTTTAACACATTACTTCGGGCTAGACCTCATCTTCTTATGGTTAGAGGTGCCTTCGAGATACAGGAATCTCCTTTCTAGTGTGAAGAAAGAGAAGGGAGGGATTGCTAGAAAAGAGGCCCTCGACGCCTCCAGACGCTCAAGTTTCCCTTTTTTATGCCACAGGAAAGCCCGGACATCATGTGCTACGCGGTCAGTTTACGAGAAAAAAATTTCGATCAATTTGAAAAAAAAACTTCAAAACCCTTTGTATTCACTTCTTTTCTCTTTTGGCTCATGTTTTTTAAATAAGTTCGTATTAAATTGTCTAAGTAACTCTCTGAGCTGTCGGCGGTGCTTTGTCCCGTATTGGAACTTTCTGGTACCTGAGCCACATAAGGCTCGCCTGCAGTACAGTTTGGTTATCACACTTTACTTCTCGATTTGCCGCTGAGTGAACTCAGATCTATGACCTCAACAACTCTCTAACTTCATCCTTCCTTCAAATTGTTTTGAATCCATAAGACTATCCAACCTTGGAGAGGTCTTTTATGATTATATCTTTTGTAAGAAATCTGAAAAAGAATAGATAAATTAATCTCTATCAGTTCCATAGACCTATACGCATTCAGAATCCATCTGAAATAAAGTTAGGTGGTTGTGAATGCTATTCGGCATGATCTGCATGCGCTAACTTTTTCAGTCATCTCTGCAGCAACATATTCTGCAATGTTGCGACCACTTATTCGTGATGGAAAAAACAAAACTAACAATTTTATAAGCGCATGCACAGGGTCATACCCGAGTACAGTGTGCGCAGTTTGCTTAGACGCTTACATCAAATTTTTAAGCTAGGAGTGTGCTAAGAGAATCAAATTTCAAAAGTTCGTTTATAACACACACACTTGATTCAAATGAAAACAAGTTGGGTAGACAGACCTACGCTCCTGTCAGAAGGGTTTTGTACTCAACTTACAAAATGCAGTCACCAGCAAGGAATAAAATCAAGAAACATGTAAAACACGATTTTATTGGAGAAAATATGAGATTCGAAGATCACACTATTATTAACAAAGTTGAACGAAGTTTGACTTCTAAGGTATTTGTTATTGGTATACTCATAAATATCTCCCTTGATAATTTTTTCAGATTTTTTACATCACAGGTGTCCATTTACGAGGGCGAAAACACATTTTTCATCTATTGGTGGATCATCCTTGGTGGATAATTTGCTGTCAGCTTAAACCATCCGGTCCATGGAAGTTAAACTTTTCTTCTCGTCAGAAAATATGGCGATCTCTCATTGGTTTGTCCAATTCATATGTTTTTTCGCAAATTCGAAATGAGCATGCTTATCCAGGTGATTTTTTTCTGTATTTTTTTTTACAAGCAACAGCTGGCGATGAATGTAAAATCTGTTGAACTCGCCTTTTTTGACAATTAAGTCCAATTTAGAAGCAATTTTGGATGCGCTCAGGCGGTTTTTTGTAGCTTCTTCTCTTATTTGTATTACTTTCAATATTTTCAAATTATTACTCTTTAAAATTTTCAAATTTCAAATTTGAATTTATTGCTGCGTCCATACAACAGGCCCTTTGTAAGAAATGTCTTGACAACTATCTCGGATCTTGATATTTTTAGAGTAGTTTTCCTATTCAATAAACCCATTTCCTTGTAAGCCATTATTTGTGCTTTTCCTGCAGTTGTCACATATACCTTTGGTCATTTCACCCTCGGAACTGAATGTTAAGAAGAGTAAAGTTTCAAAAAATCACAGAGAGCTATTCCTTGTACTTACTTTTATCTAAATTTCAACTTAAAAACACAAAAACATAAATTTGAACGTTTTACCGTACTGCCAATTTAACTTCGTCCAAGCAAATTCTTCATCGCTGCTCGGATTTCGAAATTGGGGAGAAGGCGGTCAATGCACCGAGACAGTTGGAGGCGCTATTTACAGGAAGCGAAGGCCAGATTGGGGCTATTGTGCTACGAAGAAGAAGAAGAAGCTAGTTGCGCAGTGAAATAAGTGGAGATGGATTTGAAATAGCAAACTAACCAGAACAACAACACAAAACTTTATGAAAGAAATCGTCGCAAAATAAAATATGTCGTAATTTTCTCCCATATTCACCCAAATGAAATTTTTCACTTTTAAGAGTGAAAATCCCATTTAAAGTTTGAAATTCTGAGTGCGTCTAAGCAAATTGCGCCCACTCTGTATCTTCACATTCAACCGTTCTCCTTTCCCCGTCAACCAAAATTTCATTCATTTCTGTACCACATGTGGCGAAGTGGAATCCTTCTACAACTTCTACCGCAATAGCATACTAAGTACAGTAGCAATTATTGTACTCAGTATGCTGTTGTATTTTCGCCATTATTAATTTTATTTCAATGCAGTTAATAATGGCCACGCTCTAAGAGCTGGAATGAAAGCTTTCCTCACTAACATACTCAAAAAGAAGCCGACTGAGATATGACAAAACTCAGGTCCCTATCCCTTTTCCTGAACACAGAGAAAATACTAGCATTTCTGATGCTCGGACTTCAATGAGGATTCGCTGATTTCGGCCAAGCAGTATTTGTTTGTAGTACGAAGATGAAGGCTATTTTCAAGTGTAGAACTCCCAAACATGCAAGGCTTTTGAACTACCCACTAACACCTCTTCTGTTGTCTTGAGAACATGGCCTGGAGCCGTTTGACACATCACTTCAGGCAAGGCCTTGTTTCACTAACGCTTTAGCCGCCATCGAGATACAAGAATCCTTTCCTAGCGGAAAGAGAGAGAGAGAAAAATATATCCCTTCCCCTCGACGCCTCCGCGCGGATAAATACGCTCTTTTAAGGATTCTTTTGAAATCTGCCCGAACGTAATTTGCCATAATTCATTTGTTAACTGATCCAAGCATCCATTTGATTTAACTAACCTTGAAGACCTCTCCTTTTTCGTCAAACGCATAAAATTTCAATCTTGTGCAGGTGCATGTTTTCAATCTTGCGCAGGTGAGACTGGAAGCATCCATGCTCGCTCACGAGCTGGGTCATATATAAGTCAGTCTCGCCATGCCTTCGATTTAGCCGTGGCCTTAGATCAGGGATACGGCGCGCAGTCCATCTTCTCCATGTGGTTCATCCAGGAATGTTGACAAAATCGAATTATGCAGCATTCCAACGGCGTAAGCCACACTACATATTCACAGTGCTACTTCAAAACCTCTTAGAAAGAGGTGAAACATTTTGTGCTTGTACGATTACCATGAACAAAGCCTTCGACCTGATATCGTCTAAAGACTTCTTTTGAAACTGATCCAATGTCGTTGGTCGAACCCTTTCCAGAAGGTCAACACTTTCATCTACTATAGCCGAAGACTGTTTTCGAAAGGTAAATACTCAGAATATGGGACTGTGTGTATCGAAAGATCAAATAAAAACATTTTCTAAAAGTAAGCCTCTGAAGAGAAGCCAAAATAATTCTTATAATCCAGACCGAAATCAATAAAGCTATTTACCCAGTGCTGATTATGAACAACATATACTTTCACAAAATCGTCCAAAGCGATGCAATAGTTGTCACTTTTCTTGGGTATTTACATTTTATATAATTCTGACTATTTGAAAAGGCATGTGTCTGTAAGTTAGTGTTGCGTTTGACGTTAAGATCTTGCTCAGATATAGCACCAACTTGTAACATTTCACTTTGGTCATGGTAGGAATAATGTCGTCAAAACCTAGCTTTAGGCTTTATTTTCTTCTTTCTAATCTTCCTACTCGCGGTGGCACGAGCAGGTCAGTTGAAGATTCCTAATTGATGACCAAGTTGGACCCAACGTTTTTTCATAAGAATTTCCAGTGATACCCTCGACTTCCGAAAATGTACCCTTTGATCTTTTAATTGAGCCTGACAACCGTATGGCTTTGCTGAAGACTTTTTATAGTTTCACAATTTCTTATTGTTCGCATCACAGTCTCTTCATAAGATTTCCCATGAAATGCACGTTTTTTCCTCTCATAATCGCCTTGCAAGATCTCAGGGGATATGAGGAGAAATGTAAGGCCCGAAGAGGCCAACACTACTGTTAAATCAGTACGGCCAGCCCGGTCGGGCCACATACTGGTCGAATCCGAAGTAGAGACTAACAATAAGGAAGCAGTCTGTGATGCAGTAAAGAAGGTCATCGGCAAAAGCGCAACTGTAGTGTCGCTCAAGGCGGTGGCAACGATCCGAAGAAGAGATATTGACTGCGCCATGGAACTGGCTGAGGTAGAAGAGGCTTTCAAAAGGGAGCTCCCTAGCGTGGGCTGGATCAAAGTGGGGTTGACACCAGAAAACCATAGGGGACCACGCATGGTCATCATTGACATGACTGAAAAAGACGCCGAACAATTTCTGAATAAGTGTAAAGCATGAATAGGGTGAGTCATCTGCAGGATACAGCGAAGAGCAGCGCCACTTTAACGCTTCAAATGCCTTGGCTATGGTCACCCTGCACAAGTGTGCAAAGGATTCGCTAGGAGTTCCCTATGTTGCAAATGCGATGAAATAGGACATAAAAGACAAGTGTATACGAAGGAGGCACACTGTATCCTTTGCAAGGATGCTGATCCAAAACCAGATCTTGGGCACGGCTTGGGATCAGGGAAATCTCGGGTTTTTCCGAAAGCCCAAGGTAAGGCAAAGTCAGAACCTCGATGACCGTATCCTCCAGTTAAGCCTACACCACAGTTCAACCACCCAAAACTTGCTTGAGCAGTTTGCGATGGACATGAAAGCTGACTTTTTCCTGTTGAATTAGCAAAACCAAGATAAAAGTTCTGCAGCGTAGTATCCTGATGAAACTGGTACTGCCGCCATCTAGGTTCAGAACGGTGATTTCCAAGCGGAGAGCTGTGAACAGGGGGATGGTTTGGTGTGGGTTCGATCTCAGGGATCAACTTCTTTAGTATTTACCTAACGCCAAACGAACCGATATTATTTTTACAAGCCAAGCTTATTGCCTCGGAGGATGCTGTCTCGAACGCAAATGGCTACTTGCTCATTGGAAGAGACTTCAACGCTAAAGGAATCGAATGGGGCATGCCTTTAACAAATCCGTGGTGAAAACGAATTCTTAAAATGGCGGCCAGGAAATACGCCGACTTCCCGTCGTATTGGCCGTAAAGGAAGCATACCGGAAGTGACAATCGCCTCGAAGTCCTTAATACGAAGGATGCACAATTGGGAAGTATTAGAGGACTACTTAGCCAGTGATCATCAGTACATTCTGCTTGAGATCTGTGATGTCGTCTCCCGAAGTCCGGGCTCTTGACCTTCTACAATTGGGCGGAACATCAAAAGAATGGACGTCAAGAGGTTCGTCGTGATACGCGCGGCAGGTGTTCCGCTGCAAGGTGCGTCGCAGGGGACTGAAGACCTGCCAGCTCAAGACGTGGTGAACTCAACTATGAGCATCAGTGTAATGGTGATCGATTGAAATCGCTGAACAGCGAAGAGAGTGTCACAAGCTTCACCATGAGGCTCAACGGGCGCGGAACCGTGACGTTGCATGCAACCGAGTAGTAGTATATATGTCGGCCAGGAAACCCCTTCGCAAACTAGTTAATAACAGTCAGCTCGCTGCTGGTAATATCTAGTGGACAAAATGAACAAGGATCCGTGGGACCTTGGCTACAGGCTAGTGATGCGGAAGATAGTTATGGCGCCCTAAGGACGTTTTACATACATAAAGCGGAAAAGATGGATGAGATAGTGCGGGCGCTTCTCCCCGCCCATCCCTAGAGTAAGGACGATCAGTATTGAAAACATACTAATTGAATCGAAGCCAGCGGTGAAATACCTGGAGCTACTGGTCGACTCGAAGATTAGTTGCTTTGGGCAAAACAGTTCCAGCCGTATCAGCTCTAAGTCACCCATCAAGAAGACGCTTCTTGATGGGTGCTGTATGATCGGTGCTACAGTACGGAGCAGGAATATCGGGCGACGCTCTCAGCAAGTATGTGTCCCGAAAAAGCTTGGCACAGGTACAGACAAGAGGAGCACTGAATCCGGCAGTGCTAGTCATCGTAAGCGTGATACCTGTCGCCCTCCTTGCTAAAGAGCACCGTCTATCTACCTGCATCAAAACGAGGACACGAGGGAGACGGTTGCCTTTGAGGAGAAATAATGCTCACTCAACGATGGGCAGCAGTTTTTTGGTGAATCCGCGTAGGTGGACTGCGTGGCTCATCCCACATCTGAGATCGTGGCTAAATTGAAAGCATGGTGAGATTTACTTCTATGTAACCCAGCATTTGAGCGGTCATGGGTGTTTTCAGTTTTACCTGCACAAGATTAGTAAGTTGCGGTCCCCCGACTGTCGATTTTTTTTTGCCCAGGAAAGGGAGGCGATGCTTCCCACACATTTTTTGCGAGTGAAAAATGAGACAGGCTGCGACGGAAACGCTACTAAGAGATGGGAGAGCTTACCCTAGATAGTATAGACGCGGCGCTGGTTGGATCGGTCGACAAATGAGCCATGTGGTACATTACGTTTGGGCAGTCCTAAAAGATAAAATACGCTCACTGCAGCCGGGGACGTTGGGGCTGTGGGATCGCTTGTCAGTCCAGCTGCTCGGAGCATAAGAGCCCAACACTCAATGCGTAAATGGCATTCACTTCCCAACCCTAAAAGGACAAGTTAATAACTTACTGCAAAAGGTCCGGTGTCATGCAGTTTTGATATCATAATGGAACCGTGGGTTAAAACGGGCTCATTTGATCAGCCGCAGATGCTGCGATTGGGGTATTACTTTTCAAGCGACTCCTCTCTCCCTTCCTTTCTGCAAGAGGAGACATCACCCAACTTGAAGGTGCCTCACGGCATAGCAAAATAAGGCTTATCCCGAAGTAATGTGTCAAACGAGTGCAGACTAGGATCTCAGGTTGACAGGGGCGTTGTTTGGTGGGTAGTTCAGATATCTTGTGCGTCTGGGAGCTAACAATCAAGGTGTATTTAGCCTTCACCTCCCAACAAAAAAAGGTACCTTGGATGACTGAATAAAGCTTCATTGGATGAAAGGATCTGCCACTTAACCTACTGTGCACTCAACCCTCTGTAATTCTCAAAGCTGAGAAAATTCATCTTCGTAATACCTTTATCAAAGTACACTGAAAAAAATATCCCAGATGATGTTGTGTCAACATTGCTACGAGTTCAAATATGGCAGATTGGGCCTCGAAATCGATTCAACAGAATGAATTTGACCGGTTTAGTTGCGACATGTGAATGGACAAATGTGAAGCAATTGAAGTTATACTAGTATAAATTACATCATGTCTAACTGATCTCTCTCAAGTCATTGTATACAATATTAGTAGGTAAGTAGAGAGATGAATCAGCCGTCCCCGATGGAATCTGTAATAAGAATGAAGCGATAGAAAAGGCACATAAACCCTCATACCAATAGTACTGTTAATGTCGCGTTGATTATCGAAATCGTTTCCTTAACTCACGGCTGGCATTTGGAGGCTGGCTAGCTCTCAACTATCATGATACTTTTGGAAGGGTATTTGGTCCGTACCGAACCCCTACATAAAGTCAAGAAAAGAAGTACATCATGTATGTATTAAAAAAGGTTATTTAGTGTCACCTTGCTTCAACGATTCGGAAAGGCAGAAAAAACAACAATATCACACTAAAATGAAATTTTAAATAAAGCCAAAAACAATGTTCAAAATTAATAAATAAACCAAATTCAGATTTGCATGCAATCGGTTTTAAAATTGATGTTGTATATATGAGCAAAATTCAACCTAAAGGCATGAGATGCTGACATGTACATTTGGACAAAATCGAAAAAAGAGAAGATTTACTCTACTTTCTTTTCAAGCGCTCAATGGATTCCATCGGTACACTCAATAATTGAAGAAGGTGTCAAATAGAATTAATGCAAAAAACAGCAAACTGAAATTTGTGATGCTTTTGTTGCTCTTATATCTTCTTATTCTGCTGGAGCGTGACGATTTTTTTTGTGTATTAGAATTTAATTTAATAACTCTTATTTTATTTTGCACTTTACTGGCATTCGATCAATTACTCCGTCATTAATCAAGTTTAAAATACAGGTATTTCTATTCTAAATATGTTTTTCATTTAAAAAGCTTACTCAAAAATCTAAGCTATCTGCTTTACGGCGTTGGAATACGGCATGGTAATTTCAACGAAAGCGGATTTTTTTGTGGGCACGTCAAGTTTTCACTACACAGCACCTCACTAAATTAATTAGTACAGACAGATATTGTAATGTTTCTTATAAACTTACAAGACGAAGAATAATGAGGGAAACTACGTAGTGTCTGTATACACATACTTGTCCTTCAACATTTTCATTCGCTTTGTTCTTCATTTCAGAATCCCTACTTTCCCTTTTAAACCACCGATTAATATCGCGTTTCGCTAATCTGCACTCCCACGATTCCCACGGTTCCTCAAATCATTTCCCGGCCCGCCAGCAAACTCCCGGTGTGACATCCGTACATACCTCGTGGCCTTTGTGTCAGCGATCCCAAAAATAACCTCAGCTTGAGATTGAAACTAGATCTGATAAGTTAAGAGCTCATTGCAACCAGTGCACATAAGCTCTTGGGCTCACTGTTGCTGTGAATACTCAGTAAATTCTATTTGTGGTTATTGTCACATTTTAGAAACTTATCACATCAGAGTTGAATCTCTCATACAAATGCCTTTGAGTTACTTAGAGATCAACCCTTACAATTAAAGTTTCAATTCACTATGCAATCATTCCAATATGCGAACATATTTCCGCAACAGTACCTAGTGTACCGTATGGTTTTTGATCCTAAAAATCAATCGCTGTTCACACTGTTTGATATTTGTGTGTGTGCACTGGATATACCTGCATGGCTTCAAATATCTGCAAGTTGCTGTTAGACCCTATAAAAGATACAAATGAATTCATTGACTTGGTCTTGAATCACCACCATATGTTTTCTATTTTTTCCGAGATGTTGAGACAACCACATATCAGCTAAGCATACAAAAAAAGCAGTGACAGTAAACAATCCCTTTGCTGAAGCAAACATGCAGGATTTTTTTAAAATTTATAGATTCTCCTTGATTTCATGATTATATATTTCAGTAGTTAAATTTTACTTTTCTTAAATAAAATGCAAGATGGCAAGCTAAGCCAATGTTAATTTCTTTACATAGTGACTATCTAATTTTTTATGCTTTAAATTCAGATATTCTTAAGATACATATTTAACAAAAATTATTTTAAGAATGTTGAAATCGATTGAACCTCTTCTTTTTTGCCTTAATTATAAAATTGCAATGTTCGGAGTGAGGTTGAAACTACTTCATGCTATTTTTTTGTATAAACACTCCGACAAATAATCTTTTTGACCTTTATTCCAATCTTAATATGCTACGCAACATTAAAATCTCGTCCGCAGAACAACTTAAAAATTAAAGCCTATCCTTTAGAGCCCATTCCTATTTTACAACTACAAATTAGCTAAACACATATTTCCTCATAAAGAAGCCATAAATTGAACTAAGTACATTCACGGGCTCCCCAAAATAATAAAAAAACAACCAAACAAATTTCCACCATTTGTTTCAAGCTCATTTTTTCTCGTTCATGGCCATCGCACCCAAACTGTAAAAATTGTTCATTGTATCTTTTACACTCCATATAGCATTCATTTCAAATGTAAATGTATCTTAAAAATTAAGAAAGACTATAAAATGCGAGGCGAGAATAACTTTCCAGCCAAACATAAGCACTTTTTGTTTAGATCCATAAATTTGTATAATTCAACACGTTGAAGGCTATCAAGGAGAGCGAGCGAAATATTCGTAATGAAATGGTGTCAGCTTCATTGTAAAAATAACACTTCCCTGTACTCTGCACTTTAGAACTAGCAATCATCATCAATATCATCATCCCCCATCGAAAAGAACAACTGAATCGTCTTCGCTACGCTAGAAGACATTGTTGTATTCGAAAGACGTTAACCCAATCATACGTGAAGATGCCGTTACTGTCGTTTGATTTGAAAGCTACTCTGAAAACTATTAGTGAGTGACTTTAAACAATTGTTTCCATTACTTTTGATTAGATAACAAGGGCATAAGAGTGTATTGAGCTCTTCATCTTCGAACTGAAGAATAACGGTGGTGTAATAATATCATTGTCTTACTAGAGAGGGTCAAAGACGTAACTGGGGGTGGTGACAAAGCGACTTGGAGAAACCTGAATGGATGATGATCCCTCGTTGAACTTTGCGTGTGAAAAGTGTTGAAGTTAATTGAGTGGAGAAATCAAGTACGGGGTGGATTCTATTCTTGGGAATCATGCACTTTCACTCTGCTGTAGACTTAATGGAAGGGGGGGTGGTAATTGCGAGATCTTTGATGTCTGGATAATCCATTAAATATTTATTGGACATCATTGGCTCAATTATTGAAAGAGATTAGCGAAGGAAACACTTTCTATTACTCACGACACTACGAACCCATTAGCCGGTGAAGATCAAATTTTCCACCCGTCTATGCTTCGAATGAAATTCATTCGTCCTTAAGTGAATCCTCCGACTTTTTCCATCATAAGCATCCACTTAACTAGGACTTTACATTGTATACTGTGCAATGTCACTAGTATTTTCTTCGCTCCTGTAACTTTTCTCGCATTAATCAAAAGGAAAAACTTGCAAAAAGATTTGTATGAAAGTTTTTCCTAAGGATAAATAATCTTTTCTTACGAATGAGACAACACGAGACGTGGAGGGCCAAGTCGACGAAAAACCGTCAAAAGGAAGAAGGGAGACCGAGAGGAAGGTGAAAATTATTCATCTAAGAGGTAGCTAGAAAGGTAGGAAGGTTAGGTTAGATCTACACGATAGTAACCAACACTTTTGGACTTCTGTTCGTCCTGCGAGGATATTTGCTGCCTCACCCATCTCCTCTTCACCTGCGCTTGAATCACTTTGTTACATGGTTGACTGTTGGCTGGCTTACTTTGTCGCATCTACAGTACTATAAATTTTACCTGGACAAATCAACACAATCCCTTCGAGGAGGACACTTTAAGGATATTTTCAGACAGTTAAAATGTTTTCGCTACAACTAAGAGTATAGTGCACGAAAAGTTACATCTCAACGGAATTGATGTTGAAGTAGAGTTGAAGTTGCAAACAGTGGCGGTGGTAGCGGTGAAAATGGAGACAAAGGTAAAGACAATGAAAGGAGAGCGAATGTCAAGTTAGTTGGCATTGTGGATTTTTTCCTCGCCGGGTCCTTTTTCATGTTGGCAGAGTGGGAGGAGACAGGCGAAAAAGGTCAAGTGAGAAGTAGAGATAGTAGTAGTAGTTGTCTTTAGTTAAGTCAGGTTGAATTTCGTTAGTCATTAACTGGTTGAATGATTGTAGCCTGATAGAGGTCTTGTTCCGGGAAAACATAAGCAGATTATTCTAGTCATCGCGCTGTTGCAGTTCAAGGATGGAAAAGGATACATTCTTGTTTGTAATCTCAAGTTTAGTAGCGTAGCATTTGGTAGTGAATCTGTAAATTAAATTGACTTTAATGATTTGGTTGGGATTAAATTGAGCTGTAGATGATATTTTCGTGGAAAGGGTTTAAGGGGCTGCCAAGAATGGTGTGATTTTTTAAGCTGAAATTTAAAGTGCAGGCAATCGATAATTTTAGGAGTTAAGTAGATTTGATAGTTTATCGAAAAAGCCGTTAAATTATATTTAATACAGTCCCAGTCCGGCGTGTAATCTTTTTGGCAGCGACGCACTATATCAGCTTGAAATCGGTTGCATTTATCTACAAAAGAATGATTTTAATTTAACGTTGTAGTTGCTCCCGGATAGCTTGGTTGATGTATATATGACACAGTGTCTGCATGTCCCAACTGAAATCTTGGCTGGAAGTTTAAATCTGAATTCTGAATGGCAAATTTTAATGAAATTCATCGCATGTGATTTGATTTAAGTAAAGCAAATTTATCTCACTATTTTGCATTTTTTCGTGATAAATATCCAGTTATCATATTAGAGCAACCCTGATGTCATCCTTTGATCAGTTTTCTTGCAAATTTTGGCAGATACTTTACATGGCTATTCCGATTTTGTGGGGTCTTACGTCTATAAGATGACTGGTGCATATTCCACCAATGGTAAAAGGCACGCTGAAGATCGATGACCGAAAATATAGGTCCACTGGCCTCCTGTATTAGATACTCAATGATTGGTAATGGGTAGCGGTCGGGGCGAGTTTGGGCGTTGAGCTGGTGATAATCTCCAGTGGCTCGCCACCGGCCCTCGTCTTTGGGTACCATGTGGAGAGGGCTAGCCTATTGGCTCGATGATGGTTAAATAACACCTCGCTCCAAGAGAAAATCAAATTCTGCTTTCGCGGCGGCAAGGCGCAAACATTGGTGGGCCGACAGTGATAATCTGTTGGTGGACGGGAAGGTCAACGATGGAAGCCAGTTCATCGGGCTGTAGAAGCTTGCTTGAATATTCGGCAATGATCCTTTTGTATAAGTCTCCAACAGGGCGCTGATACTGTGCACTGATGGCGCTGGGCCGAGGTCGAAAGCCGTGGATATTCGTGAGGTCGTCTAGAAGGCGTTGATTTCGAAGGTCAATAAGTAGACCGTGATATTTAAGAGCTTCGGCTCCAAGGATAGCAGTCTGGACACCTGCGATCACAAACGTCCAGCGAAATAGACGGCGCAATCCAAAGTCCAGCGTGAGTTCCTGGGTACCAAAAGTGGTTATTGGCGTGCCATTGGCCGCTTGTAGCTCGAGGGTTTGTTTATGACGAGGTCTATTGATGAAGTACCTAGAGATAATGGAGAGAGAGGACCCAGAGTCCACTAGGAACCGAGTTTTGCTGATTCGGTCGGAGATGTAGAGGCGTTTTTCGGATGTGTTGCCGGAGTTGTCCGCCGAGTACAGCGCCGGTGATCTTAGTTTTCCACCCGCCTAGTGTTGCCATCTGTAGCTAGGAATGAACAGGGCTCTTTGCACCGCATCGCAAGGGCTCCATGCTTGCTGTGATACCAGCAATGTCCCGTGCGACGATTCGGTCCCGGAGTGGCGGAGTGTGCTCTTCTTTGGCTCAGATTTCTTGATGATGGGCGCTCCCGCAACGTGTTGGCATTGGTCTGCAGCTGCTGGAGCGTATCGCGAGTCAGTGTAGTCAGTTGTGCGATCACTAGGCGCAGGGCGGCTAATTCGACCGCAAAATTGTCCACGGAATTACGTGGTGAGGAGATGCCAGATGATGGAGTAGTTGCGCGCGTTGTTGGTTGAGCAGAAGTGGCCATCACTGTTGGGTCCATCTCGTGTGCTTCGTCTGCGACCGCAGCAAGCTCTTCTAATGTCTAATTTTTGATCAGCAAGAGCATGCGCAGCGTTTGCTGGGGCAGGAGATGAAGCCAACTGACCCGAAGTACCAGCCAGAGAACGCATGTGGCGCAGTAGTTGTGAAGGTCGCTTGTCTCCAAGCTCAACACCTGTAAGCAGCTTATGCAGCTATGCATCAGGTAAATCAGTGAGACGGGAGACGATGGCACCTTTCAACACCTTGTATCGGTTCCGCTCTGGTTGCGTCGCTCATCACCTTGTGGACGTGGAATTGAGACTCCATCTGAAAAAACCAGAGCTCAGGGCTGGCGCGCCAAAAGGAGGGTAGCCTGCATTGGCCGATGCCGTTGACCTCTTGAGCCGGTGGCAGGCCCTCGATAGGTGGCGCTGGAGGTGCTTGTTGCGGGAGAGTTCATGGTTTCTTCGTTTTGCCCGTGCACCATGTTGTCGATGCTCGTTGTCGGCATCACCACTTTGGAATCAAGCGCAGGATCTGGTTAACGTATACTTTTATTGTAAGACTAACTGTTTGATAACGATATTGGAAGAAGATGATGTCATCCACATAAAATCTCCTTCGTACATTCACTCATGAGAATGTAGAAGAACGGCTCTTGTACCTATTTGCAAAGTTTGCCGTTATTTAGGTTGGCAAGCGAAGATTTGTCGAGGCACTAACCGCTGCTTTCGACGTGAAATGTACGTCAGAACGTATTTTCTTTGCTAAAAGTGCGAGTTGTGTATAAACTTTTGCGTATTGCGAGGCAATTTCTATTATTTCGTCATTATATTTTAGATGGACTGAGATCACAAGAAGAGGAGGTACGTAAACGTCTGAATGCAGAATAAGATAGTGAGTATGATGATCTGTCTGATGACTCGTCATCAGAAATTGAAGATAATGTGGAAGATCGAGACAAGGAAAGCGATTCTTTGTCCCCGAGTGAGTCCGCAGAGTTTGATGACGAAAAGACCAAATAACAGACAAAGATCTCAAATTATATATTATGAAGGCTCTTCAGGCGAAGAAATAAACAGGACTCGTAATAACTCACGTATTCTTGTACCAACCCGTTCATCTTTGTTTCGAAAAAATGGACACAATTGGTAATCTAGGCCAAGATCAGCGTCTACACGAACTTCGAGGCGAAACCTAGTACATTTCCCACTAGGTCCTCAAAGAAAAGTCAGAAAAATGCATGAATGCACGGATCTCTTATCTCTTTTTATAACCGATGATATACTACAGAACATTGTGACCTTAACAAACGCAAAAAAAAGTCTTCTGAAGAATAACTATAAACGCGATACTTAAACTGTATCACTGGCTGATTTGGAGGAGATAAAAGTGCTCCTCGGGCTGCTATTTAATTCTTCTTCTTCTTCGTAGCACTACCGCCCCTTTCGGGTCTTCGTTTCCTGTAACAAGCGTTTACAACTGTCTCGGTCCAATGACCGCGTCCTCCAAATTTGAAATCCGAGCAGCAATGAGCTGTCTTCGTTGACAGAGTTTGACTAGCATTTCCTCGGTTTCCCCACTGGTCTACGCCCTTCAGTTCTCCCAACGAATATCTTTTTGGGTAACCGTTGTTCGTCTATATGATTTAAAAGGCCAGCCCATTGCAGCTTCCGTAGTCTTGCAATAGTTGCGACCTCTGGAAATAGTTGCACCCACCGGAAATAGTTGCGACCTCCGAAAGGCTCAATTTTTTAATAAAATATAATACATATAATAAAAAATATCAAGAAATTTTGGTATATTTTGCCACCCCCTGGACCTCCTGATGCATAAAATGATATAACTCTAATCAAGACCTTTCATTTGATACCAAACTCGATTACCTTCGATTAAAAAAATTTTTCGGGGCTACTTCGTTATAAGGGGGAACCCCCCTTAAATTTTTTTAAATTTTTAATAAGATCTAAAATTTTGAGAGGCCGTTATTTCCGACCTTTCCACAAAGTTTGAGCGTTCTAGCTATTGCAGTTTCCAAGAAAACTTGCTGTGACGCACGGACAGACGGACAGACAGGTCGCGAAACTAGTAGGTCTTTATAAAAAAATTTTTACAAAGACCTAAAAATGGTACAAACCCTGGGTCATACATAACCGTAAATGAGCAACTTGTTGGATTTCGTGGAAAGTGCTCCTTTAGAATGTATATACCGAATAAACCAAATAAGTATGGTAACAACCTTGTAATGGCCTTTTAACTTGTCTCTAGTAGGCACTCTGAAAAGTAACAACCGGAAAATTCCTGAAAGTCAGCAATTGGAAATCCCGCGATGTTAGTACTACAATGTTTTGTTGTTACGATAGCAACAAAACGTTACTTTCCTACAAAACGAAGCCTAACAAAGTTGATTTCATATTGTCCACAACTCGTAATCAACCTTTATATTAATGAATCCACAGGAAAACCTGAGATGATACATTTTTTACAACAGTACCAAAGGTGCAGTGGATACTGTGGATCAAATGTATTCAAATATTGGCGCTAACCGAAAAACTAAAAGATGGCCATTATGTATTTTTTATAATACGCCAAAGCTTATCTCTAATTAATGCTTACGTGATTTATGTCTCCAACAAAAAAAGAAAACGACTTTATCCCGACGAGATTTTGTAATGTAATTTGGAGAGCAACTCATAGAGCACTGGTTACGGTAGCGTTCACATGTGGTGACTTTGTGGCGTGATATTAAAGTCATGATAAACGGAATCCTCGATTTTGTCTCGGAGTTGGTCAGGTAGTGCTCGAATTTTCTCGAGCAGCTCAAGAACAAGGACTAGATCTTCCGAAATTGTCAGAGCAATTGATATGATTTACCATGTCAAATCATAAACCGACCGAACACAGCAAGGCAAGGTGACATCTCAGTAGTGGTGTGGTGCAAAAAATGCAGGGCACAACTAATATCGGATATCCTTCGGTCCCAATCCTTCTGATTCGGAGCTATGTAGGCGCGTAAAGCGGCCAAAAGCGTTCGATTTAGACGTTCAGAAGAATTGGATTGAGGAAAATAAATGGCGACTCGCTGGTGCGTGATGCCATATCTGTCTGTCAGTTCACGTAATTTGGTGGGTTTGAACTGAACTTCATTGTCGGATACCACGCACTTCGGTACTCCGAATACATGGAAGACATGTTTCTCGAAGAAGCTGAGAATCGGGGCTGTATGCAAGTTTTGGATCGGTTCTATGATCGGGAATTTCAACATTTTGTACAGGACTTAGACAGCTCCAATGTGCCCAGATGTCGATCTAGCGATGAGATCGATGTACAAGCGCTGGAAAAAGCACTCGGGTACTTCGAATTTGCCCAACGGAGGTCGGAGAACAGCGTTCTGTACCTTGGTGCACGTACAGATTTCACAGGCGACCACGTCCGTTTTCATTTGCTAAGCCATTTTTGGCCAAAAGGAACGGGCTTTCAGGCCCCCAAGCGTCCGGTCGTTACCGCCATGTGCATTCAACAGATGGTCGTGAGCTCGTATTATCAGATCCCACGCCAATTCCTGAGGTGCCCACGATTCCCACTGTTCTTCTTTCTGCAGTTGATGCAAATCCATCGATCACCTTTAAGCCCGGTAATTGGGGGATTTGACTCTGGATAGTGTCTGTCAGCTGAATATATTTTTACAATTTAAAGGCGAAATGTTTGAATGTATTTTTCCAACTTAAAGGCGAGATGTTTAAGGTCTATCACAAGGAAGCTGTCCCAGTCCTGTGCCAATTCTGCTTCTTTTGGGGCGCCCCAATAACGTGTTGGGTACCTCATGTTGGCTTCCCTGCCGATGTCAGATCATAAAGTTAAACGGCTGCAGTTTCAATTCCCACCTTGCCAGAGGAAGTGGCTTATCAACCACTTCAGGTTGGCTCATCAACTACTTTCCTCGCCGTGCTCCGTAAACTTGACTAAGGCTGCCCCAATCTATGTTAACTTGCGTCCCAATGAATTGAAAACGATTCATTAAAGTCTAGGCTATGTAGTACGAGATCTGTTGTCAGGCTCTTCTTTAGCTCTTCGAAGGCCAAGCTATGCCCAGAGGATCTTCCGTCCCTTACATAGCATGTCCGTTAAAGGCGTGGTGATGGTTGCGTACGAATCGTTGATACCAACCGCATAAACTTAAAAATCGGCACAACTGCTTGATCGTTTTCGGCAGAGCAAAGACGTCTATCGTTTTTTTCTTATATGGGTCCGTTTTGACGTTACTGTGACTTATGATGTGGCCCAAGTACTTACCCCCGTTATGACGAACTGACTTTTCTTCATATTGATGGTTATCCTGCCTTCCGGATATGCAAACCTACTTTCTGAAACAGGACGATATGCTCGTCAAAGGTCTCGTTAATAAGTCGTCCAGATAAGCGAAGATTTGGTGACATAGGTGGGGGTATAACTTTATCCATTAGGTGCATTACACAGGCCAAAGGGCACAGTCACGAGTTGGTAAAATGGACGACCTGGAACTTGTAAAGGTGGCCTTCTTCTTCGAACTAAGATCCAATGGGATCTACCAGAATGCGTCTTTGAAGTCTATGCTGGTAATAAAGTGGGCTTTAGGTGACCGATTTAAGGTAACATTGATCAACGGGAGAGGGTAGGCGTCTTTAACAGCATAGTGGGACCTTATTCGGTTTAACCACTAAAGTGACTAGCGAAGCCGATGCACTTTGCGATTCTTCAATCGATCGACTGCTTTTCTTTCGCGGCAGATATGGGAAAATGTCTCTGCTTATGGATTTAGCGTCTCCCACATTCTAGTGTGAGACACCGAAGCCACTGTTCCGAACCACTGTTCCAAACCCAGATGGCGGCAGTACCAGATTCATCAGAATACCATGACGCAGGACTATTATCGTAGTATTGCTCACTCAGCAGCTTTCATATCCCTCACAAACTGCTCAAGCATGTTTTGGGCGGTTGAACTGTGGTGTAGGTTTAGCTGCAGGATACGGGTCATCGAAGCTCTGATTACGCCTTGGCTAGGGCTTCCTTGAAAACCCGACATTCGCTTGATCTCAAGATGTCCTCAAGATTCGGTCTTGGATCAGCATTCTTGCAAAGGATTCTTTGTGCCTCCTATGTACACTCTTTTCTTATATGTCCAATTTCACTGCATTTGTAACGTAAGGAACTCCTATCGGGCCCTTTGCATACTTTGCAGTGTGACCATAGCCAAGGCATTTGAAACATTGAAGAGACACTGCTCTTCGCTGTATTCTGTAGACAATCTTATTCTTAGTTTGCCCTTATTCAAAAATTGTTTGTTGTCTCCTATGGTTTTGATCCCGCCCATGCAAGGGAGCTCCCATTTGATGGCATCTTCTATGTCGGCTCTTCTATGTCGGCTCAATGTATCTTATTTCGATTGTAGCCATTGGCTTGAACGAGGCTGCAGCTGAGCTTTTGCTGAGGACTTTCTTTACTTCATCGCAGCATGCTTCTTTATTGTCGGTTTCTACTCCGAATTCGACCAGTATGTGGCCCTAACGGGTTGATCATACTGCTTTAATAACAGAGTTAGTTTCTTCGGGCACTTCGGCGTAGGATCGGCTATTCTGGGGTTTTACGGGTAATGCCCGCTGCAAATTTTCGTCGGGGCTTTTTCCTCTCCTGTTTTGCATCAGGTCTTTTTCTTGTTGAGCCTCCGTGCGAACTTTATTTTCTGGCACTTTTTGAAAGAGTTTCTTTGCGGCTTTCTTCTCTCCTTTTGTCAGCAGTGTCTGGAACCCTTGATTTGGCGTTTCACGCCCATCAAGTGTCTCATCCTTTCTTCTTTCATCCCGATCTCCTTCGATTGGGCTAAACGCTATTCTGGAATAACTGCGCGTGCCCTTTAGACTTATCCTTCGGCGCTTCTGCTCTTCTTCGGCCTTCTGGTCCTCTTCGGTTTTTAAGCAGCTCCTCCGATAATGCCCTATACGTTCTAGGGGCTCCTCTAGTTCAAGGAGCCTATTCTTTATGCCTTAGCTGATTTTTGACGGGTCGTATGCAGATTTTATTCTCTTTAGAATATCGCCCGCTTTCCGGATTAGCCTTTCTTTTTTATATCGCTGAACGGCAATTGTACTTTGCGACCTCCTTTCTTGGGAGAGGCTATCGGCTTCCATTTCCGAGTAAAGTACTTCAGCTCATCGGATTCTCGATGTTCTTTATATTTTCCCCCACCGCTCGAACATCTGGCGCATCCTGTAGAGTTTCCCGCTCTTCCTTTTTAGGACGTTCTGGCGTTCACATAATTTTTTTGCTACGCCCGAATGCTGCAGGAATCTCAGTGTCGACAGGGCTGTCCGTTAATCTCCGGTTTTCGTCCGTCTTTACTATCATTGTATTCATCGTGGTTTTTATGGTCATTAGTACCGCTCCCGATGTGCTTTGAATATCGTGGCTGCTGCCGCTAGTTTCGTCGTCGTTGCTGGTATTTTTACTTAACTTTTTTTTTGATTTTTTTATCTGTTTTTATGGTTATTATTTTAAATCGCCTCAGTTTGATTTGGTCGCCCTATCTCCATTTGTGTGTGTAGTCGCCTTCTTGGTCCTATGGTTATCTTTGCAGAGCAGGGAGGCCATGCGAGGATTGGCACAAGCCGTTATGGGGGCAAGTGCTCAGAGGCAGATCAGCGCTAATCGGGAGTCCGTCTCAAACAAACATACACCACCAACCCAATGGTCCTAACTTCGAACGTACTCCGGGGCCTGACAAGGTTTTACGGACACGGAGATATTACGAGTATGGTTGTTGGAGCCGTATACTCACGATTGTCACGTCGGCACTACCATACAAGCAACTATGTCTAAACCATCATATTCGCCACTCCAAAACATCAATTCGTGACATGTCATCCCAGGAGGAACTTTACGGTGAGCTCCATAACCCTGGGTCTGTGGGGGCGGCGCTCCCCAAAGAAAGCTAGCTAGTACTCGTGTCGACGGGCATTTCCCCTGGCGGGGCTGTTGCTTATCGCTGAAAAAGCAGTGTCTCCTCTATAGTGACCGCCTCTCTGTCGCCTTTGCTTCTGCGCGGATATATATTTTTGCACTCTCTAACCGGGAGGGCGATGGGTGTCACGCTTACGTTCACCAAGCCCGCCCGGGCCCAGAAACTGTTCGGCATGCGTGTATAATCCGTGCTCCTTGTCCCTGCACCTGTGCGAACCGCTTTCGGTGTAACCCCTTGTTGAGAGCGTTGCTTCATAGTTCTGATCCGTAGACTAGTACAGACTGCACGATGCATAGTGTGACACGTGTCCTAGAGGAGATAAGTACCCTGTTATTTGCCAGTTACAGATTCTGCAGCCTTATTTGCTCAGAAAAACACATCTTGTAGTCTATCAATGCACCCAGGTATTTCACTGCTGGTTTAGATTTCGCCAGCATATGCTCCATACTGATAGTATCTATTCTGGGGATTCTCTTCTTTGTTAAGACTACCACTTCAGTTGTCATTAGCGTACTTAGTCTAGTTGCGCATGTTCTACTGTGCGTCCTACCTGTTCTGCCACCATATTGCCCTGGAGATAGGTCCCCAACAGCATGAATCGCGTGAACGAGTTTGCCGTTGATGAGTTTCCCAAGCGACTTGGGACTCCACATCCCATTGCTGATCGGCATGAGTCTCGTTACTCTCCAGCACTCCGGGAATATTTTTTCACGCAGGTAAGCGTTGAACATACTGAGCAGCGATTCACGACAACAGTGATAGATCTTCTGCAGTACCTCAGCTGGAATCTCATCCTGGAGCCTTTTTTGGCTTCATGGACAAGACTGCTTCATCCAATTCTATTCAGTGGGCAATCCACTGAAACTTCATCGTGGTTCCCATCAAGGAGGAGATGTGTTTATCTAAATTCCGCAACCGTTCAATCATGTGGCTATCACGAAATAAAAACCGCGTCACTTAGCGATGTCCCAGTCATAAATCAGACCACATGTCACAAAGCCTCCAACCATACTCCTGAATCTCCTATTGCTCAGCAACACGCGATCTTAGTTTGTCGGCTCCAGGTCGCCAAATTGTCGGTGGTGTAGTCTACCTTTGTCGGTCCGTAAGTGCAATTTTCCCTTTTGCTAAATTATTCACGCATTTACTGCTGCAGATTTTCATCAATCTGCTCAAGTGTTTTGCACTTTAGTCACTTAATCGCAAAAATTGTAACGAAAATTACGAAGACAGAGCTAAAAAGTTCAAAAGAGACTCAATCAAAATTGAATTGAGTTATTTGCCTGAGTTGATTCTAACGCATTCTTAGTTAAGTATCGGTTTAAGTTAAGAGGAGCCTCTGACGTACCAAAGTACATACCTGTAAATGCTAAATTTAATTCATAAACAACCTCATTCAATTCCTTTTTTATTTTTCAGGTTATCCTACGTGACTGCACGTAAATTACTCCCATCTTGTTTGAAGTCTAAAAATTGAATTCTACTCTTGTACGGATAATTTGTCAAAATCAAAACCGCCGACAATGCTGTCATCGCCTCTGTTAATATTTCAATTTATTCGTGATCCGTACATTTAAAAAGCCTCCACCCTAGTTCAACCCAACTGTTATAGGCCATCGCAATTCCCAACCGATACATTTGCTTAACCCGAAACAATGCCATCATAAATCATTACAGAAGGATCCCAGACATAATTTGACAACATCTTAAAAATGTTATCCTTCACAAAGTCAGTGAGCATTTTATTGCCACCCTCTCCTTACACATCTCTGGGTCAGTCGGCGAACAGCCTATTGTTATCGTTACATCATCATTACCACGAGCGTCTCCATCTTCTTGATTCGACAACGCTACAATAAGCAGAAACAAATAGTCGCTTAGCGATTTGGTGCTGGCTTGCAGACTAGCCTGACAATGAATGCCCGAGAAATAACAATAGCTGGAAAAATCTTTTTTTTCCTGTCTTTTCGGAGGAAGTTTTCCGCTGAGCTGATTTTTCTAGTGTAGGATTGGTTTTGGGTGCTAGATGTGCTTTGCGGTCAGTGCTATTGTGACTGCGCTCCACCTTGGCGGTGGAAATGTTTCTCCATGCTAGCCCTATAGTGAGTTGGCTAACCGAAACGGTCCAGCTATTCAGCTGCGAGCTGGTGGCGTCGGCTCGGACGAAGAGGCAGTCAGCCGACCGGAAAGAATGGCATGTAAATAGTCTAGTTAATCCTCAAGTGGTGTGGGAGTTACATAGTAATTAATCTTACAATGAAATTTTTGACCCTAATTGGAGTTGATGGTGTTATGCGGTAGAAATTTGTTTTCGTTTGGGAGCAAGAGAAAATGCTTGTTTGTTTGCTTCCATTTCAACCTGCAAACTTGCAGAGATAGTTTCTAAATTTCCATGTTCTGAATATTTTGTCGAGTATTGCTAAAATCAACCCATACGAAGGTTTCCCAGTGGCATTACATGCCACAACAGAGACTCCCAGTCCCAGTGAGCAGAGCAGAGCCAACCCTTGCCTTAATCCTGATTCTGAACAATTCAAACAATATTATGGTCTTGTTCGAGCCAACGAACCACTGTAATACAAAATGTATATTTGAATAACCCAAATACTACTGGAAAACTTTCGTTTCGAATGCTTTCATATGCAAAATGTGAGCAAACTGAAAAGTATTTCATTATTATTAGCCGAAGAAAAACTGTTGGGAAAGTTTTAGTGTTTCTTGTACTTTTTGCTTCTTGAAAAACGCGAAATAGTCTTCGTCGGTCCGCGCGAACAGAACAACTTTCCGACAAACTGCAACGGACGGAATCAGCAAAACTACTTGAACACGCTATAATACACATTATGCATGGTGGAATTTAATCAGTCGTCTTTAATGCATAACGATCGATATGAGAATATTCAAATTGCCTTAAGTCGTTGTCCTTTAGTAGCCGGGACGAGCCTGGCCAACTCAGCAGTTGTGAATCTCGAGTAGTTTCTTCAGTAATTCCTTCGTGCTCATTTCAAACCGCTTCAGGGCCGTCATTTTCATTTGTTACCAATTACAATAACAATTATGTAATGTTTACATTGTCTGATGAATATTCGGGGTAATATTCCCAAGCTGCTCGACTTGCTTCTCTGCAAGACAAAAAGAGAGGAGGGATGAACGTTGAGTAGAAATGGTGGAAGCGGCGCGAAAGGCTTTTAACCACATTCAAGCATGCTTCCTTGCAATCAACAAAATATTCCTTCTGGGACCCGTTCCGAACATCTAATCTGCATTCTTAGCTGAAAGTTGTGGAAAGAAAAAGTTTTCCTTTTCCTTCAGTTATTTGCATTTAGTGATGGGAAGCTTTGTGGCGATAGTGGATGTTCGGGGTAATGCGGGTGCTGCTGGCAAAGCGGATATTTTCCAAAATTCTTCTCTAGAGCCTTGCGCCTTGTCGATCTTATTAGTGAAGTTTAGTGGTAGTTGCGGGGATGTAAGAATATTTCTGAGAAATTTTGTATAGTGTAAATGAATGTGGGATGAATGTGTATTATTAATGGTATAGTTTGGGCGTTGTTAAAAACCGCATCTATTCATTTGGTTACTTAGTTTGTTGAAAGGGGATTTAGTACTAGACGCTTGTTTCTTCTGTTCTGAATGAATTATAGGATGTGATTCTGTGCTGATATTTATGAACTTATTTGTATCTTGTACATGACTGTTCCATTTTGAGGAATACGTGAAAATTGGCCAGTTCAAATTCGGTCTTTCCATTATTTATTGCTAAGTAAAGGGAGTTTTTTTTCAAGAGCTTGAGAACTTTAAATTGAAAGAAAATATGCAAAATTATTTGGATTATTATATTTCTTTTAAATAAAAGTAAATTCAATACCATTTAACATTTAAAAATGATTTCTGGTAAATTTCCACCATGACTAGCAGTTACAAAGCGCGTTCTAGCAATGTAATTTTTACCACTTTTTCCAATACATCTAGTCGTATTTCGTCAATGGCACGTCGAACCAAGGACTTGACATACTCCCAAAGAAAATAATCTGGAGGTGTCAAATCGTATGATCTTGGCGACCGATGATAGAACCGTTTCGTGAAATAATATTTTCTCCAAATTTCCTTTCCAACAAGTCAATTGTTTCAGTGTTTTGGTACAGGACTTTTGTAGTGAATTATCTTCGTCTGGTTCGTTCGAGATTTTCCGAGGGATATCTAAACCGACCTCACATTGATTATAGACGTGAAGCCTGGAAACGTTTCAACGGACTGTACCCATCAGCTCAAGAAGTCGGATACCCTTCCTGAGGTGGCTGTTGGCAGGCTAGCTAGTTCGGCGAGGAATTTTGGTCGCAGGTCTTACGCGAGCAGACTACGTCCAAAATACAAGAATCAGCTACCGATTAAAATGCACAATTTAAAACGTGTCTGCCAACTTCCACCAATTCGACTTTACTTTACTCTTAATTCAGTTTTCATCTGTTTTCGACCGTAAATTCAGTCCAAAAAAAACAGATAAATCCAAAAAACCCAACTCCATCGAAATCACCCGTCCCCGAATATTCACCGTCGCGGTGCCCGAAATAAACTACTCGAATCCAAAACGGAATCAATCTACTCCAACTAAAAACGCAAAAACCAAACTACGGCATAGCGTACCGATCTCAACACGAAATCGACCATTCGCTGATTATTTAAATCCTACCCCCTCGGCAGCATACTCACCTTCCCGTTCGCTTCCCTCTGAAAAAGAACGGGTTTGCTAAAACGGAAAGACTGTGATCGATTAGCAATTCATGGTGTATATTTCAAACTATTCTAATGTCACTAACAAAAGGCAATGCATTACAACGCAGTTTGAATTGTTTGTTGTTCTTACAATTGGATGTTCCATCGCTTAATTTATTTATTTCTTTCTATTTAATAACATGTATATGTAGTTTCAGAATCATACCAGTGGCTATACTCGTATACTATGAAAATCTTTAAAAATTTAATCTTCAGATTTTTGCCCCTGTTTTTTTCCTTTTTTTATTTAACATATGTCATATTTCTCTTCTTTCATGAATATGTATATTTATGTTATGTAACAAGGTAATAAGGCACTAGAGAATCTTAATATGAAAGTCTAAATAATAATGGTAGGTCAGTATATTTGCATAAGTACTGATTATTTGTTATGTTCGCATATATTTCAAACAAATATATATTATTCGAGTTCATCAGTTTTACTTTCTCGATTCTTATTATCTCTTAGAGAAATAAATTATTCAATCACTGAGTCAGAATACTATTAATACGATGAATAAAACTCATTCACTCTACTTTATCTCTGAAGTGTTGTTACGAAATATAAATTAAACCCCGAAACCATTCCTAGAAGGGAAGGATTCCTTGCGCTCGAACATTTTACCAAGGAACCACTCCACGCGCTGAAGTACTGGTGGGAAGGATTAAAGTAAGATTAGGATAAATGATGTAAATCATTAGCATTAAGTAATGTTAGGTATTAAGTATTAAGCGAAAAAAAAACAACAACTATAAGGTTCAATTGAAACTGAACATAGTAGCAATAAAAGTCGAAAGAAATGTAAGCCGAAATAAGCACGATTGGTTTCATAGAACCATCGAAAAAGAAAATGAAGAACGTATCATTTTATTAACACCTTTTAAATTTGCACTCGCAAATCTTATAATCTGACTGCAGCAGCTAGCCAAAATACTGGCTTTGGGGAAGGTTTATCGGGAGACAAATGAACACAAGGAGTGGCGCGTCTGCAGCAACTAAAAGTGTATTTACTTTTGGAAATCAAACAGTTAAGTCGGGGACGTCAAATCAACTCTCCAATCTTTCTAACAATAACAGTAGTTTGCTTATGAAGAAACCAGATATCCTGTCGAATGGAGGTTATGCATTTGTGTTCTAGGCTCCTACACAGGTGACCTCATGGACACTTGTGGCAACCAAGGAAAATATAGCACCAACAAGCAACTTCAAATTTAGTGACTCCGTTCTTGTTAATGAGATAAGGAAATTACCCAGTCCGGCTAATAATATTGTGTTTCAAGCTACTGGAGTGATAAATAAGCAGAAATCGTCATCCACAGCCAATTCTCAAAATAGTTCTACAAATGTCAGTAATATACCGGCCGCTGCTCCACAACTCAAGACTATTGGAAGCGTGTTCGATGGGTTTAAAAAGCCAATGGCAGCGAAAGCTACGTCAACGATTGTATCGTCTTCATCTTCAACCGAAGGCTTTGGTGCTCAGTTTAAAATGTCCAACGACAAGTGGGAATGCTCTGTTTGCATGGTTCGTAATGAAAATTCAGCCGATAAATGCGTGTCGTGTACAACTCCGAAGGGTACATCTGATCCTGTAAAACCTCCGGTGGAAACCGCAGCAAAACTACTTGAACCACTGAAAAGTTCTTTCGGTGTCAAGTTCAAACCAAATTCGGGTACATGGGAATGTCCGACTTGTATGATAAGAAATAAGATAGATTTAAAATGATGTGAAGCATACAACACTGCAGAGCCAGGGGCAACACAATCTATAGCGACACCTTCCTTAGTGTCTTCATCGTCATCATTAGTGCCAAACATTTCATCTGACTCTGGCTTTAAAAGTATAGTAGCACGGAAAGAGCGCGAGAAATCACTAGAATGAATCAATCAAAGTGTTTAGCTAGTGTTCAACTTCAAAACGATAAGAAAGAATATAAATTACCGCCCGTACATGATGTAGACAATCATGGAAACACTTCATCCAAGCATGTAAATAAAATAAAAAATAAATTAACAAGTACAAGAAATAGTTCGAAGGCAGTCGTTGAAGACGCTCCAGTGCAACCTGCAGCTTTGCCCGATTGCCTATAAAAGATTCGGACAGTTCAATTGACATCGCTGATGAAGCTGAGCTAATGTTCGAGGTAATGGGCGAAGAAGATATTAACAATGTTGTACTCGAAGAACCATTTGAAGAGGATGATGATAGTAGCGATGATGATTTCAATCCTTCAGATCCAGATTCAGATGATTCTGATGTACAGGTGCTCGAAGCTACTAAATCACATGACCCTCAAGCTGGATCAAGCTGGTCCGACATTAGTTTTCATGTTGAAGAGAATATTCTAGCAATTTCTCGTATAACGGGGGATATTCTTCTGTACAAATATGCAAATGAGGAAAACACTCTTTTGAACACATTTGAAGTACATATCAAAGCATGTCGCGATATAGAGTTTAGCACTGACGGCAAATTACTGTTATCTTGCTCCAAGGATAAATCTGTAATGCTGACAGATGTAGAGACTGGAAAGTTAAAAAAGTCTTACAACAACGCACATAATACAGCAATTTATAGGTTGTATGTGATTGATGAGAACTTATTTACCACAGGGGATGATTCTGGAACTGATCATGTTCGCTCATCGCAATTCTCTTCATCCGTATGATTGAGGCAATCGTTGTGGCCGTTGCATTGATATCTGGCATCGATGCAAGTTTCCATCTTTACATCGAAACTCATCCTCACGACCAAACACCCGTACTAAAGCTTGCAACGCTGGAGAATCGCTAAAATCAGAAATGAAGTAGAATACCCTACGTCAATTGAGTGCAGGACAAGAGTATTTATCGAATTATGATATACTTACGAGATTCTCGGGCTGATCGCCCAACACATCCCTTCGCGGACACAACTACGGCGGACACAATCACTTTAAATTAACTCTCGTTTGGTGCATGGCTCATCCTCTGTTTTAATTTTAAGGGAAAATGTATCGGTTGCAGGATGCCAGTAAAGGCCCAGAGTGTTAATAGTGTTTAATACATCAATGCTTTAGATTTCTTGGGTTACCCGATCAGCAAGAGGGACGTTTTCCAAAAGTTTCGTGTGATTTGCGTTCCACTGACGCAAGTGAAACCCACCTTTTTGCAATAAAGTTTATAGATCTTTTTGGAGTATTACTAACTCTGACAGTTTGTGTGCTCCAGTTAGACAATTGTCTACATAGAAATCCTCCTGCAGAACCCTGGCTGCAGTTGGAAGGCTTTGACGTGTTTAACGGCTAAGTATGGTACACTTGTTGTTCCATATGTATTGGTTGTAAGACGATATATTTGAATCGGGTCTGTCTTTTTGAACCGCCACAAGATAAATCTTTTCAATGTCTGGTGTAACCACATATCGATGCTGTCTCCATCTGATTAGAATGTGAAAAATGGTCTCCTGGAGTGTTGGTCCAGTTAGGAATAGCTCGTTGAGTGATTTTCCAGATTTCGTCTTTTGCGATGCGTTGAAAACTACTGGAAGCTTGGTTGTTGTGCTACTGTCCTTGATAACCGCATGATGTGGTAAATAGTAGGACGGGTTTTCGTGAATTGCATTGATTGGGACTCGTTCCATATGTCCAAGGTTGAGATGCTCTTTCATGAATTCCTTGTATTCCCTGTGTAAGGCTGGATCTCTTTGAAAGCGCTGCTCTAATTGACGAAATCGAACAAATGCTGCCTTCTGTGTGTCGCTTATATCACTTTCCAGGCTTGTATTTGATTTGAATGGTAATCGCACTGAATAGGACCCATTCGAAAGACGTCGTGTGAACTTGCGGTAGTGCTCTTCTGCTTCCCTTTCCTCTGCTGTCAATGGCATGGTTGATGGAGTTTCCTCAAGTTCCCAAAAATGACGCAATGACTTATCCAGTTCATCGTATGATACCATAACTTGAACTCTTTGTCTGTCTGTTGTTTGTGCCACGGGACCAAATAACACCCATCCGAGCTTTGTCTGCTGTGCCGATGGATTTCCTGTTTTTAATCCAGGTAGCAAGATTTCGCTAAGCATATCTGCTCTAATCAGTAGATCGATTTTCGAAGGCATGATACCTCGGGTCTGCTAGCTCCTCTGGCTTCAGCCCTTCCGGAAGATGTCTGGCTGTTTGTACAGAAGGTAAAGGAATTGTAATGACGTTCAAGATGAGTGGGTGGAACATCAATCTTTCTTCCTTTCCATTTTCTCCTTTCACATGCGGTACGATTGTCGTCTGTCCACGTGTGGTAACTTCATGACCTCCATCAACACCTCCAATAGATAAATTGGCCTTTCTCCTCTGGGCATTTAATACTCTCATAGTCGCTTCACTAATGAGTGATCTTTGTGCTCCATTATCGAATAACGCCCTCAGTGTGATAATTTCCGCTGTTTGTGGTCCAGTGTTGAAATGTGCGCTCACACGAACCAGCGCTGTTGCTAACAGAACTTGGCTTTTGTTGTCAGCTCTGCACATACATGTGCTGCTATTTTTGGTTCCTTCCGGGCTTACTGACTGCGGCAAACAAATGCAATGTTGTGTTGTGTTTTTTCCCGCTCACCTTGCGCCCAGGTTATGATGTGCACTGTTTTGCTACGCGCTGATCGCTGAGGCAGTTGAAACAACACTTGAGATAGCTCTGTCGTTGTCATAGCGCTCGCATAATAATTCCCATGCTGGCTGGTAGTTGGCTTCAGTGACAGTCAAGTACTGGATGATGTTCTCTGCCTCATTTCGTAACGAGTTTCGAAGATATTGTAGTTTCTGCACCGCATTAAGTTTCTCGTTCTCATGAACCGTACATTTGTACAGATCCCGAAATGAGCACCACGACGAATATCGGCCATCAAAAGCTGGAATCTTGATTCTTTCCAGTTTGTGGCTTCCATCTCCTTCCCTGAAGCTGTCGCAGTGGAAGAATTTCCCTCGTAATCTTTCATCTTCTCTAAGAATAGCGTCTCATAGTCTAGAGCTATGTTTTCCAGCGCCTCAAATTCCTCAATATACTGCGTGCGTTCCTTGTCACTCTTCTTCTCCTGGTATACCAGCGGATGACTAGCTTCGCACTTGCTCCAAAGCCCCTGCAGCTTTTGAAGCCTTGCGTTGAAATAAGCAAGACTGTAACGCCTCGTGCTATCCTTTTCGAAGTTCTCGATGAGCCTCTGGATTGCTCTACTGTTGAGATCCTGGGTTGCTTTTTCCGACATCGAATGGCGAATGTTGAACCTCTGTCTTCTTAATCTGCTTCTTGACCTGCTTATGGCATCTGCTTCTAATATCAGCTTCTGATATCCGGCGCGACGGACCAATGTTCTGACGCCTCGATGTAATAAAACAATTCTCTTGAGTTAATTGAAATGACTGACATTATTTTCCTAATTGTTTGTTTTTATACATTCTAAGGTGGGAAAAAATTCTGTGAGAAAAATCGTTATGCTGACGGATCATAATGATCCGTGATACAAATTTTTCCAGGTGAAAATTAACACTGGACATATCTTCTTACTGTCTGGTATTTGGAATTTGTAGATGAATCTGATGATGTTGAGAATGTTAACTATAGGAATATGTGTTAGTTAATTAGATTGATGGGAATATTTTTCTTTATGGAATTTATGTGCGAACACCCTTTTTTATCTTGATTTTTCCAATTTTTAATTCGCATGCTCGGTATATATTTTTCGTATTGTGCCTTGTGCTGAGTGGAAAATGACTCTTTCCCCGATACTACAGACAGTTAGCTGTCAGCAAGCGCATCGTCCTGAAGCATGGCATTTCCATCGGAGCTCATTCTTTTAGCTCGTTGAGGCAGCATCCCACCGCTGCTGTCCTTCGCGGACTCTATTAACATCTCTCAAACATTACTCGTAACTTATGTTTTGAGCCATTGTGGGAAATTGCAGAAAAAACCACACCAACCGCATGAGCACAACATTATCTATTTGTGCCGAGTTACTAAAGATAACAAATCGTAATAACGATATTGTCACTGATATTGGTATTGGCACTTCTTCCTTCGTGGCATCCAGAAGCTGCTTATTGCTCGTTTCAATATTCCAACAATAGCGTTATCATAGCTCACCTCACTAAAGGTTAATATTCATATTACCCATTGAAACAATTATGCATAAAATATCTTTACCATAAAATTATGTCTTTCAGAAAGAATTTTTGAAATATATTTATTCCTTGATCGATAAAAACCAATTTAATACCGAACATTTTGCACTTAATCTGTCGACCATTTTTTACGATCCCTTACCAATCAATTTCATATTTGTCCGCATCCTTAATTTAATTGAAATATTCCCACTCGTGGCCGTAGGCGTGCACAGCAAAGCTTCTACGAACTAGAAAAGTCATACCGTTTGCTCCATTCACACACAGATGAATTTCATTCACCTCTCAAAATATGCGACCATAAAATTCAACACAATTTCGTGGCGTAATGTTCTTTGATATCCATCCATTTTGTTTTATTATAACACCACCGCCAAGTATGTATCCTCGTATTGTATCTATGCAGAAGGTAGAAGCCTAGGAGCCAATGTATCTGCATATATCTTGAACCTGTATCTGTATCTATGCTCTTATAAGTAATTCACGACGACTTTAATATTCCGGTCATATACAACCGAAATTACCTTGTGACAATGGCATTGCGCTTCGCTAGTAGCAAGTCAGCCAGCTAGCTAGCTTTTAGCTGGGCCCTGATAATGTTCATTTCTTTCTTATGTAGCTCTCGGCTGCCTCTTTGGATGGTTCATGACTCACCTGTACCTGCCGTTCACATGCCAAATAATGTCATGTATGAACGCATGTAGAACTGTGCAGAAAAGATAGGTGGTCTGAGAATAGAAAACCAAAAATAAGAGGTGGCGCGTGGTAATAAACAACTAACACCACTAGTAGTCGCTGTTGTGTACGATTCGACGGCTCAACCGTTGGAGTCGTTATCCGCAGCCACCCACCCGCCAACCGACAAACGAAGAAAATTCAACTCTTGCTATACTAATCAACTGTAGCTGGTGAATTGTTTCGGTAGTTTTCACACAGTTCATATGTGTTCATATTTTAATTTTGCCGCTATAGAAATTGCCCATGATGAAATTTTACGTTCTAGGTCATAAAAATGCACCATCATATTTTTCATTTTGCAAATAAGAAAATGCGAAGTAGGTGAGACAGTCTGAAGACTCTTGAATTTTTGATTCCCAAAGAGGAATGAGAAATTTAAATTTTGCATCTAGAGAAATGAGAAATATCTATTGTCATATGTGTCTAGATTTGTTGTATTAAATTTTTTGCTTTTGTTAGTATCATTTTAACCAAATCATACCTCCAAATGTACCGTCACCATCTTCGGATGAATTATTAATACCTCAGGTGTAAATCCATGCTCCTAGCAAACATATTTCACATCATACAGAATCTTTTATGTATACCAAACCGTGGTCGTAAAATTCAGGGAAGAAAAGTATGATCTGAAAATAAAATCCAGGTGAATATATCTACAATACTATTACCATTTTATTTCGTCACCACTAACCAAAACAGATTATAAATACACATGTGGCTTAGTTTTCTGCTTTTATAGTGCACTTGTCATCTCGTTGCTATTTGTTTCGCCATGAATTTTAGTACGGCAAAGCTAATCAAAAATATATGAAAGACTTTGTTGACATTCATTTCCAGCCACTTTGTCTATCCTTTTCCTTTTTTCAACACTCCTCCACAATCTTTTCCAAAATTCATTGTTGTCGCTATCAACGTCTCATACTGGCGTATAGTATACATACAGCAGATATAAAGCAAAAGTACAGGATTATTTGTATTCAGAAAGTGTAGCGCAAGTTTTCTATTTCCAAAAACTCCTCTTCCTGTTGAAGCTACTCTTCTTCCACACTCGGCGTGGTCTGATCTTGTATGGTTTGGATGTTCTCTGCCTCTCTGTGTCGGTATTCCTGTTGTTCAGAAGCCTCCAAATAATACATCCTTCTTGGCTTCAATTTGTGCTACTTTGCCTAAGGGCTGTGGAGATAAGATGCAAGCAAGAAAACAAGTAGAACTTCTTAAATTATGCAACTAGAATACGTGTACTCAGTGTTGAGAACAAATTTTTATGAATGGTTTATGACGAGTGTCTTATATGTGTTTTTGATGATATACTCGTAGATGTTTTTGAAATCTTGTTTGTACGATTTTTTTTGGATATTTAACTTTAAAAATAGCATATTGCTTGTTCCAAAATAATCAACAGCAATAAACAGAATTTCTTGAAATAAATACACTTATATCCTGAATTTGATTTTTATTAGTATGAAATTCTTGTTTTGATGTCATGATTTCGCTATGAACACAGCCAAAATATGATTCGGTTCACTATTAATATTCCCGTAATGAGATTAACTCCAATATTTTCAATTTAATTTAAATATAATGCATAGAGACCATCCATTAACCCTTCGTCATCTACCATAATGTTTTCTTATGCGGTCGTCTAACATATACGATATCCTCAATGGCTTATTTCAACCTACTTAAAAGGATCGGATTACCCTAAAATCTTTGAGAATAACTGATATAAGTTTTAGTATTAAACTTAACATTCGAGAAGGTGTGGTGATTTTGTATGGATGAAATGTCCGTAAAGGACTAACAGCGGTGATGGCAGTGAAAAAGTTTCGAGCTTATATCAAAGGCTGCGAATTAAAAATCACGGATCACGATTGTTTGAAGTGGTTACTGCGACAATCAGACCTACATAGACATTTGGCTAGGTGAGCTTTGATACTCCAGGGCTTCACTTTCAACAAAATACACCGGAAAGGTTCTCAAAACGTAATACGGGACACTTTATCCCGGATGTTTTCTCTCGAAGGAGCGGAACTAGTGCAGAACGATGATAGTATCGTCGAAACGTTCTGTATAGACCTCACTTCAAGGCAGACTGCCATACCGAGTCGAGACTCAATATTCACAGCTATCTGACGTATAAGTCATCGAAGGATGTATACGCAATAGGAATGAACACGCTACCGGAGACTTATTGCAGGAGGAAGAATCCTGGAACCTTTGGATGCCTAAAGAAATGACACATGATCTCATCTACCAAGCACACGATCATCCACTGAGTACACACGAAGGTTACGAAGAACGCTCCGGCGTCTCAGGAAGTACTTCTATTGGCCTAAGAAGTCCTTATAGGTCAAGGAATACGTAGCTGTTTGTGGCGTCTGCAAAATCATAAATGCTCTGATTTAGGTTCTCCGTCCTCCGATGGGTAAGTTGAATACTCCAGTCTGGGTGTTCCAAAGGTTGTAGTTCAATCTTCTCGGTCCCCATCCACGGTCCTCAGCAGGGCACATCGGTGCTATCTTTGTCCTGGATCATTTATCTACGTTCCTTGTGGTGAAACCAGTCCGAATGCTCACAATCTCTTCTTCGTAGCACTACAGTCCTCTCGGGCCTTCACTTCTTGCAAAAAGCACCACCAGTTGGTGGTCTTGGCCCATTGATCGCGTTCCCCAATTGCGAAATCCAAGTAGAAGTAGCGATGAACTGTCTTCATCAACCGAGTCAGACCCACTTTTTTTCGGTTTCCCCACTGGTCTCCACCCCTGAATTCTACTCAACGAATACGATTTTGGGTATCTGGTGTTCCTCTATACAATTTAGGTGGCCAGACCATTGCAGGTTCCGCAGTCTTACCATCGTTGACACCTTCGGCTCGGCGAAAATTTCATACAGCTCATGGTTGTATCGAATTCGCCATTGGTCCCCATCTAGCTTCGCTCTGATCATTCGCCTCAGGGCCCGACGCTCGAAGGCGTTCAATATGCTTGCCGATGCTTGTGTAGGAGTCCATGTTTCACACCCATAGCATAACACAGTTCTTATCACAGATTCGTATACTTGGAGCTTTGTTTTCCTGTGTATGCAGCTGGTTATCAAAATCTTCAAAAGTTGAATAAAATAGTTTCTTTACGAGGTGCATTCTTCGGCGTATTTTGCCTCTTTCATTACCGGCTCTCGTTATTTTGGCATTTAAATAGACAAATTCGCCCACATGCTGTACTATACTGTATATACTGTATTCGTGATATTTTGGATATTTGAGGTATTTTTCCTTGACTGCGTTATCAGCTTTGTATTATTTTCATTGATTTGTAGCCATACTAGTTTTGCTTCGCTGTCGAGTTTCAGGAAAAGTACTTTGACAGTTGTTAACGACCGTGACAAAATGTTGATGTCGTCCACATCGGCTACCACTTGGCTCAACTTGGATGATAATGTACCTCTAGTATCAACAAGTAGCTTGCTTATGACATATTCCAGAGCCAAATTGAATAGCAATGGGGCCAGCACATCTCCCTGCTTTAGTCCGAGATTTGTGTCAAAGGAATCGGTGAGTTGGTTATTGCTGCGGGCTTTGTCGACGCCATTATCATTTTGGTTAGACGGGACTAATTTGGCTGGGATACCAAAGCATTATTTGCTACAGTTCGTTATGATGAATACTCTCCTATACCTGCTTAAAGTCAACGCAAATTTGGTGCACGTCTACGTTGAACTTCCAGCACTTCTATCGTCGACCTACCTGCTCCAAAGCCATCTTAATAGTCCCCAATTTCTGAGATCTTTGAAAATGTTTTGTACACCATGCAATGTAGTGATGTGCCTCTATAGTTTCCACTCGTTCGGCATATGACTTAGTAGATAGCTTTCTGAATCCCGCTGCCATGATACAAGTATTTAATGGGCTCCACTGGAGTCTCATCGATGCCCGGCGCTTTATTATTCTTTTGGTCTTTGATGATGAAACAAACTTCATCCAGAGTTGGTGGGGCCAATGGAAACTCTCCGGGAATATCTATATGCTCAAATGCTCTGAGGATGTGCGAAGGATTTAGGAGGTTCTTGAAATATAACGCCCATCTTTCCTGAATCTATACGGGTTGGAGTTCCCAAAATACCCTAGGACAAATTCATATTTGGACCTCTGCTTTGCTGAAGCAAGACTTGAATTCATCTTCAATAGGAAACTGCAGGTTCTTACTTATGGAAGCGACCATAACGCAATGATGGCTACCTCGTTCCTGTTCAACATGAAAATTATCTGTTGAATTTCAAGAAAAAAAATCGTTTGGGGAAAGTTTCAAAAGAAGTTTAATCGGGATTCCCAAAAGCGATATCCTCTTTCTGATGATGGCAACTTTTGCTCAATGGCTCCTCATAACACGAATGTACCTTACGATGAAATACTCGTAGATCTCTATTTGTCGAAATTAGAGAAGCTGACGTTGGAAACGATTGAGAAGGTAGTTCCCAAGATTAAACGTCGAAACAATATAGAAGGATATAAAACACCAACTATCGCAAGGGTAAAAAGACTGCAAAGCCTTCTTTTCACACGCGTCAACAATATTCATCGGTGATTTTTAGACTACAACCATCGTTGGCACTGTTGTAATTACACCTGAAGAATGGCCGGAACTTAATCCGTTCATACTTCAGGAGTTAGGTCAGCAATCAATGGGCGGGAAAACAGAGGGGTAGTAGCCCACAGCACCTAGATGGCGTTTTAATGAAAGTGAATAGCTTCTTCCGTAAGAAGTCTCGAGTGAAGCTATTAAATTAATGAAAGTGAACAGCTTCTTCCGTAAGAAGTCTCGAGTGAAGCTATTAAATCTTGAAATCGCTAGTGATGAGATAAATCCTCTCGATAGGGCTGGTATCGAAATTGATAGTACGACTCCGGATAGAAATAAAAACAGGATTACATGTGATGGTTTTCAGAAATTTGCCCTGATTAGAACTCATTTTGAATTGGTTGATACCTAAGAGAGTCAATTAAATACTTTCATAGGGCGTTGAAGCAAAAGCTTCAAACTGCAAATCAAGCCTGAACGACGAATCAATTCTTCATTTCAATGAAACATTAACATCTGACTTCATACCAAGCTTGAATCTTATTGATTATTTTGTCAGCTATGCATAATTGTGTCATATTTGGCACGATAAACAGAAAGAAATCATGTGGTATTAACGGTATTCCGAATATAGTTTTCCGGCATTTGCCTGAGGTTTCTATTAGGAACTATTGCATATTGTTCAACAACATGTTGAACAATTCATATTTCTCAAATTAGTGGAAAATGGCAAAGGTATTTCCGATTTTGAAAAAACGAAAAAAAATCGTGCCCTAAAAGCTTTGGCCCAATCAGCTTGTTGCCTAACAGAAGCAAGGTGTTTGAAGTGATACTAAACAAAGCATTAAACGCCCATATTGAGAAATATAAGTTGATCCCGGATTGCCAATTTGGTTTTCGTGCCAGGCATTCGACCATACAGGCGATAACGAAAGTATCCTCAAACGTCTGTTGGAAACTAAATGATAGAGAATGTTTTAGAGCGTGTCTCATTGATATGGAGAAAGCCTTCGATACTCCTTCAGGACAGATTCCCCTGACACCTTGTTGCTATGAAGTGGAATATGTTATACTGGAAATCATTTGTTGTAAGTGACGGTAATTTGACGACAATGCGCGACTTTAAGATGTTGAATGGTATACAGCAGGGAATAGTTGCTGCGCCTCTGCTTTTCTCAATACTTATTCACAAGCCGTTGAACGGCTTTGATTTTAACGTCTCGGAAACGCGATCATTGGTAGCGTTTGCTGATGCTCTGATGATTTATACGGCTGACCGAAAAGCTACAACAGTTCAGAGCAATCTGCAAAAATGTTCAATGATGTGCAGCTGTACACCGACAATTGGCGAATGAAAATCAATGCGCAGAAGTCGCGATACAATATTGTTTCAGACAAAGCAGCGGGGGTCAGTCATGACCTGAAACCTAATTGGAAGGATTTCCCCATCATGTCTGGTGAGGGTTGTTCAGAACGGGTTCCACATAAATGTAGTGTTCGATTCCGCGGTGTTCATCTCGATCAGTATGTGTACTGTACTGAACATGTCAAAATCATGCTCAGTAGTCATCGCAATTCTTGATTGTAGATGTATGAAAACAATTCATGAATCACCAAATTAATCAAACTTTACAGCGGTTTCCGGATTTAATGTTTTGAATTCCAAAGAAACTAGGGATAATAGCTCGTAATTTTCTAAGTGCACTTTATGCCAAAACAATTATAGAAACTTCACTTCCATCTGCTACGTTGATACACTTTCTTACTGTGTACGTTTAGCATGAAGTGCAAGATTATATCTTTCTTATGCTTATGTGTATCGGTGGGATAGAATTTCTCCCTTTAACAGGCTTTCGAATAGAATACACTTCTTTTTCCAAGTATAAGTTAATTTTTACACCTTACTAACACGCGAGCACTTATAAAAATTTATTCGAATTCAAACCTGTTTTCTTTTCAAATCGGTTTTCTTTTCTTTAAAAAGAAATTTGCCGTAACAGCTTCAAGCCACGGTCCAGCCAAATCTCACCAAAAATTCACAAAAGCTCACATATCCTATCAAGATGCACAACGAAATTCTAACTTTAATTACAACGATGGCTAAAAAATGCTTTTCTCATCTTATAAACTTTTTTTTAACTCTTGCACTATCACCCGCCGACTTGTCATCCAATGATCGACTGCCACTACCACCTGACTAGTCCCGCATGCCTTTGTCCATTCCATTTCATGTAATTGAAGTGCATTAAACTTCAATCCCGTTCCCTATGTTAGTCTTTCAACTTTCGCAAAATGCAATATTTCCAATTGCATATAACCATGTAATGCTTAGCTATATACAAATAATCATCCACTCCGAAATATTTACTGTTCACGAAACTAAAAAGATTTTTGCTCATGGGAGAATTTGAACCCACGCACAGTGCATCGACCAGTGGATTAAAATCAAAAAAGTTTCTTCAAAGGAATTATTTTTCACTGGATATTCTATAATAGTCTCTAAACTACCGTTTAAAGCAGTTATTACATTGTTTACAGCTATGTGTAAGTCAATATAATAGCGAAAGCTTAGGAAGTCATTCTCTTTGATGGAATTGCTTTATCAGTTGCAATTTACTTCTCGTTATTAGTGTTATTTTCCTGTTCAGAAAATAAATTGTCAATGATGGAATTTATTGGCCAAGGTTACGTTGTTTAGAATTTCAAATTCAAATTAGAAAGATATTCTATCATTTCGCGCGGTTCTTAAGTGTGTTCTTTTGGTTTTATTTATAGTTGTAACTTTGAGGTAGCTTTTAAAAAAATCTTCAAATATCTTTTCATATTTTTTAGATTTATAATTTCCTCTTAAATTAACTTTGATTTACGATATAGTTTAGCTGTGTCCGAGTGCAACTTTGACAGTTATATGACTTTAACACACAACTATAACAAACGGACAGCTTGCTGGTATATGTTTTTTGCATAAGAAAGTTGACCGAATCCCCACTGTTTCCGATAAATTGTGTTCGCTTTTACATGTTAAAGAATCAAACGAGCATCAGCGAAGAGAACTGTCTAACATAAGCAGACTATTTTGCCTTTCCTTCGATAAAAAATTGGACAGTGTCTTTAGAAATCGTCGAAAATTTTGTGAGCGCTACGCTTCTTGACTCCAACATAATATTCAACTAAAAGATGCTCCTTCCACTTCAAATTATGCAGCCCAGCCTGGACCAATCGGTATACGAGGGAGGTCACAAACATCGTTTGACGAAGTATCAATTAAAAACCACAAAAAAGACGGGTACAGGAACGTGTGGCTAGTAGAACATCTACAGAGTTGAGATTTGCCGTAAGTCCTCTTTAAGCCCTCATCAAGCACTGGCTTTATATTTAGACCTTGACTTATCGGAACGAAAATATAAAATATTAAGATCTGTGGTAAATAGGTTGCACAAGGATTGCTTTCGAAGCCAAGGCTTCGACGGCAGTTCCGGTCATAGCCAGTATAAGCAAACAATTACCAATGTATATCATACGAATATTTGTTTCTAATTGCTATGGTGCCGTTAAAATTGATATATATATATGGATACAGGAAAAGAATTTTGGGTTAATCTACGCTCATTGTCCATCCATTACTGCAGACTCGTAAAATTTATATTCCACAAAGAAACTGCTGAACTTATTCGTTAGGAAGAAAAAGTGTTGACCGATGCTATTAACCAACTCAATTCTAAGGAAATTGAGCTGGAAAAAAAATAGTTTGAAGTGAATTTTGACATGCTATTCACAATGTTAGATGGAAGTGCTAGCAATATTTTGTCTAACACAAATTCAACATGCAAGTGTTTCATTTGCGGGACTAGTCCAAAAGCAATGAATACAGAAATTGTGATTAACTGTCCACACGCTGAAGAACAATTTCGCTTTGGCTTGTCAACCCTTCACTGCTGGATAAGATTTTTTGAATGTCTCCTACATATAGCCTACCGGCTACCAGTTAAAAAATGGCAAGTTGGAGGATATGTATTGAAACAAATTGTGGAGAACAACAAAAAACGAATTCAATCTGAATTTAAAAACAAAATGGGTCCATTGATTGACAAACCGAAGCCAGGATATGGGTCAACAAACAACGGAAATACGGCAAGACAATTTTTTCAAACCCCGATCTCAGTTCCAAAATTACTGGTGTCAATAAGGAACTAATAACGATTTTTCCTGTTATCCTTAGAGTGTTGGCATGCGGCTATTCTGTAAATATCGAAAGATTTAAAATATTATTAGAAGAAATAAGAGGACTTTATATAAATTTATATAACTAGTACTATGTGCCTATGTGCACAAAGCTTTAAAACATGGAACTGATATAATAGCGGCATTTTTATTACCAATTGGACAATTGTCTGAAGACGCATTAGAGGCAAGGCATAAGGAAGTAAGCAAGCATCGATTGCATCACACACGAAAAATTTCAAAATTGAGTTCCAATGTGGATCTAATCAAAATGCTGCTGTTAACTTCTGAACCGTGGATTTCATCCACACGGAAAATTACCTCTAGCAAAAGAATCGAAGTCGATGCAGAGATCCAGAAGTACATCCAGGAACCAGAGGATCGTTCATTGCTACCGAATCGCCATCTTGATGTGGATTTAGACTATTTAAACCTAGATTTCGAAAGTAATTGTGAAGAAGACTATTCGGATTCAGATTAAATATGTAAGTTTAAGTTAAAAAAAAAATTTTGCTTTTTTCAATATAAAATAATTTGAGTAAGATAGCTTATGCTTGTAAGTAGTTGGCAAAGCTTTTATTATATGGAAAAAGATAAATTTTGTATTATGCTTTTCAGGAGTGCACATAAATTCAAAAAAAATACTATTAAGAATCCGTTTTTCTATATCTTTGGCTATAATTTGCAAGATATTAATTTCCGTCCCTAGTTATTGGGTATATTCATGATCGGAAAGGCATTTCCTATAACAATCTACCACACTAGATTTTCGTCCACCGCACTCATCTACTCGAAGCATTTTGCCACAGTCCCAGTAGAACCCCCAGATTGAGAGTCCAGGGTGCTACCACCCATACTACGCAACCGTTGATGTTGAAGAGGTGAATAATCGCACTATTTACTGACGTTCCCTTCGTCCATCAGAGCGATCAAGCTCCAATTGATGCCAAACGGTAAAATATTTGCATCAATTTCATTGTAATGAGCGATTCGTTATTCGCTTACAGGTACAAGCATCTTTAAGGGATTAGCAGATATAATTATTTTATGGTTGCTATCCCATTGCAATGAATGAATGGGATCAACAAGTACTACGGGAAAACAATTGAAATTAATAGTGAAAAGAGGAAAATTAAGTTTAGATTGTTAATGAAATAAAATACAATAGGAAAAAAATCGATTTTTATTTTAGGAAAAGCTATGATTTTTGTTAATAGGAATAATAGGGAAAATTAGAAGTGATGACAACAAAAGATTAAGGAAAGAAAAATAATTGAATATTTTAAAAGAAATGTGTGCCCAAGGAACTAGAACTTGATATTTATGAAGTTTGGTTCGAATGAAACCATCTATGTGCTTGCCAAGTTTCTGCTGATTTAACCGTCAGTAAATTGCAGTGTAATCGTTTTTTTATTTTGCGAAAATGTAAATATTTTATGAAGGCGTCCTTTCAAAATTCAAGTAAAATTCATTTTAAGCTATCACAAGCATGCAACTGAACGCAGTGTGCAACTCTGTTTAGGAAGGATTAAATCGATGTCTTACTCGTGCTTCCGCTGTAGGTTTAGTCCTTAATTTAACGTTAGTAGTTGTACTTAGTCGTGCCATAAGTTCTGTCACACGTATATGGGCAATTTTTGTATAAATGAAAAAGAGTTTTTGACAAAGGAAAATATATTTTATTTTGGCATACTAATGAAAGTAAAATAAGCAACAAATTATTCAAAGTGGCCACCTTTAGCCTTTACACAGCTCTTTAATCTGTTAGGCCAGTCATCGATAGCAGTACGCACTGTTTCTAGTGGAAAATTAGCTACTGCTTCTGTCAAAGATCGCTTAAGGCTCTCGATATTTGGGTGTCGTCTCGTGCACACCATGGACTCTAACTCTGCCCAAAGTTTGTAGTCCAGGGGATTGTTACGGATAAAACCGAAGGGCACCAGGATTACCTCATCCCGAACACTATCGTAACATTCGCGTGACTATGTATAGTCAGAAAGCTAAGCCGCACTCGACTAGGGTTTGTTTGCCAGTCCAAATTGTAATCATATTAGTAGTTTAAATACGATTATTGGTAGTCTTAAGCCAACATAATTATCATCGAGCGAAGGTCAGAATCACCGCATGTTCGAAGTTGGAATGTTCCCCAGATATTTCGGTAAAATCAAAACCTAACAAGATCGAGCCAGATGTTGCCAAGGAGGACTCAGATGATGAGAATTCACTGTCTTGAAAATGTCGGTAAAACGCTACAGTTTCTCCGGGAGCAACGGGTACATTTAGAAAACATCGGTTCACATGATATTGTCGATGGAAACGCATCTCTAAATTTAGAATAATTGTCCGGTTTACGAATCGTTCCAGAGTTACATTGCTACAGAAATACGGGATGGTGACAACAAATACGATGCTGGTGAAGAGTACAGTCTTCAGGAAGCTGAAAAAGGAGTGATTTTTATTTCGTTCCCGCCAGTTTTGCAACTGCATTTAATGAGATTTCAATACGATCCTGTAACTGACTGTTCCTTGAAATTTAACGATCGATTTGAGTCTGATGACGAATTGTGTTGGATCCATTCTTAGCAGAGAAGGAACAAACGGATGTTGTTTATCGCCTCCATGCGGTGCTAGTCCATTCAGGAGACAATCAAAACGGACACTACATCGCTTACATAAATCCGCTGTTGGAGGGAAAATGGTGGATAAACTTGTGAACAGTTAAGCAAATTCTCGTCGGATAGCAATTGTGGAAAACTGCTTCGGCAGTTCCGGGCAGCCTCTTGCTATCCCCGGGCGTGTATTAGTTGGTGAAGGTGTTCTTACCAAAATGTGCCGAAAACGACCAAAAAGTCGACAATTTTTCCTGTTTAATGATATTTTAGTATATGGCAATATTGTTATTGGTAAGAAAAAGTACAATAAACAACACATTATACCCCTCGAAGAGGTCCAATAGCAAAGTTTAGAAGATAACGGACAATACAGAAACGGATGGCTTATACGAACAACCACCAAATCATTTGCAGTCTATGCAGCAACAAGTACCGAAAAGCAAGAATGGATGGCGCCTATCAACAAGTGTATTGAAGATTGATTAAGGAAAAGTGGGAAGAAACCAGTGGAAAATCATGCCGCTGTATGAGTACCCGATAATGAAGCGCCAGTTTGTATGCATTGCAGAAAAACACCACTCACTATGATAATGAGAAGGCATCATTGTCGAAATCGTGGTTCAGTTGTGTGTGGTCCATGCTCATCGAAGCAATTTTTATTACCCCAACAAAGCTCGAAGCCGGTCCGAGTATGTTTAGGTTGTTATGATGCACTCAGTCAAGCTAAAACAGAACAACAGGTGAAAGCTGTGGTTACAAATTCAAAATCAAATAACAACACTGCGACAGTTCAGGTGATGATGATTCAGATGACGAAGAAGATCAAAAACAAACACATGATGAACCTAAATTCTACGGCGACGTTGTTGCTGATAAGGCGTCGGCGGATAAAGCAGATAAAGTGGATGACAAAGAGAAGTGATATCTACATACGGTGGCTGGATAACAAATTTGTTATTTGATACGAACGTTAACAGAGAGAAATGAAGAAAACAAATGGGAAAGAAAATTCTAAGAAAACACCGCACTTCGTGAAGAATTAATTGCTAACAAAATTATTGTTTATACGAGTAACACAAATCAACACAGACTTAGTATCAGGAATGAAGAGAACGCAAATTATGAAATATCATTTTTTTAAATAACAATTTTAGTATTGTGCACTTTTCCCAAACAAAAACTAGCTTTTACAATAAATAACAATCAAGTAGAGTAGTTGCACTAGCTAGCTCGCGGCGGGATACGCCCGGGGACAGTCCTAAATCTCCACCAAACAGTCCAAACACAGAACTATGCCCAGATGATGAACTGAAAAATGTAAATATAAAATTATTGGAGCAAAGATGGTGAAGCGCAAAAAGATACGGACTGGATTTGGGAAAGGAGTAGCCGTCCCGATCAGCAACCACCATAAGCTTCAAATGGACATAAACAAACATCACTGACAGGCCAAACTGTCAGTGAATTACGTTCAGCTGATTCAGCCGAAGTTGGAGTGCTTGCCACCAGAGGGGAGCGGCGACCAAGTGGCGGCAAGAAGGAATTACCCCGCTGAAGAGGTGGATGACCGACGAGCGGAACCATAGCCGTTAGGAGGAGGCTATATAAGCACGCGAGGAATGACGCGCCTCCTCTTTGATCTCTTTTATCGTGGGCGACGACGGCAACGGAACCAGAGCAACCAGCGAGATAAAATTCGAAGCGCAGCGGAATTTTCAAGTGGAGGACAGCGGAATCAGCAAAGCGAAATCCACGCTAAGAAAAAAATTGATATCAAAGCGACGAGCAAGTTTCGACATTGGAGAAAAGGCGACGGAATATATCCGCAAATACGATCGTCGAAGGGGCCCCTTTGTAGGGTTAGAAGAAAAGTAAGTTTTTCATGAGAGAGTGTATCATTTGTTAAGTTTATCGATTATTTCGATCTGGAATACAAGTGTGGTAAAATTGTAAATAATTGAAGTTTATTTGTGTTCAATTAATGTTTGAAGGAAGGAATTTTTGTCTTGAGAAGAGAAGTAAGTTCTTTGTTTCAGATCGCGAGTTGTAACGAGTGCGGCTTGGACGGACAAGCCGAAGTGGAAGTGTCGGGGAGTTAAATAAAGCCCGTGATATCGGGAGTCATAGTGTTCGGGGGTGGTATTGTGGTCCACGCGAAGGATAGAGTGATTAAGAAGTGAAGAATATAGGGTGGTTAGTGAAGTGGTGTAGGTGAGGGATTGAAGTGAAGAATATAGGGTGGTTAGTGAAGTGGTGTAGGTGAAGTATTAAAGTGAAGAATATAGGGTGGTTAGGAGCTAGGGTATCGGCCGAATAACGTCGAGTTTAATCCGGTTAGTCGCATTCTCGCTTGGCGGCTATTTGGGGCTTTGAGAGAAAAGCGAGTGGCGCTCCACGCCCGTCTTCGGACGAGCTAACCGGGTCCATAAGCCCCGCCGGAGCACCCCAGTTTCCCTGGTAAAAAGTGGGTGTAACAGGATTCAAATCTGGGCTCCCAGAAGGCCATTCCGTAGCCCTTATAAACTCTGGAATATTGGTTTCCAACCACGCTTGTGTGGTTCGAGCTTTGTGAGCTGGCGCAGAATCTTCCTGGAAAACCCAATGTCGGTTGTTGAATAGCGCAGAGTTCAGCGGCTTCACACATCTCTCCAGGATGTCCATTTGATAATTTTTCGCTGCAGTTTTTACGCCTTTTTCGCAAAAATGAAGCTCGGAGACCCCTTCGTAGCTGACACCCCACCATACCATGACTGATGCTGGATGATGTCCTCGCTGTACCCTAGTGGCAACTTCTCGGGCTTCTCTGGAGCTGTGGGCATACACCTTATCATTTTGGCGGTTGAAATGTTTCTCCACCGTAAAAATTTTTTCATCGGTAAATAAAATTTCTCGATGTTTGTTCTTGCCGTACCGCCGAAGGAGCTCTTTCGATCTGGTGCTCCTAATTTGCTTCAACTGCTCAGTCAGCAAATGTTCTGTTGATCGTCGAAAGGCACTCATCCCGAGGTCCGATTTTATGATGCGAGACATACTTCGGGTGGAGATGTTTATCTCTCGAGTCATGATTCGTTGTTTACGAAGCGGATTTCGACGAATTCGACTCTCGACCGCTTTGATGGCAGCAGGAGAACTTACATCACGCGGACGTCAAGAACGAAGTCGATCTTCAATAGTCTGGATCTCGTTATATCTCTGGATCGCACGATACACAAATCATTGCGTTATTTTTAACGGGCACAACAACTTGAAAATTTCACTCGCGCATTTTCCACACTTATGTAGTGCAATCACCGCAATTCGGTTTTCTTTTACACCCCATTCCATCTTCACAAGTTAACGAACAAACTTTAAATGACCATCAACTGTCAACAACATTATGACGTTTATAAAACTGGCCGATATTGAAATGTCACTCATAAAATAAAGGTGTTGCCAATGTGAGAAATTATGTGACAGAACTTATGGCAGGACTATGTATATAGAAAAGATATGCGTGTACAGAAGACATTAATAGAAGATATATTTCGCAAAATCTCATTTTGAATCGAAAAAAATGCAGAAATTGCGATTTTATTTGCCAGCTCAATCATCTATTTAAGTCAATATTTTCGTGATTTGGTGCTTCTCAATGAATAAATTTCTGGGATTTTTCATATTGAATTAACGCATTCTCCTAAAAACGCACAATTAATCGACTTATAAAATTTCAACATCAAAGGGAATTATAATTCGCCGAAACTCTGCACTTTCAATTCGAAATACCTGGATTTAATGAGTGTTTTAACATATTTTTATAAACAATGCAGTCATAAAAAATTCAATTGTTTCAACTTCTTTCATTCGCTGAACGTATACCATATACAACAGACATGTCCATTTGTATATTCTCCTTGGATATGTTAGCACAATGACCATTGTAGGATTCGTTAACAAAAAGTCACGTCGTCAGTGAAACGAAATGTGAACTGCTTTGAGTTCAGTTAGCATTGCATAAACAAATTTGTGCATAACTTTACCGATGAATTTTAACCTTAAACAAGAATTTTAATGTGTGTTTGCACTCTTACGGTTGATATCGCGAAAGAATTTGATATCTCTTCGATAAACAATCCTCGAAGCATGGTTAAGAAAATTTCTGAATCAAACAGCGACACTGTACACGTAAATATATCAAAATATGTAAAATACTCTTCACCGGGGGGCAATTACCGAATTATTGGTGTTTGAACAACGGATGTGCGCTTAGCACGGTTGAACAAGCAGAGGTAAACGCACGACTCCCACTTGAGAGCAATTGGACAATTTGTCATACTTAGGGGATATTTGCATAAAAATCTCGTTTAATTGTCAATGTGAAAAGCGATGGGAATAATTGGTCGTCCTCGCTGCTGTCGTCATAGTTCGGTGTAAGTAATACCTTACACGTGCTCGCGCTAATAGGCACTATAGACGTTAACAACCAGTTAAAGGTCGTTAATGTGCTGCTCCCAGGGACTTTTGGTCCTGATACTGCTCAGCAACGATCGTGAAGATGAAAAAAATTAAATTGTCAAGAGGATAAACTTCTTCATCGTCCAGTATCCATAGCAAAAAAGAGTGCCCAAGTAGGAAGAGATGGATCACAAGACATTTTCAACAGCTACACATTTAAATGCTTGTCCTCCTCCCTGACTAGGAGCGCGTCACGTCTAGCGCATTATTTCCGAGGACTCAATTTACATTGAGTACTTTTGCCGTTTTATGAACATCACGATAGGAACGTAAACATTTGGCATACCTGCTGCCTTCGAATACGCTTTTAACCTTGCAAAGTGGGCGGACGATGTTTCGTTCCTAGGCCTCATCAGGCGCTTCACTTTATCTTCCTCACACCTTTTTGCCGTCTCCATGCCTGTCGAGCATTTTTTAGGGTTAACAATGCCTTGCTTTTCATAGAATCACTGCGTGTGATGATAACATCATGACTTGCTGGCTGTTTCACTTCTTTGCCAGCTTTCCACGAGTGATTAAGGCTGTTTTGTGCGAACCTAAACATCGAATTATCATCCAATAATTTTCTTCTTGTTCAAAAATCGTCTAATCATTCCATAAACATTAATTTAATTGCACGCCATTATTTTCAATGGCATGCAAACAAAAAATTTATTACTTCCCCTAGTTGTTAGTATCGTTTAGTTTTTTTTATAGAACTGTTAAACCAGCATGTACTTGTATAGGCTGTAGCCTGTTCAGCTGTAGGTTAGAAGGCGCTAATTGGCACTAGACTAGATATTAGTAGTCTCCGCCACATACTCGTACAATTGCTGACTTACTTAATACTCGTAGTACGAATGGAGATATTACACAACAATTAAGCCGGAGTCAAATTAAATAGAACAGGTATTTCCGCTTTCTCATGATGGTAGACTTCTTTTTTGTGTCCTGGTACTAATGGATGCATTGCAGCTTTTGCAAATAGATAAATTGATAAACTAATTTCTTTTGTTTTCAATAGAAGCCGCTAAGAAAGATGCTGCATTTGTGTGCATGTGCAGTTGCGTCTGTGCTAAATGCAGACCGAATGCATTATTGTGACGCAAAAAAGATGTAATTAAGGAAATAAATGGGAAATTGATGGAAAATTTATTTTCTTTACTTTTAGTGAATGAACATTCCAGAGATGAAGTTTGCTTTCTTCTCTGAGATCTGACACGCGGCTTGGTTTTACATGGTGAAAACAATTGCAAAGTTTATTCATTTAAAGGTAATTCGTTACTTAATCAATAAAACAAGGCTTGCAAAATTATCTTTGTCAATAATTGCTTTGGATAAAGTCCTCTTGTGCCTCATTTCGGGGAAAACTGGATGACATCTTTCTTGTATTAACTAAAAGGTAACACCAAATTTTTCCGCAAAGGTAAATAAGAAGAAGCAACATAATCCAACCTTCTGTGTCAAAAATTTGCATGAATATGACTATGCAATATAATGAGCAGTGTACAGGATGCGTACGGTATTTGAGGACAACTTGAGAGTGAAATTAATTAGCTTGTGTTTTTAACAAAATTTAATTAAATTTCATGAATTTTTTATACAACGTTGAATTAATATATGGCTATAAAGTTGTTCAATACAATCTCTATTAGCAGCAATAACCTATTCGATCCGGGTCCGGAAACGATTACATGCCCGAATCAAATGCTCCTTGTTCATATTGACCATAACGGCATTAATAGGAGTCTTCAGCCAAGAAGTGGTATTATGAGGACGCTTATTGGTCTCACGCTCAACTACGCCCCATACGTAATAATCCAAAGGATTAAGGTCTGGGGAGCTAGATGGCCATAAGTTCGGTATTATGTGGCCATCCAATCTAGTGTCGCCATCGCTTTATGTGAAGGAGCAGAGTCTTGTTGAAAAATGTATGGTCTGCCTCCGCTTACATTGTCTATCGAGGGTTTCACTACCGTCTCCAAAACCTCGATGTATGCAGCAGAATTCACTCGAAGTCCTTGAGTAAAAAGTGTGGTGGCATAACATGTCCTTCGTTGCTAACAACACCTAAAACCATAACAATGGCTTGAAATTTTGTGTGCATAACAACAGGAACCTCCGTAGGATTTGAACATAGCCATGTGTCATTTCTGCGATTGGTCTTTTGATTTTGGTCAAAATTTTTTTCGTCGGAAAAAACCATAACATTTTGGGCGCCTTAGGGTGTTTGATTTTGTTTAAAAGACGTTTTGATCGGAGAACTCTCTGTTCCCGTGTTCGTTCCGACATGAACTGTCCTCTGCGCATCACGTAAGACTTATACCGAAGGTCTTCGTGGACAACTCTACGAATAAGGCGCTCAGAAACATGAAGCTAACTCGCAAGAACTCTCATTGATTTTGAAGGGTCCTCGTCTATAATCGCTTGCACTTGTTCTAAAAATTCTGCAGATCGGACAGTGTCAGAGCGTTGTTCGTGCTTTTTGCGTTTTGCAACCGATTCTGTATCGCCTCCTGTTGCTTCCAATTCACGGCGAACCTTATGCACGAATGTACGGGCGCAATTAAACAAATTAGAGATCTCTAAATCTGTATGGTTCGCACATATAGTGACAATGACAGCGTGTCTCTTCATTTCTTGAGTGATGTTGTAGTTCTCCATTTCTTATCTGAAAAGGAAAAAAATAAAAATTCGCGAAGTTATAGTCACATTTATGCATGTCCTCAAATACCGTACGCATCCTGTATATTCACAGGAGCCAATTCTCTTTTTAGTTTTTTGGAAGGTTAGGGATCTATAAAAGCTTTTATCTCTGCTTTGTTGAGCATTATTTTTTTTAAATTTATTCTGTAATCGCAATATCCTTAAACTCATAAAAAATATCGGGTTATTTAAATCTTCTCTTATTAAGCTATGCCGCCTGAGCACTCAGCGAAAGTAATACATACCATCATTAGCCTCTTTGTTTCGTCTACCCTTGAAGCTCCCTGGCTTTTCGGCTAGACTTGATTTCATGAAATATATCACAATCTTTGGGAATATGCGTATCCAATTATCAATGTATACTTGCATCAGCACCGCCGCCATCAGTTTAGGCTCAAAGCTTGTTGCAATGTAGCCTTTTAAGCTAACCTCACTCCTTTCTTTCGAGCATGCAGTTTGAGAAATCCTGTTAGTGAGAGAGAGAGAGAGAGAGAGAGAGAGAGAGAGAGAGAGAGAGATTGAGGACCTTGCACCATAACGGAGGCAAGCCCAAATTTCAAAACTGTTGGGTATTAAAGAAAAACGATTTAAAAATGGAATAATACATTTATGTTTTGGAGCTAATGGTATCAAATAATATGAACATTTTTACATATATTACTAAAGCTTTTAAGATGTACAAATAAATTTAAGAATTACTACGATTTTTTAAAGCTTGGATCTGCCTCCGTTTTGCACTAAAGTTCAAAAGAAATACTACCATATATTTTACTATGGATAATAAAACGCATAAATATAAGGGTTTTTTTTTTAATTCAAGAACTATTACTCAGCACGTGAAAGATAAAACAATTTAAAGAAAAACAAAAACAAACAAGTGTTTAACAAAAATTATGAATTTATAAGTCAAATTCAGCTTGATCGTCGTCGTCTTCGCTGGAAATATCAATTGCTCCAACAGTTTCACTTTTAAAGGCGTTGTAGAAATATAGTTTACTTGGTGGAACATAGTTCTTTACCAGCTGTATAATATCTTTGTACTTAGCCGTTTTCGACGGCAATGCACTGTCATACAACCGTCGCTGAGGCAGAACCGATAGATTGGCTTGTACATTTCTCGTTAAGGAAAAATTATAAAACATAGGCGTTCCAGTAGTAATACTAACTGCAATAGTTTGAATATGGTCCTTACTGTATATTCAAAAATTCGATATTGAGATAATTTGAACCGTATCTTCTCTATATTTTGTATAACTTTTTTAAAATGACTTTCAAAATGCTGACTAAAGTTGAGGATCGTGTTTTGATCCGCATTCACAACTTTAAAATTTTTAGATGCTTGCTTAATGCAATCGGAATACTCAGAAGTTGTAAAAATGTAGTCTTCCTTTCTATTGAACTTCTCTATTACGCCAAAACACCGATCATATGGCAAAAAGCTGTGTCCTAGTTCAGGAAATCGATGAACAATCTTCTCAATACATGAACACCTCATAAGAGTATACAGATACTGAACAAATGTCTAGTTATTATTTTGTGCTGCTGCATTATCCGAAAATAAATACAGTTTTTTAACTCTGCTTGGTAAAATGTTATCTATGTAGTGATTTATGAAAGATACGACTTCGTTCGAGGTATGGTTTCATCGTATAAATAAAAATGAGCGATGCCAGTTTTCGCTGAGTGGATACAAAAATTATGTGCCCAAAGTTGACGTCTGTAAAATGCTTCGCCTGCTAGAATTTTAGGTAATTGCATGTTCTGCTGATAGTAAAAAGTTAACACCTCACACTCGTCATTAGAAATAGAAGTTGACTATTCTCTTTTAAATCAGCAAAAAAAATTTCAGCTTTGGCTTGGTGGAGATTCTTTTCTACCTGTATTTGCCGGATTTCATCACTATCTAATGCCTTATCTTTTAATTTTTTATTCAAGATGTCGCACTTCTTGCCTGTATCTGAACGTGGTGATCCAGAGCTTTGTTTAAAATTTTGTTTGAAGTATCTGTAGTAAAAATCAAATGATACTTTTGGCTTAGCAGATACTCCGAAACTAGGCTCATTCTGCTTTAAACATAAATCGTACATCCTCTTAACATTTACTCGGGTGATAGATAGTAACGAGAACTTTTATTTCTGCTGTAGTGAGACGCGCATAGTGGAAAACTTCTAGTGTGAGAGTCAACTTTGGAAACCCAATCACTCGAAATACGATTTCGTCTATTTTGATGGTTCCCACGCTTAGATTTAGCTGGTATATTTACAGTAGGGTCGCGATGCTCCTTAGTAATATTGTCTACTCGCTTTTTAGAGATTCCATGGATAGATGCAAAGCCATTTCGACAAACTTGTATGTTTCTATTTCCAAATGCAATAAAATACTTATGTGAACAACTCCGTTTCTTCCTCGTACCAGTTTTTGGTCTTTCCCTTTCAACATTTCCAGTTTTAATAAGACTTCCTAAATATACGTTTTGCACATCTCCCAATTCATTAAAATTTTTCAATATTATTTTTCGCATTTCTTCATTAATTTGAACAAAACATTTATACTTTTTGCAACAGCGATCCGGTTCTGTTTTTCTTTCTATAATTTAAACAGCTTTTCCTAGTAGCAATAACCTTCTTTATAACATTGCGTTTCCATTGTAAAATATTTGCAACTTTTCTTTTTTTTTTTGAGATTACACCACTCCTTGATGGGCATGTATGATTTACATCAGATTCGTCCAAAATATTCATACCTTTATCGTTGTCTGCACTAGTTTGGTTTTGGAATGTTGACAAATCAAGAGCACTTCTATCACCACTTGAACTTGAGTCGTGTTCAGGAGGGTGGTAAATAACAGATGATTCACTACTAAACGGTTCGGACTCACTCATTTTACGCACACTTGACACATTCAAAGTATATATAAAATACAAAACAAAACGGACGTCCGTTTAGGCCGAACTCGAAACATGCACTGTATTGTCACAGATGATGCAATCGAATTGTTTGTTGCAAAAGGGAGGCAGGTCCAGATTTGCTGCCTTCTTGCACCAAACGGAATAGGGTGGCACATACTAATTTTGTTACAGCAGTTTTTGATCGAATCTGCCCCGTTCATGCATCAAACGAAAACCCTTTTTTTTTTTTTTTTCAAATTGTAGGCAAAAAACGATAAATGATAAAAATTTGGATCTGCCCCCCTTTTGCTGCAACGTCCTCAATTCTCTAATGCTACCGAACTCTTGTCGATGGAGTTGCAATCGAGTCTAGAGTTTAATCCTGTAGTGAATTTTCAAGTTTAAGAAATACATGATACGCGTTCTAACTAGCCTTGTTATATCTAAATGCATAATCCCCTCTTAGCAGACTTGACTTAGCGATGCTCCCACTCCTTTAACCCATCTGAAAAATACATTTTTTCGAGCTCTGTAAAGAAGGCCTCCGTGGTGGCGATGACCTCTTCATTCGACTCAAATTTCAGCCCAGCGAGAGACTTTTTCAAGTTTGGAAGCAAAAAGAAGTCGTACGGGGCAAAATTTGTAGAATACCGTGGATAGGGTAGCTTTTCATAGCCCAATTTGGCCGTGGCGACGGCGGAGATGTGAGCTAGTGCGTCCTCGTGGTGGAAGAGCACTTTATTCTTCGCCAAATGTGGCCTTTTTTCTGCAATTCAGCGTCGAATCGGCCAAATAATTCGGCATAGTAGAGCCCAGTGACTGTTTCGCCCTTCTCTACGTAGTCGATGCAGATCACACCTTGTGAATCCCAGAAAATAGTGGCCATCACCTTTCCGGCCGATAGGACAGTCTTCGCCTTTTTTAGAGCGCATTCACTGGGCGAAGTCCACTGCTTCGACTGCTCCTTGGTCTTTGGTGTGTACCAGTGGAGCCATGTTTTTCACGAAACGGCGCAGAAACTCCTTCGGGTTGCGCTTAAACAGCGTCAAGTATTACTCTGAAGTGGTCTCACGGATGCGTTTGTTGTCCGGAGTGGGCAAACGTAGCACCCATCGCGCCGACAGGGTTCTCATGCCCGAAATTTCATGCAGGATATGACCCCCACGGTCTTTTGATATGCCTACTATCTCAGCTAAGTCGCGCACCTTCAATCGGCGGACTGCCAATATGAGCTCTTGGATTTGTGTCACATTATCCTCCGTGGTAGTCGTTTTCAGGGCACCTGGGCGTGGCTCATCGAAAACCGACGTGCGACCACGTTGAAACTCGTTAAATCAATTTTTTGCGGTTGCCATCGCAGGAGCAAAGTCACCGTACACAGCGTCCAAGCGCATTTTGATTTCTGTTCGCGATTTACCTTCCAAAAACAAGAATCGTATCACCAACCGATATTGCTCTTTCTCCAGTTTTCTAAAATACGCGGGCATGCCCGCTTTCACACGCGGTCAAAACAAAACTACAAGTCTGATTTGCCTGAAATTTTGACAGTAGCCGTCTACGAGATAGTGAATCTCTTTCGCCATAGTGACGCCATCGGGCGGTGAGGCTAAGTACTTATCGGTCTGCCTTCGTATAATCTAACCCATCTAATCTTTACCAATGCAATATATGGAGCAAACAGTTTGGGTGAGGTGGACTTCCAGCATGGCTGGGGGACCTTCATCCATTCAGACTGCTAACTCCTCTGACCTTCGGATATACAATGCGAACTGGAACAATTCCTTTGCTGTACCCACGCTAACGTCTTCTCCGGAACATCCAACTCGTGAATGTAAAGGACGAAGCAGATTTTCCGATCCTTGCATAGAGTCCAGCAGGGGGAGTATGTTTGGGAAGAAGCTACAAATGTTAATGTTTGCCATTTCATCTATCATTGTCCCACGTTGTGCCGTGAAGAATTCTTCGATCCTGGTGGTCTCTCATTTACCTGAAAAGAAGCCAAAGAAGGGGTAAACAAAGCATCGAGACCAGCAACCTAAAAATTATTGAGCTTACTGACGAAACTCGGAGACTCCCGCTGTTGTCTGCTCACACACAATGAGTTTACAACAATGATATTTATCCAAATGTCAAATAACTTTACACAATTGTATAGGTATTGTAGATTATCATGTCGTGCAAATTAAAAGCTTGCTCCGAAACTTTTAGCAAAAGGAGATCTAATTCTATTTGATTTTTAATGAAATGTAAATAAAAGTGTAAGGCTCGTCTTGTTCAAATAAAGCAGTAAAACGTGAAGGAAGTGGTCATTTTATTTAAGTATTGATATCTACCATTGAAGTTTAAAGACCGTTTTTTTCTTCCCCTTTAAGGATTTGGAACAGCGCCTGAGCATAGAAATAAGAGAAATTTTTGCCACCTTTAGTCACTAAATGGAGTCTTATTTTACATTGGAATCAGACCTAAATTGCTACTTTTAGCTACTCATCGGTTGCGGTAAAAATGTCAAAAAAAGGTTAGTGACTTTTACGCCGGGTACGTCGACAGCAAGTATCCGATAGAAATCTTACACTGGTGAACGAGGTCTCACTCCTAAAGCTTGATGTTTCTTTTGGTACATACATTTTTTAATGTGTAAACTTCGCCTCCACATTAGGTCGATACGATAACCAAGTTTTGTGGTGTGGTTGAAAGTGACCACCTGGCCAAAGAGTGTTTGCAGAATATGTTTAATTTTTTTAAACTAGTACCTCCACATATTAGGAAAGATAAATTTGTCGTGTTTCTCATCGATGTGAATTTTTCGTGTCGGCACGAAGACGGATATAGTATTAAAAAATCCGGTTCAACAGCGTTCTCGCAATCGGACACATTGAAAACAATTAATCCGAATAGTATCAAAAAGATACAGTCAAAATTCTTTTAAATTTGTTAGGAATGGTATGATTTGGCTTTGTTTTGAATAACATCTTATACATGGTATAAATTCATAGCATCCCATACTTAGCAGTCCATCTTGATAGAAAGGGTACAGAAAAGAACGAAATATGGCAAAGGATGAACGCAGCAAGCAAAGCTTACTTCTCAGTATTTCCTGTGCTTAGATCCTATTGAGAGAAAGAGATAGTATATGTGTTCTCGCATCATTCAACTTCTTAATCTGTTAGTCAGTCGGCCCGCATTCTTCAACCTGACCGCATCTATGTTTTCATATCCATTGAAATAAACGTTGTGTTTTTGTTAAACAATTGTTCTTACTACACAAACCCAACAGGTTACAGGACCAGTGCACTAGTGAAATGTTAGAAAAATCGTATAGTGCAATTGTTCGAATAATAATAACTAGATCGCGAATTGAAATCATGAGTAACGATAAAACACCGTTACTGACGAAATCGTCTTATAAACGATGGCTGTTTGAAGTGGCCATTGGCCTTAAATCGTATGGACTGTTGCATATCGCGGATGGGACTCAAAAGTGGCCAGAGGAAGGTACTCGTATACTGGAGGATCGAGAAGCATTGTAAAAAAGAATGCGAAAGCAGTTCGTATTTTGAGTACCGGTTTGTGTGATGACGATCATCCGACAATTCGAGACTGTGTTACTTCGAATCATGTTTGGTGTAAAATAAAATCCCCGAGCGAACGGAAAACCGAATCGAACAAATATATCCTGAATCAATCGTGACACAGTCTAAAATTGGACGAGTCACAGTCAGTTGGCAAATTCTGCTTGGAGATTGCAGTCTTGAAACAACAACTAAAATTGGATGGTGAAGAGCTAGCTATTCAATTTGGCTCTGGAGTACGTCATAAGGAAGCGAAACACGAGGTACATCACCATGCAAGTCGAGTCAAGTAGTAGCCTATGCAGATGACAGCAACGTTTTCTCACGGTTATTAACAACTGCCAAATAACTCTTCCTGAAACTCGACAGCGAAGCAAAACTTGTAGGGCTAGAAATCAATGAAAATAAAACAAAGCTCATGACGTAGTCAAGGAAACCTTAAATACACAAAATATCACACTTGGCGAATACAGTATCGAAAATATGGGAGAATTTGTGTATTTAGGTGCCAAAATAACGAGTACCGGTAATGAAAGAGACGCCGAAGGATACAGCTAGCAAATAAAATATTTTATTCAGTTTTGACGATCTTGAAGACTAGTTGCATACACAGGAAAACAAAGCTCCAAGTATACAAATGTGTCATAAGACCTGTGTTATTTTATGGGTGTGAAACATGGACACTAACCCAAGCATTCGATACACCCATGAGCTGTATGGAATTTTCGATGAGCGATTGTAAGACTGCGGAAGCTGCAATGAGCTGGACACATGAATCGTATGGACGAACAATAACCAAAAAAGTATTCGTTAAGAGAACTGAAGGCCGGAGACCAGTGTGGGAATCGAGGAAGCGCTGGTCTGTCTCGGTCGACGAAGACAGTTCATTGCAACGCATAGTGATAGTCTATCTGTCAATGTCGCCAGCGGGTCTTGTTTTATTGCTACCAAGTGTGCTCTCCGATATCTAATGACTGGATCGGTGATTGCGGCGCATCCTTCCACATGTCAAACAATTTGTATTTGATAGACTTCGAGACCATTTCCGCGAGTGTTTGTGTGGCTATTTGTGAAGCTTCGCTACAGACATGGCACGAAAGACTCCGCCATGCCAATTATCGTATTATTAAAGACATGTTGAAAAGTGGAGCCGTCGATCGGCTGAATATTAAACTGGATTCGCTAACTGAACTTCACAGCTATTTTTGTGATAGTTGTGTATTTAGAAAGCTCTGCCGTAAACCTTTCCAACATATTATGTTAAGTGCAACTCAGATCGGAGAAATTGCTCATTTCGACATTGTCGGACCCATGCGTATAAAGTCGTTTGGTGGTACACTGTATGCCGCGACTTGTTTTAAGTACTTTTCCAAGTTTGGGTGATCTAAACCGATGAAAACAAAAAGTGAAATAATCGATAAAATATGTGAAGCAATTGCCGAAGTAAGTAAACTGTATAAATAACATTCGGGTAATTTAGAAGTGAAGAACTTTCAAAAGTGTTGCCTTAACATCCGGTGCTTCACGAATCCTTGGCGAACTATATGTACACCGCGACAAATGGGACGATGCGAGCGCCAAAATCGTACAATAGTCGAAAGTGCGGGTTCCATGATTCATTCGGCTGGACTTCCTTTGGGACTCTGGTTTGAAGCAATCGTTACTGCTGCTAGACTTCGAAATGTCATTCCACTACAACGTCTTGGTGGAAAATCATCAGAGGAGTTTTTTTTTGGCAAGAAACCGAACAACACAAAATCACGCACGTTTAGAAATATCGCATATAGTCTCATAAATGGCTCCCGCCGTAGTAAATGGGAAAAGAAAATAACAGAATTGCGAATCGTGGGCTACGCTTCAGGCGGTTATAGATTGTGGACACCAGGTACATCAAATGTCACCGTATATAGTGATGTTGAAATCAACGAAAACGTTCCGAAACAGTTGGCTCAGTTGGTGCTATCGGCTCTTGAACCAGACCAACAATTTGAGATAGTTGAAAATAGAGGACGCGAATCAATCAGTCTGTGTGGTCTAGTGGTTAGAGCATGAGACGCATAAGCCGAAGGTCTCCGGTTCAAATCTCGTTGGTGAACAACGTGATTTAGCCCAGGGGATTTTTCGGAAAGACTACGAGTGTTCACTCAGTAGTGATATGTGCTGATTTAATCAGAGCATATCATAGCTGAGCAGACACACGGGAGCATGGTACTGACGAAACCAACTTCCGAAAAAATCAATACGGTCATGAAAATAATACTCTAACTATCTTTAAGCGAACGCCCGAGAGGGGCTGTAGTGCTAAAAAGAAGAAAAATCAATATTGGGGACAGAATGACGATGAAGCACAGGCAAAGTCAAAAATTTAACAGCTTCATCACCATTTTTTCCAAGTCAACCAGTACCAGTAGTACAACATATTGAATTGGGAAACGAAAACTATGCAGTAGCATCTCGTACACGAAATAGACTAAAGACGGTGGATGGTCTATTTGCTGAAGCCACCGCCTTTTTAGCCGGTATAAAAATTCCTGCAAAGTATTACGATGCAATGAAAGTCAGTGATTTTAAAGACTGGTAGAAAACTATGGCTGAGGAGCTTTGCACACTTGACCAAAAAAAAACATAACTGGGATCTAATCAAGTGTCCTAATGATCGTATACCAATTCCAAACAAATGAAAATATCGAGTCGAAGCCAATCCAGAGGATTCGGTTGCTCGATATCGCGCACGTCTTGTAGTTAAAGGCTGCAATCAAAAGGACGGAATTTACTATTTCGAGACATTTTCACCACTAACGAGTTTACAAACCTTGATGGCAGTAGCAGCAGCAAAACGTCGTCTATCAGCTAGATGTGAAGACAGCTTTTCTCAATGTAGACCTGATGGAGACCATCCACATGCAGCAACCTGAGGGCTATGAAGATGGGACTGGACGAGTCTGCTTGTTACGCAAGAGTTTATCCAGACTCAAGCAAGCACCACGACAATGGCATCAGAAATTCAACGCATTTGCACAGAACTTTGGACTTGTACCATCACTTGCTGATCCTTGCGTCTACAGATCAAAGCAGCATGATTTGATTATTGCACTCTACATGGATGATGAATTAGTAGCAGTGGCTAATGAAGAGAAAGTCAAATCTTCGCTGAACCCTATACGGAACGACTTCGAGATCACAAGTGAAATTGACAGTTGCTATTTGGGAATCGAAATCATCAGAGATCCAGAAGTCAACACTATTCGTCTAACGCAAATGAATTATACGAAAACGCTACCTTGAAGGATACTGTGATTCAGGCTTTGCATCATGCCTGGATACCCGAAAAAGTATTTCGGGTACGGTTGTTCTACTGAATATTGGCCCTGTAGTGTGGGCATCACGAAGTAGTGTTAATTCGACGCTTGTTGAAAGATATCGGATGCGAACAAAAGTCGCCGACTGCGCTCTATATGGACAATATTGCCGCGTAGAAATTGATCGATAATCCAATTCATCATCGCCGTACAAAGCATGTCTACGTAAAGTATTACTTTGTTCGTCAACTTGGAAATCAAGTCGACCCACGTACCTAGCATTGATCACCTAGCTGATTTGTTCACAAAGCAAAATTCAAAAGACAAATTTATAAACAACTGAAATTCGCTAAATATTGTATAATATCCTCATTTAATTATACTTCTTCTTCTTCTCATTGTCATGTATCGGCACTCCACAAGGTGATATGATCATTATGACGTTTTGGCCGTGTGTCCTGTCCTGCCAGCTGCGATACGTCTTGATTTTAAACCAGCACGTATCATAACTGAACAGGCATATAGTCCGTCCGAAGTATCACCCGAATTGAATCTCGTTGACGCCAACGAAACTTGAACCAGAGACCTTCGGCTTACGAGCTTAGTGCTCTAACCACTAAGCCACGCGGACTACTAACTAATTATACTTGTACTTATTTGAATATTCGAGAATTAACTGATTCGAATCATCTATACTTTTTTATTTTGTTCATTCTTGCCTCGAACAAGTGGGAGTGTTGTGAGAAAGATATAGTATATGCGTTCTCGCAACATTCAATTTCTTAATCTGGTAGTCAGTCGCTCCGTATTCTGCTACCTGACCGCATCTAACTTTTCATATCCAGTGAAATAAACGTTAGGTACAAACCCAACAGATCCAGAGATGTTCACTGCGAAAATAAGACCTGTGTTGCTGTATAGATGTGAAACCTGGAGTTGTATCCACATGGGAAATCGAGGAAACGATGTCAAGATTCAATCGATGCTGACGGTAGATCGCTGCTTGGAGTTTTCAATTGGCAAATGAGGTCGCAGAACCACGGTGACTAAGGGTGACTACTACTGGATGTGTAGGCCCAAATTGGAGCTCTGCCATGAATCATGATGCCTGAGGATATTTTAATCCATTAACTTATCGGCAGCAGGGAAACTAAACTGCGGCTAAAATCAATTATAATGGAACTCAAATGTATCATTCAGCATAAAATGTATTGTTACAAGTCTAGACAATTGAACATCTACTGTCGTCATTATCTGCGTTAGCATAAATTACAATACATCATCCAAAACAATAACAACAAACACCTAGTAATAAGACAATAGCTACATCGTCCGAAACAATCATCATGAATCATTTTGATCAATAACGATCACAAAAAGTCAATTGTAATGTCAGCGGCACCGATATCAAACACCAACAACAAGCATTGATGAGTCATCCTCCATCGAGAAGGTACCGCAAAAGCATCAAAAATTCGAGTTATATTAGATTTGCTTTCTAAGCAGATGATGATTGAAGCGAAGAAGGATTTACTCTTGGTATGTGAAAGGAATATACGCGACAGAGCGCAACGAAAAAGGATATTGGCTTAAATATAAATCATTTTCGGTGCAATCGGGGATTACAGGAAAACTTTCTGTCAATTTAAAAGCAATTTTTGGTTTTCGATTGAAATTTTAATTAAAGGCCATGTATTTAATGCCTACAACAGTATAGATGGCAAATATTTTTGACATCATTAAATTGGCTTGGAAAAATGTGGGTTCGCCTTTTGTTAAAAATCGTTCTAGTAGGAACACTCTCCTAATGACCCAGCTTGCTTGATGTGGTAACTGAAATTTTTTTCTCGATTTCAACCTACAAATGTCACTATATCAACACATAATTTATTTTAATAAACAGTACAAAGAGGAACGTAAAATAAATAAATTTGTCTGATATAACGATCAACGAAATTTCCCTCAGAGCAACCTGGCGCCAAATTGAATACCTACAACGTATACATATTGTATTCTGTGGTTATTACTTAATGAGATTTAAATTTTTCGTTAATTTTCTCTAGCAGCATCGAAATCTTCTTGAAACATTCAAATACTCTTGGAAGTAGGTGAAAAACATAACAAGTCAACATAGCTATGCTTTTCTATTTTCACATACATTATTTTGTTTGAATTGTTTCAAATGAAATAAAAATAGAAATCAGAATATTAGTATGGATTATGTCCCCGCATTTATTAATTTTTTTTTTTTCATATTTTGACAACATTCTGGTTAAGCGTATACTAACCATATTACAAAAACATAAAACTGTTGGCTCGATTATGTTGAAGTGCCAAGAAAATGCCTGAGAAAACCAAAACAACTTATGACACGCTCGAAATCAAGACATTTTCTCGAATGATTAATTGACAAGAATTTATCCATACACACTTTTTCACCTTCAAGCGTTATGATGTGTGAAAATAGTTGCAAAAGGTCGAGGGTGGCGTTCGAAAAATCCGTGTGAACATTTGTTTTGAATAGTTTAGTCAACATTATTCGCAATTTAATTTTTTGACACGTTCAAAGAAAACCACATAACCTTCTAAAATAATTTCAAATATAACTGGAATATATTTGAGAGTAGAATCGTTATTTCCGTATCTTTAACAAACTGAACTTGGAGAATATACCAAGGACAATTATTTACAGATTAGATAAAATCAAATATTAGCCCTGAATACATTATTGTTCATCAAATAAAATCTATTATGCAATAACTGTTTATAAATTAAATAGACTAACAAATTTCAACTGAAGTGTGTGTCTACGCTGACCTATTCAAACTAATTTGCTTCATTGCACTTGAATTCAACTTTGAATCACTCAATGACCCTTAACTTTGCATTTAAGATACATAACCGTACACGTGCTTGCTAGTTATGACGAGGTTCAATCGAAAGCGCCAACAATATTCTAATTGTTTAAATACGGTGTCGACAAATAGTCGCGTCTGCGAGCATCTAAGCTTGATTAGAGTGTATCTCTTCAATTGAGACGTTGAAGAACCAGACAAGCCAAGAAGCTGAATGCAATTTCATTTTCATATTTATGGAGATAAATATTCGTATTCTGATTTTAAATTACTTTGCAATGGGCGCCAATCTCTTTAAAAACTATTTTTTCCAAACGAATCGTGAAAGGAAAGCTTAAACAAATCTCTTAAGCCCAGACAGATTTCCTTATGAATAGTCTGAACAAACATTCCTTTGGAAAAGTTTTCATAGCTAACATCACATGTACGAAAGCTCTTTATCGATTATTGAAGTAAAATGATCAAAACAATTCTAAGAATCCAAATCGCCCTTGAAATTTCTCTATCCGGAATTTCACTTAAAATTTCTCAATAAATTTCTACTAGTAATCCCATTTCCTTATTCAAACATCCTCCTTTTCGTGTGGCTACAGAACACTTTACATGAAAATTGAAATGAAACAGTTGCCGATGCATAAGCATTTTCCAAAATATTATCCAATATTTATTTTCGTGTGTTGTGGTTGTATGGAAAGTTATCTTAATTAATTGATTAAACCTGACTGCAATTTCGCTTCTGTAACATACTCTGGAAAAATATTAGCTATGAAAACAACGCTGACATGCGATAAAAATGTTTATTGAAGGCATACAGAACAGATACGCGTATTGTGCTTGTACGTTAGATAGAACGTTAACATACGTTACATGTGAATGTGCTTCTATGCAGGCTGATTTTCCTTTGGTAGAATGAAAATATTTGAATTGTATATATTTGATGTGCTATAATCAGCAATATGTTGAATTGAAGCTTTTTTCTTGGAAGATAGGATCATGTTTTATAGGCAGTTTTGGGGTTTCTGAACGGAAGAGCGGTGTATGTTGCATGTGAATTTGCAAAATGTTATTAACCTTGTTTAATTTTTAAGGAAATTAGTCAAACGGAAGTCTTTTTGAGATGCTTGACCCTGAAAAACATGCTAAGCGGAGAAGCCATAGTTTGTGAAAGTTTAAGGAACATATTCAATTTCAACGTATTACCATTGAATATTTGTTAATGTTTGACTTAATATGCAAGCATAATTTGAAATAATAATAAGTATGCTCAAAATAAGTTCAATGCTCTTTAATACTGTCTATTCTATCGTTCTGTTCGAAGGTTTGTTTTTCTCCCGTTGACGCCTACGTTTTTCATGATATCCGTTAATTTACCGTAGTGTTGTAGTGTGCTGTTAGCAAAAGTTGCAATAACTTAAGCTATTTCTTCACACAGGAGCTTCATCAAGACATGGTCTTACAGAACGAGGTTTCGATTTTCATAATATTCGTCGAAAAGTTAATCAAGCAAAATATTAAAGGTTAAAAAAAATTCAAAATCATGACGTACAAATCATTGACACTCCAATATCAAAACTTGGTGAATCTCTCTGGACGCTTTCGCTCTTCATTTCCTCTTCGTAGCCTTACATTCTGTCTCGGGCCTTCGGTTCCTTCAAAAAGCAGCTCAAACTGTCTCGATCCATCGACCGCATCCTCCAATTACCAATTCTGAGCAGCGATGAACTATTTTCGTTGGCAAAGTCAGACCAGTGCTTCCCGTATTTCATTTGTACAAACCGAAATTTGTATTCTGATAGATAAAACCTTACCTTGCGTAACAAATTTTAAATTAACGATTATTTTTAATGCTTCGCTTCGACCCTCTGCAATCGAGTCTTACTTTTAGAATAAAAGGCGCCAAGTGCTTGTGTGAACTGCAGTACTTACTAGCTATAAACATATAATTTGAATGGGCAATGTTTTTGCGGCTAAAATGTTTGGGTTTCAAAGTTTATTAAATCCTACATTTAGTTTTCAGTCTTTTCATCCGTGAGTTAATTTTCCGTGTCAATCCAAACAAACCAGTGTTCAGAAATTCAACCTTAGAATGGCAAACTTCTGATATGCGACAATAATAACAACACTCGTTTATGTAATTCGATTTTTTTTCTTTAGCACAAGAGCCCGTTTCGGGCCTTCGCTTAGACAGAGTTAGAGTATCTCATTATCATGATCGAATGTATTGGCACTCGAGAAGTTGATATTGTCAGGACCACGCTTTGGCCGTCTGTCCGTCCACCCAGCTGCGATGCGTTCTGATTTCAAACCAGTACGTTCTATGACTAAACGGGGTTAGAGTCCGTCGGAAGAATTACTCGAAACAAACCTCGTTGCCACCAACGCGACTCGAACCAGGGACCTTGGGCTTACGCATCGGGGTCTCTAATTATTCACCACGCGGACTAGTTTGATTGGCACTATTCTATTCAGTTCGAATGGTACAGCAATCTATTTAAAGATCGCGACAATGTCAGGATCAAGTATACGCTTCGTAAAGTTAAAGCGATTCTATATCTGAGTTGAATTTTCTTTTTAATTCAAGTGCATGCTCTGTGCCATGGAAAATGCAGCTGAGAATGAAATGATTAGCAGTAATTAACACGTTAACAGTCCAGTGCGCCGTATGTGGTACACGCGGAGCGGTTCCGCCAAGTCCTTGTACCAAATTGGTACACGCGGTTTGTGTTTCTCTATAGACTCTAATTAGGCAGACTCGTCAAATTTGATAGTTTTTTATATTGTAGTGAATTATAAATGTTCAATAATGTCCGTGAAGGACTGCAGCGATGGTCTGCTGCCTCGGCAGAAGAAGGTGTCGGTATCTGCCGAGAATGCCCTCGTCTGGAGACGCGTGAATGCGCTGGCAGGCTAGCATTGCGGTGTCGTGGGGCGGGTTCATTTCCCCAGCACGAGGACCCACTACAAAAAATTTCGCACTCACGAATTTGATTGCAGATCAAGAAGCGACCGAAGTCGCAAAAATTGTAGATAACTACACCGAGGGAGATATAACTTGTTACGATAACAAGTGGAACCTGAAAAGAAAGGCGGACTTGGGGTAACCTCGTCATTACCCGACGAAGTTCATGGCCCACAAGTGAAAGAGGGGCAACCGGGTGATGGTGGAGCCCCTTCGCACCCACCCAACCGGAATAAATCCATATATATTTTGTTGCAGTGGCCAGGTATTCCTCTTCTGAGTGGAAAACTCATACAACTTGAATTGCATGAACTTTCCCATCAGAAGGGGAGTACCCCGGTGACCAATTTATGCCATAGAATTATACAATTTGATTGCATAACTCTATGCCATAAAGAGGCACTCTGCTTGGGCCACTCAACCCGCGATATCACCTGAAACGAGAAGTATTGTTTAAGTACCCGGCGGCTGGCTCATGTCTTGAGGTGGAAGCCTGCCACCGTACCGGGTCCTATACCCGGTTAGAGTCGGGAGAAAGGAAAGACCGATTTTGTGGGAAAATTAGCACTTCATTAGATTATTCATTTTATTCTTTCGCAAAATATATTTAAACATAAACATCATAATTATGAAGCATACAGATCTATTTATTCACAAGTTAAGCACTCTGTATGCAAGAACTAACGATGTAAACGTGCAATAAATACATAACAATTTATTTAGTTTTTTTTCGATATAATTTATCATCGCCTTTGCAATTTTCTTGATTGCATTAAATTTATTAGAATTATAAATAAATTTTGTTTTTTCTTTGTTTTCCTATTAGAGCCTGATGTGTTTTCTTTTTTTATGGAAATAATACGAATAATGACTATGTTTCCACTTATTGCTTAGAGAAATAACACAAGACGTACAGTAACTGGTGTTTAATCAAAAAAAAAACAAAAACCTCAAACCAAAAATTGCAAAATCAGCAAAAAGATCAGTCATTCATAAAAGATAATTTGAAGCAGAAAATATGAGTTGTAATGGATTTTTTTTATTTAGTTCGTTCTGAAGTCGACTGATACTATCAGTATGTAAACAATTATTAGGGGATATCGTTTTCTAGTTTCGTGAGGACATAGCATATTGTTTGATTAGCGATTTAGCTAGTTAATTTTGGCATGATAATAATATGAAAATTTCGTTCGCTTTAATAGTATATTTGTCCATAACGTACACTTTTATCAAACTCTTCGTGTATAATAAAAATATCTAGAAAATCAGTTCTCTGTTATGCATATGTACACTCATCTCTATGTCTGTTAACCGCGACGTATTGTACATTGTGTCCGAATTTCCTTAAATAGGAAAAAGGTGAATGAGCAGCATAAGTAAATGGATATGCTTGCATATAAACTAAAGCACATAAATATCTTTACGTAAAGTACATATAATCCAACGAGGTTTGTAATTTTCTAGCATATGCTAATCTATAAAAATATTTTATCTGTGGTCTTTTATAGTATTCAACATTACCCGACGAGCTTTGGCGGACTGACCGAACTAGCTACATTCACAACATATGGAATTCAAACTGAAAATGCTTTGAACAGTATCAAACAACATAATGACTAATGTATAAAAGCCGACAAATTCAAATGCACAGTAATCTAGAAATGTTGGAAAATTTAAGTGTTATGAATCACTATTTGGACATGAGCTGGTCATTTTTCACAATTTCTATTTTTACATTCGCTATTTTTTTTATTTTTGACTTGCATCCACAAAAAAAAAGTCAAGATGACAAACAATAATGCACTCGTATCCAAAAAATATCCAATTTATCATTATTTTTATGCTTTATCTTATCATCGTGATCGTAGCAATTGAACATGCAAAAAATATATATATAAATAACACCATAAGAGGGTACTCACCCGCATGGTCCTCCGAGCGCTCGACGACGATGCAGATGGTCCTGTGATTCCGATTCTGTAACATCTATTTTAGAAGCTATTACTTCCATCAAATTGTAATTCTTATACTTGTAGTAGTCTGGTAAAACACTGAGGCAACAAATTCCTTTTATCACTTCTACTAGAATACACAAATCCGGATTTCTCAAATCTAACTTATAGGCAGAATTTTTAGCAGTAACTAACTCAGCTATTTTTCCTACTAACAAGTCTCGATCAACTTTATTGTTGAATCGCTTGTTGATAACAATTGAAAAGCTTCCAGCACTAGAAACAAAATATTTATCGATTAAAGAACTGCAAGCAAAAACTATGTCCACAACGTTAGCGCGGCAAACGATTGGTACAGTATAAACCAGAGTACGTATCTAGTGGCAGGAGAATTTTCTTGATAACTCCTTTTTAATAAGCTCAACTCCAATCTCAATCGGATCTTCAAATGCGGTTTTGATAAATATACAATTTTTCACTCCTGTATCCGCAGCCTGAAAGTTTGTAATGCTATGCTTGTTCAATAGCTCTAGGTCTATCTCTCGTCTCAAGCAGTCGGTAATGTCCATTTCAGATATCATAGGTTCTGTAGCTGGTTGACATGCTTCCGCCAATTGTCCATTTAGAATGTTGTAAGATTCACGGATGCACTCTTTTTCTTTGAAATTACATGTCACCAAAAACCCTTTCTGTCCAAACGCTAACTGGTGCCGTTTCCTATTATTATATGAGACGCAACACGACGACGAGGCGGATTGTTTTGACGACGAAAAATTTTGGTGATGCAGTGTGTTTGTGGGACTATTGCTGTTGGGGCGTTGCCGCGGAGACGCAGTCGAGCCAATCGGGGCACTCAATTGGCGATTAAACTCCGTTTTACGGCGATGAATGTTGGTGTAACTGATTTTAATCCCGTTCAAAGAACCGCTTCCACTCGTGTCGTCCGATTGATTCGCCTGACTCTGCCGTGAGTCTATCGGAAAATCCCATGGATTTGGGTCCGAACTGCTCCGATTATGGGCAACTATGTTCCTGTTTGGGTGTTGCAGTAGATGTGAGCGTTAGTGTAATTTAAATTATGGAAATCATTACCTGAAATATCACCAGCACCGCACTAATTCCCACACGTGGGTTTCTTCTCAAGTCTCCTTCACTCAATGACAACTGCCCTGTCAAAGGTATTTCATCGTACCAGATCAATCTCAAATCGTACCGGTTCGATCGCAAATTGTTCTAGTTCAATCGGAAATTGTTCCAATTCAATCTGCAATCGTACCGGTTCGATCGTTTCAATTGATCTGGGACAGTTTATGTTTGAGTTTTTCTTTAACCCTTTAACTGCTCGATTACTACAATATCTGGACTTCTGACCAAAGCTATGATCGACATAAAAATTAAAAACATGACGCTTTATTTTAAGTTTTGTTATAACAGCACAAAATAAAACAATCCAGTAGAAAATAAATAGAGTTTTATTGGTGAACTTAAACTTTCGAAAAACAATATGCTTTTTTACAAATTTTGTATTGCGTTGACACTCGTTTAGCCTTAGCAAGTGCTTATGGAGCAAGTCGTCCTTCGCTGAGGAGGTTTTGATAGCATCCTACGCATCTTCTGCGGATGACACGAGATCCTTTCTTGCCCAAAGATTCTAAACAATGTGCGTTTCCCAGTGAGGTACGTGTGCTTGAAGAAGACAGTCTTCCTGATGTTGGTCCTTGTAGTCCTGATGGCCCTACTGACCCTAATGACTCTGACGATCCAGCATGTGATAGTGGCGTTCTGACTATGTTTGCAGAGTTGGGTTCCCTTGACAATTGTGAAAGTTCGGGTTGTAAAAATTTTTTCACAATAGCTTCATGTGCTGCTAGAATAATCAGTTTTTCTCTGCTTCCAGGATGCAACTCATTATAATATAACCATAGACTTTATTACAGCTATTGATATTAAGTCTACTGCAACCTTTTTATGCCATGTTATGGTTTTTCTAATAGGAGAGTTATAGCTAGCCATTTGATCAGCCACATCTATACCTTTTTTTCCTTTGTTGTAACTCTGGATCATGTTGGGCTTGAGTTTCGAAACACGTCCAGATGTAGAAGACATTTTTATACCATGGCAAGTCGACAATGCACGAACATCTCTTGGCCCTCCATTTTAGCACAGTCACGTTTTCATTCTTTTGTTTCACTGCAATCTCACATGTCGCCAGTTTAGCATCCATCACATCTTTGGGAAAATCTCTTCTTTTTTTGTTCACTGCGCCGCAAGGATCCGTATTGCGGGAAAGTGAAAACTCAGCCAGAGGGATGCTCATGTAGTAATTGTCAGTTATTATGCAGCGACCTTCATCGAGGAGACTTTCTGCCAATGTTACAACTATACTGCCAGAGGTATCCAAGCCAAAAACTTGGTACACTTTGTCCACTGTAAATTTGGTATCCCCACGTGTAACATTCTGCATAGCACAGCTTATAGATTTGTATGCCATATTAATGTGTCTTCGGGGGTATAAATTGCCGGAACAGTAGTCTACCACGGAAGTGAACCATTGACTTGTCAACTACAATAATCTGGCCGGGCTTATAAATGGCTCGGGAATTTCCCACAATCAGGTTTCTCAAAGGACTGGTTTTGTAAAGCCGGTTATTCTCATCTCTGGGCGCGTTGTTATCACAAAAATGCAAACATCTCAGGATCAACCGAAATCTGTTGTAAGACATATTTATCTTATGGAGCAATGGGTGACAGTAAATATCATCTTTCTTCCAATAGCATTCAAGCGTTGGGAAAATGATTACACCCGTAAGAAATACAACGCCAAAAAATTTCAAAATTTCGGGTTCATCCACATCTGACCAACGAATTTACGACTATGTGGATGGGCAGGTTCTTGTAACAGTCGCTGGGCATATAAATTGGTTTGTTGCACCATCATATGTATTACGCCATTATTAACAATATTACAGAAATTAGTATAAACATCAGTGTCAGAATCAAATAATACCTGTTGACGCGGTAGTTCATAATGGCCTGTGAATTGTTTCTGCGATAATTCTTTGACTTCAAAACTCCACTGGGAATCGATACCTGCAAGAGTGTTTGATTATCTTCGTCTTCTTGGTTCCGGTGCGCGAGATAAAACTTTGGGCACGGGAAGTTGAATTGGCAGCTCCAGGGCACTAGGGCTGGAACACTCATCTGTATCGTCCCAAGTTCCACTTCACCGGTGATCATTTTTATTGGTTCCTCAATATCCGGCCTAACTTCTATAGGCACTTCCATATCTTCATCATCTCCGTCGTCTTGGTCATCTTCCTGATCCAATGATTCCATGATTTAATCTTCACTATCAGGATTTTCCAAGAGTCTTCTTATGTCATTGTCACTAAGTTTTGCCATTTCACCACTTCACAAGAATAAAAAACGGAAAAGAAAACACAAACTTGAAAAATTGTTATTCAATGTTATGATTCTACCGTTCCTACAGGAATAATATTTTTTATAGTTGAGCACACACCGATATTTTTCTACCGCAGTTAGGATTGCTAACCATACTCTGTAGTAAAGTATGGTCTATTCCAGTGAAGTAGCTAGCAGTCCTTATCTCAAAAGCTAGAGTTGATTTGGTGAAGTGATATTATAAATGGAAAATATCTCCAAATACTTTATTTTTTTCCTCTCTGATACAAATTATACTTTATTCTTCTCAAAATAAGTTGGCATCTTTTACCACAGTCCTCATTTCTGATTCCAAATTCATTGTCTGTGGCCAATAAACTGAACTTTGTTTATTGACACACTTATAAGTCTGTGGTACACGCTAAGGGTACACGGTAATTTTAGTTTATATGTCCGTGTATTCCCGGGGGTACACGGTTATATCCAGGTTTTCCCCGATATATTTTTCGATTTTTATGCATCAGTGATTAGTCGGCATCAAATAATGACCAGCAAATGTAAAAACGCATGCGGACATATAGCATGATCCAAAGCGCTTTTAGGGGAGTTTTAACGGAGAAGCAGTAAAATTCTTTTAAAATTAGTCAATTTGTGACCGATAAAACTATATTAAAATATTAGGTCTATCCATATTTGCCACGCAATCAAGTGGACAATGGACCTGAAGAAAGTGAGGACGATCCAGGTCTTATCTCAGTAGTTGGCCCTGTTAATAACAGTTAGGGTGCATTCATGTATTTGCGAGTACTTATCAATTTCTCGGACTTCCACCGTAAAATTGATGATTTTATCATATATGTACAAAGGATGGTATAAAAAAAATTTTTCAAAAAGACTGACTTCAAAAATCCTAAAAACAGAACCGGTTTCAAATAACATTCATCCGCAATAGCCATGATTGGTTATTAAATGGTTACTACTCACCTTTTCAAAACGGGGAATCCGTTGAACTTATTCCATACTTTTTAGGGCCTTCGAAGGCGCATTTAGCCTCCAACAACGAATGCACTCATGCCAAAAAAGCAATGAGTGAATGAACAACTATCAGATTTGCGCTTCGAGATTCAATAATTGAAAATGATTTCCTTCCTTCGATTTATTCTAGATTTCCCCAAGGAAATCTACACCGACCTCTCATCGGTGTAAAACGTGAGGTCGCATCAACGAAATGTGCCTCCAAGGGCCTACAAGCTCGGGTACTCGCAGTCTACTCCGAGGTGGCTACATATTGGCAAGCTAGTTAGGAGAGGAATTTCGGTCGTGGGTCTTACCGTAAGTAGACTACGCTCGAATAGAATTTTCTAGCCACCGATTCAAATTGCCTGTTTCAAACGCGTTCGAAAATTTCAGAAGAACAATTTAGACCAGCCTTTTCGAGATTTCCAACAATTCAAAAGGAGAACAAGTTCAAACTCACCCGTTCCTAATCTGCGTGCCGACGCGGTGTGAGATATACTCTACTTTAATCCGAACCGAAATAGCCTACGCAAATTGAAATCTACAAAATACAAAAAAAAAAACACTGTGTCGGTAAGGAGATCGAGAACGCATGAATTTGGAGTAGGTTTGAACGGAGCTTCGCTTTCGCCCCCGCAAATGCAAAACGTCCGCAAGAAATTTACCTCAGCCTACCTACGTTTTTAACGGAGTTATAGCAGTTTAGCGCAGTTAAAAGTCACAGTGTGGCAGGGCCTTACAAGCGAATATCAAACATTGCACGTACTCAATATGAAAACAGGTAGCGGGTAAGATTGGGATGCAGCAGGAACTCTCATGTGGTTATGTAATTACTCTATAAACATAAAGAAGCGAAAAAAAATGGAAAGGAATTAGGATACAAAATGTTTGGATGGGACTTAAGTCTTAGAAGGCTTGCCTATGATAGTTTGTTATAGCTGAAAACAGTATGTCGCATTGCATTGATATGTTAACATTTCCTTCTGCGCCATTCAGTCCAACTCGTAGAATTCAATTTCACTTCTAAGTGGTTCGTTCGAATTTAAACGTAAAAATGGAAATGCATACGATGCTCTCGATTGGATCGGCGTGGTATGAAAGAAAAGTCATGATTTAGGTCAAAGGCGTCCAACCTACGATCCCAGGGCCACATGGGGCCCAAATGTAGGTCTAGTGCGTCTTGTCCAAAAAACCGGTTTTCGGTCAAATCGGTGCGGGTTTTCCCATCCCTATGCAGAGTTCCTATCATAAGCACATAACAGTCGCTATTTTTCTCCAGCTTAAAAAAATTTCTGTATACTCGATCAATTGAACATATTCAAATTAAACACAAAAACGCTGGCGAGTGTGTTTACTAAACGATGTTCGATTACACAATGTTGTGCTGCTCTCTATTAGAAATGGATCAAACTAAAATCTCTTCACAAACTCAATGTAGATGTTCCTTCCTTGCTCACTTCTCTGTTAGCTTCGAGCTGAATCACACGCGTTGTAACCAAGCGAATATTTTGTTATAATAAATCCAGTTAATTTTTACTTAACTGTTTTGTTTTTGTCTACTCTGAACCTCTGCTCACAATAGGTAAATAATACTTCTAATAAATGTGGCCGTGTCATATAGCATGTAAAAAGTTCCCCGACGACGAGAAAAAAATGGCGGTATCGGGTTCGGTGAGAATCGAAGTGCTAAATAAAGAAAATTTCGACGCATGGAAGATCCGAATGGAAGCGCTCCTTGTAAAAAATGATTCGTGGTCGTTTGTCAGAGGACTAAAAATTAAACCCGTAGTCGTAGCTGGTGAAAATGCTGTGAGTGACGCTGCATTTGTTGGAGTGGTAAATAAGTGGGAGAACGAAGACAGAAAAGCGAAATCTGATTTATTAGCGGTGAGTCCATCCAAACTCAAGTTGATAAAAGGATGTGTCACATTAAGAGAAATATGATTAAAATTAGAATCCATGTATCAATCCAAGCGTCCTGCTAGGAAAGCAACTTTATTAAAGCAGTTAACCTTACACCGAATGGATGAAATTGCTGAAGTGCGTGAACATATTCCCAAGTTTTTCGACACGATCACGATTACCCCCGACCTATTAACAGTGATGCTGTTGCACAGTCTTCCCTCAAGTTTCGAAAAATTTTCGTTGTGCTATTGAGTCGTGAGACGAACGACCAAAGCCAGAAGTATTGCGCGTAAAGTTCAAAGAAGAGAGTGATGCCTGAAAGAATGATATTTGCATCAGTGAATCTTTTGCGATGTTTACAAAGAAAACTTTTCCAAAACATTGGAATCCAAAGAACATTAGTGGTGATCGTGGTGGAAATGCGCAAAGAAGTGATAAACCTTTTAAGTTTAACTGTCACCGTTGCCACAAATATGGTCATAAAGCCAAAGAGTGCACGAAAATTAAGAAACAAAAGAATGTCGCAAAACAAGCCCAGGGCGTGAGCAAGTGGAACATTGTCAATCACGGTGGACTCAAATAATCAGCTTTTGAATGTGAAGTTGGACGAGATATTCCATGTGCCAGATTTACAAATTTGCTTTCGTTCGGAAAAATTACCGACAAAGATTTTATTGTTATTTTCGATAAGGAATCAGCAACAATAGTCAGCAACGATGGAATGCCGATTATAAAAGCTAGTCAAATAAATGGATTGTATTATTTACGTCAAGGAAGCAACAAATGTAACTTGACAGAAAATAGTTCAGTAGTGGCAAAATCGAATACATTGGAAGCGTGGCATCGGAAAATGGGTCATTTGCGTATTCAAAGCCTTGTGGAATGTCAACGCAAGGGATGAGTTCGAGGAATTGATTCACCAGGCCCAAAAGAAGATTTTGCTTGTGATGTTTGTGCTCTCGGTAAAATGACTATAGCTCCGTTTCCAATTAGAAGTAAAAGAACTTCAGATGTTCTTGAAATTCTTCATTCCGACTTGTGCAGACCAATGCTAGTTGACTCCAATGGGAAGGCTAAATATTTTGTAAGATTTATCGATGATTTTTCGCGTTGGTGTAAAATTCAATTGCTGAGGAGTAAAGATAACGTTTTTGAAGCGTTTAAAGATTTTAAAACATCTGTCTAGAACAAATTCGAAAACAAGATCAGGTTTTTGCAAACCGACAATGGCACAGAATATGTAAACAAGAGTTTCAATCAATACTTACGAGAAAATGGAATTAGTCGCAGATTAACAGTAACGTACACTCCTCAACAAAAGGGGCTAGCAGAGAGAGAAAATCGTACTCTTCTAGATTTTACTAGGTGCCTCATGATCCAATCTGGATTACCTCCGTCTTTTTGCGCTGAAGCCATCAACTCGGCGAACTATATAAAAACCAGATGTCCTTCACGGAGCATTGATAATAAAACTCCCTTCGAGACATGGAATGATTATACGCCTACTGTGAAATACTTCAAAGAATTTGGCTGTGAAGTAATTGTTTTGACTCGGAAAACTCAAGATAAATTTGAACCACGATTAAAACGAGGAAATTTTCACTGTTATTTGGAGCAATTGAAGGCGTATAGGATATGGATCACCGAGGAGAAAAGAGTGAATATTACTCGAGATGTCAAGTTTCTCAACTTAAGAAAGTCAATCTTGAAGGACAATTACCACGATTTTTCACCCGATACTGTAGTAAATTTCGATCAAAGTTGTCTTGACATCCTGATAAATTCCAATCAAAAAATCTCAGATGATGAAATTATCGAATATGATGAAGACAACGAAATTATTGAACATAATGACTGCCTGCTCAAAAACGCATTATATGGTTTACAACAAGCTGGACGTCGTTGGTATGTGAAATCGGATAGGGAATTAAAAGATTTTAGTGCAATTCAATTTAAATACGATCCGTGTGTGTATCATATTCAACAAGGGGAAAAAGTTGTCCTTATTGTAGTATATCTTGATGATTTCCTACTTGCATCTAAAAATCTTCAATCAGCCTAATGAAACATCTATCGAAGAAGGAGACGTGAAGTTGTGTCGTGGAATCGATTTTTCACAAGACGAAAATGGAATCTACTTGAACCAGAAGGGATATGTCAACGAACTTCTGAAGTGATATGGAATTTGTGATTGCAAATCAATCTCAACTCCATTGAATCCTGGAACGAAACTACAAAAAGATGAAGATCGATCTAACATTACAGCACAAATTCTACCATACAGAGAGTCAGTCGGTGCCTTAACTTATTTAGCCAATATAAGTCCTGCTACAATGAAAGTCATAGTCCGCGCGGCTTAGTGGTTGGTGCACTAAGCCCGTAAGCCGAAGGTCTTTGGTTCAAGTCTCGTTGGTGTCAACGAAATTTAGTTCGAGTGGTTCTTCGGACGGACTATAAGTCTGTTCAGTCATGATACGTACTGGTTTAAAATCAGAACGCATCGCAGCTGGGTGGACGGACACACGGCAAAGCGTGATAATGATTATATCACCTTGTGGAGTGCCGATACATTCGATCATGACAATGAGATACTCTAACTATCTCTAAGCGAAGGCCCAAAAGGGGCTGTAAGGCTACAAACAGACAATGAAAGTCATTGGATTGCCGCGAAGCGAGTCTTACGCTACTTAAAGGGATCAGCTGATGCCGGTCTTTATTTCAAAAGATGTTCAAAATCATTAATACGATACGTGGATGATGATGATTGGGCAGATTGGTTGGATGACCAAAGATCATTTTCTGGCTATGCGTTTATCTTAAGTGGCAGCCTTAGAACAGCTGCTCTTTCATCAACAGAAGCCGAGTACATGGAACCGGTTTATCTCAGAAGATTCTTTACTGAGCTCGGGATTGATTCCCTTGCTAGAATCAAAGTATTCAGTGACAACTGCGGAGCTAAGAGGTTGACAGAAAATCCAGTATATCATGGAAGGACCAAGCACATTGATCATTTTGTTCGAAAAATACTGGAGAATAGATCTTTGGAAATTGAATATATTGCAACAGAAAACATGGCAGCACATATTCTCACTAAAGGATTATCCAAACCAAAACATGTAAGATGTATTAGACTTCTGGGTCTTAAAACGTGTTAATTGCTCGTCGAGGGGAAGTGTTGAGTATGTTTACCAAACGATGTTCGATTACACAATGTTGTGCTGCTCTTTATTAAAAATGGATCAAATTAAAATCTCTACACAAACTCAGTGTAGATGTTCCTTCCTGCTTACTGCTCTGTTAGCTTCGAGCTGAATCACACGCATTGTAACCAAGCGAATATTTTGTTATAATAAATCCAGTTAATTTTTACTTGACTGTTTTGTTTTTGTCTACTCTAATTCGAAGTGTCAAAACAAAGAAATGTCAGTTTCAGCTCTTTGAATTTCTTGGCTTAAGTGAAGTTATAAATCTGTCATAAATTATAATCAGCTGTGTGAAATAAGTGAAGTGGTTACTAGTGTCGCTCTATCAAGTTTTCGAGAAAAGTAGCGATCTTTCAAGTCATCAATTTCATTGATTCAATTTTTACTTAAACGAACGAAAATTAACGGAACCGGGAATTCTTGCTTTGGTCTAGGAGTGAGATTCCCGTTTAGCTAAATTTATTCTAAAAATTTTTGAATTTAATTTTAAATTTATATTTTGATATTTTAAATTATTTTTTTTTTTGCAAGTACGGATTTCTACGTTTTTTCACTAACTATATTAAATAAATCAAGGATAATAAAAATTTTTATAAAAAGCAAATAATTGAAAAAGTTAAAAATATAATGGCTACTAAACCAGATAAGTGTGGGAAGTGTAGGAAACCCGTGCCTCAAGTGGTTTCATTTGAGGTGTATCAAAATGTCGGAGGAGAGATATCGGGCTATTATGGACATCACCGAAGATGTGATTTGGATGTGTGCCGGATGTAGAGCTCAGCACCGTAAATCTAAAGAAGACCAACTCTTCCAACAAATGAAAAATTTGCAAAGCCAAGTCTAAGAGATGAGCTCAAATGTCACCTTATTAATAGATAAATCTACGTCTGCGAGCAAGCCCTCATATGCCGAAATTATTAAAAATTCTACTTCTCCTCCAACAGTGCATCGATCTAATACAATATCGCAAAAAGGGATTATAATTAAGCCTAGAAATCACTCTTCATCAGAAAAAACACTGATTGATTTTAAGTCGAGGATCAGGCCATCAAAATGTAAAATTCCTCTACAGCTAATGAGGCCTATTCGTAATGGTGGGGCGATTATCAAAAGATCGACAAATGAAAATGCTACTTCGCTTTTTAATATAGCAATGAATGCAATGAAAGAGGAGTATGATGTTGCTGAGACCAGATTTCGACAGCCTAGACTTGTCATCAATGGACTAGAAAAACAATACGCAAATAATGAATTAAGAAATGAGATCCAGGCATTAAATCCCAATATAGAGGAGCGTGATTCTATGGAACTTGTACATGCTAGGCGAACAAGAAATGGAAGGTGGTTGCACATCATCCAGGTAAACGGGAGCATGTATAAGAGGCTTGCGAATAGACACATTAATATAGATTATGGATCGTATTTTGTGAAGGAGGACTTCAACGTAACGAGGTGTTATAAGTGTCAAAAATACAACCACAAAACATCAAAATGTGAAGGGGAGCAAATATGTGTAAAATGTGGAGGAAAGCATGACCTAAAGGATTGCAAAAGCACGATTGAGAAGTGCTCGAACTGTATTGGTAACAATAACAATGCTGATCATTCTCACAGAGCTGACTCTGTAGAGTGTCCGGAGTTTCAACGCAGAATATTGATCGCCAGGAGGAGCACTAACTACAACTTTGATGATTGCTAATCTTTCTAATCAATCAAGTGGAACAAATTTAACACTTATGTATGCTAATATAAGAAGCTTAAGACATAAGCTAAGTGATATTCAGATTTACCTGCAGCAAAATCCTGACATAGATTTGATTATTCTAAATGAAATCTGGATTTACCCAGAAGAAGCACGGTTTTACAATATTGAAGGTTATAATGCGGTATTCTCCTGCAGACCTGGAAGAGGTGGAGGTACAGCAATATACGTAAAAAATACAATCAATTTCATTACCAAGAGAGTGACCCCTGATAAGTATAACGTTATAATAATTGAAGTACGCCATGCAGGTAAAAAAAATAAAATTAGGGACGTACTACAATCCCAATCGTATGAATGCGCAAGATTTTTGCACAGTACTAGATACATTATTCTCAACTGAAAAAAATTTAATCACAGTAGCGGACACAAACATTGATGTGCTAACGGAATCACCAGAAACACGGATTTATAAGGATACGCTAGAAACGAATGGAACGGTAATCATAAACAACAACCAAATAACTCGCCCAGTGTCAAATACCTGTCTGGATCATATAGTAACCAATGATTTAAAAGTCGCTGAAAGCATGACATACATATTTGAGGACTGGCCGGAACTGGATCATCGTGTGTTAAAAATTGCTATTCAAGACCAAACCCTGAACAAACAGAAGCCGACCTACAAAGCGTTCAGATTTCTAGACAAGGAGCTCTTTAAATCAAACATACGAGAGTTACTGGAAAAGCGGAAACCAAATAGTATTATTGAACTCAAAAATATCATCATATCTGCTAAGCAAAGTTCTACAATTGAGAAAAAAATCAGGTGTCGACAACGGACTTGGATAACGAAAAAAGTAATTGATGCAAGTATTAAAAAAAGGAAGGCATACATGGACTACAGGAAGAACACTGGAAACCGGGCTTTCAAGTTTGTGTATATGCAAGCGAAAAAAGAATCGAAACGACTGGTGAAAGAGGCTAAATTCTTATATTTCTCAAGAAGAATGGAAACAGCGGCTGACAACTCCCGCGAAATATGGAAAATAATAAATGAGGTAAAGGATAACTCTTCAACCCAGGGTATATCACAAAACTTTCAACTGAATCCTGATGGGCCCTCTAACACATCGTGTCCACGTGACGCGGCGAACTCATTGAATAACTTTTTTTCAACAATTGGTGGAAGAATCACTAAAGAAATCGTTGCCAGTTCAGCAGGCAATGCAAATAATACAAATATCGCAATAAATTCCATCTTTCACATTCATCAAACAAATAAAAGGGAAGTCTTAAATGTCATCAATGAATTGAAAAAGAATACGGCGCCAGCCATTGATAGCATCACGATGAATGAGATTAGTATAATCAAGGAGGACATAGCCCAGATTATGGCAAATTTTATAAACGTGCATATTAGGAATGGAACTTTTCCGGAAGAAGAAAAACTTGCAAAAATAGTTCCTATATTTAAGGGTGGTGGTCATCTTGACCCGAATAACTATCGCCCGATTGCGCTGCTGACGGGATTTAGTAAGATATTTGAAAAAATACTAAACCGATTAACATCATTCTTAGTTGAAAACTCTATCATAAGCCAACATCAGTTTGGTTTTCAAAAGAACAAGAGTACTTTGGATGCCCTACATTTTGTCACACGTTTCATCAATCTAGGACTTGACAGAGGTGATTATGTCATCGCAATTTTTGTGGATTTGAAAAAAGCATTTGATACAGTTGATCATGATCTCTTGCTTCGTAAACTTGAATCGTACGGTATTCAGGGTAGTCCTAAGCAGTTGTTTAAGAGTTACTTGGAGGAAAGATCGCAGAGAACTTTAATCAATAATGTCCTGAGCGACCATGCACCTACGGAAACAGGAGTTCCCCAAGGCTCAATACTGGGCCCAACTTCGTTCCTGCTATACACAAATAATCTAAATACATGTGGGCTGACGGGATATCACACATTTTATGCTGATGACACAGTTCTACTTTATTCAGGACGAGACAAAACTGCCATTGAGTACACTATCAACGACGATCTAGGGAAATTCCATCAGTGGTTAATTGGAAACAAACTAGTATTGAACACTTCAAAGACAAAATATATTGTTTTTAAGCAAAAGAACAAAGGAGACATAGATGTCGAACTAAATATTAACGGCGAAAAATTGCAAAGAGTGCTAGAAATGAAATATCTTGGCCTTATCATAGACCATCGTATGACCTGGTTACCACACATAAATAGCTTAAGAAGGCAATTAGCCCCAATAATAGGATTGTTAAGAAGATATGAGGATTTTCCAATGCACATCAAGAAACTTTTTCTAAATGCGTTTGTCCTGGCGAAATTGCATTATGGAGTACTTATTTGGAGTCAATCAGCGAAGCAACATTTAAACAGTATATCCAGGCCGCTGACCAAAGCGTATAAAAACATTCTGAAGCTGCCAATGCTTACTCAAACTAGTTTGGTTTACCAATTGGCAAAATCATTAACCTTTAGTCAAATTATTATTATGGAGAAAGCGAAGTTTATCTACAGAAATTTAAAAACTAATGGATCGGAACGAGCGCCATTAATTAAGGTATCACAGATCAACCCATATAATGCGAGGAATGCAAATCAATTCGTAATACCTTTTGCCAGAACGGATCGACTAAAGAACGATGCAACGAATGATGCTCTGCGTATATATAACAATCTACCAGAAATTGTTAAGGAAGCAAACTCACTTTTGGTATTTAAGAAAAGACTAAGGGAGCATTTAATGAGCACTGATTGAAGTGGGACCTGTAATTCTGATTTTATGAGCTCAGTATCTTAGGGCGTTCTTTTTGACCCTATCGGCGAGATACTGAAGTGACAGTTACTCAGAGTTTTTTTTTTGAATGCGTCGTATGATATTGAATTTTTTTTATCTCTGAGAGCTGATCATGATTTGTTGGACTAGATGTTCACGAAAAGGACTAGATCACATTATATTGTGTGCCCCCTTATACCGATGTGTTAAACATTGTCTGGGTGGCACAAGGGACCAAGCGACGTAATGTGAATGCAGATCGCACGAGCGTTGTGCGACGAAGAAAGAGTGATGGAGAGAGTGGTAGCGAATGGAGGTAATTAAAAAAAAATAAAAACTCTGCTCACAATAAACACAAACAACAAAAAAAAAAAAGCCGCAATATTGCCGTACATTTTGTCTCACAAATCGACATTTTTGTTTTAGTTTCTCAAAGTTTCAATCAAGCTCTTTCAACTGATTCCCCACCTTTGCTCAAATTTTTTTTTTTAAATCACTTTGATATAAGGGTGACCCCGTTGAAAACATTTCAAATGTTCGATATGACCTAAAGTTTTTAAAGACCACCCCTGATGACCTTTCTCCATAGTTTGAACTTTAGAGCCTCTATAGCTTCAGAGAAAATTTGCTTTGATGCACGGATAGACGGATGGACATCAGACAGGACGCGAAACTAGGAGATCTCCGTAAAATTTCTTTTACAAAAAATGACCAATTTTTGGAACAATCCAAACAGAATTACGAATTGATTTCACACTTTTCCAATAGAATCAAACAGTTACCAGCTAATTTCTTGTCAATTTAGTAGTGTATTGAACCGCACACAAGTTACTTCAGTAACAATTGTTTCTTGAATCATTAAAGTTTTAGGTTTTTTTCCGTCTTATAAAATGTACTGTAGAAAAATAATGATCTTGCTGAGTAAATCATCTAACAGATCAGTAATTTTCCGATTATTAAATTATGAAATGTTACTTGGATTCGTTGTTGGTAGTGTTTTGGCTAGCTTTTATTCTTCTTTTATTATTCTTAAATATGTTTGGAATTTTAGAATTCCATGATGATTGTTGAGAAAAATATTTTTTTCTTTTTCCCAAAGCATATGATCATTAATTCACCAGTTTGATTGTTTTCCAATATTTAGATGCCTTTGAAATTCCACCATAGTTTCTTATGATTAATTGATAATACGTGCTTAAAATTACAGGGTACTGTTTTAGTCAGTATTTTTATCGAAATTGTTCATTTAACATTTATTACCTATGTTACTACAGAAAAAAGAAATGCTATCATTGTGTATATCTAATAATAATTATCATCCCCAAAATATCAGCAATGAAAATATTTAAATTTCGAATATATTTCGATAAATGCAATTTCAAAATAAATTATAAGAAAGTATATTTACCAGCGTAGAAACTTCGAATTTACTTGTCAGTTGGAAAAATTAGTGGCGAATTTGCATTGACTTGTAGATACATTTTTATTCTGATGGTAAATCTAGTATGATTTGTTTATAAACAATTTTTAACGCAATAATTATTTCCATAACTAAGAGCTTTTTTATATTTTTTTGCAGGTAAGATGATCAAAAAATTGATTTTTGATACAGGTATGGATGTAATGAGCTAAATTAGTTTGTACAATTTTGAATATTTACAGGTTCTCATTAAATAAAAACTGAATAAAATGTCTAAGAAAAGATAATCTATTAGTATTCCCTTTATTAAAACTTTATAAATAACATCGATAAACATTTAATTAAATCAAGCAACAAAAAAACCAAATTCATTTAACGATTCACGGACAAATGTTCATCCTTGATAAATCCTCGTACTATCTTTCCCATTACACTCAAACTAACTACACCTCAATTTCATTCGTCCTAGAACCTAATTAAAACATAAACCTCCACGGATATCATTCACCTGATACTGGTAAGTTCGCAAACACCCAATTAATATTTATTGGCATTTGCAAAAGAATTATGTACTAAACCTGCCAATGCAGAATAATCATTGTAAAAAATTTCGCAAGAACCTTCACAAAAAAAATTCCAACTGAAATATAATTCGGTAAAGTACAAGTACAAAGCACCCATCAAATTCACACAATCCAAATGAGTAACTTTGAATTCTGCTATTTAAACTTGAACTCAAAATCCATGTACCACAATTCCATTTGCAATCGCGCTCTTTCTACAGTTCATGTATTTACTAAAGCATATACTCGTAATATTTTATATTTCCACTCAATCCTCTTCCTCTCCGCACTCAGATCTCGAAAAACAAACGGAAAAGCAATGAACCACCATTGCCACCCCATTCAATCGTAAATGAAGGACACAAAACGAATCCCGGACGCGCAGACCAACTATTGACCCAATTCTTGAAAAAGCATTCATTCACTCATCACTAACCATCGGCAAAACATGAAATTTATGACCGCATAACCTCACCTTAAACCTTTGCGCGATGTATTGTAGTAGTGGATATTCTGTATTCTACATGTACATTTGCAGGATTGATTTCACACGAGCATGTGTGTAATAATATATCCAATATAACATTGAAACACGACAGCAGCATCCTATATTGGATAAATGCGAACGAAATGTTCTGTGTATCTCTTGTTGGCGTGTTGCAGATGTATCTTCATCTGCTAGCAAAAACGATTATTAATAATAAACAAAAAGTTGGAATGAGAATTTTAGCGGTGGAGCCACAGAAGAAGATTGAAATGATTATTGGATGTTTAAGATACTTTACGTGGTGTCTGGTGGCTTGAAGAATCGATCACTGAGTGAATCTTCTGCATTGGTGTTAAAAGTTTGCAGCTTTTCTTTTGGCGTGAGATGGATTGAGTAGAGAATTGAATTTTTTTAATTCAATTCTCAACGGGGAGGAAGATGTTCCACATGATTGTGGAAATAGCATGTAGGCTGGATGTTACGGTTAATAAATTTACACTAAAGTCAAATACTGTATTTTTGATTTTGTTAATGATTGATGTTTTATTTTCGAATTTTTTAATTTTTCTAGTCAGATTGAATGAAAAAGAATCTCCGAAAAATATTAAGTTCCGAAACAAAATCTACAATATACTCGTATACACATACTCAAAAGAGTCTGCGTACACTTGCTGGTCGTAGCAAATATATCAATATAAAAATCTTTGCCATTTGTTTATAACTTAAATTCTTTTCTTTATTATATTCATTAAACTATATGGTACATAAATCTGAACTGATCACTCGTTCGCTGTTTAGAATAACCAAAATAAAAAAGTTTCTTCCAAAAAGTCATGAAAATCCATCCAAAAAAGTCTGCGTACACCTGAAAAAATTTATTCATTTTATTTGAGAACCACTATATTAGCTTTCAGATTTTGAACCTTAATATCTAGTAACATAGCCTTTCCTATAAATGACTTCCTTTAGCCTATTTTGCATGGATTGAACAAGTTTTGATGTTTCTTCGGCCGTTATTTTGTTCCACTCGTTCAAAATAACATTTTTTAATGACTCTTTGCTAGTTATGTCATGCTTTCGAATTTTTCTTTCAAGCAAATCCCACAAATGCTCAATTGGGTTTAAATCTGGTGTGAGGAGGTGTACCTAAGAGTTTTTGGACGTCGTAGGCCAACCAAAGCCTATTTATTTCAGCTGCATGTTTGGGCTCATTATCGTGCTGAAAGGAAAATGCGTTCCCCAGCCGCAATTTCTCGACACTTTGCTTGATATTATTTTTTTAAATATTAAGGTACCCGTATTTATCCATTGAAGATTCTATGAAAACGAGTTGCCCCACTCCACTGGCTGCCATACACCCCCAAACCATCACACCTCCGCCACCATGCTTTACAGTGGGAATCAAATTTTCTTTATTGAATTCTGTCGAGCGTTTTCTCCATACTAATTTGCGTCCTTTTATCCCAAATATACAAAACTTACTTTCGTCCGAAAAAAGAACGCTTTCTCTAAATTCTTTTCGCATATTTACATAATTTTTGGCGAATTCAACTCTCTTTCGGCGATTCCGTTCCGATATGAATGGCTTTTTACGTGCGACTCGACCATGGTAACTGCCTTTTCTGAGAATTATGCGCACTGTTTCATCGCTTATTGTTTTATTGTATTTCTTTCTTATATCCTGCGCAATTTGGAACGCGGTTAATCGGGAATTTTGTTTCACAGCATTAATAATACTCCTACGTTCACGTGCTGTAAGTTTGGGAGGACGTCCTGACCGATGCCGTGAAATAATCAAACCGCTTTCTTTGTAATTAGCAGCAACCCTTCGGACCGAAGAATGGGTTCTCCCAACTAATTTTGCGATTTCACAAAAACTTCCCGTTTTCACGCAATTTTACTATGACTTTACCCTCACTAACACTGATTTCCTTATTATTTGCTTCCATATTAAAGAATAGTCTTTTATTCACGCAAAACACACTGACAATTTTCCAATGAAGTACTGTCACGCAGAACAATGAAAAAATGAAGGCATCAACATTGCACATTTCGGGGAATCCCCAAATTTTGTGATGTGTACGCAGACTTTTTTGGGGCTGCTCACAGACTTCCAAGTATTGAAATTACTATACATATGTATGTTCGATAATTTTGGGAATTCTTTAAACAAACCTGCTTCAATACATTTTTTGCAGTTTAGGCTCTTTTATCGAAATGATTAAATCAAGATCACATTATTGATTCATACGATTCCAACATAATTCAGTTTGTACTAATGAGATGTACGCAGACTTTTTTGAGTATGTGTACGTAATATTAAGCAAAGTGCCGAGAAGTTTCGGCTGGGGAACGCATTTTTCTTTCAGCACGATAATGACCCCAAACAAACAGCCTACAACTTCTCAAAACTCTTAGGTACATCTCCTCAATCACCAGATTTAAACCCAATTGAGCATTTGTGGGATTTACTTGAAAGAAAAATTCGAGAGCATGACATACACATACTCAAAAATGTCTGCCTACATCTCATTAGTACAAACTGAATTATGTTGGAATCGTATGAATCAATAATGTGATCTTGATTTAATCATTTCGATAAAAGAGCCTAGACAGCAAGATATGTATTGAAGCAGGTTTGTTTAAAAAATTTCCAAAATTATCGAACATATAGTAATTTCAATACTTGGAAGTCTGTGAGCAGCCCCAAAAAAGTCTGCGTACACATCACAAAATTTAGGGATTCCCCGAAATGTGCAATGTTGATGCCTTCATATTTTCATTGTTCTGCGTGACAGCACTTCATTGGAAAATTGTCAGTGTGTTTTCCGTGAATAAAAGACTATTCTTTAATATGGAAGTAAAACATGAGGAAATCAGTGTTAGTGAGCGTAAAGTCATAGTAAAATTGCGTGAAAACGGGAAAAGTTTTCGTGACATCGCAAAATTAGTTGGGAGAACCCATTCCTCGGTTCAAAGGGTTGTTGCTAATTACTAAGAAAGCGGTTTGATTATTTCACGGCATCGGTCAGGACGTCCTCCCAAACTTACAGCACGTGAACGTAGGAGTATTATTAATGCTGTGAAACAAAACCCCGATTAACCGCATTCAAAATTGCGCAGGATATAAGAAAGGAATACAATAAAACAATAAGCGATGAAACAGTGCGCATAATTCTCAGAAAAGGCGGTTACCATGGTCGAGTCGCACGTAAAAAGCCGTTCATATCGGAAAGGAATCGCCGAAAGAGTGTGGAATTCGCCAAAAATTATGTAAATATGCGAAAAGAATTTAGAGAAAGCGTTCTTTTTTCGGACGAAAGTAAGTTTTGTATATTTGGGATAAAAGGATGCAAATTAGTATGGAGAAAACGCTCGACAGAATTCAATAAAGAAAATTTGATTCCCACTGTAAAGCATGGTGGCGGTGGTGTGATGGTTTGGGGGTGTATGGCAGCCAGTGGAGTGGGGCAACTCGTTTTCATAGAATCTACAATGGATAAATACGGGTACCTTAATATTTAAAAAAATAATATCAAGCAAAGTGCCGAGAAGTTTCGGCTGGGGAACGCATTTTTCTTTCAGCATGATAATAACCCCAAACATACAGCTGAAATAAATAGGCTTTGGTTGGCCTACGACGTCCCAAAACTCTTAGGTACACCTCCTCAATCACCAGATTTAAACCCAATTGAGCATTTGTGGGATTTGCTTGAAAGAAAAATTCGAGAGCATGACATAACTAGCAAAGAGTCATTAAAAAATGTTATTTTGAACGAGTGGAACAAAATAACGGCCGAAGAAACATCAAAACTTGTTCAATCCATGCAAAATAGGCTAAAGGAAGTCATTTATAGGAAAGGCTATGTTACTAGATATTAAGGTTCAAAATCTGAAAGCTAATATAGTGGTTCTCAAATAAAATGAATAAATTTTTTCAGGTGTACGCAGACTTTTTTGGATGGATTTTCATGACTTTTTGGAAGAAACTTTTTTATTTTGGTTATTCTAAACAGCGAACGAGTGATCAGTTCAGATTTATGTACCATATAGTTTAATGAATATAATAAAGAAAAGAATTTAAGTTATAAACAAATGGCAAAGATTTTTATATTGATATATTTGCTACGACCAACAAGTGTACGCAGACTTTTTTGAGTATGTGGATGTTGGAAAAAAAGAAAATTTGTATCAACAATCGAAAAAAAAAATATCCAAAGTCTCGTTCGATTTCACGAACGAGATTCAGGAAATTGTATGAGAGTCTTGTTTGTTTTTCTAAACTATGAAAATGCATTTGGCTTTATCAAAAATGTTTATATTGTTTTTCATAATATTCTCCAGGAACATTTATGCACTTTTGCATGAGCTTAAACCAATTTTCGAAGCGCTTACTCGGATTGAGACACCTCCAACATATGGTGTTTAAACGCTCAAATAGCTCCTTCGGGCGTAGAAAAACGTTCGTCAAACAGTTTATTTTTTATGTGTGGGAATAAAAAGAAATCATTGGGTGCCAATCAAGGCCGTACGGCGGATGACCATCAATCCGATGTTTTGACCGGCCAAAGTGACGCTAGTCAGAGCTGATGTGTGAGAGCTCGCATTGTCATGATAGAAGATGACTTGTCTGCGCTTGTTCGTTTTGCGAATTTCTCCGAAGGCTTCCGATAAACAAATGGCCGTATACCAGTCCGAATTGACCGTCCTATGTTCCTGACACAAAACAGTGGCCACATGACCTATTCAACCGAAGAAACAGGTCACCACTTTACTTCGCAATCTTTCGTACGAGAACAACTTTTTTTGGATATGGCTCCTTTTGGGACACCCACACGGTCGACTGCTGTTTTGTTTCCGGCTCATAGGCATGGATATATGATTCGCGATATGTGACGATTTCTTCACGTCATTTGATGCTCCGCGATGGTATTCGTATTTTCTAATAATTTCTTTCCACCAATCGACACGAGCTTTTTTTGAGCGATTATCAAATTATGCGGGATGCAACGCGATCAAACCTTTTTTTTATGCAATATCGAATATATGGTCGGGGAAAAATACTCTAAGATGCCTCTATCTCACGGCACCTTGCATAATAAATTCACGCATGATATCGAGGTTTTCTGGCACAACGCCCGTTTTTGGACGATCGTCAGAAACGACGCCCACGTTTGAATTCGTTAAACTAGTTATAAATTGTCTGAAGGGACGGTGCTTCATCGCCAAAGGCCGAATGAAGCCGATCGAAACACTGTTGGGGAGCGTTCAATTATTACGTAACGCAATTTTAGAAAATTTTTGACCCCCCTCCTCCCCTTGTAACGCACCGTAACGTTTTTCTGCAACCCCCCCTCCCCCTCTCTAAACGTTACGTAACACTCAAGTGACCATTTTTACCCTAAAGTCGCAAAAAATTATGTTATGGTATTTATCCTTGGTATACTTTTAATTGCCTTTGCGGTAATAATACTAAATAAAACAAGAGATTTTTAATCCGCAACACCTGCGTATTTTGTTTATTTTTTATAAATTTTTGGCTTTACACACAATTGTTTTCGTCCTTCATCCTCCTATTTTAGCTTTTTTTAATAATAAACTATTAAAATAAAATAACATTTTTATTTCACCCTTTGGCAATGGAATTATAAACAGAAATTCAACTGAAACTAAACATTTTACTCGAAATAAAAAAGTATTCTTAAAAAAACTAAAAAATATTCAACTATTAACCAAGTATCTAAGTAGGTCTATTAAAACAATTCGATCGAAACTACTGCTCCTCTGTCCGCGGGTTTGCTAGCCACTCAGATTTTTTCATCACTGGCACCTGGAGTGCAGACGAAGACGGTTCTGGAATTGTTAAGCCACTTGCACCAACTTCGTCTTCGTCGACCCAGTCAGCATCCTCAGACGATGTTTCATAACGACGCACAATGCAGAGAAGCTCATTTGCCCTTCTGGCAGCAAGGCGCTGTGGCCGTTCTCTAGTTTCACAATGGTCTGGGACAGTCTTGCCATGCACGTAACGACAGTGCATTTGAACACTTTTGTGAGATGTGAAATAGATCCCACAGGTTGGACATACTTTTTTCTTTAGGTCGGATTGTACAGATGGACAAAAGAAATCGTAAGGCATCTGCTTGAACCCTTCTAGAGGAGGTGACAGATCAACGGACAACCTCACAAGAAGTGGTGAAAACTTGGATGTTCCTTTGTCTAGCAAACTGGGTACTACGAGCTTGCTTGGGGTTTGAAGTATTGGGCAAGGTGGCGGCATGAAAGTATCCGCAAACACAGATTTCAATGCACTTCTTGGTGATGAACAGCAGTTTTCATCCGCGCATTTTATAACCTGTAAGAAATATTGCGATTCACGGACGTGAACGCTATACCACGCCAGATTTGGTTCTGCTGGATCCTGCATGCTATCTTCGGGCTGTCTATACTCCACCGAAACGTCGTAATTATCAATGTTCATTTCTCTCCACAATTCTGCAAGTGTTTCTCCAGCGTGCTGAAAATTGCGTTCTTCCAAATCATCATCCGTAGTCATTCCTTTGCCGTCGAGATGAGAACCAAAATGTTAATCAGACAGAATGACGCCTGCCAGTCGTTTGCTGAGGGGAGCCATCCGACGCTCAACTCGGTTATATGCGCTCCGCCCAGGAGCATTAGTCGCTATAAACAGGGCGTCCAGGATGTATTTTTTAAAGTGTTCAATCGCAAAGTTTTTGACTTTGCGATAACGCGGGTTTCCGTCCGGCCCACCATCTACAAAGATGATGATCACTGGCTTCACGGTGTTCGATTCTGTCATCATTAAGGGTTTGAATGACGGTATTGATAAAAGTGATTCGAAATCATAAGCATGGGTGTTCGCTGTGGAGGATGTGTGTTTCCCGCTCCTTATGGATATGTGTGTCGGCCCGCTGTACCCAACAGTTTCTTCCTTACCAAAACTGTTAGGTTCCACGTTGACGCCGGCGTATACAGAAGGAATAAGTTTGTGCCGCTCTGCCACCACCCAGTCATGATCAGGTAAAAGTATTCTGTATTCCATATGCATTATAAGAGGGCTCTGACTTTTCACTGCTGGTAAACCTATTGGTACACGTGCCTTTCGTCTAATGAGAGAACGAATACTTGCTGCGGTCCCAGAAGCGACGCGAGAGATTCTAATCACCTGATTGTAGCAGTGCAAAATTCCCCGTCCTCGTGCTTTTTATGCATCTCGGTCTGTGGTCTTGCTAACTTTACGGGTACGGTACGTACGTGCCTTCTTCCCTTTTGAGTGTAAGAAACGCGTGGGAGTAAATGAAGATATGTGCCGCTTCGAGAAATTTGGAATCCCATTAACAACAGCCTCTCATGCAGGTCAGACAGAGTGAGACAACTCCTAATCATTTCGCTTCGGCGGCGTTCATCAGCAGCGCTGCCATGAATGGCAATATTAACTATGGTCTCTAGGAGAGCAGGTTGCGAGTCAAGTAAAGGGGGCTGTCCAGGGCCAGTTCGAGGTTGTGTTGCAGCAGGATTGTTTCTCTGACGTTCAGTTTTCTCCAGTTTTTCTTTGGCTCGGAATTTTTTCGCACGCTTAGCAGAGTCCCTTTTTTCCTTTTAACATTTCTCTTCTTGTTTCAACTCTTTGCGTAGCTTTTTTATTTCGTCGTGAACATCATCTTTGGCTATACCAGTGTCCCTTGCTTCAGTAAGAACATTTATTCTCTGTTGTAGTAGACCAATTTTCTTCATAAGAGTTTCTTGAGCCGGTTTGCTTGGAGCATTTTTAGTGATGCCTGAATCAATCAAAGTCGTGTGTGGTTCCGTAGACAGTGTCGCCACAGTTTCCTCATCGGTATTCTGACTTTGCTCATCCTGGGTATCGCTCATCTTTCGTTTGACAGCAGTGCTTACTTGTCCAGCGACTGCGACAATCGATTCCCTAAAAGATGAACACGTGGATGAAGCTACAACATCCGAGCCCTATAGACCAAGAGAAAATAAATTAAGAATAGGTGTTATTGACACATGCGATAAAAAAGAATATAATATACAACATATACAAGCAAATGCATCTGTGTTTGTTGAAGAGCACGCGAAGTCGAGGGAACATTGGGCCTTAGTGTTGCTGGCGTGCTTGATGTTTTCATAGGTAGCTAGAAATATATAATACTTATGACCAGTTCTTTAATGAAAAATCATGGTTGGGATTACATATTGTAATACTTATGTCATTGTTACATTTAAACAGTAAACTTACTTGTGTAAAATATCTAAGCATTGTTGCTTTCTTCTTCGGGGCCTTCACCTTCAAATCTCGTATAACATCATTTATATGTTCTTTAAACTTTTCTTTATTTTTTAGATTTTCTTTAGCCGTTTTCCAAATTGCTTCGGCATTTTTTTGACACAGTTGCGCTGGCAAGTCAGCATGAGAGCCTTTATAGGCCAAGAACAGCTGATGATACAAATCTCTCTCTTTTGAAGACATTACAGTATGAACACTATGAACTCACTCATTACAGTATGAATACTATGAACTTTAATAACACCGACTACAGCAATGTGCTTCTGCATAAACACTGACGAATACTGACAACGAAAACAACATTAAATGCCGTACAACACAATCTAATAACATCGACTACAGCAATGTATTTCTGCATAAACACTGACGAATACTGACATCGAAAACAACATTAAATGCCGTAAAACACAATCTAGGGGGCCCCGTGATGACGACCAGACTATACAATCGAGGGGTCCCCCGTAAAACGTGAATGAAAAGGGTTGCCGATTTGGGAGTTTTTATTCCCTAATTTTTTATTAAAAAAAAAAACAATGTTACGTAACGTGTTGTAAGAAAGACCCCCTCCCGCCCCTGTAACGCATCGTAACGTTTTACGAGTCCCCCCTCCCCCCAAATTGCGTTACGTAATACTTGAACGCCCCCTTGTTGAGATAATCTCCTTCTTCTTCGTAGCATTACAGCCCCTCTCGCGTCTTCGCATCCTGCAAATAGCGCCTCCAACTGTCTCGATCCATTGACCGCGTCCTCCAATTTCGAAATCCATGCAGTGATAAACTGTCTTGGTCAAAATCGAGGGCCTTCTGCAGGTTTCGAAACATTTTAGAGTTTTCCAGGGATGGGGAGTTAGCCCGTCGCCCAACCTCCATTCCGGCGGCATGGTTATTACTTCGATTCCGTTATCAGGCGCAGAAGACTCGCCTTCACCCTCTCTCGTCAAGGTTAACAATCTTACCGTTCGTTCCTTTGTGTTTGAGGACGGAATTTAAAGAAGAACTTAAAATTGGTTTACGGAGAAAACATACGCTTACCAAGTGTTTGCCCAAAATTTCTCTTGATCAGAAACCTCAAACAGAATTCGTTCAGGATCTGAAAGTTGTAATGTTAACCATCCAACCAATTTCAGTTGCAAATGGGTACTAGTTAGAACGGATACATAACGCACTTCTTCATAGTCAATTTATTATTGACCTTACGAAATATTAGCTTAGTTTACATCAAAGGCAAAAGCTGTAACATTTGCATAGATTGAAACATTTCGTCTCTTAGATACCAGAACCTCACAACAACAAAATTAAATACATAACACGACACGGGCGTGAAACCACCTCTCCTCGAAAGTATAATTGAGTATCATTAATGACTAACATTAACTGAGGGTGAAGTACTGCGATGGTGAATCTCAATACAAATTCTAATTGATTTCCTTCAATCAATTTCAACTTTATAAATTCGAAATTCACTGTAAGAATTATCTTTGAAAACAGCATTAATTTTAAGTATATATAGGGTTATCCATTTTACGCTTGGGAAAGTAAAGCTAAAGAAAACACATAAAATATTCAGATGGAAACAACATTTTTTATTCAATATAAAGACTGAACCTTGCCATTATACGCGAAACACAACATCATTCAAATGTCCGCCACGGGAACTCTTAAAGGCCTCAATCCTTTTGAGATAATTTTCAATGACTTTTCGGCACATTTCCGGCAATATCTCGGCCATAACTTCACGCATATTGGTTTTCAATTGCTCAAGATTTTGAGGATTGTTCGCGTAAACACAATCTTTCGCATAGCCCATAAAAAAAAATCCAAAGGTGTTAGGTCGCAGGATCTTGCCTAGCAATTGACATCACTCAATCTCGAAATTACGCGTCCTGGAAATTTCTCTTGCAAAAGTGGCTTGTGGCTCCGTCCTGTTGATCGTTTTCAAAAAAATATGGGCCAATACAGTTCTTCCAGTTACACCAAGACTCTGAGCACTTCTCGTGCTGCGGATTTTCGTCGGTTGACAACTTATGAAATAAGGTTGTCCAGATTTCATTTTTCATATTTTCCAAGGAATCCGGATTCCGACGTATAGCCAGACCACAATAAATTGTTAATTGATCAATTAATTTGGCAGTTAATTTACCTTTTCCTCCGAGGACTTTAATTTTTTTTCAGATTTACCAATCGAGTGCCCATTCTCTTTTGTACATGATCAATGCACTCTTTCTTTTGTACTCTAAAATTTTCGTACGGATTTTTATCCATTATTCCTTTGGAGGTTTTGCTGTCACCATCACCGATGTAGTTTGCGTATTTGAGACCGTGCAAAGTTTCGGAACGTTGGAACATCTCAACGACAGAGTCTACCTTCATCTTACCAGCTGAGCCTTCATGGTTCGCTTGACATTCATCGACGTATTTTTTGTACCATTCTTCATACTCACTTGTTTCCAATTTATTCTTCCAGTGCTCACAAGACTTACAGTACTTTGATTTCACTTAAACATCGACGATTTTGCCTGTAAACCATCCAATCAATGAGGTGATTCCAAGAAGCGAAGAAAATCCGCGTTTCCTCCACGAGCCATCACCGGAAACAGTTATCCCTTCAAGTTGTCCATCTTCTTCACTTTTCTTTTTCTCTTCTTGCGCTGCTTTCTTCATACTAGCCTCTCGTACGGTTGCTGTTGCGATCGAAACCATATCCGCTAATTTGTCGTAAAAAGATTGAAATATCGGTCGTGGCAATTCCATAAAAGCACAAAACTTTATTATTCCATTTAGTCCTATTCCTAGTAGTCACATTGCTAACACGATTCGACGGTTAATTTCATATGCAGCTCGTATGAATTTACTACTTAGAATGACAAAATCCGGACATTTCGGACAATCGATAACTATTTCGAAGCCTAAGCCCCGAGCACTTCTTTCATGAAACGTGATGTCTGAATCACACGTTTTACACTTCACGTGTTGTGAAATGACAGAGAAAACGGCAGCAAAATTTATAATTCTATAGCTTAATTCATAATTAATAACAAAATCTTCACCACTAACTTTTAATTTCTTCGCAGAAGCACTGACTCCTTTCGAATCACTCTCAGTCTCATATCTATTCAACGGTCGTCTCGATAACGCGTTGCTCCGAAGCCGCGTTGGATACGATTTTTTCATACCTTTCTTGCTCTGATACACTTTTGCATTACTCATTGTAACTTATAAGCACCCTGAGATTACAAAAAAACTGTTGAAAATCAGCACTTCACACAAAAATCGTGATTTCATGCGACGAAATTATGTCCTTTTTGTACACGTGTTGACTCTACACTAACGTACTATTGATTAGAAATGCTTCTAGCCGAACATAAATTCTTTATGACATCTGTTAGTGTATTTTGAGAAGATAGAAATCAAAAGGTAGGACATTAGGCTGTACTTTGCCAGCAGGTATATATATATATATATATATCTGACGCAGGTGTCGTTTCGGAGCAGTCCGACGCGCTTGGGGAAGAACTCGAAATTACAAGAAAAAAAATACTTTGAGGTATAAAATATTTTTCCACATATTCTAAAAGGTTCAAAGCATTTTTAAAGCCTTAAAAAAATCTATGTTTTGAAAAATTTACAGTGGTGTTACCCCTTAAATTATATAGAATATGAAAAAAAAATTTGTTCAGTTCAAACAAAGTAATCATTTCGAACTTGAGAATTGAGTATTTGATTTAGAAGATAGCAAAAACACCATAAGACTTCCAAGCGGAAGATCCAAATATGGTCAAACCGACAAATAACGGACTTTAGGCAAGGATCAGCACGCATTTAAAAACGAAAGTCAGTATCTAAGAATCAAGATTACTGTAAGATGAATTGGATCTTTCTTTTGGATAAGCATGCGAGATAATAACCTAAGAGTGACAGACTTGTTTTCGTAATTTTTTTTGTGGTTGGAAGGTGAATGCCATTTACGCACTTAGTGTGGGACTCTCATGCCCGCAACCGACTGGACTACTCACTAAACACCTCCTCTGTCAACCCGAGAACCTAGCCTGGAACCGTTTGACAAATTACTTCGGGTCAGTCTCGTTTTGTTACACCGTGAGACGCCTTCAAGCTGGGGGATCCCTTTTCTAGTGAGAGGTGAGAGAGGAAGAGGGATTGCCAGACAAGCGATCCCCCAGCCAAAACATCCCCGGCTCCTGTGAGTCCCTTTAATCTTTTAGGACTATTCGAACATAATGTGCCACCTGGTTCCATTTGTCAACCGTTTCAAGCATCACGGCGACTATACTACCCGTGGTGAGCTGCGGAGGTCCCGTCGGATCCTGTCCCATTTTGTGCACTCAAAAATGTGTGCAGGCATCGTGTTCCTTTCCAGGGCAAAACTGCAATCGGGAGATCGTGACATACCAATCTTGTTCGGGTAAGACTGAAAACACCCACGCCCGCTCAAAAGCTGGGTCAGACAGAAGTCAGTCTCACCATACCACGGCCTCACATCTGGGATGAGCCGCGCAGTTCATCTTCCCTTCGTGCAATTTACCCAATACCACTGCTAATCGTTGAGTGAGCTCTGTCTCTCCTCACGGACAACCGTCTCCCTTGCGTCGACGCTTCGACGCAGGTAAGTAGCGCGGCGCTCTTTAAGTATCATGCCTGCAATAAATCTTGCAGCTGAATCAGAAACTGTCGGATATATAGATGCAATCCTCAGTGCCAAGCGTTTCTCTGTATCAGTGCCAAGCGTTTTCGGTATGCCTCCTTATTGACAGCGTAGCTCCATATTTCTGCTCCATACATATCATTACCATAATACTTGTAATAATAATAACCCAGTACCCAAGAGTCCAAATCCGAGTCTTGGCGTTGAGATTTATTGTTAGGGTATTTTATTCCATGACCGTAACGGAGTTCGAGGTGATGGGGTCAATATCACGCTCAACTATTTGATTATTACTTAATTTTTCAATTAGTACCCTTTACAGCTGGGTAGACTGATAGTGCAACAGCAGCAACAGAAGCTCAAACTTGATGCAAGGTTTGAACTTGGGAACTGCTGCACAAGGTGAGTGTGCCCTAACCTACTGTTCCACACGGTCTACGGACAACGGGCAAACTATAAGCAACTCCTTTGTAAACCAGTCAACTGATGATATTTTAACATTAGTATTGCATGAAAGTGCCGGAACTGTTGTAGACAAACTTTTTTCATTAGCTGCAGAAGAAGAAAAATAAGTTGAGTAGACAGACCTACGCTCCTGTGAGTAAGGTTTTGTACGGAGCTTACGATATGCAGTCACCAACAACAAATTAATTCAAGAAACACGTCAAAGAGATGTAGGAGTACATGTTTAAAAGAATCAATTGATGCCCTGTTTTCAACGGTCGCCATTTTGTTGCAATGTGATGAAAATCATTCACATTCTGCTTTCCCAAAAAAGCTTACATTGAAATTTTTAAGAAGATCAAATAAATCAAAACTGTAGTGCCTGATTCAATTGAAAGTCCATAGAGTACCAAAATCGTGTATTGTTGCTGTTGTAGTGTGATAAATTTCAATTGGCTATAACTTCCGTGAGTATAATTCGATTTCCGATAAACCTACGGAGTATTAGGACCTTTTGTAATACTCCCTAAATATCAAATTTGGTAAAGTTTAATGGCATCAATATAATTTATTGAGGGAAATCTAAAACTCGAAGATTATACAATATTTTCGAAAGTTAGGCGAATAAAGCGCATAAAGACCTACCTCGATGATTTTTTCAGATTGTTCGGATCACAGGTGTCCAATCGCGAGGCGGGGCACACCAATTTTTCGTATACTTCCTCTGTCCATGCACCCCATAAAGCTGGAAACACTATTTGAAGACCTGTTTTCGAAAGTTCTCATCAAGACCTTTCATTTGACACCCCACACCTCTTCGGTAAAAAAAAATGTTTGCAACTCACTCTCCAATATGGGTGGACGCCCCTTTAAAAATCCTCGAAAAATTTATTGATATCCAAACTTTCAAGGGATCATAACTTTTGATTCATCTACAATGTTTTGCCTCTGTAGCTGTCTAGTTTCGAAGAAAAACTGCTTTGACATACAGATGGACAGACAAACCCGATTTCATTAGTTTTATATTTTAGTACAAACCTCTAAAAAATTAACTGGTGACGAAAACAGTGCTTAAAAAATAGAAAAAATATTACCTTATCAGGCGATGGCACTTGGGAAAAGCGCAGCGTTGTTTGGCTACTGTTTTGGGAAAGTTAATCCCTGAAAACGGTAAGGGAAAAAGACGATTTTCCCCCATTGTAGTTCTGCGGACCTAAATCCACACCAATCAAATGGTCATCGTGCTCCGCCTCATAGTGTGTTTCACAACGTGGCTCGATTATTGAGATATTAAAAGATATTGTGGATGAATCCAACTTAGTTGAAAAAGCTGTATAAATTCAACATCGCGGAGCAGTACTGAATACACTTTTTCAAAGTAATTCATCTTGTACTTGCGGCACTAACACCAAATATAGGTTTCAAAAAACTTCACTGTACATAGCACATACTTTAGAAAAGTATCTGATAAAAGGGTTACAGTCTGATCTTTCCTGTAAAGTGTTCAAAAATGAATTGATCCTGCTTTATTCCGCAGCTTCTCAAATTTTATCTGCACGTTGATTGATTGAGGCACACATTACCAATGGCAAAAAATTTTTTCAAAATTTCTGTTATACCGTGATGGCAGCAGCATTTGAAAAAATTTCAAAGATGGAAGGTTCCAAATGTAAGAATTTTGAACTGCCTTACAACTTCATCTGCAGACACACTTGAGAACTTCTTGACAGAAAAATGCAGCAAGTAACTTGTTAAGGCCACTTAGGAAGTAAATTTGGGACAAAAACTAACATAGTTCGGTGAAGAGCGAAAACAACATCAGTCAATATATAAAAACTGCATCAATTATTTTTTTAGAATTAAATTTGCGTACAGTCTGGTATTGTCGAGACGACGATTCTTCCAACAATACCAACCGCTTTCCGGATCTTCCTACTTTTTGTTTTCCACTACAGCCTCTTTCGGACCTTTGCTTAGAGATAGTTTGAGTATCTCATTATCTTGATCGAATACGAGGGCGGTCCCAAAAGTACCCGACGCGACAAAGAAAACAGTAAAAAAATTGGCAAAATGTTTTTTATTTTTCAACATATCGTCCTTTTAGCTCGATAAACTTTTCCCATCAATGCTCAATAGTTTCGATACCCACTTTATAGTAGGAACCGTCAAGCTCCTCAAGATAGTTAGTAACCGTAGACTCTACCTCTTCATTGTTGGCAAATCTTTTGCCGCCGAGCCATTATTTCAAATTCGGAAAAAAAAAATAATCTGAGGGAGCCAGATCTGGCGAATAGGGTGCCTGAGGAAGCAATTCTCACTTCAACTCATTGATTTTAGCCATCGCAGTGATGCACGTGTGGACTGGTGCGTTGTCATGATGAAACAAGACTTTCTTTTTCGTCAGATGGGGCCGTTTTTTCTTGATTTCATCACTAAAATGCTGCAATTAGGCTACATAATATGCGCCGTTGATTGTTTTTATTTTTCGAGATAATCAATAAATATTATTCCACGCGCATCCCAGAAAACGGATGCCATGACCTTTCGAGCTGAGTGAACTGTCTTGGCTTTCTTTGGAGCCAGTTCTCCCTTTGACTGCTTTGACTGCTCCTTGGTCTCAGGTGTAAAATGATGGGCCCATATTTCATCCATGGTTATGAATCGAGCAAAAACCTCGGCTTTAACGCTGCGAAACATTGTCAAACACTCGATGGAAACATCCTCATGTTGCTGTTTGTGCTCCATTGTGAGCAAACGCGGCACCCATCTTGCGCACAGTTTTCTCATGTCCAAATTTTCGTTCAAAATGCGATGTGCAGCATTTTTTGAAATGCCTGCCATGTTTGAAATCTCGCGCGCTTTTAGTCGACGCTCATCCAATACCATTTTGTGGATTTTCTTCACATTTTCTGACGTAGTGACCTCACTTGGTCGACCACTGTGGTGTTCATCTTAGCAGCTCGTACGACCTCGCTTAAACTCAGCTACCCAATATTTTACCGTTGTAAACGAAGGAGCAGACTTCCCCAGAGTAAAATCCAACTCGGCTTTGATATCGGTTGGACTTAGACCTTTCATATGAAAGTATTGTATCACATAACGATGCCCGATTTTTTCCGTATTTACAAATTCACTGAGAGCGTTCACTTTGGGTGTTTGTTAAAAAATAATAATAAATGTACCGTTATGAATTTTCCACATTAAGTTGTTGAGAGGTGGTATTGTCAATTGCAGTAATTGTTTTTTTAAGACTACCTGTATTCATGTCAGGTCGGGTACTTTTGGGACTACCCTCGTACATAGCCACTTGAGAAGATGATATGATCAGCACCACGTGTTGACCGTTTGTCCATTCACCAGTTGCGATTTGCTCTGATTTAAAACCAGTATCTGTCAAGCTGAACGGGCTTATAGTCCGTCACAAACGAGACTGAACCAGGAACCTTCGACTTACGGGGTGAGTAATCTAATCATAACGCTACACGAAGTACAATGTTTTCACTAAATCAACAGTAAAGAATGGAATAAATTTGACTTGATCACCATTCATAATCGATTCTTGACCAAGACGACCTTATTAATCGTCGATTCTAGCCTCATTGTAAAATACGAGTATCCTAATGCATCTGACCAAAGGTAAACTAGAAGATTACAAACTGATCTAAATCAGTATTAATTATTGCTAGATCAGCTCATAGTCTGTCTGAAGAATCATTAATGGTTGATGGTCATTGTACACTCAGTCTAAATTTATTACAACATTTTATTCCTTGACAGCAACTATAATTTAGAAGGTTATGTGATCAGTATCATGCTCGATCCTGTAATTATTACCTGGTCATAATCATATCCCATCTGGGTAGACTCATGCTACGACAGAAGGAACACTATGTACATTTTTACCACCAACGAGCCTTGAACCTGGAAGCTATTGCGCAATCGATGAGCGCTCTGCCAACTGCAGTGCAGCATACGCCCAAAGAATTACTCAAACTCAGTTTCTGTACAAGTGGTGACTGTTCTGACTACTACGTCAACATTGCTGAGAAAACGTTAATTTTTTGTTGTAGGTGCCACAAAATCTTGAACGTACTCGTATTTAGAGTGACTCAGTTTTACTTTAAAAAGGCTCAGATATGGATTGTACCCTACTTTCTGATGAATTAACACTGATTTGTCTTATCCTATTCAGATTAAGATTTGTTACAACTGATCTAAAAAAGCGAACTCAGACTGTGCTAACAATCTTAAAATAGAACACACCCAACGACCGATACAAAACTGCTTCCGAACAAGGGAATATACACTACCGAAACGGATCATCTTAATCGCTATCTAGAAATAGTTAATCAAAGAGATCTATTTGATAAATCGTTTATAAAAAGAAATCAGCGGGCGCAAAAACGTTGATTCGCGCTACTGATGCATGCCCCACGAATTTTCAGGTTAATCTAAATTTAGAAACCTCACAAATCCTATACGATTCAGATGTTTAGTTTTTATTCCAAATTATTCACTAATCGTTTTGTTTGATTTGGCTTAGAAGATAAATTACATTAGCATGTAGATAAATCTTTTGTTTGTTCTACAGATTAAAGTTGCAAATACATTCAATTTCGCGCAGTTGCTGCACAAACGTTTAGAGTAGGTCTGCATCATGCACTCGCTTCGAGGCTATAATTAGGTCACTTCATACAACACACAAGCCAATATCCAAGCTGATGACAATATTGGAAAATTATTTCCTGCATCCGTTCCGTCATCACTGCACTGTACAGTGGGGAAAATATAATAAAATTAAATTAAAAAAGAAAATTACAGATTGATTTACATTCTGTTTAAATGTAAAATTCACGATAGGTACTTTATTATTTTGGAAATCGTTAAATTGTTGACAAAACGCGTTCAAGCTGACATATTAAAGTTCTTTGAAAGTTTTATCATGGATTGTGATTTATTGCCATCTTCATGCCAGGAGGTAATTTAGTTCATCTGGTCATTGTAGCTGTATCGCTCTCTCCAAATATTTACAGGGTGTAAATTATTTTCTTTGACATGAAGCGACAATACGAGAGAGAATTCTTGCAAAACAAAACAATAATGATATGAAATTAAACAGAACACGTGTCGGGAAGGTATTTACGATGAATAAACAAGTGTTGAAGGATGTTGGAAATGAGTACAAAATTAATTTAAAGGGGATGAGTGGTACCGGGAGGACGTAGCATCACAGTAAAATGAAACCCACAAGTTTCCAGAAGCTTTATTACTTTTTCCGATGACCTCTGTTAACTCATACTCCATATTAGGACAAGCAAAGAAGAAAAATTGAAATTTCTTCTTTTTCTTACTAATTTTTTTTGTTATGAATTAAATTAGGGGAAAAAATATAAACATAAAAATTTTTATACCTTAGTATGTGATATTTACAGGATTGGTGGTATATATAGGTTTTTCCAATAAGAGGTGTTATTTTGATATTAAAAGCAAAATGCCATTTTTTAATATAAATGATCCGATGTTTATTTTATCATAAAGAGGAAAGGTATGCCGTTAGTAGTGGAAAATAACATCAGGCGAATGACCATTACGACCACGCTTACAGGACCATATCCTTTTCATGAAATTTTCCATAACCAAATCGCAAAGTGGCTGCCCTAGGTCCTCGATACCCTCACGAATTCCATCTTTGAGGTCTTGAATCGACGCTGGGCTGTTGGCGTAGACCTTCTCTTTCAGGTGGCCCCAAAGAAGAAGTCGCAAGGTGTTAAATCACAAGATCTATTCAAAATAACACCACTTATTGGAAAACCCTATACCATCCGACAGTTTCATACACTAACTCTTTTGGTAAGTATTGAAGCATTCCGGGTGAAGATGGGCCTCATATTTTTCACATAAATAGAGAGTTTTGTTCTTACATTGTCTGCATCTGTATTTAATATGACGACATGTCCCACATTGCCGTATCTCGAATATGATGAAGAAATTGAGTGTCTTCCAAAGCTTGGATTCGGGGATTTACTTCCTCAAATAAATTTCATTAAGTCGTGCACGATCGTAGTAACAAATTCAGTCAAAGGCGTTGCTCTTTGTTGAGATGTCGATTAATTTTCCAAGCATTCATCAAGGAATTTCCCAAAAATTGCACATTGGCCCCCACCATATTGCGCGCCTCACTGAAATTCGGTAATTAGCCACGCCGCTGGCGTGCAGGCCAACCCTCCCAGTTGTAATCGGAAATTATTTCTTCTTCTTCTTCGTAGCGCTACATCCCCTCTCGCTTCCTGCAACAAGCGCCTCCAACAGTTTCAGTCCATTAACCGCGTCCTTAAACTTCGAAATCCGAGCAGCAAGGAACTGTTTTATCGGTTTCCCCAGTGGTCTCCGGCTTTCAGTTCACGCAACGAATAACTTTTTGGATATAGTACATTCACATAGCATCAATACATTGCATTTACCCTGTGTTGCACACTTTCTGAATTTTCCCAGGGGCCGGTCAGCTGAGCCGGGGCACGCCAGCTGAGCAGAGGCCTGTTGTGATCAAAAAACGAAAAGCAAATCAAATTTCCGACGCAAGTGTTCTTTTACGCATTTCAGAACATGGGTGTGCTGTAAGATTTTCCCAGGGGCCGGTCAGCTGAGCCGGGGCACGTCAGCTGAGCAGAGGCCTGTTGTGATCAAAAAATAAAAAGCAAATAAAATTTCCGACGCAAGTGTTCTTTAATGCATTTCAGAACATGGGTGTGCTGCCAGAAAACTAAAAGAATGCATGTAACCAATTTGTTTTTCTGCAAATTTATTGATTTTTTGAGATATGGTAGTCCTGAAACCTCTCATCGAAGCACATGTTTATATTCGCGCCAATCCTCGCGTCAGCATTTACCTACCTAACTGCAACCGCAGATTTATGGTCGCTCTTCGGCTTGCGTTCGAATTTTTCCGGAGCCTAGATTGAATGTGGATACTATGTGAGTATACTATGGTCCATACGATTCATGTGGCCAGCCCATTGCATCTTCCGCAGGTTTATAATCGTTGAGACCTCCGGCTCGTCAAAAATTTCATACAGCTCATGGTTGTATCGAATTCGCCATTGGTACCCGTTCAGCCGCACTCCAATTATTCACCTCAGGACCCTTCTTTCGAAGGCGTTCGATATGTTCGCGGATGCTTTGGTTAGGCTCCTTGTTTCACACCCATAGCAGAACACAGGTCTAATCACATATTTATATACTTGAAGCTTTGTTTTCTTGTGTATGCAGCTGGTCTTCAACGCCGTCAAAACCGAATAAAATATTTAATTTGCGAGCTGTATTCTTCGGCGTATTTCGTCTCTTTCATTACCCGTTTTCGTTATTTTGGCACCTAAATATACAAATTCGCCCACGTTTTCGATGTTGTATTCGCCAAGTGAGACATTTTGGGCATTTTAGATATTTTTCCTCGACTGCGTCATGAGTTTTGTTTTATTGTCACTGATTTGTAGCCATACTAGTTTTGCTTCACTGCCGAGTTTCAGGGAAAGTTCTTTGGCGGTTGTCAACGACCGTGACAAAATGTTAATGTCGTCTGCATAGGCTAACACTTGGCTTGACTTTTATAGTAACCTCTTGTATCGACAGGTAGTTTTCTGATGACATATACCAGAGCCAAATTGAATAGGGATGGGGCCAGCTCACAAAAATGTGGTGTATGTCTATGTTGAACTCCCAGCATTTTTCAAGTACCTGCTTGACTAAACAATTAGTCTATCTTCGATCTACCTGCTCTGAAACCACCTTGATACTCCCCAATACTACTGTTGGTGTATGATCTGATTTTATTTTCTACGACCTTTCAAAATATTTTATACGCCGTACAAAGTACTGATATGCCTTTATAGCTATGGCACTGTAGCTTGTCATGCTTTTTCGTGCATAGGGAATACAATTGATTGGCTCCAATGGTTCGGCATAGTTCTTGTTGCAAAATGTGATTTTATGGATGACTTCCTGATTACCGCTGCCACTGTATTTAGTGAGTTCCATTGGAATCTCATCGATGCCCGGCACTTTATTATTCTTTTTGGCTTTAATGATGGAACAAACTTAATCCAGAGAAGGTTCGGCCCATGGAAGCTCTACGGGAATATCTATAGGCTCCGATGTTCTGGAGCTGTGCGGAGGATTAAGGAGGTTCTTGAAATATGATGCCCATCTTTCCTTAATCTTCGTTTCATCAGCGGTTATGCCCATCTTTCCTTAGTCCTGTTTTCATCACCAATAATGTTGCCGATGTCATCATGGCAGAGCGTGATCTTGGGCTGATAACCACGTTTCAGGCTGTTCACTACTTTGTATGCTTGTCTTGTGTTGTTGCTCGCAAAATTTACATATACACTTCTCAATTCGTCGTAATAGTGTTTTCTTTTCTTAATTCTAATTATCTTATTCGCTACTCTTTTGAGATTTTCATAGTGTTCTCTCTTTGCCCTTGGTTTCCTACCTACGTATTCTTTGTGTTCTCGATTCTTTTTGTCTAACACATTCTGGCACTCATCGAACCAATCACTTCTTTTGCGGAGCGCTTGACGTCCGATTCTGTGTTCTGCCACGGTCTTAATAGCCACTTTCACTTCCATCCAGAGTTCGTTGCTTGGTTCCAGTGATGCGTCTGATAAGATGGGAGCCAGTTGGTTGTCGAGGGTCCCCATGAAATTTTTGCCACTAACGCCGTTTGGAGCCTTTTGATGTCGAATTTTTGTAGCGGGCTGGTGTTCGCCGAATCTGCCTTTGATTTATGACATTGATAGGTTAATTTGATCAAATAATGATTCGAGTTACCATTCAGTCCTCGGTTTGTACGGACGTCAAGTAAGCTCGAGGCACAACGTTGTTGAATCAGAACATAGTCGATGTCACCAAGGTCATATTATGTATGCGTCGATGTGGGAAGCAGGTCGAACGGTTGACTAGATTCCTGCTACATGCAAAGTCAATCAGGCGCTGGCCTTTGTCATTTGTTCCATCGTGGAGGCTATATACTCCAGGCATTACCTGATGAGATAATTCATTGCCAACCGTAGCGTTGAAACCACCCAGAATTATTTTGGTGTCGACTAGTCTTTCCAGATGATTGTAGAACATTTCCTTCGTTTCTTCGTCCATTTTACATTCTTTTCCGTAGCATTACAGCCCCCTCTCGGGCCTTCGCTTCTTGCAAATAGCGCCTCCAACTGTCTTCGTCCATTGAACGCGTCCTCCAATGTCGAAATCCGAGCAGCGATGACCTGTCTTCGTGGACCGAGTCAGACCAGCGGTTCCCCCAATGGTCTTCGGCCTGCAGTCCTCCGAGCGAATACCCTTTTTGGGTATCCGTTGTTCGTCCATACGATTCATGTGTCCAGCTCTTTGCACCTTCCGCAGTCCTAGAATCGTTGGGAACTCCAGTTCGTCAAAGCTTTCATGCATCTCATGGTTGCGTCGAATTCGTCATTGGTCCCCGTCTAGCTTCGCTCCGATTATTCGCCTCAGGAACCATCGCTCAAAGGCGTATTTGCGGATGCTTGGGTTACGGTCCATGTTTCACACTCATAGCATAGCACAGGTCTTATCAGAGATTCGTATAATTAGAGCTTTGTTTTCCTGTGTACGCAGCTGGTCTTCAAGAAAAAAATATTTGATTTGCGAGGTGTTTTCTTTAGCGTATTTCATTTCTTTCATTATCAGTTCTCGTTATTTTTGCGCCTAAATATAGAAATTCGCCAACATTTTCGATATTGTATTCGCCAGGTGTGATATTTTGGGTGGTTGAGGTATTTTTCCTCGACTGCGGCATGAGCTTTGTTTTTTTTCATTGATTTGTACCCCTACTAGCTTTACTTCTCTGTCGAGTTTCGGAAAAAGTTCTTTGGCGGTTGTTATGACCGTGACAAAATATGTATTGATGTTATCCGTATAGGCTATCACTTGACTTGCCTTGTATAGTAACGTACCCCTTGTATCGACTGGTAGCCTTCTGATGACATATTCTAGAGCCAAATTAAATAGCGACGGGGCCACCCCATCTCCCTGCTTTAGTCCGATATTTTTGTCAAGGTGTCGGTGAGTTGGTTATTGATGCGGACTTTGGAGGTCGTCGACGTCATTGTCATTTTGGTAAGACGGACTTATTTGGCTAGGATACCTAGGCAAAGCATTATTCGGTGCAGTACGTTACATAAATACTGTCGTATGCTTGTTTATAGTCAATGTCAACGTCGAACTGTCGAACTCCCAGCATTTTCCAAGTACTTGCTTGACTGTGAACAATTGGTTTATTGTCGATCTACCTGCTCTAAAATCACCTTGATACTCTCCAACAATACTGTTGGCGTATGATCCGATTTTGTTTTCTAAGATCTTTGAAATTATTTTGTACGCCGTACAAAGTAGTTATATGCCTCTACAATTTTCGCACTGTAGCTTGTCACCATTTTTGTGGGTACGGAATAAAGTTGATTGGCATTTTATGAATGCGGCAATTAAGCACTGGCCGTTGTCATTCGTTCGATCGTGGAGGCTATATCCTCCAGTCATTCGCCGATGAGATAGCTCATTGCCAACCTTAGTGTTGAAATCATCCAGAATTATTTTTGTGTCGTATGTAGGCAACGAGTCGACTAGTTTTTCCAGATGATTGTAGAACATTTCCTTCATTTTTTCATCCTTTTTTCGTTCGGGACGTGTACACTAATCAGCCAAATTTTGAAGAATTTTGCTTTTATACGAATCGCACACAACCGTCATTAACTGCCTTAAAATCAATAATGTATGTTTTGAACTCCCTATCTACGATGAAGTCCGTTCCGCACTCTCGCTTTCCAGTAGGCTTCCCACTTTTGAAAATTGTGTGTGATTTCATATCTTGAATATCACTTCCAGTCCAATGCGTTTGGTGGATCGCCAGTATTTTTAATTTATACTCGAATTGACTGGCCTGTTATAAAATGTCTTTAACAGCAACAGGGTAGCTCAGTGGCCTGACATTCCAGGATCCAATGCCATAGTCCTGTTTTCCGTTGCGGCGTCGTTGCCATAGATCCAATCCACTCCGAGGCCCTATTGCAGATTTCGAAATAATATAAGATTTCACAGGGATGGGGGGTTAGGCCATCGCCCAACCTCCATTCCAGTGGCATGGTAATCCCTTTCAATCCCGTTATCAGGCACGGAGGGCTCGCCTTCACCCTCTTACATCACCACAAAGGAGGTGCAAGTAGGATTTAGCAGCAGAGCTGCAGGTGTATTTGCCGTTATTGGCATTTTTCGGCATTTAGTTACCCATTATTGGGGAACGAGTGAACCCAATGTGCCACCCCCAGCCCAGTTTTTACCATTTGGTCGTGAGATTTATGGTGAGGAATCATGGAAACTAGGGGTGTGGAAGCAAGGAGATCGCTCCTCCTCTCTCAGCCGGGCTTGGGACCGTCTGCGGCGAAGTTGGCATCTGAGATTAACCGTGCCATAATATTGATGTCATTAGCATATGTTACCAATTGTGTGGCCTTGAACATTAGTGTGGCCGAGATTTCAGCTGATGTCTTCCTGATGACGTATTCCAGTGCATTATTAAGGAGCATTAGCACAAGTCTGGGCTGCTTCTGTTACCGCATATCTTATTGTCTTCGACATGGTTTTGAGATCTTCTTATTTTCTCCCGCCTGCGGGGATGTGTTGATGCGATTTTTCAGCGCTGACATGTACTCGTTTGTTGACGTTACTGAGCTATCATTAAGCTTATGTACTCGTATTTGATACCTTGAAGCAACTGATGTTCCTTGTTTACTGCTCTTAAAGCTGTGGCATCGGAAATCGACCCTTATAAAACAGTGGTCCGAATCACAGACATCATCGCAGAACGAATTCATGTCGAGAATGCTGGTGGCAGCTCGTTTTTTTGTGAGAACATGGTCGATCTGGTTGATTGTGCGACCGTCTGGGGATGCCCGCGTTCTCTTATGGAATTCTCTATGCGAAAAGCGTCTTTAGCTTACTTTGAAGCTTTTTCTAGTAGCGAAGCCTATCAGCCGTTGTCAGTTGTCGCTAGTCCCTGCATGGATGCTGTGCCCTTCGGTTCTCTATGTAGCGTTTCTCGGCCGTTTTTTGCATTGAAGACATCCAGAGCAATTTTAATGTCCTTTGACGGCAATGCATCGACAGTGCGTTCCCGGGTGCTGTAAAATTTTGGTCTTGATACGAATCGCACAGAGCCTTACGTTAACGGGTTTGAAGTCAGTAATAATTGGTTAAAATGTGCTGTCAACAATGCAAGCCACTCCGAACTCATGGCTTCCTTGCAGTTTTCCGCATTTAAACACGGAGTGTGTTCGCATATCAAATATGTGTTCACTGTGCCATCTGGTTTCTTGCACTGCGAGGATGTTGATTTTATATATTTTTATTTCATCTAGAAATTTTCACAGTGCCCCTGGTCTGCTGAATTATCTTACATACACATACACACATACACAGAATAGTCCATTATACGTTGCCGTAGTCGTTTGTTGTTCTGATTCCATGACAAGTAAATACCAAGTGGAGCGTTGTTGCCGCTTCGACTTGGTCTGTTTTGGTCCACGAGTGGTATGTTATTTCCCACATACCCGCCGGCTGGTCGTTTAGCCCACCTTCTTTCCGCCACCTGAGAACGCGTCCAATGAGGGACCGAAAGCCCCACATGGGGAAAGCGCACACGGAAAATTGAAATTTGATTTGATTAAGTAATCGAATCAGTACATTGATAGAAAAGAATTAAATTTAATTAAAATTACTCAGAAATATTTAGGAACCGCCAGAGGTCGCGAAAAAACACGAACAACAAGGAGCTCAAATTTTATGGCTGCCATCTCAACAATAGCATCCGTCGATCACAGCAGCAATCATCATATATTTGATGCATATAATCCAACGATATACAAAGCCCGCATGGATTCAACGATTAACTTGTTTCAAATCAAGTAATCCTCCGATGCATGGATGGAGAATTTGAGATTACGAACAGCGCGTTTTGCGTATTGAAAAACCGAAAAAATGTCCATACACAATTAACGTGGCGCAATTTCCCAGGCACCAAGAAGAATGGTATAGAAATATTGGTTGATGAACTAGGATATGAACCTGAGGACTATCGGAGACACTTTTTTTTGGTACGATGCATTCCAAGGGAAAAATATGATTTCCAAGGGAAAAATATGATTTGGCTCCTCTAATCTAATCGCACTGGAAGGAAACCGACAGCGAAAAAGTTACTTGAAGAGCAACGACTCTCTTACAAGCCAATTGAAAGCACCATTTAGCTATTCAAGTCGCGAAGGGAAATAAATGAGGAAAGGACGAAGTTGCGAATAGTAGTTTAACGAGGAAAACTCAAATTTATAACCAGAGAATAGTCTATTAAATGTCATAGAAACTTTTATTCTTTGAACGTCTGTGGCAACCTTTGGACGGTTTCGAAAAAATCGTATGAATTTAGTTTTAATACTTGGCGCGAATATAAATTATCCAAACTTATGTCCAATATACAATTGAAAAAGCGCAGCCTTAAAGTCTGAAGGTGTACCAGCAAAGTTTTAAGAAAATGGGTACGCTGGAATCGAACCCACAGCTAACAAAACACAAGCTAGGTACACTGCTAACGAACCCTGAAGCTCCTTGCTTTACCCTAAGCTGCAGATGTATTTTGGCCGTATTTGAATTTGACTGCCGCAATTCTTTAGTATAAATTACTCAATTTTCTTGTACATTTAGTTATATCGCATTAAATTTGATGTAAGTTCCGTACTATTTTGAGTGGATTTTTATATTTGATTGCAAATTATCATAACTTTCCAAAGTCAATTTAGGGAATTAAGCAATGGTTTGATCGGGTCCTAGAGTCCTGCTTGGAAGCGACGCCGGATTATTTCCAGATTTTTCTTCTTCGTGGCACTAAAGCCCTTCTCGATCCTTTGCTTCCTGTGAAAAGGCTCTCCAACTCTCCCGGTCTACCGAGCAGCGATGAACTGTCTTCGTCGACCGAGTCAAACCAGTGTTTCGCCGGTTTACCCCCCTCCGCTAGCCGTAATTCCAATTCATTCCAAGGCTCTGTTGCAGTTTTCGAGACAATCTAGGGTTTACCAGGGATGAAGAGTTAGCCCGTCGCCCAACTTTGGAATGGTTATTTTTTTCGATTCCGATATCAGGTGCGGAAGACTCGCCTTCACCCTCTTACGTTAGCCGTTTAAAAAAGTAAAAAATGCCAGCGACCGCCATATAGGAGGTGTAAGTAAGATTTGGTAGCAAAGCTGCAGGCGCATATATAGCTTTTGGCATTTTTCGGCATTTAATGTTCCATAGTTTGACAGCCAGTAAATCCAATGTGCGACCCCGAGATTACGAGGGTCATTTAGAAAGCTCCCGGCTTTACCGGCAAAAGGTCATGGTACATTCAAGTTCTCTTGCCAACCAATGGATGGCCTTTCCACATTTTCAAGCCATTCCGATCAGTACAAAACACATGGTACCTTTCCAACGTTGACAGTTGACGTTTGTTAAGGACAATGGATAAAATCGAGTATCTAGCGGTGGTAAAGTACCTCTATTTGCAAGGGATAAAACTCGGGAAGTGAAAGAATAGTTCAACTCCGTGTATGCTGAATCGTCGCCCTCGTTTATAACCGTGAAAAATTGGGTGGCCGAGTTCAAACGCGGGCGCACAAGCATTTTTGGCGATGAACGTTCTGGACGTCCAAAAACTGTTTCAACGGAAGATATCTTCAGTTTAGTGCACACAATCGTGATGGAAGATCGCTGATTAACCATTAAGGAAATTGCTGAGACTTGTTGGTTATAAACTGAACGGGTGCATACGATTTTACATGAAGATTTATGCATGAGAAAATTATCCATGCGATCGGTGCCGCGTTTGTTGACGATCGACCAAAAGCGCGTACTGATGGACATGTCATGGAAGACTCTTCAGCTGTTCCAAAAGAATCCTATCTAGTTTTTGCGCCAATTAATTGTTGTCGACGAAACCTGGATCCATCACCATACTCCGGAGACTTAACAACAGTCAATGCAGTGGATTGCGGTGGGGGAACCAGCTCCCAATAAGGCGAAGGTCGTTCTTTCCGCCGGAAAAGTGATTGCGACAGTTTTTTGGGACAGCTGTGGACTAATTATGGTTGATTACTTTCAAAAAGGTAAAACCATTAACGGACCCTATTACGCTGCGTTGTTGGACCACTTGAAGCCGGGACTCAAGAAGAAACGACCACACTTGGCGAGAAAGAAGGTGCTGCTTCATCAAAATAACGCGCGAGTGCACAAATGCATGGTCGCAATGGTGGAATTGGACGCATTGACTCTCTCTACTCTCCAGACCTAGCTCCGATTGACTTTTTTTTTGTTCCCCAACTTGAAAAAATTTCTGGGTGGGAAAAAATATAGGTCAAATACCGAGGTTGAAGAGGTAGTAAACCTGTTTTTTCAGGTTTACTTTAACAATTTTTTCTGATGGCCTGAAGGCTTGAAAAAAGCGTTTGACCGAATATATTGACCTACGTGGAGACTGTCTCCAGAAATAAGTTTTTATGTGTGTTTCTTTAAAAGGCTGGAAACTTTTCAAATATTTAATACCATTTGGTCACTATTTTCAGATTACAAGGATTATTTCTGCATAGCGGTAACCGTACAAAAGGCTTGGGATCCAGCTGTCGGTTGAAGTCTCTTTTGACTACTCTCAACTTTGTGGTGTTGCATGCGGCTCGTATACACAGTAATGAATTTAAGGAATATTTTTTAAATTTGTTGCTTTCATTACCTCCCCATAAATTAGTGCCAAGTATCCTTTAATGAAGTCGGTGCGTTCACATTGAATACGTCTGGATCTTATATATTATAAAGCTCTTCCTTGCAATATAAACAGGTGAATTTTCGATTTTTTTCGTTGCATCAAAGTAAGCAACATAGGGTATCAAATGAGAAAGTTTTTTTTAACTTTTCTTGATGGTCCTGTATACGAACGATTCTAAAAGAATCTTTGGTCCTTATATATATATTTCCTTCTTACGAGGAGTTGATGTGATGCAAGACGACCCATCAGTCGTATGTTTAAAACTACTCAAACTCAAAAAGGCTGGCCGTGTGAAAAGGATTGAAAAGCAAGGATTGCTAAGCCAACGTTAAAAGTAGAACATATGGAAAGCCTCCAACTGGAAGCCTAAGAAAAGTTAGGAAGACTCACTGGAAGCCGGCATCAGATGTCTGCTAGGAACTGTAAACTGGCGAACGAGGTCGCAGAACCGCGACCTTGGAATTATTGTACTATATAATATAATGAAACTCTCATGAAAACACGTTTCCAATAGCAGCATGCATTGGCCTACCCAAATTAATTCTTTTGAAAACGACGAGAAAATACAACTTCCGCCATTCCACACTGGCATTACATCCAAAACCTTAGATTAAAGCTAATTTTTGTCAACCGTCATTCCAAAAGAGAAAACATCATGCATTAGGGAAAATTCCTCGAAGCGTCAAAATTTAACACATTTATTACACCATTTGGATTGCGACGTGATAAACGACAAACAACATCCTTTTGAATAATTCATGAAATTATCTATACACTCTCAATGGGAGAAACATTTGAATTTATTTTGTCTCTTCCAATTCCAACTCAGAGTGCGTCTCTTTGAATGGATTCATTAAGTCTTAATAGAAAGCTTCGTATAATTCAAAAGCGTGTCACATACAGACTCATAAAATCCTCCCAGACACATCGTTCAAATATGCCCAAATTTACTACATCGTCCTGTTTGCTTGCCTGCCTGCCTGTTTGTTATGAATGAAATTCGCTGGCGGTGTAAATTGATTCTGAAACAAAGTGCTCTCCACCACCTGCTTAGAATTATCTGCTTTCAATCTGCAATTCTTGTGTCTTTTCTCAGTCTAATTTGCCACGGAGATGATGAGCCTTTTGTTTCTCTTCAGACGAAGCAGAACACCAAAATAAGGATCGTTAAGTCTGAGTTCTTCGCAGTGAGAGAGGGTGGATAACGAAATTTTCGATTTTCAAAGACAATAAAGTTTTGGTCATACTTAAGGCGTTATTCTGAGGTCAGGATTGTCGCCTGTAGATGGAACTAAAGCAAGGGTAGTGCTCATTGAAGATTGAGAGTTTGATGAGAAATTGATGGCGACTATTCAATAGATATATGAACGGGCTAAATGGAATAAAGTGGGGCAAACTCATTTCATATGCCAAAACTGCTGAAACATACTCAAGGCTCATTCGAACAAATTGGAAATTTAGTTCACAGAGAAGACGTGGTTTCTCATTCATATGCTTCGGAACTGAAACGTTGGAATTCATTTGCATATTCACTATGAAATGATTATTTATTAAAACTTGTCCAAAGAATCAGGCGTAATTTTAGTGAAATGGTAGATTTGATTCTTATCCGGGAATAAATCTTGCATTACACTTCACTTCAGGAGAGTAATACTTGCACTTTGTTTTATCATATTTCATCTCTCAATATTCGATTCGACATTTCACACCCTTTCAAGGAAACATTGAAATTCTAATATGCAAACGTTTCATTAATAGCATGCTATTGACTCCATCCAACGCCTCCAATATCCCTAGCTCCTCTCTATCCATTCGCATCCATACCATCATAAGTTCAACAGATTTAGTAGTTTAGTTAATGGAAAGTCCATTGGCGAAAGATTGGAGAATCCTCTCAAAAGGGTTTTCCCGATAAAACAACTTGAAAGCGTACATTAATTCCAAACAAACTGCCACGAACTTTGGTCGGGACCTTTCGAACCGCAGTCATCGATAGCATCGTCTGCCCTCCCGTTGGTTGGGTTTGGTTGAAAGTTTCTGCGAAAGTGTTCAGTAAGGATAACTAGAAATATACTTTATTGAATATACTTACGAGTTCATAAGAGCAAGTTAAATTATCGTTAACAATTTGCCAATGGCAAATCGAAATGGAATGTGTACAGAAACTTAGCATTCAAGAATTAATGGTAATTCGAATGTGGCTTTCAATTTTGTCCTGGAAAGGAATAAGACTTTTCAACGCTATGTATAAATTGTGCTAATTTTTTGATTCTGAGAAGTACGATAATTTATGCATTGGATTCATAGCAAGCTTCATCGGAAAATGTGTTCAACGCTTAGTAAGATAGTATCTTAGCACCAAGTCAAATTCAAAAATAAGAAACATGTTAGTCGGAGGAATGATGTACTGAAGGTCCTTAGTTTAAATTACGTAGGTAGAGACAGTATCCGTCTCTTGTAATTTATCGAAAAAACTATGGACTTATTCGCTTTTATGAATACTAACTTAAACTCAGTGAATAATCACACAGCCACACCTGGTTCTAATCAGATACGATTAGGGGCTCAATATGAGATGCTTTAAGACTATTATCATGAGATCCTGTAATATCCGTAGCATTTACAACAGACGTGATTGTTCCTAGTCCCAAGGTGGCACACGAATTTAGGGCCGGTTGGCCACAGTCTTTACCGTGGTCCTTTCCGGGGGGCAATCGCTGCCCGTTCCGGGCCACCTACGCAATCTCGCACACACTACAAGCAGGGAAAATAAGAGAAAGATTATTTGAGAAATGAAAATAAATCATTTAATTATTTATATAGAAAAACCCAAAGAAACGCTCTGCAATAGTAAAGAAAACAATAATAAATATTTCGAAGTGCCTTCATGGCGATGATCTGTTTAAAATTTATGGTTTTGATAAAAACAAAACTTAAAAAGTCCAAAGAAAAGAGTAAGCAATATTGACCGACTACTTGCCGAACACTGGAAAATGCGTAGATTCAATTGGTTTGGTTTTGACATTAATTTTAAACGTTACTTTTCTGCGTACTTTTTCAATACAATGCAAATAGATTTATTTTGTAATAAATTATTGTTTTCAAGTTTGTTTGCCTCATGGTCCAATATTTAGGTATTTTGGTTTAAACTTATATCTACATTTTAGGTAAATTTCTCGAGAGAAATTTACCTATTTCTTTTCCAACGCTCATACGTAATTTAACTGACTTTCGCTTATCATTGCCGGTCACTCACCTTTGGGGAAAATAAAAAGCTTTCAATTTGTATTTCTGCTGATTTAATACATCTTTTCTAGATTCATTTATTTCTAATGTCAATCAAAACAACCGTACGCTTTCCGGTAAAAATATTTCAAACACAACTCAGCTCGCTTTTTCCCAAAAAAAGATAATTCAATTACCTGTCACTTCAATCACCTTTCGCTTAATGCAATTGTTTTAGTAATATATAACTTTTTAATTATACCCTAAATCGATGTATATTATTGTAAACCAATAAAGAATAAAACAAATTGTTTTTCTTTCTTTTTGGGCAGGTTGTGAATCCCTGTCAATCCGAGAACCTACCCTGGAATCGTTGGACACATTTCTTCGGGCTAGGCTTCGTTTTCCAACGCTTTGAGCTGCATTCGGGTCAGAGAAGTCTCCTTTCCAGCGTGAAGGAAGCGAGTGGAAGGGATTGCTAGGAAAGAGATCTACCCCCACTCTCAACGCCTGCGCTGCAGTATGCCCTTCTTATCTGCCATGACTGCCCAAACTTATGTGCTTCTCGGTTTTGTTTGTCAAGGGATCTAGGGTCAAGTAAAAGTCAGTCTCACCATCCTTTCGATTGCGCCACAGGCTCATATCTGAGATCAGCCGCGCGGTCCACCTTCCCTTTGTATTGCTCTCCCAGGACTGTTGCCAATCGCTGAGACATCGTAGCCTTTTCATCTTGGCAATCTCTCCCCTCTCGCCTTTATTTTCACGCAGATATATATTTCTCCGCTCTCTGGCAAGAGAGCGATGGCGATCACGAAGAACGCCGATCCGAGACACTTCCATCTCGGCATCTGTTCCAATCACTTTTTCCGAAGGTTCTTCTTGAGAACATCTCCCCATACCCCTCGTTCGTAGAGTAGTGCAGATTGCATGACACTCATTATGAGTCTTCGCTTTGATGTAAGCCATCAATTAAGTGAGCACCGTTATACCTACTGCAGTCTTATCAGCTGTTGTCCTGATTTGCTCGGAATTCGATAGGTGATTCTTCGATACGAATAGTTGTGTCTCTAGAAATTCTTTACTATATCAGAATCACCTTTTCGGTTTTCTGCAGTACCGATTTGAAACCGCGAACAGTCGTCCAGTCCCTCACTCGTCGCATAATATGCCTAGTCTAAATTGCGCATGTTCTGCTGTGCGTTCAGTGACTAGCGGCACAACATCTTCCGCATAGCCCATCAAGCGTAACTCCTCTGGCAGCTCAAGCCTTTGAAACCCATACTACGAGATGTTCCACAGGTCAGGGATAGAATTTTGAGCGTTTCCCGATGTAATTTCTATCCTCGGCCGATCTTACCTCATTTCATAGAACAAGCTACATTCCTTCAGATAGTCCTTCCAAATCCGCATCAGATATTTTGATGCTTCAAAAGGATTTTCCGATGATTCCAGAATATCCGCTCATCTAGCGCAGTTCAAAGTATTCCTGACGTCAAGAGTGACTAGCAAGACAACCTGTCGAGTGAAACTGTTATGTGGGTCTGCGCGCTGGACCGCGCTTACCACTACCCAGGTTGTGTCGATGGTAGAGCGAACTGCTCTAAAGCCATAACACCGCGGGCATAGGTCCCCAGCGCGTCATCTTCTGAAGAGTTTTTCGAGCACTATTAAATCGTCGATACGCAAAAGGTGACATAGGACTCCCCTTCCTCTTGCTGATCAGCTTGAGCATCGCTACTTTCCAACACTCCGGAAGTATTAAGTAAGTCAGGGCAGCAGTGATATACTATCTGTACCTTAGCTAGAATCCCATCTGGCCCTGGGCATTTTTTGCCTTCATATACAAAACTGCTTCCTCCAATTCAGTTTTCGTAAAGAGCGGGTAATCCACTGGGTGTGTAGGGAAAAGAGTCCGCACAATCGCGTACACCTTTTGCATTTCATATTGCAGGGCAAAAGTTAAGCTTCGAGTTTCCGAATAACCAGTTTGTAGCCTAGGCTTCATGGATCCCATTCACGTCGTCCACTGGTTTTTTTCGTTCGCAAACTCGGCAGCAGGTTTTGGGCTGTAGTTCTGTGGTGCTTGCTTATCTGCAATATACGGAGCATTCTAATGCTGTTTTGGCCTTGGCTAGGGCCCCCTTGAGGACCTGAAACTTCCCTGTCCCTAGGTCGTACTTGAGTTTGTCCACACTAAGACCAGCGTCCGTACATAGGAGTCAATGCGTTTTTGTTTCAGTTTGTGCCCCAGTTTCTATATTTGTAGCACGGCGAGCCCTTATCACGCCCCTTGCATCTTTTTGCGGTATGGCCATAGCCAAGGCACTTAAAGCAATAAAGAAGTGCTGCTCTTCGCTGTATCCTGCCCTTGCTAAGCATTTGTCCTGCTTTCTTTTCTGGAAGCTAAAAGATGGCCATGCAATGCCTCCTTCTATTTGCTTCGGTAAGCCTTTGTGAACCCTAACTAAGCCAGGGAACCAACGTTTGATGACATCTTCGACCTCGGTCACTTCCGTGACGCACTTAATCTCCCTGATATCGATCGCCGTCATAGGCTCGAGCGAGGCTACAGCAGTGTTCTCTCGGAAGGCCTTTTTAACTGCATCACAGAAAAATAAAGCTGTTCGTTGCCACTGGCCCGAATTCTACCAGTAAATCACCAGACAGGGGGGTCGCATTGCTCTAAAAGCAGTTTATGCTTCACTCAGCTTAAAGCTCTTTGTATCTCTCGTAGTATATCTCCGTAAGACCTGCTATCGGTAGGTTTGACCAGCAGAGCTTGCCTTAGGGGTTTGCGCCGTTGATTATCCCTAGCTCAGATATTCCTCCACATCTTGCTTCCTGGAAAGGCTGCTGCTATTCTTCCGTGGTTTTCAGAAGCTTTTTCGCTACTTTTTTGGCTGCCTTAGATTCGATTACTTGTAACCCCTCTTTCGACATGGTGTGTTCCTTGTAGGCTTCATTTTTTCTCCTCTTTCTTGTGGTTCCTTGAACTGGACTATAGGCCACTGTTTTTCTGCTAATAAGAGTTGGCATGACTGGCGCTTTGCCAAGTGTCTCAGCATCGTGCTCTTTTCAGCCCTGGGCCACTTGCTTTTGAATAGTTCAATCCCCTCTGTGAGGTCTGCTAGCTACAGGACGCCGATCATGATGTCCTTGCTTATGCCCTTTTGGACGCTGCAGCCAGTTTTTATTCCCTTCAGGACTTTTCTCGCTTACCTTATGAGCCGTTCTTCTTCAGAACGGTCAAGGCAATTAAGCTGCCTAGCATCTCACCTGTTGGAAGGCCTTGGACACTTGCCTTCGGTGCCTCAGTAACTTCGATAGTGATGAGAGAAATTTCATGCAGCAGCACGAGTTTGAGTTTGCCCGCTGTTTGCTTCAAATTTAGCGCCTTGGTGTTTTCAGTATTAGTGAGTGTGACTTCGACATTTGCACCGTTTTCTTGCTGCGGCTTCGATCGCACAAGGTTGTCCAGTGCTTTCCATTCACTCCTGCAATTTCGTTCATCTTTGTTGTCCTAGTGAATGCTGTCATTGTTATTTCTTTAATTTCTTGGTTATCGATGTTGCCATCGTTGGTGCCGTAATCGTTAGCGTAGTTGCCGTTGGCGCTGTTATTGCTGTTGTCAGGGGAGCCAGGTTGATTGGGAGCTGCTAGGTCCGTTCGTGTGTGTAATCGCCTTTTGGTCCCACGGTCATCTTTGCGAAGCATAGAGGCCATGTAAGGTTTAGCACAAGCCTTCATAGGGATAAGCGCCCTGAGCCAGACCAGCGCTTATCGGAAGTACGTCTCAACTGAACTTACACCACCACCTCAATGGTGCGAGTTCTGAACGTACTCCAAAGCCTACCAAAGTCTTACCGGAACAGAGACGGCATGATACTTAAATTTGAGCCGGCCCTACCGTGCAAAGTAGCTAGGTCCTAGACATCATGTCCGCCAGCTCTAATCGTCAATTCCATTTCGTCATTCAAATCGTAGTACATGTGTCATTCAGAGTCATTTTCCTCCTCCTCCATTTCTTCCTACAAGAATTCGTTATGCTATAAATGACGCGAAACAATGCATAAAAGGAAGGAGGCACATTCTATCCTTTGCAATGACGCTGTTCCATGATCAAAAATCTCAAGCACGTCTTACGATCAGGAAAATGTCGGTTGTTCCAAGAAGCCTGAGTCAAGGTCAAAGCGGCACTACAATACGAGTTACTGTACAACTGCCCAAAATGTGCTTGACGGTTTGCGACGCATACAAAAGCCGACTTTCTGCTTCTCAGTGAGAAACATCACTACAAAAGTTCATCACCATGGAACCCTGACAAAACTGGTACAGCCGCCATCTGGGTTCGTACCAGTGACGACTTCCTAGTGCAGGGCCATGAATGAAAAGATAGTTTCGTGTGGATTCGGTGTTCAAGGTTTGGTTTCTTTAGTGTATTCCTAATGCAGAATGTACTGATCTTACCTTTTCAAGCCAAGCTTAATGCTTTGGAGGACATGGCCACAAAACACAGACAGTCACGTACTCGTTGGAGCTCACGGTAGGTGGAATGCTGCTTGTAATTTTGCGCTCAACGGGCACAAAACTCGGACGAGGCTTGCAACCGGTCAGCAGCATATCGACCAGGAAATACCTTCGCAAACTGATTATCAGCAGTAAGGCTCGGGGCTGCATTTGCTGATAGACTCAAAGATAAGCCTTTGAGCAATCCAGGGCAGCGGCGAGTAAAGCAGCTTGATGCTTATCGGCTCTGAATCGACTTATAGCCAACTTCGGGGAACGCGAACAATTAGGGAAGCGGCTTTTGATAAGTGTCATATAATCTTTGCTATTGTGCGAGGGCGATCCGATAAGTACTAAGCTCACAAAGGGAAAACAAAGTTTTGGAAAAGTGACTAGTTAGTTATTTCAGCTCGATACACTTGACACAGCGATGCTCCAACTTCTTCCGGCGATTGACATTTCAAGTTTGGAAGCAGAAAGAAGTGGCGCGGGGCAAAATCTGGAGAATACGGTGGATGGAGTTGTTATAAGTTTCCTTTCCGCTTACCTCTCTTCGAAGCACATCCAAAGCTTATCATTCACGATGTGAATATCATTGCGCGTTAATCTTTTTCGATTACTTTACCGCACGCTTATTTACTTGCGTATGTGCTTCTTTGGCTAATTTTCATTGGCGAAGTGCGAGTACATAGGTAGTGTTTGCTCGCTCGCAAGTGCTGCAGTTATGAAGCGCAAATATACCCGAGTATGTTATATGTGCTCGCTCGCAACAGCATAAGGGCTCGGTCGGTGTTTGCTGCGTGGCATCCAAGTGGAAACGCTATTGTTCTCAAAGTTAGGCAAGTGGCAGAATAAGACTACTTTAGTAGCTAAAACAATGGCTTAAAAGCGAACCCGCTTAAATAACAGTTTGATGTATTTACACGTTTCAACGAAGCTTTTCTGAACTTTAATAGAGCATTTAAAGTGTTGATCGGCCCTGCAGGCGACCGGTGGTCTACAAAATTATTCCTGAAAGCTACGAGTAGTACCCCCACGTACCCCTAACGTTCCTTCGGGGACTGTGGCCTAGCAACGCTCTCTGGACTACAAATAAGATATTAAATTGGAACTGATCTTTTTTAGATCTAGCTGTAAAGCACAGTACCGCCGAGGTGAAACTCGTGTCTGAACGGCCCCAATCTAACTATCATACCGTCTCCGTCCTGGTAAAACCTAGTCAGGTCTCGGGGTACAGCTGTTGAGTTGATGGAGTAAGTTGTGCTGAAACGGAGTTGGGATTAGCGCTGGTCTGACTCTAAGTGCCTTTTCCATAAAATTATGGCCTCCCTGCTCGCATGGTCTCCCCACCCTTCAAAGATAACTATGGAACCAATAAGGTGACTACACATACGAACGGAGGTAGTGGCTCTGAGGAGGACCCAACAGATTTGACGTCTTTGAACTCACCAAAAATAAAAACGAATAAGATATTAAGGATATTACTTGATACCAAAGATAAACGGACTAATGAAAGAAAGCCTCAGAGAGCTCATATCAGCTAAAATGTTCGCGCTAATCGAGCTGAGTAAAAGACAAACTTCATGCACTCCGTAATACCCTACACGAAACGAGAGCACAATGAACCACCCCGGGGTTGAAAAACAAAGTATGGCAAAAAAGAACAGAGTAGGCAGTCCAAAAAAGTGCCGTTGCGGAATGTTGCTCTATCGTGCGTGAAGTACTGCATTCAGGGATCGAAACAGGAAACCTGTGGCGACATTGGCACAAAACACTTTGTTACACAACAGCATTAAGCAAAATAATAACATGCCACGACAGATCAAATTAATTAAATAGACTTGAAATTTTGAAATGTAATTAGCACTAATCTCCTCCTAATAGTTAAAAGTAGCGTTTCAAAAATATTTAAAATCTGGAAACTGGAGGGTGAATCCAACCTAAATGGTAATTTACAATAGCTATTCTGCTTAGCGTGTACCTCCGAACTAGATGATATATGGTATGGCGTTAAGTGGTTCCTTTATAAGGTGTGGTGGAATCAGCTTAGTTAGCGGCCACGCTCGGTTTTGTTCGCAGTACAGCCATGACTGAGCAAGAGGTACATTCGCCTGTCACGCAACGCGTCATCATAAAGTTTTTAACCAATGAAGGCGTTAAATCGTCGGAAATTTTTACTCCTTTAAAGGCACAGTTTGGGGACACTACCGTGTTTCCGAATCGAGTGTATACATGGGCCAGGGAATTTAAGGGTTAGCGGGAACGTGTGGAAAACGTAAGTTATGCTCGACGTCCAAGGACAAGCCTTACCGATGACAACATCCGTGCCACTCGAGCGGTTATTGATCGTGATCGGCGGTTAACTGTTTCAGAAATCTCGTCAAAAGTAGGTATCAGCTATGGAAGTGCTCAATCCGTTATCACTGATCATTTTGACTTCAGAAATACTAGTGCTCGATGGGTTTCGAAGTTGTTAACCGAAAATCAAAAACAGGTCAGATCGGAGGACACTGAGAGACATCTGAATCGATTTCGAAAAGACGGGGAAGGCGCATCGCCAGATATGAGGCGTGGGTCTACCATAACACCCCCGAATCGAAAATGACGAGTAAGGAGTGGCAAAGGAAAGATGAAGGCCAAAACTCAACGCTAAGCCGGAAAGGCGCTTACAACGATTTTTTTTATTCAAGGAGAGTTTTCATTAAACTTCACGGTCAACAAACAGTGAATGCAGTCTACTATTCCCAGTTGTTACAGTCAGCAATAAACTCCCACCGAAACAAAAGACAAGGTATGCCCATTAGAGATGTCAGCCTTCACTATGACAACGCTAGGCCGCACACCACTACTCTGACCGGCGATAAACTAGAAGAAAGAATTGGGAAACACTCGAACACTCTCCTTATTGTCCAGACTTGTACCCCTGTGATAACTTTATATTGGCGTCCCTGAAAGAATCACTTGATAAAAACGATTCAAAAATAATGTGGATGTTGAGGAACACGTGCGCAGTTGGCTAACCACCCGTCCTAAAACTTTTTATGCATAAGCGATATTCAAGCTTCCAAAATGTGACAAAAGTTTGTTAACAACGCAGGAGACTACATCGAGAAATGTTATGTTTTGTGTGTAATATTATTCGATAAATGTATAACAAAATTCCGCCGCAGATGTTCTAAAACCTGGCTGAGAAAGGCATTCCCCTGTTTTCCCCAACCCCAGCTTCCATGATTCCTCGTCCTAAATCCCGCGACCAAATGGTAGAAAATGGTCTCGGGGTCGCACATTGGGTGTGCTGGTTCCCCAATGATTAAACACTCAATACCGAGAAACGCCAATAACTGCAAATACACCTGCAGCTCCTACTAAATCCTACTTACACGTTCCTGGAAACCCCTAGACTGTTTGGAAACCTGCAACAGAGCCTTCGAATGGATTGAACCTACGGCAACGACCTCGTAACCGAAAAATGGACTATGGCATTAGATCCTGGTATGTCAGATCACTGAACTACCCTGACGCTGTTAAAGACCTTTCCCAACAGGCCAGTCAATATAAATTAAACATACCAGCAGTCCAGGAAACGATTTGAACTGGAAATAATATTCATGATATGAGATCGCACACAATATCCCAAAGTGGGAAGCCTGCTGGAAAGCGAGAGTTCGGAGAGGCCTTCATAGTGGATAGGGAGTTCAAATCAAATATTAAGCGGAAGTAAATTACCTTGAGACCAATTTTGGAGATTGTCCAGATAATTTTTTAGGTATGAGAAGTCTTTGCTCTAGTTAGTGGAACGATAAATTTTTAAATCTTGAAGACAATTTGAAGACAGGCATTGGGGAAGGTCATTAATGAAAATCTTAAAAAGCAACGGGCCTAAAATTGATCCTTGAGAAACACCGGATTTCGGACTAAATGAGCCCACAAAAAAAAAAAAAATATTCCATGTAACGGCGCAGGAGCAATGAGATAAGAGGGATAAGATCCAAGAGAGGATTGAGTTAGAAACGCAAAACGATCGGCGCTTGTTAACAAGAAGGCCATGATCAACACTGTCAAAAGGTTTAACAAAATTGGTGTATATGACATCAACTTGTTGGCTCTTGTCAAAAGCAAAAGAGTTAGTTATTTTCGAACGACCTCTAATCAAGCCATGATGTTCATCTGCAAACTGGATACTTATGGCATCGTATATTCTTCTATGCAAAATTTGCTCAAGAAGCTTGCCAGAACAAGACAGTAAAAAAATCGGACGATAGTTCGAGATTTCACTACGATCTCGGGATTTGTGGATTTCAAAGATTTTAGCATGCTTTCAGACGTCGGGAAAGCAGGAGGAAGAAAGGCTAATGTTGAAAATAATTGATAATAGGGTATATAGTATAATGAAAAAGAAAATGACAGATTTGGTATTCCATCAAAACCCGAACCACCATTAATGTCAAAAGTGAGCACTACACTTTCAATTTCCGATGCAGAGGTCGAGATAAAGTGCACAATAGAAGAAGAGAAAGCACACGATGATTATTTAGTGGGATTTGATACCTTAAATGTGGCAAAAAAAATTGAGTAAAAAGGTCACAGATAGCTTGCCCATCAGAAGCTTGGCAATTATTCTATGAAAAGATATTAGGATTATGAAATATTTTTTTTCATGGAACGGATGTATAACAAGAAGAGCTTAGAACTACTAGATTGCAGTGATATTTCAATCATATAATAATAAAATCGCATTGCGTTCTTAACCGTTTTTTTTTTAACTTCTCTGTCTGAGACTTCAGCCGATAACCAGCTGGGGTTCTTTTTCCGAGGAGAACGGCAGATAGGTACATGATTTGTAATTATGCTACTGAGATTTTCGTAGAAAGTAGATAACGCTGTATTGAAATCTAGCTGCTTAGCAATGAACTCCTGCCAATATTATCCAGCTCTAGCTTGGATGGCTGCATAGTTGGCTTTGCGGAAATTAAATCTTGGGGAAAAAGAGGTTGTTTGGACTGCGATTCGAGAAAAGATAAACGAACTTCAACCGTAGGATGGTGGAGAACAGGTTTTACATATTGAGAGGGGGATTTTGAGATCGCGGAGATAGAGGCAAGATTGGTAGTAAGCATAAAATCGAGAATTTGGTTGTTTCCGTTCGGAATCGTATTTAATTGCGGTAGGGAGCAAAGCGATAAAAAGAAGAAAACAGGATAGAGAGATCATTGAAGAAGGGTATGAGAGCTAGTGTCCCAACTTAAGCAAGGCATGTTGAAGTCACCAGATTAAAATAGGTTAATACTGCTGAAATAAGAAGATAATTCAGAAAAAAAAACGATTATAAACGAGGAAAGGAGTATTGCAAGGAATGTACACGCAAATCAATACTAAACTTACGGCTTGAGACATCTTAATGAAGACAGTGATGGATTCTACTGGAAGTGACCAGATTAAAATAGGTTAATACTGCTGAAATAAGAAGATAATTCAGAAAAAAAAAAACGATTATAAACGAGGAAAGGAGTATTGCAAGGAATGTACACGCAAATCAATACTAAACTTACGGCTTGACACATCTTAATGAAGACAGTGATGGATTCTACTGGAAGTGAAGGGGAAAAGTCACAGCAGAGTTTGCTGCCTAAATCTTTATGAATAGCAATAAGTACACCACCACCGTCTGATTTACATGAAACCAAACGATCTCTATCAGAGCGGCAGATTTCATATAATGGGGAATTTCACTGCTGACGATGTCAGGAATCAGCCAGATTTCTGTTAAACAGATGTAATCATCCTCGAAGATGGAAGAAACAATCTTAATAGCCTCCAGCTTGATTTGCATGCCACGTAAATTTTGATAGTAAAGATTGAAGCTACAAGAAGTGTTTCGAATATCAATAGTTAAATTACTATTTGAAAATGGTTTAGGGTGAACAGTTGTTAAAGTCTCGCAAGAGAGCTCACCACACGACGAAAATTTCTTCTTTTGGTCGCCTCGAAATGCTTAATTAAAGTTCCAGCAGGCCAGTATTCTGGGTGAAGAACTATGCTGCAATTTAAAAGCACAGTTCGCTTGAAGGAAGCTATAACTTTACCCTCAATGTTATCCGTTGGTATTCCAGCCAAATTAGTCCGCCTTACCAAAATGACAATCACGTCGACTACCTCCCAAGTACGCATCCGCAACTCATTGACGCGGTTGATAAAAACCTGCTAAACCAGAGAGATGAATGGGCCCCATTGTTATTCAATTTGGCTCTGAAATATGTCATGATAAACCATGAGCTGTATGAAATGTTTGACGAGCCGGAGGTCTTAACGATTATAAGACTGCGGAAGTTGCAATGGGCTGGCCACTTGAATCATATAGACGAACAACGGATGCCCAGAAAGGTATTCGCTGGGAGAACTGAAGACCGGAGACCAGTGGAGAAACTGAGGAAACGCTAGCCTGACTCGGTCGACAAAGACAGTTCATCGCTGCTCGGACCTCGAAATTGGAAGTTTGAGGCGCTTGTTGTAGGAAGCGAAAGCCCGAGAAGGGCTGTAGCGCTACGAAGAAGAAAAAGAAAATGAAATGTATTAAAAAATATTTGAATCACCCTTGTATTTGTTGTAACATTTCAAAATAATTTGTTTTTAAATTAAAATTAAATGTTTTCTTTTTATATTTCTTTTAAATAAATGATTTCCATACTAGTGAGAATCATAAGCAATATGAATTTCAAAGACTGGAGGCTAGACATTACAATAGCCGTTGACTACCATAAAGAAGAATGATTAATCTGTAAAGTCGGATGCATTTTGAAGAGAAATCTACATCTCATAGATGTAAGAAACTGAGTTCTAGAGTTAGAGAAGCTCCCAGATCGCTTTAGACATTAACAACGGAGCTGGTTTATGGCCTAGGAAGAGTTGACGGCCAAGTTTACTGACGAAGCGCAGACAGCTCCGCTGCCGAACACTATCAAGAGAACGGTATCGATTTCAATTGAAGAGAAACGGGAAAAAGATGAGGCGCGCAGTAGACAAGAAACATAATTCATGGGTTCTAGACAGTACTGACAAAGTCAGCCAAGGAAGCCGCAAAAACCTCCTTACAAAGGCTCCAGCAAATAAATTACCCTAAAAAGCTCAACAAAAATTAGCACCTGATACGAAGAAAACAGAAAATAGCCGCGTAGTAAACCCCAAAGGCGGGCAATGCCCGTGAAGCCTGATGGGTCTTGGAAAAATGTCGAGTATGTGCACCAATATTTCTAAAGAGGTAAAAAGCGCTATACTTGGTTTGGTGTTGAAAACCTAGAGGTTAAACCACCATAACGAAATATCGGTCACAGCTAAGACTATCTGATTCCATCAAATGCTACACCTATTTGGCCCAAACTTAGTGCATCCAATGAATGAATTCACAGTTCCAAATCAAAAGCTCAGACTAGTAACCTTCTCAAACCCTCCATACCAGGGTCAACGCAAATGAGAAACGCTACCAATGGCGATCATATGCGTCAAAAGTTGGTCAGAAGAATAAGAAGATCAATTGGCTGCTATTCCACTGCAGAGGAAAGTTAATCTGTAGCTAAGTTAAAACATAGCGTTTTCAAGTGGGCCAATCTCTGAAAATAACACAAGTCAACATTCGATCTACGCCGGAAGCGATAAGGTGCTTTTAAGGTTTTCAGGGTCGATTAACCTCTATAAGGTTAGGTTCAAGGTCATTTGAAGGTCAAGTGGAAAAAAAATCATCGAAAAAATCCGGGAATCTATTATGGAGGTCATACAAGGTAATTTTGCAGTATTTTTGAGATAATAATTTTCGAATAAAAAAATCTCAATGCTGGTGACCTCTAGGATGGATTCACATTATAAATAAACGCCGTATTTGGATTCAGCGACCTTAAAAACATTTCCAAAAGCCTATTTTTTCAGGGTAGATTTCACATTTGTTGAACTTGAGATACATCTTCGATATCACATGCGAGTGAATAAGTGAGAGAATAGTTGGAGGCATATATAATAAGTATTTGTTTATATACCGTCTTATACTCACTATAGAAAAAATACAGTATTAGCTACAAGTTGATCGACAATAAGTAATTTCCGTTCAGTGTTATATTCTGAATGATAGGTGCTGTAGTAACCAAGCAACGAAGAATGATAATTATTTGTAGATCATTTGAATGATTTTTTCAAAGAATATTTAAATCCAATTCACACTTATTTACAAAAACAAAAGATTCTAAAAGAATTCTACTACTTTTAAATGAAGGCAATCCAGTGAAGTTTAATGTCATTTTCTCAACTACGAGGGTCATTTGAAAAGTTTCCGGCCTTACCAGCGAAAAGTCATGGTACATTCATGTTTTATTGTCAAGCAGTAGATGGCCTTTACATATGTATGCCATAAAGACTTCAAGTTATTCCGATCAGTGTAAAACACATGGTACCCTTCCAAAGTTGACAGGTGACGTTTGTTAAGAATAATGGATAAAACCGAATATTGTGCGGTGATAAAGTACCTCTGTTTGAAAGTGAAAAAGCTCGGGAAGTGAAAAAAGAGTTAGACTCCATGTATGGTGAATCGTCGCCCTCATTTACAACCCTGAAACATTGGGTGGCCGAGTTCAAACGCATCGCACAAGCACGTTGTGGACGTCCAAAAACTGTTTCAACGGAAGATATCGTTAGCTTAGTGCAGACAACCATGATGGAAGATGGCCGGTTAACCATTAAGGATATAGCTGAGGCTTGTGGGATATCAACTGAACGGGTGCATAAGATTTTATATGAAGATTTATGCATGAGAAAATTATCCGCGCGATGGGTGCTGCGTTTGCTGACTATCGACTAAATCCGCGTACGGATGGACATGTCATGCGGGACTCTTCAGCTGTTCCAAAAGAATCCTACCGAGTTTTTGCGCCGATTAATTACTGTTGACGAAACCTTGATCCATCACCATACTCCGGAAACTTTACAACAGTCAATGCAGTGGATTGTCGGGGGGGAACTAGCTCCGCAGAAGGCGAAGGTCGTTCTTTCTGCCGTAAAAGTGATGGCAACAGTTTTTGAGAAAGCGTGAAGTAATTATGGTTGATTATCTTCAAAAAGCTAAAACCATTAATGGATCCTATTACGCAGCATTGTTGGATGAATTGAAGACGGAATTCAAGAAAAAGCGACCAGACTTGGCGAGTAAGAAGGTACTGTTTCATCAAGACCAGGTGCGAGTCCACACATGCATGGTCGCAATGGTGGAATTGGACGAATTGAAGTTAGAATTGCTTCGAAACCACCCCTACTCACCAGACCCAACTCCGAGTGACTTTTTTGTTTCCTAACTTAAAAAAATTTCTGGGTTGGAAAAATATGGGTCTAATACCGAGGTTGAAGAGGTAGCAAACCTGTATTTTCCAGGTTTACCTAAAGAATTTGTTTTTGATGGCCTGAAGGGTTGGGAAAAGCGTTTGACCAAATGTTTTGACTCGCGTGGAGACTATGTCGAGAAATAAATTTTTGTTTGGCTTAAATTACGCGTTTTTCTTTACAAGGCCGGAAACTTACATATAAAATGACCCACAACAAACCAAATGCATATTCATTTAGTTATTATGCATGCATTTTGAAATCCTTCTCATAAAATCGGTAAAAATCAAAATAAATAAATCCCTTCATAATTTTCAAAACACATGCAAGCATTCCTTTGCCATTTTCTATTAAATGCGCCAGATTGAAAGAGTTATTATGATGACTTTATCGCGCTGATGCATTTCTAGGAATTAGAATCACTTATACAATAACATGTGTTAAAAGTTGCCGCCTTGTAGTCTACTAAACCAAAAAAATAATCAAAAAATCAATAAAAGCATGCCAAGTACATATCACATGCGGTTGAATTTCCAACTACAATGATGCAATCACCAGTACGAATAATTTCCTATGAAATTATTTGTTGTCAATGCAAGTCATTTATAAAGTATTTCATTTAAATCAATTATCACTTATCATCAACAGAGACTTTGAATCAAATCTTCATTTCGTTCCAGTAGTCTCTTTCAACTATTAAGTATGTATACTCGAATGTGTACGTTAAAATAAACAAAAAAAATTCAATTTATTAATGATCATTGAAATGCGCGGTTTGCGCTGTTGCTACTGAAAGATTCAAAATGATGATAAATACTCGTATTGTTAGTATTAACAAATGCACGAGCAAAAATAAAAAAAAAACGACCTCATAAACGCGATTAAGTGTGACAAAATAGAAATTTCCGTTAATTGAATCTCAAGCCAAGTATCTTTAAAGAAAAAAAACTTCATGATGTTAAGATGACAATCATTGTTCTCAAGGTTCATGTTTCGAGGTACAAGGTGCTTCTAAATCCCATTTGAAAAAGATTTGATTTCCTTATAGAAAACTTATCTACCAAGTTCAAGGCTCATTAGCATCCGTATTAATCGCTGAATCATTATTAATCACATCATAAAAAATTAATTATTTTATGAATTCTACTGATTTATTGTCAGCGGTTATCTTCGGAATACTTACTGATTACACCCTGTATAAATATAAATTAAAATTCATCTCAACAACTGCTGCATATTAACATCACATTTTACCACCCAAAGCATTCACACCACATTAACTTTTTATTCGGAGTAAATATACATAATTGTCGTCATGTTTCAATTAATTTTTCGAACGTGAAACAAGTTTCGTGTTGATTTATTTCTAATTGTTATTTTCTTTCCCTTCAATGATGTTGCATAATTTTGCAAAATACGATGAAGGTTACAAAATTTTTCAATTGTACTCTCTTGAAAGTGGATTTGGAATTGAAAGAGGAGAATTATCTCAAATGCTCATTAAATTTGGGGGGAATTCTAGGTTAAGTTGCTTAATCACAATCAATTAGAGATTTAAATTTGATATGGTGATATTGTTATTCGTATATAGAATGGAATAAAAGTTTGTCAAGTCTTTTTTGATTCATCGTCGTCCTCGTTGTAATCTGATAATGAAGATTTAAACTTGAGAATACATCTGAGCGTTTAAGCATTCTGACCTAGTGTAAGTTTGTTTCAATGAAAGTATTATAAAAAATTGAAATGAAATAGCAAACTCTTGTTAATTGTTTCTAATAGAGACAGAATTAATTTCATTAGGTGAGGAGAAAGGGCTGTTCCAGAATCGTGATTTGCTCCCAAAAGTGACCCGATTTTATTTTGTGGTTGGGAGGTAAAGGCTATTTAGGCGCTGAGTGTGGGTGTCCTAGACGCGCAAGACGTCTAGTGTAGCTACTAAACACCTCCCCTGTCAACCTGAGAACGTAGCCTGGAGCCGTTTAACACATTACTTCGGAACAAGCCTCGTTTTGCCATGCCGTGGGGTGCCTTGAAAGTTGTAGGATCCTTCCTCTACCGAAAGGGGAGCGAGAAAGTTGGATTCCCAGAAAAGTAGTTTTTTCTTTTAAGTCTTCTTCGTAGCGCTAGAGTCCCCCTCGGGCCTTCGCTTCCTACAACAAGCGCGTCCAATCTTTAGGTCTACCCGAACATCATTTACCACCTGATTCCATTTCTCAACCCACCCAAGCATCGCTCCGATAAACTATCCGCGGAAAGCTCTCCTGTTTCCTTATTGAGGTTTCGGTGCAGCCTGTCCCACCTTTGGCATGCAAAAAAGGTTTGGTAGGCATTTTCTTCCTTTCCTCCCCAAGACCTACCGTCGGAGGACTGCGACTTACCAATCTTGTAAACATCCCCGCCCGTCAAGAGCTGGCTCAGGTAGAAAGCAGTCTCAACATGCATTTGTTTGAGCCACAGTCTCAGATCAGAGATAAAGGACGCAGTCCTTCGTACCCTCCACCCAAGACCGCTGCCAATCATTGAATGAGCACTGTCTCTTCTCTAGAGCAACTTCCTCCCTCGTGTCTTCGTTTCGACGCAGATAGATAGTACGGCGCTCTCTACCAAGAAGGGCGATAGCGATGACTAGAATCGCCGTATCAGAGACTGTTGGATATGAAAATGTAATCCTCGGTACTGTTTTGTACCTGTGCCAAGTAATTTAGGTACAACAGTAGCAACCCGCGAGCATTCACCCGGTCTCTCATTCAGCGCATTGACATACCTAATCTGAGTTGTGTTTGTTCGACGGTGCGTCAAGCAAGTAGCGCCGCAACATCATCCGCATAGCTGGTCAGGCGTGACTGATCCAGCAACTTCAGTACCCCGTCGTACGATATGTTCCACAGGTCTGGATCAAGGAAAGAGCCTTGAGCAACACCCAACTTTCGTACTACCACAGAAGTCACCGCAGTTGCAGATATTAGAATATGCCAGATGATACAAATTAATGTTGGTTTTTTCTTTCTCTTTTTAACACAATCAACTAATTTCAAAAGAAATTGAAATACTATATATTCACTTTTCTTATATTTTTTTCCCACTTTTTTGATGTTTTAAGAACTCTGCCGCTTGTTTCATTGAATCAGTTTTTATTGATCCCATTACCTTCAATTTTGAAATGCAAACAGTCCATGAGTCTTTTCTGTTCTCATTTTAAACCGAATTTCAGACTAGTGTGTGTGAAATGCAATGGTTATTAATTGCTATTTACTAGATTTGACTCTGTGAACAACTCTATTTTAGTATGCATGTGTGACGCTCTTCAAAAAATTTTCAATTTAATTGACGTACGCTAATTGTCAATAAGCAATTTGAATATTGATGGCCATAATATTTTCACAAAAACTAATGAAGTAAGATTGAATCGCCATGAAGTAAGAGTTTACGTCTATGCCGCAATTTCTATGTGTGCCGAAAAGGGAACGCAAGTGGTCAAATGAAAGAGCTAGTTTCTATCTAGCAAGCAAATGAAAAACCTTACTTTCTTCTTCCTATTTGTACTTATTCTAAATGCAATTTTTTTTACAAACATTCAATTTTTTCAAAAGCATTTTCTTGCATATCTCAATGTTACTTGGTTAGCCTTTTTTTTTTCTCAATAGTTCATACCATTTCGTATTGATTCACGCTATGAGTCAATGTATGAGCTCTTTGCATCATGTTCTTCATGTTACACACGCGGAAAAGTTCAAAACAGAAACAAGATCCATTATCTATTATGTAAATGCGTTGACTCATGGTCAATGTCATTGTTTAGGTTAATGTATTAAGAAAACAAACATGTAGTTTGCAGAGCATGCGTTATATTTCTTTTAATGAGTTACGTAACATTATTTATTAAGTTGGTGTTAAATTTAAGTAGGTATACTACACTAATTCCCTAATTTAGCGTACTTTCTTTTCTTCTTCATGTTCTCATTTACCTGCCGCTACCACTTCTTTTTATTCCAATGCGGCGCTCCGTCTCAACCAGACCTTTTCTTACCCGACTCTAGCTACTAACGGACTGGTTCCGCAAGCCTTTGTAGAACCAGTCAGCAAGCTGGGTGGAACAGCTGATTCCTGGTCGCTCCGTTTCCCTTGCCAATTTCAAGCATGGCAGATGCACGTCACAACCACTATTTCAGTCCAGCACTTTCTTTCACAAAGGCACCGATGTTAAAGTTCAATGTCATCTCACAGAATACATTGACTTAAACACCCGCAGTCTGCAAGAAAAAGCAGCTTCACTGAAATTGTGACCATGGCGCCGCCAGGGATCGAACCGAAAACTTCACATAAGACACCAGATCAACCCCCAATCCATCCTCAACGTTTTGCATGAGGAGATCTAGTATCTCTATTTGACCAAAGCGCATGCTAGCTCATTCGTCCTTACAAGGCTGCCTTGTCACTATTACCCTCCATGAGCTAATATCCACATAAAACTCATTGAGCTACGACCAGAGTTCGAATATAAAACTTATTCCATTAGTCTCAGCGCGTTTTCTACACGTATATGGTAATTAAATACGAAAATACATCAAATTTTGCGCTGAGGCCTTGCAATATTTAAAGATATAAATATAACAGACTAATAAATGCTACTTTAATCGTAATTCAAATAAATTACCGTTATCAAAAAGAAAAGAAATTAATTAAATAGTTAACTAAAAATGCAAATATACTTACTCGTAACTAACGAACTAGCGAGAAAACAAGCTCACGAGATCTAATTTGAGAAAAGGGTAATGAAATGAATAAGACAATTTTAAAACAAAAAGATAATGCACGGAAATCGATTAATAAAAATAATAAACCAAAGTCAATTAAATAAAGTAAGATGTAGAATAAAAACATAAAAACAATAATTCTCATGCTTCTCGTAATTTGTAGATATTGAAAAAACTTAAAGGTGACATCAACCAAGACATTAGGAAGACCGAATATACAAGCAGCGCTCCGCAGCAACCTCTATCCTTCGTCGGCCCTTGGTCCTATCATAAAGCAGGCTTCGGTTCTTCAGGCTATCCCTCGAAAGCCTCATAAAATATTCTGGAATTTGAAAAGGGATTTTCGGCGTATCCAGGATATCTATCCATTTAGTATGTTCTGGACATCGTGTCACCAACAGAACTACCCGTTGCTTAAAATGGCTCCTCGTGTTGGACCGCGATTACCACCCCTGCGGTTGTATCAATGGTCAAGTGTCCTGCTCTTAAGCCGTACTGCGGAAGTGATAGGACCCCAGTAGCACTAATATCATCAGGGAGTCTCCTCTTGATGAGTTTCTCTAGCACTTTCCCAGCCGTACCTAGCATGCATAACGAGCGGTATGCAGACGGCAACCCCGGATTCCCCTTGGTGATCAGTACGAGCCTCGGTACCTTCCAATTTTTGCTGAAAACTACCCTTCCCACAAGCAAGCATTGAATTTACTACGCAAATCAGGATGAGCTGCAACACCTTATCTGGGACGCCGTCTAAACCTGGAGCCTTTCAGCTCCAGCCACGTGCAGAGTATATATTCGACGGTTTTTCGCCATAGACAGCGTCAACATGGACGGGATAGGCGTGGGAAAGTGCATGCACTATCTCGTCCATCTTTTCTGCTTCATATGTAAAGGGTTTGCGTAGGGCGCCGCGCTTCTCATAACTAATTTGTAGCCAAAACCCCACGGATCCCTGTTCACATTGTCCATTAGATCTTGTCAGCAGTGAGCCTAACTGCTGTTAATCATTTTGAAGACTTATATGCTGCTAACTGGTTGCATGCCTCGTCCCGGTTTCCTGTCCGCCGAGGCTCACATTGAAGCTTGTGACAGTCCCTTCGATGTTTCGGAGCACACTGAAGGCTTGCCGTGCCGGGGTCTCCGACGGGCCATAAAAGCGCTGCAAACGAACGTGATGATGCTCATAGTTGAGTTCACCACGTCTGATTCTGCTAGCTCTTCAGTCCCCTGTAAATCTTCCAGCAACGGCACACACTATGGCGAAGTCTTGCCGTGGTGCTTCTCCCTCAGCAGCAAAAAGTTGGCTTTCATGCCTCTCGAAAACTGTTCAAAAAGATTTTAGGCGTTGGTTCTGTGGTGTAGGTTTACCTGTAGAATACGGGACATAGAAGTTCTGCGTTTATCCTGACTAAGGCGTTCTGAAAAACCCAAAACTTTCCTGATCCTAAGACGTGTTTCGAATGTGGGGTTGGACCAATATTCTTGCAAAATATGCAGTGCGCCGGCCTCGTATACCCTTTTCTTTTAGATACAGGGAACTGCTATCGGGTCCATTGCGTCCCTGTGCGGTGTGACCATAACCAAGGTATTCTAAGTATTGAAGAAGTACTGCTGTCCTCTATTGTTTTCTGGTGGTCACTTTTGATAGCCTCCCCTACTTCAGCTATGTCCGTGATGCTGTCAATATCCCTGATTTCGATCATTTCTATTGGCTCGACCGAGACTACAGTTGCTCTTTTGCAGAGAACCTTCTTGACTGCATCGCAGAATGCTTCTTTATTATTGCTCTCTGCTCCAAATTCGACTAGTATATATATAGCCCGGGTTATACGTACTGCTTTGATGGCAGTTTGGTGTTTTCGGGCCTTACACCTCTGGGTAATATCGGCCATTCTTGGGTTTCACAAGCAGTGCCTACCGCCAGGGTCTTCGTCGTGACATTTTGCTCTTCTGCCTCGCATCAGCTACTTCTTTTTGTTGGGCGTATATGAGAACCTTATTTTCTAGGACATTTGGGGAGGTTTTTTGGTGACCTTGGCAGCATTTGTTAGCACTGTTTGTAACCCCTAATGCTCATTAGGTGCCTCCTCTTTCCTCCGTTTATACCGGTCTCCTTCAGCTGAACTAGAGACCATTCTTTAATGTTGTTTGGTGATGGAGCTTTTTGCGCTTTCTCCACCGATTTAACCCTCAGCTCTTCTTTAGCCTTCTGTACTTCTTCGGCCTTCTGCTCTTCCTTAGCCTTCAGTTAGCTCTACCACTAATGCCTGATGCAGTCTAGGAATTCCTCTAGCTACAGGAGCCCGTACCTTAGACCTTTGCTAATTTCGTCCTGCGAGTTACATTCAGATATAAGTCCCTTTAGAATGCTTTCCGCTTTTCTGGGCTAACCTTCCTTCCTGATAGCGTTTGCTTTAGCACTACAGTCCCTTGCGAGCCATCGCAGAGAGTTGAGTATCTCATTATCTTGATTGAATATGTTGGCACTCGAGAAGGTCATAATGTCACTAACACGCTTTCGCCGTATGCCCGTCCACACAGCTGCGATACATCCTGATTTTAAACTAGTACGCATTATAATTGAACGGGCTTATAGTCCATCCAAAGAATTACTTCAAACAAATCTCGTTGTCGCCTCCAGCTTAGGCAACGAATACTCTTACCACTACACTACCCGGACTATTCTTCCTTCCTGATAGCACTCAACGGCTTTTGTATTTCTCAACCTTCTCTGTAGAGACAGGTTTTCTACTTCGATTTTTGGGTACAATGCTTCAGTTAAGTTTTCGGCGATATCAGCGACTTCTTGCAACGGTACTTCGTTGACCTCCTCACTATTTTCTTTTTCTGCCATTGTTTGTTTTTCGACTTTGGAATGGTACGTGCTCTTCTCTTATGGAACTTTCTGGAGTGTGCGCAGTTGTATTACTGCATCCAAACGCCGCTATTATATGCGACTGATATGTTTGTGAAACTTAAGTGTCTAGTGAAGTGTTAAATGTCTTAGTCGTTGCTATGACCGATTGAACCATGTACTACAGTTCATTCGTCCGCTTATCGCCCTGATTTTATAGCTCGGCTAATTGAATATATTCAAATTAAACACTATTCCTTAAATTTTTACGAAAATCCGAAGAAAATTTCAAATATGTTATTCCTTAAATTTTCATGAAAATCCGAAGAAAATTTCAAATAACATATGCATCGATTTCAAATATGCATCAATCATCAACACGTATTGTTGTTGTTGTAATCCAATACAATTACAATGGCTCTAACTAACTTGATTATGGTCTGATATTTATAAAATTCTGTAAGGATACAGACCTTAAAATGATCTACATAACTGTAAAATCTTAAGAAGTCTAAAGGTACCGTTTTGATTTTAGGGACGAAAACATAAAATTGACAAATCTTACTATTCTGACTAACAAAGTTAAGTGAATTTTGATTTCTGACGTATTTGTTAAGGTGATATTCATAAAGACCTACTTGCGCAATTTTTCTCAGAATTTTCGGCTTAACGGTGTCCAATCGCGAAAAGGGGACACCAATTTTTTGTACATTCTTCCTCCGCCTGGAACCCCTGACACATAAAATGACTTTTTTATTTCATATTCTGAAAGCTCTAGTCAAGACCTTTCATTTGATACCCCACTTAACCACATTTGATAAAAAAATTTTTAAGGCCCACTTCAAGATAAGCGGGACCTCGCCTAAAAAATTTTGAAATGTTTGATAGGGCTTAAACTTCCAAAAGATCGTCACTTCTGACCTTCTCCCAATGTTTGAGCTTTCTAGTTTCTATAGTTTCTGAGAAAAGTTTCTGTGACACATGGACAGACCAGAAGGTATTTGTGAACATTTTTTTTTACAAAGCCCTAAAAATCACAATCTCATAGTGTTTATAAACTAGAGCATTTCTTCGGTATCTGGCCCAAGAAAGCAGTGAAAACTGGAACGAAATGGTACGAATTGTAGAACTGGGTGCCTCGGTATGTACCACAACTGCAGCAATTAGATTGACAGTGATTTGATGCCATTCTGATGCATGTTAGTGCTTAGTGGTATTGATGTTCTTACTGGGAAGGTTAACTGCCCATGCCTGGCCGCCTACATAAAAACACAAACACTTTGCTTGGGCAAAAATCATCGAAAAATGGTATCCAAAATAAATTCCAGTTATTTTATGTATTTAAAAGTTGGTTCCAAATCATTCAACCAGCCCAAAAATACAAAAAAAAACTGAAAATTCAGCATTCAAAGGAAAATATCTAATCTTTTTTTTTCAAAATAAGAAACGAAGGAATTAAAACAAGTCGAGTAGACAAAACTACGCTCCTGTCAGAAGGGTTTTATACTTAACCTACGATGTGTAGACAATAACAAAGAATAAATTCTAACACTTAAATGAGATGTACATGTTTAACAGAAAAATCATTGTTACTCACGTTTTATCGACGGCCATTTTGTTGCTTCATAGCAAAAACCATTCACATAATAGATTTCCAAAGCTGTTAATGCTATATATATATTTCCTGAAAGTTTTACGAACTTTCATTTGACACCCCACACGACTATCTTCTATAAAAAAGATTCTTAAGGGTGCGCTTTCAATATTTTTTTTGGGTATTCAAACTTTAAAGAGGTCACCAGTTCTAATGCATCTACCAAGTTTCCTGTCCGTAGCTTTTATAGTTCCGGAGAAAATCTGCTGTGACACCCAGGCGGACGGACGTGCGGAGGGACAAAACCAATTTCAATAAAAAGCGCAAACCCATCACAAAGAGGCTACCTCCACTTTTTACGAGCATCCGAAAATGGTTGAAAGTTTCCATAAAACAATGAAAAAATTATACTATAATACTATTTAATCCAAAATATTTTAATTAATTCTTTCCCGCTCCTTGCCACCGAACCTAAGGTAGTTAAAAAAATTAGTCCTTTGATAGTGACATTGAAATTTCAATTTAGGGATTTAACAATTTCTACATTTAATGGACACCGGACCGCAACATGAGTGACGTTGAAAAACTAGAGACTCACTAGTGGCCAGTAGATTGACAAGTTTAAACGCAAGGAGTGAAAAGTAAAGTGTGGTACGCAAGGGAGCTTCAAACGGGACAACTAACAAAACGGCATTTGTTCAAATAGATAGCAAGAATGTAAAGTCTTAAAAAATATTTCTATCACTGCGGCCCAGTTCGTGGTCTGGCTTCTCATAGTAAGACATACATCAATAGTATTTTTGGGGTATCGTACGGCTTAAGACAATCTTAACTACACTTCAGGATCGATTAACTTATGAATGTGACGAACACGCAACAAACAAACAACAAAAACAATTTGTTTCTACACTAACAGTACATATCGATTAAAATCAATAATCAAACGACATATCCTCACTACCATTTTCAGTAGAGTATCTTATCGGAATAACATTGTCAATGTCAAAGAAGTTCGTTAGTGTCTTTACTCGTATGACCTCCATTAAAACTTTGACTATGAACGTTAACCGATGCAAAAGATACGTTTCATTATAGATTCAGTGTCGAGTTGTCTAATGTCGTTGTCATCACCATCAATTACGGCAGCTTGTGCGCCGGCATAAAAGAAACCACAAAAAACAACGTAGAAGACTAGAAGAGACCAATTTTAGCACTAAAATCAAATGAATTGAAATTGTACTCTCTACTAATTGCAATAAAACAATTTGGACGTCCTTCTTCGTGCTCTAAAATCTTTTGTGGTAGGTTTAATAAGTTGTTGACAGTTGATGGCGGTTTACGAGAATACTTATTGAACGAGATCAACGGCAATACCATGGACACTGAAACGATGATGGTTAGATATACTGCTGCTAAGCAAGGTAAAGTTTAGTAATAAATATTCAACTTTAACCTCACAGCAATACAACAAGAGTTCTTCGAAGAACTTTTTGTAGCATCAGATGCATACTTGATGTACATGAACGAATGAAGATAAGGCTTGCTGTTAATATTATATAACACCGTACAGAGTACTTGCAAAAACCGAAATTTCACGTAAACCATGTATGAGCAATCGATATTTTTAAATGTAAATGAACTTTCGTTGACTTTCCTCGTTGGCAACAAATCGTACATTTTTTTCACGGCTAAACTACATTTAAATAATGAATTTGGTAATGGGTGAGATTATGAGCCAGCGTTGGCTTAGTTTTAATCTTGGATCTGTGACCATTTCAACTTTGAACAACTGTTTATCGCACCCACAATTTTCGCTAATGTAATTCAACCGTGACTAATCTTTGCAACTATGGTAGGCAGTCAATGCGATTAGACTTTTTTTTTATTTTTAAAGAAAGAATTTTAAAATGATGATTCATATAAGAGTTAAGTTTTGTAAGTAAATTTATTGAAAATGATTTATTATCAACTGGAAAGGTTTTTCAGGGCCTTGTACTAAAATACAAAACCCTATTAAAATCACGATTTGCGACCATCTGTCCCTCCGTCCGTTTATGAGCCACACAGTAATTTTTCCCCAAAAATTACCCATCAAACTTTGTGAAAGTGATGACCTCTTAAAAATTTGGGGTGAAACAAATTTTCAAAGATCTTTAAGGGGGCCTCCCCATATAGGTAACCCTTAAAATTACACCATCAACAATATATGACTATGGAACTTTATGCGCTTCCAATCGACTCAGACACTACGGGTTTGTTAAAAGTTGCGCAAAAGTTTCAGGAAAGATGTGTATCATGAATGACAATTTGTTCAATTCGTCACATTAATAATTGTAAAACAAAATGACGGCCGTTTTCAACAAGAATATTGACGAAATCTTACTTGAAATTTTACTATAGTCATCGATAGTTATAAGTGAGAAATGCTTAATGAATGGTATGAATGGTGACCAAATGGTAGTAAATGGCCTCCGTTTCGCACATTGGGTTTATTGGTCCCCAGTGATGAGATATTAAATGCCAATAATTGAAAATGCACCTACAGCCCTCCTACTAAATCGGTGGTGATCGCTGATAACTTTTACTTTTTGTAACAGGCTGACGTTAGAGGGTGAAGGCGAATCTTCCATGCCTGATAACGGAAACGAAAGTAATAACCTTGCCGCTGGGAAGCAGGTTGGGCGATGGGCTAACTCCCCGTCCCTGTAAAACCCTAAATTATTTCAAAACCTGCAACAGAGCCTCGGAATGGATGGATCTATGGCAACGACCTCGCTACCGAAGAAAAGGACTCTGGCATTCGGGTCTGGAAAGTCAGATCAGTGAACTACCCTGGCGCTGTTAAATACCTTTTACAACCAGCCAGTCAATATAAATTAATCATACTGGCAATCCAGGAAACGAATAAGACTTCAATTGATATTCACGATATGAGATCGCACACAATATTCAAAAGTGGAAAGCCTGCTCGAAAACGAGGATTCCGAGTTGCCTTCATTGTGGATAGGGAGCTCAAATCGCACTTTATTGCTTTTAAGGCAATCAATGAACGGTTGTGTGCGATTCGTATGAAAGCTAAATTCTTCAAAATTTGGCTAATAACTGTACTCGCACCGACCGAAGAAACTAAGGAAATGTTCTACAATCACCTGGAAAGACTTGTCTACAAACGACACAAAAATAATTTTGGGTGATTTCAACGCTAAAGTTGGCAATGAGCTATCTCATTGAGGAACGACTGGAGGATATAGCCTTCACGATGAAACAAATGACAACGGCCAGCGTCTGATTGAGTTTGCATGTAGCAGAAATCTAGTCATACATTCGACTTGCTTCCCACATCGACGCATTTATAAAATGACCTGGGTGTCACCGGATGACAACACACAAAAATAGATCAGCCTTGTTCTGATCCAACAACATTGGGCCTCGAGCATACTTGAGGTCCGTACAAACCGAGGAGCCAGTTGAAACTCAGATCATTGCATGATCAAATTAACATATTGATATCGGTATGTCAAAGGTGTATCTGGCGAAGACCAGTCCTCTACAGAAATTCGACATCGAAAGACTCCAAACGGCGTCTGTGGGAAAAAATTTTCACGGAGACCCTCGACAACTAGTTAGCAGACTTCCTATCTAAAACATCGCTGAAAACAAGTAACGAGCTATGGGGAGAAGTGAAATGAACAATTACGATCGGACATCAAGCCCGACGTAAAAGAAATGATTGGTTCGATTATGAATGTTAGAATGCGTTAGATAAAAAGAATCAGGCGTACAAAGAATATTTCGATAGAAAAATCAGGACGAATAGAAAACATTGAAAATCTTAGAAGAGTAGCGAATACGATCATTAGAATTAAGAAAATACTATAACTACCAATTGAGAAGTATTGATGTAAGTCTAGCAAGCAACAGCACAAGACAAGCATACAAAGTAGTGACAAGCCTGAAACGTGGTTATCAACCCAAGACCACGCTCTGCTGTGATGACATCGGCAATCTCATCGCTAATGAAAACAGGAGTAAGGATCTTTCGTACAGCTCCAGACCATCGGAGCTTACAGATATTCCCAGAGAGCTTCCATTGGCCCCACCAACTCTGGATGAAGTTTGTTGCGCCATCAAAGCCCAAAAGAATAATAAAGCGCCGGGCATCGATGAGATTCCAGTGGAGCTCATCAAATAAGGTGGCAGCGGTGTGCAGAAAGCGATCCGTGAAGTTTTCCATCATATTTGGCAACAAGAATATACTCGTATGCCGAAAGAGTGGAGCCAATCAATGATATGCCCTATCCACAAAACAGGTGATAAGCTACAGTGCAAAAACTATAGAGGCATATCACTGCTTTGTATTGCGTACAAATTTTTTCAAAGAGCCTTTGTTTTGGTTTATTTTTTTTTGTCGCGACTATAATATATGGGGTGAGCTTTCCTGTCTCCCTGTAGAGGTCCCTTTGCAGCCTGCTCAATTTATAGTATGCACTTAAAAAATGTGTAGCAGGCATTGTCTTCCTCTCCTGGGAAAACCGACAATAAGGGGATCGGGGCTTACCAATCTTCTGCACGTAAGACTGAGAACATACATGCCCGCTCAAAAGCTGGGTCAGGTAGAAGTCAGTCTCACCATGCCTTTGATTTAGCCACGGTCTCACATCCGGGATGAGGCGCGCAGTCCATCTTCCCTTCGTGCAGTTGACCCAATATCGCTGTCTCTCATCGCGGATAACCAACTCCCTCGCGTCCTGGTTTCGATGCAGGTAAATAGCACTAGCTCTCTGGCAAGGAGGGCAACGGGTGTCACCCCTGCTAGAATTCTCATCGCCGGATCAGAGACAGTTGGATACGAAGATGCAATCTTCAGTGCTCCTCCTCTCTGTACCTGTGGCAAGCGTTTTCGGTATACCTCCTTACTGAGAGCGTCGCCCGATATTTGTGCTCCGTACAGTAGCACTGACCCTACAGCACTCATCAAGAGGCGTCTTCTTGATGGGCCATAAGTCGACTCAGAGACGATACTGCCGAGGATGCCTTCTCAGCCCTGATTTGCTCAAAGAAACTCATCTTCAAGTCGATCAGTACCCCAGGTACGTCACCGCTGGCTTCGATTCGATTAGTATATCTCCAATACTTATCATCCTTCCTCTAGGGATTCTCTTTTTGGTCAAAATGACCACTTCGGTTTTCTCCAGTGCTAAACTGAACCCGCGAGCAGCCATCCAGGCTCTCACTCGGCGCATTAGTATACCTAGCCTAAGTTGCACTTGTTCAACGGTGCGTTCAGCGACCAGAGCCGCAACATCATCCGCATAGCCGATCAAGCGCGGCTCATCTGCCATCTCCAGTCACAGCAGCCCCTCGGAAGACACGTTCCATAAGTCTGGACCAAAGATAGATCCCTGGGCAACTTCCATCCTTCATTAGCCCTGTGTCGTTTCGTAAAGCAGGCTTCAGTCCTGCAGGTAGTTCCTCAAAAGCCGCATTAGGTATTCTGGAACTTGAAAAGGGTTTTCCAGCGTATCAAGAATATCCACCCATCTAGCGGAGTTGAAGGCGCTCCTAACGTCGAATATCACCAACAAGACGATCAGTCGCTTGGTGCGGCTATATGCCTCTGCCTTTTGGACGGCGCTCACCACCTTTGCAATTGCATCAATCTTGGAACGTCCTGATCTAAAGCCGTACTGCCGAGGAGATAGGTCCCCAGCAGCACGAATCGCGTCAGTGAGTCTTCCCTTGACGAGTTTCTCTAGCACTTTCCCAGCCGTGTCTAGCATGCAGAACGGGCAGTATGCAGACGGCAGTCCGGGATTTCCCTTCCCCTTGCTGATCAGCACGAGCCTCGCCACCTTCCATCGTACCGTTTCGTAAGCAAACGTTGAATGTGCTGAGCAGCAAGTTAGGACAATGGTGATAGACATGTTGCAACTCCTCAGCTGGCACACGATCTGGACCTGCAGCTTTCCTCGTTGTCAGTGAAAGGACTGCCTCCTCCAGTTCTGGCTGTGTGAAGAGTGGACATTCGACTGCCATTTCACCATGGACAGCGTCAACACGGACGGGATGGACGGGGAAGAGTGCCCGCAAGTCTCGTCTATCTTTTCCGCATTATGTGTGGAAGGCGCCGGCAGGGCACCAAGCTTCCGCATAACGAGCTTGTAGCCAAGGCCCCACGGATCCTTGTTCACATTGTCCGCTAGATCTTGCCAGCAGCGAGCCTTGCTGTGGTTAATCAATTTACGAAGGCATTTCCTGGCTGGCTTATATGCTGCTACCCGGATGCATGCCTCGTCACGGTTCCATGCCCGTTGAGCCTCTCGCCGAAGCTTGTGACACTACCTTCGCTTTTCGGCTATTTCAGTCGACCATCAGTACACTGAAGGCTTGCCGTGCCGAGGTTTTCGACGGGGAGTAGAAGCGTTGCAGTAAGTCGTGATGATGCTCATACTTGAGTTCATCACGTCTTGAACTGCTAGTTCTTCCGTCCCCTGCGCATCTTCTTGTAACGGGACACCTGCTGTGAGTACCTCGATGTTCATCCTTCCGATGTTCCACCCAATTGTAGAAAGCCGAGAGCACAGACGATAAACACTGATCTCAAGCAAAATGCAATGATGATCACTGGCTAAGTAGTCCTTTAATACTCTCCAAAAGTGTGTCCTCCGTACGAAGGACTCCGAGGCGGATGTCACGTTAGGTATGGTTCCTTCACAGCCAATATGGTGGAAAGTCAACATAGTTCCATTTTTTACTACAACGAACATCGTCCTCGCCGCCATTTCAAGGATTCGTTTCCCCCCTTCGGCTCGAGCGAGGCTATAGTCGTGCTTTTGCCGAGGACTTTCTTTACTGCGTCGCAGAATGCTTCCCTATTGTCGACCTCTGCTCTAAATTCGACCAGTATGTGGCCCGATCGGGTTGGTCGTACTGCTTTAATGGCAGTGCTGGTGTCTTCGTACCTTGTTCAATCATAAAAACTTGGCGACAAGGTGGCTTTAACCCAAAATGGCGCTCATAATAAGAATCATGGAGCGGTTCGACGCTACGGGTGGTGAAATCGAATCGTATTTAGAAAGATTTGATCAGTTTTTGGCGACTAATGTGCTTGTTGACGAAAAAAAGTTCCGATAATAGTCACATACATATATTGGACCGGTTGCGTACGGAGTGTTAAAAAATTTATTTACGCCAGACATTGTGAACACCAAGACGTACGACCAGATAAAGCTCATGTTAATCGAACATTACGGAAAAAAAACGTCTATAATGGCTGAGAGAGAGATCAAAAACCTGGAGACATTTACGTGCTTATTTGCTGAAGGTAAAAAGGTTAGCAGCGAAATGCGAAATAAATTCATTTTTTCGGAGGCGTTACGAGACAGGTTAGTTTGTGGAGTGCTGAAAAAAAAATATACAGCAGCGTCTATTGTCGAAGGAGGATTCAACGTGGGACTTAGCAACAAGAAGAGATCTAGTCAATTCGAGTTTATGCATCCGCAAAATACATCTGTGGATGCATTATCGATGTCAAATCGAAACAAAAAGTATACTTCATGCAAACATTGTAGTGGTAAAAATCACGAAGAACCAAAATGCAAAGTGAGATTCTGTACTTGTTATAAGTGTGGTGAGCGAGGGCATGCTTCAAAAATTTGAACACAGAATCGGAAGACAATAGACGCCGTTGTCGAAGAATAAATTAGTGGTAAATCGGAAGCGATTAATACGGTATTTGCAATCGGAGAGACGGATACTTTGAAAGTTTGCGTGTGCATAAACGATGTCGTTACCCAACGGGCAAATTAAGAAGCGCTTGTATAGGAAGCGCATTCGAAGCGCTTCGTTGTCGCTTCATCAACAAGCGGATTTGAAGCGCTTGATTTTCTGTGCATGCCCACAAGTCACCAAGCGCTTCATATGCGCTTGTGAATGAAGCGACAATGAAGCGCTTTGTTTACGCTTCATTTAAAAGCGAATTCAAAGTGGTTGGTTGATTCTGCGCAACTAGCTTCGTTACAGGACCTGTCCTGTAACGAAACAAATTGCGCAGAATCAACCAAGCGCTTTTCCGGGAAAGTGGTCATTTAATTGAAGTGCGCGAGTAGTCAAGTAAACATTTTAAAAGTGATTTGTGCCGAGTTTTTTGCTGAGATAAAAACGTAAGTAAAAAGTCAATTAGATATGCATGACAAGAAGCGTAATTCCCATTTCTACCCAAATTTTTCGTAACCTTCACAACCTATGCGCATGGGTTTGGTAGTGAATTATTCCATGAGCAGGATAAAAATGCAAAATTTAAATCTATTCGCAAAGTGTCCGTTTTTTTGAAGGTTTGCTATCGTTTACAACCCATTGATTACAAAGAGATCATCCTAGCAGAACAGGGAAATATGTATTTGGTTACATGCTAAGAGCCGTAGTAATGAAAAAATTGTATTACAGGTTGAATATTGAATTTTTTTTATCGTTCATCGATTTCCAAGGATTTTAAAATGCAGCTCTGCACTACTTTCACCTAAGGAATGGAATTTTGTGTATTCCTTGGTGAGGTTAGAGAAAAAAAAAAGTCGCTTCTTGTTGTATGGATATTCTTTTGTGAAAGTGTTAAGGATTTTGCTTACTATAACATTTTGTGTTTAGAATTTCATTAAAAATGAAGCGGCGAATTTGCGGCATCAGCAAGCTGCATATGAGGCGTTTAGTTACGCGTGAAATATATATTAACAAAAACTCAAATATAATTCGTGACTTAATGAACGATGCTAGTCCTGCTGATCATGTTATTGCAATGCAGGAAAATGCAACTGAGTCTGATTTTACTGTAAACACGAGTGAGCATCAGGCAGAAAATCTAACGACGGCCGAAAAAATAAGAGATGCCAGTCCTATTGATCAGGTTATCATAATGCAAGAAAATGTGCCACCAGAGCATGAACATCAGACAGGAAATCAAACAATAGTCGAAAAAATAAGAGGTTGGGCCATTGAAAACAAAATAAAGTGCAAGGCCTGCGATGAAATTTTGCAAATAATAAAACAAGCCGGACTAGATGTATCATCATCAAGTAAAACTTTATTAGAGACAAAATATAAACAAATTGAAATCTTCACACTACCTCCAGGATCATGCTTCCATTTTGGTCAGCAAAAAGCCTTAGAAATGTTAAATGTATCTGTAAGAGGAGAAGAAACATGTTTGCTAATTGACATAGGTATCGATGGCCTGCCACTTTTTAAAAGTAGTGGAACTCAACTTTGGCCTATATTGGGATGTATATCTAACTTCCTAAAATTAAATAGAAAACCGTTCCCAATAGGTGCTTATGTTAGTCTTCGAAAACTGGAAAAAGTTAATGAATATCTGTCGGAATTCGTGAAAGAAATAAAACATTTAAACAGTGTCGGATTATTAATAAACGGAATCCCAATTGCTTTCAAATAAATTCCATTACTTGTGATGCGCCTGCAAGAGCTTTTATTGTAGGAATAGTTGGTCATACTTCAAGTAAAGGTTGCCCTAAATGCACGCAAACTGCTGAAAAGAAAAACAATCGGCTTACATACGCTACATCAGTTGCTTCATTAAGAACAGATGAGGACTCTACAGCAAGAAAATATCAATAATTTCATCACATGGAGCATGATACTGACCAAACCAACTTCCGGAAAAGTCAATAAAGTCATGAAAATGAGATACTCTAACCATCTCTAAGCGAAGGCCCGAGAGGGGCTGTAGTGTTAAAAATAAGAAAAAGAACAAATGACGTTTCTCAGATTAAAATTAAAAAACTAAAATTTTACTTGCCGACTGTCTAAAAATTTTCAGATTCCAAACCATTCTTCTGCGCCTTGGTTTGAAGTGCTTCAAAAGCGCTTCCAAACCGTTCTTCCTTGGCTTATTCTGAAGCGCTTCAAAAGCGCTTCCAAACCGTTCTTTTTGCCTTTGTTTGAAGCGCTTCAAAAGCGCTTCGAAGTAATCTAGAGGTAAGCGCTTACTTCTGCGGACATCAAATGCTAAAATGATAATGAACACTCGTATGAAGAGTAAGCGCTTTAGTGCTTCAGAACAAGCGCTTCTTAAGGCCTTTCGAAGCGCTTCGTTTCCCGTTGGGTATTGACGCTTACATCGATAGTGGCGCATATGCATCGGTGTTGAGTCAAGACGCACACGTAAAATATTTCGGACAAATGGGTCTTATGCGGTGTAATGCAGTCTTAAAATCCGTCAGTGGAGCTAATTTAAACATTTGCGGTAAAGCATTTGTGCGTGTATGTCACAACGGGAAAACACACCAATTGAAATTGATTGTTTTCGAGTCGGGAAGGGCAATTTAAATTAATTATCGGTAGAAATTATATGGATGTGTTGTGGCCACATTGGCGTGAGAGTATTGTGAAAGAGGTGCCCATGAAAACCAATGCGTCGACAATATCACCGCTACCATCAGAAATATTGGTCAACGAACTGCGACAGAAATACGAAAATGTGTTTACAGACGAAGGACCGTGCATTAATATTTATGTGGTGAACATATAATTTAAATCTAATGCAATCCCAATGTATAAGAAGACATATTCGGTACCACACGCGTTGCGCTAAACTGTCGAAAAGGAATTAAAAGATATTCAACGAAAACGCATACTGGAGCCTATAGACCATATTGATTGGGCTAGCCCAATAATAGCCGTACCAAAGAAGGAAGGTGGAATTAGTGTGTGCACCGATTTTCAGCAAACACTAAACAAAATTATTGAACACAACGCGTATCCGTTACTGACGGTAGAAGATATTTTCGCAACATTAGCAGGTGCGAAGGTCTTCGCAAGAATCTATTTAAAAAGAGCATTCCAGCAATTAAAAATTGGTGAGAATTCATTGCCATATTTTACAATAAATACTCATATTGGACTTTCCCGGTACAACATTTTGACATTCGGAATATCAACTGCACTAGCCCTCTTCCAGAAGACAATGGACAGTATACTAAATAGATTGGAACACATCGTTTGTTACTTTGACGACATATTGGTGGCTGGACGAGATGAACTACACTGCCGTGATATCGTAAATGCTACTTTCGAAAGGTTGGCGAAATTCAACGTGAAAGCGAAACTCGATAAATGCATTTTACTGGAAAATAGTGTTGAGCATTTAGGACATCGAATAGATAAAAACGGAATACATCCAACGAACGAGAAAAGAAAGGCAATCATGGAGGCATCTACTCCAGAAAATGTGCAGCAACTGCGTTCATTTTTGGGGACTGCTAAATGTTTACAAAGATTTTTACCAATGTTATCAATGAAATTGAAGCCACTCTTCGACCAACTTCGCAAGGGCAATCAATTCGAATGGTTCAGCGAATGCAGTAAGGCTTTTCAGAAAGGCAAACAAATGTTGTCTGATAATCAAGTAATAGTGGCTTACGACCTATCTAGAGAAGTTATTGTGATGGCGGATGCGAGTCCATATGGAGTTGGAGGGGTTTTAATGCAACGTTTAGACGGAACCGATAGACCTGTGTTATTCACTTGAAGTATGTTGTCAGAGACACAACAAAAAGAAGCGCTGGCGATAGTACTTGCTGTACGGAGATTTCACAAATACCTTTATGGGCGTATGTTTACACCGCTCACTAATAACCGGCCAATTCAAATGATTTCGTCATCAAATAAGGCTATTCCAACGTTAGCAGCAAGTCGCATAAAAAGGTGGGCACTAATTTTATCTGCATACCGGTACAAATTGGTACACATAAAAGGTCGCTAATTAGCTGTAGCTGATGAACTCTCGAGACTACCAATGAATGTAAATTTGGAGAAAGATTGCAATGTGTCAGCGATTGAAGGAGACGATGACTCGAAGGTCGATGCATTTTATGACGCGGACTACATTACAATAGATTTTAATCGAATATCGAAGGCTACGGATGAAGATCTTGTCTTGTCAAAAGTGCGGCAAATGACAGAGAACGGTTGGCCAGAAAAATATGCAGAGGAGGCACTACATCCGTATTTTCTACGAAGGAACGAACTGTCCATTGAACGCAAAAATGTGTTACGGGGCATGCGCACAATAATCCCTAGAGTTTTATACAACGAAGTGTTGAAACTGTTGCATGACCAACATATCGGAATGGTACGAATGAAAATGCTCGCAAGGAGTATTTGTTGGTGGTCTGGGCTCGATTCAGATATCGAAGGATTCTGCTATCGAACCGGAATTGGTATCATGTATGTACATGCAAACTTCTTTCATTGTCGAGGGCAAAGTTTTTTGTTGTTAATTGATAGTCATACCAAATGAACTGAGAAAGATTTTTTCAGTTTGGGGTCTACCAGTAGAATTTGTCTCGGATAATGGACCACCTTACAATTCAGCAGAATAAATGGGATTTCTAAAAGCTAATGGCGTTCAGCCGATGAAAAGTCCTCCATATCATCCACAAAGCAACGGCTAGGCAGAGCGAGCAGTTCAGGCAGCTAAGACAATGCTTGGAGTATCGGAATGCACCATATACTGCAACAGGAAAGGCACCAGCTGAAGTGATGTTGAATATAAACCCAAGGGATTTATTACAAATGCTGAAGCCTCCTGTTGAATGGAATGAGTCTGAAACGAATGAAGGGAATCACCTACGGTAAACAATTTAAACTGAAGAAGAGATATGGGTGTGATTAAGAAGCAAGAACGAGAGATGGCAGCCAGGCACAGTCGTGAGAGCATTATCAAGGAATAAGAAATCAGTCCGAGCGTATTTGGTTAAAGTCTATGGCATCTGCAGATCGGCTTATATTGATGAAATGATGTATACCATTGGCGAAGCCTCCACACGTCAATGAAGGAGAGTGGTCTTGGTCAAAATTCCAGGATAAGCCAAGTGAACCAGTATATCAACGATTAGTGTTAACAAATGATGTAGACCCACATTGTAGCCCGGACGCACTTCCAGCTGAGCAGCCTACGCCTGTTCGACATAAAGATGTTCAGGAAGAAAGAGGTTCACGAAGACAACCTAACCGAGAAAGAAGGCAACCTGATCGACTGACGCACCAATAGAGTTAAAAAGGGTGTTGTGTTCTACTTAAACACCCATACTTGTAAAGATCATTGTATCATCATTGCGTTCTATACTGAATAAAATAGTCAGTTGATCACTGACAGTCTAAGCAAATAGCTCGTTCCTTGTTCAAACATAAAATAAACTTCAGAGAACTTTCGACACTGAAGAAGGGAGCATATTGATTCCCAAAATATAAATATATGTCATTAGAACAAAAACATAGCGTTTAAATATTAATCTTCATACCGGTATTTTTAGGTAGGCGCTAGAAATTGACGTAATCACCGAATGGACCCTAACCCAAGCATCCGCAAACATATTGAACGCCTTCGGAAGACGGGTCCTGAGGCGAATAATCGGAGGGAAGCTAGACGGGGACCAATGACGAATTCGATACAACCATGAGCTGGAAGAGTCGGAGGTCTCAACGATTGTAAGACTGCGGAAGCTACAATGGGCTGGCCACATGAATCGTATGGATGAACAACGGATACTCAAAAAGGTATTCTTTGGGAAAACTGACGTGCGGAGACCAGTGGCAAAACCGAGGAAACGCTGATCAGACTCAATCGACAAAGCCAGTTCATCGCTTCTCTGATTTTGAAATTGGAGAACACGGTCAATGGACCGAGACAGTTGGAGGGGCTTATTGCAGGAAGCGAAGGCTTGAGAGGGGCTGTAGCGTTACGAAGAAGAAGAAGAAAACTATGCATGAATATTTTCATTAGTAATATTTTCTTCCATCCTATTTCTTCTGATGGATCCCTTTTAAGTTTACAGCAATAATTAGCCAATATTTTTGGGCTCAGTTTTACTTGATAACGCTAATGTTCTAATGAAATCTCTGGCCGTGTTCGAAAAAGAGTCGAAAATAGAGTGTGTTTTCTAGTCGATATTTTACATGATGTTTCATCTCATTGATTATCCATTTTGTCAATTTAAAGAAACGTAAGTTAACGCACGAAACTATTTTCCGCATTGGATTTGAACAACACTGAAAGACACTACACAGGACCGTTAGTTGATTATTTTAAAGTATTAAAAAGTGCAACTAATCCGCGAAAACTCCACACATATAAATCTCTATTCATACTTATAATGGACAATTAAATGAGTATCGACAATAGTCCAATAAATTCAAAGTTACTTAATTTGGCTAGATAATATATATTATCGGTTAACTTTATTGATCTTTCGCATTAATTATCACTCTTCATAATACCAGTATGTTGTGATATAACAGAAAATTTATTGAATATTGATGATAGTTCGTCTATTTATATGTCATTTAATTTGACTGAATTATATGTTAAAATTAACAGTTATTTGTTAATATTTCCGCTTTTATATAGAGTGTTTCATTCGTAGTTTCGCGTCTAGCGCTGAAAGTGGTCGGCAATACCGCCCGAAATGCATACGTTACCATCTTATGTGTTAATTAAATTTATGTAATCGAACACTTTTTTATGTAAAACTCAATGATTTGCGGTCCACAAGGGTGTGAAAAACTTCATTAAATTTTAATCGTCCGAATTGAGTCATCATTTAGCCCTAGTTACAAATGCTTGAGGAACGTATAGAAACAGGTCTTTTGAACCATTCCGAATAAGCTCCTAAGATTCCGAGGGGGAAGCTCAAAGGTCAAATTGCTCAGTTTTTTATCTGTTTTTGGCAAATATCTCTACATTATTGTATCCTCCTTTCTTAACAACGTTCTTTTTAGGGTATTGTGAAATCATTTTACAATACCCTACTAAAATCGCGTCCTGTCTGTCCGCCCGTCCGTCCGTGTGTCACACCACTTTTTCTCGCAAACTACATAAGTTAGAAACACAAGATTTTGAAAGTAGGTGTAAACTGATGCCCTCTTCAAAGTTTCATCACAAAAAAAAAAATTATAAGGTGTATAAGGGGGGTCTCCCCATATATGGGAGTGGCCCCCGTACAAAAAGTTTCATCGCATGTAGGCAATATGGGAATCAAATTAAAGGTCTTGATGCGAACTTTTCAAAACAGGTCATAAAATGATGAGTTTTGCTTTGAGAGGTGCAGGGGAAGGGGAAATGTACGAAAATTATGTGCCCCCCCTCGCCTTTGACCCGAAAAATCTGAAAAAAATCACAGCGGTGAGACTTTCAAGAGTAAAAGGGCTAACAAAATACTTTAGAAGTCGAAATTCGATTAACTTTGTTAATAATAGTAAATTTTATAAATTTTACATTTTTGCCTATAAAAGCAAAATGGAGTCCTTAAATTTCCCAAAACTAGCATTTAAGCTTTCTGAAAGCAATTGTATGTGTTCTGAAAATTTCACAATAATCGAACAATAAACAGCTATGTTATAGCCGATTGAATATTTAACAATTACAACAACATTAACAGGTGATACTAGGGAGTACAATTGTGCAACGGGCCTAGACACAATAAATACGTAGGAATTTTGATTAAAATTTTAGAAAAGGTTTGTAATATTGATAGACTATCATGACTAATCAAGCGACGGAGTCAAAACACTTGAAACAAAATGGCGGCGAATATAAAAGTACAAAAATCATAATAATTCTTCGAACTCAATTTATGGGATTTGTATATTAATCAAGTTTTGATATGCAGAGCATATTGTTTGATTTACTAATTATTTCACAATACCCTTCTGGCAGGAGCACTCCCTGCTACTTTAACTTGTTTTTAAATATCTTTATTTCGTGTGGTATGAAATTTAAAGAGCAATATCCATTTTTGTGAAAATCTGCCACCATTGTTTCAAGTAATGAAGAGACCCAATCGATCATGGATGGTTCTTTTGCTTGCATCTTTAATTCGTATTTTTAATTCGCACGTCACGTTTATAAAATAAAAGGCCAGCAGCCTTGCCAAATATTTAACAAAATTGCATGCATGCTAATGGAGCTTTCCGTGATATATTCGCATTTCCTAGAATATTGTTTTGATTTATTACCATCAGCGTCGACAAATAATTTTTTTGCCAATATTTTTTAATAAATCATCATTCTTATGTGCGTTGTCAACGCTTTAATATTTAGCAAAATTAGCGAATTTCGAGGTGATTTCTTTTACTCAGGCTAAATGATAGCGGCTTTCTGAAAAAATGAAATTTTAAACATTATTTTAAATATATTCTCTCCACAACACTATAGAATTCTTAACAAATATCATAAGATTAACTCATGTCTTCTTTTCTTTACAGGTAATGTCGCGACCTTTTCCTGAAAGGTGAACATTTTACTAAGATTAACCATGAAATAACGCTGCTATTTCCGTCGCTCGATATTTTTTTTCGTTAGTGTCAAAATTGAAAAAAAGCAAATTATATAGTAAATTCCTAAAATAATTAAATTATGTATGATTATCACTACAAACTTTTATCAAAAGATTAGCCTCGATTATTTTTCTTATTTTTATCCCTAATTACAGATCGAAATTGCTCAAAATAATAATAACATGATGGTTACCACATACTCATTTACACATTTATTCATTCATTCAGTCACTTGCTCATTCATTCATTCCTTCATTCATTCATTATAATTAAATTATGCATCCAAATTGCTCAATCGGAGCAACCGCACATCATTATTGTGAATATTCACTTAGGAGGAATATGTTATTATGGAAAGTGTGCAGACATTGAGAGAATTTCTCATGAGTGAAGGCCAGAGGATAAGATAATCTTCACACTTGGCTGGTGCTTAAAGATAAGTTTTATTGCTGGAAAAACTTTGACTTTTAGAAGTTCACCAGCGTAGACGTGTATACGAGCATATTGAGGTCTACCAGAGAATACAATGTGTCTAGTATATATTTTCTTGGTTATTAATTTTCATTACCACGTTTTATTCTATTTTCGGTGTGTAGCAATTTTGCGGGAAAATCTTGAGGCTCTTTGTAATTGTTAACTGGTTTCGTTAATTAGATATTATATTAATTTGGAGGCCTAATGGGATCTGTTGGTTAGATGAAAATAAGAAGTTAACTGTAGTATTTAGTGGAAATGAATTGAATTTTTTCCGTTTTCTCAAAGAATTATGTTGCGTTTCAGGTCATGACTTATTAAAGTAACGTATCCCAACCGCATAATTGTTATGATGAATGTTTTGATTATGAAAATTAGTTTGAATGATAATAAAGTCAAGACTTTTGTTTTAGAGCCATCGGAATACTCGTAAAGTTGCCCAAACTATCCTAGGCTTTTAATAGGAAGAAGCCTGAAAAGCAGTCTTAGAACAGCTGACCGATTTTCAGTTCTACTTTATCAGAAGTTTTTCAAAGCCGATGAGTAGGCTACGAGTGCCTTTAGCAATATGCAGTGTATATATAATAACTACAATAATTGTCGCGTGGCAGCGTAAACTGAAAATGTCATCCCTTGCCAAAATGGCATTCTAGAAAACGAAATGGTCAGTACCACGCTCGTTGCTACCAACGAGCGTTGAACCTTGGGCCTACTGTTCAAACGGTAAGAACTCTTTCGCTCGTTTTACTATATGTTAATGATTCATTTATGCTTCAAAGTCAAAAGCGCTTTATTCAATACTAATTGTTATAAATTTTAAAAGAATATAAAGCATGATCCATTTATGTTTTCACTGACCATGGTGCACTCCTTACAGCTAGCAAGATATGAAATGACTCTCAGTTAATTCAGCCTTCATTCTCCATTCATTCTTAAGTTGTTTCAGTCGATTGAGTGATTCTAATGGCGTTCGCAGAACAATTTAAAATCTATTTTTTTTTCTTTGTTAAAAAGCCGTCGGGCCTTGTTTTATTGTGTGAGCAGATGCATTTTGACTCCTTCAAGTCATCTTCAGTGTTTCCTATTTCCTTAAAATTTCCCAACTGTCATGATTGGGTAACCAACAAACGCTAAAGGATGTTACAGACTGTTCATTAGTGGACTGTCCAGATATTACTGGTCACTAATGTCGTTTCCTCATTCCGCTCGACGGGTATTCCATGAGGCTTTGTAAAGTCCATCGAAAGGTATACAATAGGAAAGGGTCTAGATAATAGCTTTAAATTACCCAAAGAATAGTTTCGAAGCCCGAGCTTAATCGTGATAGTAGATCTAAAATTCGGAGGAAAATTGGAGTTTCTGCTGACATTCTTCTAGGCTGTAGCCGGTTTTTCACTTTAACAGTCAGGAGTGTCATATATATGTAGCGTCTTTGAATTTCCCGACGTCGGCGCATCCCTCACGGTGCAAGTGAACTCTGGCCCCGTCGTAAGTATTCTTTTGCCGGCCAGATCCACTTTCCACCTAATAGCATCGCAAAGTCTTAGCTATCGAGCAAGTACATACATGTGTGGCGCATCGAGTACAGTCATATATGTAGAGTATAGCGATCGAATGCAGTCATGAATTTCATCACTTTTTACCCGAGCTCGGACAATTCCGGACATCCTAGCCTGTACATAGTGCAATCAATCCAATATTCTTGCAATTAGAGTTTGTCTCGTTTCGCTGAATAAACGTTGTAAACCGTTTAAGCCTGCTTCATGATTAGTAGTGTAAACCCCAAAAATAAACGCTAGTTGCATATGATGACCCCTCTTTACGAACGCATAGTGATACAAACCATCATTTGCTTGTGCAGGTTTGACGGAAGCGCAGTGTCAGGGCTTTCACAGGGCATAAGGCTACACTCCACTTCTTCCGCGTAGGCACGCTGCCATTTTAGCCCGTCATCGACGCTACAACCACTATGCAAGCAGTCTCACGCCATTTGTCGACGTGGTTCGCAGACGAGGCGACAATAGTGACGCACACAGCGCAACGCAGAGCCCCGTATCCCTCAGGATCGACGTCCACCGCCGCCAGTGGCCAATCAAAACCGACCGCGTTTGTCTCAAAGCCAGATACTGTTTGAGCTATTCCAGCAGCCACCGAGTCAACAGATCGACGTATTCGGCCAATACAGATTCTCGTCGTTTTGGCGCACTAGCCCTGAGCTATGGTTCTTCCAAGTCGAGTCCAAATTTCAGATGCATAAGGCCAGAAGACAATCAAGTACCACCTCACGGTCTCCTCACTGGACCAGGACACAATCGTCAAGGGCGAATTTCATCCATGTGCCACCGGACTACGACAAATATGCAGCCCTCAAAGTAGCAATATTTTTTCGCCTCACGAACTCTTACGATGCACAGCTACACAGGCGTCGAGCTTGGGGACAAACTACACCCACAGCTGCTGCGACAGATGCGCTCTCTAGGTGGCACGCGGGTCAGTGACCAGGTCTTGCGGGTCAAATGGCTCGACCCCCTGCCAAAGTAGACGCAGATAACGCCTTTACTGATTAAAGATCAGACAATGAAGGAACTCGCCGCTATAGCATACGACATGAATTTGGCAGTAATGGACGCGTCAGTGCCATCAGCGGCGCTCAACAGAATTGTAATCTGACCATTCATCAAAACGCAGCTCTCCAGACCAGGTCGCCGTCGAGCTAGCTGTGTTGCGTCTAGCGATTTCGCAGTTTTACCCGTGAGGTGCTCCAGTAACCATGCGCCAATACCAACACGCAGCGTGGGCGCCTCTCGATCCAGTCACTAGACGCCCGGAAAACTAAAGTCGCTAGCATCTTACTCGACGTAGACACAACACAGCTAGGAGTAATGTCTCTACGTCTCCGACCGCAGCACAAAAACTCGGTTCCTGGTGGACTCTGGCTCCGCTCTCTCTATCGTTTGGAGGCACTTCATCGCTAAGAATCTTCATCGCTAAGAGCTTCGCGCAGTAGGCAACCAATGCTATGCCAATCATTACCATCGACACACGGCAGCTCACGTTGGACTTTGGGTTACGCCGCCTTTTTCACTGGCGGTTTGTCGTTGCAGACGACCAGACATCGATCCTTGGAGCCGTCGTACTCAATTACCATGGCTTGCTCATCAATCGACATAACCGATGCCTCTTGGACGATGACACCAGCCTCTCTATGACCTGTATCCTCGGCCCAGCTCCACCAGTGTATGGCTTTAGCACCTTGGCCAAGCCATCGACCTTGGAGGGAATCGTCGGGAAGCTGCCCAAGCAGATCACCGCCAAGTACGCAAAGAGAGTTCTTCGATCCGGCGAGTGGGCTTAAATCGCTGACCTATTCATCCACCAGGAGATAGTCACCCACGGTCTATCTGTCTTCACAAGACCCCGTCGCCTTGTGGGCGAATGCCTCGCTGTAGCAAAACCGAGTTCGATTTCCTATTGGAATAAGGGGTCATCCTGCATTCGTCAAGCCAGTGTACTAGTCCCCTGTACATGGTCCCCAAGGACGGCGGCTATTGGCGAGCTACTGACAATTTCCACCAACACAACGCCCATAGTCGCCCGGACCGTTATCCATTGCCCATCATTGAGGGTCTGATACAGGAAGCCAGCAGCTCAGTATTTTCAGTCATCGGCTTCCAGCGTACCTTATAACGAATCCGGTCTCTTCCGAGGACAACTGCAAAACAGCAGCCAGTAAGCTCTTCGGGCTTTTTGAATATATGGGAATGCTTCGTGGTCTACGGAATGCGGCCCAAACGGTACGGCGGGCACTGAATCATCTGCTAAGGAGGCTCGATTTCGGCGTCTACGCGGACGACATCTTAGTGTTCTCGGCCATCCATGACCATCACACGTTTTGCAGCTCCTCTCAGCGCAATGCTCGGATAAAGCATCGCCTCGCCAAAGCAATCAATTTGACTTCATCGGCCGCTTTGACAAGCGGTTAAAGTACACACCAGGTGTAGGAAAAATCATTGCTGATGCATAGAGATGGTTACGGTACTCGCCGCTCTCACTGCTCGAGCCATCAGCAAGGCCGAGTCTAAAGATGGCCCAGAACCGACGTAAGATAAAAGCCATATGGCAGCATCGCTTACTACCACATACATGACCTCATATAGACTGACTTTCTTCGAAAATTTATATGGCGGTATGTAAAGAATTGTAGAAGTGCCGATGAAAACTTGAGGTTTTGTACGGTTTCAAGGCAGATATCAACAGCGATATCCTGACAGTCCGCGGAGAACATAATAGCGGTCTTTGTGAAGTGAAAATTATTTCAGCTCTTACACCCGTTTGATATTTGTTGCCTTACGAAGTGAATGAATAGGAGTTTGCTTACTTCTCCTAGCTTAGTTGTCAGTGGTAGGTGCAGAACAAACCTAGTATGCAAGACTTGCACTGAACACTGTCTCCATAACTTTTATTTGAACTTAGCTTAAAAACTTAAAGTTTTTAAGCCCATTTTAGACAGCCTCAACCAACCGGCGTCCATGTGCTGCTTTATTCCCGTTTAAGCGTTAGGACATACTATAGCAAATTAACCGTTGCATTCTCTGGACTTTCCAACCAGAATATACCTTTCGAGATATAGTTACGGTGAATCTACCATGAAGGAAAATATGCTTTCTTCGGCAAAAAAGTGCTTGCGAATGAATCCGTGGAGCTTGTCGTGAATTTTGAGTGGGCCAAAGCGAAATAAGCAGTCCGAATAGTGCAGGGGTTAGACTACTCGCTGCGTAAGCTTCAGCGAAGTTCTCTGCTTTAAATCCCGTTGGTTACAACGAGATTTGTTTCAAGTGATTCTTCGGACGGTCAACGTATTGCAGCTGGTGAATAGACATACGGGCAAAGCGTACTACTGACCATATCGCCTTATCGAGTGCCGACACAGTCGGCCAAGATAAAGAGATAATCAATCGCTAAGCGAAGGCCCGAAAGGGGCTGTTGTGCTAAAGCAAAAAAGCAAAACAAAGTTGTACTGACCTTTCTTATTCTATGGAATTATTCACGAAAATAACTCAGCCGCACTAAACATTAATAAAGTTAGAAATATACCTTATCATATTTCCGGCTGGTCCATAGGTCAAAAAGTTCAGTATGTCTCGCCGTTCACCGGCCAGAACCACATGTGCAGCGTTGCTGCCGGTTTTACATATTGGTGTTTGGCACCTTCCTGATTTTAAGGTGGACCTCTTTTCAAACGCCTTAATCCAAATCTTGAGCACTTCGAAAAGCATCATCAGGCCACGGAGTCTTCTAGTTCTTTATTCAAGACACTATATAGTTCACCTCAATGACCGTAAAGACTACTACATTCGATTGATTCAAAATGATTTAGTACATCTGTTCCAAATGTTTGCGCCAAGAATAGCAAGCCTGCGATGCGCTTCATTGATTTCGCATCTATAAGAGTGCAAGACCGCACACTGCTAAGTCTACAGATGACCAATTTGTATTCGAAATTTGGCGTCACAGTTAAGCTTTTAAGCGTTTTGGTCCTCGTGATAGCGTTGATCAACTCCTATTCCAAAGGATCGGCCACATAGAGCTCAATTTAACCTGGCCTGTCTATGACACACTGTGCCATGCACGCCAATGCAAAGTGGTTCCATTATTCAAAATCGCACGAAAAGTTCCGATTTCGTAGAAGTGTCCTGCAAAGAGGTTTTACAATGGTGCCAATGGGGATTTCTATTACTGTTGAAGTCACTGAAATCTCAGATGTAAGAAGCTCCCATCCCGAGTTCAAATCAAATTTAGCACTTGCAGCTGGATTTGAACCATCCATGCCCGCTCTCCAGGATTTGGTAGTTCTAATAACTCCTAGCATTGTCTTCCATCGCCCTCCAACCGTTGACGAGTGCAGCCAGTTTCTCGATGCTAGAGTGATGCTGTTGAACCATTATTTAGTAACAGTAATCTAAGCCTCAATATGAACTCCACAACTGTGGTTGCTTACGATTAGCAATGCAATGATTTGTATTGGGATCTCCCCTACGAAATATTACCATCAATGCTACGAAGTAACTCCTCCAGCATATACCGTTGCATTTGAAAAGGATAGGGACTGACCTCTCTTCATATAGACGTCTTTGATGAGTACAATCTGAAACTTATGATCATAAATAAGCTACACAAGGAAACCATCCGCTGCTCTGCAGGCTACAGATTTCGAGCCATCACTTAGAGATAGAGTATCTCCGTATCTGTATCATATGTATCGGCAGTCGAGAAGGTGATATGGTCAGTACAACCTTTGGTCATGTGTCCCTTCACTCAGCTGCGATGCTTAATGATTTTAAACCAGTGCGTATCACAACCAAACAAGCTTTTAGTCTGTCAAAAGGATCACTCGCCACAAATCTCCTTGGCATTAACAGAATTGAATTAGGGATCTTCGGTTTACGGGGTGAGTACTCGGACACGATACACGTGGACTGTAACGCCATCTTTCATCGTGCAAATTATGCACTGAGTGTGTGCAGAGCAGTCTGTTGCCTGGTAGTCAACATGTCAATACTTCCAGCAGTTGAAGGTCCGACTCCTTGGAGTTGCTTCTTGCACTCAAACACTTCAAGCCTGCCCGGGCTCGATCGGATGCGTGAAGTTGGTGTCTGTACTCTTCTCTGCTCCATTGAGTTAGGAGGGCATTGCATCGTCTCAGCTTCAAAGACTTCTTCTCTAGCCTCACACTTGATGCTGACTGTCAATTCCTCACTGATTCTGGGAAAATAGAAGTAGAGCAAATTTATTATTGACTATAAATGTCTAGAGTTTGTTTGGGAAAGGTCTTGATGTGTCACGCAGTCATTGTAACATGCAAAGACAACGGTCCCTCTGCCCCCTTCTGCTTTCAACCATTGCTCTTGTTGTGGGTAAATAAAAGTCGAGGAAATTTATTTTGACATAAAATGTCTGGAGTTTTTTGGGGAAGATCCTGATGTTTCACGCAGTCATTGCACCGTTCAAAGAAAACGGTTCCTATGTCGCGTTTCCCTTTCCTTTTCCTCTTGTTTTACTAACCAATTCCATCTGGCGGGTTACGCCGAAGATTTCCGCGATATTCCTAGAACTGGTTTGACGATGATCAAGACCAGCTGCCACCTTTTCGCCGCTAACTACTTGTCTTCATCCTTTTGTTTCTTATAGTATTACGCTACTCTTCCTGTAAGTCTTTCTTTTTGAACGACTTTTTTATAATTGGATAATTTTTTAGTGGGTTATACCTTATCATTTTTTCTGCTACGTGACTTGTCAGGTCAGTAGATTTAATGAATGCCTTCTGGACTTGATTTAGCAACCTGCTTATTCCTCTAGGCTGGCCACAGCGATATGGAGTCAAACAGCTGCTGCTATTCCACTGACGAACAAATGCCTCCTATAGTTGCTTTCTTTTACTGGCTTCAATTTGTTTAATGTATGCCTTCTTCAGTAGCTACTTTGTGCTTTCTGTACTCCTTCCTGGGTGACACACGCGTCAGTCAAGTCTACAACACCTGCTTCAGCTTTATCTTGAAGCTGACGCTCTGGTGTCTCTAGAACGCTACTAACGAAACCAGCATCGATTCTTTCTTGCTCATTTACTGTGCCCCTTAGTAACATCTACTACCTCGCTTTGACCTAAAACCTTCGACCGCAGGACGAATCTTCGGCCTACTAGTAAACGCTTGATGGAGGCGTCGACTCAAGACTGAGTCTTGTCCACACTTAAACCTCCGTTTGAGTTTTTACTTTCTGCTTGAGTTTCATTTTTATTGGGGCCTATATTAGAGCCGTCATCCCACTCGAATCTGTTGTCGCTTCAACGAGCGCGTGGTTATCTTTACAATGCGAGTGGCTACGCGAGGCCCCAACATTTACTGAGTTTTATTCGCAATGCCAAGTCATCCCAAATCAGTATCAATGTCAAACAAACTTACGCCTCTTGCTCTAGGATGCGAGCTTTAAACGTTCTCTAAGACCTGCCAAATACGCAATGACCTTTAGGCTGGAGCTGCTCACACCCTAAATAAGAGTATATTAAAACGAATCGTCAACCATGAAATGGTACATGTTACTAAGCTAGGATATGCTGAAAAATTCCTACCTGCTGTTGCCAAAATTTTGGATTGTCATTTATACTTACAATATCGTTGATAAAAGCCGAATCATACCGATTCTTGTCGACTATTTAGCGTTACTCTTGGTGAAACAAAAAGTAACGATTGACATTACATCTCTTGAAGATCAAACAGGTCCTTTGTCTCATCCGATTTTCTTTTCTCTTTTAAGTTGCAACTTTTCTTAACCGAATTTTTCGATTCTTTCAACCGTAAAAATTCTTACCGTAAAAATTTTTCATAAAAAATTGTATTTTGCTTCAATTTAAATCAATAGAAGTCGTAACTTCTCTGTAATCTAATCCATGTCGTCTGTAAGAGTTGCATTGGTGATATTGTAGAGGGCCCAACTTTTATCGCACACCGAGAGGGAAACTGATAAAACCACCAAGTTCGATGAAAACTATACAAAACCATGGAAAATACATAACTTTAAGTAAATTAAATTAGACTACACTAGAACAAATTTAGTGAGGTAACTGATATAACCGTCGTGGCACCGAGCATTCGAACGTGTCTTTTGTAGATGCATTAGTTAAGATTTTGATAAAATGTTCCGTGAGTCAATGCACGCGTTTCTGCCTTCCGATGGGAGATATGCGGGTTCAATTCCAGCCCATGCCAAGCCAAGCAAGTGTTGTGAATTTAAATGAATAAATATTTGAACTAATTTGAAAGAATGAATATTTATCCGAGCGTAAAATTTTAGCTTCACGTTAAATGTATGTATATCGTTAGCAAGGAATACTCTAGTTGAAAACGTGTCACGATTTTTCGGATCTCTGGTTCAAAACAATCACTGCTAAAAACACGCGATTAGACCTCGACTGTGAGTTCTAGAAGCACAGTAATCAGATCGGAACACTGATAGATACTTTTATTTTTCATGTAGTGAATCAACTGCTCTAACAACTTTTTACTCATTGTGAATTGATCTTTGATTTTTCAATAGTCGACATAGATTATTAAACTAAGAAAATTTTTAGAAAATGTTCGAAAAACCTAAACACTCAATTCAGCCGCTACATTAAAATCCAGAAGTTTACATACGCAATTCAAGTTGTATTTCCATTGATTAATTATCTAGATCAATGGCGTACATGATCAATTAAAAGAATGAATTAGAGCGCACTCTATTTGACTTCAATGATCCAAGAAAATTTATCCAAAAATAGATTCCTTCTATATTATGTGCAGCTGCAAAACTAAGATGAATCCAAACCATCATGTGAAATGAAAAGATACATCAACAATTGAACATCTTGAAATGTGTGCTTACATTAAATAGTCAATTATGATAGAATAATGGATTGAGATACAAATATAATTGTTAAATAGAATGATGACGCTTTTGAAGATTCTTGGAAGCAAATCAACAGCGGAACTGTTAAATAAAGGCTGTATTCTGTATACAAATAACTGTTTCCATATCTAAAAATTTGTTAATCTCACAAAATCAATCTATTCCAATCTGCAATTAAAAAAACAGGATCTTCCGCCTATCACCACTAACTGCCCCAATCTCAGTCACAATTCATCTCCTTAATTATTGTCTACATATTCTTATCCTTTCAACTTTCATCTGTTGTTATGTGACAATGAGAAACAAACAACCAAACACAACAAATGTGTCCCTAACATTTATTTATACAATAGATCAAAATTGTGGTAGCATTTTGCCACCAACTAAAGAAAATTGGTGAGAAAACTTTTTCACTTTCTTTTTGCTCTGCGTTTTGTCTGTACTTGTATGAAGTATTTTTCCATTTGGTTTTTCTTTTTCTTCTTTAGTATGACAGAAAACAAAACCAATTTGAGTCTGATTGTGAGCTACAAAAAGTTTTAGATAGCATGAATCAAGTCAACAATGTTGGGATTCGTATTCGGAATCGGTATTTATTTGACTAATTGTTTCGATGAAAGCTTAATTACAAGATGAAAATAATACCAGACAGATTCAATTCAACGTGACAAAATTGGTTGATTAAATTTGGAATTAAAGATTAGAGGTGTTATTAATGCTATGTTGTCTGTAAAAGAAGACATCTTGCACATTGTTTCGATTGTGTTTAAGGTATTTTGTAAAATTCCTTTCCTAAGTTTAACTTCTTCGCAAATGCTGGTCAATGTTGACCGGTTGTATCTCAGAAGCCAATACACATTATTCAACATTTAAAAAAAGCATCTTTTACAATACCTTGCAACGCATTTTTTTGAATTTAATTTAAATCAATAGTAACCGAGATATTCAATTTATTTATTAGCAAAAAATGTTTATAATTTTAAGAAATTCCTGAAGCCGCTCTAATGATCTAATTTTAATGCTATCAAGTGCGTTCGGTAGGTAAAGCGTTCTTTTGTAAAAAAAAATCCAATTTATATATGCTTCAGTTTCTGACTTGCAAGATTTTAAAAATTATGAATTATTTCAAAATAAATTGAGGTTGCAAAATTATAATGCGAAATCTTCTTCTTCTTCTTTGTAGCGCTACAGCCCCTCCCGGACCTTCGCTTCCTGCAAATAGCGCCTCCAACTGTGCTGGGCTATTGACCTCGTCTTCCAATTTCGAAATCCAAGCAGCGATGAACTGTCTTCGTCGATCGAGTCAGACGAGCGTTTCCTCAGTTTCCCCATTGGTCTCCGGCCTTCAGTTCTCGGAACGAATACCTTTTTGTGTATCCGTTGTTCGCCCATACGATTCATATAGCTTCCGCAGTCTTACAATTGTTGTGACCTCCGGCTTGTCAACAATTTCATACAGCTCATGGTTGTATCGAATTATTTGCCTCAGGACCCGTCCTTCGAAGGCGTTCAATGTATTTGCGGATGTTTGGGTCAGAGTCCTTGTTTCACATCCCTAGCATAACACAACATTCACAAGGAGCAAATCTTAGGCTACAACATCATCACTTGCCACCTCCCCACGCGTTGCCAATTTTGTCTCCCATGTGGTGCATTCAAGTCCGCCTGGACCTGCATCAATAAGTTGAGGAGTGATTCCTATAAAATGTTCCAGTTTCTACCTGTTCGCCAGTACCATCTGCAGGCAATGGATGTCTGACTCATCTGTTGATTCTATTCTGGAATATGTACGTTTTGATGTGTATCTTGCAGGTGTTCCCCTTGTTTGCAAACAAATATAACACAGCTAGAACTTTTACAAAGCTAACGACAATCAAATCTCTGAAGCCATTCTTTCGGTGGATTGGTCAGCATTATTTATTGGTCTGGATTATAATGCAGCATGTTACAACTTCTAGGACTTCCTCAACTCGACTATATCTATCTCAACACCTCTTACTGCGTTGAGGAGCTCGAGGAACTCTCCTTGCGAAAACTTTAATGTGCTTCGTGCTTTGAAAGAAAAAGACCGAGCTCGTCATGTTTTCCTGCGTGATCGGACGACTGAATCTCGTAATATGTTTTGTCAGCTTAGAATTTTGGCTAAAAAACGAGTCAAGTCAGCAGTCAAGTCTTATTACAAAAGCATTGAGTCTTCTTTAAATACATTTGTTCCCTCAAATTTTCTACCAGAATTCTATCCACTCCTAAATGGCGTTTCAGCCTCTTCGTTCCAGGGGAACTATGAGCTCTTTTGTACTCAGTTTTCTTTCCTTTATAGTCCTGTGAGTACAATTAATGATATTCCGTTTATTTCACTCCATCCTCGCGCTTTTCCGGTTTTATGTACTGCAGATGATGTTTTAGAGTATATTGTAGCACTTGATGGTTCTGCCTGTCCAGGTTCTGACGGCATCCCTAACCACTTTGTTAAGTTTTTGTCTACATCGACTAGTGTTCCCTTATCCCACCGTTTTAATATTAGCTTATCATCTGGTACCTTTCCATCCTATTGGAAAAGGACATATATCTCCCCTTTGGGTCTTCGCTTAGAGATAGTTAGAGTATCTCATTATCATGATTGAATGTGTCGGTACTTCACAAGGTGATATGGTCAGTATCACGCTTTGGCCGTATGTCCGTCCACCCAGCTGCGATACGTTCTGATTTTAAACCAGCACGTTTCATAACTGAATGGACTTATAAGTCCATCCGAAGAATCACGAACTAAATCTCGTTGCCACCAACGAGAATCGAACTAGGGACCTTCATCTTGCGGGATAAGTGCTCTAACCACTACACCACGTGAATTACTACTAAAAATGTGATGGTTCTTCCATTATTAATTATCGTCCAATATCATTGTTATCCTATTTCTCAAAACTGTTAGAGCGTATTGTTTTTGTCAATCTATTCTCTTCAGTTTAGGATGTCTTGTTTCCTGAGCAACATGGCTTTATCAAAGGCCGGTCCACTTTGACGAATCCACTGGAGTTTACTAAAATGGCAGCAAGAGCCTTCGGGACCGTTTACAATTGGAAACCGTGTATTTGAATTTCTCTAAGGTTTTTGACTCGGTGAACCACAATACATTACTGCATAAACACGACGGAGCTTTTTGTATTCCCGGGCATTTGCTTTATTGTTTCTCCTTATTTCTTTCCAATCGTGTTTTTCAAGTCTCTCTTAACGGTTCTGTTACTACCTCTTTCACCCCGTCTCGTGGAGCACCTCAAGGGTCTTTTCTAGACACCCTCTTATTTGTCCTGTATATCAACGACCTTCCTTCCATCATTAAGTCTCCTTGCCTCCTGTATGCTGATGATGATAAAATATTTAAGGTTTCTCCTCCAGAATGATCTGCAGCGTTGGTGCTTCTCTAACCATCTTCCACTTAAAATTTCTAAATTCATTCATATGTCTTTGTCTTCTAATCTGAGCTCTCTAAAATATCGGCTCTCTATTAACTCTATTAATACTCAAATAATCACCTTCTTTCATTTCAAAGACTTAGGAATCATTTTTGACTCTAAGCTGAAATTTGATATCCACATATATGATATAGCCTCTCGAGCGTCAATGGTTTCTAGTTTTGTTCCTTCCTACTTTGTTTTTAAAACTTAACTAAAATCTACTATTTTCAATTTTTGCTTCTAATAATATTTTCGTTTTCTTTCTGATTGCTGCTTTTTTTGTTTCACTCTATTTTTTAATTGGACATTTTCTGTTAAATAGAGTCAAATAAATAAATCTCAAAAGCGTTTAACAGGCTTCATCTACCTCTCCTGCGGAAATATGCAATCAGGAGACCGTGCCTTACCAACCTTGTACAGGTAAGGCACATGCGCACTCAAAAGCTGGGTCGGATAGATGCCAGTCTAATCGTGCCTTCAACCGAGATGTAACCTCAGGTCGCCAATGAGGCGTGCGGTCCACTTCCTTCCATTTCCTTTTTCCATGACTGTTGCCAATTGATGAGGGCACTTTCTCTCTCGCCGTGAGCAACTGCCTCTCTATCGCCCTCATTTCTCCGTAGACGGATTTTAAGGTGCTCTTTAGTAAGGAGGGCGATAGGTTATAACTCCTGCGATGACCAGCATTGCCGACTCTGAGACTGTCCGATATGCAAATGCAATCTGCAGGCTCCTCGTTCCTGTACCTGTGCCAAGCATTTTTGCTACCGCTTCTTGCAGAGAGCGTCGCATATTTCTGATCCGTACAGTAGCACCGATCGTACTGCGCTCATCAGAAGTCGCATCTTTGATGAATTGGGTCCCCCTACATTGACCATTAGCCGACTAAAAGCCGGTATACCCTCTGTAGCTTTGTCAGACATTGCCCTGATTTGTTTAGAGAAATGCACCTTCGAATCGATCAGAAAGACGAGGTACTTCTAGTTTAGTTTCAACGAGTACCACCCGAATACTGGCCGTTCTTACTTTTGGGTTTCTCTTTTTTGTCAGGATGACTTTTACGATGTTCTAAGTAGTATAAGTAGATTTTTTAAGGTGTAAGTGAAATGATAAAAATTGTTGTGGAAACCAATTTTTAAATGGTTTTATTTACTAATTAAACTTTTACCTCCTTGCTGCCGACCGATTGGTCTGAAACTTGATGCACCCCCATAATTCCAATGACAATTCAATTGTGTATGCTCAGTATCATTGTAAATCCAAGATGGCCGCCACCACAAAATGGCGAATTACTTTTTTTTTCAAACCCTCAATATGGGTATCAATGACAGGGTTTGACTAGTAGAATGCAGTACATCATGATATTATATCCATTACTTTTGGTAACCAAATCGAAGAAAATACTAATAAAATAAAAACAAGAAAAAAGCTATAAACAAGAAAATAAAATAGGTAAAAAAACGCTTTTAAGCTAGGCGGTTTTATTGAAAAGAAAGATGATGTAGATAATGTACTAAAAGCTAAAAAATAATTAAACAGGCCCTTCTCGCTTCCTGCAAATCGCGCCTCCAACTGTCTCGGTCCATTGACCGCGTCCTCCGATTCCAAAATCAGACCAGCGTTTCCTCGGTTTCCCCACTGGTCTCCAGCCTTCAATTCTCCCAACGAATACCTTTTTGGGTATCCGTTGTTCGTCTATACGATTCAAGTGTCCAGCCCATTGCAGCTTCCGCAGTCTTACTATCGTTGAGACCTCCGGTTCGTCAAAAATTTCATACAGCTCATGGTTGTATCGAATTCGCCATTGGTCCCCGTCTTGCTTCGCTCTGATTGTTCGCCTCAGGACCCGTCGCTCAAAGGCGTTCAATATATTTGCGGATGCTTGGGTTAGGGTCTATGTTTCACACCCATAGCATAACACAGGCCTTATCACAGATTTGTATACTTAGACCTTTGTTTTCCTGTGTATGCAGCTGGACTTCAAGATCGTCAAATGTGAATAAAATATTTAATTGCGAGCTGTATTCTTCGGCGTATTTCGTCTCTTTTATTGCCCGTTTTCGTTATTTTGGCGCCTAAATACACAAATTCGCTAACATTTCCGATACTTTATTCGCGAAGTGTGATATTTGAGGTATTTTTCCTCGTCTGCGTCATGAGCTTTGTTTTGTTTTCATTGATTTGTACCCCTACTAGTTTTGCTTCGCTGTCGAGCTTCAGGAAGGCTTTTTGGCAGTTGTTAATGACCGTGAAAAAAAATATTGATGTCATCCGCATAGGCTACTACTTGGCTCGACTTGTATATAATGTACCTCGCGTATCGACAGGTAGCTTCCTTATGACGTCCTCCTGAGCCAAATTGAATAGCAATGGAGCCAGCCCATCTCCCTGTTGCAGTCCGATATTTGTGTCAAAGGCATCGGAGAGCTGGTTATTGATGCGGACTTGGAAGTCGTGGACGTCATTGTCATTTTGGTAAGATGGACTAATTTGGCTGGGATGCCAAAGTAAAGCATTATTCGGTACAGTACCTTATGATCAATGCTGTCGTATGCTTGCTTAGAGTCAACGAAAATTTGGTGTACGTCTATGTTGAACTCCCAGCATTTTTCAGGTACCTGCTTGACTGTGAACAATCGGTCTATCGTCGATCTACCTGCTCTAAAACCAACTTGATACTCCTCAATAATACTGTTGCTGTATAATCCGATTTCATTTTCTAAGATTTTTGAAAATATTTTGTACGCCATACAAAGTAGTAATATGCCTCTATAATTTTCGCACTGTAGCTTGTCCCCTTTTTTGTGGATAGGGAATATAGTTTATGGGCCCCACGCTTCCGGCATACGTTCTTGTTGCCAATTGTGCTGGATGACTTTGTGAATAGCTTTATGAACACTACTGCCACCATATTTGATGAGCTCCACTGGAATCTCATCGATGCCCGGCGCTTTATTATTCTTTTGGGCTTTGATGATGGAGCGAATTTCATCAAGAGTTGGTGAGGCCGATGGAAGCTCTCCGCAGACATCTATAGACCCCGATGTTCTGGAGCTGTGTGGAGGATTAAGGAGGTTCTTAAAATATGGTGCCCATCTTTCTTTAATCTTGATTTCATCAGCGATGATATTGCCGATGTCATCACGACCGAGCGTGGTCTTGGGCTGATAACCACGTTTCAGGCTTTTCACTACTTTATACGCATGTCTTGTGTAGTTGCTCATTAGGCTTACATCTATACTTCTGAATTGGTCGTCAAAGTATTTTCTTTTCTTAATCCTAATTATCTTATTCGCTACTCATCTGTGATTTTCATAGTGTTCTCTCTTCGTCTTGGTTTTCCTACCTATGTTTCCTTTGTACGCCTAATTCTTTTTGTCTAACGCATTCTGGCACTCATCATTGAACCAATCACTTCTCTTGCGCCGGGCTTGATCACCGATCGTCTGTCCTGCCACGATCCTAATAGCCGCTTTCACTTCCATCCAGAGCTTGTTGCTCGTCTTTAGCGATGCATCTGATAAGATGGAAGCCAGCTTGTTGTCGAGCGTCTCCATGAAATGTTTGGTCACAGACGCCGTTTGGAGCCTTTCGATGTCAAATTTTTATAGCGGGCTGGTCTTCGCCGAATATGCCTTTGACATACGACATCGATGGGTTCATTGGATCAAGTGATGACGGAGGTCCTAGGCAGAGTGGCATCACGCTACTTGCCTTATCAATTTTAGGAATTGATCAGATGGAAAAATGTAATCGCTGGTCGGGTGAAATTTTTATCAACACTCATTATAAATGCTTGTTACATATTTACTCAGTTGACGTTGCTCCGCACGATTTTATAATTGCGTCTGTTCAATGCCCTAGATTGATGAGGAGAGTGGTGGGATGCCTATTTCCTAGGACCTATCTGATTATTTTTTAGTTTTTTGTACATGATCTACATCCAATTATCTTTCTTTTCAATAAAATCATGCAACTAAAAATATTATTCTACTTATTTCTATACAGAAAGTTTTGAACGAGTGGAGGAAAATGAAGGCTACGAGCAATTGTGTCAGCATAAACTTAATGTTTATGCTGACCTTGACGGAGCATCGACTGCCTAAGAAAAAATTCACGGGGGCAATTGAGCTCAAAAGGCGCCGAAACTCAATTTCTTAGATCGCTGGCGCACCGGGTAATTTAAGTGGAAATTCAGCCAAGCTTACCAATATCAAAACTTACAAAACGCAAGCTTATGAATCAAAATTATGATTTTGGATTCTCTTTAAAGTACAATGAAAAAATTGGAGGAAAATCCACCCCAAATATAAAAACAACCAAAAAAAATTATCTAATTTAAAAATTGTTCGCAAAAGCGAGGCTTAAGTCCCCCTAAAAAGGATAAATCCTGCTCTATCTGAGGATAAATTATTTGAACATATTCCTAGGGCTCGGCAAATAGCACTGTGTAGTAGTGACTACAACGTTCACCTCTTAAACTGAGGCTTTCTACTTCAAATCCCTCGAGTCCCAGTGATTTTTTCATCGGATTGTGAGAGCACTTCATACGAGTTTTTTGAATTTATACCAAGCTATAGTTGCATTGCTGGGCGTTTGACTTACAATATCACCATCTGATTAACCGTTATAGTCACGAGCCTAGATGCTCCAACAAACCTCAACGTTGGAGTTTGGAATCAACCGTTGTATCTCGTCAAATAGGTTCAATTGATAACGAAATCAGGATATTAAACTTCACAGAAGACGTGAATCATAATTCCATCGGGTTAGGCATATATAGGGTTTTCCATTAAGGACATAACAATAAATAAATAAATTCCAATAAGTCGATTGTGAGGCGCGCAGTATGGCTAGTGGCACCGTCTTGTTGAAACCACATATTGTTGATGCTCACGTGTCGTTTGAGCGATGCCCAATTCTTGAGAACGACATAGAATCGACTGATATGGCTCATTTTGAATCGATGTACTTACAGCTGCGATATTTCCTTCGCTTCGAGCGGTACAACATCTTTTAGGCACCGGAACGTCCAATAGTGAAAATTTGGGCTCGAACTTATCCACTATAGCACGCACAGCCTGTCGGGTGGGACGATTACTACGGCCAAAAATTGAAGTTGCGACCACCGACTCAGAAGTTCGGTAGTAATTTTTCCAAACGTTGCTGGTTCGCGAACTTTACCATGATGAAAATGTTGACTTTAACAAACGTTTTGACATTAACAGTTCATTAAAATAGTTTAAGGGTGCGTTCATATAAAGATACAAAATTGTTATTCCCCAATGCAAAACCCTGTACAATTTTCAGTTTTACATTAAAATTTCAGCGGACATTTACCAACTTTCTTTTGTTGGTGAAGACCAAGGAAACCGCGGCACTCATTTATTCTTCTAATAAAATGAAAAATCGATTGATCATTCCAAAAGTTCTCATTATCAGATTATCTATAACATTCATAGAATTTATTACATATTTTAATAATTCTTAAAATAAATATTCTTATTCACAAAGCAATCTTTCCATGCCTCGCCAGACCTGCATTCTCTTTTCCACTAAATCCTTTTTATTTTCTATTAGATAATGTGACCTGCGCCCATGATGCTTATTTTTATGATTATTTTTATGCTTTTTAGTGTTCGTTGCCTTCTTTTTGGTTGTTTTTGAATTTCTCAATTTTTTTTTGGTATGCTTTCTCGCTCTAGGCGATCTTTTAGTATCACTTGAAACCGATGTGGGATCATATTCTTGTACGGATTCTTCATCGAAATCATTCATTCTTAACAGTTGAGGTAACTCAATATTTGCAAAAAATCCTTCAAGCGCTGTTGTGAAGTTTGATGAAGTTTGACCTCTTGGTGATTCAGTTCGTATGCTTTTATAGTCTTTTAGTGGCTTTTTGTTGCCAATTTGAGCGTATCGCAAGGGGAAGCTACGTGTTGGTTTCCATGCATCCTTAATCGTAGCCCCTGATGGAGTTGGGTCACTAAAATTAATTCAACAATATCAAAACGAATAAAAAAATGCTACAAAAATTTTTATCTAACCCAGTCCAAGCAAAATCAGTCCACATTCTTGGTAGAGCCCATCTCATCATCTGATCCTTAGGCGTTCCAGGGATGTTCAGTTGACCATAAGGGAACAAAAATTGTACATCATCGCCATGTGCAACACCTAAAAAAAGTTCTTCTAGTTCACTGCTCTTAGTAACTGAATAAGTGAAATCTACCATAATATTCAGGACCGCTTCCAATCATTTCACTAGTAGATTTAGGACCTCGATGCCCAAACACATACACATATGTCTTTCCAATTGGTCTGTTGATTGCAGCAAAACGATTTCGTAAGAATTGATCTAATCCATAGTAGTGATAACGATCGGAAAACATCTAAAAGTATTTCTTTTACAGGTCTTAATCTATAGAAAGGCTCCTCTAGAACTTACATCAGTCAATGGTTGATGATTGCCCTTGGTCCAGGTATGTCCATCCCTGAAGTAAAAATTGTCAATCCGCTCTGTTATTCTTTGACGTATATGGGCCGGCTTATTATCATACTCCAATAATTTTGGTAGAACTGCTTTAAAATTCGCTCTGAAGTGCTGATCGAATTGATGCAAAATTGCTGTAAAAATTGAAAAAAAGTTACTATTGGAAACTAAACTAGTTAGTACATGACTTACGTCCTGATCGACCAATTCCTTCATCAGAATTAACTCCTATTATTATCGGAATCGCAGTTCCGTGAGATTCTATTATATTTTTAGGATTTTCTGTTAAGAACGCCCCAGTGACATTGGGTTCAATTACAGGTCCAAAAACAGTGATTGGGAAATAGGTTTCATCAATCTAGAATAACGTTGTTATTTAAAGTGCCATAAAGTACTTAACCTAAACTTTACGTAATAACTAGCAATTGCAGATACTAAAGATGTAGCTGGTGTTTCCTCAAGACACGTAACCATTTTCATCATTCTCACTTGGTTTGATGTAGGATTCTTCTGTGTACATCCTACTTCTTCGCTTAATTTAATAAGCCTTTCCATTGCTTTACGTGGATCTACAAAAGCCCAAGGGTCGTAGTAGTTACCAGATTGCATGATGGCTTTCTGGAAGAGTCCTGAAATTTATGCGTTGGTTCATCAATCATCTACCGACAAAATATTGTAATTTAAAGTCAAACCTCTTGACATCTCTGAAATCATATGCAACGAAACGCTAGCTGCTCCAGCACTAGAACCAAATAGTGTTACATCGTAAGGGTTTCCACCGAAAACTTGAATATTTTCTCTAACCCATTGCAAAACCATGTTTTGATCCTTAAGTCCGTAATTGCCGGGTAAAGCATCAGTACCAGTGCTGAGAAAGCCAAGTGGTCCAAGGCGATAGTTGAATGTGATAAGGACGATATCATTTTCAAGTAAACGTTCTGGACCGAATAGAATAGGATCTGATGATCCCATATGATATCCACCACCATGTATCCATACCATTACTGGTAGATTTGCTGATGGTCTTTCCTGAAGGATAAAATAATTTCTAACGGTTTTAATTTAAAATACTGTTAAAAACTTACCCATGGAACGTAGACATTAAGGTAAAGACAATCTTCATCTCCGAATGGCATTTTATCTATGCTGAATATATCGGATTGTACACATGCTGTTGGTGGAGCTTGTGCCCGTCTGACCCCAGTCCATGGAAAAGCTGGTATTGGAGCCTGAAATGATTTGTTAGTGAATAAAAATTAATATTGCTGGTAAATTATTTCAAATTCAAAATTTCATTTTTGAAATAGGCAAGATTGATTATTTAATTTTGGTTATCTCGGAAGTATCCGTGTCAAGAATGTCTGTCAATATTTTTGTGCATTCTTCAACCAATGGCCTCTGTTGTTGAGTATAATTCTTGCTTCTAAAGTCCTTATTACATAGGTTACTTCATATCTACTTCCGATTGGAATGAGCTTATTGACGCAAGTTTCCGAAAATACTCGCTATCATACGTTTTTCTAGCGGCTTAACTACGTTAACAACCTCAAATTTGAACCAGGCTTTTCAAAGAGAAATAAATATGCCAAAATACCTTGAAATATTGCCCTGGAATGCTTCGTCAGGAAAAAGCTAGCGGGTAGCACGGTGACGCTATTATTCATGTCATGCAACCACTGTATGCCAAATTAGCCCATATTACTGTACGATAAATTTTTGATGCCCAGGAAGCTTTTTGAAATTCATGCCCAAATATAAAAATGAAGAAAAACACCGGTCGGCCGAATTTAACCTTAAAATGCTACAATCTTGAAAGCGTGGATCATTTCAAATGCCCACAGTTCCTCTTAAAAGAACGGGCACATAAAAGAAAGAAACGTAATATATTTTTACACGTATGTACTTACTATCTTAAAACCCAAGCAAGTGTAGAAGTCAAATCAAATTATTAAGCTTATAGAAGGGAAATTTGTACACTTAAAAACAATTTGGAAAAGTCCTGACCTTGTTCGAAATCAAACTAGTAACAATATATAAAGAGAAAGAGAGAGAAGGAGGGAGATGGAGAAGCATACACAGAACAAAGTTGAGGCTTTGCTACAACAAGAAGATGTATTCCTGCTTCCTTTGCTTTTCATACGTGTCTCTTGATTCCTATTAATCTATTTTTGCTCATTTCGTTCACAAAATGGTAGAAGTACTTGAAGCTCATGTCTCGAAGATATTTAAATTAGGTTTTCAAAAAAATCCATTAGGAAATTCTGATCTTTCTTAACTCGTTGTAATTACCCTGCAGACGGAAGGATGGATGGATGGACTGAGATTCGCACGGACGAATAGACAGACAGTGGAAACTCCACTTCAAATAAGCAGTCGAACTTATTATTCTTCTTCTTCTTCTTCGTAGCACTGCAGCCCCTCTCGGGCCTTCGCTTTGTGCAACTTGCGCACCTACCTGTTTCGGTCCATTGGACGCGTCCTCCAATTTTGAAACCCAAGCAGCGATGACCTGTCTTCATCGACCGAGTCAGACCAGCATTTCCTCGAGGTGATTAGCTTTGGATGTTTCTGATGAAGAAAGCTAATCACTTCGTTGAAACTGCTTCCAAAAACAATGCTTGCTATACGTAAGTGTAATTTATTAAAGTATGTTACACTCGGCAGGTTTCCGTAATATAGGTAGAGATGCTTGGTTCACTTGAACCAATTTTAACACCCTTATGTTGATATCTTGTGTAATCTCTCCCTTTTGATGCAACATTTTCGGAGAAGTATTGGAGGTTTTTTCTTTTATTTGATGCTTGTATTCGTCTCAAACCTCCGTGTCCTCTAACCCTGGCGAGACGAAATTTTTATGTAACTAAAGTCGTTTGTTCGACACTCAAAGAAAATTTCCGAGATAACAGAAATCGTCCGAGATGTTTAGTAACGTAAAGCATGCATGGTAAATATTTTGCAATGCAGCTTCATGACGCGATTGGAAAACCCGCCCAATATGATCCCACAAGTAGCTAGCTGACAAGCACACATACGCTGTCGTAAAGTGAAATTAGTCAGCTGAGCTCAGTCCTCTTTACAACTCTCTGACCCTTGATCAAGAATATCGGCATCCATGCTTTGCACGGACTTGAACATTAAAAATTACTACATCATTTCAGCAATTACAATATCGAAAAGTACTTTGACGGTTGGCCTTAGGAGATTAGGACTATTAGCTACACAATTCCGGGTTCAAATCCGCTTGGAAAGTTTTCGAAACCGAAAGTGTAATGTTGAAGTGTTTAGTTTTTCGTTAAATGTAAAGTTAGGCATGATTCATAGCAGTCCTGGATGAAAAACACGAAGGGAAGATTACCTGCACAAAATAGATTAGTTGTGGCCCCACGACTATAAGTTATACGCAGGAGAGAAAAACGATGCCCGTTTTCGCATGCAAAAGGCTGAGCTTGGACCTCTGAAAGGAACCCGAAGAGCTCCCGGATGGTCTAATCGGGGAGATGCTTGAATCGGTTGACAAATGAAACCATGTAGCGCATTATTTTCCGGGATTCCTAAAAGATAAAAGAGCTCACAGCTGCTGGAGACATCGGAGTTGGGGGATCGCTTTTCTAGCAATCCGTCTGCATCCCTCCCATCTAGCTAGGAGAGCGATCTCCCACCCCATTGCACAGCAAAACGACGCTCAGCCCGAGGAAACGTGTCAAATGGTTCCAGGATAGGTTCTCAAGTTGGTTGGTAGTTAGTTGGTAGTCCAGATGTCTTGCGCGTCTGGGAGGCCCAAACTCAGGGCGTAAATAGCATTTGCCTTCTAACCATAAAAAACTAGGCGGCAAAATTCTCCTTTTTGAGGTATATTACTTTGAGCTTGCCCTTGTCCTTACGTGAATTAGATAGTTACTACAGCTGATGGTGAAAATGGATGCTAGCAAGTACTACTGAATTGTGTGGCATGTAGTCAAATATTCATTTTTCAGGGCGTTCTCCCACTCAACTCTTTTTTCACTCTCCCTCTTGCTAAATGTTAACTGGCTCAGCTGACGTGGGATGTCCTTCTGCATAGAACTACACTCTACAAACGGGCGTTACTACAGTTTATCATCAAGAGTAAAGAATCTTTTCATTAAATTTCTAGGACTGCCTACGGTACCATATTTTTTTACTAAAACTAAAAAGTAGGAGTTCATAAACTCTCTTGAAGGTGTTTAATTCTTTTTGAGATAAGCCTTTGGCGGAGCTTTTGAATGGACTCTTTATGTTAAAGTAGGAAATTTCTAAATCATGTAACCACAAACGTCTTATACCGATTTCATGAATGAATTTAGCATGATAGCAAACATTTATCGCATTGTTAATATTGCGCGATGCTGAAGGTTGAGGTTAAGTTAATATACTTCATAGTTTATAACAGAAGTAGGATCCAAAACATAGAGATGGACTTACATTAAGTTTCATACCTATAGTATAGCACAGGTGATAATACCTACATATTTGTATGTTTGGAGCTTTGTTTTCCAGTGTATGCAGTTGGCCTTCGGCGTATTTCGTCTCTTTATTACCGGTTCCCGTTATTTTGGCACCTAATAATACCAATGTTGTATTTGCCAAGTGTGATATTTTGTTTATTTGAGGTATTTTTCCTTGACTGCTTCATGGTTTTTGCTTTATTTTCTTTGATTTTTAGCCATACTGGTTTTGATTCAAAACTTGGCTCGACTTGTATAATAACGTACCTATTGTATCGACAGGTAGCTTTGTATGACGTTTTCCAGCGCCAAATTGAAAACCGATCTGGCCAGTTCGTCTCCCTATTTTAGTCCGATATTTATGTCAAAGGCGTTGGTGATCATTGGCATCAATTACCAATGATGCGGGCTTTGTCGACAGCATTGTCATTTTGATAAGACGGACTAATTCGGCTGGGATACGAAAACAAGGCATTATTTGGTTCAGTACGGTACGATCAACACTGTCGTATGCTTGCTTAAAGTCAACGAAAATTTGGTACACGTCTATGTTGAACTCCAAGAATTTCACAAGTACCTGCTTGATTGTAAACAATTGTTCTACCGTCGATTGTTCTATTATTTTACCTTCATAGCGGAAAATGCGGAGTTAATTCAGATGTATTGACCCTAAGTCGACCTAAGTCGGGGAACTCAACCCATCAAGAAGACGCCTCTTGATGAATGCCATGAGGGTAGAGATATGGGGCGACGCAGCAAGGAACTCTACTGAAAACGCTTGGCACAGCTACATAGAAAAGGAGCTCTGAGGATTACATTTTCAAATCCGACAGTCTCCCATTCGAGTATAAGAGTTATTTCCAGCGTAATATCTGTCGCTCTCCTTGCTAAAGAGCGCTGGGCCATTTACCTGCGCCGAAACGAGGACTCGGAGGAGGCTATTGCCCGCGAGAAGAGGCAGTGCTCTCAAAAGAATTGGCAGCAGTCTTCAGTGAACTGCACGAAGGGAAGGTGGACTGCGCGGCTCATCCCGGATGTGAGATCGTGGCTAAATCGAAGTCATGGTGAGAATGACTTCTATCTGACCCAGCTTTTAAGCGGGCATGGGTGTTCTCAGTCTTACTTGTAAATCACGACCCCCCAACTGATGGTTTTGCTCAGGAGAGGGGGGCGATACATGCCACACTTTTATTGCATGCAAAAGGAAACAAGAGAGCTCTCCTCGGATAGTATAGTCGCGGTGATGCTTGGATCGGTTGACAAATGGAACCATGTGGCACATTATGTTCGGGTAGGCCTAAAATATAAAAAGGACTCACAACAGCGGGGTACATCAGGGCTCGGGAATCACTTATCAAGCAGTTTCCCTTTCTTCTTTGCCGCTCGAGAAAGGATCGCCCCACTTGAAGGCGTCCTACGGTGAAGCAAAACACACCTGCCCCAAACAAATGTATGAAACGGTTTCAGGCTAGGTTCTCAAAAAGACAAGGGAGGCGTTTAGTGGGTAGTCCAGTCGCTCGCGAGCATGGGAGCCCTCAGTGCGTAATAGCATTCACTGCCCAACAAAAAAAAAGTTATGAGGGGTATTAGCTCATAACAATAACTGACTTCAAACTCAATATTAAGTTCCTTATAGTTCAATTGGATATGAACATCGTTTTAGTATATTAAACTTTCCATTATTGTCTCCTCTGTTACCAGGTTCCAGTGCTCATAATGTATTACTTTTTATCATCCCCTACGCTTTTGCAGAACAGTGATCACAAAAAAGTTTTCCCATGATGTCTGTGCTAACAACTTTTCTTCCGGTACCGCCCATGTGCCATTGAAACAGAACTGATAGCTTTCTCTACTTGCTGTAGCTCTAAGATGGTGGACCATTGAGATCTCTCTCAGAGAACCAGAACTACTAAACAAGCTCCACGTTATAGAAACCTTCATCCATCATCATTTACAATATAAGGATGAATGATCCTCTAGTTGAGTCCCAAAACATTTTGCATTTATTGTGTATCGTGTGCCAGCTTCACTTTGCACTCCGAGTAAAGTCCTCCGCATTGAAACGAATACCAAGTACCACTCAAACATATAAATATACAAATGTATATATAGGCTGATTCTTTATGAGGTTTTTAATCTCAAATAAAAGGCATAAAGTTGGATTCTATAGCTAAAATTTTCTTGTGAGTCGAAAGAACAATTTACGACATTTACTTTTTAAAGATTATCTCGTTTACGTGACTATGCCGTAAATGGTCGATCCTAAGGATCCAATTTTGGACGACGCGCTCCAGCATAGCGATCGGTATCTCGCGAATGACTCGAGTAATGTTGGCTTCCAAAGCGTCGATTGAAGCTGGCTTATCTCTGAAGACTACAGACTTTGTACAATCCCAAAGACAATAATCTAAATGTGTGATATCCACGATCTAGGATGGTATTTGTATATATATGTATTTATATATATATATATATATATATATATATATATATATATATATATATCTTCTAAGCACTACAGCCCCTCTTGGGCCTTCGCTTCCTGCAAATAGCGCCTCCAACTGTCTCGGTCCATTGACCGCATCCTCCAATTTCGAAATCCAAGCAGCGATGAACTGTCTTCGTTGACCGAGTCAGACCAGCTTTTCCTCGGTCCCTTTTGGGTATCCGTTGTTCGTCCATACGATTCATGTGGCCAGCCCATTGCAGCTACCGTAGTCTTATAATTGTTGAGACCTCCGGCTCGTCACAAATTTCATACAGCTGATGGTTGTATCGAATTCGCCAATGTTTCCCGTCTAGCTTCGCTCCGATTATTCGCCTCACGACCCGTCGCTCAAAGGCGTGCAATATATTTGCAGATGCTTGGGTGAGGGTCCATGTTTCACACCCATAGCATAACACAGGTCTTATCACAGATTTGTATACCTGGAGCTTTGTTTTCCTGTGTATGCAGCTGGTCTTCGAGACCGTTAATAAAATAATTTATTTGCGAGCTGTATTCTTCGGCGTATTTCGTCTCTTTCGTTGCCCGTTTTCGTTATTTTGGCGCCTAAATACACAAATTCACTAACATTTTCGATACTGTATTCGGCAAGTGTGATATTTTGTGTATTTGGGGTATTTTTCCTCGACTGCGTCATGAGCTCTCATTGATTTGTAGCCCTACTAGTTTTGCTACGCTGTGTAGTTTCAGGAAAAGTTCTTTGGTAGTTGTTAATGACCGTGACAAAATGTTTATCTCGTCTGCATTGGCTACAACTTAGCTCGCCTTGTATAGTAATGTACCTCGCGTATCGACATGTAGCTTCCGTATGACGTACTCCAGAGCCAAATTGAATAGCAATGGGGCCAACTCATCTCCCCGCTTTAGTCGGATATTTGTGTCAAAGACATCGGTGAGTTGGTTATTGATGCGGACTTGGGAGGTCGTCGACGTCATTGTCATTTTGGTAAGACAATTGATTTAGCTGGGATCCCAATGCAAAGCATTATTTGGTACAGTACGTAACGAACAACACTGTCGTATGCTTGCTTAAAGTCAACGAAAATTTGGTGTACATCTACAAGTATGTTGAGCTCCCAGCATTTTTCAAGTACCTGCTTGATTGTGAACAATTGGTCTATTGTCGATCTACCTGGTCTAAAGCCTCCTTGATACTCCCATATAAAACTGTTGGCGTATGATCCGATTTTATTTTCTGAGATCTTTGAAAACATTTTGTACGCCGTAAAAAGTAATGATATGCCTCCATAATGTTCGCACTGCACCTTGTCACCTTTTCTGTCGGTAGGGAATATAATTGATTGGCTCCACTCTTTCTGCATAAGTTCTTGTTGCCAAATGTGCTGGATGGCTTTTGGAATAGCTTGATGAACACCACTGCCACCATATTTGATGAGCCGCACTGGAATCTCATCGATGCTCGGCGCTTTATTCTTCTTTTTGGCTTTGATGATGGAATAAACTTCATCGGTTGGTGGGGCCAATGGAATCTATATGCTTCGATATTCTGGAGCTGCGCGGAGGATTTAGGAGATTCTTGGAATATGATGCCCGTCTTTCCGTAATCTTGGTTTCATCAGCGATGATAATGCAGATGTCACCGCGACAGAGCGTAGTTTTGGGCTGATAACCATATTTCAGGCTTTTCACTACTTTATATGCTTGTCTTGTTTTGTTTTCCGCTAGAATTACATCTATACTTCTGAATTGGTTGTCATAGTATTTTCTTTCCTTAATCCGAATTATCTTATTCGCTACTCTTCTGAAATTTTCAAAGTGTTATCTCTTCGTCCTGGTTTTCCTACCTACGTATTCTTTGTATGCCTGATTCTTTTCGCCTAACGCATTCTGGCACTCATCATCGAACCATTCATTTCTTTGGCGCTGGGCGGTGATGGCCAATTATGCACAGAGTGTGGGACCCCCATGCTTGCAAGAAACCGACTAGACTATCCACCTCCCCTGTCAACCTGAGAACCCAGCCTGGAACCATTTGAGACATTACTTCGGGCCAGGTCTCGTTTTGTTACGCCGTGAGGCGCCTTCAAGCTGGTGGATCCCTTTCCTAGCGGAGGGGAGAAGGCAAGAGGAAGTGCCAGAAAAGCGATCCACCAGCCCCAGCGCCCCCGGCTGCTGTGAGTCCCTTTGTACTAAAAGACTCCAGTTCCGGCTGCGTGAAGAGTGGACACTCGACTCCTGTTTCACTATGGACAGCGTCAACACGGAAGGGATGGGTGGGTAAGAGTCCCCGCACTATCGCGTCCATCTTTTCCGCGTCATGTATACAAGGCTTCCGTAGGGCGCTGGGCTTGATGCCCGATCATCTGTTCTGCCACGGTCTTAACAGCTGCTTTCACTTCCATCCAGAGCTCCTTGCTTATCTTGAACGATGTCTGATAAGATGGGAGCCAGCTAGTTGTCGACGGCCTCTGTGTATTTTTTGGCCACCGACGCCGTTTGGAGCCGTTCGATATTAAGTTTTTTTTAGGGGACTGGTCTTCACCGAATATGCCTTTGACATATGACATTGATAGGTTTGTTTGATCAATTAATGATCTGAGTTACAATTGGCTCCTCGGTGTGTACGGACGCTAATATGCTCAAGGCGCAACGTTGTTGGAGCAGAACATGGTCGATCTTGTGTTGTGTGTTGCCATCCGGTCATTTTATAAATGCGTTGATGTGGGAAGCAAGTCGAACATATGACTAGATTTCTGCTACATGCAAAGTCAATCATCATTCTCATTTGTTTCATCGTGGATGCTTTATCCTCCAGTCTTTCCCCGACGAGATATCTCATTGTCAACCTTAGCGTTGAAATCACCCAGAATTATTTTTATGTCGTTTGTAGGCAATGTGATAACTAATTGTTGAACGTTTCCTTCGTTTGTTCGTCCTTATCTTCGGCCGGCGTGTATACGTTGATCAGTCAGATTTTGTAAAATTTTCTCTCATGTCTTGAATATCGTTTCCAGTCCAGTTCGTTTCCTGGATTGCCAGTATTTTGAATTTATATTGTTTGAAAAGTCCTTAACAGCGCCAGGGTAATGCCATAGTCTTTTTTCCGTTTGCGAGGTCGTTGCCATGAGTCCGATCCATTGCGAAGCCCTTCTGCAGGTTTCGAAACAATGTAGGATTTTACAGGGACGGTATGGTTATTACTTTCGGTTCCGTTATCAGGCGCGTAATATTCGTCATTACCCTTATATGTCACCACAAAGGAGATGCAAGTAGGATTTGGCGGCAAAGCTGTGGGTGTATTTACAGTTATTGGCATTTTTCGGCATTTAATGATCCATCATTGGGGAACCATTAAACACAATGTGCGACCCCGAGACCATTAGCTACTATTTGGGGTAGTGGGATTTATAATGAGGAATCACGGAAGCTGTGGGTTGGGGAAATAAGGCGTTTCCTCTTCCTTCCTCAAACGGGCTTGAGACCGTCTACGGTGGAGTAGTAGCCTGGCAGTCACCAAAAATAAAACCTCGAGCCCAGATTGCTGGAAATGCAAATGTAATTTGCCTGCTGCTGTAAATGCTGCGTATCACGATCAGACCATGCTAGTAACCACTTAGTATGGGGACTTATGTTAATATACATGTTAACTTTTTTTCATTATTGTTATTCTGGCATATAATAATAATTTTAAAATATTTTTAATTGAGACAGTAAGGCTATTCTTAGGCTTTTGAGAGTACATTTTGACATAAAGCATTATTATGATTAGCTCTTTAAAAAAAAGTATCTGGAAAAACATGAAAAATTTTGTCGTAAAAACAACCAATTTGAAAATTTTGAAAATTAAATTAAATTAAAACCAATTCAAGTTTTGTGTAAAATGATTAAATAAAATTGAAGTCCAATCTAGCTAAATCACTATTATTATTAGAAGCAACTAGCTTTAATGTAGAAAAATTGATTTAACCGTGACCTTATTTTGTCTTTAAAGGCGAAAGTTGGCTATAATTTACTTCTTAAAATTCCATTCAAATGAGACCCCATTGCATTGGGGCACAAAAGCTTTAGCAAAAAGCGTTCGCAATTAAATTGTTCTAAATGAACATAAAGCGTGTACATATAAATTTTTAACGAGGTTTAATATGAGAGGGTGAGAGTAATTTATCACTTGAATATCTATAGACTCTCCAAAGCTGTACACTTTTAAAAGTTACTTTATAAATGAAATTGCAACTCTCTTGTTTTAACTTAAATGATAATAGTTTCTCTCTGTTAATTTATTCAGGAGAAATTGTTTTTTTTTTCGAGGAAAACTAAGAAAGTTTCTTCACTTTTCAATAGAAAACACACTGCGTCATTCTAATTAATTTTATGCAAATTTTCACTTTCTCAAACCGTCATCTGAAGTTGAATTTCCTACGAACTCATCGCTTTTGCATGTCATCAATCAGAAAGTTAATATTTAGCGTTGAATTTTTATTCCGCGATGACGCGAAAAATTCAAAGCAAAATTATTACTTCCAGTGAAGATTGATTCTTACACATATCATCTCATTGTATTTTTTTCCTATTCAATGCAGTGATCAGCAAAGCTGTCTTAACCATCATCACGATTGTCATCTCACCTTAAACCTTAATTCTCCTACAGGTGGTACAGCGTACGGAATACCCAAAAACGCTTCAACTTTTCGTCCATTCACCGTATCCATTGTCGTACCAACAAGTGCGCCACCGTGCGGCAATACCACTTTTGGTACAATAAACGATTGCGCAAAAACATTATTAGCAATTAATCCAGCAATCACTAAGAATAAACAGCGCCACATCTTTTTCATCTTGTGAAGCACTCTCACTCACTGCACAAACATTCCACTCACGGCCACTTGATAAACACACACTGAACTTGAAAGATTGCAAGCTTTTGTTTATATCACACGAACTTTTATTTATAAAAATCTGGAGATCCGCCTACTGGTCAGTTCACATACCACTAAGATTTGCAGAAATTTCTTCTGCTGCCGCGCTTCGATTGTTCATAATAAAATATGTTAAATTTTCAGGTCAGATACATTCAATTTATCCAAAAGATAGATTCATCGGAAGCAATAGGCGATTATGTTTGATATCAACAGAATTTTTCGCTACCTCCGTGTTTCTCTCTGCTAAACTGTTTATTAGGCTCAAGAAAATTTTCTTTCAGGTATTGTTATGCGAAAAAGGAAAGTATGCTAAAATTTTTTTCTGTGCTGTTGTCACAAGCGCTGATGATCTTCAGAAGACAAACGTCAATCTGCTTCAGACCAACTTATTCTCTACCAAACAGGTTGTTATCAGATTCTACTTTCCAAGAAGTGTAGCTCGTGTTTCTGGCGTCTTCCCTTAGTTGGTGCTGTTAATTACCACTAGACAACCAATAAATTACTAGCGGAATGTTTACATAAGATATAAGGCTAGTATTTTCTATGGAAGATTATGATACATTAAGATCTGAAGATGTTTTCAAGAGATTTCTGCCTCTTGTATTAAGTAGGCATATAGTAGCAAAAAAGGGCTCCGCGAATTATCATCGTCTCGCCTTTGATAAACAAATAAATATTTGGCTTACTATCAAAAAGAACTTTATTTGTTATTCGAGCAAATAATTATTTAATTTCTGAATGTTATCAGAAAGTTGCTTCCATCTAAAAATAAAACTTTTCCCTAGAAATTAGTCATTTAAGTTTGCAACTATAGAAAGTTTAAGAAATTATTTTTGGAATAAAAACAAAACTGAATACAATGTTGTCTATCGAGTCATCATTGGATCCTGTGTGAACAGTACTTTCTGAATGCAAATATTTGCACTCATCAAAGTCGATCAATTAAGTTTCGCGAAAATAATTTGGTATTCATTAATTCATTGTAAATGATAAAATGCAATAAATATTTATCGATTTCATGCATTTTGAATTGATAGAGAATGTTTCATTAAAATTTATCAATTTTTAAGAGAATGAATGTGATTTCATTTTGAATAGTAAAAAAGTTTTTGTCTAAATTGAAATTTGCATCGGTTGGAATCACTTTTTAACCGACTTCCAAAAGAAAGAAGGTTATCAATTCATTGCGTATATTTTTTTTTTTGCTTTTTTTTTGTATGTTCACGCATAACTTTTAAACGGAGATAGATAGAAGAGTCCTGTTTTTGGCAAATGATACGCCTTTCTTCCAGTTAGGTCCCGTTTATAGGATAAAAAATTTAAGTAACGGACTTTTACCGTTAAAACTAAAAAATTTCCGATTTTCATCCCGATTTTTCAGCATAACTGATCGACGCGTGTAAGGATTTTGATTGTAGAGGTTTCAAATGAAAGACAACATATTGAGCTAAAATGTATCGGAACAGAATTGAAATCCTTCAAAGGACTCTGTAGATATTAACAGTTAAATATGATACATTGATGTGAAGAAATCAAATTTAAATGATATTTCGTACGAAAAGTGCCAATTAGTTGGCACTCTGCAAGGATTTGTTGGAGATACCGAGTCCTTTGGTGACGGATAATAAAAATGATCAGTATCCTTAATTTCTAAGCATAAACGGTACATTTTATTCCATAATTTCTACCGGAAATAACCAATAAATTAATTCTAGGTGCGGCATAAATACAACAGTTAAAGGGAACATTTCAGGATGCTTTTCTCTTCCGCATTCATTCTTTGCTTACTAATGAGCTTGGTATAGGATCCTGCTTACATCCTTAGACGTAAACGTTACATATAGGATTATAAAATTTCCCGAAGAAATAATAAGGAGTGAGTGATTGCAAATTATAGAGTTGAATTGTTACCTTCCGGTTAATATTATATCTACATTACAACATATGCACAGAAATCTAAAATTAGTAATTTCCATACTAAAAACCGGCGCTAATCGCAACCTAAAAAGGGATACATTTCCTGCTATAATTGATCATAACTGTACAGCTGAAGATGAAAATGCATAGCCGAGTTTTCATTGGAATATATGGTATGATTTTCTTGAAACTTTCATAAAAATTAGGTGCCATATTTAACTGAAAACGAAGGCGATGAGTATCGAATAAACGTAAACGAGTGATACGCTTAAGAAGGATCTTTTTATGTTAATTTCTTGAGATTGATTGTGGAGAAAACTTATGTTTACATATATAAATACATATGTCTACACACACACACACACACACACACACACACACACACACACACACACATATATATATATATATATATATATATATATATATATATATATATATATATATATATATATATATATATATATATATATATATATATATATATATATATATATATATATATATATATATATATATATATATATATATATGAGCGTATGGTGTATATGTATATATATTTATATATATATATATAATACATATATATATATATATATATATATATATATATATATATATATATATATATATGTATATATATATATATATATATATATATATATATATATATATGTGTGTGTATCATATCTATATATATATATATACATATATATGGCTATGTGTGTGTATGTGTGTGCTTTTGCTTCGATTATCTCCAAATTTTCAGCAATATTTCTGTTCTGGCCAAAGTATAGCTCCAGTTTGTATCAAAACTAGTATAAAGATTTATTCAATTGTGTGATATAAAAAAATCCAAACTTGAACAATTTGAAACGAAATGGCGGTCGCTCAAAGGTCGAAAAAAGTTGAACGATAAAAAAGCACTTCAGGGTCAGGTCAAAATATAAAAATGGCGGGCTATGCAAAGTTCAAAATTCGAAAATTTCTCAAAGCTTCAATTCATATTGGATTATGATGAAATCTAAATTCAAGGTAAATTCGATTCCTGTGAACGCTGCAGATTTTAGCCGTAGTGGTTTTTGCATTGCAGTAAAAAATTATATTTTAATATACGAGAACATGATACAATGTATTCAAGAAACTGAGTTTTGAATGGTTTGAAATGAAAAAAATTTGCCACTAAAAAGGGTGAAATAAAAAACTTTTAGAAAAAAAAGCAAACCGACTTCGGAATGCCCTAAAAAGGATGAAATAAATTTTTTGGAAGCTGTGCCAAATCAATTTCCCCATTTGTACATAGATACTTCCAAAATCTGCACCATCACAAAAGAATGGGGGAAAATGTGATATGGCACCGCTTCCAAAAAATTTATTTCATCCTTTTTAGGGCATTCCGAAGTCGGTTTGCTTTTTTTTCTAAAAGTTTTTTTGTTATGAATTATTTAAAATAACCGGAAAACTTAAATCTTAGCTGACGAAGCTGCAATTTGATTTTTAATTTTATGAAAGACACTTTCGTAACTTGCTTCTGTAATTTCTAGTATTCTCATGTACTGAGAGAGTTTCCTGAATTTATATCATGTAAAGTGTAAAGTCCACGCACTATAATTAAAGTAAATGATGATCTACACAGCCTGGTTTCTATGCAGTCAAATATTTACTAAAATTAAATTAAATGAAGATGAATGGAATGAATTATTTTCTTCTTAAAATCCGTGTAGGACACGGGTGCCGATTGTCTGGCACAAGTGTCAGTAAGCTATAGACAACACCGAGCTCAGCTTACTAGCTTCGCTTAAAGACCGCGTACGCGTGCTTGTCGACTAGCATTTGTGGAATCATATGAGACGGGTTCTTGTCGAGCCACGAAGCTACACTACAAAATATTTATCACGCGTACGCGTTACAAATGTTCTCTTATGTGTTAATTCAACATTTTTTTGTCTCGTTAAAGTTAGCGGACACGGAGGCTTGAGACAAACGCAAACATTATACAAAAAGTAACCGTTACTTGGAAGGTCACTGGATTACAAGGCGAATGTCAAACCTAAAGATGTTAAAGTGGATGAAGTGAGCCACTCATCTCTGCCTAAAGGATGGAAATTTGACGGATGTAGTTTACTTTAATCTAGTAAAACAACAAATTAAGCAGTTTCGACGGGGTGACCACCTCCTCTCTTCAGGAGCAGCCACTCCTGATCACCTCGGGGCTGCTCTACTGCTTATGTTTATTACATAAGGAATAGAGATAGGACTGCATAAAATGGGAAATGCTACAAAAATATACTATGTTGAGTAAAAAAGAGTACCCTCTACGACGAGGGTGCTCCGACAGGGAAGCTTTCGGTCCCGGTAGCCCACCAAAGGTTGGGCTTGAGCGCCACTTGCTATGCCTGTATGCCCCCCCCCGTGAGCTCCCAAGCGGGAATACGGCTTGTCGAATTCCGATATCTCCCTGATTCCTCGATATCACTCCCGATGTTCCTACGTACGTGGGTTTACAGACTCTAGCTCTAAATCAACCTAACTTTTCTGCAGATACTTTATGGGAGTAAGAGTAATGAGGAAAATAAGCATATGAGGCGAAGACAAAATAAATATGTTGGGGCCCCCCTCCTGACCGATAGCAGGCGGTCCGCCTGTTTAATACCTGTAAGGAAAAATTACCTCCGACTTCCTTCCTCGAGGCGCCGCTAGAACAATCAATCTGCACATATTTTCAAAACGTGATATCAAAGCAAAACAAGGAAAATAATTCCATTTTACTCTAGAAATGATTACATTGGAAAACACAATAATTTTTCTAATTGATTCTTCGCGGTGGGGGCCCCTTGCTGGTGACACTAGTATTCTTTGGCTGTGCGTACCGGTTTTATTTTTAGCGCTAGCTTGTCCTCCAGAGTTTTTCCTCGCTTCTGGAAGACAGCCAACATCTTCCCAATTCATAAATCTTTTCCTCTTTCGTGTGTCTCCAACTACCGTCCAATCTCACTTCTATCTTGTTTCCCGAAGATCCTAGAACGTTTCGTTCATAATCACATTTATGAACTTATATACTTCTCGATATCTCCTGCTCAACATGGCTTTCTTCCAGGTCGGTCGACGACTTCAAATCTACTTGAGTTTACTCACATTGTTGGTGGAACCCTTGATAAGCATTTCAGGTTGACGTCGTTCATACTGATTTTGCCAATGCGTTTGATAAAGTAAATCATATCGCACTGTGTAAAAAGCTAGCACAACATAGTATTTCTGGTTGTTTGCACTCTTGGCTTATCTCATACGTAAAAAATCGTTCATGTAGAGTTAGTCTCTGTGGAGTGTTATCTCACTCCTTCTATCCACAGACTGGAGTCCCTCAAGGATCCATCCTGGGGCCGCTTTTATTCCTAATATACATTAACGTCTTGCCCTCTTTAATAGATGCTCCATGTCTTCTCTATGCTAATGATCTTAAAGTTTTTAAAGTGATTAGATGTATTGATGATTGCATTTCCCTCCAAAATGACCTGAGCGCCTATGCAATTGGAGGGAATCAAATTTTCTTTCCCTTAATGTGCAAAAATGTCAAAATGACTTTCTCTTTAAAACCGAACCCAATCTCATTTCCATATAGCCTACACAATAAGTCGCTATCTGTAGTGACCAAGTTCAAAGACTTAGGGGTGATCTTAGACCCGCGACTCAAGTTCGAAGAGCACATCCTCGACATCATGTTACGTGCTTCTCGGGTTTCCGGATTTGTTCTTCGTCACTCATGCATCGTTGGAAATATCCTGTCTCCAGTACATCTTTATATAAGAACTGTTCGCCCTATCCTCGAGTATTGTTCCCAAATTTGGACACCGCATTATAAGTATGTTACTCAGACTCACTACTGGAATCTGTACAACGGAAGTTCACCCGAATATTATTCTTTAAATTTAAAGTCCCGTACCAATCTTATGAAGAAAGACTTTCTTTTCTGCACCTCCCATATTTATCATCTCGTAGACAGTTTCTTGATGAATGTCTCCTATATAAGCTTCACCATCATCAGTTGCATACAAATGTAAGTGAGTTACTGACAATCTAATTATCCCTCTAGATATGAAGGATCTTACCAAATTCCATTTGCAAGAACGGAAACATTTTACAATTTACCACTTCTGCGTCTGCCAAGAAACCACAATGCTATGGAGTTTGGCCCCTACCCTCCATCTTTAGTAGTTTATAAGCAAAGACTTAAGAATTTAATTTTAAATACCTAGCCTAGTATATATATATTATGTAGTACTTTTCATTTATATTGTTTGAACCAATCTTGTAATTGGACTTTAGTCTGAAAGTTGGTAGAAATAAGTAAATACCAGAAAATTTATATAATTTGGAGATGATTTAGCTTGTTATATAATATTGCCTTTCCATGCAAATCTGCAGCCATTATAGTATTCAGAGTTCGCGAAAATCATCCTTAATCAACATTTGTTTCACATATTCGCGATCGTTGTGCTTGAGTCCGAATCTGCCCAGTTTCACGAACAATTCGATGGTCTTCTTGTAAACGACTGCCAGTCCGTTCAATACGTTCGGAATCGTCAACAGTTTGCAAGCGGTGCACTATTTTCCTTCGTGGAAAACAAGGCAGGTCAGCTTGTGAATGCGTATGCACTTCTTGCAGATGTTAAAATTTATGTCGGGTGTTTAAACACTGCGACAAAATAAGCGACATTTAACCTTCCACTAGGGTGGTTAAGTTTATACAGGACGAGTCCAACGCGCCCTGCCAATGTCCTCCTCCAGGCTTCCACGATGACTTCCTGCTTCCCGACATCAAGCAAGGTAATTCTTTATTAGGACTGTTGGAGGTCCAGCATCCTCGAAGTTGTTGCTGTCAGGGTCCGATAGAATTATTGACGCCTCTGTGCCCCACTGACGGGTCATTTGAGTTACAAAAGTGAACTTAATGATTCAGATAAATTTCTGTCTATAGATTTGAGGGATAAACAATTTTTTCTCACTACGGTGGTTTAGAAAAGCAATTTACATGATTTATCTTATGCAACCTCAGCTCGGGAAGGTTTTTTTATAAGTTTGATTAAACGATCAGTCCATTGTATGGAGTCAGATTCACGCGTGACACACTGCTTCCAAGAAACTGATATACCTCTCTTGTAGACCATTCATAAAAAGTACTACCTTAACAAGTTGAGTAGGCAGAAGAGTGCCCCTTTCAGAAGAACTTTGTGATCGTTCAACTAAATTCAATCGAAAATTGAGTGATGCATCCATCGCACATAAGTGTAAGATACTTGTATAGTTCAAGTACATCAGAAAGATCAATAGGTCCTTCCGCAAACACAGAACAGCCAGTCCTTTGTTGCAGCCTAGATAATTTTGCTATATGCTCGGTCTATCGAACACATTTAAACAAAACACTATTCATGAAAATAAAAATCCCAAGAATATTTTTGTGGGCTTCGGACGCGAATGTCATTTACTCACTGAGTGTGGGGCTCCCATGCTCGCAAACAATCAGACTACTCTCTAAAGATCTCCTACGCAGTGAGGCGCTTTCAAGCTGGGGACTACTCATCCAGCGAGGGGTTGTGTCATTTTTGGCTTTTAGGTCTTCTCGATCATAATGTGCCACACGGTTCCATTTGTCAACCGATCACTGCGGCTGCACTATCCAGGGAGAGGTTACCTTGTAGAGATACTGTTGCAACCTGTTCCATTTTTCGCATGCAAAAAATGTGTAGCAGGCATCGTCTTTCTCCCCTGGTCCAAATTTACAGTCGGGGGACCATGATACAAATCTTGTTCGGGTAAGACTAAAAACGCCCATATCCGTTCAAAAGCTGGGTCAGAAAGAAGTCAGCCCCACCATGCCTTCCATTAAGCCACGGCCTCGATTCGGAATGAGCCGCGCAGTCCACATGCCGTTCCTGCAGTTCACCCAAGACTGTTACCAATCGTTAAGTAAGCGCTTTGTGGGCCATTTTCTTCCATGTCTCCACGTTTGGACGCAGGTAAATAGTGCCTGCAATAACTCTCATCGCAGAATCAAAGACTGTCAGATATGAAGATGCAATCCTCAGTGCTCCTCTTCTCAGTAACTGTGTCAAACGTTTTTGGCATACCTCCTTACTGAAAGAGTTGCCCCATATTTCTTCTCCGTATAGTAGAACTGGCTATACGACACTCATCAAGAGGCGTCTTCTTGGTGGGTTTGAGTCCCCTTCAATTGGCCATAAGTCGACTCAGAGCCGATAAGCCTGAAGCAATCTTCTCAGCCGTTGCCCTGATTTGCTCAGGGAAACACGTTTTTGAGTCAATCAGTAGCCCCAGGTACTTCACCGCTGGCGTCAATTCAATTTGTATGTCTACAATACTGATCGTCTTTACTCTAGGGATTCTCTGCTTTTGCAAGATTACCACTTCGGTTTTCTCCAGTGCTAAACTGAACCCGCGAGCAATCATCCAGTATCTCACTCGACGCATTAGCATACCTAGCGTAAGTTGCGCTTGTTCAACGGTGCGTCCAGCGACCGGAGCCGCAACAACATCCGCATAGCCGATCAACGCGACTCATCTGGCATCTCCAGTCTCAATACCCTGTCGTAAACACTTTCCAAAGATCTGGACCAAGGATAAATCCCTGGGCAATATCCGATGTAACTCGCATCCTTCGTTGGCCCTGTGTCGTATGGTAAAGCAGACTTCGGTGCTTTATATAGTCCCCCAAAAGCTGCATGAGATATTCTCGAACTTGAAAACGGTTTTCCAGAATATCCACTCATCTAGCGGAGTTGAAGGCGTTCTTAACGTCGAGTGTCACCATCAGAACGATCCATCGCTTGGTGCAGTTGTATGCCCTTGCCTTTGGGTCACGCTCATCTCCTCTGCATTCGCATGAATGATGGAACGCCCTGCTCTAAAGCCGAACTGCCGAGCAGATAGGTCCCCAGCAGCATGAATTGCATCAGTAAGGCCTCCCTTGATGAGTTTCTTTAGCACCTGCCCAGCCGTGTCTTGTATGCGTAATGGACGGTATACAGATGGCGATCCGGAAACTCCTCCCCTTGCTGATCAGCACGAGCCTCGCCACCTTCCATCGTACCGGAAAAATCCCGTCTCGTAGACAAACGTTGAATGTTCTGAGCGGTAAGTCAGTATAATATTGATAGACAAATTGCAACACCTCAGCTGGAACACCAGCTGGGCCTGGAGCGTTCCTTGCTTTTAATGGGTGGACTGCCTCTTCCTGTTCCGGCTGTGTGAACATTAGGCATTCGATTGCTATTTCACCGTGGTCAGCTTCAAAACGGAAGGAATGGGCGGGGAAAAGTGCCCGCGCTATCTCGTCCATATTTTCCGCTTTATATATGCAAGGCGTCCGTAGGTAACCGAGCTTCTGCATAACTAACTTGTAGCTAGATCCTTGTTCACAATGACCACTAGGCTACTAGTGGCAAGTCTTGCATTTGTTAATTATTTTGCGAATGCATTTCCTGGCTGAATTATATGCTCCTACCCGGCTGTATGCTTCGTCACAGTTCCGTACCCGTTGAGCCATACGCTGATGTTTGTGACACTTTCTCTCTCTCTAAACCAGTACACTGAGGGCTTGCCATGTCGGGGCGTGGTATAGAAGCACTGCAAACAGTCGTGATGATGCTTATGGCTTAGTTCTTAAATTTAACACTAAAGTTTTGTTTCGAGTGCTGCGTAGGTTTTTCGACATCTTGCATGGGTGTGAAGTCAAGTAGAGTTTTTATTCCTTTGAGGCATTTTACACAAGAAACATTGTTGTCAGTTCCGTATTCCCGAAGCCGAACACTGGCAACTGGACAGATCAGACCCGAGTTAAGCTGATAGCATGGGGGGATCAACGTTCTGCTAATCTATATAAGCTGCCAGTCGCCAAACTGGGTGTAGTATGGCCAGGCGTTAAGCTGCGGGTCGTGGAATTGCAGGAATTCGCAAGTAACCCAAGATCCAGAGCCTGCATCATCTGAGAAAATTCTGAAGCTCATTAGTCTTAGCAACTATGATCTTCCAGTTAGCGAATGGAATGTGGCCAATGTTAGCAAAGTTGTCAGGGGCCGACGCTAAGCCCTCATTATAATTAGCAAAGAGTTACTTCCAATTTTGACCATACCAGCAACTACGAGTTTGATTATATACGATTAAATTTCTACAGTAGTAACCTCCGAGACTCCGGCTTCTGGCAAAAGCTGCATAGAAGAAACGGCTAAAGAAAGCAATCTCCTGATGTTTTGATGACTGTTCAGTAGCATTTACTTCGGAGGACGGAATTAGTGCTGGCACAACCTCTGAGATAGGTGACTGTGTCGATATTCAAGATTTTGTATCAGAAGAGGATGATAAGATTGACATTAGATCTGACGAGGAGGACCTTGACAGGATGAGGTTTCTTCAAGTTGGTCTTCACCACTCTAAGGCGGCATAAGCTGCTCTTCTACTCCATCTGTCTAAAAACAGAGACGAGATAGCTCTAATCCAAGACCCTTGGTCGTCAAGGACCAAGTCTGCGGATTGCACATTGTTTGAATGATCAGACAAAGAAAGAGCATATGTCCTGATTAAAGAGAACAGAGTCTCTAGGCCTCGCAAAACTTTTATGACAAGGACCATGCCACAGGCCTCTCTGGATCTATACCTTCGTGCTACAAAGCGCATGATGAAGGTTCACAACTTCCTAATGACACGATTACAAAGCTGATGGCAGCCGTAAACATTAATCGGATTCCGTTATTATAGGTGCAGACGCGAAAGCTTATAATCATATGTGAGGCAGTTCGGACACCAACAAAACAGGTGAATCCTTGTATAAATTCATCTTATCTAACAATCTTGCCATAGCAGATGTTGACTATGAATCTTAGATTCGAACCTCCAACAGAAGTGAGGTTCTAAAGATTACATTAATAAGCGAGCATTCTGCCTACCTTCTAGAAAGATGAAGGGTCCTGCAGGAATGTTTGCTCCGTTACCACATTTATGCAGCCTTTTTATTGGAAGAAATGGCACCGAGGGAAGTTGTTGGAAAAATTTCTATCAAATATTTTACAATGAGCTGGACTGTATGCCCTAGCGATAAATAACCGAGAAGATTAAGGTAAGACTGCGTTTGGCTACGTCGCTTTGAATTCTTACAACTCAACTACGAGTAAACTTAGGGGGAAACCAAATCCTCGATGGTGGATCCGTAAGATTGCGGTTCTTCGAAGAAAATGCTGATAGGATTTTAGCCATATTAAAAGGTTTAACGATTTGTCAATTTACAAAGCTAAACTAAGTGCTTCACGGAAATATCTTTGTGCAAACATTGACGGTACCGAAAAAGCCAGTCGCCTCTGAAAAATTCAAACTTCTAGATCTATTGTGACAGCCTCCATACAAAAATCAGATGGAATTTGACTCAGAGTAGCACAGATACACTGAAGGTTTTAATGGACACTCATTTTCCGGGCAATGAGGAAACGTCCCTTGTCGCGCCGATTAAACCGCCCAGAGATGAATCAGCAGGCATTGGAGCACACAATGTTCTAGCTTGTGACGATCTACAATGCCTGCTTAAACCTCGCGTATATTTCAATCAGCTAGCGCGAAACGAAAGTTGTGTAGTAATAGGCTTTTATCTAAGAGAAGTTGTGGAAAGCATAGCTCTTTGACCTAACATGGGTTGTGTCAATGGCAGCCAATCCTGCAGCTGTCAACTCCAAGACCGAAAAGAGGTTGACAGAAAATTTTGGCGAGGGCGATCACGAATAATATCAATTGTGATGAGAAAAAGATTAAAGTTAAACTGTGGTAACAGTGTGGAAAATATTAAATTTCGAATTGAACAACGAAATGAGCTAGCCATCGGGCGAAGCTTCGTCTCTTTTTGTTTTTTCAGGGGCTCTCGCTTGGGATGTTGGCATTTCACTTCTCATATAGCCAAGTCATCATTTTGATCTGGTTGGGAACGTGCGAGGGGACACCACTACCGTCCGGATGCCCCCACTCTTTTAGTGGTCTATGAATTCCACATCAACGACGGATTCGTGCCCAACCTCGCGCGCGGTTAATTTGGAAAACTCTTCGTGCCTCCCTACTGTAATGTCCTTCGGTCTTCGACACCTACCGAATTCCCCCATAGCCACGTTCAAAAAAATTGTAATTGTGAAAATTTTTTGTTGTGGGTCCTTGTGCTGGCAGAAAGAATCAGCTTCATGACACCGCAAGGCTAGCTGCCAGCAGGCTTACGCGTTGCCAGGCAAGGCCATTCCGCTTGACCACTAATTTTTCGCTCGTTGAAGCCAGTTGTCCTGAACGGACAGTATAACATCATTGTCAAACACTACCGTTGTCTTCATATGCTCGCTCGCCAAGCCTAAGGATTCCAAACCCATTCGTCTGAGCTCCTTCCTATAAAGGATGTTGGAGAGGGTTGTGGAGTACTAGATAACTTACTCCACTGACCCGTCTCTAACCTTGAAACCACAAAACGCCTATTAAAAAAGAAAAATCTTCCGAAATGGCTTTACGCACACTTGTGGAGTAGGTTGTAAAATCACTTGCCAGCAAGGGATACACACTAGCTGCATTTCTTGACATCGAGGGAGTATTCAATAATATTTACCCTCCCTCTATTGTAAACACTCTCCTAAATGTAAGTGTCGAGCGGCATTTTGTTGAGTTTATTAACCACCTTCTCAGAAACCGAGCACTACACTCGTATCTAGGTAGCTCAAACATTAAGTGGATGATTAGTCAGGCATTCCACAGGTCCCTGGTGCTCTTTCTCCCCTGCTTTAGAATCTTACAGTCAAGGAGCTTCTAAGAAAGCTAGACCAAACTTCGTATACGGTGATAGAAGAGAATTAATTTTTACCTTATTGGAGGGATTAAAGCAGTAACCTTTTACATTCTTTCGCAATAGTGTCGGGAGTGCGCCCAACAAAACTGGGCTATTACTTCTTACGAAGAAATATGAAGTTCCAAGATTCGATTAACCGAAACTAAATAGAACTCCTATAAGCCTCAAGGCAGAGTAATTGCTTCGTTCAAACTGATAGCTCCTTCAACTTGTTATATAGTATTCAATCCTGACTACTGGTCTCCCAGAGTATTTAATAAACTTTTTGAACCTTCAAAAAGGAAAAATTTTCACCTAGCTGTGTCCTCTCTTACCAAAATTTAACAAGTATTCAACCTACTGTAGATGCATTTGTTTGTCAACGTAAATCTTTAATGTACGAGTATATAATGCTAAATTTTTATTAAGAATGTGCGTGGTTTAAAAAGTAAATTGTCGAAACTCATGCTGTCATATATTCTGTTGAATAATGATATAATCCGCTGAACGGAAACTTGTTTGACCGATGATAATTTTAGCTCCGAAATCTGCCTTCATTATATCGTCGATAAAAATGCCTGGAATCGGCTCTTATCTAACAAAAATGGTAGCGGTGGCATTTTTATCGCATTCCGAAACACTCTTTCTAGAACACTTCTTGTCGACATCCACTTTTCCCCTCTCTTCAAATGTGTAGCAGCTAAGGTAACTGCATTCCCTGATCATTCCATTATTGTTTTCTGTGTTTACCCCCTGCCGTGTACGATAATTTCTTTCCGGACTTTCAACTTCACGCGTTGTTTCAGACTGTCACCTTGTAGTATTTGGAATCTACAATCTCCCGGATATCTCGCAGAGTATCAATCAAATCAATTCCTGTCCGATTCAAATACAGTCTTTTTTCTTGAAAAGCCGTCGGGCCTTGCTTTGTTGTGTGAGCAGTCATCTTTAGTGTCTAAAGCATGTGTTGGAGGGAATCAGTTTATTTAGTCTTAAGATGGGCTAAGCAGGTAGTACCTTAACCCATTCTACGTCTGTATAAAGCCATTCCCTCCAACACATCCTTTAGACACTGAAGATGACTCAAAAGAGTCAAAACGTTTCTGTTCACACAACAAAGCAAAACCCGACAGATTAAAAAAAAAAGTAATTGGCCTGCGGATAATTGACTCAAATACTGTCCTTTATTCTTTCTTTTATGTCCATGCTCTCTCTTTCGCGATTTAGTAAGCTTTTTAGTGTTAATGGCATTTTTCTGTTTCATCTTAGTTGATCGTCTGTACACTCGTCCTTGGTACTCTTTTCCGATGTTCTCAGCCATCCTCATCGTCCTGCGCGGAGACTTCAAGTTTCACTTGCCAAGTCAGGGTAAAATAGTACAATTTAAATAAGAAAAACGTTGACCAACTCTCTGAATGTCTTCTTTCGTTTGATTATTCTCACTTCATTAGTGGTTTGGACCCTGGCGCTGCTTGCCAAAAATTCTATGTTTTCATTTCAGAAGCAATATCGCACCGAATCTTCTTTACGTGGACGATGTAAAAAATTTTAATATTGTCTCATCACGTGATGACTATATATATCCTGCTTCAGAATAACTTAAGAGTCGGTGTCAAGATGATGTCATGTTTATAAGCTTGCGTTGAATTTTTCGAAATGTTCTAACCTCACCTTTTCCTCTCATCCTTGTTTTAGCAATTTTCAATTTCATCCAGTTGATTCGGAACTGCAATCTTTGAAACAGTTGAAAAATTTTGACGTCATTTTTGACTTTAAGCTTAAATTCGATAGTCGTATATTAGAACCAATTTGCAAAACTTCAAGGTTTTCAGGCTTTGTTCTTTGTCATTTCTATACCTTCACTGATCCTTCATCCACTGTTAAACTGTATGTAAATTTTGTCCGCTCCACCTTGGAATACTGTTCTTCTGTTTGAGTCCATACCATCGCTACCTTATTTTTTGCTTTTGAAGCGGTACAGCATAAATTTACTCGCATTCTCTTCCCAAAACTTCACATTCCTTATTGCCCTTATGAGAATCGTCCGTGATACCCTTCATTAGAAAACCGCCGAATCTTTCTGGATGAGTCTCTTCTTTATCGGCTTGTTCATGATTCTTCGATTTCGTGTTTGGTCAGCCAGGTTCCTCCAAGACATGCGGCTCGAATAACAATAACTACAAATCTTTTTGATATTCCGCATGCCAGAAGTGAGTTATTCTTTCACTCCCCAATGCTGAGACCACCGCTTCAACACGACGAATTTCAACTACGTGCTTTTTTTGCTTCCTACGAGTAAATAGTCTTCAAAAATTTTCTTAAATCATTTTATTTGCGTAAACGATCTGTTCCATTCTAAAATCTTGGTCTAGGGATCAGATAATTTAAGTGACAGCCAAGCGGCTATAAACTCCCTTGCTGAAACCTATACCGCCTCCAAAATTTGTCCTCAAATGTCGTACATCTCTCAAAGAGATGTTCAGACATTCAAAGGTACATTTCATAACTGTACTGAGCAAACGAACCAGAAATGTCTTGTAGTCCGATGGCTCCAATTAAACCGAGCCTTAAACTAGGCATCGAACAAAAACACTTAGAGAACGCGATGATGTCCTTGGTTGAACAAACCTTTCTTCGCCGTTCGCAAGACTGTTGTAGACAACTTTAGACAGCGGTGGCAAGTTAAAGAGCTTCTTAAACTTGAAACGGATTCCCTCTGCACAACGGTGTCTTTTTTTAACTAGACATTGTCCATTTGGTAGGCATGCGACGCGAATGGATATCCCTTACTATGACTTCTGTTGGTGCTGTATATGTAGGATGAGGGGAAAACAGTGATGAATCACTGTGTTCTCCTCTTCCTCACATATACAGCGAATTCCCAGCCCTTGAGAGGAGAAGAGTTCAGTCTTTCGGATCCTACATCTTCAGCGAACTAGCTGAAGTTTCATCGGAAAATTAAATTAGAATCACTCAGTTTGTTAATAGTTTAGGTTGGTTCTCATAATGAAAGATCGTGTCCATTTGATTGCGGTATCACAATGGGCCCTTATTTGCCTAAGTGAGCCCAAGGGTATCGGCGGAGGCTTGCGGTAAAACTACCTACTACCTACCTTCCAGTTGTTCCTGGAAATTTGAAATAACATCTAATTTGGCCATTTTCTGAAAAGAATGATGTGTCATTTAGACAAGCCCATTGTTATCTTTGACAACAAACCTAGTCAGCCTTCATTTTTATGTCCGCTATAAACGATTTCTCTAGGAGTATTGAAAGGTCTGCAATTTATTTTTGTTACAGTTCAAAAATAAAAATATCAAAATTCAATAAGTTAAGCACTTAACAGTTTAGTATATTTAGTAAGTAAATAAATAATTGTACTTAAAATTATGACTCTAGTGCAACTTCCTCCTCACCCTTCTTAATAACGGCTTGTATCCTCTTCCAGAACGTCATTCGCTTCTCCATAAATCCAACTTCATTGCCAACTATTTGATAATAATCATGCTTCTTTTTATTCTTTTTACTTTTATGATGCTTGCGTCCTTCGCGTAGTGGTATATCCATCACGGGCGCTTCTTGCATCACAATAGTTGCCGCCGTTGTAGAAGTTTCTGGAATTGTCTGAGTCTGATCAGTAACTTCGTTCATTTGATTCTTATTTTCATCTAATGCATCGGTCGGCTTCACTTCAATAATTGGTTTCAATTCCATTAGCGGTTTCACTGTTGTTGTTGTTTTCTTTTGGTCTTCTTGTAAATTGGTAGTGGCGTTGCTATTGCCGACAGCATTATTCCAAGATTTCTTATGTCTGTTACCAAGACGAGCGTAGTTCAAAGGATATTTGTTGGCTGGAATCCATTTTTGAAAAGGCGATCTCGGTGGTGTTGGGTTTCTGTTAAAAAGGTTAAATTAGGTTGGAGAATTAGTTTGGTTTGTTTGGTTTCGTACCCTGTCTTAGCAAAATCGGTCCACATCCTTGGCATGGCCCATCTCATTCTATAGTCATTTGTCTTTCCAGATAAATGATCTTGTGCGAGCGGGAAAAGGAAAGGTAATTCATCTCCATGTGCCACACCTTAAAATATGAATTTTACACAATTGAAATTAAATGAACATGGGATGGTATTTACCATAATAACTAGATCCTCCTCCGTACAATTGAGTGAGTGATCGAGGCCCTTTGTGATCAAACATATAAACAAACGTTGAATTTCGTGGTGAATTTTTGAGACGACTGGCAACGAAATTATTCAGTCCAGAAAAGAATAACCGATCACTAAACACCTGAAATAATACCATTAGAATTAATTATTTGTACTTAATTCTATATAACATTCAAAAAGTTTCATCGTACATCTGTCAGATTTTGATGCTGCTTCCTAGTCCAATACCGCTGACCGTTTTTGAAATAATACTTTTCGATCTGATCGGTTATTTGGTCTTGTGTTTTGATTGGTATTTCCTCGTACATTAGAAGGAATGGAAGTAATTCAGCAAAGTTGTCTTTGAACTCTTCGGCAAAGTTGTAAATGATAGCTGTTGAAGTATTTTATTTAAATATTGTTTTTAAAATATTCTACAAAACTCTAACGTGCTGATTTAAACAATCCTTCATCCGATGTCACGCCAATAATTACTGGGACCTTATATCCGTAAGAGTTTTGAATAGTTCGGGGATCATCTGTAATAAATGTGCCTCGCAAACCTTTTGGTTCGACTACAGGACCAAACACATTCATCGGTTCCCCGTCGATGATCTATTAAAAAAGTTAGGTTTGGTTAATCAATCCATATACATTTCTTTAAAAGCTTACATAGAAGTCTTCCATTGTTGAAACAATTTCTTCCGCACTTTTCTTGCGCAAGCATGCCATCATTTGCGGGAAGTTGTCTTCCGTATCTGGCTCAGTACAATTCAGCATTTCGCCAATTCTGCGTGCTCTATCAACTGATGCATCGGTACTGATTTTAGCCCATGGATCGAAAAAGTTACCAGACTGCATGATAGCTTTATGGAATAGCCCTAGAAAGCAAAGATTAGAAGCAATTCTTTCAAAAAAATTTGCAGGTCAACTTACCAGCTGACATAGGTGATACCAAATGGTATGCTACACTTGCTGCTCCAGAACTATGACCAAAGATCGTAACGTCATGAGGATTACCACCAAAAGCGGCAATATTGTCTTTTACCCATCGTAAAACCATAACTTGATCCTTAAGACCGAAATTTCCAAGTGAATCAGCCGAATAGGTTGACATAAAGCCAAGAGGTCCTAAACGATAGTTTGCAGTTACTAAGATTACATTGTTATCCAGAAGTCTCTGTGGGCCATATATTGTTGAAGTCGATCCTCCATAGATGAATGATCCACCATGGAAGAATACCATTACCGAAAGAGATGCATTTGGTGCGCGTCTCTAATAAATGAATATGTTAATAATTTTGATTTCCTAGATAAGTAATTTTGGCAGCATACTTGAGGAGTGTAAACATTTAGGTAAAGACAATCTTCCCGGCCGAAATATGTTTTATCAGCTGAATCAATGAGATCAATAAAGTCGAAACGGTCTTGTTGCGGACAAGGTTGTGCATCGTGATCCGCGATCCTCTCATCTGTCCATTCCGGGTAAGGCTCAGGATTCTGAAAGGAAAGTTAAGGTTTAAATATTTCTAGAGTCAAATCGAAAAAAAAGTTTTACTTTTATCTTGTTTATCGTAGACTTCGAAAGTGTGTTTGATATGGAAATAGTCATCGCCTATACGATAACTAAAATTCTTTTGAAATAAGCCACAAATTTGAGCACCTGTCAAGTGATCGTGGTATTTTACAGGGCTTTTTAAATGAGCTCATAGTATTCTCTTCTTTTGGAAAGTAATTTGGAGATATCTCGAGGCTTGTAATCACTTTTTAAAATCAGCTATCCAAAGGGTGTAATAAGGAGCAATGGTTTTAAAAAAGTCACTTGTAGAATTTCGTTGTATGCAAAAAAAGTCCAATTGGTTATTGTTTGTGCTCTTTTTAGTACTTTGCTTATCTAAAACCAGGTTCGAGTATCTCAAAAATCGTTAAAGTCGAAACTGCATGTGCAAAAACATAAATGACCAATTAACGTAGGTTGCGTTAACCAGATTCAGTTAGAAAACTTTAGTCTAAATGAAACACTTCGAAATTTACTATATGATGAGGCTAGAATCTATACCATATGATATTATAAGGACCAAATTGAGTGCATTCTTTTGAGTCTGATGTACAGCCAGTCCCAGTCACACTTGATGCATCGCATGAAAACTTACGCTTCACTCACAAAAGAAAGGAACTCTTTTAAGAGTGAAGCTCTGAGATTGTATTTTTAACATCAACTGGGCCCTCATCTTCTTGTCGGGGTACTAAATAAATGCACCCCCATCATTCAACACTCCGGCAACGGATGCTTCACACTTTGCAGAAATTCAATCAGCGTCAGTAGCGGATGCTTTTCGGCCCACTGAAATTCTACCAGCTCCACAATAATTCCATTTCTTTATGTCGCGGTCCCAACAAAGCAAATATTTATATCTCGTCTTGCTTACGAGGCATCGACACATGACATCCGTGAATACATGTTATGTAATAAAAATTTAGACCTTCGGCAAAGATCATCAGCTGCCATATACCGATGAAGGGTAAGGTCGACGGTAGAGTTACAAGGTGTGACAATTAAGTAATGAGACTGATTTTATTGCTGCGGTTGTGGGATACCTGCGACCTTGAAATTCCCTTCTCGTTCCCCGGCATCCTTCCCCTCTCCATTGATATATTTATCATGCTCTAGCTTGTTTAGTTCGTGTTGAGTAGACGTGTGTTGGTGGTGCTCATCACGGAAATTCAGAAACGAAATCAAGAGCAACGCGTCGCGATAAAATTTTGCGCCAGAATGGGCGAAACAGCTTCGGATAATTTTCGACGATCTCGAACGGATTGGGCTTCCTTAAGAAGCATTACAAAATCTTCATAGGCTTTACGAGCTTCCTTCAAGCTAACTGCATCAAACTGCAACTTAGTTCGTCATCCAAAATATTGGCTTCCTGGAGTCTTAAGGCCGTTTGAACCTACAGCTTCCATGATTCTTCATCCTAAATCTCACAACCAAATGGTAGCAAATGGTCTCGGGGTCGCACATTGGGTTAACTGGTTCCCCAACGATGGGACTTTAAATGCCGATAAATGCCAATAATCGTACTATAATTAAACCTGCAGCTCTACTGCTAGATCCTACTTGAAGCTCTTTGCAGTGACATAAGAGGGTGAAGGCGAGTATTCGGCGCCTGATAACGGAATCGAAAGTAAAAACCATGCCGCCGGAATGGAGGTTAGGCGACGGGCTTACTTCCCGTCCCTGGAAAACCATAAATTACTTGGAATCTGCAACAGAGCCTCGGAATGGATTGAACCTACAGCAACGATCTCCTAACCGAAAAATGGATTATGGCATTGGATCCTAAAATCACTGAACAATCCTATCGCTATTAAGGACTTTTCGCAACAGGCCAGTCAGTATAAATTAAACATACTGGCAATTCAGAAAACGAATTGGACTGGAAGTGATATTCAAAATATGAGATCGCACACAATATCCAAAAGTGGGAAGTCTGCTCGGAAGCGAGGATTTGGAGTAGAATTGATTGTGGAAACGGAGTTTAAATCGCACCTTATTGACCACCACCATCAAGGCAGTCAATGAACGGTTGTGAGCGGTCCATATAAATGCGAAATTCTTCAAAATCTGGCTGATAAACGTACACGCTTCGACTGAAGAAAAGGATGCAGAAATGAAGGAAATGCTCTACAGTCACCTGGAAAGAGTAGTCGGATCATTGCATACAAACGGTACAACAATAATTCTGGGTGATTTCAACGCTAAGGTTGGCAATGAGCTATCTCATTGGGGAATTACTGGAGGATATAGCCTCCACAATAAAACGAATGACAACAGCCAGCGCCTGATTGACTTTGCATGTAGCAGAAATCTAGTCAGATGTTTGACTTGCTTCCCATATCGACGCCTACAAAAAATAACCTGGCTATCACCGGATGGCAACACACAAAACCAGATCGAACATGTTGTGATTCAACAACGTTGAACCTCGAGCATACTTGACGTTCGTACATACAAAGGCGCCAATTTGACTCAGATCATTCCTTGATTAAACTTACCTATCGATATCGTATGTGAGAGGCGTTTTCGGCGAAGACTAGCCCTCTACAGAAATTCGGCTTCGAAAGGCTTCAAAAGGCGTCTGTGGCCAAAAATTTTACGGAGACCCTCGACAACCAGCTGGCTCCCATCTTATCAGACACATGGTTAAAGACAAGCAACGAGCTCTAGATGGAAGTGAAATGTGGCAGAACAGACGATCGGTCACCAAGTCCGGCGCAAAAGAAATGATTGGTTCCATGATGAACGCCAGGATATGGTGAAATGAATCGGGCGTACAAAAAATATTAGGCAGAGAGAACATCATGAAAATCTCAGAAGAGTAGCGAATAGGATAGTTAGGATTAAGAAAAGAAGATACTATGGCGACCAATTGAGAAGTATTGATGTAAGTCTAGCGAGCAACAACGCATGACAAGCCTACAAAGTAGTGTTTGAAGCGAGGTTATCAGCCTATAACCACGCTTTGGCTTGATAACATCGGCAACATCATCGTTAATGAAAACAGGATTAAGGAGAGATGGGCATCATATTTCAAGAACCTCCTGAATCCTCCGTAAAGCTCCAAAACACCGGAGCCTATAGATGTCTGCGGAGAGCTTCCATTGGCTCCACCATCAAGGCCCAAAGCAATAATAAAGCGCCGGGCATCGATGAGATTCCAGTGGAGCTCATTAAATATAGTGGCAGCGGTGCTGAGGAATTCAAAAGTCCAAACCTCATCCAGCACATCTGGCCACGAGAACATATTCAGAACGAGTAGAGCTAATCAATTATATAAATTAATTATAAAGGTGACAAGCTACAGTGCGAAAATTAAAGAGGCGAATGTGTAGAGTGGAAAGTGTTTTCAAAGATGATAGAAAATAAAATCGAATCATACGCCAACAATATTATTGGGGAGTATCAAGGTGGCTTTACAGTAGATCGATCGGCGATAGAATAATTGTTTACAGTCAAGCAGGTACTTGAAAATAGACGTACATCAAATTTTCGTTGATTTTAAGCAAGCATACGACAGTATTGATTGTAATGTACTGAAGCAAATAATGGTTTGCTGTGGTATCCCAGCCAAATGAGTCCGGCTTACTAAAATGACAATGACGTCAACAACTTCCCAAATCCGCATCCACAACCAACTCTTCGACACTTTTGACATAAATATCGGACTAAAGCAGGGGGATGGACTGCCTACTTTGCAATTGAATTTGGCTCTAGAATATGTCTCAAGAAAGCTACCTGCTGATACAAGAAGTGCGTGATTATAAAGAGTTCTCCACTAAGGAAATAACAATTTTATCTATTAATAAAACAAAGAAATATTTGAGGAATTGAGTTCAAATTTATTGTGGGTGTACTGCAAGCATTACGTTTTATGAATGGATTTCGACTTCGGTTGTATGACCACCAGGAGCCCATATAAGCTGTCGACTCTTTGGACCCACATTTCGACTGGAATCTTGGCAATTCCGCGTTGGATGTTGTCATTGAGCTTGTCTAAAGTTGATGGTTTGTATACGTAGACCACTGACTTGATGAATCCAATGGCGTTAGAACACATGAACGAGGCGGCCATTCTACCGGCCCATTTCTCGAGATAACACGTCCACCAAACTCGCCTTTCAATTAATCTATTGTGAGGCGCGCTGTGTGTCTTGTTGAAACCGCATATCTTTGATGTCAATTTCATCCAGTTTTGGCCGCAAATAATCTTCCAACTTAACACGATAGCGCTCTCCATTGACGGTAACATGATGGTAGTCTTCATCCACGAAAAAATACGACCCAATCACACCTCCGACATAAAAACTGTACCAAAAAGTAATCTTTGCGGATACAGCGGTGTGTCAAGAAGCACATGTGGGTTGTGATTGAGCCAGAAATGAGCTTCACCGCTGAAGATGATTTTGCGATGAAATTCTTGATTTTTTTCAAGCTTTGCCAGAGCCCAATTGCAGCAGTTTCGGCGTTTCGAATGATAAAGTGGCTGTAGTTCTTGAGTCAATTTGATCTTGTCACCATGTAGGCCACGAACTTTTCACAAAATACGCCATAGTGTCGTTTGAGGGATGCCTAATTCTATAGAACGACGTGGGATCTGCTGCGATATTTACTTCGCTTCGAGCGGTACGACGTCTTTTTGGCACAGGAACGTCCAATTGTGAAAATTTGGACTCGAACTTATCAACTATTGACGATTATTATGGCCGAAAATTTGACTAAGTGCTCTTAGAGTTGCGACCACCGACTCAGAATTTCGGTAGTAATACTTGATAATTTCGTTGCTGGCTCGTGAACTGTACTATGACGAGAATGTTGACTTTGACTAACGTTTTGACATTGACAATTTATTAAAAATGTTTAAGGGTGCATTCATATAAAAATACAAAATTTGTATGTCCCTAATAGAAAACCCTATGCAAGTCGAGCTAAGTGGTAGCCTATACGTTCGACATCAATATTTTGTCACGGTCGTGAACGACCGCCAATGAACTTTTTCGTGAACCTGGATAGAGCAGCAAAATTAATAAGGCTATAAATCAATAACCACAAAAAAAATTAAGGCGCAGTCGACTAATGCATATAGTCCACGTGGTGAAGTGGTTAGAGCACTCACCCCCCTAAGCCGAAGGTTTCTAGTTCAAATCTCGTTGGCAACTATAAGCCGGTTCAGTCATGATACGTGCTGGTTTAAAATCAGAACGTATCGCAGCTGGGTGGACGAACAGACGGCCAAAGCGTGGTACTGACCATATCACCTTGTAGAGCGCCAATACATTCGATGAAGACAATGAGATACTCTAACTATCTCTAAGTGAAGACCCGAAAGGGGCTGTAGTGCTAAAGCAAAAAAAAATATATACATGTACATTTTTAGGGGTTTGCACTAAAATACAAATACCCTATTGAAATCGGTTTTGTCTCTCTGTCTATTCGTCCATCCGTCTGTCTGTGTATCACAGTAGTTTGTCGGTATATCACAGCATTTTGTCTCCGAAACTATAGTAAAATAACAGCAGACATAAAACTTTGTACGTGGATCAGAAGTGATGATCGCTTGAAAGTCTGAGTATCAATAAATTTTTCAACGGTTTTCAGGGGGTCCCCAAAATCGTAAGGGGAGCCAAAACAATTTTGTTTCCGGAGGTAGTCATGGGTGGAGCGAAGAAAGGTCTTCATAAGAACTTTCCAAAACAGGTGTTAAAACAGTGTTACCAGCTTCGTGAATTACAAGTCAACTTTTTAATAATAGTATGATCTTCAAATTTCACATATTCTCTATTAAAATCGTATGAACAAACTTAACTAAATTCGATATTCAAGTACTCATATGTGAAACATCCGAATATTTTGTAAGTTTAAAGGCTATCGAATTTTATTCATGGAAGTTGTAGTCATTTGAAATTTCTCTGATTACAAAAAAAAACCGTACACAATTTGGGTATTCTATGGCCATTCCATCGAATCAGACACGGCAGTTTTGATTTGACGTTCTTAAAATTTTGAGACAAGATAAAGAACATAAATATTTTTAGGAATTTACCATGTGAGTGATTTTTTGTTGTATTGCAACAAAATGGTGACCGTTAAAAATAGAGCAACCATTTACTTTTAAGCACGTACATTTTTTTGACGTGTTGACTGACTGCCAATTGTAGGTTGAGTACAAAATACTTCTGATAGGAGCTTAGATCTGTCTACACTACTTGTTTTAAATATACATTTTGCATCTCGTGGATTTGCCAATGCTCTTATGTTTCACTTAAATTCATCTTTTGTTTTATGATTTGAAAAAAAAATATTGCCTCACCATATTTGATAACTTAGAAAAATTTATGTTTGTCAAAGTATTACTAAGCGTTAAAATTCGAATAAGAAACTTATTTTTACAATATACGAGTGTGTGCTCATTATCCATAAAATATTCCAGATTTCTTATAGTTTTCAAAATATGATGTAAATTATTGTATTTTTTTTTTGTTTTCAGGTAAATAATGACTCAAAGCATCCGGAGTTTCAACTGTACGCTGCAGCACAAATCTATTGAAGTAACAATTACCAATGCTTGCAGAAAAGTCTAAAATAGTGAACTCTTGAAAGTCCAAATCCATTTGGAACATATGTGTATAGTTGGAAAAGCACTATAAGTTGTTGTTTATTTTAAATAATATATTCTTGTAATATTTCATTTGTATTTTAGTAGTCTGTTGTAGACGGTTATTTATTCCTCGATTGATGTTCGAACTCAGATTTGCGTTTGACGGACGAGAAACTCACAACCATGAAATCCGCATCGGGAATAGAATTTAGGTATGACAGATGCTGAAAGCTTTTAAGCACTTCAGTGTTTATCCCAAAATGTTTATAGTGTGTTAGAAAAACTTAAAGTGTAAGTGTTTCAAAACAAAACACATAAATGTTCGAAAAATCTCAAAGACTCCAATACTTTGAAAAAAAAAAAAACACACGGATACCAAGAGTGAACCAATGAAAATACTTCTAACGTGCTATGAGATGTAGCGCCTTAACTTTGAGTTCAACCTAATAACTAAATAACTGCATAGCACATCACAATTGTTCAAGAGCCATGGGTGAGGACAAGAATCTTCTGTCCTACAGGATCTTACCGCCTGAGAGTGTGCATTTTAGGTCCTAAAAATTTGGGAGCGTTTCTTTTGAGACAATTCACTAACCAATATACAGTCGCGGTGAAGATATCGTATAAAGAAGACATGGGTTATCATGACATTATTATTGTATCAGCCTATCTTCCATACGACACGGCTTCATCTCCACTCAGTAGAATGCTGACGGCGGTGGTAGATTACGCTAATTCCAAAAAAGTTGACCTAATATTCTGTTGGGATGCCGGTGCACACCTGTATATGTGAGGCGGTAGCAACTGCAATCGGCGAGGCGAACAGCTGTTGAATTTTATAATGTCTAAGGGGTTGACAATTTTGATCACAAGCTCCAAACCTACTTTTGTTACGTCCAATCGACAGGAAGTGAAAGACATTACCTTCTCCATGTCGAGGATAGCCCAAGTAATTCAAAGCCGGAAGGTCTCAAATGAAACTACACTTTTTAATCACATATATCTTGAATTTCGTGCCAGCGCATATATAAAGATAGAGCGGCCACTTAGAAATTTTCGGAAAGCAGATTGGAAGATATATGAGTTGAACGTGGAAGCGGAATGATATGTTCCACATGAGCTCAAAACTTAATACATGATTGAAAGGAATGTTGAAAAATTCCGCTGAATCGAAGCTTAAGTAGAGCAATAGTTCCATGTTGAAATCACAAACTGCAAAAACTTTGGAAACCCACTTAACAAGTGAATGAGGGTAGCTCTGCATACGAACTCAAAGAGTGACTGGTAGAACTACTGGACTTCGACAGGCAAATATAAGAGGAAAGTGAGAGACTCTAAACAGGCCTCTCATATGAAGTTTTGTGGGGAGACTGTCGGGATGCAAGAGACTGAAAAACTTTACAAAGTCTTCAATAAGGACCGTACTGTTAAGCAAGACTTAAGCAAGACTCAATTATTAAACCTGATGACACCTTTGCGGAGTCAAATCCAGATCCACTGGAAGTTATGATGAAGATCCACATTAGGTGTAACCAGGTCATCCATTAGGGACCTACAACCGACTTGCTCATAACTCTGCAAATCGAAAGAGCAGCAAGAAATTAGAACTTAGCAAGGCAAGTGGTTGCATTGAATGGAATGAAATATGCGTTCGACTTTTGCGATAAATTCAAATAACCAGGCTTGGATGGTATTGTTCCTGCTATGCGTAAGATGTAATCCAAACAGCTTATCCTGTTTCCAAGGAAGATTTTAGCAGTAGATATCCAGCGTTACGTTTATTCCGAAACCCGGAAAAAATGACTAGTCGGAGCATAAAAGCTTCCGTACCATCAGTCTTACTTTATCTTCGCTGAAGGTACTGGAAAAGCTTGTAAACCAACACAGAAGACGTACAACTTTAGAAAGAAATTCTCTCTGCATTACACGATACGCAGATCAACGGATTCCCTAGTGGAGAAAATTGAGGAGGTGATGGACGGGAAAGAATATGCGCTAGAGGTGTTTATTGACATTGAGGGAGTCTTTGATCGTCCACCGTTCGGCTCTTTTTGTGAAGCCACAAAAGCACATCGGCTTGATTCAGAGGTTGTGAACTGGATCAACATGCTCGAGCACAGACCGTTCTCGCAACGAGAGAGGGTTGCAATGTTGTGTAGCCAAGACGAAGAAGGGATGCCCTCAAGGCGGTGTCCTTTCACTACTGCTATGGAGCATATTGGTCAACACTCTCTTAATGAGGAGCATGAAGTTTATCCGCAAGCATGTGCGGATGACATAGTATCTTAAGGCTCTTCGCAGGAATAAGCAAAGTGCTCTCGACACGCTGCAGAAAATTCTGTGTAGAACTTGCAGGACAATAGCCTTTCCGTTAATCCGCAAAAAACTATTATGGTTCTCTTCACGAGGAAAAGAAAAGCTGATAGTCTAATTCTACTCCGACTGGATGGTTTCACTGTACAGCTACGATCAGAAGTCAAATACATTGGGGCCACCTTAGATAGAAAACTTCTTGGGAAAGAGAATATTCTTGCCAAGATTCCGCAGTTCAGCAGACTTTTTGAAGAATGTAGAAATGCTTTTGGCAAGTCGTGGGGCTTGGTATCAAAACAGATTTCGTGGCTGAATCCATCGATTATCCAGCCACTGATTTGTTATGCATGTGTAATCTTGTGGCATAAAGTAGACCGCTCTTGGGCGTCTTCTTGCTTGGCCCAGGTTGCGTAAAATGGTATGTCCAGGCATTACTGGAGCGCCATATTTAACTTGCCTCCCCTCGGGTTGTTCATCAAAGGCGAGGCCCTAAAATAGATTTCTTGTCCAATTTCTTCTAGTATCCATTTGTCAATTTTAATATTAGGTGCATCCACAGATGTGATAATCTTCCGAAATTCATTTCCTTCTTTGTGCGCTTTAGGGAGGCATTTCAGCAGCACAGGATTAGAGACTCTTAGCTTGCTGATATTTTCGATGAAACCTTTGTATTCTCTGATTGTTTTTTCTATCCGTTTCAATGAGTCCAGCAGTGGGTCATTTTTTAGTTCAAAGAAATTACCATTTGACGATTTTTCGAATGCTAACTCATCGCAGCGACCTTTATCCATAATAACCACCATGTTACTTTTGGCCACCTTCATTTAATAGACTGGTTTCTCTCTCAACTCGTTCAGAATCTGTGATTGCTTAAATTTATGATCTTCATTGCTTCTTCCCTTATCTGATGCTTCTTCTCGATTGGTAGGTACTTGATAGCTGCTTCTTCATCCATTACTATATCCTCTGTGGGTAATTTGTGGGTCTTAATCGGATAGTTGAACCCCATATTTAAAAGATGTAGTTACGCTTCGATGAACCTTTCTGATGATCTATTCGCAACCAAATCCGAGATCTCTTCTACTTGATTCTCCACATTCTTCTCAAAAAGTGCCACCAATTTCTTTGATAATGCTTTGTGCTTTTCATGCTTTTCACATTGAAAAGCTCGTTGTATTTTGTCTAAAATGGTCGTCATACTTCCTTTCTTTCCTTTCAAGTCCTGAAATATTTTCTGACGTAGATGGTAAGCTTGCAGCGTGATGTCATCCATCTTCGTATGAAGTCGATTGATACTGTCTATGATGAGGTTCCTTTCCAGTTCTGGCTTGTGCTTTTCCGCACCCGGTAATGTGACCTTTATCCTAGCATTATGGCTCTTACAGACTATTTTGCACAATAAACGCTTCTTCAGAAACTTAATGTCTTCGCTAATTCTATCTAGAGCTCTAATTAATTTAAATAAATCGAAAAAATTGGAGTTCTACTGAGTTGCTCATTCAAATTAAAGGGTTTTCCAATAAGAGGTGTTATTTTGGATAGCCCGCTATTTCGGTATATGTCACTTTTGAAGCTGTCATTTTTTGACATTTGACAAGTAGAAACTACGCCATTAACAAACATGGAACGATACACGCTTCAACAACGCATTGAAATTATTCAAATTCACTATAAAAATGGTGAAAATTTGGCAGAGACGGTTCGTAAAACTCGAACATTTTTGGGTCGTCGTGAAGCACCTTGTCGGACCGCAACACAGAAATTGGCGGAAAAATTCGAGCTGTTGAGACAACTTATTGATGTGAAGAATAAAACCCGTGCACGTCACTCAAGAACAGCCGAGAATATTGCTGCTGTAGCCGAAAGTATTGAAGAAGCCGGCCGATCATCAACAACGTTGTATCTTTGGTGATTGGGTCCTTGAAATGCATGAAAATGATCCGAAATTCCATCGAAAAATCATCTTGAGTGATGAGGCCTATTTCGTCAACAAGCAAAATTGTCGCATCTGGGGCTCGGTAAACTCACGAGTTATTGTTGAAAAGCCTCTCTATCCTCAAAGTGTGACTATTTGGTACGGTTTATGGTCCGGCGGAGTCATTGGACCTTACTTTTTCGAAAATGAAGCTGGAACAACACTTACGGTGAATGGATTGCGCTATCGAGAGATGATTAATGACTTTTTCATGACCGGAATTGGATGGTATTGATCTGGAGAACGTTTACTTTCAACAAGACGGCGCTACGTGCCACACAAGCAATGAAACCATTGGTCTTTTACAGGTAAAATTTCCGGACCGTGTTATCTTTGGAAGAGGTGATCACGATTGGCTACCGAGATCTTGTGATTTAACACCTTGCGACTTCTTCCTTTGGGGCCACGTGAAAGAGAAGGTCTACGCCAACAGCCCAGCGTCGATTCAAGACCTCAAAGATGGAATTCGTGAGGCTATCGAAGACATAGGGCAACCACTTTGCGATTTGGTTATGGAAAATTTCATGAAAAGGATATAGTCCTGTAAGCGTGGTCGTGATGGTCATTTGTCTGATGTTATTTTCCACTATTAACGACATACCTTTGTTTTTATAATGAAATAAACATCAGATCATTCATATTAACAAGTTGGGTAAACAGACCTACGCTCTTGTCAGAAGGGTTTTGTATTCAATTTACAAAATGCAGTCACCAGATCGAATCAAATCAAGAAACATGTCAAAGACGATTTTATTGGAGAAAATATGAAATACGAAGATCATACTATTATTAACAAAGTTGAACGAATTTCGACTTCTGAGGTTTTTGGTATTGTTATACTCATAAATGTCTCCCTTGATAATTATTTCAGATGTCCATCCGCGACGGAGGAAACACATTTTTCATGTATTTCCCCCCTGTGCCCCCACTGAAGCAAAAACGGACAGTCTAACAACTGTTTTGAAAAGCTCCCATGTAAACTTTTATTTCATACTCATATCGGCTACGCTTGATGAATTTTCTTTTCAGGGGCCACTCTCCTGTACTGTTATCATCGATTAATGGCCAATTTTTTCGAATCCTAGAATGGTTACAAAACCCTTTTGCTAGGAGCTCTCTCCCACCTCCTTGACTTGTTTCACTTATGAGCATTAATTGTGGGTACTCATCTTCAGTCATTCATTAAATTGAATCAAGTGTTCAAAGCATGCACCTTAAACGTTGAAGTTGGGAAAAAATAACTCAAAATTATTCAATCTTCGCATTTAAAACAGCCACTATTTTGTTTTACGATTACTGACACCACTAGCTGAACCGGTTCTCAAAAATACTTATGACACCTATCATTCCTGAAATTTTTATGCAAATCCTAGCAAAACTGTAGTGTCTGAGTCGGTAAAAAGCGCATGTTGTTCCATAGCCATATGTTGCCATAGTAATAAATGCAGCGCATATTGTTCCATATTAATACAAGAAAATTCAAACCGCTATAACTTCGCTAAATATGATTCAATCTTTATGAAACTTTCAGGATAGATCAATCTTACAAATAGACACCTATTCACTGAATTTCATTGACTTTAAGGGTACCGTTAAGATTTTATTCAAGAAAACATAAAATCGATAAATCATACTATTACTAACAAAGTTGAGTGAATTGCGACTTCTCACGTATTTTTTGTTGTTGTACTCACCAAGGCCTACATTCCTGATTTTTTTCAGATTTTTCGGATCACAAGTGTCCAATCGCGAGGGGGGTGGGGACACAAAATGTTCGTGTATTTCCTCTGCCCCTCACAGCAAATTTTGCCAAACCAAGACCAGTTTTGAAAAGTTCTCATCAAGACCTTTCATTTGATACCCATATCGGCTACCTTCAATGAAATTTTTTTCGGGGGGTCACTCTCCTACATGGGGAGACCCCCCTTAAATACCTTATAAAAATTTTTTCGTAATTGAACTTTGAAGAGATCACCACTTTACACCTACACACAAAATTTGATGTTTCTAGTTTAAGTAGTTTCTGAGAAAAACTGCTGTGACACACGGACGGACGGACAGACGGGCAGACTGGTCGCGAAACTAGTAGGGTTTTGTAAAATTATTTTACAAAACCCTAAAAAATGGCATTTTCCTTTTAATATCAAAATAACACCTCTTATTGGAAAGCCCTGTAGTTGATGCCTCCATTGTTTAAGCAGCGTGTGCGCTCCCTAATCTGTGAAGATCGGCGTTTAGCAGTTCGAATGATGGCCTCGGAACTGGGTATGAACCGTGAAACAGTCAGACAAATTTTACCCGACGATTTTGGGATGAAAAAGTTGTGCGCGAAGATGGTTCCAAAGAACCTTTCTGAGGAGCTAAAGCAGCATCGAATGGCCGTCGCAGAAGACTGTTTGGATAAAGTGGAAAACGATCCCACGCTACTTGATCGAATTATTACAGGCGGTGAGAGCAGATTTTTCCAATACGACCCGGAATTTTGAGTCAATTACGGATATCCAGGCGACCGTGACGAGGGTACTCGCGGACATCCCAGGCGAAGCGTTCCAGAAATGTTACGAAACATGGAAACCGCGCTGGAATCGTTGTATAACTGCAGAGTTGTAGAATGATTTTTAAATATATGGTTTTCATGGAATCAGTCTCATTACTTGATTGTCACAGCTCGTATGTGCCTGAGATAGTTATGCCAACCGAATTTTTATAGAAGATTTAATGTCAGAGTTCCGGACACGACCGGGTGGTAACATTCAGAGTCGCTATTTGGTGAGGCAGACATTACCTTCTACACGGACTGAACTGGAGCAGGATGCCTCTTAAACCAAGACATCAATAAATCGGTACTGTTAAAAATGCTGACTTCTGTGTTTCCGGCAGAAGTGTTTGCTATACTAGACGTGGTGTCATGGATCAAGCAAAATAGATGGATAGAGAGGCAAATCAATATTTGCAGTGATAGCTAGGTGGCACTGCTTGCCCTCTCGGGATGGAAAGAAACATCCCAAAGTGTCCATGAATGCTTCAATGAACTAAAACCTGTTGAGAAACACAATGCGGCTTCTGGGTTCCAGGACATAAAGGGTACGAGAACAATGAGAAATCGGATGCTTTAGCGAAAGACCTTGTCGTACAGCCCGAATCCCTGTATAGAAGTCCCCAGCTCTCATATTATTCACAAGATAAACGCCTGGCTGTAGACTCAGTCGGCGGAGTCTAAGATGGGATCGTCATTAAAAGAGCCAAATCAGAAGTTAACATATTTTCTACTTATATTAAATAGAAAAGAACTTGAACTGATTATAGGACACAATTCCCTTCGTGCTTGCGCTCGTGCGAACAATAGGAGAAGAGAATGAGGCAACCATGCACTATGTATGTGAATGTCCGGCCTCTATCTATGCCAGGCTGCAGATATTTTGTATCACAGCAATGAGTTGGAATATGACACAGATGATAATCTATCGAGTATTATAAAATAACGAGTTTACTCGTAACGTGTTAAAGCTTTCATAGAAAATGATACATGTTTAAAAACCTTCAATTAAATGTTTCAATTCAATTTAAAACATTTAAGTGCTTTCGAGTAACACACTATCCTTCAGAATACCGCAACTAATAGTCTTTTTATTCTCAAAATGAATGAATCCCTTTTCGACGCTAGTGCACTACTCGTATATGTCAATGGACGGATAGAGAGGTGGTGATTTCAATATGGTTTTGTAAACTAGTATGTATCATAACTGAACCGAAATTATAATCCGTCCAACGAATAAATCTCGTTGTCGTCAACGGGACTCGAACCAGGGACCTTTGGCTTACGCAGCGAGTACTCTAACCACTACACTACTCGAAATAAGTCCAAGCACCCTTAAATTTAATGCCAAGTGCTTATATGTGGAAGTTTCGTCAAATCAAATCATATTAACAGAGGTTATAGCCGTTTGAACTTTCTCCAATCACAACAACAACACAGGACACTCCTACTTTCTGGACTAAACACCGATTTACTATAGATACTATATTTTTGATTTTTATGATCTGGGAATTTCTGAAAGTAAACTTTGCTGCGGTGTAACACACACACACATTGAGCTAGTTATCACTGGGTCACTACAGGTTGTTAGTTACATGGCTAGTATATTTTTCAAAGAGTATTCAGAGAAAAGGAATTGACTTCTGCTTTGCACTATGCAGAGGAGAAACAATATACTCTTCCCATCACATACAAAATAAACAGGCCAATAACGTACTAATAAATCTTAGAGTGGCGTAGAGGCAATTTTATATTAGATAATCAATAATTTTTCAGTTTAATTAATTATTTCCAAAAATAACTTTCTCTACATCAGGATTAAAATTAAAGTAGTAAAAAAACTTATAATCACCGCAAATCGTAAAGTCCCCACAGGTGGTTTCGCATAAGGAATACCACGATACGCTTCAATAATCCTTCTGTTCGATGACAGCATATAACTGCCAATCAATGTACCCTTATTTGGCAGCTTTAATTTTGGCGGCGGTCTTAACAACCCCTCAACACCATTATACCAACACACTATTCCCACAATTAAAATTAAATTAATTTTCCACATCGTAAATTGCCTATTTGAATATTTTTCGCTAACGAATCTACGAACTAATCAACAATTTTTTATCACATGGATTAAACACTTTCTTCACTACTAATTTCTTTCGATAGATCTAAGACTTAAAACGACTGAAGATCAAAGAAGAACGATTACTTCTATTTATAGTGTTATTCTGATTGGAGAGAGAATACCATGATACACTCGATGCGAAAAACCTTATTGTTTTTGAGGTCAACATCCATAGGATTTCAGATAAAACTACGTCAAAATGTATTCAAATATATTCTAAATGAATTTAGTGAATGAGCTTACGCCACAGATAGTATACTCACAACCGAACAAAATACATATGTATGTTTGCTAAATAGTTTCTTGAGAAAAGGGAATACCAATCTGTGAAAAATATGTATAATTTCGCGACAGGTTGAGACTCGTCAAAGTGTAAGTCGGTCTTTAAGTATAGAAATTTGAATGTTATATAGATCGAAAGATTAATAATTTATTGGAAAGTGAAGTATCTTTGCTACTAAACTACACCCAGTGACAAAAGTATTGCAATGTTCAAAATTTCACTATGAATTTTTTATAAAGATCAAAGTATAGTAGAGCCTTTCGCTTTTACTTTATATTGACTATTAGTCATGTTATTACTGCCTTTTGGAAAATCCAGAACCAGTATTTGCTTTACAAATTCTATTTAATGATTAACTGCACTGTGACAATAGTATTGCAAAATGCGGCAAAAAAGTAATTAATTCAGAACAAAATAATTATAAAATATTAGTACTCCTTATTGCTTCCTTTAGCATGAATAACTGCCTGCAACTTACGTGGGACCGAGTCTACTTGTCGTTGTATGTAATCCAATGACACTGATTTCCAAAGTCCTTCAATTTCTTTTCATGTGCCCTGTTCATTTTAATTTTACGAGAATGCTTTAAGTAGGACCAAATATTCTCAAAAATGTTCAAATCATGGCTTGGAGGTGGCCACTTTAGAACGTTGATACCAACGCCATTGAGGAAACTTTTTACATGTCTTCCCTTATGACACGGAAAGTTGTGTTGGAAAGTCCAGTCGATAGTTTTATGCAGCTTATCGTCAGAAGGGAATGCATTATCGTTTAATAATAGAAGAAAAGAAATTTTGCGTTTTGTATGATGATGGATACGGCAAACGAAGTTTTGCACTTGAATTCCAATTTGAAAATTGACAAGATAAGAGCAAAGACTTATTTTTTGTCACGCACGACACAGTATTTATTCATTAATTATTTCGACCAAACTTCAACTATAATTATCTCCACACCTTTGATGATCACTTGACTGTCGTCCTCACCGATCGCTCACGAACTGCCTGCACCGTCAGCACTTGCTCGAGTGAACGGGCGAGCAACGTTAACTCTCGGTGCTGGTAGGTTGCCCATTAGCTGTGAGGAAGTCTTCGCATTCGCGCGAAAACATTTGATGCACTGGTGTACACTTTTCTTGACTACCCTACGAGCGTCGATCAGCCAAAACGTTCTTCTCAAGTGTGTCAACATCGCTTGGGTCTGTCCATGTAGAGTAACTTGATGTACTTGATGTAGCAATAAGTCAGTGAACTTGCCAGATCTTGGAACGATAATCGGATGGATTTCAGAGTAAGACAATGTCGCATGTCCTTAACGTCCCCCGACGCGTAGTACTCCGTCGCTATCTAAGAATGGGTTCAGATTTGCAATCTTACTTTGTTTCGGAATTTCCTTCGTCTTGATTAAGGTTTTGATTTCATGATCAAATTCAGACTGTTGTGCAAATTTTATCCAAATGTCTAATGCTTGTTTTATCTCTTCGCTGTGTAATGGGGTTGGGGTGATGGATTTTGGTATGCATTTACGCCAACGTAAACAATACGCAGTCACTCGGCATAACCGCGTCAATGACGAAAATCTCGCAATGATTTCAGTTGCGTTTGTTATTGTCTGTAGGAATACCTTGATATTTTTTCTCCTCTCCAATTCGGTACTCTCTATCGTCGTGGATTTGGGCCACTGATCCGACGGTTTCACCAACCAGGTTGGTCCATTCCACCATAATGGATTTGATAATAGTTCTGCAACTTCTGCGCCACGTGAGGCTAGATCTGCTGGGTTTTGTGGCGACGGAACGTAACGCCAAAGGGTGTTACCAGTTTGGTTGAAGATTTCTGTCGTTCTATTGGCTACGAAGATGTTCCATCGAGTGGGATGACCTTTCAACCACGCCAGAACTATCTGCGAATCGGTCCATAACGATTCGTGCGTGATGGGTAATTTTAGCGTATCTTTCACTCGGACCATCAGTTTTGAGAGCAATGCTGCTGCACATAGCTCGAGGCGTGGAATAGTTACTGGACGCACAGGTGCAACCTTGGTTTTTGCCGTGACGATACGTGAATATGTCCCGGACTCGTTTCGTGATATTAAATAGATGACCGCGGCATATGCTCTTAGAGAAGCGTCGCTAAATCCGTGCAGCTCGAATTCTGCACCTGGACCACACCCAACCCATCGAGGTATTTGGCATTTCGAGATCTCTTGTATGCCTTCACGGAACCGGGTCCACTTCTGTGTACATTCTAACGGAACTGTTTCACACCAGGCCACTCCACTCAGCCATAACGATTGTAGTATTATTTTGGCAACAATCAGTACAGGTGCTAACCAGCGCAGTGGATCATATAGTCGCGCAATATCTGACAAGATCTTTCTTTTAGTATATGGCGCCGAACTTTCTGGTAACTTAATTTGGTATCCCAGACAATCGGATATGGGATACCAAACGATGGCAAGTGACTTAAACTTTTGATCCCAGTATCGTTCAACGTGAAGTTTCATTTCCACGTCTTCCTCAGGAATTCCACATAAAATTTGCGGGTCGTTAGCAATCCATTTACGGAGTGCAAAGCCTCCACTTTGTAGTAGCGCGTCTACTTCTTTACGCTTCATGATAGTCTCTTGCAGGCTCTCACCACCCGACAGAACATCGTCCACATAAAAATCGTCCATGATGACCTTATACGCCGATGGGTATTCCCCTTTGCCATCGTCCGCTAACTTATGCAAAGTTCGAATTGCCAAGAAAGGAGCACATGTGGTGCCGAATGTGACTGTATTTAGACGAAAGTCACAAATGTTACTCTCTGGATGCGGTTTCCAGACTATACGTTGGTACTCAGCGTCATCGTGATGTACGTTGATCTGCCGATACATCTTTGAGATGTCTGCTGCAAATGCGAATTTATGCAATCTCCATCTCGATAGTACAGCAGTCAAGTCATTTTGAATAGCTGGACTTGTCATTAAAGCTTCATTTAAGGAGACCCCGGAGCTAGTTTTTCGCGATGCGTCGAATACCACACGTAATCTGGTACTTGTGCTACTTTCCTTGATGACTGCGTGGTGCGGCAAGTACAGTGCCGTACTTATCGATCGGTCTTCTTGTCTGATGTATTTTGGCTGGTCAGCTACTAACTCCATATGTCCCATATCAATGTACTCTTGTAAACACTTATCATATTCCTTCCTTAATTGCGACGTCCTTCCTAAACGTTTCTCTGTTGCCTGTAAACTTGCTACTGTCTGATGCCTCGATTGACCTAATGCTTGTTTCATGCCCTGCTTGAATGGCAACCGGACCGTGTATCGTCCATCGACTCCCCTTTGAACATTATTTCGGAAATGTTCCTCACATGCTTGCTCTTCATCAGATGTTATTCTATGCGATGCCACTTCTTCCAGCTCCCAAAATCTCTGCAATAACTCATTGATGTTCGGTTCATCACTTGCTTCTACCGTGCAACTGTGCCATGTTCGATCCCTTGTGGAATGCACTGGTACTTCGCCCGACAGAATCCATCCTAAACTGGTCCTTTGTACCACGGGCCCCGCCGGTAATTTAAACATGTCACTCATCAGAATTTTGCCATATATTTCTGCTCCCAACAACATATCAATGTTACCTGGTCTATTAAAAGAAGGATCAGCAAGTTGAACTGTTTTCAATTGCTCCCACTCTGCAGTATCCAGCGTCTGCGGTGGTAGTGGGTTCGTTAATTTGTCCAAGACATATGCCTTGAAGGGTATGACTTCATTCGCATGTGTTCTAATCTGTGCATGCATCATGCCTCGACTTGCTCGACTGGATTCTGCCCCAATTCCCGCAATTTTGATATTGGTGGCCTTGCGCTTTAAGCTCAATTGTTGAGCTGCAGCTTCTGTTATAAGAGACGCTTGCGACCCTTGATCGACTAAAGCCCGCAAGACTTTGCATCCATGGGGTGCCTCCACGCTGACTAACGCTGTAGCCAGAAGTACCTCGTTCTTCCTTTCACAGTTCAGCGCGTTGATGTCAATCGCTCCTGGTCCTGAAAATTGAGTTTCGGTCGTGTTGGGATTGGTTACCTTTGGACTTCGTTGACTCATAGTGGCTTCATCTTTGTGCAGTAAGGTATGATGCTTCCGTTGACATTTCTTGCACTTAGATTGGCTGGGACACCTTACCACGAAGTGCTTGCTGGATAGACAGTTGAGGCAAGCACGCGATTGTTGAACTGTCTGAAGTCTTTGCTTCAAATTACTGCGAATAAATTGATCGCACTGATACAAGAAATGATGCTGCTTGCATAAAGGGCATTCTATCGTCACTTCGTTCTTCACCACATGTACACTTCGTGTGGTGCTCGCCATTCGCGATACCGTGGGACGCACGGTTCCTGCTGCCTCCAATGCTCTGAATCTATTTTGTAGGAAGGTACACACGTCTTTGAATGACGGCAATTCTTTCTCTTCACATCTTTGTTGTTCCCACAATTGACGCGTTTCATGTGGGAATCGTTGCACTGTCATGTGAATCACCATGGCTTCCCCCAAGTTTTTCACTTTCATGTTTTCAATAATCTGGACACTCTCAACAGATCGATCCAATAAAGTTTTAAGCGACGTGGCTGATTCATTAGCATTTCCAATGCTGAAGAGGGGTTTCAACTGCGCGGTCAAACAGACACTTGCATTTTCGTATCGTTCTACCAACACTTTCCACGCTCCGTCGTAGTTTGCATCGGTTACTGCGAACTGTTTCACTAATCCTGCTGCCTCTCCTTCTAAACTTGACTTGAGATAATGCAGCTTTTCAACCTTTGACAATGTTTTACGATTATGAATGAGCGATGTGAACAGATCTCGGAACGACGCCCACATATCATATTTGCCGTTGAATTTGGGTAATGTAATCCTTGGCAACCGTAATTCCTCCAACGGAGTCGAGGATTCTGGTGGATTTGCCCGTTGTGCCTCTTTCTAAAAGTCGGCTAGTTCGGCGTAGACTACTATGTAGCTCTCGTTGAACGTAGATAACCAATCTCCTTCAAAATAGGGCACCTTCAGCTCTTCGTCCATGCCCGTGAGCAGTGCAATGATGTGTCGATGGGTTTCCGCAAACTCCTGATGTAAGGTTTGCACCCTGTCCAATTGTTTTTCATAATAAACTTGCGTTTTCCGTGATTTTGAGTCCTTTTTATAATTACTAATTACTTTATTCAATTGCTCCAAGGAGAGCTTTTGCTGCACAATTAGTCGGTTCATGGTTCTGCGATTTGGAATTTTGTAATGTGTGATAGAGTTTTTCCTAGAAAGCGAACTTTTGTACAGCTAAATGTCTGATGAACTAAGTTGTGACTAAATAATGCACTGCTTGCATGCGATAGCCACGTTTTGTATGCACTGATTGCACCTAACTCCCCACTAATGACTTGAGAGGTGACCAATGCCAGTGTTTCCAACGAAAGATGAGACGATTGTTGCATGCGATAGATACGATTTGTATGCGATGCTTCCTAAATGCCCACAAATGACTTGATGCAATCAATGCGAGTGCTTTCGTCGACAGAAGAGACGATTGTTGTATGCGATAGCGACGTCTTGTATGCGATGCTTCCTAAATGCCCACAAATGACTTGATGCAATCATATTCACTTTATAATCCATCAATTTTCTCACACTTTCACCCTTTTTACCAACTGATGAACGTGATAGTGGCTAGCAGTTATGGGCTGCTCCCTGTAAATAATTTAATTTGATTGCGTCGCAAAGTGCTGAGGATTGCCTATAAGCACGTCTTGGGCTGTTAGCCACTATGTGCTTGAATGTGGGAATTGTACTCCCGTTACGAGGTCCCGGTTTGACGATCACCGCTTTTCAATGAAATGCCACCGGATTTGCACACACGTGAATTTGGAAGAGGATATGTATGACAAGTGTAGGAATGATCGTACTTACCAAATTGCACGGTTCACACATTAACTATCGTTGCCTATGCGCAACGATCCGGCTCGACGGACCAAAAAATGTTTGTATGATGATGGATACGGCAAACGAAGTTTTGCACTTGAATTCCAATTTGAAAATTGACAAGATAAGAGTCAAGACTTATTTTTTGTCACGCACGACACAGTATTTATTCATTAATTATTTCGACCAAACTTCAACTATAATTATCTCTACACCTTTGATGATCACTTGACTGTCGTCCTCACCGATCGCTCACGAACTGCCTGCTCCGTCAGCATTTGCTCGCCAGCGCAGATTACTCGATAAATTATGCAAAGATCAGTTGCTGTGTTTGTATTGTTAATTGCATTGGGGTTTGTTGTCGTGTCAGGATGATGATGTTGATGCTAACGACGCGTTGATGACTGTGTGGCCATTCGTGATGGGAGTGGGTGAATAGTCGACTGTGGAAGTTGTTGTTGAATCCTAAACAGTGAAGTACAACAAAAACTCTAAGGCCATGAAAGCAAACACTTCCCCAAAACATAACTGAGCCGCCTCTAGTATGTCTTTGCGTCGGTTGTGTGGCCATAGATTTTCTTTGTTTTTGTTGTACCTGCTTGAATTGTTTTCCATAATGGGCATGAAACAGAAAAGAGCTCTCATCTATCCATAAAGTATTCTCTAGAATTCCAGTGATTCGTTAAAGTGCTCTTTGCCAAACTGTAAACGTTTTTTTAGAGGCTTCAGAGATAAAAGGAGCTTCCCGCGCGACATGCCAGCTTCCTTGAATTTTCTTCTTAAAGTGCGATGTCCTAGAAACAACCTTATAGGATAAATCTGGATGTTTTTTGACCGGAATTCGGTTTTCTTCGCCAGTAGTCGCCCGTTTTCGTCCGGTCCTATTTTTATTTTTTAGCGTTCGTTTCGTTATCTTTTTATTGTAGAGCCTTATTACAGTACATCTATTGATTTTATAGGCTAAAGTGGTATCAGTCGCTGAAACACCGTTTCTGCATATCTCAACGATTTTAAGAAAAATATCTTTAATATTCCACAACGTTCCGCGGAAACTTCTTCTAGAAATGACAACCAGTCTGCAAAAACAATTGAATCACATTAACTGCCAAATAAAATTCATATTCATACAAGTTTGGGCAACAAGCTCCATGTTGCAATACTTTTGCAGCATTTTGCAATACTTTTGTCACAGTTGCCGTTAATCATTAAATTGAATTTCTATAGCAAATACTGACTTTGGATTTTTCAAACGACATGTACTATCATCCTTGCTTAATTATACAGCGGTAACAGAACTAATAACTAAAAGGAGAAGGATATACTGTGATCTTTAAAAAAAAATCATTTCGAAATTTTTTAACGTTGCAATACTTTTGCCGCTGGGTGTAGTTTGATATATTTTTGCAAATTAATGTATTTTCTTAGTTTTTTGCTAATTGGTTCATTTAAAAGCAATTCAAGGAATGTTTGTCGGATGCATGTATTAACGAAAATTTACGATCAATTTTATCTGATTTGAGGTAGATGCATCGTCAAGCGAGACGACGATTGCAGTGCATTTCAATAAAGATGCAAATTCGTTCAAAACATTTATTGACTTGCGTTTTTTAGATCTGATTTCGGAGAAAGTATCTTCAAGATTTTCTTAAAACAAAAAAGTGTGCAATTGGATTTTAGTCTAGATTTTGACGCTTGCAAGTAACGAAAGTTTTCTTTCAAGTCTGATTGGTAATACTAATTTATGCTCATTTCGATTTCTTTAATCCTTTTGATAATCGTGTCAAGTGAAAGGTCCCAATTCCGGTTTTATTGTGGTGAGCTAATAAAAATTGTTTCTGAGTCATGATTCACGACTTTTTTTTCAAAATGCTTGGCCCAAATATGTCCAGTCACGAAAGGTATTGGGCACGAATTCTTCACATATTTTAAATCACCCGCTCCCCTAGCTTTTTTCACCACACATCTCTTGCTAAAAAAAATTTTAAGAGCTGCTTCTATAAATGGAAACCCTTAAAAGCCTTAAAAGATAATTTTTATTTTAAAACTTTGGGAAAGTCATGATTTTGGACCTACACAAAAAAATTCGGCTTTGTAGCTGTTGTAGTTTCTGAGAAAACTTCCTGTGCTGTACGGACGGACAGATAAGTTGCGATGCTAGTAGGGTCTGGATTGATGAAGATTTACCTAGGTAATACGGGTCAATTCTGCGTTTGTTCCTGGAAATTTAAGAGCTCGGGTTGTAGTTTCGGTACTTTTTTGTCACTCCATTGGTGTATTCGCCAAGTGGTCTGAGTCACATTTCTCGGACTCAGCTGCCCAGGCAGTGTGGCCTGATCCGCTTACTCTAGGTCCCATTTCTTACATGGTATGTTCCGGTTTGCCTCCTCTGAATCTAGGCTCTCAGACAGATTGGTCTTGCTTCTCCGATAGTATGGCTTCACCTTGTGCTCCCTGGGGTTGGCTCTTGTTGTGTTATTGAAGCTTTTTCCAGTCCTCTCAAACGGATCTTCCCAAACTTAACCGCAGGCTTAAGAACCTTTTCAGACGATAAAGTCTAACGACTTCGCATCAATGCTCATAATCAGGATCTGTCCTATCCTTGCTGGTCTCGCTGGTGGCGCCTTCCATCCTTTGGTGCCCCTTTGTTTGCGACTGCCAGCGTGCTTAGTAGCATCGAGGGGGCCCAATCCTCAGCTTGTGGAAAGTACTTATTTACCGTTTGTGGTTTAAATATGTCGTCTGATACGATGCTGTTATTGAGCATGTTAATTGAATTCGAAATGTACATTCTTACCTTTATACTGATGGTTTTGCCATAATGCCAAACGATAGATATCTTCGAACTGTCTTTAGGCAGTTCGGAAAGAAGTTCAGATTTTTATCAAGTTTTGATTTGATAGACAGGGGCAATATATTAATGCACAAAAAAAACAGCAATCCCATTCACCAAAATAAAAAGACTGATTGCCTTATTCATTATTCCTGCGGGCAAATGCATCCAAATACCGAAGGAGTACAAACATCTTGAGGTAACCATTGATAGCAGGTTGAATTGACGAAAACTATCAAAATAGGGCAATGTCGCAAAGATTTTGAAAAGGCACGGGGTCTGCAATCAATTATTTACTTTTGGTATTCATTGCAAACATCCGTTTTACCCCACAAAGCTCTTCAATGGTACAAGAGACGCTGCCTGCTAGATTTCTTCTTCCATTTGAATATATTTTAAGAGGTCGTTGAAATCTGCCTTAAAAACCCCTAGATATATTTCTTTGTCATTTCAATGTAGTCTTCTCTCCCTCTCTCTATCTGCCACGTCCGAAGAATGAACTATAGTGAGTTGGATTTTTTTGGAGTAAACTCAGACACACCTAGTAACTCTGCAGTGTGTCCCAAATTTATAGCGGCACACCATTTTTTGATAATACTATCTCTCCTCTTTCGTCAAATTAAAAAAAAAATCTCGTCAAGATATTTCTAGTCATAGTCTACAATTTTTGTGCGATTTTGGTTAGCCTATTGCTATTTCATTCCTTAAATTTGCCTTATTTGTAAATTCGCAAAAATTTCACAATTTATACACTCAAGCAACCAATAGAAACCATTCGTAATTTATAGAATCGCCATCATTTTTAAATACCATCATCATCCTCCTTGGAAATTTAGCTTTTTCAACAGTCCCATACTGACGTTTTCTCATGCTATCTGTATAGCCTCTTGGAGCTCGGATACCATTTCACATTGTCGAGCGTTGTCGTATATGTTACGCACCATAATTCTCCAAGTATTATCAGAACTAGAATATTGGATAGTCTAAAAAGTATTGAGCCTTTTTGTCACTAGATGGTGTTCGCTGTCATATATCAGGCAATACTAATCAGACTGAGTCAACCTGACATGCGTTTGAAAGGTGACATTCCAGTCTACAATTTTCATAGGGACAGTTTTGTATTTCGTCCTTCGTGTCAAAAGTTATATTCATTTAAAAATGAGCGAAATTTCCGAAAAGATTCGTTATATTTTACAAAATCACTACTATCAAGGTGAGAATGTTTCGCAGGCTCGTGAAAAAATTTGTTGTGCCCACGGTCAAGATCCTTTATCAAAAGCCACAGCCAAGAGATGGTTCGCTCGCTTTCGTTCTGGAAATTTTGATGTTACTGAAAAAGTCGATGAAATCTTACAAAAAATTGAAGCCATGAAGCATTGAAGCCATGACATTGCTAAGAAACTGAATATCCATCACCAAACAGTTTTGAACCATTTGCGTAAGGCTGGATACACAAAGAAGCTCGACTTTTGGGTGCCGCATGAATTAACACAAAAAAATTTGATCGGCCGAATTTCCATTTGCGACATGCTAATAAAACGCAACGAATTCGAGCCATTTATGAAGCAAATAATTACCGGCGATGAAAAATGGGTAAGATACGAAAGTGTCGTTCGTTTGACTTCAAAGCCAGGATTGACACCAAATTAAGTTATGTTGTGTGTATGGTCGGAGTGAATCAAGAGGTGCTAGAACCTAGCCGAACACTCAATTCTGCTCTGCACTGTCAGCAATTAACCAGATTGCAACAAGCAATTCAAAAAAAAACCGGCCAGAATTGATCAATAGAAAAGGCGTTGTCTTCCATCATGACAATGCCAGACCACACACACCTTTGATGACCCGGCAAGAATTGACAGAGCTTGGTTGGGAAGTTTTGATGCATCCACCGTATAGTCCAGACCTTGCACTATCGGACTACCATTTGCTTTGGTCTCTGCAACACTTCCTGAATGAAAAGAAATTCACTTCAAAAAGGGACTGTGAAAATCACTTCGTCAAGTTTCCCGCCGATAAACCACAGAAGTTCTACACAGATGGAATAATGGCTCTAGCCAAAAAATAGCAAAAGGTCATAGATAATAATGGACAATATGTACTCAAATAAAATTCATTTTAAATAAAAACAAGTTGGGTAAACAGACCTACGGTCATGTCAGAAGGGTTTTGTATTCAATTTACAAAATGCAGTCACCAGATCGAATCAAATCAAGAAACGATTTTATTGGAAAAAATATGAAATTCGAAGATCATACTATCATTAACAAAGTTGAACGAATTTCGTGTTCTGAGATTTTTGTTATTGTTATACTCATAAATATCTCCCTTGATAATTATTTCAGATATCCATTCGCTAGGGAGACAGTTTAACAACTGTTTTGAAAAGCTCCCATGAAAACTTTCATTTCATACTCATACCGGCTACGTTTGATGAATTTTTATTTTCAGGAGCCACTCTCCTGTACTGTTATCATTGATTCATGGCCAATTTTTTCGAATCCTAGAATGGTTACAAAACCCTTTTGCTAGGAGCTCTCTCCCGCCTCCTTGACTTGCTTCGCTTATGAGTATTAATTGTAGGTACTCATCTTCAGTCATTCATTAAATTGAATCAAGTGTTCAAAGCATGCACCTTAAACGTTGAAGTTGGGAAAAAATAACTCAAAATTATTCAATCTTCGCATTTAAAACAGCCACCATTTTGTTTTACGATTACTGATACCACTAGCTGAACCGATTTGCAAAGATATTCATGACACATATCATTCCTGAAATTTTCATGCGAATCCTAGCAAAACTGTAGTGTCTGAGTCGGTAAAAAGCGCATGTTGTTCCATAGCCATATGTTGCCATAGTAATAAATGCAGCGCGTATTGTTCCATAGTAATACAGGAAAATTCAAACCGCTATAACTTCGCTAAATATGATTCAATCTTTATGAAACTTTCAGAATAGATCAACCTTATAAATAGCCATCTATGTACTGAATTTCATAGAATTTAAGGGTACCGTTAAGATTTTATTCAAGAAAACATAAAATCGATAAATCATACTATTACTAACAAAGTTGAGTGAATTGCGACTTCTCACGTATTTGTTGTTGTTGTACACACCAAGGCCTACATTCCTGATTTTTTTCAGATTTTTCGGATCACAGGTGTCCAATCGCGAGGGGGGGGGACACAAATTTTTCGTGTATTTCCCCTCCCTGTGCGCCCCTCGAAGCAAACTTTGCCAAACAAAGACCTGTTTTGTAAAGTTGTCATCAAGACCTTTCATTTGATACCCATATCGGCCACCTTCAATGAAATTTTTTTTTTCGGGGGGTCACTCCCCTATATGGGGAGACCCCCCTTAAATACCTTATAAAATTTTTTTTGTATTCGAACTTTGAAGAGAACACCACTTTACACCTACATACAAAATTTGATGTTTCTAGCTTAAGTAGTTTCCGAGAAAAACTGCTGTGACACACGGACGGACGGACGGACGGACGGACGGACGGACGGACGGACGGACGGACGGACGGACGGACGGACAGACAGACGGACAGACGGACAGACAGGACGCGATTTTAGAAGGGTTTTATAAAATTATTTTACAAAACCCTAAAAATATTCAATCGTAAAATGACACAAAAAGGCTCAATACTTTCTAGACTTACCAATATTTGCCCTAGCTAACCATTTTTTCGTAGACTTGCTCTTATGTATTGGCGGGTTATCTATTGAAATGGTAGCTTAACGCAGCGGTGATAACTGAAGTAAGGCTTGAGATGCTCTTCAAACACAGCTTGATGATTTTGCGGCTCTGGTCGCTGGACGCACCGTTGAACGAGCGCAACTTAAGCTAGGTATGCTAATGCGACTGGGAAAAACTGAAGTGCTCATCTTGACAAAAAAGAGGACTCCTAGAGTAAGGATGATCAGTATTGGAGACATACTAATCGAATCAAACCCAGGGGTGAAGTATCTGGGGCTACTGGTTGACTCAAAGATGAGTTTCTCTGAGCAAACCAGGGTAACGGCTGGCGAGGCTGCTTCGGGAGTATCGGCTCTGAGTCAACTTATGGCCAACGTAGGGGGACCCAGCACGTCAAGAAGATGAGCGCTGTAGGGTCAGTGGTACTGTATGGAGCAGAAATATGGGGTGACGCTCTCAGTAAGCAGGTATACCGAAAACGCCTGGCACAGGTAGAGAGAAGAGGAGCCCTGAGGATTGCATCTTCGTATCTTACAGTCTCTGACTCGGCGGTGAGAGTTATTGCAGGCGTGATACCTGTTGCCTTCCTGGCTAGAGAGATCCGCGCTATATACCTGTGTCGAAACGAGTTCGCGAGGGAGTTAGTTGCCCGCGAGGAGAGACAACGCTCACTCAACGATTGGCAGCAGTCTTGGGTGAATTGCACGAAGGGAAGGTGGACAGCGCGCCTCATCCCAGATGTGAGATCGTGGCTAAATCGAAAGCATGGTGAGACTGACTTCTATCTGACGAGTTTGCGAGGGAGTTAGTTGTCCGAGAGGAGAGACAGTGCTCACTCAATGATTGGCAGCAGTCTTGGGTGAATTGCACGAAGGGAAGGTGGACTGCGCGCCTCATCCCGGATGTGAGACCGTGGCTAAATCGAAAGCATGGTGAGACTGACTTCTATCTGACGCAGCTTTTGAGCGGGCATGGGTGTTTTCCGTTTTACCTTCACAAGATTGGTAAGCCACGGTCCCCCCATATGTCGGTTTTGCTCAGGAGAGGAAAACAATACCTGCCACACATTTTTGTGTGCATAAAATGAGGCAGGCTGCGAAGGGACCTCTACAGGGAGACGGGTGAGCTCACCCTGGCTAATATAGTCGCGGAGATGCGCGAGTCGGTTGACAAATGGAACAAGGTGGCACATTATGCTCGGGCAGTCCTAAAAGATAAAAGATCGCAGCAGCTGGGGGCGTTGCGTCTGTGGAATAGCTTGTCTAGTAATTCCTCCTCCCCTCTCCCCTCCCGCTAGAAAAGGATCCCCCAGCATGAAGGCACCTAACGGCGTAACAAAAGGAGACCTGGCTCGAAGTCATGTATCAAACGGTCCAGGCTAGGTTCTTAGCTTGACAAGCGAAGTGTCTAGTGGGCAGTCCAGTTGCCTTCTTGCGAGCATGGGAGTCCCATACTCTGTGCGTAAATGACGTTCACCTCCCAAGCACAAAACGAAAAAAAAACACAGCTTGATGGTAGAAACTGTTTATTCGATGCGACACATAGCCAGAGCAACTTTTCCATAACCACTGTATGCTGCCCATACCATTACGGAACCACCTCCAAAATTCCGCGTGGCTCACTCCGAAGATCACGATTAGAGTACCGAAAGCCATCGGGGTTATCTAAAATAAACTTTTTTTCATCGGATCAGACAACCTGAAATAATATGTAAGTTTGTAGAGCTGACAATAAGAGAGGTTGTGTGCATTAAACCATTCGTGCGTCTAATGCAACTTTGTCTGGGGTGCATATAAATGACTATTAACGACTGGCGTTTTTACATTTACGCCTCTGCCAATTTTTCTAAGTGCCCCCATTAATATGAGTCATCTTTATTTTTTCACAAAAAATGCCATATCAAAGGAATGCATAGTCTTAGGGCTAACAAAAACGGTCTGAAATTTTAGATTTGAAATAGGAATGTGTTGTTAATATTTAGTTGTATTTAGTCAAAACGGAAAGAAGCTATACATTGAAAATTAGGAAGCCCTATCCATGTAGGGACACACTGTCGCCATTCGCCATTATTCTGGCGCGGGTGTGAATCATTCAGGGAATATGGATAAAAATAGTAACCAATTGTTGAGACCGCCAAGCCGCACTGATGATAGCTAATTGACCACCTAAAACCTGTCCCTTAGATGTAAGCTCATAATACTCTCTATTGTAAATTAAATCAAGCTTCCGATTACCTGAGTTCTGAACGACTCTAATGTCTTGGACGAGAAATTGACTGATGCCATGTCAAAATCGCCCATCCGGTAGCTAGACGATCTAAGCATCGTAGCTGGACGGCCTAAGCATTGGATATGCCAGGATACGAAAAAGCGTAACACTGCTCTTGCTCTTATAAATTCTTGTCTTCATTTTGTTCAATTAAATTTAAAACAACTAATTCAATTACTCGGAAATAAAATTCTTACGCTCTTTATGCGAAAGTGTTAAATTTCTTCATTTGCGTTGTCTGCCGTATCCTGCAATCTGAAAGATTAGATTTTCATGAAGAGCACCAATCGTCGCGTGACGTTGTGGTTGAAAGGCTTGCTGCTTAAGCTGTAGATTATTCGTTCCAGTTCCGTTGATAGCAACAAGATTCTTATTGATTGAATCTTCAGCAACACTAAGAGTCCACCCAGGTATGACCATATTACCTTCTGGAGTATCAGTGCGACCGCAGAATGAGAAACTTTAACAATTCTCAGTTCTTGAAGCCAATCTGAACTGTAGGGCTACACGTTATCAACCTGACTAGTTAGAAGTGTTGGATTGCCTTTGCGGTTTTACCCTTAACAAAATTAAATTGCTTACTTTTTTTTACGTTTTCCAGTTCGGAAAACGTTTTGCGAATTACTTAATAAATTTTGCCGTGGCATGCACAGCACAAAAAAGGAACAATTTGAACGAGTCCGCGCGAATGCCTGGGAGACCTTGCGAAACTAGAATTCTCGCGTTCCCATACAAATACTTGTTTTAAACGGAAAATAATAGAAGTGAGTGGCTTGATAGTAGTTGATGCCACGTGGTTGAATTTGCCGATGTGTACCTTACATCCAGGGTATTTCTATTCTGTGATCCACAGTATGCTATATAACCATAATTAGATTGATCCAGCCAATATCTCGTTTAATTGTAAGCTTTCCAAAAGCACACCTGCCAATAAAATCTCTCATATTTCAAGCATTATTTTTGTGTTGCGACAAGTCTACAAGGTTCAATAGTAATCTTGAACATTTAAAAAAAAAGTGTATCCTTAGTTACAAAACGACTTAACTTTCTATTTAAAATTATGAACTATCCTAATATGTAAATCCGGTCCAAAATTTATCTTTCTTATTATTAAGTATTGCACAAGGATCTCGTGTAGTGTAAATATAGCATTTTTTCGGACCAACATCCGAATGTTTCCATCGCGGAGCAGGGGTTGTTGTAGTTGTAGTGTAATACTCTTCTTCAAATTGCTCTGGCTCTACATGTTCCGAACTTGCATAATCATTTCTTCGATCCTTGTATGTTGGATCTTTATCAGCTTCGTTAACGAAATCCTGTTGAAAATTTTCATCTTGTCGTTCTCCTTCACATAGATCTTTATTCGTTTCCTCCACGATTTTCGCCTCTTCATCAACGGGATCTGTTTCAACTTCAGTTGCTCTAATAGGCTCAGGTTCAACTGCCTTTGCAATCAAGCTTTCAATTTTGTCTGATTTGTGATGGGGTCGGCTATGATGGTGAGAGTACCGATGAGTATCATCATGTTCATCACCGATTCGTACATATCTGTAAGGATATTTGCTTGCTCTATGCCACTTTTGTGTGATAATAGAATCGCTTGGTGTTGGATCACTGAAAGGATTTATAAATATTTTTTAAAGTTTTTCAAGGTAACATTGAATGTTTTGTATGCTAACCCAGTTTTAGCGAAATCGGTCCACATTTTTGGTAACGCGTAATGCATTTGTCGGTCTCTCTTTTTAGCTTTAAAGCCAAGTTGACCATACGGAAATAGGAATGGCAGTTCGTCTCCATGGCACACACCTTAAACGTTTTTATCAAAAGGTTAGTAAGGAATGAGTAGTGGTTCTAGAAAATTATTCATACCATAGTACTTTGAACCACCACCATATGCTTCTGTGAGTGACTTAGGTCCATTATGATCAAACAGGTAAACATAAGTGTCCCCTGCAGAAGGATCGCTAAGTCTCTTCCGTAAAAACTGATCGAATCCAGTAAAGAATAATCGGTCTGAAATCATCTAAAATCAAACCAAGCAAAAGTTACAACAAGGAGGACTATGAAAGTCGACATACTGGCCAGCTTACGTTTGTCAAATTATGGTGATTCTTTCGAGACCAGTCGAAACCATTTTTGAAATAGAACTTCTTTATTTTCTTTGTAAGTTTTTGTTGTGTATGGGATGGTTTATGATCATAAAACAACATATGTGGTAGAACTGAATCGAAATTCTGCTGAAATTCGGTGCTGAGTTGATAGATAATACCTGAGAGATATAAATTATTATATTGTTTGTCTAAAATTTCATCATGTTTACTTACCAGCCGATCTGACAAGTCCTTCATGAGAGGTTACACCGATAATGATTGGTATGCCATCACCATAAGAGTGATCAACATCTCGAGGGTCCTGCTCAAGAAAAGCCGTTGCCGACGGTGGCTCGACAACTGGTCCAAATATAGTTGCAGGATCAAACGTTGGGAAAACCTAAAAAATTACGTTCCAAAATCCAGTAAAGATTTCATGTAAAAATGTTATAATTCTTACAAAGAATTCTAATTGGGCTGAAACAAATTTTTCAGCTTCGACAGTTCTCAAACAATTCACCATTTGGAAGTAATCTTTGTCGCTTGGCACGGGACATTGAAGATGTCGCGCTAACTTATTCGCTCTTTCGACTGCTTTTCTTCCAGGAATCATCGCCCATTTGTCAAAATAATTGCCAGACTGTAGAATGGCTTTATGAAAGAGTTCTAAAAAAAATTATGACGTGTGAATGATGGGTTTCAGTTGATAGGTAGTTTAAGTGATGTAAGTCTTACCTGTTGAAGCCGGTGAGATCATATGTAACGAAACACTTGCAGAGCCAGCACTTTGGCCGAACAAAGTAACATCATCTAAATTGCCCCCGAATGAAGCAATGTTTTCTCGAACCCATTTCAATGCCAAGTTCTGATCCTTCAATCCAAAGTTACCAGGTGCATGGTCTGTTTGTGTGCTAAGGAATCCTAATGCGCCAAGCCTATAGTTGAATGTCACGAGAATGCAATCATGATCCAGCAATCTTTCCGGGCCGTAATAAAGAGGATCAGAGGAACCAAGATAGTAAGCGCCTCCATGAATCCAAACCATAACTGGTAAAATAGGGCTTGCGCTGCGGTCCTACACTCAAAAATAGTGTACTGAAGGTTGCATTGAAATATTTTTGAGCTTCTTAATTACTTACACGTGGTGTATATACGTTTAGATATAGACAATCTTCACTGCCAAAAGGTGTTCTGTCTGTTCCACTGGGATCAAACTGCAGACATGGCTCTGGTTTTTTGTTCGCTTCCAAGATACCTGACCAAGGAGTTGCAGGTACAGGATCCTTAAAAATTCATTTCAAATTATTTATGCTAGTGGTTGAGTCATAAACATCTCTGATTCCATTAAAAATATTAGTAATGAGTTTTTTCTTCAAAAGCCGTCGGGCCTTGCCTTTTTTGAGTGGAGCGCACCATTTTTACCTGGCTGGAAGGGTGCTAGTCAATTTTTTTGTTTATTTGATATTCACAGGCTAATTTCTGCTTTTCTTGAAAACCCGTCAGGCCTCTCTAAAAAGCAAGGGCCAACGGATTTCGAGAAAAAGAGAATTAGACTGAGGATATCAAATAAACAAAAGAATTGACTACAGTGAAATTTATTGCAGCTCAATAGTCAGACCGAGTAGTCGGTGTGGTCTAGTGGTTAGGGCTTGTACCGATAAGCCGAAGGTCCCAGGTTCAAATCTCGTTGGCAGCAACGTGATATAGTTCAAGGGATTTTTCGAACAGACTACGAGTGTTCACTCAGTGGTGATATGTACTGATTTAATCAGATCACATCATAGCTGAGCAAGCACACGGGAGCATGGTACTGACCAAACCAATTTCCGAAAAAAATCAATACGGTCATGAAAATGAGATACTCTGATACGCTGAAATGTGGTCTGATCTATAATTAGTGCATATCATATCTGGGTCGACACCCGAGCAAGCATTACAATAACGATGTCTTTTCGCAGAGTATCTTTCCGACCAACATTTTTGACCTTTTTCAATGATTTGCATAGGCCTCAAGGCTAGACTATCGAAAGACATGTTTCCCGCCCTAATCTTTCTGTCACACTTGGGAATCAGTTCCGTTCTAACCGTGAATCATTTATCCTCCAACGAAACAAAACTCACCAAGAATCTTAGCGGTCCAATTGGTGGTTGTGCATAAGGTATTCTACAAAATTCATCAATCACACGTCCTTGCGCTGTATATGAGTATGAGCCACGCAACGATCCTCCAGTTGATAGATTAACAATAGGAGGTGGTAATAATTGTTGCACTGCACTCTCAATTAAAACAACTATCACAATCGCTATTCTACAAACTTTCAACATTTTCACATTTGTTCTTAATACTTGTAGAGTACTTTCTTTTTTATTATAAATTAAAATTAATGTTCAATAAATTATTTTGAAACTTTCCACACAACTACTACACTATGTTGTCTTCTGATGCATTTCAAACCAACTAAGAATTTTTTACCTGCAGCCATCATTATTTATAGTCTCATAATGTGTTAAGATCCCGCTAAGTCTCGGATCGAATTAACCAAATTTAATTGGTATTAAATATATGTATGACTGTTAATCTTGACAAAAAATAGTTTGCCTTTAGCTTGAAGCTGTTTGTTTGTTTGCGATTGAATAAGAGTTGACGGCGAAGAGGTTGAGGTGATTAGATATGCATGCATTGAAAATCTTAAAAGCTATTGTCATTAGGAAAAACAAGTTGAAGTAGCAGTAGAGTGCTCTTGCCAGAAGGGTATTGTAAAACAATTAGTAAGTCAAACAATATATTCTGCATATCAAAACTTGACTAATATACAGATTCCATAAATAGAGTTCGAAAAATTATTATAGTTTTTATGATTTTAAACTCGCTACTATTTTGTTTCAAGTGTTTTGACCCCGTCGATTGATTAGTCATGGTAACACATCCATATTACAAACCATTTCTAAAATTTTTATGAAAATTCCCACATATTTGTAGTGTCTAAGTCCGTTGCAAACGTGTATCTCCCTAGTATCACGTGTTAATGTTGTTGTAATTGTTAAATATTCAATCCGCTATAACTTACCTGTTTATTGTTCGATTGTTGTGAAATTTTCAGAACACATACAATTGCTTTCAAAAAACTTAAATTGTAGGTTTTGAGAAATTTATGGGTCCCATCTTGAATTTATAGGCAAAAATGTAAAATTTATAAAATGTACTACTGTTAACAAAGTTGATCGAATTGCGACTTCTGAGGTATTTGTTGCCGTTGTACTCCTAAAATCACACCTCTGTGTTTTTTTCCAGATTTATCGGGTCAAAGGTGTCCAATCGCGAGGGGGGGTAACAAAATTTTCGTGCATTTTCCCTTCCCCCTGCACCCCTCAAAGCAAAACTTGTTGGTTTAAGACCTGTTTTGGTAAGTTCTCATCAAAACCTTTCATTTGATACCGATATTGCCTACATGCGATGAAAAATTTTTTTCGGGGGCAACTCCCTTATATGGGGAGCCCCCCTTGAAGACCTTATAAATTTATTTTCGTGGTGAAACTTTGAAGAGGGCGTCACTTCACACCTACCTACAAAATCTTATGTTTCTAGCTCATGTAGTTTGCGAGAAAAAGTGGTATGACACACGGACGGACGGACAGACAGGACGCGATTTTAGTTGGGTATTGTAAAATGATTTTACAATACCCTGAAAAGATTTGAGACAAGCTCTCAAGAATGCTTTGAAGTGAAAAAGAAGATTCAGGCATCGTTGATATTTTCTCTAGAATCTTGAAATCTTTGATTTGCTACTTAATTTTGTCTGAGCTATTCAAATCCAAAATGCATATTTTAAATGCACCGATGTAGGTTTTTGATCTGATAAAAATTCTAACGTCAGATAATTACAAGTCAAATGACTATTATCAACGATAATGTGCTTTAACATAACGTTTTGTTAACATCTTAACTGACTTCTAGTAAATCTCGTCTTTTAATTCGTGCCTATACTGCGGAAAACAAAAATTATGTTAATATTCAACGTCTGCTTTTAATTTTTTAAAAAATTCACTATTTATGCTGTTGTGCAGTCATCGCTTCCAGCTCTTAATTTCAAATTTGTGTTGAGGCCGTGGGTATGTCTTATTCAATAAAAAATGAAATATTAATAACCACAGCTTGGTTCAATAGAGATTCCACCTACAGCAATCACGCGTTTCAAAATTATCATTTCCAATTTATTTGTATTCAATTTATTTCTTATATGCATTGAATTCCCGCTGGTATAGTGCCGGTTCACTAGAGCATTATTGGACGCTGATTGGCGTTTGGACGTTGAAACTTTCAACACGTGTGTGGATTCGTCAGTATCGAATTTATAAAAAATTATTAGAAAACGAAAATTCATAAGTGTAGGGTTTTCCAATCAAACGGGTTATTTTGAATAGCCCGCTATTTCGGTAGATGTCACTTTTGACGCTGCCATTTTTTGAAATTTGACAAGTAGAAACTACGCCATTAATAAAAATGGAACGATACACGCTTCAACAATACACTGAAATAATTAAAATTCACTATAAAAATCGTGAAAATTTGGCAGAGACAGTTCGTAAAACTCGATCATTTTTGGTCTTCGTGAAGCACCTTGTCGGACCGCAATACAGAAATTGGTGGAAAAATTCGAGCTGTGGGGAAAACTGAGTAATGTGAAGAATAAAACCCGTGCACGACACTCAAGAACAGCCGAGAATATTGCTGCTGTAGCCGAAAGTTTTGAAGAAAACCCAGGTTTGTCCATTCCTCGTCGTTCTTTGGAATTAGGCATTCCACAAACGTCATAACACCGTATTTTGCATAAAGATTTGGTTCTTAAGGCTTATAAAGTTCAGTTAACACAAGAACTCAAGCCGGTCGATCATCAACAACGTCGTGTCTTTGCTGATTGTTTCCTTGAAATGCATAAAACTGATCCAAAATTCCATTGAAAAATCGTCTTGAGTGATGAGGCCCATTTCCACCTCGGTGGCTTCGTCAACAAGCAAAATTGTCGCATCTGGGGCTCGGAAAACCCAAGAGTTATTGTTGAAAAGCCTCTCTCCTCTCAACATGTGACTGTTTGGTGCGGTTTATGGTCCGGCGGAGTCATTGGATCCTACTTTTTCGAAAATGAGGTTGGAGCAACAGTTACGGCGAATGGATTGCGCTATCGAGAGATGATTTATGAATTTTTATGGCCGGAATTAGATGGTGTTGATCTGGACAACGTTTACTTTCAACAAGAGGGTGCTACGTGCCACACAAGCAACGCAACCATTGATCTTTTAAGGGAAAAGTTTCCGGATCGTGTTATCTCTCCAAGAGGTGATCACAATTGGCTACCGAGATCTTGTGATTTAACACCTTGCGACTTCTTACTTTGGGGCCACGTGAAAGAGAAGGTCTACGCCAGCAACCCAGCGTCGATTCAAGACCACAAAGATGGAATTCGTGAGGCTATCAAGGACCTAGTGCAGCCGCTTTGCGATTTGGTTATGGAAAATTTGATGAAAAGGATATGGTCCTGTAAGCGTAGTCGTGGTGGTCATTTGCCCGATGTTATTTTTCACTATTGATGGCACACCTTTTTCTTTATAATGAAATAAAGATCCGATCATTTATATTAAAAAATGGCATTTTTCTTTTAATATCAAAATAAAATCTTTTAGTGGAAAACCCTGTATATCTCATCATGCAAGATCATCATATACATAAAGATTGAAACTTGAAGACCGGAAGAAAGCAGAAACTTTATCTTGGACGAGCTCTCATCGCATACACCGTGGACAGAATTTCAGAGGCGGCAAAATGGACTAGTTATTGTCAGCAAGGAAACACGATGGCGGACCAAGCAAACAGGATGGCAAAGCAACCAAAGACCAAAGCCGCCCGAAAGGAAATGCCTTCCGACATGATGGATGCGGACGATACAACAGCAAAGAATTCAAGCTTTAACCAAGATGTTAACCTAATTAACTGTAAGGTTAATGAATTTATATTAGCGAAGGGTAAATTAGTCGTAAAACGTTAAACCCCGGCTCCTTTGCCAATACCACCCACACCTAGCACTAAACCTTTCAGCGCAGTGGCGAACGATAACCAAAATAATAAAACAAACGCGTCTAAGAATCAAACGAAGAAGTTGTGGTTCCCACCAATTGTCATAGAAAATGTGAAGCCAACAGTGCTTAAGGGCATTATGGAAAGGTACACCCCTATCGATGGTACTCGTCTAGAGTACAGAATTACAAAGTTGTCGAACTTGCGACTAAAAATTACAGTGGAAAAGCTCCAGGCCAACGACTACACAATGAACCTGCTTAAAAATGCTGAAGCAGTGGAGTACTCGTTCACCCCCAAAGAAAGGAAGAGGTGTGTCCTGATCCTAAAGGGTGTTCGTTCAGACTTTGGAGCTAAGGCGGTTCGAGAGGAGATAGCCAGCCCAATTCCGACTTTAGGCCCTTAGAGCTCAGCCCACTTACCACTGTATGGTCGAGAGCAAATAAGATCGACTTAGACTTATTTAGGCTAACAATGGGATCGGAAGCAGATAAGAACGAAGTAATGAAACTGCGCTACATTCTAAACCAACGAGCCGTATTGGAACGCCCCAAAAGGAGTGGTCTTGCTCAATGCTATCCTTGTCAAAGATTCGGACACGTATCCACCAATTGTGGTATCAACATGCGATGTGTAGCATATGGGAAGGAGCATACTTCAGGAAGTTGCCGCAGAAAAAATATGGACTAACCGAAATCGCTTCACTCTGCACTATGTGTAAGACACATGGACATTCAGCCAATTTTTTCGGCTGCCCGGAACGAAAAAGCTTGATGAACAGAGGAATCGAAGCTAAAGCCAAATGGACGACGCCTCAGATCATATACTCACCACTCCCCAGCTATCAAAATAGCTTCCCAACCCATACAACCCCACACCATTTTGCTCCTCTTTCCAACCGGACCTCATATTCAAAAGTTTTAAGAAACGGAAATCCTCACCACGCTTTGGTTTCACTGACCCTTAATCCCGTCGAGCGCCTACAAAAGATAACCGTAGAGTGGCTGGGAGTCTTTCCCAGTGAACTCCTCAGGGCTTTCGTCCCATCCTTTGACGCCACTACTGACCAAGAGAAGCCAATGGCTCCCCTCAATTTCTATTTCAGTCTTTATGATTGCAAATAGGCTTACCATTCTTGCCCTAAATATCAACTGCCGAATTTCTGATAAGAGGCTCAACATTGCTGATTTGGTCCAATCCTCCGAATCCGAAATCCTCCTTCTAAACGAGACAGTTCTTAAACCTCAACACAAAATCCGTGTGGAGAGCTACCATGTTCTTCTTAATTACAGTGGCAGCGGTACTGCGATACTGTTTCGGGATGATTTAGATATCCATTAAATCCATTTTGAACAAAATAATTCCTCATGTACGCTATCAACTCTCAAAACCAAGCGACCCGATGGAAATCCAACTTGAGGCTTCCTATACCTCCCGTGCAATCTAGGTCCCCAGATCCCATTTACACAACCAAATCCTTGAAACAGCCTCATCCCACGACTCATTTATACTCGGAGACCTTAATGCCAGACACGAACACTGGGGGGACTCCATAAGGAATACCAATGGGAATTACCTATTCGAATGGCTCCATGCGGACGCCCTTCTCTCAGCATTCATAGCAAATGCTGCGGTGTCAGCATTTCCCAGAGAGAATTCATTTTTAGATAACTTCATAATATCCTCTGACCTCAATGATCCCACAATTCCTTTTACTTGCTCCACATCTAGCTCGTTATCGGAACATCATGGCCTCCATATTAACATAACCCCTTTTTTGTGGTAGGGAGGTGAATCCCCATTTACGTACAGAGTGTGGGGCTACCATGCTCGCAAGCGACTGGCCTACCCACTAAACACCTCCCCTGTCAACCTGAGTATCTAGCCTGGGACCGTTTGACACATTACTTCGGGTGAGGTCTCGTTTTGTTACGCCGTGAGGCGCCTTCAAGCTGGGGGATCCCTCTTCTATCAGGAGGGGAGAGGTGAAGTGGACGTGCCAGACAAGCGATCCCTCAGCCCCAATGCTGCCGGCTGTTGTGAGTCCCTTTTATCTTTTAGGACTGCCCGAACATAATGTGCCACCTGGTTCCATTTGTCCACCGATTCGAGCATAATCGCGACTATATCATCCGGGGTGAGCTCGTCCGTCTCCCTGTAGAGGTTCCTCCGCAGCCTGTCCCATTTTATGCACGTAAAAAATGTGTGCAGGTATTGTTTTCCTCTCCTGGGCAAAACCGACTTACCAATCTTGTGCAGGTACGACAGAAAACACCCATGCCCGCTCAAAACTTGAGTCAGATAGAAGTCAGCCTCACCATGCCTTCGATTCAGCCGCGGTCTTAAATCCGGGATGAGGCGCGCAGCCCACCTTCTCTGCATGCAATTCACCCAAGACTGCTGCCAATCGATGAGTGACCACTGTCTCTCCTTGCGGATAACCATCTCCCTCTGACCCTCGTTTCGCTGCAGGTAAATAGCGAAGTAGCCTTCTCAGCCGTTGCCCTGATTTGCTCAGAGAAACTCATCTTTGAGTGGATCAGTAGCCCAGGTACTTCACTGCTGACTTCGATTCGATTAGTATGTCTCCAATACTGATCATCCTCACCCTAGGGATTCCCTTTTTTGCCAAGATGACCACTTGGATTTTCTCCAGTGCTGAACTGAACCTTCGAGCTGTCATCCAGTCTCTCACTCGGCGCATTAGCATACCTAGCCTAAGTTGCGCTTGTTCAGCGATGCGTCCAGCGACCAGAGCCGCAACATCACCCGCATAGCCGATCAAGCGCGACTCCTCTGGCATCTCTAGTCCCAGTAGCCCGTCGTAAGACACGTTTCACAGGTCCGGACCAAGGGTAAATCCCTGGCGCGATTATATAACCCTTAGATCATACATACCAGCTCCTAGTTGCCCACCTCACTACATACCGTTTAATTCCATAGACCTCAAAGACCTCCTTCCGAATCTATCACCGCAAAATATCATTCTCTTGAACGCAGAAGTGGTTTTCATGTATCGGCACTAGCGCCTGCTATTACAGAGTGTCTAGACCAGCATGCCCCCTCCCAGAAACTACGCAGTCCGATTTATAGATGTTTAACTCAGGAGACTCTGCTATTACAGCTGTAGGCGAGATTGTTAGCCATGCTGGAAACGCGTAGTTAATGATCGGCCTAATAAGAGTTTTGTACATTAAGACCTTAATTTTTGGGCAGACTGGTTTCGAGGAAAAGGAGACGAGATAATTGCGAACGCTGCTTTCGCTTTATTGAGGGTTTTCCTGGCGTGTCTATTCCCCTAATGGACTACAAGGTATTTGCATTTTCCTTGAGAGGAATGATTTCACCAGCAATATGTACTTTCACATTCCTACTTTGAGACACAGCAAGGCGGTGCCCTCTGCCACTGGCATTTCTAAAGCAGATCAGCTCCGATTTGCTGGCATTTATTTCGAGCCCTCAATCCTTTAGATATTGAACATGTTGTGGACAGAGTGCAGCAGCTGTATTTGGGCCATCGCTGGGAGGCTATAGGTGAGGATATCGTCTGCAGTCGAGAAGATCGGGCATGGGATATCGTGAAAAAGTTGAAGAGGGCCGGACCGAGGATAAAGCCTTGTGGGACTCCCGGGTTGATAGGGATAGGATTTGAAATGAGATTCTCCAGTTTAATTTGGGATGTTCTATTCGAAAGGAAGCTATATAGGATTCTTAGGATTGCGGCCGGACAGGATGATATTTTCAATTTGTACTTGAGACCGTTGATCCAAACTGAGGCGAACGCTTTTTGCAGAAGAGCACAAGCCACTGTGTACTCTTTCCGCCGAAGATTGTGGGTGACTCTATTGTGCAAAAGCATTATTGCTTGCTCCGTAGATCGTTCGCGTTCAAGCCCAAACTGAAAATCGAGAATTAGGAGATTAGTAAAATTTTTAAAGTATTGCAGAATAATCTCTTCAAGGGGTTTACTCATGTTAAGCAAATTGGAAAATGGCCGAAAATTGTTAATTTTACCTTCGCAGCCTGGTTTTGGAATCGGGATTAGTTCACTGACATTCCAAGGTTTTGGAAAATATCCATTATTAATACAATCATTGTAAATATCGCGAAGAAGGAGGAGATGATCTTCCTGCAATTCTTGAGTATTCTGTTTGGTATTCCTTCAAACTCGAAAAATAGCTTGCTATTTAAGAGATTTAGGAGATCTTTTACTTCCGTTTGCAAGGTGAAAGTACCGACGAAGACTGGATGTTGTGGAGTGGATGCTTTATTATAACTGGAGAATACAGCTAAATAAGATCCCTCGTATCCTTCCGTCGTTAGTAGACGATATAGTTGTTTAAGTATCCCTCACCTGCAACGATCTTTTCAGATTGTGCAGTGAAAACTTCATTCCCTCGCTTTATAGGGTCTTTCTGAATATCGAATTTGGAACTTTTACGGCCTGTGAGTTGATCTATAGTTTCAAACATATGTGTATATGGTCGCAGTGATATCAGTCTGCTTGTTAGAAGTTATTGACTTTGAATTTAATGTGTTTTTCGATTTCACGGGAAATGCTTCTTATTTGCGTTTAAGTCCCAAATACTCCTCATTCAATCGGTTGAAGTTTCGATGATAAATACGCTTAAGTCGTTAGACCATATACTTCCGAGTTTTTATAAATTGAAGAGTCTCCTGAGTTAAACATCTATAAATCGGACTGCGTAGTTTCTGGGAGGGGGCATGCTGGTCTAGACACTCTGTAATAGCAGGCGCTAGTGCTGATACATGAAAACCACTTCTGCGTTCAAGAGAATGATATTTTCCGGTGAGAGATTCGGAAGGAGGTCTTTGAGGTCTATGGAATTAAACGGTATGTAGTGAGGTGGGCAACTAGGAGCAGATCCTTAGGCAATGCCTGTCCAAATACAGACGTGACTTGATTAAGCCCCATAAAAAGAAATCCAGTTGCGTTAGATCACATGAAGTAGGCGGCCATTCGACCGGACCATATCTCGAGATAACACGTGCATCAAATTTGTTTTTCAATAAATCGATTGTGCGGTATGCTTTGTGGCTAGTGGTACAGCTTTGTTGAAGCAAATAAACTTCCAATATAACACGATAGCGCTCACCGTTGACGGTAACATGATAGTCGTTTTCAGCTACGAAAAAATGCGGCCCAATCACACCTCCGGCATGAAAATCGCGCCAAGCAGTAATTTTCCCGTATACATATTTTGCTAGGTTAACAAAGCCATTGAGACAGAAGTGAGCTTCATCGGTGAAGATGATTTTTCGATGAAATTCTTCACTTTTCTTCAAGCTTTTCCAGAGCCCAGTTGGAGAAGTTTCGGCATTTTTAATGAACAAGTGCCTTTAGTTCTTGATTCAGTTTGATCTTGTAACCATTTAAGCTAAGATTTTTTCGCAAAATACGCCACAGTGTTGTTTGAGCGATGCCCAATTGTTGAGAACGACGCAGAACCGACTGATTTGTCTCATTTTGAATCGATGCACTTACGACTGCGATATTTCCTTCGCTTCGAGTGGTACGACGTCTTTTTGCCACCGGAACGCCCAAAAGTGAAAATTTGGACCCGAACTTATCAACTATAGCACACACAGCCTGTCGGGTGGGACGATTACTACGGCCGAAAATTGGAGTAAGCGCTCTTAAAGTTGCGATCACCGACTCAGAATTTCGGTAGTAATTTCTAATGATTTTCGTACGTTGCTGTTTTTTTGTTGACTTTGACTAACGTTTTCACATTGACAAACGTTTTAACATTGACAATCCATTATAAAGTTTAAGAGTGCGTTCATATAAAGATTGTGTGCTGGTTTAAACGTTCTCCATTGATGTTTATCCCTAGATTGCCTGTTTAAAGATATAGTCAAGAGTTAATGTAAACAGATCTGCTGATATCGAGTCGCCTTTATGCATTCCCTTACCTGTGGGAATTCTTAGATTGCTTTGTGCAGTATTATTTTCGCTTTTGCTTCTTTATAGATGTTGGCTATTGTTTCCACATGTGATCTATTGATCCCTTGATATTCGTGAGCAGTTATAGGTACCTTCAGGTATATAGTGCCGAACGTCTTATCAAAGTCAATGAAGGCTATTCCGAGCTGTAGTTGATATTCAATTGCTGGGCTTACCAGATATCGCATGGTATGTAATGTGGCCTGTGGTGCTGCGGAATTCTGGTTTCCCTCTCGGCTGTGCCGTATCTAGAACCCGCTGTAGTCGATTTTCAATTATTTTTCTAAATCCCTTGTAATTGTTGTTACCAGACTGAGTGGTCGTTAGTTTCTGATGTCTCCTTAGCTAATTTTCATGTGGATGAGAATGATGTTGGCGCTATTCCAGTGATCTAGTATTTGCATATTCCTCAGGCATTGCGTGTAGATCTGTGCTGGTAGTGACCGCTCCTGCATATTTTAGAAGCTCAGCTGCCACTTCGTCGTCTCTGGGAGCTTTCCCATTCCTCATACCCGACGTGTTCAATTCCCCTGTGCATTAATCTTGATTTTTCTGGTGTCCAACCGCGATTGTTTTCATACTAACGTACAAGATTCGAACCCTAGTTCCTGGTGATCCATAGGGATGTGCTTCTTGGTTTAAGGGACAGTGCTTTCGTACCTTTATTCCGTTTTTCCATTTTTTCTTCAAGACAAAGCATCGACACAAACCGAGCTAGCGACTTATTTTATACTTTTTCTACTTAAAACAAATACAGCTTCAGTACAATTATAAAGGGTGGTCCAACCAAAGCACACGATGTTAATTGTAAATAAAACAAAAAGTTTTCAGAGAATTATGTTAATATTTTTTATTATGATAGAAGGATCTATGATAATTATGTGTGAAACAAAATATCCCCCAAATGCTCGCCACGGATACGGTGGCATACTTCTATCCGATGGTGCATATTTTCGATGACTCTGAGACATAATTGAGGTTCAATGTCGTTAATGTGCTGAAGTATCTCATCCTTTAGCGCTTGAATTGTTCTTGGCTTATTGGCGTACACTTTTTCTTTTAAATATGCCCAGAGAAAGAAGTCCAACGGTGTCAAATCACATGATCATGGCGGCCAATTAACATCGCTACAACGTGCGACAGCACGGCCATTGAATTTCTCGCGCAAAAGAGCCATTGTTTCGTTGGCTACGTGGCAAGTGGCACCATCCTGTTGGAACCAAATATCGTCCAGGTCCATAACCTCAATTTCTGGTCACAAGAAGTCTATTATCTTCTCGCAATAACGAACACCATTCACAGTAACTGCTTGGCCATCCTCATTTTCGAAGAAGTACGGCCCGATAACGCCACCAGCCCATAAACCGCACCAAACAGTCTCTCTGTAGATGCATTGGCTTTTCAACAATCACTCGTGGATTCTCATTTGCCCAAATGCGGCAATTCTGCTTGTAAAGGCGCAGCCCCCAGTGAAACTGCAAAGTTGGGTAAACTTTACAGCCGTTCTCCTCAGAAACGTTACGAATATTTGCAAAAATTTTTTAGCAAAAAGTCAGAATGAACCTTTGGCTATTGAATCAACTCATTACATTTTGCAAAAAGTTTGTTGCAAAAGTTATTAAATTTAAACAAAAAAAACATGTTTTCGTTAAAAAAAGTAGATCTCGGAAACTACTTAACGTACCGAATTGATTTAAACTACAGTTGTTAGAACTAAATTATTCACAGTGAAATAACTCATTAAAAATTTAAAAATGTTTTTTGCAAAAAATTTTCTAGAACAAAATGTGGAAATTTGATACAAATCAACGTGCATGCATGATATTTGTTCAGTGTGTGCAAATTACATATTTTGTTCTATGAAATTTTTTGCAAAATTTTTTTTTAAATTTTTCATGAGTTAATTCACTGTAAATAATTTAGATCTAACAAACGTAGCTTAAATCAACTTGGTACGTTAAGTAGTTTCCGAGATCTACTACATTTTTTTAACGAAAACATGCTTTTTTGTTTGAATTTATTAACTTTTGCCATAAAATTTATGCAAAATGTAATGAGTTGATTCGATAGCCAAAGGTTCATTCTAACTTCTTGCTAAAAAATTATTGCAAATATTCGTAACGTTTCTGAGGTGAACGGCTGTAAAGTTTACCCAAATTTTCAGTTTCACTGGGGGCTGCGCCTTAACGAATCCACTGAGGTGAAAGTGTGTCATTCCTTTCTGTCTGTTCAACCAACCATTCGCGTATTGCCGACGCTTGAAATGGTCAGCAGGCTTCAGATCTTGAGTCAATTGAACCTCGTAAGCGTGTGAATTCAAATCTTTATTCCCGACGACGAGTCGAGGTTGACAGCTCTTCTGCCACACTATCACGAACAACAGCAATGCTGGGCGAGCATGCACATGTTATTTCACATTTCCTACAGACCCGATTTGCTGAAATTCGCGCACAATTCTCCGGATTGTGGACACATTTGGTCGATTATGCTGACCAAAAAACTCACGAAGTGCACGAAATGCATTTTGATTTGAACGCCCATTTTCGTAAAAGTCTTCAACAACCTTAACGCGCTACTCAATTGTGTACCTTTCCATGGTTGAATTCGCCCAGCACTGCTACAAAGAAATGTCAAATTAAGTTCGGCGAAAAACTTGACTTTAAGGTGTGACTCACAATTAACATCGTGCATTATGATTGGACCACCCTTTATATGCTGCCGTAGTCTTTTTTAGGGAACAATTTGGTCGTTTGTTTTGTGAAAAATACTACCTTTGGAAATGGGAGTAGTTTCGGGCAGTATAATCTTCAATCAGTTGACAAAAGAACGTTTGATCCCGTGAGTAAGCCTCTTTTACCACACATATTCTGCGATTCTCGTTATACTCCTCTCTGATACTCCCGACTCGATGCACCAAATGCCATATTTGCAGCATTTGAAAAATCCGCTCCGCTTTTTGATGCTGCCAAATTACCGTTACAATGATTTTGTGTGCCTAATAGCATGCTTTTGCGAAACTAATCTTTCCGAACCCTCGTTCATCCTCCCGCGCATTTGTTCTGCTCTGACTTCGATATCAAATCGAAATCAGTTTCAAGTACAAGAAATTTTCATAAAACTGCACTTAAATCTTCCGTCGTCGTGACAAATAAAATGCAACAATCAATAAAATATCCTTTAACATTACAATAATTTTCAGGAGATTATTATAACTGAAAATTTAATCCAATTCTTTAACGTGAATGTTGTTTTTTTGTTTGTATAGTAATAAACATCAAGGGAAATCACTTTAATGAATAGGCGAGTTTTCTTGCATTAAAGAAAATTTCACTTGGAAAATCAGCAATGTCGTAACGGGATTAGGAACCAAAATGACGAGCAGCAATTTCCTAAACTCGTCAACTAGCGAATATCAACGGTTGTTGCGATGAATGAGACGAATTTCCGTGATTTTTCCACATTTCCACTAAATGTAAGAACATTCAAAAAAATTGATCAAAATTGTCTTTATTGTTTAAAAAATTGCAGGTTTCTTCTTTTAATAATTTCAATTAGTTAGTAAAGAGAATAATTTTCATTGAAATTTTGTTCACTTTCAACGTGTCAATATTGAAATACCATCAATAAATATCGCGCTATAAGAATTTGAATTTTCCACAACACTTGAACGTAAAAATCACAAAATTCCCTCGAATTTCTTTCCTAAATCGCTCGCGCCCCGCCAGTACAATCCTTATCAACGTACCGACAAATATTAACATTTCGACTCCTCTCCGCTTGCACTTCGACCCCTTTACCCTAACAACGACTTACATCATCCGTCAACTGACATTTTCATTGCGGGGCAATGCAATTCGTTGGTAAATTGCGTTACAAATGTGTTGCCGTGTCCAAATTTTAATTGTAAATTTAAATATTTATTTTTTTCAATTTACAATTAAAATTGAAGCAGCATTATGTTGGTTTTTCGAGCACTTTGCCTAGGCGACTGCTCGATTACTACAACGCCCCCCATATATAACTAGATCTACTCAACTCTATTCGATTCCTTTAGCGCGGACAGATATTTATTTTCATTCCCCATTGGTCTGACTCTTCCGTGACCATAAATACCTTCCTTCTTTGGAGTCGCTCGCAGTGTTCAAGTCCAACCTGCGTAGGATTCTTAATTTTATTGCGTTACCTCATTTCAATTTGTCTGAAAAATGACGGATAGGAATGAATAAATCGAACTAGTAAGGATGCGAAATTAATCAATGCATCCGGTGCTGATTGTATGCTGGGACGAAGCCACATGACTTATACGAGTATACAAATTAATGAAAAAATGATGTCAACAATTGTCGGGAAGTTCAATTGAATAATATATTAAGTGATTTATAAAACCAGAATAAATATTAGCAATAATAAATAAATTAAATAAAAGTAATTTTCTTTTACATCTTATGACGGGTATTTTTATGACGATTTCGTATCATCAAAATAATAAAACCCACTCCAAAATCTGTTCGATCTATTTTTTAAAATATAGCACGCACTACTCCTCCTACTGTAAACATAGCAACCTTCGTATCGTCGTTCTTGGTTTTCATCAGGGTATTTTTCGTCAATAATAGAGTTCTCTTCTTTGTTTTCAGTGATGTTCGATTGTGGAGCAGATCGTTGAACGTCTATATAATCCTCTTCGTCAAATGCGTACAAATCTGTGGTTCTTTTTGTTCTATTAGAATATTGCACTTCATCTTTGAATTTTAGAGGGATTGTATCTTTGTCTCCTTTCACTCTTCTTCTGCTGCTGTTCCTTCTGCGAACGCATTTGCTGCCAATCTGAGCATATCGATATGGAAAGTTTCGCACTTTTTTCCATTTTGCTAAGATTGATGAATTTTTCGGCGTGGGGTCTCTGCAATAATTATTAATTCATCCAAACAAATTCAGTACATAACAAAATTAAGACCTACCCAAGTTTGGCAAAGTTCGTCCACATTTTCGTCAGAGTCGATACCATTTGAAGATCACGTTTGCTTGAAATAAGTCCCAGCTGCCCATGAGGAAATAGGAATGGCAGTTCGTCCTCATGAGAAACACCTTTTGGAAGACCAAGTTTTCAAAATATTCTTTCAAAACCGGAAAGAACTGAGAACTTACCATAAAAACCCTTGCCAGATCCGTAAAACTCTGCGGCCGACTTGGGAGGGTTATGGTCAAATATATATGCATATGTATCAGCTCTGGCAGTTTTTCGGCGTTGTTTCAAAAATTGCTCCATACCAGCAAAAAATGCTACATCTGAGAAAAACTAGAAAAGAGATATTGTTTGTTTTTGAAAGTGTTACAGGATTTCGGCTTGTCCTTACGTTAGTTAAGTTACGAGCATTTTTACGCGAGAAGTCTAATCCATCTTTGAAATAGTAGTTTTTGATTTTGTTTGTTATTTTTTGTTGTTCCTGTTGACTCAAGTCCTCATACCCAATGGCAATTGGTACAATTGCATCAAAATTTTGCTCAAACAAATCTCTGTATAGGTTTATGATAGCTGAAAATCAAAACCTAACATGTTAAAGGAAACTCTCAAGTATTCAGTTTACTAACGTCCTGATTTGAATGCTCCCTCTTCAGCATTACAACCGATTATTATTGGTATATCATCTCCATAACACGAGGTTATGTCCTTAGGATGTCTACTTACAAAAGCGTCGGGATGCTCTGGTTCAATAACCGGAGTAAATATTGTATTTGGGTCGCCAGTTGGAAAAGCCTTCATCAAAGAACATTTAACTATTGATTATTGAGACATTGAAAGGATTCTTACAAAGAACTTAATCTGGGCGGCAATCAATTCTGATGCGTCAGCCTGTCGAAGACATCTCATCATTCCCTTAAAATTATTCTTGTTGGGAATTGGACACGACACAAGGTAAGCAAGCTGCCGAGCGCGATCAACAGCCTTCTTTCCTGATATGAGTGCCCATGGATTGAAGTAGTTCCCAGATTGCAAAATTGCTTTATGGAAGAGTCCTAGATAAAAGATTTATCATAAACATTAAATGAGCTAAAATGGAAGCATAGTCTTCTTAATGAGCGAAAAGGAGAATTAGACTCACCCTGAGATGGTGGGGCAATCATATGAAAGGAAACACTTGCAGCTCCAGCACTTTGACCGAAGATTGTTACATCATGAGGATTGCCACCAAAGTTCGCAATGTTATCTTGTACCCATTTCAGTGCCAAATTTTGGTCTTTCAAACCATAGTTTCCAAACGAATAGCTGTTCATAGTGCTTAAAAATCCTAAAGGACCGAGTCGATAGTTGACAGTGACTAGAACAACTTTACGATTCACAAGTCTTTCTGGACCGTACTTCTCAGGACCTGATGATCCGAGAAAATATCCACCACCGTGAAAATACACCATAACCGAAAGCGCAGGTTCAGGACTGCGATCCTTAAATACAACTTTGAATTAGACTTGGTAATTTGCAAGCAAATATAATTACCCTTGGTGTGTAGACATTCAAATACAGGCAATCTTCGCTTCCAAATACGGAACCACTGGATCCAAGAAGATCGATTTGCAGACATGCTGGAGGTACAGCAGTTGCCTCCTTTGTATCGTGCCAGTCATGTATTGGTCGGGGGTCCTAGAAAAAACAGGTTTAGTCACTGCTAGGTAAATCCAATGTCATAATATTCGCATGTTTTTTGAAACTCTAAACTGGTGATATCGAAACTTCCTCACAAATCAGTTTCCTTAATTTTGCGTAGATTTTCTCTTCATTCTTTTCAGCACATTTCATCAGGTTGTCAAGACACTATGTCACCACAACGAAATCCCCTCAACTCACCGAAAAACGTAATTCACCAAGAGGCGGCTCTGCATACCGAACACCTAGAAATCCATCGATCACTTTTCCACTGGTTGAATAAAAATTAATTCCTTTAAGTGATCCTCCATGGTGAAGGCGAACAATAGGAGGTTTCAACTGTATTTGCAAATCTGCGGTCTTCAATACAACTAAAATAACTAAAAGTATTCGCGAAAGCTTCAGCATAATCACCAAAAAGAAACGAAATTTATGCAGAAAAAGTACTAGAGACTGTTCGCAGAAAGCGTGAACAGTATGGAAGTGAAAGAATTTCTTTTTCAATTTCAACTATTTATAGGTTTTTCTGAAGTCAATCATTAGTCTATAAAGGCGTTCAATAGTAAAATGTTATGTATACATACAATAATTTTTTAGCGTCGCTGAATTTTAATTATGTAGGAGAGAAGGCTGATGAATCTCAGGAGCGTTTTGAGCCAGTTTGATAGCGGCTTGCGAAATATTAGTTTTGATCGAAATGCAAAAAGCCTCAAAATATTCAGGTCTCCCGTGTTTGAGCTGACTGTTTTGAATCCATACTATAATTAGCAATTCGTTGAATAAATTAACAGACCCGATCCAATATGAGCGTTGGAATCGTTTTCTTTTAATGTCTGCATAAATTTGATTTCTTAGCACGAGAAAGTGTATTTCTTGTGTGCGAGTATAGTATATTATTGTTATCCTTAGCGTCTCTTCAACTTGGTCCCTTGCTACTGTTGCGGGAATGTCGTCAACACATCGAGTATGGTAATTTGAGTATAAAACACTTCTGACAGGAGCTTAGGTTTATCTAATCAACTTGTAGAAATTTTTCTTTTAGTTAGGGTAAACTTAGTCAAATGATTTGTTTTTTTTTGTCGGCATTTCTATACGTCTTTTATGGTCTGATTCTCCTGCGTTGGTGTTGCTTTGTTTTTTTTTCTATTATGTTCTTAGCAATAAATTGTTACAAGTGGAACTGCCTCCTTTTCAGAGTCGGGCTGCGAGTCAATTTATTTAGCTTGCACTAAATAAAAATCAAAAGAAGGAGAAAAAATTCTTTCCAAGCCGAGGTCATCGCTTTGCGAAATGTCTACAATGTAACGTAATTAATAAACTAAACAGGTACTTTGTGCCTTGAATCCTAAAAGTAAAGCACACAGCCGTTTAAAACGCTGTGGTACCGAAGAATTTTTTGTGATCTGCGTGTCGTAGCAAAAAAAGAACTAAAGATTGCAATCGAAAACTTCTTCAGTAGCTTGGTGAATAATGCGAACCATTCTGGTTATACATTAGATCTTTTAAGTCCTCCTCTTCTGTCCTTTCTTCAGTCCACTGGAATAATATCGTTAGCTCTTCTCGACAGGATATTTCCAACTTGTTCTCTCAGTTCTTCTCGTCAACTTTTATTCCTTCTTCTCATGTCTCCGATCCAGTTAATATATCTGTACTTCACTCCATTGACATTTCTTCATATTTCACTGACCATATTCAAGTAGAATCCCTCATTAATTCACTTAATTCTAATATATCACCTGGTCCTGATGGCTTACCGAATATTTTTATCAAGTCATTAGCGTCTTCACTTTGTATCCCTCTGGCTTTTCTCTTCAACCTTAGTCTAAAGACTGGTACTTTCCCTACTTATTGGAAAAGAGTAAACGTTGTTCCTATTCTTAAAAGTGGTGATCCTTCTTCTATGCCCAATTATCGTCCTATTTCCTTAATGACCTCTATCTTGTCGAAGGAACAACATGGGTTTCTCAAAGGCCGCTCTACGACCTCCAATTTAATCGAATTCACCGATTACATTGCTAAGGCCCTAGACAATCGATTGCAGGTTGATGTCATCTTCACTGACCTCTCGAAGGCATTTGACACGGTCAACCATCAACTTTTCTGTTACAAACGGAAAGCTTTTGGCGTTGCTGGCCCTCTCTTATCATGGATGGGCTCCTACCTGTCTTCTCGTATATTTTGCGTTAGTTACTGTGGAACTACCTCTGTTCCATTTTATCCGTCCTCTGGTGTTCCTCAAGGTTCCATTTTAGGTCCCCTCATATACCTATTGTTTATAAATGATCGCCCTTCGGTTATCGCCTCCAATTGCCTACTGTATGCCGATGATTGCAAAATCTTTCGAGCTATCAGGTCTGTACAAGATTGTCAATATCTTTCAATGAACCTGATTGCACTAAGTAACAGGTGTTCTTCTGACTACCTCTGTCTTAATACTGCTAAATGCTATAAAATGACTTTTAATCTAAATCAATCTCCGGTGATTTTCACCTATATGTTAATTGAAGTCCCACTCGCTGCTATGAGCTCTGCTAATGATCTTGGTGTTACTTTTGATCCTAAGCTCAATTTTGATGCACACATTCTAATCGTGAGTACTAGGCCCTCGAAAAAATTGGGACTTATTTTCAGACACGCTTATAAATTTAACAATATATTCAACCCGGCTCGCTTGTTTATCTGTCTTGACCGTTCTATCCTAGAATATTGCTCTGTAGTTTGGTCTCCCCGACACTCCTACCTCAATAACTCGTTAGAGAATGGCCAGCGAAAATTTACTCGTGTCTTGTTTTGCAAATTCAAAGTCCCATATCAACCCTATGACTGTCGTTTATCCTTCTTACGTTTGCCTACTCTGTCGTCCCGTCGCATGTATTTAGATCAGTGTTTTCTATATAAACTCTGCCACAATCGAATTTCATCAGCATTGTTTGCAGATTTACCACCGTATACCCGTACAAATTTATATTTTCACTCTCCAACTATACGAATGGTAAGGAATCATGATAAGCTTGAGCTTGGTCCTTTTTCCGACTCATACTGTGCTTTTAAATTGAGATTAAGAAGCCTGATTCTTACAACTCAATTGGAGTAAATATTTGACTTTTTTGTGCTTAATTTAACTTTACATGCATATTTGACATAGTACTTACTATTGTTACCATCCTTGAATTTCTTTTTATATTAACTTTTCCACTTAATTCTAATTTTCATTAGTTTTCTATTCTGTTTGTTTTGTTCGATTTTGTAATTGGGTTATGTTTAATCTGTTAAATGGAATTAAAATAAATAAATATGTAGATACCATTGCTATTGTAAACGTTACTTATGTGGGATTCGTTTTAACGGAAATACGAAATGCAGTTTCAGTACTGTATTCTAAACGAAAAGCAGATACAAAAAAAAATAATATGCAGCAAAATCAGTTCTCCAGTCGCACGTGTCGTCTTCTCCCTCCGTCGTAGCTCTCACCTCCACCCCGAATTCATCCGCCATTTGCCCCACAACTTGGCCATCCTGTTCAAGAGCTGTCCTCGGCATTACCACCGCTATCGCCTGTATCTTTGGCAAAATATAACACGTCTTCTGCACCCGAATCTTGATGATTCGGATACCTCTTTGCATAATCGGCTGCTATTGTTGTTTTGCCGGGCCCATCACTGTACCCATTCCTTTTGACACCATAACGATCGTTGGGTTTAACAGTTGTGACCCGATATCGTCCTAGGAACGTTTTGTGCACCTTCAAACCTTCCCCCAATAGCGTCCCCAGATAGCAATTATATCTCCCATGTCGTTAGCGCTCGCTGGCTTGCATTTCCCATTAAACGCCTTACAATTCTCGTTCTGAATCAACTGAATGTGTTTCATTGTTTTGTCTCGCAGGCTTGATCTTTCCTCGACAAAGTAGCTTACGGACTCTTCCCCGATGATATCCCGCAAAGGCAAATCATCCGTCAATCGCATTTTCGTTCCCATACCTTGTCCTACGATAATTTTCTCCTACTCTGGATCATCTTTCTGTGGGCTTTGAACTCGCTCAAGTAGTGTCAAGTAGACCGATACTGGGCTACGGCTTAGAGCGTCGGCGTGCTTCATTGCCGACCTAGCTTATGTTCAAACGTATGTTCATACTCATCAATTAACAACGCCCACCGTGCTACTCGTACACACGTTTCCTTCTTGGCCATGGTTAGTGCCAAGGCTTGACAGTCTGTCACAATCTTCACGGGATTTCCCAAAAGATACACTCGAAACTTCTTGAGTGACTTGACAACTGCCAGTGTCTCCAGTTCGTAATTTGTATACTTTTGCTCTGCTGGCTTGGTTTTCCAATTGGCGTAATATATCGGATTCAAGTTTCCATCCTCGTGATTGCGTTGCAAAAGAATGGCTCCCAGCCCGTACATGTGTCAGGGGTGGACCTTGGGAACAGGATGATTGTAGAGTGAAAACAATAAACTAACGCGCACCGTTTGTTAATAATCAATTTATTGTGTTCAAAATACATTGACTCGGTCGATGGTTCGGATGCGGTTGACTGTTCTCGATTTCTTCCGTAGCCGGTGCTCTTCAATTGGTGTTGCCATGACACTCGACCATCCTGACATTGAATCGTCTCTATTCATTACTCGGTGTCTGAATCCGCAGCATCATCGTAAAAAGCGAGTTCAGGACTCACGACGGTCCACTGTTTCAACTTTTCGCTTGTATACACCGAACAAAATTTCCGTTGGTTGGGACGTGCGATTCTCACGTCCTCGCCGAGATATCTGTCGTTTCGTAAAACTCTCGAAATGATGTAGAGCCCACGATATTTGGGCTCAAACTTTCGAGATTCTCCCGTAGCAGCAGGTGCGTTCTCTAGAACGATGAGATCTCCTTCCTTGTAGATAAAAGGTTTCTTGTGTTTTGCGTTGAACCTCAATCTTTATTTCTCACGTTCGGTGCTAATTCGCTCTGCAGCCAATTGTCTTCGATTAACCATATCGCATTCCGTTGGATCAGCAGTCGCTACATCTGATGTTAGAGCCGTAATTAGCCGATTCGTGATGACGTCTCGAAGGCGATAATCGAATATCAACTCGAACGGACTAAAGCGACTCACAGAGTGATATTGCGAGTTCAGAGACCACTGAAGATTGCGCAATTGTAAATCCCAACCCTTATGATCATTTCCCCGCAGGGGGAATGCTGGTCGACAGGAATACTCTTGGAGGCGAGCATTCTTTGGGGAGTTCCGCCCCCACGTACCCGAGAAAATTCCCGCAGGGGGAATGCCGGTCGACAAGAGCACTCTTGGAGGCTAGCATTCTTTCGGGAGCGCCGCCTCCACGGACCCGAATATATAGGGGCGCCGTGAGGTTTTCTCCTGGGATGACAGGTAACAACTCTGATTGGATCTGGACTACGCTTCGGACAACGAACTGGAATTGATGCTTTGGGCTGGCGGATGCGATGGTTTGGACCTAGTTGCTTTGCACAGTAGCGCCGAGGTGACACTCTTGTGTGAACGGCTCGTATTCAACTATCATACCGTCTCCGTCCCGGTAAAACCTTGGCAGGCCTCGGAGTACGTTCGTAGTTCGCACCATTGGGTTGGTGGTGTAGGTTCGGTTGAGACGGACTCCCGATAAGCGCTGGCCTGGCTCTGAGCACTTGTCCCCATAAGGGCTTGTGCCAGCCCTCGCATGGCCTCTCTGCTCTGCAAAGATAACCATGGGACCAAAACGGCGACTACACACACGAATGGACATAGCGGCTCCGAGGGGGGACCCAATAAAAGTGGAGCAACCAAAAACATATAAAAAAGTTAAAAAGAAAAACAAAAAAAGACATAAAAATAATAACGACGAAGCAACCAGCAGCCATGATGTTAACAGTGCATCGAGAGCGGTACTAACCGTGACAAAAACGACGAATAATACAATGACAGTGAAGACGGACGAAAAACGGAGATTAGCAGACAGTCTGGTTCAGACTGAGATTCCTTTTTCGTTCGGGCGCAGCAAAAATGCGAACGCCATAGCGTCCTATTAAGGAAAAGCGGGAAACTCTGCAGGACACTCCGGTTGTCGAGCGGTGGAAGAAAATATAAAGAGCATCGAAAATTCGATGGTCACTGCTGTAATCGTTACCGAAGCGACCGTTGCAAGGGTCACAAATCCCGACATAGTAAAGAAACATCCTGAAGCCAACGAGGAGATTACGGCATTTCGTGACGAGTGACCAGACAAATAAAGCGACGTTGTGTGATTGCACCGCCAACGTCGAAAATGTGGCGGAAGTACTGCATTCAGAAACGGAAAGCAATAATCTTTCCCAAGGATGGTTGCAAAGTACAATTGCCGCCCAGCGATACGAAAGAGAAAGGCTATTCCGAAAAGCGGAAGATGTTCTGAAAAGAATACAATCTGCATGCGACTCCCCAAAAATCAGCAAAGCAGTGAAAGTTGGGCTCCTTGAACTAGAGGAGCTCCTAGATCGCATAGGGCACTATCGGAGGAGCCGGTTAAAGGCCGAAGCCGGGCAGAAGGCTAAAGAGGCGCTGGGGGCGAAATCTAAAGGCGACTTGCAGAAAGCTCCACCATTGAAAATCAATAGAAGAATGGCGTCTAGCCCAATCGAAGGAGATCGGGACAAAAGAAGGAAGGAAGAGGCACTTAATGGGCCTGGAGCACCAGATCACGGGTTCCAGATAGTGCTTACAAAAGGAGCGAAGAAAGCCGCAAAGAAACTCCTCTAAAAAGTGCCAGAAAGTAAAGTTCGCACGGGCGCACAATCAAAAAAAGGACCTGACGCAAAACAGGAGAGGCAGAAGCCCCGACGAAGACCCCGGAATCAGGCACTGCTCGTAAAGCCACATGGTAGCCGGTCCTACGCGGTTATACTGCGAGACATCAGGGGAAACGTAAGGCTCGAAGACACCAACACTATCATTAAAGTGTAAGGCCTATGCGGTCGAGCCATATACTGGTCGAATTCGGAGCAGAGACCGGCACTAAGGAAGCATTCTGCGACGCAGTAAAGAAAGTCCTCGGCAAAAGCGCAACTATAGCCTCGCTCGAGCCGATGGCTAGGATCGAAATAAAAGATATTGACTGGGTGACGGATCTGTCCGAGGTGGAAGAGGCCATCAAAAAGGAGTTCCCTAGCGTGGGAAGGATCAAAGCGAGTCTGACACCAGAAAACACGGGACAACGCATGGCCATAGTTGACTTGACCGAAGAGGACGCCGAACAGTTCCTCAACAAGGGCAAAGTAAGAATAGGGTGGGTTGTCAGTAGGATACGGCGAAGCGCAACGCCTCTTCAATGTTTCAAATGCCTTGGCTATGGTCACACCACACAACTATGCAAAGGACCCGATAGGAGTTCCCTATGTCACAAATGCGGTGAAATGGGGCATAAAAGAAAAGAGTGTACACTGTATTCTCTGCAAAGATGCTGATCCAAGACCTAATTTTGGACACGTCTTGGGATCAGGAAAATGCCGGGTGTTCCAGGAATCCCTAGCCAAGGCAAAATCAGAAATTCGATGACCCGCATCCTGCAGGTAAACCTACACCGGGGCTCAACCGCCCAAAATCTGCTTGAGCAGTTTGCGAGGGACATGAAAGCCGACTTCTTGCTGCTGAGTGAACAACACCATAGTAAAAGTCCTGCATTATGGTATCCTGACGAAACTGGTACTGCCGCCATCTAGATTCGGAGAAGTGATTTTCAAGCGGAGAGTTGTAAACGGGGGGATGGTTTCGTATGGGTTCGGTGCTATAGATCCACCTTCCCTAACGCCAAACTTATCGATATCATCTTTCCAAGCCAATCGTAATGCTCTGGAGGGCGCTGTTTCGAACGCAGAGGACAAAGTGCTCGTTGGGGCAGACATCAATGCTAAAGCACTTTAATGGGGCATGCATCAAACGGATCCGCGGTGAAAACGAATCCTGGAAATAGCAGCCAGGATGGTGCTCGCCGTACGAAACTCCGGAAATACGCCGACTTTCCGCCGTATTGGCTGTGAGGGAACCAAACCGGACGTGACATTCGCCTCGGAGTCCTTAGTACGGAGGATACAAAGTTGGAAAGTATTAGAGGACTACTCAGCCAGTGATCAGCAGTGCATTCTGCTAGAGATAAGTGGTGTGGTCTCCCGACGTCCATGCTCTTGGCTTTCTACAACTGGATGGAACATCAGAAGGATGGACGTCGAGAGGTTCATCGAGGTGCTCACATCAGGTGAGTCACTGCAGGGTGCTTCGGAGGGGACGGAAGAACTGGCAGCTCAAGACGTGGTGAACTCTACTATGAGCATCATTACGATTGCTTGCTGCGCTTCTATGCCCCGTCGAAGACTCCGGCACAGCAAGCGAAGGGAGTGTCACAAGCTTCAGCGTTAGGCTCAACGGGCGCGGAACCGTGACTAGGCATGCAACTGGGTGGCAGCATATAAGTCGGCCAGGAAATGCCTTCGCAAATTGATTAACAATATGCAAGGCTCGCTGCTGGTAAGACCTACTGGACAATGTGAACAAGGATCCGTGGGGCCTTGACCACAAGCTAGTTATGCGGAAGCGTGGCCTATGGAAGCCTTGCATACATGATACGGAAAAGATGGATGTTATAATGCGGGAACTCTTTCCCACCCCTCCTGTCCATTTTGACGCTGTCCATAGTGAAACAGCAGCCGAGTGTCCACTCTTCACACAGACGGAACTGGAACAGGCAGTTCTCTCGTTGAAACCGAGGAAGGCTCCAGGCCCAGATGTTGTTCCGGCTGAGGTGTTGCGGCTTGTCTATCACCATTGTCCTGACTTGCTGCTCATCACATTCTACGCCTGCCTACGAGACGGTACAATGGAAGGTGGTGAGGCTCTTGCTGATCAGCAAGGGGAAGGGAAATCTCGAATCGCCGTCTGGATACCGGCCGTTATGAATGCTAGACACGGCTGGGAAAGTTTTAGAGAAACTCATCAAGGGAGGATTCACTGCTGTGATTCGTGCCGCTGGGGACCTATCTCCTCGGTAGTACGGCTTTAGAGTAGGACTTTCTACCATTCACGCAATTGCAGAGGTGATGAGTGCGGTCCAAAAGGCAGAGGCATATAGTCGCACCAAGCGACGGATCGTCCTGTTGGTGACACTCGACGTCAGGAACATCTTCAACTCCGTTAGATGGGTGGATGTTCTGGATACGCTGGAAAACCCTTTTCAAGTTCTAGAATATCTAATGCGGCTTTTGAGGGACTACCTAAAGGACTGAAGCCTGCTCTATGACACGACACAGGGCCAACGACGGATGGCTGCTACATAGGGTGTTGCCCAGGGATCTATCTTTGGTCCGGACCTGTGGAACATGTCTTACGACGGGCTACTGAGACTGGAGATGCCAGATGAGTCGCCATTGGACGGCTTTAAGGATGATGTGGCTCTGATCGCTGGACGCACCGTTGAACAAGCGCAATTTAGGCTAGGTATGCTAATGCGCCGAACAAGCCCGCTCGCGACTTCAGTTTAGCACTGGAGAAAACCGATGTGGTCATCTTAACAAAAAAGAAAACCCCTAGAGTAAGAATGATCAGTATTGGAGACATGCAAATCGAATCGAAACCAGCGGTGAAGTACCTGAGGCTACCGATCGGCTCGAAGATGAATTTCTCTGAGCAAATTAGGGCAACGGATGAGAAGGCCACTTCAGGAGTATCGGCTCTGAGTCGACTTATGGCCAACGTAGGGGGACCCAGCCCATCATGAAGACGCCTCTTGATAAGTGCAGTCTTGGGTGAATCGCACGAAGGGAAGGTGGACTGGGCGCTTTACTCCGGATGTGAGACCGTGGCTAAATCGAAGGCATGGTGCGATTGATTTCTGATTGACCCAGCTTTTGAGCGGGCATGGGTGTTTTCAGTCTTACCTGCACAAGACTTGTAAGTCACGGTCACGGACAATGCCTGTCGCACATTTTTTGCGTGTATAAAATGGGACAGGCTGCGAAGGGCCCTCTACAGGGAGATGGGAATCGAATCGGTTGACAAATGGAACCAGGTGGCGCACTATGTTCGGGCAGTCCTAAAAGATAAAAGGGACTCACAGCAGCCGGGCCGTTGGGGCTGGTGATCGCTTTTCTGGCACTTTCTCTTCCCTCCCGCTAGATGGGGGATCCCCCAGCTTGAAGGCGCCTCACGGCGTAACAAAACGAGACCTGGCCCGAAGTAATGTATCAAACGGTTCCAGGCTAGGTTCTCAGGTTGACAGGGGAGGTGTTTAGTGGGTAGGCCAGTCGCTTGCGAACATGGGAGTCCCACACTCTGTAAGTAAATGGCATTCATCATTGGGGAGTATCAAGGTGGTTTTATAGCAGGTAGATCAGCAATAGACCAATTGTTCACAGTGAGATAGGTACTTGCAAAATGCTGGGAGTTCGATATACGACAGTGTTGACCGTAACGTACTCTACCAAGTAATGCTTTGGCATCCCAGCTGAACTTGTCCGTCTTACCAAAATGAGAATGACGTCGACGACCTCCGAAATCCGCGTCGATAACCAACTCACCGATGACTTTTACACAAATATTGGACTAAAGCAGGAGGTAGGCTGGCCCCATTGCTATTCAATTTGGCTCTGGAATACGTCGTAAGGAAGCTACTAGTCGATACACGAGGTACATTACTGTACTAATCGAGCCAAGTAGAGCTTATGCGGACGACTTCAACATTTTATCATGGTCATTAACAACAGCCAAAGAAGTCTTCCTAAAACTCGGCAGCAAAGCAAAACTATAAGGGTACAAATCAATAAAAATAAAACAAAGCTCATGACGCAGTTGAGGAAAAATACTTCAAGTTCACAAAATACAGTATGGAAGATGTCAGCAAATTTGTGTATTGAAGCGCCAAAATACGCCGAAGAATACAAATCTCAAATAAAATATTTTTTTTAGTTTTAACGATCATCTGTTGCACACAAAGGAAAATAAAACTCCAAGTATACAAAACTGTGATAAGACCTGTGTTATGCTATGGGTGTGAAACAGGCACCCTAACCCAAGCACCCGCCAATATATTGAACGCCTTTGAGCAACGGGACCTGAGGCGAATAATTGGAGCGAAGTTAGATGGGGCGAATTCGATACAACCATGAGCTGTATGAAATTTTTGACGAACCGGAGGTCTCTACGATTGTAAGACTGCGGAAGCTGCAATGGGGTGGGCACTTGAATCGTATGGACGAACAACGGATACCCTCAAAGTGTACGCTGGGAGGAGTGAAGGCTGGAGACTAGCGGGGAAACCGACGAAAGACTGGTCTGACTCGGTCGACGAAGACAGTTCATTGCTGCTCGGATTTAGGGATTGGAGGACCTGGTCAATGGACCGATACTGTTGGAGGCGCTATTTGCAGGAAGCAAAGGCCTGAGAGGGGCTTTAGTGCCAAGAAGAAGAAGATTTGCAGGGAGCGAAGGCCCGAGAAGGGCTGTAGTGCTACGAATGCAGAAGAAAAAAGTTGTTTGTCCTAGCAGATCCAATGAAGTCAATGAGCTTGTAGAAGAGGAAACGAAAAGCCAGCTAATCAAACCAAAAGCAAAATTGTGAGCAAATTTTCAGTAGACTTAGTTGAGCGATCGCGAAGATATTATTTAGCGACGGAAAGATCAAATGTGTTAAGTTAGTTGAAAATTAGACTAGGCTACATGTTAAGAAGGTAGGGAATAAATTATGTAGGGGAAGTTATATACCCGAAGGTTCTAAAATCAGAAATGATGAATAGAAATGAATAAATCGGTAAAGTAAAGAAATGAAATCAATTTATGAATACGATGCTGATTCTGTCTTGAAACGTGCCCATAGAAAAATCGGTGAAGTCACGTGCTTGGAGCTATTTCCAACTTTACTTCTTTGAAATTTTATGCCAAAGTAATGTCAAATACTAATGGGAAGTTTAATTCAAAAAGATATTCAGCTACTTAATCCACAATAAATACTGGCAATAATAAATAAATTAAATCAAAATAATTTTCTTGTGCATCTTATGACTTTGGATGTTTCTGTGTCGGTTTCTTATCGTCAAAATAATAAAACCCACTCCAAAATCTGTCCGATCTATTTTTCAAAACAAAGCACGCACTACTCCTCCTACTGTAAACATGGCAACGTTTGTATCGTTGTCCTCGGTGTTTACCACTGGGTTCGTCGTCAATAACAGAGTTTTCTCCTTTGTCTCCCGTGATTTTAGATTTGTTTTTGCATTTTCCTTCTCTCGAACTTTGACATTGTGAAGCAGATCGTTCAACGTCTATATAATCCTCTTCAGCAGATTCATAGGAATTTGTGTATCGTTTTGTTCTATTAGAATATTGTATTTCATCTTTGACTTCTGGAAGGACTGTATCTTTGTCTCCCTTTACTCTCCATCTATTGCCATTTCTTCGGCGATGATTTTCTCGAACGTATTTGCTACCAATCTGAGCATATCGGTATGGAAAGTCTCGAACTCCTTTCCATTTTTCTCCAATCGATGACTTTTCCGGTGTGGGATCTCTGCAATAATTATTAATTCATCAAAACAAATTAAGTGCAAAAAAATGTGACAACCTACCCAACTTTGGCAAAGTTCGTCCACATTTTGGTCATAGTTGATACCATTTGAAAATCACGTTTGCTTGAAATAAGTCCCAGCTGTCCATAAGGGAACAGGAATGGCAGTTCGTCCTCATGAGAAACGCCTTTTGGAAACCCACCTTATTAATATGCATTCTAAATCTGAAATGATGGAAAACGTACCATAAAAATCTTTGCCAGATCCATAGTACTCTGTGGACGACTTGGGAGGGTTATGGTCAAATATATATGCATATGTATCAGCTCTGGCAGTTTTTCGGCGTTGGTTCAAAAATTGCTCCATACCAGCGAAAAATGCAACATCTGAGAAAAACTAGAAAAGAGATATTGTATGTTTTTGAAAATATCACAGGATTTCGGCCAGTCCCTACGTTGGTTAAGTTACGAGCATTTTTTATCGAGAAGTCTAATCCATCTTTGAAATAGTAGTTTTTGATTCTGTTTATTATTTTCTGTTGTTCTTTTTCGCTTAGCTCATCATAACCGATGGCAATTGGTACGACTGCATCAAAACTTTGCGCAAACAAATCACTGTATCGGTTTATGATAGCTGAAAATCAGAACCTAACAAGTTATAGGAAACTCTCACGTCTTCAGTTTACTAACGTCCTGATTTAAATGCTCCCTCTTCAGCATTACAACCGATTATTATTGGTATATCATTTCCATAACACGAAGTTATGTCCTTAGGATGTCTACTTAGAAAAGCGTCGGGATGCTCTGGTTCAATGACGGGAGTGAAAATTGTAGATGGGTCGCCAGTTGGAAAGGCCTTCGTCAAAGAAAATTGGATTATTGATTATTGAAAGGTTGAAGAGATTCTTACATAGAACTTAATTTGGACACCAATCAATTCTGATGCGTCAGTCTGTCGCAGACATTTCATCATTTCCTCATAGTTATTCTCAATGGGAACTGGACACGACACGAAGTGAGCAAGCTGCCGCGCGCGATCAACAGCCTTCTTTCCTGATGTCAGTGCCCATGGATTGAAGTAGTTCCCGGACTGCAAAATCGCTTTATGGAAGAGTCCTAAATTAAAAAAATAATCCACTGGATCCAAGAAGGTCAATTTGCAGACATGCTGGAGGTGCAGCAGTGGCGTCCTTTGTATCTTGCCAGTCATGTATTGGTCGGGGGTCCTGGAGAAATAAAAACAGGTTCAGTCACTGCCAGGTAAATCCAATGTAAACTACTCGTATCGAAACTTCCGCACAAATCAGTTTCCTTGATTTTGCCTAGATTTGCTCTTCACTGTTTTCAGCACATTTCACCATATGGTTGGAACACTATGTCTGCTCAAAAAATCACATGAACTCACCGAAAAACGTAATTCACCAAGAGGGGGCTCTGCATACGGAACACCTAAAAATCCATCGATGGGTTCTCCAGTGGTTGAATAAAAATTGATTCCTTTAAGTGATCCTCCATGATGAAGTTGAACAATAGGAAGTTTCAACTGTATTTGCAAATCTGCGGTCTTCAACACAAATAAAATAACCAAAAGGTTTCGTGATAGCTTCAGCATTATCACCAAAAAGAAGCAAAATCCATGCGGAAACTAAGATACTGCAGGCAGCTCGCAGAAAGTGTGAACAATGTCGGAAGTGAAAGAATATCTTTCTCAATTTCAACTATTTATAGGCTTTTCTAAAACCAAGCATTAGTCTATAAAATCATGAACTAGTAAAATTTTATAGATACAATAGCTTTTTAGCATTGCTGAATTTTAATTAAGTAGGGGAGAACGCTGATGAATCTCAAGACTGTTTTGAGCCAGTTTGAAAGCGGCTTACAAACTAATATGAGTTTTGATTGAAGTGAAAAAAATCTGAAATCACTCTAGTCTCCCGTGTTTGCGCCAATTATTTCGAATCCATAATTATCAGTTCTTTGAATAAATTAGAAGCCCAGATTTTATATGAGCATTGGAATCGCTAACTAAAGTTTCATTTTGGCAGCATAAATTTGATTTCTCATCACAAGAAAGTGTATTTTTGTGTACTTGTACATTATTGATCGTCCTTCGCGTTGCTTCAATTCGCTCCCTCTTCACTGTTGCGAAAATGTCGTCGACATACCGGGGATGATAAGTTGAGTATGATACCGTTCTCACAAGAGCGTAGTTCTTTCTAGGCAAACTGTGTAAATTTTTCTTCTAATTAGGGCAAACTTAATCCATTAATTTTTTGTCGGCATTTCCATTTGTCTTTTAAGTTACCATTTTCCTGCGTTGTTATTTTTATTTTGGTTTTATGTTCATAGCAATGGATTTAACTTTTCATTCACATCCGCTTTAAAATCACTTGTGGCTCTTCATGTAGAAACATTAATACGTGGATGAACTATAATTTTAATTTGGACGAAAGTGAAGTCCACGAGTTTATCTTCTTATGTTTGTTTTATAACTGCAGCCCTTTCGAGCCTTCACTTACAGATAATTAGAGTATTTTATTAACTTGAGACCATACTGCGATGCATATTCTATGAAGGAATGATGACCGTGTACTGAGTTAACGCATCTACCATGACCAGTACACACTCGTTGCTGCTTCGACTTTTAATTAACGGACACAAGTGATCCATATGAACTATTTCAAATGGTAATCGGGGAATGTCCATACCATGTAATTGACATTCCTTTATTCTCGGCTCTCGCACATAGCTACAGTCAATGCATGTCTTCGTGTAGTTCTTTATGAATTTACGCATTCGAGGGTACCAAAAACTTCGTTTTATTCGCATCAGTGTACCATCGACACCCGGATGTCCGGCATTATCGGGATACAGCTTCGCCACGCGCCAGCGTATGCCCTTCGGAAGAACGAGCATTTTTTCCCCTCTTTATCAACTCTAAAGAAATGGCTGTTCTCTAAAACATATTCTTTGCGAATTTGCTTCCGCTGCTCAGACCCCGCCTTCATCTCGAGAACGTCCATAATGTTTTTCACGTCTGAATCATGCCGCTGTAGAGTGCGTACCCAATCTTCCATCGACAAGTTTACACTACCAACATATTCCTCTACTCTACTTGGTTCAGTCGGCGGCTCCACAGGCACTCGACTCATTGCGTCGACGTGAGGCATCTTTATTTCGGGACGGAATACAACCCGGGAATCGAACCCTTGTAGTTTCAAAAACCATCTCGCCAGTCGCGGAATGTGAGGCTTCGTCGCTTTCTGACTGGCAATGGCTTGGCAATCAGTTACTCATTCAAACTCCTTTCCCAACAAGTACATTCGGAACCGTTCACACTCATCGACGATCGCGAGCAACTCCAGCTCGTATAGTATAGACAGCTATAGTACGCAACGGGACACATCTGTTCCGATCCATTTTTAGGCAACAAGATGCCTGCAAGGCGCGCGAAGCTAGCATCGGTGTGCAACTGATGCTGTGATGCCTCGTCGTAAATGACTCGGGTGGGTGCCTCAGTCAAAAACCTCACCAGCTGTTGATGTGCCTCTTTGCATTTGGTCGATCATATGAATAGTACATCCTTTTTTAACAATCGCGTTAGTGGTGCGGCTATGATGGCAAAGCTCGGAATAAATTTCCTAAGGAAGCCGGAGAGCCCAAGGAAACGCCTGACCCCGGTAGCATTCTGTGGATTAGGGAATTGTTCCACAGCCACGGTTTTTATCTTCGCGGGCCTGATTCCTTCAGCCGTTAGTTCATGTCCAAGGAACTCCACTGTGTTCTAGAAAAATGAACAGTTCGATTGCGCAACGTTAGTCCTTCGCGTTTTATGACTTCTAGGAATTCCTTCAAGTACTCCAGCTCCTGCTCGACAGTCTCAGACGGACTGGTGACCTCGTCCACATAGCTTATCGCCTCGCCATTCATCGATACTATGAGCCTCACCATAATTCGTTGAAAATTGCTCGGGGCATTTCGAAGCCCAAACAGCATTCGATTGAATTCGAAACGGCCACGGTGAGTTATGAACGCCGTGTACTGTTTGGCCTCCTCCGCTATCTCCAACTGGTAATAACCAGACATCATGTCAAGCACGGTGAAGTAGTTTTTCACCGCCAACGTTGACAAAACGTTGTCGGCCACAGGCGTGGACCATGTTTTTTTTTTTTGGTGACCGCGTTTAGCTCAGGGAAGTTGACACAGAGTCTGTCTTCGCCAATCTGCTTCAGCACTAAGACAATGGGTGAAGCATACAGCGACATCGACGGGCGAATTATGTCGAGTTGCAGTATCTCGTTCACGATGCTTTCGACTATTTTCTGTTTAAAGATGGGAACACGGTACCGTTTTATGTTTACCGGAATGTCAGACGTGATAACCATGTTCATTTTCATAATACTACGCTTTCCGAGGTCCTTCAACCTTTCCGCAAAACAGCCACGATATTCGTGTTGTAACGCCTCGACTCTGTTTTTTTAACTTGCTCAAAGCATCATTGATATTTTCGCACGCATTATTAATTACCTAACATTTGCCCATGTCAATCACTATACGGCCACGCGAAAGTACACCTGTATCAATGATGACGTCATACACCGAGATTGGGTTGTCTATTATCATGAAGTCACCCACAAATTGTTGCTGGTCAATTGTGACGGTTAATTTTTTCGTTTCGCGGCACTCCACCTGTCCACCGGCGAATCCTATCATCATCTTGTTGCACGGCTTAACTATACCGACACATTGATCCACGATCTTCCGTTTTATAAATGAGTGGCAACTGCCCGAGTCTATAAGCGCTTCGCACACGATGTCGTTCACGGTGATGCTCTTCGTAACCGGATCATCAGATGGTTCACTGATGGAGGTCACAGAATTGTCATTTTTCTTTTTCCTCGGCGGTTTTGGGCAATCGCGTGAAATGTGTCCTCGATCCGACAATTAAAACATATCGGGTCGCCTTTATCGTGAGTTATCACTTTTGGCACGGAAATGTTTTTATCCCCGGTTGGACAATTCACGACACTAATCTTACTGTCAACCACAGTGCATGCGTTAATGCCCGAGAACGATTGTAACAGATCAGCACATCGCGGAAAACACATGACCAACCGGAGTTAGCCCACATCTTTGCCGTGCAATTAAGTTTAGCGTTGGCAGCTAGGAATAGTAAACGATCTTCCCATCCATACCCCATTCGCAATTGCTCGACTCGATCAATGAAATGTGTTGACGTCATGTCACCATGCAATGGGTCAAATGCAGGAACGATTGTGTTCCATGTTGCAGCAGTTTGCTGAAATGTTGCAGACAGCAAAGACGAAACTGGAACTACTGCGTCCTTATACGCATATACGTTGGTGTGTGTTGGTATGCTTGGAGAGTATACGTATGACGCAGATGCCGACGCCGCACTGGTTGCCATCTTCGGACCCTGGACATTCGACACCGTTTTAAACGAATTTATGGTACCGATGACGGAAGCTACCTACTGTGAAAGGGTCTTCAATTGCTTTTGCAATCCCCCTACATCATTTCGCAGCGTCCTTCGTTGGCCGCAACCGCGTAATAAACTCTTCCTTCGCGCGGGACACAGACAAATTGGCTTCGCGAAGCTCCGCCACCGTCAGATCGCCCGTCGTTATTACTACACTACTTTTTAAGAAAACAACATTAGGAATTATCCCATTTCTGATTTTGTCAACAGTCAGGGTTTAAACTAAAACGCGAACACCAAGGTCTTCGATTATACGTCTTACTTTATTCAAGGACCGACATCGACTCCCTAACAGTTTTCACACACATGCAAGTTAACACGCTCCTCTATCCCTATCCAAATCATACTTACTTTCCGACAGTTCCATCATTACACATTCCCATACAAATTCATTACAACATACTCGCACGTTTCATATTTCTTTCCTGTTTCGCGGATTCGCTTCTATGGAAATTTCTACATACGGTTCATACTCGTATTTCTTTTGTTTCGCGGATTCGCTTCTTTACAGATGCATACAATGCATAGATTCATGCATAGATTCAGCAATTTTGTTAGTGTCACGTTTTGTAAAGTAGGCAATTGTAATTTTTTAAATACGAGGTAAACTAAATTATTGTTAGTTGTGTAAAAGATCTTGAATAAAGCGGTTGCTTGATATTAAAACGTTGTTTTTTTGAACGACTTGAAGTTGGTCTCCATAACTGGCGCCCGAGCAGTTATTCAATGTCCGAAATGTAAATAGGTAATAAAGTGCTTGCCTAATCGCGGACATCATAATAGTTAAAAAACACGTTTCCGGAAGTGAGTTTTTTAAATTAATCAATAAATAAAACTTAAAAACAACTTGTCGGACGCGTGATTACATTGTTTAAGGAAATCATTGAATGAGACTTTTTCGCGTCTTAAATCTCTTGTTGAGGCTGGCAAGAGAGCTGATCTAACAGTGTTTAAGAAACTATAGTGACTATAACATATAACGTGTTCATCAACAAACAACCCAGAAGGAAGGAAGCAAGGAACCCATCGACATCTATAAATTGGTTAGGAGAACACCTATAAATTGGTCAACGGAAAACGCAGAAGGAAGTAAACGAAACAAAAGGGAAGCCCAGTGATCCAACGTGCACCCCAATAGGCTCAGGGGAAAATAAATCGATAAAAGTTTGAAGCCAAAAAGGAGAATGACAGACGGTCCACGTATTTTGGATTCAATATGTAAGTTTACCTCGTTTTCCTAAATTATATTAAATTTTTTTATATTCAGAATTTTACAATTGTATTTTTAATCATTATTTTTCTTACAAACTTCAATATTTCACATAAAAAGTGTTTAAACTTAGTGTCGCAAGTGTTTAAACTTAGTGTCGCAAGTGTTTAAATTTAGTGAAAAGTGTAAAACAAAGTTGTTGAATCGGTGCGTTCTAATTGCGCATTCTTCCAATCTACTTTTTCTCTCATCCTTGTCACTCCTAAAGCTCTTGAAAATTATCCGATTCCCTTTTTCTAAAACAAAAATGGAGGCTATACAGGCAACCCTTACACAACTCACCGGGGCGGTTAATGCTCAAATAGAGCGAGTGAAAAGGTTGGAGTATAGGTTATCTAAAATGGAGCGAAAATTTGCTAATCCTGCTGACGAGCCGCAGCAGACTTTATCGCGCCCTAAAACGGTTCAGGACGACGAAATTAAGAAGCTTCCTTATTCCGTGAGGGACTTACCAACTTTTGACGGCAATCCCATTGAATATATTTCATGGGTACATCACGTCGAAACCACCCTTGAGGATTATAGTATTGTCCGCAACAAGCCTATCTACGCGGCAATACTGAGACATATTAGGCAAAAATAAGAGGCCCAGCAGACGCTGCTCTTATTTCTTATAATATATTCGAAAATGATTGGGCTAGCATGAAGAGGTGTTGGTCCCTCCACTACGCGGATAAAAGCGATGTCCGCACTCTGGAACATCAGTTACATGTGATGGTCAGAAATAATAGGAGTATTGACGAATTTTATGCTGCCGTGAATCACCAACTTTTTCTACTCATAAATAAAATCAAGGTAGAGGATTATTCACAGGAAAAAGTGCTGCTCTTAGTGAAAATTATCGCGAGAAAGCTCTCGATGTTTTCATTCGTGGTGTCAGTGGTGGCCTCTCTGGAATATTAATGGTACAGAGACCCAATACCTTGCCGGAAGCATATGCCTCCTGCTTGGAACTCCAAAACGTCAATTTCAAGAATTTTCAGTTGCACCCTTATAATTCTTTTTCAGCACCTGTGAATCAAACATTTACACCCAACCAAACCTTCAAGCCTTCAATACCTGTAGGTAATAGAATTTTAGATTGTCAAGACAGAAATAAAATTTATAACGCTCAACATAACGCAAATCGGTTTCTCACTGCTAACCCCGTACCTCCTAAACCTAGTCAACCTAAACCCCCTGTACCTATGGAAATTAATCCTTCAATTCAAACGCGCCAGGTTGAGTATATGAATAAACCCTTGCATCCCCTAGCGCTGGAACGGCCAAACGATTCGATCTCATACCCCAGAAAAGCGCAGCGTTTATATAACATTCAAACTTCTGAAGAAGATACCGATGAAAATTTTCAACAAGACCTTGAGGTTGCATATGAGGACTCAAATATTGAAGTTTCAAACTTACAGGACTACCAAGATGTATCCGACCTAAATTTTATGATGGACGCCTCTCTAACGTCCCCTACATAGGGTATGTTACAAGAGATGGCGAGACGCAAAAATTCCTTATCGATACAGGAGCCAACAAGAACTTCATCTCAATTAAATTAAATCAAAATTCAAAACGTTTAAAAGAACCATTGAAAATACACTCAGCAACAGGCACAATCCAAATAACGGAAAAAGTGAGCGGACCATTCTTCAAAAGCTTAGGAATAAACGAAATTTTGGACTTCTTCATTTTACCTGGCTTAAAATCATTCGACGGTATACTAGGCGACGACACACTGCGAGACCTGCAAGCAATTATCGACGGGAAAAACGATGTTTTGATTATAATACCTGACATTAAAATTCCCCTGAAACTAAAAATATCCAAACAAATTTACAATTTAAAGGCCAAATGTAATCATTTAGGAAAAGATCTTGCAACAAAATTGCAATCAGTAATTGATAAGTTCTCAAATGTTTTCGGACCAATCTCTAACAAAGAAATAATTGACACTAGCATCAGGGCAGAAATCAAAACTACTAATGAAACCCCAATTTACACAAAATCATATCCTTATCCGGTTAATCTCAGATCTGAAGTCGAGTCCCAAATAACGGAAATGCTCGAAAATGGAATTATCCGACCCTCGAAAAGTTCCCACATATGGGTAGTGCCTGAGAAAGCCAATCCGGAAGGGGAAATAACAATACAGACTCGTCATCGATTTCAAGCGGCTGAATGCAGTTACGATCGCAGATACATACCCGATTCCCGATATAACAAACACTCTAGCTAGCTTTGGTCAATCAAAGTACTTCACTGCACTCGATTTAACATCCGGATTCCACCAAATACGTATGAACGAGAAGGACATCGAAAAAACGGCATTTTCCACAGCCAACGGGAAGTATGAATTCACGAGACTCCCATTCGGGCTCAAAAATGCACCAGCAATATTCTAGAGAATGATCGACGACGTCCTAAAACCATTCATCGGGAAGATATGCTTTGTTTATATCGACGATATAATTATTCTTGGCGGAACGGAGGAAGACCACTTGCGAAATTTGGAAACAATATTTTCTCAACTAGAGAGAGCGAACCTGAAGATCAATCTGGAAAAATCTTCCTTCTTCAAAAAGAAGGTTGAGTTCTTGGGTTACATTATTTCGGAAGATGGAATCCTTCCGGACCTCAAAAACATTTCAGCAATATCCAGAATCAAACCACCGGAACATTAAAAAGGTTTGAAAGCATTTTTTGGATTGTACTCCTATTATCGAAAATCCGTGAAGGATTTTGCAAAAGTCGCAAAACGATTAACACAATTAACAAGAGGAGAAAACGCTCAAGTGAAGGCAAATCAGTCAAAAAAACGAGAAATTAAGCTGGGAAAAATTGAATTAGAAGCATTCAATGCTCTAAAAAATCTCTTAACTTCCTCCGATACATTAGCATTTCCAGACTTCACGAAAGCTTTCATTTTGACCACCGACGCATCTTATCATGCTATAGGTGCCGTTTTATCGCAAGGAGAGATTGGAAGGGATAAGCCCATCATTTATATTTCAAGATCTCTCAATAAAACAGAGGAAAACTACTCGACGGGAGAAAAGGAAATGCTGGCAGTTGTGTGGGCTCTCGATAAGCTGCGAACATACCTATATGGTGCGAAAAAAGTCAAAATCCTCACCGATCACCAGCCCTTAACCTTCGCTCTAAGCAACAAAAACCATAACGCCGAGCTCAAACCATGGAAAGCCAGAATCGAAAAATATAACTATGAGCTTGTGTATAAGTAAGGGAGAACCAACGTCGTGGCTGATGCCCTATCCAGACTTCCACTTGAAATTAATACCTTAATAGGAGATTCTGGGACAATGCACAGTGCAGACGAGGACAGCAGTGACCTTATACCTTGTGTTGAATCTCCAATAAATATTTTCAAGAGACAACTAATAATATCACAAGGGAAAAACATCATTCCCCATGAAGAACCCCATCCTGTATACCACAGATACTACATTTGTCTCGATACGATCACAAAAGAAAGCCTTACCCAAATATTGAAGGAATATTTAAATCCGAACGTAATTAATGGCATTAAAATCCCAGAAGAATTCATTCAATTGCTCCAAACAATTTTTAAGGAAAATTTCTCAAATTTCAAAATCAGAATCACACAATGGGTTGTTCAAGATATTCCCAAGGAAGAAAATAAAATCGATATCATTCAGTAGGAGCACAAAAGAGCACACAGAAACGCAAAGGAAATTAAGGCCCTGATACTAGAAAAGTATTATTTACCTGGAATGGCCAGGCTAATTAAAAAATGTACAACGAATTGTGATACATGTAACATGTGTAAATATGATGGTCATCCTATTAAACCAGAACTGCAAAAAACACCGATTCCAGAATATCCTACGGAAATATTGCACATAGCCCTTACAACAATCCACGGCGAGAATTTTCATACATGCATCGACAAATTCCGTAAATTTGTAAAATACTTCCGAATTAAGAATAAATCTGCTACGCACCTTCGTGAAAAAATAACAAAACTACTACACTATTTCACAGTCCCGAAAATATTGGTTTCCGATAACGAAGGCAGCTTCATCAGTTCCCTTATTCTAAATTTCATTGAATCTTTGGGCATCACGGTATACTTGGCCCCGCCACAAAAAAGCGAGGTTAACGGAGCAATTGAAAATTAAACTATATTGGAAATAATTAGGTGTCTCCGTAAAGACAACCCTGACTACTCCTTAATGGAAGTAGTTAATATAGCCGTCGATAGGTATAAAACCACGTACCATTCCGTAACAATAGCCAAACCAGTAGTTTCTTTGGGAGATCTCAAAGGATCAATTATCAAAACCTGCTTAATTTTCGAACAAAATCCAATGAAAATATCAAGCACGGAATACTGCGGAAACCAAAATCCCAAATAGCGACGCATAACAACAAACGAACATAGCCCTGTAACTACGAGTCAGGTGAAAAAAAAAACCATTATATAAAAAGGAAATTATATCCCAAGATAACCGAATCACTGTTATTACTAAACTGAGAAAAAGGTTTATAAATCCGACTTTAAAACGTCCCTTTTATTTCAGAATAATCATCAGTAACATGAACGCCGCACTAAATATATACGATTATAAAAGCCCGCTCATGTCAATTAAACAAGGTCCAGGCAAGATCGTTAATGGAAACTTTAAACTCATCCATAGCATCAACCTCAGTATGTATAAAGAAATCCTCGATAACATCAAAACGTCAATAAACGTGAACGCGAACAGATCTACCATTTTAATGCCTCAACTTAATGACCAACTATGTGAAATCCAAGATCTACCAGCTCAGCTTCAACCAATTAGAGGGAAACGGTCCATCAACTGGATTGGTACAGCATGGAAATGGATTGCCGGAAGTCCAGATGCAACTGATTGGGACAACATTCTCAAGAGCCAAAATGATCTTGTAGGGAACAACTATAAGCAGTTCAAAATTAAAAAACACATAACAAGCGTAACTTCGGAGCTCATCGATAACTACAATAGGATAGTTGCAGATATCGATCTTAAAAAATAATGACAAATACGAGCAAATGCTTTTTAATAAATTAACGATACTTAAAGATGAAATCCAAGAAATGGTCCTAGCGAGCCAACTTGCAAAGCGTGGAATCGTCAACTCCAAACTCCTCAACAACCAGGAAATTAAAAAAATCCTCATCCAAGCGGCAAACCTCCCCTATGAAAACGAAATTCAGGCAATTGAATATTCCGAACCAATCATTCTGATAAAAAACTCCTTGCTCCTTTACGTTATATGCTTACCCAAAACCGAGGAAATAAATTATAATCACGTTTTGATTCGTTCCACGATCAACAATAATAAAATGATCCTGCTCAAATATTCAGGCCTCAAGGCACATGTAAAGAAATTACAAAAAAAACTGTTTGTAATAGGCAGCAGCTAAAAAAATTATCCTCCAATGACTGCATCTCCCAAATCCTAGGCGGGACAAGTGTGCTATGTGAATACCAATACCATAGCAAACCAAGCTCAGAATTCCTAAATGCAAATACAATATTTTTAACTAATTTTGTTGGAAAACTACAGCATCAGACTAGGACAGATATCCTGAACGGAACAAATATTCAAAATGATACAGTAAAAATTAACGATGTCGAGTACTCAACCAAGGAGTTACACACTCTCCACCCTTTGCCACTTGTTCTGCAGGGTAATTTAACTGAAAAAGATATAAAATTAGATCTCGATTATCTCCACAAACTACATCTGGACAATGTTAAGAAGTTAGACTACTTTTCATTTGGCAATACTTTTCAGTTGCATCCGATTTAACCATAATCCTTATACTAATGATTGTTGCGCTTTTATTTTTGTTTTTTCGTCAAAAACCATTTCAACGAAAAATTAACTTACCCTATACTTACCCGAATCCTGTAACCTTACCATTTTGATACTATCTATGGGACACAGATTTTTAAGAAGGGAGGAGTTAACACGCTCCTTCTATCCCCATCCAAATCATACTTACCTTCCCACAGTTCCATCATTACACATTCGCAGACAAATTTGTTTTAACATACTCGCACGTTTCATATTTCTTTCCTGTTTCGCGGATCCGCTTCTATGGAAATTTCCACATACGTTTCATATTTCTTTTGTTTCGCGGATTCTCTTCTGTACAGATGCATACAATGCATAGATTCAGCAATTTTGTTAGTGTCACGTTTTGTAAAATAAGCAATTGTAATTTTTTAAATACGAGGTATACTGAGTTATTGTTAGTTGTGTAAAAGAACTTGAATAAAGCGGTTGCTTGATATTAAAACGTTGTGTTTTGAACGACTCGAAGTTCATCTCCATAGCTTGCATTTAACAATGAAGATAGATGGTGTTGCCATAGTTCATATAGACGTTGAGTAACAAAACATTGATGGATGACAAATGCATCATATTGAACTATTAATATCTACAAAGTCCTTGAAAGGATTGTAATTCTGTACCGATGCATTTTAGTATAATATTTCGCGTGTTATGGTTCGCGGCCAATAATTTAATGTTCCGGGAAAGTGAAAACGCAATGTCTTTTAAATCAAATGAGTTTATTTAATTCGTCAAAAATGCACAATCACTTCACTAACAATTTCACAACTTTAATTTTCACTATTAAAATTCTACCTTCCACTTGTCCATAAATTTCTATCGCAATTGTCTACTAAAATCACTTCACACTCAAACAATCAATATCGCCTGTACTTCGCGTATCGCAGTTTTCTATCGCGGTTGTAATAAATGATCCCCCCATTCATTCAGCTCGCCTTTATATAGGGTCTCTAATCATTCAACTCAGTTCTCGTACATTGGTGAATTAGCGGGAACATTCCAGCAGCGTAATGAATGGGCAGTGACTCACTTTCAGATGTTGATAATGCTTGTTGGGTTCTCGTGGTTTCGAGTAAATTCATTTGTTGATGTTCTTAATGGTTGTGAAAACAATTGCGACAGTAGCTCGCAGAATTATTTGTGCATGTAACAATATGTTGCCCTTCATTTGAAACTTCTGCAATCAAAATTCTTACAGGCGTCGATCAGTTATGCTGAAAAATCATTTCCGGAAAACAGGACTCTTCTAACTGTCTCCATTCAAAAGTTATGCATGAGCATAGGCTGGTGCTGCCAATCCCCGTTGGCAGCACCAGCCGGAAAGGTAAATTTCTCGTATGTAGCGTAAAGTTTCGAAAAAGAATTTGGCTTGCCTACTACTAAACTTCTTTCTGCAATTTTCGTAGTACCACATGGGTATTTATTAACATTAAAAAAAATCTGGCCACGTTCGTTTTTAGAAACCTTTTATCGGGGCGCAAATACTTTCCTAATTAAATTGAGTTGCATGCGTATGGATTACATATTGTTGTAAACATACAAATACCGGTTTCGCCCTTCTCGCATCTGCTGTTCACACAGTTCACAGTGGTAACCACACAAAGGCTTAAATAGCTCGATTAGTTAATTTCAAAAGATTTCCATAAAAGTTTAATCAGCACTTGCATTGCCATTAATATATACATTTCAATTTTTTTCTGAACTGTGAGGGCCGTCATTTCGATTTTTATTGAAATCGGCTGCTAAAAATATTAAGCTGTAAATTTTCGACTGTTTTATTTGTCATTCGATTTGCATAATCAAATTAAATTAACTTGCCTTAATAACCTATAATTTCAAGTTTCAACGGAATCTGTTGAGAATCTTAGCTGCTAGAGGGCTACAGAAATAAAAAAAATTGTATGCCATCCGCCTGTATGGGGAGACCCGCCTGTATGGGGAGACCCGCCTGTATGGGGAGACCCCCCTTAAATACCTTAAAATATTTTCTTGCACTGCAAATTTCAAGAGGCACCACTTTTGACCTACGTAGAAAATGTCCTCATTCTAGCTCATGTGGTTTTCGAGAAAACTTGTTATGACGCACGAACAAACGGGCGGAGGGACGGACAGACAGACAAGTCGCGATTTTATAATTTTTTAGGGTATTGTTAAAAATAATATACAATATCTTAAAAATGATCTGGTTTAAAAGTTCTTTCAAGTAAAGTCATTTAAAACGTTTCAATGAAAAATATTCATTATTTCAGTTGGCACTAAAATAGCGAATTGCGCTTGCCTTCAGACCTTTGGGGGCCGCCATTTAATGCATGCATTTGATTTTGGATTATTTTAAATCTTTGTATGCTAGGACCTCATCAATCAATGTACTATCTCGTTCAAATAGGAGTTTCACTCTAGACAGGGCAAAATAATTCAATTTTTAAAGAAAATCGCAGCTAAAAATATTAGGCTTTAAATTTTTGACTTTTTTATTTTTCATTCAATTTTAATAATTTCCTGCAAAATTCAAGAACATAGTACAGACATTCATAATCTCAAGTTTCATCAAAATCCGTTGAAAAATGTGACCGCTAGAGGGCTACAAAAACATGAAAAAAATGCATATTTAAACGGCCGCCATTTTGAAATTTGCACATGCATGATCACCAAAATATCAAAGACTGTAGGTGTAAGTAATGTTTATCTTGAAACCAAGTTTCATATATGTCGGATCAAAATTGCGACTTTTAAAAGCCTTTGAAATTTCGACCTTCAACTGGCCGCCATTTCGTTTTTTGCAACCTGACCTCCAGTTTTTCTACGTAATTCTTTAGATACTTATAATTTCTATCAAACTACCGAATTTCATGAAAATCTGTTGAAAGCTTTGACCACTATTACAACAACAAAATTTTGCACGTTTTTCGACCTTTGAGCGGCCGCCATTTTGTTTCTGCCGTACCGACTTTGGATTTTTTATTGTGAGATTCATCACATACTTCAATGAACCTTTGTACCAAATTTCATCCAAATCGGAGCTACACTTTGGTCAGAACAGAAATCGCGATTTTTCGTCTAAAATGGCCGCCATTTTGTTTTTGCCCGGCCGATATAGCTGGTTCACGAACTTAACCGAGATAATTACCCAATACACCTTGCCTCAAAATTTGGTGAAAATCGAAGCAAAATTGCAACCTCTAGCGTTTCTCTCGAGAAATTTACCTAAAAAACAAAAAAAAATTAACGTGATGAATTGATAAGCTTTCCTTTGGAGCTCGGTTTCAAATCGTGACAGTTCATGACGGGTCATCGGGAATAGAACAATGTTACGTCAGAATCGGACAATATTGTCACCCACAACCAACATAAGCTACTCCCCACATGTACGCTTGGTATATTGAATCGTTGAAAAAGGCCAGTATAATTAAAAAAAGTAAATTTTCATTTTAAACGGAAAAAACCCCTGCATGTTTTCAACATACTGCAAACAATGAGCTTGCAAAAGAGGAAAAAAAGCAAGCTAATTAAGACAAAAGCAAAATTGTTCGCGGAATTTCAATGGATTAAGTTGAGCAATCGGGAAGGCATTATTTGGAAATAAAATCAAATGCTAAGTTAGTTGAAAAAAAGGCGTGGAAATATGAAGCAACAAGAATACTAGGAACGAATGGGGAAAAATGAAGCATGAAAATATTAGAAATCCTAAACAGAAATGAATAAATTGGAAAAGTAGGGAAACGAAATCAATTCATAAATCCGATGCTGATTCCATGTTGCAACGTGACCGTAACAAATGCGTGAGGCCACGTGTTTGGAGCCATTGCCAATTTGACTTATGTTAAATTGCATGAACAAGTAATGATGGTAAATTGAATTTGAAAATATTATATTTAGTTACTTATAAAATCAGAATAAATATTAGCAATAATAAATAAATTAAATAAAAATAATTTTCTTGTGCATCTTATGACTTCGGATGTTTCTCTATCGATTTCTTATCATCAAGATAATAAAATCCGCTCCAAAATCTATCCGATCTATTTTTTAGAATATAGCAAGCACTACTCTTCCTACTGTAAACATGACAACGTTTGTATCGCCGTCCTCGGTTTTTACCACGGGATTTCTCGTCAATAACAGAGTTCTCTTCTTTGTCTTCCGTGATTTTGGATTTGTTTTTGCATTTTCCTTGTCTCGAAGTTTGACATTGTGAAGCAGATCGTTCAACGTCTATATAATCCTCTTCATCAGATTCATAGGAATCGGCGTATCTTTTTGTTCTATTAGAATATTCTATTTCATCTTTGATTTTTGGAAGTATTGTATCGGTGTCTCCTTTCACTCTCCTTCTGTTGCCATTTCTTTTGCGGTAGTTTTCTCGAAGGTATTTGCTGCCAATGTGAGCATATCGATATGGAAAGTCTCGAACTCTTTTCCATTTTTCTTCAATTGCTGAATTTGCCGGAGTGGGGTCTCTGCAATAATTATCAATTCATCGAAACATATTCAGTACAAAAAAAAATCGACTAGACCTACCCAACTTTGGCAAAATTCGTCCACATTTTGGTCATGGTCGATACCATTTGAAGATCACGTTTGCTTGAAATAAGTCCCAGCTGTCCATAAGAGAATAGGAATGGCAGTTCGTCCTCATGAGAAATGCCTTTTGAAAGACAAATTTTTTAATACATATGCACTCACAATCTGTAATAACTGAGAACGTACCATAAAAATCCTTGCCAGATCCGTAAAACTGTGTGGACGACTTGGGAGGGTTATGGTCAAATATATATGCATAAGTATCAGCTCTGGCAATTTTTCGGCGTTGTTTCAAAAATTGCTCCATACCAGCGAAAAATGCAACATCTGAAAAAAACTAGAAAAGAGGTTTTGTTTGTTTTTGAAAGTGTTGCAGGATTTTTGCTATTCCTTACGTTGGTTAAGTTACGAGAATTTTTTCCCGAGAAATCTAATCCATTTTTGAAGTAGTAGTTTTTGATTCTTTCTGTTATTTTTTGTTGCTCCTGTTCACTTAAATCTTCATACCCGATGGCAATTGGTACAATTTCATCAAATTTTCGTTCAAACAAATCACTGTATCGGTTTATGATAGCTGAAAATCAAAACCGAACATGTTAAAAGAAACTCTCACGTCTTCAGTTTACTTACGTCCTGATTTGAATGCTCCGTCTTCAGCATTACAACCGATTATTATTGGTATAGCATCTCCATAACACGAGGTTATGTCCTTAGGATGTCTAGTTAGAAAAGCGTGAGGATGCTCTGGTTCAATGACGGGAGTGAAAATTGTAGTTGGTTCGCCAGTTGGAAAAGCCTTCGTCAAAGAAAATTTAACTATTGATTATTGAGACATTGAAAGGATTCTTACAAAGAACTTAAACTGGGCACCAATCAATTCTGATGCGTCAGTCTGTCGAAGACATTTCATCATTTCTTTATAGTTATCCTCTATGGGAATTGGACACGACACGAAGTGAGCAAGCTGCCGAGCGCGATTAACAGCCTTCTTTCCTGATGTCAGTGCCCATGGATCGAAGTAGTTCCCGGATTGTAAAATTGCTTTATGGAAGAGTCCTAGATAAAAAAAAATCATAATCATTGATCAAGCAAGAACTGAACGATGGTCTGCTTTGTAAGTGAACAGAGGAATTAGACTCACCGTGAGATGGTGTGGCAATCAAATGAAATGAAACACTTGCAGCTCCAGCACTTTGACCGAAGATTGTTACATCATGAGGATTGCCACCAAAGTTTGCAATATTATCTTGTACCCATCTCAGTGCCAAATTTTGGTCCTTCAAACCATAGTTTCCAAACGAAAAGCTGTTCAGAGTGCTCAAAAATCCTAAGGGACCGAGTCGATAATTGACGGTAACTAGAATAACTTTATGACTCAAAAGCCTTTCTGGGCCGTATTTCACAGGTCCTGATGATCCGACAAAGTATCCACCACCGTGAAAATACACCATAACCGAAAGCGAAGGTGTATGACTGCGCTCCTGAAATGCATCTTTCGATCAGACCTTGAAGTTGCAAGGAAATATAATTACCCTTGGTGTGTAGACATTCAAATATAGGCAATCTTCACTTCCAAATACGCTGCTCCTGAATTTAGTGACATCAATTTGCAGACATGCTGGAGGTAGAGTTGTGGCGTCCTTTGTGCCTTGCCAGTCATGTATTGGTCGGGGGTCCTAAAAAATAAAAACAGGTTTAGTCACTACCAGGTAAATCCAATGTCATAAAATTAGCAATTTTTCGAAAACTGTTAACTGATAATATCGAAACCTCCTAACAAATCAGTTTCCTTGATTTTGCCTGGATTTTCTCTTCACTCGTTTCAGCACATCTCACCATGTTGTCAAAACACTTTTTCAATATAAATAAAAATCCCCTCAACTCACCGAAAAACGTAATTCACCAAGAGGTGGCTCTGCATACGGAATACTTAAAAATGCATTGATCACTTTTCCAGTGGTTGTATAGAAATTAGTTCCTTTAAGTGATCCTCCATGGTGAAGGCGAACAATAGGAGGTTTCAACTGTATTTGCAAATCTGCGGTCTTCAATACAAATAAAATAACCAAAAGTATTCGCGATATTTTCAGCATAATCACAAAAAGAATACAAGGTTTATTCAAAAACTAAAAACTAGAGACAATTTGCAGAAAGCGTGAACAATGTCGAAGTGAAAGAACTTCTACCTCAATCTCAACTTCTGAGTTTCAACTATTTATAGTTTTTTTCTGAAGCCAATCATTAATTTATAAAATCATTAAACAGTAAAATTTTATAGATATATATATAATAATTTTTTAGCGTTGCTGAATTTTAATTAAGTAGGGGAGAACGCTGATGAATCTCGGAACTGTTTTGAGCCAGTTTGATAACGTCGTAGCAAATGCATGCCAGTTTTGATTGAAGTGCAGATGGTTTGAAATTATTCAGGTCTCTCGTATTTGGGCTGATAATTTTGAATCCATAATTAGCAATTCTTTGAATGAATTAACAGCGCTGATCCAATATGAGCTTTGGAATCGTCTACTAAAATTCATTGATGTCTACATATATTTATTTTCTCAGCACGAGAAAGTGAAGGTGTGAGTATTTTGTTTTTTTTTTATTATGATCTCATTTGGCTTTGTATTAAAAGGCGAAATTTGATTTAATTAAAGCAGCTAAATTTACGGATGAAGGGTGTGAAGACCAACAGGAGTTTTTTTTCTAGACTGTCATTTGGCTGTTCTTTTTCACTGTTTAAAACGTGCCAAAAATGCGTTCTAGTTAATTTCATGCCAGTAGGTTGACAATTTGTTATGTAGAATCCGTGATCATGTGTGGCAATAGTATGATACACTAGTTTTCGAGTTTCTCATATCTAGGGTGAGTTTAATAAATTTAATTAAAAGCATATCACCCTAGCGTATACAATTTTCGGAAAGTTTTGTAATCTTGACGATAGAAAAAGCTTCAAAAAATAAATACTATATTCTATCAAACGAAAATTGAGTTTCTTGCAAGTTCCATGGAAAATTAAACACGGGCAAGCTAGGTAAGGGGCCCAGGCAGTGCAACTTAGACCTTGTTAGAAAATATTCCCCGAAAAACCAGAAACAGTTCAACCTTTTTTTTTGTTTATGGTACGAGAGTAGCCAAAAGCACTCGACCTGACTTATGAATACAGGTAGTTTTAACAACTTAATGTGAAAAATTCATAACGGCTCGTTTATTATTATTTTTTTACAGACATTCAAAGTGAACGCTCTCAGTGAATTTATAAATATGGAAAAAGATCGGGGATCGTTATGTGATACAATACTTTCATGAAAGGTATAAGTCCAACCGATATCAAAGCCGCGTTGGATTCTACTCTGGGGGAGTCTGCTCCTTCGTTTGCAACGGTCAAATATTGGGTAGCTGAATTTAAGCGAGGTCGTACGAGCTGCCAAGATGAATACCGCAGTGGTCGACCAAGTGAGGTCACTACGTCAAAAAATGTGAAGAAAATCCACAAAATGGTATTGGATGTCCTTCGACTGAAAGTGCGCGAGATTTCAGACATAGCAGGCATGACAAAAAGTGCTGTGCATCGCATTTTGACCGAAAATTTGGACATGAGAAAACTGTGTGCAAGATGGGTGCCGCGTTTGCTCACAAGAGAGCACAAACAGCAACGTGAGGATGTTTCCATCGAGTGTTTGACAATGTTTTGCAGCAATAAAGCCAAACTTTTGCGTTGAATCATAACTATAGACGAAACATGGCTACATGATTTTACACCTGAGACCAAGGAGCAGTCAAAGCAGTGGACTGTAAAGGGAGAACCGGCTCCAAAGAAAGCAAAGACAGTTCAGTCAGCTGGCAAGGTCATGGCATCCGTTTTCTGGAATGCGCGTGGAATAATATTTGTTGATTATCTCGAAAAAGGAAAAACAATCAACGGCGCATATTATGCAGTCTTATTGCAGCGTTTGAGTGATGAAATCAAGAAAAAACGGCCCCATCTGACGAAAAAGAAAGTGTTTTTTCATCGCGATAACGCACCAGTCCACATGTGCGTCATTGCGATGGCTAAAATCAATGAGGTGAAGTTCGAATTGCTTCCTCACGCACCCTATTTGCCAGATCTGGCTACCTCGGATTATTTTCTTTTTCCGAATTTGAAAAACTGGCTCGGTGACAAAAGATTTGCCAACAATGAAGAGGTAGAGTCTGCGGTTATTATCTTTTTTGAGAAGCTTGACGGTTCCTACTATAAAGCGGGTACCGAAGCTATTGAACATCATTTGGAAAAGTGTATCGAGCTGAAAGGAGAAAAGTCACAATTTTTTTAACTGAGTCGGGTACTTTTAGAACCGCCCTCGTAATCCAAGGATATGCTTGTTCAATCAGTTGCCAGTATTTCATAAGGAATCCTCTAATTCATTATTTTCTCACAGGCTACCCGCACATTTTCACAATTACATGATTTGTGATATCCATGATCGTAAAAAAGGATGATTCGAAAACATAATGACTTCACAAATGCAATTCTCCACACTGATTCCATAAAATGTGGCAACGGAAAAAAGCACTATCTGCAAGTGTAACTCTGGGGAATCCTAAAACTATCTCAATGTTTTTTGGAGTTGTAATGTAGGGCATGCTCTTAGGCTATTGTGAAATTACAATCTTTTAACTTCGTTACAAACGGGAACTCATGACTTCCATTAATAAGAAAATTTGACGTGTCCTAATAAAAGAAAACACAATTTTTGGGAAGTCAATAATTTTGTTGATTTGATATCCGCAGGCCAATTCTTTTTTTTCTTTAAAAGCCGTCGGGCCTTGCTTTGTTGTGTGAGCAGACGCGTTTCGACTACCTCGAGTCATCTTCAGTGTCTGAAAATGACTCGAAGTAGTCGAAACGCGTCTGCTCACACAACAAAGCCACCCCGCCGGCTTAAAAAAAAAAAATTGGGAATTTTATTTTGATTTTTGAGATGTTTTGGACCAAATTTTCATGCAAATTGGTGGCGAGAGAGGGAATTGTCCAGTTTCGCCGTATTTTACCTTCATTTACTGGACTAAATAATTTGAATGCATCTTTCATTTCCTGTCAAAGTAACTAAATAGAATCTTTGCATTAATATTTTCTCTTTTTGATTTCAGGTAATGCCATGTTTGGAGGATGTTCTATGCAAATGCCACAAATTTAACAGGTAGTGGATTGTAATACTGTTAATTTTCGTATCTCTATACGATTGCGTCTCAGTAGGGGTACAGGGGCGTTGCGGACACGGTGCAATCGAAGTGGATAAATAATTCATTATAGACCACATAGTCTTTTTAATTTGCCACAAAGAATATAAATAGCGCAGCTCAATAGCCTGCTTATTTTATTTTATTTTTCTTGATTTTGTTTTAATGAATACAAAAATTCAACAACCAAAAGTTTTCATCATCATCATTTATGGCATAGCTCTAATTCAGACGTTCGCCTCAAGTAGTAGTTGCCTCCAATTATCGCGCTTCTGCAACCTTGCTACGTTGAAATACCAATCTGAAACGACCCCGCACTCCGCACACAACGTCTAATTTATATAACCACGAAAAAGCTTATCGAATTTTAAGGGGACTCCGAACCAAGGTGTAAGATTCATGACAAAATGAAGTAACGACTGAGGTTATACAACGAGTAGAAGATAAGTTCCTCTTCTTCGTTGCTCTACAACCCCTCTCGAGCCTTTGCTTTCTGGAACGAGTGCCTCCAATAATCTCGCTCCATTGACCGCTCCGAATTTGTAAATCCGAGCAGCGATCAACTGTCTTCGTCAACCGAATCAGACCAGCATTTCCTCGGTTTCCCAACTGGTCTCCGCCTTTCAGCTCAGTTCAGTGTTCTCTCAACACCATAGTCCCTCTTCAATTCTCCTAACGAATACGTTTTTGGGTATCCGTTGTTCATCCATACGATTCATGTCCAGTCCATTGCAGCTTCCGCAGTCTTATAATCGTTGAGACCTCCAGTTCGTCGAAGATTTCATATAGCTCATGGCTGTATCGGATTCGCCATCACCGCCTAGCTTCCCTCCAACAATTTGCCTCAGGATCCGTCGTTCAAACGCGTTCAATATATTTGCGAATGCTTGGGTTAGGGTCCATGTTTCACACCCATCGCATAACACAGGTCTTATCACAGATTTGTATACTTGAAGCTTTGGTTTCCTGTGTATGCAGCTGGTCTTCAATATCGTCAAAATTGAGAAAAATATTTTATTTGCGAGCTGTATTCTTCGGCGTATTTCGTCTCTTTGATCAGCGGTTCTGGTTATTTTGGCGCCTAAATATACAAATTCGTCCATATCTTCGATATTGCATTCGCCGACTGTGATATTTTGGGTATTTCATGTACTCGTATTTATTCTCAACTGCATCATCAGCTTTATCTTATTCTCATTTATTTGTAGCCCTACTAGTTTTGATTCACTGTTGAGTTTCAGGAAAAGTTCTTTGGCGATTGTTAATGACACTGACAAAATGTAGATGTCGTCCGCATAGGCTACCACTTGGCTCCACTTGAATAGTAATGTACCTCGTGTATCGGAAGGTAGCTTTCTGATGACATATTCCTGAGTCAAATTGAATTGTAATGGAGCCAGCCCATCTCCCTGCTTTAGTCCGATATTTGTGTCCAAGCATCGGTAAGTTAGTTATTGATGTGGATTTGGGAGGTCGTTGACGTCATTGTAATTATAGTAAGACAGACTAATTTGGCTGGGATGCCAAAGCAGAGCATTATTTGGTACAGTACGTTACGTTATATACTGTCGGATGCTTGCTTAAAGTCAACGGAAATTTGGTGAACGTCTATGTTGAACTCCCAGCATTTTTCAAGTACCTGCTTGACTGTGAACAATTGGTCTGTTGTCGATCTACCTGCTCTCAAACCACATTGACACTCCCCAACAATACTGTTGGCGTATGATCCGATTTTATTTTCTAAGATTTTTGATAATATTTTGTAGGCCGCACATAGAGGATATTGACCATTCTAGCCGGCCAAAAGTCAAATTTACAGAACTACCTCCAGGTGAAAACTAACGGCTCATTATCGAAGGTAAGCAGTCTCTCTAAGCCCCGCCCTTGGTCAGAGATCACCACAGCACAAGGTTAGGCCATGTCACAGCTAGTTATCAGACGTCGTTTAAATGTAAGTTGTGATTTGTTTCCTGAGTGAATGAAGTTATTAACAAAATATTTTGAATTTTATCATCGCGGAATGGAAACCAACATTCGTTAAATAAGTCCCGGGACTAACCCAAAGATGGTGCTAGTAGTACCAAACTGGCCACGTTTCGATACAGTACAAACCTTTACATGACCCGTGTAAAAATTTCACGTCGATCGGATCACAGACAGCAGAGTTATCGAGGTTAAAGTAAAGTGACTTTGTAATATGTTTGAAAAATGGAAAAAAGCGAGTTTTCGAAACTGAAGCCTATTTTGAAGCAAACACGGTATAGAAATGTTGGAAAGGCGTTGGTAAGATTGTATCATACTAAAATGAATAAAAATAATTTTTGAAAAAAATGTTGTTTTCGTTGTTAGTCTCGGGACTTATTGAACGATGTATTATGCGTATGGATTCTGAAATATCAGGCAACTACCTTCGTTTTAATATAAACTGTGACCAAAAAATAAGGTAATATTTGAATTTAAACTGTACGCGTCGAAGAATTCGGAGAACTTTTTTTTTTTTAGTTTGGTAGTACTGTCAGTGACATCTATGTCAAATTTACAGGTCAAAATATTCATTAGTGTTTGAGATACGCGTCGTTTCCGGAATGGCCTTCAGTTCCGTCTTCGCTGCAGCTTGAATCTCCTCTATCGTATCAAAGTGGTGTCCCCGGAGCGGTCTTTTGAGCTTGCTGAACAGCTAGAAGTCGCACGGCGCCAGATCAGGTGAATACGGTGGTTGCGAAACGATATGGGTTGAGTTTTTGGCGAAATGATCACGAATTACGAGTGCAGTATGGGATGGTGCATAATCGTGGTGTAAAAACCAAGAATTGTCTGTCCACAATTCCGGCCTTTTTGGGCGGATAGCGTTACGCAAACGACACATAACGTTCAAATAATATTCCTTGTTGACTGTTTGGCCCGGCGGAAGGAATTCATAATGCACAACACCACGATAATCGAAGAAGAGAAGAGGTTGATGGTCGCCCAGGGCGCTCTTCGTCTTCGACACGTTCACGGCCGGCTTGGAACTTACTATACCACTTGTAAACATTTTTTTTTAGACATAGCCTCATCACCAAAGGCTTTCTGCACCATCCTCAACGTATCCGCAGCAGAAAATTGATCCCAAAAACAAAATTTAATGCAAATTCAACAAATTTCGACATCGCAAAAAACGAAAAACACACTTTTAGCAGCTCACAAAACGACGCGTATCTCAAACACTAATGAATATTTTGACACGTAAATTTGACGTAGATGTCACTGACAGTACTACCAACCTAAAAAGAAAAATAATTCTCCAAATCCTTCGACACGCGCAGTTTAAATTCAAATGTCACCTTAGTTTTTGGACACAGTAGTATTTTATAAAAATTACTACCGCGGCATTTATTGTTTTGCGCAGTTGAAAAAATGTCCTAATTTTATCATTTTATCTAAAAATTTCATAAACTCTAAGGGTTTTGTAATACTGCTGGATTCGATAGGGTTGCCTTGCTTAGTGTACGCAGCAGACAATCTATATTTCTTAAGCTATCATTAATTAAAGCCCACCTCAGACCAACTTTTGATATATGGATGTTCAAGGTCAAGCTGTCCAAAAAATTAATAAAATAAAATTTGATTAGGAATATGTTCTTTTTATTTTAGATGCATCTGGCGTACGAAAAATAACTCGTCGAGAAATATTTGATGTCACGACGACTCAAAAGGACCTGGATACTAACGGGAAATTGGAATATACCGAAAATTATTTGATTACGTTGAGTTCTTATACTGGGGATGAGATCAAGAAAATAAAAGGCAAGTTTACGATTTCAAGTCAGAAATCAAACGAAGATAGCTGGCAGTGAAATCAAGAGTAGAACTTTTTGAAAAAAAATATTGCAAATTAATTAAATGGAACGTTTGAAGTACCGAAAAAAAATTCGAAGCCTGGACGGCCACTGAAGCCTTTTGAAGATGCTAGCCTAAGGAGCATAAAAACGCAAAACTGAGGGGCTTCGAAAATCTGATAGTCCTTATAAAATTGGGACGCATCAAATATCCTGAAGGAGACATCGGAAAGTCAGGATCGTGCGCATGAATATGTGAAAGCGGTCAAGGGTTCGAAAACAACTCAGCATTAGAAGTTTCCTGAAGAAGCCCGCAAAATGTTTGTAAAAGCCAATCTAATGACGACCCAATACCCAATACGAAATAGTCAGGGAAGCAACTGGAACCATTCCATGTTATTCCGTGCTACAACAATATGTGTTATCTTCCAAAAGGATCACTTCAAGTATCTGAAGATTGTGCAGCAGTTGAGCTGCAGGCTGTAATCGATCATACTGCAGAACGACTTTTGAAAAAACTTGAAAGAAGTTGTGACTACGCTGAAAGAAACAGAACACAACACCTTTAATATGATTTGCAAATGGGGCTGTGATGGATCGCAACAGTCACAATAAAAACAAAAATTCGAAAAAGACAATACCTCAGACTCCCATATTTTCCGCAACTCGTTTGTATCTTTACGTATAATATATAGCACCAATAAGATTCTCTGGCAAAATACAACTCCATCTCCGAACTACTGCCGGCCTATCCGTATTAGATTTGTCAATGAATCTATGAATGTAACGAATGAAAAAATTCACCACGTAGAAAATGCGGCAAATAACTTCACGCCTACTTCAGTGACACTAGGTTCTAGAAATTATGAGGTGAAATGTCACATGCTGCTCACAATGGTGGGTGCTGCAACAGGGACTAAATCTTCGATGCGCTGCTACATCTGTGCGCTACATCCAAAGAATTCAATATGTAATATATCAGTACCAAGACCAGTCAAAAATGAAACTTTAAGAGTGGGGCTATCTTTTTTACATTCAAGGATTCAGGCTTTTTAGACTTTGCTGCATATAGCATATAAGCTTCCTGTAAAGAATTTACCTGCAAAGTCTAACGTTGACTATCCTAAAGCCGGCTTTGGCAACTCCAATGATGGGAATTGGCAGCAAAAGTAACGAAAATTGACGTAAACCTTATCAAAAGATTCAAAATCATTTTTGAATGCATATCGAGTGGTTTAAAAATTCATAAAGAGAGATTTGAAGTTTATACGAAAGAAACGGTAGAACTATATCTAAAATTACATAAAAGGCATCGTATGACTCTAACTTTACGTAAGATTTTAATTCACCGCTCTGAAGTAGTAGAAAATGCATGTCTGCCAATAAGTCAACTATCGGAGGAAGCAGCAGAAGCAAGAAATAAACATTTTTGTCAAAATTTCGCAAGAAATTAAGCACAATACAGGTTCGGTATAATAAGTAACCGGACTGACCTCAGGAAATTTTTTATTGGCAAAATATGTACAATTTTTCTTTAGAAATCTTCAAAGTAGTCCCCATTGGAGTCGTGATACCGGATTTTCCAATCCCCGAACACTCCCTGGAAGTCGGCAACCTCGATGCTGTCTAGAGCCCTCGTCGTAGCGCGTTGAACGTTTTCCAGAGTCCCGAATCGCGTCCCCTTAAGGTGTCTTTTGATCTTGGGGAACAGAAAGAAGTCCGCTGGTGCCATATCCGGGCTGTAAGGAGGCTGTGGCAGCGTTGCCCTCGACTGTTTGGCCAACTGCTCGGTGACCAGCAGGCAGGTGTGCGACGGAGCATTATCGTGATGGAGGATCCACGAATCGGCAATCTCCGGACGGACTCTGCGAACCCGGGCGGTTAGTCGACGGAGCACCTCTCTGTAGTACTGGCCGTTTACAGTTTGGCCGAGTGGCACAACCTTTTTGTGAACAATGCTTTTCACGTCAAAGAAAGCAATGAGGATCGACTTCACCTTCGATTTGCTCATGCGCGCTTTTTTCGGTCGTGGTGACGCCGGTGCGTGCCACTCCGAACAGTCGAGGGCAACGTTGCCACAGCCTCCTTACAGCCTGGATATGGCACCAGCGGACTTCTTTTTGTTCCCCAAGATCAAGAGACACCTTAAGGGGACGCGGTTCGGGACTCTGGAAAACGTTCAACGTGCTACGACGAGGGCCTCTTTGTGCGCCGTACAAAGTAGTGATATGCCTCTATAATTTTTGCACTGTAACTTGTCACCTTTTTTGTGGATAGGGAATATAATTGATTGGCTCCACTCTTTCGGCATATGTTCTTAGTGCCAAATGTGCTGAATGACTCTGTGAATAGCTTTCTGAACACTGTTGCCGCCATATTTGATGAGCTCCACTGGAATCTCATCGATGCCTTGTGCTTTATTATTCTTTTGGGCTTTGTTGATGGAACAAACTTCATCCAGAGTCGGTGGGGCCAATGGTAACTCTCCGGGAACATCTATAGGCTCCGATGTTTTGGAGCTGTGAGGAGGATTAAGGAGGTTCTTGAAATATGATGCCCATCTTTCCATAAACTTGGTTTCATCAGCTATGACATTGACGATGTTATCACGACAGAGCGTGATTTTCGCCTGATAACCACGTTTCAGGCTTTTCACTACTTTGTATGCTTGTCTTGCGTTGTTGCTCGCCAAACTTACATCTATACTTAGCAATTGGTTGTCATCGTGTTTTTTTTTTTTTCTTAGTTCTAATTATCTTATTCGCTACTCTTCTAAGATTTTCATAGTGTTCTCTCTTCGGCCTGGTTTTCATACCTACGTAATCTTTGTACGCTTTTTGTCTAACGCATTCTGACACTCCTCACCGAACCAATCACTTCTCTTGCGTCGGGCTTGATGTCCGATCATCTGTTCTGCTACGGTCTTAATAGCCGGTTTCACTTCCATCCAGAGCTCGTTGCTCATCTTTGACAATGCGTCTGATAAGATGGAGCTAGCTGGTTGTCAAGGGTCTCCGTGAAATTTTTGGCTACAGACACCGTTTGAAGCCTTTCGATGTTCAATTTTTGTAACGGGCTGGTCTTCGCCGAATATGCCTTTGACATACGACATCGATAGTTTAATTCGATCGAGTAATGACCTGAGTTACAAATTGGCTCGTCTGTATGTACGGACGTCATGTGTGCTCGAGTACCAACGTTTTTGGATCATAACATGATCGACATGGGTTTTTGTGTTGCCATCCGGTGATACCCAGGTCATTTTATGAATGCGTCGATGTGGGAAGTAAATCAAACGTATGACTAAATTTCTGCTACATGCAAAGTCGAGCAGGCGCTGGCCATTGTCATTTGTTTCATCGTGGAGGCCATATCCTCCAGACATTCCGCAATGAGATATCTCATTGCCAAGCTGTAGTGCTAAGAAGAAGAAGAAGAAGAAGTTTGAAGGATGTGGAGTAAGTTTAGAATTTCAAGTCTATTTTGGAATCGCAAGGAGTCATTGTGCTGGAAAATTCATTTTTCGGATTGTTTGATTGACTGTAAAGCGTTTTGAAACAGGTGGACTCACAGCAGCCGGGGGCGCTGGGGCTGGCGGATCGCTTGTCCGACACTACCTCTTGCCCTCTCCCCTCTCGTTAGGAAAGGGATCCCCCAGCTTGAAGGCGCCTCATGGCGTCACAAAACGAGACCTGGCCCGAAGTAATGTGTTAAACGGTTCCAGGCTGGGTTGACAGGGGAGGTGTTTAGTGGGTAGTCCAGTCGTCTTCTTGCGAGCATGGGAGTCCCACACTTTGTGCATAAATGGCATTCACCTCCCTACCACAAAAAAAGGTGTTTAAAGGGACTCGCGCCATATAGGGGCGTGATCCAAAAAAAAAATTTTTAACATAAGTAGCCGATATGAATATCAAATGAAATCTCTTGGTGGGAGCTTTACAAAACAGATCTTAAATAAGAAGCACTTGCGAGGGAGGGTTTACAAAATATTTGTCTGTGTACCCAAGCCCCCCTCGTGATTGGACCTCTTTGGACAGAAAAATCTGAACAAATCATGAAAGTAGCTCTTAATTGGTATAAGGCCAACAAATACCTTAGAAGTCGAAATTCGATTAATTTTGTTAATAGTAGTCTAAATTTATGAATTTTATACTTTCATCTATAAAATCGAATGTATATCACATGTATTCTGGAAGTTTCATATAATTCGAGCCGTAAACAGCTATGTTATATACGGTTGCAATTTATCAACTAGAATACAATTACACATGATGCTGTGTAAATGCACTTTCGTAATGGACCCAAACACTACAGATGTGTAAGGGTTTGGGTGAAAATTTTACAAATATTTTAAGAATTCATATGTTATCATGACTACTCAAACATTGATGTCAACAAACTGAAAATAAAATGGCAGCAAATTAAAATACGTAACAACCATATATCAGTTTTCCGAGCTCAATATATGTGTGAGCCAAATTTTGGTATTCAGAAGACGTTGTTTGATTTATGGATTGTTTTACATAACCCTTCTGGCAGGTGGGCTCTCCTGCTGCTTTTATGTTCTATTTCTTCATATTTTTCTTCTTTCAAACAATTATTCATGAATTCATTGTAATTGTTTTTAACTTAATTTCAATGTATTTTCTTTGATTGACGGGGATGACTTTTAATTCTTCTGCAAGTACTTGATTTTCCAATTACTCGTACTTTGTTGATACCCTCTTTTTAAATAAAATAGCCCTGTATGAGCAAGACAAAATTATGTTTCATATCTCTGAATGCTTTTCCCCCAGCCATTCCTTTTTTTGTGCATGTCTTTTGCGTAAAGTGGCCCAGCACGGGCAGAGGTCTACACCACCTCAGCCCATCACGACTGAGCTATAGCCGGCTTAGATAGTCACGAGGAGATCTAAGACCTCTGCCATAATTTCATGTCTGTGGCTGCGATGCATGCCCCAGTCGTGAAAATCGATTATGTTACCGTCCAAATATCTTTGGTTGACGAGTTTGAAACTCAGATCGCTTCCAGAGGTGAACGGGACTAGAGAGGAGAGTGGGAACTGACGTATTTTCTGCTGATCTCAATTCAAGGTTTTCACTGCGCTTGCCGGACCACTGTAGCGTTTCCCAGACAGTAGTGTTGGATATTCTTGTAGTGGATAACTGGCTATTATGTTAGCAGATATTTGGAGTGAACGTTTTTATTTTCAGTGATAGCCATGCAGCTATGAAGCCCTTGCTAGAACTCATACCTTCTTAAAGCTTGTGCTTAAATGCCGTATATCTCTCAAGGAAATATTGAGACATTCAAAGATGCAACTCATTTGGGTGCTACGATATAGGCACATCAATGGAAACTATGAGGCAGACGAACTGGGAAAGACAGGTATGCTTCTGCCGGTGGTTTCTTGCAATATTCCGTTTGGTGTTCCGGTGGCTTCAGTTATATTGGCTATCAAACAAAAACACTTAGGGGACGCGATAAAGTTTTGGACGGATGAACCTTTCTGCGCATTCGAAAGACAGTTGTGGACAACCTTCGACAATGGTCGCACTAGAGAGCTTCTTAAACGTGGAAGGGAATCCCTTCGCATAATGGTGTCTGTCTTAACTGGGCATTAATCATATGGAAGGTATACGGTGCAGATGGGTATCCCTTTCAATGACTTCTGTCGGAACTATGTATTCGAGGCCCTTACAAGGAGGAAAATACAATCTCTCAGTTCCTACTTCTTCACCGAATCAAGGAGAATCAATCAGTTCGTTAAGAACTCAGGGTGGTTTGCCATATTTAAAAGGCCGCATCCATTGACTTGTAGTATCACAATAGGCTCTTGTGTGCATAGGTGAGACCCCGCCGAAGTGAACCAGTGGAGGCTGCTGTAAACCTATCTATGTAGCTGCCTTATTTCTTACAAAATTTTTCACATTCCTATCAACATTTTCCTGAATTATCGTAACCCAAAAAGATTCCGTCAATTTTTGCGCATTTTATTTAGCTCAATGAATTTTAATCTTAAACAAAGTAACGTTCTAATGACCTCCAAAATTTCATTCGCCTCTCAAAGAATCCTACTTTATTGCTCAAAATTAAAAAATCGTCGCCACATTCTTGGTTAAGAACTTTCCTATTACTTCTGCAATTATTGCTTTTGCTATGACAGTTGAGTTTTGCCTTGACTTCATTTGGACCATCGTCTTCAACAGGCCTGCATTGGTTGCCAATTTTAGCATAGTTTACAGGAAAGGTTGTAGCACGTCTCCACTTTTCAGTTATCAAAGAATTTTTTGGAGTTGGATTCCTAAAATGGAAAATTTTGATATGACAGTTTAATAAAAATTCACTCTTCCTTTGCGGTTCTTCATTGTTGAAGCAATTTTTTCTTACCCTGTGCATACAAAATCTCCCCACATTTTTGACATAGCATTTCTCATTCGACGATCCCGTGTAGTCTTTGTCACATTGATTTGATTGAAGTTAAATAAAAATGGTAGCTCATCAAGATGAGCAACACCTGGAAAAATACATTATTAAATTAGAAGTTCAAAATATCTTTCTGCAATTGTATCGTACCATAGTAATCTGTTCCTCCCCCCAAAAATTCGGATAATGACTGTGGACCTCTGTAGTCAAAAACATAGACATATGTACGAGCATAATATTTCGATGAAAATCGATTTCGTAGGAAGCGATCCAAACCAGAAAAGAACAAGCCGTCAGAGAAAAGCTTAAAAAATCCAAAAATCATATATGACATAATGAAATGTCAAGGTAAATCCTTTTTTACGTTTGTTAAATTGTGATGAGTTTCACTGGTCCATCCACGTTCTCCTCCTAGGTAGAATTTGTCTAGTTTCAGCGTTACTTGCAGCTGATTTTCTGGTGAGATATTTTCATAGCCTATCAAAAGTGGTAGGTCCTTGACAAAGTTATTTGATAGTTCCTGGTTGAAATTATTGATAAGTTCTGAAATTATTGACAAATAATATACTTATTTATACATATTAATGCATCTTCAAAAAAACAGAAATATTCACATTAACGACTCGCTTTGTTGCCCGAGATAAACCCGAAATTAGGTAAGGCAACTAGCCTTTTTGTTCGGTACAGTTTCCATTGCTGGTCTGTTTTCCTGATTTATGAACCGCTGATCATTCATATGCTCACAAAATTACAATTTAAGACCCAGCTCGATATTATATGTATATTTCTCTCAATCAATCTAACACAATATATAAACTCAGCCGCACGCATCATAAAAAGCATTCATGTTTCAAGAAAACATAATTTTATGAAGAATTACCAGACTTTCACACTGAATTCAGCACTGAAATTGTAGCCCCGAAAAAATACAAGGTGATGGTACCAAGTTAAATGATGGGTTACTTGCTTGAATGTTATATCTCATCTTTTTAGGTCTTTGTAAAAAATTTTTTTTGCAAAGACCTACTAGTTTCGCGACCTGTCTGTCCGTCCGTCCGTCTGTCCGTCTTTCCGTGGGTCACAGCTGATTTCCTCAGGAACTTTAAAAGCTAGAGTGCTCAAACTTTGTGAAAAGGTCAGAAGTGATGGTCTCTTGAAAGTTAGTTCTTAACAAAAATTTAAAAATATTTTAAGAGGCCCCCCCTCCCCCTAATAACGAACGAATTTTTTTTTTTATCGAAGTTAATCGAGTGGGGTATCAAATGAAAGGTATTGATTAGAACTTTTAAAATCTGAAATAAAACAATCATTTTATGAATTAGGTGGTCCAGGGAAGGCAAAATGTACCAAAAATGTGTGTCCCCCCTCGCAATTGGACATCTTTGAGCTGAAAAATCTGAAAATTATCACGAATGTGGGCCTTTACAAGTACAAGGTCAAGAAATACCCCAGAAATCGAAATTTACTCAGCTTTGTTAATAATAGTATGATTTGTGGATTTTACATTTTCGCCCATAAAATCAAAACGGCACCTTTAAACTCCTTGAAATTATGCAATTATATTGACAAATATAAGATATGTACGTCCGCAAAATTTGATTGAGATCGAATCATAATGAGCGAGTTATAGCCATTTCAAATGTATGGAATTACAACAACAATAACACGTGTTTATGATTGATACATATTTAAAATTGACCTAGGGACCTTTATTTTCTTTCAAGTTTCATGAAAATTTAAGGAATTCAACATAATTATATTCAATCGGCCGAGCATTCCGAAAAATCATTTAAGCTAGATCAAAATGGCGGCTGCACTATGCTTATGAAAGAAACTGTGCATCTTTTGCATAAATTTGAATGATTTCGTATCGAAGTATTGGATGAATAATTCAAGTTATCGATTCACGCCAGTAGAAAATTTGTTTCCAACTCTAAAACCGACCTTCTGGTAGGAGCACTCTCCTGCTTACTCAACTTGTTTCCTTCTCATATGGAACATAGATCTAGGATTAAAATTATTCAGAATCAATATTATCAACCATATGTTGGGATTTCTTTGTCTCTTTACGGGGGTTATGTAATGTGACGACTACGCCCAGGAATCGAAGTGATTCCGATCCCGAACCCTTGTAACCTGCCAGATGGATATGTCCTCGAAGTGCCAGCGGACTTCATCTGTTGTGCGGATATCGTTGTGCAGAAAATATTTTTTTTTCTGTCCAAATATTTAGATCCGTGGATATAAATATTCGGAATATAGAATTAATCCAACCCCGGCACATTTCGAGACATAGCCATCTGGAAATGCCCCTCCACCGTGGCCATCGAGAAAACTATGCCACTGGCGACATCTGAAGAAGCACATTTCCGCCATATGAAGTGCCATTCCACGCACATATGTTTTGTCCGAGGTGACAACCGGAAATTTTGACAGCCACATGGAGGCGCGAAACGTCATCGTAAAGTTCTTCATGAGAATATCGAAGGTATTACAAAACCAGCTATACGTCGTTTGGCGCGACGTGGTGGAGTGAAACGTATTCCCGGTTTAATCTATGAAGAAACGCGTGGTGTGCGTAAAGAGTTTTTGGAAAACGTTATTCGTGAGGCAGTGACATTCACCGGAGCAGAACATTAGGAAAGAGGTTAGTTTAGTTAATAACTAAAAAGAAAGTTAGAATTGACTCACAATCATGTGCCCTACAGCCGCCGCCGCCGTCGTCCAATTCGAAATACGGCCGCCGCTCTCTCCTCGTTGCTGCCGCGCGCTAAATAAATTTGAAAATAAAAATTCCATCTGAGAAATAAAAATTCAAAATAAATTTGATGAAACAGAGAATTGGGAACGCGGCGTAGAAAATGCATAAATAATTGTAGGAACGCGCGATTGAGGACTTGACTGGAGAGACTTGAAAGACCAAAGAAAAGGGTGAGCGTGGTGGAACGTGGAAAACAGTGCCTGTAGTCGCAAGGAGAAGCGAATCAGGGAAAATCTCGAGTGGATTGTGTAACTTTATGTTAGCCCAACGCAACACCAGCACCAGCAGCCATTGCCATCAAACTATTTTCGGATTACTTCCATCGCTGACATCGTGCAAGGGACACAAGCAAGCAAGCAAACACGGCGACGAACCGAGTGCCTAGAAAAATGTCAAAAAGGACAACATCATCAAACTGGTGACTTTCCATTGCCAGCCGGTTGGGATATTGCCCGCGATTACGACGGCAAAGTCTACTACATTAACCACAATAACAAGGAGACAACGTGGTAGGATCCTAGAGACAGGTGCGTGCCTTTGTCGTCAACCATGCCACAGATTCCATGAATTTTACAATGATTAGGAATTTATGAAAAAAAAAACCAAAATAAATTACTAACAAATTATAAAAGACAAAAATGTATTAACCGGACTAAAACTGTTCGATTTTCTTGATATAATTTTTAAACATGTATTATTAGATGAAAATCGGGGGCATGTCAAAAGATGGTATAACATGAATGTCAACTAAACACTATTCTTTAAATCCAATGAAATCTTTTAAAACTTTAATCAATGATTTCAAATGACAACTGATATGCGATAATTGAATGAGCTTTCTTGGAATAATTATAAGAAGTAAAATTAAAAATCAACACTTCAAACGTAAACAAGCTTCATATGAAGAAAACGTCAAGCTAACATAACTTGAACATAAACTAAATAAACTAAAAATCTCAATGATTAGTGAATCGAGTACTAAATTCAGAAAAAAAATACTAAACTTAAATGAAACAATTAAATGTTAGAATAAATGAATGAATGTCTTAAAAAAAATGATAACTGAATATATTCAATGAGATATCGGAAATTATACCATTTAAAATACACAACGTAAGCACTAATTTTTCTAGTTTTCACAATAAGTAAAATATCAAAAATCATATTATAGACAGATACATTTCACTATTGATAAATCCCGGTTTTCCGCACAATTTAAGTTTTCTGAGAAAAAGTAATAGACACAAAAGTAGTCTTTATAGTGTTCAACAACCCATACAATACTTTTCTTTCGCAATTTCAATATTTATATGACACCATAATTTTCTTTAATGTATCCCAACTTTGAACGTTATTTTCGTATAATTTACTTCGGATTCAAATTAACTTTGTATTTATTGTCATATGTAGGACATTCGAACCTATTTTGTTTTCAATCGAATCAAGACATTGGTGTGTCAGTCTCAGAAAGTTTAGCTTATATTCAGGAACAAGGTATCCCTGAAAGATAGGAACACAGAATACGATAATATTAAACAATGCCATTGATTTATTTGTTCAACGAGGCCTAGCCCAACGTAATGTGTCAAATGGTTCCAAGCTTGGTTCTTAGTCCGATAGAAGAGGCGTTTGTTAGATAGTCCAGAAGTTCTGCGCTCCAGGAGGTCTCACGCTCAGGGCGTAAATAGTATTCAACTCACTACTACAAAAATATTATTTGCTTTAACGCTGTTTCCTTTGAGTGATTTTCATGTTACTGATTTAAATCATTTGTTTCGTCCGTATTTTGAGTCCTAGCTTTTCACGGTTTCTTCGAAAAAAATATATTTTAAATACTGAGCTTCAGTAACGCATTTTAGTCTAGTGAAAGTCGAGAGATTTTATATCGAATCGCAAATGTTGGGAGATTTATATTCATGAATTGATTGCCGATAGAGATAAAACAGCTAATAAAATGACTTTCCAAGCCCAACGGAGTATTCAACAGTTCAAAACCATTTTTGCTTTGTTCATTCGTTTTCCATATCGTATCTGTTAAATCAAAACGATTTATCATATGTTTTACACACACATAAACCCATGTTAGCTTACTCGAAAGAAAGAACAAAATTCAAATCGCAAATCTGCAACTGATACTCTCTCCTTAAGTTATTAGATTTTTGGGTTCATCTTTGAAGATAAATCCTTGTGTATAGCTTAAACTAGGAAGCTGATGTTTCTGCATTATTTTCCACTTTTTAACTTACGTTGTTAGTACATAGCTTAATTTGATTAGTTGATTGCAATATCTCGTTGAACTTAGTCGCTAAACAAACGATATGATATGCAAAAAGTTTCGAAGAAATGAGAATAAAAAGTGCTAACTATAATATTAGATGCTAGATGTTAGCTGTTATGAAGATAATCAGAAAACTAATTTCCACAAGTTGCCGCCCCTGATTTCATTTCTTTACTGCACGATCTCTAATTCACTTATATTTACTTTAGCTATTTTACCTCTTATTTATCCCGGAATCGTATCCATATAGTTTTTTTTCTTATTTTGTAAATAATATCGGTATAACCTTATTCACAACATGTTTGGGGAAGTTCTCTGTGTTTTTTTCTGATAATATTAGGATATATTTTTAAATCTTTTTAATTACCGCGAATGACTTATGTATAATGTTTCCATGTTCAGACATTAATCAAAACGCACTTCTTTTGCATTCGGCTGTCTTCCTCATAAAGAAAAGAACTATATTTACATAATATCGCCGTCTTTTAAATGAAAATTGTTTGCCATGTTTCTTATTTTTTTATTGAATTTTTAAGGTTTATTTAATGAGAAAAATAAAAAAAATATGGAACAAAAAAATCAATGAATTATATACTGGGATATCATGTACAATAAAATAAGTAAAGAAAAGACAGTTCTTTTGATATTAGCTTTTCGCATATATATACAATATTTTCATTTTTCTGTTTGTTTTTCTTTTCAAAATACACTTATACACACATAATAAATATATTTTAAATTAAGTAAAAATAATATTTGATATGAGGGTAAATATCATAATTTGATTTTGTTCAGCTCTTATGTCCCCTCTCATTGTCATTATTCAACATAGATTGCCCAGGATATATAAGAATATATGATATGTAAGAATTGAATAAACTAAGAATGAATTGCTAATTTAACCACGACTTTCCTTTTCAGTGACTCTTCTTTTTCAGTGGGAACAGAGAGTGTAGGGTAAGTATGCCGTCGCGAGGGTAGGGTTTCTGCAAATCCGCTGAAGTCGGTTTCGCGTCGCGCGCGGTACGCGGTACCTTTGCTTGTTTCGCCATTTCTTTAGAGTAGTTTTCTTCGGTTTAAGTTCGAGTAGTATATTTTTCGGTACCGCGTCGGTGAATCGGTAACGCGCCTGTGGATTTTTGTAGCGTTTTTGATTTGAGATCTGTGGATAGATCCCATCCAGAACTAACGTAATGTAGGTTTCTCGTTCTGGATGAGTGAATGTTGACGCGTTTAGAAAACGGGCAATTTCAGGTGACTGAAATATTGTAGTTGAGCGTAATCCATTCGGAGACCCGCGACCGAAATCCTCTCCGAACTAGCTGGCCGACAAGCAGTCACCGCGTGAATGGATTACGGTGCACGGATTGGTTGACCTGTTGGTACCATCCGTTGGCACTACTCAGACTTAACGTCTAGAACCGATGAGAGGTCGGTTCCGCGTTCGAGTTGAAGAGAGAAAATCATTACAGTTAGCTTTTTAAAATCAATGTGGTAAAGACTCTAATTTTTTCTGTGTTTCCTCACTAACTCCATAACCTTAGTTTAAGTTATCGTAGTGACCTAGCGCCCATAGTCAAACTTGCCTGACAGTCGCCAGACGGCATCAGGGTTACGTTCTGGAGATGCCTTGCGAAAGTAAGATGGAAAATGAGCGGGCAATTAAGGGACAGGCTAAAGATCCTCGTAAAGAAAACTTTCTGTATCGCGTTTCCATCCGCTGTTATCATTTTTTTGCCATGTTACCATAACTTGCACAAAGTTGATAAAACACCAGAATGGTTTCTATGACTCGCTCAGTATGTCCGGACCTAGTTGAATCGCTGTCTTAACCCAATTGGTTCCCACTCACGTAAAATCTCGATATTTTCTTTGTATTTGGTTGCATTTTTCTTTTCGCTTTAACTATTATACTTCCTAGAAATCCTCCGATTGAAGCAAAGCTCTATTCTCACAAATCTCTTTAATCAGAAACAAATTAATGCTACCTAATCACCAACTTTTCGGTATCTTATATGCCTTTCATATCATCGTTTCATTTCGGTAAAATTTCACTTCATCCTGACAATAAAATAACAGCTTTTCAAGTTCTTCTACTGAACGCTGCATCAGGTTTGGAAAATATGTTCGCAATATCACTTATTCTTTCTGGTCTCGTCATAAGAATAATTTTCGAAATCTCTTTTCTTCGTAAGCATTCCCACGAATGACTGCCGCTTAACTTTCCGCAGCATCCAATTAACGTACCGAACTGGAGAGAGTATCAAGAACAAAATGATCCAAGGTCGTTCCTTGCCCAACGTATTGTCAAACCAAGGATATTGGATTTTCGCAGAATATCAGCTGGGTCGATAGAAATGATAATATTCGATAGTATAAAAAGTATTGAGCCTTTTTTGTCACTAGATGGTGTTCGTTGTCATATATCGGGCAATACTAATCAGATTGAGTCAAACTGACATGCTTATGAAAGGTGACATTCCAGTCTACAATTTTCATACGGACAGTTTTGTATTTCGTCACCCGTGTCAAAAGTTGTATTCATTCAAAAATGAGTGAAATTTCTGAAAAATTCGTTATATTTTACAATATCACTACGATCAAGGTGAGAATGCATCGCAGGCTCGTGAAACAGTTTGTGATGTCTACGGTCAAGATACTCAATCAAAAGCCACAGCCAAGAGATGGTTCGCTCGCTTTCGTTCTGGAAATTTTGATGTCAAAGATGCACCTCGCTCAGGTCTACCAATCACTGAAAAAGTCGATGAAATCTTACAAAAAATTGAAGAAGACCGACTCATACACACATTGCTACGGAACTCAATATCCATCACCAAACAGTTTTGAACCATTTGTGTAAGGCTGGGTACACAAAGAAGCTCGACGTTTGGGTGCCGCATGAATTAACACAAAAAAAATTTGATTGACCGAATTTCCATTTGCGAAATGCTAATAAAACGCAACGAAATCGAGCCATTTTTGAAGCAAATCATTCGGGCGATAAAAAATGGGTAAGACACGAGAATATCGTTCGAAAAAGAGCATGGCCAAAAAAAGGTGAATCATCACAAATGACTTCAAAGCCAGGATCGACGCCAAATGATGTTATGCTGTGTATGGTAGCATTGGAAGGGAATTGTTTATCATGAGGTGCTAGAACCTGGCCAAACACTCAATTCAGGTCTGTACTGTCAGCAATTATCCAGATTGCAACAAGCAATTCAAAAAAAATCGGCCAGAATTGATCAATAGAAAGGGCGTTGTCTTCAATCATGCCAATGCCAGACACACACACTTTGATGATCTGGCAAAAGTTCATTCATTGATCTTTATGTCCTATACATAATGCGTTGTTAGTGTATGTTTTTTTTTATTTTAAGTTCTGAATACATTGAATAATTGATTCGGAGGCCGATTTCCCGTCCGACGGCTCGGAAGATGATCCCACTTATCATCAAAATCAGGTTGGGCATCATGTAACCCATTCTTCCGATCAAACAGTGAAAATGTTGATGTCTCGGAACGAGAACACACTGCATTTCCAATAATAAGCCTTCCTTCTCCAATTTCACGCTTGAATCGTGGGAGATGTTTACGAGCGCGGACCAGAAGTTATTTGTGGGGTCGACAATATAGAAGTAGACGCCCAGCTGCAGGTTCCCTGAAGAAGAATAGTGGATTTTCATAGAACTTATCGAATGTATGGGATGGAGATTCTTTTCAACCTACAATCCGCCCTATGCCATACCCTAATTATGTGGAGCGAGACCTTTCTATCATGAAATGGTATGATTACTATTACATTGATAATGAATTTTTGAAAAAAATAGTTACGCCTGTTAATTAGACTAACGTTTTGAAGAAAGGAAAGTCCATGGATTTGACTTTAGAGGAGCTGACGGTGTTCTTTGGGATATCATTCGTAATGGCTGCCATTAATTACCCTGTGTTAGATCTCTACTGTAATCCTTAGTGCAGAATTGATTTGATTGCCAAGGCAATGCCCCGAGACCGATTTCACACCATCAGAACAGGACTAACAGTTGAATGAGATATTGATTTTACCGATGAAGAGAAAAAAAAACAAGCTATGGAAAGCCTACCATCTCTTTCAAAGAATATTGCAAGGTTGTCATCATCAAAAGAGATCAGAGCATGTTTCAATCGATGAAATGATAATCCGCTTCGTTGGAACATGCGCATCCAAACAAACCCAATCCTGTAGGAATGAAGGTTTTTGTTGCAGCGAATCCAGACGGCCTCGCATTGGATATCAGGGTGAAAAAACATTCGAAGACTCTGTGCCCTAAAGTTTTTCGCTCTGTGAAGAAGCTATTCTTAGATTTACTGAATCGTTGATGCCCGGCCATTATCTGTATTTTGACAGTGGTAGGGAGGTGAATGCCCATTTACGCACAGATTGTGGGACTCCCATGTTCGCAAGAAGGCGACTGGAATACCCACTAAACACCTCGCCTGTCAACCCGACCTAGCTTTGAACCGTTTGGTACATTACCTCGGGCCAGGTCTCGTTTTGTTACGCGGTGAGGCGTCTTCAAGCTAGAAGATCCTTCTTCTGCCGAGAGGGGAGAGGGGAAGTGGAAGTGCCAGACAAGCGATCCCCCAGCCCCAACATCCCCGGCTGCTGTGAGTCCCTTTTATCTTTTAGGACTGCCCGAACATAATATGCCCCCTAGTTCCATTTGTAAACCGATTCGAGCATCACCGCGACTATATTATCCGAGCAAACTCTTCCGTCCCCCTGTAGAAGGCCCTTTGCAGCTTGTTCCATTTCATGCACGCACAAAATGTGTGGCAGGCATTGTCTTCCTCTCCTAGGCAATACCGACTATCGGCGGACCATGACTTACCAACTTGTGTAGGTTAGACTGAAAACACCCATGCCCGCTCGAAAACTGTGTCAGATAGAAGTTAGTCTCACCATACTCTCGATTTAGCCACGGTCTCACATCCGGGATGAGGCGCGCAGTCCACCTTCCCATCGTACATTTCACCCAAGACTGCTGCCAATCGTTGAGTGGGCGTTGTCTCTCTTCGCAGACAACCATCTCCCTCGTATCCTCGTTTCGGCGCAGATAAAAAGCGCGGCGCTCTCTAGCAAGGAGGCCGACAGGTATCACGCCTGCAATGCCTTTCACCGCCGAATCAGAGACTGTCGGATACGAAGATGCAATCGCCAGCGCTCCTCTTCTCTGCACGTGTGCCAGGCGTTTTCGGTATACCACCTGACTGAGAGCGTCGCCCCATATCTCTGCTCGGTACAGTAGCACTGACCCTACAGCACTCATCAAGAGGCGCCTTCTTGATGGGTTAGGTCCCCCTACGTTGGCCATAAGTCGACTCAGAGCCGATATTCATGAAGCACCCTTCTCAGCCGTTGCTCTGATTTGCTTAGAGAAGTTCATTTTCTAGTCGATCAGTAGCCCCAGGTACTTCACCGCTGGCTTCGATTCGATTTGTTTGTCTCCAATACTGATTATCCTTACTCTAGAGTTTCTCTTTTTTGTCAAGATGACCACTTCGTATTTGTCCAGTGCTAAACTGAACCCGTGAGCAGTCATCGAGTCTTTCATTCGGCGCATTGGCATACCTAGCCTAAGTTGCGCCTGTTCAACGGTGCGTCCAGTGACCAGAGCCGCAACATCTCCAGTCTCAGTAGCCCGTCGTAAGACACGTTCTACAGGTCTGGACTAAGGATAGATCCCTGAGCAACACCCGATGTAACCGTCATCTTTCGTTGGCCCTGTGTCGTGTCGTAGAGCAGGCTTCAGTCTTTTAGGTAGTCCCTCAAAAGCCGCATTAGATATGCTGGAGCTTGAAAAGAGTTTTCCAGCGTATCCAGAATATCCACCCATCTAGCGGAGTTGAAGGCGTTCCTGACGTCGAATGTTACTAACAGGACGTCCGTCGCTTTGTGCGGCTATGTGCGTCTGCCTTTTGGACTGCGCTCACCACCTCTGCAATCGCATCAATGATAGAATGTCCTGCTCTAAAGCCGTACTGCCGAGGAGAAAAGTCCTCAGCAGCCCGAATCGCGTCAGTGAGTCTTACCTTGATGAGTTTCTCTAGCACTTCCCCAGCCGTGACTAGCATGCAAAACGGGCGGCATGCAGACGGCGAATGGAGATTTCCCTTCCCCTTGCTGATCAGCACGAGCCTCGTCATCTTCCATCGTACCGGCAGAACCCCGTTGCCTAGGCAAGCGTTCAATGCGTTGAGCAGCTAGTCAGGACAATGATGATAGGCAAGCTGCAGCACCTCAGCTGGAATACCATCTGGACCTAGAGCCTTCCTCGCTTTCAATGAAAGGACTGCCTCCTCCAGATCTGGCTGTGTAAAGAGTGGACACTTGACTGCTGTTTCACCATGGACAGCGTCAACACGGACGGTGTCAACACGAGCGGGATGGGTGGGGAAGAGTTCCCGCACTATCTGATCCATCTTTTCCGCATCATGTATGCAAGGCTTCCGCATAAAAAGCTTGTAGCCAAGGCCCCGCGGACCCTTGTTCATATTGTCCACTAGGTCTTGCCAGCAGCGAGCCTTGTTAGTGTTAATCAATTTACGAAGGCATTTCCTGGCCGACTTAAACGCTGCCACCCGGTTGCATGCCTCATCATGGTTCCGCGCTCGTTGAGCCTCACGTCAAAGCTTGTGACACTCCCTTCGCTTTTCGGCGATTTCAGTCGGCCACCAGTTTACTGGGGGCTTGCCGTGTCGGGGTTTTCGACGGGGCATAGAAGCTTTGCAAGCAATCGGGATGATGCTCATAGTTGAGTTAACCACGTCTTAAGCTGCCAATTCTTCCGTCCCCTCCGAAGCTCCCTGCTGTGAGCACCTCGACGACCCTCTCGACGTCCATCCTTCCGATGTTCCATCCAGTTGTAGAAAGCAGAATTCACTGATGATCACTCGTTGGGTAGCCTCTAATACTTTCCAATTGTGTATCCTCCGTACTAAGGACTCCGAGGCGAATGTCACGTCCGGTATGGTTCCCTCACAGCCAATACGGCGGAAAGTCGGCGTATTTCCGGTGTTTAGTACGAAGAGGGCTGTCCCGGCCGCCATTTCCAGGATTCCTTTTCCCCGCGGATCTGTTAGAGGCATGACCCATTCGATTGCTTAAGCGTTGAAGTCTCCCCCCACCGAGCACGTTGCCCTCTGCGTTCGAGACAGCTTGGCTTGAAAAGATGATATCGATTCGTTCGGCGTCAGTTTCGTCAGGATACCATTATGCAGGACTTTTATCATGGTGTTGCTCACTCAGCAGCAAGAAGTCGCCTTTCATGTCCCGCGCAAACTGCTCAAGCAGATTTTGGGCGGTTGAATTGTGGTGGAGGTTTAGCTGCAGGATACGGGTCATTTAAGTTCTGATTCCTGGAAAACGCAGCATTTTCCTGATCCCAAGACGTGTCTTAAATCAGGTCTTGGATCAGCATTCTTGCCAGGAATAGAGTGTGCCTCCTTACATACTTTTCTTTTATATCCTATTCACCGCATTTGTAACATAGGGAACTCCTATCGGGTCCTTTGCATACTTGTGTGGTGTGACCATAGCCAAGGCATTTGAAACATTGAAGAGGCGTTGCTCTTCGCCGTAGTCTATAAACAATCCACCCTATTCGTGCTTTGCCCTTGTTCAGGAATCGTTCGGCGTCCTTTTTGGTCAAGTCAACTGTGGCCATGCGTTGTATCCCATTGTTTTCTGGTGTCAGTCTCTCTTTGATCCTTCCCACGCTAATGAACTACCTTTTGATGGCCTCTTCTACCTTGGCTAGATCCGTGACGCAGTCCATGTCTCTTATTTCGGTCGTTGCGATCGTCTCGAGTGGAGCTATAATTGCGCTTCTGCCGAGACTTTTTTACTGCGTCGCAGAACGCCTCTGCTCCGAACTTGACCAGTATGTTGCCCGACCGCGTTGGTCTTACTGCTTTAGTGGTAGTGTTGGTGTCTTCGGGCCTTACGTTTTCCCTGATGTCCCGCAGTACCTCCGCGTAGGACCGGCCATCTTGGAGTTTTACGAGCAGTGCCCGCTGCCAGGGTCTTCGTCGGGGCTTCTGTCTCTCCTGTTTTACATCAGGTCTTTTTTTTGTTGGGCGTCTGTGCGAACTTTACTTTCTGGTACTTTTTGAAGGAATTCCTTTGCAGGTTTCTTCGCTTCTTTTGAAATGCTATCTGGAACCCGTGATCCGGTGCTCCACGTCTATCAAGTGCCTCGTTTTTCCTTTTATACCGATCTCCTTCGATTGGGCTAGACGCCATTCTTTTATTAATTTTTAATGCTGGAGCTATATGCACATCGCCTTTAGATTTCGTTCCCAGCGTTTTTTTAGCTTTCTGCTCGTCTTCGGTATTTAACCAGCTTCTCCGATAATGCCCTATGCGGTCTAGGAACTCCTCTAGTTCAACGAGCCTAATATTTACTGCTCTGCTGATTTTTGGGGGGTCGCATGCAGATTGTTTTCTCTTCAGAACATCTCCTGCTTTTCGGGATAGCCTTTCTTCTTCGTGTCGCTGGGCGGCCATTGTACTTTGCGCCCATCCTTAACAATAAAGCTCCTGAATGAATTACTTTTGAGGGTAGTCAACAGTATAGGAACAATAATGAAAAACAGACTACTAAAAGGATGTACTCTCTCTGATAACAAAATTTTCATGAAAAGAAACTCAGAGCCAGCACTGAAGTGAAATGCAGAACTGATGGAAAATTAGCTGTAACGAAATGGTTTGATAACAAACCAGTTCTGATGATATCGTCTTGTGTTTCGGATGCTGCGTGCGATATTTGCAGGCAATGGAATAAACGAATCAAAGAATACCAGTTTGTGACACGACCTGAGGTTATTAAAAACTATAACTCCCATATGGAGGGTGTTGATCGCACCGTCCAGAGGGAAGTGGTACAATAAAATGGACCATACGGCTTATATTTCACATATTTGAGCTAGCCGTCTCAAATGCCTGGCTACTATACCGCGATAGTCAACGTTCGAAAGGCGTTATGCACTACAAAATAAAGCAGTTACGACAATATAAACTCAATTACGGAGAAAATTTGATAATAGAAAACTGCCCAGCGCTTCCAACAGAACTAGCGTAGAAGGTGATTTAGCACTACTAGCGTAGAATGTGATTTAGCACCAGCACATAGAAACCGTCGAATTGATATCAAACCTGTGCCTGGGCAAAAACAACCGGAAAGCTTTGCATTTGCCTGAGTACACAGATTCTCAAATGCGTTGCCGAAAAGAGGGCTGCAAAATGAAAACCACAGTTCAATGTAAATTCTGCGACATTCATTTGGGCCTTGTGGAGGGCCGGAACTGTTTTTGCAAGGTTCCATAATAAGATATCAAAGAAATTCGTTGACAATTTGATGGTTAGATAGAAGCAGCCATATGATTGATCTCATTAAAGACTGAAAATGTTTAGTGTTTTGTAGGAGAGAAACTTGTTTTTGTTTCTTTTAAGTATAGGCCTAAATGTTTAGGCAGATTGTCAGAAGCATATAATTTATTTGAAATAAATACCTTTTGATATTACGTGATTTGTTTGATTTTACCTCTAAAATACTATACATAGGACATTACAGGCTATGCATAACACTGAGTTCACACCAAATGACCTATGGGTAGTATATCTAGAAAATCTAGTTTTCCACTTCAAATATTTTTTTCAATATTTTTCCTGCCATTTCCGTGCCTTTTAAGACAAACCTACCAAGTTTCATCGAATTCGGCAACATTTGATACCTCCAGGGAAGATTAACGCAGAACCGAGACTCCTACGCCAAAATCTCAAAAAACCAACATGCTCTTAGCCAAAGATAGAGAAAATTTTGCGAAGCGTTTGACTGAACCCAGAACAATGAATAACACGTTGGGGTCACCAATCAATCAAATCCAAGGAGTCCGCCAACAACGTCAAAAATAATTGTTGGTGAGTTAATCTCGTCTTTCCGGCTTGGCATATTCGCAAAATAGACATACGAATCCCACGCAGCGAAAGTTTTCGTTTTTTCAGATTAGGCATGCCTTGAATGGATTTCAGGTGGATATGTTTGCCTATTTGAGTTATTTTCGCGTTAAATAAATGCTCAGGATCATTATCAACATCCGATCGTTTATATTTCAATGTTGGAAAAATTCGCTCGTTTAACTTACGTGCTGTTTTTATCAAGCCATCATCAGATGTAACTCCTATAATTATTGGAATTTTATGGCCGTATGTGTTTTGCAGGTTTCGAGGATTTGATGGCAAAAAAGCTTGTGGTGACTTCGGTTCAACAACCGGTGCGAAAACTGTCAATGGATCACCGTAAATATTTTCCTGAAAGAAACAGTTTATCACGTGAAATTTTTTTGAATGGATTCATGAAGATATTGGTTTTTGCATAGTTTTCGTTTTTAACTTACAACAAATTCTGGAGAAGATCCTACTATATCCCTTCCAGGAACGTCTCTCAAACAATGTATAAGATTTTGAACTTCTTCAGTTGTGCAATTCAATAACCTGCCAAGCTTTTTTGTCCTTTCAGTTGCTACATCATTTTCAATTAGAGCCCAAGGATCAAAAGTATTTCCTGATTGTATAATGGCTTTGTGAAAGAGTCCTTAAAAAATTTCATGCATGAGAAGTTGATATGTTTTTCTGAATACCCTAGTCACCTGCCGATAGTGGTGAAGCCATATGAAATGCTACACTTGCACCTCCTGCACTTTGTCCAGCCAACGTGATTTTGCCCGGATCCCCACCAAAAGAATCAATAAACTTGTTCACCCATCTTAGTGCCATGTTTTGATCTTTAAGTCCATTATTCCCGGGCGAATCAAGGGTCCCCGTACTGAGAAAATCAAGTGCTCCAAGGCGATACATACATGTAATAAAAACAATATCATTATCTAACAATCGATGCGGCCCTGCTTCACCAGATTGAGCTGAACCAAGCCTGAATGCCCCACCGTGATACCATAATAAGACAGGTAGTTTGATATTTACTGGAATGCCCTTCGAAAGAATTGTGTTTGTTGCTATTTAGTATTTGACTAAAACTTTGAAGAAAGCCAAAGCACTTTTTTATATAATTCAGTCTTTTTTTGAAAAATCTTTCTATCGACGAAACTAATCGGACAATACTTACTTGCGGTCTGTAGACATTTAGATACAAACAGTCTTCACTACCAATTATTTTATCTGATCCAGGGGCAAATATGGAATATTGAAGACAAGGTGGAGTGTCCTTGTCAGCCACCTTTTCACCAACCCATGGCTCGCTTGGTTGCGGTGGCTTTAACGGAAATAATTATCATTTGAACTACTACAATCGTTTTACTATCCTACCAAAAATCGCAAATCATTCACAGGCGGCTTTGCATAAGGGATTCCCAGGAATGTATCCACAATTCTGCCGTAATCAGTGGTCAAGTTAGTCCCAACTAAACTTCCACCATGTCGAAGAGTAACTTTGGGTGGCACAATCGCTGCAACACAACTAACAAATAATAATACCACACTGCCAACAAACAATCTTAAATAACACATGTTGCAGGATTCACGGTACGAGTACATTATTTACAATTCTAACAGACATACTCTAATCAACTAAACTTTACCTGTTGTTCATTCATTATTTATATGCATTCGCAAAAATTCCAGCGAGTGCAAATAATATGCAGTTAGTATCTTTGATTCAACAAAAAAATTAGTAATTAAATTTTATTAGGCATGATTGCTATTTATAGTCAATACATTTGTATGTTTTATGTCTACAGGTCGATTCTCTCGTATCTCGAAAAGCTAGCGGGCCTTGCTCACGGCTCACTTGACACACTTAAGGTGACTCAAGCGATGCGTCTGCTTGCCAAAATTCGCAAGACCCGACGGCTTTTCGAAGCAAAAGACGCTTAAGAATCATCGTATTATGTTGCCTAGGGCTCAAATTATTTGGATATGTCTGTAAATTTCCATTGAGCATGTTACACAAAATATTTTCTAGCTTTATTATACTCGTATTAGTGTTTGCAATTATTTGTTAAATTACTATCGCCTCGATTAATGCTGAGACAAAATGTGTTCTGTCTGAGTTTGCAGACATTGTGACCAATGCACTATATATTGCTTAAGTTCTTGTGATAAGGGGAAAAGATTTAAGTAAGTAAAACTTTATTGAGATTTGTTTTTTAAACATTGACAGTAGATACTTAATAATTATGTGACATTTGACAGTAGATAAATGTCAAATACTTGTAAACGTTGACAGTTAAATATATTACATATATAGCATATCGTTCAGGTCAATTAGAAGATGCCATTCACTCTTACAGCTTATTTTGAGAAAGGTTTTATAAATACATAAGCTGAAAGTAAAAAAATACTCTAAATCTAGACCAATCCCATCCTAAATCAAATCTACAACTACGCCTTACCTAATTCTACTACTAGTTTATTTTTGTTCAACTCTGATGTACATATATCTTTGGAAGTAAAAAACTCTGGTCCTTAGCTCTTACTCTATGTTTATAGTGTACTCTTTGGATATGACAGAATTTACTACTCCCTTTTGTTTGCGACGAGGTAGGCGGCTACGACGATGAAGATGATGTATGATGATGTAGTTGTTGTTGATGATGAATGATGATGTCGTTGTATTGATGATGATATTGTTGCTGACGTCGATGATGATGCTGATGATGATGCTGATGGTGATGCTGATGATAATGTTGACTACGAACCAGTAGTGGCGTTTGCCTAGGTTCTTTCGTGTATAATTCATGAGAAGCGAAAAGAGCGGCTCAAGCAAATTTCACTTTTCTCGAGGGAATTGCTTGCGCCGCTGATATGTGGAATCAGCTGGCAGGCGTAGATTTCTCGTGAGACGAGGGTCTGCTTGCACCGTGAAGCGTGCGCTGATATTGGGACGTTCTGAGTCGCCACAACCACTCCCTCCCCAATGACATTCGCATGCGTCGAAGGGAGTGAAAACGTGACTCCCTTCTTGGATGGCTGGAATGATTCTTCCGGCAAAATCTACGCTAGCCGTTTCCGAGGGCAGGAGAGGTGGTGTTGTTGGCGTCTGTGGAGGTGTTGAGTATGGCTGCTGTGTCGCTGGATAGGCATAAAATTGCTCCAGGTAGGCTGGTTTAAATTGTTCGGTGGAAAGGGTTTTGGTGGCGCCATTTACGTCTATGACGTAGCTGTTGGCATTGATCCTTCTAGCGACTGGACGAGGTCCGGAGTATGACTGATCGAGCGGCTTCTTTACAGCATCGATGCGGCGAAACACGTACTCACAGCTGGCTAGGTCTTTGAAAACGAATGGTTGGTGAGCCGAGTGTCTAGCTGATGAGACAGGACGAATCGATTTGAAGAGTCGGTGACAGAATCTTTTGGGCCCCCAGCTCGTGTGTTTTGAGGCGTGATAAACGCGCCCGGGAGCCGAAGCGATGCACTGATTTCTGCAGGAGACGCTTGCAGGTCCTACTTGAATGTGGTTCGTAGACCCAACAAGATCGGTGGAAGTGCCTGTAACCATGGTGTCTCTGGAACGAATTTTATTGCTGCTTTGAGGTTGCGGTGCATGCGTTCGACCATGCCATTGGCTTGAGGGTGGTACGGAGTGGTGCGGACGTGGTTGGCGCCTAAGAGGCGGCCGAGCTGATTCAGGAGGTCGGCTTCAAATTGGCGTCCTTGGTCCGATGTGATCTCCAGTGGCGGGCTGAATATTGATATCTAGTGGTCGGATAGTGCCCTGGCGACGGTGCTGGCTCTGATGTCACGCACTGGCACTGCTTGAGGCCGCCGTGTATAGCGGTCGATAATGGTGAGGCAGTTCTCGTAGGCTTCACACAGTGTCAGCTTGATCAAGTCGACATGGAAGTGATCGAACTGCTCATCCGTCGTCTTAAAATTTCCTAATTCAGCGTGGTTGTGGCGGTGGACCTTCGTCAGTTGACAAAGTACGCATTGCTTGGCCCACCGGCATACGTCTTTCCGCAGACTCGGCCAGAAGTATTTAAGCGCTTCGAGGTGTCACGTCCACTCGGATGCGACAGTTGATGGACGATGTCGAAAGCCTTACGGCGGAGCGCAACTGGCAGGTAATGCTTAATGGTGCCGTTAAACTCCACATAGTACGCTGAGTAACCATCCAAACAGGTGATGCAGTTTGAAACGGGGGCTCGTCAAGAGGCGGGGCAACTCGTCGTCTGTATTCTGTGCTTCACTGATGACTTGAGCTGTGATTGTGGCGGGTATCGTGACCGTTTCTACACGTGAAAGTGCATCGGCGACGATATTGTCATCCCTCGGTTAGTATTCCACTCGCGGATCGAATTGGGCAATGAAATCCAGTTGTCTGCTTTGGCGGGGTGAGGCTTTGCCCAAGCGTTGCGTCAGGGCAAATATAAGTCGCCGGTGGTCGGTATAGATGATATAATGTCTTTCTTCTAAGATGCGCTGAAAGAACTTGATGGCAGCAACGATCGCAAGGAGCTTGCGGTCGTAGGTAGGTAGGTTGAGTAGCGTTGCTCGGTGTCAGAAAGCTTCATCGAGAAGAAACTCAACGGCACCAAGTGCCAATGGCAGTGCTGGACGCATAAGTGCGGAGTGCCAATGAGTGAGAAGGCGAAAGAAAAGCTGACTTGGCTGCCTCGGCGATGGCTTGCTTGCAGCGTTCAAAAGCCGCTTCAATATCGGATGTCAAGATGAGTAGTGCTCTCGTTTTTGTACAACCTTTCACCACTTCCGATAGTGGTGCTTGGGACTCAGCAGCTCGTGGCATGCGTCGGCGACAAAAATTCAGCATCCCGAAAAAAACCTCAGCTGGGATGAGTTGGCCGTTTTGAGAAAAGATACAATGGGTTCTGTTTTGGGGGCTGGAGGTCGAAGTCTAGTTTCGCAGACGTGATATCCAGCAAAGACAACGTCAGACTGACCGACTTGGCATTTATCTCAGTTAACGTGGAGATTCACTGCCTGGAGCATGGACAGAAGTTGCTCGAGGTGGCGCTGGTGATGGTCGTGGCTGGCCGAGCAAACTAGGATATCGTCCTGATAGACCGGGACAAAGCCCAACTTCCTCAGCAGATGGGTTAGAGTTCGCTGCATCGTTTGGGCTGCGATGCGTATGCCCAAAGCCATCCCCAGGAATCCATACAGTCCAAAGGGCGTGGTGGCTGCCGTCTTACATACGTCTTCAGGAGCAACCGAAATTTAGTAGAAAGCACGTTGGAGGTCGATTACTGAGAAAACAGTGCCGCTGGCCTCCTGAATCAAATCTTCGATGATGGGCAGTGGGTAACGGTCCGGTCGAGTTTGAGTGTTGAGTTGGCAGTTGTGATGGGCATGCCATTGGCTGCCTGCTTACGAAATGGCCTGACGATGGAATGTCTCGGGATGATGGAGAGGGCAGAGCCGGTGTCTACCAAAAACCTGGTTTTTGTGGTGCGGCCGGAGATATAAAGGCATCTCTCCAAGGTGTTGCCGGCGGTGGCCGCTGAGTACAACGCCGGCATATCTAGTTTTCTGAGCGCTCGATCTCTCAGTCGCACCTTTGACACATCGTACTTTTGCCCCTTCTCCAAAATTTAACTTCAAAGCAAACTACGAAGCTCTAGCCTCCGAAATGAACTCGGTTGATCGGCTGGAGTTTTTCGATAACTTGGAGTTAGAGGGAGCTCTGAGTACCTCTATCAGTTGATCAAACATTTCACACCTTAACAAGCTCTTCGCAAAGTAAAGCAGAAATCATGGCTAACTTAGCAAGTACTTTGTGTCTTGAATGCTAAAAGTAAAGCACACTGCCGTGTCAAGCGTTTACGTACTGTAAAATCCAGAGTTCGTTTTTGTGATCTGTGCGTTCTAGCTAAAAAAGGACTAAAGGCTGCAATGAAAAACTACTTCAGTAGTTTGAAGAGTTCACTTATGGCAAATAATGCGAAACCCTTCATACATTAGATCCTTTAAGTACTCCTCTTCTGGCTCTCCTTCTGTTCACTGAAATAATATCGTTAGACCTTCTCCGCAAGATTATTCCTACTTTTTCTTTTAGTTCTTCTCGTCAACTTTTATTCCTTCTTTATATGCCTCCTATCTAGTTAATACACCTGTATTTCCGTTAACATTTCTTCACTTTTCACTGACTGTGTTGAATTTGAATCCCTTCTTAATTTTCTTTTCGTTAAGTCTTTAGCTTGTTCACTTTGTATCCCTCTGACTTTTCTCTTCAACCTCAGTCTAAGGACTGCAAACGCATGTTCCTATTCTTAAAAGTGGTGATCCTTCTTGTGTGTAGAACTATCGTCCTATTTCATTAATCTCCTGTTTTTCAAAATTATTCGAGCGTTTAGTACATAACCGGCTTACAGTTTCATTGACCCCTATCTTGCCGAAGGAACAAAATAGGTTTCTCAAAGCTCGCTCTACGGCCTCAAATTTAATTGAATTCACCCAATGCATTGCGGAGGCTCTGGACAATCGATTGCAGCTTGATGTTATCTTCACTGATTACTACAAAGCGTTTGACACTGACAACCATCAACTACTCTGTCACAAACTGAAGGCTTTTGGGGGTTGGTGGTCCTGTTTTATCATGGATGTACTCCTACCTGTCTTCGCGTATATGTTGTATTAGTTACTATGGAATTACTTCTATTCCAATTTATCTGTCCTCTGGTGTTCCTCAAGGGTCAAATTTAGGCCCCCTCTTATTCCTTTTGGCTATAAATGATCTTCGATCGATTATCACCTCCGATTTCCTACTGTTTGCCAATGATTTCAAAGTATTTCGAGCTATCAGATCTGTACAAGATTGTGAATATCTTCAGAAGGACCTGATTGCACTAAATAAGTGGTGTTCGTCTAACTACCTCTGTCTTAATGTTGCCAAATGCTATCAAATGGCTTTTAATCTAAATCAATCTCCGCTGGCTCTTATCTATATGTTAAATGAAATGCCATTCGGTGGTGTGAGCTCTGCTAAAGATCTTGGTGTTACTTTTAATCCTAAATTTACTCGAATCTTGTTTTACAAATTCAAAATCCCATATCAACCCTATGAATGTCGTTTGTCCTTCTTACGTCTTTCTAGTCTGTCGTCCCGTTGCATCTATCTAGATCAGTGTTATCTATACCAACTCTGCAACAATCAAATTGCACCAACATTGTATGCAGACTTACGTTTTTGCCAACCATCGCGTTCTTCTCGGGCAAACAATTTTTTCGTACCACCGTATGCCCGTACAAATTTATACTTTGATTCTCCTACTATACAAATGGTAGGAAAATATGATAAGCTTGAGTTTGGTCCGACTCAGACTTTGTTTTTAAATTGTGACTAAGAAACCTGATCCTTACAACTTAATTTGATTAAATATTGGACTTGTTTGTGATTTAATTTAATTTTACATATATTTTTATCAAAGTGTACTTACTATTGTTATTCGTTCGCCAAACGAATCGATATCATCTTTCAAGGCCAAGCTTCAGGCTTTGGAGGGCGCTCTCTCGAACGCAGACGGGAACGTGCTCGTTGGGGGAGAGTTCAACGCTAAAGTAATCGAATGGGGCATGCCTCAAAAAGATCTGCGGGGAAAATGAGTCCTAGAAATGGCGGCCAGGACTGCGCTCGTCGTACTAAACACCGTAAATATGCTGACTTTTCGCAGTATTGGCTGTGAAGGAACCATATCGGACGTTACGTTCGCCTCGGAGCCCTTAGGATGGAGGATACACAACTGTAGAGTATTAGAGGACTACTCAGCCAGTGATCATCAGTGCATTCTGCTTGAGATAAGCGATGTTGTCTCCCGACGTCTGCGCTTTCGGCTTTCTACAACTGGATGGAACATCGGAAGGATGGACGTCGAGAGGTTCGTCGAGGTTCTCACAGCAGGTGCACCGCTGCAGGGAGATCCGGAGAGGACGGAAGAATTGGCAGCTCAAGACTTGGTGAACTCAACTATGAGCATCATTGTGACTACTTGTAATGCTTCTATGCCCCATCGAAACCCAGCACGGCAAGCCCCCAGTGAACTGGTGGTCAACTGAAATCGCTGAAAAACGAAGGGAGTGTCACAAGCTTCGGCGTGGAGCCCAACGGGCACGGAACCATGACGAAGCAAGCAACCGCCTTGCAGCATATAAGTCGGCCAGTTAATGCCTTTGCAAATTCATTAACAACAGCAACGTTCGCTGCTGCCAAGATCAAGTGGACAATGTGAACAAGGATTCGTGGGGCTTTGGCCACAAGTTAGTTATGCGGAAGCTTGATGCATTACGGATACCTTGAATATACAGGTATAATGCGGAAAAGATGAACGAGATAGTGCGGGCACTCTTTCCCGCCTATCCTATCCGTGTTGACGGTGTCCATGATGAAACAGCAGTTGACTGTCCACTCTTCACACAGTCGGAACTGGAAGAGGGAGTCTTTTCTTTGAAAGCGAGGAAGGCTCCAGGTCGAAATGGTGTTCTGGCGGGGGTGCTGCGGCTTTTCTATCACCATTGCCCTGGCTTGCTGGTCAGCACATTCAACGCAAGTCTACGGGACGGGGGTTTTCCGGTACGATGGAAGGTGGCGAGGTTCGTGCTGATCAGCAAGGGGAAGGGGAATCCAGAAGCGCCGTCTGCATACCGCCCGTTATGCATGCTAGACGCTGCTGGGAAAGTGCTAGAGAAACTGAAGACCTTTCTCCTCGGCAGTACGGCTTTAGAGCAGGACGTTCTACCATTGATGCTATTGCAAACGTGGTGAGCGCAGTCCAAAAGGCAGAGGCATATAGTCGCACCAAGCGACGGACCATCCTGTTGATGACACTCGACGTCAGGAAAGTGGACGATATTCTGGATACGCTGGAAAAGCCTTTTTAAGTTCCAGAATATCTAATGCGGCTTTTGAGGAACTACTTAAAGGACCGAAGCCTGCTCTGTAACACAAAACAGAGCGGGAAATTACATCGGGTGTTGCCCAGGGATCTATCCTTGGTCCGGACCTGTGGAACGTGTCTTACGACGGGCTACTGAGACTCGAGATGGCAAATGAGTCGCGCTTGGTAGGCTATGCGAACTATGTTGCGGCTCTGGTCTCTGGACGCACCGTTGAACAGGCGTAACTTAGGCTAGGTATAATAAGCCGAGTAAAAGATTGGATGACTGCTCGAGGGTTCAGTTTAGCACTGGAGAAAACCGAAATGGTCATCTTGACAAAAAAGAGAATCCCTAGAGTAGGAGTGATCAGTATTGGAGATATGCTAATCGAATCAAAGCCATCGGTGAAGTACCTGGGGCTACTGATCGACTCGAAGATGAGTTTCTCTGAACAAATCAGGACAACGGCTGAGAAGGCTGCTTCGGGAATATCGGCTCTGAGTCGACTTATGGCCAACGTAGGGGGACCTAACCCATCAAGAAGGCGCCTCTTGATGAGTGCTGTAGGGTCAATACTACTGTACGGAGCAGAGGTATGGGGGGACGCTCTCAGCAGGGAGGAATACCGAAGACGCCTAGCACAGGTACAGAGAAGAGGCGCAGTGCGGATTGCATCTTCGTAATCGACAATCTCTAATTCGGCGGTGAGAGTGATTGCAGGCATGATACCTGTTGCGCTCCTTGCTAGGGAGCACCGCGCTATTTACCTGCGAAGAAACGAGGATGCGAGTGAGATGATTCTCCGTTAAGGGAAATAGCGCTCACTCAACGATTGGCAGCAGTCTTGGGGGAATCGCACGAAGGAAAGGTGGACTGCGCGAAGGCATGGTGAGACTGACTTCTATCTGATCCAGCTTTTGAGCGGGCATGGGTGTTTTCAGTCTTACCTGCACAAGATTGGTAAGTCACGGTCCCCCGATTGTCGGTATTGCCCAGAAGAGGAAGACAATGCCTGCCAGACATTTTTTGCGGGCTTAAATTGGTTCGGGCAGCGAAGGCACCTCTACAGGAAGACGGGAGAGCTCACCCCGGATAATATAGTTGCGGTGACGCTCGAATCGGTTGACAAATGGAACCAGGTGGCACATTATGTTCGAGCAGTCCCTAAATATAAAAGGGACTCACAGCAGCCGGGGGCGCTGGGGCTGAGGGATCACTTTTCCCCTCTCCCCTCCCGCTAGAAAAGATATCCGCTAGCTTGAAGGCGCCTCACGTCGTAACAAAACGAGACCTGGCCCGAAGTAATGTGTCAAAAGGCTCCAGGCTGGGTGCTCAAATAGACAGGAGAGTTGTCGAGGGGGTAGTCCAGTCTCCTTGCGAACATAGTAGTCCCACACACTGGGCGTAAATGGCATTCACGTCCCACACAAAAAAAATCTTTGTAGGTGTCGTCCCTTTTGACGTGCTCAAAGTGACGAAGGGACCGACAGACGGACCCCAATACTAGTAGGGTTTTGTAAAGTATTGTCGCAAATTCCTGATAGACAAAATATTCCCTCAAGTCGGCCTGCAAACCAAACCGAGCGACAAAGATTGTGTATCAAAAATATATAACAGACATGGGTAGAATTAGCCAACCCATTGATATTTGGCTTTGGTGAACGGGAATATGACGATAAGAAATTAAAGAAAAACAAGTTGGGTAAACAGACCTACGCTCATGTCAGAAGGGTTTTGTATTCAATTTACAAAATGCAGTCACCAGGTCGAATAAAATCAAGGAACATGCCAAAGACGATTTTATTTTAGAAACTATGAAATTCGAAGATCATACTATTATTAACAAAGTTGAACGAATTTCGACTTCTGAGCTTTTTGCTATTGTTATACTCATAAATATCTCCCTTGATAATTGTTTCAGGTATCCATTCGCGAGGGAAGAAACACATTTTTCATGTATTTCCCCCCTGTGCCCCCACTGAAGCAAAAACTGACAGTTTAACAACTGTTTTGAAAAGCTCCCATGTAAACTTTCATTTCATACTCATATCGGTTACGTTTGATGAATTTTTATTTTCAGGAGCCACTCTCCTGTACTGTTATCATCGATTAATGGCCAATTTCTTCGAATCCTAGAATGGTTACAAAGCCCTTTTGCTAGGAGCTCTCTCCCGCCTCCTTGACTTGTTTCGCTTATGAGTATTAATTATAGGTACTCATCTTCAGTCATTCATTAAATTGAATCAAATGTTCAAAGCATGCACCTTAAACGTTGGTTGGGAAAAAATAACTAAAAATTATTCAATCTTTGCATTGAAAACAGCCACTATCTTGTTTTACGATTACTGATACCACTAGCTGAACCGATTCTCAAAGATATTCATGACACCTATAATTCCTGAAATTTTCATGCAAATCCTAGCAAAACTGTGGTGTCTGAGTCGGTAAAAAGCGCATGTTGTTCCATACCCATACAGGTATGTTGGCATAGTAATAAATGCAGCGCATATTGTTCCATAGTACTACAGGAAAATTCCAACCGCTATAACTTCGCTAAATATGATTCAATCTTTATGAATAGATCAATCTTATTAAAAGTCATCTGTGTACTGAATTTCATTGAATTTAAGGGCACCGTTAAGATTTTATTCAAGAAAACATAAAATCGATAAATCATACTATTACTAACAAAGTTGAGTGAATTGCGACTTCTAACGTATTTGTTGTTGTTGTGCTCATCAAGACCTACATTCTTGCTTTTTTTTCAGATTTTTCGGATCACAGGTGTCCAATCGCGAGGAGGGGGGACACAAATTTTCCGTGAATTTCCCCTCCCTGTGCGCCCCTCGAAGCAAACTTTGCCAAACGAAAGTTCTCATCAAGACCTTTCATTTGATACCCATATCGGCCACCTTCAATGAAATTTTTTTCTTCGGGGGGTCACTCCCCTATATGGGGAGACCCCCCTTAAATACCTTATAAAATTTTTTTTCATATTTGAACTTTGAGGAGAACACCACTTTACACCTACATACAAAATTTGATGTTTCTAGCTTAAGTAGTTTCTGAGAAAAAATGCTGTGACACACGGACGGACGGACGGACGGACAGACAGACGGACAGACAGGACGCGATTTTAGAAGGGTTTTGTAAAATTATTTTACAAAACCCTAAAAAAGCAAACGGTCTACTGCAATGAAAGTTTGATTAGAAACATAAACTCTATAACCATCATATATCGTTGTTTACATTGGCGTAATTGCTGAGTGGTGATTTGTTCACTTCCTTCGGTAAATCTGCAAGATTAACTTATAAAGCCAACTAAGTGGCACACAAGTAACTCGTCCCACGCATTAAGAATATGGAGAGATGATCTAGCGAACATCAGAATCAGCAGCAATATTGACACGACAGGAAACATTCGCGCTTTAACGAGAATAGGCATGATCAACAATGAAAATCAACTTCCTTAATATGTTTTTGGTCAGATATTATGTAAAGGCAATAAGAATGGAGATAGGCTGATAAGAGAAGCCAATGTGGAAACATCATCTGTAACGCTTGTTCAACAATCCGTCAATTGCCTCCTATTCATGTTAAACCAAATCATTTTGGCCTATAATCATCTCAGAAGAAGTTAACTGCAATAACAAGACAAACGATTTACCTAGTGAACCAGAAGACCACACCAAAAGTCCACCAGGAAATGCTCGATTTACACTAGTTACCTTATTTACCAACTTAGTAATTTCTTGGTTTATGTTACCGAAAACAAGTGTCGGTTTTGCTTCTATAGTAACCTAAATCTAAATCCCAGAATAATCTTTTAAGTTTTCCGAGTCTTTCATTGCTATCAAAAGGGAACTCAGCTTATAACTAAAAAAATAGTTGGGGAAGAATTCTATCTTTTGGCTTGATGCAATTCGATTTTCGACAATTTAACTACATTTACGCATAACCGAGGCTCCTACGCCAATATATCAAAAAACCAACATGCTCGCAGTGAAAAATAGAGAAAATTTGGCAAAACGCTTGACTGAATACTGCAGAAAAGATATCAGGTCGGGGTAACCAATAAATCGAATCCAGTGAGTCCTCCAAAAACTGTCAAAAGAATTTTTAGTGAATTACTCAAATTCTTTTCATTTTCGCATATTAGCGAAACGGAATATGCATTCCACCCAATAAACTTTTTTTTTCTGAGTAGTTATGCTTTGAATGGATCACAAGTGAATACTTTTGTCCATTCAAATTGTTCGAGTATTAAATAAATGTCCAGGATTCTTATCATTGTCCTCTCGTTTATATTTTAATATCAGAAAAATTCGGTCGTTTACTTACGTGCTGTTTTAATCAAGCCGTCATCAGATGTAACTCCTATAATTATTGGAATTGTATGGCCGTATGTGCTTTGCAGTTTTCGAGGATATGATGGCAAGAAAGCTTGTGGGGCCTTTGGTTCAACAACCGGAGCAAAGACGGTCAATGGATCACCGTAAATACCTTCCTGAAAAACAATTTATTGCATGAAATTTTCTTAAAAAGATTTATGCAAAAATTGTTTTTGCATTCCTTTCATTTTTTCTTACAACAAATTCTGGAGAAGATCCTGCTATATCCCTTCCAGGAACATCTCTCAAACAATTTATAAGAGCTGGAATTTCTTCAGTTGTGCAATTAAATAATCTGCCAAGCTTTTTTGTCCTTCCGATTGCTACATCATTTTCAATTAGAGCCCAAGGATCAAAAGTATTTCCTGATTGTATAATGGCCTTGTGAAAGAGCCCTTTTAAAATTGAACATATGAGAGGTTAATATGTTTTTCTAAACACCCTAGCTACCTGCCGACAGTGGTGAGACCATGTGAAATGCTACACTTGCACCTCCTGCACTTTGTCCAGCCAACGTGATTTGTCCCGGATCCCCACCAAAAGAATAAATAAACTGACTTACCCATCTAAGTGCCATGTTTTGATCTTTAAGTCCATTATTTCCAGGTGAATCAAGGGTTCCTGTACTAAGGAAACCAAGTGCTCCAAGGCGATACATACATGTAACCAAAATAATATCGTTATCTAACAATCGCTGCGGCCCTGCTTCACCAGATTGAGCTGAACCAAGTGTGAATGCCCCACCATGATACCATAATAAGACAGGTAGTTTGGTCGTTAATGGAATGCCCTTCGGAAGAATTGTTTTAGTTGTTATTTAATATTTGACTAAAACCCTATGGAAAGCCAAACGCTATTTAATTAATTCAGCGTTTTTTTTGGAAAATCTTTCTATTGGAACTAACTGGACAGTACCTACTTGCGGTCTGTACACATTTAGATATAAGCAGTCTTCAACACCAATTGTTTTATCTGATCCAGGTGCAAATCGGGAATATTGCAGACAAGGTGGAGCGTCCTTGTCAGCCACTTTTTCACCAACCCATGGTGCGCTTGGCTGCGGTGGCTTTAATGGAAATAATTAACATTTCAATTGCTACAATCGTGTTACTATCCTACCAAAAATCGCAAGTCATTTACAGGTGGCTTTGCATAAGGGATTCCCAGGAATGTATCCACAATCCGGCCGTAATCGGTAGTCAAGTATATCCCAACTAAACTTCCACCGTGTCGAAGTGTAACTTTTGGTGGTATAATCTCTGCAACACTACTAACAAATAATAGCATCACACTCCCAACAAACAATCTTAAATAACACATGTTGCAAGATTCACAATACGAGAACAGTAATTACTACTCCGCCAGATATACTTTAAAAAACTAAACTTTGCCTGTTGATTCCCTCATTATTTATATGCATTAGCTAAAATTCAATTGCACATAACATGCAGTTGGTATCTTTAATTCAACAAAATATTTAATAAGAAACTTTGATTAGGCAGTTCTACTTGATATATATGTTAAAAATAAACAGAAACTTGTATTTACTCATATAGTCAACCAACTTGTTAGTTTTATCACCATCGGTCAATTTTCTTGTGCCCCGGAAAACCGTCAAGCGTTGCTCATTTTGGTAAGCAGACGTGTGCCGACTTTCTTGAGACACTGAAGGCGACTTAAGTGAGTCGAAACGTGTCTGCTTGCCAAAATTAGTAAGACCCAAAGACTCTTCGAGCTGCTATTTTTATCTTAAGAATCATCGAAGTTTGTTGCCCAAGGCTCAAATTATTGTATTTACATATGTCTGTGAATTTCCATTGAGCATGTTGCACAAAGTATCTACAAGCTTTGTTATATTGTTGCTTTCAATTATTTGTAAAATTACTATCGACTTGATTAACGCTAAGATAAAATATGTTAAGACTGAGCTTCCAGACATTGTGACGAATCTACTGCATATCGCTTAAGTTCTTGTGATAAGGGGATAAGATGTTCTTTTAACAGCATCTAACGAAACTGAAGTCGTTAATTCCATAGTTAATTCATTGAAATTCCTGCGATGCCTTAAAATAAATTTCTAAATATTAACTTTGAAAACACATTTATTTTTTTAAATGTTAATCGAATCGATAACATTGTAAGACAATCATTGTTGTTATTTATTCGTTTCTTAATAATGGGCAAAATCATTTAAAAAATGAAGAATGAAAGACCCGAATCAATCTTTTTTCAATCAAAGCCGGGAGAACTGATCAATTCAGCTTCTACGAGTAATTTTGCACTTGCAAAGATGTTGCGTACAGAATCAAACTCAAAAAATTTAAAGTTGTGTCTGCTATTTTCTGGAGTAAAACGTAAAATTCACAAATCGTACTCTAACAATATCAGGCGAATTTTTGTTCCTACTAGTATTTGTTACCCATCCATTGGTATTTATTGCTCTTGTAATTATAAGGGCCTACTCGTATCTCTTTGATCTTCTATAGATTTTTTCGGATCAAAAGCGTCTGTTATATATGTTTAAAAATGAAACATATTTGTTCTTTTTACTAATACAGTCATATATCATTATACACATTTGCATCCCAATATTTCGGCCACTTCTTTCCTAACCTTTCGAGCCGCAACATGTGATATCGCACGCCAATATCAAGTGTTAAATATCTTGTATTAAATTGTATTAAATGAATTGAATACCTGTTAGGGAATAAACTATTTGTATTATTATAACTCGGTGTGTTTTATAAATTTTAAAGCCTATGAACAAAACAGTGCTAAACACACGAAACGAGCAACTTTAAAACATGGTGTCAGGTTTGTGAAAATTTTGAAACGTGCCCATGAAAACGAGAAAAATGACCGAAGACGAAAATAAACGAGCACTCGGCGTGCTAACTAGCAGACTACTGGCATTGGAACAAAATCTAAACACGCAACAAGCATCTGCCAGCAGAATTCAGGCTTTGGAGCAAACTTTGAATTCGCAACAAGCAACAGCATACGTGAATATCCCTCTACCAGAGCCATTGAACATCAAGGTAGGCGATATTTCTCAGAATTTCAGGCATTTTGAAGAAAGATGGAACAACTATGTCATCGCCAGTGGACTCGATAACAAGCCCGAGGAAAGAAAGAAAGGGATTCTTCTAACTGCGATAGGAAATGACGTTTTTCAAATGTACGGCAATCTACCTCTAACCGAGCAAGAAAAATCGACAGCTGAAAACATACTGAAAGCTATCAAGAAGAACCTAACACCACGAGTTAATAAAAGGTATGAGCGAGCGATTTTCAACCTAGCGACTCAAAATCCAAATGAAACCTATGACGAATACTTTGCGCGTCTACGAGAGTTGAATAAAAATACGCAATACGGAGATTTGTCGGATGACATACTACTCGACAAGATAATATGCTCCATAAAAGATACAGGACTCAAGGAAAAACTTTGGCTAGATATAGACATTACTTTGTCAAAAGCAATTGATATTTGCAAATCAAAAGAAAATTCCGCAAAACAATTAGGGGAATTACAATCTCATAGTACGAATAACGTTCACGCAGGCAACACTACCGACATTGTCAGCAAAGTGCGCAAAATTGCAACCAATAAAGCATACTCGTATAAGCCAAAAATGGACCGAAATAATAAACAGTTATGCAAATACTGCGGATACCAGTACTATAAAAATCGAAGAGAATGCCCAGCGAGATCTGCGGTGTGTAGAAAGTGTAGCAAACATGGACATTACGCATCTGTATGTATGTCAACTAATACGAGTACAAGCAACAATCTAACACCCAACATTAAACACGTTAAAAGTCTGCAAAATGAGCAACAACTAATACTAACACTAAGCGACAACACTAATCTGGTAACGATTGATTTAGACATCAGACAACAGAGCGACATATTCAGAAACGTCAAATATATTTTAGATACGGGAGCTACCTGCAATATAATCGGACTAAACAAGTTGAAGCGTGTCACCATAGATATAGAGTACTGGATCCGCAACCGGTCGTGAGAGCCGAAGCAATTGGCAACCTGCGCTAAAGTTGTGTGAAGTTGAGGTTTGAGGCGATATGCTTTTAATTTAGCACTCTATTCACGCGCGTACGTAATCGGAACTTTAATTCACAGTTTTAATTAAAAATTTACGATATTTCCATCCGCTTTGACACATGAGTTTTCCCGCGTGGTTCGCGCTCTTTTCGATTTTCTTTTGCTTTGACGTTCGAGTTTTTCGTGAGATTTGTTTATTGTTTATACTCAAACTGAAATGAAATTTCGTTGGTGTGCGCGGGTGTCAGTGGGGGAAGCGATTCTTCTGAAGAGAGAAAAGAAAAACCTGTCTGGAAAAAAAGGGGAAGGAGAAGCAGAGGGAATCATATAGTTTCGAGAGCGTAAGTTATTTATAACTTATCTATGTGGCAAATTTGCTTCTCACATGGACGAGTACACAGATTCTCGTTGCTCGTCCATTTGTTTATATGTCTTTGCGTGTCACACAACAACGAAAAATAGTAGCAACGCCAACAACAACGAAACGCATTCGGGAATAGCAGAATAGTGCCATTGGGTAAAGTACTGTTGCAGTTAAAACATAAAGATAATATTTACAATGAAACATTTGAAATAGTGACCGGAGATCATGCACCACTACTCTCAGCAAGCATCTGCCAGAAGATGAATTAAATCAAACTTTGCTTCAACGTAAACAAAATTTCTTCAGAAGCAGAACGAATTTGCCAGGAGTACGCATCTGTTTTCGAAGGACTCGGAGAATTCAAAGGTGAGGTGAAACTTGAACTACAAGAAAATGTTGTGCCCAGAATGCAAACGCCGCGACGAGTTCCAATCGCGTTACATAATAACCTTGGTTCAATTTTAAATGAAATGGAAAGCGATGGAGTCATTGAAAAGAAAATTGAACCAACGCCTTGGCTGAACAACATCGTTTTGGTCAAGAGAAACGAAAAATTTCGATGGAGCCTAGATCCACCCGAACTCAACAAATATCTGAAAGACGTTCGATTCACATCGAAGACGCTACAAGAAGCTTTACTGAGTCTAGCAAACGCTAAAATATTTTCAACAGTCGATGCAAAAAAAGGATTTTGGCAACTGAAACTGGACAAAAGCAGCAGTGATCTAACCTCATTCAGCACACCCTTTAGCAACTACAAGTTTTTAACGATGCCTTTTGGTATAAAACCAGCAATGGAATTTTTCAAATTGCACTCACAGAAATTTTTAGTGGATTAAATGGTGTAATTAACATTGCAGATGACATTTTAATATTTGGCTGTGGCCAAATCGATGAAGAAGCGCTAACCGATCACAACAGGAATCTACGCAAGCTTCTTGAACGACTTGAGGCGGAACGCGTTAAACTCAACAAGGAGAAGATAAACCTGTTTATGAAAGAGGTAAAATTCTATGGCCATGTACTAACTAAGAATGGAATAAAGGCAGATGAAACAAAAATGTCAGCGATACGCAACCTACCACGTCCGAGCAACAAAGAGGAACTAGCAAGATTTCTCGGTATGATAACGTACCTTGGAACGTACATCCCGAATTTAGCTTCGAATTCACATAACTTAAGAGAATTAACTCACAAATCATCAAATTTTAACTGGACTGAGGTACATGAACACGAATTCACAGAATTAAAAAATATTCTAACAACAATTCCAACGCTTAAATATTTCGATGCTACAAAGCCGGTAACCATACAAACCGATGCATCTTCATTTAGTATCGGAAGCGTTCTTTTGCAAGACAATCGGCCCATAGCTTATGCTTCGAAAACACCATCTAGCACTCAGAAAAACTACGCACAAATAGAGAAAGAGATGCTTGCAATACTCTATGCTTGTAAACGTTTCGACCAATATATCTGCGGCAAATCTGATGTTACTATTGAAACGGATCATATCCCATTAGTGAAAATCTTCGCGAAATCACTGCTAGAAGCCCCAAAGCGACTACAAAATATGATACTCATGTTACAGCGATACAAACTTAATATCAAATATAATAAAGGTAAAGAAATGTATATTGCAGATACCCTTTCAAGAGCTCCCGAAAACATATCGAACGAAGAAAAGCTATATGATATCTACAGAATCAAAAATATATTCGAAACAATAGAAAATATAAATTGCATTGATGAATTGCCAATAAGTGATAAGACGACGAAAAGAATAATAGAAGAAACAAAAAATGATCCGGCAATCATAGAATTATACGAGAAAATACAAAACGGTTGGCTAAATTCTAAGAACAAATTAAACGAAACACTCAAACGATACTTTCCTTATAAAGAACTCCTAACAATACAAGACGGTTTGATCTTAAAAGGAAATCGTATTCTCATACCAGATTCTTTACGAAAGACGATCTTAGCCAGATTGCATACAAGCCATTCCGGAATCGAAAATACTCTCAAATTAGCCAGAGAAACTGTATTTTGGCCAGGAATAAATGGTCATGTAAAATCAATAATCGAAAACTGCAATACTTGCATAAAATATTCGAAACAGCAACAACGAGAGCCAATAATAACACACGAGATCCCAGCACATCCGTTTGAAATTGTATCAATGGATATTTTTGAAGTTACAATTACGAATCGCGTTCATCGTTTCTTAATCACCGTAGACCATCACTCTGACTATTTTGAAATTGATGAGCTTGCAGACATGACTGCAAAATCTGTAATTCTAATCTGCAAACGAAATTTTGCAAGGCATGGCGTACCAAAGAAGGTGATATCGGACAATGGTCAACAATTAATTGGACACGAATTTAAACAGTTTTCTAAAGGATGGAACTTCCAACACACGACATCTAGTCCTCATCACCAGCAAGGTAACGGTAAAGCGGAAGCATCTGTGAAAACAGCGAAAACGATAATCACAAAATGTTTAGATTCCAACGAGGACTTCTACAAAGCTCTGTTAGTATGGCGAAACACTCTCAACCAAATCGGATCTAGTCCTGCAAAGCGAATCTTTTGTTGATGGTTACGATGTAATATTCCTTCAGCTGATTACGAACAACGAGTAACGAATAAGGTTCAGGAGTCCATAATCAAAAACCGGGAGTATTCGAAGAAATATTACGATCGTGGAACCAAAAATCTTCGTCGTTTAAACGAAGGAAAAAATGTCTTTACCAAAGTTAACGTCGTAACCCAACAGTGGGAACCAGGCGTCATCGTGAAGTCTATCAACGCGAGGTCATACATCGTTCGTGTGGGACGAAACGAATATGTGCGTAATTCGATCCATATTCGAAGGTTACCAAATCAACGTGTCGAGCACTCGGATAATTCCAGCGTTCCAGTAGAAGAGAAATTTGCAACAGACCGAGAACCTTTAGCGAGAGATGGCTTCAACGTTTTTAATCACCAGCGACCGATCAGAAAATCATCTAGAATTATAAAGCCCGTTAATAGACATGAAGTGCCTTATTAAAAGAAAAACAAGTTGGGTAAACATACCTACGCTCATGTCAGAAGGATTTTGTATTCAATTTACAAAATGCAGTCACCAGATCGAATAAAATCAAGAAACATGTCAAAGACGATTTTATTGGAGAAAATATGAAATTCGAAGATCATACTATTATTAACAAAGTTGAACGAATTTCGACTTCTGAGGTTTTTGTTATTGTTATACTCATAAATATCTCCCTTGATAATTATTTCAGATATTCATTCGCGAGGGAGGAAACACATTTTTCATGCATTTCTCCCCTGTGCCCCCACTGAAGCAAAAACTGACAGTTTAAGAACTGTTTTGAAAAGCTCCCATGAAAACTTTCATTTCATACTCATATCGGCTACGTTTAATGAAGTTTTATTTTCAGGGGCCATTCTCCTGTACTGTTATCATCGATTCATGGCCTATTTTTTCGAATCCTAGAATGGTTACAAAGCCTTTTGCTAAGAGCTCTCTCCCGCCTCCTTGACTTGTTTCGCTTATGAGTATTAATTGTAGGTACTCATCTTCAGTCATTCATCAAATTGAATCAAGTGTTCAAAGCATGCACCTTAAACGTTGAAGCTGCGAAAATATAACTCAAAATTACTCAATCATTTAAAACAGCCACTATTTTGTTTTACGATTACTGATACCACTCGCTGAACAGATTCTCAAAGATATTCATGACACCTATCATTCCTGAAATTTTCATGCAAATCCTAGCAAAGCTGTAGTGTCTGAGTCGGTAAAAAGCGCATGTTGATCAATAGCTATCTGTTGCCATAATTATAAATGCAGCGCATATTGTTCCATAGTAATACAGGAAAATTCAAACCGCTATAACTTCGCTAAATGTGATTTAATCTTTATGAAACTTTCAGGATAGATAAATAAATAGTCATCTGTGCACTGAATTTCATAGAATTTAAGGGTACCGTTAAGATTTTATTCAAGAAAACATAAAATCGATAAATCCTACTATTACTAACAAAGTTGAGTGAATTGCGACTTTTCACGTATTTGTTGTTGTTGTACTCATCAAGACCTACATTCTTGATTTTTTTCAGATTTTTCGGATCACAGGTGTCCAATCGCGAGGGGGGGGGGGGGACACAAATTTTCGTGTATTTCCCCTCCTTGTGTGCCCCTCGAAGCAAACTTTGCCAAACTAAGACCTGTTTCGAAAAGTTCTCATCAAGACCTTTCATTTGATACCCATATCGGCTACCTTCAATGAAATTTTTTTTCGGGGGGTCACTCCCCTATATGGGGAGTTCCCCCTTAAACACTTATAAAATTTTTTTGTAGTTGAACTTTGAAGAGAGCACCACTTTACACCTACATACAAAATTTGATGTTTCTAGCTTAAGTAGTTTCTGAGAAAAACTGCTGTGACAGACGGACGGACAGACGGACAGACAGACGGACAGACAGGACGCGATTTTAGAAGGGTTTTGTAAAATTATTTTACAAAACCCTAAAAAGAGGATGTTATATATGTATACAAATGAAACATATTTGCTCTTTTTACTAATACAGTCATATATCATTATACACATTTGCATCCCAATATTTCGGCCACTTCTTTCCTAACCTTTCGAGCCGCAACATGTGATATCGCGCGCCAATATCAAGTGTTAAATATCTCGTATTAAATTGAATTAAATGAATTGAATACCTGTTAGTGAATAAACTATTTGAATTATTATAACTCGGTGTGTTTTATAAAACTTAAAGCCTATGAACAAAACAGTGGTAAACACACGAAACGAGCAACTTTAAAACAGCGTCCATCGCAAAAAAGGCGATATAACTTTCGCGCACTTTTTAGTTTCTAATCCTTCTTCTGCATATTTAACCTCTGAAAACATTAAAACGCGAAAACTTTTATCAGATGACCAATTCTGACCTGGTAATTTCAGTTTTTAGAATTCAGTAATGATACCAATGCCGAAAGAACCAATTTGAATTTGATACCATTTGATGAAGCCATTTCAGAGACTTGCCACTTCTTGTGAAGAGCTGTGACTGCCAGCTGGTTAGAGGATCCTCAATCGTTTGGTTCTAAGGCAATCCAAGAAGCAGTTATGTTGCTGACTAAGCAGCTGTTACTACAGCATCTTTTGGCATGAAAACTTCAGCTCACTATGCACTTAAGTTCTCTCTGTCGACTTGTTGAGATCCATTTTCTACTTTTCATTTCCTCTCTTGTGTCATGCGTTCATAAGTCGCGGTGAAAGGTTTATGCATCCTGATAAGAAAGGTTTTCCATTAAGGACATAAAAATTTGAGATATTGAGTTCATTTTATGCATGAAATTCCATTTCAGTCGTATGACCACCACGAGCCTGATTACAGCGGTCAATTCTTTGGGCTCAATTTCCCACCACTCCGGCACATATTTCGACCGGCAATTTCGCGTTGGCTGTTGTCTTTGATCTCGTTTAAAGTTGCTGGCTTGTTGACATAGACCAGTGACTTGATATAGCTCCATTAAAAGAAATCCAATGGCGTTAGATCGAATAAGCGAGGCGACAATTCAACCAGACCATTTCTCGAGATAACATGTTCACTGAATTTGCCTTTCAATAAATCAGTTATGAGGCATGCTGTGTGGCTAATGGCACCGTCTTGTTGAAACCACATCGTTTATGTCAAGTTCATCCAATTCTGGCCACAACAAAATCTTCCAACATAACACGATAGCGCTCTCCATTGACGGTAACATGACGGTCATCTTCATCCACGAAATAATACGGACCATTCACACCTCCGGCATAAATACCGCAGCAAACAGTAATTTTTTGCGGATGCAACGGTGTCTCAATAAGCACATGTGGGTTTGTTGCTGACCAATAATGCATATTTTGCTTATTAATAAAGCCATTGAGCCAGAAATGAGCTTCATCGCTGAAGATATTTCGATTAAATTCTTCATTTTCTTCAAACTTTGCCAGAGCCCAATTGGAGAAGTTTCGCCGTGTCGAATAGTCAAGTGGCTTTAGTCCTTGAGTCAGTTTAATCTTGTAAATATGTAAGCAAAGATCTTTTCGCAAAATACGTCACAGTGTCGTTTGAGCGAGACACAATTCTTGAGGACAATGTTGATCTGACTGATTTGGCTCATTTTGAATCGATGCACTTACGGCTGCGATATTTCCTTGGCTTCAAGCGGTACGACGTAATTTTGGAACTGAAACATTCAATAGTGAACAGTCGAACTCGAACTAATCCACTGTAGCACGCACAGCCTGTCGGGTAGGACGATTATAATGGCCTAAAATTGCAGTAGGTGCTTTTAAAGTTGCGACCACTGACTCAGAATTTCGGTTGTAATTTTTTTATAATTTCCAAACGTTGATGGTTCGTAAACTTTGCCTTAATGAAAATAGTGACTCTAACGTTTTGAGTTCATCAAAAAAGTGGAAGGGGGCGGTCATATTAAGATACAAAATTGTTTTGTCCCTAATGGAAGCCCTACAGTCGATTATATGCAGGAGACAGAAGGTATGCAGGAGACAGAAACTCACCATCGAAATACATTCAAGCCTTACTATAGGTAACTGTCCTATGTCCATCGATTAATAAATCAAACTCTGGAATCTAATGAAATATTAATGGGAAATTAAGATTGAATAAGTATTCCTTTTCAATGCAATAAGCGTTTAATATCGCAGAAAGATAATGTGATCGAAAGTATGTCTATATAGTTTTCGATATTTGCCAGGAGTTTTTAAAAGAATCTTAAAGAAAGTCGGTATGCATCTCATAATATTGAAAAAACAAAAAAAGATGTCCTCATCAATAGGACAATCGAAAAAATTTACGTAGGTGGGTATCATAATCTGCATGAAATCACGATAAATCAGAACTATTCTTTGTCGTTTGTCCCAATTTTCCTCTTTATGTCGCCAAAAAAGCTACGCAAGTCTACTTAGCATTTTATTTCAGCAACTCTAATTTTTAAAATTTGTTTCCCGCAATTTCAGTGTGGCTTAGCCGCCTCGTAAAGTTACAGCAACTCATGTTGAGTTGTTTATTTGCTCTATAGTCATCCTACCACTACGACATCTCGTGCCCGCATTAGTTTCGCCAGTGACTTCTACTATCCTGATCTCCATACGCCATGCAACGATGTATCCACTTGCATAAATTCATCATACGGCATGCAGCAATGTCGAGGAAAAATACCGCAAACACGCAACATATCACATTTTGTGAATACAATAGCGAAAAAGTTGGCGATTTTTTGTATTTAGGCGCTAAAATAACGAAAACGAGCAATGACAGAGACGAAATACGCCGAAGAATGCAGCTCGCAAATAAAATATTTTATTCAGTATTGACGATATTGAAGACCAGCTGCATACACAGGAAAAGAAAGCTCCAAGTATACAAATCAGTGATAAGACCTGTGTTATGCTATGGGTGTGAAACATGAACCTTAACCCAAGCATCCGCAAATATATTGAACGCCTTTGGGCGACGGGTCCTGAGGCGAATAATCGAATGCCGGTCGATTGGTGCCGTTTCCTAACAGATGTGTGTCCGTCCGTCTGTATGTCACAGCACTTTGTCTCCGAAACTATAGAGGCTACAGCCATGAAACTTTGTGGAAAGGTCAGAAGTGGCGACTTCTTGAAAGTTCAAGGGTGGAAAAATTTTTGAAAGGGTTTTAAGGGGGGTCTCCCCATATAGGGAGGTGACACCTCAATAAAATTTTTTCCCCATTGTTAGTCGAGTAGGGCGACATTGTAAAGGTCTCAATGAGGTCTTTGTAAAACAAGTCTTAAAATTGCCTTATGAGTACCGAGGGAGGCAAGGGAAGGGAAAACGTACGAACTTTTCGCGTGCCCCCCCTCGCGATTGGACACCTTCCATCCGAAAAATCTGAAAAAAATCATGAAAGTAGGTCTTAATGAGTACAATAACAACAAATACATGAGAAGTCGAAATTCACTCAACTTTGTTAGTAACAGTATGATTTATCGATTTTATGTTTTCTTGAGTAAAATCTAAACGGTACCCTTAAATTCAATAAAATTTACCAAAGAGATAACTATTTATAAGATTGATCTTTTCTGAAAGTTTCATAAAGATCGAATAGTATTTAACGAAGTTATAGCGATTTGAATTTTCCTGTATTACTATGGAATAATGTGCCCTGTATTACTATGGAAACATATGGCTATGGAGCCATATGCGCTTTTTACCGACTCAGACACTACAGCTTTGCTAGGATTAGCATGAAAATTTCAGGAATGATAGGTACAATGAAGATGAGTACATACAATTGAAACAAGTCGAAGAGGCAGGAGAGAGCTCCTAGCAAAAGGGCTTTGTAACCATTCTAGGATTCGAAGAAATAGGCCATGAACCGATGATTACAGTACAGAGGAGTGGCCCCTGAAATAAATTTCATGAAAGGTAGCCGATATGAGTATCAAATGAAAGTTCTCTATGGGAGCTTTTTAAAAGAGTTCTTCTAATAAAGACCAGGCAACACCAGATTCCAGTAGAGCTCGTCAAATATGGCGGCAGCAGTGTTCAGATAGCTATTCACAGAGTCATTCAGCACATTTGGCACCAAGAACATATGCCGAAAGAGTGGAGCCAATCAATTATATTCCCTATCCACAAAAAAGGTGACAAGCTACAGTGCGAAAATTATAGAGGCATATCACTACAGTGTACGGCGTACAAAATATTTTCAATTATCTTAGAAAATAAAATTGGGACATACGCCAGCAGCATTATTTGGGAGTATCAAGGTGGTTTTAGAGCAGATAGATCGACAATAGACCAATAGGTCACAGTCAAGCAGGTACTTGAAAAGAGGCTGCGAGTTCAACATAGACGTACAACAAATTTTCGTTGACTAAGTAAACAGAGGACAGTATTGATCGTAACGTTCTGTACCAAATAATGCTTAGCTTTGGCATCCCATCGAAATTATTCCATCTTACCAAAATGACAATGACGTCGACGACCTCCCAAGTCCGCATCAATAACCAACTCACCGATGCCTTTGACATAAATTTCGGACTAAAACAGGGAGATGAACTGTCCCAATTGCTATTAATTTTGGCTCTTGAGTACGTCACAAGGAAGCAACCTGTCGATACACGAGGTACATTACGGTACAAGTCGAGCCAAGTAGTAGTCTATGCGGGCGACATCAACATTTTGTCATGGGCATAACAACTGCCAAAGAACTCATCCTGAAACTTGATAGCGAAGCAAAACTAGTACGGCCACAAATCAATGAAAATAAAACAAAGCTTACATCGCAGTCATGGAAAAATACCTCACATACACAAAATATCACACTTGGCGAATACAGTATCGAAAATGTGAGCGAATTTGTGTACTTGGCCCCAAAATAATGAGAACCAGTAATAATAGAGACGAAATACGTCGATGAATGCAGCTCGCAAATAATATATAGAATTCAGTATTGACGATCTTGAAGGTCAGCGGCATAAATAGGAAAAGAAAGCTCCAAGTGTACAAATCTGTGATAAGACCTGTCTTATGCCATGGGTGTGAAACATGGACCCTAACCCAAGCATCTGCAGATATAGTGAACGCCGTTGAGCAACGGGTCCTGAGGCGAATAATCGGAGCGAAGCTAGACGGGATCCAATTGCGAATTGAATACAGCCATGAGCTAAATGAAATTTACGACGACCCTGAGGTCTCGACGATTGTCAGGCTGCGGAAGCTGCAATGTGCTGGCCACATGAATCGTAAAGATGAACAACGGATACCTAAAAACGTATTCAATTGGAGAACTGAAGGTCGGATACTAATGGGGAAACTGAGGAAACGCTGATCTGGCTCGATCGACGAAGGCAGTCCATCGCTGCTCGGATTTCGAAATTGGAGGACGCGGTCAATGGACCGAGACAGTTGGAGGAGCTCTTTGCAGGAAGCGACGGCCCGAGAGGTGCTGTAGTGCTACAAAGAAGAAGTAAAAACTATTTTTACAAACACCTATTACCCTTTTAACCTGTCTATCCGTGCGTCACAGCAAGTTTCTCAGAAACTAATGAAGCTATAAAGCTCAAAATTTTTAAATAGGTCAGAAAGTATAGGTCGCATCAGACATTTCAACGAAGTAGCAGTTAACAATTTTTTGATAATCAGAGGTAGTCGAGTGGGGTATCAAATGAAAGTTCTTGATTATAACTTTTAGAATCTGAAACAAAAAAGTCATTTTATGCGTCACGGAGACCAAGGGGTGGCAAAAGTACCTCGATCTTCTGTCCCTCCTCGCAACTGGACACCTTTGAGCCCAAAAACCTGAAAAAATCACAAAAGTTGGTCTTTATGAGTAGAAGGACAACAAATACCACAGGAATCGAAATCATTCAACATTGTTAATAATATTGCATGCGATTTGTAAATCAAAACGGTGCCCTTGAAATAAGATAGATTGATATAATTAAATATATTGATATAAGATCTTTATGCTCACAAAATATGGAAACCGGATCATAATGAAGTGAGTTACAGCCATTTCAATTTTAAGCAATTGCAACAACAGTAACATGTGTTGATGGTTGATACATATTTCAAATTGGCCTTAGCACTTTTATTTTCTTCCAATTTGCATGAAAATTTAAGGAATAGTGTTTAATTTGAATATGCTCAACCGGCCGAGCATTCAGAAAATTATTTTAGCTGAAACAACAAAATGGCGGCTGCAATGTGCTTATGAAGAAGAAGAGGGAGATTTTAAGGAATTCATGTCCAAATACTGTAAGAAAAGGAGTAATTCAAGTCATCGATTCACGCTTTTAGAAAACTGGTGGGAGTACTCTCCTGTTTACTCAATTTGTTTATTCTTTCTTTTGTTTTGAGTTCATTTTGACATCTCTCAGCAAAATTAATTTTACATCAATTGTTACAGTAGTAAGACTAATTATTGTAATTAAACGCAATTGTACTCATTACTGAATGCGAACCCAAATTCAGATACTTGTGGATTGCAGGTATGTAAGCATTAGAACATTTGTTTGACGACATTGGTGTTTTGATTTTCGGGTCAAGCATTCGTCACATACCTATTGATTCAGGCAAAATATACGTCCTATGGGCCTATGATGCTTACTTGTTTATGTTCGGTATTCGATAGAAGTAAGTGAAAACGTTTTACGAAAAGGTAATAAGATTGGTTCATCGTAGTCTCTGGCGAGCGATCCTTGTGTGATGATGCATGTATGTATTTTTTTCAAAGTTGGTAATTTAAAATCTTTATGAAAAAAAGTTGCATTGAAAATCACTTTTAAATTTAAATATACCCGAGTATGAATTTTTATATTGTCGCGTGTTATGGTTCGTGGCCAATAATTTTAATGTTCCGGGAAAGTGAAAACGCAATGTCTTTTAAATTAAATTAAAAGAGTTTATTTAATGTACAATCACTTATTTAACTATTTCACAATTTTAATTTTCACTATTAAAAGTTTAACTTTCACTTGTCCATAAATTTCTATCGCAATTGTCTTCTAAAATCACTTCAGAATCAACGAAAATCACTTTTCTATTACTCGAACAATATCGCTTCACACTTTCGCAGTTTTTACTATCGCGGTTCTAATGAATCCCCCCATTCATTCAGCTCGCCTTTATATAGGGTCTCTAGTCATTTAACCCAGTTCTCGTACATTGGCGAATTAGCGGAAACATTCGAGCAGCGTAATGAATGGAGCAGTAACTCACTTTCAGATGTTGATGTTTGGTGGGTTTTCGAGTATGTTCGTTTTGTTGATCATGATTAATGGGTTTTCGAGTACGTTCGTTTTGTTGATCATGATCTTCTTAACGATTGTAAAAATAATTTCGACAGTAACTCGCAAAATTATTCGTGCATGCAAAAATATATACCTTCCAATTGGCACGCATATCTTTATTGAGTAACACTTTACGGGCAGACATTTACCCAAAAATCACACTGCTGAAGACAGTATCTAGCCTATCCAAGATTCCACCTCGGACCTTGTAGCTCTAACATTTAATTTTTTATCGCTGCACTGGTTATCGTTTTTTAGTGAAAATCCATATTTATGTAGAACATCTAGCTTTTATTAGAAAAAAGAGTTAGTATAGTGTAAGCTTTTTTAGCACTCCTTGTACTTGTGTATTTTAATTGCTTTGAGAATTAAGCTCCGTGGAGCGAAACGTTAAATAAATGAGTTCCAACAATCCTTTTTAAAGCTAATTTATTTAAAAATTCATAGAGAAAGCGTTTACAGTAAAAATGAAAAAAGCTGGTTCATCTCATCCGGACTACAACTGTCTATTCATGATACTCGTATTCCCAAACATGTTGAAATTTATCGAAACAAACATCACCAGCAATCAATTAAATGAAGTCACTTCCTCCACCACACAAATAATTAAGTATATTTATCTAAATAAAAACTCTACTGTTTGCATTATGAAGAATAAACAGTTAAAATTAATCAAGGGTATGACTGTACTCAGTTTTTAAATATCAGTTCCTGCGGTATCTACATCCTTCCAGCAATTTATCATATAATATTCTCAATGTGCTTCAATTTAATATTTTATGTTTCCCATCCCTACACGAGCAAACATATCTTACCATGTCCTTTTAACTTTTTATTATTTTATTTTACATTTTTATAACCATCACCCACACCCACCATCAAGCTCACATATCTTATCTTTCCACCTGTGCTAATTGTAACTATCACGTATGCAAATAAATTGCAAAAGCGTTTTTAATTTAGCAAATATTTACATATTGATATGATCAACATACACACATGGTGTTATGTATGCTCCTTGTTCATGATGTTTGGCGTAATGAACGTTTTTAGTACGAAGAATGTAACGTATGGAAGTACCACCAGTTCGAGTGGCAAAGAGGAAGTAGAGTAGCACCACACCAGAAGTGTGTGCATACTCTCTGGCATGGCAGCAACCATGGAATTGATATGATATGGCGGCTGTGATGGTGGCAACCGTTCATTCAGTTTATTATACGCGCAAAAGCAATTTATTTTATGAAGTAGTAATTGCCAAGCAATCTAATGGATATGGGATATAATACGGTAAACAGTATGGGATCGTTACTAGAAGAGGTTGGCGCAATGGGAAGGGTATTGAGGAAGAGAAGTGATGTTGGTATCTAGCTATCTATGCTTATCGGATACAAGATACCATTTAAGTATCGTTCGATGGATGTATCCATTCTACGAGTACTTGGTATGTGGCGTATCCTATCCTATTGCAGCGGGGATTCCATGGTGGATCTTGAATATTTGAATTTTAGAGTAGATAATGAGATGATATCCAATAATATTGAGTGGGAATCTTTTTCAAATTAATACTGTGAAATAATTATCATGATAAAGTGCTTTGCGGTATAAATATCGTTTGTCCGAGGTTACTGTTAAACAAGTATAGTAATTCATCCTGGAATCATCACATTCATAGTTAAAGAATTATTGTAATCAAATGGCTATAACTTCCGTGAATATGAATCGATTTTTGTCAAACTTACTAGTACTAGGATATTTTGTAAGACTACGTAAAAATCGAATTCCATTGAGTTTAAGAATATCCATACGACTTTATTGGGCAAAATATAAAATTTTAAAATCATATCATTAACAAAGTTCAGCTAGTTTCGACTTCTAAGGTATTTATTGTTGTTCTGCTTATAAAGATATGCCTTCATGAATTTTTTTCAGATTTTTTGAATCACAGAAGGGGGCACATTTTTCGTATGTTTCCTCTCCCTCTGCACTCCACGAAACTGGTAACATAGTTTTAAGGTCTGTTTAGAAAGATCGCACACGATCACCTTCGGTCAAAAAATTTTTACGTTTCCTGCTCCGAAAGAGGGGAACCCAAACTTTAAAACCGTTAAATTTGTTCATACCCAAACTTCCAAGAGGTCATCACTTATGATTCAACTACAGCGTTTGGTATCTGTAGCTACTTAACTTTCGGAGGAACAGGGACGGACGGGAGGATGGTACACATTTTTCGTTTATTTCCCCTCTCTCTGCACTCGAAAAAGCTGTTCTCATCAGGACCTTCCATTTGACATCCAACACGACCACATACGGTGAAAATTACGGCTCCCTTTCTGATATTAAAAGCCGCCAAAAAATTTATTAATACCCAACCTTTTATGGGGTAATTTTTTTTTATCTACCTTGTTTTTTTCTGTGGTTGGGAGGTAAATGACATTTACGCACAGAGTGTGAGACTCCCATGTTCGCAAGAAGGCGACTGGACTACCCGATAAAGACCCCCCTGTCAAACCGAGACCCCGGCCTAGAACCGTTTGACACATTACTTCGGGCCAGGTTTCATTTTGCTACGCCGTGAAATGCCTTCAAACTGGAAGATCCCTCTTCTAGTAGAAGGGTATTTGGGGAGAGGAATCGCCAGGCAAGCGATCCCCCAGCCCCAGCGCCCCCGGCTGTACTGTGAGTCGATTTTATCTTCTAGGACTGCCCGAACATAATGTGCCACCTGGTTCCATTTGTCAACCGATTCGAACATCACCACGACTATATTATCAGGGGTGAGCTCTCCCGTCTCCCTGTAGCGGTCCCTTCGCAGCCTGTCCTATTTTAATGCGAGCAAAAAATGTGTGGCAGGCATTGTCTTCCTCTCCTGGGCAAAACTGACAATCAGGGGACCGTATCTTACCAATCTTGTTCAGGTAAGACTGAAAACGCACGTGCCCGCTCAAAAACTAGGTAAGATAGAAGTCAGTCTTGCCATGCTTTCGATTTAGCTACGGTCTCACATCCGGGATGAGGCGTACAGTATGCCTTCCCGTCGTGCAATTCACCTAAGGCTGCTGCCAATCATTAAATGAGCGCTGTGTCTTCTCACGGGCAACCATCTCCCTCGCGTCTTTGTTTCGACACAAGTAAATAGCGGGGCGCTCTCTTGCAAGGAGAGCAACAGGTATCACACCTGCCATGACTCTCACCGCCGAATCAAAGACTGTCAGATACGAAGATGCAATCCTCAGTGCTCCTCTTCTCTGTACATGTCCCAAGCGTTTTCGGTTTACCTTCTCACTGATAGCATCGCTCCATATTTTTGTTCCGTACAGTAGCACTGACCCTACAGCACTCATCAAGAGGCGTCTTCTTGATGGGCTGGGTCCCCCTGCATTGGCGATAAGTCGACTCAGAGCCGATACTTCCGAAGCAGCCTTCTCAGTCGTTTTCTCTGATTTGCTCAGAGAAACTCACCATCAAGTCGATCCGCTAGCTTCGATTGGGTTAGTATGTTTCCAATTCTGATCATCTTTACTTCAGGGATTCTTTCTTTGTCAATATGACCACTTCGGTTTTTTCCAGTGCTAAACTGAACCCGCGAGCAGTCATGCAGTCCCTCCCTCGGCGCATTAACATACCTAGCCTGAGTTGCGCTTGTTCAACGGTGCGTCCAGTGACCAGAGCCGCAACATCATCAGTACAGCCGACCAAACGCGACTCATCTGGTATCTCCAGTCTCGATAACCCGCCGTAAGCCACGTTCCACAAATCTGGACCAAGGTTAGATCCCTGGGCAACACCCAATGTAACTTCCATCTTTCGTTGCCCCCTGTGTCGTGTGGTAGAGCAGGCCTGTGTCCCTAAGGTAGTCCCTCAAAAGCCGCATTAAAGATATATTCTGGAACTTGGAAAGGAATTTCCAGCGCATCCAGAATCTCCACACATCTAGCAGGGTTGAAGGCATTCCCAATGTCAAGTATCAGCAACAGGACGATCCGTCGCTTAATGCTGCTAAATGACTCTGCCTTTTGGACCGCGCTCATCATCTATGGAATCGTGTTAAAAGTAGAACGCCCTCCTCTAAAACCGTACTGCCGAGGAGATAGGTCCCCAGCAGCACGAATTGTGTCAGTGAGTTTTTCCTTGATGAGGTTCTCTATCACTTCCGCCGTAATGTCAAGCATACATAACGGATGATATACAGACGCCGATCTGGGATTTTCCTTCCCCTAGCTGATCAGCACGAGCCTTTCCACCTTCCATCGTACCGTGAAAACCCCGTCCCATAGACAAGCGTTGAATGTACTGAGCAGCAAGTCAGGCAAGGTTGATAGACAGGTTTTAACACCTCAGCTGAATACCATCTGGACCCCGAGCCTTTCAATGAAAGGACTGATTCTTCCAGTTTCGGCTCTGTGAAGAATGGACACTCGACTGCTGTTTCACCATGGACGGCACCAATTCGAACGGGATGGACGGGGAAGAGAGCCCACAATATTTCGTCCATGTTTCACGCATCATGTATGCAAGGTTTCCGTAAGGCTCCAAGCTTTTGCATAACCAGCTTGTAGCAAAGGCCTGGTTGCATGCCTAATCATGTTTCCGTGCCCGTTGAGCCTCACACCGAAGTTTGTGACACTCCCTCCGTTTTCAGTGATTTCAGTCGACCATCAGTACATTGGAGGCTTGCCGTGCCGAGGTTTGATGAGGTTCATAGTTGAGTTCATCTCGCCTTGAGCTGCTAGCTCTTCGGTCCCCTGCGAATCTCCCTGCAGCGAAGCACCTGCTGTGCATACCTAGACGAACCTCTCGGCGTCCATAGTTCCGATGTTCGACCCAATTATAGAAAGTCGAGAGCAAGGACGTCGGGAGACAACATCACTGATCTCAAGCAGGAAGCACTGGCTGAGTAGTCCTCTAATGCTTTCCAATTGTGTATCCTCTGAATTAAGAACTCCAAAGCGAATGTCACGTCCAGTATGGTTCCTTCACAGCCAATACGGCGGAAAGTCGGCGTATATCCGGTGTTTAGTACGACGATTGCCGTCCTGGCTGCAATTTCTAGGACTCGCCTTCTCTGCGAACATGTATAGTTGTGCTTTTGCCGAGGGCTTTCTTCACTGCGTCGCAGAATGCTTCTATTTCGTCAGTCAGTATGTGGCCTGACCGCGTTGGTCGTGCTGCTTTATTGGCAGTGTTGATTGCTTCGGGCCTTACATTTCTCATGATATCCCGGAGCACTTCTGCGTAGGATCGGCCATCTTAGGGTTTTGCGAGCAGTGCCTGTTGCGGGGATCTTCGTCGGGGCTTCTTTCTCTCCTGTTTCGCATCAGTTCTTTTCTCTTATTGGACGTTCGTGCAAACTTTATTTTCTAGCCATTTTTAAAGAGTTTCTTTGCGGCTTTCTTTGCCCCTGTTGTCAGCACTGTCTGGAGCCCCTGAACTTGCATTCCGCGCCCATCAAGTGCCTCTTCCTTCCGTCTTTTATGCTGATCTCCTTCGATTGGGCTAGACGCCATTCGTTTATTGATATTGGATGGTGGAGCTATCTGCGCGTGCCCATTAGGCATAGCCCTCAGCGCTTCTTTAGCCTTCTGCGCTTCTTCGGCCTTCTGGTCCTCTCCGGTCGTTAACCAGCTCCTCCTACAATGTCCTATGCGGTGTATAAGCTCCTCTAGTCCAAGGAGCGCAATCTTTAGTGCTTTGTTGATTTTTTGCGAGTCACATGCAGATTGTATTCTTTTCAGAACATGTCTCGCTTTTCGAATTAGCCTTTCTTCTTCATGTTGCTGGGCGGCAATTGTACATTGCGACCACCTTTCTTGGGAGAGATTTTCGGCTTCCCTTTCAAAATAAAGTACTTTCACCTATCTACGGTGGCGATGAAATCACACAAAGGCGCTTTATTTGTCTGGTCACTCCTGTCTTTTCCTGCCGTAATCTATAAATGGACTTCAGGATGATTCGTTATTATTTCGGGATTGACAACCCTTGCTTCGGTCGCTTCGGCAGCAATCGTAGCAGTAACCATCGAGTGCTCGATGTTCTTTATATTTTCCTCCACTGCTCGCGTCCGGGCGCGACCTGCAAAGTTTCCCGGTTTTCCTTTTGAAGACGCTCTGGCGTTCGCATCATTTTTTGATGCGCCCTAACGCCGTAGGAATCTCAGTCTGGATAAGACTTTCTGTTAATCTCCGTTTTTCGTCTGTCTTCACTTTCATTGTACTCATCGTCGTTTTTGTCATTGTTAGTACCGCTCCCAATGTGCTAAGACCATCATGGCTGCAGCCGCTGGTTGCTTCGTCATTGTTATTTTTGCTTTCTTTTTTTGAGTTTTTTTTATATCTTATTTTAAGGTTTTAATTTGCTCCAGTTTTGTTGAGTGCCCCCTCGAAGCCGCTATCTCCGTTCATGTGTGTAGTCGCTTTTTTGGTCCAATGGTTATCTTTGCAGAGCAGGCAGTCTATGCGAGAGTTGGCACAAGCCCATATGGAGACAAGTGCTCAGAGCCCGACCAGCGCTAAACCGAACCTTCACCACCAACCCAATAGTCCGAATTCCGAACGTACTCCGAAGCTGTCCAAGGTTTTACTGGAATAGAGACGGTTGATAGTTGAATGGAGCCATTCAAGCACGAGTGTCACCTCCGCGCTACCGTGCAAAGCAACTAGGTCCAAACCATCATATCCGCCAGTCCGAAGCATCAATTCCAGTACGTTGTTCAAAGCGTAGTCCAGATTCAGTCAGGGTCGTTACCTGTCACCCAAGGAAGAAACCGCACGGCGCCCCCCATATCCTTAGGTCCGTGTATGCTAGCCTGCAAGAGTGCCCCTGGAACGGGCATTCTCCCTGCTAGCCTCTAAGAATATTCCTGTCGGTCAGCACTCCCCCTGCAGCACTCTTTAGATTCCTGTCGGTCAGCATTCCCCCTGCAGCACTACTTTGGACAAGAACTTCGAAACTTTGTCTGGAGTATCGCTAAATAGCTCTTTGAATTCCCGCTGAAATCGCTGATTGTAGTTTGTGTGAATTGCTAGAAAAAGGACATTCAAATGCCGATAGAAGACACACGTGAAGTCTGAACCAAGTACGTTGAGATTTTTATTGGCTCTATCTTTAACTAATCTGTACCGAATTTGACCCTTCACTGTATTCCATGCATCCCGAATTTGACCCTTCAGTGTATTCCATGCTAGAAATTGGGTCCCCGGCTGTCTAATGCGTTGTGCGCATCGTGAATCGGACTTGTCGAGATGACAGAAGCCAATTGCTAATGTTAAAAATATCACTAAATGTTATAGTGAATTCAAAGCCGCTGTTAATTTGCCAAACGAATGATTCATTGTTTATTTATACGAGAACGGTTCAAATATGATGGATACAAACGCTGTAGATGACGCTCATATATGTTTTAAAGGTTGTAGCTTGAGTATGTGATAGCTGGGTCTCTTACGAACAGTGTGGGATATAGAGAGCCCTCCGTGGTTGATGCTTTAACGTATTTGCTGCTGTACATTCCTTTATTGTCTTTGCGCTCTTGATTTTCGGACGGGCAATATTACATTATCCTGCTTTATGGTTTTCCTTGTCGCAGTCTAGACTTTTTTGTAGCGAAAGGGACAAATTTTGAAATAAAAATGCATTTTGCCGCACTCCCATTATGATATTTTCCGTTTTCTTTGCTTTGAATTATCCTGTTTGTGTGGCCTTCATCTGTTTTGATGATTGTTGCTCTTCTTTGATCGCACCGCATATACCAATTGTTGACCTTGAAGGAGTGCTGCATCTGGTTCGACTGCATTGATCTGCTGAGCCTCTAAGACGAGTTTCTCGATGCTCAGATCGGTGCGACTTTCATCTGCCATGAGTGCCAAAACTCGTGTGCGGATTTCCTCTTTGTCGGCTTTTGTCTAGAACCCTATGATGAACATTAGTGCCTTAAAATTGTCTTCTTGGAGAGCGTTGAATTGAGAATCTTCATAATTGCGACATGACATGAAATCTTCTGATGGAAGTTTTCCATATTGAGGCACTCATAACGCTTCTGAAATAGAGACTTCGGTTCGCAGAAAATTTTCTTAGTCTGTCCACAGTTTTACTGAATGTAATTTTGTTGGGCTTAAGCGGTTCAGCGATGCTAGCGAATTCGTCGTAAGCTTCTTGGCTCAGTTTACGATGTAAAAGTCATGTTCGGACTTCGTCTGTAAGTGGTCATCTTTAATAAAGATAGCTTCGTGTTTTTCGTACCATTGTTGAAATGTCGAAACGGGAATAGGATTAAACATGTTGATGCTGCGGGATATTGTGTCCGTTAAAACCTCCGAAGACGTTTGACCCCAATGCATGTATAAATTCGCTCAAAACGCGTGTAACTGCTGCCATTTTATCTTTATTTTCCTGCTACGCTTTCAACAAAGTTTGAAAGATTTGATCGGATAATGTCTCCGCTCTGAAATGTTGAACGATCGATTCGTAGCCTGATTGAATTTTCTGATTCGTCGCCAGATATGTTGTATCCTTACTTATTTCGTGTGGATACACATATTAAGTAACAAGCACTTTTGTTACTAGATATATCCGAGTATTTAGTCTAATAACCAGACAAAAATATAATACCAACTTAGCACGGATGTGATCACTAAACATGACTGCTTGCGCCAGCTGCTGAGCTCGAAGTGCAGTGTGTTGTCAGTTGAAGTGTGCAATGTTAATGCTATGCCATATGTTGATATGCACAGTTGATTCTCGTGTCTATCATTGCTTTGCGTGGTGGCGTCGTAAATTGGCCACGGCGCACAGAGGAGTATTTAAGCTCAAAAGTTGATTAAAATAATTTTTTGATTTTTATCGGCTTGATATATAAGAATAAGCAGTGCAAAGTGATTATAATATGTTCTCATTTATAAAACAATGTGCTTTAAATGAAATAAGTATTTGAAGAAAGGTTGTTTTTATGTGTGTAAATCAATCAGATTCATTTTCACTGGGTATGTCTTCGTCATCATTATCATTTTGTATTGTGTCCAATGTCTCCGGTATTAAGAGCTTTAGTGCTTCTCTGGAGAAAGGTTTACTGCTTTTCTGGGGCCTTTTTCTCGTCCTGCTCAGCAAGGGATCAGAACTTAGCAGTAGTCTGTTTAAAATATCTCTATTACATATTTCTCTAGAAAACTTTTTCGAATAGTTTTGTATATAAGCGCTGAAGTGTTCATTCCGGGCCTCAGCAGCTTCTTCAGAAAGTTGGCCAATAGACACTATAGCGTGATAATTTATTATGGCGCCATGTCTCAAGATCTTATGCGTGGTCGGAGTCATTGGATTCCACTCTTACATCTCTACATAAAGTTTTGCTGTCCATTCAACAAAATTTTAAGAATTTTCTTATCGATGTTGGGAACAATATTGAACTGAGAAAAGCACAAAGTGAAAGAAAGGAAGAAAGAACTAAAGATAAACCGCCAGTTAAAATAACTGTTGAAAAAGTCTCATTCCCTACAACAGAAGCAATCCTAAAGTCGCCACAAACAAGAATATAGAATGAAGGATAGTTGCTGGTGATATAGGAAGAAAGTTCAGAGAAGAATCACTCATGAATCGAAATTGGACTGTTACAAGGGATGTAGACAGAGCAAACCAAAATTTTACTACAAGGAAAGAGAGCACGGACAGCTACACATCCCACTGGAAGAGAAGCATAGAAGTCCGCGCACAGAGTATAGCTGACGATCTATGAACACCTACAAGAACGCCAGCTCCATCAAATTTCCCGCTGACTGACCGGTCATAATCACCACGGAAGATAAAGAAGTTAGGTAGAAGTTCATTGTCATAAATATAATTTTATCACTATAAATATAAGAATATTTTGGTAGTAACATGAGGTCCATTGTTGACTGAAGGTTTAGGAAGGTTCATTGAGGTCCCGTTTTAGTCCGAAATCGACTCTTGGATTGCCGCTTGTTGAAGGATTTAACCAGTACTCCTTGAAGCTAGAATTCAGGTTGCAGCATAATTGATAAACTTTTAGGTATCGTTAGTTTAAAGGAGCTTATGAGTTGGTCCGGAAAATTGTCCTTGATTAATTTAACGCACTTAAATAATTTAGGTACATAACCAAGTTTAGAAATAACGTACTTGGTCATATCCTCGTTCAAAGTCTCATATGCTAGCCTCGATCTGAATACTTGAAGTGGAGGTGAAACTACAGTCAATATACCATTACCTGTCGTGACGCTTACTTGTGGGTTAAGTAAGGTATTATGTGCAGGACTATCATTCTGAAGTTGTAGTTGAACGATCTGTTGCTGTTGACGAACAAGCGTACTACGCGTGAGAGGACGAGCCTGCAGATCTTGAGATCCTCGATGATTGTTGATCGCTGGATAGATGTTTGAGAGACATACTCATCATGCACACAGGTGATATTAATGGAGAGGGCAAAGAATGAGGGTGCTGCTGGAACCACTGCGGTGGATGTTCTTGAGAAAAATTTGGTGATTTCGCTGATGTAACCGGCTATAAATTTGCATCACTTTAGGCTAAATTTTGACTTTGATGATGCTGGGGCTTATCTCTTTTCACAGCATCGCTGGACTTAGGAGCCGCCACTGATGCCTTTACCTCATCGCGTTTTTTTTGCATTTTTAGTCAGGAACGCGATGGCGAATTTACTGTGGCATTGGCATTATGAAGCCGATCGACAAACGTAGAGATAGTATACCGGCGGCAAAAACACAATACCCATAACTGCACTCACGATCGGTCTTCGATGCAAGATTGCCCAATTATTACGGATGCATAGAAAGTTTTGTTTTCGCATCGAATAATTATAATTTAATTATGTAGAAAAATGCATACAAGTAAGCAAGCCAATCGAATCCTGGTTTTCCTTCACGGTTGATAATTGTCGCAGGTCGCCACTTGTTTTCCAGCCCCAAACGAGTCGAAAAAGCGCAATAATGGAACATGCATCTTCAAACGAATGATATCACTCTATGTACTTTTGACTTCTATTATTTGTCATTGAATGCCAGGAAGATTTTGTTACGTTGATTTTAATTAAATTACGAACAAGGGAATCACTTGCACAATTCCGAAAACTTAAAATTTAAGCTGTTGAGAGCTTTTGTTTCTTGCATTTTCTGTGTCACCAACTTCACGAGATCGGTCGCACCTTTCATGTCCTTTGGTAAACCGGAGAACAATGTAGCCAAAGCGATGGTATTATTCTTGGCATTCGATCGCGATGCTGTGCAAATCGCTGAAATCTAATCTAGCACCCTCACAACACTTGAGACTGCAAAAATCACGATAAAGCGACTGAATGACCTCTTCCACATTCGCAAGATCAACTTCCGCTCGGCACACATCTCAAAACGTAGCGCATCCAATCCGTTGCCATCGTCAACCGGTCGTCTCGTTCGTCCTCTATCTTCATGGCGGTAACGGAAGATTCTCGTCGACACAATCTAGAAATTGTGTTACGATAAGATTTTCTCTAACGATTAGAAAACATTATTGATCCACTACAACAGAACTCTTCGAATATAAAAGAAAATAGAACAGTGGAAACAACCGCGTACAAGTTTTCATAGAAAATGTAATAGTGGAAACAACAACCTCGATTAATAGAAAATGTAACAGCGGAAACAAGAACCTTGTACAAGTTTTCATAGAAAATATGACAGTGGAAACAACAACCTCGTACCACTGTTCCAATACAACGACTTTATTTCGAAACTTTGATCGTAAATATTCAAGACATCTACCAGAACTTAAACAATGTTGATGCACATTAAGAATAGATGTCACTGGCAACGGCAAAGAGATTCAAATTAATTTTTTCCCACGCTTTAGGGAGACAATTTTGCTCAGCAAGTAAAAATAACGCATATAAACAGCGAAGCAGGCTAGGAAAATTCGAGCGACTATCATTCGTTGCTTCAAGTGGTTGGCTTCGCCCACACAACATATTTGGAATTCAGTTGGCCTTGCGCCTGGTTTTGTCTAGTTGGCTTAAGTGCCTAGACCCGGTTCTTCCTGGTTACCGCATATCTACGTACTCTGGTTGGCTATTTGTCTAGAGCCCTTAGATGCCGCCAGGACCAAGTTTGGTAGAGGCCATTGCAGCGGACCCCCAAGCCGTCCCCAAACCAATCAGCATCCCTGAATACCGGGCCCGGCACAAAAAGCCGCTCGACACCAAGGTGGCCGGCATTGCGTGGTGGCTGGCAGGTGCAGTTACGACAACGCACCTGCGAAGCAAAACGGCTCGCCAAGGTCGCAACAACTGCAGCGGAGCGTGACAATTTCCGGCAGGAGTACTGGCGTCGAAAGGAGCATCAGTGACATAACGAAAAAGTCCAGGCGTCCCAACAAGGACACGCCGGACAGACAGCCCCCGGCCAACGCGGCAACATTCCTAGTAAAACAGAATCGCAACAGACTCTTACAACCTCGCAGTCCAATAGTTATTAAATTGATATGTAGAGAACTTAATACAAATCAAATTTAATTGAAAATTATTAAAGTAACAAATACCCTATCTTTAACTGAAGTTCAAAGAAAAGTCCGAGTAGGGAATACGAGGGTCATTCAACAAGTAGTTAGCCTACAGAAGAAAAACGAAAATTTTGGAAAGGTGACAATTTATTTTTCCACATAATCTCCTTCAAGCTCGATACACTTGACCCAGCGATGCTCTAACTTTCCAATCCGTCCAAAAAATACATTTTCTCGAGGGCTGACCTCCTCTTTCGACCCAAAACTATTCCCGGCGAGTGATTTTTTCAGGTTTGGATACAAAAAGTAGTCACAGGGGGCCAAATCTGGAGAGTACGGTGGATAAGGCAGCACTTCGTAGCGCAATTCGACAAATTTGGCCATGGCGACGACGGAGGTGTGAGCCGGCGCGTTGTCTTGGTGGAACTGCACTTTTTTCTTCGCCAAGCGAGGCCGCTTTTTCTTCAATTCGACGTCAAATCGGCCAAGTAATTCTGATTAGTAGCACCCGTGATTGTTTTACCCTTCTCGAGGTAATCGATGTGGCTCATACCTTGTGAATCCCAGAAAACGGTGGCCATCACCTTTCCGGCCGATCGAACAGCTTTCACCTTCTTCGGAGCACGTTCACCGGATGAAGTCCACTGTTTCGACTGTTCCTTGGTCTCTGGTGTGTACCAGTAAATTAATGTTTCGTCGACGGTCACGAAACCATGGAAGAACTCCGCCGAATTGCGCTGAAACAGCGCCAAACACGTCGCCGATGTGGTCTCACGGTTGCGCTTGTTTTCCGGTGTGAGCAAACGCGGCATCCATCGCGCCGACAGCTTTCTCATGCCCAGTTCCTCGTGTAGAATATGATGCACCGTTCCTTCTGCGATGCCCACAGTCTCAGCTATCTCGCCAATCTTCGACGGTCACCCAACACGAGATCGTGGATTTTTTTAACGTTCTCATCCGTAGCAGCCATTTTCGGGGCACCTGAGCGTGGCTCATCAAAAACCGATGTGCGGCCACGAATAAACTCGTCAAACCAATTCTTGACGGTCGCCATCGAAGGAGAAGAGTCACCGTACACAGCATCCAAGCCATCTTTGATTTCGCTGCGCGTTTTCCCTTCCAAAAACAAGAATCTAATCACTGAACGTTATTGTTCTTTTTCCATTTTTGTACAACCGACCGACACGCTATCCAAAGGCTATCAAAACAAAACTAATGAAGGGAATTGACTGAAACTTTGACAGTAGGCCACTCAAAAAATGTACTGAACAATGTGAAAACTCTTTTGTAACCGCAGCGCCATCGGGTGGTAAGGATAAGTACTTGTTGAATGACCCTCGTAGATACAGGTAAGTGCGTTGGAGTGAACAAAAAGGTTTTATGGCTTGAATAATAAGGCCATAAAAAAGAAAATAACAATTGCATCGTGAGATTGTGTGGCAAAGGGGGTTGTCATTATCAATTTTTTATTCATAATTTTTTAAATTTTTTCTTTGGAGAAACTTTTTATTGATAATGGTAGCGGTGGTAGTGGCGGGACTTAGTGTTGGTTAGAAATAACAATGTTAATAAGCTGCGTATCAAATTGTTCGCACTTATTGCGTGGTTATTTTTAAGAGATCGTCATTTCTTCGCAAAGATCCTTCGAGCAGTTTGCTTTGGCGGCTGCTCGATTACTACATCTTGTAAACGACTTGTGATCAACTTTTAATAAGAAATACTCCACTGTAAGGCTATCGTCTGATTGAACGCCCTTGGAGTTCTTTCTTTGGGGCTATCTTAAAGCACAGGTCTATGCAAATAAACCGCAAATGATTGATGCCCTCAAATCAATATTTGTACAACGAAATCCAACAAATTTAGCCAGATTTGTCCGACAAAGTATTAAAAAATTAAATCTCCCGATCATACGCTACCAAGCAAAGCCGTGGCGGACATTTGAGCGAAATAGTCTTTCATATTTAACGCTATATAATATTCATTCAAATAAACAAAAAAATATCTCGCACAAAACTTGTTTTATATGCATTTAAAATTCGAGGTCATTTTTGAAAGACCCTTCACGCACTCAAATTGCACTAAATTAAGGGACATAAATTACTGCAATATTTCTCCTTTATTTTCAGTCGTTTCAAGCCAGGACATTATTGTATTCACCAGTATAATATATAATGCAATCAATCTCATAATAATTGCAAACAACTCTAAATCTAAAAAAAAACAAGACATAATTAGTATCCAGTTTATACCAAACAATTTATTGCTACTGAAATTTCATAAATATTTCCTGTTCCCACATGCTAATATACATCCGCCCGCTGTCACCATTTGTAGCCACCAAATAACACATTCCCAGTTAAACCCCAAAATCATAAATCTAGGTTTATGTCCCTAAAATTAACAAAACTACTCAAAATTTAATAGCAATAAAGTTCTCATTATTGCAACATTTGTCGCCAATTGTGTATTGTCCCTTGGCTCACAGCTCGAGTGTCATTAAGTTAAACCACTCATTGTATGATTTGCTAATTATTTAGCTTGCAGCCGCTGCACCGGCTGTTGCTGGTACTGCATTAGAAGCAGTCGTACTCGTAGAATATGTTACTCGTAGTTGCGCCAGTTGCATCATCAAGCACTACCAAAACTGTACCAGCAATAATCGTAGCAACAGCTATGGAAATGTTGCTGAAGCAAAATGCAATTAGTGAAATGCGTTCAATGGCTCCCCAAGTGCTCCGCCGACGATGAGTGGAGTCTACTAAATTAAAATCCCCGAGATAAGATGAGCATTAAAGTCAGCAAGAATATGTTGCGAATTTTCTATGAGGCTGCCGAGTATGCAGCACAACGGAGATTAGTCCATTGTACTAACGTAATCGTCCTAGGTGCTAAAGAACGACCGTTGATGTCGAGTGAATACTTAATAACATGACTAAGTTAGATAATATGAAGTAGTTTTTCCACGCTCATGAGAAGATTTTAATTGTTTCAGTTTTATAAGATCTTGGATTGTAGATAATGGATGCCGTTTTTTATGGGAGATTAAATGAAACAAGAAGTACTTTTATATCGCACCTACGAAAAAGTGTACCGTTTTTGTTGTCACCTTTTTAAAATATTTTAACACATTCGCCTATATAAATTCAAGCTATCGTTATTAGTCAGACTAATTTTAAAACAAGTAAAATTCGTGTTTTCCCATTTACTGTACTCGTATGTACATATGTTCTACATATGCTAGCAACTTGTAAAGATTTTGATTCTAAATGGCTAATCCGAAATAGTTTTGATAAGCTAAGTCAAACACCACCAGTGAAGTTTCATCAGGGTAACGTGGTACAAATAGTGCGTCCTCGAGCCAAACTGAGTTATGGAACTTTACAGTTTAATTGTACGTTCTCTTTGCAGAGTTAAGTATCAAAAAAATCAGAATGGTAATTAGGCATTCTAGAGAGTAAAGCTAATGTAAAGTAGCTTTATGGTAGCTTATATTGGTTAATGTAATCTAAATTCGGGTAGTTAGGCCCAACAAAGAGCCTCTTTGATACCGCTCCCGTATGTGCAACTGCTGCTCCGCAAAATCCATGATTTGATAACCCTCGACCGGCTCAGTCTCGTTCACGTTCTTTGTCACCGACTGGGAAACTTCACCCCAAATCAAGGGTAACAACAATAAACAAGTTGAAGTAGCAGGAGAGTGCTCCTGCCAGAAGGGCATTGTAAAACAGTTAGTAAATCAAACAATATTGTTACATGTACAAATAATTTTGCGAGCTACAGTCGCAATTGTTTTCACAACCATTACTCGAAAACCCACCAAGCATGATCAACATCTGAAAGTTAGTCACTGCCCGCCCCATTCACTAAGCTGCTCAAATATTCCACGTACTTCGGCAATGTACGAGAAATGGATTGAATGACTAGAGACCCTATATAAAGGCGAGCTGGATGGGTACTCATTATAACCGCGATAGTAAAAACTGCGACAGTGTGGAGTGCGAATAAAAAGTGATATTGATTGTGAAGTGAAGACAGTTGTAAGAGGAATCAATTGACAAGTGAAAGCTAGATTTTAATTAACTTTTGTGAAATAGATGAAATTATGATTGTGCATTTTTAGTAAATAAACTCTTTAAACTTAATTTTAAAAGACAGTGCGTTTTCACTTTCCCGGAACATTAAAATTATTGGCCACGAACATAACACGCGACAGTGGTGTCAAGAAGTGAGAAAAAAAAAATTTGAAAGTGAAAATTTGAACATTTGTACAATAGTAATATTTAAAGAAACATTAAAGATACCAGGAAGCTAACATCAATGAATTTACCAAGCTGGGTGAGCTCTCAGATGTGGAAAAAGGCGCCGAAGGTGGTGCAGCAGAAACACAAAAACAAAAGGAACCAGAAAATGCGCTGATGCAAATGTTGATGCTGATGCAGCAAGAGCAGCGACAATAGTCATCCAATTTAACTGCGAAGCTAAATGAACAGCCATCTGAGCAATCAACGAAGCTAAATGAACAATCAGCGAAGCTAGACCAACAAGCGTTCGAAATCAAGGCAGACATCGCACACAAGCTTGAGAAACAGTCAACTGATTTGAAGGTAGATTTGGAAAAACAGTCTACCGAAATAAAAGCGGAGCTCAGTAGTCTCATCAACCAAATTAAATGCGTCGAGGAAAAGGTATACCAGGTTGAGAAGAGAATCAACCATGAGATCAGCCAGGTCGAGGAGAGAATCAACCATGCGATGGAAAAAGTGAAAAAGGAATTGGAAGCAGCGAAGGAGGTAGTAACCACCTCACCAGCTCCGCTTATAACCGCAGCGCAAAGCACATCCAGAAATGTGCAAGCACCAATATTCGACGGACAAACGGTCTGGAGTATTTACAAAATCCAGTTTGACGCCGCCGCTAGGATAAATCACTGGAATGAGCAGGAACGAGCAACTGCATTAATTCTTGCTCTAAGAGGCCCAGCTGCCGAGCTTTTGCAGACTATCCCCGTTGAGTTGCTTCAAACCTGGCTGCTAGAATGAATGCGCTAGACATGCGTTATGGAGACGATCATCTGTAGCAGATTTACCGGGCACGGCTACGGCATCGGATGCAGAAGTCTGGGGAAACCTTACAGCAGCCAGCCCAATACATTGAGCGACTGGCACTTTTGGCTTACCCAGCGAACGACCCAGAACATCGAGATGACGTAGCAACAGAAGCATTCATCAGCGCCTGAAAGGACAAGAAATTGCAACAAGCCATGCGTTTAGCTCAAAGGCAAACGGTTGAGGACGCATTGGTTTACCGTCGGAACTTCGAGGCTGCGAAAAATGCGACTCATACCACTGCCCGGGTCCCTGAGGTAGTGGCAGACGAGTGCAGGTGTGAGCGCGTGGAAAATAAGCGAGAGCCGCAGGTGAATGGTGCGCCTTCATGCTGGGATTGCGGTGAGAAGGGGCCCCTGCAAAGAGACTGCAAGAAGCGAAGGAAACGGAGATATTGGCCAGGATGGTGGAGATCCAGACCGTGTCAGGAGCCTACAATGGAAGCCCATCAAACTGGAGGGGCGAACTTCGTGGGGCGGACGTTGGCTAGGATGCCCGACATCCCCAGCACCCCCATCACCGTGTCAAGACTACATCATTGGGAAGCAGACTTATGCCTTCGGTGTCAAGTTGATGAAGAACATTGCACCATAACCAGCGACACTGGTGCAACCCGATCGACTATCCGACCAGACCTTGTGAGGCCCCAACTACGTCACAAGGGCAGAGTTCATGGAAATGCTGACGCCCTATTTCGTCGTCCTTGTCCAGCTAACTGCAAGCATTGCCACGGATCGAGGAAAAGGAGCTGATCGTTGACCTGCGAGTGATAACGGCGGAATTTGATGAAGGTTGGACATCGGAAGAGATTCGAAATGCCCAGTTAGCCGATGAAGACATCGGACCATTGCTCGTATGGAAGGAGACAACTGGGCGACCTGAGTGGAAAGACGTTTCAATGCATGGCGCAACCCTGAAAAGCTATTGTGCACAATGGAACTCCCTTCAGATGGAGGGTGGCGTACTCAAGCGGAAATGAGAAATGGCGGATGGCAGCTCCTACAGGATGCAAACTATGCTTCCCAAAAGTCGAATACACGATGTGGTTAAGGAGATGCACGAAGGATCCTCGAGTGCCCACCTAGGTGTTAACAAGACCGTAGCGAAATTGCGGAAAAGGTTTTACTGGCTCCACGCGCGAGAAGACATAGAGGACTGGTGCCGTATATGCACCATTTGCGCTTCCGTCAAAGGTCCAAAGCGACGACTGAGGGGACAAATGCAAACCTACATCGTGGGTATACCATTTGAAAGGATTGCTCTTGACATCGCTGAACCCTTTCCTGAATCCGAATGGGGAACTCGGTACACGCAGGTTGTGAGCGATTATTTCAGCAAGTGGCCCGAGGACTACCCCATTTCCTAACAGGAATCAACTGCTGTAGCCGAACAGCTAGTGTTAAATTGGATCAGTAGGTACGGCGTATCTTGTGAACTACATTCGGATCAAGGCCGAAACTTCGAGTCACTAGCTTTTGGCGAAATGTGCGAACTACTGGGAATACGGAAAACGAGCACAACACCGCTGCATCCCCAATCCGATGGAATGGTCGAACGTTTCAACGGCACGCTTAATAAACTCCTCGCCAAGATGGTTGACGAGAACCAAAGGGACTGGGACCGACATATCCCACTATTTTTGATGGCGTACAGAGCTGCTGAACATGCATCGACGGGCCAAGCCCCAGCCAAAGTCATTTTTGGAAAGACTATTCGTCTGCCAGCTGATATAAAGTTCGGGATACTCCCTGAGAAACCCCTAACGATCTCCGAGTACGCAAGTGAGCTAAGACAACGGTTGAACCAGATACATCGGACAGTACGAAAACGCCTCGAATCGGCTACTGACCGCATGAAGATTTAAAGGCAAATTCTACTGGCTTCCAGCAAGATGACTTGGTCTGGCTATATAACCCGCAACGGCGAAAGGGTAGGTCTCCAAAGTTGCAACATAATTGGGAGGGACCATACCGAGTTACAAAGCGAATCAACGACGTCGTATATCGCAAACAGGAGCACCGTAAGCCGAGAGCCAAAATGAAAATCGTGCACCTGGACCGTCTTGCCCCATATTACATCCAAGTAAAATTGACTACAACTGGCGACACATCTTTTCGGGGCGAAAAGAACTGAGGTGGGGGCAGTGTTACAGGCACGAATAATTTTGCGAGCTACTGTCGCAATTGTTTTCACAACCATTATTCGAAAACCTACCAAGCATGATCAACATCTGAAAGTGTTGCCCCATTCATTAAGCGGCTCGAATATTCCACGTATTTCAGCAATGTACGAGAAATGGATTGAATGACTAGAGACCCTATATAAAGGCGACCTGAATGAATGGGGGTACTCATTATAACCGCGATAGTAGCTGCCAGTGAGGTGAATTGATGTACCATTTATCTCCACATTTCCGTTGAAGTCGGTCCGCATAACGACGCCTGAATTGATTTCCTCGATGGTGAGAACGTTAGTTTTGTTGTAAAGGGCTTGCTTGCTGTCTAATAATTTTGCTATACAACATTTTACAATTCTTTGTAACTCCGAAAATATTTTTAATACTTTTCAAAATATAGTTATATTTAATTGTGTTCTCAACATTATTCTTTTTGACGGATTTAATTAGAAATTTTACATAGATGATCTCGCTTGTTATTTTTGTCTTGAGAATGTACAAAAGGTGTGTTATATTAGAGGCATGTTTTGTTCTAGTGCTTCAACAATGTTGGAGAATGGCATGTTGTGCTTATCTATATCTTTTACAATATCGCTTGTAGTGAAAAAGGTAAATACATGTCCGTAAAGGACTGCATCATTGGTCTACTGCCTTGGCGAAAGAGGAATGTGAGATCCGCCGAGATTGGCCTTGTCTAGGGCGCGTGAATGCGCTGGCAGGCTAGCGTGCGGTGTTGTGGGGCGGGTTCTTTTCCCCAGCACAAGGGCCCACTCCAAAAAAATTTCGCATTCACGAATTACGAATTACGTCTCGAGCCTGAAAACCTAAATTGTAAACAGATTCCGCTTGTTTAAAAGCATGTGCTGAGTCATAATTATGAGCCCAACCTGTGTAAAAACATGAGCATCTAGTTCCCACTCCTCGCTGCTATATTTGATAAATATTATGAGGATTGGCTTGTGTATCGAGATATTTAATGCATAATTGAACCATTCGAATATCCTGTTTGTAAGCTTCGTTTGTCGAAATTTTCCAGTGCTTCGCGGAATTTGCTTTCAGGATCAATGCGCATGTTATGATACCAGCATATATAATTATACCATAATTCTAATGGATCAGGTCCACTATATACAGCAATTGCACAGTTCCATGCGGCTTTATCTCGAAGAAGCAACGCGGACTGGTCGTTAGAGTGCGTTTGAGAATATACAAAACTTCGATGAATTATCAAATTGGTTTGGGTGAACTTTGGTATACGATGTAGAAACACTGCAACTGTGTTTATTCTACGTAATTTATTCTAAATGTGGTCGCAAACAGCACCTTTTATTTTTAAGTCAGGGTGTCAAAATAAAACCCGATGACGGCTCGATTATTACACGGTAGTCTCGGATTTATACAAAGCGTTAAGGTTTACAATATTAGATTTGGCTAGCTGTATTGACTGGACGATGTTGATTTATTCCTTTTTTACAATTTGATTTTGAAATTTACGGTAAGAGATAAAACTCGTCCCTTCTAATCTCGTTTAAAACTTTATTTGCAACAGTTGTAATTTTATTTATGCTTTTATTATATTGTTGGTTAACCAGGACATGTTTGTTATTTTCCGGGTGCATCATTCAGTTTTCCTTGAAGTAATACCAAATCATCGTGGTCTAGACTTCTCCGAACCCACTTCCATGCGAAACCGATGAAGTTAAGTGATCGCTTTTTCTTAGTTGAAACTTATTTTAGAAATGGGTAGAAAGGATTGTTTTCCGAGATGTGCTGAGCAATTAAGGATGCGGCTTCTAGTGTGAAATTGGAGTGTTGGCCTGGTTGAAAAATGTGTATTAACTGCAGATTGCCGGTTTGAATTTGGCACTTCCTAGTTTCAGGGCTATGAGTTGAGAATTGGTGTAATCGAGAATCTGCGCATCTGCATTTGAAGAGATGGAAAAAAACCGGCAAGAGATTCAGTTTCTAATGTGACTTTTATGAATGGTTATATTAGATTCTGTAAAATTATTTATAATTATTTTCTTTTACTATTTCCTTGAGGTACCTGACAGATAATTTTGTACCCTCTGGTTTGTGGACTTTGACGTATATTGTTTGGCCCACGTCATAATCTTTAAGGGGCTCCCGGTTTTTGTTGTGGTATTTGATGTCTTTTTGCTGTTTGAGGTTGAGCTGATCGATATTGTCTTTTCTAGACTTCTCGATTTGCTCTGGATTGGTAGACATGGTTCGGTCGTAAAACGTCTCGGATGATATGCTACATATAATGGAGTGAATTTGTAATTGTACTCGTACATGCAGCACTCCAGTAGCTGTGGACTCCCTCCTTTTGAAGGCATCGCATGATTTCGGTTAGTGTCGATACCACGATACCATTTGCTTCACTTTTGTAGGAGGGTGTTTTCTAAAGTGTGATATCAAGTTGGTCCTCCATCATGAATGTGATTGAGGCTGAGTTAAGGATTTTTCGCCGGCCATGACGACACACTTTGGTAATCCAAAAAAGTTGTTCCCTGGGTGGCTCTCTTACATCTTCGATGGCTCTGGTCTTGAGCACTTTTGCTTGGGAAAATTTCGAGGATTTGTCTACTGCGGTTAAGACTGAATTTTTGTCGGTCAGATATATTTTAATGTGTAAGATGTGGCCGGAAAATTTGGGGATTTGTGTAGATTTTAGAACTGGGGTATTTATGTGGCGATCTATTTGTTTTCTGCGCAAATGTTGCATTGTTTGATGAAACGTTTGATTTACAGGCGCGCTATTGAATGGATTGTACAGTGATATCTTTGGAAAAATATAATTGGCACAATTTCTTCGCAACAAACGAAATTACAAATATTTTTTACATAATTAGTATAGTAGTTATCATTATGTTTGACTGGAGCGGTTGTCAGCAGGACTGACTCCTTTTTCCCACGTTAGAGGTACTAAGGGGCCTCCTTTCACCAGCACTACCGAATCGAAGAGTTTCCCTTTTTAGGGTTTTGTGAAAGAATTTTACCAAATCCTACTTAAATCGCGACATGTCTGTCCGTCCGTCTGTGTCTCACAACAGTTTTTCTCGCAAGCTACTCAAGCTAGAAACACTAAATTTTGTATATAGATGTAAAGTGATACTCTCTTGAAACGTTAATCCCAAAAAAAAATGTTATGAGGTATTTAGGGGGGTCTCTCCATATAGGGGAGTGGCCTCCCCCAAAAAAAAAATTCATCAAAGGTAGTCGATATGGGTATCAGATCAAAGGTTTTGATGACAACTTTTCAAAACAAGTCTTAAACTGACATTTTTTGCTTCGAAGAGCGTGGGGAGGACACAAATTGTTCGTGTATTTCCCTTCCCTGTGCGCCCCTCGAAGCGGATAATGTCAGTTTAAGACTTGCTTGGACACCTGTGATCCGAAAAATCTGAAAAAAATTATGGAAATAGATATTTATGAGTACAAAAACAACAAATACCTTAGAAGTCTAAATTCGCTCAACTTTGTTAATAATAGTATGATCTTCGAATTTCAAATTTTCCGCAATAAAATCCCATTTCGGAGAAGTTTGATCCAAACCCTTCTGACATGAGCGCAGGTCTGTCTACCCAACTTGTTTTATTTCTTGGATCCCGGATGCGTTCATCCCGTTATTCGTAGTTACCTTCACACTTAAAACTTTCAGAATATTTTCGCGGATACTTTTGCTCATGGGTCCTTGCTCGGGCACCAATCAAGGACACCGGTTCAGTTTTCGGTAAAAAATAATTTTCATTAAATTTTTGCAAGTGTCCTACGTGAGATCTAAATATGTCAATAATAAATAAATTTCAATAAATCGAGTGTAAGGCGTGCAGTGTGGCTAGTAGCGCCGTCTTGTTGAACCCACATATCGTTGATGTCAAGTTCATCCAATTCTGGCCACAAATAATCGTCTAACATAACACGATAGCGCTCTCATTGAAGGTAACATGACGGTCGTTTTCATCCACGAAGCCGTCATACCTCCGACATGAAAACCGCACTAAACAGTAGTTTTTTGCAGATGTAACGGTATCTCAAGAAGGACATGTGGGTTTGTTGCTGACCAATAACACATATTTTGCTTATTAATAAAGCCATTGGGCCAGAAAAATGATTTTTCGATAATAGTAATCAATAGTAATTTTTAATAATATCTAAGCGTTGCTGGCTCGTGAACTTTACCATGTTGAAAATGTTGACTTAACTAACGTTTTGACATTGACAGTTTATAAAAGAGTTTAACGGTGCGTTCGTATAAAGATATGAAATTGCTATGTCCCTAATGCAAGCTCCTATATAAATAAGTGCTTACTAACTTGTTCTATTCATTTCCCCTAAAGTTTCCTGGTGCAGGTAATATTTTAATTTCAAAGATTGTTTTTCATTCGTTTGTTCCTTCATTTAGTGATGTTTCTTCTTTTGAGAATAACATTCTATCATCAACATGTAAACACAGATGGCATTTCTTTTTGTTGCCCATACCGACATAAAAGCCACATAGTGAATTATTAAGCTTGCAGTCGATTTTTATTCCATAGAGTAGGCCTTCTGGTGGTGTCATGAGTATGACTTCCTCAAGTTCTCCTTGTAGGAATGCCGTCTTGACACACAATTGAATGATTTTTAGGTTATTCTGTACAGTTTGATAAAGTAACAGTCGTATAGAATCACACCTGACTGTTGAGGCAAACGTTTCTTGATAATCAATGTCTTTGGTTTGTACATATCCTTTTGCACATAGCCGTGGTTTATGTACAAGTATTAGACCAGGTGGTTCTTCCTTGACTCGGATTTGCATCCCATGACATAGGCATTTAGGGCTTTTTAACCAATGTCCAGGTATCATGTGTCTTGTGAGCATCTAGTTCTTCTTGAATATATTTTGTCCACGTTTCATTGTTGATAGAACTCACTGCTTCTATATGCGTTACTGGAACATCAGATAGAATGACTTCATGTTGACAAAGGTAAGTATTTTCTTCTGAATTATTTGAGTTTTTTAATTCTTTTCTTTGTAAGTTTCAATGTAGTGTCGCTAACTGGAAAAGTATCAGTACTGACGTAAAGAACATATTCACTATCTGTTGATTTTTCATTTATGGTGTCATACCATCGCATCACATCCTCACATCCGAATATACGCAATTGCTTTACATAATTTTTCTGTCCAGGCCCCATTTCTTCCATCGTTTTGAATGATAGGGACTTAGTTGGAGAGCGATTTATTACCTTGGTAGTCATGTGTACAACATTGGCCCAATATTATTTTGGTGAATTGGCATTTAAGAGCATACATTTTGCTCATTCCATAAGACTTCTGGTATGTCTGGTGTAGATGTCTGATGTATAATACCTGCACAGTTGATGTAATCAGAGAATTTCTAGTTGACATATTCCAAGCCGTTATCAGTTCGGAGCATTTTTATACGAGCATCAAATTGATTTTCCACTTCATGTTTAAATGCTTTAAATTTTTCTAATGTGTCAGACTTGTTACGGAGAAAATACACACACATTTTCTTTGAGTAGCCCTCAATAAATGTCTAAAAGTATTTGGCACCCCCTGAGTGATTGGCTTTTCATAGAGCCACATACATCTGAGTGGACCACTTGACGATAACTGTGTGATTTCACGCCTTCACTTATAGAAAGTAATCGTATCTGCTTACTTTCCTTACAAGTATCACATGTCAGATTTTCTTTTTTTCTTTTTTGAGAACATTTTATTGCCAGTGTTTCCGGTCATTTTCTGTAAACTGTAAGATATCTGATTCTTTGATGCCATAGGAAAATATAATGTTCTTGAACATCAGACATGCATGCATGTTCAGCCGGTAGATGTTTTTGATAACACTGGAAGTTCCTACTGATCTGTTGATAGTAGTACATCAAGCTTTGTCAAATTTTACGTGGCCACCACTTCTGGTAATCTGGCTCACACATATCAGATTTGTCGCTAGTTACATTTGTAACTAGCACCTTGTTTTAAGACCTTTATCATCATAGGTATCTAGCCTCACTTGCCGTGAGCCTTGCACATATAAAACTTTGTTGTCTGTAACTTGTATATTCTTTATAGAAAAAACAGTCTTATTCTGAAGCAAATCGTGGTGGGTCACCTGCGAGGATACACCGGAGTCCACATACAAGGCGTCATCTTATGTTTATGTCACTGCCAATACAGCAACATAGGATGAAGTGCTTGATTTTTGTTGTACATCTTTAGCTTTAGACGTCATTCTGGGTTTTTATGGCCATACTTTTCACAAGTGTAGCACCGCGGTCCTTCGGGTTGCTTCTTATAGTGCTTATGAAATTTCTTGTTGACTGCAATTGCTTTGGATTCATTTTCGGGTTGTCTGGCATCTTGTAACAATTTTGCCTTTGCAGAATCTGAATTAATCTTCACGTTGGAGTACTCAATGGCTATTATCATTGGTTCATAAGATTCTGGTAGACCGGTAAGCAGCAGCATGTCCAGCCACTCGTCATCTACTTTAAAACCAATGTTTCTGAATTTGTGAGCTGTACTCATTATTTTGCTCACATACTCATGCACGTTTTGACATCCACTTAGCGAGGTAATACAGAGATCACACGGCAGACCAACTCAACGGGTCAGCCTGGAATCATCAAATGCGGATGGCAAATTATCCCATACTTCTTTCGCAATGCTAGCTTCTCAAATGTGCACATAATTTATTGGATATATTGAGAGTATTATCTTTGTTTTTGCTATGATGTCTTGTTTCACATTTACTAAGACGAGTTCAACGCAATCCTACAGCTCTTCATGTTGTAGATACCGCCAAGTTGTGTAATTATCACGCCCGGATACCTTTTCGATGAATGCCATTTGATTGTTTAACGCCATTTTCAATGTATTTTTTCAGTATAAAATACGAATATACTTAGCAAAAGTCCACAAATACAGTCACGTTTTGTTGTTGAGGTTATAATTATTTTTTTAAGAGCTTATGTAACGGTTTTATTCTGGGGATTTTCTGGGCCTATTACCTGATAAATTAAATTAAGTTCTACTTAAATACACTGGTAATTGTCTTTATGTTCAAAAAAAATACTCTCGCTATGATATACATGAGTACACTCGCTTTAATATCACAGAGTAGAGTAAGTAAAAAATAGACAAGAAGGGATGACTAAGTTAGAGTTCGCTTTACAAGGCGCAAAAAAAATTTGATTCGTATCAGCTATTGTCTGGTACGTTTTTCGGTATTGTATTGTATGAAAGGATTTTTCGTATATTTTGTAGTGCTTGGGCTAAATTTTCATTGTATTATTTTTTACTTTGATGACAACGACGGTGGTTGAAGGAGTGTCCCCTTTCGATGTCGTGTCAATCCCTTATCATTAACTACCATAACAACTCTCATGGAAACAAGATATACAAAATAAACGAGGACACTTCATAGAGCTTCTCTCCTGTTTATACCCTCTTGAATTAAGAACACGTAGACCTAAAAATCGGGTGCTTACTTACAAAGAGATTATATGACCGATGCTGCTGTACGGTAGCTCTGCTTTCTACCAGATAGTAAAGACAAACAAAGAAGCATTCCAGTCCTTCCAAAATATACTCGTAATCAGGTCCCAGGTACGAGGGTGGTTCAAATATGATCGAGAAAAATGCTGTAGATGGCCGCATATATGTTTTGAAGGTCGTGGCTTGAGTATGTGATAGCTGGGTCCTTTATGAACAGTGTGGCATCGTTTTCGTCGGGAGTGCATGCTTCACGCTTGTGCTTTGGTTATGAATGAGCGTCAAGTGCCGACCGCCGTTGCGAAAAGTATTGTCATTCGTTTTTTAGTGAGGGAAGGCGTTAAAAACACGGACAGTTTTCTGCGTTTGCGAAATCAGATCGGTAGTGAATGCCTGAGCAGGGCTGCTGTGTTAAAATGGGCCAAAGTATTCAAGGGTGGTCGCGAAACCGTCGGGAATGAGCTGCATGATCGTCGGCCGTGAACCAGCATCACACCAGACAACAGTTGCCGCGTAGAACAACTCATTTTGGAGGACTGTAGGATGAATGTTCGAGACATTTCGACTGAACTCGGCATCAGTATTGGTAGTGTAGTGTTTATCATCCACTAACATCTTCAATATCGCAAAATAACGGCGCGATGGGTTCCTAAACTTTTGAACTTCCCCAGGATAACGCGCACCCTCATACCGTGCGTCTCACGCTCGATAAAATATTGGAATTGGGGCGGGAGGTACTGTAACAATTCCTAGTTAAGTCTAATTGGTTAAGTGTCTAGACATAATTCATTTAACTTTTCTGCTGGTTGGCTTTGCCCAGTTGGCCTTCCAGCCACCACACATCGGACAGGCGGCCCCGACCAACGAGGCAACACTCCCATTCAACCAGAGCGGCAGCAGACTCCTGCAACCTTGCAGCCCAAATCGAAAATCTGCGGTCCCTCCTCCACCTACAGCTCAGATTTATCACCCTGCGACTACCAAATGTGTGGACTGAAAGAAGCCTTCGAAGGCCAAAGGTTCAACACCGACGACGAGGTAGAGAAGTTTGTGCGCACATGGCTGTCCGAGTTGCCCAAGGAATTTTTCGATACCAGCATCAAAAAACTTCGAAAAAGGTAGACGAAATACGTAACTTATAAGAGGGAGTGCATCGAAAAACTGCAATTTTTTGTAAATATTTTCGATCGTAAATAAACGTGTCAGAGCATTTGCCTCGATCATATTTGAACCGCCCTCTACAAGGATCTGAGAATTAAGACCGTTGAAATGTACGTATGTCACAAGGCACTTAAACTCTTTGACACAATTGACAACCATAATAATAGCGCCATGGCATTCCTCCAAACTTTACAAAACAGGGACGATTTCAGGTTTCTAATTTTCGGTCAAATATCAGTGTAAATTTTCTAATATTAAATTATTTATTAGCTACAACTGGTTTAAAAAGCTACGTAGGTAGTTATGAGGGAGTTAAGGTTCTAAATCGCACTAATTCTAAGCTCCCCATATTCCAAAGGAATAGAAATTTGATTTTGTTACACACGAAACGAAGCGAACGAAATGGTTTCAATCAAATGCTGGTCAAAATTGGTCATTTACACCACTCTACGAGTATTCCTTACATACACATTTCTAGAACTCATTCGATACATATCTGAAATGATGAAATTGCTATTCAACCTACGTAGAAAGATATTGGATTTCATAAATCAACATACTGTTACATGTACAAAGAATTCTGCGAGCTACTGTCGCAATTGTTTTCACAACCATTAAGAACATCAACAAAATGAATTTACTCGAAACCACGAGAACCCACCAAGCATGATCAACATCTGAAAGTGACGTCACTCCATTCATTAAGCTGCTCGAATATACCAGGTACCTCTCAGCAGTACATTCGCCAATGTACGAGAAATGGGTTGAATATGTAGAGACCCTATATAAAGGCGAGCTGAATGAATGGGGGGATCATTCATTAGAACCGCGATAGTAAAAACTCTGGAGCGAATAGAAAAGCGATATTGATCGAGTAATAGGAAAGTGATTTTTGTTGATTGTGAAGTGATTTTAGAAGACAATTGCGATAGAAATTTATGGACAAGTGGAAGTCAGAATTTTAATAGTGAAAATTAAAATTGTGAAAAAGTTAAATAAGTGATTGTTCATTTTTAAGTAACTAAATAAACTCTTTTAATTTAATTTAAAAGACATTGCGTTTTCACTTTCCCGGAACATTAAAATTATTGGCCGCGAACCATAACACGCGACAATACATACTCGTATATTTCACAGTATTTGCAGTGCTTGAAGAATTTCCTGGAAAATTCAACAATTTAGCTGCAAACGGATACTAAACGAAATTTTTAATTTAAGCTACTAATTAAATTTATCTACTTGTGTATCAATTTCACTTAACTTTTTTAATTACACTTTTACGTCTGAAGGGTCGAAGAAAAATTAACTTAAAATCGACTTTCCCCACTTTATTTCCTTATCTTCTTTATAATAACTAAATTTCTTCTCAATCTACAATTCTTTTCCCATCATTTTCTCATTTCAAACTAAAAGTTCATTATTTTCTCGTTATTTTCAACATCTGTTCTCCGGAAAACTTACATCACAAGCTATACTTCACCGAAAAAATGTGTCAAGTAATTTGTTTCAATTTCTTTTTACCACTTCCGTCCTTTCAGGAAATAGGAGTAGGAGAAAATAGATGTAATATATATTTTTTAAATATATCTCACTTACTCCCACCGTATTTTCCTGTACCTCCGCTTTTCTTACGTTCTCTTTTCTCTTTAATTTTACAGACATGTCCGTGTCACCAACACCTTCACCGAAAAATCTACGAATATGTTTGGTTGGCGATGTTGCAAGCGATACCGAAACGATAGAAGCCACAAAAGCTTTCGGCGTTCCTGTCGTTACTTCGGAAACAGGACTCGATTTAGTTTCCGATTCAGGATGGACCACATATTTCATTATGAATGACTTTGAGAGTTCGGCATTTGAAACGATACACAAAAGTGAACATAGGTATGTATAGTATGTTGGGATAATTTTTGAAGTGTTAATGTAATTTGAGGACATACATATATACTCTATATATTGGTGCTATTTTCTTTTATCAAACGCAATTAAAATTTCAGTTGTTTAAACCAAAACAACAAATCTAACGAAATTCAATTTCCGGCTAAACTTGAAAAGCATTATTTTCAATGCCTCCTTACCAATAATAAAATTCCAAGAAACTCCTCCCCCAAATCAAGTTTATAAGAGTCTTCTCAATATTTTCATTTTATATATCATATGTGTGCACCATATTTTAGATCCCCAAGTTGCCCGGAAGCAATCGAACCAAATATGTCAGAACAAAGTGTTGTCGATTAAGGTGGTACAATAAAATCTGCCAAACGTTCTGGCACACCTTCACATTCGTAGACGTGTATGTGAGTGGATTTCCACTCCATAGAATGTGTTGAAGAAATTTGGTAACAGGAAGCTGTTTTGATTACTTTAATCATGACCAAAATTCAATTTATTGCTCCATTAGGGACCACTTGTTTTCCATCCACTCGAGAGTGTGGTGTACCGTCTGAATAAAACTAGGGGAAAATTGTTGAACACGAATTGGACAGCTTTGAGAAATTGGAAAGTATTTTCTTCTAACCAATATAATTTACGTAGTGGAAAAGTAGATGGGAAAATATAGTATATGTTCATAATTGAATATTGAATTTTGGGCGCAAGTAGTTTTGTGGGGCTTTTATTTATTTTTAATTGCATGGATTTTGTGTATCCGTTTCTAGTTACAATTGAAAAACGTACTGTAGGGATAGATAGAAAAGCTTTCGACTGAATTTTAGTTAGAAATGATTTAAGCAAAGTCATTCGACTAAATGCAGGGTGGCAGCTTTCCAAGGCAGGGATTTCCTTATTCTTTTCTCAAAAGATTCATTTGAAACAACTTTAGGTTGTTCCGCTTGTAGCCAACATATTGCTCCTTTTAGATTTTATGAATTGGGTATTTGCACTTCAAGCTTTTTAGATTTATTTCCTCATTCAAATACCGAATAGAAAGTGTATGATCTTCACTGGCTCCAGGTATCCAAGAATCTCCTCAGCTAGGCAGTATGTTCCTAGAATCCCTCTTCTCCTCCAGAACAGAGGCCTGCAGTATCTTAGAAAATGTTCTGGTGTTTCATTTACAAACCTATGGAACGTGCTCTCGCTATTCTCCTCCAGACCCATTTTCTTAAGGTGTCCTCCGAGCTTAAATCGTTTTTCGTCATAAGACTTACAGAACACCTTCGATGTTATCAACCCTGTGTTATAGGAGCCGCAGTGCGATTATGGGTCGGTCCGCGTCCCGTCGTTCCGCTCTGTGGTTTGTGAATGGCGACATATGTGAAAAACTGTAAATTGTAATCAAATCATCTGCGGGCGCGACGGACAGATTATATATTAGTAGAAGTGGGTGTGTATCCATACTAAAAAAATATATAGACATAAGACCCTGCTTTCGACCGTACCGCCTGAGTAACAGTGGAACGATTTGATTACATGATGTGCAATAGAGAAAATCGAGCGAAAGCTTGAGCTTTGTGGTTGTGCCAGTCATAAAGAGATGGCGGTAAAATGAACTTCTGTATCGGACCTGAAAGCGGCAAAGCGCCATCTCTCCGTGAATTAGGTCAAAAATGCCGAATAACATTTTAATATGATAGCTTAAATTATTGTGTATATAATTTCTTCTGGTTTTATACTCCGACCGATAAAGTCGTTCGACGAGAAGACAAGTTCCTACAATTGGTGACCCTTACGTTTTATTGTTATTAATAAACAAGTGCGAAAAACAAAAAATAAAAACAATGGCGACCGGTGGCGAATCGTCAACGCCCGGAAAGAAAAATATTACTACGGAAACTCCGAAAAGTTCGCTGAATCTCGCGCGTGAATTGTTGCCCGGTAGTGAACCCCCTCGACTAGAAGCCGTGCGTGATGTAAAATTACCGCCATTTTCGGAGTCGCAAGTCGAACTTTGGTTTTCCCAGATTGAATCCACCTTCGGACATTACAAAATGTATTCAGATACGGCAAAATTTAACGCGGTATTGACATCCCTGGATATTACCATTCTCAAGCAAGTTGCGTAGGTAGTAAAACATCCGCCGCTAAAAACGAAATTGATTGCTCGATTTGCTGCATCTCCTGAGCAGCAGCTAACGCAAGTGCTAACGGAGCTAGAATTGCGTGACCAAAAGCCATCACATTTATTTTGTCAGATGCAAAACATGGCAGGCTCACAGCTGCCAGAAGATGCTCTACTTACCTTATGGTTACGACGTTTACCAGTGCATGTACGCGTCATCATGTCCGTATCAACCGAAAGGGACATCGCAAAACTGCTCGAAATGGCAGACAAAATTGTCGAGGAGTTCAACGCTGCCCAAGATGTAATAGCATCGACATCAAAAACTCCTGCTCCGAGGTCAGATCCAGTTCTCGTGGAAGTGAACGCAAGAAATCAACATTCACATTCTGAAAATCGATCCCGTTCACGTGTTCGCTTGCGCCCAAGGTCCCAAACACGCACACGTCAAGATACAGACGAGAAAAATTGTTTTTATCACCAGGAATTCGGGGAAAAGGTGAATAAATGCCGTCCGTTTTCCGAACAGGAAAACTAAAATCGTCATCGTCAAATGCGATCAGCGATGACGTCCACTTAAACAAGAGCCGCCTGTTGGTAACCGACAAGCAACGTGTCAGGAAGAACGGAAATTGTACGCTGCGAATGGAACGACAATCAAGACGTTCGGAGAACAAATCCTTTCGCTCGACTTGGGACTACGAAGGATTTTCAAATGGCGTTTTTGCATTGACGCAGTGGATCATCCTATACTTGGAGCTGATTTTCTACAATATTTCAATTGTCTCGTTAATGTCAAGCGAAACCGGTTGGTGGATGGTAAAACAAATCTTGAAGCTGTCGCAACACTTTCAGATAAACCAGCCGAAGCTATCACCACTGTAAATCGACAGATGCTATTTCACAACATCCTCGCCAAAATTCTCGAGCTAACGAGTTCTGTGACAACGCCGCAAACCAAAAAGGCAATACTCCAACACCACATACTGACGAAAGGCCCGCCAATCGCGGGACAAGTTCGCCGATTACCGCAGGACAAATATCAATCCGCAAAGGCTGAGTTTGAGTACATGGTGGAAAATGGAATATGTCGTCCTTCAAGTTGCCCGTGGGCTAGTCCACTTCATTTAGTTCCGAAAAAGTCAGGAGAATCGAGACTCTGTGGTGACTACAGAAAACTAAACGCAGTTATGATACTAGATCGATATCCAGTGGCAGGGATGGAAGATTTTAACCATAATCTACACGGGAAGACAATCTTTTCGACTATCGATTTAATCCGCGCCTATCATCAAGCGCCAATTGCAGATGAGAACATCAAAAAGACAGCGGTCATAACATCCTTTGGACTCTTTGAATTCTTGACGATGCCTTTTGGACTTCGGAATGCAGCCCAAACCTTTCAAAGGTATATCGACATTGTTCTCTCGGGATTAAACTACAGTTTTGGATACCTGGATGACATCCTTATCGCGTCCAACTCGGAAAAGGAACATCGGATACATTTACAGGAAGTGTTCACTCGATTAAAGGAACACGGCATCAAAATTAACGTCACCAAATGCAATTTTGGAAAACCCGAGGTACGTTCTTTGGGATTTCTAGTAAGCAGCGAAGGAATCAAGCCGCTACCAGAAAAATTTGATGCAATACTGGAATGTAAAAGGCCAAAAAGTATTCAAAGTCTACGGAGATATTTTGGCATGATCAATTTTTATCGGAAATTCCTAAAAAATGCCGCAGAAGTACTTGCTCCGCTAAATGAATTCCTGCACAATTCCCGAAAAAAATGATAAAAGGCCTGTAAATTGGACGTCAACAACAATTAATGCCTTTGAAGGCAGTAAAAAATTGTTAACAGCAGCAGCTTGTATCAAACATCCAGTTAAAAACGCTCAGCTGGCTATAACAACGGACGCCTCAAATCTCGCGATGGGAGCAGTACTGGAACAGTTTGTCGATGGGATTTGGCAGCCACAAGGATTTTATTCCAAAAAATTTAGCGACGCTCAACAAAACTAAAGCGTCTACGATAAAGAATTGTTGGCGATCCATTCGGCTATCAAATATTTTCGAGACAGAGTAGGACACCAATTCATGATACGAACCGACCACAAGCCACTGTGCTACGCTTTCACACAGAAGTCATCAAAAGCATCACCACGCCAAATCCGACAACTGGAGTATAATTCCTAGTTCATGACGGACATACTCCACGTTAAAGGTGAAACAAATATTGTGGCAGACACTCTATCTCGACTTGATGCAGTTACCGCACATAAAGCACTCGATATGGCAGACGTAGCAGCGGAACAACAACATGATAGCGAATTACAAAGTCTGTTACACTCGGAAACATCATTGGATTTGCAGAGAGTACAGAAGAGTGGAAAGCATTTGTACTGTGACTTATCAACAGGTATCACACGACCCTACATTCCACAAGCACTTCGACGTCAAGCATTTGTTTCTGTGCACCGCCTGTCGCACGCCAGTGAGAAGACTATCAGCCGTTTACTGCGAGAAAAATTGCGAATTGGGCGAAATCATGCATATATTGCCAACGCTCTAGCCGACACGTCAAGACTTTCCCGTTAAAGCGCCAGATAAAAGATTCGACCACATGCATCTCGATTTAGTTGGTCCACTGCCAGTCGTAAACAATTTTGAATATGTCCTTACGATGATCGATCGTTTCTCGCGATGGAAGGAAGCCGTACCAATTACCGAAATCACCGCCGACACAGTCGCTACCAATTTCTATCACCATTGGGTCTCACGTTTCGGTACACCAAAGATCGTTACAACAGATCGCGGTAGCCAATTCGAATCAATGCTTTTCCGTTCGCTAACCGAAATAATTGGTTGTAAACACATCAGGACGACTGCTTACCATCCTTCATCAAATGGAATGGTGGAACGCTGGCATCGATCTTTAAAGGCAGCACTCATGTGTCATGAAGACGAAAACTGGCTTCAAGCTTTGCCTACAGTTCTTCTCGGCCTTCGATCTGCCTACTAAGAGGACATTAAATGTAATACAGTGGAAATGGTATACGGTACCACACTCCGGATTCCAGGAGATTTTGTTGAGGATACGGACAATAAAAGTGACCAGACAGCATTTGTGTCTAAATTCCGAAAAGACATAGGACGACTGCAGCCAACACCTGTCGAACACCATCGACATAGCAGCATATTTATTTTCAAGGACTTGGCAACATGTCATGTCTTTGTACGAGTCGACGCGGCCAAAAAATCTTTGCAGCAGCCGTATGTTGGTCCATTTCGCGTACTTGAGCGCACGTCTTCAAAATCTTCATGGACGGCAGAACATCACAAATATTAATCGACAGATTGAAACCGGCCTACATCTTAAACTCAGACATTGAAGAACCAACGCCATCACCGTTTTCCGATTATGACAGCCGAAGACCTCCATTACAAAAACTTACGGGGGACCGAATCAAAAAAAAAAAAACGGAGAGTCACATTCGATGTTGACACATTTAACGGAGGAAGCATTGTAGCGGACCTGAAAGCGGCAAAGCGCCATCTCTCCGTGAATTAGGTCAAAGATACCGAACAACTTTTTAATATGTTAGCTTAAATTATTGTGTATATAATTACTTCTGGTTTTATACTCCGACCGATAAAGTTCATTTCTGTGCGTTCAATAAAAACTATTTTTGACTATACAAAATTTAAATGTTTCGTTAATATAGGAAACGAGGAGAAGACAAGTTCCTATACTTCTGTGTAGTGGTTATTTCAAGACAATTTTGTAAGAATTATAATCAATAACGTCACACGGAACTTTTTATTTAACTTCTATATTAACCTTACTAATAAAAACAACGATGATGCTTACTTCAAACATAGATGTAGTACGATGCTTTACCACCAGTTGCTGGGCCAAGAATGATCATGAATCTTCTCCCACCTTTTTCCGCGTTTCAACGAACTTCTCAATTTCATCTTACCTTCGACGTTCGTTCCAATCGCTCGTATACACACACCGTACGAAGTCAATTTCATCAAACCTTTGACGCTCGTTCCAACCGCGCATGTACACACACCGTACCAAGTGTGGCGGATGGCAGTCGTGCTACATCACTCCGTCCCAAGTGACATTGTCAATAGACAATTGTCACGAAATGACTCGAGGGCGATTCGTGTAAGTGCTGCACGTTGCATTTGCTGGTTAACCCATTTCCGGCGGCTACCAGATGTAGTCCCCCTACAACCACGAAATTTCGTACACGCTTTACTTTTTGCCTAATTTGAAGAAATTTGAAATAACATATTTTGTAAATTCCCCTTTTTCTGAGAAAATCGGTGTTGCGTTTTCGCAACGTTAGCTGAAAGCAGTATTCAAAATTTTTGAAAAAGATAATTATTTGCATTTTTTGTTTTTTTTTATTTAAAGAAAATTAAAGAACTTACGGTCTTAAACAATAATATAAAAAACTAATAACAACTTAAAGGACTTTCGGAGTCATGATTTTTTTGTTTTTCCCGGAGATTTTTATTTTATTTATTCTTGCAAATGGTAACGATCAAAGCATTTTGGATGGAGTGGAATATTGCATTTCTTGCAAACGAATATGGTTTGGCTTAGACAAAGGCGGCATCTTTGACGTTTTTCGGTCTTGACAACAGAATGGTTAATGTTGTCAAAACGAATAACTTCATTCGGTTTTCCTGCTCTTATTAGTGACGGTTGATCACGAGACTCTGATCGCAATAGACAATTCACAACGAAAGCTCTGAAAGACAGCTGAGAATTGGTGTGTCTTTTGTAAACTTTTTGCAAAGGGAACGAATTTTCCATGCGTTTACTAATGCAGCGTCAAACGCATTTATTAGAAGTGGCCAGTACCACTTTTTTCCTCGTATCCTTATGCGGTAATTGCTTACCGCATTGTCGAATAAATCTACTCCACCCACTGTTTTATTATATTCCCGGATGGCATTTGGCATGGAAATGTTGAGGTGCTGCCTCTTTTTTTTCGGTCAAACCGCTTTGTTTGTTGTAACGGCTTGTCCATCAAATAATTGGATAAAACTGTCACAATCGAATTATCATGCCATCGTACAGCGGCGATCTCATTATTTTGGTCGAAACAGAAGTCAATGGAACCACGACTTTGCTTTTTCATAGCTTTTGTTTCACATAATTGAGCCTTAGCAGTTCTATTCTCGCGAACAGTGCCTGTGAACAAAAAGTACGTATTTCAAAACATGCTTATATTAAATAGAACATCATAGTACCTGTTGCAAAATAGCCCAGTTTCGAAAGCCGACACATAAGCTTGTGTGATGTAAAAAAGTTATCAAAAGTTACCGTGTGTTGTTCCGGTATTTTAACCTTTGAGAGCAATCTCAATACCACATTTTCGCCTAAACCAAATTCTGGCGAGTTTTCAGAAGTTGCGCCTGCATAAGGAATAAATTGGAATAAATAACCTTCATCCGAACATAAATTCCAATATTTGTATCCAAATCGTATTGGTTTGCCTCTGATAAACATTTTCGCGGAGTGACGCCCATAGTATGGAATCATTTGCTCATCTATTGATACGTGATGAGCAAAAACGCCAAACTGTAGAAATTTTTCGTTTAGCATATTATTGAGAGAACTTATTTTGGCAAATTTATCACTCGAGTCGATTGTTCTGTTGCTGCAAACATGAATGTATGAATTACTTTTTATGGAATTGTTTGCAGCTACATATAAATGAGTTGCATATTTTGAATAATAATTTTTCTGAAAAATTATTAGAGAAGAAAAATTTTAGAAGAAGGTGGTTTCGACGTGTGCACTAATTCTCCTCAGGCCATCACACTTAGATACACACCGGTGATGGCGACCACCATGCTCAGAGGTGAGGGAGTTAATTTTTAATTTTTCTACTTATGCAAACTCAATATGTTTTTGTATCTGCAAGTTATATTCAAGGTAAATTTCTCTTGTAAGTATTTGTATTGCATAAGTAGAAAAATTAAAAATTAACTCCCTCACCTCTGAGCATGGTGGTCGCCATCACCGGTGTGTATCTAAGTGTGATGGCCTGAGGAGAATTAGTGCACACGTCGAAACCACCTTCTTCTAACATTTTTCTTCTCTAATAATTTTTCAGAAAAATTATTATTCAAAATATGCAACTCATTTATATGTAGCTGCAAACAATTCCATAAAAAGTAATTTTAAAAGCTATCGGAGCCATCCGAAAGAGTGATCGATATCCGCGCGACGTTAGATAAAGCTTCAAATGTAGAGCAAATTTGTCGTATAGATTTACATTAAATTGATGTGAAAAGGGTGAAATGATCCAATTAAAAAGTTTAGCTAATGAATGTATGATTTTATAACTTTAAATCGATCTCGACTCATTGCAGCTTTCACGATATCACACCGAAATACTGGTTGATCAGACCAATATAAATCAAGTTGAGGCACTGAATGCAGTCCAGAAAAATATAATATTCCGATGAATTTTCGGATTTCATTGAAATCCGTTCGGAATTTTTGATCATTTTTGTCCTCATGAGCATATTTATTTGTTCGTTCAACAATAAAGTTGATAATATTGTTATCTATGAATAGCTCCAACATTTAAAGTGCATTTAAATTACCTGAATCAAAGAGGTGAAAGCCGCTATTGCATTCCTTTCAAAAAATAAATATCGGAAGTTAACTTACCAACTTTTTTATAAATCTGGCCTATAATTTCATCATAGGCATTCTTAGGGATCTTGGAAAACTCATTTCGATGACTCTTTGACCACTTTGGCGGTTTATAATGAAAATCCGTTTCTTTTTCAATTTCACTTGATGGATTTGCTGTTTTTTGGGTCAATGATTGATTTGTCATAAAATCGATTCCTATTTGACTATACTTTTGATTTAAGGGATTTGAGTCCCCAAAGGTACATTCCAGCTCCACTTCTCCAACGAGGTCGTTGGGAAAAACGTTATCCTCATTTAGAAGTTGTACATTGTCATCAATTTCTTCGCAGTCACTAATGTCATCAATGGTTTTTGGCGGGAGTATTACGACATCGGTGCGTTCTGCGGTGTTTATTCTCGACTGCATCTCTTCCTCTTCATCCGAAGCTGCAGTTAATAGTTCTTCGATTTCGCGAACGGATAAATACTTTTGACGGTACATAGTACTATTTTATTCCACAATAATCACAAAACACAAACGCAACTACTCGTAACTGGACCAAAAACCAAACCATATGAAAAAACCGTCAAGGAAACTTGAATTTCACGTGTCATCAAAGTGATTGAAACAATATCACAATGCATCCCATGTCTATTTTTAGATACGAATGATACTGCATCAAGCGAACGTTGCGAAAACGCAACGCGTGACTTTAATCGTGCCTACAGCACTCGTAAATGATCACAATACCTTCCTACATGAATCAATATAAAAGTTAAATAGTTTAATGAAGAAGGTGAGAATCTTTCAGAAAATTTTTAACTTTTTAGTATATTTTTAATCATTCAAAAAAATATTCTCTGAAATTTCAAAAACTGTCATTTTCGTTAACCAAAAAAACTCTTAAAAAATACATTTAATTCTAAAATCCAAAAACAGGTCGATTAGATTTTTCCGTTAAACTTGTTAATCTATATTTAGTTCAATTAAATATTGGAGTAAGAATGCTACAGGGGCTTAAAAGTAAGACGTTGCGTTTTCGCAACGTTAGCCGGAAATGGGTTAATGAATCCCATCCGTGTAGTCTAGTCGGGCGGTAGAAACAGGAGGCATTTGTGTTGAGACCTACTTGCGGAGGTATGTTGCAGCCTCTTGCAGGGTGGGTATGTTTTTAGTCCCGGTGGAGGAGCGTTGACGCGTGGAAAAATTTTGTGCCGAGTTGGCATAGCTGGCTCCTGCGGTTGAAGATGCGCCTCTGATGTCGTTTGACTGATGATTTACTCTCTTTTAGGCTATAATACGAATATTGTATCGGAACATTTGAAAATGATGTGTCGCTTGATTGGGAGTACATTTCATGAAAGCGGGCTTGAGTCGCTCTGTGGAAATGTTAGCGGTGCGCTCATTAATGTTGACAGTGTAGAGCGCGCTAAATATTCTCATAAGGACTTTACGAGGTCCCGAATACGGCTGAGTTAAGGGTCGCTTTACTGCGTTGTTCCTAAAGAATACTCGTACGTGCGAGCAATTACCGAAGCCCTTGCTGATGCATCGCGCCCGAGCGCCGTGGTGTGTCGTTGCTGTGGGCCGAACCAGGTTCATTATTTCACTTAATTTGCTTATGAACTCGTACAGTTGAATGACTGAATGATCGGGGACTATCAACTCTTCTGGGAACGTAAGCGTTGTTCCATACAGCATTTTGGCGCAAGATGCTGACAGGTTCTCTTTGACGGTTTTGCGTAAACCAAGTAAAGCAGTAGGAAGTACTTCAGGCCAGGATTGATTTTTTTCGTGGCATATGATGCCATCTTCGATTTTTCCATTGGACACCGGGGGTGAGGCAACATCCTGGTTCAATCGCATCCGATGAAGCAAGCTAACGCTTTGAAAGCAAGGATTCGAATTGCGTGCCCTGATCCATTTTTATCGTAAGTGGGACGCCAAACCGTGCAGCCCAATTATTGTAGAATGCCTTGGCGACAGTTTCTGCCGTTTGGATGGCCAATGAGATTGCCTCCAGCCACCTGGAAAAGCAGTCGATCAAGGTAAGACAATATTTTAATCCTTGGGATGGTATTAGCAGGCCAGGTTCTGGTATAAACGGGCATGGATGAGGGAGTGAAATGTCAGCTATGACTTTGACATTGTCCTTAATGGTAACTGGTTTTAGTTAGAGTAACGTGGATTTGTTGAGAGGGAGTTCATGCAATCCGGCCTCTTTTTTTTATTGCTCGTACACGAAGTCGTTAATGCCGACATTCAAATTGCTTCAATCCGTGAAAGGACATCTGCGACTTATCGACTCTCTTGGGATGTATCGTACGTTGGTGGAGAATTGAGAGACGTATCTCGGGTGTTGTGGTGATGCCTTTCTGGACGGTTGTGCGAAAGTGTGTCACTGAGTGGCTTATGGTCTGTCAGAATGGGGAACTTTTCGCTTTCCAAATAATGCCGAAAATGATGGATGCTGTCGTAAATGGCAAGCAGCTCGCGATTGTATACGCTGTATTTGGTTTCTTCTTTTAAAAGCTTCTGTTGTTAGAGCGCAAGCGATATCCAGTTGCTTGTTTGTCTTTGTTCGAGCACTGCGCCGACCGCTATGTCTGATGCATCTGTAGCAAGCCTAAACGGCTGGTTTGCCTGGAAGTGTGCTCATAGTGCAGCATCCGCTATGCTGTCTTTGCACGACTGAGAAGCTCTCTCTGTTACCGGGGTCTAGACCATTGGTGTCTTGTCGTTCTTCTTGGCCGAGGATAAATAGCTGTTCAATGGCGCTTGAATACTGCCTGCATCTCGGATGCAACGTCGGTAGAAATGAATGATGCCTAAAAATCGGCGAAGCTCCTTAATCGATACTGGTTTGTTATGGTTCCGGATCAGCTGGACACGTGGCGATGGTGGCGCAATGCCATTTGCATTGATAGTGTGTCCTGAATACTTGATCTCCTTAACTCCAAAAGTACTCTTGGTCATACCAATAATCACTCCGTACTTAGCGAGGCGCTCGAAAACCAGCCGCAGATGCTTAATATATTGATCCTCAGATTCGGAAGCTACCAGGATATTGTCTACATAGTAGTTACAAAGCTCAAGACCCTGGAGCACCAGATCCATGAAACGCTGGAAGGATTGTGCTGAATTGCGCAGGCCGAATGCGATCGCCGTAAATTCATAAAGGCCGAACGGAGTTGATACTGCCGTTTTAGGGATATCCTCATTCCTTATTGGAATCTTCTGGAAAGCTTTTAGCGGGTCGATTATAGTAAAAATGCATTTGACGCCTTAATCAAACGTTGTATTCTAGATATGGCGCATTGGGTTGCTGTCTGAAATAGTGACGGCGTTTAATCGTCGGCAGTCCCCGCATGGGCGCCAAGAGCCGTCCTTCTTGCGGACGAGATGCAGGGGGCTTGGCCAAGGGCTGTTTGACGGGCGAACAATCCTTTATCCATTAAAAATTCGAATTCCGCTTTTGCGGCTTTATATTTCTCCTGGTTCATTCCCCGAGGTCGCTTAACTATTTAGTGGACTGGTGGTAGTGATGTGGTGGCGGACCGAGTAATCTGTCGCGTTTGTAGTGATGGAGAATTTAGTTGTACTCGGGAACTCTTTAAGGAGCTCATGATACGGAGAGTTCCTTCTAATGCTGGAGACCAATTCATGAGTGAGCGTGTATTCCGACCTTGAACTGCAGTTTTAGAGGAGGGTTCAGACAGTTGTCGGTTTCTGATATCCACCAACAAACCACTGGAGGAAATCTGCTCCTATGATCGGGTGCGAAACTTTCGCTATCTGAAACTGCCATTGGAAATGGCGTCAAAGTCCAAATGACATGTTTAGTGTCTTCTTTCCGTATGTGTCGATCGGTGAGCTTTTTACTGCGAACAATTTGAAGGTCCCCCAATTACACTTCGTCCGAACCGCAGTTACTAGGAGCACAGACACATCTGCGCCAGTGTCAATTAAAAATTTTAAATTGTGACGTAGGGTCGAGTATTTCCAGGCGATTTTTAAAAGTATTATTAGCTCTCGCCTGTTGAGCTAATGATCCGAGAAGTTTCCCGACCGCTCGGGCTAAAAATGGCATAGTTGCTGGCAGCGTCAGGCAGGTGGTCCGAAATACGTTTGGTAAAAACAATAGTTGGTCTTTTGGTCGCGTGCTGCACTTGGGGCTTTTGTATGGAGTGATGAGCGTCGACATTGGTTGCACGGTAGGCTATCACCCCTGAATTTAGACTGGATCTTGTTGATCTCTGTTCGCATTGCCGACATTTGTGCACCGATGTCATCGACGTGGGAAATTATGATAGGTTTTTTGAGGTTCATGCGATGGTTTCGTTGATGCAATTTTTCGGTATTTATTTCCAGTTGTTGACTTGGCTGATTTCCACTTGCTGAATACCATATCCTTCCAGACATAATCGCCTTTTTTGACTCGGAGGTTAGTAAAAAGCCAGGCATATTTCTTTGGAATAAGCACTTTGCATGATGGCCTTCGTTGCTTACGACTTGGGATGTCTTCCACTTTGCAGCCTTTGATCATCAGACACGTTTCAAATTTGTGCTGGAACCCAACGGCATTCCGATTTTTAGGTACTTTCTTAAGGTAAGATATCCCCCAGATGTTTTCGCTGGCTTTTGTGGTTCTTTGAATATTTGCAGAATTGACTGACTCCAATTTCTTTAATCTTTTGTTCCAGTCATCCAAAGACCAGGTTGTGCCACATTTGAAAATAGGAGAGACTACTGGAACTTGGATCTTAGGTCTTTCAATGGGCGTATGGCCTTTGTAGCATGAATGGCAATTGCCTTTTTCCTGCATAACGACACAAGAAGGGCATTTCGCTGTTAATTGAGTGTTCATGAACTATATTCTTCATGGCGGCAAATTTTTTCTCTAACCCTTCAATTTTCGCAATCAGCTTCGAGTGTTGTGAGGCGTTTCGTTGCGTTGTGAAGTAAGTTTTTCTCAGTATCTCGTCCATCCAGTTTTTATTTAAAGTTTCGGTACTTTGGAGCTGAAGATTTGCAATCTGATTTTTCATTGCAATAAGACGGGAGTTTTACAGATTTACAAGCATAGGATTTTCATGTAGTCAGAAAAAAGGACCAATGGAATAGAATTGCCAGTTAAACGTTATGCAAATCTAACTGACGAAAATGTTATTTCAATACATTTGGATTATTCTGAGGTTTTTCATAAATTTTTAAACCTTTATTTGAGAGCATTGTGAACAAAAGTAAACTTCGCAAAGAAAGCTTGAAGCCCTAAAGATTTATGGCGCAAAGTTTGTCCTCCTGAACGTACACAAGCAACTGTGTCTGATAGTAAACAAAAAAAAAATCCAATACTTAGTTGAATAATAAATAAAATATGCTTAAACTTTCAATACATTTTACGTGTTCCATTCTTGGCAAAATTTTCATATAAATCTCTATTCAAACGTTATCCTTAACCTTTTTCCTTCCGAAATCATTAGCCTCTTGTTAAAGATAAACTGATTTTAATTAACTTGTAAGCATTCTTTACTTTAAAACCACATATCCACTTACATTGCCAGACTTTAAGCAATTCGACACGTTAAGCTTCCTGTTAGCTTTCAAACAAAGCCACATCAGAATTTCGTGAAATTTTATCATCCTGAAAACGTCCGACTTCCCTGAAGTCAAATGCGTTACACGCGTAACGAAGCACAAAATGTTCACATCCTTGAAACCATAATCAAACATTTAATTCAATTCCTCCTAACACACATGTGAGTTTTCATTCTATTACAAGTATATTGCAGGAAAAGAGCCGCGAATCATGAATTCATAAATGGTTATACCGCAGATTGAAACTCCATCAGATGGAAAGTCATAATTCCGAGTAAGAAAAGAAAATATAACGAGAACGAAGAAGAAATCTTTCCATTTTCATGATGTTCTTTCAATAAAATTCGTTTATCCTTATCAGATGGATTATTTTTATGTACAGCTCGTTTAGCGATAAAAATCTCTTTAATTGGCTGTTTAAATCTTATACGATTTTCTCCTTCAGTGATAATATATAGACATGTGATTGCATGTTATAGTGAATAAAAAATGAATGTTATCCTTGCCAAAAACGAACCATGTGAGATTTGAAGAGGTTTTCTTTAAAGGATGTAGAAATTGAGTGTAATCTGTGTGCTAGAAATTGATACTGGTTTGAAACTATAGTTAATAACTAATGTGTTAAGTTCTAAATGTCCAACAGTATATTTCCATAAGTATAAATGTAAATATAAATTCATCTAGTATTGCATTAAATTCAATTATATACAATAATTTTGTTAAACTCATGCTTACCTGATCAATTCATTCACATGCATCATAAATTATTTACTCACTATATTCTATTTAATTAATCTACCACAATCAATCATATGTATAACTGCATTTTCCAATCATTGCATTTTTCCCACGGAAATGCAATCTTTTTTAGGTTTATCAAATCACGCGACAACCCTCGTGTGGCACTAGCGCCATACATGAATGGAACCATGTGTGTATGATTCATGAGCGTAAGCATAGCGCGCTTATCATGTCGCGCAAACGTTTCACGTGGTAAGATATGTACTCAAGTGCATTGGTCATTCAATAAATAAATTAATACAAAAAGAATATTTAAAGCAGGTGCTAAGTGAATGAGTAAGTTTGGTTTTGTTTTGCTTGCTTGATGTAGGTCAAGTGAATTATACATACTCGTATATGAAACCTGTTCATAATCTACAAAAAAAAAAAGAGTTAATTTTAAATTCACTCTTATTTTAATTCTTTAATAAATTGATAGTGTCAACTCACCTTAATACCAAAATTAAATCATTTTGTAAACTCACCTTAACATTCTATTTTCCATAGAGACAATTTTACTATCATAATTACAAACATCAGAACTTTTCGTAAAATGCCATTCTTTTCAACAAGTCATCCATGCATACGTTAAAGATGCGGCTCATCAGCTTGCATTACTTGCTCGCTATCTGAGACGATGCATCTTATCAAGTCTAATACCATAATATTGGAATGTGCATGGATAGACTTCTGTAGGATACATTGTTTTGTTTTCCCACGTTTTGTAAATATTTTTAGCTATATAAGGAAAATTAAGTTTAATAAAGCCCCCTTGTTCGAAATCGCTCACGTGTTACACTTCATTTAACTACTTTTGATTATCGGCCTAAGACCATTGATCAAGATAAGTGTAACACTAAATTTATTGCATTTTGTTTTTTGAAATCCAACCAAACGGGTTTGGATACAAACATTGGTGACCCCGACGTGATTTTCACGTTCACATTTATGTCCAGTACATCAGATTTGTGAAAGTTTTAAGGACATTTTTGTTGTGAACATTTGAATCATAAATATTCAAGGTGTGAAAATAAAGGATAAAGTGAACAGTTATCAAAACAATAGTGTTTCAAAGCATCCTTCGCGTTCATTAAATTATTAAATTAAAAAACGCGGCAAAAGAGCATCAGGATGGATTTGGACGAATTGACACAACAGCGAAGCCAAATAAAATTGCCATTATTTCAATTCCGACATTCGATGGAACTGACCTCAATTGGACCCAATTTCATGACTTATTCCATCAAAAGGTATACCACCAAAGGCTTGGCAATGCTCAAAAGATGTGGTACTTAAAAGGCTGCCTTAGCGGCGACGCGGAAAGGCTCATACAACATCTCACATTACATGACAATTACTTATCTGCTTGGAATATGCTAAAATATAGGTACGATAACAAGAGGCTTCAAGTTAGTGCCTTGCTGAATAAGCTTTTTTCGATACCCTCTGTAAAAACGGGATCGGCGGCATCAATCAAAGCTCTTCATGAATATCACAAAGGAGTGTTTGCATGGCCTACAAAACATTAAGGTCTCGACCAAAGCCTGGGATCCTTTGCTGTTGCTTCTACTTACCCGAAAGCTAGATTCCGGAACTCACATACTCTATGAACAAGAGCTGACAAATTCAAGGAACCTTCAATTCATAGAAGACTTTTTGAAGTTTATGGAAGGTCATTTTCATTCGCTGGAATCCTTTTCGAACACGACGAAGAAGAGCTCTACGAAAGAAGGGTGGTCAAGAAAACCAACAACAATAAGGGTTCTCGTTGCATCCCCATAAGTAACTTGCTGCATTCTCTGCAAGGGAGAACAAAAACTTTTTGCGTGTGAGACCTTCTTAAAAATGAGCCCAAACAAAAGACTTCGTTTCATACAACAAGCGCAGCACTGTGTAAACTGTCTGAAACTGGGCCACCGTTCAAGTGATTGTTAATCCCGGAATTGTGTTAAATGCTCAAAGAAGGACAACACCTTGCTTCATTTAGAGCAAACAGCTAGCAAGACTTCATCGACAATCACATAGCCAACAAATTCTGGTACAAGCGGACAGCCAGAAGAAAATGCAACAAGGCGGAACCCATACATCTCCCTAATAGCGAACTCTGCAGCAATTACCCGTCCTAACGTACTGGTCAGTACAGCTATCGTGAAGATTAAAGACGTGAATGGGAACCAAATAGAATCAAGAGCTATTTTAGATTCTGGTTCCCAATTGAACATCATATCCAGAAGGCTGCTTAAAAACTCGGACTTTAATGCACAAATCACACCATGAAAATTGAAGGGATTGGTCAAAGTAAGGGAGAAAATCAAAGGCCTTTAAATGTGGAGGTTTCCTCAAAGGCTACCGGGTTGAGGCACAAGTGTTAACAAAAATTGTCTCGCCACAACCGTCCCAGCAAATAGACATATCGACATGGTCAATACCGAGCAACATAAAATTGGCCGATCAATTAATTTACAAACTCGGACCAATCGATGTTTTAGTTGATGCTGAGCTGAGGCCAAATCAGTTTGGGCGATGGAGTGCCTACATTGCAAAATACAGTGTTTGGATGGACTGTTTCTGGAAGAACGGAAAGCACTCACCATGAAAAAGAAACAGCACATTGTGGTATATGCAGTGGGGATGAAAAACTCGATAGATATATCGAAAAATTCTGGCAGCTCGAAGAAGTAGATGAACAGTCCAAAAATTATACTACGTCTGAATCTCTCTGCGAAACGCTTTTCACACAAACCACGAGAAGAAATCATCACGGTCATATAGTTAAATTGCCATTCAAGGTCTACCCGTCTCGATTAGGAGAATCTAGCGAGATTGCACTACTGCGTTTCCCTTCGCTCGAACAAAGGCTGTCACGGAACCCAGCTCTCAAGCAACAATATATTCAATTCATGGAGGAGTATCTTGAGCTGGGACACATGGAGGAAGTATGTTTCACAATGATACAGGATCCATATTTCTTTCTACCACATCACTGCGTCATACAGCCAGAGAGATCCACCACTAAGCTTCGCGTTGTATTTATTTAGTTATTTACACTATTTTACAGATCCGTGAATCCAGTTACAAAATAGGTAATGAAATATAATATCATATAATACATGCGAATAAACAAAGTTGCAATTTGAAATAAAAAAAAAAAAAACAATATAAAATACTAATAAACTTTTGGGAGCTAGGGAGAATATATGCAATATGCTTTTAAAAGCGTTTAAGGACTGTGGCAGTGAACCCAGGTGGAGCTCATTGTAACGACGTGGTATGCATACTAAAAATGAATAAAAATAAATATCAGTACGAGCAAAGGGCACAAAGAATATGTCAGTTGAACCTGTTCTTGAGGTGGGACGTATATAAAGCCTTTCCCGAAGGTTGGATGATAGAATACCGTGGTATACAGGTAATTTAAATAAGCAGCACAGGTCAAAGAATTCTCTCCTATTTTTGAGTGATGGAATGTTGAGGATCTGTAAACGCTTATCGTAGGAGCTATAAGTGAGCTTATATTTGTAGGATAGAGAACGTGTGAATTTACGCTGGACAGTTTCAACAGCACCGATAGATTGGTATAGTGAGGAGACCATACTTGGGAGGCATACTCAAGGATTGACCAGGCCTTAAGTACGAATAGATGGACGCTGGTTGAAATGCTGAAAGACTTGCAAGAGGACGGATCCGCGAAAATTACATCCGACTTTTCGCTGAACGACATCCTTGCAACTGGTCCAATTATTCAGATTGATGTATTCACTATCCTGCTTGGGTTCCGCTTATTGCGATACGTCTTCACTGCCGACATCGAAAAAACATTGGCATATCCAAATTGACGAATCTGAGCAAAAATACCAGCTTATTTGGTGGCGAAATGATTTAAACGATCCTCTAAAATGCTATAAATTGAAGACAGTGACCTATGGGATGACGCCGGCATCGTTTCTTGCTACACGAAGCCTGCATAAACTTGCTGATGATGTAATGCAACACTGTCCGCTTGCTTCTCAATGCCTCAGGCGTGATTTCTATGTCGACGATGTCATGTCGGGCTTCTATAGCTTAGGATTGGCAATTGATCAGCAACCTGAATTGATATCAGCTTTAAAGACAGCTGGTTTTAATATTCACAAATGGTGCGCCAATCACCCAAAATTACTGAAAAATATCGAACCCAGTCGGCAAGCAATTAAAATGAATTTCGATCATGAGTCCAAGGACAGCATAAAAACCATAGGGATCAAATGGCATCCGGCAAACGATTCCTTTACGGTACAGAAAAAATTACCTCCTCAAGGAAGAATCACAAAAAGAATGGCAGCATCCGATATAGCCCAACATTTTTTTCCATTGGGTATTCTAGGGCCAGTAGTTATGCTAGCTAAAATGTTTCTGCAAGAACTTTGGAAACTGAAACTTGACTGGGACGCAGCATTACCCCAAGATCTGAACACAAGATGGTCAAAGCTCAGGACAGACTTCAGGGCCCTTGAAAAAATTAGTTTCCTTCGACATTTCTTCGGACATCAACCATGCAGAGGAATTCAACTTCACGTTTATGCGGATGCGTCACAACGAGCAAATAGAGCACCAGCATATACGTTCACTTGGTCCAAGCAACATAACCATTGTTCGCCTGTTATACTCAAAATCCACGGTGGCTCCACCAAATTCTATAACCAACCCGCGTCTGGAATTGTGTGCCGCAAAATTAGCCGCACAGCTGTTAGCACGCATGAAAAGAGATATCCAACTGCAAAACTAGCAAACGTTCCTTTGGAGTGACTCAACGATCGTCCTCGCTTGGATTACTGCCGAATCCTCGAACTAACATACAGGGTTATCCATTTCGTGGTAGGAAAGTATAACCCTGCCATTTGACATCTGTCAAAATTAAATGTCATCCAAAGCGTGTTTTTTTTAGTTGAAGGTTTGCCATTTAGAAATATGGATCGTTCAACAGTCGAAGAATGCGTTAAAATTATTAAATTTTATTATAAAAATGGTGATTTTGCTGTATCAACATTTAGGGCTTTACGAGCCGATTACGGTCGACATAATCGACCTACACAGCAAACAATTTCGAACACAGTGGGAAAATTGGAAGAGACTGGATCGGTTATTGATATTGCAAGGCCTGTGCATCATCGCAACATTCGTTCTGCTGTAAATATCGCTGTCATTGCTCGAAGTGTGGAGAAAGACCCGAATTTGTCGATTCCTCGACGTGCTTAACATTTGGGCTTGTCTTAGGGCTCATTGTGGCGGATTTTGAATTTGGATTTGCATCTCCATCCATACAAAATCCAACTCACTCAAGAACTTAAGCCTCAAGACCATACACAACGCAGAATGTATGCGAATTGGGTGATTGAACAACAAGATAACGATTTTTCGAACAAAATTTTCTTAGTGATGAGGCTCATTTTTCGCTCAGTGGTTACGTGAATAAACAGAATTGTCGCATATGGGGCTTTCAATATCCTCAGGTGATTGCAGAAAGGTCTTTGCAACCGGTAAAAGTGACCGTTTGGTGTGCATTATGGTCTGGTGGTGTTATTGGCCCGTAATTTTTTGAAAACGATCAAGGAAGAGGCATTGCAGTCAATTCTGACCGCTATGGACGGATGTTAGCCGATTATTTTTGGAGAGAAATTGAAGATTATGATCTGGAGAACATGTGGTTCCAACAGGACGGAGCCACAAGCCACACAACTCTGGCTAATCGAGCACTTTTGCAAGAGAAATTTCCAGGACGCGTAATTTCGACATTGAGTGATGTCAATTGGCCCGCAAGATCCTGCGACCTAACACCTTTGAATTTCTTTTTATGGGGCCATGCGAAAGATCCTGTTTACGCGAACAATCCTCAAAATCTTGAGCAATTGAAAACCAATATTCGTGAAGTTATGGCCCAGATATTGCCGGAAATGTGCCGAAAAGTCATTGAAAATTACCTCAAAAGGATTGAGGCCTGTAAGAGGTCCCGTGGAGGACATTTGAATGATGATGTGTTTCACGTATAATGGCAAGGTTCAATCTTTATATTGAATAAAAAATTTTGTTTCCATCTGAATATTTGATGTGTTTTCTTTAGCTTCACTTTCCCAAGCGTAAAATGGATAACCCTATACATTTGTAGTAAACCAAATATCGGCAATCCAACGAATATCTATTCCTGAGCAATGAAGACATTTAGGCTCATCCAAAAATCCAGCTGATCTATTAACAAGAGGCATTATGCCTGAAAAACTCATAGACAAAAACCTTTGGTTTTGACTACCTAAATTTTCACATGGAAACGAAATCTTATGGCTAAAACTTATGTAAAGCCTTCAGATTGTCAGCTGGAAAAAATATTAAAAAGCAAGCAGTATGCAGTGCAGTAGCGAGCAATGGAGCGAATCATTTCGTTCAGGCTATTGGATCATCGGAACTCGTACCGCCGCCCACAGCATATTGTGGCACATATACTTCGATTCGCCAAGAAATTATGGAAACGTGGTGAACGTGAAACTAATACTGGCTCCACATTAACCGTTCAGGAGCTAGAAAATGCCCAAACTGTCATTCTCAAAAATATGCAGCCAGAAAAAGTCAAGGACGACAAAAAAATATTCAGAAATTGGGAGAAGTTGCAATCTCTAGCGCTGTCAAGACATTAGTACCTATATTAGATGATGCAGGAATACTTCGAGTTGGTGGGCGTCTTGAGTCATCAAACCTCAGCTATAATGCCAAACACCCGGCGCTGCTACGATAATCTCACCCTTCACAAAGTTGTTATTGAAGCTGTCCATCTTGAGCTGGTCAGTGACCTATCAACGGATGGCTTTCTTGGAGCACTACGGCGCATTATGGCTAGACGGGTCCGTTGTAAGAAAATATATTGCGACAACGTAACCAACTTTGTCGGAGCGTGGAACCAGTTGAAGGAGCTAGACAAGGTCTTCGACGACAAGCATTTTAAGGAGAAGTTCATCTCTGAGTGCAGTATTAAGGGAGTAAATTCCAATTCATACCACCTCGAGCTCCACATTTTGGCGGGCTGTGGGCAGCTGCAGTAAAATCAGCCAAAAAATTGCTGCAGCTTAGCCTTGCCCCAGCCTCGCTAGCGTATGAGGGAATGTAAACTGTGGTTATCGAAGCAGAGGCCATTCTTAATTCGCTTCCACTTACACCATTTTCATCTAATCCAAATGATTTATCGGCTCTCACACACGCTCATCTCTTGATTGGTGATACGCTAACGTCTGCAGTAGACCCCAACTCAAGAACCAATATAAGCAAGCTCGCTGACCCGCTGGAAGCTGGTTCAACATACAAAAAATGAATTTTGGAGAAGGTGGTCCATAGAATACCTAAACAGTTTACAACATCGGTACAAGTGCAAATCGAAGGTCGAAAATGTTAAAATGGGCACAATGGTGATAGTAAAGGATGACAAGCTGCCTCCCATGAAGTGGCTCCTTGGGCGACCATGTAACGTAATCAAAGTGGAAGATGAATTATTTCGAGTGGTAGATGTCAAAACAGCAAGCAACGTACTTCGTCGAACAATCCAATATTTGGCTCCTCTTTCTGTCGACATAGAGGAATCTGAGCCATAATATCGCGCAACCGAAACCAATGACACAAGGAAAATAAATTGTTCACCTAGGAACCCTGGAGACAGGAATAGGAATCCCCCTAAAAGGCCTCGTCTCATACTTGGTGGAGCAATCGCTACCGTACTGATATGAAGCTTGATTTTACCAATCGCTCGTATTAGCTCAACAATCATAACTCCGTTCAAAACAAATCCAGGAATATTTTTCGAGGACATGGGCTCTACAAACATTATTATCAGCGAATGGAGTCTCATTGCATATTATGACATGGATCCATATTAGAAAGAGTTTGAGCTTTTTTGTGATTGCAGCTTAGTTCTTGATCACATATCTTCAATGATTCAGAGTCGTGACTCCGATACAAACATCGCCAAGCAAATCAAAGGTATCATTATCAAGCTTGATCAAACTAATGATCTGTTGAAAATGCAGGCACCGTCGAGGCGAAAACGTGGTTCATTGAACATTTTCGGCAATGCTGCAAATGTTCAATTTGGTGTTCTTGATTCCAAGTATGCGTAGATATGTCAATGAAGATTGATTCAGTTCAGCAGAACGAAGATCATATCATTCAACTATTACAAAATCAAACTTCCGTCATCGATGCAACCATTAATGTAATGCAGAAAGATCAGGCAACCATAAGGGAAGAATTCGAGTGAGTGTAACAACATTTTCACAACCTCTCATTGCAAATCGCTGACATTGAAGAAAATACACGACAAGACAATTTAGCTCCATCATTTTCCGCGCTAGCACTGCAGACTGCGTTAACCATCACCAACTTCCAAAGAACACGAAATTCAATCTTGAATGTCCTCACAAACATGCAACATAAGAGATTGAGCAATCAATTGATCTTGCCTCGGCAACTGAATGCTAAAGTTGCCAATGAATCTAGAGGACGTTCTGAAATTTTACAATTTAATATCGCTGGAAGGCACATTATTTTCAAGCTACGGTTGCCACTTCTAAATTCAGAAGGACTCGAACTTTTCAAATTGATTCCTGTTCCCGTACAAATAAACAAGACATCAACGGCCGTAAGACCATCCTTTCCATATCTGATAGTCAATTTGCATCGAGACCACTACTATCCGCTTCTCTAATCAGAGTTAAGGTCTTGCATCCAAATTGAACCAGCAAAATACATGTGCACAAACAGACAACCACTCTACAAACCGTTTGCCACCAAACTCTCTTTGTAACATCATGACAATGCAAACAGGACCCTATTGGGCGCAGATGCACAATCAAGAAAATTGAATTTACTCTTTGGAATCTGAAACTACCATCAACTTAGTGTGTAGCAACAACATGACCCAGTTCGTGCTTCAAAACACTGGGATTCTCGAAATCGACAGTGACTGCATCATCAGACAACCACTAATTATGATTCAGGGTCATAAGGCGTATCAAACCATTGAAAGGATATCATATGTTCCATCATTAAATCTGACGGGCATTGTGGCATCATCGAACCTGACATCAGCCTTGCGATATGATATTTACTATATGCCACACCTTCATGAGCTCGAAAAGTTAAAACACCAACTTCAAGAAACAAGGTTCGAGCTACCGAAATTGGTCCACAATCACAACATTCACCACTTCTCTTTAGGCTATGCCAGACTTTTTCTTGTGATAATCATTAAACTCTTTCTATGCTGGAAAATGAACCACACACCAAGAAGGCAGCCATCATCACCTCCTTCTGATCTAGAGGCCAATACATTATCCCACAACCATGCTGAGGAAGCGGATTCTGAAATGTGCGCCGACAACAACCTCTTCATTGCCAATTTCAACGATTGAATGCAGCTCATTCAACGCCGGGAAGGATGTTCATAATCTCCAAAAAAAAAGAATTAATTTTAAATTCACTCTTATTTTAATTTTTTAATAAATTCATAGTGTCAACTCACCTTAATACCAGTTCTGGACAAACTGTAAAGGAGATACTTTTGAATCGCTCGCTGCTTTTTCGTGGCGCTGTAATATATTTCTGATCCCATAATGAAACTGCATTATCGAAAATATTGTGATATTGTCAATACTTTTTACTGCTTCCTTTGAAACACACTGTACTCTAATACTTCACAAAAGAATATCTTAATCTTTCGTGAATATAATTTTTACTTCGGAGCAATAAAGAACCTTGGACATAAGACCAAATTTCTGAAAGTACAATGTTTTACTGTCACAATAACTTCAGCGGAAAACGCATCGAAAGAAATATGACAAGAAAGAAATACAAAGCATAAGCGAGTGGAAAGAGTTTCATAAGCATGTTGTAAAGATTTCGATCCCTTAAAATTAGAAAAATGTCAAATTCTTAAATAGCAAAATCATCAAAGTGGTGATCTAGAAGTGGAAACTTTTGTCAGTGTAAAGTTAATATCTCCAAAGTGTCAAAATTTTAAAATTATACAAACTATGCTGTTCTGCAGAATGTATTAGATATACGATACGAAGAAAACTTCAAGAAATAAATATATCGGTCTCTAATGCAAAATAGAATGCTTCCATTAGAAAAGAAATACAACAACTCACATAAAATACTGCACACGGTAGATACGAAAAGTATTTGCTTTCACATTTCAATTCATCTCTTTAGTAATGGCTTTAGTAGGAATCATTGAATATAGATAAGAATTGCGTACATTCTAAATTGGATCTTTATTTCAAAAAGAAAGAACTTTCCCTATAATGTTGTTATTCAAATATAATTTATGCATTAATAAATTCTTGCATGCAAGAGCACCGTGGTTGCAACATAACTCAAGAAATGTAAGAATACCGTACGTTGTTTACTTTCAGTTTATTATTCAGTCAAACTGATGTATATAAAAAATACAAATGAAAATTCTGTAAGAAACATATTCATCATATATTTTTTGTAGTTTTCAAAGGGCAAATTCAAAATTAATTAAATTTGTGTTTGAAAAGATATATTTAATAAGTACTATTACTTTCTTCTAGGATATTGGGACCGCCAGCATTACAGCAGGCTGCAAAAGCTGGTGATGGACTCAAACATAATTCTAGGCCTATATACAACTATGCAATGCGTGGCGTAATCACATGTTTCACAGGAATTAGAAAAAAGGATGAATTGGTGAGCAGGAAATATTTATTAGATAATGCAAAAATTTTAATTAATTGCTTCCAGTTTGTGAATCAATAACTTTTCCATGATATCAGTTTACCAAATCACATTCACCCCTCGTAAAATGTTTGGCTACTATTTATACACTCTTCAAATCTGTTACACAAATTTCAATTGCATTTCCTCTAATTAGTAACAAAATATCCACTAAAATCCCAACCATTTCATTTCGTCCCATTGACTTGCTAACTGACTAAGGTTAAAATACCATTTTGTAATTAGATTGAGTATTTCAAACAAATATTAACATTTATATCAATTATTGCTAATTTACAATTTCAATTAGAATGTGTGTTTGCTTGTAGGTTTTGTGTTTGTTATTTATTTATGAATTCCACGCCAATAATACATAATTAAGTTCAAACTTCTAATTCCAACGTTTCCACGAGTTTGCCATTGTGTGCACTAATAGGTATAGGACGATTAGTTTAATACCCATTATTAGTTGTATGACCACAAAACAACATTTCTACGGAATATCAATGAATCCTTAATAGGGATCATGTTTACAAAATGCGAAATCGATGTAAAAGTATTTCAGGAACTTGTAATTTACTTTGATTGAGTGTAAAATTGTAATGATTATTTTATTGATACTGGTGCTCTCTGGTGGATGGAAAAATAATCCTTTGTATTATTAATTCCGCAATAATTGATATTTGCATTGAATGTGGGTTTCATGCTTTGCATTTTGATGCTCTTTATGGGCAAGCAATTGATGTTATTTATCGTTTTGATGGGTTATTTTCAAGAAAAGTTTTCAAAACTTTGTCCAATTCAAATTGATTTCTATGCCAGTTTTCAATTTTCGTATTTGGTCTTCCCTGAAAATCATATAATTTATTTTAAATATCTCAGGGAAAAAATAGCAGGCAACCGCAACTCAAAACAGTAAGTCAACCAAAGTTAATACCACGGACACATTAGTAGATTTGAAAGGGGACACAAGCTACAATGAAATGCGGATTTCCGAAGCTCGCTCCAAACCGAGATTGAATGATGACTCTTGTTAATACTTGGGATGAAAAATATACCATAAATTATTTTTAAAATTGACAATGTTAAAAGCAAGACGTGATGGCCGCCATCCAAATAATACCTGCAGATGATACTGCTTTTTTTTTGTGGCTGGGACGTGAATACCATTTACGCACTGTGTGGGGCTCCTATACTCCCCCTTCAACCTGAAAACCTAGCTCAGAACCGTTTGGTACATTCGGGGCAGGTTTCGTTTTGCTACGCCGTAAGGAGCCTTAAGCTCAGGGATCTCTCCTCTAGCGGGAGGGGAGGGAGAAGAAGAATTACTAGACAAGCTATTCCCCAGCCTCAACGCCCCTGGCTGCTGTGAGTCCTTGTTATCTTTTAGGACTGCCCAAACTTAATGTACCACCTGGCTGCATTTGTCAACCGGTTTGAGCATTACCGCGACTATACTATCCGGGGTGAGCTCTCCCGTCTCCCTGTGTAGATGCCTTCGCAGCCTGTCCCATTTTCTGTACTCAAAAAATGTGTGGTAGGCATCGTCTTCCTCGCCTAGGCAAAACCGACAATCGGGTAACCAATCTTGTCCAGGTAAGACTGAAAATACTCATGCCCGTTCAAAAGATGGGTCAGATAGAAGTTGACTCAAAGCAATTCGGAGGCTATGTTCCCTTATTTAGCCAGTTCCCATGGGGGTCCCATTCGAGCTCATGCGGATATCGGGCAGACCCACGAGGGACGCAAGCGTGAGTCGGTTCATATAGATTCGGTACGATATAAAGGGTGCTCCTTGCGCCGCACAGATTATTGCATTAGAAAGAAATGCAATCGTCACCGATTAGTTATCTAATTTATTAGCTTTTTGAACAAAGTACATCATTTCCTCCGTCGCCGAATAAATCTTCTAAGCTACCAACAAAAATCGCTAGTTTTAATCGCACCAGTCACCGAACGTTATTTTGCACTAGCACATACCTCGGCAAGCATAAATTACAAAAGTGATCTCAAAAAAATGATATCCCGGAGTTCTTGCCATTTCGACTTGTGCTAGACGACATTAGATTCATTTTAATTAGACGAAATATAGCTAATTAAATAGACTCGTTTTTCAACAAAGTGAAGGGTGGAATGGACGCTAATTAGAAGCTTACTGTGAGTGCGCTTTTTAGTAAACATTTAACTTTGTGACAATTGAAAGTGCTTTTTGCGATTAAGAATGGGAAATATTTACACATCTAGACCTAACGAAGCCTTGATAGTATCTGGTTTAGCGACACTTTCTGCACTCGTGTGTAATTGAAATTAACCTCGTGCTGCCGGGGAAGTGCATGCGCGAATGCGAAGTGTGATGTTCGGTTCGATTCAAGTCATGCTCAAATCTGAATAAATGCATGATAGGTACACAATAATTTGCGTTACACACTTTTCTCCGCTTGTAAACTGGCGTACACGTGCAGTTGTACTTGGGTTTGTGTATAAATCGAGAAGGTTGAGTGAATCGTATAGAAAATCATCAGCGCTTTCACCTAGATGCCCCACTCATAGTGGGGCTCGTAAGTGTTTGGAGTAAAGACGAAATCGTCTTCCAGCCCGCGCGCGTTAATCGCGTTGAGTCAGTCGCGTTTTCTGTAGTTCATTCCTTCGGTAGGTTATCTTGGCCCCAATACCGTCGAACCCATATATTATGTTAAAAAAATTCGTGAATGCGAAATTTTTTGTAGTTGGCCCTTGTTCTGCGTAAAAAAACCGCCCCACGGCACCGCAACGCTAGTCTTCAAGCGCATGCACGTGTCCTTAGACAAGGCCAATTCCGGCGAGCACCAAAATCTTCCCTTGCTGAGGTTGCAGGCTATCGCTGCAGTTCATTACCGACATATTCCATCCCGGAAACATTACAACACTTTCCACAGATCTGGACCAACGTTAAATCCCTGGGCAGCACCCGATGTAACTTCCATCCTTCGTTGTCCCTGTGTTGTATCGTAAGGCAGGCTTCGATCCTTCAGGTATAGTCCCTCAAAACCCGCATTAGATATTCTGGAACTTGAAAAGGGTTTTCCAGCATACCTGTATCTAGAATATACACCCATCTAGCGGAGTTGAAGGCATTCCTGACGTCGAGTGTCACTAACAAGATGATACGTCGCCTGGTGCGGTTATATGCCTCTCCATTTGGGCCGCGTTCACCAGCTCTGCAACCGTATCAATAGTGGAGCGTCCTGCTCAAAAATCGTACTGCCGAGGAAATAGGTCCCCAGCAGCACGAATCGCGTCAGTGAGTCTTCCCTTGATGAGTTTCTCTAGGACTTTGCCAGCATTGTCTAGCATGCATAACGGGCGGTATGCTGACGGCGATCTGAGGTTTCCCTTCCCCCTGCTGTTCAGCACGAGCCTCGCCACCTTCCATCGTACCGGGAAAACCTCATCCCGTAGGCAAGCGTTGAATGTGCTGAGCAGAAAGTGAGGACAATGGTAATAGACGAGCCGCAACATCTCAGCCGGAATTCCATCTAAACCTGGAGCCTTCCTCGCTTTCAATGAAAGGACTGCCTCCTCCAGTTCCGGCTGCGTGAAGAGTGGACACAAGACTGCTGTTTCACCATGGACAGCGTCGACATGGGCAGGGAAGAGTGCCCGCACTATCTCGTCCATCTTTTCTGCATCATGTATGCAAGGCGTTTGTATGGCATCAAACTTCCGCATAACTATCTTGTAGCCAAGGCCTCACGGATTCTTGTTCACATTGTCCACTAGATCTTGCCAGCAGCGATCCTTGCTGTTGTTAATCAATATGCGAAGGCATTTCCTGGCCGACTTATATGCTGCTATCTGGTTGCATACCTCGTCACGGTTCCGCGCCCGTTGAGCCTCATGGCGAAGCATGTGACACTTCCTTCGCTTTTCAACGATTTCAGTCGACCACCAGTACACTGGTGGCTTGCCGTGCCGGGGTTTTCGACGGGGTATAGAAGCGTTGCAAACAGTCGTGAGTTCAGGACGTCTTGAGCTGCCAGTTCTTGCATCCCCTGCGAATGTCCACGCAGCGGAGCACCTGCTGTGAGTACCTCGATGAACCTCTCGACGTCCAACCTTCCTATGTTCGGTATGGTTCCTTCACAGCCAATACGGTAGAAAGTCGACGTATTTGCGGTGTTTACTACGACGGGTGCCGTCCTGGCCGTCATATCTAGAATTTGTTTTCCCTGCGCATGCCCCATTCGAGTGTTTTAGCATGGAAGTCTCCCCACCGAGCACGTTGCCGTCTGCGTTCGAGACTGCACCATCCGAAGCATTAAGCTTGGCTTGAAAGGATGATATCGATTCTGTTAGGTACACACTTAAAAAGGTGGTCCCTGAGCACCGGACCCACTTGAAACCATTCCCCGGTCCACAGCTCTCCGCCTGGAAATCACTGTTCCGAACCCATATGACGGCATTACCAATTTCATCAGGAAACTATGAACTTCTATCATGGTGTTGCTCATTCAGCAGCATAAAGTCGGCTTTCATGTACCTCGCAAACTGCTCAAGTGGATTTTGGGTGGTTAAACTGCGGTGTAGGTTTAGCTGCAGGATGCGGGTCATTGAAGTTCTGATTTTGCCTTGGCTAGGGCTTCCTGGGGAACCTGACATTTTCTTGATCCCATAACGCGCCAAAAGTCCGGTATTGGTTCATTATCCTTGGGAAGAATTCAGTGTACCTCGTTTGTTCATTCTTTTCTTTTATGTCTAATTTCATTGCATTTGTAACATAGGGATCTCCTATCGAGTCCTTTCCATATTTGTGCGGTGTGACCACAGCCAAGGCATTTGAATCATTCAAGAGGCGCTGCTTATCGCCGTATCCTGCAGATAACCCACCCTATTCTTCTTCTTCTTTGTAGCCCTACAGCCCCTTTCGGGCCTTCGCCTCCGCCCTATTCTAAATTTGCCCTCATTCAGAAATTGTTTGGCGTCCTTTTCGGTTAAGTCAATGATGGCCTTTCGTTGTCCCCTATGGTTTTCAGGTGTCAGCCTCGCTTTGATCCTGGCGACGCTAGAGAAATCTCTATTGATGGCCTCTTCCACCTCAGCCAGGTTCACGACGCAGTAAATGTCTCTTATTTCGATCTTTGTCATCGACTTGACCGAGGCTATAGTTACTGTGTCGCTAATAGCTTCTTAATTGTCGGCCTCTACTTCGAATTCTACCAGTATGTGGCCCGACCTCATTAGTCGTACTGCTTTAAGGGTAGTGTTGGCGTATTCGGGCGTTACATTCCCCTGATATCCCACAGCATTTCTGCGTAGGATCGATCATCTTGGGTTTAGACGAGCAGCACCCACTGGCGGGGCCTGTGTCGTGGCTTTATACTCTTCTCTTTCGCATCAGGTCTTTTTTCTTGTTGGGCGTCCGTGCGAACTTTATTTCTTGCACTTTTTGAAAGATTTGGTTTGCGGCTTTCTTCGCTCCTATTGTCTGCGCTGTTTCGAATTTGTGATCTGGCGTTCTGCACCCATCAAGTGCTTCTTCTTTCCTTCTTCCACCCCGATTTTCTATGATTGGGCTAGACGCCATTCTTTTGTTGATGTTTAATAGTGGAGCTATCTAGACGTACCCTTTAGGTTTAGCCCTCGGCGCTTCTGTAGCCTTCTGCTCTTCTTCGGCCTTCTGGTTCTCTTCGGCCTTTAACCAGTTTCTCCAATAATGCCCTATGCGGTCTAGGAGCTCCTCTAGTTCAAGGCCCTCAACATTTACTCCTTTGCTGATTTTTGGCGAGTCGCATGCAAATTGTATTCTTTTTAGAACATCTCCCACTTTTCGAATTAGCCTTTCTTCTTCATGTCCGTGGGCGACAATTTGTCTTTGCGACCACCTTTCTTGAGAGAGATTATCGGCTTCCGTTTCCGAGTACAATACTTCCGCCACATTTTCGGCGGTGGCAATGAAATTCCACAACGGTGCTTTATTTGTCTGGTTACTCCTTTCTTTTCTCGCTATAATCTCCTTGGGGACTTCAGGATGGTTCGTTTTAATTGGAGATTTGCTTTGGTAGCGATCGCAGCAGTAACCATCGATTTCCCGATGCTTATTTTTCTCCACCGCTCAAACATCCGGCGCGTCCTGCAGAGTTTCCCGCTCTTCATTTTTAAGATGCTCTGGCGTTCGCATCATTTTTTTGACTGTGCCCGAATGTTACATTGGACAAACGAGGAGATCACTAGGTGTCAGATGGAATGAACACTTAAGGGAAGCAGTCAACAAAAACAAAAAGCAGGATGCAAAAAACTTCAAATCAAAAGTAGCGGAGCATATAGTCCTTGAAAAACATGACATCACTGCGGACAACGTAAGCATGCTGAAAACGGTTACAAACGGATGGAAGCTTGATGTAGCAGAAAGCTTGGAGATATTCAATCGGAAGACGCAGGACATTTGGAATGGCGACCCAGGTAACGGATACACCTGGCTATTCAAGCTTACAAAATAATTAAGGTAGTTAAGTAGTAATTAAGGATAAACAAATTTTCGAATGGTAAAGGATCAGGTAATTAGAGATTAAGTAAAAGTACTTTGAGGGATTAGATGTAATTAGAGATTCATATTAATACGTTAATGAGTTTAGTATAAATATTAGGACACTTATAGTTTAGGGAATAGTAGTACTGAGGAAGTTCTCAAGTAGAGAACGAAACAATTGTATACTAAATTTAAAATAAATAGTAGAATTAAAGGGTATATACTTTCTTTCATTTTTTTTTATGTGTCCGAACGCCGCACGAATCTAAGTCTGTTCAAGAGTGTCTACTTTTTTTGGATTGTTGTAATCTGTTAATAGGGTTTTTATTTGAGATTGCTCCAGTTTTATTGGGTCCTGCTATCTCCATTCGTGTGTATAGGCGCCCTTTTGGCCCCAAAGTTATCTTTGCAGAGCAGGGTGGTAATTTGAGGGTTGGCACAAGCCCTTAGGGGGACAAGTGCTCAGAGCTAGACCAACGCTAATCGGGAGTCCGTCTCAACTGAACCTACACCATCAACCCAATGGTGCGAACTTCGATTGTACTCCGAGGCCTGCCAAGGTTTTACCGGGGCAGAGACGTATGACAGTTGAATTAGAGGCGTTCACGCATGAGTGTCGCCTCGTTGCTTCTATACAAAGCAACTAGGTCTAAACCATCATGTCCACCAGTCCAAAGCATGAATTCCAGTTCATTGTCCAAGGCATAGTCCATATTCAGTCAGGGTCGTTACCTGTCATCTCAGGAGGAACCTCACGCGCCCCCCATATCCTCGGGTCCTGGGGGCGGCGCTCCCCAAAGAATGCTAGCCTCCAAGAGTGCTCCTGTCGACCGGTAGACCCCTTGCAGGAATTATTCCGATATTCGGGAGTAGTGAGCCTAGAAACCTCTGTAACAACCGTGGAAGTCACCGCAATTGCAGTCGTTAAGTTTTAGCAGAGGGTTGTGGAACCTGGGGCGGTATTCTGAGGCCGGCTAGCACTCAGTCGTGTCGCGGGTTTACCGGGGCACCTTCTGCTCATGCTGAGCCACCCTACACATATGAGTAAAAACTAACGCGGAGGGAAGAGCAAGGCAAACGGAGATAATTTTGAGAAATGAAAAATTATTGTTTAAAAGAGGCTTGGCCGTTTTATTCAATTCAATAAAAAATTCTACAAAAAAATCACAAGTTTTAATTCCAATAAGAAAACCCCTTCAAAATTTTATGTAAAAACAAACCGATAAAATTTTTTATAGAAGTAAGCAAAAAAAATGAACATTATAACATGAACCAACGGTAATATAAATAGAAAAACCAAATAAGTACTCACTGCTTCCTTGTTGAACTCCGAGCACTTGGCGAAGAACAAAAAAAAAGGAAGTCCGGGGTCTCCAATTTTATAATTAATAAAAAAAAATCAAAATAAAATACGGAACGGCCACTTTTCACCAATAATAACGCTTGTTTCGGAGCACTGACGCTGAATACACTCTCTCCACTAATCAACGGTCCTTTAGATTTCAGCCATTAATAAAATTCGGACTCAAAATTGTTTATTGCTATTGAAGAAGCCTTTGATCGTGCACCGTATAGCTCCTTGTATCAAGCAGCAAAAACTTATGCGGTTGAACCAGAGCTTGTGAAACCTCCACATCGACTGAGAGTGGACAATATGTTGTAGTCAAAGCGAAAAAGGGATGCTCTCAAGGTGGTGTCCTTTCACAATAGCTGTAGAGCATATTGGTCAACACTCCCTTACTTGAACTGGAGGAAAATGAAGTCGATTTGGAAGCATATGCGAGTGACATGGTCCTGTTTGCAACAACCAAGCATTTTAGGGCTCTTTCTAGGAATAAGCAAAGTGCTCTGGATACGCTGCAGCAGTGGTGTCGGGACAATGGGCTTTCAGTTAATCCGCACAAAACCGTTGTGATTCTCTTCACGAGAACAGGAAAAACTGATGGTCTAACTCCACCCCGAATGGATGGTGTCACTATCCAGCTGCGGTCCGAAGTCAAATATCTTGGGATCATCTTAGATAACAAATTTCTTTGGAAAGAGCATTTCTTGCAAAGACCAAGCAGGCCAGCAGACTGTTTGGACAATGTTGGAATATTTTTGGTAAGTTGTGGGACTTGATGACCAAGTAGGTCTTATGGCTGTATACATCGATTATCAGGCCACTAATTTGCTATACATCTGTGGCATAAAGTAAACCGCTACAAAGAATGGTATGCCTGGGAATTACTGGGCATTTAGCACAACACCAAGTAAAACCTTGAATCGCTCATAAGAGGGGAATCTGCCCGGAGACTTGCGATAGCAGCATACACGGGAAGATCTCCAGGAGGTCGTAACAGCAGCTTCAAACTTTCGACGGAATATGACCCTGGGACATTTATGCCAACCGACCGGATGAGTCATGTTCCAAGGACCGAGTGATCACATTCGGAGTCGCTGTTCGGTGATACAGGCATGACCTTCTACATGGATGGCTCTAGGACCATTGAGGGAACTGCACCAGGATAATGCTTAAATCATCTCACACAAAAATCGATGCCATTAGGACTACTGGCTTCTGTGTTTCAGACAGAAGTGCAAGAGATGAAAACGAAGACAAATCAACATTTGCAGTAATAGCCAGGCGGTACTGGTTGTCCTCTCGGGACGGAAAGTTACATCGAAAATCGTCCATGAATTCATTGATGAACTAAACTCTGTTGGGAGGCACAATTTGTTCAGGCTTTTTTAGGTTCCAGGACATAGAAGGTAAGAGGACAATGAGTAATCTAACGCTTTAGTATAGGAGTACCCTAAAATTCATCAGATAAACTGCTGGCTGAAGACACAGTCGGTGGAGTCTTGAGGGTGATGTGAGGGCTGTAAACTCAGTAATTCCTTAATAAAAAGCCAAATTAGAGGTTAAAAAGATTTCCTACATAAATTAAATAGAGAAAAGTTTAGACATCTAGTTGGACTCAATACAGGTCACAATTGCCTTCATGCTCATCTGTAAAGGATAGATATTGCTGAAGACTCTATTTGCCAACGGTGTTTAGAAGAAGATGAGACAACCATACACTACGTATGTGAATACCCGGCCTCTGCCTATGCCAGGCTGCAGATATTTGGACTCACAGTTAGCTATGGGATCTAGTTCGTTACTTTAAAAAAATAAGTAAGGTCTGATAGATGGAGTTGTCGAGTGCAATGGACCAAGGTCTGAGCGCTAAAAAGTGGCTAAAGCAACCATCTTGCACCAATTTAAAGCAAACAAATAAAAAGCTTATCAGTTATAGCGCTGCTGCTGAATTCTAGCCTTAGTATCTGGAAGTAATCGCCTCTCATCATATCGCTTTCCTTCGACCTCGTTCACCAGTTTGCAACTAATATTTAATAGCGATATACAAATTGCTTTCATCGCATCTCTAAAGTACTTAAACAGTAAAAAAAACATCTGCAGATCGAGTAAATGCGGCGATGTGACAATTAATGAGGTTGAATTGTGTTGGAGGGTTACCAGAATTTTCATTCATTCGCTAGACAAGATCCTTTATTTTTAAGCTTATCACGCTACCGACGAAGTTGATTCAACAAGTTTTCCTTTGGACTCGGAAATGACAGCTGTTCTTACCCTTTTTATTTAGCATTTTCAAACTTTGTGTGCCTATTCGAATCGGATTACGGAAAACCTTCCTTAACTTCATAAGCTTTTAATGACTTTCACCGCCGAATCAGAGACTGTGAAAGTCATTGCAGGCGTGATAAATGTCGGCCTTCTTGCTAGGGCGCGCCGCTCTACTTATCTGCGTCGAAACAAGGATGCGAGGGAGATGGTTGTTCGCGATGACAGACAGCGCTAAGTGGCTAAATCAAAGGCAAGGTGAGACTGGCTTCTATCTGACCCAGCTTTTGAGCGGGCATGGGTGTTTTCAGTCTTACCTGCACAAGATTGGTAAGTCACGGTCTCCTGATTGTCGGTATTGCCCAGGAGAGGAAGACAATGCTTGCCACACATTTTTCGAGTGCATGAAATCGGACAGGCTGCGATGGGCCCTCTACAGGGAGACGGGCGAGCTCACCCCGGATAGTATAGTCGCAGTGATGCTCGAATCGGTTGACAAATGGAACCAGGTGGCCCATTATGCTCGGGCAGTCCTGAAACATAAAAGGGACTCACAACAGCCGGGGGTGTTGGGGCTGAAGGATCGCTTGTCTAGTGCTTCCTCTTCCCCTCTCCCCTCCCGCTAGAAGAGAGATCCCCCAGTTTAAAAGCGCCCCACGGCGTAAAAAAACGAGATCTGGCCCGACGAAATGTCTCAAACGGTTCCAGGCTAGGTTCTCAGGTTGACAGGGGAGGTGTCTAGTGGGTAGTCCAGTCGCCTTCTTGCGAGCATGGGAGTCCCACACTCTGTGCGTAAATGGGCATTCCCCTCCCAACCAGAAAAAAACATAAGCTTTGAAGCATGCAGGGACTATTGTTCAGATCAAAGTTGAAATCCTGTTGAGAGGAAAACTAATTTTAACTTATAAAGGCTAAAAAAGAAGATCCTATTTAAATCGTTTCAAATTCCTCTTGCAAGGGCTAATTTTAAATATGACCCTGTTTTCAGGTTTGGTTGACTCTAAATCAACCAGTCCTATTATTCATTTTATATGAGATTCTTGAATCCCTTGCTAGTTGCAAACCTGCGTTTTCTTTTGCTCCATTGCATATACTAAATGGATAACTTCAAAAAAGATATCTGCAGAACACTGTGTTTAAGCAGTACAGTCAGCAATTTATCTTTATGAATCAATTGTAACTCAACCTAACGTCCATTGCGCTAATCGACTTAGCCGGATATATTACAATGAGATCCTGACCCATGAAACCATTGGTATAGACTTCAGTTAAATGTATAATTAACACTGAATTACTGTCAAAAAGAACATATTAGATGTTCCTAAAAACACTTCCGTCGTCGTGCACTCTAATTAGGGAAAGAAAAGAAAAATGACGATAGTTGCGATCACAGTGCCATTAAATGAACAAAATAATGAATTCTTAAATTCAGTTTTAACAAAACCATCAGGTAGATCTGGTGAATATTTGTGAGATGAAATTCAATGGAAATATTAGAAAAATGGTTTTTTAGCCAAATTACATTGGATAAAAACCCAGAGAAATTTTTCTTCAATTGATATTAGCTGCTTCTCAGTTGATTATATTGAACAGCGGTAGAACATAATACTAATAAGTAAGTTGCGTTTGGGCTTTACTGCGATTAAGTGAAAATCTAGCTTCTGCCTTCGGCTCTTCCCATTCTACTCAACTAGTATGCTTCACAATTTGAAAACATATAATATTTGCTACTATTTCAAACATATTCCCAAATTTCCGATGAGTTGTTGCTTTTAAAATCAATAATTAAACGTGTTCCAGCAATAAATATTTATCGTCCAAACTAAAACCAAAAATAAACTTGCATATCAATTAGCAAAAACATTCCAACCACGCATCACAAATAATTTCAAAAAATATTCAATATATTTAAACGCTGGCGGTTACATCGAAACCTTTTCGCAAAACAACTAAACATTCAACTTGAACCAAATAAAACCGTTCACGAAAAAATATCCTCGAAAAATATTAATCGCATAGCAATTTATTTAAATAGAAGTGCACTGAAAACCTATTGAGTAGTCCTCAGTTGATTTTATTACACGATAGTAATATATTTTCCCAGTTATTTCTGCACTTGATATATAAATCAATTACTCAACCATATATTATTTTTCCTCAACCGTAAATATTCCCTCAGGGGTAGCTAGTGAATGGTTGAAACAATTGATTGAGAATTAATAGTGTAATAAAAGGGGGGAGAGCAAATGATCGCAATCAGTGCAAGACTCATTTTACTGACTCTCAGTACGAACAAAGGTTGTAGGAAACTCGCATCAAGTAACCTACTATCTACTAGAGTATGATTGCCTACCAGGCAGAATGTGGCAATTGGAGGAATACCTATAATATGAAAAATGTTGCGTGTTTGGGGCGGATGTCACCGACGTTGTTCGACACTTTATCATATTTTCACTGGGAATGGAGTCCATATTTTCATCATAGGTTTTCCAGTGGTGAATGAAATGTGGGCAATAGGTGGTTGCTCGGAAAAGTTTCAGAAAAATTTATAGAGGCAAGGGAACTCCAGTTTGGGGCTTTTGATTGATTAAGTTTTAAGAATAAATTGGCCATCAATATTTCTGGTGTTTTTTGGAATTGATGACATTGTTTCAAAAATTTGAAGCTTTTTTTAGGGCTTGACTGACAGTGTCTTTCGTTCTTTTCATTCCAGACTCGATTAGTAAATTTAATACATTCAATGGGTGGCTCGATACGCAAGGATATGAATTCAAAAGTGACGCATCTTATCTGTAATACAAGTGGTGGCGAGAAATATCAGTAAGTATAACTTTTCTTGATCTTATTTCTTACATTTGTTGTTTTTTGTAAATTATCTGCAAGTCGTTTTTTCCAAAAATATTTGGATGCACTATATCCTATCTAAAACTGTGAGGCAGAAAACGAGCAAAAGCTGGTATAGCGTTTCCTGGAAGCACTTTGTAGTTTGTCATTTATGTAAGCAAAACGACGTAAACGATGCTTTCAAGTCCCCTATGTCTGCATCTGCGAACAACTAATTTGGGAGGCGGTCCTTCTGTACAACGGTGTTTGTCTTAAATGTATACACTTTATATTTGGCAGATTTGTCTAAAGCGATTTATTTGGTAGATCACGCTCTCTTATTTGAGAAACTTAAAGGGTTCCATATACATTATTGTCCGTATTCCCAGCTACTCTCCTAAGCCCTGAATCGTCAAATTTTAGTCACTGTTAACCCTTGTCCGTGTGGTGTAGTGGTTAGAGCACTCATTCCGTATGCCGAAGGTTCCTGGTTCAACTCTCGTTAGCGGCAACAAGATTTAGTTCGAGTGATTCTTCGAACGGACTATAAGCTCGTTCAGTAGTGCTGATTAAAAAAAAACATCAGAACGTATCGCAGCCTGGTGGGCGGACACACGGCCAAAGCGTGATACTGACCATATTACCTTGTGGAGTGAAGTGATAATGAGATATTCTAACTATCTTCAAGCGAAAGGCCGAAAGGGGCTGTAGTGCTCCAATTTTTTTTTTTTTGCTCGCCTCTTCTATTCTTTTCATCCCTCCCGGGAGCCCCCATACTATTCTAACTGTTTGTCAATGAACTCGCTTCTATTATCACATCCCCCGAAACACATAACAACAATGGCGACGCAACAAGCGGCCGCAGCCGCGATGTTAACAGCACATCGGGAGCGGTACTAACGATGACAAAAACGGCGATGAATACAATGAATGTGAAGATGGACGAAAAACGGAGATTAACAGACAGTCTTGTCCAGTGTTAGAAATAATGCGAAAACAAAAACATCAAACATATCACCAAGAAGCATTTGCTTGCGAAACCTCAAACGCGTCCCAATATAGCATCGTCCAACAGTAGCAGGTCAACAACCATCCAACAGCAAACCAATCGATCGTCGATCAGCAAATTCTAACAGAGAACATTGCCCACCAGATCAACATTCCGGTGAATGGTTGCATTCTGCAAATCAGCAAATATATGCAAATCAACTTGCAAATCAACTTGCATACGAGAATGAAATGCAAGGTAATGCAATTTCATGTATAAAAATTACTGTAAAAATACAATAAAGTATCTGTGATCAATAGAAGTTGAGTAAGGAAGTTTCATTTCACATTTTAACATTACAGCCACTTTATGGAGCAATTTTTTCATTTACAGAGCATTGGTCCGTCGAGCCGGATATCAGAGGACTCAGAAAGGAACCCATCTCAAACACTCTCAAGGTTCTTCAAATCAGGATACCGTACGAAGGAGTAAGTTGCCACGCATCCCTGAAGCCATCGCAGGACTTCTGCCGTTCAAGGAATCCCAGGGTTCAATCAATTAGTGGTGCCTGATATCATTTAGAGCATTCGCCGCAAGACATTCATCCCAGCTCAATTCGTCAAAGACATGTGTTGCAGGCTATTTTGCTGTGTGTTGGCGCAAGAACTCACCTAGAGAAGACAATCATAGATATGGCCAGCCCAGCAGCGACGCCAAAATTGAGCTTCGATAGCATCGCCCGCGTTGTGACAAATTTAAAAAAAGCTTTTCTAGCCGACACTCTCTGGCCTATTTCGAAGCGAGACTAGCCCGCCTGGAAGAGAAATGGAGAGCTTGTGAAGAGATGCATGAAAAGACCCTCGCAGAGCTAAGAGAAAAAGGTGACCATGGGTGCATAGCCAAACACACCAACGAATATGCTTACATCGAAGATCTTGTCCTGAAGCATCAAACCATTTTCAAGGAAGGGATCTACAAGTTTCAGGCTACTGGTTTAGAACAGTTGCAAGTATCTAACACTGCCATTGAAGGGTTGCGACTAGAGCGAGTCAAAATGCCTGTTTTTGACGGGAACCACGGTAGCTGGATCTCTTTCCGGGACCTGTTCAAAAGCATGGTTTACGAGAATCAAAGTATCCCGAGCGTGCAGAAAATGCAGTTTCTCCGTATCAGCTCAAAAGGAGAAGCTGAGAAGTTGATAGGCCATTTAGTTATTGTGGGTGACAATTACGGAGCTGCTTGGTCATTTTTGTGTGACAGGTACGACAACACAAAGATTATAGCCCAAGAGCTTATGCAGCGCTGGTGGAATACAAGTATCTGCTCCGGAGACCAAGCAGCAGGGTTAAGGGAGATGGTAAACACAACCAATTAACTGACAGCAAGTCTCAAAATATTGAACATCGATTATTTTGACCTTGCCATCGTATTCATGCTCAACTGCAAACTCGGTAAAGATTCAAGGGCTGAATGCCAAAAACTGATCAGCGACAGTAGTGAGGTACCAGTTTGAAGAAATTCATAACCTATCTCACGCAGAGGTTTACAATGCTGGACACGTTAACCTTTGCAAAACTATTCTCGAAAGTGAAACCACAGAAGAAGGTGACCACGCATACTACAAAGGTTTCATCACTCCGATGTGCTATGGGCAACGATCAACACCGCCAGTTCGAATGTGAACAGTTCAAAAAAGCGACAGTGGTTGCAAGACGGGAACTAGTGAAGAACACACGTTCATGTTTCAATTGTTTGTCTGACAAGCATGCAGTGAAACAGTGCCAATCAAAGAAGACTCAAGCTTTGCTCGAAGCGACACAACACATTGCTACATGTAACAGAATCAGAAGCGCCTATACCGAAGTCAACCAGCACGCAGATGCAAGCACACAATGCGATGTTGTGCAACAAACAACTGTGCTATTATCAGTCAGAATAAGCGAAGATCAAATAATGAAACTTCGAGCATTATTGGATATTGGTTCACAACGGTCATTCATAACAGAGTGCGCTGTGCAATTTTTGGGATTGCAGCGCAGCCATTCCAAACTATCAATTGCAGGCAATGGATCCTCCGGGGCAGTAACGACACGAGGCGTTGTCAACATCACAGCAGCCATCGAAAGTCATAAAACAGACACGTCTTTGCAATTTTCGGCTGCGATCATCCCGAAAATCACAGCTATCTTGCCTACAACCAGCATAAATGTCACCCTCTCCAATCGCAGCAGGAGGGTGAAGCTAGCAGATCTTGAGTTTAACCGCCCGGCGCAGATCGATATCCTGCTAGGAGCAGACATCTATGGCAGCATCTTAGAACGCGATTTCATTTCTGGCAACCCATGCGCACAAAATACAAAACTAGGTTGGGTTCTCTTTGGATCAACCGGCAGCTCGCATGCCAACGGTAACTTTGTTACGTTTGTAGCAACAGAGGACCTGGACATAGCTGTGAGACTATTCTGGGAAATTGAAGAACTTCATCAACCAGCAGAGTCATCCCTAGATGATGTGCAAACTGAAAACCACTTCTCTCAGAACGCGCAGAGAGTTAGATGGGACATATGCCGTAATGTTACCGTTGAAAGTCAACGTTGATCGCCGTAAAGAGCTGAAGGAATCCTTATAGACCGCACACATCAGGTTCCGGCAACTTGAGCAGCGCCTATCTAGCCATCCTGAACGACAGAAGGAATATAATGCATTTATGAACGAGTACCTAGCGCTTGGTCATATGCAAGGGGTGCCCGACCATCTGTTGCATAGCGCGGACTGCTATTATCTTCCACAACATGAAGTTATTAAAGAAAAAAGGCTCAGCAACAAGGCTACGCGTTGTTTTCAATGCATCCCAGAAAACAACCTGCTTTATTTACTTATAAGATGGCGTACACACAAATATGTCATCGCTGCTGACATAGAGAAAATGTACCGACAGATCCATGTGCATGAAAATGACCGCGATTACCAACGTATTTTGTGGCAAACCTCTAACAACGAGCCAATCGGACATTTTTGACTGACTACAGTCACTTATGGCACCGCATGTGCACCATTCCTCGCCATTCGCACTCTTCATCAACTAGCAATGGACGAACGTGGCAATTATCCAGAAGCTTCTGAGATAATACTTCGGGATTTTTATGTTGATAATCTGTTGACTGGCTCAAATGACTTAACGCACTTACAGCAGCTACAATGTGAGCTCAGAACAATTCTTCGAAAGGGAGGCTTGCACTTAAGAAAGTGGTCAGCCAAACACGCAGACCTTTTAAAGTCAATCCGGAATCCGATCGAGAGAGCCAAAAATCGCTAGACATTGCATTGTCTGAAGAGGTCAAGACGCTAGGATTGCAATGGCATCCAGCACAAGATGTCTTTTCCTTGAAAGTTCAAAATAATGACGTCGAGAAGCTTACAAAGCGCATGATTCTTTCAGAAGTGGCCAGGCTATTTTATCTACTTGGCTGGCTGCAACCCTGCATAGTAACGGGAAAAATTACCATCAAAACCCTATGGCAACAACAATTAGGTTGGAATGAAGAACTTTATCTATCGGCAGTGAAGGACTTGCTATAAAAACGAAGCCAGCTTTCATTACTCGAGCAGCTCAGGATCCCAAGGTGGATCAGTGTTACACGTAGCACAACCGTAGAACTACATGGGTTCTGCAACGCATCAAAACTAGCATTTGCATGTGCTATCTACCTACGTGTCTTGGGATCAGATGGACACATTTCTACCAGCCTAATTATCGCAAAAACTAGAGTCGTTCCAATTAAAAAGGTCGACATACCGAAACTCTACATTTTACGACTTGAACTGTGTGGAGCCGGCCTGCTGGCAGAAACGAGAAGCGGCTAAAACAGGCTTGTAATTGGACGGGCATAAAAACGTTCTTCTGGTGTGACTTGAAGATTGTTTTGGCGTGGCTCCAAAAACCAGCAGCAACATGGAAAGTTTTTCGTAAACCGAGTGAATCTCATTCATGACGTCCCCAAAGCACATGACTTAGCGTCAAGAGAAATATGTCCGGAACAATTACTCCACTCATCCCTTTGGTGGAAGGGACCGGAGTGGCTAACAAATACAGATATTCTAATATTGCCTAGCCTAGCGCTATCAGCAATCGAGCAGGAAGCAGTACAAATCGAAGCACGTTCAGTGAGTATAGTAGCATCTGAGCTAAGCCCGGAACCAGAAATATTCACAAGGTACTCGTCATTACCTAAGCTACTTAAAGTGATGGCATATATAAACCGAGATATGTACTGATTTAATCGGATCATAGCTGAGCAGGCACACGGGAGCATGGTACTGACCAAACCAACTTCTGAAAAAATCAATACGGTCATGAAAGTGAGATACTCTAACTATCTCTAAGCGAAGGCCCGAGAGGGGCTGTAGTGCTACGAAGAAGAAGAAGATATATAAACCGGTTTACTTATAACGCAACGCATCCGAACCACAACTTCTTTGGACCATTGTCTTTCAAAGAGATGCGAAACGCTAAATTAAAACACATACACTTATCACAATAGCATGCTATTACACCAGAACTACATGCATTACGCAGCAAGGTTCAAGTATCGAAAGGTTCCTGCATAAAATCTTTAGCTCCACAGAGTGACTCACAAGGAACGCTCAGGGTAGGTGGGAGGCTTCACTATGCTCCAATCAGCGAAAGTGCATAATATCCAGCAATCTTACCTCGAGCCTCTTGCTAAGCTTGTCGTCAAACAGGCTCACTTAACAACATTACATGGAGGAATACAATTAGTACTGGCAACCATTCGCCAGCAATATTGGATTACTAATGCCCAGTCGTTTGTGAAGAGCATATTGCATGAACCCTTCACATGCTTCAGAGCTACTGCTCATTCTGGAAGCCAACTAATCGGACAGCTACTACCTCCCAGATTCCAAATAGAAAAGCCGTTTGCTCAGAGTGGATTAGCCTACGCCGGTCCCATAGGGATTAAATGGAACGGCGGACAAGGATCAAAAACTTCGAAAGCCTACACTGCTGTTTTTGTTTGTTTATCCTCCAAGGCCTTCCATCTTGAAACTGTAAGTGAACTCTCCACGTCAGCGTGTATTGCAGCCATCCGTCAGCTTATTGCTAGAATAGGGAAATGCCATACTATTTACAGCGACTGTGGAACCAACTTCCAAGGCAGTGAAAAGCAGCTGAAGCAAGCTTTCAAAGAAGCTACAAAGCATTGCGAAGAGTTTCTTCTGAAAGAGGGAATTCAATGGCAATTCATTCCTCCTGGTAGTCCACATTTTGGTGGACTCTGGGAAGCTAGAGTGAAATCGATGAAGGGGCATTTAGTAAAAGCAATTGGCCAAACATTAAACATTGAAGAGCTGTACACAGTATTGGCTCAAGTCGAAGCACGTCTTAATTCACACCCCCTTTGTGAGGTCAGTAACGATCCAACTGATCTCGCCAAAATCGCGCCAGGACACTTTTAACAGAATGTAATCTGTTTGAAATACGAGTACCATCCATGCCATCTGCCAAACACGTTGGCCGCAAATGAGAAATCGTCCAGCAAATCCGCGAACAGTCCTGGGACAGGTGGAAGCTCGAGCACCTCAAACGACTACAAGAAAGGCCAAAATGGATGACGATCAGACCCAATCTTCAAGCAGGAGAACTCGTCCCCGTGAAAAATGACAATTTTCCATCAACACACTGGCCTCTTGAAAGAGTGGTAGAGGTACACTTAGGACCTGACGGATTGGTACGCGTTGCTTCTGTCAAATTACACGGCAGAGTAACAAGGCGGCCCTTCACTTGGGTTTGTCGTCTGCTATTTGCGAACACAAGCCTAGAAGAACCAAGTCGAAAATTCGAAACAATCACCGCAAAAAACAGCTTGTCCAACAACTACAAGGAGAACAAAACGCAAAAGAACCAAAATAGCTCCAATCGGGGACACATGGTTGGAATATTTAGCTACACACTCAAACTAACTCCAACCCGTACCACCAGCGACCACCCTTAAGAAGCCTCGAACCTCGATATCAGCATCCAACCTGTAGTTTCTCTAATAGTAGTTCTTTGTGCACTTCCACAAATAAACTGCAATGAGACAGTAACTCAATTGTCACCCGGCGTTTACACCTCGGAACTGCTCGAATTCACAGAGGAGCATTAACAATGCAGCTTCAATTACCATTCGGAAACTTAAGGCATGACCAGGCCCATGTGGAAGCTATCGTCACCAAATACCACGATTTCTGTGAAGCCAGTTAAAGTTCTTCAACCGAAATTGGATGTTCGGAACTTGTGCAACATCGCGAGGAATACAAGGATGAGATTCTTCACAAAACGTCCACCTTAAGATTGCTACACAATAGACGACGACGAGGTGTATTGGGGATTTTAATGACAGCAATTTTTGGCGTAAATGACGAAGTTTTCGAGGACATCAAAGGGCTTTCAGAGATTTAAAGGAAAATTATCCGTTCCATAGACAGTCAATCAAAATTAATGCTCAAAACCACTAAAACGCTAAACAGCACGACAGGAAGGATCAATACAACAACAATTCCAGAGCTAACTCCAACGAGGCTTAGACCGCATAAACGAATTTAGCCACTGGTACAAAACAATCGACCACAACAAACTCAACATCAATCTTTTAGCAATATTCAAGCGAGCCGAGAACTATCTAGACGAGGTATATCATAAGTACTCCAGTTTGCTTTCTAGCATATCCTCACGATCTAGCATCTTGCATTCAATCAACACCAATGACGCCTTAGGAGACATCAACCACGCTCAAATACTACTCCCAAATCACTTGCAAATTACGTACCAAATGATGGACCAAACTCAATTCGATGTGGATGAGAGCAACCTGATGCTCACAACGTTCCTTCCCATCCTTGACACACGCTCATATGATCTGATTAAACCCGCGCTAGTAACCTGGACTCTTGGAAAAAAAACACCTTTCAAGCCTTTGATATTCCATCATCAATTTTGGGTTTAAAGTACAGCGTACAGCAATATTTCGAAGTTACGCCTAATGAACTATCAAAGGTAATGGCCAATCAATGCGTAGTGGACATCAGCGTGCTCTAGGACGTCAACGCAAAACCAAATTGTGTAATCAATGAGATACATAAAGTATTTGGAAGAGATACCTGTGCAATCCACACCTTCAGACATCAAGGAATAGTGTGGAAACAGCTACAGGGTTATCCATTTTACGCTTGGGAAAGTAAGGCTAAAGAAAACACATAAAATATTCAGATGGGAACTCTTACAGGCCTCAATCCTTTTGTGGTAATTTTCAATGACTTTTCGGCACATTTCCGGCAATATCTTGGCCATAACTTCACGAATATTCGTTTACAATTGTTCAAGATTTTGAGAATTGTTCGCATAAACACGATCTTTCGCATAGCTCCATTAAAAGAAATCCAAAGGTGTTAGGTCGCAAGATCTTGCGGGCCAATTGACATCACTCAATCTCGAAATTACGCGTCCTGGAAATTTCTCTTGCAAAGGTGCTCGATTAGCCTGTGTTGCCTGGCTTGTGGCTCCGTCCTGTTGGAACCACATGTTCTACAGATCATAACCTTCAATTTCTCTCCAAAAATAATCGGTTAACATCCGTCCATAGCGGTCAGAATTGACTGTAATGGCTCTTCCTTGTTCGTTTTCAAAAAAATACGGGCCAATAACACCACCAGACCATAATGCACACCAAACGGTCACTTTTTCCGGATGCAAAGGCCTTTCTGCGATCACCTGAGGATTTTGAGAGCCCCATATGCGACAATTCTGTTTATTTACGTAACCACTGAACGAAAAATGAGCCTCATCACTAAAGAAAATTTTGTTCGAAAAATCGTTATCAATGGCTTGTTGTCGCATACATTCTGCGTTGTGTATGGTCTTGAGGCTTAAGTTCTTGAGTGAGTTGGATTTTGTATGGATGGAGATGCAAATCCAAATGCAAAATCCGCCACAATGAGCCGTAAGACAAGCCCAAATGTTGAGCACATCGAGGAATCGACAAATTCGGGTCTTCCTTCACACTTTGAGCAACGACAGCGATATTTTCAGCAGAACGAATGTTGCGGTGATGCACAGTCCTTGCAACATCAATAACCAATCCAGTCTCTTAAAATTTTCTCACTGTGTTCGAAATTGTTTGCTGTGTAGGTCGATTATGTCGACCGTAATCGGCTCGTAAAGCCCTAAATGTTGATACAGCAGAATCACCATTTTTATAATAAAATTAAATAATTTTAACGCATTCTACGACTGCTAAACAATCCATATTTCAAGCCTTTAACTTAAAAAAAAAACACGCTTTGGATGATATTTAATTCTGACAGATGTCAAATGGCAGGGTTATACTTTCCTATCGCGAAATGGATAACCCTATATATGCTAGGAATACTTGGATATTTGCAACTCCGTCAGCCGTACCTGGACAAGGTGTGTGTCAGAGTGACCGGCAAGACATTATCCTGAACGGGACAGGTGTAGTGAAGCTCACTCAACAATTTTATAAATTTGGTGCTAAATGGGTATTATTTTCTTTCCTACTAAAACATTATTTTCAAATCCCTATAGAACATCTTAACCTCGAAGTACCCTGAAATTTTTTCTTACCTTTCAGATATGCAATGACCTTTCGATTAGCTGTTGTCCGCCCTGGATGGGTTTACCAAGCGTGGGAAAACCGTGACTCTCCCAACTTCGTAGCCACAATAGATGATTTCTCAAAAGAACATCGCTTAAAAGCGTTCGAAGGGCAACGAATATGTTTCTTCGGTTTCGCTCCCGATGAACATCAACATATGGTTGATGTGCTGATGAACAATGGCGGTATTCCCACAGAACTAGATGATCCAGAATGTTCGCATGTGGTAAGTAGATGGCTCAGTAAATCATCTTTCGCTTTGTTTATTAACATCTTCTGCACAATGTATTCTAACTATAATTTTATATCCTTAATCGGTAACTTAATTTTGAAATATTTCGGTGAATTTGTTGTTTGAATTCATGCATAAACATAATTGCGGACATTTAACGCATATCAATATCACCACATTATTTAACACATTTCAGATTATGGCTAATACTGGTGGTCATTTCCCTGAAAATATCCCAACTTCCCGTAATTCCTCTCCTACTAGCAGTGAAGATCATGGTGGTGTTGTTTGCTTAGACAAGGTACAAAATTCAGAAACGATTTGGAACAAAGACCAGAACGATTCATCTAAGATGGAGGTAGATGTTGCAAATATAACGCCAAAGAGTTCTAGAAATATTCAGGAAGATGAACCTATAGACGGGATTGTCCTGACTAGCAACGAAGAGAATGGATTTTTGAATCCAAATAATATTTCTCCGATTTTACTGCAAAAAACTGATTCTTCTTCAAATCAAGCTAATGATGCTATCACTCCCATCGATGAAGAGGACGAAGATGAAGCGAATATAGAAAATTCTGAGATGAAGGAGCTGAAGCGCAAAAGAGAAAGTTTTGATAATATTTCGCTTCTTTCAACAGACTCCATAGCCCTGGGCAGCACAAGTTCTGCAAAGAAACCAAAACTAACTCGAACTGGTTCTATAACGCGCAGTCTAAAAAGAAGTATGAGCTTTGTTGGAATAAGGACTCCAATTTCTAATATGTTACGTCCACGTCGCAACTCTGTTGATCCAAACGCATCACTCAACTCTATCACTTCTATTGATAGTACTTTGAATGAATCCACAAAGAAACCAGTCAAAGAGAGGCTCCGTGGAATACGAGACCGTATTACCCGATCCAGCAAACGCGATATAAATATTACACCTATAACAGCAAAACTAGCCTCGAACAATCTAAATAATTTATCGAAAATTTGCAAGCTCAAATCTTCGGATAAATGCGAAACGCCTGAGAAACAAAATCTGGATCAAATCACCGATCTGACTGATTTCAAAACTCCTTTGCTTCCCAAGTCCAATAATTCCATGTTATCCATAACGCACCGACATTCAGTTTGTGGTGTTGGTTCCATTATTTCACACTTTGGTGATACCAATAATATCGCTGAAATGCCACCAACACGCAAGTCATTAGCAGCTAATTCATCAATGAACACTAGCACAATTGGTTCTTGTAATGGAAAAACTAGCGCTACTACCATGTTGCCTACAAATGATCCAACTCCCTCTAACGCTGCAACTATGAATGAGTGCGATATTTCAGTACGCGCCAACGTTGAAAATAATCCGGTATTGAAATTTTTATCGTTTAGTTGTTATTATTCGTTTAGTTAATTCAAACTAAATTGTATGAAATTCTAGAAAACAAAGTTAAATGTCTGTTTTTTTTTTTTTTTAAATATAAAGTTTTAACTGGAGCTTATTTTGCTTCACACGCATTAAAGTCTTAACGAGATGCAATATAAATTTTTGATAACGTAACTTTTAACTAGCATTTAATTATTCAGAGATATTTCTCTGAGCAATATCAACTTTCAGGTTGAAACCAGATACGAGTATGTACATTTTTTTATTTTCAGCAGAGAATGAATAGTAAACTACTGTCCGTTTTCAACTAAAACAATAAAAAGTTGTCCGAAACGACAGCCGAAACAAGAAAAAAATCTATTTAATCTCCACGAATAATTGATATCCTTAATGCACTCATTGCTTTCACGTATAGCTGAGTTCCAATCAGTTTTTCTCTCACTCTCTGATCGGTATCTTTTCATTTCATCTACACGATGCTACATTGATTTAAACAGTTCTTGTTTAGTGCAAATGTTTTGTATGATTTGTTTCGAGAATTCCGTAAACTTTTGATTCCTAATGGAAAGTTGTTCGGAATCGGAAAAGTTTTCTTTTAGTTTCACTGAAAATCAGTATATCGCCGATGTATTTCGAGTATATTTGAGCTGTTCTGTATTAGTATCAGAGACGTTCTTAATTTTTTTCAGAGGATTAAAAAGATTTTTTTACTTTATTTTTGAAAAAGTTTTTGCTGAATGGAAAAGTAGGAAAAATAATCGAGTTCTTAATTTTTCTTAGGAAAGCTGCTTTTACTTTGAGAACATGATGATTCGTTACTCACTGTCTTTTTGCCAAGTAGTAGACTTAAGATTTCTTTAAAAAATAAAAAGGATAAACAATAACGAATGATATTCAAAGTATTACTTGAAACGGATTCCGTCAAACTCATGATTTTTGTTTAATATCTGGAAGACCGTTGAACTTCAGGCTCATTGAATTTACACGATTTGCTTCTTTTGTGGAAATAAAAAACCTCTGAGAGATTTTCTTTTCCTTTTAGTTATATTATTTGTTGTATATGGGGCGAATTTGCTGCCGAGTCAGGCAACTCTTGAGAAGTCAGACTATGGTTCATTGTATTCACAGATCCCATCTTTAGGATTTGACTCATTATTTTCAACTGGAGAAGAAGGCGTTCCAAGTTTTTGCATTTTCGATTATTCCCCTTAATTGCCATACCACCAGCACCGTCAAGTATCTGCATTTTTACATTGGCAGAAGCTAAAGGGTGGTCGAACCAAAACGCACGATGTTGATTGTAATTAAAACAAAAAGTTTTCAGAGAATTATGTTAATATTTTTTATTATAATAAAAGGATCTATGACAATTATGTATGAAGCAAAATATCGCCTAAATGCTCGCCACGACTACGCCGGCATACTTCTATCCGATCGTCCCTATTTTCAATGACTCTTGAGACGTAATTGAGGTTCGATATCGTTAATGTGCTGAATTATCTCATCCTTTAGCTCTTGAATTGTTCTTCGCTTATTGACGTACACTTTTTCTTTTAAATATCCCCAAAGAAAGAAGTCCAAAGGTGTCAAATCACATAATCGTGGCGGCCAATGAACATCGCCACAACGTGAGATAACACGGCCAATGAATTTCTCGCGCAAAAGAGCCATTGTTCCGTTGGCTGTGTGGTAAGAGGCACCATCCTGTTGGAACCACATATCGTCTAGGCCCATAACCTTAATTTTTGGCCCCAAGAAGTCCGTTTTCATCTCGCAATAGCGAACACCATTCACGATAACTGCTTGGCCGTTCTCATTTTCGAAGAAGTACGGCCTGAAGACGCTGCCAGTCCATGAACCGCAACAAACTGTCACTCTTTGTAGATGCATCGGCTTTTCAACAATTACTCATGGATTCTCATTTGCCCAAATGCGGCAATTCTGCTTGTTAACGAATCCACTGAGGTGAAAGTGTGTCCCGTCGCTGAAGATGATTTTCTTTGTAAAGTCACTATTTCCTTCTGTCTGTTCAATCAGCAATTCGGCGTATTGCCGACGCTTGAAATAGTCAGTAGGTTTCAGCTCTTGAGTCAATTGAACCTTGTAAGAGTGTGAATTCAAATCCTTATTCAAAATTCGCATCAGTGATGTTCGTGAGGTGTTCAATTGTTGGGCACGACGACGAGTCGAGGTTGCCGGCTCTTTTGTCACAATATCGCGAACAACAGCAATGTTTTCCGCAGAACGAACCGAGCGAGCTTGTACAGGTGATTTCACATTTCCTACAGACCAGTTTTGTTGAAATTCGCGCACAATTCTCTCGATTGTGGACACATTTGGTCGATTATGCTGACCAAAAAAATCACGAAATGCATTTTGATTTGAACGCCGATTTTCGTAAAAGGCTCCAACTACCTCAACACGCTGCTCAATTGTGTACCTCTCCATGATGGAAATTTTTCAACCACTGAAACAAAGAAATGTCAAATTAAGTTGGGCGAAAACTTGACGTTAAGGTTGTAGTGAATTAGTTAGATTAAATGTCCGTAAAGGACTGCAGCGATGGTCTGCTGCCTCGGCGAAAGAGGATGTCGAGATCCGCCGAGATTGGCCTTGTCTGGGGTCGCGTTAATGTCGTGGGGCGGATTCCTTACCCCTATCACAAGGACCCACTACAAAAGAAATTTGCATTCACGAATAAAACATCTTAACATGCCGATCGACTGGTGTCGAGGCCGAGGTAACCTACTAAGGGCTTTAAAATTGCTGGTTCAGAGAACAAATTGGGCCCGGAAGAAACGGACGGACTTACAGAGACTTCGCCGTTACCGATGATACTTATGGCCCACAAATAAGAGTAGGGCACCCAGGTGGAAGCAGTGCTCCCTCGTACCCTCTCAACCGGATCAAGATCCTAACTCAGACGTAGCCATGTCTTTCCCATTTGAGTGAAAAACTCATACAAAAGTACTTTGACTCTTTCCCTCAAATGAGGAATACAAACGTAACCAATTTATGTTATAGCGTTATGTTATGGATGCACATAACTCTATATCATAAAAGAGTACGCAAGCGGAAGGCCACCCTACCCGGCAAGAGCCCCTGCTAAGCAAAAAAAGGGAAGAGCGCGCCCGATGGCTAGGCCATGTTAGCGGAGGAGTCTGCCATCGTTGCGGGTCCTATACCCGGTCAGGTCGAAAAAAAGGGAACGTTCTTTACTTTAAAAAAACACACTTTATAACAATTCGTTTGACTTTATAAAGTTCCAGCATTATAATTCAAACAGTAACTGATATACAGGTAAAATATCGTAATAGTGCTCATACATTCACATCTCAATAATATTCTTCACGCTTTGTAAAAACTTGTTTGACTTTACAAAGTTCTAGCATTATAATTTAAACAATAACTGATATACGGGAAAAATATGGTAATTATGCTCCTATATTCACATTTCCACACATATTCTTAATTACACCTTAACCCCACGCAAGCAAATTAAAATTCAAAACAAATTCAAGATAAAATGAAAAATAAAACTACTTCCATTTTGTGCTTGACTGCGACTGGCAATACGTCCAGACTTACAGCATCCTCGAGGAGCGCTCGTTGACGGTGTGCTGGTTTCAATTTGATCATTGCTATATTTACATTCTCCCTTCTCATCACAAACTAGAGCTTCCGTATTCGATAGAAAAAAGAAGGAACGAATCAAATTAGAAACTATGGACTTTTCATATATCTTTTGAATCTTATCATTGCCATTAATTTCAAATAGGGATACAAGTTTATAACCCGTTAAAGCAATACAATTTTCAGACGCTACTAATAATGCACACTTATAGCCTGCATAATTATTTACTACATGCCAGATACTATCTTTACAGTTAAGAAATCTATTTTGACCAGTTATCCCTAAAATTAATTTTTCCTTTACATAACTAATCTTTGCAAGGTATTCTCCATTTGGAAAATTGTCCTTCTGATCTACTAGTTTGACCGGTAAAAAATAATCGGATATCACATGAGATATAATATTTCCATCGCTGCTGGTAGAGAATACAGTTTTTGATATTACATCAAATCAACATCCCATCTTGTAGACCCGAAGTGATGGCGTCGTTTAAAAATTAAATCATCATTGACATCCCAAATGCAAACATATGAATCTTCTCCAGCTGATATAAGGAAAGGTTTACTAGAATTTTCTACAATTTTTGCTTTGAAACTCTTGCGTTTTGGCCGTGAACACTGCGAATATGCAAAATTTGTGCTGTTTTTTTTTGTCTTTCAGGCCTTTGATCTTCCGAAATCGTATTTAGTCTCACTGATCTATCATCTGACGTTGTTGTCATGAGTGAATGCTTTAGATTAACATCAATGAAAAAATTACCCCATTGTGGTTGGATATACGCCAAAGTATAGGTTCATGGATTAGCTGATTGCACTCTTCTTTAACAAATTGTGGCTTCCACGCAAATAATTTACCAAATGCGGTACCTGCGAAAACCGTCCCTTCCAAAATAGTTATCCCCACTATTGTTGAGCAATATATTGTCGATTAATCAACGCATGAGGACCGCCCCTTTAATATTATTTTTTCCGAATCAGACAATCTCAATTTCAACGCTACACTATGTCCGGTAATTAATAATATTTCCAGCGTGGTTGCACTGAATAGTTTGTCACTACTTATCCAATCTGATATTTTGCCTTTGCATAAAAGTCCCTAAATGTTCTAATATCATAAACTCTCTTTCTCCATACACTAATATAAAAGATTCCGCAACATCTAAGCCATGCATCTTGTTTTTAAGTTTGCATTCTAGAATTGGAGCGGTTCTGTCTCCTTCCCCAAAAGCTCTCTAACTCATTACCAACACCTGCTATTACGCTGCTTCTCGACAGAAGTTTTATTGCGATTCCAAGCACTTTTTACTATATGTTCAATTGAGCACCGGGTGGATGCGTGGAAGAGCCGGTCAAACACTTGAACACACGCGCTGTTCCTTAGCAATTCCAAACGAAGCGAAAAGCCAACAAAAAAAACCTGTTTTCAACGAAATCCAAACTGCTCAGTTTAGACAAACAAGCCGATTTCAACAGATTCACTGGAAAGCGAAAACTGTATTGCTTTTCGCCGATCTCTTCGCGATTACCCTTTCTTCGAGAATCCACCGCGAATATGTAGGTCGATATAATGTTTACGTTTTTTTCTCGAATGGACAAATAGAGCGAACGGATTCGCGTAAACTCAAATTCAAGTTAAGGTTCGAATTTGAAACCGTGCAAACTGCACCATGAGTAAATAAGTTAGCGCAAGAGTAAGAACACTCATTAATTGTCCCTAATCGCGAGCTCTTCTTCGCGCTGTCACAAGATTTGCATCGGACCACGACACACGTCCAGTGCAAGAACTCCCGTCGTTTGTACGTAACTTCGAGCACAAGGAAAGGTGAAATGTAATTCAAATTACGATGTCCAAGTGAATTTGGCTGATGTCAATGAATTTAAACTTGATTTTTTTCCGAAATTTCACTATTTTCTTTGCCGGCGCCGTTTTCGCGACGTGCGCAATGCGTGGCGTTCTCTTGAAGACTCCCCATTTGTTTCTCATCGTCGCCTTACGGGACCGCTCAAAAACCAGTCGACGAGCCTCCCATCCACTTTCCATGGTATTGTGGAAGGGCTCCGTTGGAAAGGAGGTTGCTGTGTCCAGATTTGAATTGCAAATTAAAATGATGAACATTTTTCTAAATTTACAATTGAAATTCGGAACAGCAATATGTCGGTTTTCGAGCAGTATGCTTAGGCGACTCTTCGATTATTACAAGGTGTGACTCACAATTAACATCGTGCATTATGGTTGCACCACCCTTCATTAGGCATTTGCAACATTATTATATAAACTTATTGACAGCCAAAGCTTTTGTCAGGAAATCAGCCAATTGAACTCTCTACATATTTAATATCAACAATTTTTTTTGCAACATTCTTTCTGATAAAATTACATCTTATATCTATGTTCTTACTTCTTCTATGAAACACAGGGTTGTTAATTAATTTAATTGAACTCTGATTATCAACATTTAAAGTTATTAAGCTTTGTGGCTCTTCAATGTCATAAAGAAATTGCCTCAGCTATAAAATTTCTTTAGCGGCTTCGCTCGCAGCCATGTACTCAGACTCAGTTGTAGATAATGCCACAGTATTTTGTTTACGGCTGCACCAAGTGACAGGACCTCCGTTCATTAAACATATATAACCTATATTAGATTGCCTAGTGTCCAAATCACCAGCAAAGTCATAGCCTAAATAGCCAACTAATTCAATATTACCTTGATAAACAATAGAAATCTCTATAGAATTAATTAAATATCGTAAGATTCTTTTCACAACTGTAACACGTGAATGTGTTATTGACATATCTGCTAACAACATTCGCAGCATATGCTATGCCATGTCAGATGACAAGAACAACAATGCTCCCACTGCTTCTATACTTTTGAAGGCTGCGCTTCCAATCCCTCTGGCACCTCCATGTATATGTCCTCAGAGAGCTCACCATATAAGAAGGCCGTCTTCACATCAAATTGCTCGATGTATACTCGTAGTTTGTCTCTCGCTGCGATGCTAAGCAGCACCCTGAGGAATCGTACCTGGTCATGAGGGAAAGGTCTCATTATAATCCAAGCCTTTTACTTGTGTGAATCCTCATGCACACAGTCGTGCTTTGAATCGTATTAATTATTCATCTCTATTCTCCTTTACGGTGAACACCCATTTGCAAAAAATAGGCTTCTTCTCAGTTCGATCAGACAGTATCCAAGTTTGATTTTCTTCATGTGACTGAAGTTCTTCAGCTATAGCTCTTCTCGATAGAAGAGAATTTGGGCCAGTCATCGCTTTTTCATAAGTGTTAGGTATTCCCAACACTGTGCAGTTAGCTTGTAATTTATGATTTCGACGAGGGCGTAACGTGATGTTTCTCTGTTCTTCCTGTTCCAAATATGTACCTTTTGGAGCGATATAACTTCCATTTATATTTTCTAAACTCTGAATAGTATCATCTGAAGAGATTTTTTCGGGTACATTGCCTTGGTGTTGAAACGCATTTCGTGGGATAGACATTGTAGGATGTTCTTCTTGTTCAGCTCTCACTTCTACGAAATTTTTTTTTTTCTTCTAGTTTAATACGGTCATCAAACTGAACGTCCCGTGATATTGTAATCTTCCTGGTATTTTGATCATACATTCTGTAATTATGATGGTCGTATTCAACCAACACAATCTTCACACTTTTCTTGGCAAGCTTCCTTCGTTCCTCTTTTGGTACATGTACATATCCAACAGATCCAAATATTTTGATATTTTCTAGGTTAGGTTTAAGTCCATGGCACAGTTCAAATGGCGTCGAATTTGCCGTACGGCTTGATGTATTTCTATTCAACAAATATATTGCACAGTTGACAGCTTCTTCCCACATGTTTAAGGAAATGTCCTTCGCATATAACATTGTTCTTGCAGTTCCCATAATAGAACGCATCTCTCTCTACTCTTCCGTTTTGTTATGGAGTATGCAGGGCATTGCTTTCATGCGTTATTCCATCATTCTCCAAAAATGATGTAAATTCTTGGTTCACATATTCACAACCATTATCTTTATGTAGTATGTGCAAACTACGTTGGAATTTTTTCTTTACAATTGCATTATACTTCCGAAAATATTCAAACACTTCACTTTTATATTTCATGAAGTAAATATTGCGATAGCTTGTAGCTCCATCTTTGAACAACACAAAGTACCGCATACCAGACACAGAAGGTTCTTCTATAGGACCACACACATCACTGTACAATTTCTTCAGGCTGTGTTGGAGCTTGAATAGATTTCAAGAAGGCGCGTCTTGCTTGCTTCCCATATTGACACGCTTCCCAAACAAAATTTGGGTTTCCACTCAACATAAATGGAATCAAACCGTTCTTACACATACTTTGAAGTTCCTTGACATTCAAATGTCCTAACCTTTCATGCCAAACTTTTATACCTGTTTGCACAATATTACAGTTTTCTTGTTTAATCGTTTAGACATTCAATTCATATTAATTGTTTTCCGTTAATTGTACACTCATAACAACAGCATTGTTGTGCATTATCATTGCCTTTTCATTATTTTTAACGATAATATATCCTCTTCTGGTGACAGCGCCTTCGGAAAACAGATTTCTTCGTAAATCAAGTACATATAACACATGCTCAAGTGTACATCTCTCCCATGTGCCATTAACTTGTTTATCTAACAGTATAGTTTCTTCTCAATATACTTTGATACTCTGTTTGTTACCCAATTGAACCGAATTATTGCATTTAGATTCGTTCAATTCACAGAAGTAGTCGCGCTTGAAGGTCATGTGCATTGAGGCCCCACTATCTAGTATCCATGCATCTTCAACATGTTCAGAAGAGTAGCTTTCAGCGCTGAATCCCAACATATTAGATTTCTTATCATTATAATTTTGGGATCTTGCCATCTCTAGCGAAATGGCCTCTTATATTGCAATTTTAGCAAATAAATCGATGGGGAATTTCTTTGATCATTTGAAGTATTTTCTTTATTTTCATTTCTTGGTTTGAAATTTCCTTTTGACGTCACTAACGCGGTCTCACTACTATTTGTATCGTTTGCAACGCTTTATTCTTCATCTTTTAAGCAAGAAGTGAAGTTTTGAGTTGTTTGGCTATCTTCATCGAGCGACAGCCATGCTTGTCTAAGCGAATGATATGTTGTTGGTAATGCGCTTAGAATTTTTGTAATTACGGCTGTGTCACTGATCTTCTCACCAGTCTCCAGTAGCTGCTTTGTTAAGCCTTCCACCTTGGACACATATTGTGCCATCGTATCACTGGCATTGTATGTATATTGGTAGAATTTCTCATGAATTAACATATTGTTATATTCTGACTTCTGTTTATAGAGTGCGACTTGCTTTGCAGTCTGGCAGTTTTCTATGCGGGATATATGGTTCAAATCAATGGACGACGTTAAAATAAACATGGCCATGCCATCATTTTTATTCCACTGCACTTGCGAACTGGTTTCCTCGGGTCTTACATTTTCTATGTTCAATCCCTGTGCTCAATGCACATTTCACTTGAAACTTCCCTTGTTTGAAATTTCTACCATTAAACTTTTCAACTTTCATTGCGTTCGTAACCTTCATTTTGTAAGTTATTTTTGCATCGGCTGTAATCTTGCTTTTCTTACGTATCTGGGCACATGACTTGTTGGTATTCAGTAATATTTCAATGTAACTTACATTAGATTTCTATGAATACGATAATTATATTGAACCCAAAACGATATGACATTCGTATAGAAAAGAAGAAGTACAACTGCGCCACTAGTGTTGGCAAACAAAAATAAAAAAAAATTTCAGAGCCATCCATGATCTATTTTATAAATTTATATTTATTCAACATGTCTACCCATTTTTTTTGTTTGGTTTGTTAATTTACTGAATCTATAGTTAACTATATACGCCTCGAATACAAGGCTACCTTAGTAGCTAGATCTGAGTGTACAATAGTATTTTTTTAGTCAGCAAAAACAACTACATAATTGCGCCGATTTAAAATGCAGCGTGCCTATTGTATCAGCTTGGCTTTATCAAGTTCGACTGAATGAGACATGATTACCATGATCCCCAGTGTAATGGTTGTTGTAATAAGTAATCGGACTGACCTCAGGAAATTTTTTATTGGCAAAATACAGTTAGACAAAAAAGTCTCCGTACGGTGCTTACTTTTCTGTATAAATAAGAATACCGTTCAGATATATCAATATTTTTTTTTACTTTAGTAATTAATATGTTTTCTATAAACTTATAATTACAAGATACAATAACAAAAATAAAAACTTATCCATTCGTTTTGATATTGTAGTTCAAACTGGTAAATTTATCAACTTTTAGCATCAAAAAAGTCTCCGTACGATATTACATCTTAATAAAATTATAAGAAAAAGGAATTTTGTAAAAAAAATTTTTTAGTACTTAGTAGGATTTCCCTTAGCTTTGATGACTGCTGTCAATCGTCTGGGCATCGAAAAGACTAGTTTGGATGTTATTTCGGATCCTATAGAGTTCCATTCTTCCTGGAGTTTAGCTTTAAGCTGTTGCCTGTTTTTTATTGCGTGTTTGCGTACTCTACGCTCCAATTCATCCCATAAATGTTCTATTGGGTTTAGTTCGGATGATTGTGGTGGACTGTGTAGTTGCTTGGGTACATTATATAGTAGCCATTCCTTAATAATCATTGATATATGCAATTCAATATTTGTTTTTCCGGGCTATATATATAGTCGTTGATTAATTTTTAAATAAGAATAAAAATTCCAAAAGCTTCCTTTTTCAACTATATTTATTTTTATTTTCTGTATATGCGCATTTCGACCGCAACATACGGTCATCCTCAGTACACTACTTCCTACCTATCTTAACCTACCTTTATATACTAGAGGGTTTTTGGAACACTAATTACATTCATAATTTAATCCTTATTACCTAATTAGATTAATGAGTTTTGAATTATTATTACCTAGGTCAGTGTTCATTCTTAAATTTGCCGGTACTTTCCTAATCTGTATGCTTTCGCTGCAATCAAGTTTTTGCCATTTATCGATATCTTTGACTACTTCGACGTCGTTCATTGTTATTTCGTGGCCATTTTTAACTATATGCTCTGCCACTGATGATTTAAAATTTGTTCTAATTGTATTCTTCGTTGCCCCAGCTTCTTTGAAGTGTTCCTCGCATCGAACTACCACTAAACGTTTCGTTTGACCAATATAAATCATACCACATTCTGGACACGTCACCTTGTACACTCCGCATTTTTCTTCCTTAGTTTTAATATCCTTTACGTTGGTCAGCTGCACTCCTAGTTTATTCATTCTGCTTGTACCTATTGCCTCTAGTTGGTGTTTCTTCAGTACAGGTGCCAATGTCTTAAACATTCTTGAATACGGGATGCTAATTCTTCGTTTTTCGTTGGCTTCGAATCGTTGCATTCTGCTTGAATAAAGTTGATAGTTCGTTTTTATATAGTTGTTTCTTCTTTTTGTTGATGACGTTCGTAATAATTCGGCGATCGAATCCGTTCAATTCCGCTGTTTCCATGATGTAAAGCTTTTCCCTCCTATACCGCTCATCAGATAGAGGCAACTTTTCGAGGCGATTAATCATACTTCTGTATGCTGCAAGTTTTTGGGGATATGTATGAGCGGATGTGGCTGGAATCGTCCTCTGAGTGCTTGTTAGCTTCCTATATATATCGAATTCTAGCTGACTATTGTTTCGAATGATCTGCAAATCTAGAAACGGTATCACACCTTCCATTTCCATCTTGAACTGTATATTATTGTGCACTTTGTTGAGCTGCTCAAGTACTTCCAATGCTTTTTCTCTTGGTACCACCGCTATTACATCATCCACATATCTCCACCAGATTCTTGGCATAAACTGTTGTTCTTGGATTCGCTTTTCAATGCTCGTCATAAAGATCTCCGCCAACAATGGTGACAAAGGGTTACCCATTGCAAATCCTTTGGTAACCTTGTAATACTTGCGCCTGAATGTGAAATAATTTTCGTTCATACACATTCTAGCCAGGTTTCCGTATTGTGCCGCTATCTTTCTCCCTTCTATTGAAGTGTCATGTTTTTCGATCCACTTAGTTAATTCGTAAATTGCTTGCTTCACTGGCGTACTAGGAAACAACGATTGCACATCGAAAGAAACTAATATCTCGTCATCGGCTACTTTTACATTTCTTAGTTTGTCAACTAGTTCAAACGAATTTTTGATTGATCTGTCACCGTACGTATATCCTATTTTATTGCACTCAGTGATGATCCACTTTGCAACCTTATACGAGGGAGAATTCCCATCCGATATTATTTCACGTAGCCCTTCTCCATTTTTATGGGTTTTTGGTTGGCACCGTATTCTAGGAAGTGACGGGTTTGGCATTTTTAGTTTATTGATATCTTCGAAAAAGTAGCTAGCTTCTTTCAGGACCTTATTCACCCGCTTTATACTTTCAGCTAATGGATTCGTTCTAAGTTCATAAAAATTGCCACTCTTCAGCTTCTCACCTACGAGATGGTCATAGTAATTCTTCTGCATTATCACTTCTTGATTACTTTTATCACTTTTCAAATAATAAACAGCTTTGTTCTTTAATTGTTTTACAATTTTTTCCTCCTGCGTATACCGGCATTTTTCTCTACATAGTTTTTCCAAGCTTCGTTTTACGTCTGTTCTAATTTCTTCTTTCTTTTCTTGATTAAACCATTTAATACCTGATTCAATGTTGACGATAATATCTTCTAATGGAGGATTTTTATGTATAGCGTAGTTTAACCCGTTATTTAACAAATTAAATTCGTCGTTCGATAATTCGTCGTTCGTCCTGTTAATTATAAAATTGTTTGCTATTTTTACGCTCGGTTTCACTCCTTTCTTCGTAGTTAATTGTTCTTTTTTCAGATTGTCAATTTTTCTTCCTAAGATTTTTTCTTTTCTAAGACTTTTACACTCATACGCTCTTCTTATCTTATTTATGGCAATTTCTAATTGACCTCTATCTTTAGTTATTAAGTTTGCTAGTTTTAAATGTTCATTGTACGCTTCTAAAGTAAGACGATTCAATTTACTATATGACAATCCGATACTTTTTTTAATCAGTTTCTTTTCAATCTCCATCTCGTATCTTTTTCCCATTTTCAAACCGGACTTTATCTTAACTTTGTGTGATTTCGGAGTTAAGTTCAATTCCAAACATTCTTTAAGGAATCTAATATCTTCACTTAGTCCCGCCATTCTTTTTTTTCAATCTCAGTAGGTTGTTAAATTCCGGATAAAACTTGGTTGCCATGATATGCAATTCAATATTTGTTTTTCCGGGCTATATAGTCGTTGATTAATTTTTAAATAAGAATAAAAATTCCAAAAGCTTCCTTTTTCGACTATATTTATTTTTATTTTCTGTATATGCGCATTTCGACCGCAACATACGGTCATCGTCAGTACACTACTTCCTACCTATCTTAACCTACCTTTATATACTAGAGGGTTTTTGGAACACTAATTACATTCATAATTTAATCCTTATTACCTAATTAGATTAATGAGTTTTGAATTACCTGTACTGAAGAAACACCAACTAGAGGCAATAGGTACAAGCAGAATGAATAAACTAGGAGTGCAGCTGACCAACGTAAAGGATATTAAAACTAAGGAAGAAAAATGCGGAGTGTACAAGGTGACGTGTCCAGAATGTGGTATGATTTATATTGGTCAAACGAAACGTTTAGTGGTAGTTCGATGCGAGGAACACTTCAAAGAAGCTGGGGCAACGAAGAATACAATTAGAACAAATTTTAAATCATCAGTGGCAGAGCTATAGTTAAAAATGGCCACGAAATAACAATGAACGACGTCGAAGTAGTCAAAGATATCGATAAATGGCAAAAACTTGATTGCAGCGAAAGCATACAGATTAGGAAAGTACCGGCAAATTTAAGAATGAACACTGACCTAGGTAATAATAATTCAAAACTCATTAATCTAATTAGGTAATAAGGATTAAATTATGAATGTAATTAGTGTTCCAAAAACCCTCTAGTATATAAAGGTAGGTTAAGATAGGTAGGAAGTAGTGTACTGAGGATGACCGTATGTTGCGGTCGAAATGCGCATCTACAGAAAATAAAAATAAATATAGTCGAAAAAGGAAGCTTTTGGAATTTTTATTCTTATTTAAACATTGATATATGCTTAGGATCGTTGTCTTGTTGGAAAATGAAATCACTTTCCATGCTTAAAGCTGATATGCTTTCGCACAAACTCGTTCTAAGAATGTTCACATAATCCCACCGGTCCATTGTGCTCCCAATGAAGTGCAATTTTCCAACTCCAGAAGCTGCCATACACTCCAAAACCATTACATTACCACTGCCATGCTTGACTATTGGAATTAGATTTTTGCAATTGAATTCCTCATTTGCTTTGCGCCAAACTTTTCCCTTGCCATCTGATCCAAATATGTTGAATTTACTCTCGTTGAAAATACAACTCAATTCCAGAAATTAGCGTCCTTATTTTGGTGCATTTTCGCAAAGTCTAATCTCTTCTTGCGATCAAGTTTTGAGACCAATGGCTTTCGCCTTTGCTTTCGACCATGAAAATTACTTTCCCGTAGAACATTTCTAATGGTTTCAGCACTTATCATTAAATTAAAATCTTTTCTGACCTCGTCTGCTATTTCACATGCGCTAGTTCTAGGATTATTTTTTATTTTTCTTACTATTGACCGCTGCGCTATATCGCTTTAACTTTTTGGCCATCCCAAACGGGGCTTACTTTTGAACGAACCGGTTTCTCCATATTGCTTAATAACATATTGAACACTTGACTTAGGTCTACCAATTACTTTCGAAATTTTACCCATCGACTTGCCTTCGCAATAAAGCTTTATGATCAATTTCCTCGTATCTACACAAATTTCTTTCCTAATGGCGAAATATTAGATTTTCTGAAGTTGATACATAGCTGCACGCGGCTAAAACTATACTAGCCGTACTCCAGGAAAAATTGTGAACTTTTGTTTGTGCAAAGCATTGTTTGTATAACTATGTAAACAATGCAAAGCATTGTTTAAAAAAATTCGTACGGAGATTTTATTGATAAAAAATTTTGTAAAATTACCTAAATTGAATTACTATATTTTAAGAAATGGATAAATGCCTGCATTTATCTCTGAACTTTGTCCCAAAAGAGCTATAGAAAACATTGCAATCATTAAAGTAAAAAAATATTGAATTACGTGAAAGATGTTCAAAAAGATCAAGAAAGAGTAGCGTCGTACAGAGACTTTTTTGTCTAACTGTATGTACAATTTTTCTTTAGAAATCACCAAAGTAGCCCCCATTGGAGTCGATAGAACGCTGATACCGGATTTTCCAATCCCCGAACGCTCCCTGGAAGTCGGCAACCTCGATGCTGTCTAGAGCCCTCGTCGTAGCACGTTGAACGTTTTCCAGAGTCCCGAACCGCGTCCCCTTAAGGTGTCTTTTGATCTTGGGGAACAGAAAGAAGTCCGCTAGTGCCATATCCGGGCTGTAAGAACTCTGGTTCGTTTTGCAGTTGATCAAGGATTTCCGAAGCGACAGCAACACGACGCTCCTTTTGCTCATCAGTCAGGTGTTTGGGTACCAGCTTCGCGCAGATCTTCCTCATGCCCAAATCGTTCTTAATAATGTTGTAAACGGTCATCTTATCAATTCCAACCTCATCTGCGAAAGCCCGAATGCTCAGACGACGATCACTGTTCAACACATCACGCACTTTTTGCACATTTGTGTCCGTGTGACTCGTTGATGGAGGACCGACGCCCTGTTTGTCGTGGACGTCATCGCGGCCCTCCCGGAAATTTCTGTGCCACTGAAACACAAGTTCTGGACAGAGCATCCTCACCGTAAGCCTCTTGAATCATTTGAAGAGTTTCCGTGGCCGTTTTCTTTAGTTTGACACAAAATTTGATGCTAACACGTTGCTCGATCGTACGCTCCATTTTCACTCCGACGACGTAACTGAAAACGCACTCCGCTCTCGCTCGATGCTATCTCTCCAAGCGCTTGGAGGGAACTGCTGCAGCCCGGTTCCTTTTATCTAAACCCCCACCACCACTACAGCATCAGATACCGGTTAGCAGACGCTTTGACGGCGCGGGGCAGGCTCAGTTCGGTTACTTATTAAACAGACTCTGTAGTCTAAATGATCATTGCGAGTTACTTTTTGTAATGATGGATCTAAGATAGTATAGATCATCTAGGAAAACGTAACTTGTAGCGACAAACATGGAATCCTAATATGATTGGCGACTGGAGCTCCGTGGCCGCAACTGTATTTTATATGTTAGCATGTGAACAATAGAGAGACTCTTCTGTAGCGCCCACTTTACATATTCATCGTCAAAGAAGAAACGCAGTTAAATCCTGCATTCTTCCCATCTGGATCAGCTCTACAGGCAGGAGACTTTTTATTTTTTTTTACTAAAAAACAAAACGCTATTTTAATCACGACCTGTGCCTGTCTGTCCGCCCGTCTATGTATCACAGCAGTTTTCCTCAAAAATTATTGAAGCCACAGCCCGCCAACTAAGTGGAAAATAGAAGTGATGAATCCTTAGACGTTTTGGGGTGAAAAAATTTTTCAGAGAGTTTTTAGAGGAATCTCCCCATACGCAGAGCTCATCCTTAAATATTTTTCTTTATCAAAAGCAGTCGAGTGATGTGTTAATGTTCTGGTTCTGATAAGATCTTTTCAAAATTGGTTTTAAAATTACCCAATCAGTGTCGAGAAGGGCAGGTGAGGCCGGTTACTAAAGCTTTCTGACTTATTTGAGGAATTTTAGAGAATATTTAATTTTTATTTAGTTCTACATTTTATCCTCCATCTCCACATTCTATTTTCTACACACCAAGAACAGAATACGTACATAATCAAATTTGAAGTTTCTCTCAAATCTCCTTTCATTTCCTTCAATCTCGCATCGAAATCCACTCGATTATCACATGAAATACTACTAGAAACCTTTTTCATTTCCCGATCAAATCCCGTAGAAAATATGCAGATATGGATAAAACCAATTTTCGTTTTCGATATGTGTCCTACATCGACAGCTTAGAATCGGTTCGGGATGAAAGAACAGGCAAGTTGCTCCAGCAGCTTCGCTGAAATCAAGAGAAATAGGCACTTTACAGCATATTGAAATGTGTAGGTTCACAACCGCCAACGCCGACTAACAGAAATGAGGATATGGTTTTTGTGGTTTGCACAATTGGGGTAGTTTTATCCCTTCAAGTCGCCGGACAATTGAACTACATCAGCTTCCTGAAGCCGCCAGTAGTAGCCGTTCGTAACCTGAATTTAGCTTTTTCCTTTGTATCTTAATACCGAGCCATGGTCACAGGATTGCTACACGAACCCTCAAAAACCGCATGAACAAGTATTCAGGTTGATTGGGTTTTACGCTTCGTTACAATCTATCGTTTATTACAATTCGCAATAATGAAAGAAACGAATTTTGAAGCTCTTCATCGTTACACCTTTTTTCTGCTCCTACTACAAGCTGACAGAAAAAAATGTACAAACAGGAAGACAAACAAGAGAGAGAGAGAGAGAGACTTACGACAAAGACGCAACAATCGTGATAAGAAACGAATGAAAAGTCGAAATAATTCAATTTTCCACAATTCTTAAAAGTTGGATAATGAAAAAATTTCAATTTCAAATTAATTCTGCCTTACAAATTATTTAGTAATCAAGGATTCTACTGTTTATCTTCAAAAGAGAGTGGAGAGAACAGAGAGGGAATTCTTAAGATTGTTTATATTTGTGTTTAGCTTTTCCAACTTTTTATTCGTAATGGCAAATTCAATTGTTTTGTTTCAAAAATAAAAAATAAAGTTTCTTAATAATTCATTTTCAACATTGAGACTCTTAAAGGACAGTGTATAGGATAAAATTCATTCATAAATTATCATATCTGTTAAGTTACTGTTTTTAACAGTCATTGTTTACATTGATTTCCAATCCAAATGTTCCCACATCTCTAAGGATCGAAATGTCGTTCTTAATTTTGAATTGAACTATCAAAACCAATAGGACAAGTCGAAATTCTTCCACATTGATTTTTTTACGCAGTGGATGAAATACCCAAAGAACAAAAAACAACGACCGAAACGACTTTTATCCACATTTGTCCTATCTTCTGGCAGATGAGATGCTTGTTTTTTCTTCGTGTGGAAGGGCTGTGACAATGCGTCTTTTCTTAGACCGAGTGCATGAATGTTGAGGAAAGCCTTGGACCTCGTCGTTCAGGGTGTGGGTTTTGAGGGTTATTTGTAGACGTATAAATTAAAGTTTTTGCCAGCTCCATTTTAAAATCGAAGTACTGACAGGCAGTTTCCTCTTAAGCTTAATCGTCCCAACGATATTCTATCCAAGAGTCAGCAACTGCGGAATCTACGAAATGAAAAATAGCCCCCACGGTCCACTTTCCAGTTTGACTTCTCATCGCATATTTGCCAAGAACCCTATCTAGCAAGTCTATCCCTCCCATGTATGAGTTGTAAAATTTGATCGAGACCGGCCTTGTCACATCGATGTAACAAACGTTTACAGGTATCCTCAAGTACAGCAATTTATGTTGATGCGATAAAGATTGGTTTATTATGAAACCATTTTATTATGGCCACTCGTTCATCATCACGCACAATACAATCAAAAGCACCACGTCCCTGTTTTCTGAGGGCGCTATCTAATTTAAAATAATCTGTTTAGATTTTTACTGATCTGCCATTCTTTTTCACAGATTTTTCCTTCTTTGGGACTTTTTTTTCTCAAAATTCCCTTTCCGTTGCATTTTCTTTGCATGATGACATCCAAAAGTGGTATGGAGGTAAAATAACGGTCCATGTAAATCGGAGTCCCAACAGGGAGGGTGTCCTGCAATTTCAGTACCATTCTTCCGCCTACGTTTAAGTTTTCAGGTGTTGGGTACAAAGCTGATTCCACTGAAGACCCTTCCCCTTTATACAAATACAAGCCTAGTGGGAAACCGTCGGAATTGGGTGCGATAAAAATGTTTATACCGTCTGGATTTGGCTTTCCTTTCACCAACTGTTTTTTAATGCACCTTCCTGTGTAGGGTAAAAACTGTGACATTTGTGTCTCGAACATTTTCCCGGTTTTCCCGGCACGCTCTTTTAATTTCTGCAACGACTGGGCGAATTTTCCAGAAACAGTCACGAGATGGTGTGGTTTAACGATTTCTAACCATTGCATACTGTTTTATTCTTGGCGTCCCCAAAAGTGCGGTTTTTGAATTTTTGCAGCAGTAGTAGTAAATGATTTTTCCTTTCGCGAGTAGAACGTAACGTTTGTACAAAATGCTACATTTGCAAAAAAAATCAGCATTCAAATACCGCTCAAAATATTGCACGAATTTTTTGACATCAGGACTCTGGTGCTCCTCTGGGAAGCTGACTTCAGCGGGAGTTGATCTAAGGGAGATGGGTCTAATATCACTTGAATACTTCCAAATTACTGGCCTACTGCCATAACTATTCCTCGTTGAAATGGAGGTGTACTGAAGCGGCCCATCATCAGAGGAATCCCAATCATTATTTGAATTCTGCAAACTTTTCTGTTCCTCAATAAAATTGATATTTTTGGTTTTGTATATCATCTTCATATACTCGTACATCTAAATTCTTCTCTTCATAATCCGACACATCGAAGGCCAATAATGCGTGGCGGATTTCCTCATTAGACATACCTGAAATCATTGTTAATTGCTAACATTATCTTCAATAGTACCAAAGTATCACATATGATACGCTTAATTTTCCGTATGATATTCGCGTTGACAAAGACTTTCACGCCATTCATAATAGTTAAACATAAAAAAGAGAACAACCGTAATAAAAAACAACCGTTAACCACTCGAGAATCTATAAGTATTAATTGCTTACCCTTACGTGAAGTCAACATATCGAAAACTGCAAATTTGTCAAAAAATAAGGGTACCGCAACTAAACACATTAAAGCACTTCACTTGAAGAAAGTAAACCTAAACGTCTCGAACTTACGCAATAATTTAATAGATGGCGCTGTTACGAAGTGTTTGTGGGGTTTAGCGAAATGCGATGCGCGTTCCCCGTACGAGACGGAAAGAACAAGTTAAAAAATAAATACTTTATTAGCAAAAAAATGAAGTGAAATTAACATGTCGAAAGTTACATGATTACGCGTTTTACTTTATCGAGGTTAAAATTTAGGGGATCGCTTGATTGACAGGAGCTGTAAAATTCATTATATCCACTAAACGACTAAAGTCGCTACATCTCACCAACAGATTCGCTGCGATCGCTCGAATGTCGCCACAATATCCTCCCCCAAGTAACTCAGCTAACCTGATTTTTGACAGTCAGACGAAGTCTGTTTACGAGTTTACTGCGTTGCGAACCTGACATTTTTAAACCCGCGAAAATGTTCAAATTGGCTCGGGGGTTTTTGTAAATGATGTTGCTGTTGGTGCGGATGGTGCTGATTCTTCATTTTCGGTAGCAACTGCATGTCTTTCAACATATGCCGGCTTAATTCTTTCGGTGGAAATTTTTTCTGATTTTCCATTCCTCTTGATGCGAAACATTCACTCTGAGAGTCTTTCTTCTACTTCAAAAGGGCCATCGTATGTTTTTTGGCATGGTGTTTTAGTCGAATCAACTCGAACAAAACTGTGACTATAAGTTTCAGATCCTTGAAGGCAAAAGCTTTTGGATGGCTATGGTGAATTGTAGGAGTCGGTTTGATTTCTTTCATTAAAAGTTTGAATTTCTTCGCGAATATTGCCGGATCCAATGGAGGGTCATCAAGATCATCGAAAAAAATTTCACCAAGAATTTGCAATGCGGCGCCATAAACAAGTTCGGCAGCTGTTGCATCAAGATCAGGTTTGAAACTGGTCCTCAATCCTAAAAGGACGAATGGAAAAACATCAACCCATTCTCTATTCTTATGACACATGATGGATGCTTTTAAAGACCTTTAAAGACCGATGCCATCGTTCAATGAATCCATTGGATGCCGGATGATATGCTATTGTCCTGTTCCTGGTGCAACCAATCAATTTTGTAAATGAATCGAAAAGTTGTGATTCCTGTTGAGAACCTCGGTCTGTTGTTACCGTTTCTGGTGCTGCAAATCGCGAGATCCATTGCTGGAAAAAAGCAGTTGCAACTGTATCAGCGCTCAAACCAATGATCGGTATTGCCTCGGGCCAACGCGTAAACCGATCAATTATTGTAAGGCAATACTTGAAGCCTTTTGATGGCCGCATCACGATTATGTCCAAATGTACATGTCGGAATCGGTTCGAAGGAATTTGATCGACTCAGGAACATTTTTGACGTGGTGCCCAACTTTACTTGTTTGACATTCCAGACAATTTCTTGCACACACTTGAATGTCCTTATTCATTCTAGGCCACACGTATTTTTTGCTGATTATCCATTTTGTCGCTCTTCCACCGGAATGTGATATCAGGTGGAATAATTCATAAATTTTCCTGGGCATCATTCTTGGAATGAATATATTAATAGCACCTGCAGATACGTCACAATAGACAGGCGCCACACAATTTCGAATCCGCACGGGGTTAGTCGCAATGATGAAGATGAAGTTCCTTTAACATATGCTGCAGTTCTTCGTCAGTAGCTTGCTGATCTGCGAGTTCGTGCAAATCGATAATCGATGGCATAGTTATCACGCTGTTATTTTTGCCCTTAACATGCAACAATCTTGTCGCAGTTTGCCACTAGTTCTTTGCATTTTTCAAATGCTTTTTTCGCTTCCGGGGTCCATTGCACTGGTCGGTCGTGACGCTTACGCGCTCCTTTTATAAGGTCAAGGAGTGGTGCTTGCACATGAGCCGCATGCAGGAAACAGCTTCGGTAGAAGTTGATTGTGCCAATAAAGCGACGTAGTTCTTCCACAGTTTTTGGTTTTTCAAGTTTAGTTAGAGCTTCAATTCTCTCCTGTGGAGGTCTAATGCCTTGTGCATTGACATTGAATCTTAAATATCGACGATACTGCTGTCCAAAAACGCATTTTGCCACATTAATGTTTAAACCACATTTTTGGAGACGTTAAAAAAACGGCTTTCAAATGATTGCGATGTAGCTAAGAAGCATTGGAGGCGATGAGAATGTCGTCTATGTAACAGTGGCAAAAATCCTATCCACGAAGAACAGTATCCATTAAACGTTGAACCGTTTGTGCCGCATTAAAGAGGCCGAAAGTCATCACTTTGAATTCAAACAGACCAACGGGGTGATTACGGCTGTTTTTTACGCATTTTGCCACATTAACGTTTAAACCGTATTTTTAGAGACGTTCAAAAACAACATTTAAATGAGTGCTATGTTGCTGAGAATCTTTGGAAGCGATGAGAATGTCGTCTTGGCAAAAATTCTATCCACGAAGAACAGTATCCCTTAAACGTTGAACCGTTTGCGCCGCCTTACAGAGGCCGAAAGTTATCATTTTGAATTCAAACAGGCGAACGGGGTGATGACGGCTGGATTTTTCACGATCCTCAGGAGCAACGGGGATTTGATGGTAGGCCCGATTGAGAGCCAGCGTTGAAAAAAATTGTACAACCAGCTGACTGGGTCGTGAAATCGCTCAAATGGGGAATAGGGTATCGGTCAGGCATGGTAATACTATTCAGGCGACGATAATAACCACAAGGCCGCCATTCGCCTGTTTTCTCCCGGACTAGATGCAAGGGCGAGGCCCATTCACTGTCAAATGGTTGGCAGATGTTCCTTTCCAACACAAGATCAAACTGCTTTCTTGCAGCTTTAAGCTTCTCCCCAGATAGCCTTCGAGCACGTCCTGCGACCGGTGCATCTTGTGTTATAATGTGGTGCTGGATTAAATGCGGCACAGCTTTTTGTACATTAAAAAACCGTGTTATTTGGTCATACTCTGCCAAAAGTTGATGATATTAATCAGTTATGTCATACGTGTGGATTGCTGGCACTTTCATTGCGGCTACTGATGCAAAAATCTTTAGATTTGTATTCTTATCCACTAGCTTTCTAGCTTTTAAGTCGATTACTAGGCCGTGATGCTACAAAAAAATCGGCTCCCAGGATCGCTTGTGTAACGTCAGCTACTACAAAAGCCCAAGTAAACTTGCGCCTGAGTCCTAACTCCACTGCCACGACTTTTGATCCGTAGGTTTTTATAACTGAGCCGTTTGTGGCGTAGAGTTGCAAATCGGTGGAATGTTGCTTGTTCCACGAAGATATGGGTATGACTGATATTTCCGCTCTCGTATCGACTAAGAATTTATATTCAGATTTTTTATCGTAAATGGAAAGACGGCTAGTTTTTTCATTCCGACATGCGTCCGCCGATTTGCATGCCGTTGAAACTAGTTGTTTTGCTGCTCCGACTTGATGCAAGGCGCGCGACATTTTCTTGCTCGCTCACCAAACCTGGAGTGGTAAAAACACATACCATTTGTCTCGAAATTTTTGTGTCACAAAGATGATTTAAATTTAGATCTTGACTGTGAACGTCCACCCCATATATGCTGAATTCCGCGAGACAGCCTTCCGATTTCCTTTTGTAACTTTTCCATTTGAAAAGCCGTTTTTTCATTCGATGCGGTTGTTGAAGTAGCCGACATCGATGGACGTGAAATTTCTATTATTTTATTGGCCTGCGCCGCCAATTAGGCAATATCCGCTACCTCGCTGCCCACTAGGATCCCGCGAACGCACTCCGGCATTTGTGGAAGGAACAATGTCTTTAAAACCGCGTCGTTGAATTGGTCAATTTCAAACGTCATTTCCACTTGAACGAACCACAAACCCAAATTATCTTTAATAAATGGCGGAAATGTAACTTTGTTCATGGAATGCATGTGAATTTCAGATCGCGCGGGGCTTTCTCCTGTCCGTTCCGGTGTGTCGGGAGGCTTAGAAATTATTAAAGTTTAAATAATTTTTGTGAAAATATTGAAAATGGCGTCACTATTTGTGTTAGGCGTCAATATGCACTTCCTAGGGTCACTATAACTTATATTGGGTCAGGGTCACCACTGTGGGGCTTAGCTTAATACGATGCGCGTTCTCCATACGAGACGGAAAGAACAAATTAAAAAATAAATAATATCTTTATTAGCAAAAAAATATATGAACTGAAATTAACATGTCGAAAGTTATATGATCGCTTGATTGACAGGAGTTGTGAAATTCATGATATCCACTAAACGACTGAAGTCGCTAAATCTCATCAACAGATGCGCTGCGATCGCTCGAGTGTCGCGACACATTTTTTGCAAGTATTATATACTCGTATGATACCCCGGATCCCAGGAGGATATGCTAAAAAATTCTCTGCATGCAATCCGCTCAGTTTTACTAGTAAATAAGGCAAAAAATCATTGTTTTCCCTGGAATTGTTGGTTTTCGTAGTTTTTTAGGAGCATTCTAAAGCTCGTTTATTTATTTTATATATATGTAAAGGTAACACGCTATATGCAGACATTTAACTTTGTAATTTCAAAAAAGTGCAATTTGCGAACTTCGCGTCAAACTCAGCTATCGAAATCTCAAATGAAATATAGTCACTCATTTCATAGATTCTGCAATTTTCCTAACTAGTTTTTTAAACCATATAATATAACTTTAATAAATCTAAAACGTCCTTTAAGTGTGAAACATACGATCATTTGTTGTTAATATGCATGTGGGATTTAAGTATCTGATCAATTTTAGCACTCTTATACCCCTTACTAGAGTACGTATCTAATGATTTTGGTTTTGGGTTAATCTAAATAATTGTTTATTTTCATTGGACCAAACATGTTCACATCATTGTCCTGGCATGCATTTTTTTAAATACTGACAGCACACATACAATATGCCTATGATTAATTCACTTAACAGATTTTCGCAGATTGCACTTTTTTCATAATTTCATGTTTTTAACTATTATGTTGCATGATTTTTCTTAATAATTGTTAAAATTTTCTTGTGGTACGAATTAAAAGAAAATATATATTTATTGTGGTTGAAATTATTCATGGAAAAAGGCTTATTGTTAGTGTGCTGGCATTTATGTTAATAGCCGCTAATTAAGCATTCACTTGATTTTTCGAAGAAATTACGAATTCATATGCGAGTATGATTGAATTTCAGCCACGATTTAATTATATTATTAAAATGTCGTCTGAAAAAGGTAAGGATATTGCTTTATTTTTAATGAAAATTATTAAATTTTATCTGAAAGATTATCATGTTCAAACTATTCTACATAAATTTATTAATTTAAAATAAACATATATTTGGATCTACTTATAGTCATTTTAGATACAAGATTCAGAATTTTTTGTGATATGAAATGTTTCAATGATGAAATATATTGCTATGATAAAGGTTGGTTGAGACTACGCCACAAATGGTGGCACAAGTATCAGAAACTAATTTCTATACTATTCACACTATAACGAAATTTTTGTCTGCATACAAGTGTATTAACCCTTCGTTATATAGGGTTTTCCAATAAGAGGTGTTATTTTGAATAGATCTTGTGTTTTAACACCTTGCGACTTCTTCCTTTGAGGCCACGTGAAAGAGAAGGTCTACGCCAACAGCTCAGCGTCGATTCAAGACCTCAAAGATGGAACTCGTGAGGCTATCGAGGACATTGGGCAGCCACTTAGCGATTTGGTTATGGAAAATTTCATGAAAAGGATATGGTCCTGTAAGCGTGGTCGTGGTGGTCATTTGCCTAATGTTATTTTCCGCTATTAACGGCATACCTTTTTCTTTATAATAAAATAAATATTCGATCATTTATATAAAGAAATGGCATTTTCCTTTTAATATCGAAATAACACCTCCTATTGCAAAACCCTATACTTCGGTGACAATTTCGTCAATCACCACATTACGGATATTCAGTATCCCGAGAAAGAGAAGTTGGAGATTCAAGATATTTATTTGGCGATTTTTTTTTCTAATGTTTTACAGATATACAATTCATAAATAACTTAACCTAACAATATTCATGCGGGTTGTGCCTTAGGGCTTTTCCCGGAGTTCAATAATAATTTACTTTAATTAGATTATAATATTAATTTTTTCAATAAAACAAAACTTTGAAATGTTGACACCAACAACATTATTAAACACTAATAGATTATAAAAATACGTTTGGTGTAAAATTCATTTGTTCTAACAACTGCAGTTTTAAAAAATTGAGTTTCTTAAAATTCATTACGAGAGAGGTTCAAATATGATCGAAACAAATGCTCTGACACGTTTATTTAATATCGAAAAAATTTTCAAAAATTTACAGTTTTTTTAAGGTACTCCCCCTTACAAGTTACGCATTTTGTCCACCTTTCCGGAAGCTTTTTGATGCCGGTATCGAAGAATTCCTTGGGCAACTCGGACAGCCATGTGCGCACGAACTCTTCTACTTCGTCGTCGGTGTTGAATCGTTAACCTCCGAGGGCTTCTTTCAGTGGTCCAAACATGTGGTAGTCGCAAGGTGGTAAATCCGGACTGTAGGGGGGTGTTCCAGTACCTCCCATCCCGATTTCGAATTATATCGAGCTTGAGACGCACGATATTATCCTGAAGAAGAATCGCACGTCGTGCTGGAATGCTCCTTCGTTTCGAGTGTTATTTTGCGATATTGAAGGTGTTTGTGGATGATCGATCTACACTGCCAACAAATTGAGTCTCTCAGGACTGACAAACAGACCATGGTCACTAGGTGCGTCAGAGGGATTTGAATCAGAGAAACTGGTCGAGCGCAATTGCTCATTGTCTCAGTCAAAATTCATTGTGGTTCTGCTGACTAACGAAGCAACGGTAGAGTCCTCACTTGCTTTCTCTCCTTGAAAAACTTTCGCAAAATGTTTTGCGATAGAGTCAGCGATAGCTATGTCATCCATGAGCATAGATATATCATAAGTGAGGACTCCGGGCAGCCTTGTTCTGCCAGTTTTCTTATTGATATGAGGAAACATACAAGTACCTGGTTTGATACTTTCCAGGGCCCGTTCAAATCGCTCGTTAGCAAAAGCCGTGGTTCTCCTCGAGATCATTCGGTTTAGAGACGTAATCACTAGATAAATACGTTCATACCATATTTAAATTGCGGTGATAGATTCTTGCAAGTAGTTTTCCAAGCCGACTATGTCTACGATGAAACTCCAAGATGTCTTCTTATAAATCTCGATAAATTAGTTCGTCGAGGATTTCTTAATGGAGATCTTTGAGATGACTGTATCCAGGGTTGAATTTATACATACAACTCCCTCATCGATTTCAGGAATAGAAAGATTTTTCGATCTATTGATCGAGATTCCCTTCAATTTTCCTTCAAAGTCAGCACTTACTGCTGCCCAATCGATTCGCTTGTATGGAATGAAAAGTTGAGGATCTGCAACCTCACGTTTCACACCCTTTTTCACTCTTAAGGTCAGCTCAACCAAAAGATGCTCAGGCTCGGCGTCAAGAACTCCACACTTGAAACTGTGGGAGAGATTTACTAGATTGTCAGACACGATGAAGAAGTCAATAATAGACGAGCTTCGGCAGAAGGTAGGCTCTTTCGAGGCAATCAGTATGAGATCCATATTTAATTGAACCTAGTTAGAGATAGCTGTTCCATAGCCATTAGATGCGATATTTCCAATGCTTGGCATTGAAATCATCTCCCATGGTATTGAAATCGAATTTTTCGCACAGAGTAAGCAATGTTTCCAAGTCGTCAATGAGTTCCCTCACCGAGTATCCATGGCGAACATAGGTCCCCACGAACACAAAGGTGCACCCTACCAGCATGAAGCTTATTATTTCTGCTTCAATTCATTCTAGACTTGGGAGGCAGTGCCTTTGGACTTACAGGTGATCTTTATAAGCCATAGCAACTGCAAGACTTCCTTCTGGATCATCGCGGCTGATGATCTTGTATTTTTCCAGATGTACCCTCTGTCTTTTTTTGAGTCTTGTTTCCAACATAAACAAGAAGTCTGGTCTATGGGCGATCAAGTAACCTGTGACAAAATTCTTTTTATAGCGTGCAGCTAGTGAGCATATGTTGAGGATGGAGAGTTTAATGGATTTTATCAGGACAAAATACTTTGAGGGCGAATTCTAAGTACGCGTCTTTTGTCTCGCCCTTCAAGATTGGACATCCAATGGACTTATGCTACTTGTCGCATTTTATGCATCTAACTTCCAGTCTGCAGTTAGAAGCGACGTGGCCAAATCTTTGGCAATTGAAGCACTGAGATGTGCAATTTTTCTGCAAGCGTTCCCATTGTATCTTCTGATACAATAGGAACTTTATGTCCATCGCTTTCTTCACTTCAAAGTCCGGTTTGGGCTGGAATAAGAAAGATGATTGCGTTCTTTTTTTCTTCCTAAAGGTTATAGTGGAGAACCTTTTTGCTTATAGGATATCTTCTCCGAGATATTCCCTCAGCTCAGTCACGACATCGTTCTCGTCGTATGAGCTATGCACGCCTTTGAGAAGGAGAGTCAATTTTCTCTCTCCTGGAAGAGTGTAGGTGTAGCAAACCGCCCTCGCACACTTTAGAAAATTAAAAACGCTGATATGATCCTCAGCCGTTTTAGGTTGAAGCGTTCACCGTCACGTTGAACCCTGGCTACTTTTCAATGTTTCGTGCGCATGCCCTCTTGAAGCGATCCCTGCAAATCTTCAGGTCAAGCTTATAGCACACTATAGGAGGAACCCTCTTTGAGGCTTGGATCTCCCTTTGTTACCCTCTAGGCCCGGCCTTCCACCCAGCTTGGGCATGTACACAGAGAAACTAGCGGAAGCTATTTTCGCTACCTTTTGGAGCTGGTGAAAATCCCGCTCGCTCACTTCAAGGGTCTTCGATACCTTTGAAATAGGCTTCTGCGTTGGAGACCCTATTGTCCTCTTTCTGGCTTCTGGCTTTACGATAGACTCCTCTTCATCTCCACAGTCCGTGGAACTTCCACCCTCGTCCATCTCCATGTCACTGAAAACTCCCGGCCTTGCAGTTGTATCTTGCAACAAGCAAGTCCAGAATAAGCTCCTCTTTTATATCCCCCCCCCAAACTTCTCGCAATACGCTGCATGCTTTTCCTTGCTTTCCGCGAGAAGCTAGATTTAGCGGCGGAGAGGTCCCCATTCGTTATTTGCCCCCATACCCACAGATTGAAATGATAGAAAGGTAAAACTGAAACCCTTATTGCCTAGTGATTGAAAGACTTAAAAGCAAAATAATTATATTATAAAGAAAAATAAGAAAACTTTAAAAAAAAGCTTACTAATAATTTTTGTTTGTCGCAAGGTATTGTAGAATTCTTGAAAGTTTGAACGTGAACAAATTTGTCGCAGATGACAAACCGTGTTTTCAGGTGCTCAAAAAAGCTGCACCAGAAAATTAATTTATTTCGGTCTAAGCCTTTGCGACAAGAAGGTCAACCGTGGAAAGGAAGAATTTACCACTTTACCTGGTACAAATTACAAAAAAAAAAACAGTCCAAGTGCCCTTCAACAAATAAGCTACTTGAATTTCAGAGTGGTGAGGTGGGAACGCCTCCAAAAAAGAGAAGTCAACCAGTGTTACCGGTACCAACGATTTGGTCATTCGGCTGCCCACTGTACCATGCACTATCAGTGCGTCAAATGCAAAGACGTCCATGCTCCTGATACCAACGCGATCATTGGTAGCGTTTGCTGATGATCTGATCATCTATACGGCAGACCGAAAAGCTACAATAGTTCAGAGCAATCTCCAAAAAATGTTCAATGATGTACAGCTGTACACTGACAATTGGCAAATGAAAATCAATGCGCAGACGTGTGAAACAATCTTGGTTCGGACAACGCTGCAGGGGGTCAGTCAAGACCTGAAACGTAATTGGAAAGATTTCCACATCATGGCTGGTGAGGGTAGTCTTGAACGGGTTCCACATAAATCCTGTGTTCGATCATGCTCAGTAAGGCGCAAAAAGTAGTCATGGCCCTACAAAGACTCTTTCATTCCAGATACCTTGATCAACAGGTCAAGATTATCTGTTACAAGACCCTGGTTAGACCAGTTTTGACATATGGATGTCCGATCTGGTACAACCAGAGTGCTAGTACTATGGAAAAATTAAGAGTTTTCGAAAGGAAATGTCTTCGTGCATGTACTGATTTCTACAGAAAGCCAGAGACAGATTGGAAATTATATATCGAATAGAAGAATTTATCAATCTGCTTAAGTGACAAGAGTCGATATCTTCATATTGAAACTTCATCGGAATCATATCGCAAGATCCGTTACTGTGAGCGAAAACCCTTGGATTTCACAGCCGTTCCACCCTACAGACGGGTATATAGCGACTTGCCTCGCTACTGGCTTAGTTCCTCCTAAAGCATTCGTGTATTTGGACATGCATCGATATGTTTTTGATTCTGATGGTGTCCCAGTCATATATCACATATATAGACGGGCCACCGATGAGACGATAAAATATCCTGGAGCAATCTAGGCATTGGTGGCTGAATGACAATGTCTAAATTATTCGTGTTTATTTTCAGTTTTTGTGTTTTTCGTTACTTTGTTTTTGAATGTCAGCTCATTGTTGCTAAATTTAGTGTTGTTGTTTATTTATCTTAAAAATTAGGGATAGGTTAGGCATATGTTATGTTTATTTTATTAGGTATATATTGTGATAGAATTTTTTTGTATAAGATAAAGTTTTTTGATTGAATTTTATTAGAATTAGGTTATAACATATTAGTTGTAGGATCAAAGTTCACATTTGTGTTAAAATTATGAATAATTTTGCATAATGTCGGTTATTATGTAATAATCTTAATTAATTTGAATTTGCTATAGTTTTTTTGATTAAATGTGTTTAACAGGTAACGCATAAATTTAGAGAGCCCTTTGGGCCATTAGGTTTTTGTATTGTTATTGTGTAGAATTTGCTTTATATTCTTTTAAAATTCATAACGATTAGTATTGAATAAAGCGCTTTTGACTTTGACTAGCATACAGTTGATGAGTTCTCTTCGTAAAAACATTCCCCTCGTATTTGACCACCTACATAGAAACGAGCAGAAAACGATAGTAAAGGAAAAAATAAAGTTATAAGCAATTAAAATGTTGCATAATAATTAAAATAAATTCAAAAACTTAAAACAAATATTTGTATGACTTCAAAAAAGAAACAACAAAATGACTGCTAAATCAAAATCTTTAAATTTTACAAACTTTTCATTCATTGAACCAGGTAACTAAATTATGAACATACATTATTCAAGAAAAGCGCCCGAAGATTCAACTACTTCATTAGTTAAATTATTGCTTTGCTATTAAAAAGCGATAATTTTTAATTGCTCTGATTCTCCTGCAATTGCATGAGCAACATGATTCTCCCATCCTTTTTTGTCCTTCTGTTTGTCCATCGGTCCGTCCGTCCATATATCCGTCACTGAGTCACAGCAAGCTTCCTTAGGAGCTAGAGTCATCAAATCTTTAGAAGAGCTCACAATTGGGAGGTTAATGAAAGCTCATAGTTGAACAAATTTCGGAGAGAAGAAGCTTTGAAAAAAATTTCCTTCAAGGATAGTCGAGTAGGGTATAAATGTATCGTCTTGATGAGGTCTTTCACTATCAAGTTTTTAAATTGTAATGCCGATAAAGGATTAGGCAGGGGAACCGGAAGATTACAAAAAATTGTGCCATCCCCTAGCGACTGAACTCATGTGGACCGATAAATCTAAAAAATTATGTAACAAATACCTTAGAAGTCCAAATTTTCTCAACATTATTAATACATTTAGAATTTATGAATTTCATATTTTTGCCAATAAAATTGGATACATACTCAAGGTAGTTCAAAAGAATTGTATTAGAATCTGGCCGTATTTAATGAAGTTGTAGTCATTTGAATTTTCATACATCATAACAACAAAAATGCTTGATTTTCCTACTCTATAGAATTTGGTTCCAACCAGCTGCTACTTTATTGATTGGATCTTTTTAAAAATTTTAGGAAAGATGAATAATTAATTATCTTTGATACCCTGTAGACTGAATGATATTTACAAGGACGGTTTAAATATGATGGAGACAAATGCTCTGACGCGTTTATTTACCATCGAAAAAATTTAAAGTTTTTCTAAGTACTCCCCCTTACAAGTTATGCATTTTGTCCACCTTTCCGGAAGCTTTTTCATGCCGGTATCGGAAAATTCCTTGGACAACTCGGACATGCATGTGCGCACGAACTCCTCTACCTCGTCGTCGGTGTTGAATCTTTGACCACTGAGGGCTTCTGTCAGTGGTCCGAACATGTGGTAGTCGCAGAGTGATAAATCCGGACTGTCCCAGTTTCGATATTGTATCAAGCGTGAGACGCGCGGTATAAGGGCGCGCGTTATCCTGGAGAAGGAATCGCACTTTGTGTTGGAATGCTCCTCCGTTTCGAGCGATAAGCGCCGTTATTTTGCGATATTGAAGGTGTTTGTGGATAAAAGACTCTACACTACCAATACTGATGCCGAGTTCAGCCAAAATTTCTCGAACATTCATTCTATGGTCCCCCAAAATTAGTTGTTCTACGCGGAAAATGTTGTCTGGTGTGATGCTGTTTCGCGGCCCACGATCATGTGGTCCATTCTCGACAGTTTCGCGACCATCCTTGAACGCTTCAGCCCATTTAATTACAGCAGCCCTACTCAGGCACTCAATACGGAACTGATTTCGCAAACGTAGAAAACTTTTCGTGTTTTTAGCGCCTTCCCACAATGAAAAATGAATGACAAAACGTTGCGCAACGGCGGTCGGCACTTGACGTTCACTCATGGTCGTAACACGCGTGTGAAATATGCACTCCCCACGAAAACTATGCCACACTGTTCCTAAAGGACTCAGCTATCACATACTCAAGCCACGATCTTCAAAACATACATGCGTGCCATCTACAGCGTTTGTCTCCATCATATTTGAACCACTCTCGTAATATGCTGCACAGAAATACAGTGGAGCTTGGCTAATTCGAACTTCTATAACTCGAAATCGTCATTAATTCGAAATTTTCTACTAGTCCCTAGCATTTCATATGAATTTCACATTAAATAAGTCAAGTAAGCAGTCTTTCTAACGATTCTAGGGCTCTAAACAAATTTTCTAGTAGTGTAAATCGATAACTTGAATTATTTATCAAAGACTTGGATAAGAAATCGTTTGAATTTATGCAAAAGATGCAGAGTTTTTTTCATAACCACATTGCAGTCACCATTTTGATCGAGTTCAAATAATTTTTCTGAATACTCAGCCGATTGAACGTATTTAGATTAGACACTATTCCTTAAATTTTCATATAAATTGGAAGAAAATAAAAGTGCGTAGGTCAATTTGAACAATGTATCAACCATAAACACGTATTATTGTTGTTTTAATTCCATTCAATTGAAATGGCTGTAACTCACTCGATTATGATTCGATTTCCATGAAAGCATTAAGATCTTATACTAGTCTTCTATATGATTACGAAATTTCAAGAAATTTAAGGATACCATTTTGATTTTATGGGCGAAAATGTAAAATCTATAAATCATACTATTATTAACAAAGTTGAGCGAATTTTGATTTCCGAGGTATTTCTTGCCCTTGTACTCAATAAGACCCAAATCTGTGATTATTTTCAGATTTTTCGGTTCAATGGTATCCAATCGCGACGGGGGAACACACAAAAATTTGGTATATTTTGGCACCCCCTGGATCCCCTGTTGCATAAATTGACCTTTTTCTTTCAGATTCTTATAGTTATAGTCAAGACCTTTTATTTGATACCCAATTCGACTACCTTTGATTAAACTAATTGTTCAAGGGATAATTCGTTATTAGGGGGGACCACCTTTAAAAAAAATTTAAATTTTCGGTACGACCTAAACTTTTGAGAGACCATCATTTTAGACCTTTCCACAAAGTTTGAGCTTTCTAGCATCTATAGTTTCTGAGGAAACTTACTGTGACGCACGGAAGGACGGACAGACAGGTCGCGAAACTAGTAGGGCTGTGTAAAAAAAATCGTGGCTAATTGGATTTTACTTTGGATAATTCGAACGTTTTGCTCGCCATAAGTATCCATGAGCCAGTTATAAACTCTGCGAATCCCCGAAGATAGCCTTACTCTTTCCTATCTTCGGGGATTCTCCAAGAGCTGCATGGGCTTATTTTACATTGACGTCGGAGATAATCGTGTCGTTATGGTCAAGTCAAAACCCTCCCTTCTTTACGAAGTCACTTTTGTGCATATTCAATGTCTTCACTGCCTCCCCTTCCGATCACCTGAGCAGTCATTGCCAACGCCTATAAACAGACAATTTATCTATAGTGCGTGTAATGTTTCAGCTTGCTTGGGGCTGAATTTTACATTATTGGTTGTTTTTTGTTGTGCGCGTGGCGTTCTCATTATTTATGAGACATTATTTTGTAAGATTTGTTGGTTTTTGTGGAACAAACATTGAGCCAAGATGTCATCGTCAAACTCGCGGGCTTACAAATCACTAAAATTAATTAAAAAGGTAGCCGCGATTAGGGAAGTGGAAAAGGGACTGAAGAAGAAATCAGAGATTGTTCGGTACTTTGGAAACTCCTCTAACGCATTGTTGACTTATTTAAAAAATAAAGAAAAGATTTAAGCAGTGAATTTGAGAATGGATGTCACCGAATAAGCTGCAGAGCACCAGCTAATCCCGATGTAGACAACTGATTTAATGTGTTTTAAGCAGGCACGTGATAAAAAAATTTCACTGAGTGGCCCTCTTGTAAGAGGCAAAGCTCAAGAATTCGCCACTGGAATGGGGAAAACTAATTTTAAAGCAAGCACAGGATGGCTAGATGGTTTCATTTAAATCTATTTGTGGTGAAATTGGTGGTGTTGATCAGCATAAAGCAGGATATTGGAAGAAAGAACTAGAAGAGATGATCCAGGACAAGGAGCCCAAAAACATCTTTAATGTTTACGAGATGGGTCTACTACTGTGTCCAAAAAATAAGGTGACATTTGAATTTAAACTGCGCGCGTCGAAGGAATTGGCGAATTGTTTTTTTTGGTTGGTAGTACTGTCAGTGACATCTATGTCAAATTTGCATGTCAAAATATTCATCAGTTTTTGAGATACGCGTCGTTTTGTGAGCTGCCAAAAGTGAGTTTTTCGTTTTTTGCGATGTCGAAATTTGTTGAGCAAAGAATTTGCATTAAATTTTGTTTGCGGAATCAATTTTCTGCTGCGGATATGTTGAGGATGGTGCAGAAAGCCTTTGGTGATGAGGCTATGTCTAAAAATAGTTTACAAGTAGCATAGTCGAAGACGAAGTGCGTCCTGGGCGACCATCAACTTCTTCTCTTCTTCGATTATCGTGGTGTTAGGCATTATGAATTCCTTCCGCCGGGCCAAACAGTCAATAAGGAATATTATGCGTTATGCGTCGTTTGCGTAACGCTAGCCGCCTAAAAAGGCCGGGATTGTGGAAAGATAATTCTTGGTTTTTACACCAAGATAATGCACCATCCCATACTGCACTCGTAATTCGTGATCATTCACCAAAACTCAACCCATATCGTTCCGACTTCTGGCTGTTCAGCAAGCTCAAAAGACCGCTACGGGGACACCGTTTCGATACGATAGAGGAGATTCAAGCCGCAGCGAAGACGGAACTGAAGGCCATCCTGGTAACGACACGTATCTCAAACACTAATGAATATTTTGACATGTAAATTTGACATAGATGTCACTGACAATACTACCAACCTAAAAAAAATAATTCTCCAAAACCTTCGACGCGCGCAGTTTAAATTCAAATTTCACCCTATTTTTTGTTCACAGTAGTGCTTTTCAAGTGCAACCCTGATAAAATGCTTGCTTTTAAAGACAAGAAACGTCATGGAGGGAAACTCAGCAAGTAAAGAGTAACGCTTTTGTTCGGAGCAAACATGGCTGGTTCTGAAAAACTACCTTTGTTAATTATAAGAAAATCTGCTAGTCTCCGTTGTTTCAAAAATGTAAATTCAAAACTAGTAGAGTATGGATCTAGTACACGAGTGTGGATGACAATTGCTCTTTTTGAGAAGTAGCTCCTGAAAATCAATGAAAAATTTTAGAACAGATAAACAGAAGATTTTATTCTTTATTAACAATCGCACTGCTCACAAAAGCCTGCCGCTTATGGACAATGTGAAAGTTATATTTCTCCCCGCTACTATGATATCAGTCATACAGTCTATGGATCGGGGCATAGTAAAAAATCTCAAAGATTTTTACCGGCGTTTGTTAGTTTAGAATAATCTCACCGGAGATTTCACTTCTCTCAAAATTAAACTTCATATCCTTCAGACCTCACGAATGTGTAAACAAGCTTGGGATCTCGTATCACAAGAAACAATTAACTGTTTCAAGAAAGCTGGTTTTTTTAAAAAGGAAGCAGAAAGTGAAAATGTGAACCAATCTGTCATTGAAGCTATGCCTGCAGTTAACGGCTGGGAGGATATTATGCCGGATCCTGCTATCTCCTATGAGGACTTCCTTAACATAGACGACCATGTTTCGGTGTGTGGCGAGCTTCCTGAAGCGGATATCATCACTGAGGAACTCGGCAACGGCAATCAAGATGGTGACAATATATCCGATGTTGAAGATGACGATTTAACAATGGAACAAGAAAAGCCAATGTTATGAACGGCTGAGCAGCGAATCAAGTTGATGAACTCAGGCGATTTTTGAAAGTAGTAATGAAGTAAGTGAGTCGATTTTTCAGTCATTAAATCAGTAAGAATCATTCATTACGACAGAGAGACTTAATTCTAGGAAAAAAATGAAGATCCCAGTCTTATTCTTGAATTTGTAAATGAAATGCCTTAAAATTGCAGTGTTGTGTTATTTTTAAGCGTTTACTAAAAACTTTTCTAATTCGAATTTTAGGAAAATTCGAATTTTAGGATAATTTGAATTTTTCGAGTGGTACCTTGAAATTCGAATTATCCAAGTTCCACTACAATAATAATAATCCATCGCAAAAAAGTCCATATGTGAACCTTGGTGTTGTGATGTATTATTAGGGTATCTCATTCCAAATATAAGGCAAAAGTCACATGGTTGAGCGTGATCTTAACCATATCACCTCTAATTCCGTTACGGTCATGGAATGAAATATCCTAACAATCAATGTCAACGGCAAGGTTCGAATTTGGACTGTTGTGTGATAGATTATTATATATCTCATTCCATGACTGTAACAGAATTCGAGGTGATATGGTTAATATCACGCTCAATTATGTGATTATTACCTAATTTTTCAATTAGTACTCACCACAGCTCGAGCTCGATGCCGCCACCGATGTTTGAACTTGGGAGCTGCTGCGCAAGTGGAGTGCATCCTAACCCACTGCTCGACGCAGACCACACTGCAAAGAAATGGTGACTGCTTAAATTGGAGTGAAAGATGATTTCCCTGAAAGCTTTGATTTAATGTATACATATATCACTGAATTGTTTCTTTAGTTTATACATTAGTTACTAAACGTAAATGTCTGCATTTTGTAGGTTGAGTACAAAGTACTTCTCGCCAAAGCGTACTCCTGACTACTCCACATATTTAAAATTTTATTTTCTTTCATGACCATAAATTGACTTCTTCACGTTCTCCACATGATTTTTTCTAAAAAAATTTTAAGAAAGAATATGTCCATGTCAGCAACCTCGAACTTGAACTTAACTTCAGCCCGGTTTTAGCCAGGTGCCAGATCACTGCAACAAGTGCGAACGTCTAGAAGATACTCATGGGTCGATCGATCGATTACTTTCATATACAAAAATGATATCACTTCAATGGTAGATTTCAATCATAGTTATCTTTTGACTGACTGTAAATTCACTCATAAATAAAGGAAAAGGAAAAATACTTCTTCCATTTGAATGCATTTCAAAAATTAGGACGAAATCAAACTGTGAAGTCCACCGAGCAATACGATTAGATGCAAGAGAGGAAAGTGCATATGATTGTACAATGTTCCGGATCTACAAAACTATAATTATATCTGTTTCATGATGTAGGTCCAAAATTCAGTGAACGAATTATATTTCTCTATTTCTTCTTCTTCGTAGCCCTACAACCCCTTTTGGGCCTTCGCTTAGAGATAGTTAGAGTATCTCATTGTCATGATCTAATGGATCGGCACTCCAAAAGGTGATATGATCATTATCACGCTTTGGCTGTATGTCCGTCCAGCCAGCTGCGATACGTTCTGGTTTCAAACCAGCACGTATCACAACTGAACAGGCTTATAGTCCGTCCGAAGAACTACTCGAACTAAATCTCGTTGACGCCAACGAAACTTGAACCAGAGACTTTCGGCTTATGGGCGTAGTGCTCTAACCACTAAGCCACGCGGACTACGATTTCTCTGTTTAAATGCCCAAAAAGGAATCCGACGCCACCTGAATACTCCTCAGTCTTATCACAAGCGTTTTTGTCAGGACTAGTTTCTGCATGAGGAACACTATATGATATATGCAAACAGTCGAAAGACTGCTTTCTTTGCTATATCACTAAAAAATAAAGGATAGCATCGAGGAGATTTGAGTATAAATAATAACGAAATTGGAAATTGTTTCTGCTTAGTTGGTATTTATAAAGGACTACAAATTAAATCAATTAAAACATTAAACATCAACCCAAGAACAAGAAAAAAAATCGGACAATATTTAATCAACAAATTTTCATCATCTATCCTTACGTTGAGAAATCACGTTCCCAATCAATCATTCAATTCACCAACTAAACCCAAAAAATACCCTTGCAAAATCACTCAATCATACTTTTTGTCCGTGTCCAAATTTGATTTGATGACACTTCACAAAAAAATGATATTTTACAATTAAATGAAAAAAACCAAAAGTCCAATGACTTTGTACAGAATCCTTGATATTTGATTTTTCCAATTCATGTTTTTTTTGTTTTTGTTATATTTACACAGATCCAGAAAAATAAGTCCAAGAGCCAATGTCCTATTTGTCACGCTTTTGTTACTTTTTCCACGTTATCATTACTGGTAGTGCTTCTGTTGCCGATGTTGTTGTAGGAAAAGTTCGTGATTTTATTGAAATCCTCTCGGGTTCGACTGCTCTTAACATCCAATAAAAGATCCCGATTTAGAGGAAAACGACGCAAATATGAATGGAAGGAAAAAAGGACTAATCGGATATGATATTGTATTCAAAAATGAAAGTAACAAAAACAAAAGGTAGGGAAAGAGTGAAATGAAAAACCCTGAAAAAAGTGTTCATAGCACATGCTGCGAACGTTAGAGACGTGCTTTATATTACTCGTAGTTGCAGAGTAGTCTGTAAATAATAGTTGGAGGACATTCACATTCATTATGCATAGAAAATCAACATCGCACAACTTGAAGAATAGCATTTCTGAACCTTCGTCGCTTACAAAAATATAATTTTCTTGTTGAAAACCTTCGAAAGTGCAAGTAATGCGATTTTAGCCTGGTTTCCCATTTTTTATCCATTCTCAGAACACCAAACATGCACTATACCCTATCCTGTTTCAAAGCTCTCGTCACTAGATTTATCGAAAATAACAGGATGAAAATTTTCCGGACAAAGTCACGTTCGTCACTCATTTTTTTCGGTACCTTCTGGAATATTTTATAAGGATCGACTTGAACACAATATTGTGACCATTATTATTTTTAACTCAATTTGTTTGGTTCGTGAAGTTTGAATGGTCCGATGACTGGCTGCTAAGAGGAAAGTCAGGACGAATGTTCGAATGCTGGAAAAGGCTGACGTAGCACTGACTATCTATCGATGTGCTACGAATAAATGGCTTTCACACACGCAGTCATCTCCACAGTCCATCGTTCTGAACGCACTCATGTCCTCCCAATGGCTAACATATACCGTAGACTGTTAATATATGATAGTATTTTCAAAAAATTTATTGCTCATTCCTCCCTCGTTCTCCGAACTACACTTTCATCCGATTATAATTGACAATTCACTGTTCCACATTTTTTCTCTGTATTTACAAATGGAAAATTGCTTTTCAGGATTTCCAGATATTTACTCATTCTCTCAGTCATATTTCGATAAAATTATCTGCATTTTTTTCCCGGAAATACTTACGAGGAGAGAGCTGGGAAAACACAACCCTGCCAAATGGACGACTATTTTTTTATAGGAATTTTACTACTTGTATGCGTGCATTATATTGGAATTTCCAACAATTTTGACTGTGGTTTGTGAAAGGACTTATAACGGTGATGTATTCTTTGTTAAGCGAAAGAGGTTATCTCACTGGTGATAATAAAAGAGCGCCAGGAGAGTGCAGAAATCACCACTAAATCATTAATTGAATGAAATGAAATAAATTGATTTTGGTCAGAATGAGGTTGAGATTTTCGCTGTTTTTACCGGGCATTAATGTTTACGAATATTGAATGCAGAATAAAATATTAATTTAAATAGCGTGAAAGAATTGTGGATGCAACGAGAATGACGGATTTTATTTCGAGTTCACAGACCGCCGCCACAAAGTCAATTCGTTGGAAGTTGTGAAAGTAAATTGAGCATTGGTTTTCGGGTCTATTTTAATGGATTTAATGCAATGGTCAAAGTGGATAATTCGCGAATGAAGTTTTAAAGAAGAATTTAATAATAACGTGTGAACGGCTCCAATTCAACTATCATACCGTCTCCGTCCCGGTAAAACCTTGGCAGGCCTCGGAGTACGTTCGAAGCTCTTACCAATGGGTTAATGGTGTAGGTTAGGTTGAGACGGAGTCTCGATTAGCGTTGGTATGGCCTACAAAGCGAAGAAAGCCGCAAAGAAACTCCTTCTGAAAATGCCAGAAAATAAAGTTCGCACGAACGCCTAACACCTGAGACAAAATAGGGGAGTAAGAAGACCTCGGCAACAGGCACTGCTGATAAAGCCCCAAGATGGCCGATCCCATGCAGAAGCGTTCTGGGATATAAGTGCACATGTAAGGCCCGAAGACACAAACACTGCCATTAAAGCAGTACGACCAACGTGGTCGGGCAACATACTGGTCGGAATTGGAGCGGAGGCCGGCAATAAAAGAAGCATTTCGCGGCGCAGTGGGGAAACTCCTCGAAAAAAGCGCAACTATAGCCTCGTTCAAGCCAATGGCAAAGATCGAAATAAGAGACGTTGACTGTGTCACGGATCTGGCCAAGATACAAGAGGCTATCAAAAGGGAGTTCCCTAGCATGAACAGGATCAACGTAAGGCTGACAGCAGAAAACCATAGGGAACAACCCATGGCCATCATTGACTTGACCGAAAAGGACGCCGAACAATTTCTGACTAAGGGCAAAATAAGAATTGGGTGGGTTATCTGCAGGATACAGCGAAGAGCAGCGCCTCTTCAATGTTTCAAATGCCTTGGCTATGGTCACACCGCAGAAGTATGCAAAGGTCCCGATAGGAGTTCTCTATGTTACAAATGCGGTGAAATCGCACATAAGAGAAAAGAGTGTACAAAACAGGCACACTGTATTCTTTGCAAAGATGCTGATCCAAGACCGGATCTTGGGCGCGTCTTAGGATCAGGAAAATGTCTAGTTTTCCAGGAAGCCTTAGGCAAAGCAAAACTGCGATGATCCGTATCCTGCAGCTGAACCTACACCGCAGTTGCACCGCCCAAAATCTGCTTGAGCAGTTTGCGAGGGATATGAAACCCGACTTATGCTGCTGATTGAGCAGCACCATGAAAACAGTTCTGCATCATGGTATCCTGATGAAACCAGTACCGCCGCCATTTGGGTTCGGAAGAGTAATTTGCAGGCAGGAAGTAGTGGACCGGGGGATGGTTTAGTGTGGGTTCGGTGCTCAGGGACCACCTTCTTTAGTGTGTACCTAACGGCGAACGAATCGATATCGTCTTTCCAAGCCAAGCGTAATGCTCTGGAGGCCACTGTCTCGAACGCAGACGCCAACATGTTCGTTGGGGGAGACTTCAACGCTAAGGTAATCGAATGGAGCATGCCTCTAACAGCTGCGGAGAAAATGCATCCTAGAAATGGCGGCCAGGACGGCGCTCGTCGTACTAAACACCGGAAATACGCCGACTTTTTGCCGTATTGGCTGCGAAGGAACCATACCGGACGTGACATTTGCCTCGGAGTCCTTAGTACGGAGGATATACAATTGGAGAGTATTAGAGGAATACTCAGCCAGTGATCATCAGTGCATTCTGCTTAAGATCAGTGATGTTGCCTCCAGATGTCCGTGGTCTTGACTTTCTACAATTGGGTGGAACATAGGAGATTCGCTGGGGACGGAAGAATTGACAGCTCAAATTGTGATGAATTCAACTATAAGCATCATCATGACTGCTTGCAGTGCTTCTATGCCCCGTGGAAAACCCCGGAATAGTAAGCTCCAAGTGTACCGGTGGTCGACTGAAATTACTGAAAAGCGAAGGGAGTATCACAAGCTCCGGCGTGAGGCTCAACGGACACGGAAACGTGACAAGGCAAGAAACCCGGTAGCAGCATATAAGTCGGCTAGGAAATGCCTTCACAAATTGATTAACAACAGCAAGGCTCACTGTTGGCAAGAACTAGTGTACAATTTGAACAAGGATTCGTGGGGCCTTGGCTACAAGCTAGTTATGTGGGGGCTTGGTGCCTTACGGACGCCTTGCACACATGATGCGGAAAAGATGGTCGAGATACAGCGGGCACTGTTCCCCGCCCATCCCGTCCATGTTGACGCTGTCCATGGTTAACACCAGTCGAATGTCCCCTCATCACAGAGCCGGAAGTGGAAGATGCAGTCCTTCCACTGAAAGTGAGGAAGACTCCAAGCCCAGATGGTGTTCTAGCTGAGGTGTTGCAACTTTTCTATCACCATTTTCCTGACTTGCTGCTCAGCACATTCAACGCTTGACCACGGGACGGGGTTTTCCCGGTAGAATGGAAGGTGCCAAGGCTCGTGCTGATCAGCAAAGGGAAGGGAAATCCCGGATCGCCGTCTGCATGCCGCTTGTTATGCATGCTAGAATCGGCTGGGAAAGTGCTAGAGAAACTCATCAAGAGAAGACTCACTGACACAATTCGTGCTGCTGGGGACCTATCTCCTTGGCAGTACGGCTTTAGAGTAGGATATTTCACTATTGATGCAATTTCAGAGGTGGTGAGCGGGGTCCAAAAGGCAGAAGTGCTTCCCCGCACCAAGCGACGGATCGTCTTATTGATGACACTCGACGTTGGGAACGCCTTCAACTCCGCTTCGATGGGTGGATAATCTTGATGCGCTGGAAAACCCCTTCAAGTGCCAGTATATCAAATGCGGCTTTTGATTGCTTACCCGAAGGACCAAAACCTGCTTTACGACATGAAACGGGGCCAATGAAGGACGGACGTTACATCAGGTGTTGACCTGTGGAACGTATCTTACGACGGGCTACTGAGACTGGAAATGTCAGATGAGTCGCGCTTGATCGGCTATGCGGATGATGTTGCGGCTCTGGTCGCTAGATACACCTTTGAAGAAGCACAACTTAGGCCAGGTGTACTAATGCGCACTAGAGAAACCCGAAGTGGTAACATCGACAAAAAAGAGAATCCCTAGAGAAAGGATGATCAATATTGGAGATATACTCATCGAATCGAAGCCAGCGGTGAAGTACCTGCGGCTACTGATTGACTCGAAGATAAGTTTCTCAGAGCAAATCAGGGTAACGGCTGAGAAGGCTGGTTTGGGAGTATCCGCGCTGAGTCGACTTATGCTACTTAACGGAGCAGAAATATGGGGCGACGCTTTCAGTAAGGAGGCATACCGAAAACGCCTGGCGCAGGTACAGAGAAGAGGAGCACTGAGGATTGCATCTTCATATCCGACAGTCTCTGATTCTGTGGTGAGAGGGCATTGCTAGAGAATGCCGCGCAGTATACCAGCGTCGAAATATGGACGCGAAGGAAGATTGGTAAGTCACGGTCCCCCGATTGAGAGGAATGCAATGCCTGCCACACATTTTGTGCATGCAAAAAATGCGCCAGGCTGCAAAGGGACATCTACAAAGAGACAGGAGAGCTCATTCCGGATAGTATAGTCAGCGTGATGCTCGAATCGGATGACATTATTTTCGGACAGTCCTAAAAGATAAGAGGGACTCACGGCAGCCGGGGGCGTTGGGGCTGGGGATCGCTTGCCTCCTCTCTCCCCTCCCGCTTCACGAAGGATCCCCAAGGTGCCTTACAGTGCAACAACATGAGACCTGGCTCAAAATAATATGTCAAACAGTTCCAGACTGGGCTCTCGGGTTGACAGGGGAGGTGTTTTGTGGGTAGCCCAATCGCTTGCGAGCATGGGAGTTCCACACTATGTGCGTAAATGGCATTCTCTTCTTACCACAAAAAAAAATATAATTTCTTTTTTATGAACAATATAAAAAGGTTTATTTTAGGATCACGCGGCGTAATTAGAAACAAAATATCAGTGTTTTGCATTGATATAATTCCCTACCCTTTGGTTGGTTTTCCAGATGTAATTTTATGAATTGTGTTGAAAATTGCGCTTCTTGATGGTAGAGATTGAAAATTTTGACTCTTTCTATATGTAAGTGATAAAATGTCTGTTTACATGTACCCCAGTATGTTTTCAACTACCCCAGAGACTAGGAGGTAAATGGAAACACTGATTTCATCACGACAGGTGGCAGGCACATTCATTTTGGAGGCATTAGAAGTCCTAGATAAACTTTTTTGACAATAGCGGCATTTTAGTAATAAATTTACTAGAGATGCTTGATCCGTTAAGGAAAGCAACGTAAAAACTATCTCAGCGAACTAAGATTTCAAGCTGCGCGGAAATGACTTTGCCTAACCACGCATACGCGTGCTAGCAGCTAGCTCAGCGGTGTCATGAGGCGGGTTTTTATCGCCAGCGCAAAGTTCGCACTACAAAATTATTTTCACGCGCATTATTTGCATAGATGTAATTATTTTAAATTACCTTCCATCTCGTTCGTTCGAGAGACTTCCCGAACTTAATCTAAACCAACATCTCATCGGTTATAGACGTGGTCTGGGACCGTGCCAAAGGACTGTACCCATCAGTTCAACAAGTCTGGACACCCCTGCTGGCTAGCTAGTTCGGAGAGGAATTTCGGTCGCAGGTCTTCCGCAAGAAGACTAAGTCTGAAATACAAAAATCTGCCACCAATTCAAATGCCGGATTTAAAACGCGTTGAACAATCTGTCGACTCGATTTTAACCTACTTTACTTCCGTTTCCTTTCCCTTTGATTCGAGCAAAAGAGCAACACTATACTGTTTACCAAAACACGCGCTCGCAAATATTCATCGATGCGGTGCCCCAAATAAACTACTCGAACTCAAACCGAATCTATTTTCTCTAACAAAAAAAGAAAAAAACGCAAGAACCAAACTATGGCACCACGTACCGACCGCGACCCGAACTCGACCAGTCGCGGATTATCGAAACCCTACCCTCTTGGCAGCATACTCACCTTTTGGCAGAAATGAACTTTCTGTATTAGGACATAGTCAGTCACGTTAGGGGTGTTAGCGAGAGAAAGGAGCTCGAGTTTGTCGAACATCCGCAAGAAAATTGTGAGACAGCTTTCGCCTATTGCGTAACAGTGAGATATGTTCAACTCCACCAAGTTACTTTAATGCAAGATCAGCGCGTCCACTGCTCCCGACGTTGACCGGTCACCTTTCGACAGTTTCAGGACTCGCAGTAACTTATACTCGATTATCACAGGTTACAGCTCGACGGAAAAATCGACGTACACTCACTTAAATTCACTACTTTCACTTCTTGTTCTTATTCAGCAGTGGAATGAGCAGGTCGTCATGCAGCCACAGGCATTTTGATACATTTATTTCATCTAACCTCTGACGATGTTCACTGAGCATTTGAAAGGCTGAGACGATGTTGGGTGAATTTAAACTAGATAAACTGATCCACTAATATTTTATACAATCTGGAGCAGCAACAGAAATTGAACAAGTCCTCAAGTCAAATGTATTACCTTTGTGCTTCGCATATGAACAAACCTAACTCCGCAATTCCTAATTCGCTCCCCGGCCGACGTCAAGTGGCGGCTCAGTCGCAGAGATCTGTCATTCAAATTTATCACCTGGTTAGGAAATTGTGTAGGGATGACAGGCCTTTGCGGGGTATCGCTCCTTGGGATCGCTGGCCATTGCATAGATAACACGGCCGGACGAAAACCGAAGGGGTTCTTAAAATGTTCTGCCTAACCTAGCGATGGCAAAAGTCATCCTTCCATTTTCAACGGGAACGCTAGCTACTAACATATTAGAAAATGCGGAGCCGGGTGGATTTGGCGCCCCAAGCATCCTCCCGACCGGGTGAAGTCCAGATGACTAAGACCATCTTCAGGAGCCTATCATCTCTTGGCTTAAAAAACCCTAATGCAACAAGCAAGGAGGGCAAACCTGTGAGGTCTACATCAGAAGACGCATGCACTCACGTGGCGGTTTCTTACCCCTTTCAGAGAGAATAAACAAGACCCACTTTTTTTCTTTTAATTCAATTAACAATCATTTTATTGATAATTAGCGCAAGAAAAAAATATCTGGCATTGCAATATAAATGTAGAAGCAAGTGTTTAAAACTAACAGTCAAAGTACAGGCACCGGTCTATAAAATTTAACGATTTATAAATAGCGCAAAGGGGTACAATCACAATATTATTCAATGAAAGATCCACGTATACCTGCAAGAGTTGTTCCAAAAGTACCCGACCTGACTTATGAATACAGGTGGTTTAAAATAAAACAATTTCTGCGATTGAACCACCAACTCCTGGATCAAGCTAGGTTAGGCGCCGTATGAGAAATTTCGTGACACAACTTCCAGGCCCTCAGAGTGAAGCTAGAAAGACGAAAGAGCCGCTAGAAATATGGAGGTTATTTTTCTCGGAAGGTGTTTGTTTTCGGATTGTTCAGTGCACAAATAAAGAAATAAACCGCCTAAAAGATAAGTTCTCACAAAAAAGGGACTGCGTAGAGACTGATCCAATAGAAATTGAAGCATTTTGGGTCTCTTACTCTTTGCAGGAGTAAGAAGAAATAGTCGAATCAATGCCAACGATTTGTTCAAAGCTGACGGCTCTTCCCCAGAAATATTTCGACCAGCTATGAGCTGCAACAGATTCTATTTATTACTACGATGTCTTCGGTTTGATGACAAGGATACTCGTGCAGAACGTACAGCAGTGGATAAGCTTGCTCCCATCAGATAGTTGTTTCAAGAGGTCGTAGAATCTTTCAAAAAATATTACAGCTTGTCACAGTTTGTAGCAATCGACGAAAAGTTGGAAGCTTTTAGAGGTCACTGCCCTTTTAGGCAATATATCCCATCGAAGCCAAATAAATATGGAATTAAAATCTACGCTTTAACAGACGCTAAGATGTTTTATACGCAAAACATGGAAGTGTATGTAGGAAAACAACCTGAAAGTCCCTATAAAATTGATAACTCCGCTTTAGAACTAGTTTTGCGTCTAAGTGAATGTATCCGAAACACTGGTCGTAACATTACATTTGATAATTTTTTCACAAGCGTTCCGCTGCTGGCTAATCTCGATCACGAATATAAGATGAGCCTGATTGGAACTGTGCGAAAAAATAAAAAGGAGCTACCCAAACAGGTTACTGGATTACGAGGTCAAGCTGAAAAATCTTGCGTATTTGGACATCACGGCAACTGCAGCCTTGTATCGCATATACCTAAAAAAGGCAAGAATGTCTTACTTTTGCCCAGTATGCACGATGATTAAAATATTGATGAAGAGACAGGCAAACACATCATCATGGACTATAATGCGACTAAAGGTGGTGTTGACGCGGTCGACAAAATGTGTGAGACATATAATGTCGCTCGCGGCACAAATAGGTGGCCTATGGTAATATTTTACAGTTTGATGGACGTGGCAGGGATAAATTCATTTGTTTTATATCTAATGAATAATGCTAACAAGAAGATTAGCCACAGAACGTTTTTGGATACACTTTCTTACGACTTGCTAAATCCTCACCTCAGGCGACGAGCTCTCACTCTTTCTCTGCCAAGGACACTGAGGTTAAGACTCAATGAAATACGCAAATTAGATGGCCCTGAATTTGCAGCCTCATCTAACAACAATATAATTAGCCGATGTGGATATTGCACAACAAAGAAAAATAGAAAAAAGCGGTACAACTGCGCTTCTTGTGCTAAATATTTTTGTTTAGAGCATGCTAATATGGTATGTTCTGACTGCTTTGCAAACTTTAGTATTTAACTTAATTTATGTTACAATGACCTCAAGATATGTGATTTTTAAGAATTAAAAGATTTTTTATGTTTGTTTTGAGAATAAAAAGTTTTATGTTTGTTTTTCCTAGCTATAAGATAAAAATGTGACTTTTTTAAGGCTGTTGTGGAAAGACTGATAGTCATTGAAGTAAGAAATAGTTTATGCTAACAATTGATGTTTTTTGTTTTATTACATCCTATAGTTCCTGTAAAATAAAAAAAATATAAACAGTTTCATAGAAAAATAACCAGGTAAAGGAGCCAAAGATACGTTCTGTCACACCGTGCGCGGGTATAGGTGTTAATACATTTGGCGCGGGTATAGGAAGGTTAATATCGGGCAATATTAATCAGATTGAGTCAAACCGACATGCGTTTGAAAGTTGACATTCCAGCCTACAATTTTCATACGGACAATTTTGTATTTCATCATTCGTGTCAAAAGTTGTATTCTTTTAAAAATAACTGAAATTTCTGAAAAAGTTCGTGATATATATTTTACAATATCACTACGATCAAGGTGAGAATGCATCACAGGCTCGTGTAAGAATTTGTGGTGTCTACGGTCAAGATACTTCATCAAAAGCCAGGGCCAAGAGATGGTTCGCTCGCTTTCGTTCTGGACATTTTGATGTCAAAGATGCACCTCGCTCAGGTCGACCAATCACTGAAAAAGTCGATGAAATCTTACAAAAAATTGAAGAAGTCCGACACATAAGCAGCCATGACATTGCTAAGAAACTGAATATCCATCACCAAACAGTTTTGAACCATTTGCGTAAGGCTGGATACACAAAGAAGCTCGACGTTTGGGTGCCGCATGAATTAACACAAAAAAATTTGATCAACCGAATTTCCATTTGCGACATGCTAATAAAACGCTACGAAATCGAGCCATTTTTGAAGCAAAATATTACGGGCGATGAAAAATGGGTAAGATACGAGAATGTTGTTCGAAAAACATCATAGTCAAAAAAAGGTGAATCATCACAAACGACTTCAAAGCCAGGATTGACACCAAATAAGGTTATGCTGCGTGTATCGTGGGATTGGAAGGGAATTGTTTATCATGAGGTGCTAGAATCTGGCCAAACACTCAATTTGGCTCTGTACTGTCAGTGATTAACCAGATTGCAATAAACAATTCAAAAAACCGACCAGAATTGATCAATAGAAAGGGCGTCTCCCATCATGATAATGCCAGACCACACACATCTTTGATGACCCGGCGAAAATTGACAAAGCTTGGTTGGGAAGTTTTGATGCGTCCACTGTATAGTCCAGACCTTGCACCATCAGACTACCATTTGTTTAAGTCTCTGGAAAACTTACCTTAATGAAAAGAAATTCACTTCAAAAAGGGACAGTGAAAATCACTTGGCCAAGTTTTTCGTCGATAAAACAAAGAAGTTCTACACAGATGGAATAATGGCTCTACCCAAAAAATGGCAAAAGGTCATATATAGTAACGGACAATATGTACTTAAATAAAATCCATTTTAAATAAAAGAAATATTCAATAGAAAAATGACAAAAAACGGCTCTATGCTTTTTAAACTTACCAATATTTATATCTGTATATTGGCGTTTGATAATTGCGTGTCCCGTATAATTTGGGAATGGGCTTTGAAGTTGATAACTATCTTCCTCGCCTATTTTAAGGATAATTTCGTTCCGAATGCATTTATTGGTGATTCAACTGTTGTAATTAAATTGTGTGCTGAGCTTTGGTCACTATGTACTGTCGACGTAAGGGAATTAATCAATATTGTTTTGAGGGGTCGTGAGAGGGAGTCTGCTACTACATTGGCCTTATCTGGCTTATATATTAGCGCATAATTATATTCTTCTAACATGTTGGTGTTCTTGTTGCTGAGAGCGTTGGTAAGGGGTTGGTGGTCGGTGTATATTTTCACTTGGCAGGACGCATAGAGATAGCTTCGCAATGAATTGAGCGCCCAGATGATGGCAAAAAAACATCTCTTGTTCATTGGCGGCGTAGTTTTCCTCTATTCTGGATAGCGTTCTTGAAATGAAAACGCTGGTTTTACCATCTTGTGAATGGACTGCACCAATCGCATAGTTGAAAGCGTCTGTTGTGAAATTTGGATGAGTTAGAATTACTTATTTAGGTATTAAGCAATTTTTTAGGGCATTATGTTAAGAGCATTAATAGCTTTTGAATCAAGCCGAATTATTTTGACACTCATCCATCTTCCCCTCTTAAGAGAGGTCAGAGGCTTCGTGATTTTTGCACAGTCTTGAATGAATCGGCGGTAATACCCCGGCAAACCTAGGAATGATCTTAAAACTTAAGGTTTTAGGTATCGGCATGTTCGCTATTGCCTTGACTTTTTAAGAGAGCGTTGCGCTATTTACCTGCGTCTAAATGAGGACGCGAGGGAGATGGTTGTCCACGACGAGAGACAGTGCTCATGATTGTCAGCAGACCGTGGCTAAATCTAGGGCATGGTGAGACGGACTTCTATTTGACACAGCTTTTGAGCGGGCATGGGTGTTTTCAGTCTCCCCTACACAAGATTGGTAAGTCACGGTCCTCTGATTGTCGCTATTGCCCAAAAGGAGAAGACAATGCCTGCCACACATCTTTAACTTTAAAATGGGACAGGCTGCGAAGGGCCCTCTACAGGGGGACAGGAGAGCTCACCCCGGATAATATAGTCGCGGTGATGCTCGAATCGTATGACAAATAGAACCAGGTGGCACATTATGTTCGGGCAGTCCTAAAAGATAAAAGGGACTCACAACAGCCGGGGGTACTGGGGTTGGGGGATCGTTTGTCTGGCACTTCCTCTCCCCCTCTCTCCTCCCGCTAGAAGAGGAATCCCCCAGGTTGAAGGCGCCTCACGGCGTAAAGCAGTCTTTGTAATTTCTCGTTCTCTAAGTGATATTTGTTGGAAACCGCTTTTGAGATCGACGAGGTATTCTTCCCCAAGTTGGCAAGAATCTCGTTTATTCCTGGTATCGGATATGTGTCCGCAACGGTGACAGAATTTAGTTTGCGGTAATCGATTACCATCCGGTATTTCTTCTTGCCGGATGCGTCATTTTTCTTGGGCACTATCCAGACTGGGAAACTGTAAGGAGATTTGGAAGGTCTTATTATTCCGTCTTCTAGAAGTTTGTTAATTTCCTTCTCGACTTGTCCTTTCAGGGCCGTTAGGTATGGACTTGACCTTGAGTAAACAGGCTGATCGCTTTTAGTTTGTGTCTTTCCCTTGATGTTACTAGTGTAGGCTAGTTTTTCGTGAGGTTCCGATAATAGCCTGAATCAGTTTTTAAGGATCGCCTTTAATTTAGTTATTTGCTCTTGATTCATATAGGAAGTTCTGAGGCTTATATCGTGGACCGTTTGCAAAAGATGTTGCTTTAAGGGGATGAGTATATTTGGGTACAAAGTCATATAGCCTTTGTCCGTATGCCTTTAGTCGTGTGAGTGTGTCATTGCCGATAATTCCGTCAAAAGTAATTAAACTTAGGAGTATGAAAAATTGAACTTCCTGTACCTGAGGGCATAATGAGTTATTTGAACGTTTCCTCCTACTGAATTTACAAAGAAACGTTTTTTGTTTGGACTAGGATAATGTATGTATTTGGGCTGTATGTAGTCTTTGTTGGACTCGGTGTCCACTAGGAACCTGAGTTGCTCTCCAATTCCTGTTTCATATTCGAAATAGGGAAGCGAAGAGCGCTTCCTTCTAAAAAAAAGATATATCTGATTTTTTGTTGGTTTCCAAGGCTGGTTCATCATTTTGATCAATATAATCTGTCAGAGTTTGTTCTTGGTCTGTATCTTCTTGTTTCATGTCCTGTTTACACTGTTCCTCTGTTACTTCGTTTGTTCAGTGTAGTAAACTCGTTGAACTTTAGGGGGTTGTTAGTGTGTTTGGGGTGGTTGTTGAGGGCGATTTTGCGGGAAGTTTAGATTTTGAAGCCTATTTGCATAATTAATGTTATAAGATCTTATTTGTTGTTCAATATCCATAGGAACTGGTCCTTGTGGTGGTCGCGGAGACGGGAAATTAAATGCATTTTGGCGTTGAGGTTGTTGGTGATTTTGCGCGAAAAATCTGGTTTGTTGCGGCACTTGGGGATTATGGAAAAGTTCTGGATGGAACTGGAGGGGCTGGTATTGGCACGGGCCTAGGGGGATTAGGCACAGTTCTGCGAGGGGGAAGTATAATTTCCCAACACCGAATATAAACAAGAATTAAGAGTAAAGAATAAATGTCAGTAAGCATCGAGTAGTAGTCCTGGGTGAATCCACTTTCAAAGGAATCAACTTCCCGCCAAGAGCGTTACACCCAAGTTTATATTTTCGAAGTCTGGGTCGCCCATCTCTTTACCTCGAACTTGAACTTGAATTTCAAGCATCATCAAGCATTGATTAAAATTATCTGGTTTTAAATGAAAATAATTAGAAATAAAAAAAGACCAGTATGATAACTATGTTATGTTTTTAAAAATCAACTTAATGTAATCTAAATTTCTATTTAATAAAATAAAAATATTGCAAAAATGTTAATTACTTATTTCAAATAATAAGATATTTTACATTACACCTGCTTTTTGGACATGGTAATCTTTTTTCCACGAAATAGCCTCAAAAGAAAAATGCAAAGCAATATCCTTATACAATCTGTAATAATCTGCGCTCCATATGAGGAAGATTGAATCAATATGTAGTAACATAAAATCTAAAGGTATATATAAAAATCTGAAATAATCTCATTCTATTTTTTCTCTTTGTGTCCTTTTTGGTTTTATCTCCTATTAGGTTGTTGATGAACATTTCACCCAAGCTAAACCAGAACCTAAAAATAATAAAACGCATATTGTTAAATCGGACTGGTTCTGGTATACAATACAAAATGGTTATGCAGACGAAGCGGATTATCTTTTTGGTGATGTAAGTAATAGTAGTTTCTAAGGATATCTTCAAACTATTGCTAAAGGATGGTGGGTGAAAAAAAATGTTTACATTTTTAGTATTGAATTTATTTAAATAACGTTTTACTTTGAATATGCGGCAACATTATATTTCTTAAGTCGAGCGTAAATTATCTTAGAGCATGTTTTACCGAAATTTATGAGCAACTTATTCAAAAGTCTTGCCCTTGTACATTTGAACACTCGCGGGTAAGACAAAATGCTGATAATAGCGTACCATTTGAATAATAAACGCCAGTATAATTTTAAACGGAATATTCAGTACATTAATTATTAACGGAAGGTCCTGTCGAAAAAAATCTTTCTTAATGTCGAAAAAAATGTTTCTTAATGTGCAGTCATAAATATTAATTTCAGTAGAAATGATGACTATAAACTTTACACCCAAAACCGCTTTCGAAATGAACTTTTCAAAATTTTTTCCAATATCTAATTTTAAAGCAATGTCGTTTTTTCACCCATATCCATCCATTCAAATAACCCAGTCTAAACTCAACTCAATAAAAAAACTATTTTGTGAGACAAAAGTAGAATCCTATTAAAATTGGCAAATCTTTCTAATCTTATCGTATCAATCTCAATCCCAATGCAGTATCTAGATAGTATTGCCAACACACCGGGTACAGATCGTCGTGACTCATTACCTATAAGCTTTAACAAGCGAAAACGTAAACGTTTCTCACAACGTATCCAAGCTGAAGGTACACCTCTCGGATCCGGAAAGCGACGTTCATCTGTATCAGATGCTGGACTATTATCCGTATCGGGAAGTTTCCTTGATTGTACAGCTAGTCCCGACAAACATGAAACGGCCGGCAAGGTGATACCAGAAAATGAAGTCGTCGTTGAAGCAACTCCAAAGAATAAATCGATGCGATATAATCATTTTATGGATTTCTATCATACGGAGTCGAACTATGTCGGGATATTGGATACAATTGTCAATGTAAGTTTTGATGCTTGTGTTGTGTTTTTTCTCTCTCTCTTCTTATTTTATTCACTACGTTCGATTACGGCTCATAAACGTGTGAAAGTAGATGTTTATATGTTTTTGAGAATGTGTAAATGTACATAGGTCGTTTGAAATGTCCTTTTTATATGGTCAATTGATTTTTGTCTTTTGCAGCTTTTTAAAATACCTTTAGAAGAAAAGGCTGAAACCAGTGATGCCCTACTAAATAAATCCGAAGTTAAAGCAATTTTCAGTAATTTCCTTCCTATTCATGAAGTTCATAGGCATATGTTGGAGCGATTAAGGTAAGTGGATTTGAAGCTTTTGAATCTTCTTTTTTCAATTACTGGTCATAGATATCTGACCATTAAATGAAAACAGATAATAAATTGGAAAGTATCATGAAGTTGCATTAACGGTAACTATTTCAAACTCCAATATATCGATAAAATGATAAACTATGCCAAAAAATTCGGTGATCTATAAATGCCCTTATCAAGCAAAATTCATTGTTCTTATCAGAACCATATATAGTGTTTTCCACTAAGGACATCAAAATTTCATCTATCAATAAAACACAGAAATATTTGAGATATTGAGTTCAAATTTATTGTGTGTGTAGTATAAGCATTACATTTTCTGAATGAATGAATGATGATTTCAGTGATATGACGACTATCACGAGTGCTTTTACAGCGGTCGATTCTTTGGACCCAATTTTCCACCCCTCTGACACAATGGCGTTAGATCGCCTGAACCAGGCGGCCATTCGAGCGAACCCTTTCTCGAGATAACACATTCACCAAATTTACCTTTGAATAAATCGATTGTAAGACGTGCTGTGTGGCTAGTAGCACCGTCTTGTTGAAACCATATATCGTTGATGTGAAGTTCATCCAATTCTGGCCACAAATAATCTACCAACATAACACGATAGCGCTCTCCATTGACGGTAACATGACGGTCGTTTTCATCCAGGAAAAAATACGGCCCAATCACATCTCCGGCATGAAAACCGCACCAAACAGTAATTTTAGCGGATGCAATGGTATGGTCTCAAGAAGCACATGTGAGTTTGGTGCTGACCAATAACGCATATTTTGCTTACTAACAAAGGCATTGCGCCAGAAATGAGCTTCATCGCTGAAGATGATTTTTCGATGAAATTCTTCATTTTATTTAAGCTTTGCCAGAGCCCAATTGGAGAAGTTTCTGCGTTTCGAATGATCAAGTGTCTTTATTTCTTGGGTCAATTTGATCTAAGCCAAGATTTTTTCGCAAATTACGCCACAGTGTCGTTTGATCGATGCCCAATTTTTGATAACGATGTAGAATCGACTGATTTGGCTCATTTTGAATCGATGCACTTACGGCTCCGATATTTCCTTCGCTTCGAGCGGTACGACGTCTTCTTGGCGCCGGAAGTTCCAATAGTGAAAATTTGGGCTCGAACTTGTCCACTATAGCGCGCACAGTGGTTATTACGGCCGAAAATTGGAAAAAGCGCTCTTAAAACTGTCACCACCTACTCAGAATTTCAGTATTAATTTTTAATAATTGCCAAACGTTGCTTGTTCGTGAACTTTACAATGATGAAAATGTTGACTTTAGCTAACGCTTTGACATCAACAGTTCATTAAAAAAGTTTAAGATTGCGTTCATATTTATGAAGATACGAAATTGTTATGTCCCTAATGGAAAACCCTTTAAATCAGTGCTTCAAATAAATAAAATAAAGAAAGATTCCAATTTGACTAACAGCCTCGTCGGGGCCAAATTTTACTATTCGAAATCTTCTGCTTGGATGTGGTAAATGTTAAAGAGGTTCCAAGTCCTATGGAGGAAAATGAAACATACAATATGCAGATACTGCCGGCTCGTGAGAATGCAGATCATTGTTCTGAGAATTCTTATATTGAGTCTGAATATTCTAATTTAGTTGCTGTAGTGTTTGATTGAAGAAATCACTTGAAGTATTTGCAAAAAGCAATTTTGACTCGCTCATCAGTTATCTTGTTGGCCATGGCAGCACTATGCCCAAGTACCTCAGACATATTGCATTCTTGTGGCCAGGAAGATTTTCGAATGAATTCCTTAAGACACTAGAGAAATTATTTCTACACGGATTTATTTGGTTTTTGGGGCTGCCGTCTGGGAACGTAGGTCTACTGGGAATAAAATGCCAGTGGCTGCTCATGTTTTCCCGGGATGATAGAAGGAACTAAGTAAACATCTATCAGCTTAATAAAGACAGTTTTAAGTTCGCTTATTGAAAAAGTGGGCCTTTTTTGACGTCATTGCTGTGCTTATACATATAAGATGAAATGATTTTTTTTCATTCGTCTCATTTCGGGATTTCCCGGAGGAAATCCAAACCGACCTCTCATCGGTTATAGACGTGAAGTCTGGGAATGTGCCAACGGACTATACCCACCAGGACAACAAGTCCGGACACCCTACGTCTACTCCGAGGTAACTGGTGGCTGGTTAGCTAGTTCGAAGAGGAATTTCGGTCGCAGGCCTGCCATGAGCAGACTAAGTCCACATACAAAAATCAGCCATCGATTCAAATGCCCGATTCAAAACGCGGCGAACAACTTCCACCGACTCAACTTTAACCAACTTTATTTCCATTTCCTTCGATTCGAGGAAAAGAACAAGACTAAGCCGTTAACCAAATACACGCGCTCCCCAATATTCACCGACGCGGTGCCCGAAATAAACTACTCGAACTCAAACCGAATCAAGCTACTCTAACGAAAAAACGCAAAAACCAAACTATGGCACCGCGTATCGACCTTTCGCGGATTATCGAAACCCTACCCTCTCAGCGGCATACTGATTACAGATTGTTTATTGGACAATGAATTGGGAATATTAATTCAGGTAATTGATTTTAATCGTAGTATGGAACAAATTAGGTGATTATGGATCAGCAAAGCAGGGTTTATGCTATCGAGGACATTCGGGAGTCCCTGTGTAGACTCAGAAAAGAAAAGCGCACAGAGAGAAAAGGAGATAAATGCACTAAGAAAGGAATTCTTTACTGCCATGATATGCTGGTGGGGAAACATGAGGCGCAAGGTACACCATAGTTCCAGGACAAAAAATATAAATTATTAGAGGTAGTTTACCAACGGGCAAAGAAATTCATCGCACGGATTCATCCGGGACTGCTGAACGATCAAGATGAAGCTAGTGAAAAGTGTGGAAGAAGGTGTCGAAAATAATAGCAAGAAAGAAGACAAATCAGCAGTAGGAAATGTGCCCAAAAAACAAAGTGATTCTCATACTACCGGTGCGATTACAAAAATTCCAAAGAAGGCGGTAAACGTGACTGTGTACGACGGATCTCGTCGGAAAACACACTTTGAAGAGGATGAGCCTGAAAATGACCGTCAGTTTAGTCCCCCATTAAGACAAGAGCGGAGTTGGGGGCGGCCAGCAAATTTTTTGGGAGATTATCCGCACCATATTTATTCCTGGCCAACCGTACCGAAGGGAAGATGGCGTATCGCCCACGAAGCCACGTGATCGCTGTGTTTTTAAAGACTTCGAAAACGGAGTCGGAACAAACTTTCTCAAGGAACACACGGGTACTATCAGTATCGTGATAGTACTCGGTTTCCAAATAATGACGGTTACCCATTGACATGGAATCGCAGCTATCCTCCGCTTCCGTTACCCCCAATTCCGCGAATACCACAGTTTGAGGTTGATATACGAAAATTCGAAACATTTTGAAATATTTTCAATTCGGTGTATGACGGGTCTGATGTTGGAGAAGCAGAACGACTCACGATGTTACAAAGCGAACTCAAGAGAGACTCTAAGCGAGCGATTGAACACTTAGGAGTAAATGGAGCAAAGTATCGCCATGCTTGGGATCTGCTTAACTGAAGATATAGTAGCCGTCGCGCCCTTATAGAGAAAGAGACTCAAACCCTTATTGATCTTCCCCAAATATGTCGAGACGACACTCAGTTCATAGGCAAAGCGCTAGACATCATGCGATCAGTAATACAGAACTTACTAAAGGCAGAGTTTGATGCTACAGAAGGTATACCATTTATTCCTTTTGTGATCTCTAGAAAAATGAATCTGAAGACAAAGCGGAAATTCGATGCCTCCTTGAGGGACCCACGTGCTCCGGTTTGTATTGACGATTTAGATTGGTTCCTGGAAAATAAGTACATTATACTTTCATCTACTGTAGAAAGTTGTACTCTGCTAGGCCTCCAATCTAGCACCACCGCTAAGAGCAAAGAAAGGAAAGAGCATGCGTATTTCATATAGGAAGAGACTGAAAAAACAAACGCAAATGCGGAAAAAGTTGAATTCAAGCAATTAAAAGCGAACACAAAAGGAAAAAAATATTGAAGTGCTTTCTGGAAACCACTGACAATGAAAAGCTTCTTCGTCAATTTAAGGTGTGCAGTTACAGTATAGTGCATAAGTCTTAAAAAAGAAAATCGGATCATACGCCAACAGTATTATTAGAGAGTATCAAGGTGGTTTTAGGGCAGTTAGAACAACAATAGGCCAATTGTTCACAGTCAAGCGGGTACTTAAAAAATGCTAGGAGTTCAACATAGACGTACACCAAATTTTCGTCGACTTCAAGCAAGCATACGACAGTATTGTTCATAACGTACTGTACCAAATAATGCTTTGCTTTGGAATCCCAGCTAAATTAGTCCGTCTTACCAAAATGATAATGACGTCGACGACCTCCCAAGTGACACAAATATCGGATTAAAGCAGGGAGATGGGCTGTCCCCATTGCTATTCAATTTGGCTCTGGAGTACGTTATAACGAAGCTACCTGTCGATATGCGAGGTACATTACTATACAAGTCGAGCCAAGTGGTAGCCTACGCGGACGACATCAATATTTTGTCACGACGACATCAACATTTTGTTACGATCATTAACAACTGCCAAAGAACTTTCCCTGAAACTCGACAGCGAAGCAAAACTAGTAGGGCTACAAATCAATGAAAATAAAACAAAGCTCATGACTTAGTCGAGGAAAAATACCTCAAATACACAAAATATCACACTTGGCGAATACAATATTGAAAATGTTAGCGAATTTGTGTCTTTGGGCGCCAAAATAACGAAAACGGGCAATGAAAGGGACGAAATACGCCGAAGAATACAGCTTGCCAATAAAATATTTTATTCAGTATTGACGATCTTGAAGACCAGCTGTATACACAGGAAAACAAAGCTCCAAGTATACAAATTTGTGATAAGACCTGTGTTATGCTATGGGTGTGAAACATGGACCCTAACCCAAGCATCCGCAAATACTATATATTGAACGCCTTTGAGCGACGGGTCCTGAAGCGAATAATCGGAGCGAAGCTAGACGGGGACCAATGGCAAATTCGATACAACCATGAGCTGTATGAAATTTTTGACGAACCGGAGGTCTCAACAATTGTAAGACTGCGGAAGCTGCAATGGTCTGGTCACATGAATCGTATGGGCGAACAACGGATACCCAAAAAGGTATTCGGGGAGAACTGAAGGCCGGAGACCAGTGGGGAAACCGAGGAAACGCTGGTCTGACTCGGTTGACGAAGACAGTTCATCGCTGCTCGGATGTCGGAATTGAAGGACGCGGTCAATGGACCGAGACAGTTGAAGGCGCTGTTTGCAGGAAGCGAAGGCCTGGGAGGGGCTGTAGTGCTAAGAAGAAGAAGAAGATGCAGAAAACTCCATACTAAACACAAAAGCATAGGTTGTTAGAAGAATCACTAAAGGCAAACTTCCGAATATTCCAAGCAAAATCAATAGGACATTAAAAGGAAAGCAGCTAGCGGACACAGCTTTTAACTATCCAGCTCATGTTCCAGTTCTATTGGGTTCCAATGTTCTACCATTATTCTTCAAAGAAGGCGTAGAAGTAATTGACAAGTTTTTGTTCCAAAACTCTAAATTGGATGGATTGAATCCGGACCAGCCAAAAATAGGGTTTCTAGACTTTCTTTAGCTGAAATGGAAAATAGCTTACTTGAATTTTGGGATATGCCACTGAATCAAGATGATGTTGCAGCAGTAAATGAGCAAGAGTGTGAAAGCTTTACCAAGAGAAGCACTTCCTACTCGAAGATGGAAGATATGTGGTAGCTACACCATGCCGACAAGATGCACCAAAGTTGAGCAACTCATACTATATAGCAGTTAAGCAGTTTTTTCGTCAAGAAAAAACATGGTCTTTGAACTATACACATAAAAAACTGTCAGACGAATTCATGATTGACTATCTAAATTTGGGGCACATGAGAAAAGTCGAAAAGGAAAATGAATGCAATATCAGCGGTGCAGCTTTTTACATACCGTATCTTCCGAGATGATGCAATCACCACGAAGATCAGAAATGTATTTAATAGTTCCAGTGCTAGAGTAATGGTGTCACCTTAAATCAATGTATTCATCCTGGTCCAAAATTACAAACCCATATCTTTCATATAGTTACCAGAGATCGCCAATTTCAATATGTGTTTGCCAACGACATCACTAAAATGTATAAGCGAATTCATCTCCTTAATGAGGATCAGTACAAACTTCGAACATTGTGGAGGATCAATCTGGAAGCACCGCTTGAAGAGTACCACTTAACGAACGTTACATATAGACTCGACTGCCCCCATGGCAGGCAATCCGCACCTTATGACTTACCAGATGAGGAGACGAAATGGATGATTGAGAATAAGTTCCATATAGATGACCGTTTGTACGGAGAACAAGAAATTGACCACGCGCAAACTCTTATCACAAATAAACCATAAAACAATTATACCTCCTAACACCTACAGTCTTCCACAAAAGTCAAGGTACAGAGAATCGGTAACTGAAAATTGTATTACTGAATCAATATTTTTATTTGAAAACCAAAAGTTATGAAATGGTAATAATACGAGTTCTGTTGAATTTAAGTTTTCATAAATTTAAAGGGATTCGGCAATAATGATCATTGAAGACAATAATTTTTTGTTGGCAATGTCTCTTTTCTACTCCACAAAAGTCTTGGTACAGTTGCAGAAAATGCCCTGTTATTTGTAAAAAGGGGAATCCCCCAAGTTCATATTATCAGAGTGAGTTAATAACCGTAGGCCGCTGTCTTTAATATCGCGTCCGTATTCGTGGTGTATCTTTTATTTAATAAAATTTTTAAAAATGAGTCGAAAGGAGTTGAGTATTAAGGAGCGTGAAATAATTATTAATCTGCATTCAAATTAGAGCAAATCATATTCTGAAATAGCTGAACTAGTGTTGCAAAGTCGGTCAACCATTCAAAAAGTGATAAATCGATTTAAGAAGGAAAATAGAGTGGAAAATGTGCCCCGAACAGGTCGTCCATCTAAACTAAGTGCAAAGGACAAGAGAAAAATTTCGCGAATGGTAAAACAAGATCCATTTCTAAGCTGCAGAAAAATCTGCGATGCTCTTGGAATTAATGATAAGAAGGAGGTTAGCGCAGAAACTGTGCGTAGAGCTGTCGTAGAAGCTGGATTTTCATCTCGTACGCCTAGAAGAAAACCTCTTGAAAAAGAATAACATTTGCAAAAGCATATATTGACAAACCAATAACGTTTTGGGATAATGTTTTATTTTCGGATGAGTCTAAATTTTGTATATTTGGTGTAAATGGGCATAAGAGGGTCTGGCAAAAAGTAGGAGAAGCATTTTATCCCAAGAACACTATTAAAACAGTAAAACATGGAGGCGGTGGTGTTATAGTTTGGGGTTGCATGGCTGCTGCTGGAGTTGGAAATCTGACATTCATCGAAAATACTATGGATCAGAACTCTTATTTAGAGATTCTACGAAACAACATGAAACAAAGTGCAGCCAAATTAGGTATGCGAGAAGATTTCTTGTTTCAACAGGACAATGACCCTAAGCACACTGCGCATAAAGTTCGAATGTGGCTATTGTACAATACTCGCATGCTTGCTACACCGCCTCAAAGCCCTGATTTGAACCCTATAGAGCATCATTGGAATGAGCTTGAGACAAAAATCCGAAAAAGAGTGATATCAAGCAAGGCGCAGCTTAAGGATGTTATATTGGAGGAGTGGGCCAGAATCAGCAGCGAATTTACTAAAAAATTGGTATATTCTATGCCTAAAAGACTGAAGTCAGTAATTCAGATGAAAGGATATCCGACAAAATATTAAGAAAAGTATAATTCAAATAACTATGCAAGACTATAATTACAATTTGTATCATTTTTCGTTAGGTGTACCATGACTTTTGTGGACTTCATTCATTGACTTTCCAACACATCATATGTAATAATATATTAATACGACAGAATTTTCGTTTTGTTTTACATAAATTTAAAGTGAAATGATTATAGTTGAAGTAATACCAAAAAAATTTTATCACTATAGGTTTTTTAAATAAAAAATATCAAACAATTTTCATGATATTTATCACTGTACCTTGACTTTTGTGGAAGACTGTATACAAACTTGCCCATTATGATAATATTCATGTAAGCATTCTAATGCCGTGCTCAATCGAAATTTAGCGTTGAATGGATGGGAGAATTGCGAAAGCTAGTGTTAGTACTGGCGCGTTGGACTCCCAATTTGGGGTTCTACTGGGATCATTTTTTTTAATTTTATCAAATGCAAATATTTCTGTGTGGATGATCATTTGCATATAGCTATGCGGGTGCTTAGTGCGGCATATGCGTCAGGTGATTCAGCTCAGTCTGGTGGTGAGGAAGGTCTTGGCGAGACAACGTTTGAGTGAAGAGGGAAAAATTAAAAGGATAGTTTTGAAAGTGTGTAAGATTAGAGATGGAGGTTTCAACGAATTTGAATTTGTTTCTTTTTTTCGATTTCGTTTCTGGTGAGAGTGACTGAAACGTGAAAACTCCAATTAAAATTTATTTGCTGTAAAAAATATTTATCAAAATTGATGACAAAATGATTGGCTCAAGACAATTGGACGGTGTAATATCAGTGCAAATGAATTTCGCTGAAGAATATTTCAGTATATTAGTCGCCAGTGTGGTCTTAACTGAAATTGGATCGCCATCAAGCAGGTCATTCGCAACTGCATTACGTGTACACGACATCGGACGAAGAAATTGCATCAGAAAATGGCCCCATTATCAACGGTACGGGTTACGCCTGCAAGAGCCTTCGCAAACTGTGGTGTCGACTATGCAGGACCACTTATTGTCAAATCATGGCGCGGAAGGTCAGCCAAGCTGTACAAGGCCTACATAGCGCTCTTTGTTTGTTTGGCTACGAAGACCATTCACATTGATACAGTCACGGAATTGACTACGGAATGATTTATAGCAGCTCTAAGGCGTTTCATATCTCGGCGCGGCTTTCCTGATAACATTTATAGCGACAATGGAACGAATTTCGTAGGAGCTAACAAGGAAATAGCATCAATTCATCCGATGCTCAAATCTCGGAAGGCGTTGGTCGACATCATGAATTTCACATCTTCGAAGAGCATCACCTGGCACTTCATTCCTCTGGCAGCCCTTCACTTTGGAGGACTTTGGGAGGCAGGAGTAAAATCGGTGAAATTTCACTTGACAAGAGTCATTGGCAATGTGACACTCACATTCGATGAAGTCTACATTCTGCTCTGTCAAGTGGAACATTGTTTAAACAGCCGGCCACTATGTCCTCTTACAAGTGATCCCAGCGATTTCGATCCTTTGACACCAAATCAAAGAAGAAGAGCATTCATACCACATCAACCACCTGCGAAGATGGAAGTATATTCAGAAGCTACACAACGATTTTTGGACACGTTGGACAGACGAATACTTGCGGCAATCGCAATCACGGAACAAATGGGCTACCCTTACCCCGGACATCATACTCGGAAGCTGACAACACACCACTGGCTACGTGGCATTTAGCATGTATCATTAAGTTGCGCCCTGGCAATGATCATCACATTAGAGTAGTCACCCTTCGGAACCACCACGGAGAATTCAAGCGGCCCATAACAAATTGATTCTTCTGCCAGTATCCACGGAAATGAACTTTGACAAGTGGCTAATGTGGCAAGGCGGGCGGCATGTTCAGGTATTTTCATACCTCAAACGACAACTTCAAAATTACATCAGGTCAGGGTGACAGGCTTATAATTTTCGAAATCTCATAGATGTCAGTTTACAGGCTTCGCACTTTCGGAGTCTCGGACTGACGTCAAACTTGAACCTATCCTATTGTTATCTTCCTTGAACTCACTGTACACATGTATCTTGTTACGAGTGAAACGTTAGAAAGAAATAGAACGTACTTTTCGACATAAATCACCATCAAATGGCATAAATAGGAATGAACCAGAAAGCCAAGTCCAAAAAATTAATTTTACCTCGTCTTTTTTCATAATCACTAAAACAGGGAGCAAACAAATAAAGTGGTCAAGTTAATTTAACATATTATCTAGTAATTTTAATTACGTATCATTGCCATAATGCTAATCATATAATCCCCCTTTTTCAGAGAACTACAAACAAAATGGAGTGAAGAATGTTTATTAGGACAAATTATATTAGACCATAGAGACGATTTAATGAAAGCCTACCCGCCATATGTAAATTTTTTTGAACAAATGAAAGAAACACTGATACAATGTGATACACAAAATCCACGATTTCATGCATTTTTAAAAATTAATCAAGCGAAACCCGAGTGCGGACGACAAAGTTTACAGGATCTGATGATTCGACCAGTTCAGCGATTGCCTAGTATAAGTCTGTTATTAAATGGTGAGTGAATGAATATTTTAACGCAATTTTCCACACTACATTTTTCATTATGCATTCAATCCTTCATTCTGCCACGAAAATTAACAGAAAGTGATTTTTATAATTTGACTTATTTTATTTTCCCCTGTTCTCAATTGTAGCTTAATCCATTCTTTGAATAAAATCAATAGCTGTAAATTCCTTCCGTTTTACCTTTCTTCCATTGTATTATTTCCAACTAATTTATTCAATCTTGCATGTCCATTGCTCCATATAAAATGCAGCATTAAAAGGAAACGGTGACAAAACATCAGTGAGTTTCCGATATTCCACCAATTTCCTCGTTAACATCCAATTTACTTACGTAATGTTCACAATATTTTCTCACGATCCTGCTGTGATTGCACAAGCATCTATAGCAATCCAGATATTCCAATTGTTCTATATTTTTCTCTCTCCTATTGCAGATATTCTAAAACACACGAACAAGAACAACCCGGACCATAAGAAATTAGAGGACGCGTTAAGGTCCATTAAGGATGTAATGGCTCATATAAATGAGGATAAACGTAAAACAGAAGGTCAACTGGCGATGTTTGATATTTTTAACGATATTGACGGATGTCCGGTAAGTTTTCCAGGACGGTTTACTGTTGTTGGATGCTTTTGTTCGTGTTGAATGGGACGTTTCGGGTATTAAAAATTTTATTTGAATTTTTGACTTATTTGCAAAACAAATCTGTGCTTGTCGTATATGTGTGAATGAAATACGCTCAAATCTAGCTATGACTTGGCCATTTATGATTTAACGGTTTGTCGTTAAATTCTGGGTTGAATGTCCAAGAACCGTGCAATTTTAGAGGGCAGGACTATGATATATTGCCCAAGCTTTTGTTTAGAATTGTTCTAGGAAATATGTTTTATAGCAATTTTTTAAAGCATTTCATGTGTCGGGTTACATTAGCTGAAAATTATATTACAGTTGTGTAAAAAGAGTAATTTGAATTTTATGGTGACAATTTTTGGCTAAAATTAAAGGAATTAAATCGCTTGACCCGAAATAAATCCTTTAAAAAGAACAATGGATTAAAGCACGTCGACCGTATAAAGTTATATTTGATTCTCGTTGGTCTATGAGAGCCTTTGAGTGTCAACTTCATAAAAAAAAAATTTAATTTTTTTTTTTGCGCGGTCATCGTCGCCGTCATTACGATACCAGCATTAAAGTTGTCCATGCAGGAGGTATATGAATATTGGCAAACTGCTGTTTATTCGCTGAACAGTGCAGTATGCTTTGAGATGAGTCGAAAAACCTAAGTTGTGCCAAAAAAAAAACAAACAAAAGAGAATTTTTCCAGCTTCCAATTTCATTTTATTCATTCACCAGGACAGAAAATACTGCATCAATGCTGCAAGGTATTGAACTATTCGCCAATAAAGTTTGATGATTATCCATTTGCGTTTTAATTATTTTTGTCATCATTAACTTTTTTTGTACTTACTTTCTGAATGGTCAGTTGTGAATTCTTCTGGCCAATGCTGTTCGTCGATTGTATATGAACCGGATGAACTTAAAGGAAAGTTTAAATGCAATTGAGGCTCGCCACTTCTGAATAATTTTTATAATTTTTCGCCAAGAAAGAAACGTGAATAATATATATAAATTTAAGGCAAATCTATACCCACATTGATACACACAGAAAGTAAGCTTCGCATCTCACTCAAATTCAACCACGTGGCTTCGTTTAATATAAATTTTTGTAGTGACACCGTGCTCTTGCTAGTTGCAATAATTGAATTTGTACGAACTCTTGCTTCTGCATGAATTATTACGTAATTTCAAATAGAATTTTTGCCTTTCATAAACTATTTATAGAAGATCGTTAGTAGTTTTATGTATCTGCGTATTGATTTTTTGAATGATAATCGACATGCCTTCCTTTGAATTTTGTGTATTATTTGTTTTACTATAATCCACTTTCGACCGTTATCTTTCGGGCAAAGATTGAACACAGCAAAACAAATAATACACAAAATTCAAAGGAAGACTTTGTGTGAATATTTTGTGAAAATGAAAGCAATTTCAAATATAAATCAAACGCGGTCTTCTTGTCATGTTCCATGAGTATCTTAATTTCGTTTGAATCACATAGATCCCGAAGTATTCTTAATGGTAGTCTGTGTGGTCTAGTGGGTAGAGCATGAACGCATAAGGTAGTCTGTGTGGTCTAGTGGCTAGAGCATGAACGCATGAGCCGAAGGCCCCAGGTTCAAATCTCGTTGGGAGCAGCATGATTCAGTTCAGGGGTATTTTCGGACAGACTACAAGTGTTCACTCAGTGGTGATATGTACTGATTTAATCAGATCATATCATAGCTGAGCTAGCACACGGGAGCATGGTACTGACCAAATCAACTTCCGAAAAAATCAATACGGTCATGAAAATGAGATACTCTAACTATCTCTAAGCGAAGGCCCGAGAGGGGCTGTAGTGCTACAAAGAAGATATTTTTTAATGATATTAGTTTCTTTTATTCAAAATAATCTCTCTTAACTTCAACACACTTATTCCGACGATCCTCCGATAATTTTATATCATCTTTGTAATGATTTTCCGGAAGCTTTGCAAAATAGTGTCCCGCGGCTGTAATAGCTTCTTCATTCGACGAAAAACGCTTTCCAAGAAGAAATTGTTTCAAACTCCTGAAGAGGTAATAGTTGGAAGGAGCTAAAACAGGTGAATACGGTGGGTGTTCAAGCAATTCTTACTTTAATTCTTTCAATTTAGCCATCGTCAAAGCACTTGTGTGAGGACGTCCATTGTCTTGATGAGAAATGATTTTTTTTTCAACCAACCTATATATAGGATATAACGAAATCTGCCACCATGCTGGAGGTCCCAATTTCACGATGTTCGCCAAATTTTCAGCAAAGGTGCACTTGGAAAACATCAACCAACCAAATTGGCCGAGCGAAAACAACATGGCGGCCATTTTAGATGTAAATCTCTGATTTCTGTTCTGGCTAAAGTGTAGCTCCAATTTGTACGAAATTTGCTACAGAGGTGTATTGAACTCCACGCCAAAAATCACAATAAAAAATTCAAAGTCGAACCGTCTGAAACAAAATGGTAGCCGCTCAAAGTTTCAACCGATGATGATAAAACATTACACTTTGATAGAAACTGTAAACTGTCTAAAAAACATAAAAATTTCGATCTTTAAGAATAATAATAATAGAACGCTAAGCTATTTGTTTCAGTGATAATTATATATATTTCGGGGGCAAATGTGTTCTCTTCTTCAGTGTCGATACTGGTTCCGTTTGTCAACCAATCCCAGGATCACCGCGACTACATTATTCGGGGTAAGTTCTCCCGTCTACCTGTAGAGGTCCCAGCACACCCTGTCCCATTTTTCGCATGCAAAAAATGTGTGGTAGGCAGCGTCTTCCTCTCCTGGGCAAAACCGACAGTCAGGGGACCAAGATTTACCAATCTAGTGCAGGTGAAACTGAAAACACCCATGCCCGCTCAAAAGCGGGGTCAGATAGAACTCAGTCTCACCATACCTTTGATTTAGCCACGGTCTCAGATCCGGGATTAGCCGCGCAGTCTACCTTCCCTTCACTGCTGCCAATCATTGAGTGAGTGCTGTCTCCCCTCGTGGGGAAGCGGTGCTCTCTAGCAATGAAGCTGAAAGGTATCACGCCTGCAATATAACTCTCACTGCCACATCAGAGGCTGTGAGATATGAAGATGCAATCCTCAGTGCTCCTCTTCTCGATACCTGTGCCAAGCGTCTACGATAAACCTCCTTACTGAGAGCATCGTCCTATATTTCTGCTCTGTACAGTAGCACTGATCCTACCGACTCAGAGCCCATACCCCTGAGGCAGCCTTCTCAACCGTTGCCCTGATTTGCTCAGAGAAACTCATCTTCGAGTCGACCAGTAGCCTCAGCTACTTCACCGTTGGCTTCCATTCGATTAGTGTGTTTCCAATACTAACCGTCCTTATTCTAGGGATTATCTTTTTTGTCAAGATGACCACTTCGGTTTTCTCCGGCGCTAACGAGAATCCGCGATCAATCATCCAATCATGCTAATGCGCTGAGCGCATTAGCATTCCTAGCCTAAGTTTCGCTTGTTCGACGGTGCGTCCAGCGACTAGAGCCACAACATCATCCGCATAGCCGATCAAGCGGGACTCATCTGGCATCTCCAGTCTCAGTAGCCTGTCGTAAGATACGTTCCACAGGTCTGGACCAAGCATAGATTCCTGGGTAACACCCGATGTGAATTCTATCTTTCGATAGCCCGGTGTCGTATGATAAAGTAGGGTTCTGTCTTTCAGGCAGCTCCTCAGAAGTCGCATGAGATATTCTGGAACGGTGTGCGTTTGCCTTTCACGTATTATTTTACCGCAAATTTCCCGCTGAAAGGAACAATTTTTTGCTCGATGCATCGATGTTTTTCTAATTCCATTTATTGCCATATGATTAGCGATATTTTTACATTCTGTCTTTACAATTCACAGGAATTCCTAAACTATTTTTACAATGCAAATTAGATTGGATTTTGAAAATCGATCTCTTGGCATAGTTTCATTTTTAATGTAAATTATTTTCTTTTTTCCACAAGTCGATTTGTATTGTTTTCACTTATTTTAAGATCATCTTTGGATGCTTTAGGCTTCTTGCAGCTCCATCCAACCTAAACAAACTTCTGATTACCGAAGCATTTGTCGGTTTTAAGTTAGCATCTTATTAAAGAGCAGAGATATTAGTACTTATATTTAACCCTGTTCTTGAACTTGGTTTCACCAATATATCTTTCAAAATATTTCAGAGGACTTAAGAAATCTTAACTGTTGTCTTTGTGTTCATCCCCACCGGTTGCGTGGCATTGAGTTTGTGCTTGTGGTACTTCTGTCTGTGTTCTGTGGTACCCAGCTGTCATGAGTACTGATTGAAAAATCAAGTGAGCGTGATACTGACCATATGACCTTGAATACCATTGCGATTGTGAAACAAATCTCAACGCTAAGGCTCAAATTGGACTAGTGCGCTATGATTCTTATTAATTGTTATTCTTTTATGCACATAAAATTAACAGGTCTTGTTACAGCAGACTACTACACTAGTATATGCGTAATAACTTTTCATACACATATGCTACGTTTTTCAAGTACATTACAAAATAGTACAATTTTTATATCTACTTTCATTTCGTTATAATGAGTATACTTATTAGGAACCAAATTGTTGCCGGGCCAAGGAAATTCATGTGTCTACATACAAGATACAACCAACCGTAAATAATTTAGCTGTTCAGAATACTACACAACTGATCAGAAACATTGCATATACAACGCAAACACTTTAACCACTTCAGTAAGAGCATCGACCATAGTCGACAGTCAAAGATAACTCCATAACTTCGAGCTCTGACTATAGTCGACAGCTGAAAATGGTCGCACACAGCCGAGCGTCGATAGCCGTGATATGAAGGTGCAGCGTGTGTCGATTATGAGCAGCACCGCTATCGTGGGAGCAGAAACCAGAATCAACTTCAGAAGCATGCGATGCAGCCACTCAGATATCCGAGCTGTCATAAGAGATCGGTCTGGAATGTAGATTAGGAAGTAAAATAACTTAGTATCATAGTTTATATCGAGTTTCATTCCTAAACTGGTGACTCAGCGCACACACATTCACTAGTAGCGCGATAAATTTCCATCTCAGTAAATAATGCTATCGTTTATAATGCCAAACGGCGAAGATAATTTTGTCGAAGCCGACGAGGTCGTTACCACTCCGGTAGCAGTTGACTCGATCGCCACACGCAAATTGCTGCCCTTCTGGACGCTGTGTCCCAAGGCGTGACTTACCCAGGTGGAGGCACAGGACCAAGTTTTACAATATCGTATCCCAGCTCGAAATAAATTTCCTCGCACAAGTACAGGGAATTATTGGAAAGCCGCCGTTATTTAACAAATACCAGGCTATCAAAGGTCGCCTTTTGCATTCTTTTTTCTCTCCAAGGATGTAGTGAAATTGGAATACATATCAAATGTCCGTAAAGGACTGCAGTGATTGCCTGCTGCCTCGGTGAGCGAAGATGTTGGTGCTCGCCGAAATTGGTCTTGTCTGAGGACGCGTGAATGCGCTGACAGGCTAACATTTTCCCCAGCACAAAGGCCCACTATGAGAAAATTTCGCATTCACGAATTACTTGTGGCGTAATTCGGACCGACAGGTGTCGAGGCCGAGGTAACCTTTTGAAAGAAAAAAATTGCCAAAGGCGAAGGTGAGCGAGACTTGAGAAGATCTTGTCTTTAGCAGCGATACAAGTATTTATGGCCCCCAAATAAGAGTGGGGCGTCCAGGTGGACTTGAAATGAGTTCAATCTATTCAAAGACTCCACAACTCTTCAATGTTTGCTAGTATGGCACTTAATTGAGATGTTTCATAGCCGGCCGTCACCGTACCGTGCTTTCCGCCGACGTTTTAAAACAATCAAATGGCCAAATACAGCGATTATCTTTACCCTTTTGATAGCGCATATTCACTTTTTCAATTGATTATCTACTAGATACATTCATAGAAACTTTTTACTTTACTGTTAAATGGTTCACAATATCCTGGTGTTAAAACGCTCCTTGAGATGAAACTTAGTCCTTCCTATACAACCCGAACCGCCAACGTTTCCGCGAGCCGCTTTCTTTCAAATTTCAATCACGTTCACAAGTTAAACACGTTCGAAATATTCCTCCTCGATAGTATCCAATTCTTTGGCGCCTCTTTCATTAGTTTTATTTGGCACACAATTCTCGTGCGAGAAGAAAATTCCCAGCGCTCGCCGTCTCCAGTTGTTTCACTCATTGCCCGACTCAGGTGATGACCAGCAGGCGCCCTAGCCCAGTGGTTCTAATTCCATGATTCCGAATCCCGTTCAGATATCACGGGCGCATGCAGTGCCTATGGAAAATTCGCGGCGGAAATTCCACACAATTTCCAATCACAAATTGCAAATTGGCGGTGGCGACGACGGCGGTCAAATTGTGCACGAACCTGACCGCGGTGGCAGTAAAGGCGACGGCGAACCGATTCCTGTTGTTTATTCCAATTGAAACATATGACTTACGAATGATCGCGGGCTCCGTTATCAATGGATGCGTACCGCGCGTGACTGTGTTTTTACGCGAATGTGATATATTGGACGGGCGAGGTCCGAATCCTAACTGATTTTTTCACCTTTCCTTTTCTAATGCCAATTTTTCACTCTTTGCCACTAACCACAAATCGAAAGATGCTAGTTTCACAGAATACAGGGACGGCAATTAGACGAAGAAAATTTCCGACGCGATCAATTTTCATCCTTGCTTTGGGGAAATCGCCAATGCACTTCTCTTGCACAACCACACGGGACCGGCAACCAAGGGCGCAAAAACACCACAATCTTCAGAAATTGCTTTATCACAAGCGTTTTAACTTTGATCTTGATTTTTATTTTCGTGCGAAAATCAAATGCAATGCCGGCATGAACAGTTTACGGCGGCCAACACGTCTGACGATAACACGAAGACTGCTCGGTTCCATTGACAAGCCTTCTGCTTGCCGACAACAGTTATTTTCCATTCGAGATAATGCAATTCATTTTCCTAAGTTGCGTTGCATAGGGGTTGCCGTCATTGGATTTTAATTGTAAATTTAATTTTTTTATTTAGTATTTTTATGGTAAAATTTTTTGTTAATCTTATTTTTGTTTTTAAATTAACAATTAAAATAAGATGATTTGAAAGGATGTTTTACGAGCAGTTTGCCTAATCGACTGCTCGATCATTACAAGGAGCATGAAATAAAGAAGCTCAGTTCAGGCCTAGCGCTCGGCGATCAACGTCCATCGCGGATTATTGACATCATGCGGCCCAAAGCAATAGGAAAATTCTTCAACAGCGTCCTCAGATCGATGTCGAAGCAACGGCTCCCCACTGATGTTAGAACAGCTTTAGTCACAGCTGAAACAACAGACCTAAATAAGTTAGCTGAGCGCGCAAAAATGATCATGAGAATCACGGCGACTCCTCAGTCATCGAGATTCGTGCTGCCAGTAGCAATTCCAAGGTAGAGTTGTTGAAAGAACAAATCTCAGCCCTCATGTCCGAAATCGAATAGCTCCCAACAGTGGCCATCACAAGCGCATCGTTCTCCACAGAGTCCGAGACAGCGATCACCATTTATACAACTCCATCCGTTACCGCATTTAGAGCCTTCACGCCATAGGCAGTCATAAATCTGCTTCTACCATTGGGAATTTGGCAACAGGCCAATTAAGTGCCAGCCCGTCGTTAATTTAACCGGGATGCGAATTCAAAAAACCGGCTTCCTTCATTGTCGCGAGTGGTGTTTCACAATCTCTCGTCCTCAGGTAGCGTTTTTATCAGAGACAAAGCCAGCAATCCAAAATATCCAGGCATATTATCTAACCAGACAACCGGTTTCAGCAAGTACATCTAGACATCGTCGGCCCGCTTCCTTCATCGCGTGAATTCCGTTATTGCTTTACGATTATGGATCGGTTTTCGCAGTAGCCTGAAGCGAGGCAATCAGCAGCCGCAGGCGAGCAAGCATTTTATACAAATTCGGTCATTAGTTTCGAAGACCCCGCGATCTTTACTACGAATCAGGGAACGCAGTTCCGAGTCCCGCCGCTTCAACTCACTCATCTCGCTGTTGGACTGCAAAAGAATTAGAATGTCGCCGTATCACCCGGCATCAAAGGAACTAACAGTCCGAGCTCTAGCACCGCACACAGTTTTGTTGGGATTAAGAACCAAATTGAAAGAAGGGCCTTGCCAACCAAGTTGTTATTCAGATCCATGCTTCGCCTCCCAGAGGAATGGTTTAACAACTATAACCTGCAGGCAAACTCGTCCGAGCTACTCGATGATTTCCGTTAGAAAATCCGTCAGCTTCGGCCAAAGCCAATCCTGTGTAAGAATCCTAGAATAACTTTCGTGTTCATAGCACTCAATTCCAGTTCACATGTTTTCCTGCAAGTGGACGTGTTCCAGAAATCGCTCAGTCGTCTGTACACTGGTTCGCAATGAATCATCAACCGTCAACATTTTCACTGAATGCATCAAACCTGCTTTTCTTGCCTGTCATGATGGATCCGAGCAGGAATTTGCATCACCGCCGGCCACATCTCCATCACCAGCCAACCCCGTTATACAAACGCCCCCGTCTAGCTCAAAGTCAAGCTCTGCCAGGGCCTTTCTCAGCCTCTGGAAGGTCGCCAAGGAAAGTCTCGTTCTCCACTACAACCGAATGTATACCGGATCACAACAACCTGATTAATCTGGAGCACAATTACGGAGCGCCAGATCCTAGTACCTACCAAACGCAATACAGTTCCGGGCTCCTGGACATCAACTATGCGAAAACTTCTCGCCAGCAGTCCTGTAACCCTCGTCGTATGTGCAGTGGTAATCACGTGGGAAGGAATCAATCAGCGGCTCATATTCAAGCTTTCCGCGTTCTTCAAGCGTCAGTCTGTTAAATGACGGGAGATATGTATGTAAATTGCCTTCAGGCTTATCCTGGCTCATATACGTACATGAAAAGGCTGACATTATTACTGAAGGGTGAGTGTTGCAGTGTGTGCCGGCCACGAGCGGCACTGCTGACGCGGGAGCAAAAACTAGAGAAAACTTCAAAAACAAGCGAAACAGACACCCAGGTACATGAGATGTCATAAGTGACAGTATCGTAGTTCATATCGAGTTTCATTCCTAAAAAGGCACAGAGCCGAACTTTTGCCATCAATGCATTGCACAAAATATTGGGCGAACTGTGAGTGCCAGCTGAGGTCATGATTTCTTTTCCAGTGCGCGCCGTACCGAAGTGGTTAACGATGACGTAAAGTTAGTGTGCATAACTATGCCCACTGGGTCTGAAGGGGTTAAATATATAATTTTTTTTTGCAAAGGCTAAAAAAATCATTAAACTAAGCTACAACAGGTTCTGAACGTTCGTCTTTGAAATATTAGTGCATCTACTCATACGTAATAAGGTGATTGCGACACAAAAATTTTAAGAGTTTCATGCCTGAAGAAGGAACTATTTAAAAATGTTTCTCAAATCATTATCAATTAGAATAATCAATGTGCCTCTAACAAAAGAAGTCCACATTTACTTTAGGATGTATGTAAATAATGTAAGGTAAGGGTCTTGGTAATTTTTTTAAAACTCCTAAGCTTTGAGTGTTGACTATTGTCAAAATCCTTTATTCCAAACTCGGCTAGTGTGAGCGAATGGAATTTTCAAATCCCCAAGAAAATTACAAAATTTATTTCCAATAATTACGAGTATAATCTATCAAAGTTTATTCATTTTAGTCTAGAACGGTTAATTGTAAGGGATTATTTTCCTCATTATGCTGCTTTTCACGTCGTAAATCGATTGAAATGTTAAAGAACCTTCTAGATTACTTATTGAACTTAAAGTTGATCCACTAAAATTTTTATGTTCATGCGCAGCGGAGTGATTTAATTCAACGTCCTTATAATAATCACTCAAAACTATCACAGATTAAAACGTACTATATAGAAACTTAGTCTATGGATCATTGACTGCTTAACATCAAGTTGATAACTACTTGAAATCCTGTACAATTACTTGAAAAGTTCCTTAACCCGAGTTACCACATGCTCAAGGCTATTACCAATTAACATCATATGCTGTGTAAGCAGAGAAGCATTTTCCCAAATTATACATTGTAAGTTTCCTTTACTTGTACTCACTTCAAATTATTCAAGCCTGAATGCTTTCAACAATAAATGCCAAACTCGAAGTGTAAACTTAAAATATTTTGCATACCTTTTAGCACCCTCTATATAGTTGCCTAATCAATATCCAAAGCATATTTCAACAATTTCCTAACAATTATTTTATTATTGCAGGCACATCTAGTATCGTCGCATCGTCAATTTGTATCGAAATGTGAAGTGACGGAAGTTACTGATGCGCTGAGTGGTCGTGGGAATTCGCTTATGCTCTACCTGTTCACGGATACGATAGAAGTGTGCAAGAAACGTTCGAAAGGATTCAATAGCGGCAAATCACCGAGTGCCACAAAACCGTTTAAGCATATCAAACTCATGCCATTGAACACAATAAAGCTCGTTATCGATATAACGGATAGCCCGCGAGCGTTTGCCGTTACATGTCGGCACAATCATGATAACAAGGAGAAACTTTACGCCTTCATCATATGCGACGAGGAGATTGACAAAATCATCTACTTGCGAAGTTTATGCAAACAAATGGCAGAGAATGCTTGCCGAACTGATACGGTACGTAGAATGTCTAACAACGAGAAGGGTGTACTCAATGAGCTTTGCTTGTTGGATAATATATGTTTGGGTAAGGATGCGCTCGGGGGCTATTAACAATGTTGGAAGAGTGATTGACTACGCATTTTAAATGTGAATTCATCCATTGGCTTACGAATACTCGTATATCCTTTCCACTCATTTGACCAAATTCTAGGCAGTTTTATTAATCTCAAAAGCAGACAGTAGGCTTCCTCTCTCACAACTCTTGACAACTTTTATCCACCTTTCTGATACAGACATTTGCAAATTACTCCTCATTAATTCATTAACGTCCAGGTGCAGATCCTCAATTTGGGAGAAGCTTCATTATCGTGCTGAAAGTTTGGGTTGAATTTTCATGAACAAAACTGAGAGAAAAACTTTTTTAATATATTGAGTGATTATATGAAAATATACATAAGAGCGGGATTTTGACAAATTGAATACTTCATTGGATGTTATAAAGTTTTTGAATTGTTGTCAGTTTAAATCCTGTGCAGGATTAATGATTTCTACACGTGAGAATGATGGGTGAAAGACGAGTGTGTTAAAGCGTGGGATATGAATTCAAATATGAGATATATTGATTTATGTAAGAAAGGATATACATCGTACCACAAGTTTGGAATTAGCCTTTGAATTACAAGCTGAGACCACAAGAAATCAATAACATGCATATTGTGGATTTCGACTGAAACTTCTTCTTCATGGTTTCCTGAGAAACTCGATCTTTGACCAAATAAACCTATCCATGACAACGCTTTCGAATATGTGCAAACTCTAAGTGCTAATCATTTATAATCCAACCAAAGCATTTTAAGCAAAATAAGTTCTCCATTGGCTAGCAAACTATAAATCAGTAATTTTTTTCTTGAAAAGCCGTCGGATCTTGCTTTATTGTACTGACACAACAAAGCTTGGCTTTTCAAGAAAAAAGAAAATTGGTCTGAGGATATCAAATAAACAAAATAATTGGCTAAAAATTATTAAATGAATTTATTTCGACTCCATTGGCTGTATCAATGCATACCATTAGTCTAAAAAAACTTTTACTCGCACTCCCAACCGAAAGAATCCTTTATTCCTGAAAATTGTATCAAATAGCTATTAACAACAAGGAAAAAATTGAAACTCTCAAGCATCAAGATTGAGATGTTGACGGAAAATTTTTTTTTCTCTTCACTTTAAACATTTTCTTCGTTTCGTTACAGGAAAAATCTTTGCTTCAGCTGTCGTCATCGGAAGTGGGTGTCGATACCAGTGATGTCAATATTGGAACACTATCGAAAGCGTTCAAATTTGCAACACAAACTAGGTTAAAGGTAATTTAAGAGTTCCCTCAGTATATTCGTGTATTCTATACCCTCATTCCTGTTGTACATTCACTCCCGCATTGTAGTCCTTTATCCTTCAACTTGCTCTATACACTACTATCGTCAATGTCAAACAGTCACTCAATTTCACTCACTCCTCGCATATAGAATGTGTAATGCTAAAATTTGCTTTTCCTGCTTTTGCTTCTACTACATGGAATACTCGGTATATCGGTTGAACAGTCGCGCTGTTCAATTTTTTTCGTCTCCACTTCCTGCTTTCTTCCTTGCCGATAACTATAGATGATACGAACCAAGTAAACTGAATCTTACGCCCTCGGTTTTTTTCCTTATTCGCTACAAGGCGGGTTTTATTACCTCAACGAGTGAAATTTATGTATTTGCTGGCATTTCAATTGAATTTTGTTGGCTAAGCGTATTTTGATAAGGAATTTGTTGTATTTGCAAATTGTATTTAAGTTTTGGGTTGATATTTAGTTCCTGTTGAAAGGATACTTTAAATCGGATCAAAGTAATCTCGTCTCGTCTCGTCTGATGCGTACATGTTGAACTTGTATGCTGGCTTCGTATGTAAAATATTTAAATTTGTTGATTGTTTGATTTGTAAATACATACATGTGAAATATGGAGGTAGCAACAGGAATGTGGCTGCAGGTTTTGTTTTCTTGGAAATACGAGTATTTCTAATTTAGGATATTGAAGGTATGGTTATGTCTGGGACTTTGAGGGAGAAGGAGCAGATGTTATACGTTTCATAGTATACGAGTAAATATATGTTTTAAATTTAAATATAGAAACATGACTAGAATAAACTTGATGCAGTATATTTTGCTGCCTCGGCAAAAGAGGATGAAGGGTTCGCTGAGATTTGCCTTTTCTAAGGACGCGTGAATGCGCTGGCAGGCTAGCATTGCGGTGTCGTGGGGCGGGTTCTTTTCCCCAGCACAAGGACCCACTATAACAAAATTTCGTATTCACGTATTGAAACAATCTAATGCCGATCGACTGGTGTCGATTCCGAGGTAACCTACTAAGGGTTGAAATTGCTTCTAGCCAGTAACAAACTGGGCCGGGAGAAAACAGATGGAATTGAGCGGACTTCGTCGTTATCGACGATACTTATGGCTCCCAAATAAGAGTGGGGCATCCAGGTGGAAGCGGTGCCCCCTCGCACCCTCCCAACTGGATCAAGATCCAAATGTAGACATGGCTATATATTTCCCATTTAAGTGAAAAACTCTTACAAACATAATTTGTATGAATTTTTCATTAAAAGAGAAATAAAAACGTGGCCAATTTATGTGATGGTATCACATAACATTATACCACAAAAGGTCACGCGAACGGGAGGCCACTCTACCCGGGCAAGAGCCCCTATAACGCATCACACGGGAGAAGCTCGCCTGATGGCTAGCTCATTATAGTGGAGGGGCCGGCTATCGTTGCTGGTCCCATACTCGATCAGGGTTAATGAAAGGAAATACCGAGTTTATAATTTAGGTTTCCATTTTTATTCCATAACCTTTATTAGAAACTATCTTCATTCAAAAATAACGTAGGATGAAACCAATCAATATGGCAACAATATTCTGCTGCCTGCCTTATCTAACATCTTACAAATATTTTCGAATCCTAATTACACTCAGTTTTGGGTCAACACCGAATTTCATATTACTAACATGACCATGAGCAAAATTTTGAAGGGGTGACAATTATCGTTTATGTACGACAATGCTCTTTATAACGGGCTACAAAGTAGAATCTACTCGACAGAAAAGAATCATAAATATATAATGTGTATTTATTTACAAATTACTATTTACATACAATTTGACCCAAATAGTAATACATGAATTTTCCCCTTTTCATTTCAAAAACTTTAAGACAATTAAGTATCATCATGCATAAAGACGAAAAACTTAGGAAAATTAGAATATTGTAAAAAAAGAAATTTAAGAAAAGCTCAAGAAAATCAATAATTGTATTAAAAAAAGGACAAAAAATTAAATTAATTAAATTAAGAATTGTACGAAAAGGCAAATAAAAATTTAGAAAAAAATTTAAGAAAATTAATAATTGTATAAAAAATATAACAAAAAGTACTGTGGGTGAATTAATGAAAACTAATTGAAATGGGGAGCAAAATTCCTAATCACAATTTTGCACTGTATATAAATTTACTTCCTTAAGCATATATGATGTCGAACAAGGCGGCTTTGGGTCAATTACGTTAACACGTGGTTCCGTTATAACTAAGTAACTTAATGTTCAAGCAAAATTTCTTGCATCGAAAGCTAATTCATCCTTAAAAACCGCACTCAACTGCCCATTATAGTCCGCGAATCAAACGCCGTGCAATTCATTAGCCCACCAGCACACTATTCCACAAATTCAATGCAAGGAAATTGAATTGAATGCAAAAAAACAAATGATACTAAAATATCATGAAGAGTTATGTAAAGAACAAATGTTTGAAAAATTCCAACATCGTAATCAACATGTTTCTGCATGACCTAACTCGCTGGTGGTTGGTTTGCGCGTTATTCCCACTTGCGTGTATAGGTACGGGATCTCGTATCAAAATTCGTGAAGCTCCACTTGAGATTCTCGTGTTAGCGCACTATCTCGCTCCGACACTTTCTTTCGCTCTATTCCTCTTCTACATGAGCTTCACACGTATTTTACACTACACGCATACGTCACTTTTCACACGCGCCCAGTCAACCACAACACCGCCAGCGTTTTGCATCCCGTGCGCATCACAAGAGACTGCGGCGGACTGGGGACGGTATTCCGCGTGAATCTAAATCACAGCGTAGTCAGAATCCGTGCCGCACGGACTCAACTTCACCTTCACGTCAGTTCTGTTCGTCACTGCACGCGCGTCGACAACTTTCACGTTTGAAACTCGAGCACTTCTTCGCGTAGATGTCGACAGGACACTACGGCACAGCGAAAAATGTCCATACCTATCGTGGTAGTTGTATGTCAACGCGCGGCGCATTTTCACCACACATTCGTGCCACTAGTTCTAATCAGAAACACACACATCCACAACATGCAATTGAATCGATTTTCGCATGGTTTGATTATAGACGAAAAAATCAAAAGAGAAAATTCCTTTTTGGAATTTGCTACCACCGAAGGGTTTTCGCTCGGGTCGTGTGTCACTTTGATATGGGTAAATTCACGTCCGCCTTCCACACTTGCCGATTTCAGATCAATTCACTTATTCCGATATTCGGCGAGATATGCGATTGCACGTTTTTTCCGTTTTTATTTTGGTTTGATACATACAAAAATTTTCTTTTTTTCTTCATTTCGCTCGTTTCTGAGTAACATGTCGCTTGTGTTTTGACGGTGCGAACCCACAGTACAACTCATAAAGTTGTCTTCACAAAGCGATAGGGAAGAATGTCGCGGATTCGAATCGGACAGCTACGACGTGTTCGTGGTGACCGTTCATACCAGACTCCCCGATCCGTCCAAATCTCCGCATAATTTCGATGTCGCACCGGTAAATCGAAATTAGCTGCTAGCTCAGCCGAGTTAGATTACATTCGGCAATACAATACATGGATGGGATGCACTAAATAAGCGTTGTCATGTCAGAAATTACAATTGGCAGACGTGCGTAATAAAGTTAATAAAAAAAATAATAATAGATTGAAAGCTTAAATCATAATAAAAGATAAATATTATAAAGAATATCAATGCAAAGAAAAAAATTATTTTTAATATATATTTAAAAAAATATAAATTTATATTTATATTAAAAAAACAAAAAAAAATTTTTTTTTTTTTTTTCTAAATTTTATAATTTACAAAATCTGCAATTGAAATTTCTGAACAGTGTTATGCGATTTTCGGGAAGTTGGCTTAGGTGACAGCTCGATCACTACAAAATGGCAGATGTTAACTGCAAATAATTGAGACAATGAAGAAACGTTTAGACTACGTGAAGAAATTTATGAACTAAGACTACGGATACAATCCCTCGAAGATTTATTCAAGAAAAGGATGACGACTCAAAAGTTGCTGCAGCAAAAGCAAGTACAACAGAAGAAAAGAAAAGTATAAAACAAACGATCCCGCAGGACATTGTAAGTGCTGAGGGCACTAACGATAGTCAAAACTATTTTGCAGTGCTGGAAGGATTAAACAAGGAATGGATGTTGAAGACAGTGTCGAAGTTAATTCTGATAAAGATATTAATATAAATTTTATTCATTATTTAAAAATAAAAATAAGGAGAAGAAACCAACTTGCAGTTCTGCTGGTTCCTCAGGAAAAGCCAACAACAAGGCAGAAAATGTTCCGCCAATCAATGTATTCGGACAAAGCGGAAGAAAATAAATTAAACAATTTTGAAATCAAAAGAGTAAATGCAGAAAAATAAACTATTAAAACGAAATCACATACCCCAAAAAGCGAAAAATCAGACCTTTTTGTTGGAAGGTCTGGACTGCGGAGAGGATACAGTCGATCTCCTTCAGGTGCTCAAAGAAACTGCACCAGAAATTGAATTTATTTCGGTCAAAACCTTTGCAACAAGGAGATCGCCTATCGAAAAGAAGAATTTACCGCTTTATGTAGTACAAATTTCTAAGGAAAGCAGTCAAGTACCGAACGGAGGGAGGGATCCTCCAGCTTGAAAGTGCCTCATGGCGTAACAAAACGAGACCTGGGCTTTTATCGGTGCATCGAGCAAATATCTCGATTAAGTTCGTTCACCAATGAAATCTGCCGACCGAAAACAATATTACGGGCATTTTAACCGAAAATTAAGATTTCAGTTGACCAAAGTGTAGCTCTGATCGAGCCGAAAAGTGGTAGAGGTTTTTTAAAGGACATGCAGGGTACGGGTGCCGGTAATTTCGCACGAAGGCCAGCGAGCTATAAAAAAGACCAAGCTCAGCTGACTAGCTTCACTTTGCGGCTGAGTACGCAAGCTTGTCGTCTTGCTATTCGCGGGATCGAGGCGTTTTTTTGTCGTACCACGATGCTACGCTACAAAACATTTATCACACGTACTCTACATTACTAGACATCTTGAGCGATTTATATTATATTTGAAGTTTTCTTTTCTTCTTCTTCGTAGCACTGCAACGCCTCTCGGGCCTTCGCTTCCCGCAACAAGCGCCTCCAACTGTCTTGGTCCATTGACCAGGTCCTTCAATTTTGAAACTCAAGCAGCGATGAACTATCTTCGTCGACCGAGTTAGACCAGTGTTTCCTCGTTTTCCCCACTGGTCTCCGGCCTTCAGTTTTCCTAACGAATACCATTTTGGGTATTCGTTGTTCGTCCATACCGTTCATGTGGTCAGCCCATTGCAGCTTCCGCGCTCTTAAAATTGTTGAAACCTCCGACTCATTAAAAATTTCATACAGCTCACTGGTTGTATCGAATTCGCCATTGGTCCCTGTTGAGAGAAAAAGATAGTATAGATGTTCTCGCGTCATTCAATTTCTTAATCTCTTAGTCAGCCAGTCCGCATTCTCCAACCTGTCCGCATCTAACTTTTCATATCCATTGCAATAAACGTTGTGGTTTTGATAAACGATTGTTTTCACTGCACAAACGCAACATTCCCCATCTATTTTCGGTCCCATTATCCGTCTCGCGACCTGTCGCTCAAAAGCGTTCAATATATTTGCGGATGCTTGGACCAGGGTCCATGTTTCACACCCATGACATAGCACAAGTCTCATCGCAGGTTTGTATCCTTGGAGCTTTGTTTTCCTGTGTATGTAGCTGGTCTTCAAGATAATCAAAACTGAATGAAATATTTTATGGTTTTTCCTGAGTGGCAATCAAGTTACTCTAGTTATACAAATATTTCGTCTCACCAAGATTAGCGGACATGGAAGCTTGAGGTGAATGCACATATCAAATAAAAGAAGACAAAAACCCTCGTTTTTTCTCCGAAGAAGGTTGTTGCCTCACAATTGAAAGGAGAGGGTATACAAGATGTCAAACCTAAAGATTTCAAAGTTAGGTAAATTGAACCACTCATCCCTACCTAAATAATAGAAACCTGGCGGGTGTAACTTACTTTATTATATAAATAGTTTCAATGAAGCGATCAGCTTTTCTCATCAGGAACTGACACAGCTAATCATGTCGGGGCAGTTCAACTGCTCATTTGAAGTGGACTTCCTGCTGTCTGTTCTTCCGTCTCTTAGTTTTCCTGTCCGTCTAGTTGGAAGAATTGCATTTGTCAGTCTTATAATTTGTTGCTTTTGAAGCACACATTTTCTTTTCAAGGGTTGATTTTGCTTGATTTATCTGAGCCTCTTAAAATCCATATTCACATTTGCATTCTTCGAGAACTCACAACTTTTCGAAGGTAGATATAGCATTCTTTTTAAAAGTAAAATGATTTAAAAACAGTATTAAACAAGTCACCACTCCGAATTGATCTACTGAATTTATAAAAAATTGTATTTGCGGTCACCAATAGTGGATTTGAAACTATAATTCTCGCAATCCTCCCATACGGATGGGAAAAAGCGCACCGGTTTAACGAAAACTGTTTTTGTTGGTTAAAAACACCAGTTTTTTGGAGGTTTTTCCCCTTCGGTTTAAATCGGTTTTTTCTTTCAAATTCAAAATTCGGATAATAAATCGGAAAACAGTTTCCAGTTTCATCAGAGCAAAGCAAATTTCTACGTTTGATTCGTTCTTGGTATTAGTTGTTCGTTTCGTTTCAATGCAAAGGACTTCACTCGGAGTGTGTAGTGAACCTAGCATATGATACACAATAAATGCAAAATGTTCAGGGACTGAGCTGAAGGATCTTTCATCCTTAGATTGTAAATTAATAACAGGTCAACAGTAAGTTGTCAGCTTGGATTTCAATACGCCAGCCTCTTCTTTTTAACACAAGGATGAAATATCCTTCATTTCATATTGATTTGAATAATTTTGTGAGTAAAAAATCTAAAAAACCATTTATACATAAAGTTAATTAATAGGCGTAAAAATATATGAGTACATTTAATTTTGATTCGAGTTTTTTCTTTAAAAAAATTGCTAAAAAAACCGAAAATCGGCCGAGGTAACCTACTAAGGGCTACCCAATTGCTGGTTCAGAGGACAAATAGGGCCTTAACCTAGAGGGACTTCGTCGTAACCGAAGATACTTATGGCCCACAAATAAGAGTGGGGCATCCACGTAGAAGCGGCGCCCCCTCGCACCCTCCCAACCGGACTAAGATCCAAGTGTAGACGTTGCCATATATTTCCCATTTGAGTGGAAAACGCATACAAACATAATTTGCATGATTTTTTTCATCAAATGAGAAACATAAGTGACCAATTTATGTTATAGTATTATGCGATGGAATCACATAACACTATACCATAAAAGGGCACGTGAGCGGAAGGCCACTCCATCCTGGCAAGAGCCCCTACAACGCAATAGAAACCTGCCATCGTTGCGAGTCCCGTACCCGGTCAGGGTTAATGAAAGGAAAGACCGAGTTTTGTTTCTCTACCAATTCAACATTTTTGTTTATTAGATTTTCACTTTCAAAAAACTGTTAAATTTGATTGTATAATTTAAAGAAAACCTATTTAAAAGCAATCCTTTTTTCTTATTTGACAATTAAAGATAAAGCTAGCTTCATAAACTTCTTCCCCCCTTTCACGTTTAATTCTTTTGTTTTTACCTGTTACAAAATTTTTATTATTTCTTGAGGCCAAAATGCTAGTTAGGTACCCTCATGAAAACAATTTACGTTACAATCTGAATCTGATCTTTTGACTTTCATGCTGTTACGATTTAAACAATTTTTTCCCCCTTATTTTCCTTTTTATATAAATAAATTTTTTAAAATAAAATTTCTATCTACCAAATAAACCAAATATAAATATTTTTATAAAACATTTAAAAATGTATGAAATGTATAAAAATGGAATAAAAAACGGTACTCACCGGCATCCTCGACGAGCGCTCGTTGACGATGTGGTGATGACTGAAACCGAATTATTACACAAATTCTTTTAAAATCCAACATTCATGCAGTAAAATTATTGACTAAAGTGTAGCTCTGTTCCAGTAGAGGGCAGTAAGGTAAGCAAGATTCCACAAAAATGGCCTGAACATCGAACATTGCCTGTTATTTCAGCTCCATGCCAAAAGTATGCACTTAAACGGTGACGCAAAACTAATGGATTTCACCAGTTCTACTATATTAGCTTTGGCTCAAAAATTTTTGATAAGAGTTTCTTAAAATATCTTCAATATCTTTAATATTATGTTCACTGAATGATACATATGGGTTATTGATAGGAGGTACTTCTTTAAACCTCTTATTTAATATGAGATGCATATCCCGGAAGCGGTTTGGACATTTTTTCATTAGACGCGTAGCGAAGATCTCAGGATATCATAGATTTAGTACAAAACCCTTCTGACAGAAGCGTACTTCTCTCTACTTGACTTTTTTTACTTTTAATCTTTATAGGAACGCAGAAAATGCAAGTATCCGAGTATTACTTTAGGCAAAAAATGCAAAAGTTCCTTAAAATTACACCTTTTTCTACATCTCAAAGCTGATTCTTTTATCTTTCAACTAAATATTGATCATTATTAATCGGAAATCCATTTTACACTTAATAAATATCTAATCATTTAATACCGACACAATTCGCCAACGGTTGTTTAAACTTTTGAAGCCGTTATTAGTAAAAACATGCTAGGTCTTACATAAAGGTCGATATAATCGTATGGTTTATTTTATGTGATAAGCTACAAAGTAAAGGCTTCACGATTGCAAATTTCTTAAGATGCTTCGAATCGCTTGGGGCTATCGAAGTGTACACTTGCGATAGATTTAACCTCCGTAATAATCGTGCACTGCACTCGTTATCAATCTCACACCCGCATCTTCTACCGCATGCCTTCCGACGCCGCTTCCTTCTTCCACGGTGTCTTCGATTGAATCTAATGATTTTAATTTCTCGCGGCGTCCGCGCTGGTTGGCGATTTCAAGCAGACTCCTCGTCTTTTCTGTCCGTCGTCCAGGTCTCCGTATCGCAACAGTACATTTCCAAGGTGCTAGCTCAGACACGTTAGATTGCATTCGCCAATGCAATGCTTGGATGTGAAGCACGAAATCAGTGTTTCCATGTCCGAAATTTTAATTTGCAGATTTGAATTTTAAAAATTAATAGATGTAAAAAAAATGAAAAAAGATTTTAAATAAAAATAAAAGTTAAATATCATAAAGAATAAAATTTAATATAGAAGAAAATGATATAAAATTAACATTTAATAACAATTTATAACCATGAATGGAAGTAATGGATTTTTTTCAAAACCTGCAATTAAAATTTCGGATAAGTGTTATGAAGGTTTTCGAGCAGATTGCTTATGTCACTGCTCGATTACTACACACTTTTCTATCCCTGTATTATTCGTTTGAAGAAAAGCAGGTACCTAAAAGAACATTAAAGGGTAGAGCACAAGGTAGACGCCCAGCAGGAACACCGAGGGTTCAATGGGAAGATACGATAGAAGCTTGTAGTGAAATTAGGTAAGTATGAAATGTTTGTAAAGGACTGCAGCGATGGCCTGCTGCCTCGACGAAAGGAGATGTTGAGATCCACCGAGATTGGCCTTGTCTGGGGATGCGTGAATGCGCTGGCAGGCTAGCGTTGCGGTGTCGTGGAGCGGGTTGTTTTCCCCTAGCACAAGGACCTACTACAAAAAAATTTCTCATTTACCAATTAAAACAGATCAAAATGTCGATCGACTGATGTTGAGGCCGAGGTAACCTACTAAGGGTTGAAATGCTTGTTCAAACAACAAATTGGGCCGGGCAAAAACGGGCGGACTTGCGGAGACTTCGTCATTACCGATGGTACTTATGGCCTACAAATAAGAGTGGGGCATCCAGGTGGAAGCCGCGCCTCCTCGCATTCTCCCAACCGGACTAAGATCCTAACTTAAACGTGACCATTTATTTCCCATTTGAGTGAAAACTCATACAAGCGTACTTTGCATGACTCTATCCATCAAATGTGGAATACAGACGTAACCAATTTATGTTATAGCGTTATGCAATGGAATCACATAATTCTACATAATAAAAGGGCACGCGAGCGGAAGGCCACTCTACCCGGCAAGACCCCCTGTTAACGAAAGAGAAAGGGTAGAGCGCGCCCGATGGTTGGCCCATGTTAGAGGAGGAGCCTATCATCAATGCGGGTCCTATACCTGGTCAGATTGAGTGAGAGGGACAGACCGAATCCGAGTTCTTTAGGTAAACATAACTTTATTGTTTGGATTCAAGCCATATATCAAACGAATTGATAAAAAAAGAAAATTAGAGAACATGAATTACATACACTTCATTATGTCTGTTAAAAAAATGGCAAAGTGGAGAAATTCAAAATATAAACAAGTTGGGTAGACAGACCTATGCTCATGTCAGAAGGGTTTTGTACTTAACTTACAAAATGCAGTAACCAGCAACGAATAAAATCATGAAACATGTCAAAGACGATTTTATTGGAGAAAATGTGAAATTCGAGGATCATACTATTATTAACAAAGTTGAACGAATTTTGAATTCTGAGGTATTTGTTATAGTTATACCCATAAATATCTCCTTTGATAATTTTTTCCAGATTTTTTAGATCACGGGTGTCCATTCGCGAGGGAGGAAACACATTTTTCATGTATTTCCCCCCCTGTGCCCCCACTGAAGCAAAAACTGTCAGTTTAAGAACTGTTTTGAAAAGCTCTCATAGAGAACTTTCAATTGATACTCATATCGGCTACCTTTCATGAAATTTTTTTTCAGGGGCCACTCTTCTGTACTGTAATCATCGATTCATGGCCTATTTTTTCGAATCCTAGCTAGGAGCTCTCTCCTGCCTCTTCGACTTGTTTCAATTGTATGTACTCATCTTCATGATATCTATCACTCCTGAAATTTTCATGCAAATTCTAGCAAAGCTGTAGTGTCGTCTAAGTCGGTAAAAATCGCATATGGCTCCGTAGCCATACGTTTCCATAGTAATACAGGGCATATTGATCCATAGTAATACAGGAAAATTCAAATCGCTATAACTTCGGTAAATACCATTCGATCTTTATGAAACTTTCAGGAAAGATCAATCTTATAAATAATCATCTTTTTGCTAAATTTTATTGAGTTTAAAGGTACCGTTTAGATTTTATTCAAGAAAACACAAAATCGATAAATCATACTATTACTAACAAAGTTGAGTGAATTTCGACTTCTCATGTATTTGTTGTTGTTCTACTCAAGGCCTACATCCCTGATTTTTTTCAGATTTTTCGGATGGAAGGTGTCCAATCGCAAGGGGGGGTACGCGAAAAATTCGTACATTTCCCCTTCCCCTGCCCCCCCCCCCCCCCGGTACTTATAAGGCAATTTTAAAACTTGTTTGGAAAAGACCTCATTGAGACCTTTCCAACGACACCTTACTCGACTACCAATGGTGAAAATTTTTTTTTGAGGGGCCACCTTCCTATATGGGGAGACCCCCCTTAAACGCCTTTGAAAAATTTTTCCACCCTTGAACTTTCAAGAGGTCACCACTTCTGACCTTTCTACAAAGTTTCATGGCTGTAGCCTCTATAGTTTCGGAGAAAAAGTGCTGTGACATACAGACGGACGGACGGACGGACGGACGGACAGACGGACACAGGTCGTGATTGCAATAGGGTTTTGTATTTTAGTACAAAACCCTAAAAAAATATTCAATGCAATTCGAAATTTTTTTTCTAGCGACTTTTTGACTATGTATTCCGTTCGTTTTGAAGTAGCGAATGGTCATTAAAAATTACAAAATATAAGAGTATACGAGTATAATAAATTAACAGAGAAAAATATAACAAAGTATTGAATATGATAAAAAAATTTAAATATTGCATACACATATAATAATGCAGGCTCTCACAATATTTGCCCTTTTCAAAAGGTTCCATTTATTCTCTCTCGCAAAAATATAAATTGTTTTCTGTATCGTCAGGAGATATGAAAATAACTAATAATTATTATAAAGCTAATAATTATTTTTATTCCTTGATGTGGTATTGCGTTTTCTCAATGCGTTTTTAATGGAGTTTTTATTTGATTAAATATCTTTTTTTCCTTGTTAATTAATATATTCAAACCGTTGTTTATACTAGCAAGGAGCAATCATAAAAAACTTTAACCGTTCAAATCGTTGTTTATACAAGCAAGGAGCAATCATAAAAGCTTTAATCGTTCAAACCGTTGTTTATGCAAGCAAGGAGCAATCATAGAAAGCTTTAACCGTTCAAGGGTATTCCTTGTATTTCAAAACCCGAATAGAACTTTAGTTATAAGAAACAGATTTGTCGTGTGAATACATACAGACAACCAAAAATATGTAAATGTGTTTTTTTATATATATCAATGTTAATCAAAATGAAATGGGTACTCACCGCATCCTCACGAGCACTCGATAACGATGTAGGTGGTTCACTGGAGATGAAGTCGTATCTCTTTGGTTTGTTTTAATAGTTACACTAGAAACGCACAAGAAAAAACGCACACATTCACACATGGACGACTACTTATTGTTTAATCTAAATTGATTACGGACGGGTCAACGCTTAATTAGTGCTACCGGCGGCCTGTCGACTCATTACGTAGGTTTTCTCCTTGATACATTCCTTGTTGTAAGGCGCGTATGTATTCGTCGATTTTTAGTATACCAAGCAACTTCTTCTTTGTAGCACTACAGCCCCTCTCGGGCCTTCGCTTAGAGATAGTTAGAGTATCTCGTTTTCATGACCGTATTGATTTTTTTCGGAAGTTGGTTTGGTCAGCACCATGCTCCCGTGTGCTTGCTCAGCTATGATATGATCTGATTAAATCAGTACATATTACCACTGAGTGTTCACTCGTAGTCTGTCCGAAAAATCCCCTGAAGTAAATCACGTTGCTCCCAACGAGATTTGAACCTGGGACCTCCGACTTCTGCGTTCATGCTCTAACCACTAGGCCACAGGCTACATACCAAGCAACTAATGTCAGCCAATTGACCCACAAAATCGAAAACCTGGCTAAAATCGTATGTAATAGTCGACATACATTCATTTACTCTTTCGTAGTCACTGGACGTGCTAATCTCAGGCCGAATTCCAGGTTGTACACGCAAAATTGTATGCGACGTCTAATGACGTTATGTTTACGTTCGCGATGGCTGCGCTGCAGCTATAGAATTCATGCAAAAATGCTGATTAGACGATTTATTCGTAAATGTAACGTTATGCCTCCACGCGATATAAAGAATATTCGTCTACCGATTCAGATGTTGTATTGCGCTTCAATTTCCTCGTTAACGTAATCATTTCGACGCCGCGTGAAGACGCCACTTGTCTTCTATGGTTAGCTTTGTCGAATATCTATGGAATTTCCTTTTCCCGTCTTTTTTTCAGCTTTCACTTCTTTTGTATCATACTTTGAACACGTTACCATCTTTTTTCTGTTTTATTAAAGGAACTCATTTATTGCTCAGGAATATATTTGCTCGGTTTATTCTCAGTATGAGTCGACACTATAACAACGAGCAGTAAAAATAAACATCTTAGGGCATATTATTGATAATAGAGATTAAGGATATCACTAATATACGACAATTGAACGAAAAAACTATGAAAACACAGAGTCCATCTAAATCATTCCATTTTCTCTTTTGATACACATCAATCCCGACAAGGTATAGTCGTTACATTTAGAAAATTGGGGCGGTTTCTTTAGTTTATCGACATTGGCTCGATTTTTTATTTGCATGGCATAGTAAAACACGTAACGAAACGTAATTCAGTAGCAAACCATGAGCATTTACAATGTTAGCTCACGCCCGAAAGGTATCAGGTTAAATGGGGAACAATTTCCGGCAAGCTGTCGAAGAGGTGGCGGAGGCACGGTAATTATTCCTCCTATAGCGTGTTCTTGATCGCCCTTCTCGCACGTGCTTGCCGGTTCGCAATCTTAATTGGACTCCCCGATCCGTCCAAATCGGTATTCATTTCCCTGTGTCGCCACGGTGAATTGAGTCCCGCTGCTCGCTCAGCCCAGTTAGGTTGCATTCGGCAATGCAATACACGGATGGGATGCACTAAATCAGTGTTCCCATGTCCGAAATTTCAATTTGCAGTTTTGAATTTTTTAAAAATTAATAGAAGTAAAGAAAAAAGAACAAGATTTTAAGTATTAATTAAAAAGTTAAAAATCATTAAAAAATATAATTAAAAGGAAACGTTTGAATTTACAATAATTTAAAAAAACTATTTAACACTTACATTTAATACAATAATAAAATGATATTTCATAATTTATAACTGTGAATGGACGTAATGAATTTTTTTCTAAAACTTCAATTAAAATTTCGGATAATTGTTAGGAAGATTTTCGAGCAGTTCGCTTGTGTGACTGCTCGGTTACTACACACTTTTCCATCCCTGTATTATTCGTTTGAAGAAAAGAACATTAAAGGCAGACCCTTGCTGGGAGTGATCAACTCGTGGACGAATTCGCAGAATGTGATGATTGGAACAGATTAATCCTGGAAGCCACGGCCTGCCTTAGGGTGTCGCGCCATAGTGTATTAAATAAGCTAGAGGCATAGCTCCATTCATTTCAAAAATAAAAATTTGCTCCATAAATAGAACGTTTTCCTCTTTTAAATAATTCTCATCCATCCACCTTTTTTCAACATATTGAAATTTTAAATATTATTTACCTAATAGAAATTGATATAATAAAATCAAATAGAAGTCGATGAAAAAAATTAAGTCAATAACCATTTCAGTATTTTCATTCTAGGTTACTCGAGCGTTTTCATTCAATAAAACGCCTTCCAAACTCAAAAGAGCCGTCTCAACAATGATGACCTCGCCATTTGGTAGTACAAATTCGTTAACGCCTGCATCGCAATTGGCACAAATGAAGTTAGCCAGCTGTACAAACATAAACGTATGATTTCATTCCAATATTTTTTTCATTCGCTTTTGACTAACAAAAATCCTATTCCTCCTTTCTGTTCTATTTTTTTTTTTTCTATTTATTTTGCTATTCAACAACAGCGTCATCCAAGCACTTCAGCATTTCATCGCTAACCAAACGATGCCATATTTTTTCCTGAAGCTCTTTCGCTAACACATCTAACGATTTATATTTTCGTTTCGTATTAGTTCTAGTGTGCATAAAATTGGTGCTTTTCAACTAACAATCACTACGTCACGACGAGTGTCCATAAATCCCCCGTCGAAAAAATCCTTGTTTAGGGTGATATATGGAATAAATTGTGAAGATGTGGTTGATTTCAATACGGTCTGCGAAATCAATGAGCGTTCACATGCTTTTATTGAAATTATAGAATATTTATTAAAACTAACGTATACTCGTAAATGTCCTGTGGAAGGTATGGAAGGATGTGCTGCGTTGTGGAAGCAATGACTGCATTACTAACTTTGTGTGGGTAGATAAAACCACCAGTTCAATCTATCAACATGAAAATAAATACAACGACCATGGGCTGCATTGCAGAAGCATATTGGTTTCGTAGATCGTAAATCAAAACTATACTTGCATGCTGACATTAAAACTGTCGGTTTTTGTATTGAGTTTTGTCAATACTGTTGTTTACTTTTTGCTTCAACTCATCTATTCACTCCGGATAACTATGATAACTTCTAGTTTTGATTTTTCTTTTCATGATTACCACATCGTTGTCGCTGATCGTGCTTTGTCCTTTCACCATCATCATTTGGTATGGCTCGAATTGGAATTGCAGGAGGTTGGCGAGGAAGATAACAACAGTGAGGATTCACCATCGTCACAATCTGAAGTTTTAATTGCGCCCATGTCTGTGCAACCAACGAGGAAAGCAAAAAATCCAACAATATCAATAGCTGCATTAAGGCGCATCTAGGAGGACTCGAAAAAGTGGAGTCCTAGTTCGGTTCGTCCATTTTGTGCTTTAATTTGTTGGTTTGTGAAATGTTACACTTTTCGGGGGCTATCAACTTCGGTGCAGCAATCAACACTCTATTCGCACATTTCTGTTGTTTTGCATCGATTTATCGCCATTCAGCTGTTTTTAAAGTTGTTACTGACTGTCATGTGTACCTCGTATGGATTTATTGAGCTGATAACGACTTGCAAGTTTCGAAAGTGCTATTGGCAGCTAAACCGCATCACAAATCCAATCCAATGAAATGCTACCTCTAATCATTTCAATTACTTGGTGAAATCAGTTTCCAATTTGAAACATGAAATCGCTTTCAGTTTGTCCCAAAAACCTATGATAACGTCGGAAACCGCAAATAAATCATTGCTCTCTATTCAAACCAGTTTTAAGTGCAAACACTATCCAAGTGTTTTCAAATAAAAACATTTAACTCTTTGTATATATAAAAAATTTAAATACTGCTTTTCCGTTAAATTATTTTAGTGTAACTATTGCCCGTACAATGATGTCTTCAAAACAAAATGGAAAACGTGTAATCATAATGTCTTGAATTTACTTTTTTATCGTTTTTATTGATTAAAAGTGTTTTTTGAAAAGGTAAATTCAACGCACTTCCACATTAATGGGGCTCTCAATACTAGAAAGAATGAAAAGAATTGTTTTTATGTTTTACTCTTAAGATGCTAATTATGATGTGAAAATTTGGTGCTTGCAAGCTGAAATTGTGAGTGCTAGCCAATAATTACAAATCAAAAAGGGAAGGAACGATGAGAATGGGCTTTCTGTGCCTGTTTGCGTTCTTTGCATCCATTCAAATGAAAACTCTCGCATGTATACATCACTAAGTTTAAGATGATTAAAATTAAAAAATAAATAATATTCTAAATGAATCAGACGTGTAAGATGGCATATTAGATAGTACGTAATTTTAATTTGTTACTTTAATGTACATAAGATTCTTTTTTTAGGATAATCGATTCATAAACTATCTACTTTTATTATAATATTATTTGTAATAAATACGCATTTTGTTCTATGATGTGAGTATTATTTCAAATGTAAAAAATCAATTTCAGACTATTTAATTAGTGAGTAATCTTATCGGTTCAAGCGAAAGTTTCTTCGATAGGACTTAAAATTGCTTGTACAATATTTCCGCTCGTTCCCATTTGACGGTAGTCTTTCAGGCGAATTCGCTGAAAAACTTGAACTGTGCGACAGTGAATTTGGGGGTCAATAATTCCACCTCACGGTGAAAGTACTAGACCAGTATAGTAAAACCCCCAAAGGGTTTGACCTTGTCAGGTCAAACTTTTTTTCTTATCGCCTTTTAAAGTTTTTACTCATTAATCGAGGTATTCGATTTCCATTTCATCAGTTTTAGGGGCATAACTCTTGCAATATTGATTATCTGGCATTACAGTCTGCAACAATATTTTAGAAGAGGTTTAGATAAAGGATTTTTACTAAAATGTAAATGCAGAAAAATTACGTTGAGCGTGTTTAATCAGTTGAAATATTAGAAAAATTGCCTTTTTTCTCCATTTGGTCAAGATTTTCTAGCAATAACTCTTTAATGACTACAAATTTCTGCAGTTACAAAATCAAAAAAGCTGGGTAGACAGCCCTACGCTCAGTCAGAAGGGTTTTGGACTCAACTTACAAAATGCAATTACCTGCAATGAATAATACAAGTATCATGAAACATGTCAAAGAGATTTGCTCGTTTAAAAGAAAATCCATTGTTTCCCCATTTTCAACTTACAAAAATCACTCAAATCATGAAATCCGAAAAGTATTTATGTCATCGATCTTATCTGGAAATTTTAATAAGATCAAATCAAAACTCCAGTGTCTGGTTCGATGGAAAGTCCACAAATACCAAAATAGTGTGTTATATCGTATGTGTTGTAATTGGAGAAATTTCAAATGATTATTACTTCCGTGAGTATGATATGAATTTCATCAAACTTCCAGAGTATTAGGACCTTGCGTAAGGTTGAGTTTGAACGCATCCATACGTTTTTATTGGAGACAATGTGAAATTCGAAGATCATACTATTGTTAACAAAGTTATTTGTTATTGTCATACTCATAAATATCTCCCATGATAAGATTTTTTAGATCACAGGTGCCCAATCGCGAGGGGGAAACACATTTTTGTGCCCCCAACGAAGCAAAAACTGTCAGTTTTAGGACTGTTTTGAAAAGCTTTCATAAACACCTTTCATTTGATACTCATATCGGCTACATTTGATGAAATTTTTGTTCAGGGGCCACTCCCCTGTACTGTAACCATCGATTCATGGCACCAGCATTTTTTTTTCGAACCCAAGAGTGGTTACAAAGCCATTCTGTTAGGAGCTCCCTCTTGCCTCATTGGCTTGTTTCACCTATGAGTGTTAATTGTAGGTACTCATCTTCAGTCATTCATGAAATTGAATCAAGTGTTCAAAGCATGCACCTTAAGTTTGGAAAAAATAACTCAAAATTATTCAACCTTCGCATTTGTAACAGCCACTATTTTGTTTAACGATTACTGACACCACTAGCTAAACCAATTCTCAAAAATATTCATAATACAGGGCTAACTATTTCGTGGTTGGGAAAGTATAACCCTGCCTTTTGACATATACCAGAATTAAATGTCATTTAAAACATGTTTTTTTAGTTGAAGGTTTGCCATTTAGGAATATGGATCGCTTAGCAGTCGAAGAATGCGTTAAAATTATTAAATTTTATTATAAACATGGTGATTCTGCTGTATCAACATTTAGGGCTTTACGAGCCGATTACGGTCGACATAATCGACCTACACAGCAAACAATTTTGAACGCAGTGAGAAAATTTGAAGAGACTGGATCGGTTATTGATATTGCAAGGCCTGTGCATCATCGCAACATTCGTTCTGCAGAAAATATAGCTGTCGTTGCTCAAAGTGTGGACGAAGACCCGAATTTGTCGATTCCTCGACGTGCTCAACATTTGGGCTTGTCTTACGGCTCATTGTGGCGGGTTTCGCATTTGGATTTGCATCTCCATTCGTACAAAATCATTCTCACTCAAGAACTTAAGCCTCAAGACCATACACAACGCAGAATGTATGCGAATTGGGTGATTGAACAACAAGCCATTGATAACGATTTTTCGATCAAAATTTTCTTAGTGATGAGGCTCATTTTTCGCTCAGTGGTTACGTAAATAAACAGAATTGCCGCATATGGGGCTCTCAAAATCCTCAGGTGATTGCAGAAAAGCCTTTGCATGCGGAAAAAGTGACCGTTTGGTGTGCATTATGGTCTGGTGGTGTTATTGGCCCGTATTTTTTTGAAAGCGATCAAGGAAGAGCCATTACAGTCAATTCTGACCGCTATGGGCGGATGTTAACCGATTATTTTTGGAGAAAAATTGAAGATTATGATCTGGAGAACATGTGGTTCTAACAGGATGGAGCCACAAGCCACACAAGATAGGCTAATCGAGCACTTTTGCAAGAGAAATTTCCAGGACGCGTAATTTCGAGATTGAGTGTTGTCAATTAGCCCGCAAGATCCTGCGACCTAACACCTTTGGATTTCTTTTTATGGGGCTATGCGAAAGATCGTGTTGACGCGAACAATCCTCAAAATCTTGAGCAATTGGAAACCAATATTCGTGAAGTTATGGCCGAGATATTGCCGGAAATGTGCCGAAAAGTCATTGAAAATTACCTCAAAAGGATTGAGGCCTGTAAAAGGTCCCGTGGAGGACATTTGAATGATGTAGTGTTTTACGTATAATGGCAAGGTTCAATCTTTACATTGAATAAATATTTTGTTTCCATCTGAATATTTTATGTGTTTTCTTAAGCTTTACTTTCCCAATTGTAAAATGGATAACCCTATATTAAGTACATAAAAGAATTGAAAATTCTTTCTGGTACACTGGTGATCGAAGAGAAGTGGTCTTATTGTTGGCTTGCAGAATATAAAGATTTTGTACGAGTTTTTCATTTTGACAAAAACATTCAAATTTATTCCCCTACACAAGCTTAGTCAAGATCATCTAGAATTATTATTTAGATCAATACGAGCAGGCTTAGGAAATAGCAATAATCCAACAGTAAGACAGTTTACATCTCGATACAAAAAAATTCAGTCTCGAATTATTCCACGTTCTCAAATACACTGAATATATTGCTGCAATACAGGGAAAAGTTAAATAATTTATTCCAAGATAAGTCGAAGCCCAAGCTGGAAATAATGCACTATAGCCTCTTAATCAAATTAGTTACAGAAAAATATTTGCAAACTAGATATTATTTCATCGCTAAGAAATCGTCAGAAAAAATATTTTTCCCACAGAAATTCAATAAATGAATTCATTTTAAAGGAATGTAGAGCCTACTTCTGAAAACGTTTGTCCACTTTTTAAGCACTTTAATTGTTTTTTATAAAGCTAGTGCCTTAATTCCGCCAAAGACGGTCCCAAGCCCGGAAAAGGAGGAGGGAGGTGTGGTACAATGATTTAATCAATAGTTGAGATAAAATAAGTTGCATTTTCGTTTACATTCAAATTTTTAAGAAACTACAAAGCATTTTTTGAGATATTGCTTATTTAGGTCTTTGTAAAAAAATTTTCTAACAAAGACCTACTAGTTTCGCGACCTGTCTGTCCGTCTGTCCGTCCGTCTGTCCGTGCGTCACAGCTAATTTCCTCAGAAACTATAGAAGCTAGAATGCTCAAAATTTGTGAAAAGGTCAGAAGTGACGGTCTCTCAAAAGTTAAGGCCTTAACAAAAACTTAAAAAAAGTTTAAGGGGGGTCCCCCCTAATAACGGATTGGCCCTTAAAAATTTGTTTTCATCAAAGGTAGTCGAGTGGGGTATCAAATGAAAGGTCTTGATTAGAACTTTTAGAATCTGAAATAAAAAAATCATTTTATGAATTAGGGGGTCGAGGGGAAGGCAAAACGTACCCAAAATTTGCAGGAAGCAAACATATTCGATGAATTTTTACAGCGCCACAAATGCATAGATTGCCCCAAAATATCTACGCCACTATTAACATTTTGTTAGTATTTGTAAATTTTTCCACATGTTTGTGAAAAGGGGGACGACGCAAATGTGGCTTATCGTCCTCTCTATATATTATAGCTCTATGGACTAGACTGAGTGCGTGATCGAAAAATGCGGCGGGTGCCCATAAGAAACCTTCTGTTGACGATGGCAATCGTCAGCTATTTTGCATTGCCGGAGTTAGCTTGTATGCGGCTTACGGCCGTGTTCAGACGTGGAGTGATTCCACTCCTTAAATTTCACGTCAAACAGATTATATGGAGAAGAAGGGCCCCTCACTCTTCTTCTACATACCTGTGTAACCTGTTTAATGCCTAAATATAGGAGTGAACTGGCAGCTCAAGACGTGGTGAACTCTACCATGAGCATAATCACGACTGCTTGCTGCGCTTCTATGCCCCGCTGAAGACCCCGGCACGGCAATCCCCCAGTGTACTGGTGGTCTACTGAAATCGCTGAAAAGCGGAGGGAGTGTCACAAGCTTCGGCGTGAGGCTCAACGGGCGCGGAACCGTGACGAGGCATGCAACCAGGTGGCAGCATATAAGTCAGCCAGGAAATGCCTTCGCAAACTGATCAACAGTAGCAAGGCTCGCTGCTGGCAAGACCTAGCGGACAATGTGAACAAGGATCCGTGGGGCCTTGGCTACAAGCTGGTCATGGGGAAACTTGGTGCCCTACGGAAGCCTTGTATACATGACGCGGAAAAGATGGACGCGATAGTGCGGGGACTCTTCACCGCCCATCCCGTCCGTGTTGACGCTATCCATGGTGAAACAGCAGGAGAGTGCCCACTCTTCACACTGCTGGAACTGGAGGAGGCAGTCCTCTCCTTGAAAGCGAGGAAGGCTCCAGGTCCAGATGGTGTTCCAGCTGAGGTGTTGCGGCTCGTCTATCACCATTGTCCTGACTTGCTGCTCAGCACATTCAACGCTTGCCTACGGGACGGGGTTTTCCCGGTACGATGGAAGGTGGCGAAGCTCGTACTGATCAGCAAGGGGAAGGGAAATCCCGAATCGCCTTCTGCATACCGCCCGTTATGCATGCTAGACACGGCTGGGAAAGTGCTAGAGAAACTCATCAAGGGAAGACTCACTGACGCGATTCGTGCTGCTGGGGATCTATCTCCTCGGCAGTACGGCTTTAGAGCAGGAGGTTCTACCATTGATGCGATTGCAGAGGTGGTGAACGCGGTCCAAAAGGCAGAGGCATATAGTCGCACCAAGCGACGGATCGTCCTGTTGGTGACACTCGACGTCAGGAATGCCTTCAACTCCGCTAGATGGGTGGATATTCTGGACACGCTGGAAAACTCTTTTCAAGTTCCAGAATATCTAATGCGGCTTTTGAAGAACTACCCAAAGGACCGAAGCCTGCTCTACGACACGACACAGGGCCAACGAAGGTGTCACGGGACACTTTCACACGCGACTTTATAAGCAAGACCCGCGATCTAAAGTTATTATGTACCGCGCCAGCCAGGCTGAATTAAAGATTTAAATAAATTTTGTAAGAAAATGAATAGAGTTTTAGAATTTGTAAATCCCTTGTAAGGGTTATGTTAAGTTGGAGTGAGCAGCCCATTTGCGGAACTTCCTCAATCGAGGATGCAGAGGAATTCCGAATTGAAGCGGAACTTGAACCGAGCGTGGAAATGACAAAAATTAAAGGCATTGATTACCCTATCGAATGGAATCCAACAAGATATACAATTGTTATCCAAGATTAAGTCTTGCTAGACATCCGCAAATATAATTATTTACGATGAGAAGTGCACTTTTATGGTCATCGACGTTGCAGAAGCCGTTAATGGAAACTCAGTCGCAACCGATGACAAATAATATTTCGGCTGTGCCATCTGGAATGCTTCCTCAGGTGTCTGCTTCTATGCCGAACACCGTAGTCACTAGTGCTCCTCAAGCCAATATTGTAAATTATTCACAACAGCGAATGCATCAAACGCTTCCAAACTAACAATACCAACAACATCAACAAGCTACTCATATGCAAGGGCAATCACAACCGGCACATTTCTACCTAAACAATCAACCGAATCAACAAGAAGGTACACCACAAAGGACAATAATGAGCGATGGATTATCTACAGTTTCAACACCGCAGCAAACACAGGCCACGGCTGCAACAATTCCGCCACAACAATCAAATGACGAAGAGCAAGCGGCAGCTATTGAAGCAGATAGTGAAAGTGCATCTGGAACAAGTGCGGTGGCTATCGATAATAAAATCGAACAAGCTATGGATCTTGTGAAATCTCACTTAATGATTGCTGTCCGAGAGGAAGTGGTAGTCCTGAAAGAAAAGATCGCTGAACTGGTGGATCGAATAAATCAATTGGAATTGGAAAATACTATTCTAAAAGCTAACGTATCACAGAAAACATTATCACAACTTCCGGCAACAATGCAAACAGCATCGGCCAAACCGCCCCAGAATTCCAACACAAACAACGGACCCGTTTCATAATCGCTATTTCTTATATTGGCTGCTTAACTAAATAGAATAGTAGGTCCTAATTATGATAATCATCATGATAATAGAAAATGATGATAAAAAGCTAACTTTGAAACACTGAACGAACAGAAATATGAGACTTATTAAATCAATCTACAACTCCTTCATACACGATATAAATGCATAATTGATATATTCCTGTTGCGTAGACAACTGTAGAGAACTTACATGGTGTATTTATTTTATGTTTGCCAAAAGCCTAAAATAATAAGAAAAACAATATTATTATCCGCCATGTCGAATGAAGTTCGATGATGCCCCATGGAAGCTGTGGAGTGATAATGCAGAACGGCAGTGCCACATCGCCAATTGAAACATCGAAAGCTCGTTGCACCGAGGCTATAAAAGGCCTAGAATTGGGCGAAAAAGCTTTTTCTGCGTTTTTGGTTTTGAACATCTGGAGTTGCAGGTTAGAAATAAGGAACGAGGTCCAAATACGGCGGGAAAAAAGCTGGAGTTTTGAAAAGCAGGTTGGAAGCGGGCGAAAAAGGAGAAATGAGGAAGCAGTGTGAAGGACGAGGAAGGAGGAAAGGCGAATAGGAAAGCTGGTGCGGAAATCACGCGAAGAATCGAGGTAACGTCGAAGCGCGCCATCGAGAAAAATGGGGCCCCCGAACATATTGGTTAGGTGATTTTTAATAGGTAATTGGTCAAAAGAACAGTAACACATATACACATTTTTATTGTAATTTTATTTTATTTCAATTGAATCGAATTTTTAATACTCTGAATATATGTATTGTACTGAATTTAGCCGGTCTATTCAATTATAGGAAATAGTGTGGAGCCTGGCTCGCGGGTCCAGGTTAATCAACCGTGGTGAAAAATCGGGGTGGCTCAAGACCACCAAGTGAAAGTGTCCCCTGAGAACGTGGAAGCATGGTCGTAGGGCTTTGTGGATAGGGTTAGGTTTCGTCGCCGAAATTCGGAAGTAGTGTGGGTTGGTCCGGGGAGCCTAACCTCGCCAATTGGCTCTTGAGACAATTTAACGGGTTGGCGAGTGGCGCTCACCTACCCCGTCTCCACGGGTTAACCGGGACCCCAAGGTCTCAACCGGAGCACCCAACTAAGGGATTGTGACTCCCAGTGGAAAAAGGTAACAAAGGATGGAAATTACATCGGGTGTTGCCCAGGGATCTATCCTTGGTCCGGACCTGTGGAACGTGTCTTACGACGGGCTACTGAGACTTGAGATGCCAGATGAGTCGCGCTTGGTCGGCTATGCGGATGATGTTGCGGCTCTGGTCACCGGACGCACCGTTGAACAAGCGCAACTTAGGCTAGGTATGCTAATGCGCCGAGTGAGGGACTGGATGACTGCTCGCGGGCTCAGTTTAGCACTGGAGAAAACCGAAGTGGTCATCTTGACAAAAAAGAGAATCCCTAGAGTGAGGATGATCAGTATTGGAGATATACAGATCGAATCGAAGCCAGCGGTGAAGTACCTGGGGCTACTGATCGACTTGAAGATGAGTTTCTCTGAGCAAATCAGGGCAACGGCTGAGAAGGCAGCTTCGGGAATATCGGCCCTGAGTCGACTTATGGCCAACGTAGGGGGACCCAGCCCATCAAGAAGACGCCTCTTGATGAGTGCTGTAGGGTCAGTGCTAATGTACGGAGCAGAGGTATTGGGCGACGCTCTCAGCAAGGAGGTATACCGAAAACGATTGGCACAGGTACAGAGAAGAGGAGCACTGAGAATTGCATCTTCGTATCCAACAGTCTCCGACTCGGCGGTGAGAGTGATTGCAGGCGTGATACCTGTCGCCCTCCTTGCTAGAGAGTGCCGCGCTATTTACCTGCGCCGAAACGAGGATGCGAGGGAGATGGTTGTCCGCGAGGAGAGACAACGCTCGCTCAACGATTGGCAGCAGTCTTGGGGGAATTGCACGAACGGAAGGTGGACTGCGCGCCTCATCCCGGACGTGAGACCGTGGCTAAATCGAAGGCATGGTGAGACTGACTTCTATCTGACCCAGCTTTTGAGCGGGCACGGGTGTTTTCAGTCTTACCTGCACAAGATCGGTAAGTCACGGTCTCCCGATTGTCGGTTTTGCCCAGGAGAGGAGGACAATGCCTGTCACACATTTTTTGCGTGTACAAAATGGGTCAGGCTGCGAAGGGAACTCTACAGGGAGACGGGAGAGCTCACCCCGGATAATATAGTTGCGGTGATGCTCGAATCGGTTGACAAATGGAACCAGGTGGCACATTATGCTCGGGCAGTCCTGAAATATAAAAGGGACTCACAGCAGCCGGAGGCGCTGGGGCTGGGGGATCGCTCTTCTGGCATTTCCTCTTCCCCTCTCCCCTCCCGCTAGGAAAGGGACTCCTCAGTTTGAAGGCGCCCCACGGCGTAACAAAACGAGACCTGGCCCGAAGTAATGTGTCAAACGGTTCCAGGCTAGGTTCTCAGATTGACAGGGGAGGCGTTTAGTGGGTAGTCCAAGGGTATCCTCCATGGGAGTCCCACACTGCCAGACTCGGCGGGCGTAAATGCCTTCACCTCCCTACCACAAAAAAAAAACAAAAATATATTGGAGTGAAATCACTCCACGTCTGAACACGGCCTACGATTATGAATGATTGTAACCATAAGACTTGTTTTGATTAATGCTTATATTTCAATAAATTGGGCTTTCTCTGGCATAAGAATTGTCCGTGTTATATCCGAATACTTTTTGGAAACCCCTCCTGGACGCTCTCTAAACTAAGACAAATCCGGGAAATTCCGGACGGATGGCTACCCTAGTAGTAGTAGAAGTATTTGTGGGTCTTATAGTCTTTCTCTGTGTCTTATCGTGTAAGAGGAGGAAATACATACCTTTTCATAAATGTCCAGATTAGGTAGTGTAAATTAAAGAATCGTTTTTTACATCTCAGAATCAATAATATCGTTTTAAGGCTACATATGTATAAAAATACTTTTCATTTGATATCCTTCCTGAATGTTTTGGGTGAACATTTTTTTGTTCTTTATATCGAACCCTTTGACTACCTATACGATGACCTCAAAATATTCATTGAGAACAACTTGTGACTTTTTCGCAAAATTTGATGATTCTACCTTTTCGGGCTTTTGAGAAAACTTGCTCCAACTTAGCGAAAGGACTAACAGATAGATACAAGAAAACACCGCAACAGCGTCTAAATTGTTCCGTCTTCTTAGAAAAAAACCGTGGTAGTATTATTGTATATTAAATATTGCCCACAAGAAATACTCATGAAAAATTAATTCCAAACAAAAATAATTCCTAGTATTGATTGATTTCTTTGAATGCTATTATAAAATAGAAAACACAAGGCTGTACCACATACAAACAATAACCAAACTTATTTTCAACATAAAAATCAATTTGATATTATGCGAAATTTGGACTTAACTGAAATTCCCAGAATTCAAACCAAAACCAGCATTCTGCAATATTACGCCAAAGCAAACATACACTCCATTAAATATTGAGAGAAAAAACACTGCATCGAAAACTGCGAGCCCAGTTGCTCCTGGCAAACTGAAATCTCATCTTTCATCCGAAATTTAGGAAACATCAATTGCATGCGGTTTTCTTCGCCGAAGCGCTACCATTATTTTATCTTTGCCATGCAGGTGTTTTGGTCCCTTTACTGCTTCAGCCTGTGCTTGGGATTCCCAGAAGTTGAAGCCGAATCCGTGAAGAGGTGGAAATGAAATATTACCTGCAATCCAAAGAAGGTTGTTCGAAAACAGAATATTGCAGTGATGTCGGCGAAGCAAATCCTTGCCAGTACATGGCCACAGGATGTGGGATTCCGAGAATCTTGTGATTTCTAAGCTCTTATCGCCAAATGCTCTATTTTATCACGTAAACAGTGAAAATGTGTTACGCGAATGGAAGTTAGCGGAGGTGAGCGTAGGATCTTTCTGCAAGAATTGTTTCACAAGAACTAAGTGGCTTGCAAGGACTTGTGTGTTATGCAGGGTCATTTTGTTTGAAATGGTTACTGTGCGTCGACTCACCATGGAGTCTTGTATCGCAGCAAGCTTTCATCTCCCCAGTGTAAGTGAACTGTGCCCCTTAGATCGAGGATGAATTCTTTGCACTCCACCCAAATTCTCCGAAACTATCTTGGGTGAATGCTTTAAGCAAGAAAATGCTCCCTACGTTCCCATGCCATTTGCACGAGTGTGTACAAAAATTTTGTTCACATCTCCTCTTAGCAGGATTGACCGTCCTTTTCATATTGTAGGCTTTTTCAACACCTTTGATAATAGAACAATTCATCTTTTGTTTATATGTTTGTTGTTTTTACGCTCCTCCTTAACAGCTAAAATTGGATCAAAACAGCTCTGACTTGGTCCTGATTTGTACAAGGGTGAGGACTTGTCCTGTGTTGTTCTATAATGACCAGCTTTACTCGACACCCTCACCTTCCTGTTAATGGCTGGGACGACTTGTTCACATTATTATATTTTTACAAGTTGAATCCTTGACAAAAGTGATTTGAGCCCGGGATTCGGGACAATGCGGGAATCGTGTTTATTGCAGTTAATTACTGAAGCCATTTTTCGGTCAATAAAATGTAATCACTGAGGATAATATGCACATAACAGTGAATGGTTACAAGGACGTAAGCGGTTTTAGTTTTCATTAAATTGGTAAGAGATACGGAATTTTCCTAGGAGCTGTGTGATGAAAAGGGCAATGCCAGGAGTCTTTATGAGAAGTTTTATTTTATCAATGAAAGCCTGAATGCTTGATTAGTTCAATATTGACTAATTTGCTGTGCAATAAATGGTAAGCTTTTGAACTTTGCTTTCTGCATGTAGGTTAAAATAAAAAGCAAATGTGATGCTCTTAATTGTAATTACTATTTTTACTATCACAAATTGCATGTAATAGACGCAGTGTTGGTGAAAACTAAATGCTAACTGGAATATAACATTTTCAAAAGATGTATAAAAGATCGTTTTATGGTATGCGGTTGTTGGAATTATATACCCTTGCCAGAAAAAGTATCCATACACAACGAAAAAAAAGCAACACTTCAAAAAAATCATTGTGCAGAAAACTTTTGTGTTAAAATTTTTTATCAAAAAATTTTATTCAATGCCTTAATTGCTACTTTTTCTTCGTAGCACTACAGCCCCTCTAGAGCCTTCGCTTCCTGCAAATATCGCCTCCAACTGTCTCGGACAATTGACCACGTGCTCCAATTTCGAAATCCGAGCAGTGACTGACTTCGTCGACCGAGTCTGAGCAGCGTTTCCCCGGTTTCACCACTGGTCCCCGGCCTTCAGTTCTCTCTTTTGGGTATTTGTTGTTCATCCATGCAATTCATGTGTCCAGCCCATTGCAGTTTTCGCAGTCTTACAATCCTTGAGACCTCTGGCTCGTCAAAAATTTCATGCAGCTCATGGTTGTTTCGAATTTGCCATTGGTCTCCGTTTTGCTTAACTCCTATTATTCACCTCAGGACAAGTCGCTCAAATGCGTTCAATATATTTGCGAATGTTTGGGTTAGGATCCATGATTCACACTCATAACATAACAAAGGTCTTATCACAGATTTGTATACTAGGGGGTTTGTTTGCAGCTGGTCTTCAAAACTGAAAAACATATTTTATTAGCGAGCTGTTTTCTTTGTTTCGTCTCTTTCATAATCATTTCTCGTTATTTTAGCGCCTAAATACACAAGTTTGCTCACATTTTCGATACTGTGTTCGCCAAGTGTGATATTTTGTGTATTCGAGGAATTTTGGCTCGACTGTGTCATGAGCTTAGTTTTATTCTCATAGATGTGTAGCCCTATCAGTTTTGCTTCGATGTCGAATTTCAGGAAAAATTCTTTGGCAGTTGTTAGTGACCTTGACAAAATGTTGATGTCGTCCGCATAGGCTACTAGTTGGCTCATCTTGAATAGTAACATACCTCGTGTATCGATAGGTAGCTTTCTTATGACGTACCCTAGAGCCAAATGCAATGGGGCCAGCCCATCTCCCTGCTTTAGTCCAATGTTTGTGTCAAAGGCATCGGTGAGTTGGCTATCGATGCGGACTAGACGTCATTTTCATTTTGGTAAGACGGACTTATTTGGATGGGATACCACAGCAAACCGTTATTTGGTACAGTGTGTTACGATCAATACTGTCGTATGCTTGCTTAAAGTCAACAATGATTTGGTGGATGCTTGCTTAAAGTCAACAAAAATTTGGTGTACGTCTATGCTCAACGCCCAGCATTTTTCAAGTACCTGCTTGACTGTGAACAATTGGTCTATTGTCGATCTTCGTGCTTTAAAGCCACTTTGATACTCCCCAATAATACTATAGGCGTATGATCCGATTTTATTTTCGGATATCTTTGAAAATATTTTGTATGCCTTACAAAGAAGTGATATGCCTCGATAATTTGCGTACTGCAGTTTGTCGCCTTTTTTGTGGATAGGGCATATAATTGATTGCCTCCGCTCGTTCGGCATATATTCTTGTAGCCAAATGTGCAGGATGACTTTGTGAATAGCTTTATGAACACTACTGCCACCATATTTGATGAGATCAACTGGAATCTCATCTTTGCCCGGCGCTTTATCATTCTTTTGCGCTTTGATAGTAGAGCGAACTTCATTCAGAGTTGGTGTAGCCAGTCAAAGCTCTCTGCAGACATCTTTAGGCTCCGATGTTCTGGAGCTGTGCGGAGGATTAAGGAGGTTCTTGGAATATGATACCCGTCTTTCCTTCATTTTGGTTTCATCAGCGATGATATTGGCGATGTCATGACGACAGAGCGAGTTTTGGGCCGATAACCATGTTTCAGGCTTTTCACCATTTTGTATGCTTATCTTTTGTTGTTGCTCGCTATACCTACATCTATACTTCACATTGGTCATCACAGTATTTTATTTTCTTAATTTTAACTATCCTATTCAATAATCTTCTGTGATTTTCATGATGTTCTCCCTTCGTCCTGGTTTTCCTAGGCCTGAGTTGTTCTATCTAACGCATTCTGGCACTCATCATTGAACTAATCTTTTCTTTTGCGCCGGACTTGATGTCCAATCGTCTGTTCTGCCATGGTCTTAATAGTCACCTTCACTTCTTTCCTGATCTCATCACTTGTTTTCAGCAATGCATTTGATGCGATGGGAGCCAGCTGGTTGTCGGGGTCTCCACAAAACTTTTGGCCACAGGCTCCATTTGGAGCCTTTCGATGTCAATTTTTTTTTAGAGGGCTGGTCTTCGCTGAATACGCCTTTGATATAAGATATCGATAGGTTAATTTGATCAAGTAATAATCTGAGTAACGATTGGCTTCTCGGTGTATACGGACGTCAAGTATGCTCGAGGCCTAACGTTGTTGGATCAGAGCATGGTCGATCTGGTTTTGTGCGTTACTACCCGATGATACCAAGTAATTTTATGTATGCATCGATGAGGGATGTAAGGCGAATGCATGCTACATGTAACAATTACTCAGGCGGGCTGTTGTCATGTAGTGATAGGGTAGTATGAAAATGTCCATAGAGGACTGCAGTGATAGTTTGCAGCTTCAGCGAAAGAGGATGGTAGTATCCGCCGAGATTTTGCCTTGTCTAAGGACGCGCGAATGCGCTGGCAGGCTAGCGTCGCGGTGTCACGGGGCGGATTCTTTTCCCTAGCACAAGACGCACAAAGAAAAGGTTTTGCATTCACGAGTTCGAGCGATCTAATGCCGATCGACTGGTGTCGAGGCCGATGTAACCTACTAAGGGTTGAACTTTTCTATAACTAGTAACAAACTGGGCCGGAAGAAAACAGACGGACTTGAACGCAGACTTTGTCGTTACCGTTTCTTACGTGCAACTTGGGAGCTATACTCATCTCTTTTTAATGTTTTACGTAAAGTGCCTTTGTGGAGATCCTTGTGAAATTAGTTTTTACGTTTTCCCTTATTTTAGAAGCAGTTACTGTTGGATTCTTTTTCTCTGCTTATAATAATGTTCGTTTCTCATGTTCAGTTATTTTGCTTGGGCGATCGGATTGTAGCTTGGACCATAGAGTTGCAGAATAGAGAAGGCAGTAAACAATTTTTGCATCCTGACTTAACTTTTTTCACCAACACTAATTAAAATTCACGACAACCAACATATTTTTTCGATAGATTTAGATTTCAAGGGGTATACTATTGCGCCACCATACTCATGTTTTGAAATGTGGTAGTCTACATCCAAGTAATAAGTGAGTGCTGCGGGAGATGAACGCACACGGTAGACGCCTGCTTCTAGAAAAAAAGATGGGAGTCAAGAGCTCAAGGAAATGGGGGGCAGTTAAGCCAAAATCCCTGGCTTGACATTAATAGGCACTAAAGAGGGAACTAACAAGAGGATGCCAGTTGAAGGCAGACCAAACCAAAACTTACTAAAGGCCAAACAACTAAGTCTGAATTAATAACAGCCTCTTTACCATTAGATATAAGCAAAAACATAAAGACTCAACTCATTACCGTCACGGATACGCAAATAAGCTTAATCAAAAAAGAGGCATTAATCGGCGACTACCAAATCAACGAACACAAGAAACTGACATTGGTAAGTCCCTTAGGTGAAGGGGGAACCCTTGGCTCTACGCAAGGCAATTTCCAACTTCCCAACATCCCACCTTGTACGTTCCAAGTGGTGGATGAAACCACTGGCATGCCTAATGATGGGGTTTTGGTAACGACTTTTATCCCTCAACTGTAACGTTGAGTGTGCCAGGAGAAAGCTAACTTTGTCCCCAACTAGGTTAAACCTGAAGGAATGCACAATTACACTGGAAGTTCCAACAAGTGAAGTCGCGCAACAATCGAACGCGACTGAGACTTCGAAAAGCACTAGCACACGACCACAAAGGTCAGCTCCCTAAGTGTGGGATTCCAATCAGCGCGAGCTGATGTTGGATTCATCAGTTCTGTTCTGGCTCCTATGGGTATGGCCCTGGTAAGGGCAATGGATACTCTATAACATCATAACTTACCTGAGACACCGAAAAACACAAGGGCATGGTCATCCGGACTGGTCTAAGGTGTGACGCCCCCGATAGAAAAGACTGATGTTGAGTATACCGAAGAAGATCGTGAATGTCATCAGGTGATCTGGAAACGAACCACGAAGCTAAAATTTAATAAAAATGCCGATAGTGTGAAAGCAGGACATACTGTGCTCCGGCATGGATACACCTGATGGCGTCTACATGGCCTACATGGCGAACTCCATAGGAAGCCTTGCCTAACCTATTATAGGGATTCTCAATGCTAGGGAAACACCTGTAACACTAGAGAAAGCAAAAATTCGACTCGGAAAAAAGGTGATTCATCAACAACGAAGAACTAAGGGCACAACCTAATGATACGATAAAACGTGTGGGTAACTCAAGTACAACCCAAAGTAAACAATTACCCCCCAACAGAATTATACGTGCAGCATTACTCAAGCAGGAACTGGTCATATACGAACACCTCAATTCAGAAGAAAAACCACCATCACTCAACTATGTGGATAATTTAATGACATATTCTCTTTACCTGGGGGCAAGGCACGAAATTCCGCTAATCATAGGTCAAACCCCCATTGATCAAGAGATGTACAGACTAGGCCAACCGCAGAAGGAGATAATCAACTCCCAACTCAAAGAAATGCTGAACAACCACATTGCCTATCCCAGCAAAAGTTCATGGAACTATCTCTTACTGGTCTAACTGAAAAAAGCAATACCCGATGGTTTTAAAAAGTGGAGAGTTGTAGTCGACTTTTGCAAATTAAATAAAAAAACCATAGGAGACGCTTTTTCTCTTCCATGTATCGAATCGTAATCCTGGACCAGCTTGATCACTCCCGATACTTCAGCACCCTGGATCTAGCCAGTGGTTACCATCAAGTACAGGTACAAACCAAACATCGACCCATAACAGCCTTTAGCACCATTGTGGGCATTACGAGTTTAAGTATTTGCCGTTCTGTCTGAAAGGAGCACCGTCAACTTCCCAATGGATGATGAACTACATCCTGACTGTCCTCCAGGGGTTCAATTGTTTCGTTTACCGGGACGACATAGTCGTCTACGGGAATAACCTGCCTGACCACATAGCGAAACTCTGGGAGATATTCAGCCATTTAAGACTGAACAATCTTAAACTACAACCCGAGAAGTGCCAATTTTTACATCCAGAAGTAGTGTACTTAGGACACATATGCTCGCAGATCGGTGCCCGCCCAGATCCAAGCAAAATAAACTGCATACGAGGATTTCCCGTCCCCAGCACCGTCCAATCATTCTTAAGACTAGCAAACTAGTACAGAAACTTCATCCCAAACTTTTCAAAGATAGTGAAACCACTTACCAATCTCCTACGCAAAGATGTAAGGTTCATTTCAGCAGCGAAAGAACGCATGAGTGGAACTTGATTACCCCGATTTTTCACAATCATTCAATCTAACTCTAGGCGCGGTGATGTCACAAGGGGAAAAAGGCAGAGATCAGTCCGTAGCTTACGCCAGCCACAAACTCAACAAAGCAACATTAAGTGGGCAACCAAAAATTTCAAATGCTACCTTCAGGGCAGATGCTTTACTGTGTATACGAACCACAAGTCTTTAAAAAAATCTTTAATGTGAAAGATCCGATTACTCTGTTAATCAGGTTCCACCACAAGCTGTTCGAACTGGTTACCGTATCAAATATAAACCAGAAAAATACAACACCAATGCAGGTACCCTAAGCAGAATCCCGGAAAGTGCACCTAGCCAGGAGGGGAACAATGCCCAGTTAAATGTGGTCACCCGCGCCAGAGGACGGAAGAAGGAACCTGAACCTTCACCAGCTGATTCAGACAAACCAAACTGCTCCTCAGAACTACTCGACAACAAGACACCCCCATTATTCCAGGATATGAAGCACTCCATTCCAGATCCCCAAATACAAATCCAGGAACGGCAGAAAACACTCCCCAATGAAACTGAAAATCCATGCTCCACAGAAAAAATACAAAATTCCACAACGGACTACCAAAATAGCCCCAGAGTTAGCCTGACAACCCCAGAACAAATCAAAAAAATACTATCTGAGTACCATGACTCCCCTCATGGTGGACACCAAGGTGCAGCAAAGGCGTATAAGAAAACATGTAAAACACTTACATGGAAAAACATGTTATTCAGCATAAAACACTACATAAAGAAGAAATAAATAAATAAATCATCACTGATATAGCAGAGAGGCCGATCGATAAGGTCTACCTAGACATTGTAGGCCCGCTACTCGAACACCAACTGGCAATTAATATATACTAACATTCCAGGCTAACCTCACAAAGTTCATAGACTGGCACGCCCTACCCAATATGAAGGCAGAAAGAGTGGCAATGGTATTCTGCGAAGAAATCACACTCCCTAAAGAATACCCAAACAGCTAGTCCCAAATTATGATACCAACTTTGTGAGACAATTTTTCAAATAGATCTGCAAACTACTTAACATTTAGAAGTTGCAGACCACTGCTTACCGTCCCTAATCAAACGGAGCCTTAGAAAGAGCACACAGCCTACTAATTGAATATCTGCGCACCATGGTACACCAAAATCCATAGATATGGGATCGATTTTTGCGAATGGCCGCGTTCGTCTATAACAACAGCGAATATGATAGTACCAAACTCACCCTTATGGATTGTCTTTTCGGCTTTATCTCAGGCATCCTTCATTATTCAAGTACTTGCTCGACCGTGAATGATTGGACTATTGTTGATCTAACTGTTCTAAAACCACCTTGATACTCACCAATAAAACTGTTGGCGTATGATCCGATTTTATTTTCTAAGATTTTAGAAAATGTTTTGTACGCCGTACAAAGTAATGATATACCTTTATAATTTTCGCACTGTAACTTGTCACCTTTTTTGTGGATAGGGAATATAACTGATTAGCTCCAATCGTTTGGCATATATTCTTGCTGCCAAATGTGGTGGATGACTTTGTGAATAGCTTGATGAACACTAATGCCGCCATATTTGATGAGCTCCGCTGGAATCCCATCGATGCTCGGTGCTTTGTTATTATTTTGGGGCTTGTAGATGGAACAATTTTCATTCAAAGCTTGTGGGGCCAACGAAACCTCTCCACGGACATCATCAGCTCCGCAGTTCTGGAGCTGTGCGGAGGATTAAAGAGGTTCTTGAAATAGGATGCCCATGTTTCCTTAATCTTGTTTCATCAGCGATGATATTGCCGATGTCATCACGACAGAGCAGGTTTTTGGGCTGATAACCACCTTTTAGGCTTTTCCCCGACTTTGTGTGCTTGTCTTGTGTTTTTGCTCGCTAAACTTACATCTATACTTCTCAATTGGCCGTCATAAAATTTTCTTTTCTTAATTTTATTCGCTACTCTTCCGAGATTTTCATAGTGTTCTCCCTTCGTCCTGGTTTTCCTACCTACGTATTCTTTGTATGCCTTATTCTTTTTATCTAACGTGTTCTGGCACTCACCATCGAACCAATCATTCCTCTTGCGCCATGCTTGATGTCCCATCGTCTGTTCTGCCACGGTCCTAATAGCCGGCTTCACTTCCATCCAGAGCTTGTTGCTCGTCTTTAACGATGCATCTGATAATATAGGAGCCAGCTGTTTGTCGAGGGTCTCCACGAAATTTTCGGCCACAGACGCTGTTTGGAGAATTTCGATGTCAAATTTTTGTAGAGGGCTTGTCTTCACCGAATATGTCTTTGACATACAAAATCGATAGGTTAATTTGATCAAGTAATGATCTGAGTTACAATTGGCTCCTCGGTATGTACGACCCTCAAGTATGCTCGAGGCCCAACGTCGTTGGATTAGAATATGATCGACCTGGTTTGTGTGTTCTCATCCGGTGATACCCAGGTCATTTTGTGAATGCATCGATGTAGGAAGCAAGTCGAATGTATAACTAGATTTCTGCTACATGTAACGTCAATCAGGCGCTGGCTGTTGCCATTTGTTTCACCGTGGAGGCTATATCCACCAGTCGTTCAAACTATTTTTGTGTTGTTTCTGGGCAATGAGCCAACTTGTCTTTCCAGGTGATTGTAGAACGTTTCCTTCGTTTCTTCATCCTTTTCCTCGGTCGGGGCGTGAACATTTATCAGGCGAATTTTGAAGGATTTTGCTTTTATACGAATCACACACAACTGTTCATTGACTGCCTTAAAATCAATAACGTGCGATTTGAACTCCCTATCCACAATGAAGGCGACTCCGAATTCTTGTTTTCCAGTAGGCTTCCCACTTTTGAAAACTAAAAATATGTAAATGCATTTTTTTATATACTAATGTTAAACAAAATTAAGAAACATGGGCACTCCACTCACTTGTTGACGATGTGGGTGCACTCCCACACGTGCGGCCAGCTACTGCGAATTGAAACTGTAGTTTTTTCATAAATAATTCAGTTAGGTTTGCTGTTTTAAATATTCCTTAGTTTTTGACAGCTATCCTCCCAAAAACTATAACGAAAATAACCCAGTGGTCGAATCTTATTTGTTTCGCAGCAGCCTTGTACAAAATTCGTAAATAAAATTAAATCTTGTTGATTTATTTATAAGATGCGAACTTTGATGCCGAAATTCTTCATTCGTTAGTGCGGGAAACTGTCGTTGAAATAGCAAATGTTACTTGGTCTGGTTTTGGCGACTTGGAGAGTGTAAAAAAAATATCCAGATAAGTTCTTGAAATTTGGAATGCAGCAAAGTTCCGATGTGTTGGACCTCCAGGAATGTTGCTGATGCGACGTGTGCTCTATCCTGAAATCGGGGTTACTGTTTCTGGTCCAGTAGAAAGTTTGCATATGGTAATAAAGAGGCCTCCGACAACCGATGGATCATAAAATTAGCCAGCAGCAATGATTAGATCAATGATTCCCAAATGGTTCTTCCTGAGTGCTGACATATTCCATCAAGATAGAGAGACACTCTAACTATCGCTAATCGAAGGCTCGAAATGCTATTTTTAAGTGCAGCTCTTTCATTCAACTGAATGATTTCGAAACATAACGTTTGAATGCGCGGAAGCGGCACGATTTCGTTTCTGAGCTACAACATCATCTTGTATACATAGCTATAAAAATTATTTTGGTATACATAGCAAACAGCCAATTGGAGAAATGAGATGAGATATGTATTTATGGCTTCAAAAGCGTCGAAAGTCATAGAAACAAGTCCAATGCTTTCGCCGCACACCAAGCTTCGCGTTTGCTGTCGATCCAGTGAATGAGCAGTTTCCCGCCTGGTCTCGAGGCTCAGTGAAAAGGAAGAAATCCAATGTCCGGTGTTCTTTCTATTCCGATTTGCCGATCTGGCTTCGCGCCCAGTGAACTTCACTTAAACGCACTTGCGACCAATTAATTGCACGTAGACAACGCCACAACAAATTATGCGCGAACTCGATAACGGGGTCAATCAAAACAATTTTACAATATATTCCGAGTAATGGAAAACAAAAAACTACAATTTCCCGACTCTACGTTGGAGCATCAATTGGGGTGGAATTGGGTCAGCTGTGTCATTGATGTCGTGACTTACACTTCGCACGGATAGTAACAAACACTGGAAAAGTATTGTCCACGATCGCGTGCTCAATTTGATGTCGACGATAACACGGCCAAATCTTTCATCGCGAAATTCCGCGTTAAAGTTCCCGGCAAGCAGTCGAACAGTTGGCGGAGACAGCGTGCACGATAGTTATTCTTGCTGTATGGTTTCTCGCGCGTGCTTGCTGCTTGGCAATTCGAATCAGAACCCTTTCTGTACCTCAAAATGCAAGTTTTAATACGCTTAACTCGGAAACCTTTTGGGCCACAAATCACAGGCACACATAACGCTTTCACCGTAACACCAATTCTCGAGTGCAGCACAGAAGTAGATCTACTCGCCACAATTCATAAATAAACGAGAAATTGCACTTGCTCGATAGCTTTCCCAGTTACCATTTCTTCGCTCGCAAAAAATCTTCTTGGCTGCACCGCCAACACTTCGATAACGCAAGAAAAAAAAAGGAAAATACAACAAATCCGCAAAATGCGGGCCACATTCACAGTTCACACATGCAATTAATGGCAAGATTCCTGTAAAGTGACCTGAGCCGCTGCTGTGGCCTGAAAACATCAACACACAACCTTTACATCTACATACGTCATACTCTAGCGACAAAATCCAACTCCCTTTCACGAAATTTCGATGATGACCCACAATTTTATGCTATATCGAGTCGTTGTGGACGCAGTCCCTCGCGACATGGGCAATCTCTCCTATTGTATTTGGATTCAATTCTGAACATGCAGGCAAGAGGTTCTTGCGGTTTTATGATCTGAAGATGACTCCCCCTTTTTTGCTAGTCATCGCCTTACAGGACCGCTACAAAAACCAGTCGGCGAGCCTTTCATCTACTTTCCTTTTCGTTGTGGAAGTGTGATCATGGAAGAGTATCACCACGACTATATTATCCACGTTGAGATCTTCCGTCACTCTATAGAGGTCCCGTCGCAGCCTGCTCCATTTTAAGCACGCAAACAATGTGTGGCAGGCATCATCTTCTTCTAGTGGGCGAAATTGACAATCGGGGGACAGTGAATAACCAATCTTGTGCAGGTAAGACTGAAAGCCCCCATGTCCACTCAAAAGCTGCATCAGATAGAAGTCAGTCTTGCCGTGCCTTCAATTTAGCTACGGTCTCACATCGGGGATGAGGCGCGCAGTTAACCTTCCCTTCGCACAATTCACCTAAGATTCATCCTCGTTTAAACGCAAGTAAATAGCGTGGGACTCTCTAGCAAGGAGGGCAGCAAGTATCACGCCTGTGATAACTCTCACCACCGATTTAGAGACTGTCGTATACCAAGATGCAATTCTCAGTGCTACTTTTCTCTGTACGTGTGCCAATCGTTGTCGGTATACCTCCTTTCTGAGACCGTCGCCCCATATTTCTGCTCCGCATAGTAGCACTGATCCTACAGCACTCAGTAAGAGGCGTCTCATTGATGGGTTGGGTCCACCTACGTTGGTCATAAGTCAACTCAGAGTCACTGCCTTTTGGATTCTCTTTTTGTCAAGATGACCACTTCGGTTTTCTCCAGTGCTAAACTGAACCTACGAGCAGTGACCCAGTCTCTCATTCAGCGCATTAGCCTAACTTACGCTGGTTCAATGGTGTATGCAGTGACCAGAACCGCAACATCATTCGCGTAGTAGGTTAAGCGTGGCTCATCCGGCATCTTCAGTCTCAGTAGCCCATTTCAAGATATGTTCCATTGGTCTGGACCAAGAATAGGTCCTTGGGCAACACTTGAAGTAACTTCCATCCTTCTTCTGCCGAAAAAATAGGTCCACAGTAGCGCGAATCGTGTCAGTGAGTCTTCCCTTGATGAGTTTCTCTAGCACTTTCCCAGCAGTGTTTAGCATGCATAACAGGTGGTTTGCAGGTGCCGATCCGGGATTTTCCTTCCCGTTGCTGATCAGTTCAAGTCTTGCCACCTTCCATCGTACCGCGAAAACCCCATCCCGTAGCTAAGCGTTGAATGTGCTGAGCAGCAAGTCAGGATAATGGTAATAGATAAGTTGCAACACTTCAGCGGGAACACCATCTGGACCTGAAGCCTTCCTGGCTTTCAGTGAAAGGACTGCCTCTTCCAGTTCCGGCTGTGTGAAGAGTGGATACTTGACTGCTGTTGCACCATAGATAACGTCAACATGGACGGGATGGGCGGGGCAAAGTGCCCACACGATCTCGTCCATCTTTTCTGCATCATTTATACAAGACGTCCGTAGGGCACTAAGCTTCCGCATAACTAGCTTGTAGCCAAGGCCCCACGGATCCTGGTTCACATTGTCCACTAGATCTTACCAGAAGCGAGCCTTGGTCTTGTTAATCAATTTGGGAAGGCATTTCGTGGCCGATTTGTATTGTACCTGGTTGCATGCCTCGTTACGGTTCCATGCCCGTTGAACCTCACGCTGGAGCTTGTGAAACTCCCTTCGCTTTTAAGCGATTTTAGTCGACCACAAGTACACTTTGGGCTTGCCGAACCGGGGCTTTTGAAGGCGCATAGAAGCATTGCAAGCAGTCACGATGATGCTCATAGTTGGGTTCACTACATCACCGTCCCCTGCAAATCTCCTTGCAGCGGGGCACCTGCTGTGAGCACCTCGACATCCAACCTTTCGATGTTCGACCAAATTGTAGAAAGCCAAGAGCAGGGATGTCAGGAGACAACATCACTGATCTCAAGCAGAATGCACTGATGATCACTGGCTGAGTAGTCCTCTAATACTCTCCTCCGCACTAAGGACTCCGAGGTGAATGTCACGTCCAGTATGGTTCATGTACTTCCAGTGTTTTGTAAGACGAGCACCATCCTTGTCGCCATTTCTAGGATTCGTTTTCCCCGCCGATCTGTTTGAGGCAATGCCTATTCGATTGTCGTACCTTTGAAATCTCCCCCATTAGGACGTTGCCATCTGCATTTGAGACAGCGCTTTCCAAAGCATTCAGCTTGGCTTGGAAAGATGATATCGATTCGTTCGGCGTTAGATACACACTAAAGAAGGCGGTACCTGATCACCGAACCCACACGAAACTATCCCCCCGTCGACAGCTTTCGAGCTGGAAATCACTATTCTTTATCCAAACGGTGGCAGTACCAGTTTTATCAGGTGTCACAGAGACTTAGTGATTGGGAGAATAGAGGTATTCATTCGCGGGCCGGGAAACAAGTAAGACGTAGAAAGAGCGATCATTGAGCATTAAATAAAACTGTGTGAATTTGTTAAATTGTGTGTTTCTTTTAAATTGCTCGAGACCTAGTCCTGATTCCAAGCCATACCTGACAGTCAGAAGTGGGAAACGAGTGATTTAAAAAAAACGGTGTGAACGACAAGTCCGAACTTGTTCTAAGTGAAACTTTGGGAACGACGCGGCGACGCTTTGTGAAAGACTTGTGTATGCACTGCCGATTTGTATCTGTGTGCGCGCGCGAAAAGGTTAGCTACGGGCCTGTACGGTCGACTTAGTGGTAACTACGTGTGGACTTATTTTACTCGATGTGCACGAATTTTCTTGGTGAACATTAGTCATTATGGTGAAACTGCGTGCTTAAATAAAAAAAAAAATACGATGCCGGTCGTTATAATATGTGAATTAACAGCTAGGGCTATAAAAATACATCTTAGTGCAAAAGAGTTGTCGACGAAGGGGAATAAGAATGATCTCATTCTGCGGCTCACAGAAGCTATCGGAGCTGATCATATTGACGATATCGACGACGACGAAACTGATGACTGCGACGCTCTCGGAAGGCTGGCCGAAGACGTGAAAATCTCCGTACGCTAATAGAATCTCTGGCAAACACAGTGAAATGCATTGACGAGAGGCAAATCCAAGGTGCAAGCGGTAAAGTAAGTACACCGTAGAAAATAACGAATGCGAGAAATCAACACAAGATGGTTTAGTTAGAGAGACGTGTGTATTGGATTGAAAAGTGGAGCAATCACATACAGTGATGAGGCAATCAAATATTCACTGTGTGCGAGATATCATTGACATCCTCCCCACATTCAATCCGTCATCGCCAACCTCGCTCACACCATAACAGTTTGTGAGAAGAGTACATTGACTATGGGAAGCGTATGCCGGGGACGAGAAGATGCTTATGTGTGCAGTCATGGCGAATATGAAGGCCTACGCAAAGCTGTGGTTAGACGGAATCGAAGAGATCCGCAACGGATGGGAATAATTTGCAGAGCAGTTGTTGCGCGATTTCCCATCGGTGGAAAGTAGTGCTGGCGTCCATCTTCGTATGATCGAGACATGCCGCTAATCAACCGAAACAATCGAGAGTTTTAATTTCCGACTGGTAGCAATTGGTAGACAAGGCAACCTGTGTGAACCAGACATAATTAAATATTTTCGTAGAAATGTCAAACATTAAGCATTGCAGAACAGCATCGGAAGTATGTATTTCAAAACGACAACAGAATTGCTGTCCGCAATTAAGCAATTTTGTGTGGCTGTAGCAACGGGTGGAGCTACGTGTACAACAACTTCGCGGCCACCTGTAAACAACCCAACACAATCGAATACGGAAATTAGAAGCAACGATAGACCACGAGTATGCTACAACTGTCGTCAACTAGGACATATATCTCGTGATTGTCCAAGGCGACAACGACGCGAGAGATGCCAAAAGTGTGAACAGATGAATCACACGACAGCTGAATGTCGTATGTCAAATGATCGGGTCAACCAAATCAGCGAGGTTACCTCACGAATTGCACGAATGCAAGTTTGGATCAACGGGCAATCATTAGATACGATCATCGATACAGCTAGCGACAGATCACTCGTTACGGAATCTGTCATACAAAAACTCGAAATGTCAACATTACCTGCGTGGACGATTTTGAATGGATTCATCGGGGGACGTTTCAGCAGCAGCGAAAAGGTCCTGACGAACATCTGTGTGGATAAGGCCAGCGTAGAAGCCGAGCATTACTTAGTGAAAGACGAGCATTTGGATGCCAACGTATTGCTGGGCATCGACGTGTTTGGCAAGGATGAGGTACGCTTGGTGATCGATTGCGGAAGCTGCTCAATCGTTTTGAATTCTCCATCATGTCAACATGGTGACATTGAGGACTCCGTGAAGGCACAACTATATGAAGTATTGAAACGATATCAACGTGGTTTTGGCGATGAGTTATCGCAAATCGGACGGTACAAGTATGCGGATAAGGAAATTGTTCTCAACAGTAGCAAGGTGGTATGTCAACGACCTTATCGGATACCATTTGCGAAGCGAGCTGTCGTGGGCAAATATGTTCACGAGCTCTTGGAGCACGGAATTATAAGAGAGAGCTGGTCGGAATTTGCATCATCGACGATTCTGGTGAAGAAGACAGACGGCAGTGATCGTTTATGCATCGACTTCCAAGCATTGAACGCCATCACTCGAAAAGAGATTTTTCCGATGCCATCAGTAGAAGAACAACTGGCTCGACTGACTGGCAAGTCTTAGTTTAGCACATTTGACTTAATGTGCGGATATTATCAGATCCCGATCAAGGAGGAATCCAGGCGATATACTGCATTTTGGACGACAACGGCCCAGTATGAATTTAATTGTATGCCATTCGGGCTTGTTAATGCTCCAGCGGTATTCCAGCGAGTGATGAGCGCAATTTTAAGCAAAATCCGTCATAAGGCGATTGGCTATGTGGATGAGGTCATAATTGCCACCGATAGCATCGACGAAAATTTGAAGACAATAAAAGAGTTTCTGACTCTTCTCGAGGATGTTGGGTTGACGTTAACACTCAACAAATGTATTTTTCTGGCCAACGAGCTTACGTTTCTGGGACACACCATCTCTGTGGATGGAATCACACGAGGAGATATTGAGACGAATTTATTAAGAAATATCCAATTCCTACTACGGCTACGGATGTCCAACGATTTTTAGGATTAGCCAGATCGTGGCAGATTTTGCGACGATTGCTGCGCCGCTGAATCAGCTCTTGAAGGCAGAGAATAACTTCGTGTGGAGGGAAGCGCAACAAGCGGCTTTTAACGAGTTTAAAAGGAACCTAATAAACAAGCCAGTGTTGGACATTTACGATCCGAACAGCGACCACGAGGAACACACTGATGCTAGTAGTGTCGGTATCTCGGGTATTTTAATCCAACGTATGGATGACCAACGTTGGAAACCGGTTATGTACTACAGCCGAACATGTAGTTTAGCTGAACAAAAATATTCCAGCCATGAATTGGAAACTCTTGCAGTGGTGGAGAGTGTGGACCGTTTCAAGATATACCTGTTAGGGAAGCATTTTACCATCGTCACCGATTGCGCTGCGATAAGTGCAACCAAGCTCTTAGCACCGCTCATACCACGATTAGCCAGGTGATGGCTTAGATTACAAGAATACAATTACACTCTCACTCATCGACCAGCACAACGGATGAGACATGTGGATGCGCTCAGCCGTGCACCCTGCGAACATCTACCGACGGAAAAGATTCTACGTGTCGAAGTCAGTCAACTGGACTGTAACATCAGGACAAGAAGGTGAGACGCATTGTCAACATCTTGTGTGGTATCGAACACGCCGATCAAGAGAAACAAATAAGAATCGACTATGTGATGAAGAACGGACGGTTATATCGCAAAAACGGAAGCGAGCTGAAGTTTGTGGTGCCAAATGCGATCAGATGGCGAAGACTTCGGACTTACCATGACAAGATGGGACATTTTGGAGAAGAGAAGACTCTACAGAAGCTGCGTGACTTGTTTTGGTTCCCGAAAATGCGCAAACTGTTGAGGACTATATTAAGGCGTGCCCGGAATGTTGCTATCACAAGGAGGTTGGTGGTAAACGGGAAGGTTAGCTTCACGGTGAGGAGATCATACCTATCGCATTCCGAGTTTTACATATTGACCACTTGGGACCATCTCCTACGAGCAGCAAAGGCAATCAGCACATGATTGGAGTTTGAGATCCGTTTAGTAAGTATATAGTACTGAAAGCAGTACGAAGCACAAAAACTCAACCTGTAATACAACTGATGCATGAGTTATCATCATACTTTGGGTTGCCATCGAAAATTGTAACTGATCAAGGGACAGCCTTTACATCTAAAATGTTTGAGGGATACTGTCGTGATAATGATATCCAACACACAAAAATTGCGGAACGGTCACCCCGAGCGAATGGTGAGATTGAGAGAGCCAACCATACGATTCTGTAATATCTGCGGATGACACATAACGGCAAATGTCAATGGGACACAAATTTTCATGTGATGCAGTTCAATTTGAATAGTCAACAAAATAGCACGTCTCGTTTTACCCCTAATGAGATCATATTCGATTTCAAGTTGTTGGACTTGGTGTCGAACCACATCGTACAGTCGTTCAGCGATGAGAACGAAATGATTAATAACGATGTCCAAGACATCACGAAGGATTGAAGTGGAAAGCGAGATTTGATGCAAAACATCGGTCACCAACGAAGTATGAAGAAAGTGATTTAGTGGTTGTTCCAAACGCCCCAGTAGCAATGGGTGATTCGAAGAATCGCTTCAGGTATTAGTCCGTTTGAAGATTATAATGACGAGGAAGATGATGACCTCGGGACGAGCTCAGTGCAGGATGTACGAGCTGTCACAGAGACTGAGTGATTGGGGGAATAGACGTAGTCGTTTGCCGACCGGGAAACGAGTAAGACGTAGAAAGAGCGATCATTGAGCATTAAATAAAACTGTGTGAATTTGTTAAATTCGGTGTTTTTTTTTAAATTGCTCGAGACCTAGTCCTGATCCCAAGCCATACCTGACACAGGATACCATGATGCAAATCTTTTATCATAGTATTGCTCACTCAGCAGCATGGAGGTGGCTTTCATGTCCCTTGCAAACTGCTCAAGCCGATTTAGGGCGGTAGAACTCCTTAGGTTTAGCTGCTCGATAAGGGTTATCGAAGCTCTGATTTTTGTAATGATTTTCAACATTCTACGTTCGAACGCGGAACCGACCTCTCATCGGTTCTAGACGTTAAGTCTGAGTAGTGCCAACGGATGGTACCAACAGGTCAACCAATCCAGGCACCGTAACCCATTCGCGCGGTGGCTGCTTGTCGGCCAGCTAGTTTGGAGAGGATTTCGGTCGCGGGTCTCCGAATGGGTTACGCTCAATTACAATATTTTCAGCCACCTGAACATGCCCGTTTTCAAAACGCGTTATCAAAACAAAACCATACGGAGAAGAACCTACTTTACGTTACTCCGTATTTCTTCATTCAGCCAGTTAAAGTACAAAAATCTAATTTCCGTTTCGCGTTCCCGAATTATACCGACGCGGTACCGAAAAGTATGCTACTCGAAATTAACCCGACGAAAACTACTCTAATGAAATGACGAAACAACAAAGGTACCGCGTACCGCGCGCGACGCGAAACCGACCTCAGCGGATTTGGCGAAACCCTACCCTCGCGACGGCATACCTACCCTGCACTCTCTCTTCCCACTGAAAAAGAAGAACCGCTGAAAAGGAAAGTCGTGGTTAAATTTTAGCAATTCATGTTGTTTATTAACAAAAATGGAATAATTTCATCAATTATCACATAAACTAACTTCTATTAAATTCTTACACAATACTGTCAATTCGAGCACTGGGCGTCGTTTATCTTCTATTGGATTGGGTTTTTTTTTCTTTTTGTTCTTTTAATTTACATTTACAGTTTTCTATCAATCTACATACTGCCTGCACCAAAAATTAAAATTAATTTCTTAAGCTTATTCAAAACTATTCTTGAGGATAACCTCTCTTATCGAATATTTAGTTGTATAGTATTTATATTTTTCTATATCCTCTTTCGCTATAGCGAATATATAATGCTTATTTGATATTAGGGTATAGTAAATAAATTCTTCCTATGTGACAAGTTGTTAACGATGCAAATAATTTTTATATTTCCAATATAATGTAATGTGTTCTTTGATAAGTGATGTATCTAAATGGGCATTTATGTTTAATTGTTTTAATATGTTTCCATTTTCAAATAGTGGAATGATCAATGAATGAAACTTAAAGCAGACCAGATGTGATTGTTCAATTGAATTTATTTGCTTACTCATAGCAAGTGAGATTTTGCAAATTAAAAAAAAAAAACTGTTAAAGTTATGCGTTCAAAATTTCCTGGACAGGTATTTCAATTTTCGCCTGTGTTGATCAACATAAGGCACAGGATTTCTTTCCTTACTCATACAAAAAAATCAATAATCAATCCAGCCCTCACAAAAAAAACAAAAAAAAAATAGTTTCCGGTTGAGTATTTTTTCGTTTGTTGAAAAGCAATAATTCAGTACTATTCCAGACTTATTTAATATTGTGAACACATATCAAGTAGCAATGATCAGTAATAAGCTAGTTGGAAAGTTCTTGTTTGCATTCAAATATTTTGTAATCAGTTTTGATTCTTTTAACAGCTTTAAAGGTTGTAGCGTTTTAAATGTTGCTCATCATTTTTAAAAAAAATATCAAGTAATATTAAATTAACTTCTACACTGGACAATTTTATTTTGCATTGATACTTGTTTGTCGCGGGAGATTAAAAAAATTCATTTTGTCTTTAGGCCTTTTGGTATTTTTCTGAATGTTTAAGTTTGGATTTTATTTATAAATTCCGTTGGTGGAGTGATAAGATGTGTCTTTTTCATTATTTCTTCTTTTAGATCTCAAACCTTGGTTCATTGGATTATAAGGATCCACGCGTAAAGGAGAAAATTAAAGTTTCAAGTGCGTATTAATTATGAAAAAATTACCGTAATCGCTAAGGTTTAAATGATTTTTCGTCCGACAATGCATTGTCATGATTCACCGGAAATGATATTTTTCATATTTGAATAATTTGTATATACAAAATAGTTCTGTATAATTATAAGAAACTAGTCGTTAATATTCGACGAAATAAGGTAACATCCTAAATGAAATAGACTTTTGTGTTCTTAGCGTTTAACAAAAATCAATTTTATGTATTGCTTTTGGTTCATATGTTCGTAGACACTTCTATTAAGTAAAGTTTTACGCAGAGTTGTTTTTCATATATCTCTCCGCGTTACTGACTATCCTTTCGTCAAGGTAGTAGAAAAAGTTAAAACGAACGCTAACATAAAAGCTGATATGATTTTGTAACATCATAAAATTGGCAAGCGGATACGGAAATGAAGTTAACACAAATCGCCTTCTCGAATTTTTATATAAATCACAATTAAATTTCTGATTCAAATAAAACTGGCAAGTTCACACGCACACGCAAGAATATTTTTACCACATTTCGTTCACAGCAAAAAGTTTTAAAATTTGAAGCGGGCATTGAGTTAACGCCTGAATACCTCCAATCCGTAACATTGCAATACTTTCGTAGGCGTTGAATTTGAAATGCTTAAGCAATACTATCTTACATATTAACATTATTTCCGGCCCGAAATCAATTCTCTCTTCACTAATTTAATGTTGCAGAGTTCATGGATACTTTCTTCATTCTATAAGCTATTGTTTTACTATTTGAACCGGGGGTAAATTATGGAGAAACTTTTGTGCGCAAAACTAGCTTCCATACGATGCGACATAACCTAATGAGACCTAGATGTATCATCTGGTAATGGAGGCAGCAAGACCTGAATTATTTCAAGCTGATGTAAATGTTGGCACCCTTATAAAGGAGGATATTGCGCGAGTAATATTTGCTGAAAACGGTCTGACCTGGTAGATAATACTTCCTTGACCGCACATATGAGGCGATATCCGCACTTTTGTTTCAGCAGGCTCCCACTTGCAGAAAGTCGATCGTTCGCTTTTAGGACGTCTTTCGGCTGCCATTTGTAATGATTTTCCACCTTGAATGGTTGTGTCAGCAATCCAGTTTATGGAGCGATGAACTGCAAGCAAAACATGGTAAGGCATTCGTCGATGTAAGCCGAACGAAAAAACTTACCTCTTAATTTAGTTTTACCCACATTTAGGACCGCGCCAACCTGCTGCTACCGACACTTTTCCTTTTACTCCATGTGGCTGTCAAATTTTTCCGGTTGTCACATCGGACAAAACAGATGTGTGTGGAATGGCACGCCACATGGCGGCAATGTGCCTCTCCATTTGTCGCCAGTGGCATAGTTTTTCGATGGCCACGGTGGAGGGGCATTTCCAGATGGATATGTCTCGAAATGTGTCGGGGTTTGGATTAATTTTATATTTCGAATATTTATATCCACAGATCTAAATATTTGGAAAGAAAAGAAATATTTTCTGCGCAACGATATCCGCACGACAGATGAAGTCCGCTGGCACTTCGAGGACATACCCATCTGGCCGGTTGCAAGGGTTCGGGATCGGAATCACTTCGATTCCCGGGCGTAGGCGTCACATTACATTTTGCCTTGTCTAGCGGAAAATCCGGCATTTTCCTGATTCTAAGACATGCCCAAAATCCGTTTTCGATTAGCATCCTTGCAAAAGATACAGCGTGCCACCTTGGTACATTCTTTTCTTATATGCCCCATTTCACCGCATTTATAACATAGGGAACTCCTATCAGGTTCTTTACATACTTGTGCGGTGTGATCGTCACCAAGACATTTAAACATTGAAGAAGCACTGCTTTCGCCGTATCTTGCAGATAATCCACCCTATTCTTACTTTGCCCTTGTTCAGAAATTGTTCCGCGTCCTTTTCGGTCAAGTCAATGATGGCCATGCGTTGTCCCCTTTAGTTTTTTTGTGTCAGCCTCGCTTTGTTCCTGCCCATGCTAGGGAGCTCCCCATTGATGGCCTCATCTACCTCGGCTAGATCCGTGACGCAGTCGATGTCTCTGATTTCGTTCATTGCCATTGGCTCGAGCAAAACTATAGTTGCGCTTTTGCTGAGGACTTTCTTTACTGCGTTGCAGAATGCTTTTTTCTGGCCGCTGCTTCGAATTCGATCAGTATGTGGCCTTTAATGACAGTGCTGGTGTCTTTGAGCTTTACATTTGCCCTGATATCCCGCAGCACCTCCACGTACGATCGGCCATCTCAGGATTTTAAGAGCAGTGCCTTCTGCCGGGATCTTCATCAGGGCTTCTTTCTCTCTTGTTTCATCTAGTTAATTTGTCTCCATTCTATTGTAACTGAGCTCGAAATGTTTAATTACGTGAGACTAGACTACTATTGCGAAAATTAACAAGTAATTCGTAATTCACCGAGACCGCCTAAAGACTGATGGAGCAAAGTGAAAACCAAATTTCAGTGTCTTGAAAATTTTGGGATTTTAAATTCCCGATAGAAACTAGCTATCCCTTGTAATATATTTATTAAAAACTACTATATATTTCGGAGGTAAGAGTTCCTCCTTCTTCAGTGTTTTTTGTTATGGTTTGGTTCCAAATAGTATCCGCTTTTTATATTCCTTACATTACTTACATTTTACCCGTTTTTGTCTTTGAGACCTATCAATTAACCTATTTCCTTAATTACATTTTATTATCCCTGCTTAAGAGGTATCTTTTATTGCTTTTCGCTTTTTTGTTTTTATTACTGCTATTATAATTCGTTTATTATATTTTAAATATTATTTAGATTTAATTTTAATTAGATTTAGAATCCTTGAGTAACCGTTGCCCACATCTTCATTGAGCCGTGTGTTTTCCGGTTGTCGAATAATCCAAAGGCTCTCATATACGTCCAATTTCCCACCCACGAATACACAAAGGACGATACCAGCCACATCACACCACTCGTACCAAACAAAGATGGCAACGTTCAACAGTTGGATATACCGAATGCTGACGACTCTGTTAATGAAACAGCGATATGAGCGAGAGAAGACGTTTATTTTGAATACAGCGAAGATGAACGGATACAAGGAAGGCGAAATCTTGTCAAGACAAAGGCAAATGGAAACAAGACTAAAAGCGGCATCGCTAACCACTCTCCATGAACAAAACCGGAACCTAGAACAGAATCAAAGAGCAGCAATAACGTATTCAAAGATCTTTGGGAAGATCGGGAAAATCCTGAAGAAAGTCGGTATAACAGCGATACCCACGAGTAGGAAGTTCAAAATAGGATCCAGACTAGGCACACCAAAGGATAAGAAGCAAAAGGATGAAAAATGTGGCATATTTAAAATTACCTGCCAGCCATGCCAGATATCGTACATCGGACAAACTAAGCGATCAGTCAAAACAAGGTTCAGCGAACATATCAAGGAAGCAGAGGAGCTAAAGTCAAGGAAAGCACCTGGTGATACAGCTGAGTCCGCCGTCGTCAAGCATATTGTAGAAACTAATCACGCAATCAATTGGGATGATCTGGAGGTAATACAAGACGTGAGCAACAATCGGAAATTGGACGTATATGAGAGCCTTTGGATTATTCGACAACCGGAAAACACACGGCTCAATGAAGATGTGGGCAACGATTACTCAAGGATTCTAGATCTAATTAAAATTAAATCTAAATAATATTTAAAATATAATAAACGAACTATAATAGCAGTAATAAAAACAAAAAAGCGAAAAGCAATAAATGATACCTCTTAAGCAGGGATAATAAAATGTAATTGAGGATATAGGTTAATTGATAGGTCTCAAAGATAAAAACAGGTAAAATGAAAGTAATGTGAGGGATATAAAAAGCGGATACTATTTGGAATTCAACCATAACAAAATACACTGAAAAAGCAGGAACTCTTACCTCCCAAATATATATTTGTTTAACATTAAATTTACAATATTTGCATTTTTCTGGAAAAGTTAAAGGAACTTTTATTTGGAAAAATTTTTTAAATGGGCCAAAAAAACCGAGATAACGAAGAAGTTTATTCTATGTCGCCATCACATGACAATTGTCTAATTGACAGTATCATAAATTGTATTTCGTTTTAATTTGTTGTGTTGCATACAAGCAGGGCAATCCGATAAATGCAATAATATTTAAATTTAAATACTTGATCCTTCGTTTCAATTTCTTGAAGGGTACCAGCGGCGAAGGAGGTGAATTCCAATGCGATTCAACATATTCAACAGGTACTATCCGCTCTCTCTCAAGAAATTTACCTAAAAACGGAATAAGCTTCCTTTTGTTTGCTTAATATAATTAAACTACAGAGCTCACTACTCAGTGCCTCATTGGTTTATAAAAACCATCTGGCTAGAACACACTCCTGTGACTTGGATTTGTTTTAAATCGTGATTTCGGGGTTTATTATCTTATATAGGATTTTTGTCCCTGTTGGTTACGTACTTGTGGTGAAAAATGATTTATTTCTACCTTGTAGTCCAGTACCCATTTCACAAAACCTAACTTGTTCGACTCAATAATAAGTTACTTTAAACTATATTTTATATCTTCAATCCAGTCAAGATGAAAGGTTATACTTTGAATATTTCGATTCTTCTATGTATGTATTAAATAGGATGCTCCTAACAGAAGGGTTTTTTATTCAACTGTTGGTAAATAGACTTGCATATTAAGCCATTCATTAATAAATTCATTCATTAAATTTTAAATATGGGGAAAAATTACACTAACTAGAATTTGGTTTTACGATTGCTGATATCGCTCGTTGAAGAAATTTCGCGATTGTTGGCAAATTTTCTGTAAGATGTTCAATCATAAAAAAGCATAAAAACAACAGGAAAGGTAGTTTTAAGGCCTGCTTTGGAAAGATCTCACTAAGACCTTCCCAATGATACTCCAGTCGCCTCCCTTTAATGAAATTATTTTTAAGGGTAACCACTCCACAGGGAGAGATCACTCTTGCAACCTTGTGGAAATTTTTCTGACTTCTCTACAAAGTTTGATGACATTAGCTTCTATAGTTTCAGAGGAAAGGTCCTGATTAGAGTTGCCACGATTTGGCCGAATACCGAATACCGAATATTCTGCAACGCTGTCGGCCGAAGCGCCGAATATTCGGCACAAAGTAAGTACATGATTGCCGAGCGCGTAAAGAAATAATAATACGACAAGAAGCGTCGTGACCTGTCTCACTCGTGCGCGGGCGGGCGTGCGGCCATTTGACCGTTTGTTTCAATTGCGAGTAAATCACGTCACGGCACGCTTTGTCAGAACAATAAAAAAAAATTAAATCAAACATTACCTGCGATTTTGTAGAAAAGTTCGTTCGTTAGTTCTTTTTCAATTGTTTGTTTGTCAAAAAATGACATCAGTTAATAAAAAATCGCCCATATGGCAATATTATGAGATTGACAGTGGAAATAATAAATTGGCCAAATGTTTGTTGTGTAGCAGCAAGATCTCAAGAGGCGAAGAAGGAAAAAAAAAAGTAATTTAAAACTTAAGTTAATTTAATGCCTTGTTTACACGGGATATCTAGATCTACGTCATTGACGATTCGTCAAAAAACACGATAACGATACGTCATGACAGTTGGTTGTTAACATTGCGTATGGAATCGTTATTTTTCACGATTCATCAAAATGTGAACATTAACTGAATTTCGTTACGACGTTTCTGGTTACAAAAAAAAAATAATGATTCGTGTTTTTAGACGAAACTTGAAACGTGATTTGAGACCTGTCCGTCATTTTCCACGATTCGATATTGTGTGAACACTCTGCTTAAGGCTACTAATAAGTGTACACGTAGGAATTAATTCTTTCTAGTAATAAAGTTATTCTTATTTGACTCTCTTATTTAACTAAACCGTAGTTTACAAACTTAACAGCTTCGTTTTTTGTAGTGGATAGAAAATGTTAGTGCATAATTCATTAATTGTAATTCATTTTAGTTTTCTTTTATTTACAGCTACAACTTCTTTAAAAAACCATCATAGAACCAAACATGCTGAGCAGTACGCTACTTTAACTGATGTTCCCTCGACAAGTGGCAGCAATAAGGGCGGTACTTCTACTTCCACCGATTCCAAGATACCAGCAGTACCTGGAACGTCCAAATCAAGGGAACGACAGCTAACCCTGAAAGAAACATCAGATAGGAAATTGCTATGGGACATTAATGATCCGAAATCAATAAAATATCATTACTTGATTGGTGAAATGATTTGTTTAGATAATGAACTATTATCACTTGTTGAAAGGGTCGGCTTTCAGAGGCTTAAGGCAACTGCTGTGCCCCATCATAGAGTACCTGGTCGCACTTACATGAGCGAGAAAGTTGTTCCTGATATATACAACAGTATTAGGTCTAAAATAGAAGCCTGTATTTTGCAGGCGACAGCAGTATCAGTGACATCTGATAGATGGACATGTCAGCACAATAACGAGAGCTTTTTGAGCTTCACTGCGCACTCGATATCTCTAGCGTTCGTTTTGGAACATGGCGTTTTAGCTATGAAATCGTTTCCCGGCTCACATTCTGGTACCAATATTGCCTAAGAACTCGAGGCTATTACAGAAAGATGGAATATACCTAAAAGCAAGATCCATTTACTTGTCCATGATAGTGGGGCTAATATGATGAAAGGTGTGCGAGATGCAGGATATGCTTCAGGCAGGTGCTTTATTCATTCATAGCAACGAGTTATAGAAGAGTCACTAAAATCTCAACCAAAAGTACAACAGATGGTAGCTGCTGCGAGACGAATCGTTACTCATTTTAACCACCCAGGCTTAGCAGAGCAGAAACTTAAATCCATTCAACAAGAACTTAACTTGCCTAACCACCAACTAGTACAAGATGTGAGCACACGCTGGAATTCTACGTATTATTATTAGAACAAAAGCGAGCAGTATCCTTGTACATAACAGATCATGATACTTTAAATAATTTAAACATGCTCAATGGGAACTAATGGAACAATGTATCAAACTTCTCAAACCATTCGAAGAGATTACCAAAATAACCAGCTCAGGTATCTCCTGCATCTCTGAAGTGATTCCACATGCAGTTACTTTATTAAAATATCTGGGAAAGGCAGAGACAGTTAAGAAAGTACCAAATTTAGTAACAATGAGATCTTCACTGCAAGCCGAGCTTGAAAAGCGATTTAACTTTGATGAAAACAACAAATATCTGGTTGCTACGTTTCTTGATCCACGCTTCAAAACAAGTTTCCTAGGACTGGTTCAAGCAGAAAGAGCAAGACAAAAAATCCTTCTAGAAGCTCTAAATCTAAGTTGTAATTATGAATCTAGTAGTACCGATGATGATTCTTCTCCACTTCGTAAGAAAAGAAACTTGAATGAAAATGATAAGATATTTGAAATACACGATCGTTTCTGGAAATGCTATGAGGAAGTCGCTACAGATAATATTCGAAATAGTAATAATAATGATGAGGAGAACGTAGAGAAGAATATTGTGGCAAATGAGATGGATTTTTATTTGGAAACAATTCGCCTAGATAGGAAAGCTGATCCTTACAAGTGGTGGTCAGCAAACGAAACACAATACCCAAACCTCTCGAAATTTGCTAAAGTTTATCTTTCTTCTCCCGGGAGTAGCGTGTATAGTGAGAGGTTGTTTTCTGAAGCTGGTATCATTTACGACGAAAAGCGTAATCGTTTGCTACCATCAAATGCTGAAAAACTTGTTTTTATCCATCACAACTTACCGCTGACTAATTTTACTTATTAAAGTATTGTAATTTGGTAATAAATACAAATCTTAGCTAATATGATGTGTCTTTATTGACCATGATTTGGTATTCGGTATTCGGCCGAATAGTACGTATTATTCGGCCGAATACCGAATACCAAAAAACAAGTGGCCGAATACCGAATAGTAGCTGAATATTCGTGGCAACTCTAGTCCTGATTTCAATAAGCTCTTGTACGAGTATTTTCTTAAAAAAATCTTAGAAGCACAGCATCAATATTTCTATGGACGTGATACTTTAAAAGCGGCTTTCCGAAAGTCACAGTTAACTGTAATTCCCTCATTTCCACGAACAGTATCAATCTCTTTCCCTTAATTGTAGCTGTGAGAATTTTAGGGTCAGAACATCAATTAATGCATATTCATGAATTAATTAGATTGTTTATGCGTGACGGTCTCGATCAAAATGAGGAACTGACGCGACCACGAAGTCGCATTCACATATCGCTCTCGAATTTTTTTTTGCTTATGCACAAATTATGCTTTGTGACCGGCTTAAAGAAATTCTACATTCCAGTCCTCATAGAAACGATTATTGCATGGGTAATGAGATCCGGGCACGTGATTGCTCACCTTAAGATGAATACAAGAAATCCACCAAGATTTTCATTTCTTACCTTCGCATTTTCTCTCCAGATCAAACCGTTCATATCCAGTTTGGTCTTAACTAATCCACTAAAAACTGAATTCGTGTGTGATATCGTTCGCAGATTGAATCAAACCAGAGGAGACGGTTCCGTTGGACAGTCTTGATGGGCTGATATGTAAGTACAAGTGGTGCAGTGCAATGTTAACGTGTGTAATTGATGCCGCCGCTGTGAATGTGAGGAATGACTATCTTCCGATAAGAGGTTGAAAGCAGTCAATTGCTAATAGATGCGACAGCGCTTTTTAATTTAAGAGCTCTGAGTTTCTAAGGGTGTGCAAATAAATTGTAAATAAGAAAATTGTACTCATGTCAAGTAATTATTCATCAGTGATTAAATTGATTACGTAAATGCATCGAAGATTGTTTACATTCGTTGCTAGATACATAATTGAAATAGTATCTCCTTGAATTTTCAAACTGTGAGGCTAATAATAATCAAAGAGAATTTCAAGGACTATATCAACTTCCAGGGAAAAGTATTTAGCAAATTAAAGATTCTTCTTCCGCGATGGGTCAATGAACCAATTAATAAAGCTTCAACCTTGCGATGGTTTCTTTAGACGGCTTACTTCTTCGATATCGCTCCTCCTCAAAAGAATGCATGTAGTGGTCCGTCAGACCCGCCTGCAGTATCTCCGATACTTTCCTTGTGTTTTGCCTTCGCGAAGTTTTTAATCAGTCACCTACTATTTTTTTGCACCAGTCTGGTCTATAGAAATTCCAGTATTGCATTCTTAAGTCATCGACATTTTGGACTGGTCCAAAGATAGCCCCAAGGATTTTGCGTGTCTGACACTTTTGAATGTAACATATGAGTCCACGCATTATGTACGAGTACATACAAGAGCAAATATGTTAGCATTATGTACATCTCAGAGCTTATTTTCTGGTTTTCTAAGATATATGAGATGGTACTGGTAGGTAATTCTTCGTTTACACCTATGTAGTCGTGATCAGTTGCAGTAATTGGAAAGATTCTATCAGCCCCGAAGTGGGGACAGACAGACCAGATAGACCTCTTAATCTCCTAGAAGGAGTCTTCATGCGCATGCAAGCAAAGAAACGTTAGGAGTAGGTAGTAGTGGATATGAATTAAGAATTAAAAAGATAAATGAAGGTCAGAGACTCTTTATTCGTTATTTTTGACATGACGAAAAATACGCCTTCAAATAAAATAAGCGTAAGCATAAGTTTGATTGAATGGATGAAAGCAAATTGTTTGCAAGAGACGTAAAGGCTTCTCAAAAGATAAAAATGTTTGCTGGCGAATTTAAAAGGAAAGCAGATTTTTTTTTGGTCTGGCAGTTCTTTCAAATGGAAAATATAGGGAATACCATCAGATACAGATGGAAACTTCCATTTTCATGTACCACAGAGTAAAAGAAATCTTATGGTCCTTAAGTTCATATAATTAACAAAATCCCAATAAGCCATCCCGATAGAGTGTGATTAGTTTCGTATATATGCTACGTGAGAATTAAAAGACAAAAGACCGTTGGAGACTTTTTATGTATTTCACCATTGAGCAAATTTGGGCGCATAGCCAATGCAGGAGATTGTTGAGCAGGCTTTGGTATTCAGTGGTTAGAACCAGTGTTGACTGGAATTCACTGGTCATGTTTATTCTCTCCTCGATGGAAATATCAACTCATTGCATATTTACGCAGAAAAAATACCGTCAGTTAACCAAGTTTTTACTAAGAGCCACTAAGCAATAAAGAACCGAAGAGTTATTTGTTATTTTGAGATTGGTAATTCCTTCAAAGGAGAATTTGGAGGGTATAGGTGGCACCAAATATAAACAAGTTGGGTAGACAGACCTATGCTCATGTCAGAAGGGTTTTGTACTCAACTTACAAAATGCAGTAACCAGCAACGAATAAAATCAAGAAAAATGTCAAAGACGATTTTTTTGGAGAAAAAGTGAAATTCGAGGACCATACTATTATTAACAAAGCTGGACGAATTTTGACTTCTGAGGTATTTGTTATAGTTATACCCATAAATATCTCCTTTGAAAAAATTTTTCAGTTTTTTTAGATCACGGGTGTCCATTCGCGAGGGAGGAAACACATTTTTCATGGATTTCCCCCCCTGTGCCCCCACTGAAGCAAAAACTGTCAGTTTAAGAATTGTTTTGAAAAGCTCTCATAGAGAACTTTCAGTTGATACTCATATCGGCTACCTTTCATGAAATTTTTTTTCAGGGGTCACTCCTCTGTACTGTAATCATCGATTCTTGGCCTATTTATTCGAATCCTAGAATGGTTACAAAGCCCTTTTGCTAGGAGCTCTCTCCTGCCTCTTCGACTTGTTTCAATTGTATGTACTCATCTTCATGATACCTATCATTCCTGAAATTTTCATGCAAATCCTAGCAAAGCTGTAGTGTCTAAGTCGGCAAAAAGCGCATATGGCTCCATAGCCATATGTTTCCATAGTAATACAGCGCATATTGCTCCATAGTAATACAGGAAAATTCAAATCGCTATAACTTCGGCAAATATTGTTCGATCTTTGTGAAACTTTCCGAAAAGACTAATCTTATAAATAGTCATCTCTTTGCTAAATTTTATTGAGATTAAGGGTACCGTTTAGATTTTATTCGAGAAAACACAAAATCGATAAATCATACTATTACTAAAAAAGTTGAGTGAATTTTGACTTCTCATGTATTTCTTGTTGTTGTACTTATAAAGGCCTACATTCATGATTTTTTTCAGATTTTTCGGGTGGAAGGTGTCCAATCGCGAGGGGGGTACGCGAAAAGTTCGTACATTTCCCCTTCCCCTGCCCCCCGGTACCTTTAAGGCAATTTTAAGACTTGTTTTGAAAAGATCTCATTGAGACCTAATCGACTACCAATGGTGAAAATTTTTTTTGAGGGGTCACCTCCCTATATGGGGAGACCCCCCTTAAACGCCTTTGAAAAAATTTTCCACTTTTGAACTTTCAAGAGGTCACCACTTCTGACCTTTCTACAAAGTTTCATGACTGTAGCCTCTATAGTTTCAGAGAAAAAGTGCTGTGACATACAGACGGACGGATGGATGGACGGACGGACACAGGTCGTGATTGCAATAGGAATTTGTATTTTAGTACAAAACCCTAAAAAGGTGAGGAATGAATTTCTTCTCGACTTTCTTAAGGAAAAACAAGTTGGGTACATAGACTTACACTCATGTCAGACGGCTTTTGTACTTAATCTACAATATGCAAATATGTAGAATGATTTAAATCAATAAAAACTTTCATGGCATGCACAAAAATATATTCTTGCTTCAAAAGAACTCCATTTTAACAACCAACATTTCGATCAATGGAATCTTAAATATATTTTTGTCAACCCAAAGTGTAGTATCTAGTTCGATGGAAAGCTCATGTAGTAGAAAAATCGTATATGATTGTTCTAATCGGAGGAAATACAAACGGCTATAGCTTCTGTAAATTTCATTGAAACTTATGGCATGTAAAGATCTTTACAAAACTACTCAAATGGCTGATTTCGTCCAATTTCATGATACTGATACAGTTTAACTGAAGAAAATGCTAAATGCTACTAATATTAGCAAAGTTCAATGAATTTTAAACTCTATGTTATTTGCTATTGGATGTACTTCCGTGATTATTAGGGAATTGTGAAATAAATTTTACAAAAACCTACTAGTATCGCATCCTGTCTGTCCGTTTGTCTGTCTATCTGTTCGTCTGCCCCTTTATCCGTGCGTCACAGGAAGTTTTTTCACAAACGATAGAAGGTCAAAAAACTCAAACTTTGTGAAAAGGTCAGAAGTGGTGGTATCTCAAAATTTTAGGTTTTATAAATTATTTTCAAAGCTATCCCCTTACAAAGAATTAACCCTTAACAATTTTTTTCATCAAATGAAGTCGAGTAGGGTATTAAATGTTTGGTCTTATATTTGTAATCGAATTCATTTTCGCCTTCACAAAACACTCCAACTGAAAAAAGATAAAAACAGCTTCCTTTTAATTTTGTGTATTTTATTTTTATTTTTCTTCTCGAAATCGATTTTCGACCGTAATCGTTCGGTCTTCTTCAGCGATTAATTTATTTTTACTCACATTCCTGCTTATATACTAGCTATGTTTAAGGAAATTTACTTTAGATCATTAAAAGGTAATTAGGGAAATTTGCTAAAGCTAATAAAAGGTGGGAAAGATAATTTACAAAAGGGGTAGTTATAAAAATATTATTTTTACAAGATTCAGAAAAGATATTATTATTTTTCTCGGAGAATTCTTTGCTGTTTTTTACAGATCTACCATTCATTTGGGTCATTCCCTTAAACTCGTTCACCAACCATCTTGCCAGTTTTTGGGTTGGTGCATTCACGGCCGAAATGATCTCACGCATTTCGTTCTCCTCTTTGTGTATTTTTGGCAAACACTTCATCCTAGGCAAAGTAGTGTTGCTCACTCCAACCTTCGGCAATTCGCCAATTAATGACTCACAACTTTTAATAGTCCTTTCAAATCTTTTCATGGATTTCTCTAATGGGCTCCGCCGTAGCTCGAAGAAATTACCGCTGCTTAGCTTCTGTATGACCGCCTCATCATACTTGCTTTTATCCATTACTACCACTGTATTTCCTTGATCTGCCTTGACAAAGTGAACAGGTTTCTTCTTCAGTTCAGCAACTATGCTCGCCTCTTCACTGTTTCCCACCTTTTTCGCTCCCCTTATCGCCTCGGCTATACCATTCCTTGCCATCGTTTTCTGTGCTTCCGGTAGTTTGCTCATTGCTGCTTCCGTTTCTACGATGATCTCCTCTATAGGTATTTTTGATGGTTTTATGGCGTAATTTAATCTCATGTTGAGTAAACGCATTTCCTTTTCATTAAAAACTATACTCGATATGTTGACAACCAGTCCGGGGATTTCTTGAACTTCTACGAATTGTTTTACTGGATTGGCCGCTTCTTCTAATCGATTCAACTTTTTCCGATGTATTTGCCTTTTCTTTCCTTTCTCACATTGGTATGCTAAGTCCGCTTTCTCCAGTATGTCGTGAAGAGTGAAGAGGCGAGCATAGTTGCTGAACTGAAGAAGAAACCTGTTCACTTTGTTAAGGCAGATAAAGGAAATACAGTGGTAGTAATGGATAAAAGCAAGTATGATGAGGCGGTCATACAAAAGCTAAGCAGCGGTAATTTCTTCGAACTACGCCGGAGCCCGTTAGAGAAATCCATGAAAAGATTTGAAAGGACAATTAAAAGTTGTGAGTTATTAATTGGCGAATTGCCGAAGGTTGGAGTGAGCAACCCTACTTTGCCTAGGATGAAGTTTTTGCCAAAAATACACAAAGAGGGGAACGAAATGCGTGAGATCATTTCGGCCGTGAATGCACCAACCCAAAAACTGGCAAGATGGTTGGCGAACGAATTTAAGGGAATGACCCAAATGAATGGTAGATCTGTTCAAAAACAGCGAAGAATTCTCCGAGAAAATCCTAAAGTTTGGCCCACCAGCGCAAGACAAAATTATGGTGTCTTTCGACGTTAAAGCTTTATTCCCGATTATTTCGGTGATAGAGGCACTGGGATACATAGAAGAATGGAAAATAAAAACTAGGCAGTATATTCATCTTGCGATACTTTGCATGATCAAAAATCATTTCACCTTTCGGGGGAAATTGTATAAGACGAAAGGTGGAGTAGCGATGGGAAATCCACTTTCACCATTCTTCGGCGAGATATTTATGAAGAAACTAGAAGACGGACTGCAGGAGAAAGGCCAGTTACCAAAACATTGGGTCCGATATGTGGACGATGTGTTTGCATATGTGAAAAGTAGTGACGTGGAGAAGGTGCTTGCTGACCTCAATGGAGCCCACAAGACTAAAATATTCACGATGGAGGAAGAGAAAGACGGTAAACTATCGTTCCTAGATATAGTAGTAAGGAGGATCCAAACAAATATAACTTTCGATGTATACCGGAAAGCAACTCACACACAGAGAACGATTCCAAATACATCGAATCATTCGCAGCAAATCAAGGTTTCTCCACACAGAGCCATGATCCACAGGATGCTCGATTTGCCGCTAAGCAAGGAAGCTAAGGAAAAGGAGATGAGATACATTGTTGAGACAGGTAGACTAAACGGCTTCAAGGGCTCGACAATCAGGAGAATGGCAAAGAAGATCCAGATAAATAGACAGCGTCAGGGACGATCAACATTATCAAATGCGAACACCGAAAGAACGTTCTGGAAGGCTTTAACTTATCACGAAAGCATCAGCAATCGGATCTAGAGGCGAATAAATCCACTCAATTCTGTACGGTTAATCGAATCTAGCAGCAAAAACCAGCTCAAAAACGTTCTTGGATCAAGGAAAGTCAAGCGCGAACCACACAAAAAATCTGGTATCTATCGCATCGAATGTCCCACTTGTGAAGAGGTGTACTTCGGTCTAACGAGAAGACTCATCGGCACGCGAATCAAGGAGCGTTTAGGCGAAGCAGCAGCAGCAGCAGCAAGAAAGAAAGAAAGAACTTCGAATTTCAAGTTGGCGGTAGCGGAACATATTATCACGAAGGGACACGAAATAACAATGGAGGACGCTGTAGTCATCAAGGAAGCTAGAGATATACGTGAATTGGATGTGATGGAAAGCCTGGCAACTACCCGGGAAAGGAAAAAGTTGATGAATCAGGATGACGGAAACTGCAGATCATGGCTATTTAAATTAATTAAATAATAATATCTTTTCTGAATCTTGTAAAAATACTATTTTTATAACTACCCCTTTTGTAAATTATCTTTCCTACCTTTTATTAGCTTAAGCAAATTTCCCTAATTACCTTTTAATGATCTAAAGTAAATTTCCTTAAACATAGCTAGTATATAAGCAGGAATGTGAGTAAAAATAAATTAATCGCTGAAGAAGAGGGAACGATTACGGTCGAAAATCGATTTCGAGAAGAAAAATAAAAATAAAATACACAAAAATAAAAGGAAGCTTTCTTTTTCTATTTTCAGTTTGGTCTTAGCATTTTCAGAATCTGAAAAAATTATTTTTTGCTTCACTTTCGGAATCTGAAAAAGTAAGGAAGCAAAATGTACCACAATATGTACTGTAATTATCGTCATCGTTGTTGTTATTTTTACTTACATGTTTTTTTATTTTTCTGATCTGGTTTTAGGTTTTTTAGTTGAGATTGCTCTAGTTTTATTGGTTCTCCTCTTCAGAGCCGCTTTCTCCGTTCATGTGTGAGAGAACCAATAAAACTAGAGCATTCTCAACTAAAAACCCTAGGAGCTGATCACAAAATAAAACAAGTTGAAGTAGCGGGGAGTGCTCCTGCCAGTAGGGTATTGTAAAATAATTAGTAAATCAAACAATATGTTCTGCATATCAAAACTTGACTAATATACAGATTCCATAAATTGGGTTCGAATAATTTTTATGGTTATTATATTATTATATTCGCCGCCATTTTGTTTCAAGTTTTTTGACCCCATTGTTTAATTAGTCATGATGATAATATTAAAAACAATTTCTAAAATTTTTATCAAAATTCCTATATATTTATAGTGGCTAGGCCCGTTGCAAACGTATATCTTCGTAGTATCACGTATTAGTGTTGTTGTAATTGCTAAATATTCAATCGGCTATAACATAGCTGTTTATTATTCGATTGTTGTGAAATTTTCAGAACACATACAAATGCTTTCAGAAAACTTAAATTATAGTTTTTTGGGAAATTTAAGGGTCCCCTTTTGATTTTATAGGCAAAGACGTAAAATTTATAAAATGTACTATTATTAACAAAGTTGATCGAATTTCGACTTCTAAGATATTTGTTGTCCTTGTGGTCTTAAAGTCCCATCATTTTGTTTTTTTTTTCATATTTTTCGGGACGATCGCGAGGGGGAGGGGGGGGGAGTTGTTGTTAGTTATACACAACGTTTTCCTACAATTCCCTTTCCCCTGCACCCCTCAAAGTAAAATTTGTCATTTTCAGACCTGTTTTGAAAAGTTCTCATCAAGACCTTTCATTTGATACCCATATTGCCTACATGCGATGAAACTTTTTTTTTCGGGGGCCACTCCTTTATATGGAGAGACCCCCTTGAACACCCTATAAATTTTCTTTTGTGATGAAACTTTGAAGAGGGCATCACTTTACACCTACTTACAAAATCTTATGCTTCTAGCTTATGAAGTTTGCGAGAAAAAGTGGTGTGACACACGGACGAACGGACAGACAGGACGCAATTTTAGTAGGGTATTGTAAAATTATTTTACAATACCTTAAAAAAAGTTTAAATAAAAATAGCAACAACGATGACGATAATTACAGCACATCAGGAGTGGTACTAACGATGACAAAAACGATGATAAATGCAATGACAGAAGAGACGAACAAAAATGGAGATTAATAGACAGTGTAGTCCAGACTGAGTTTCTTGCGGCGTTCGTTTGTAGCAGGAAATGATGCAAACGCCAGAACGTCCTACAAAAGAAAAGCAGGAAACTCTGCAGGACTTGTCCGTTATTCAAGCAGTGTTGGAAAATAAAAAGAACATCGAGAATTCGATGGTTACTGTTGCGATTGCTAACGAAGCCACCAAAGTAAGGGTCCTAAATCCCGAAAGAATATCGAACCATCCCGAAGTCCACGAATTGATCACGGCAGGAAAAAAGTAGTGACCAGACATTTAAAGCGCCAATGTGTGATTTCACCGCTAGTGTCGAAAATGTGGCGGAAGTACTGAGCTCACAAACGGAGGCTGATTTCTGCTTCCAAGCATGGATATCCCAAAGTACAATGTCCTTCCAGTGGCATTATGAAGAAAAGCTAATCCGAATAACGGGAGACGTTATAAAAGGAATAAGATCTCCAAATGACTCGCCAAAAATTCGCTCCTGGAACTAGATGTGCTCCTAAATCAGAAAGGGCATTACCAGAATAACTAGTTAAAGGCCGAAGAGGAAAAGGAGAGCAAAAGAAAAAAAAGAGCAGAGGACTAAGCCCAAAGGGCACGCGCAAATAGCTCCCTCATAAAATATCAATAAAGGAATAGTGTCTAGTCCAACTGAAGGAGATCGGCATAAAAGAAGGAATGAAGAGGCACTTGGTTAGCATGGAGCGCCAAATCAGAGGCTCTAGACAGAGCTAACCAAAAGGAGCAAAGGAAACCACAATGTAACTCCTTCAAAAAATGCCAAAAAAGAAAGTTTGCATGGACACCTGAAAAAAATGACCTGGTGCGAAACAGGAGAGAAAAAAGCCCCGTCGAAGACATCGGCAGCAGACAGCGCTCGTAAGATGGCTGTTTTACGTAGAAGTGCTGTGGGGTATCAGAGAAAATGTAAGGCCCAAAGATACCAACACTGCTATTAACGTAGTACGAACAACATGGTCAGGCAATATACTGGTCTAATTCGGAGCGGTGGCTGATGATAAAGACTGCAATCTCCCAGTGTACTGGTGGTCGGCTGAAACCGGTGAAAAGCAAAGAGAGTATCATAAGCTTTGGCGTGAGGCTCAACGGGTACAGAACCATGATGAGGCATCCAACCGCGTAGCAGCATATAAGTCGGACAGGAAATGCCTTCGCGAATCGATTAATAACAGCAAGGATATGTTACACCCACAAGGAAATAGGGTGCTCTGGCGAGGCTTGCGGGCCCGGGCAAGCTCGTCCGGAGACGAGCGTGGGAGCACTACTCGCTTGCCCAGTGAGCCCCGATAACTCGGTTTGCCGGTACAATTTCAGCAGGGAGTTATTCCAACAAACACCACTTTTTTACACTCGGGTGGAAATCCTGCACTTATCTTCTGATTTTACCTCGGCTACCACTGCGAACGACCAAACACTCACTCGCAATTACTTTATGTAGTTGGTCTACCACTACGCACAACTTACCGCCCACTAATAACCACCTTATGTAGCTAGTTCACTCTTTTGAACACTAACTTACCATAATTTCGTCCGGGGATCCACCAAACGAACTGACCAGTACAGGATTCGTACTGAATGAGGAAAAGAGGTTAATCAATTCTTTTAACGGTATAATTTAACAATCTAAACCGGACAAACTCAAATTACAATCTTATAATTGTATCAAATTAGAATATAGTTCGATGCAAAGGCTTGTAATAAACATAAGCAGTCATGCAGCCCCGTGGTGATCAGGAGTGGCTGCTCCTGAAGAGATAAGGTGGTCTTCCCGTCGAAACTGCTTAGTTTGTTGTTTTACTAGTGTAAAGTAAACTACATCCGTCAAGTTTCCATCCTTTACGCAGAGATGAAGGGTTCACTTCAGCCACTTCAACATCTTTATGTTTGACATTCCCCCTTGTAATGCAACGACCTTCTTAACGGTTGCTTTTTGTGTAATGTTTGCGTTTGTCTCAAGCCTCCGTGTCCGCTAACTTTAACGAGGCAAAAAAATATTGAATTACTGTAGAGTAGCTTAATTAACACCGAATAGAACATTTCTAAAGATAATAAAAATTGATCGGTACGCCTTGTAGAGTAGAGTACGCGTGATAAGTATTTTGTAGTGTAGCTTCGTGGCTCGACAAGAACCCGCCTCATATGATCCCGCAAATGCTAGTCGTCAAGCACGCGTACGCGGTCGTTAAGCGAAGCTAGTTAGCTGAGCTCGGTGTTGTTTTAGCTCGCTGATACTTGTGCCAGACCATCGGCACCCGTGTCCTACACGGACATTTCGAAATTTATTACAGGCTAAAGTACTCACAATTAGTGCAAATCCATGACTCCTGCGGATTTGCGGATTTGACAATCAAACACCTCATACTATTCTCACTACGCGAAGTTCATCCATACGTTCGCCACCAAAACTTCTGCCAACCACTCTCCCACTAGCTCGTTCAAAAAGGGCCCGTACCGTTTTGCCGTGAAGTTTTTATCTCCTAGGTCCAACGGTTCACTGCTATTTTTTTCGGTTAAGCTGCGAAAATCCACTTTCCTCGGTTTCAATTACATTGATGGTAGTTTAATGGATTTGGTCTAATTTATTCCGCATCGAACGCAGCCGGCATGATGTTTCGGAGGCTGTTTTATCTTTTTGTGTTTTCCACTTTCCACTGACATTTGTTGGTAGTGGTCAGTCTGTATTTACGTTCAAACTTATTGAGCCCGCAGATTTTTGTAGTGCCGTAAATGAGCAATTAATTGGTTGCATTTCAATGGAAACATTATCGCGACTCGTACGTTATGTTTGCGGTTTTACTGAGTGTTCTGTACCACGTAGGTAAGTTATACCAGTAATTTATTAACAAGCGTTGAATTACGTATAGGATTAATTTGTTGCATTTCAATGGGCACATTATTGCGACTCATACATTATGTTTGCGGCCTTACTGAATGTTGTGTGGCACGTATGTAAATAATAGCAGCAATACATTAACAAGGGTTGAATTACGTATAGACAATCGATTGTTATCGCGTTGGTAGGTATTAAGTATAGTATTTTATTAGCGGGAGAGCATAGCTGTTGACAGACTTAATTTAGCATTCAAGCCCTAGGAGAACGACAATGGGGCTCCAAAGTCCAATGTGTCGGAACATTCCCTTGGTGAGTGTGTTATCTGTGTCCCACGGTTCAGTTTGTATTCCGTCCGTTTATACTTGGTTTAGTTTGTGAATGCATTATTTCGCTCGGGCGGAGCGTGAGTCAAATCGATGTTGCTTCCGCGCCGCGAGATTTGTATGCCCAATCAATGTTGGGTTAGATTCAGTTGTTCCTGTGTATTATAGTGAGTGCTATCTTGTTTTGCTGCATTTCGATATTAATACCCATTCCTGCGAACCGTATGGTGGGAGACGGTCCCATTAAATAAATCGATATTTTGTTTGTTGGGGTTGTAGTTCCAAGTATCACGCTGTTAGTTGCGAAGATGACTTGAAACAATGTTGAGGACTCGATCCAACGATGTCACACTTGCCCACGTAAGCGCGATGTTCCGAGTTCCATTCGTTCAACAGACAGGTAGTCGTGGATTCCTTGAGTCTCCCTACCCTAATTCCTGCGTTGTTTGCAGTATTTAGTTGACATGTTCCAGTTTACAGTAAATGTTGTTGATTAATTAATTAAAATTACTATAGTTGGGCTCGGTGATGATTGAGTCTAAGAACGCTTGCTTACTCGGTAGTGTTGGATTGAGTTAACCGTCGCTCCTTGTTTCTACTCTCTAACAGCTGGCTGCTGGCAAGATCTAGTGGCCAATGTGAATGCCTACATGAAGCGGAAAAGATGGAGGATATAGAGCGGGTATTCTTCCCCGCCCATCCCGCCCATGTCGACTCTGGTCACGGTGAAACAACAATTGAGTGCTTCTCTTCGCATAGGAACTGGAAGATGCAGTCCTTTAATTGAAAGCGAGGAAGGCTCCAAGCCAAGTGTTTCAGCTGAGGTGTTGTAACTTGTCTATCACCATTGTCTTGACTTGTTGCTCAGCAGATTTAATCCTTACTTACGGGATGGGATTTTTCCGGTCCGATAGAAGGTGGCTAGTCTGGTGCTGACCAATAACGGGAAGGGAAATTCTGGATCACCGTCTGCGTACCGCCTATTATTCATGCTAGGAAAGTGGTAGAGAAACACATCGAGGGAATACTCACTGACGTGATTCGTGCTGCTGGGGACCTATCTCCTCGGCAGTATGGCTTTAGAGCAGCACGTTCCAGCATTGATGCGATTGCAGAGGTATTGAATCTGGTCCAAAAGACAGAAGCACATAGCCATACCAAGCACTGATTCATTCTCTTGGTAACACTCAACGCTAGGAACGTCTTCAACTCCGCTAGATGGGTGGATATTCTGGATACGCTGGAAAATCCTTTTCAAGTTCCAGAATATCTGATGCGGCTTCTGAGGGACTATCTGAAAGACGAAAGCCTGCTTTACGATACGATACAGGCCCAACGAAGGATAAAAGTTACATCGGGTGTTGTCTCGGGACCTACTCTTGGTCCAGATCTGTGGAACGTGTCTCACAACAAGGTACTGAGACTGGAGATGTCAGATGTGTAATGCTAGATTGGCTATGTGAATGATGTTGCGGCTTTAGTCAGTGGATGCACCGTTGAAAAAGCGTACCTCAAGCTAGGAGTGCCAGTGTATCTAGTCAGAGACTGGAAACTGCTCGTGGGTTCAGTTTCACTCTGGAAAAAACTGAAGTGGTTATCTTGATAAAAAAGAAAATCTCTGGAGTAAGGATGATCAGTATTGGAGACATACTAATCAAATTGAAGCCTGATGCTACTGATCGACTCAAAGATGGCTACTTTGGGCGTATAGGCTCTGAGTCGGCTTATGGTCAACATATGGGGACCCAAACCATCAAAAAATTGCCTCTTGATGATAGATGTAGGGTCGATGCTACTGTATGGAGCAGAAATATGAGGTGACACTCTCAGTAAAGAGGTATAACAGGAGCATTGAGGATTGCAGCTTCATATCCGACAGCCTCTGATTCAGTGGCGAGAGTTATTGCAGGTGTGATACCTAGAGCTAGAGATTGCTGCGCATCGAACTGAGGACGCGAGGGAGACGGTTGCCCACAAAGAGAGACAGCCCTCATTTTATTATTAACAGCAGTCTTGGGTGAACTGCATGAAAAGAAAGAGGACTGCACGGCCTATCCTAGATCTGTGTGCGTGGTTAAATTGAATGCATGTTAAGACTGACTTCTATCTACCCCACCTTTTGAGCGGACATGGGTGTTTTGAGTCTTAATTGCATAAAACTGTTAAGTTTAGGTCCTTCGATTGATGAAGAAGAGGGCAATGGCTGCCACACAGTTTTAGTTTGTAAACAAGTTGGGTAAACAGACCTACGCTCATGTCAGAAGGGTTTTGTATTCAATTTTCAAAATGCAGTCACCAGATTGTATAAAGCCAAGAAGCATATCAATGACGATTTCATTGGAGAAATTATGAAATTCGAAGACCACACTATTATTAACAAAGTTGAAAGAATTTCGACTTCTGAGGTTTTTGTTATTGTTCTACTCATAAATATCTCCCTTGATAATTATTTCAGATGTCCATTCGCGACGGAGGAAACACATTTTTCATGTATTTCCCCCCTGTGCCCCCACTGAAGCAAAAACTGACAGTTTAAGAACTGTTTTGAAAAGCTCCCATGAAAGCTATCATTTCGTACTCATATCGGCTACGTTTGATGAATTTTTTTTCAGGGGCCACTCTCCTGTACTGTTATCATCGATTAATAGCCAATTTTTTCGAATCCTAGAGTTGTTACAAAGCCCTTTTGTTAGAAGCTCCCTCCCGCCTCCTTGACTTGTTTCACTTATGAGTATTAATTGTAGGTACTCAGCTTCAGTCATTCATTAAATTGAATCAAGTGTTCAAAGCATGCGCCTTAAACGTTGAAGTTGGGAAAAAATAACTCAAAGTTATTCAATCTTCGCATTTAAAACAGCCACTATTTTGTTTTACGATTACTGATACCACTAGCTCAAAGTTATTCATGACACCTATCATTCCTGAAATTTTCATGCAAATCCTAGCAAAACTGTAGTGTCTGAGTCGGTAAAAAGCGCATGTTGTTCCATAGCCATATGTTGCCATAGTAATACATGCAGCGCATATTGTTCCATAGTAACACAGGAAAATTCAAACCGCTATAACTTCGCTAAATATGATGCAATCTTTATGAAACTTGCAGGGTTGATCAATCTTATAAATAGACATCTGTGTACTGAATTTCATTGAATTTAAGGGTACCGTCAAGATTTTATTCAAGAAAACATAAAATCGATAAATCATACTATTACTAACAAAGTTGAGTGAATTGCGACTTCTCACGTATTTGTTGTTGTTGTACTCATCAAGGCCTACATTCGTGATTTTTTTCAGATTTTTCGGATCACAGGTGTCCAATCGCGAGGGGGGGGACACAAATTTTTCGTGTATTTCCCCTCCCTGTGCGCCCCTCGAAGCAAACTTTGCCAAACTAAGACCTGTTTTGAAAAGTTCTCATCAAGACCTTTCATTTGATACCCATATCGGCTACCTTCAATAAAATTTTTTTTTCGGGGGGTCACTCCCCTACATGGGGAGACCCCCCTTAAATACCTTATAAAATTTTTTAGTAGTTGAACTTTGAAGAGATCACCACTTTGCACCTATATACAAAATTTGATGCTTCTAGCTTCAGTAGTTTCCGAGAAAAACTGCTGTGACACACGGACGGACGGACGGACGGACGGACGGACGGACGGACGGACGGACGGACGGACGGACAGACAGACGGACAGACGGACAGACAGGACGCGATTTTAGAAGGGTTTTGTAAAATTATTTTACAAAACCCTAAAAAAGAACAAGCTATGATGGGACTTCTAAAGGGAGACGGGAAAGCTCACCCCGGATTGTATAGTATAGGTGATGCTTGCATCGGTTGACAAATGGAACTATATGGTACATTATGTTCGGGTAGTCCTAAAAGGTAAAAGAGACTCACAGTAGTCAGGCACGTTGGTGGTGGGGATCACTTACCTCCTCTTTCTCTCTTCCTTTCCGATAGAGGAGGAGTCCCAGAGCTTGAAGGTACCTCATGGTGCAGCAAAACGAGACCCGGCCCGAAGCAATGTGTCAAATGGTTCCAGGCTGGGTTCTTAGGTTGACAGCAGAGGAATTTAGTGAATAGTCCAGTTGCTTGTGAGCAGTAGAGCCACACACCTAGTGCGTAAATGGCATTCCCCTGCCACCCCCCAAAAACATCGAATCAGTTTTTGTCATCGTGACACATGATGGATGCTTTTAACGTTCTGTGCCAGCGCTCCACTAACCCATTTGATGCTGGGTAGTATAGAGAAGCTCATATATAACTGCAGACCGGTAAATTTGACAGAGCCAGGAATAGGGTGGACTGAAATTTAGAGCCCTGATCTGTTGTGATGACTTGTGGCATTCCTAATAGTGCCACCCAGTTGTTATAAAAGTCTTTCGTCTCCCATGTACGCTCAGCAAGCGGAATGGCTATCGAAAAAAACCTATCGGCCATAGTTGGGCGATAGAAATATTCATTTGAAGGCCCAGATGGTCCCACGATGTCTAAATGGACTTGTATAAAGTGCTTGTCGGGAACAAGAAGGGTTTGTTACGCATTTTCAGTGTGTCCTCCCATTTTAAATTTTTGACATAGGAAGACATATACGTCTTTTTGCATTGAAGGCCAAATGTACTTCTTTTGCATTGTTTTAGCCCAGCGAGTACTTCAGACTGTAAACACCTAAGAAATAATTTGAAAATACGATACCAAAGCGATTTTGGAGCGAAACCGATGTGTCGCGGTATAGGTTTACGCTGTCTTCGACTGGTATTGCTTTAAGTTTTTTGTATTTATGAAGTAAGTCTTTGACCTTTCGTTTACACTTGAATGATTTTTGTATATTCGATTTGCGCAAAATTCATTAGAATAATTATTTTGAAGCCTGGGATAGCTACAAAGTCCTTCTGGTAAGAAAACTCACCCACCCACTCAATTAGCTCTCCTTAAAGATAGAGTAGAAATATTTGTTTTGTTGCTTTAGCACTACAATTCCTTCCAAGCTTTTCCTTAGAGATAGTTAGCGTATCCCATTATCTTGATCGTATCGATACTCGAGAAGGTGATATAACCAGTACGCGCTTGGCCTTGTGTGTTCCTCCAGCCACCTGCGATATGTTCTGATTTCAAAGCAGTACGTACTACTACTGATTGGGCTTAAGCCCATTCGAAAAATAGTTCTAAAAAAATTCTCATTCTCAGCAACTGGATTTGAACAAGAGACCTCCGGCTTACGGAGTGTGCACCACGTGGCCTATAGTAGAAATATTACCTGCGTATTTTCGTAGTTCGTGAGGAGCCGTGGGTTAGGGCACACTGTGCTTGCGTAGCGGCTCTCAAGTTAAAACCTTGGTGGCGACATCGAGTTTGAGCTTCTGATGCTTCTGTCTAGGGCTAGCTGTGATGAGTACAAATTGAAAAATTAAGTAATAATCTCGTGATTGAGCGTGATTATGACCGTAGTACCTAAAATCCTGTTAGGGTCATGGAACGAGATACCCTAGCAACAAAATCTCAACTTCAAAGTTCGGATTTGGACTGTTGTGTGATGGATTATTACCATTTTTTGCACATACTTTCTTGGAATTTCATTATACTTGTAAAGAGATGTGGATTCACTTTTAAAAATAATATTTTTGAGTACTCCAGTACAGAATTTGAACAACAAGTGTGAATTTTTTATTCTTTTCTGCTAGTGTAAACTTTCATGTACTAAATATCCGATTTCAAGAGAGCTTAGAATTTTTAGTGTCCCTTAACAGCCTACACAATATTATCCATTTTCTTTGAACATTTTTTGTCCTATTTTCTTCTCCACTTGTAACACATTTTTCATTAGTACGAGTTATGTATATCTCATTTATTCCAACACTGCGTAATTGTTTTTTTTTTCAAAAAAATTACCTATAATTGCAATATTTGCTGCTATCACAAGAACAGGGACTTCCACAAACTTCCAGGTTGGACGATTATTGATGCGTTCAAAACTTAATGTATGTTTTAAATAATATGATTTATTCAGGTGCTCCCATAACTAATAAAATGAATTAATTAAAATATTGTATTTGCTTGAGTCAAACAGTCTTGCCTCAATTCAAAAGCAGACACTAGTATTTTGCAGGAGGAGCATGATCAAAGTAATGAATTATGAATTTCATGTCAACTAAATGAATGAAATTAAATGTGGTCTCAACTTCACTTTAGATTTTGCACTCTCTTAATTTTTTTAAATTTCCATAGTTCCTAATTAAGCGAGTAAAATATGAAACCACTTAATATTTCTATCCTTTTTAAATCGAAGCCAATTGTTGGTAATTACATTCTTTTTGTACTCTAGTCCGCTTGCTGGTGTTTCTATTCATTGGCATTAGATTTTATTTATCCGCATCGTAAAGCTTTTTCCAAAAGACAGCGCACAGGTTTTTAGAATGAGTGGAGAATTCTCACAGCTTCCTAATTAAACTGTTTGTAGTCCTCTAAAGTGATTAATTAAAATTCTTTATGGAAGCTGTTGAAGAATAATTTAAAAGATAAATGTTCTGAGTAGAATTTTAATGTGGATAATATAATGTTTGCTGAAGAGAAATTTCGAAGAGATGGTAAATGCTGAATGTGTTTTTAATGGAAAAATTAAAAATTCGTCCTGTGTATATTTTTCTGCTAGAAATATTTGTGTATGGTGAAAAATAAATTACTTTGTTATGTGCGCAAATAGTAAGTAAATGCAGACGAAAGTATACTAACATCTGTAGCACTATCATAATCGTTTGATTATCACCTTATTCAAACTGCAGCACCACTAAAATCATGCTTTTAATGCAATTTGATCCAGGAAATTTACTTGGACTAATTATCTGACAGTCCTGAAATGATCCGACCCATCACTTCATAGCTTTTAATGATGAAAATAAAATTTTACAACACTGACGACCTTCACTTACAGGCGGATTAAGTTAAGCCCATTTCCCTCCCTTGATAGTAAAGACTTCATCGATATATTTACCATTTTAAAATGTAGTTCAGATCTATTCCAGAAATTGTTACGCATTCTGCAATTCTAATTTCGAAGAACCAAACAATATAGGGCGTTCACTAAGTACTCTGTTTGGTATTTGCTGTGCCAAATTTTTCTTCTTAATATTTCATCTTAATTTCTTGCTCTAATTTAAATTTTCTACAGCTCGGCAAGACGGAAAGCCATGAAATAATAAAAACTCTGAAGCAATGTCAATGAAAAATGACACACGCAAAAGATATTTCTTTATTATTTAAAAGAATGCGCCAATTGATGTGGGAATGGCCTCGACCGTCATCATCATCATCTTTATTTTGCCGCAAAATAATTATAATAAATCCTCCTCCTAGAAAAAGCTCTCTCCTAGATAAAGGAATAGCGTACGTGTCAATAACTTGATGTATCTGGATTCATCGCAATTAAAATGCCTCCCAACTAGATTGATCCAATTAATTTCAAGTTTAGGGTAGTTTCAATGAACAAGTGCTGAGCTGAAATGGAGGAACGTTGGTTGCAAAGTGTTTAGAGAGCGACATATCAGCTTGAGTGAAGTGTAGTCTTACACATATCAATTAAATGTGTTTGCTAACGGTACCCAGTATTGTTCTTTGTGTATGCAGATACAATACAATGCATTACTGGGATAATGTGTAAACATGCACGTATGTGGGTTTTCATGAATTTAATCACTTTTGCGTCAGAAAGGGTTAAAGAACTTACTTTAATTTATCACAGAATATACTCGATGACAAAGATATTTCCACCCAAATAATCATTCCTCCAGCAAACAGTCATAGAACAGATGCTTAGATAGTAGAAGGAAAGGTTCGTACAATATCATTCAACTGGGTTAAAGACCTTGAAATCCTTGAGGCGGCTGGGTGTCATACTTAAGAGATGCAAAGCTTACATATCTTCTATATGTATCTATTCTATATAAACGACTTAGCTAGAAAATATGCACAACATGAATCTAACGCAGCGTATAATTACCTAGAATATATGTTTATCCCACAATGCTACTCCAATACAATCCCCACAATAGACTGGGGCAAAGTAAAAGTTCCAATTTTTATATATACGTCGTGTGAACTCTATACGGACTGAAATTATGGGTATCTACAAACTTTAATACTGTTTACGGGTTCGAAATAAAATAGTAAACCAACTGAAATCACGACCTGTGTCCGTCTGTCTGCCCCAGCAGTTTTTCGCGAAAACCTTTTTTTTTGCTGGGCGGCAAACGCCATTTAGGAGCTGAGTCAGGGGTTCCCATGCTTGTAAGCAAGTGAACTACCCGCTAAACACCTTCCCTGTCCAACCGAGAAACCAGACGGTTCCAGTTTGACACATTACTTTGAGCCTGGTCTCGTTTTGTTATGCCATGAGGCGCCTTAAAGGCTGGGGAATCATTCCGCTAGTGGAAAGGGAGAGAATAAGAGGAATTAACTGGCAAGCAGTTCCTTTGCGCCAACTTTCTCGGCTGCTCTGAGTCTCTTTTTATCTTTTAGGATTGCCCGAACATAATGTGCTACATGGTTTCATTTGTCAACCAATACAAGCATCATCGTGACCATAGTGTCCAGGGCAGGCTTTTCCGTCTCCTTGTAGAGGTTCTGTCATGGCCTGTCCCATTTTCACCCGTTAAAAAAATATGACAGGCATTGTCTCCCTCTACTGCATAAAACCAACAATCGGGGAATCGTGATCTTGTGCAGGTAAGATTGAAAATACCCACACCAGCCCAAAAATTGGGTCAGATAGAAGTTACTCTGACCATGTCTTCGATTCAGCCACAGTTTTAGATCCGAGATGTGCCGCGCAGTCCATCTTTCCTTCGTGTGATTCACCCAAGACTGCTGCTAATCGTTAGGTTAGCGCTGTCTCTCCTCGCGGGCAACCATCACCCTCTCATCCTCCCTTCAACGCAGGTAGATAATGCAGCACTCACTAGCAAGAAGGGCAACAAGTAACACGCCTGCAATAATTCTCACCTCCAAATAGGAGACAATCAGATATGAAGATGCAATCCTGAGTGCTCCTCTCCTCTGTACATGTGCCAAGCGTTTTCGGCAAACCTCCTTACTGATAATGTATTTCTGCTCCATACAGAAGCATTGATCCTACGGCACTCATCAAGAGGCATTTTCTTGGTGTTTTGGGCCCTCTTCGTTGATCATAAGTTAACTCAGAGCCGATACGCCTAAAGCGGCCTTTCCAACTGGTGCCCTCATATGCTCAGAGAAACTCACCTTTGAGTAGATCAGTAAGCGCAGGTACTTCACCACTGGCTTCGATTCAATTAGCATGTCTCCAATACTGGTCATCATTACTCTTTTTCTTCGTAGCACTACTCTCACCTTTTGGGTCTTCGCTTCTTGCAACAAGCACCTCCAATTGCCCCACGTCCTCCAATATTTTGAAATCCAAGCTGCGATGAATTGTCTTCGTCGACCGAGTCAGACCAGCGTTTTCTCGGTTTCCCCACTAAACTCCGCCTTTCAGTTCTCCCAACGAATACTTTTTTGGGTATCCGTTGTTGATCCCTACGGTTCATTGGTCAACCCATTGCAGCTTCTGCAGTCTTACAATTGTTGAGACCTCTGGCTGGTCGAACATTTTATACAGGTCATGGTTGTATCGAATTCACCATTGGGACTCGTTTAGTTTCATTCATAGTACCCATCTTTCGAAGGCGTTCAATATGTTCGCGGATACTAGGGCTAAGGTCCATGTTGTACACCCATACCGTAGCAAACCACAGGTTTTATCACAGGTTTGTATACTTGGAGCTTTGTTTTCTTGTGTATGCAGCTAGTTTTTAAGATCGCCAAAACTGAATCAAATATTTTACTTGTAAGCCGTACTCTTCAAATTATTTCGTCTCTTTTCTACCGGTTTTATTTTGGCGCCTAAATGCACAAATTCGCCCACATTTTTGATATTGTATTCGCAAAGTGTGATATTTACGTGTTTGAGGTATTTTTTGTCAACTGTGTCATGATCTTTATTATATTCTCATAGAGTTTCAGGAGCAGTTCAATGACGGTGTACGTCTATGATGTACTCCCAGCATCTCTCAAGTACCTGCTTATTTTGCTGTAAACAATGGGTCTATCGTCGATCTACCTGCTCTAGCACCACCTTGATGCTCCTCACTAATATTGTTCACATATGATCTTATTTTATTTTCTATGATTTCGAAAATATAAAATATAAGCAGTAATATGTCTCTATAGTTTTCACACTTTAGTTTGCCACCTATTTTGTGGTTAGAGAATATAATTTGATTGGCTCCATTCATTCGTTTTATTTTCTTGATTCCAAATATGCTGGATGATGTATGGATAGATTTCTGGACACCGCTGCCACCATATCAAATGAGCTCCACTGGAATCTCATCGGTGCCCGGCGCTTTATTATCCTTTTGGGCTTTGGTGGTAGAACAAATTTCATCCAGAATTGGTGGAGCCCATGAAAGCTCTCAAGGAATATCTTTAGGCTCCAATGTTCTGGAACTGTCCCCGCAGGAGGAATGCTGGCCGACAGGAAGGTTCCCTCATGGGATGACAGGTAACGACCCTGACTGAATCCGGACTATGCTTTGGACAATGAACTGGAATTGATGTCTTAGGTTGACGGATATAATGGATTGGACCTGGTTGCTTCCCACGCGTGAACGGCCCCAATTCAACTATGATACCGTCTCTGCCTCGATCAAACCTTGGCAGGCCTCGGAGCCCGTTCGAAGATCGCACCGTTGGGTTGGTGGTGTTGGTTCGGTTGAGACAGACTCCCGATTAGCGCTGATCTGACTCTGAACACTTGTCCCCATAAGCGCTTGTGTTAGCCCTTGCATAACCCCACTGCTCTGCAAAGATAATCATGGGACCAATAAAAGTGACTACACACCCGAATGGATATAGCGGCTCCGAGGGCCCCCAAAAAGACTGGAGCAACCAAAAACCCTAAAAAAAGATAAAAACCAAAAAAAGCAAAAATAACAAAAATTCGACGCAACCAGTGGCTGCAACCACGACGTCGTAAATTTCTATGTATAACAAACCATCCTGAAGTCCACAAAGAGATTACGGCAGAAAAAGGATTGACCAAACAAATAAAGCGCCGTTGCGTGATTTCATCGCCACTATCGAAAATGTGGCGGAAGCAATGTACTTGGAAACATGAGGCGATATCCTCTCCCATGAAAAGTGGTCCCAAAGTACAATTGTCGCCCAGTGACATGAAGAAGAAAGGCTAATCCGAAAAGTGGGAGATGTACTAAAAAGAATATAATCTGCTCATTACTTGTCAAAAATCGACAGAGGGGTGAAAGTCGGGCTCCTTGATCTAACGGAGCTCCTAGACTGCATAGGGCGTTATCGCAGGAGCCAGTTAAAGGGGGAAAAGGACCAGAAGGCAGAAGAAGCCCTGAGGGCTAAATCTGAAGTTCATACGTACATAGCTACAACATCAAATATCAGTAAGAGAATGGCGTCTAGTCCAATCGAAGGAGATCGGGAAAAAAGAAGAAAAGAAGAGGCAGTTGATGGGCCTGGAACGCAGTGAAAGTGCTGAGAAAAGAAGTTAACCAAGTCGCAAAGAAACTTTTTCAAAAAGTGCCAGCAAATAAATTTCGCATGTACGCCCAACCAGGAAAAGACCTGATGCGAAACAGGAGAGAAAGAAGCTTCGGCAAAGATCCCGGCAGCAAGTACTGCTCATAAAACTCCAAGAGAGCAAATCCTACGCAGAAGTGCTACGGGATATCAGGAGAAATGTAAGGCCCGAAGACACCAACACTGCCATAAGAGCAGTATGACTAACGCGTTCGGGTTTGGATTCGGAGCAGCGGCTGACACTAGGGAAGCATTCTGCGATGTAGTAAAGAAAGTCCTCGGCAAAAGCGCGACTATATCCTTGCTTGAGCCCACGGCAATAATCGTAATAAGAGACATTGATTGCGTCATGGATCTAGCCGAGGTAGAAAAGGCCATCAAAAGGGAGCTTTCCAGCGTTGGCAGGATCGAAGCAAAGCTAAAACCAGAAAACCATAGGGGACAATATGGCGAAGAGCAATGCCTCTTCAATGTTTCAAATACCTTGGCTATGCTCACACCGCACAAGTATGCAAATGACCCGATAGGAGTTCCCTATGTTACAAATGCGGTGAAATGGGACATATAAGAAAAGAATGTACAAGGCAGGCACACTGTATTCTTTGTGAGAATGCGGATCTTACTCTGGATGTTGGGCATTTTTTGGGATCAGGTTAATTTTGGGTTTTCCAGGAAGCCCTAGCCAAGGCAAAATCAGAACTTTGATGACCCGTGTCCTGCAGCTTAACCTACACTCGTACCAGGCTGTATTCTCGGGTTGACAGAGGAGATGTTTAGTGGATAGTCCAGTCACCTTCTTGCAAGTATGGGAGCTCCACACTCTATGTGCAAATGACATTCAACTCCTAATCAAAGAAAAAAAAAATACCGCAGCTTAATCATCCAAAATCCGCTTGAGCAATTTGCGAGGGACATGAAAGCTGACTGCATGCTGCTGAGTGAGCAACACCTTGATAAAAGTTCTGCATCATGACATCCTGATGAAACTGGTACTGCCACCATCTGGGTTCTTAACAGTGATTTCCAGGTAGAGAGTTGTAGACAGGGGTTGGTTTCATGTGGGTTTAGTGCTCAGGGACCACCTTATTTAGTGTGTACCTAACGCCAAATAAATTGATATCATCTTTCCAAGCCAAGCTTAATGCTTTTGAGGGCGCTGTCTCGAACGAGACTTCAACGCTTAAGTAATTGAATGGGGCATTCCTCAAACAGATCCGTGGGGAAGGTGAATCCTAGAAATTTAAGCCAGGACGGTGCTCATCGTACCAAACACCGGAAATATGCCATATTGGCTGTGAAGGAACCATACCGGATGGGAAATTCACCTTGGAGCCCGTAGTACAGAGAATACACAATTGAAGCGTATTAGAGAACTACTCAGCCAGTGATCATCAGTGCATTCATCTTGAGATCCTTGATGTTGTCTTCTGACGTCCGTGCTCTTGGCCTTCTACGATTGAGTGAAACATTAGAAGGATGAACGTCAAGAGGTTTGCCGAGGTATTCACAGCAGGTGCTCTGCTGCAAGGAGATTCACTGGGAATGGAAGAACTGGCAGCTCAAGACGTGGTGAATTCAACTATGAAGATCATCACAAGTGCTTGCAACGCTTCTATGCCTCATCGGAAACCTCGGCCCGGCAAGCCCCCAGTGTACTGGTGGAAGACTGAAATCACTGAAAAGCGAAGGAAGTGTTACAACCTTCGGCGTGAGGCTAAACGGGCACGGAACTGTGATGAGGCATGCATGGGTTGCAGCGTGTAATTTGCCCAGGAAACGCCTTCACGAATGATTAACACCAGCAAGGCTGGCTACTGGCAAGATCTAGTGGACAATGTGAGCAAGGATTCGTGGGGCCTTGGTTACAAGATAGTTATGCGGAAGCTTGGTGCTCTACGGAAATCTTGCATGCACGATGTGGAAAAGATAGATGAGATAGTCCGGGCACTCTTCTCGCCCATCCCGTCCATGTTGATGCTGTCTATGGAGAAACAGCAGTCAAGTTTCCACTCTTTCCACGGCCGTAGCTGGAAGATGTAGTCCTTTCACTGAAAATGAGGAAGGCTCCAGTTCCAGATGGTATTCCAGATGAGTTGTTGCAACTTGTCTATCGCCATTGTCCTGACTTGCTGCTCAGCACCTTCAACACCTGCCTACAGGGTGGGGTTGCCCCAGTACAATAGAAGGTGGCGAATAGCAAGGGAGGAGGTATCCTGATTGCTATCTGCCAATCGCCCGTTATGCATGGTAGACACGGCTTAGAAAATGCTAGAGAAACGCATCAAGGGAAGACTAGATTACGTGATTCATGCTGCTGAAGACCTATCTCGGCTTTAGAGCAGGACGCTCCATTATTGACGCGATTGCAGTGAGGGTGAGCAAGGCTCAAACGGCAGAGGCATATAGCCACACCAAGTGACGGATCAACCTGTTGGTGACACTTGACGTTAGGAACGCCTTCAACTCCCCTAGTTGGGTACTTTGGAAAACGCTTTTCAACTTCCAGGATATCTAATGCTGGTGAATTGACTGGGACGTAAATCTGTGATTACTGGATGCCCTAAATCTACTGCAGCGATGTAAGCGGGCTTTAGCTGATCAGTCGCTAGTATTTTTACTATGCCATTGACGTCTTCGACGAAAGTGCGCTCGTCGATATGCTTTATCACTTGACGAGGGCCGGAGTACGGTTGCTCCAGCGGCTTTTTGATTGAGTCTTTTCAGCGGAAAACGTACTCGTAAGTGGCTAAGTCTCTGAAAACGAAAGGGCGATAGTTGACATGTCTGGAAGCTTGGATTGGGAGAATGGCGTTAGATAGGCGACGGAGGTCGGTAACGAAATCTGTCGGAGTACAAATGGGAACAGGACAAGGATCAATGAATTCACCTGGGATGCGAAGTGATGTCCCAAAGACTAGTTCTGCTGGCAAGGCCTGAAGGTCCTCCTTAAAAGACGTTCGCAAACCCAGTGCTTTTGGCCAGGGGATTTCTGGAGCACCGTCGAAGGCTGCAAACAATGTACATCTAAGAGAAGCAATGTATACACTCTACCATGCCGTTCGATTTGGGGTGGCAAGAGGTTGTACGAATTTGATGAGTTCCTAGGAGGTGAAATAGTTCACGGTGAAGCTCAGCCTCGAATTGCATGCCATGATCGGCTGTAATTTCGAGCGGCGTTCCAAAGCAGAATAACCAATTGTCAACGAGAGCACGGACGACGGTTGCGGCTCTCATGTCACGTACTGGCATTGCCTGCGGCCAATGGTTGTAGCGGTCCATAATAGTTAGACAGTGTTCAAGTGTTCAGTGACACTCTGATCAGGTCCAAATGGATGTGGTCAAATTTTTGATCCGGTGCTGTGAAATTTCCTAGCTCCGGTCTGTTGTGAAGATTAACTTTTAACTTTTGACAGGGGATGCACTGCTTGGCCCACCGAAATATGTTTCTACGAAGGCTTGGCCAAAAATATTTGAGGACGATGCGCTTAACAGTAGCATGACTATTCGGATGCGACAAATTGTGATCTGCGTCGAATGCTTGTTTGCGTAGTGAGACTGGCTAGTAGGGCTTGATAGTGCAGTTGTGTTTGGTGCAAACCAATGAATATCTGTTGAGCTCAAGCTGTCAAAGCTTGAAACGGAGGATAGCTAATAGATGCGGTAGCTGCTCATCTATCTCTTGCTCAGCACTAATGGTGCTGAGGTTGTAGGTGGCAGAAGTGAAGACAGTTTCCACGCGCGAGAGCGCGTCGGCTACAACGTTTTCTTCCCCAGGTGTGTATTCCAGCTGGGCATTAAACTGCGATATAAAATCGAATTGCCAAATCTGCCGAGGCGATGCTTTTTCTGATCGTTGTTTGAGTGCATGAGTGAGCGGCTGATGATCTGTATAAGTGGTGAACTGCCTGCCTTCGAGAATGCGCTGGAAATGCCTGATTGCAGCGATTGAGGCTAGAAGCTCCCGATCGTAGGTCAAATATTTCTGCTCCGCATCTAAGAGCTTTCTCGAGAAGAATCCTAGCACGACGTAGGTACCATCAGTTAACTGCTGATCCAAAATTGTGTCTATAGCGGTGTTGGATACATCCGTGCATAAAGCGAGCCGCTGAGTGGGTAAAAGAAAAGCTGAGGTTGTTGCAGAAGCTATAGCCTATTTGCAGTGCATGAAAAATCGTTGACCTGCTCGGACCAGGTAAGCCTAGCTTTCTTTTTCGTGATTCCTTTAAGTAAATTAGTGAGAGGAGCTTGCAACATAGCAGCTTGTGGAATGTAGTGCCAGTAAAAGTTTAGCATTCCCACGAGACGTCTGAGCTGCGTAGTGCCCTCGGGTCTTGAGAAGTCGATGATGGCCTGGGTCTTTAGTAGAGGTGGGCGAAAACCTTCTCTCGACACGTGATAACCGGAAAATGTTACCTGCGGCTGGGCGATCTGACATTTAGTCCAGTAAATCGAGAGAAGTTTAGTGAGGTGCAACTGATGCTCTTCGTGGCTGTCTGAGCTGAAGAGAAGATCATCCTGATATCTACGCACAAACGGGAGATTTCTGAGGACATGATTAATTGCACGCTGTATAGTTGGAGTCGCATTCTTCAGACCGAGTGGCATGCCCAAAAACTCGAACAATCCAAAAAGCGTCGTGCCTGCTGTCTTTTCAATGCCTTTCGGTGCCATCGGGATCTGGTAAAAGGCTTTGTGAAGGTCGATGAATTTAAACACTTTGCCTTGAGCATCCTGTGGCAAGTCCTCTATTGCTGGAAATGGGTAACGGTCGAGGCGGGTGGTTGCATTGAGCTGGCACTAGTAGCTCACCAACATCCATTGTCCTTCGGCACCATTTGAAGAGGACTGGCCCACTGACTCGCTGAGGGGCGGATGATTTTTCACTCTAGTAAGTCACTGAATTCCCTTTTAGCTGCGCTAAGTCGTTCACCTGACATGTGGTTGGGCGAATACTGGCGGGCCACTAGTAACGATGTGGTGCTGAACGGGTAGATCAGGAATGTGCGTCATCTCTCTCTTTTAGAGATCTGTGAGGCATGATTTTGGGTGCAGCAATAATAAAAGAGTGCACTTTCGGAACTGGACCAATTGAGCAAGGTGCTAAAAGGCTGGTGCGATCATCTAGTAAGCGGTGATTTTGGAGATCTATGAGAAGTCCGTGGTGTTTCTGCTCCAAGAATTGCCGTCTGCACGTTTGCGATGATAAAGCCCCACTTAAAAGGGTGGCGTAAACTAAGGTTTAAGCTGAGCTGTCTCACTCCGAAGGTTGCAATAGGCATTCCGTTGGCTGCAGTAAGAGTCAGACTCTGTTTTTGAAGCGGTTTCTCGATGATGTTTTTGGGAATGATAGAGAGTTCAGATCCTGAGTCTATGAGAAATCGGATCGAGGAATGGCTATCCAAGATGTAAAGGCGGCTTTTTGAAGAGTTGCGGGTGACGGCTGCCAAAAGTATTGCCAGCTCCTTCAGTTTTCCTGAGACGGCTGTTCCTTAGTGGAGAAGGAACAAGGCTGTCGGCAATGTTGCGCGTGTTAGCCGTGCCCCGTGTGGTACCAACAGTACCCCGTTCTTTCATTGGGGCCTAGTGTAGAGGAGCGGGCCAGAGGTTTACCGCCACTCCGTGATACTGAACGGCTTCTCTAATCTGGATCTCTCGTATTTAATTGGAGCTCGCGAGTGATGTTCGTGAGTTGGGCGATGGCCTGTTGCATTGTGGATAGCTCCTGCGTTAGCAAATCGGGCGGAGGCTGCGGAGATGCATAGCTAGACGAAGGCGTTGAAATTCGAAATTGAGAAATCGCCATGACAGATGGTCCTCTGTCATGAGCCTCATCAGCTATAGCAGTGAGCTGTTCGAGTGTCAGGGCTTTCATAAAAAGAAGCATGCGGCGCGTCTGCTGTGGTAAAAGGTCTAACCACTTGACTCGTAAGACGTCATCTCCAACACGTGTGCCAGCAAGTGTAGGCATGTGGCACAGTACTTGTGACGGCCTCTTATCCCCGAGCTCTACTCCAGTCAAGAGTTTATGGAGCTGCGCGTCTGGTGAATCGGTGAGGCACGAAACTATGGCTTTCTTCAATGTGTTATAACTGTCTGCCGCCGGCGGTGTACGGAGAATGTCAGAAATGTCCCCAGCTGTTTCAAAGTGAAGTGCTCCAACAACGAGGTGATACTTTGTTGAATCCGGAGCAATTCTGTGCACGTGAAATTGTGACTCAATCTGAAAAAAAACCATAGTTTGGGACTCGACCGCCAAAATGACGGCAATTTGCTGCTACTAATGACATTCACGTGTTGCTGCCCAGCGGGCTCCGGAGCCAAATGATCTCGCAAGTGTAAGCATGTGGCACAGTACTTGTGACGGCCTTTTATCCCCGAGCTCTACTCCAGTCAAAAGTTTATGGAGCTGCGCGTCTGGTGAATTGGTAGGGCACGAAACTATGGCTTTCTTCAGTGTGTTATAACTGTCTGCCGCCGGCGTTGTATGGACAATGTCAGAAATGCCCGCAACTGTTTCAAAGTGAAGTACTCCAACAACGAGGTGATACTTTGTTGAATCCGGAGCAATTCTGTGCATGTGAAACTGTGACTCAATCTGAAAAAAACCCATAGTTCGAGACTCGACCGCCAAAATGACGGCAATTTGCTGCTACTAATGACATTCACGTGTTGCTGCCCAGCGGGCTCCGGAGCCAAATGATTTCGTTCCTCGGCGTGGTTCTCCACACTCATTTTGAAACTTACTGATGATTTACTTAACTGCAATTGGAAGTGTTTTCCAAATTACCGTCTGACATAAGCACTGAGTAGAATTCACACTGTAGAGTAGACAACTAAGAAACAGATCATAAACTGTGTAGAAGAAGGTCAAATTATCAAGCAGTTAATTGAATTTTGTGTAAATGGTTGGCAAAATTCGAAAAATAAAGTAAAATCTTACTTAATTGCTGTCGATTATTACTCCAGGGGGCTTGAAATTAAGGAAATAAAAGGGGAAACAGCAACACATGTTTCTAAAGTATTAAAGTAAATGTTCGTAAGCTTAGGCGTACCCGAGGAAATAATTGCGGACAATCAGCCTTTTAACTCATATGAGCTGAAGGAATTTGCTAAAAAATTGGAATTTCAAATTTATCTACTTGAATCCTAGATACCCTCGCTCCAATCGTTTAGGTGAAAAGGGTGTCTATATTGCCAAAATGCTTTTAAGGAAGGTGGAAGACGGAAATATAGACTTAGAACCTGCTTTACAACAGCAAAGATGCACAGTTATTCTTAGGTTAGGTTTTGCTCCTTGTCGATTGCTGATGAGTAGATTACTAAGGACTAAACCTCCTGTTAATAGTTGACTTCTTAAGCCTGAATCGACTGCAAATTTGAATGAAAAAATAGCCAAAGTAAAAAAAAGAGCAAAAGCTTTCGCACGACAAATGCCAATTGTTAAAAAATTAAATATATAAGGAAGGAGAAAATGTAGTGTTTCAAAACGGTCAAATGTGGGAATCGGCAGTAGTTGTGGAAAAATGTAACGAGTCTAGGTCTTATCGTATTCAGTTTCTAAAAGTAACAAATTTTGCAACAAATGCAATAGGAAAGCATGATTTTCTCATTAACACCGAGCTGTAAGTGCAGCCCTCAAATGTATTTCAACACTATGGAAATTTTTATTACATGATAGTTTCACTAATTTGAAAGATAAATACTATCCCAATAAAAAATAGCCCATTTCAATCAGCCCTTTAAAGATTTCATAAGTGTTGATCATTCTAATTTTCCACCATCAAATTACGCACAATTTCAGTAACTGCTCCGTTTAAAATGTTTGGACAAATTGATTTTAATTAAAGTGGTCCATTCGGTGTCTTATTGATAACCAAATTTTCTATTTTTCCCGCTAATTATACTAGTAATCATATGTGTTACACACAAACGCCAAAAGTAAACAAGTTACGATACACATTTTCTTGAATGAAACTATACTAGTTAGATCCAGCTCGGATCACTTCTTTCCAGATTTTTAAATATCGTCTTGAAAGCTACTGAGCATGTTGAGGTGCTCCGCTTCAAAGTAAGTTTCGCATATAACAAATCAATTTTCTTTACCTACTCGTAGTAAGATGTACATGCATCGGTAGCCAATATGATCGTAGGTAATGTATGCAGGCAATCTTTAATATCTCAATGTCATGGAAAGGTACTCATGTGATTAGTTGATGCTCGTAGGGTAATTAATTCAATATTATGAATCTTAGAATATATTTTTGCGTTGCTGAATTTGGTATTTAGCGTAAATAAATTAATTATTTATAGAAAACTTGGCAGTGAAATAAAAACAAATTGCGTCATAATTACTCGAGTATGGATATATAGTATGTATTTATGTACATATAAAATTTTAAACCGGCTGCACTCTATAGAAAATAAGTTTTGCGAATTAAAGGATAATAAAGAGTGGTCCAACCAAAACGCACGATGATAACTGTAAATAAAACAAAAAGTTTTCAGAGAATTGTGCTAATATTTTTTATTATAATAGAAAGATCTATGGCAATTATGTATGAAACAAAATATTGCCCAAACGGTCGCCACGGCTATGGTGGTATACTTCTATTCGATGGTCCATATTTTCAATGACTCTGAGACATAATTGAGGTTCAATGTCGTTAATGTGCTGAATTATCTCATCATTTAGCTGTTGAATTGTTCTTGGCTTATTGACATACACTTTTTCTTTTAAATATCCCCAGAGAAAGAAGTCCAACGGTATCAAATCACATGATCGTGGCGGCCAATTAACATCACCGCAACGTGAGAAGACACGGCCATTGAATTTCTCGCACAAAAGAGCCATTGTTTCGTTAGCTGTGGTAAGTGGCACCATCCTGTTGGAAGCACATATCGTCTAGGTTCATAACCTAAATTTCTTGCCACAAGAAGTCTGTTATCATCTCGCAATAGCGAGCACCATAGTAACTTCTTGGCCGTCCTTATTTTCGAAGAAATATGGGCCGATGACAGTCCATAAACCGCACCATACAGTCACGCTTTGTGTATGCATAGACTTTTCAACAATCACTCGTAGATGCTCATTTGTCCAAATGTGGCAATTCTCCTTGTTAAAGAATCCACTGAGGTGAGAGTGGGCTTCGTCGCTGAAGATGATTTTCTTTGTAAAGTCACTATTCCCTTCCGTTTGTCAACCAACCATTCGGCGTATTGCCGACACTTGAAATGGTCAGTAGGCTTCAGTTCTTGAGTCAATTGAACCTTGAAAGCGTGTAAATTCAAATCTTTATTGAAAATTCGCATCAGTGATGTTCGTGAGATGTTCAATTGTTGGGCACGACGACGAGTCAAGGTTGACGGCTCTTCTGCCACACTATCGCGAACAACAGTAATGTTTCCCGCAGAACGAACTGGACGAGCATGCACAGGTGATATATATTTTCCTACAGACCCGGTTTGCTAAAATTTGCGTACAATTCTCCCGGTTGTGAACACATTTGGTCGACTATGCTGACCAAAAAAATCACGAAGTTCACGAAATGCATTTTGATTTGAGCGCCCATTTTCGTAAAAGGCTTCAGCAACCTCAACGCGCTGCTCAATTATGTACCTCTACATGGTTGAATTTGTCGAACACTGATACAAAGAAATATCAAATTAAGTTGGGTGAAAAACTAGACATTAAGGTGTGACTCACAATTAACATTGTGCATTCTGGTTGGACTCTCCTTCATCATTCTGTAACTGGGTATTTTCATGTCGTTTATTTACCTATTGATCCCCTCAAAATGCTTTTTCCTGAAGGCGATGTAGAAACTTAGATTTTAAAATATATGTCTCAAGTTAAAATTTTGCATTTGTTTCGAGTCCGAAGTTTTTTACAACAGTGGTGAAAATATTTAATGATGAATTTTGGCACCTTTTCTTGATAATAAAATAAATGAATGAATAAATGAATTCTTTAAGACAAATACTATAATTAGAAGCCAATGTTCCATTTTCAATGTTTCTTTTACTTATTTCACAGCTTCACGGCTGCACAACAGAGAGGCGTACCAACATATGTACGAGTATATAAGAATTTTTTTTGGGTAGCTATGGTGAAAGTTCCTGGTATTCGGATGGTTGGGATGAAGGACAGTACTCCATCGATGAGTTTATAGAAAAGTAAAGCAAAATGAAATGAGGAAACCGTGCTGAAAAGATTGGCTGATTCGTATTGGGACAAATTTGTTTTCAGAAAGATGACTGCGGTAATATAATAATACGTTCATATTGTTACATGTACAAAGAATTCCGCAAGCTACTGTCGTAATTGTTTTCACAACCATTGAGAAGATCATGATCAACAAAACGAACGTACTCGAAAACCCACCAAGCATGATCAACATCTAAAAGTGACGTCACTGCTCCATTCATTAAGCTGCTCGAATATTCCAGGTAGTTCGCCAATGTGCGAGAAATGGTTCGAATGACTAGAGACACTATATAAAGGTGAGCTGAATGAATGGGAGGATTATTACAACCGCGATATAGTAAAATTGCAATTGTATGGAGTGCGAATTAAGAGCGATATTGAAGTGATAGACAGTTGAAGTAAAAATTGATAGACGAGTTGTAAAATAGTGAAATTATAAATTGTGCATTTTTAGTAAATAAACTCTTTTAACTTAATTTAAAAAACAGTGCGTTTTCACTTTCCCGCAACATTAAAATTATTGGCCGCGAACCATAACACGCGATAATATCTTCTTCCAATCCCAGGCCTAAGTGTAACATTATTAAAGATGGTTGCTAAGTTTCCACTAAATTGGATACTTATAATTCAATCGAATTACGATGGCATCTAACCCATGTAATGATCAAAGCACAAATTGGACACTTGTAAATAAGTCAAGACGGCAACATTGATAGGACAACCGTGTTGCTATCGAAGGCAGTGTTAAATGTTCACTAATTTGATTCTTGTTAAGCAAACTATATTACTACAACACTTGAACCGCCTAAATATCAAGGAAAACGATACAACAGGATTTCGACAGCAATTTAATTGTGAGATCTTTTGCGAAATCAAACAACTGACTTTTTTCGAACTTACAAGAACAATAAATTTTATTGATCATTATACTTGATGTTCATAAGGGGTGATTCATTATGAGGTTTGATTTTCAAGAGGTTTTTTTTGACAGATCACGCGTGACTCCTGTCAAACTGTAATGTAATTTTTATTCAGTATTATTTAACAAATTATCATAGAAAGACTTACACTGCAACAACGTATCCAAATTGTTCAGCTGTATTACAAAAACAGCGTTCTGTGATAGATGTTTTTCGTGCTCTTAGAGCAACTTATGGTGTTCATTGTCGTCCTATAGAAATCACTATAGCCAACACCATCCGCAAATTTGAAACCCAACATACATTATTGAATGATACCCGACCGATTAGACCACATCTAGAACATAGTGAAGAGAATATAGTGGCTGTAGCTAAGAGTGTCACAGAAGCCCGTCACGAATCAATTCGGCATCGTCCTCAACGGCTTGGTTTGTTTTAGGCTACAACTTGGCATATTTTACGTAAAAATCTTGGTTTCAAGGCATACAAAGTTCAACTTGTGCAGGAATTGAAGCTAAGCGATTCAGTTTTGCTTCGTATTTTTGGTAAATGGGCTCTGAACTAGTTTAATGAAAATCCGCAGTTTTATCGCGAAATTTTGTTCAGTAATGAGGCGCATTTTTGGCTCAATGGATACGTCAATAAACGAAATTGCCGTATTTGAGCGAATGAAGAGCTTCAACAGCTACCACTGCAGACACAAAAATGCACAGTTTGGTGTGGTTTATAGGCCAGTGGAATCAACGGCTCATATTTCTTTAAAAATGAGTTGGGTCAGAACGTAACCGTTAATGGCGACTGCTATCACACCATGATAACGGACGTTCTGCTACCTGAAATTAAAACCCGTGATATTGGTTAACTTTGGTTTTAATAAGACGGCACTTGTTTACACACAGCCAGAGAAATAATGGACTTGTTCAGAAATTATTTTGGTGAGAACCTTATTTCACGTTTTGGACCAGTAAATTGGCCACTTAGATCGTGTAATCTCACATCTTTAGAGTATTTTCTTTGTGGTCACATGAAATTTTTGGTCTTCAGGGGTACACCAGCTTCAATCGACGCTGTGGAAGCCTACATACCGATTGCTATACTGGAACGCGTCGCCTAAAATTGGACCCTTAGGATGGACCATTTATGGTGTAGTTGTAATATGCACGTTGTACTCAACCCAGAATTCAATTGCCTAGGTCAACATTAATAGGAGAAACAATTACAGGTAAATCAACATCAAATGCATTTGTAGCAACTCTCATTATATAGATTAAGGGTAATTGAACCTAAAAATGCAAAGTAGGTATGTATATAATTTATTAATAAAATGAGAGCAATGAATTTCAAGTAAGTGAATTTGAATGAAATGTGCAAAGTAAAGAAGCAATTAATTTCTCTAAATGAGGGTTTTGCTGCATACTTTGTGCTAGGATTGGGTTCAATCGTTCCGGCGGGTTGATGTTCTTAGGATGCCGGTGTTTGAATATAAGGAAGAAGCGTTGCTTGTAAATGTGTGATTCCCTTGAATTGTTACATGGTCATGTCTAATTTCGCAATCTGGCTCAATAGTAAGTAGTCCAGCTTTCTGAAATGTCATCACCAGTCTTCTTCGCTGGCAGGTAGTGGTAATTTGTGTAGGCATTCTTGATGAAACAATCCATCGGTTTTACCGAAATGGCTTGATTCATACAGGACTATCTTTTAATGGCTTAAACTTACAGTTTGTACGGATCAATTTATCAGTATTGTCTTTAAAAGACCGAATTGATTCAGGTCAATTAGCTATTATTGAGCCTCGAAAACTACGTGATCACCTATTACTGTCCTAGTGACTGATCATCTTGATCTACTGGCAGATGCGTATATGTTGCTTAATTGCTACAATTTTTTTACTGAGTTGTGGTGACAAGACCAAGGGATTCATCTGACCATAATACGTGTTCATCAATGTATTCACGATTGCTGATCGCATGAGATGTAAATTTGATACAACTGTTGTTATCTGAATTGAAAGTGATGTGTGAAGCTGAAAAATTTTCAATTGGTTCGTTCCGCCACTGTTGTCCTTAATCCGATTCAGCGTATGATTCAATTGTTCATTGATTGCGTTAAATTTTTTCGTGGTAATAACCTGGTCACGTCTCATTATATTGATCGTTGAATCAATGACCGAGGTTTGATTTTTCAATAATGCCAGCAGAGTTTGCTCATTCACTTGCACTGCGCCTATTATATGGGTAATTTCGTCAGCATATGCTGAATCAAGTACAGCAAATAGTGAGTTCCCCACTATGTTTAGTGCTCGTCTTTTATGACGACTAGTTATAAATAAGTTATTGTTCAACTGTACCTCCCTTTCATTATGCTCAAATTGTTCTCTTGCTGTATTAATCATTGAAGCCATTTCTGTCCAATATGGTTTTAATTCGTAATAAACTGTGAGTTTCTACTCACTTGTGATGAATCTGACACTGCCAAGATTTTCAAAGTATATGCCAAGATTATGTTCAAAATCCTCATATCTAACTGGCTCACTAGGTACGGCTGGTAACATTAAACATACCAATAGTATTGACAAACACAGTCCACTTTTGACAATCTTCAACTTTTTCTTTTATTGGTTTAACTTTTTTTTGAGTCGCGTGTTTCCTGTTTCTGGTCTTTATTATACGTAGCCTCGATGTCACCTTCAGAGGACTCTTTTTCTAGGGGTAAGGGTGCAGGATGGTGAATCACTCGTCGAAAATACCTTGCGCTGTTTTCACGTCTGCAGCCCAAACCAAACCATCATCTCCTTCATATGTTCGAAGAATTCTTCCCAATGGCCATCGCATAACTGGTAATTCATCATCTTTTGAGATGGCCATCATATCTGGGCGAATGTTCTTGCATTGTTCTCTCCAATTTTGTCTATATTGCAGTTCGTGCAGATACTCACGTGAACATTGGTTGCTTGCTCGGTTTACTTGTTTCCATCTTTTGGCTAAACCTTGATGTGCTGGCTAGGCTTGTGGATTAACTTGTTCTGTGAGGAATTCGCCTATTAGGAAATATCCAGGGGTTACTGCGTTTAAATCATGTGGGTCTGCTGCCATTGGCATAAGAGGGCTTGAATTCAATATTGCTACTATTTCATTCAGATCTGTTTGAAGCTCATCATGTGTTAGAGGAACTAAGACTTTCATAAGAGCCCTCTAAAATAAGGTGCTCTGGGAGGAATAAAATCGAAGTTAGTGCTTTTTCTACTGAACACTTTAACAATTTCTTCTTGTACCTTATCAGAGTGAATAATTGATGTAAGCTCCTGCATATGGTTGATGGGCATTGAAACCGGTTTTCTCTAGCGTCTTTGACAAAACGTCGCAGATATGCCACAATACGCTGCAGTCTTGGCATGGCATTTTAATTTTGTACATGATTTAATCATCAAAAGTTGACGTAGCTAGTTATGTTTGGGCAATTGTAGACTTTTTGCTCGCGGAGTCATTTCCAGATGTTTTCCTTGATAAATATTGGAGGCCATAACGATTCCCTTCTATGAAAAAAGAACGATTCGATACTGCGTGAGAATATGTCCGCTGAATTTTCCTTAGAAGCGATATAGCATCATTGCTGCTGTAGTCAGGGTATTTAATTTTCTGCAGCTCTATTTGTTATAAAAAGTTTCAGGTGCAATGAACCTGGATTAACCCAGGCTAGAATAATTACAGAATCTGTCCGAAAGAATGTTCAAGTCGCTTCAAGCCGCAAATCAGCCTCTTAGAGGGTGGATAATGTGGTGGTGCATAGTTCTATCAGAGATAGTTTTTGACGATGAATGGAGGCCACCCTAGATTCCGCACAGAGAAGTTGAACAATGATTCTTCCTTCATTATTGACCGATTGGATGCTTAATTTCATTTTCGTTCTTTGCGTTGATCGCACAGGTTGAAGATATTGATAATGCATACTGATGATCCATCCAAGAATAGTATTCTGAAGGATGGGTAAATTTGAATCCATTCGTGTTAGGCCATTGAGTTAAAGTTGAGTATTACTCAAATAAGAACATCAATTTAATCTAGGCGGTCAAAGTTGAGATCTGCTAACGCAACATTTTTGGGTATTGTCCATGATGACGTATCCAGTGGCTGTTTGTCAACCGATCCAACTGTAACCACGAAAGCCCCCAGGGCGGAACTGATCTGGTAATTCAAAGGGGTGCAACTGCTATCGTTGGGTTGTCGTCTCCGATTCCAGTGAAGCCGACGGGGACTGGCGTTCCCGGGGTACCCGAATCGCTTAGTAAAAATACTAGGATTGAAACTGGATCCGAAACATAGTGGCTTTGTGATTGTTCGATAACAAGATCAACTCATTGCTGCGAACCTCAACCCTGGAGGTATATTCAGGTACCACGGGCAGCTGATGAGCCTCCATCATAAAGATGGTCAGCTGATTGGTTGCGGCCCTTCGGGGAGTTTCGTGGTGGCTTGTGGTGCAAACAAAGGTTGGCGTTAACCTTATAGCGTCAGATACAGCTGGGTCTCGGATCTACCAGTATCAAAGTTGAGAGTTTCCTCAATGTAAACTGGTACCGAACTTGGGGGCGAATGATTGGCGCTTAAACCAATCGCTGTCTAATGGTGACCGTGAGATTAGGCCTATAACAGGCAGGTGCTCACGTTAATCAAAACGACACATGTAACCACGAAAATATTATCCGGGGTGAGTTCTTCCATCTCGCTGTGGAAGTCCCGTCACAGTCTGTCCCATTTTGTGCACGCGAAAAATGTATGAACTGACCATCGGGGGCTGTGACTTACCAATCTTGCTCAAGTAATGCTGAAAACACCCATGCTCGCTCAAAAGCTGGGTCAGATAGAAGCCAGTCTCACCATACCTTCAATTTAGCCATGGTCTCTCACGCAGAATGAGTGACTACTAGCAATTGTTGAGTGAGCGCTGTCTCTCCTCGGAGGCAACCGTCTCTCTTGCATCCTTGCTTCACAGTAGGCAAAAATAGCTTGGTGCTCTCTTGCAAGGAGGGCAGCAGGTATTATGCTTGCAATAACTCTCACCACTGAATCAGAGACTGCTGGATACGACTCCACTTCTCTGTACCTGTGCCAAGCGTTTTCGGTATACCCCCTTACTGAGAGCGTCTCCTCATATTTCTGCTCGGCACAGTAGCATGACCCAACACCGCATATCAAGAGGCGTTTCCTTGATGGGCTGCTTCACCTACACTGGCCATAAGTCGATTCAGAGCCAATGCACCTGAAGCAGCCTTCTCAGCCGTTGCCCTGATTTGCTCAGAGATATTCATCTTTGAGTTGATCAATAGCCCTAGGTACTTAACCGCTTGCTTCGATTCGATTAGTTTGCCTCTAAGACTCATCATCGTTATTCAAAGGATTTTTGTTTTTGTTGAGCTGATCATTTTGAATTTCTCCAGTGCTAGGATGCGTCCACGAGCAGGCGTACAACCTCTCACTCGGCGCGTTAGCATACGCAGCCTAAGTTGTGCTTGTTCAACAGTGAGACTAGAGCCACATCATCATCCATATAGCCAATAAAGTGGCATATCCAGTCTCAGCAGCTCATCATAAGACACGTTGTACAGGTCTTGACCAAGGAAAGATCCCTGGGAAACATCTAATGTAACTTCCATGCTTCATTGGTACTGTATCGTATTGTAAACCAGGCTTCGGCTCCTAAGGTAGTCCCTCAGAAGCACATTAGATATTCTGGAACTTGAAAAGAGTTTTCCAGCGTATCCAGAATCTCCACCCAGCTAGCGGAGTTGAAGTTGTTCCTAGCATCGAGTGTCACTAATGGAATGATCTGTTACTTGGTGCCGCTGTATACCTCTGCCTTTTGACTACACTCAACAACTCTGCAATCGCATCAATGGAGGAGCATCCTGCCCTAAAGCCGTACTGTCGAGTAGATAGTTCCCAAGCAGCATGAATCACGTGAGTGAGTCTTCCTTTGATGAGTTTCTCTAATGCATTCCTAGCTGTGTCTAGCATGCATAACGCATGGCATGCAGACGGCAATGCTGATGAGCATAAGCCTCACTACTTTTCATCGTACCGGGAAAATCTCATTCCGTAGGTAAGCGTTAAGTGGCCAAGCAGCAAGTCAGGACAATGTTGATAGACAAGTGGCACCACCTCTGCTGGAACATTATCTGGACCTGGCGCCTTCCTTGCTTTCTCTGAAAGGACTGCCTCTTCCACTTCCCACTGCGTGAACAGTGGACACTTGATTGCTGATCCACCGTGCATAGCGTCAACACGAACGAGATGGGTGGAGAAGACTGCCCGCACTACCTCGTCTATATTTTCCACATCATGTACTATCCTGTATGCAAGGCGTTTGTAGGGTACCAAGCTTCTGCATAACTACCTTGTAGCCAATGCCCTACGGATTCTTATTCAAATGGTCCACTAGATCTTGCCAGCACTGAGCCTTGCTGTTGCTAATTGATTCGCGAAGGCATTCACCGGCCAACATATATGCTGCTACTCTGCCTGGAAACTACTGTTCTGTACCCAGATGGCAGCCGTATCAGTTTCATCAGGAAACCAGGATATAGAGCCTTTATCGCGGTATTGCTCACTCAGTAGCATAAAGTTGGCTTTCATATTCCTTGCAAACTACTAAAGCTGGTTTTGATGGGTTAAACTGCGGTGTAAGTTTATCTGTAGGATGCGGGTCATCGAAGCTCTGATTTTGCCTTGCCTAGCGTTTTCTGGAAAACCTGATATTTCCCTGATCCCGAAACTTGTGAAACGCTTTATGAACACTACTGCCACCATATTTGATGAGCTCCACTGGACTGTCCATGCATTTACTAATGTCGGCTTCGCTTTGATCCTGCCCACGCTTGGAAACTCCCTATTAGTGGCCTCTTCTACCTTTTTTTTTTATTTTTTTTTTGTGGTAGGGAGGTGAAGGCATTTATGCCCGCCGAGTCTGGCAGTGTGGGACTCCCATGGAGGATACCTTTGGACTACCCACTAAACACCTCCCCTGTCAATCTGAGAACCTAGCCTGGAACCGTTTGACACATTACTTCGGGCCAGGTCTCGTTTTGTTACGCCGTGGGGCGCCTTCAAGCTGGGGAGTCCGTTTCCTAGCGGGAGGGGAGAGGGGAAGAGGAATTGCCAGAAGAGCGATCCCCCAGCCCCAGTGCCTCCGGCTGCTGTGAGTCCCTTTTATATTTTAGGACTGCCCGAGCATAATGTGCCACCTGGTTCCATTTGTCAACCGATTCGAGCATCACCGCAACTATATTATCCGGGGTGAGCTCTCCCGTCTCCCTGTAGAGTTCCCTTCGCAGCCTGGCCCATTTGGTACACGCAAAAAATGTGTGACAGGCATTGTCCTCCTCTCCTGGGCAAAACTGACAATCGAGAGACCGTGACTTGCCGATCTTGTGCGGGTAAGATTGAAAACACCCGTGCCCGCTCAAAAGCTGGGTCAGATAGAAGTCAGTCTCACCATGCTTTCGATTTAGCCACGGTCTCACATCCGGGATGAGGCGCGCAGTCCACCTTCCCTTCGTGCAATTCCTCCAAGACTGCTGCCAATCGTTGAGCGAGCGTTGCCTCTCCTCGCGGACAACCATCTCCCTCACATCCTCGTTTCGGCGCAGGTAAATAGCGCGGCGCTCTCTAGCAAGGAGGGCGACAGGTATCACGCCTGCAATCACTCTCACCGCCGAGTCGGAGACTGTTGGATACGAAGATGCAATTCTCAGTGCTCCTCTTCTCTGTACCTGTGCCAATCGTTTTCGGTATATCTCCTTGCTGAGAGCGTCGCCCCATACCTCTGCTCCGTACATTAGCACTGACCCTACAGCTATCATCAAGAGGCGTCTTCTTGATGGGCTGGGTCCCCCTACGTTGGCCATAAGTCGACTCAGGGCCGATATTCCCGAAGCAGCCTTCTCAGCCGTTGCCCTGATTTGCTCAGAGAAACTCATCTTCGAGTCGATCAGTAGCCCCAGGTACTTCACCGCTGGCTTCGATTCGATCTGTATATCTCCAATACTGATCATCCTTACTCTAGGGATTCTCTTTTTTGTCAAGATGACCACTTCGGTTTTCTCCAGTGCTAAACTGAGCCCGCGAGCAGTCATCCAGTCCCTCACTCGGCGCATTAGCATACCTAGCCTAAGTTGCGCTTGTTCAACGGTGCGTCTGGCAACCAGAGCCGCAACATCATCCGCATAGCCGACCAAGCGCGACTCATCTGGCATCTCAAGTCTCAGTAGCCCGTCGTAAGACACGTTCCACAGGTCCGGACCAAGGATAGATCCCTGGGCAACACCCGATGTAATTTCCATCCTTCGTTGGCCCTGTGTCGTGTCGTAGAGCAGGCTTCGGTCCTTTAGGTAGTTCCTCAAAAGCCGCATTAGATATTCTGGAACTTGAAAAGAGTTTTCCAGCGTGTCCAGAATATCCACCCATATAGCGGAGTTGAAGGCATTCCTGACGTCGAGTGTCACCAACAGGACGATCCGTCGCTTGGTGCGACTATATGCCTCTGCTTTTTGGACTGCGTTCACCACCTCTGCAATCGCATCAATGGTAGAACGTCCTGCTCTAAAGCCGTACTGCCGAGGAGATAGGTCCCCAGCAGCACGAATCGCGTCAGTGAATCTTCCCTTGATGAGTTTCTCTAGCATTTTCCCAGCTGTGTCTAGCATGCATAACGGGCGGTATGCAGACGGCGATTCGGGATTTCCCTTCCCCTTGCTGACCAGCGCGAGCCTCACCACCTTCCATCGTACCGGGAAAACCCCGTCCCATAGGCAAGCGTTGAATGTGCTGAGCAGCAAGTCAGGACAATGGTGATAGACGAGCTGCAAAACCTCAGCTGGAACACCATCTGGACCTGGAGCCTTCCTCGCTTTCAGGGAGAGGACTGCCTCCTCCAGTTCCAGCTGTGTGAAGAGTGGGCACTCGACTGCTGTTTCACCATGGACAGCGTCAACACGGACGGGATGGGCGGGGAAGAGTCCCCGCACTATCGCGTCCATCTTTTCCGCGTCATGTATACAAGGCTTCCGTAGGGCACCAAGTTTCCCCATGACCAGCTTGTAGCCAAGGCCCCACGGATCCCTATTTACATCGTCCACGAGGTCTTGCCAGCATCGGGCCTTGCTCTTGTTAATAAGCCTGCGAAGATATTTCCTGCCGGACCTGTATGCTGCTAGCCTAGTGTCTGCCTCCTCCCGTGTTCGCGCCCGCTGGGCCTCTCGCCGAAGTTTGTGACACTCGCTTCTTTGTTCGGCGATCTCGTTTGACCACCGGTATATTGGAGGCTTACCATGTCGGGGTCTTCAACGGGGCATGGAAGACTCGCAAGCAGCTATGATGGTACTCATAGTTGAGTTCACCAAGTCCTTGGCTGTGGGCCCTCCACTCCCTGGCGGCCCTCCACTCCCAGCAGCGGTGCGCCTGCCGTAAGCGCGTCAGCAAACCTCTCAACGTCCATCCTCCCAGTCCTCCATCCGAGGATTGAAGTTTGGGCATATGCACGCAGAGTGGCACCGTCGTGAATCTCAACAGCTATATACTAGTGATCACTAGCCGAGTAGTCCTCTAGTACTCGCATGTTGTGTACTCTGGGTACCAGGGACTCCGAAGCGAGTGTCACATCGGGTATGGTTCCTACGCAACCCCAGCGGCGGAAAGTAGGGATGTTACCAGTATTTAGGACAAAAAGCGCTGTTCTGGCCGCCATGTCCAAGATTTGCTTTCCCCTTGGGTTGGATTGTGGCATACCCCATTCAATGGCTCTAGCGTTGAAGTCTCCCCCGACCAGCATGTGGCCCTCTGTGTTCGAGACAGCGTCCTCCAGGGCATCGAGTTTGGTTCGAAAAGATCGCATTGCCTCGTTAGGCGTCAGATAAACACTGAAATATGTTATCCCTGAACACCGCACCCACACAAAACCATCCCCGCGTCCATGGCCCTGCACCTGAAGGTGGGCGCTGTCTCGAACCCAGATGGCCGAGGTACCAGATTTGTCAGGGTACCACGCTTGCGAGTCCTTGTTATGATGTTGCTCGCTCAGCAACAGGAGGTCAGCTTTCTTATCCTCGCAAACTGCTCAAGTAGGTCCTGGGCGTTTGTGCTTCGGTGCAAATTGACCTGCAGGATACGGATCAGTTGAGTATCGATTTGGCTTTAGTTAGGGCCTCCTTGAAAACCCAGCATCTCCCTGTCCCCGGCTCATGTTTGAGGTCGCCGGGTGCTAGCTTAGCATCCTTGCAAAGAATGCATTTTGCCTCGTTCGTGCACTCCTTCCTTTTGTGCCCCGTTTCACCACATTTATAGCACAGAGATCTCCTGTCGGGTCCCCAACAGCCATACGCGGTGTGTCCGTATTCGAAGCATCTGAAGCAGCGGATAGGGATCGCTCTTCTCCGTATCCTGCAGATCACCCAACCTATCTTAATTTTGCCCTTCGCCAGGATTTGCTGGGCGTCTTTATCAGCTAGTTCGACAATAGCCATGCGTTGCCCCCTTATGTTTTCACGTGTCAATCTTGCCTTGACTTCACTTAAGCTGGGGAACTCCCTCCTAATGGCATCCTCTACTTCAGCTTTGTCCGTGACGCAGTCGAGGTCCCTGATTTCCAGGGTGGCCATTGGTTCGAGCGAGGCAACCTCTTCTACCTTAGTCAGGTGCATTACACAGTCAAAGTTTTTTATTTCAATCGTTGCCGTCAGCTCAAGCGAAGTTTTGGTAGCGCTTCTGCCGAGAACTTTCTTTACTGCGTCACAGAATGCTTCTTTATTGTAGGCCTCTGCTCCAAATCAGACCAATATGTGGCCCAACTGGGTTAGTCGTTCTGCTTTAATAGCAACATTGGTATCCACGGACCTGACAATTTCCTTGATATTCAGCAGCACTTCTGCGTATGAGCAGTACCAGCTGCCCGGGTCTTGTTCGTGGCTTTTTTCTCTCCTGCTTCACATCAGGTAATTTTTCTTTTAGGGTATCCGCGTGAACTATATTATTTGGTACTTTTTGAAGGAGTTTCTTTACGGCTTTCTTCGCTCCTTTTGTCAGTACTGTCTGAAACCCCTGAGCTAGCATCCCACACCCACCAAGTGTCTCTGCCTTTGTTCTTTTATCCCGATCTCTTTCGATTGGGCTAGGTGCTATTCCTTAATTGATTTTTAACGGTGGAGCTATCTGTACGTGCCCTTTAAGTGTAGCCCTCGGCATTTCTTCAACCTTCTGCTCTTCTTCGGCCTTCTGGCCTTCCTTGGTCTTTAAGCAGCTCCTTCAATAATGCCCTGTGCATTCTAGGATATGCTCAATTTCAACGAGCCTAATCTTTACTTCTTTGCTAATTTTTGGCGAGTTGTATGCAGACTTTATTCTTTTTAGAACATCTTCATCCTTTCGGATTAACCTTTTTTCTTGATGTCACTGGGCGGCAATCGTACTTTGTAACTATCTTTCTTGGGAGAGGTTATCGGCTTCCGTTACTGAGTACAGTACTTACGCCACTTTTTTACGATGGCGGTGAAATCATACAATGGCGTTTTATTTGTCAGGTCTCTGCTTTCCTTTTTTGCCATGATCGGTTTGAAGACTTCGGAATGGTAGATTATTACTTTGGTCACTATGGTAGGGATCACAGCAGTAACACCGCTCGAACATCTGGCGCATCCTGCAGAGCTTCCGCCCCTGCACTTTAGGCCATCCTGGCATTTGCACCATGTTTTTCTGCGCCCGAACACCGCAGCAATTTCTGTCTGGACAAGACTGTCTTTTAACCTTCGGTTTTTATTCTTCTCCACTGTCATTTAATTCATCGTCGTTTTTGTAGTTAGTACCGCTCCCGATGTGCTGTAAACATCGTGGCTGCAGCCGCTGGTTGCGCTGCCATTGTTGTTATTTTTGCTTTCTTTTTTTGGATGTTTTTAATTCTTTTTTAGGGCGTCTAGTTGAAGTTGCTCCATTTTTATTGGCTCCCCCCATGGTGCTGCTTTCTTCGTTCGTGTGTGTAGTCATCTTTTTGGTCCCATGGTTATCTTTGCAGAGCAGGGAGTCCGTGCAAGGGTTGGCACAAGCCCTTATGGGGACAAGTGCTCACAGCCAGACAAGCGCAAATCGGGAATTCATCTCAACTGAATCTTCACCACCAACCCAGTGGTGCAAACTTCGAATGTATTCTGAGGCCTACCAAAATTTTGCCGGGACGAAGGTGGTATGTTAATTAAATAGGAACCGTTCACGCTCGAGTGTCCCTCGGTCCTGCCGTGCAAAGAAACTAAGTCCAAATCATCATATCCACCAGCCCAAAGCATCAATTCCAGTTCTTTGTCCCAAGCGTAGTTCCGATTCAGTCAAGGTCGCTAGCTGTCATCCCAGGAGTGACCTCATGGCGACGTCCATATCGTTGAGTCCACGAGGAAGCACTCTCCAAAGAATGCTAGCCTGCAAGACTATTCCGACTATTAAAGGTTTTCATTGAGATATTGTAATGAATCATGCGACGCCGCTGGTGACCACTACCAACACACTTTGCTGCTAGGTGGCTTATCATTTTACGTTGGTTGCGACCAGTGCACATCCCACGTCTATTTTGTAGTGGGATGCCAACAGAATTTGACAGCCACATGGAATCGAAGTGTGGAGGTAGTGGCCACCACGCATAAGGAGTTTTGGCCGACAGCGAACGATTAAACAACAACGAACGGTGCACAAATACGAAGTGGTCGCATTTATGTATAATCACGAAGTTTTCTTTAAATTTTCGGCGATTTGTGTAATATTTCGATTTTGTAGCGCTAACTTCTGTTGGTGTTCAGTACTCAGAACTTGCTCCACGGTCGATTCGTCCCGAAAACTGTTTCAATCCTCTCGAAACAGCGTTGGAAACTGGAGTGCAAAACAAAAAAGGTAACCATAAAAAGTAGCATTTTACATACGACTCCATTAGTGAGTTTTGGTTTCACCGCTCTAACAGTCTGTTTTTCCGGATTCCTCCTGCTAATTAGGAACGGACTGTGTGTGCTACGAATGGTGCCATTTATTATGCGCTACTCCACCGGCACCGATGGGCAACAGGTTATTGATCAGTTTGCAGCAGCAGCAACAACAACAGCAGCAGCACCAGCAGCAACATCAACAACAGCCTCCTCCACAACAGCCGCAACGACAACATAATCCTGGAGATCCGACCCAAATAGTTCCCATTGCCATATACAAGCTGGCGACCCTACAACAATAACGAGGGCATCAATTCAGTTGCAACACCTCCCCCCCAGGTGTGGAGCACCATTCAGTCGTCTATTAAAAAGTCCTAATAAGAGGCAAAGCAAAGGTCAGTTTTAAAGCTAACACAAAGTTAATTGCACCTGATCTGTTACGAGTGATACAGTGTATGCTTAGGAGAAATCGAAGAATGAAGCAGAAACGTGAGTTGAGCAAAAATGCCAAATTCTCTTTAGTTCCAAGTATTTCGGAAAAATTGAAAATTATGACTCTTTAATTCACTCGTCAGCCATCTTCCTGTGCTCGCACAAGTAACCAAAGGTCATATCATGAAAATTTAGTGTGGATATATTTCTTTTATCCTGTATCAAGACGGATGGGTTCAAAGAGTCTATCTTTTTACGGCAAATAGTCTGCTATTCAGAAGCGGTGCGCGGTTTCGGAACCAGTATTTTTATCGTTAGTGATTGAACATCTCATAAAATCTTAATAAGTTTTCATATTCGGTTAATTGTTGTTTATCGTTTTCTTCGTACTTTCCCATTGATTGCATGATCAAGCATTTAGTCTGTAAGAGTGATTTATTTAGGCGAGAGTTTGAAATTTGTACGGACAATGAATTATGTTTACAAACTTCTTAACATTAGCACGGTTACGGTCGAAACTGTCTTAGAGAGTTCATAATGAAACATAATTAACAAAAAAACAAGTTGGGTTAACAGACCTACGCTCATGTCAGAAGGGTTTTGTATTCAATTTACAAAATGCAGTCACCAGATCGAATCAAATCAAGAAACATGTCAAAGACGATTTTATTGGAGAAACTATGAAATTCGAAGACCATACTATTATTAACAAAGTTGAACGAATTTAGACTTCTGAGGTTTTTGTTATTGTTCTACTCATAAATATCTCCCTTGATAATTATTTCAGATGTCCATTCGCGACGGAGGTAACACATTTTTCATGTATTTCCCCCCTGTGCCCCCACTGAAGCAAAAACTGACAGTTTAAGAACTGTTTTGAAAAGCTCCCATGAAAGCTATCATTTCATACTCATATCGGCTACGTTTGATGAATTTTTTTTCAGGGGCCACTCTCCTGTACTGTTATCATCGATTAATAGAAACTTTTTTCGAATCCTAGAGTTGTTACAAAGCCCTTTTGTTAGAAGCTCCCTCCCGCCTCCTTGGCTTGTTTCACTTATGAGTATTAAGTGTAGGTACTCAGCTTCAGTCATTCATTAAATTGAATCAAGTGTTCAAAGCATGCGCCTTAAACGTTGAAGTTGGGAAAAAATAACTCAAAGTTATTCAATCTTCGCATTTAAAACAGCCACTATTTTGTTTTACGATTACTGATACCACTAGCTGAACTGATTCTCAAAGTTATTCATGACACCTATCATTCCTGAAATTTTCATGCAAATCCTAGCAAAACTGTAGTGTCTGAGTCGGTAAAAAGCGCATGTTGTTCCATAGCCATATGTTGCCATAGTAATACATGCAGCGCAGATTGTTCCATAGTAATACAGGAAAATTCAAACCGCTATAACTTCGCTAAATATGACGCAATCTTTATGAAACTTATAAATAGACATCTGTGTACTGAATTTCATTGAATTTAAGGGTACCGTTAAGATTTTATTCAAGAAAACATAAAATCGATAAATCATACTATTACTAACAAAGTTGAGTGAATTGCGACTTCTCACGTATTTGTTGTTGTTGTACTCATCAAGGCCTACATTCGTGATTTTTTTCAGATTTTTCGGATCACAGGTGTCCAATCGCGAGGGGGGGGACACAAATTTTTCGTGTATTTCCCCTCCCTGTGCGCCCCTCGAAGCAAACTTTGCCAAACTAAGACCTGTTTTGAAAAGTTCTCATTAAGACCTTTCATTTGATACCCATATCGGCTACCTTCAATGAAATTTTTTTTTCGGGGGGTCACTCCCCTACATGGGGAGACCCCTCTTAAATACCTTATAAAATTTTTTAGTAGTTGAACTTTGAAGAGATCACCACTTTACACCTATATACAAAATTTGATGCTTCTAGCTTAAGTAGTTTCCGAGAAAAACTGCTGTGACACACGGATGGACGGACGGACGGACGGACGGACGGACGGACGGACGGACGGACGGACGGACGGACGGACGGACGGACGGACGGACGGACAGACGGACAGACGGACAGACAGGACGCGATTTTAGAAGGGTTTTGTAAAATTATTTTACAAAACCCTAAAAAAGGGGAAAAACTTCGCCAAAGCGCACAAGGTGAAGTCGATTGCAGCTTGAGTCGTTTATGGTTTTACTTCGCGACTAAGCATTTCCTGCATAGGCGTGCATATTAAAACTAATCAAAGATATTCATTAAAAGCCGTCGACATAGCGGTCTAGAATTAAATTATGTTCGAGTTGTTGCAACGAGGTAGGACGTGGTTTGAAGGAATTGTCGGTGTTAAAAATTTGTTATACTCATATGCAGAATCCAATACTGTATAAAAAGCGCGCTTTATACTTTTTAGTGCTTGTCAACATATTCCATTTTATTTCTAAATGTTTGCTGCATGAAAATTTCTATTTACTTTGTTGAGTGCGCCGAAAACAAAAAAATATTGTCTTAAAATGCCTTCAAACGACACACGAAAACTTTCGGTTGGAATCTCGTCATTGGGTTATGCAGGTTTAAAGTTGTTATCATTAGATATTTGATTAGTCGAAATTCTTTTATAGCAGAGTTTAGTTAGCCGTAATCGGAAGACAATAAAATAATATTCACTATCTACCTAAAGTTAATTAACCGTCCTAAAAACAGTCAAAAATATAAGCCTAGCATACCAGGTGAATTGGAAGTCAGTCACCTATAAGTTTGAATGAAGTAATATGTACTCCCTATTTTATTTCTCTTCTTCTTTTCGTGATTGTTTTTTTTTTAAATAATAAGCCTTATTGGGTATTTATGAGTTGTGCACACCTCATATAAGAAAAAAAAAAATTATTTATTGAATTTTGGAACTGAAAGAACCTTTACTCAAACTACATTGACATATCCAATTAGTCAAGCACTTCATTTGGAGTACATGATAGTCTACGGGCTCTTGCCTCTTTAGAATATCTTAAAAATTACCAAAATATAAATAAGCAAAGTAAAATTAACAAAAATGAAAGTAATTAAATAAATGAATAATATTTTGGAGGCTTGCAATTGACCTTATAAGGCAAAATAATTTCACTATTCTAAATGGATTTGAGAGAAAAAATTTCATTGCCCACCCTAACAGGTATGAATTTTACGATTTTGGCTGTGATTCCGAATATTTTATTTGTTTTTCTTCTCGGATACTGTTGCTCGTTTATTTGTTGAATAATGAAACAACTTTTGAAATAAAAAAAATAGCATTTATTCTCACGACGAATTTGCTTTTCTTTGATCGCTTTTGTTTTCTCGTATCACTTATAAAATATGTTTGTAATTCAAATAATGAGTTTAAAATTGCAAATAATCTACCACAAAAAAACGATTAATCGAGATTTCAATACGTTTTCCCGCATACAATTTATAATCCAGATCAGATTTTTAAGTGGCAATTTTTCTGTGATATAAAATGAAACTTGCTTTTTCAAATTTTAATTCATCAAATATGTAATATGCAAATTGTTTCATTTTAAAATAGAATTGCCTCAACCAGAAAGAAAAAACTAACTGAAAATATTTTTACATTAATTCTTTCATAATTAATTTTGTATGTTCATAATTAATATTTGTCTAACAAATATTTGAAGTATTCTGGACTAATTTCGACGCTGCAATCTTAAATCAGCATTTCAAATGATTTGTAGTATATTATTTTACTTAGATTTAAGGTTTGATTCGCAGTATAATTCGTTTGCAAACACATTTAAGTTTATCAATCAAATTAGTTAATGAATATTGTTAATTACAAAAGAAATATTGGAAAAACTGTTTACCAATTTAGTAAATTGAAAAAAAAACTAAATCATGATGTTTTGGACAAGTTAAAAATTTATTTATTATAAGTCATTTATTTTATGTGGTAAAAGATTTAATGAAATAAGATATATTGTAATCAAATTGTTAATATCGTGAGCACGAAAAATTGAACTATGCGCTAAAAAAGCATTTGTAGAAGGGAAACGATTTATTTTTTTTTCGAAAACAAATATATAACAACATGAATTACTAAACTTTAATAACGACTTTCCTTTCCAGTGGTTCTTCTTTTCAGCGGGAAATGAGGTGCAGGGTATGCCGTCGCGAGGGTAGGGTTTGAGAAAATCCGTTGAGGTCGGTTTCGCGTTGCGCGCGGTACGCGGTACCTTAGTTGATTTTGATTTTTCTTTAGCGTAGCTTTTTTCGGAATTACGTTAACGTAGTGTATTTTTCGGTACCGCGTCGAAAATTCGGGAACGCGAAATAAAAATTAGATTTTGTTCTTTGACTGATTAATGGAAGAAATACGGAGCAAGGTAAAATAGGTTTCCTCTCCGTATGGTTTTGTTTTGTGACGCGTTTGAAAGCGGGCATGTATTGGTGGCTGAATAGTGTAAATGAGCGTAACCCATTCGGAGACCCGCGACCGAAATCCTCTCCGATCTAGCTGGCCGACAAGCAGCCACCGCGTGAATGGGTTACGGTGCACGGATTGGTTGACCGGTTGGTACCATCCGTTGGCACGACTCAGACTTAACGTCTAGAACCGATGAGAGGTCGGTTCCGCGTTCGGACGCAGACAGAAAATCATTACAATATTTTATTTTATACTACATTGAACTATTTTCGGTGGAAAACATAAAAATTTATGAGTTACATCCTTATATGAAAAGATTTTAAAAATTTTTCTAGCATGGAATATTAATGCGAGTAAGACCACATCTTCATGCTTTTCACAGTGTTTGGTGATTTATACTTCTATAGTTGCTGAGAAAACTTACTGTGACAAAAGAACAAAAAGGTACCAATTCTAGCAGGGAATTGTAAATATTTTTTAACAAACTTTGTATGACTACACCATTAATAAATTTATGGGTGAAGCCAACAACCTTCTCTGAGGGTGTTTAGTATGGTGGTGCGAGGCTCCTATGTGGAAAAACAGATTGTTCTTCTCCCGGCCCATCTTGTCTACGAAGATAGTAAAGCATTTATTGATTCTTGTCACGGGGTCGATGAATTGTGCCAGCTCCTAAGAAGAGGAATCCATCAGCCTCACCAAACCCTTCTTTGCCTTAGCTGCGTCACTTAAGCCCTTTAAGTCTGTTGAAAAAACAAGTAGCTATAAGACAATAGTGATACATATATAAAGTAAATCGTTATTTTGTCCGGAAATGTTGTTGAAAAAGTTTATGCACCCCTTGGTTTCTTCACAAAATTTTTTTGATAAGAGTATATGATTGGCTGACTTACATTCTGATTCCCCATTTTCCGAAACTCTTTGTTTCAATTACGAGGATTTAAAAGAAAATTTAAATTCTGCTTTGAATTCAACAAATAACTAAGATTTAAGCAAATATCGTGATATTCCCCAGAAAAGCAAATAAATAACAAAACCTCACGGTTAAGCTTTAAATCAAAGTTATTTCATAACAAAAGATTTTCTCCGTCTCCCGTTTAATCTGCAGCCATCCTCTCGTCTTTTGCGAAATCTACAAATAAAACTGCCATTAAAACACTTAATTCACTATTTTAGTAACATTTAAGCTTCCTGGGATTTTGAGTGGTACCGTAAAAGAAAGAGAAGCTTTTCGCTTGGAGAACATTTACAAGGATTATGTACTTTGAATGAAAATTTAATTTGATCAGTAAAAATGTATTCAAATGAAAGCATCCTGTAAGACACTGAAGTGTGAAGTTTCCTTCGTCGTTCGTAGTGCTGCGAGGAAATTAGACAACAGGATACTGCTTTTAGTGTTATTTGACAGGAATTGGGCGACGTGAGGTGGAAATGGGGAGAGTGAAGATTAGCTTTGGTAATTATTTAGACTTATCAAATTAGAGTGATGTGTGCCATTGTTGTATTTTGCAAGTAGCTCATTCTTGCGAAATGTTAAAAGAATATTTTATGTTCTTTCACAAACATGAAGCAGCAAAAGCCATCAGAAGGAATTTGGGAACAATGAGGCGTTACTTTTCATAATTGAATCACGCACGTCTTAGTCTTTTCAAATGAAACGACGATGGCTACAAAACGCTTTGGCTGCGTATCGTTTTATGTTATCTTCAACAAAAAGTTAATTGAACCCCTTTCGCATATGTTGTGTTTATACTTTCGAGAATCTTCATGCATAAATGAAATGGAATTCCACTTAATTGTTAGGCAAATTAACTCAACACTTTAACGGCTGAAGAAGTTTCAGATGTAATTTGAATTAATCTTTAAATTACTTTCAACACTATACGAGCTTTCGTTGTATGATTAATTATATAGGTGAAAGTCTTAAAAAGCGAAAAGATACTCGTATATTTCAAACTGTTCCATTTGCGCAAGGTGTCAAGTTTGTACTGGTGGATTAGAATGATCATTGTAAAACTCACGTGAGAAAAAAAGTAAATCGAGGACTGTATAGGATACCCAATTTGGGGCTCGGATTTTCTTTGCAAGTTGATTTGTGTTACCTACCATACATAAGCAGATTAAGATGCCATTGTTCAAAAATACGGAACAACACATGACTTAAATTTGTTCTATTTTCATGGCGTTCAACGATTTTTCGGTTTCGAAAAGTTTTACATTCCATTTTTGAGGGATTATTACTGATTACTGAGCTGATAAAATGACATCAAGCTTTTGAGTTATATTATCAAGATCGTTGACGCATTTCACTTGGGGTTTTCCACACCTGAGCCCATTAATTATATTTCAGCATTTTGACATTGTGAAATTGAAGATGTAAACAATGAAAAGTTATGATAAGCTTTTTATCTGTTAATAAAATGCATTCAACATTCAGCATATTCAAAAGTTCCGGCAATGAATAATGACGTGAAGACAGAGTAGAAATGAACTAGAAGGGTTTTCAAAAGTATGTGAATTATTTCAAAGCGCATCTCATTCGGCAGAAAATTACTTCAATATTGTTTGTATGATTCAAATGGATTCAGTTTCGATGGGTTACCGAACTGCAGCAAAATTTACCTATAGCTAAGACTCCTTTATATATATATATATATATATATATATATATATATATATATATATATATATATATATATATATATATATATATATACATATATATATATATATATATATATATATATATATATATATATATATATATATATATATATATATATATATATATATATATATATATGTGTGTGTGTAAAATAGTTAGTAGAGTAAAATAGTTAGTTAGGATGTGAAGTCATAGATGGCGTTAAATGCCTGTCATAAAGGTCGCAACCGAAATTAATCACATCTGCCAAAATTCACCATTCTTAATTTGTATTTCCGAGTGTGTACTTGCTTGACTTAATGTGTGGTGAAAATATACGAGTTGAAAACATGTGTTGAGTTTTTCAGTCTTGACATGGTTCCGAAAACCGGGAAAGGAGGATAATAGAGAAAAGGACAATTGGGACTTATGGAATTCAATATACTTCGAATTGGACAGATGTAATTGGATTAAGGACAGATGTAATTGAAAAGTAACTGTTGATGGTGCATGCTGTTATTCTATATGCATTGGATGTGTGGTGCGTAGTTGGGATTGCAAGAACTAAAACCGGGAGTAAACAAACCAAAATCAGTGAAAAGCAAGACTTGTAAAATTCCTTGTGATTCCATAATATTGTAAATACGTAAAATACATTAAAATAATCATTTGAAGAAATTTTGACTCCATACGACTTAAAAATGGAGAGTTTAATAAAAGGCCAAATGGAGTTTGTTGAGTAGTTGAGAAAGGCGGAACGTAAATTTAAAAAGGCAAATCTTGAAACATGAACTAAATCTAGTTACGTGACAGCGAGAATGGAGCTATTAGACAATCTAGAGCATGCATTTAACGAAAACCATTGAAAAATTGTCTGGGAACTAACAGAGGAGCAAAAAGATACGACATCGCACTTTTTGAATGACGCTCAAGATACATTTCAAGAAAGTTTTATCAACTATAAATCTGTACTCAACCAGTATTTAGAGACAAATATTTCATCAGGGCCAAGGGCCAGTCAAAACGCAAGTGTAACTAAAGAGAACAGTTCCGAGATACAGTTGCCTAGAATATAATTACCAGTTTTCTCAGGAAAATACACGGAGTGGCAAACATTTTATGACATGTTTTTGTCATTAATACATGCCAACAACATGCTGTCGTCAGTACAAAAACTTCATTACTTAAAAACGAGCTTGTCTAGTGAATCTGAAACACTATTGAGAAATTTTCGCACTACATCAGCCAACGACAAAGAAGCATGGGAACAATTAACAAAAAGATACAGCAATAGAAGATATAATTGAAACGCTATCCTCCAGAGCCTATTTGCACAAAAGAGTTTACAACTTGAGTCTGGAAGTGCAATCAGAGAGTTATTAGACACAGTTACTTCATATTTGAAAGCACTGAATAACCTTAACATTGCAACACAAGAATGGTAGGCGATAATAATACACTTGACTGTTTCCAAATTAGACGCAGAGTCATACAAACAGTGGGAGACTTATGTAAGTGGATTGGAAGACGATATACGTACATGGACCCAATTAAAGAAGGTTTTAGAGATGCGTTTTAGAAGTCTAGAGATGCTTGATACGAGTAAATAAACAACAAGCTCTCAGGCGGCTGCAAAATATACGAATTTAAAACAATTCATCCGAAAAAAAGCATTTCATTCTGCTGTGAACGTGAAATCAAATGCACCCCAATAGTTATGCGCCTTGTGCAATGGGTCACATTACATATTCTATTGTGATCGATTTAAGAAGCAACCAGTGATTGAAAGACAAAATGTTGCACAAAAAAATAAGATCTGTTTCAAATGTCTTGCGCCCACGCACGTAGTGTTTAAGTGTCACCAAAATACGTTATGTCAAAAATGTGGAAGTCGGCATCACACTCTACTTCATTTCGAAGATGAAGATAAACAAGGTTACAATGCTAGGAGACAAAATGAAGAGGCTACAAGACCAGTCACACAACATGAGAGTAAAGCGACTTCTTCATCAAACGAGATAACAATTGCAGCTAACTTTTCGAGAGTTACCCGTGCACGTCACTCAAGAACAGCTGAGAATATTGCTGCTGTAGCCGAAAGTGTTGAAGAAACCCCAGGTTTGTCCATTTCTCGTCGTTCTTTGGAATTAAGCATTCCAAAAACGTCATTACACCGTATTTTGCATAAAGATTTGGGTCTTAAGGCTTAAAAAGTTCAGTTAACACAAGAACTCAAGCCGGTCGATCATCAACAACGTCGTGTCTTTGCTGATTGGGTCCTTGAAATGCATGAAAATGATTCAGAATTCCATTGAAAAATCATTTTGAGTGATGAGGCCCGTTTCCACCTCGGTGGCTTCGTCAACAAGCATAATTGTTGCATCTGAGGCTCGGAAAACCCAAGAGTTATTGTTGAAGCCTCTCTATCCTCAACGTGTGACTGTTTGGTGCGGTTTATGCTCTGGCGGAGTCATTGGACCTTACTTTTTCGAAAATGAGGCTGGAGCAACAGTTACGGTAATGGATTGCGCTATCGAGAGATGTTTAATGATTTTTTATGGCCGGAATTGGATGATATTGATCTGGACGTTTACTTTCAACAAGAAAGCGCTACGTACCACACAAGCAACGATACCATGGGAACGTTTCCGGACCGCGTTATCTCTCGAAGAGGTGATCAAAATTGGCCACCGAGATCTTGTGATTCAACACCTTGCAACTTCTTCCTTTGAGGCCACGTGAAAGAAAAGGTCTACGCCAACAGCTCAGCGTCGATTCAAGACCTCAGAGATGGAATTCGTGAGGCTATCGAGGACATGGGGCAGCCACTTTGCGATTTGGTTATGGAAAATTCCATGAAAAGGATATGGTCCTGCAAGCGTGGTTGTGGTGGTCATTTGCCTGATGTTATTGTCACTATTAACGACATGCTTTCCTCTTTGTAATGAAATAAACATTTGATCATTTATATTTAAAAATCGTATTTTTCTTTTAATATCAAAATAACACCTCTTATTGAAAAAGCCTGTATTATTAGAAGGAGTTAAGAAGAGTCAGCAAGGAAATTTGATAGCACAGAATACCTTATTTGGTTGGATATTATCTCGGAAGGTAACTGATGACACGAGTTTTCACACCATAACAACGTTGCACGTGCAAGTAAATGAGCCGAATAGCATTGAAAAAAGATTTACGACAGAAGAACAGCTTTGTGAAAAATTCTATGATGAAACTATTGTAAGACGTGAAGATGGTAGATTTATTGTGAGACTGCCTTTAAAAACATCAGAACCTCAGTGTCAATATGGCAAATCATGCGACGTTGCTACTCGGAAACTGCTCTCATCAGAGAGAAGATTAAGTGATAATCCAGCACTTTTAAATGAGTACAACAAAGTTTTGGAAGAATATATCACAATTAATTATATGAAATTGGCTGAAGAGCATGACATCAAAAATTCTACTGCTATTTATTTGCCCCATAGTCATTCGTGAAGACAAAGATACTACAAAAGTCCACGTTGTATTTAATGCTTCAAGTAAAGCACGAAATGACGTATCTCTTAACTATAAAATCATGGTAGGCCCTAAAAACATCCTATTTGTATCGTTGCAGACTTAGTTAAAATGTATAGGCAAGCTTATTTTGATGAGAGCGATGCAAATTTTCAAAGAATATTATGGAGAACCTGAACAGAGAAACCAATGGAACACTATAAACGGCTAACTTTAACTTTTTGAACTGCTTGTGCACCATACCTTCCCTTAAAAACTTTACAGAGGTTAGCTGAATTAGAGACTAACACATATCCATTAGCAGCGCTTATTGCTAAACGCGATTACTACATAGATGACTTAATGACACGCTGTCAGACAAAAGAAGAGGCTGTACACATATACGAGACAATGAGTAAATTAATGAGCTCTGGTGGCTTTGTATTACAGAAGTTGAGCAACAAGCAAATTTTTGAATCACATTGAAAATGATAAGATAAACACCGAGAAATCTGTAACATTAAAAACCGAAAATACGATGAATGTTCTAGGTATTAGTCCGAACAGAATCACAGATAACTTTGAATAAAGAGAACTTTTGCCGAGGGCGGTGGAACCTATTACAAAACGCAAAGTTCTATCAGACATTGCCAGATTGTACGATCCTATCGGTTGAATAGCGCAAATAGTGACCAATGCAAAAATTTTCATACAAAAATTATGGAAGGCAAGCCTAGATTGGAACAGTGCATTACCCAATGATTTAAATGCTGAGTGGGTAAAATTCAGAGATGAGTTGGTACAAATTCAAAATATTGTTACTATATATACATATATTGTGTGTACATACATAAATACATATATGTATATATACTCGTACACATATATATATATATATATATATATATATATATATATATATATATATATACACATATATACATATATATACATACATGTATATATATATATATACATATATATCCATATATGCATATATATATATATATATATATATATATATATATATATATATATATATATATATATATATCTATATATATATACATATATGCATATATATATGCTGGTATATATATTCATATATTGTCACGTGTATGATTTGCGGCCAAAAATTTTGTAGTTTCAGGAAAGTGAAAACGCACTGTCTTTTAAATTAAGTTAAAAGACTTTATTTACTAAGAATGCACAATCGTTAATTTCACAATTTCGCCAATTTTACTTTTCACTTTGTCAATATATTTTTAATTCAACTTTCTTAACTAAAATCACTTCACAATCGATCAATCAATATCCCCTTAACCTCGCACTCCACTCTATCGCAGTTTTTATTATATCGCGGTTGTAATAATTCCCCCATTCATTCAGCTCACCTTTATATAGGGTCTCTAGCCATTCAATCCGTTTCTCGTACATTGGCGAACTACCTGGAATATTCGAGCAATTCTGAATGGCGCAGTGACGTCACTCTCAGATATTGATCATACTTGGTGGGTTCTTATGCTTTCGAGTACATTCGGTTGTTGATCATGATGTTCTTAATGGTTGTGCAAACAATTGCGACAGTAGCTCGCAGAATTATTTGTACATGTAACACTAGCCCCACCTCCGTTATTTTCGCCCCGAAAAGATGTGCCGCCAGTTGTAGTTAATTTTTCCTGGATGTAAAATGGGGCAAGACGGTCCAGGTGCACGATTTTCATTTTGGCTCTCGGCTTACGGTGTTCCTGTATGCGATATACGACGTCGTTGATTCGCTTTGTAACCCGGTATGATCCCTCCCAATTATGCTGCAACTTTGGAGACCTACCCTGCCGTCGTTGTGGGTTATATAGCCACACCAAGTGATCTTGCTGGAAGCCAGTAGAATTGGCCTTTAGATTATACCTGTTCTTCATGCGGTCAGTAGCAGATTTGAGGTGTTTTCGCACTGTCCGATGTATCTTGTTCAACCGTTCTCTTAGCTCACTTGTGTACTCCGAGATCGTTTGGGGTTTCTTAGGGGGTGTCCCGAACTTTATATCAGCTTGCACACGAAAAGTCTTTCCAAAAATGACTTTGGCTGGAGCTTGGCCCGTTGAGGCATGTTCAGCAGCTCTGTATGCCATCAAAAATAGTGGGATGTGTCGGTCCCAGTCCCTTTGGTTCTCGCCGACTATCTTGGCCAGATGTTTATTGAGTGTGTCGTTGAAACGTTTGACGATTCCTCCGGATTGGGGATGCAGCGGTGTTGTCCTCGTTTTCCTGTATTCCCAGCAGCTCACACATTTCGCCAAAAACCAGTGACTCAAAGTTTCGGTCTTGATTCGAATGTAGTTCACAAGGAATGCCGTACCTACTGACCCAATTTAACACTAGCTGTTCGGCTACAGTAGTTGATTCCTGGTTGGGAATGGGGTAGACCTCGGGCCACTTGCTGAAATAAACGGCCACAACCAGCGTGTATCGATTACCCATCCGGATTCAAGAAAAGGTCCTGCAATGTCAATAGCAATCCTTTCAAACGGTACACCCACGTTGTAGGTTTGCATTTGTCCTCTCAGTCGTCGCTTTGGACCTTTGACGGAAGCGCAAACTGTGCATCTGCGACACCAGTTCTCTACGTCTTCTCGAGCGTGGAGCCAGTAGAACCTTTCCCCGCAGTTTCGCTCAGGTCTTGTTAACACCAAGGGGGCTTGCCGAGGATCCTTCGTGCATCTCCTTAACCACATCGGGGATTCGGCTTTTGGGAAGTATAGTTTGTATCCTGTAGGAGCTGCAATCCACCGTTTCCCATTTCCGCTTGAGTACGCCACCCTCCATCTGAAGGAAGTTCCATTGTGCCCAATAACTTTTCAGGGTGGCGCCATGCATCGAAACGTCCTTCCACTCAGGCCTTCCAGTCGTCTCCTTCCATACGAGCAATGGCCCGATGTCTTCATCGACTAACTGGGGATTTTGAATCTCCTCCGATGACCAACCTTCATCGAATTCCGCCATTATCACTTGCAGATCAACGGTCAGCTCCTTTTCCTCGATCCGTTGGCAATGCTTGCAGTTAGCTGGACATGGACGACGAGATAGGGCGTCAGCATTTCCATGAACTCCACCCTTCCGATAAACGATTTCGTATTTAGATGACTATATCTTTCGATCCATCTCGCAACTTGTCCCTGGGGGTTTTTGAAGTTAGGCAGCCATCTCAGCGATGCATGGTCCGTTCAAAGAACAAATTTTTGGCCATATAGGTACTCGTGGAACTGCTTGGTGGCCTCTCTTATAGCCAATAGCTCCTTCCTGGTCACGCAGTAGTTCCTCTCACTTTTTGAGAGAACCCGAATCTAATACGAGAGGACTCTTTCTTCGCCATCGATCTGCCGGGAGAGTATAGCTCCAATCCCACCGTTGCTCGCATCGGTGTCAACTATAAACATTTTTCCGGATTTTGGATATGCCAGCAGGGGTGATTCACACAGCGAACGTTCAAGGTCTCAAAGGCTGTCTGGCAATGTTCATTCCATACATATGGACGATTTTTCTCGGTTAGCTGATGAAGACACTTAGCTATTTTGGCAAGTTCTTTGATGAATCTTTGATAATAGGTCACCAGACCCAGAAAACGTCGTAGTTGGCGCTTGTTATTTGGTGTTGGCCAGCTTTTCACGGCTTCAATTTTCCCAGGGTCTGTTTTGACCCCTTCTGCTGATACGACGTGTCCTAAGTATTTTACTTCAGCTGCGAAAAGGGTGCACTTGGTGGGATTAAGTTTCAGATTCGCCAGTCGCAATCGGGAGAAAACCTCTTCTAAGTTCCGCACATGCTCTTTGAACGTTCTCTCGATAACAATGATGTCATCTAGGTGCACTCAGCAGGTTTTCCAGGTCAAGCCTTGCAGCACGTATTCTATCAAGCATTCGAAAGTGGCTGGGGCATTGCAAAGCCCAAATGGCATCACCACAGATTGCTACAATCCAGTACCAACTGGAAATGCGGTCTTCCCTCGCTCCTTCTTGTAGATTTCTACCTGGCAGTAGCCACTCTTGAGATCGAGTGTAGAAAACCATTTTGCGTCGGCCAAAGTGTCCATGATGTCGTCGATGCGTGGAAGCGGGTAACTATCTTTCTTAGTGACGTCGTTAAGCTGCCTATTGTCGACACAAAAACGAGTGCTACCGTCCTTTTTCTTTACATGGACTGCCAGGAGGCTCGATAGTACCTTGTTTTTCTATGTCCAAGATCAGTGCGCTCACTTCTCCTTATTTAGTTATAGGAAGATATCTCGGTGCTTATCGAATTGGCTTGGCTCGCTGTATATCTATAACGTGAGCTACCATACTCGTTCGGCTTTGGTCATTCGGGCTTGTTGAGAAGATGTCACTGTACTTGGCGACCAGATCAGAGGCTCGCTTGAATAGCTGCACTGGCAATTTAACTTGCTTCAATATTGCAGACGTGGGTTCCTGGGCTTTGTCTGAGTATTGCCTCCTATTCCAATGATGGTCGTGGGTGGCTTCCAAGGAGGTGATGGTGGAAACAGGCTGGCAGCTGCCGATGACTTCTCCCGCTTTGATGCTCGTGGTTGAGTCTGCGTTGTTAAGGACTCTAACCAGCACGGTCCGTTCCTTATAGATCTTACAAGGTTTTCGTCTTACAATCAAACTGCGCAATGTTGACGTCTTCGTTGGCTGTATCAGATAAGATCAGTGGTCTCCAGAATCACCATCAAGCTTGGCCCATACAATGCTTTCGGGAGAATTCGGTACATCAGTGTCGGTACATACTACTACATTCATCTTGGGAATTTGGACGCGCGGATCCTCCATCAATACTTCGACATTCTGGAATTTCAATACCCGTTTTCCCTAATCCAACGTGATTCCATGTGGTTGCAGAAAATCCATTCCGTGAATGCAGTCATGCATAATGTTCGCGACTAGGAAATTATGTCGGAACGCAAGGTCTCCCAACTGTATCTGGAGGTTGACCTTTCCATGAAAAGTTGCAGTTTCTCCCGTTGTTGTCCATAGTGAGAAAATCCTGTCCTTGTGAAGTAGTTGTTGCCTCACTAGGTATGGTCGGATAATCGATCGGATTGCACTAATATATATAAATACATATGTATTTAAATTCAATTCAATGCACTGATGGTTATTTATAAAATTGACCTGTCCTGAAAGCTTCACAAATATCAAATGGTATTTAGCGATGTTATAGCGATTTGAATTTTCCTGTATTACTATGGAACAATATGCGCTGTACTAGTATGGAAGCATACACGTATGGTTATGGAACAATATGCGCTTTTTATCGACTCAGACACTACAGGTTTGCTAGGATTTGCATGAAAGTTTCAGGAATTATACGTATCATGAATTTCTTTGAGAATTGGTTCAGATAATGGTATTAATAATCGTAAAACGAACAGGTGGCGGTTTTAAATGCGAAGATTGAATAATTTTGAGTTATTTTTCCCCAACTTCAACGTTTAAGGTACATGCTTTTAACACTTGATTCAATTTAATGAATGTCTGAGGATGAGTACCTACAATTAATACTCATACGTGACACAAGTCGAGCAGGCAGGAGAGAGCTCCTGACAGAAGGACTTTGTAACTATTTTAGGGTTCAAGTGGTAAAAACACTTATCAGTTAACTTTCACTTGTGAAAGTTAACTGAAAAATGTTTTTATTACTTAAACGATGAACTTTCACCAAGTAACGGCCTTATCCATTGAACATTATAGGGTTCGAAAAAATTTTTCTTATTCCAGGAATCGATGATTTGAATTATTCTCCCAATACTTGTTTAGGAAATCGTTCATCCAAGAGATGAAGAGTGCCTTCCATAAGCACATAAAAGCCGCAATTTTGATTTTGTTTAAAAAATTTTCTGGATGCTCGGCTCAAGAAAACCCCTTTTCCTTTGAATTTTCATGAAAATCCGAAGAAAATAAGTGTGCCTTGGTCGATTCGAAGTAAATATTGACTATTAACATGTGTTATTATTGCAGTAATTCCATGCAATTGAAATGGTGATAACTAACTTATATCAACCTACACAAATGTGAAACCTAAAGAAGTCTAATGACACCGTTTATTACCAGAGGTGAGTGAGTTTTGATTTCTGAAGTATTTGTTGCCCTTGGGCTCATAAAGACCTACTTTCCTGATTTTTTTCAGATTTTCGGCTACAAGGTTCCCAATTGTGAGGAGAGGTGACACAAATATTGTTCGTGCATTTTGCCTCCCCCTGGACTCTTTATGCAAAAAATTTCTTCTCAGATTCTGAAAGTGCTAAGATCTTTCATTTGATATTCTACTCGACTTTATTCGATGATAAAATTTGTTGAGGACCACTTCGTTATAAGGGGGACCCCCCTAAACAATTTTGGTATATTTGATGACCTAAACTTTTGAGAGACCAACTCTTCTGACCTTTTCACAGAATTTGAGCTTTGTAGCTTCTACAGTTTCGGAAGAAATTTCTTGTGACGCATGGATAGCCGGACACATAGACAGACTGACAGATAGGATGGAACAAGTAGGTTTTTATAAAATTTCTTTCGAAAAGCCCTAAAAATCATGGAGCTACATCCAATAACAAATAACTTGAGGCTGAAATTTGTTGAACTTTGCTAATAGTAGTACGATTTAACATTTTCGTCACTAAAACTGTATTAGTATCATTAAATTGGATAAAACGTTGAAGAAAGTTTTGAAGGTAATCTTAATCAAGATAACAATGATAATTATATCCTTTACTTAAAAAGTAAAAATAAGGAGAAGAAACCAGCTCGCGGTTCTGCTGGTCCTTCTCAATAAGTTGCCAAAAATACAGAGAAAGTTCCGCCAATTAACGTGTTGGGTTAAAGTTGAAAGGATATGGTTTGGCTATTGGCAGCCGAAATTAAATCAACTAATTTCGAGATCAAGAGATTTATTGCCGAAAAATTAACAATCAGAACAAAATCACTGGTTGATTTCAAGTCAATTAAAAATGCGCGAATTCTGGGTTGGTTCCACACTTCACCTATACCCCAAAAAGTGAGAAGAACCAGACCTTTTTGTTGAAGGGCTTGGTCTGCGGAGAAGATACCATCGATCTAATTTATGTGCTTAAGGAAGCAGCACCAGAAATTGAATTTATTTCCGTCAAAACATTCGCGAGAAGAAGATCGACGGTAGAAAAAAAATATACCACTTTATTTGGTGAAGATTTCAAATAAAAGCAGTTCAAGTGCTCCTCAACAAATAAGATAAGAGTGGTGAGGTGGGAACGCCTCCAGAAAAGAGAAGTGAATCAGTGTTACCGGTGTCAACGATTTTGACATTCGGCTACCACCTGCGCCATGCATTATCGATGCGTCAAATGCAAGGACGTTCATGATCCCGGTGAGTGCAAATTGGCTCAGACGGAGCCAAAGGAGAAATTATACCGTGTTGACTGTACTGTTATTGGTCACTCGGCATCTTACAGAGGATGCTCTCGATATCAAGATGCGAGAGTGAAATTTTTCCCAAAGTCTTAGCTTCGAACTTCGTTAAGCCCGGAGTATCATTTGCACTCGCCGCTATATAATATATAATATATAATATATAATATATAATATATAATATATAATATATAATATATAATATATAATATATAATATATAATATATAATATATAATATATAATATATAATATATAATATATAATGTATAATATATAATATATAATATATAATATATAATATATAATATATAATATAAGTGGCAATAATGAGCTGATTCGCAAAAATTTAGCAACAAATTCTTAATCGGATAGAATTGATAAAGTAGATACGAAAATTAATTTTGTTTCTCAGCGTTTATGGTTTTCAAATGCCTCAAAATAACTTGTCATCCAGTCACATTCCCATGGATAGGATTTGTCTCATCATGATCAACGTAAGCTCCATTGTCACTATACATCGACGTGATTATCTCCTTGAATTCATTGTTAAGCAAGAGCCTGACATCATACTTCTCACTGAAACCCACCTCAATTCATAGCGCTTCATGACATTCAAGTATTTTGAATTTGTAAGAAACGATATGGTAAACGGTCATGGGGAAGTGACACCGGGATATTGGTTTGAAGACCCTATCGTTTCCAAAATATTGATAAAGTCGAATTCCAAAGTTTTGAATCTCTTGAAATGTCCGTTATCAAAATGTCACTGCCAGGTGGGGATAACCTCTTCGTTATCTCTGCCTATGCAACTGGTGGAACTGTTCTCAAGCTCAAGGAGGAGCTCTATTCCTTGTTTGAAATACTCGAATTGAACAGGCTGCATAGTTATTATATTCTTGCTGGTGACTTGAACGCCAAGCATACATCATGGCTGAACGCCACCAATAATCTTAGAGGTGTATTCTTGAAATCATGGATAAAAGAGCCCCAAATTGTATACATGTGCAACCTATATGGGTCTGAGTTCCCAACATACCCTAGGATAAATTCATATTTGAACCTCTGAATTGACTTGATTCAGTTTTAATGGTCCTCAACGGAAACTGCAGGTGCTTTCTTACGAAAGCGGCCATAACGCAATCGTTATGAAAATCAATCTTCAAAGGGATGATTTCTTCCTTATTCTAGTTCAACATGAAAATCATCGATTGAATTTCAAAAAAAACAGACTGGGGAAAGTTTCAAAAGAAGTTTAATCGGGATAACCAGAAGCAATGTCCCCCTTCTGATGATGGCAACTCTTGCTCAATGGTTCCTAATGAAAGGAATTTAACTGACGATGAAATAGATTTCTATTTGTCAAAGTTAGAGAAGGTGATGTTGGAAACGATTGAGAAAGTAATTCCCAAGATTAGACATCAAAACAATGTGGAAGGATATGAAACACCAACCATTGCAAGGTTGAAAGGATTGAGAAGCCTTCTTCTCACACGGGTCAAAAATATTTATCGAAGATTTTTGATTTACAACCATCCCTCGTTGGCTTTGTTGAAATTACACCTGAAGAATGTCCGGACCTTAATCCGTTCGAACTTCAGGAGTGAGGTCAGGGATCAATGGGCGGAAAAATTGAGGGGTATTAGCCCACAGGACCCAGACGGCGTGTTCGCGAAAGTGAATAGCATATTCTACAAGAAGTCTCGAGTGAAGGTATCGAATCTTGGAGTCACTAGTCAGATAAATCTTCTCAATAGGGCTGGTATTGAAATTGATAGTATGACTACGGATAGAAATAGAAACAGGATTATTTGTGATCGATTGCATAAACTTACCCTGATTGGAACACATTTTGAATTGGTTTATCTACCAAACCTTGAAAGAGGGAATGAAATATTTTCAGAAGCCGTTGAAGCAAATGTTCCGAGTTCAAATCAAGCCTGAACAGCCAATCAATTCTTCATTTCAATGAAACATTAACATCTGACCTCATACCGAGCTTGAACCTTATTGGTTATTTTGTCAGCTATGAAGACTTGTGTTTCATATTTCGTAGGATAAACAACAAGAAATCATGTGGTGCTGATGGTATTCCAAATGTAGTTCTCCGACCTTTCCCGGAGGTTGCTATTAGGAATTATTGCATATTGTTCAACAACATCTTGAGCAATTCATATTTCCCAAATAAGTGGAAAAAGGCTTAGGTATTTCCGATCGTGAGAAAAAGAAAGAATCTACATACCCTAAAAGCTATCGCCCAATCAGCTTGCTGCCTTACATCAGCAAGGTGTTTGAAGTGATACTCAACAGAGCATTAAACGCCCACATTGAGGAATATGAGTTGATGCCGAATCGCCAATTTGGTTTTCGTGTCAGGCATTAGATCACACATGCAATAACGAAAGTGACCTCAGACATCTGTTGGAAACTAAATTATAGAGAAAGTGTTAAAGCGTGTCTCATTGATATGGAGAAAGCCTTTGATACCGTGTGGGCAGAAAGACTAATTTTTAGACTCCTTCAGGACAGTTTCCCCAGACACCTTGTCGCCATGATGTGCAAAATGTTATACGGGAAATTATTTGTTGTAACTGATGCAAATCTGACGACAATGCGCGTCTTCAAGTTCTTGAATGGTCTGCAGTAAGGAACAGTTGCTGCGCCTCTGTGCCTCTCAGTATTTATTCGCAAGCTACTTAATGGCTTTAATTTTAAAGTCTCACCAACGTGATCATTGGTAGCGTTTGCTGATGATCGGATCATATATATGACAGGCCGAAAAGCTGAAATAGTTCAGAGCGATTTTCAAAAAATGTGAAATGATGTGCAGCTATACACTGACAATTGGGAAATGAGAATCAATTCGCAGAAGTGCGAAACAATTTGATTTTGGACAACGCTGCAGGGAGCCAGTCAAGACCTGAAACGGAATTGGAAGGATTTCTACATAATGGCTGCTGGGGGTAGTTCAGAACATATCCACATAAATGTTATTGTTGATACCTCAGTGTTCATCTCGATCAGTATCTGTACTTTACTGAAAATGTCACAATCTTTCTCAGTGAAGCACAAAAAGTAGTCATGGACTTTTGATAATCCTATCATTCCAGATACATTGATCAAAATTTCAAAGTTATCTGTTACGAAAACCTCGTTAGACCAGTTTTGGGATATGGATGTTAGATTTGGTTCAACCAGAGTGCTAGTACTATGGAAAGATTAAGTATTTTCAAAAGGAAATGTCTTCATGCATGAAAAACTTATCAACCTGCTTAAGTGCCGAGAGTTGATATTTTCATATTGAGACTGCTCCAGGATCATATCGCAAGATCTGTAAGTGTGAGCGGAAACTCCAGGAATTCACAGCTGTTTCACCCTACAGACGGATATATTGAGACTTGTCTCACCACTAATTTCACTTTATTCCTCCCGAAGCATTCGTATTGTCGCGTGTTATTGGTTCGCGGCCAATAATTTTAATGTTCCGGGAAAGTGAAAACGCAATGTCTTTTAATTTAAGTTTAAAGAATTTATTTAATTATAAAAATGCACAATAAACAATTTAACAATTTCACACTTTCACTTCGCACTCAAACAATCAATCGTCTTTACTTCGCGTTCCACTATATCGCAGTTTTCTATCGCGGTTGTAATGAATGAATCCCCCCATTCATTCAGCTCGCCTTTATATAGGGTCTCTACCTATTCACCCATTTCTCGTACATTATCGAAAGTTCTACCAAGAGGTACCTGATAGATTCGAGCAAATTAATGAATGGAGTGACGTCACTTGCAGATGTTGATCATGCTTGTTGGGTTCTCGTGGGTTCGAGTAAATTCATTTGTTGACGTTGATTATGAAAACAATTGCGACAGCAGCTCGCAGAATTATTTGTACATGTAATTATTTGTACATGTAACACTGCCCCCATCTCAGTTCTTTTCGCCCCGAAAAGATGTGTCGCTATTTGTAGTCAATTCTCCCTGGGTGTTATATGGGGCAAGACGGTCCAGATGCACGATTTTCATTTTAGCTCTCGGCTTACGATGTTCTTGTATTCGGTATACGACGTCGTTGATTCGCTTTGTAACTCGGTATGGTCCCTCCGAATTATGTTGCAACTTTGGAGACCTACCCTTTCGCCGTTGCGGGTTATATAGCCACACCAAGTCATCTTGCTGGAAGCCAGTAGAATTTGCCTTTAGATCATACCTGGTCTTCATGCGGTCAGTAGCCGATTCGAGGTGTTTTCGCACTGTCCGATGTATCCCGTTCAACCGTTGTCTTAGATCACTTGCGTACTCCGAGACCGTTTGGGGTTTTTCAGGGGGTGTTCCGAACTTTATATCGGCTGGCAAACGAATAGTCTTTCCAAAAATGACTTTGGCTGGGGCTTGGCCTGTCGATGCATGTTCAGCGGCTCTATACGCCATTAAAAATAGTGGGATATGTCGGTCCCAGTCCCTTTGGTTCTCGTCAACCACCTTGGCCAGGTGTTTATTGAGCATGCCGTTGAAACGTTCGACCATTCCATCGGATTGGGGATGCAGCGGTGTTGTCCTCGTTTTCCGTATTCCGAGCAGCTCGCACATTTCGCCAAAAACTAGTGACTCAAAGTTTCGGCCTTGGTCCGAATGTAGTTCGCCAGGTACGCCGTACCTACTGACCCAATTTAACACTAGCTGTTCAGCTACAGTAGTTGCTTTCTGGTTAGGAATGGGGTAGACCTCGGGCCACTTGCTGAAATAATCGGCTACAACCAGCGTGTATCGATTGACCCATTCAGATTCAGGAAAGGGTCCTGTGATGTCAACAGCAATCCTTTCAAACGGTACCCCCACGTTATAGGTTTGCATTTGTCCTCTCAGTCGTCGCTTTGGGCCTTTGACGGAAGCGCAAATTGTGCATCTACGACACCAGTCCTCTACGTCTTCTCGAGCGTGGAGCCAGTAGAACCTTTCCCGCAATTTCGCTAAGGTCTTGTTAACACCAAGGTGGCCTCCTGAGGATCCTTCATGCATTTCCTTAACCACATCGTGAATTCGGCTTTTGGGTAGTATAGTTTGCATCCTATAGGAGCTACCATCCACCGTTTCCCATTTCCGCTTGAGTATGCCACCCTCAACCTGAAGGGAGTTCCATTGTGCCCAATAGCTTTTCAGGGTTGCGCCATGCATTGAAACGTCTTTCCACTCAGGTCGCCCAGTCGTCTCCTTCCATACGAGCAATGGTCCGATGTCTTCATCGGCTAGCTGGGCATTTCGAATCTCCTCCGATGACCAACCTTCATCGAATTCGGCCGTTATCAGTCGCAGATCAACGGGCGGTTCCTTTTCCTCAATCCGTCGGCAATGCTTGCAGTTAGCTGGACATGGGCGACGAGATAGGGCGTCAGCATTTCCATGAACTCCGCCCTTTCGATGAACAATTTCATAGTCGTATGACTGCAATCTTTCGATCCATCTCGCAACTTGTCCCTCGGGGTTTTTGAAGTTAAGTAGCCATCTCAGCGATGCATGGTCCGTTCGAAAAACAAATTTCTGGCCATATAGTTATTTGTGGAACTGCTTGGTGGCCTCTATTATAGCCAATAGCTCCTTCCTGGTCACACTGTAGTTCCTCTCACTTTTTGAAAGAACTCGACTGTAATACGAGAGGACTCTTTCTTCGCCATTGATCTGCCGGGAGAGTAAAGCTCCAATACCGCCGTTGCTCGCATCGGTGTCAACCACAAACATTTTTCCGGGTTTCGAATACGCCAGCACGGGTGATTCACACAGCTTTTCCTTCAAGGTCTCAAAGGCTGTCTGGCATTGTTCATTCCAGACATACGGACGATTTTTCTCGGTTAGCTGATGGAGGCACTTAGCTTTTTTGGCAAAGTCTTTGACGAATCTTCGATAGTAGGTCGCCAGACCCAGAAAACTTCGTAGTTGGCGCTTGTTGTTTGGTGTTGGCCAACTTTTCACGGCTTCAATTTTCTCAGGGTCTGTTTTGACCCCTTCTGCTGATACGACGTGTCCCAGGTATTTTACTTCATCTGCGAAAAGAGTACACTTGTCGGGACTAAGTTTCAAATTTGCCAGTCGTAATCGGGAGAAAACCTCTTCTTAGTTCCACACATGCTCTTCGAACGTTCTACCGATGACGATGATGTCATCTAGGTATACCAAGCAGGTTTTCCAGGTTAGACCACGTAGCACATATTCCATCAAGCGTTCGAAAGTGGCTGCAGCATTGCAAAGCCCAAACGGCATCACCACAAATTGCCACAATCCGGTCCCAACTGAAAATGCGGTCTTCTCTCGGTCCTTCTTGTCAATTTCTACCTGCCAGTAGCCACTCTTGAGATCGAGTGTAGAAAACCATTTTGCGTCGGCTAAAGTGTCCATGATGTCATCGATGCGTGGGAGTGGGTAACTATCTTTCTTAGTGACGTCGTTAAGCTGCCTATAGTCGACACAAAAGCGAGTGCTACCATCCTTTTTCTTCACTAGAACTACAGGCGCGGCCCATGGACTGACAGAAGGTTCAATAACGCCTTGTTTTTCCATGTCCGAGATCATCACGCTCACTTCTCCTTGTTTGGCTATAGGGAGACGTCTCGGTGCCTGTCGAATCGGCTTGGCTCCCTGTGTATCTATGACGTGAGTTACCATACTCGTTCGGCCTTGGTCATCCGGGCTTGTTGAGAAGATGTCACTGTACTTGGTGACCAGATCAGAGGCTCGCTTGAATAGCTGCACTGGCAATTTGACTTGCTTCAATATTGCAGACGTGGATTCCCGGCTTTGTCTGTGTCTTGCCTCCTTTACCGATGATGGTTGTGAGTAGCTTCCAAAGAGGTGATGGTGGAAATAGGCTGGCAGCTGCCGATGACTTCTCCCGCTTTGATGCTCGTAGTTGAGTCTGCGGTGTTAAAGACTCTAACCGGGACATATCCGTTCCTTATAGACCTTACAAGGCATCGTCCTACAATCAAACTGCGTAATGCGGACGTCTTCGTTGGCTCTATCAGATAAGATCGGTGGTCTCCAGAATCACCATCAAGCTTGGCCCATACAATGCTTTCGGAAGAATTCGGTACATCAGTGTCAGTACATACCACTACATTCATCTTGGGAATTTGGACGCTGGTATCCTCCATCAGTGCTTCTACATTCTGCCATTTCAATACACGTTTGCCCAAGTCCAACGTGATTCCATGTGGTCGCAGAAAATCCATTCTGAGAATGCAGTCATGCATAATGTTCGCGACCAGAAAATTGTGTCGGAACACAAGGTCTCGCAACTGTATCTGGAGGTTGACCTCTCCATGAGCAGGTGCAGTTTTTCCCGTAGCTGTCCGTAGTGAGAAAATTCTGCCCTTGTGAAGTTGTTGCTGTCTAACTAGGTCTGGTCGGATAATCGATCGGGTTGCACCAGTGTCGATTGTTATGGTGCAGTGTTCTCCGTCAATTTGACCCGGAAGGCATAAGTCCGCTTCTCCACGATGCAGTCTTGACACGGTGATGGTGGTGCAGGGGACGTCGATCCTCCTAGCCAACCTCTGCCCCACGAAGTTGGCTCTTACATGTTTTCCGACCCCTCTGTTTGAAGGGCTTCCATTCTGGGCTCCTGACTCGGTCTGGATCTCCTTCTAGCTGCACACCCTGGACAATAGCTCGGTTTTCTTCGCTTCTTGCAGTCTCTTTGTAGGTGCCCCTTCTCTCCGCAATCCCAGCATCTAGGCGCACCATTTACATGCGGGTCTTGCTCAATTTCCACGCGCTCACAGCTGCAATCGTCTGTCACTACCTCACGAATCCGGGCAGTGGTACGAGTCACATTTTTCGCTGCCTCAAAGTTCAGACTGTAAGCCAATGCGTCCTTAACCGTTTGCTTTTGAGCTAAACGCACGGCTTGTTGCAATTCCGGGTCCTTTAGTGCGCTGATGAATGCTTCTGTCGCTGCATCATCTCGATGTTCTGGGTCGTAGGCTGGGTAAGACAAAAGTGCTAGTCGCTCAATGTCTTGGGCTAGCTGCTGTAGGGTTTCACCAGGCTTCTGCACCCGATGCCTTAGCTGTGACCGATAAATCTGCTTTAGATGATCGTCTCCATAACGCATGTCGAGCGCATTCATTATAGCATTCGAGTTTGATTTCGATTCAACGGGGATCGTCTGCAAAAGCTCGGCAGCTGGTCCTCTTAGAGCAAGAATCAGCGCAGTTGCTTGGTCCTGTTCATTCCGGTGATTTGCCCTTGCGGCACCTTCAAACTGGGTCTTGTAAATACTCCAGACCGTTTGCCCATCGAATATTGGTGCTTGCACATTTCTGGATGTGCTTTGCGCTGCGGTTATAAGCGGGGCTGGTGAAGTGGTTGCTACTGCCTTCGCAGCTTCCAATTCTTTTTTCACTTTTTCCATCTCATGGTTCATTCTTTCTTCGACCTGGCTGACCTTTCTTCGACCTGTTAAACCTTTTCTTCGACCTGGTCAACCTTTTTCTCGACGCCTTTAATTTGCTTGTTAAGACTACTAAGCTCCGCTTTTATTTCGGTGGACTGTTTTTGAAAATCTGCCTTGATTTCGATCGCTTGTTGATCCAGCTTCACTGATTGTTCATTAAGCTTCGCTGATTGTTCATTAAGCTTCGCTGATAGTTCATTAAGCTTCACAGTTAAATTGGATTACTGTTGTCGCTGCTCTTGCTGCATCAGCATTAATATTTGCAATATCGCATTTTCTGGCTCCTTTGATTTTGGTGTTTCTTCTTCTCCACCTTCTGCGCCTTGTTCCGCATCTGAGATTCACGCCTTCCGACTCGATCGCGTCACGCAAGCGTGCAATCAGTATAGCCTTTGTACCTTGTGTGGCCAGATTCCGCTGTTCCAACTCCTCCTTGAGCTCCGATATGGTCAATTCATTAATTTTTAAGTTTAAGCTTCGTGGCATTTTTAATGTTTCTTTAAATTTTACTATTGTGCACTGTAAAAATGTTCAAATTTTCACTTTCAAAATTTTTCTTTCGCACTTCTTGACACCATTGTCGCGTGTTATTGGTTCGCGGCCAATAATTTTAATGTTCCGGGAAAGTGAAAACGCAATGTCTTTTAATTTAAGTTAAAATAATTTATTTAATTACAAAAATGCACAATAAACGATTTAACAATTTAACTCTTTCACTAATTTTAACTTTCACTATGAAAAAAATCTAACACGTCCATAAATTTCTTATCGCAATTGTCTTCTAAATAACTTCGCACTCAAACAATCAATCGTCTTTACTTCGCGTTCCACTATATCGCAGTTTTCTATCGCGGTTGTAATGAATGAATCCCCCCATTCATTCAGCTCGCCTTTATATAGGGTCTCTACCTATTCACCCATTTCTCGTACATTATCGAATGTTCTACCCATAGTATACTCAACTAGTAACCACACTCCATCAACCGTCCGGAAAAATTCGAACACAAGCCGAACAGCGAGCCATAAATCTTCGGTAGCAGATGGTAAACGCTAATGCGAGGAATGGCGCGAATATAAACATATGCTTCGATGAGAGATTTCAGGGCTACCAGAGCTAAAAAATCAATAACATTGCAGAAAAACAAATTCGTTCCATGCAATCTTTTAGTTTTTTGTTAGGATGTGGCAGCACTCCTATGTTCTGAAATGCGTAAAAGAACACGTGCGTTGGAAATTTTATTTGCATTTTGCTTTGTTTCTTGAGCGCGCGAAACATGGGATCAGCTGTCATGCCCCGGATCAGCTGACGTGCCCCTGGGAAAATTCAAAAAGTGTGCAACACAGGGTAAATGAAAGGTGTGGCTACTATTTGAGTATACTATGGTTCTACCGAGAGGAACCTGGTAGATTCGAGCAAATTAATGAATGGAGATGTTGATCATGCTTGTTGGGTTCTCGTGGGTTCGAGTAAATTCATTTGTTGACGTTGATTATGAAAACAATTGCGACAGCAGCTCGCAGAATTATTTGTACATGTAATTATTTGTACATGTAACAGTATATTTGGACATAAATCGATATATTTTGGATTTTGGCGGTGTCCCAGTCATATACCACATATAAACACGTGCCACCGATAAGAAGATAAAACATCCTCCGAATTTGAGCTTCAGAGACCAACAATTCCAATGGAGATACTCATTTGCTAGATTTGTTGAGGCTGGCTGAGCTGGGATGGAGCAATATAGATATTTGTGTCTGAATGACAATGCTTAAAGTATGGGCTGCAAATTTTTTTGCTTTGTATTTTTCCTTAGTTAGCTTTGAGTGTTCAGCTCATTATTGCTACATTCCGTGTTATTGTTGTTGGGAATAGGTCTCAACATTTAAGATAGGTATATGCTATGTTTATTATATTAGGTTTAGAGATAAGTTTTAACATTTAGGCTATGAATATTGTGTTAGCATTGCATTAGTATAAGATAAAGTTTTTGATTGAATATTATTAGAATTAGGTTATAATATATTAGATGTAGAATAAAAGTTCACTGTTGTGTTAGTACTATAATTAATTTTGAATAGTGTTAGTTTGTTTTTTCTCCTTTTGCCAATTGAATCATAAAATAATTTCAATTAAATTGAATTTACCATTGCATTTTTAATTAAATGTTCTTTAATTGATAATGTATAAGCTAAGAAGTTAAGTATTTGTATTGTTTGGAATTTACTTTATATTCTTAGAAAATTTATAACGATGAGCATTAAATAAAGTGCTTTCGACTTTGCGGGGTTGATACTTGTTAAAGTAAGATCTCAAGAAGACCTTGCATTTGTTACCCAGTTAACATTTCTTTATGTCATCAAATCCTCATGTGGTGAGACCTCTCTTAAAGTTTTTAAGGATCATTTGACTGTAAAGCTTAGATGAGACTACCAATTTTAAGCTTTTCATAAAGTTAGATGATTATAGTTTCTATAGTTTCTGAGTAAATTTGCTGGAATACACGGTTGGACAGACAGGCAGGTACAGATTTGAACAACGTTTTGACAAATTTTTCTATAGATCAATAGCAAAGCCACCTTTCGTACAAAAAAGCGTTTTTCTGTCATTTTAAAAAGATATTTCTTGTCGATATGACTTATTAAAATTATACTTTCTTAAGCTGCTTAAATAGGCCTAGCTACCAAAAAATTGAACGATTTTTTCAAGTTATATGGACGTGTTGTGTTTCAAGGAATATTGTGCAAGCCTTGATACTTTCATTATAATCTGTACTGAGACATTACCATGTAAATTTCAATCTATGCAAATGCTACTTACTGAAAGTTTACTCAACTTTTGAATACAATGCACTATTGACAACTTAATTAAATTAATTATCATTACAATGTCTTACAATATACTGTTTGTTTACTATCAATAGAATGATAAAATAATTCTGAAAACAAATAAAAAGATTTTATAATATTCAAACGTACTTTCGCGTCTAACTTTCTCCTTGAAAGATTTCAAAGGTTACTAACGTTCACTTCTAACTGATTTATTCCATACATGGTCTAAAAAACGCAATTCAAACTTTTCACATTCATTATTCAAACCTTTTATTTTATTTAGCCTCATGGATAAGATTGGTTTATTGCCCCATTTTGCTTGAAAATTTTGCATTCAAGACGAATGCTTCTTTTTATAGTTGAATTAATCGTATTTCCTGATATGTCTTTTTCTTACTTTTTGCTATTTCAATGCGAAGATTCATCAGTTGAAGGATTATTGGCCCAAAATATTTGAATTTCGTTTGGAAGATCAAAGTGTGTCACTATTTTGTTTTGTGTATGTAAAATGAATATACAATTAGGTGATATGCATGAACTGCATGTCGGTGCATTGTACTATATATATATATATATATATATATATATATATATATATATATATATATATATATATATATATATATATATATATATACTGTTAACTTCCCCTAACTCGATCTCTCTCTTACTCGAAATTTTCCTTAACTTGTATTTTCCACAAAATCAAGGCAAAACCAAGAAAACTGCATATGAAATTCATCCTTTAACTCAAACTTCCTTCAACTCGAGCTCGCTTCCGTGCTTCTCATAACAAGGTTGCCCTGATTTCTCATTCTTTTACTTGATTTTTCCAAATTTCAATTCTCCTATGCAGATTTATTATAACAAAACAACACTTGTTATGGGTTTCGATTTGTCCACTTACAATGAATATAAATGGGGAATTATCTGTTCGCACATGACGTTCCGGTGTTCTTAAATGGGGAGTTCCCCATTTGCATATGACGTTTTTATCAGAGCATAAGTAGCCAATAGCGCTCACAATTAAGTGGGTGTCGGAATGAAAAGAGATTTGTAAGTGTGGGGTCTAGTGGAAATATTTTAAGATATGGCACCACGGTTTAATACTTTAACTTTAAATCTGGCAAGAAAAAAGACACTGCAGTACGTTTCGCTATACGTGTGACCACATTGTTCACAGTACTCTATGAAAGAATAGAGCCCAAATTAGCGCAAAGCATTCCAGTCTTCATAATAAATGAAAAAGAGTCCTGACCTGTGTTTATGGAGATATTAATCTTGCTGTTTTACTGTGGTTCCAGAATGCCCAAAGCAGGAATATACCCGCTAGTGAACCCATAATAAAACATAAAGCAATACAGTTTGCACAATCCTTGGGTCATAATAATTTTTTGGCTAGTGAAGGATGGCTGAATAAATTTAAAAATAGATACAATATTGTTGGAAAAGTGTTGTGTAGAGAAACTGCTGCTACCAACCCCGAAGATACCATGTTTTTGTTTTTTAAAACCATTCCGTTCCACTCTCTCCATCACACTTTCTTCGTCGCACAACACTCGTGCGACCTGCACTTCACATTTTGTCGTTTCCTCAGGTGTGCCACCCAGACAATGATTAGACCATCGGTATAAGGGGGCACACAAATTATGTGAAGTTATCCTATTAATCTCATCTTGTCCATTTCATGATCAGCTCTCAGAGATAAAAAAAACTTTGTAATACGCCGTGGGAAACAAAACTCTGAGTTATAAAGATAGCTGTCTTTTCAAGCATCTCGACGATAGGGTTTAAAGTGCCCTTAGATGCAATGTTGAAATTTATTGGACTGATGTTCTCCATAATAATATCTTTCTGCTATACAATCTCGACGATAGGGTCAAGAAAGGCCCTAAGATACGATGTAGAAATTTATTGCACTGAGATTCAATCGTTGTTAAATAAATATTCTTTAAGCCTTTTTTTAAAAACTATAAGTGAGTTTGCATCCTTAACTGAATCTGCATCATTCTTTAGACGATCCGTTCTTGCAAAAGGTATTATGAATTGATTTGCGTTCCTAACATTGTAGTAATTTTTCTGCGATACTTTCATAAATTGAATATGTGACGACGAATTTGAGTTCAATCATTTAAAAATTAACTTGGCTTTCTCTGCTTCAACGATTTGAGTATATGTTAATGCTTTCGCTGATTGGTACACAAATCTGGTTGGTGTACGTATTGATAGATTTAGCATATTTTTAGAAGCAACCTGGAGATGATATTAAGGTGTTGTTTTGGTGACTGGCTGCAGATTACTGCTCCGTAATGTAGTTTCAACAGAACGAATGCATTTAGCACCATCTGCTTGATATTGCTTGGAAATCCTTCATATCTTCTCAGTAATCCAATAACAGGAGCTAATTGTCTTCTTAAGTTGTTTATATGCGACAGCCACGTTAATCGTTGGTCGATGATGATGGTCCAAGATATTTGAATTCCGCTACTGTCTCCAGTTTTTCGCTATTAATTCTTATATCAATGTTAACGCCTTCCTTGTTCTTCTGTTTGAAAATAATGTATTTGGTCTTAGAAGTATTTAGCGCTAGCTTATTATTACTTAACCATGAATGATATGTACTCAGATCCTCATTAATGGTATTCTCTATGTAATCTTTTTTGCATCCCGAGTAAAGTAGAACTGTGTCATCAGCATATAGTGCATAGTGTCCCTTTAGTCCACATGTATTTAAATTGTTAGTGTTTAACAAAAATAAGGTAGGAACGCCTGACTTCATAGGTGCTCAATACATTATTGACTACTGTCTTCTGCGATCTCCCTTTTAAGTAACTCCTAAAAAGTTGATTTGGTTTCCCGTGAATGCCATATAATTCGAGTTTACGAAGTAAAAGCTCATGATCCACCGTATCAAACGCCTTTTTTAGATCCACAAAAATGGCAGCAACATAGTAACCCTTGTCAAGTCCTGTATTTATGAAACGTGTGATTGAAAAAAGAGCATCAAAAGTTCCTTTATTTTTCTGGAAACCAAACTGTTGTAAATTTAAAATTGAATTTTCCTTAATGAATGATGATAGACGGATGTTTATTAATTTTTCCAATATTTTACTAAATCCTGTTAAAATTAATAAGAAAAACAACATTAATAGGAAAAACAATTTACAAAGGCTTATCGCAGCATACGAGCTAAGGAATATTTTTAATGCAGACCAGACGGGACTTTTCTTCAAGTGTTTACCAAATAGAATATTGGTATTCAAAGGTGAAAAGTGTTTCGGATAAAAGCACAGCAAGGTGCGTGTCTCTTGAATGATCGGTGCTAATTCAACAGGCTCAGAGAAATAAGTCTTAGTGATCGGCAATAGTGCTAACCTGCGATGTTTCGGAGAAACTAAATCTTTGGGAGTAGATTATGTTGCGAATAGAAGGGCTTGGATGACTTCAGAGTTATTCTCTAATTCGATTTTTAGGTTGGAAAAAATTTGCCAAAGAGAAACGAAAGATGCTCGTATTTTCAGATAACTGTCCAGCCCATAAGAAGGAAATTCAATCAAAACTAACATGGATACGGGTAGAATTTTTGCCATCTTATGTAACATCTGCGATCTAATCTATGGATTTAGGCATTATAAACAGTTTTAAGATGAAATACTGGAGAAGAATTTTAATGTCATTTATTAACAATAAGAAATCTTCTGATTTTCCAAAAATATCATAGTGATTGTGTGCGTAATATAGCGAAATCGTGGTCAGTAGACGTGACTTCGACCACTATAAACAATTGCATCACTTAAGCTGGATTTTTGCAACAAGCTTATGGCTGCGAATGTGAAGATGACTTACCATTGACCATCATAAAAGATCGACCCACATATGTTTAACAAGAAATGCAAAATCTTTGGACTGAGTTATCGGCGACAGGTGCTGAATCTCTGAGTGAAAAAGCCTGATAGATTACATGGAAATTGACAACGATGTTTTAATTTTTGATTATCTCAACGATGAGTAAATTCTTAAAGATGCTGTATCTCAAACAGTTACCGAACAAAATACTGTTGTTGAAGACGATAATTCTATACCAGGCGACGAAATCCTGCCTCAACCGCGTGATATTCAATAGGCATTGGACATAATTCAGACAGCAGTTGAAAGATGCAGTAATGTCCCTGATAATATTTAGTCATCTCTTCACGAACTTGAAAAGTTTTTGAATAAGGATGGAGATACTCAAACCGAAATAACTGACCTTTAAATGTACATGATGCTAATCTACCTTTAGCATCACAAAACATACATACCTGTATGTGCGTATGTACATAAATGTTCAATAACATGAATTTCTGATTTGTTCAATTCGCTTTTTTGTTGAGGTGATTAATATTTATAAGTTGAATTTGCTTTTTAAAACAATAGAACGTTTGAAGTTAATACATTTTTTCAATCCTCTTACTCGAACTTTCCTTAACTCGAATAAACATTGTAGACAGATTATATATATATATATATATATATATATATATATATATATATATATATATATATATATATATATATATATATATATATCTATATATATATATATATATAAATATATATATATATATATATATATATATATATATATATATCCAAATCCTACATACATACAGTCAGTAATTTTGTTTATTTCATATCCGCAGGCCAATTCTCTTATTTCTTGAAGAGCCTTCGGGTCTTGCTTTGTTGGTTTGGCAGACGCGTTTTGCCTCTTTTAAGTCATCTTCAGTGTCTAAAGGATGTGTGAAGGGAATTGGCTTTATATAGGCTTAGGATGGGTTAAGCAGGTAGGTACTATATTAAGTCAGGCAAGGGATATTAGGTTTTTATCTTTTGGGTTGTGGGATATCCGTTTGTTCTGGTTAGCGGCGCTTCCATTTTCATCGGAGGGTGTGGTCTTCTACTCTTCTTTTTCGTAGCACTGACGCCCCCTTCTGGCTTTCGCTTCCTGCTTATAGCGCCTCCAACTATCTTGGTCCGATAACCGCGTCCTCCAACATCAAAGTCCAAACAGCGATGAACTGTCTTCATCGACTGAGTCAGACCAGCGTCTCCTTTGTTTCCCCACTGGTCTCGGGCCTTCAGTTCTCCCAACGAATACCATTTTTTTGGCATCCGTTGTTCGTCCATATGATTCATGTGTCCAGCCCATTGCAGCTTCCGCAGTCTTACAATCGTTGAGACCTCTGATTCTTCAAAAATTTCATATAGCTCATGACTGTATCGAATTCACCCTTGGTCTCCGTCTAGCTTCACTCCGATTATTTGCCTCAGGACCCGTTACTCAAAAACATTCCATATATTTGCGGATGCTTGGGTCAGGGTCCATGTTTCACACCCATAGCATAACAAAGGTCATATCACAGATTTGTATAGTTAGAGCATTGTTTTCTTCTGTATGCAGCTGGTCTTCAAGATCGTCAACACTGAATCAAATTTTTTATTTGCGAGCTGTATTCTTCGGTGTATTTCGTCTCCTTCATTACCCGTTTTCCTTATTTTGTCGCCTAAATATACAAATTGTGTGTGTGTGGTCTATTACTGAGGAAATCGTGTCAGAATTTGTAATAAGTTGCTCATTGATAATACTACCATCTGTCTTTCTATGTTTATATATTTCAAGTTTTTCTAGGATGTTAAGTCACGGTCCTTTGCCTTGTCTGTGTAACAATGGCACAGAGCTTGTTCAAGCATCAGGCTCGTGTGTGTAGTTTTCTAGGTGGGTCGTCAATCTCTGTGTATCTTGTCGTTATTTATCGTGTTGTTCTTTCTATGTATACCATATTGCAGTTCTTGCATGTCAATTTGTGTATGCCGCTGTTCTCGTGTATTGATGTGTCGTTCGGTTTTGGTTTCAGTTTGTTTCCAATGTTGTTGTTGGTTTTGAATGCAATTTATATTTATAAAGGAAGTTTGGTAGTTTGTATGTTTATTTTCCGACATACTTGCATGTTAACAAAATCCACTATCGGTCGTCCTTGTGCATTTCAATCAGTTGGCGTTCCTGTGTTTGTAATGAGTTTGTCAATGTAACGCTATGGGTATCCGTTATTACTTGGTATATTGTAATCCATTCCTGACTCAAATGAGGAAGAAAACTCCAGTTCTACAAAGTCTGACCGTAAGCGACTACAACCTTGAAAGTGTAGCTAATTTTGTGTAACTTGGAGCCAATCTGAATGAAAGAGGCACCAAAAAGACGAGATTGGATGCCGCATAAACGCTGCAAATAAAGCCTATTACTCCGTGCTTCCCGTTTTAAGGTCCAGAGTTGTGCACATGCAAAATAATTTTCGCATTTACAAATCACTGGTCAAATGCGTGCTGTTATATGGAAGTAACACGTGAACCCTGACAAGCGAGTCCAAAAAGGCAGTCAATGAATTTGAACGCAAAGCTCTCGAAAAATTTTCCGTCCATTGAAATAAGGTACAGAGTGACTACGTTACAACGATGAGTTGTATGCACTTTTTGACGATCCACCTGTCTCCTCTTGCGTAAAACTACGTAAATTGCAATGAGCGGGACATGTAGTAAAAAAGGAAGAACAAGTTGGGTTAACAGACCTACACTCATGTCAGAAGGGTTTTGTATTCAATTTACAAAATGCAGTCACCAGATCGAATCAAATCAAGAAACATGTCAAAGACGATTTTATTGGAGAAAATATGAAATGCGAAGATCATACTATTTTTAACAAAGTTCAATGAATTTCGACTTTTGATGTTTTTGGTATTGTTATACTCATAAATATCTCCCTTGATAATTATTTCAGATGTCCATCCGCGACGGAGGAAACACATTTTTCATGTATTTCCCCCCTGTGCCCCCACTGAAGCAAAAACTGACAGTTTAACAACTGTTTTGAAAAGCTCCCATGAAAACTTTCATTTCATACTCATATCGGCTACGTTTGATGAATTTTTTTTCAGGGGCCACTCTCCTGTGCTGAAATCATCGATTCATGGCCAATTTTTTCGAATCCTAGAATGGTTACAAAGCCCTTTTGCTAGGAGCTCTCTCCAACCTCCTTGACTTATTTCACTTATGAGCATAAATTGTAGGTACTCATCTTTAGTCATTCATTCAATTGAATCAAGTGTTCAAAGCATGCACCTTAAACGTTGAAGTTGGGAAAAAATAGCTCCAAATTATTCAATCTTCGCATTTAAAACAGCCAATATCTTGTTTTACGATTACTGATACTTCTCAAAGATATACATGACATCTATCATTCCTGAAATTTTCATGCAAATCCTAGCAAAACTGTAGTGTCTGAGTCGATAAAAAGCGCATGTTTTTCCATAGCCATATGTTGCCATAGTAATACGAGTAAATGCAGCGCATATTGTTCCATAGAAATACAGGAAAATTCAAACCGTTATAACTTCGCTAAATATGATTCAATCTTTATGAAACTTTCGGGATAGATCAATCTTATAAATAGTCATCTGTGTACTGAATTTCATAGAATTTAAGGGTACCGTTAAGATTTTATTCAAGAAAACATAAAATCGATAAATCATACTATTACTAACAAAGTTGAGTGAATTGCGACATCTCACGTATTTGTTGTTGTTGTACTCACCAAGGCCTACATTCCTGATTTTTTTCAGATTTTTCGGATCACAGGTGTCCAATTGCGAGGGGGGGGACACCAATTTTTCGTGTATTTCCCCTCCCTGTGCGCCCCTCGAAGCAAATTTTGGCAAACTAAGACCTGTTTTGTAAAGTTCTCATCAAGACTTTTCATTTGATACCCATATCGGCTACCTTCAATGAAATTTTTTTTTCGGTAGGGTCACTCTCCTACATGGGGAGACCCCCCTTAAATACTTTGTAAAATTTTTTTGTAGCTGAACTTTGAAGAGATCACCACTTTACACTTACGCACAAAATTCGATGTTTCTAGCTTAAGCAGTTTCCGAGAAAAACTGCTGTGACACACGGACGGACGGACGGACGGACGGACAGACGGACAGACTGGTCGCGAAACTAGTAGGGTTTTGTAAAATTATTTTACAAAACCCTATAAATGGCTACCCAAAAGGACATTAAACTCTGTAGCACAAGGTAGGCGTCTAGCGGGAAGACCGAGGACTCAATGGGAAGACATGATACAAGCTGACAGTAAATCTTTGCTAGGAGTGAAAAACTGACCGACAAGATCACGAAACCATGACAATTGGAGGAGATTAATCCGGGAAGCTTAGGCCCAGCTTGGCCTGTCACGAAACAAATGAGGATATTGTGAATGTTGTTTAGTTCATTGGAGTGGCTACAAAGTCAGAACTAAATGTTGCCTTATAAATGTCAACCACCGAACTTTGCACAGTATCAAAATGATGCAAAGGTTCAGCAATATCACCTATCACATAAATTCCCAACAACAAACCATACCAAACTATTTGAAAATCAACGGGAATTTAGTCAATAATCAGATTAGTAGGTAGCACGATCTTTTACAACATATTCAATTCCTGAGCCAATTAAGATACTACAAAGACATCCTTCATAATCATTTATTGAACATAGCAGAAGCAATTCTTCTTCTTCTTAGCACTACAGCCCTTTTGGGCCCTTAACTTCCTGCAAACAGCGCATCCACCTGTCTCGGTACGTTGAGTGTATCTTCCAATTCCGAAATCCGAACAGCGATGAACTGTCTTCGTCGACCGAGTCAGACCAGCGTTTCCTCGCTGGTCTGCTCGAGGAACTTCCAAGAAAAAAATGCCCGTTAAGGAGTCAGATGATAGGGTAGAACTAATTTGTCTTGATGAACAAGAAGCTAATACCACAACTAGGCAAAGCGTTGAATATGAATCTGCTTCCAGGAATGCATTCTTTGTGAATCCTAGACGAAATATTTCACAAAGATTGTTTCGAAATCTAATTGACTTGGAGGCTATTCGCTCCAAAATCATAACAGACATCAATGGAGAGTCGATTATAGTATTTTCGGATGAAGAACACAGCTTTGGTGATCATAATGCTATAAACTGAAAATATTTATTGAATTTGAAAAGAATTTTTTACGATGATCTTATAAGTTCAAAATATTCATTGAATTTTAAAACAAAAATTTTTTACCGTTTTATTGTAAATGAAAAATATTTATTGAATTTTTAAGAGAAAACAAAAAAAGAAAAGTGAAAATTTATGAATTGTTTCTATTGGGAATTGAAAAAAGAAAATAAAGATGAATAGATCAAGGAAGGTGAAAATTTGGTCTTTGCCTTTGGAACCCCGAAAATATATGGGACACCTCATGTTGGCTGGCCCCTCCACTCATGAGCTAGCCATCGATCGAGCTATCCCCTTTTGAATTGTTACAGGTGCTCTCGCAGGGCTGCTTGGCTTTCCACACCAGATGTGGGCCAAAATAGCATTTTTTGGACTTCGATGCGGTAGGAAAGAGTGCGTGAGGGCACCGCCATCAGCTGGATTCCCGACTCTCATTTGTGAGCTGTAATCGTCCTCCACAAGGACGAAATCAATTTGAACATCGCGTGCGGCTAATCGGTTATTCAACGTCACGTTTTCAGGGTATTGTAAAATCATTTTACAATACCCTACTAAAATCGCGTCCTGTTTGTACGTCTGTCTGTCCGTCCATCCATTCGTCCGTTCGTCCCTGTGTCACACCACTTTTTCCCGCAAACTACATAAGCTCGAAGCATAAAATTTTGTTGGTAGGTGCAAAGTGATGCCATCTTCAAAGTTTTACAACGAAAAAAAATTTATAAGGTATGTGGGAATATACTATTTTGTTTCTTCTTCAAATGAAGAAATACAATTCAAATTAGCTACACATTTTGTAATCACCCTATGAAAATTTATTTGACTGCGAATACGTGTTTGAAACGAGTTCAGATAACAGTGAATAGAACCCTCATGATTTTGTTTATTTGGTTGGAGAAAAGGGTAGACGAGTTGGAGTTGATAGGAGACGAGACGTTCTCGGTACGACGAGCTCTGCGAAGGACGGAACACATGTGAAAGCTAAATTATTTGATGTTCTTTGTAAACCGTTTCTGTATCAGTATACTTAATTAACAAATTACATACCTATTACGCGCGTAAAGGGTTTATTCATTCCTACAGGTATATAAGGGGGGTCTCCCCATATAGGGGAGTTACCCCCCAAAAAAAGTTTTTATCGCATGTAGGCAATATGGGTATCAAATGCAAGGTCTTTATGAGAACTTTTCAAAACAGTTCTTAAACTAACAAATTTTGCATTGAGGGGTGCAGGGGAAGGGGAAATGTACGAAAATGCGATTGGACACCTTCGACCCGAAAAATCTGAAAAAAATCACATAGGTGTAACTTTAAGAGTACAGGGGCAACAAATACCTCAGAAGTCGAAATTCGATCAACTTTGTTAATAATAGTACTTATTATAAATTTTACATTTTTGCATATACTCGTAAAATCAAGATGGGACCTTAAATTTCCCAATAAAAATAATTTCACGATAATTGAACAATAAACAGCTAAGTTACAGCCGATTGAATGTTTAACAACTACAACAACATTAACACGTGATACTAGGGAGATACACGTTTGCAGCCGACCTAAACACTACAAATATGTAGGAATTTTGATAAAAATTTTAGAAATGGTTTGTAATACTGATATGTTATCATGACTCATCAAGCGACGGGGTCAAAACATTTGAAACAAAATGGTGGTGAGTTTAAAATTTATAGTAACCATAATAATATTTCGAGCTCAATTTATGGAATTTGTATATTAGACAAGTTTTGAAATGCAGAATATATTGTTTGATTTACTAATTGTTTTACAATACCCTTCTACCAGGAGTACTCTCCTGCTACTTCAATTTGTTTTTTTTTAAGCTTCGTTAGGGTCACGACATACTCTCGTGAGCAAGGAAGCCTTACATTCAATGCATACATAGCGTTCATCTTCTAATCACACACAAAAAAATAAATAAATAATCATACTGTTGGCGGGTTATCTGATTTTATTTTCTATGGTCTTTGAAAATATTTTTTATTTCGCTCAAAGCAGTCATATTCCACTATAGATTTCGCACTGTCGCTTGCCACTTTTTTGTGGATAAGGAATAAAATTGATTGGCTCCACTCGCTCGGCATTCATTCTTGTTGTCAAATGTGCTGGATAGCTTTCTGAACACCACTGCTACCATACACATATTTAATGATCTTCACTGGAGTCTCATCAATGCCCGATACTTTATTATTATTTTGGGCACTATAAAGTGGAACAAACTTCATCCAGTGTTAATGGGGCCAATGGAAGGTCTTTGAGAGAAAGTGAAGTTGTGAAAATTATAGAGGCAATGCTTTATTATGTACGTTATATAAAGTACTCTTTAAAATAATGGAAAGAAAATTAAACCCGCACTATAAACTATTATTGGAGAATATTACTCATGAAGTGGACAGTCTAAAATAGACCAAATCTCCTCAGTTAGTTGTAGACCTCAAGTGAGCATACGATAGCGTCAATAGAAGTGTTCTGTACAACATAATGCTTGATCTTGGCTTTTCGATAAAACTATTCCACATGTTCAAAGCCACGATGCTAAACACAGTGTTCCAGGTGAAGGTAAACGGTGAACTAGCAGACAGCTTTAAGGAGGAATCAGGCTTAAAATAAGGGAATATATTTAATTTTGCGCTGGAGCACGTCATCAAGAAGACAAAGGCTATGACTTCTGGTACACTAATGTTCAAGTTCACACATTTTGAAGCGCAACATTATGAAACGGTCAATCTCAGATGTCAAATGAGCACTTCTTAGCCTAGAATTAGAAGCAAATAAAAATTAGCCGCAAGTAAATGAAACTAAAATTAAATTCATGACTCAAACGAGATATAACACTCCAGTCCGACAAAATCTGACTTTAGCAGAGTATAACCTTGAAAGTGTGGATAATTTTGTTTATCTTATAGCAAATCTGAATAGACATTTTTTCGAAACTGTATTAACCCTCAAAGGCCGCACTGGGTTACGTTAACCCAGGGATCTCATACAATGGCAGCGCAGTCAGAAACTGTTGTAGTAAGATTTCTGTGGTTGTAATTTTTAAAGAGTAGAGACCTTCTGTTCGACTCCCCCCACTACGGTTATACCGCTACGCCATCACAGAGCGGAGTACTAGTGACGGAGGTTAGTGCTTGGGTTACTCTCACCCTGTGCGCATCGTTGTGTACATTAGAAGTATTTATATCAATTTTTTGCTTATAAAACGCAGAAGATTACTAACATTTTTTACATATTTTTGATGTATAACATCAATAACATCGTAATATTTGCAGTAGAAACAAGTTGAGTGAACAGACCTACGCTCATGTCAGAAGTGTTTTGTATTCAATTTCAATTTCAAAATGCAGTCACTAGATTGAATAAAGTCAAGAAGCATGTTAATGACGATTTTATTGGAGAAACTATGAAATTCGAAGATCATACTATTATTAACAAAGTTGAACAAATTTCGACTTCTGAGGTTTTTGGTATTGTTATATCCATAAATATCTCCCTTGATAATTATTTCAGATATCCATTCGCGAGGGAGGAAACACATTTTTCATGTATTTCCCCCCCTGTGCCCCCACTGAAGCAAAAACTGACAGTTTAAGAACTGTTTTGAAAAGCTCCCATGAAAACTTTCATTTCATACTCATATCGGCTACGTTTGATGAATTTTTTTCAGAGGCCACTCTCCTGTACTGTTATCATCGGTTAATAGCAAATTTTTTCGAATCCTAGAGTTGTTACAAAGCCCTTTTGATAGAAGCTCCCTCCCGCCTCCTTGACTTGTTTCACTTATGATATTAATTTTTCGTTTATTTCCCCTCCCTGTGCGCCCCCCGAAGCAAACTTTGCTAAACTAAGACCTGTTTTGAAAAGTTCTCATCAATACCTTTCATTTGATACCCATATCGGCTACCTTCAATGAAATTTTTTTTCAGGGGGTCACTCCCCTACATGGGGAGACCCCTCTTAAATACCTTATAAAAATTTTTGTAGTTGAACTTTGAAGAGATCACCACTTTACACCTACATACAAAATTTGATGTTTCTAGCTTAAGCAGTTTCCGAGAAAACTGCTGTGACACACGGACGGACGGACGGACAGACAGACGGACAGACAGGACGCGATTTTAGAAGGGTTTTGTAAAATTATTTTACAAAACCCTAAAAAGATACTTGCAAATCCATGCAAACGATTAATGTCGTTATTCTATTCCGAAGTTTTGAATCGTCTCTTCTATTTCTTTGCGTTGTATCGTGATTCTATTTATTATCATTATTCAAGTAAGTCAATTTCTCCTTTCAAATGATTATGTCCATTTTTAGGGTTTTGTAAAATAATTTTACAAAACCCTACTAGTTTCGCGACCAGTCTGTCCGTCTGTCCGTCTGTCCGTCCGTCCGTCCGTCCGTCCGTCCGTGTGTCACAGCAGTTTTTCTCGGAAACTACTTAAGCTAGAAACATCAAATTTTGTGTGTAGGTGTAAAGTGGTGATCTCTTCAAAGTTCAGCTACAAAAAAATTTTATAAGGTATATAAGGGGGGTCTCCCCATATAGGAGAGTGACCCCCCGAAAAAAAAATTTCATTGAAGGTAGCCGATATGGGTATCAAATGAAAGGTCTTGATGAGAACTTTTCAAAACAGGTCTTAGTTTGGCAAAATTTGCTTCAAGGGGCGCACAGGGAGGGGAAATACACGAAAAATTTGTGTCCCCCCCCCCTCGCGATTGGACACCTGTGATCCGAAAAATCTGAAAAAAATCAGAAATGTAGGCCTTGGTGCGTACAACAACAACAAATACGTGAGAAGTCGCAATACACTCAACTTTGTTAGTAATAGTATGATTTATCGATTTTATATTTTCTTGAATAAAATCTTAACGGTACCCTTAAATTCTACGAAATTCAGTACACAGACGTCTATTTATAAGATTCATCTGTCCTGAAAGTTTCATAAAGATTGAATCATATTTAGCGAAGTTATAGCGGTTTGAATTTCCCTGTATTACTATGGAACAATATGCGCTGCATGTATTACTACGGCAACATATGGCTATAGAACAACATGCGCTTCTTACCGACTCAGACACTACAGTTTTGCTAGGATTTGCATGAAAATTTCAGGAATGATAGGTGTCATGTATATCTTTGAGAATCGGCTCAGCTAGTAGTATCAGTAATCGTAAAACAAGATAGTGGCTGTTTTAAATGCGAAGATTGAATAATTTGGAGTTATTTTTTCCCAACTTCAACGTTTAAGGTGCATGCTTTAAACATTTGATTCAATTGAATGAATGACTGAAGATGAGTACCTACAATTAATGCTCATAAGTGAAACTAGTCAAGGAGGTGGGAGAGAGCTCCTAGCAACAGGGTTTTGTAACCATTTTAGGATTCGAAAAAAATGGCCATGAATCGATGATTTCAGCACAGGAGAGTGGCCCCCGAAAAAAAAATTCATCAAACGTAGCCGGTATGAGTATGAAATGAATGTTTTCATGGGAGCTTTTCAAAACAGTTGTTAAACTGTCAGTTTTTGCTTCAGTGGGGGCACAGGGGGGAAATACATGAGAAATGTGTTTCCTCCGTCGCGGATGGACATCTGAAATAATTATATAGGGATATATTTATGAGTATAACAATACCAAAAACCTCAGAAGTCGAAATTCGTTCAACTTTGTTAAAAATCTGATCTTCGCATTTCATATTTTCTCCAATAAAATCGTCTTTGACATGTTTCTTGATTTGATTCGATCTGGTGACTGCATTTTGTAAATTGAATACAAAACCCTTCTGACATGAGCGTAGGTCTGTTTACCCAACTTGTTATTTATCAAAATTATGACGATTACATTTCTCAACAAATAATTTCATGCAGTATAAAATGCTGACTCTATCCCGAGTGCGTGAGGCTCATACGATTGAAAAATATTATGATGTAAAGGAAACGTATGACGACAACGTTGAGAGCGAAGATAAAGAAGACCATGTTGAACAACAGCTAGATGGCTGGGATTCGGACGTAGAAGAGGTTGAGCAGATAGAAGTGGAAGAACAGCTGAACGATGAATTACCATCTGAAGATGAAGCAAGCACATCTAAACAACGAAAGCGAGGTCGACCAAAATATTTACGAGGTAAAGACAATTTCAAGTGGTTCCTAGTTTTGTCTGAACGTGAAAGAAGGAATCGTCGAATCGAAGTACATATGCCCACTCCTAAAGGTCAAGCAGCAAATATAAAAACACCTTTAGAATCTTGGGGTACTTTTTTAGTCAAAAAATTCTAAATCTGATCCTATTATATACAAATGCAGAAATTGATAGAGCTCTTGATAATCTAAAAAAAAAAAAAAATAAACAGATGATTAAATCACATCATAAACATATTGACATAGTAGAATTGAAGGCCACGATAGGTTTATTGTATTTTGCAGGGCTTCAAAAAATCAATAATACAGATATTTATACTTTATGAGGACCTTTTAGACCATCTTTGTTTCGAATGACCATGCCTAGACACCGGTTCAAGTTTCCTCTAACATGCTTGAGATTCGATGATAGAATAACTCGTAACGAGAGAAAAGCAGTTGATCGTTTTACACATATCCGAGAAATCTGGAGTCTATTTATAGATAATTGTTTAGCTAATTATGAACCGAGTTCAAACAGTACTATTGATGAGCAACTTCTCTCTTTTCGAGGATCCTGCAATTTTCACATGTACCTACATGCCCTCGAAACCGTATAAATATGGTTTGAAAATAATGACTCTTAACGACTCAGTCACTCACTATTTGTATGATGCGATACCCTATTGTGGTACTGCCACTGAAAAAGATAATACTAAATCAGTGCCTTCATATTATACAAGGATGTTATGTGAGCCTATATATTATACAGAAAGAAGCATTACTTGTGACGGATGGTTTACATCAATTCCAATATGTAATAAAATGCTGAATGAATATTAATTGACTATGGTAGGAACTATCAATAAAAATAAGCGCGAAATCCTTGAAATTAAAAAAAAATCGCAAAACAATGAAAAAGTAAGATTCGCTTATAATGAAAATAAAATTTTGGTTTCTTATAATCAAAAAGGTAAAAAAATAGTCTTGCTTTTATCTTCTTATCATTCTACAGCTCTTATAGATAAAAAACTGGAAAGCCAAAATTTGTATAACTTTATAATCAAACGAAAGGTGGTAGCTTTGATAAAAAGTGTCACGATTTCACAACAGCCCGGAAAACGCGTAGATGGCCATTACGCATATTTTACGGCATGCTAGATCAAGCAAATGTCAATTCGTTCATTATTTATAACTTACTCGTACTTGATCACAATAAACCAATGCATCGTAATGATTATATTTTAGAACTATGCATGTCTCTGATTCAACCGTTTTTAAAAATGAGATTGGCTCAACCATCTCTGCGCACATCTCTTCGTAAAGAAATTGATAGTTTTCTAAATTTGTCTGGAGGTAATTCAATTGTAGACTCTGATGATGAAAGTACTTTAGATTTGCAAGCGGAAAATAAAATGCTCAAAAAAAGCGATGCAGTAATTTTCCAAGTGTTTTAGATCGAAAAACGTTTTATAAATGTTTACAATGTACAAATCCTATGTGTAAAGAACATACTGCACGAATTTGTTTGGACTGTTCAGTAAAAAATATGAAATAAATAATTTTTGTAACAATTATCATGCCTATTTGTTTGATACTTACATTATAACTATAGTTTAATTTCTATGTAAAACAAACTTAGCTTTATGAGTAAAAAAAACTATATATTTTTTAAATAGTCGATAATTTATATATTTGACCTTATATTCAATTTCCTTCAAAAAGGCGTTGGTAAAACTTTTTTATCATTTTTCAACAAAGAAATAAGAATTAAAAAAGAAAAAAGGATTTTTTAAAGTTTTTTTTTATCGCTTTATATCTTTGTTAATTTTAGTTTTATTAATATTTTAACTTACACCATCGTCTTCTACATCGTAAGACGAATAAAATGAAAAAACAAGTTGGGTAAACAGACCTACGCTCATGTCAGAAGGGTTTTGTATTCAATTTACAAAATGCAGTCACCAGATCGAATCAAATCAAGAAACATGTCAAAGACGATTTTATTGGAGAAAATATGAAATGCGAAGATCAGATTTTTAACAAAGTTGAACGAATTTCGACTTCTGAGGTTTTTGGTATTGTTATACTCACAAATATATCCCTTGATAATTATTTCAGATGTCCATCCGCGACGGAGGAAACACATTTCTCATGTATTTCCCCCCTGTGCCCCCACTGAAGCAAAAACTGACAGTTTAACAACTGTTTTGAAAAGCTCCCATGAAAACATTCATTTCATACTCATACCGGCTACGTTTGATGAATTTTTTTTTCGGGGGCCACTCTCCTGTGCTGAAATCATCGATTCATGGCCATTTTTTTCGAATCCTAAAATGGTTACAAAACCCTGTTGCTAGGAGCTCTCTCCCACCTCCTTGACTAGTTTCACTTATGAGCATTAATTGTAGGTACTCATCTTCAGTCATTCATTCAATTGAATCAAATGTTTAAAGCATGCACCTTAAACGTTGAAGTTGGGAAAAAATAACTCCAAATTATTCAATCTTCGCATTTAAAACAGCCACTATCTTGTTTTACGATTACTGATACTACTAGCTGAGCCGATTCTCAAAGATATACATGACACCTATCATTCCTGAAATTTTCATGCAAATCCTAGCAAAACTGTAGTGTCTGAGTCGGTAAGAAGCGCATGTTGTTCTATAGCCATATGTTGCCGTAGTAATACATGCAGCGCATATTGTTCCATAGTAATACAGGGAAATTCAAACCGCTATAACTTCGCTAAATATGATTCAATCTTTATGAAACTTTCAGGACAGATCAATCTTATAAATAGACGTCTGTGTACTGAATTTCGTAGAATTTAAGGGTACCGTTAAGATTTTATTCAAGAAAATATAAAATCGATAAATCATACTATTACTAACAAAGTTGAGTGTATTGCGACTTCTCACGTATTTGTTGTTGTTGTACGCACCAAGGCCTACATTTCTGATTTTTTTCAGATTTTTCGGATCACAGGTGTCCAATCGCGAGGGGGGGGGACACAAATTTTTCGTGTATTTCCCCTCCCTGTGCGCCCCTTGAAGCAAGTTTTGCCAAACTAAGACCTGTTTTGAAAAGTTCTCATCAAGACCTTTCATTTGATACCCATATCGGCTACCTTCAATGAAATTTTTTTTTCGGGGGGTCACTCTCCTATATGGGGAGACCCCCCTTATATACCTTATAAAATTTTTTTGTAGCTGAACTTTGAAGAGATCACCACTTTACACCTACACACAAAATTTGATGTTTCTAGCTTAAGTAGTTTCCGAGAAAAACTGCTGTGACACACGGACGGACGGACGGACGGACGGACGGACGGACGGACAGACGGACAGACGGACAGACTGGTCGCGAAACTAGTAGGGTTTTGTAAAATTATTTTACAAAACCCTAAAAAAATGTTTTTTTTTGTCAATTGTAAGCCACGTAACGTCCCAATAAAGATTACTGGGTATGACTAACCCAGTGCGGCCGAATCGTGAAGCAGCGAGAGTGCGTCCTTTGAGGGTTAATCGAGCAGTCACACAAGCAAACTGCTCGAAAACTTTCCTATCCCCTACTCAAAATTTTATGTGGCTGACTTGGAAAGAATATGTAATTAATTTTATTCGTAATCGTAATATGTAGAATATTTTTTCTTCTTATTATTTTTATTAAATGTTATTTCATATCAATTTTTCTTTATATTAAAATTTAAATGTTTCCTTTTAATTATACTCGTCATGAGGTTTGACTTATATTACTATTTAAAATCTTCATTATCTTTACTTCAGTTAAATTTTGTTATAAAAAAATGTTAAATCTGCACATAAAATTTCGAGTATGGGAACGCTGATATAATACAGTATTCTACGGATTGCATTGCCAAATGCAATCCACAGTGGCTGAGCAAGGGGCTCGTCTTCAACCACCGTCACGGCGTGACGATATGATAGACGGCGGATAAGCGCGGAGGGTCTGCTTTTCATCACCCCCGGGCGAACATCGGGGAGTCAGCTTTCAATCGCGATAAGAGACGGACCGCCAATTTCACAAGATTGAGCTGGGAGTTGTTTTACGGATATATCGTGTAGCGGTTTTAACGCTGGGATTTTATTTCAAGTTTTTATTATGATGAAGTGGAACAAAAAATGTGAAATTCAAACAATTAGAAAAGTTAAATGTATCGCAGTGTAACATAAAATTCATTAGATTCCCATATCATTGTTAAAGAACAAGCATATGATTTATGTTGAACAGTGAATTAAGTATGTTGAACGGTGTGCTAGTTTTCTGGTTATTTTGGCGATAAATAAGTTTGGATGTTGTTCACAAAGGGTGGAAAAGATGCAAGTGAAGTTAAATACACTCTAAGATATAAAAATTCTGTTTTTTTGAAGTATTGATATGCACCCTGGCAGTTGTCCCAAGAAGTGATTTACTGAGACCATGCTAACGGGAAAGGAATGAAATTCCCGATTTTAAGTGGCCCTAAAATTTCCGTCGATGAAAATGCATATCGTTTTGAGTGATGTGCTCATAAATTATATGTAGTGCCGTGGATTTGCTTCTTTCTATGTACAAAGTTTGATCTATTTGTTTACATTGAAAATAGTTAAGTCTGAAGTGAAATTAAGTACCGCAAATTATTTTCGCACGCTCATTATTTCTGTTGAATGGTCCAACAGGGAATTTATAACGTTTTAATTGCTGGATTATAAATAGTGTTACATGTACAAATAATTCTGCGAGCTACTGTCGCAATTGTTTTCACAACAATGAAGAACACGAATTCACTCGTAACCACGAGAACCCAACGAGCATGATCAACATCTGCAAGTGACGTCACTCCATTCATTAATTTTCTCGAATCTACCAGCTAGAACATTCGCCAATAAACGAGAAATGGGTGAATAGGTAGAGACCCTATATAAAGGCGAGCTGAATGAATGGGGGGATCAGTCATTAGAACCGCGATAACAAACAAATGCGAAAGTGTGGAGTGAGAATTGATCGAGTAGTAGAAAAGTGTGTTTCGTAATAGTGAAGTAATTTAGAAGACAATTGCGATAATAAATTTATGGACAAGTGTTAGATAATTTTAATAGTGACAATTAAAATTAGTGAAAAGTGTTAACTGATTATTGTGCGTTTTATTTAATTGAATAAACTCTTTTAACTTAAATTAAAAGACATTGCGTTTTCACTTTCCCGGAACGTTAAAATTATAGGCCGCGAACCAATAACACGCGACAATAGGAAGCTTGGATAACTTGGAGAATTGACTATCTCCATAAGTAGAGCAGGCAAAAGATGGTAAAAAGAATGTTCGGAGTTAGGATGGATTCGGTGGGCGCTTGATTTTAGTCCACGGTTTCTTCTAGAAATATAGTTCTTGGACAGGCGATGCATTCTTTCACTGCAGAGATGCATGGAGAAAAGTAGACTTCCATTTGGTTATAGCTTTGTTCGACGTTTGAACATGTGCTTAGTTTACCTGAATCCCATTTTCGTTAAGCACGATAAAAAGTAAGGGAAGGGAAAAAACTTCAGTCAGCTTTTCAATAAGATAAAAAGAAATCGAGAAAAGATCTTTGCATTGTAAGTAATGATTGCGAGCAACAATTTATTGATCCGAAATCGCGTGTATGTAGTCCGATCAGATCTCAAGACGTTGGGAAAGTTTTCGACTGTTAAGAATTCTCATCATTTTGAATACTTTTCAATTGCATTAAATAATTCGGGGAAGCCGCGAAGTAACAAGAATAACCATGGGACTCTTTGTTAGATTTGATTGATCTATCTGACAGGAGGAAGGAAAACGTAGCTACTCCAAACTAGAAACGTAAAACAATCGTGTTTGCTTATGGTGTCACTTCTGCGGAATAAGAAGAAAATTAGCTAAACTTTTTAATTGGATCATTTCACCCTTTTCACATCAATTTAATGTAAATCTATACGACAAATTTGCTCTACATTTGAAGCTTTATCTAACGTCGCGCGGATATCGATCACTCTTTCGGATGGCTCCGATAGCTTTTTAAATTACTTTTTATGGAATTGTTTGCAGCTACATATAAATGAGTTGCATATTTTTGAATAATAATTTTTCTGAAAAATTATTAGAGAAGAAAAATGTTAGAAGAAGGTGGTTTCGACGTGTGCACTAATTCTCCTCAGGCCATCACACTTAGATACACACCGGTGATGGCGACCACCATGCTCAGAGGTGAGGGAGTAAATTTTTAACTTTTCTACTAATGCAAACTCAATATGTTTTTGTTTCTGCAAGTTATATTCAAGGTAAATTTCTCTTGTAAGTACTTGTATTAGCTAAACTTTTTAATTGGATCATTTCACCCTTTTCACATCAATTTAATGTAAATCTATACGACAAATTTGCTCTACATTTGAAGCTTTATCTAACGTCGCGCGGATATCGATCACTCTTTCGGATGGCTCCGATAGCTTTTTAAATTACTTTTTATGGAATTGTTTGCAGCTACATATAAATGAGTTGCATATTTTTGAATAATAATTTTTCTGAAAAATTATTAGAGAAGAAAAATGTTAGAAGCAGGTGGTTTCGACGTGTGCACTAATTCTCCTCAGGCCATCACACTTAGATACACACCGGTGATGGCGACCACCATGCTCAGAGGTGAGGGAGTAAATTTTTAACTTTTCTACTAATGCGAACTCAATATGTTTTTGTTTCTGCAAGTTATATTCAAGGTAAATTTCTCTTGTAAGTACTTGTATTAGCTAAACTTTTTAATTGGATCATTTCACCCTTTTCACATCAATTTAATGTAAATTTATACGACAAATTTGCTCTACATTTGAAGCTTTATCTAACGTCGCGCGGATATCGATCACTCTTTCGGATGGCTCCGATAGCTTTTTAAATTACTTTTTATGGAATTGTTTGCAGCTACATATAAATGAGTTGCATATTTTTGAATAATAATTTTTCTGAAAAATTATTAGAGAAGAAAAATGTTAGAAGAAGGTGGTTTCGAAGTGTGCACTACTTCTCCTCAGGCCATCACACTTAGATACACACCGGTGATGGCGACCACCATGCTCAGAGGTGAGGGAGTAAATTTTTAACTTTTCTACTAATGCAAACTCAATATGTTTTTGTTTCTGCAAGTTATATTCAAGGTAAATTTCTCTTGTAAGTACTTGTATTAGCTAAACTTTTTAATTGGATCATTTCACCCTTTTCACATCAATTTAATGTAAATCTATACGACAAATTTGCTCTACATTTGAAGCTTTATCTAACGTCGCGCGGATATCGATCACTCTTTCGGATGGCTCCGATAGCTTTTTAAATTACTTTTTATGGAATTGTTTGCAGCTACATATAAATGAGTTGCATATTTTTGAATAATAATTTTTCTGAAAAATTATTAGAGAAGAAAAATGTTAGAAGAAGGTGGTTTCGACGTGTGCACTAATTCTCCTCAGGCCATCACACATTTACTCCCTCACCTCTGAGCATGGTGGTCGCCATCACCGGTGTGTATCTAAGTGTGATGGCCTGAGGAGAATTAGTGCACACGTCGAAACCACCTTCTTCTAACATTTTTCTTCTCTAATAATTTTTCAGAAAAATTATTATTCAAAAATATGCAACTCATTTATATGTAGCTGCAAACAATTCCATAAAAAGTAATTTAAAAAGCTATCGGAGCCATCCGAAAGAGTGATCGATATCCGCGCGACGTTAGATAAAGCTTCAAATGTAGAGCAAATTTGTCGTATAGATTTACATTAAATTGATGTGAAAAGGGTGAAATGATCCAATTAAAAAGTTTAGCTAATACAAGTACTTACAAGAGAAATTTACCTTGAATATAACTTGCAGAAACAAAAACATATTGAGTTTGCATTAGTAGAAAAGTTAAAAATTTACTCCCTCACCTCTGAGCATGGTGGTCGCCATCACCGGTGTGTATCTAAGTGTGATGGCCTGAGGAGAATTAGTGCACACGTCGAAACCACCTTCTTCTAACATTTTTCTTCTCTAATAATTTTTCAGAAAAATTATTATTCAAAAATATGCAACTCATTTATATGTAGCTGCAAACAATTCCATAAAAAGTAATTTAAGAAGAAAATGTTTCGGGATTGAGACTTGCAATTCAAGCTGCTCAAAACAAATGAATTCCGTATTAGTGCACAAAAAGTATATTTTTTATTCTAAAGCTTTGGCCACAAGTTCCGGTAGATCGTGCCTTGCCCTTCAATTTATTAATCCCTTTAAAATCAGTGTGAGTCAGAGTTTTCCTCACCATTTAAATTAATTTTGTTCAAGCACTCTTAAGGTACTTCACTTCTGATTTACAGCAACATTACATCATCCACATCATCTACGGGCGCTTGTAAGGATGCTGGGTGAGTACCCTTTTATTTTCTTCTATTTATGAAAAATTCTATTTATTTATGTATATTGTTTTTGGTGAGCTTTGGTTTTTTTTAAATGACACATATTGCGCATGTTTCTAATTTTATCGAATCGCATCGTTTTTTTTATAAATTCTTTTTGTGTGAGGATTCGGACCTTACTTTTTCGAAAATGAGGCTGGAGCAACAGTTACGGTGAATGAATTGCGCTATAGGGAGATGATAAATGATTTTTTATGGCCGGAGTTGGATGGTGTTGATCTGAACAATGTTTACTTTCAATAAGACGGCGCTACTTACCACACGAGCAACGAAACCATTGATCTTTTACGGGAAAAGTTTCCGGACCGTGCTATCTCTCGAAGAGGTGATCACAAATGGCCACCGAGATCTTGTGATTTAACACCTTGCAACTTCTTCCCTTGAGGCCTCGTAAAAGAGAAGGTCTACGCCAATAGCCCAGCGTCGGTTCAAGACCTCAAAGATGGAATTCGTGAGGCTATCGAGGACATAGGGCAGCCACTTTGCGATTTGGTTATGGAAAATTTCATGAAAAGGATATCGTCCTGTAAGCGTGGTCTTGATGGTCATTTGCCTGATGTTATTGTCACTATTAATGACATATCTTTTACTTTATAACGAAATAAACATTGGGTCATTTATATAAAAAAAACTGACATTTTTCTTTTAATATCAAAATAACACCTCTTATTGGAAAACACTGAATTGTACGTTAAGTCCAAAACCCTTTTGACATGACCGTAGTTCTGTCTACCCAACATGTTATGTAATTGGAATCATGTAAGATGGTTTTCAATACGACGGGAAGATCCTACTTGAGAGAGATTCATTGAAAATAATATGAAGGGACTGTGTTAGTATATCTTTACACTGAGTTCGAAAGTAGGGGGAAATATATTAGGCCCAGATCCTTTATTCAAATCCAGACACTTAATTATCTGGCGAATATCTTCTTCCAAGACTGCAATGTTTTCCATTAAGGTCCTTGGATATGTTACAGTAGACCGTAAATTTGCTGAAGCTAAGGGGTCGTAGTAAGCTTCCTAAAAATGATCAGCAACAATTTGACAGATTTGGTCTGAAGAAGTTGAAGTGAAACCTTTGTAGGTTAGTGTGGAGAGAAAACCATGGGCTTTACGCATGATGTTTACGAAATCAAGGAACTTTTTAGGGTCATGAATACTATTTAGACCAACAGCGTTAACGTACGATTCATATGCTTCTCAAGATTTAATCTTGAATTCAGTGGCTAGCTCATGATATTTGCTATTGATTTCGTTACTTGTATTTGGAGTATTGCTCCCAAATTTAAAGTTCATATTACAGAAAGCACATCGATGCTCTTTAGTCAGTTCAACGCAGATTCACACGATCTCTATTCTTCAAATTCAACCTTCCTTAGTCCCCTTATCATGACCGTCTACGTATTTTGAACCTTCTTTCCCTCAAATCCAGATGATCTTTTCTTAAAGAATATCTTTTGTTCAAGCTTTATCATAGTCTTCCATCTCAAAATGTATGCAGGCAAATTTATACATTCCATGCTGCTCGGCTTAATAGATCCTCACTTCAATTTTATGTTCCGTATGCACGTACTAACACCTTCCTCCACTCTCTCTTACCACGCTTACCTCGTATGCACAATCAGTGAAGTCTTGGTCCTCTACCTCAGTCTCTTGGCATATTTAAAAAATTTATGAAAAATCAAGTTTACAAATACTCCTATACTTCTTAATTTTTGATATCATTAAATTGTGATCCTTTTTTGTTGATTTCTTTCCTATTTTTATTTTAACTATTTAATTTTATTGTTTTAATGAACTATTTAATCAACTTGTCATTGGACTACTAGTCTGTATGTCGATTTTGAAATAAAGCCAAATAAACACCGCAAATAAAGCCTACTACTCCATACTCCAATTCTAAGACCCATAGTTGTACACAGACGAAATAAGCTTCGTATTCACAAATCACTTTGCAAACCTATGCTGTTATGTGGAAGTGCAACATTTAACATACCTTAACAAGTTGAGTAAGCAGGAGAGCGCTCCTACCAGAAGGTCTTTGTAAACATCCTATGGTTAGAAATAAGTTTTCTAATAGCGTGAATCGATAACTTGAATTATTTATCCAATACTTGGATATGAAATCGTTCAAATTTATGCTAAAGTAGTTTCTTTCATAAGCACAGTGCAGCCGCCATTCTGATCTAGCTTGCATGATTGTTCTAAATGTTCAGAAAATTGAACATATTCAAGTTAAACATTATTCCTTAGAATTTCATGAAAATTGAAAGAAAATAAAAGTGCCTAGGTCAATTTGAAATATGTATCAACCATAAACACGTGTTATTGTTGTTGTAATTCCATACAATTGAAATCGCTATAACTCACTTGATTCGATCTCAATTAAATTTTGTGGGCAGATGTAGCAATCGAGCAGGTTGTGCATAGGAACTGCTCGAGAAACTTACAAAAAATGTTGAAAAACCACGGCATCACTAGCTGCCCACAGATGCGCCGGTTGGACGGGAGCTATTAAAATTAAATCTCCTCACCGTACTGTGAATGGATCAAAGCCGACACCATCTGAAAATCAGACTAGAAATGCAACAAGCACAATGATTGATCATCATAATCTTCGGCATCGGTTAGATTACGACAAATCACGGGATTCACTGGTACCCTTCGCAGTAGATAATCAAATAAAAGTGGCTTTTACAACACGTATATACTATCCAAATATAAACCGTAATGGATCGATTTGTCTCGATATATTAAGATCTCAGTGGTCACCAGCTCTTACTATTTCAAAAGTTTTATTATCAATTTGCTCTCTGCTCTGTGATCCAAATCCAAATCGTACCAGAGATTGCAAGAATATATCAAACCGATCGGGGAAAATATAATGAGTTAGCACGAGAATGGCCAAAAACAATAAAAACAACATCAAAACAACAACAAATTGCAACAACATCAGCAATGCAAAACAACTACAATAACACCTTTTGAAGAGATTGGGAAAATGGAAAATGATCTATGCAAAAATAGCTAGAAAACAAGACATCAAACAATTTCAAAGAAATGCAGAATAGAATGGGGGAAAAATTTAAACTTAATATAAAATACTATTAATTAATATACGTGAGACATAAAAACATTAATATAAATTCAATTTTGCTACAACCAAAAATGTGGCTATAAATAAAAATGCTCGATTCAAATTCAGCGCGGGCAAAGAGTAAAAAAAAATTCATGCATGCTATAGACCAGATCTACTAATTTACTACACAACCAGCAAATAATTTTCATCTAGAAAATCCTACTATGACTTGAAAGTATTTAAAACAGACATTTTCTCACTCAGCTCATCGTAATCCTAGGCATACAAAATATACATTTACACTCATGGATTTGTTAGTAACAAATCTTATCAGTGAGAGACTCTCCTTGGAAGGCAGGAGAAAGAACAATCTACCCAACGCAACTGCGTATTCCATCCATTCCATCAGTGGATGCACATTTACATTCAGGCGCCGTCGCATAAATCATGTACGCTCAAAACCTGAAACCACAGCAACAATTCTAAAAACCTGATTTGCACTTACACCACGATAGCATAAGCGAAATTAAGATGGAACTGCAAACGTGAGTGCTCGAAATGTGGGATTGCTGGCAGTTGTTCCCGGGGGAGTCAATTTACAGCGCTACTCGGGGAAAGACGGTTGACCACACGGCCGCTTGGAAAATACGTTTAAATGATTCAAAATCGGGTAGTAAATTCAAAGCTTAAATGAAAACAATTTCAAGCGCTTCACCCTTGTTACTTGAACCATCCCCCTGCGGAATAATGCTCCCAAGTAAAATTACATTTGTTTAGAACAGGAACTGGATATTGGACGGTGATCGTGTCTGTCTGCCGTTCGTCTCGAGACTTGTTTCGTCTGATATGTTGGCCATTCGCAGCACTGTAATTTTGTATTTGAGGATTAACTCGGGAAAGAGTTTGCACGGATTCGGGCAAAAGGGATCGTGAAAAGGGAAAGTGGATGGACGCAAAGTGCGGAAAACGAAGAATCGTTGCGATGGTTAGACTTCCATGATCTGGAATATTAGATCCGTTCCGCGAACATTGTGCAATTGTTCTGTGCGTGCCACTTTGACCCGAGTAATATATCGTAACTTCTTGTTTGCCCTGTTTTGTGTTAAAAATAAACAAAATTAATCGACTCTAACGAATTTACTTCCTGTATGCAAATTAAGAATCGAGTGCGTGCAAAGACCGTGTAGAGTGCTGATATATAATGTTGTGGTTCTGGGAAAATGATTATTTGATTGGGTTCGAGTGCAATTATTGCTACAAGTGCACTTCATAGCGGCGATAAGAAAGGAAGAAGAAAACTCGTTAGCAATTGTCTTTTTTTCCTGTGTCTGGACGTGTTATTTGTGGAATCTTTGCAGTTTACCGTTACTTTGGTTGCTTGTTAGTTGAAATAACTCGCAACTCGCCTCCAGAAGGACGTATGTAGAATATCTCTCTGAATGACGTGATCACGCGAAAAAGCTTATTTTGAATTTCAAGGCGAGCCATTGTATCGTTTGATTGCTGTGATTAATGATATTCTGGCAATTGGAACATCGATTTTATGGGAAAAGTTCTCGCTGACTTGGCATATTTTATTGATGTTGTGATGGTTCAACATAATGTTACTGATGCAAGGTGAATCGCATTCGTGGGCTCATATCCTGGACCAGGGGCTGCATGGCGTAGAAAATAAAAAAAAAAAAACCAAAAAGAGAAAAGAGAAAAAAAATACCCTCATTTGATTCACGGATATATTAGTTCAGGTAGACCATTACTTGCGAAAATTGACTTCACGGAATATTTTGATGTCGTGGCTGTTTCGTTAGCAATATATGCTGATAATTGTTTAGTGACTCTATCGGGCGATTTTGATTTAAATTACTCTGCCAATAATTGTAACGTAGAGGATTATCATAATTTTTTTGTGAGTGTCCCAAGCCCAGTACTTAATTAATATACCCGTAAATGTTCAGTTTGAAAGCCAGGACTTACGCACCCCACCTCGTCAATGAGCGCTCGTCGTCGGAAAGGCTGGGTAAATACCCTTTTGAGTGATTTCAATAATTTTTTTAATGTATACATTGATATTTCTTTATATACATACAACGTTTTTATATATATTTCAAATTTGATATACCCTTGAATTTACATATATAAACAAAAATGGGTTTTGGAAACAAAAATTTCATAAGGGCAGAATGGGACATTCCTTATAAATAAAGGAAATGAATCTCCTACATCTACATTATTAGAACCAACCTTCTGTTCCCTCGTTTTTCTTTTAGTCTTTACATCTATGGTTAACTTCGAACAGAAGAAGATTAGAATTACTAGTAGTTTGTAAATCATTAAGATCGAGTTTGAAATTGATATTGATCGTACGTGAGAATTTTAGTATCGAGTTTATATCTTTAAATTGTTGCGTAAAGAAGAATAAAAAAATGAATTTATAACTATCAAATGAGATCGGTGTTTCTTTTCTTTCTGTCCTGACCGGGTAAAGGACCCGGTACGATGGTAGGCTCTCAACGCAAGACATGAGCCAGCCATCGGGCACCGACTAACCTCCTTTTGTTTCAGGTGACTATCGCGGGTTGAGTGGCCCGAGCAAGGTGCCTCTTTATGGCATAGGGTTATGTAATGAAATTGCATAATTCTATGGCATAAATTCGTCACCGGGGTACTTCTTCGCTGATGGGAAGGCTCATGCAAGTTAAGTTGTTTGAGTTTTCCACTCAGAAGAGAAATACCTGGCCATTGCAACATTTATGGATTTTGATCCGGTTGGGCGGGTCCGCGGGGGCACCATCACCACCCGGTTGCCCCTCTCTTATTTGTGGGCCATAAACCTCGTCGGGTAAAGACGAAGTTACCCTAAGTCCGCCCATTTTTACTTGTTTCACTTGTTCTCTGAACAAGTCATTTTCTCTCTGAATGGTTGCCTACAATTTTTGCGACATCGGTCGCCTTTCATTTTCTGACCCCAGAAATTCGTGAACGCGAAATTCTTTTGTAGTGAGTCCTTGTGCTGGGGGAATGAACCCGCCCCACGATACCGCAATGCTAGCCTGCCAGCGCATTCACGCGTCCCCAGACAAGAGCATTCTCGGCGGATATCTTCACCTTCCTCTGACCAGACCAGACCATCGCTGCAGTCCTTCACGGACTTTGAAATTACCCTTATTTACTACACATGCATATCTTACATCAATCTATAAAATTACAAGAAGTTTAAAGGTACCGTTTTGATTTTATGGGCGAAAATGTGAAATCTACAAATCATACTATTATTAACAAAGTTGAGTGAATTTTAATTTCTGGGGTATTTGTTGCCCTTGTACTCATAAAGGTCCACATTCGTGATAGTTTTCAGATTTTTCGACTCAAAGGTGTCCAATCGCGTGAGGGGGTCAGAAATTTTGGATACATTTTGCCTCCCCGTGGACCCCCTAATTCATAAAATGATTTTTTTATTTCAGATTCTAAAAGCTCTAATTCATTTGATATCCCATTCGACATCCTTTGGTTAAACAATTTTTTTAAGGGTTCATTCGTTATTAGGGGGGCCCCTTAAAAAAATTTAAAATTTTTGATAAGACCTTAACTTTTGAGAGAACATCACTTCGGACCTTTTCACAAAGTTTGAGCATTCTAGGTTCTATAGTTTCTGAGGAAACTAGCTGTGACGCACAGACAGACGGACGGACGGACAGATGGCCAGACAGGTCGCGAAACTAGTAGGTCTTTGTAAAAAAAATTTTCACAAAGACCTGAAAAGCGAATCCAAATAAAAGGCATTGGACATATTTGAACGCAATTTGCTCCAGAAAATTTAAAGCCAAGTGAAAAAAGGAACAAAGTGGAGACTTTGTCATAACGATGAGTTGCGGGGGTTATTTGACGAACCAGCTGCATCTACTTTCATGAAAATTGTATTGAGTGGGCCATGTAGGAAGAAAGGACAAAAATTGGCTACCCAAAAGAACTTAAAACGGTTGAGCAGATGGTATACGTCCAGTGGAAAGACCGAGGACTCGATGGAAAAACAAGATCGAAGCTGAGAGCAGATCCTTGCTGTCAACTAGTGGACGAGGTCACAGACCTGTGATGATTGGAGGAGTTCAATCCTGGACGCCAAGGTCCAGTTTGAATGATGATGATCTGGCTCTCATGGGCAACGTTAAAGTGGAAACTTTATGCGAAGAAATCATCGTAACTTGACCTTTCTCGCTATTTAATGTTTATGTTCCTTTTTTGAAGCCTAATGAAAGCTAAGTTGAATGAAAATTGGACTCGTTTTTTTTCAAATATTACCCATGGTTATTCATAGAAGACCGGAAAACGCGGTCAAAATGATTGCTTCCATAGAAGCTTGTAAAAATATAAAACTCTTTCTGTTTCAAATATTTTTTTAGAAATCATTGCCATCAACAATGACATATTTATGTTTGGCATCTTTCGGTTTTCCGCTGTTTATATTAAGGCTGAAATTGAGAAAAAAAAGCAAGTACAGGTATAACAGTTTAGCATGTGATCCGGAAACGCAAGAGAAAATATGCTACAAAACACGTCTTGAAGGATTTCTCATCTCATAGAATTCAACTCAGGTCACCATGAGATTTTTTCATTGTATGTTTTTAGGTTTGAATCATGTAGAACAGGCAGTCATACTATTTCACAGTTATCTGAAGCTACTCCATATGTTACAATTCAAAAGATCGTCTTAATTATGGCTGGTGACAAAATACACTAGTAAATCAACTTAAAACTAGATACAATCCATTTTCGAGAGGATAAACTGAAAATGTCCAAGGCTTTGTTTGCTTCAGTCGTCGCATCAAGATTCATGCATATTTTGTCTTCAATTGATTAAGTAACGATTTTGATCTTATTCATTACGCACTCACACATGCCAATCTAGTAAGTTCGATCTTTGTCGCGTTTTGATTGGGCGCTCCATACTTATCTGATATAAAACGTATGTGTGATACTGGAGAAAAATTCATTTCGTCTCAGGCTTCTGAAGTGTTGAATCGTGTGTGTAGAAATTTTATTCTAACTACCGCCAACGGAAAAGTTTTTTGAAAACAAAAAATATTATTGTGAGAATACAGATAAAATAAAAAATATTTTTCTGATCCTTTTTTTTTGTGGAAGGTGTTTAAATGTTTTTATTTACAGATACTCAGTGAATATTAGTGTGAAGGTGTCAAGGAACAAAAAATCAGAAAAAAAAACTTTGCATTGTTTGCAAAAACTTAATTTCTATTTGTGGAACTTAACTTTAGAAAAATTGTGGATTTTTAGTGAAAATTACAAAAAGTTAAGTTGATAGTGTGTTTTATGGACGCAATTGCAAAAACATTGACTTTGTAGGAGTATTAATGAGATACAGAAATAATCAAGGATCAATTCTACAAATACAATTTCGGACTTTTCTTGTGGTTTGATAACCAGCAATTTAATTTAGGTAAGTTCTGACTAACAATAAATAAATGTTTCCACTCAGAGCTTATTAGGTAATTACCATTGGGTATTTATTGAACCAACAAATATTTCAACCTGAAAATTCTTTTTTCCATGAATTGATATGTACTTCTAATGATTTACAAATTCTGTGTGTCATATTTTAATATTCATCCAGATTAAAAACAATCACATGTCGTAGGTTGTAAAAAATTTTGAGGTCTTTTTCTATGATATTTGCCATATTTTGTTGTCACTTTAAATGTACATATATTGTCATTGCGCTTTAAATTTAATCCTACAACAAATAAACTTTAATGACGTTGAGGTAACCATTGAGGAAAGTTTTTTTGATAAGTTTAAAGAAAGATAAATTATTTTCATAACATTTTAAGTCTGTTCTAGGCTTTGGTAATGTAGAATTTGCTCATGAATAATACAAAAATATTCTTAGAAAATAATTAGGTAAATTCTTTTAATGGGTTTCAACTTCAATTGACGTCAGTCGAGTTAATTTTTAGTGCATTATAAGTTTCAATTAAACTTAACTCCGACATTTTTCTGCATAATTAATAAAATGAGTTCAGTGGAAAATATTTCGTGCTATTGTTTCTGTTTATTATATGTAATTTGAAAATAATTTCATAGAGGAAAATTATATTGAAGGAAAGATTAAGTTATTGTATGTTAAATACAATATATCGGGGAAATTCCTGGATGTTCTAGAAAATTAAAGTCTTTTGGAAGTATCTCTGGAAAGCCTTCATGTTTATGCAATGAACAACTTTGTAACTGAAGTGTTGAATATATTTAATTTAAACACAATTATGTTTGAAAAATTTTAATTAATAGGTGAGAGTTGCATGCGTATTGGAATCAAAAAGAATATTTACATTTAAACTAATGAATTTTCCAAATTAATTAACTAATTAAGATGGAAAAGCAAAACTACCATTTCTTTGTTCAGTTTTTTGCTCGATATGGAAAATTGGCAAAGTCTTTGTTGATCTCATATTTAAATTTGAAAATAAAAGATAGAAAATGCCATTTCAGCTAATGATGGATTGGATCGATTGATTCTGTTTTTAAATAATTCATTAGTGAATTCGTTGCATACAATGATCTATTCAGTAAAGCTTAAAAAATTTCGTGAAACAAAAAAACCTAAGAAAAATATATCACTTGAGAAAGTTTTGAGTACTAATCTGAATCATAGAAATGTCGGTAAGAAAAGAACCAATAAATTACGTTTAGTCAACGTTAACGTTAATTAATTCATAAATACCAGAGATTCTTTCTAAGCTGCATTTAATATTTGAAGTTCGCAAACAAACCAATGATGATATTCAAATTATGTGCATGGTCAAAAAAAAATTGTATCACTCCGACTGGTGAATATATTTGGAAATTCTGTTGATACATCTCATCATTGTAAATAAAAAATGCCTAAGCAAAGCACTGATTTGAAAATCCCAGTAAATCGAATGTAAGAATAAACATATATATGCTACTAGGTAGAGTCTTCAAACACTAATTTCAATTAGCATTTTGTCTTTTTGGTGCCTCAGAATCTTTATTTTTAGGGTTTTGTAAAATAATTTTACAAAACCCTACTAGTTTTGCGACCAGTCTGTCCGTCCGCTAGAAACATCAAATTTTGTGTGTAGGTGTAAAGTGGGGATCTCTTCAAAGTTCAACTAAAAAAAATTCTATAAGGTATTTGAGGGGGATCTCCCCATATAGGAGAGTGACTCCCCGAAAAAAAAATTTCATTGAAGGTAGCCGAGAGAGAGAGCTTTTCAAAATAGGTGTTAGTTTGGCAAAATTTGCTTCGAAGGGCGCACAGGGAGGGGAAATACACGAAAAATTTGTGTCCCCCCCCCCTTGCGATTGGACACCTGTGGTCCGAAAAATCTGAAAAAAATCAGTAATGTAGGCCTTGGTGAGTACAACAACAACAAATACGTTAGAAGTCGCAAATCACTTAACTTTGTTAGTAATAGTATGAGTTATCGATTTTATGTTTTCTTGAATAAAATCTTAACGTTACCCTTAAATTCAATGAAATTCAGTACGTAGATGTCTATTTATAGGATTGATCTATCCCGAAAGTTTCATAAAGATTGAATCATATTTAGCGAAGTTATAGCGGTTTGAATTTTCCTGTACTACTATGGAACAATATGCGCTGCATTTATTACTATGGCAACTATGGCTATGGAACAACATGCGCTTTTTACCGATTCAAACATTACCGTTTTGCTAGCATTTGCATGAAAATTTCAGGAATGATAGGTGTCATGTATATCTTTGAGAATCGGTTCAGCTAGTGGTATCAGGAATCGTAAAACAAAAGAAGAAGATTGAATAATTTTGAGTTATTTTTTCCCAACTTCAACGTTTAAGGTGCATGCTTTGAACACTTGATTCAATTTAATGAATGACTCAAGACAAGTACCTACAATTAATGCTCATAAGTGAAACAAGTCAAGGAGGCGGGAGAGAGCTCCTAGCAAAAAGGTTTAGTAACCATTCTAGGATTCGAAAAAATTGACCATTAATCGATGATGACAGTACAGAAGAGTGGCCTCTGAAAAAAAAATTCATCAAACGTAGCCGATATGAGTATGAAACAAGTTGGGTAGACAGACCTATGCTCATGTCAGAAGGGTTTTGTACTCAACTTACAAAATGCAGTAACCAGCAACGAATAAAATCATGAAACATGTCAAAGACGATTTTATTGGAGAAAATGTGAAATTCGAGGATCATACTATTATTAACAAAGGTGAAAGAATTTTGACTTCCGAGGTATTTGTTTTAGTTTTACCCATTGATATCTCCTTTGATAATTTTTCCAGATTTTTTAAAAACACATTTTTCATGTTTTTAGTTGAGCGAATCTCGACTTCTCATGTATTTGTTGTTGTTGTACTCATAAAGGCCTACATTCATAATTTTTTTCAGAATTTTCGGATGGAAGGTTTCCAATCGCGAGGGGGGGGGGGGTACGCGAAAAGTTCGTACATTTCCACTTCCCCTGCCCCCCTCGGTACTCATAAGGCAATTTTAAGACTTGTTTTGAAAAGATCTCATTAAGACCTTTCCAATGACACCCTACTCGACTACCAATGGTGAAATTTTTTTTTTGAGGGGTCACCTCCCTATATGGGGAGACCCCCCTTAAACCCCTTTGAAAAATTTTTCCACCCTTGAACTTTCAAGAGGTCACCACTTCTGACCTTTCCACAAAGTTTCATGCCTGTAGCCTCAATAGTTTCGGAGAAAAAGTGCTGTGACATACAGACGGACGGACGGACAGACGGACGGACGGACGGACAGACGGACAGACGGACACAGGTCGTGATTGCAATAGGGTTTTGTATTTTAGTACAAAACCCTAATAAAAGTTTTCATGGGAGCTTTTCAGTGGGGGCACAGGAGGGAAATACATGAAAAATGTGTTTCCTCCGTCGCGGATGGACATCTGAAATAATTATCAAGGGATATATTTATGAGTATAACAATACCAAAAACATCAGAAGTCGAAATCCGTTCAACTTTGTTAAAAATAGTATGATCTTCGTATTTCATATTTTCTCCAATAAAATCGTCTTTGACATGTTTCTTGATTTGATTCGATCTGGTGACTGCATTTTGTAAATTGAATACAAAACCCTTCTGACATGAGCGTAGGTCTGTTTACCCAACTTGTTTTTACTTTTTTCCAAAAGTTAGCTTTTGTTCGTCTTAAAAGTCGTCATTGCAGCCTGAATTGATTTAGATGTTAAGCTAGAAATTCTTAGAGCGTCAGTTATATTAAATGATATGACTATATAGCCAGCATGCCTGGTTTTGTACAGCTGTTTGTTGCAATTCAAGGACTTTAATATAAATTTTTAATCTTTTAATACTAACTTTCCAAGCAATGTTTTATTGCTATTTAATATTTGATTCCACATTAATGATCCATAAATGATTTTCAATTCAACACACGGATTCAAGATGATTTTGCTTCGATTCCCTCGGAAATCGTTGAAATTTATTCATGTAGCCAACTAATGTTGCCAATTTCCTTCTCAGCTCATTTTTGTTCAGTATTCGGTTTTTGACAACTAGTTTGTTTCCATTTACAATTACAACTTTGAGTGGTTGCAACTGCGAGTCTAAAATTCTGTAAAGAATTCCTTTATAGTAAGAATGATATTCATCGTAAAGTAAACCCTTTTGTTGTTCCAGTCTTAAGCTTTAGAAGTTCATCATTCGACTTCTAGAGGATAGAAGGTTATCAGTTTGACCCGTATATTTTTTTAAGGGTACTGTAAAAAACGTTTACAATACCCTTCTAAAATCGCGACTTGTCTGTCTATCCATCATGGAAAGTTTTCTCGTATACTACATAAGGTAGAATAATGAAATTTTGTTCATAGGTCAAAAGTGGAGCCCTCTCAAAAGCTGCAGTAAAAAAATATTTCATGATGTTCAAGGGGGCCTCTCCATATAGGGGGTGACCCTTAAACAATCGAAGGTGGCCAATTTGGGTATCAAATGAAAGTTCTTAATGAGAGCTTTTCAAAACAGACCTTAAATTAGAAAAAATTGCATGGAGGGGTGCAGGGCGAGGGGAAATATACGAAAAATTTAGCCTCGTCAGCAAGTGTTTTCTCAATGTGAGTTAAAAATGAAAAATCATTAGCTAGACACTGTATACTACTTTTATAAATCAGTGCACGGAATTCTATTATCTGACTCTCTGCAGCTCGACATCGTTGGCCTTCTTGTTGACGAGTTGCTCGAGTGCAAAGGAAGAGGGCATCAAAATAACATCCACAAGTGACAATACGTCAGCAATTGAGTTTTACGCTCTGCAAATATGTCGTATTTCGATAAAAAATTGTGGTATGTACGAGAGAGACGCAGCACCAATAAACGCCAAGCTGCATCTTTATTGGTAGTGTACCAAGAGAGTGATCTCAGCCAATCTATTCTTGCTGTTGATAAATGCTTCCAGCCTTGCAGGTCACCGTAACTCTGTTTTATCTCCCTTCTTTGAACCTGAAAAAGTGCATTAAGCAGTTAGCATGTAAGCGAAATCGCGTATGAAGCAGAGATAAAAATTAAGCATACCGAGGAAATGCCTCAGATGCTGTACTGTCTTTAGAAAGGTAAAACTTCTAATCACCTCAAATTGGGATGCTGGCGGAGAAATTTCATTCTCGCTGACTATTTGTCCGATATATTCTCAGTGTTAATAACCTCATCATGCTTCAACCTGGTGGAAATCTATCGTAACTGGTGCAAATATTGTTCCTGCAGCTGTGCCGTGAGGAGGACATCATCTTATATATGTAATAAGTACAGAAGTCAAAACCCCTGGGAACCTCATCAATGACTCTTTGAAAGCTATGGGCCGAATTTTCGTGTCAAAAAGTTAAGAACTCATACAACCCAAAAGGCGTTGTTACGATTGTCTTAGGATATCTTTCTTGGCGACCGGTATTTGGTGAAAAACCCTTCTAAAAATGGTTTTACTTTATCGATCATTTGTCACGTCAAAGATATGCCACATCGGGTACTTATCCGACCAAGTGACCGCATTTACCCTACGATAGTTACCACATGGGTGCCAAGAGCCATCCTTTTTTGGCATCAAGTGAAGTGGGCTTGCCCAATGGCTGGACGAAAGCCGGTAGTAGCCATTGTCCAGAGTGTACTGAATTTTATTACCTGTCACTTTCTATGATACTTCGTCCTGTGCGCCGGGCCTAGTTTAGTGCCGGAGGTATAAGTAAACCCCGGGAATCCGTTAAGAAGTTCGTGGTAAGATGATTCCTCGCACGCATATCTGCAATAGCCTGGTTTTCGTTGGAGACACAGGACACGGTAGCGTCTGCATAAAATTTTTTGAGCTTCCTGTTCTTTAAATATTTAGCTCCCAAAATAGAAAACTTCCAATACTTCTGGTAGAAGTTTTTATGGGCGATTCCGAGGGAAAAGTGAAGAAAGATATCGTCTTCCTTCAAGAATGGAGACGTTAGTTGATGACATATGTGCTACAGTTCTACCGCTGATGCTTAATATGCTGACCTTTAAGACCAAGTTAAAAAAAAACAATTTACTGTTGAGAGGGAAATACAGGAAAAATTACCTTTCCTAGATTTATTGATCACTGAAGAGAAGGGTAGTTTGATGAATGTTGTATATATCAGATGTCAACATTCACAGATCGATATATATATATATATATATATATATATATATATATATATATATATATGTATATATATATATATATATATATATATATATATATATATATATATATATGTATATATATATATATATATACATATATATATATATATATATATATATATATATATATATATATATATATATATATATATATATATGTATATATAGAGATATATATATATATATATATATATATATATATATCTATATATATATATATATATATATATATATATATATATATATATATATATATATATATATATATGTAGTAACTTCAGAAGAATTCCACGTGGTGTAGTGGTTAGAGCACTCATTCCGTAAGTCAAAGTTCGCTAGCTCGATTCTCGTTGGCAGCAACGATATTTAGTTCGAGTGATTCTTCGGACAGACTTTAAGCCCGTTCAGTTATGATACAGGCTAGTTTAAAAATCAGAACGTATCGCAGCTGGGTGGACGGATACGGCCAAAGCGTGATAATGATCATATCACCTTGTGGAGTGCCGACACATTCGATCATGATAATGAGATCAACAGGGTTGTAGTGGTGCAATAAAAAAAAAACTTCAGAATCCAATCATTTTGAACCTTAAAAACAGGCAGCTTTCCAAGTTTTGGCTCCGTCGTTTGTTTAATGTGCCAATGGAAGTTCAAGAATTTGTAACCAAAAGAGCAAAAATTCACCAAGCGACTGAATTGAATGGATATGGGAGGGAATTAGTGGATTAAGAAAACAAGAGCGTGGAAAATAGAATCATAAAACCATAATTTACAAACCGAGAAGGACGAGCTCAAAAACTAAGTTTGCCGTTGTTTACAAAAGTGGCAAATGCACTGATAACAAAACTCAACACACAAAAACAACAAAAGCGGTGACAGTCTGAAAGATCTTTTGTGCAACATTACGGACAAAATAATAAGAAAATTCAGGGGCTTATTAAATTTTCTGCCAAGATTCTCCGGCGTACATATACTCGTATATTGTACAAACCCACCGAAAACTTAAAGTTCGCTTGAGAAAACATAAGAACGCTGTTGACAACCAAAAAGCTTACAATGCAAGTGTAACTGCTCACACATGAAATGAAAAGCACAGTGTTGCTTAGGATAAAACTGAGCTTCTTAAAACTGTCCGAAAAAAATACATACAACCGCTCATAAACAAGAATAAAGCACCCAACATATCTCCTTTCTTCTACTTGGTCAAGTTCAAAGCGCAGCAATGCAAGGGTTCCTCCCACACTTCAACTTCATAATGTTGAAAACTGATGATGAGTTTCATGAATTTTTTTTCACCTTTGAAGTCAGGTTTCTGTATTTTCTAAAATTTTTAGGTAAATTTCTCAAGAGTCTACTGCAGAGAGTGCTTTATATATATATATATATATATATATATATATATATATATATATATATATATATATATATATATATATATATACATATATATATATATATATATATATATATATATATATATATATATATATATATATATTGTCGCGTGTTATGGTTCGCGGCCAATAATTTTAATGTTCCGGGAAAGTGAAAACGCAATGTCTTTGAAATTAAATTAAAAGAGTTTATTTAATTACTTAAAAATGCACAATCTCTTATTTAACTAATTCTCAATTTTAATTTTCACTATTTAAAGTCTAACTTCCACTTATCCATAAATTTCTATCGCAACTGTCTTCTAAAATCACTTAACATTCAACGAAAATCACTTTCCTATTACTCGATCAATATCGCTTTTCTATTCGCTCCACACTTTCATTCAGCTCGCCTTTATATAGGGTCTCTACCCATTCAATCCATTTCTCGTACATTGGCGAATGTTCTGCCGAGAGGTACCTGATATATTCGAGCAGCTTAATGAATGGAGTGACGTCACTTTCAGATGTTGATCATGCTTGGTGGGTTCTCGTGGTTTCTAGTAAATTCAATTTGTTGAACATGAGGTTCTTAATGGTTGTGAAAACAATTGCAACAGTAGCTCGTAGAGTTATTCGTGCCTGTAACACTGCCCCTACCTCAGTCCTTTTCGCCCCGAAAAGATGTGTCACCAGTTGTAGTCAATTCTCCTTGGATGTAATATGGGGCAAGACGGTCCAGGTGCACGATTTTCATTTTGGCTCTCGGCTTACGGTGTTCCTGTATGCGATATACGACGTCGTTGATTCGCTTTGTAACCCGGTATAGTCCCTCCCAATTATGCTGCAACTTTGGAGACCTACCCTTCCGTCGCTGTGGGGTATATAGCCAGATCAAGTCATCTTGCCTTTAGAACATACTTCGTCTTCATGCGATCAGTAGCAGATTCGAGGTGTTTTCGTACTGTCCGATGTATCTGGTTCAACCGTTCTTTTAGCTCACTTGCGTACTCCGAGATCGTTTGGGGTTTCTCAGGGGGCGTCCCGAACTTTATATCAGCTGGCAGACAAATAGTCTTTCCAAAAATGACTATGGCTGGGGCTTAGCCCGTCGATGCATGTTCAGCAGCTCTACACGCCATCAAAAATAGGGGGATATGTCCGTCCCAGTCCCTTTGGTTCTCGTCAACCATCTTGGCGAGGTGTTTATTGAGCGTGCCGTTGAAACGTTCGATCATTCGATCGGATTGGGATGCAGTGGTGTTGTACTCGTTTGTTGTATTCCCAGTAGTTCGCACATTTCGCCAAAAACTAGTGACTCAAAGTTTCGGCCTTGATCTGAGTGTAGTTCACAAGGTACGCCGTACCTACTGACCCAATTTAACACTAGCTGTTCAGCTACAGTAGTTGCTTCCTGGTTGGGAATGGGGTAGACCTCAGGCCACTTGCTGAAATAATCGGCTACAACCAGTGTGTATAGATTTCCCCATTCGGATTCAGGAAAGGGTCCTGCGATGTCAATCGCAATCCTTTCAAACGGTACCCTCACGTTATAGGTTTGCATTTGTCCTCTCAGTCATCGCTTTGGACCTTTGACGGAAGCGCAAATTGTGCATCTGCGACACCAGTCCTCTACGTTTTCTCGAGCGTGGAGCCAGGAGAACCTTCCAGGCAATTTTGCTAAGGTCTTGTTGACGCCAAGGTGGCCTCCCGAGGATCTATCATGTATTTCCTTAACCACATCGTGGATTCGGATTTCGGGCAATATAGTTTGAATCCTATAGGAGCTGCCATCCCCTGTTTCCCATTTCCGCTTGAGTACGCCACCCTCCACCTGAAGGGAGTTCCATTGTGCCCAATAGCTTTTCAGGGTGGCGCCGTGCATTGAAACGTCTTTCCACTCAGGTCGCCCAGCCGTCTCCTTCCTTACGAGCAATGGTCCGATGTCTTCATCGGCTAACTGGGCATTTTGAATCTCCTCCGGTGGCCAACCTTCATCGAATCCGGCCGTTATCAATCGCGGATGAACGAGCGGTTCCTTTTCCTCAATCCGTCGACAATGCTTGCAGTTAGATGGACATGGGTGACGAGATAGGGCGTCAGCATTTCCATGAACTCTGCCCTTGTGAAGTAGTTGGGACCTCACTAGGTCTGGTCGGATCGTCGATCGGGTTGCACTAGTGTCGTTTGTTATGGTGCAATGTTCTTCATCAACTTGACCAGGAAGGCATAAGTCTGCTTCTCCACGATGTTGCCTTGACACGATGATGGGGGTGCTGGGGATGTCGATCCTCCTAGCTGACGTCCGTTGCATGAAGTTGGCCCTTTCAGTTTGATGGGCTTCTATTCTAGCCTCCTGACACGGTCTAGGTCTCCACCATTCTGGATAATAGCTCCGTTTTCTTCTCTTCTTGCAGTCTCCTTGCAAGTGCCCCTTCTCATGGCAATCCCAGCATCTAGGCGCACCATTTACTTGCGGCTCTCGCTCATTTTCCACGTGCTCACATCTGCACTCGTCTGTGGTACGAGTCACATTTTTCACTACCTCAAAGTTCAGGCTATAAGCCAATGCATCCTTGACTGTTTGCTTTTGAGCAAAACGCACAGCTTGTTGCAATTCCTGGTCTTCTAAGGCGCTGATGGATGCTTCTGTTGTTGCGTCATCTCGATGTTCTGGGTCGTAGGCTGGATAAGTCAAAAGTGCCAGTCGCTCAATGTCTTGGGCTAGCTGCTGCAAGGTTTCGCCAGACTTCTGCATCCGATTCCGTAGCTGTGCCCTATAAATCTGCTTCAGATGGTCGCCTCTATAACGCATGTCGAGCGCATTCAATATAGCAGTTGGGTTTGAGTGTAAATCAACTGGGATAGCCTGCAAAAGCTCAGCAACTGGGCCTCTTAGAGCAAGAATTAATGCAGTTGTCCGTTCCTGTTCATTCCAGTGATTTATCCTAGCGGCGGCTTCAAACTGGGTTTTGTAAATGCTCCAGACCGCTTGCCCGTCGAATATTGGTGCTTTCACATGTCTGGATGTGCTATGCTGCTTCCAACTCTTTTTTCACTTTTTCCATCTCATGGCTCATTCTCTCTTCGACCTGGCTGATCTCATAGTTGATTCTCTCCTCAACCTGGCTGACATTCTCCTCGACCTGGTAAATCTTTTCCTCGACGCATTTGATTTGATTGTTCAGGCTACCAGGCTCCGCTTTTATTTCGGTTGACTGTTTTTGCACTTCCTTGATTTCGATCGCTTGTTGGTCCAACTTCACTGATTGTTCATTTAACTTCGCTGATTGTTCATTTATCTTCGCTGATTGTTCATCTTGCTTTGTAGCTAAATTGGATGACTGTTGTCGCTGCTCTTGCTGCATCAGCATTAACATTTGCATCAGCGCATTTTCTGGTTGCTTTGGTTTTGGTGTTTCTGCTTCACCACCTTCTGCGCCTTTTTCTGCATCTGAGGGCTCACCCGAATCTAGATACGCGCCTTCTGATTCTATTGCCACACACAAGCGTGCCATCAGTGTGGCCTTTGTACCTTCCGTAGCCAGGTTTCGCTGTTCCAACTTTTCCTTAAGCTCCGACATGGTCAATTCATTTATTTTTAAGTTTAAGCTTCGTGGCATTTTCGATGTATCATTAAATTTTACTATTGTTTACTATAAAAATGTTCAAATTTTCCCTTTCAAAATTTTAATCTCACTTCTCGACATCACTGTCGCGTGTTATGGTTCGCGGCCAATAATTTCAATGTTCCGGGAAAGTGAAAACGCAATGTCTTTTAAATTAAATTAAAAGAGTTTATTTAGTTACTTAAAAATGCACAATCACTTATTCAACTATTTGACAATTTTAATTTTCACTATTAAAAGTCGAACTTCCACTTGTCCATAAATTTCTATCGAATTGTCTTCTAAAATCATTTCACAATCAAAGAAAATCACTTTCCTATTACTCGATCAATATCGCTTTTCTATTCGCTCCACACTTTCGCAGTTTTTACTATTGCGGTTCTAATGAATGATCCCCCCATCCATTCAGCTCACTACATTGGCGAATGTTCTGCCGAGAGGTACCTGGTATATTCGAGCAGCTTAATGAATGGAGTGACGTCTCTTTCAGATATTGATCATGTTTGGTGGGTTCTCGTGGTTTCGAGTAAATTCACTTTTTTGATCATGAGGTTCTTAGTGGTTGTGAAAACAATTGCAACAGTAGCTCGCAGAATTATTCGTGCATGTAACAAAATATGTATATATATATATATATATATATATATATATATATATATATATCTATATATATATATTTATATATATATTTACATATATATATACACACATATATATATATATATATATATATATATATATAAATATTTATATATATATATATATATATATATATATATATATATATATATATATATATAGATATATATATACATATATATTTTCATATATATATATTTATATATATATATATATATATATATATATATATATATATATATATATATATATATATGTCTATATATATTTATTTACATATATATATATATATATATATATATATATATATATACATATATATTTATATATATATATATATATATATATATATATATATATATATATATATATATATATATATATATATATATATATACTCGTATACATTGTCGCGTGTTATCGGTTCGCGGCCAATAATTTTAATGTTCCGGGAAAGTGAAAACGCAATGTCTCTTAATTTAGGTTAAAAGAGTTTATTTAATTAAAAATGCACAATCATTTATTTAACTATTTCACCTAATTTTAATTTTCACTATTAAAATTCTAACACTTGTCCATAAATTTCTTATCGCAATTGTCTTCTAAATCACTTCACTATCACGAAAATCACTTTTCTACTACTCGAATAATATCGCTTCCCACACACAATCGCAGTTCTTATCGCGGTCGAATGAATCCCCCCATTCATTCAGCTCGCCTTTATATAGGGTCTCTAATCATTCAACTCAGTTCTCGTACATTAGTGAATAAGCGGGAACGTTCCAGCATGAATGGGCAGTGACTCACTTTCAGATGTTGATAATGCTTGTTGGATTCTCATGGGTTCGAGTAAATTCAGTTGTTGATGTTCTTAATGATTGTGAAAACAATTGCGACAGTAGCTCGCAGAATTATTTGTACATGTAATTATTTGTACATGTAACAATATATATATATGTAACAGAAATTGTGACCATGTTCGAGGTTATAATACTACTTCGATTTTCACCAAGTTTTCAGGAAAAGTGTATTGAGTAAATATCTCGGGTACTTTTTTCAACCAGCAAAACTGGCCGTGATTACCAAAGTGTAGTGTGCTCTTACCAAAGAGTAGCTCCAATTTAGACGAAGTTTGGTACAATCTATAGCTGAACCGTCTGAAACAAAATGGTGGCCACTCAAAAGTGAAAGCGCAAACGAGCCTTTCCACCCATGTTAATGAAACTGGATCGAGTGATAAAAGCTTTGAGTATCCAAAGAGCAATGAGCAAAATTTCATATCATATCGTTAAAGTTCGAAAATTCAAAGGCTTCTAAAGATCGCAATTTGGATTCGAGTTGTATGAATCGTAAATATATGCTGGTAATGCTCGTATCTAATAATTTTGGTGATTGGTGATTTGCAAATTTAAAATGGCGATGGTTCAAATATGCCATTTTGTCAGATTTTCTTGGCTCTCTAGCGGCTATGCTTTTCCACGGATTTTGATGAACTTAGAAGCATTTGTTATTGATGTAAATTGTTTTCTTCTACTGAAATTTTAAAATTAAGATACTTTTATCTCAAAAAGCAGTCGGGTCTTGCTTGGTTTGGATGCAAAAGCGTTTCAACTCGCCTGAGTCATCTTCAATGTCTAAAGTAAGTATGGAAGAAAATGGCTTTATACAGATGTGGAGTATTTTAAGCAGGTAGGCGATAGATGAGGCCAGGTAGAGTATTATCAGAAATATTACGTTTTGGCTTTTTGTTTTGTTGAACGTCTATTAGTTCTAGTTCGTCTCGCTTCGATTTTTATCGGAGGGTGAGGTCTATTACTAAGAAAGTCGGACCGGACTTTATAATAAGTTGTTCGTTAATAGTGTTATCGTCTGTTTTTCTATGTTTACGAGTATATGTTTCGAGTTTTTCTGGAATATCAAAACTTGGTCGAACCAAAGCCTTGCAAGAAATAATTTTGACCTTTTGATCAATGTTTCAGGAATGAAAGGGTCCGCAAAGCGACATGAACACTTCACGCGCGTACAGATACTGATCAAGATAAAAATTGAGGTATTGAACACAAGATTTATGTAGAATCCATTATAAACTATCCACACTAGCCATAACGTGGAAATATTTCTAATTATCTTTCAGGTCTTAATTGGCAAACCACAGCGTTGCTCGAAACAAAATTGTTTTGTATTTTTGTACATTCGTTTTCATTTGTCATTGGTCTATATAGGCCTGCGTATGATTGAAGGTTCCTTTATACGACTGACCCCTTTCGATCTGCCATACAAATCATTAGTTAATCAGCAAACACTACCAGTGATTACGTTATTGACATGTTCAAATCACAGTAGTTCGTACGGTTGCGAATGAGTATGGCAAAGAGCAGAGGCACACAACCTATAATTTGCTATAGACCATTCAAGACCTTAAAATTGCGCATCAAGTTATATTTATATTTGCTACAACAGTTTTCTATAAAACATACTACACATCATGGCAACAAAATGCCTGGAGAACTTGCACTGAAGGAGCATAAAAATTAGTCCATCTAACCACACCGTATCGATAACTTACCACTAAGGCCTCCAGCTACCTTGCTTCATTGACCACGTCCTCCAATTCTGAAACCCAGGTAGCGATAAACTGTCTTCGTTGACCGAATCAGACTAGCATTTCCTTAGTTTCTCCACTGTTGGTTCTCGCAACGAATACCTTTTGTGTATTCGTTATTCGTCCATACAATTCACGTGCAGCTTCCGTAGTCCTATAATGGTTGAGGCCTTTGGCTAGTCAAAAATTTCATACAGCTTATGGTTGAATCGAATTCACCGTTGGTTTCCGTCTAGCTTTGCTCCAATTGTTCGCCTTAGGAGTCGTCTTTCGATGGCCTTCAATATGTTTGCGGGTGCTTGGGTTAGGGTTCATGTTTCACAGCCATAGCATAGCATAGGTCTTATCACAGATTTGTATACTTGGAGCTCTGTTTTCATCAAAAATGAATAAAAAATTTAATTTCTTCGGTGCATTTCGTATCTTTTATTACCGATTCTCAATATTTTGGTGCCAAGATACACAAATTTGACCAGATTTTTGATACTGTATGCGCCAAGGGTGATGTTTTCGGTATGTGAGGTATTTTTCTTGATTGAGTCATGATTTTTGTGTTGTTCTCATTGGTTTGTAGCTCTACTAGTTTGCTGCGTTGTTGAGTTCCAGGAAGAGTTCTTTGGCGATTGTTAACGGCCGTGACGAAAGGTTCATATTGTCTTGGCTCGACTTGTTTAGTAATGTACCTCCTGTATCGACAGCTAACTTTCTTCTGACTTATGAGTATTCTAGAGCCAAATTGAATAACGATGGGGCCAGCCGATCTCGCGGCTTTAGTCTGATAATTGTGTCAAAGGCGGCAGTGGGTTGGTTATTGATGCGGACTTGGGAGGTTGTTGACTCATTTTCATTTTGGTAAGATGGACTAATTTAGCTGGGACACCAAAGCAAAGCATTGTTTAGTACAGTATGTCACGATCAATAATATCACATATAAATTTGGTATATGTCTATGTTGAACTCGCAGCATTTCTCAAGGGTCTGCTTGACGGCAAGAAATTAATCTACAGCCGATCTATCTCTAAAGCTACCTTGCTACTTGCCAATAATACTGTTAGCGTGTGATCTGATTTCATTTTATAAGATCTTTCAAAATATGTTGTACGTCGTACAAAGTAGTGACATACCTCTATAGTTTTTGCACTGTAGCGTGTCACTTTCTCCCAATCTCCATTTCGACGTGTCATCAGGCGGGGAAGACACGCTTTCATCCTCTTACGTTGTCACAAAGGAGGTTTAAGTAGGATTGAGTAGCAGAACTTCAGGTATATTTACAGTTATTGACATTTCTCGGTATTTAATTTCCAATTTTTGCGGATCCAGTAAACCCTATGTGCAACCCCGAGATCATTTGGTACCATTTGTTCGTGGGATTTAGGATAAGGAATCATGGAAGCTGTAGGTTGGAGAAATAAGGAAATCCCTCCTCCTATCTCAACCGGGTGGTCCCACATACAACGGAGTCTTTCCTCTGGTTTGGGAAGTCTGAATCGTTTAACATGTTATTGAACAATATACAATAATTTCCAATAGCACTCTCAGGCAAATACCGTAGTGTTTAATTGGAAATACTGTCAATACCACATGATTTCTGGTTGTTTTTCCTTCCAAATCTGAGACACAAGTCTTCATAATTGACAAAATAATCAAGAAGATAACTGGTCGGTCTGAGGTTGGAGTTCAATGTTCCATTGAAATTTATTTATTTATTTATTTATTTATTTACAGGATTCTATTGCAGACTAGCAAAATCCAATTATAATATAGAAAAAGTAGAAGAAATAATCAAACAATACATATCCAAACAAAACTAGAAAAATTTGATAACAAAGCAAGAAAGTTAAAACTAGAGAGTACACTCAAGTTAATCTACAAAACAATAAAGAAGAACGAATTGTCTAAGTTTATTTTTATACTGTGCAAAAGAATGAAGTATCGGACCATGACCAAGAGAATTGTGATAACGTGGCAAACGTACCAATGGTGAAAAATAAAACACATTGGTTCTGGCGAAGAGAACGTTGTCGATCTACTTGAGCGCTGTGCAGTATAGGTGGATATATCATTACAGAGATTCATTGGTTAAAAGTTTGTGGTTCATTTTAAAGAGCAAGCATTCATCAAGAAACATACGATGCGAGACTAAAGAAGGCATATACAAGAGGGATAGACGATCATTGTAAGGGGAAGTAGTACTACAGAGACTGTGTTGATGAGGACTCCAAATTTGCGAGCAATATTCCAATAAACATCTTACCAGTGAGAAAAATAAACGAATACAGGAAGAAATATTTTTGAAGCCTTTGGTGGGCCTTAATACAAAGCTTGACATTCGAGAGGCTTTTCAAACCACCTGGGCTATATGTTGCCCAAAATGCAGCATAGTGTCAAAGTGTACTCCAAGATGTTTATGGAGAACGACTGATTCAAGGGAAGTACCAGATAAGGAATAATCGAAAGGAATGGTAAACTTTCTCATCGAGTAAGTCATACTATGACATTTACTTATATTTAGTTTGAGACGATTATTCGTACACCAATCTAATAGAGATTGCAAATCTAGTTGTAAACAGACACAACCTTCCGAGGACTCAATTACTCTAAAAAAATGTTAAATCATCAACATACATAAGCGAATAGGATTGTAATAACGATGGAAGTTCATTGATAAAAACGAGGAATAATAATGGGCAGAGAATTGACCCTTGAAGCACTCCAGAATCTGGCGGGAAAGGAGAAGAACTCTGGGAATTCACGGTGACTACGCAATTACGGTTGACAATGTACGAGTGGAACTATCAACAAAAAGATGAGCCCACACCAAGATCACCTAATTTATTAATAATTGTACGATGATCCACTGAATCGAAAGCCTTAGAAAAATCTGTATAAATGACGTCTACTTGCTTCGCTCTGTCGAAAGCTGACGCAATAGTATTAGAAAATGAAAGCAAGTTCGTGAGAGTGGGCCAACCTTTGATAAAGCCATGCTGTTCATTAGCAAAGTATGAAAATAAGAAGGGATAGATCTGATCATACACAATTCTTTCAAAAAGCTTACTAAAGCACGAAAGTAGGGAGACAGGACGATAATTAGATATATTAGACTTATCCCCTGATTTCTAAACCGGAAATACATTAGCCTTTTTCCAAAGAACAGGAAATTCATTGTCAGAAAGACTACGATTGAAAAAAATGGACAGGGGAACACACAAAGAAGATGACAAAGATTTGGCGAAAATATGTGGAATTCCATTCGAACCACAGCCAATATTATTGTCCAGACCTTTTAGTAATGGCTCTATGTCAATAGGACTTACATAGGCAAAGGAAAAATTAAAGGACATACCAAAACTATGACCCGAATTTCCAGCAGTTGAAGTACCATAAAATGAAGAAAAATGTTGAGCAAAGAGTTCACAAATCTCGTAATCATTGGATGAAGAGAATCCATTATAGTGCATCGAATTCGGTAAACCACCTGATTTTGTAAACCCATTGATGTATGACCAGAAAGGTTTGCTCAGATTCGTTCTAATAGAATCTTCAACATAATCAATATACTTTTTTGGGCAATATTAACCAATTTTTTACCTTCCCTCCGTAAACTTTTCTAGTTGCAGAGCCAGTAAGACTTAGTATACTTAGTACGGGAAGCATTCTTTGCTTTTAAGATAGAGGTGATATTTCTATTAAGCCAAGGAGCGTCTTTTGATCTCTTTCGAAAGCAAACAGGTGTATACTGCGGGATCAAACATTTAAGGAAGCTATAAAATTTTTGTAAGGCATCATTAATATTTAAATTACAGAAAAAGGAAAACCAATTAATGGAGTTTATTTCAGCCTCCATTTGACTATATTCAGCTCTCAGGAAATTAAAGCGGGAGAAAAAACTTTGTTCAGAACAGTTTTACAAGGCAAGAAAATAGAAAAATTAAGTGGAGGATGTTGGGGATCAGGGTTAACGTATTCATTTAGCGAAGCAGAAAGAAAAACGGATGATTTAGGAATGTTAGACAAGACTAGATCTAAAGCTTTGTTATTAACATTGGGGACATTGTTGAATTGGGCAAGTGAACACATGGAGAGAAACGAAGAGAAGGAAATGGATTGACAGTCAATTGAGCTTATTTCAGAAAATGATGCATCCCACACAACATTTCGGAGGTTAAAGTCACCACAAATAACAAGTGAAGAAGATGGAAAGCGGTTGAAAACAAAGGAGGAGAGTTCCGAAAAGAATGTTTCATAGACATGTAAAGAGCAACCAGGGGGGATATAGACTGTGAGGATCATTAAAGAAATGTTACTCGATAGGGGAACTGAAACACTAATGCACTCAACAGGAGAAGGGGGTAGAAAGTCGCAAGAGTTGGTACCAAGAATTGATCAATGAACGCCAATTAGAACACCACCACCATCAGACTTACCAACGCTCAAGCGATTACGATAATTATGGAAAACATTATAAAAAGGCAAAATTTCATTATCATGTATATCTTCAGTGAGCCAAGTTTCCATAAAGCAAAAAAAGTTGTCAAAGGACACAAGAGAGGAAAGTCGAACCTCATTGGTCTCGGTTCGTACACCTCGAACATTCTGATAATAAAATGAGAACAAGTTATCCAAATTAATTTTTAAGTTCTGCTTCGGTGACGAACACTTGATCTAAGATTTTTCCGTATATCAGTGACAAATTCCTTAACAAACACACCATTAGGCCAAAAATCAGGTCTGAGGAGCGCTTTGTGTTCCGTGTTTGTAGTAATACGGAATGATGATATCCTCTGCACGGTGAGGTTATCAGGTGTTAGTTTTTTACAGAGCAGTAAAGAAGGTTCAAATCCCAATTTCGCAATAACGTAGCTTTTGATAAGATCAGGACTCGTATTATAGGCCAGACGAGATATAAAGATTTGCCCAGGTGCAGCAATTACATCCAGTGACGGAAGCTGAGATGATAAGTTTGACATATGAGGAGGAGCAGCTAGCAAAGTCTCCGCTGTCGCCGACGATTGTAAGTCTGTAGAATTTTCATCTCTAGAAGATAAAGGAGAAGTGTTAGAATTAACTGCAGTCTTTTTAAGGAATGGCTCCCTTGCTAGATGCAGGAGCAGCTGGTAAAGTCTCCGCTGATATCGACGAGTTAAAGTCAACAATATTTCTATCCCTAGAAGATAAAGGAGAAGTGATTGAATTAACTGTTGCTCTTTTGGGAGAGGCTCCCAAGCTCTTATCTTCAGGAACGTTCACAATTGGCTGAGCAACAATATCGCTCGACATCGCCACAATTGATGAGGTAGGATGCATTGCAGCAGATTGCACAATACCCATCACACACGATTAATTTAGCTCTTGTGGACTCAGGTTCTTTACAGATAATACACTTAATGTTATATACAGGAGAGCTTATCATTGTCAAAGGGTGAGAAAAATGAAAGTATTAAATGTATAAAAACACTAATGTATATGATGATGCAAAATTGGTTCAGAAAAAGGTTGATTGCTTGCCTAATCTTAATGCTGGTAAATGTTTGCACTAAAAGTTTAGTTTTAACCACACTGGCGAAATTACGAAACACAATCAATTCACTATGCAGTTAGTTTGAGGTAATAGATAGCGCGGTAGATACTCAAATTGATAACAATAACAATGCCGAAGATTTTAGCAAACGTAATTATTGTTTTGAATGAAAATCATTCTCGCGGTTGCTAAAACGCACTACCTACAGCACAGTCGTGAGCTAGATCGTTCGAATTCTCAAACGAAAGGAAAAGGCAAAAATAAAACACAGCGAAAGAATACAGCAATACTCTTTGACGTTTCCACGAAAAATGATGAATGGGTTCACCGTTCAGGCTTGATTTCAAATTAGGAACTTCTACTTCAACAACTTCCGAAAATATATGACTCCCTCTCTCAGAGCTTGGTTGATGGACTAATACAACATGAGTTTCAATCAGCTTTCTGTATTCGGTGCATTGCAATTTCTATACCAACATTATCTGGAGGAGCAATCTCACTACTAGAGACTTTCAAATTCGAGACATTCACATGAGACTTATTACAAAATATACTATTCACTTTTGTGAGCACGCTCCCTAAATTCTATAGGCTAATACCGTTCAGTTTTTCCACCCATTGATTGCTGACTTCACTCCTGCAAAATGAACGGATTAAATTTTGAACATTGTGAAGGTCCAGTGTCAACAAAACCAATAAGCTATAAACGATAACGGCTTCTAACGAATATGCTGGTGCGCTTAACAATGAATTCAAGGAGATGGTCACGTCAATTCAAAGTAACAATAGAGTTGACGTTGATCGAGATGAGACACAGCCCATTCATAGGAATTTCGCTGATTAGTAAGCATTTTGAGACATTTCAAAGGTCTAAATATTGAAAAACAAAGTAAATTGTTCGCTCATTCCTTCCGATAAGGAATAAAGTTGTTGGTCGATTTTAAGAGCAGCTCATTGTTACCGCTTGCATTGTTTAAAGCAATGTCTGCTGATCCTCTAGTGGCAAGTGATACCACAGGCTTATCTTATAGCCCAGTCATATTAGGTAAAAAAAGGGGTCAACCTCGGAATGAAAGATAATAAGCTGCAAATTGGTATGAACCTTTGTTTTGTCATTCTAAATGTTGTCTCAAAAGTCACAATCGTTATCGTGTTCGCGTCTTAAGATATTCAAGGTCAAAGGTCACAAAAATCGGTTTTTCGCGAATATCTGGCTTCCTATCGGTTAAATGAGATTTGCATTTATTATAAAAGTTGTAGGCTATAAAATTCCCTACAACTTTTGTTCAAACTTTTTTTTCATACGACCAACCGTTTTGAAGGTAGAGCGCGAAGAGTGCACATCGTACAGTCATATACGGCCTAATGCAAGGTCAAGCGTGAGTTATGGTTATCAGTACGTTATAAAGTCAATTATTTACTTGGAATTTATAATTATTAAACAATGCCTATTATTTATGTACTAACTATTAATTATTTATATTTAATTAAAGTAAGTAACTTGATTATTTATATATAATTATTCATATTTAACTATTTAAGTATAAAATATTATTAATTCTGGATTATATATTTTAGTTTTATTTTAAGTTAAAATGATAGTAAGAGTATATATTTTACACATATTTTTATTTATTATTAAATACGGCATAATATACATTTATCAAAATGTGAGTTCAAATATCAAAAGTATCTTTGTTGATTTTAATTGTAATGAAATTGGAAATGGAAGCTAATTATCTTCTTCTTGTTCGTCGTCTTCTTCTTCTTGTCGCTCAAAAATGTTCGATTCATTGTCATCATCCTCATTATCTGTCATGTTCATCTCCAAACCTTCCAGAATATCGGGATCATATGTATTTTCTTCATCGGGATTACTTGGATACAGTGAAGCGTTGAGGCAAGCTTGTCCGTTGCACTGGCCGCAAGCTAAAGAACATTGTAGCCCTGATTTTCTGCATCCACAGCGGGAACCACAACCATTTTTGCAATTGCAAAATATTACGTTTAGTAGTTCGGCTGGTGCTGGAGGTAATAACGTTCGTATGGGCTCCAGGATTTCATTTTCAAGCATCCAGCCCCATTCTTTAGGTTCCACTTTAATTAAATATAAATAATTAATAGTTAGTACATAAATAATAGGCATTGTTTAATAATTATAATTTCCAAGTAAATAATTGACTTTATAACGTACTGATAACCATAACTCACGCTTGACCTTGCATTAGGCCGTATATGACTGTACGATGTGCACTCTTCGCGCTCTACCTTCAAAACGGTTGGTCGTATGAAAAAAAAAGTTTAAACAAAAGTTGTAGGGAATTTTATAGCCTACAACTTTTATAATAAATGCAAATCTCATTTAACCGATAGGAAGCCAGATATTCGCGAAAAACCGATTTTTGTGACCTTTGACCTTGAATATCTTGAGACGCGAACACGATAACGATTGTGACTTTTGAGACAACATTTAGAATGACAAAACAAAGGTTCATACCAATTTGCAGCTTATTATCTTTCATTCCGAGGTGAAAGCCCTAATATGACTGGGCTATATATGTTGTCTGTCATATGCAAACTGATGATGGAAATCGAAACATGCATGGACCATGTCGCTAAATCAGCGTAAAAGCCAGAAGCGTTTTACTTTATTAGACGATATGCTTTACCATTGTTCGATTTCCTTGTTCTCCAAACGAAACGTAACTGAGAGCAAATTAGACAGTTTAGTGAAAGAAGCACACTTCCATATGTCATCATTCAAAGCTTATGTAACGATATGCATAAAAAAGACCATAGAAAATATACCTACAAAACTGATAACCAACTGGGTTAAAGTCGGTTAAAAGAGCTATAGGATAAAATTGTGCCTACGTATATGCGCCTGAAATACTAATATTCGCTGTTAATATGGTACCTAACTGAGCTGGTAATCAATTATGCTATTTTTTTAATAAAAGGACACTGAAGGATTTGTCCACAAAATTATTGATTTCTTAGATATTCAAAATGTCAAATTTTTTAAAGGATTTTACCAACAAAATCAATAGCTATGAATAGCAAATGAATGATTTGTTTTTTTTTCAAACATATGTGTGATATGTAGAAAAGAAACAATGAGCAAGAAAGCAAAAATATGCCATATGAACCCTGCATCCTTAAAATCGTGCCGCTTTCTTAAGGCTATAAGAGCGTTTCAATTTTTCTCGCACAAGCTCATTACTTATGTTTGTTGTAAAGATAGAATTCACTTAGCTCCCAACAAAAGGGTACTGCTAAATACAGGAAGACAGATCATGATTACAATAGTGCTCTTAAAGCTTACAGAAGATATTTAAATTTTATTGCTGAAACATCAATACGCTGTAAATTTACATTATTTGTTAAGTCAATATTAACTTGAATATGCTAATATGGCAACAATTATTACGTATATGCTAACAGCTATCAATTAGCAAGTGTTATTACATCTGGTTACATATTTTAGTTAAGCTCGTGCCACAAATTGTGCCAATCAGAATGTCTTTATCTGAATTTAATTTCAGATTAACCTTGGGCAAATTTTTAATGTAAAACATATGTGAATAGATGATGTGCAGTGGTATTCACGTTATTTGTGAAGATTTTTATTTGCAGTACTAGTTGTGTATCTCGTGGCATTCGGAGGCCATAAATATGTGCTTTTGATTGCAAGTAAGAGAAAAAGGAAAGGAAGGAAGCAGCAAGTTGTCCTAGAATTACGAAAAATTAAATTTGTTTCACGTGTCGTAATTCATTCTTTGTTCATTTTTTCTATTAACAATTCATGTCAGGTATATTATTTTAGACTCAAAGCGAGCTTGAATGAATTTATGCAGCCTGGAAAATTTACACTAAACTCACCTCATTTTAGAGTACAATAGATCAAATGAAATATCATGCAAAATCACAGATGAAGCAATGAACCAATAATCAAATAATCAGTCCAAATTTGCAAATAGAGACTTCAATGATAACCAAAGTAAAACTACTGTTCCAATGTCCATAATCTCAATGTAATTAGACAGGTGATTCTTTCTAAGCTTCTTCTCACTAATAGATTGAAGTTAGCCAAATTCATTTATGATCCCGCATGTAGTAATCGAGCAGTTACCCTATTAAACTGCTCTGAAACTTTCCTCTCTCCTTCACCCTTACAGCATGGTGATCAAGAAAATTGAAATTCTTACTAGAAAAGCGCCAGACAGTTCGATTAAACGCGCGTTGCTATAGGCGGCGACAAGTAAACTTACTGATTATTCAGTTTAGAATTTTTTTCTAAATATCTTATGTCTTCTTTAAAATAATCAAGAACTAACAAACACCTCGCATACCAATTTCGTTTCAAATCTGCGATGTTTTATTACGCATTATTCACTATTGTTTCTTTACGTTGAAAATGAATTCAAATTTATCAATCCAACCGTATGGTAATAATATTAGTTAAAAACACAAACAACCACCAAGAAGCAATTCGGTGTATTCGTCCCTAATTTGAATTTATACTCATGAATTGTGCGCACCCACACATATAAAGAAAAAATATCGTAGGCAAACTAATTTGAGGCTTGCATCGAAAAGATAGGTGTGAAGTTTTTTGATGTTCCTCGACGTATTTAGAAGGTTGGCTAAAGTAACGAGATGTCAGTGTGGTTGCCGACGAATGTCGCCTCCATCTTGACTCGTAGGCTCAACTTGGTTACGGATATATCGTTAGCTGTCAGTGCGCGATAGAAAAATTTCTTAATTAGTGTATTCGCAGTAAATTTAAAGATTAAATTGTTTGTGACGAGTAACTAGAAGCCTAAAAAAGTGATCAGAAGCATCCCGAGTATATGACTGAAAAAGTTGTCGGCATTGTCGTGCGCTAGCGTGATAGAGTGGCGGGCATAGCGCAAGGAGAGGTGGCGCTGGAACGGAAGCAGCCAAAAGTCAGTGGAAATTGACCACGAAGAATTTATGTCTGAACGAAAACCACCCAAAAAGCAGCCAAGATTCAGTGTCGAGCGCGTGTGAGGCGCCATCGCGAGAGGACAATTGGTCGTGGAGTTCTCTGGCTCATTGGTGAATGCAGAATTGCATACTCATCAGCCAAAGTTAAAAAATTCAGACCGTTTTTTTCATCTCCGTTCCAACCTTAATTTCTTCATTGGTCAGGTTGATACAATTATTGTCCAGGTGACGATGGACTCTGCGCGTTAGGAGTGCTGTACTGTATATCGAAGTAGGAGCGATCAAGTAGGCAGCACTTCAAGCTCTTCAAATTCAGGGTGCCTTGACGTAAATGGAGACATGAAGGAATGCATCGTACATAGTCGCGCTTTCAACGCTGAGTGGGGTGTGATCGCTGTTAATTCGATTTTGCTGGCTGTAGGACAGCCTTGGAAAGTGGATAAGTTACTATTACTTGTAGAATCTTAATTGCATGTCCTTATCAGTACTCCTTAGACTTTTATTACATATTCGGTTTGGATTATTTTCCGCTTACTGAGTAACATAGATACCTTTGCTAACTATTTGATCTCACGTCAAAGAACAGTCAAACGGGTTTTCATTTTTTTGCGAGTAGTAGAAGTGAGTCTATTTTGACTTTCCGTAGCAATTCGAAGTGAATCGAGGACCTCTGACGAATTCGCGTGAGTGTTTTTTTCTTTTGCTCCACACAAATTACAAGTCAGAGGATTTCCACCTCAAGAAACGTGTTCAGAGTTTAGTTCCGCGGAAGCTTTTCGGCAGCAATTATTTCCAATCCATATTTCACAAGTGTCGGACGTCCTGGTTAGTGCTCGATTCCGCGGGCGTGACTTAATCGAAGTTTTGTGAATTTAATGGGGGAAAATATTTTCCCACGTATCCACAGAAATTGCCTTGAACGTGATTAAATCACCTAAAGAATATCTTAATTTGCACGGATCGTTGCCATCTCGTATTCTTTTCTTTAGGGAGATCAATTAAATCAAGTAGCCAAGGTTGAAAGTAGAAGGTAAATTATATCAAGTAGCCAAGATTGAAAGTGAGACAATCCGGAAACGTCTCACGGAAATTTATACCCAAGCTGGAGTTGCGGAAGGCCCCAAATTTGCTTTTGTAATCGTTTCCAAGCGTATTAACACTCGATATTTCCGAAATCAAAATAATCCGCCTCCGGGGATAGTTGTTGATGATATTATCACTCTACCGGAGAGATATGATTTCTTCTTAGTATCTCAATCAGTTCGCCAATGTACTGTAACTCCAACTCACGATAGCATTGTGGATGATAATATTGGGCTGGATCCCGATAAGATGCAGATTCTCGCTTATAAGATGACACATTTGTATTATAATTGAACGGGCACAACTCGTGTGCCGGCCGTCTGTCAATACGTTCACAAACTCGCATTTTTGGCGGCGCAGAGTTTTCACCAACCTTCATCAAATTTGTTGGAGAAGAACTTGTACTTCTTGTAGGAAGTAAGGAAAAGATTAATTTTTTTACTTGATTTTATTGAAATAATTAAGTTCTCATAACATTTTTTTTGAATATATTCTTAGTCTTTAAGTTTGATTATATAATCCTTGTTAAAATGTTAATCATATACTAGTTAGGCAAGGCGTTGATTTTTTTTGATTTTATAAGCTTTTAATCGAAAACCAAGCACGGTATTCTATGGTCGAAACGTGGCAGATAATTTGTATTATGAATCACAGCAGTCAAGGGATCTTAACATTCCTATCATGTTGAAGTATGTTAACTTTTAATACGTTCCAAACATTACATACAGTGCATGTTAATTTCAAAGTACAATATCAAAGTAATCGCCAAATAGTATGATATACCTTTAAAGAATATGTTTTATATAAGCGCCGCCCTCTGTAAAATTGTTCGTTGTTCTCACCGGGATAATTCGTATACTGAATGCTTCGGTCGAACAAGTAATTATACGGTTTCCTTTTTGGCCAACAAGTATACGCGCATTCTCGAATTTACTAATTTACATTTGTTTTTCAACCCTGCCGCGAACTTGAGAGTAACGTCAATTCGCTCTTTTGAAACAAGGAATATTATAAAATGAAAAAAAAGTAAACTTACTGTAACTTATATTATTTATATTACTATATGCTAGATATAGTATAAACGAATAGAAACTTTATTCCAATATTGTGAAAAGGCATCGATGTTAAATAAAGAAATGTTGAATTAAAGTTACATCTCGGTCTTTCCATTCCGTTGTATCTGACCGGGTATAGGACCCGACACGATGGAAGGCTCTCATCTCCAGACATGAGCCAGCCATCGGGCGCATAACAACCTTTTTGTTTCAGGTACTATCGTGGGTTGAGCAAGGTGCCTTTTTATGACATAGGGTTATGTGATCCGATTGCATAACTCTATGACATAAATTGGTCACCGGGGTATTTCTCCTCATGGGAAGGCTCATACAAGTTATGTTGTGTGGATTTTCCACTCAGAAGGGAAATACCTGGCCACTACAACATATATGGATCTTGATCCGGTTGGGCGGGAGCGAGGGGCACCATCACCATCCGGTTGTCCCACTCTTATTTGTGGGCCATGAGCCTCGTCGGGTAACGACGAGGTTACCCTAAGTCTGTCCGTTTTTACTTGTTCAACTTTTTCTCTGAACAAGTCATGTCCCCTCTTTGTAGTTGCCTACAATTTTGCGACTTCGGTCGCCTTTCTTTTGAGACCCAAGAATTCGTGAATGTGAAATTCTTTTGTAGTGGGTCCTTGTGCTGGGGGAATGAACCCGCCCCACGACACCACAATGCTAGCCTGCCAGCGCATTCACACGTCCCCAGACAAGGGCGCTCTCGGCGGATATCTACATGTTCCTCCGCTGAGGCAGCAGACCATCGCTGCGGTCTTTTACGGACTTTGTATATCACCTATTCACTACACGCATTTGGGGCAATCGCATACAATTTCCGCTCTATGTTATGTCGAACATCCAATTTTACTTTTGTTCATTTGGCGGCAAATAAATACCGGATACTTTTGACAATTCACTCGCCTTTTCTTCCCAGTCTTTGAATATGGGCAAGGAAAGACTTGTCGAGGCACGTACTGAGCGTGGATTTATGCACTGGGTCACCACTTGCGTCTCCAATTCGTGACTCAAGAAATTTCTTAGCAGTAAGTTTTCCTTTAATCTGAATTTTTCGATGCATTTTTACCTGGCATGTGTTCTGCTGACTTTGTGGGAACATGTCGGTAACTTATAACCATAGTATACACACTCAATCTACCCTCCGGAAAAATCCGAACACAAGCCGAAGATCGGTCCATAAATTCTCGGCAGCAGGTAAGTGGTAAATGCTTCGCGAGGATCGGCGTGAATATAAACATGTGCTACGATGAGAAATTTCAGGATTACCAGATCTCAAAAAATCAATAAATTTGCACAAAAACAAATTCGTTCCATGCAATCTTTTAGTTTTTTATTAGGACCTGGCATCACTCGCATGTTCTGAAATGCGTATAAGAACACGTATGTCGGAAATTATATTTACTTTTTGTTTTGTTTTTTGAATACGACAAAACTCAGAAAGTGTGCAACACAGGGTAAATCGAAGGTGTGAGTACTATGTGAATAAACTGTGCTTAACATATAACAATAGAAAATACAATGAATTCTGTTGCCATACACCTTTTCTGGAGTCACAAATACACTTTTGGACTCGGTCTTTTTACGATTGTGTTTTAGGCACAATTGCATCGCCGTTTATTCGGGATTTGTTTTGTGCTATCGACGAGCCTTTATAAGATAGAATCCATAGCCTCTATCTTATCTAACGCTTTGGCCATCACTCTTCGCGTGCACTCTAACCAATGCTGGATTAAGCCAGTGCAGGACCTGTAGCAAATCCTATCAAGGGGCTTTTGGATTGTTTTAAGTTATCAAGTTTATGGTCTTAAATAAAACAAAACTGTCACAGACAAACTCTTCTTGATTTGATTTATTTATTTAAGTCCATTTAACAGACATAAATCCAATTACAAAAAAAACTTAGACAATTAAATATAGTTAGATATAATTTACAGTAAGACCAATTAATACAACAAATCAAGCAGAAAAAAGTTAATTAAAACATGTAAGAAATGAAGTTAGAGTATAGATCAAAGTTTGGAAAAATTGAGTGATAAGGAACATTAATCACTATTCGCAAAAAGTAACGTCTTTAGTTTGATTTTAAAAACAAAGTAAGACGTGGATAGAGAACCTAGCTCGAGGCTGTTATGCATTCTGATGATTCGTGGCATAATTGAGTGAAAAAATAAATCTGTCTGGGCGTACGGAATCTCGAGAATGTGATTAGACCGACTAGGACGTGCATATAGTCTGTAGTGCAAGACTGCGCTTAGGGTGGAAGCAATTTGTTGGTGGTACAACTTATAAAGAAAACATTGATCTAAGAAGGTTCTACGGGATGACAGAGAAGGGAGACGAAGTATGGATAGACGACGCTCATAAGACTCATAAGCTACGTTGAATTTGAAAAACACAATACGGGTAAACTTACGCTGATCAGCTTCTAGTGAGTTCACAAGATATAAATGTCTAGGAGACCACACTATTGAGCAGTACTCAAGAAGCGCGCGGACAAGACATGTGAACAAGCGAACAGCGGTAGCAACATTTGCAAACTTATCCAAATGCCGCATAAGAAAACCCGAAACTTTTGATGCCTTGGTAATTAAGCTAAAAATGTGGACATCAAATTCAAGCTTGTGGTCAAATATTACACCAAGAGCTTTACATGAGACTGCAGAGGAGAGAACAACATCACATAGGGTATAACTAAAAGTTAAAGGAACAATTTTCAAAGTGAAAGTCATTTTAAAACATTTGGAAACATTGATACGAAGGGAGCTTACATTACACCAGTTATAGAGGTTAAGAAGATCAACTTGGAGTTGCTGACAATCTTCAAGGGATCTAATTATCCGGAATACATTGAAATCATCAGCATACAGGAGACAAGAAGAGGAAATTACAGAGGGAAGATCATTGATAAACAGTACGAAAAGAAGAGGTCCAAGGATTGCCCTTGAAGGACACCAGATGTAGGATTGAATGGAAAGGAAATTGTGCCATAGAGATTAACACGACATGAACGGGAGGATAGATACGATGAAATTCAAGAATGAAGGGAACCGGATATGGTGAGCAAAGCTAACTTTTGACAGAGGATAACATGTTTCACGGAGTTAAAAGCTTTGGAGAAGTCCGTGAATATTGCATCTACTTGAAGCTGTTTATCTAAAGCTCTTGCAATATAATCTTCGAACTCAGCCAAGTTCGTAGAAGTTGAACGACCCTTAAAGTATCCATGTTGCTGTGGTGTGACAAATGAACTCAGTGACTCAAGAAGCCTGTTGTGTACAACTCGTTCCAGCAGCTTAGAGAAACAGAAGAGGAGTGATATGGGACGATAATTTGAGGCAGATGATGGGTTGCCGCTTTTAAAGATAGGAACAAAATTTGCATCTTTTCAGTACGTTGGAAATGTGACAGTACCAAGACTGAGATTGAGACTAAGGGATGGATGAAAACACAAAGAGGAACAAAGTGACTTTACAAATATATTTGGTAATCCATCGGGACCAGGACTAACATTCGGATCGAGCAAGTTAATAAGGAATTCAACTTCAGAAGGATCAGTGCAATAGGATGTACTTGATGCTGGATAAGTTTGAAGTAAACTTATGGGGGAGTGTAGTATGTCAGAAGAGGAAAAAGTCGAGGAAAAATATTCGGCAAATAGGTTAGAAATATCCTGAGGGGAGGAGGCTTCTCTGTTATTCCATTTGACAGCATGCGGGATGGAAGAAGAAGATTTAAGGGATCGGATGTATGACCAAAAGGGTTTAGGATTATTTGTAAGGAGGGAACTCTCTAAGCTGCGAAAGTAGTTTTTCATGGCCGTTTTGAGCTCTTTTTTAGCCAAAGAGCGCAGTCTGCAAAAATTCTGTTTAGCATCATCATTTCCGGTCAATTTATAGTGCCTCTGCCCCTTATCTTTGGCTCTTAAGGCACGAAGAACACTTCGAGTAAGCCAAGGCTTCATTTTCGCTTTGCGAGGAGCTTGGAGTGGAGTATAAAGAGCAATCAGATTATTAAGGTAATCGTAGAATTTTTTCAAGGAACTATCGCAGTCAAGACGGGTGAACAAGGTACATCAGTTGACCGAGTCTAGATTGGTTTTAATTGCCTCATAATTTGCTTTAAAGAAATTGTAACGACAAACTGAGGCAGCTCTCTGGGGTTTCAGGGTATCAACGGTTAGTGCTAGAGACAAAGGTGGATGTTGGAGATCAGGTTGAACATAAGGATGTAAAACGGGAGCTATAGATAGACACCCAGTTTGAAAATTTGACATGACAAGGTCCAGAAGACGACCATTAGGGATATGATTAAACTGTGAAAAAGAACAAAAGGAAAAAAAGGAAGAAAGTAACAAAGAAGGATTATTTGTTGAGGAAATGCCAGGTGTTGTTAAGTGGTTCCATTCCGCTGCCGGTAGATTGAAGTCCCCACAAATTATAATTTTGGAATGTGGATGACGAGCAAGAAAATAGGCAGGGAGTTCATCGAAGAAGGCTTCGTACACAGTTAAGGGAGAATTACAGGGAGTATACATAGAGGAAATGAATAATGAAGAGTTATGAGGAAGAGGGAGTTTCACTTTTACACACTCAACAGCACGAGCAAATTTGAAGTCAGCACAAAGTGAACTATTAAGGGTTTTGCAGACTGCAACCAAGAATCCCCCACCATCAGATTTATTAGTGAAGTTAAGGTCACGGTCGCATCGGTAAACTAAATAGTCAGGTAATATTTCCGCATTTGATATATTCTCGTTTAATCCCGTTTCAGTTTAACATGTAACTGAATCGTTAGTAAATGGGGACACGAGTAGTAAGTCCTCAAGTTTGGTTCTCAAGCCACGAACATTCTGATAGTAAATAGAAATAGATGAACGATTAGGAGGTTACAGTGTCAAATGATCCTTAAAGGTTGTTGAGGCAGTTTGGAACCTTTTTCTGGACGAAATCGCCACTTAGGTCGCCTTGTATCGAATGTTTTACCGAGTGTCCCCTCTGGCCAAAAATCGGAACTAAGTAGGCTACAAAGTTCAGTCGGAACTGTCAGCTTGAAAGAACTTATAACCTGGTCAGGAAAGTTATCTTTTGTTAACTTTACGCACCTGAAAATACTAGGCATGTAACCAAGCTTCGATGTTACGTAGTTGGTAAGTGTATCCTTGGTTGTGTTGTAAGCGAGCCTTGATATGAACAACTGGAGAGGTGGGGAGATACTCGCAATACTCCGTTACCAACTAAGACATTATCTATAAAGTTTTGTGATGCTGAAGACATAACGATATTTTGCTATTGATTGGGGCAAATAGTCCGTGAGTACGAGTAATACTGTTAATATCGACTTTAACGGAGTAAATTATATTCAATATTCATTAAAGTGAGCCGATTCAGGCATTGTTAGCTCATTCTGTGCCTCAATTCATTTTTAACACGTTTTAATATTGAGAAAGATCGTTCACCTCCTGCAGTTGGTGATCATTTGAGACGAATAAATGCGCAAGGCAGTTTCAACGTTCGGGAAACAAGATTGCAAAGAATTAAGCTTGTAAACCTTCAGTTCCAGAGCGTCATGATTCTTGCTGTTAATAATACTAGCCACCTCAGAATTGAGCATTTCTAATTTCTCGCCCAGACTGTCCTCCAAATCATCTGAGAACATTCACTATAAACATAATTGATGCGGTATCAAAAAATTTCAGCTTTACGAATGCAAATCAATTATTCATTCAATTTATCACACATTTGCGAATTCCAACAAAAGAAAATCTCCAACTGCAAAAATATCAATCAAATGCAACGTACGAGTATCAAAGTATTTTCCAGTTAATATGGAAATAAAACATGTTCGTTATCATTTAATCGCCATTTTCACGGTCATTTTCTGTTTCTGTTCCGATGCAGTAGTTTGTGATAAAGCTTAATTTGAATGTTCGTTAAAATTTGTTCCAACAAGCGAACGTTCAAATGCGGGGTGAATCGTCTACTTTATATAAGTTTGTTGACATTGCATTTTCAAGAACGTGTTTCATTGCCTTCTGCCCTGCCCGAAGAAAATTATTGCATAACAATATTACGTTACTTCCTCACTCTTGCTGGTGAATTGCATTCTGGAATTTGCATTCTGCATTGATAACTGATTAAGAGATGCACACGCAGGTGAGCAGAGGCAACCGGTAGTCGGTTGAACTGCTTAGAACTAGATGAGGCCGGTTCGTGGGCTCTGAACGTGGAAGCAATTGCTGGCTGCGCGGAGCATCTTGAGACTTAAGACGGAACCACATAAATTTATTTCTTTTATCTTATTCTAGAAATGTTTTGTTTTCTTAAGTATCTGTTCATGTCTCTGTGCACGATTTTTTGTTGTCAGCAATAAAGAACATATAATCGCCACTTTTCGTTGACTTACAGCACTTGTTGGGGAGGGAATCAACAATGATTTGTTAGATTACCCTCTAAGGCTTTTCCTTCCTTTTGATATTTTTTCTTTGACAATATTTCGGAGCTTTTTGGCAGTAGCGATTTATTTTATTATTGCGCCTGCATGACTTCCTCATACTCCTCAAGGACTCGAGGATCTTTCAAAGATACTCACTCGCCGCCGTATACATAATTCAATACGCTGCCATTCTAAACGATGTCATACTTTGTAAAATACAAAAGATTTATAACTCAAAGACTCCTCCGTAAACGAAAACAAATACCGAGTGGAAAGTAAGTCGAGATGTGCTCAGTTGCCCGCAAGAAATGGTTCGTTGATTCGTAAATTCGTCTTTTCATTTTAGGCAATCTACAAAGTATTCTTGGACGACTATATACGCATATAAATGTATTGCCATTACAGAAGCGTTTCCTAGAAACCTCCTAACAGATTGCTTTTGGTCGCGTTTTGGAGATTTTTGCTGTCCTTGCTGTGAAATATCATGGAAACAAAGAAAGATTACATGTTAAATTTATGTTTACCGAATTTCTTTTCATTCAGGGCCATTGAAGACATTGTGATGTTAGAAAATAAGAAGAGAGTTCCTTTCCGTGCGAATTTTCGTCACCGATAAATTATACCAGATAGTATTGTATTTCGAAGTGTTTATGTTCGACATCATCGATAGTCTCGGACTGCTTACTGAATATGCCCGCAAGATTCATTGATGAAATTTCAAGATTTTTTTTGAAACATTGACGAGCAACATATAATGCGTATCAATTACTGTTGATATTTTCTTTGGATTATACTAAATTTTATGACGATCGATTGAGAAGCATCGATATAAGTCTAGCAAAGCTTAGATTAAGGTTATCCATAGAGGTATATACAGGAGACGGCGAAAGATCAAATTCATGAAGCTTTTGCCTTTGCTATTCTAATAATTCACATATGCTCGAAGCTAATTTCCAAATTGGGGGCAAAATGTTGTTCGTCATAAGTGATGAGGTTTATCATATTCTTGGTGATAAACTTTATGAGTATGCATTTGCATTTGCAAATTCATCGATTACTATAAAAACGTAGACTAATATATATATATATATATATATATATATATATATATATATATATATATATATATATATATATATATATATATATATTATTGAAGTTAGTTAGATTTACAGCAGGAAAAACCAGCGTGTCTTGCTCAAGCGGTATATTCAGTGCGACTGATTCCTTTTACAAAAGAACACAAAGTAATGATAATGCAGTAATCTGATATGCATGTAGTAGAAGTGAGAGACAAATTTTAGAACTAGTATTGCATTTTTACAGTGTCATGTAAATGTATTTCAACAAACATCCTCATCGATGAGGAACCTGATTTGGATAATATGAAGAAAGAAATAGTTCTTCTTAGGCAATTGAAAGCAGAACTCATGGATAAAAATTCACTATTAAAAGAATTACTAAACAATGAAAAGATTTCCAACAATAAAGATCAGAGATCATATGCTGAAACTGTGAGTATTCCAAAGTCTAAGCTCAAGAGGGTCCCAAAAATTATTATAAAGAAGAAGAATCTGAATGATGACACAAACCTTAAAGAAACTATTGGCAAATGTCTAATCAAGGAATTTCTATTAAAACTAAAAATATCTTTTTAACCAAAAGTAACAATCTTACAATAAATTGTCTTGATAGTGATAGCTTATATCATGCTGAGAAATTATTGCATAATAATTTATCTAAAAATCTTGAAATAGAAAAAGAATCACTGCTCAAACCTGTTATCAAAGTAGTGGGTATAGATAAAATTGCAAATTTGGATAACGTTGCTTTGGAAGCTGATATTAATCAGAGAAATTTTCGCAATTCGGAAGAAAAATGCAAAGTTCTAAAGTTATACACTAACAACAAAGGATGGCAAAGTGCAATTCTCGAGGTTACCGCAAGTCTATATAAGATTATAAGAGATAATGGTGGAAAGGTTTTTGTTGGCTATCAATGTTGTAGGATTTACGACATAATTGGAGCTAAACCGTGTTATAATTGTGGACAAACTGGACATAGCAGTGCGAAATGTAAAAATGATGCTGTTTGTCTGAAATGTGCAGGTAATCACAGTACGAAAGATTGTAATCAATCAGTCAGCCAATGTGTGAATTGTATTCATCACAAAAATTATGGAAAATGAAAACCAATACAGCACATGTTGCGACAGATAGTTCGCTATGTCAATATCTTAAGTTTAAAATTAACAAAAGAATTGAAATGACTGACTACCTTGTAATGCCTGAAATATCAAGATATTTGGGTACGATTTATGACCAAAATCAGATTGGACCTACTTTATATAATAATGCAGCAACTACTTCAACCGATGGTGAAGCAAACAACAGTAATTTTCATCGTAACAAAACGAGCAGACATAGAGTTGCCACATAACTTCGAGATTTTTGATAAAATAGCTAACGATACATTAGTGATCGAAAACATATGTGTTGATGTAGAGACTCTGAATGAACATTTAATTAAACATGATAATTTGATACTTTATTTAAATATTAGAAGTATTAATGCCAATTTTGCAAACTTAGAAATATTTGTTGAGAGTTTAGTTTCAAAAACTCTATATATTTGCTGTGCTGAAGCGTAGACTGTTACAAATACTAGTTTTTTCCAACTATATAGATATAATATGTACTATAATGATAGTGAACTAAATCAAGTGGATGGGGTTATAGTGTATGTCAAAAACTGTCTGATCGAAGAGACTGAAATCATTCAGGTTGACCAATTAAGAATTATTAATACTATCATAAAAATGGACGACGGCAGCGTTACAAAATTGTCCGCTTTATATAGATCACATAGTATTAAGAAAATTGAATTTATTAAAAGCCTCCAGAAGTACCTGATAGATAAGAAAAATTGTAAAAATCATTTGGTTGTTGGAGACTTCAATATTGACTTGTTGGTATGCGATATCATAACTCAGGAATTCATAAATAATTTCTTAGAACTGGGTTTCCTACCATCTTTTCAAAAAGTGACCCGACCGTCAGACAGCAATATAAATAGGGGTACCTGCATTGATAACATTTTTTTATAATATTGATAAAGCAGAAATTCAATCTTTTACTGTACAAAATTCTATAAGTGATTATTACACTTTAACACTCAAACTTACTAAATTCAAACCTGATAAATTGAAAGCTAATAATTATGTTTACACTGACTATGGAATTTTTTTGCGTAATGCTTGTTTGATAAATTGGTCTCTAATATATTGTTTTTCTGATCCAGATGAAGCTACGGACTGGTTTATAATAAATATGAAAAGTTGTTTAGAAAAGTCCAAAGTAACTTAAAAAAACTAAAAATAAACATAGAAAAACATGGATAACAAAAGCAATATTGAGTCTTGCAAGGAAAAAGAAAAACTTTATCATATTTACAAAAAAACCAAAGTTCTGAAAATTTGATGAAATATAAAAACTATCTGAAAATTTTAGATAATATTATTTATAAAGCGAAACTTATGTATGACAAAGCTCAGATTGAAAAAAAATGTGAAGATCCTAGAAAATTATGGAGTTATATTGGTCAGAAAGTTAATATAAGTCAAAAAAATAATAGAAAATCTACTATTAATTACATAATTGATGATAATATGTATAAAATTGTAAATGAATTTGAAATATCTAACTCCATGAATAGCTATTTTAGTACAATTGGAAAAAACTCGGTAACAAAATTGTAAATAATGAGACTCGAACAATTGAATTACCGCAGCAAAACCCTAAATCCTTTTTTATACATCCTACAGATACGCAAGAGATAAAAAATATTATTTCAAAATTTAAGTTTAAGAACGGCAGTGTTGATATGATTAGCACTAAAGCTCTCAAAGTTGCAATCGATTATATATGTGATCCACTATGTTACATTATAAATCTCTGTATTGAAAAATCTATCTGGCCTAAATCGCTGAAATAGTACCTATTCATATGTCAGGAAGTAGAAGCAGTGTCTCAAATTATAGGCCAATATCTCTCATATCGAATGTTGCTAAAATTTTTGAAAAAATTTTACATGCAAGGACATATAAGTTTATGAGGGTAAATAAAATCTTTTCTTGCAAACAATATGGATTTATGAAAAAACTAAGCAATCAAAGATGCATTAAATCACCTTGCAAATATGATTTGTAATAATTTAGATAAGAGTACTCCTATTATTGTAGTGTTTTTAAATTTGGCCAAAGCTTTTGAAACGGTAGATCACGAGATTTTGTTAAAAAAAAATATTGCTTGGGTATAAGAGGACATGCTCATTTGCTTTTAAAAAATTACTTAAATAATAGGAAACAGAGGGTGAGAATTAGCGAAAAATTGAGTGAAAACAAGATAGTTGATACTGGTGTTCCACAGGGAATGATACTTGGTCCACTTTTTTTCATACTCTATGTTAATGATTTGCTTGAGAGTCTTCCAAATGATTCTATCTTATGGTATGCAGAAGATACTGCTGCTATTTCCACAGATGACACATGGTTGGGTGCACAGATTAAGATCAATTCTTTGCTAGAAAAAATACCAATTTGGCTAAAGCTAAACAAATTAACACTTAACGTTGAAAAAAGTGTATTCATGACATTTGGAAATTATTATGATAGCGTGCCCGAGAAGATAGACACATTTATTGATAAAAAAAACAATTAAAAGGGTTGAGCACTGTAAATACCTGGGTATAATATTTGATTATAATGTTAGATGGAACAAACATATTGAATATTTACATCAAAAAACAAAGTATATAGTCTATGTTTTTCATAAGCTATCCAAGTACATGAGTACCGATATGTTAAGAATTATATACTATTCTTATGTCCACAGTATTATAAGCTATGGAATTCTTGCATGGGGTGGGGCATATAATAATAACTTGAAATATATTATATCATTGCAAAACAGGATACTTGGCATAGTTAACAAAAATAAATCTACTGTCGTTAGAAATCCAATAAAAGTGAATCACATATACTCAATTGAAGCACTAACATATTATTATGAAAAACATCGAAATAATTATATAGACTCACAAAGTACCACTAGACATAAGTCAATTTTGCTACCAAAAAACTCCAAAAAAATAAGCGAAAAAAATAGTTATATTGTCTTGATTAAACTTTTTACTCGTTTACCAAAAGAACTTAAAAATTCACATGGTTGTAAGATAAATATTAAAAATAAATTGTTATCTTGGATTATAACATTATAAAACTAGGAATTTTATAGTTTGCAGCGCGAATTCTAAAAATTCTAAAACCTTATTTGAAATGCTTACATAATATTGGCAAATGTATGTTTCTTTTAATTATAAGATATTAGTTTTTAAGCACACCACTTTGCGTACAGGGATAATATTCCCTCTGCAGTTTACTGTTATATATATATATATATATAAATATATATATATATATATATATATATAAATATATATATATATATATATATATATATATATATATATATATATATATATATATATATATATATATATATATATTACATGTAAATTTTACTGGTAAATAAATAAAAAAAAATCGCCTTCAATACAAGGTCGATCTATTGCTCTTTCTTTCGTAATAATTTAAAGTAAAATTTTATTATTTTTCAGAATTCATAACACTCAAAAATTAAGTTAACAATGCACCAAAAAATATGATTCGTGTTTATGATAATCCAAGTAATTTAACGAATTTTTGATGATTGTTCTTAGCGAGCACTTTCGTCAGAATATCAGCAACCATTTCCTGGGTAGATGCGTATTTAACGTCTATAATGCCCTCATTGAACATTTGCCTGATGTGATGAACGCGCACATCAATATGTTTTGTGCGCGCACGGTAAACAGGATTCTTCAGAAGTTGTAAGGCACACTGGTTGTCTCCATAAAGCAATGTTGGTCCATTGATGACGTTTTCAAAACCAATCTCAGCCGACAGACTCCTTAAGAAAATTTTTTTTCGTTGTTTGGAACATGGCAAGATACTCTGCTTCCGTAGAACTCAGAGCTACGACATGATGTTTCCAAGATTCCCAAGATATGGTGCCATCACCAAGTGTCAAAATGTATCCCGTAAATGACTTTCTTTCATCATTACAACCAGCCCAATCGGCATCAGAGTATTCCATCAAAATATGACCTGTTTTAGAATAAACGATTTTTAACTTTATAGTAAAGTTTGAATATTTCAAAATATTCCTCACAGACTTCAAATGCGTTGAATGTGAATCCTGATTGAATTGCGATAGCCTTACCACGCAATGTGATATGTCAGGTCGCGTCATCACTGCCAGGTACATAAGAGATCCGATTATTGACTGATACATTTTTTAGTCAGCCTTATCACATTTTGTGCAGTCGCTGCAATATTTTAAGATCGTTCCTCGGTTGAGTGGCATTGGTGTTGAGTTACATTCCAATATACGATTCCTTTGAAGAAGGTTTGCGATGAATTGTTCTGCGTTAATTGTTATGTCTCCTCGTTCTTCATTTTTGCATATTTCAATTCCTAGAAAGTATTCTGCAGCTCCTTTGTCAATTATGTTGAAGATAGATGAAAAACTTCTTTTTATGTAGTTTAACTCATCCTCATGAGAGCTTGCGATCAGCATATCGTCGACATAAACGACAATTATGTTCGTTTTTTCAGCTCTATTCATAATATAGCCACAAGTGTCCGCTTTACATTGAATGAAACCGATTTCCTACAATGTCTCATCCAACTTCTTGTTCCAGTCGCGTCCGGATTGTTTTGATCCGTAAAGAGCTTTCTTTTACTTTTATACTTGCTCCGGATATCTTTTATCAATAAAAATTTTAAGCTGCTCCATATATATCTCCTCCCCGAGTGTGCCGTTAAGATGTGCAGCAGTTACATCCACTTGATGCAACAACAAATTAAATTTTGCAGCCAACGCGAGGACACATGTTACTGTCGAATAACAACAAATTAAATTTTGCAGCTAATGCGAGGACACATCTTACTGTCGAATAACATGCTACCGGTGAAAAAGTGTCCTTGTAATCAATATTCATTTTTTGACTACACCCTTTCGCCACAAGTCTTGACTTGTAGCGAACTATTTTTCCTTTTTGGTCGGTCTTAATATTGAATACCCATTTACATTTAATGGGCTTCCGTCCTTTCGGCAAGTCTACCATATCTCAGGTTTGATTCATTATGATGCCATATTCTGCTCGCATTGACTTTTTCCACTCATCTGCTCATGGACCTGAAAGCGCTTCTTCGACAGTGAGAGGATTTTCTGCTCGATCTACATCCGTCAAGTTAATTGAGTTTTGTTTTCCGGTTCGAATTAGGTGCTGTCTTCCTGGTTTACTCGTCCTGATGATTCTGGGTCTACCTCCTTTATTATAGGATTTAGCAATTGGTTTTTCTTTATCTTGTTCTTTTTCATCTTGATCACTTTCGTAAACTTCATCACTGTCCACGGGTTTGTTTGGAGATATAGTCTTACTACTAGAAGTCTCTCCCATTGCCTCGAATGTTTCACTTTCCACATGTTCTTCTTCGGGTAACTGATAATCGTTATTCTTATTTGTAATACATTCGTTTTCCAAAAATGTTACATCTCTGCTTTTGTACATTTTCCGTGAATTAGGCTCATAAAGCCGGTAAGCCTTTGTTTCTTTGCTATATCCTACAAATATAACTGGTATTCCTTTCGGATCAAATTTCGACTTGCTTGTCTGCTTATTTAGCATTATTGTTTGGCATCCGAATTTTTTTAGGTGTTTTACTGTTGGTTTTACTCCATGCCAAGCTTGAAAAGGTGTAATTTTTTCAAGTAATTTGGTAGGCGCTCGGTTTCACAAATAACATGGCGTATTTTCAGCCTCCGCCCAGTACGACTCCGGTAAATTCGCTTGAATCAACAAACACTGAGCCGTTTTGATCAGTGTGCGATTTGCACGCTCATCCGCTCCATTCTGCTGCGGTGTGTATTCAGCACTTAATTGCCGACGGATACCATGCTGATCGAGATATTCTGTGAAATCACAACTTAAATACTCTTTTACATTATCGCTGCAAAATATTTTTATTTTACACCCCGTCTGGCTCTCTACGATTTGCTTAAATGTTTTTAGTACACTAAGTATTTCACTTTTTTGCTTAAAAAATGCAACAAACATCATTCTGGTGCAATCGTCTATGAAAATGGCAAAATATTTTGCTCCACCATTCGAAATTTGTCTCATTGGACCACATATATCACTATGTATAAGTTCTAGTGGCTTCTGACAACGATTTGCCGAAAATTTTGTAAACGATTTCACTGTCATCTTTCCTTTCAAACAAACTTCACCGTTTTCTACGCGGTTGTCATTTGAAATGTTTACATCAAGCCCGTGCACCATTTCACAAATACTTTTTCTATTTAGATGACCATACCGATTATGCCACTTCAAATAATCATCACTGAATGCACTATTTATCGAGTTTCCATTTGCACACTGTGCATCATTTGTGCAAATAAACAAATTACCGACCCTTTTCGCTGTTAAAATCACAGACTTTTTCGTTTTTTATACACTGCTTGCGTTTGAAACTCACTGTCATGTTTTTCGCTGTTGCTTTTAACACTGAAATAAAATTTTCACGAAGATCAGGTACGTACAACACTTTTTTAGGGTTTTGTACTAAAATACAAAACCCTATTGCAATCACGACCTGTGTCCGTCTGTCCGTCCGTCCGTCCGTCTGTATGTCACAGCACTTTTTCTCCGAAACTATTGAGGCCACAGCCATGAAACTTTGTGGAAAGGTCAGAAGTGGTAACCTCTTGAAAGTTCAAGGGTGGGAAATTTTTTCAAAGGGGCTTAAGGGGGGTCTCCCCATATAGGGAGGTGACCCCTCAAAAAAAAATTTTCACCATTGGTAGTCGAGTAGGGTGTCATTGGAAAGGTCTTAATGAGATCTTTTCAAAACAGGTCTTAAAATTGCCTTATCGGTACCGAGGGGGGGCAGGGGAAGGGGAAATGTAGGAACTTTTCGCGTACCCCCCCCCTCGCGATTGGAAACCTTCCATCCGAAAAATCTGAAAAAAAATCATGAATGTAGGCCTTAATGAGTACAACAACAACAAATACATGAGAAGTCGAAATTCACTCAACTTTGTTAGTAATAGTATGATTTATCGATTTTAAGTTTTCTTGAATAAAATCTAAACGGTACCCTTAAATTCAATAAAATTCAGCACACAGATGACTATTTATAAGATTGATTTGTTCTGAAAGTTTCATAAAGATCGAATAGTATTTAACGAAGTTATAGCGGTTTGAATTTTCCCGTATTACTATGGAACAATATGCCCTATATTACTATGGAAACATATGGCTATGGAGCCATATGCGCTTTTTATCGATTTAGACACTACAGCTTTGCTAGGATTTGCATGAAAATTTCAGGAATGATAGGTATCATGAAAATGAGTACATACAATTGAAACAAGTCGAAGAGGCAGGAGAGAGCTCCTAGCAAAAGGGCTTTGTAACCATTCTAGGATTCGAAAAAAATAGGCCATGAATCGATGATTACAGTACAGAGGAGTGGGCCCTGAAAAAATTTCAAGAAAGGTAGCCGATATGAATATGAACTAAAAGTTCTCTATGAGAGCTTTTCAAAACAATTCTTAAACTGACAGTTTTTGCTTCAGTGGGGCACCGGGGGGGGAATACATGAAAAATGTGTTTCTAAAAATCTGGAAAAATTATCAAGGGAGATATTTATGGGTATAACTAAAACAAATACCTCAGAATTCACAATCCTTTCAACTTTGTTAATAATAGTATGATCCTAGAATTTCACATTTTCTCCAATAAAATCGTCTTTGACATGTTTCTTGATTTTATTCGTTGCTGGTTACTGCATTTTGTAAGTTGAGTACAAAACCCTTCTGACATGAGCATAGGTCTGTCTACCCAACTTGTTTAGATTTACCGGCTGATTTTTGGATGTTAATCTCACTGTACCTTTGCCTTTTGCGTCAATTGTTTTATTATTCGCGAGAAAAATTGGTTCCTGGTATAATTCGAGCACTACAAAACAATTTTATGTCGTTGGACATATGAGCTGTCGCGCCGCTGTCAATAATCCAAGTATTATTGGTGATCGATTCATTCGATGAATTCGCAGCAAGCGAAGTGCTTATTTCGGCTAATGATACTGATACCGGTTTTTCTTTTCGCTTACTTCTACATTCGGCCGCATAGTGGCCTGTTTTGTGACACACAAAGCACTCTATTTTCTTTCTAAATTTGTCACTCTCTTTTGCTCGGGTATTCCGTTGCTCCGATTTCGCTTTTGACATTAAAACATGTTCGAACTCTCTACTTTCATCTTTTTCGGTATCTCTTCAGGGGCCTTCGTCGATCAACTTTGTTTTTGAATTTTCGAAAGTCGGCAACTCATCTCTTGTCTCCATTGCAACTACATAATTCTCGAACAATTTTGGCAGGCTCGCTAATAGAATAATAGATAGTAGGTCTTCTTCGACTGATATGCCTATTTCTTTTAATTTTTCCGAAATGTCGACAAAATTGTTTATATGTGTGGAGATAAATGAACTCTCCACCATTGTGAATGATAAAAGTTGCTTGAAAAGCGTAACTTTTCTACCAGGCCCAGCAGGTTGATGAATTCCCTCTAGAATTTTCCAGGCATCTTGTGCACTTTTAGCGTTTTTAATGTGAATAAGCAGTGATACACTTACATTTAGGATAATGGTGGCTAAAGCTTTTTCGTCTTTGTTGGACCATTCCACTCTGACGGTAGCTGCGTCGGTTCCCTGCGGTTCGGGCCATTTACATATTTCCACAAATCCTGACAAATCAGAACACTTTTCATCTGGAGCTTCCGTCTGCAATAATTTTTATCGTGGAGTTTTTCAATTATTGAAACAGCCGTCGCACTCATCTTTCGCGATCGCTACTCTTTATGTTTTCACGAGATTCGCTTGAAATTTTTTACTTTTTAAATGCTATTGCTGGGTCTGGGCCCAGAACCTGTTGAGGCTAGTTAGATTTACAACAGTCAAAATCAGCGTGTCTTGCTTAAGCGGTATATTCAGTGCGACTGATTCCTTTAACAAAAGAACACAAATTAATGATCGTGCAGTAATCTGATATACATGTAATAGAAGTGAGAGAGAAAGAGCAAAGGAATTTTAGAACTAGTATTGCATTTTTACAGTGTTATGTAAATGTATTTCAACATATATATATATATATATATATATATATATATATATATATATATATATATATATATATATATATATATATATATATATATATATCGCACCTCCGCTCAAAGACTGTCACAACTCAAAATTCTTGATTTTACAGGAAACGACTAATAAAATTTAATTGAAAACAAAAATGTATAAAACTGGTGATATCTCGAAAAGAAGTGAACAAAATGAAAAATCTATTTTGACATAAATTGTTTTTTTATTGTATAACCAATCATATCTACTTGATACATTTTAAAATTTTTTGCAAAAATGATATGTTTTTTTGACTTATGACCGTTTTGTATAAGAAAGTCCATGAAACAATTTTAATTATGTCTTTATTGAAGTTGAGTAATTATAACAATATAACGTTATTATTGGATGATAGACTATATAAGCCACACTAATTTGAGATCAGCATATTATTACATGTTGAATATAAAGAAAACGGTCATTAATACATTTTATATATATATATATATATATATATATATATATATATATATATATATATATATATATATATATATATATATATATATATATATATATATATATATATATATATATATATATATAAATATATATATATATATATATATATATATATATATATATATATATATATATATATATATATATATATTTATATATATATATATATATATATATATATATATATATATATATATAAATATATATATATATATATATATATATATATATATATATATATAAATATATATATATATATATATATATATATATATATATATATATATATATATATATATATATATATATACATATTTTCACTGTTGGTAGTCGAGTAGGACGTCGTTGGAAAGGTCTTAATGAAGTCTTTTCAAAACAAGTCTTAAAATTGCCGTATCTGCACCGAGGGAGGCAGGGGAAGGGAAAATGTACGAACTTTTCGCGTAACCCCCCTCGCGATTGGACACCTTTCTTCCGAAAAATCTGAAAAAAATCATGATTTCAACCAGATAACCTGTATAAGAAGCTAAAACGGCCTGCATATGATGGGGTAAACGTTGAAGCCATAAAGTTTTAATAATGATATTGCTCAAATGTCCTTTGTTCTTAGTTTTCATGTCACGTAATAACTGTGAAGGGAAGTTATCCCCAAGAGTAAGTTCAATGAGAACTTGTTTCATTTTTTCAGAGTCCGAAATAGAAAGTCAGTCAATTAGGGCTTTTTTGTACGTTGAATAAGGATTAGAAGACAGGCTTGATGAAACCAGGTCACCAAACAAGCCTAAAAAGATCCTGGTGAAGAGCCGAGAACAAATGGTTGAATTTTATTTGTTTCAAGGTGATTCTTGCTTGGTCAAACTGACTTTCAAGCTGAAGGAACCACGCCTCAGGGAATTGCTACCAAAACGGACACGTTTTCACAGAAGCTGCATTAATGGATCTGTTTGGGGAATTGTTAATGTTATTATCCCGATAACTTGCTGGTGGGGCTGAAATGAGGACGTTGTTTCCGATGTTGGGAACATTAACAGCGACTCTAAAGATTTCTTTACGTTGATCCGGCATATTTATAAACTCGGAAATATTTTTGAAATTTTTAAAAATTTGCTAAATTAGTTATTAAAATTTTGTAAATAAAACTTTGGAGCTGAAGGGTAGCTCTAGGCGGGTATATTCCCTCCATCGTAGGATATACCTTTTCCCTTTCGCGAACTAAAAGGGAATTTAATAATTATGTATTTTGAAATTATTTAAATTGAAGATTTAAATATAGGATAAAAATTAAGGAGTAGCCTTTACAATAAATATTGACTGTGTGTATATAGGGTGAATAATCCGGAAACCTTCAATGCAGTCAGTCGAATGATTTGACGAAAATTATGATTGACAATGAAAATTGTGATTGATTCATAACTTGCTTTAAAAGATCAAGTTGAAACTGCAATGCTATCGGTGTGACAGATAATTACTTACACCAGTAAAATATCTAGGACACCGTCTGAAGCTTCCTAGAATTCAGGTCCGTTTCGAGATATAAAATTTGATTTTAAATTAAATACCTGAACTTCGAAGGAAGATAGATAATCCTTATAATAGTTTCTTCGTCTAGCTTTGAAAATGTAAATTGGCTATCTCTGACGTGGCCTTGCTGCTACACGAAATGACTAAGTCCACCATTGAATCCCTTTCGAGACTTGGGTAGACGAATGTTTCAGCGTTCTCGAGGGTATCATCTATGATGTCGTCAATGGAACTACCAAGTTCGAATTCTAGTTGATTGGTCTCGCTCGCAGTTTCTTCAAGGGGTTTTTCTATCCGTAATCGATGACAGAAGGCGCTTGAGCCCTGTCGATGGTCACCAGTATGGTGATGATAAAACTTCTTGACAGAAGGCGCTTGTGTCTTGTCGGTGGTCATCAGTGTGGTGATGATAAAACTTCTTGGCAGAAACCGCTTGTGCCTTGTCGGTTGTCACTAGTATGGTGATGATAAAACTTCTTGGCAGAAGGCGCTTGTGCCTTGTCGGTGGTCACCAGTATGGAAATTTGTTCTTTTATTGATCAATAAAAAATTGCTTTTGCTATAACAAAAGATAATTTCTTCGTTAAATATCCATTTAACATTTATTTTATTTAATTATAAATTATAATAGAAATTTTGAACTTAGACCGTTGACTAAGTATTTGTTTAATTGCTCAGATGTCAAATTTACCAAAATATGTGGTTCATGGCATTGTGAAAGAAAATTTGAGCATGCGCAAGTTGTGTGCGAAGATGGTCCCAAAAGTGCTCACTGACGACCAGGAATTGGCGTGGGTGGAAGTGTGCCAAGAAAATTTGAGCATGTGTGAAAATGACCCCACATTTTTGAAAACGTAGTCACAGATGACGAGTCATGAATCTTTGAGTATCCCAAGACAAAGAGGCAATCTTCCGAGTGGTACACGATGGCGTCTCCTCGCCCAAAAAAGGGAAGAATGAATAAGATGCTCATTGTCTTTTTTGACATCAAAGGCATCGTCCACCATTAATATTTTCCTCCTGGACAAACCATCAACATCAAGTTTTACGACAACGCCCCGGCCCACACCGCCTTTCTTGTGAACAGCTACCTGACGAAGGCCGGCATCTGAACGCTTCCGCAGCTGGCCTACAGCCCAGGTGTGGCCCCCCTAACTTATAAGGTGCGCCAAGAAAAACCGGTAAAAACACGCAGTTTATAATAATTTATGACTTATAAACTAATCTTTACCACAAAAGTTATTATATCTTAATTTGAGGTATTCTCCTTAAATTTCAAACTCAATGTAACCCGCGCTTGCTTCAATCACCGCTTCAACTCTCCACCTGAATCGCGAGCACGCCTTTTTTAACTGCTCTCATTGTAAATTGATGAATGCTGCTTCAACAGCGGCCTGTAGGGATGCCATATTAGGATGTCTGGACTTGTTAGTAACCTACTCAATAACACTCCATAGAAGTAATCCAGGGGGTTTCAACCTGGGCTGTTGGGTGGCCATGATTTTTCGGACAAAACCATGTCCATATTATCTTAGAGCCAATTTCGCACTGAATAGCTCGTGTGAGCTGGAGCGCCATCCTGCTGAAAAATATACGGTCTTCCGTCGGTCACTGTTTCAATTATGGCTTCATTGGCATTAGAACCTGTAGGTAGACCTCGTTTGTGATTGTTTTTCTGAGCAAGCTCCCAAGATCCTCCAAAAAGAGATCTTGGGCCCTACAAACAACTTCCGGGGTCCTTGCCGTCTTCTCCTTCGCATGAGATTTCCTTGCTGGACTAGAAGAACCTTCCTTACAATTTTCCGTGGCTAAAAATTTCTGAGTAATACCGTAAACTATGAACTTTGGATACCCGAAAGCGCGAAGACAGATGTGGCAACTGACAGCTCCACACCAGCTGATATTTCCGCTTCGAAAATAGGGGTGTTGAAAATATGGCACTTGTTAAAAAGAGTGGAGGTTTGTGGATAGATAACTATACATTGTGTATTGAATAAGATGTATGACTTACGATGATATTTGAGCGTGCTAATAAATGACTTGAATTTGCATTCCGAAATTGATTCCTTAAATCGAACAATTTTACGCCTCCCTTAAAATAATGTGTACGTACACGAAAGGTTTGATTATATTGAGAGATTTCAATGCTTTCCATAGGAAATGAAAGCTTGCCGTATTTTGTATATACCTCTATGAGATTATCAGTCCAAGACCACGCTCTATCATGATGGTATCGGCAACAGCATCCCTGATGAAAACAGGCTTAAGGACACATGGGCTTAATATTTCAACAACCTCCGTATGTAATTACTTGATTGAACGAACTTATCTGTAACATAATTAGATCGATGGCATGGTGAGAATGATTTCTATCCGACCCAGATTTTGAGTGAACATTGGGGTTTTGAGTCTTATCTGCACAAGATTGGTAAGTCGTAGTCTTCGGTTGTTGATTTCGCCCAGGAGAGGTAAAAATGGGACAGGCTATGTACAAAATGGGATAGGCTGTGATGAGACTTCTACCGGTATACGGGGAACTCACCCCGGGCAGTGTAATCGCGGTGACCATGTGGTACATTATGTTTGGGTAATCCTAAAAGATAAAAGGGATCACAGAAGCCAGCTTGAAGGTGCCTTACGGCGTAGTAAAACGAGAGTTGGTCTAAAGTAGTATGTCAAATGGTTCTAAGCTAGGTAGTCAGGTTGACATGGGAGGTATTTAGTGGGTAGTCTAGTTGCTTGCAAGCATGGAAGCTCCAAAGTCAGTGTGTAAATGGCATTCACTTCCTAACTGCAAACAAAATAAACAATGACCGTACGGGCTAGTTTAGCGGTGACAATACACTCATTAAATTTGCTCAAACAAAAAACACAGCTACTGTTCGTGATGCCGAATCCGTAATATAGATGAGTACTTAGCTGAGCGGCAAATATGCAAAGTGAAAATGCAATTGTTGCTTGATGACTCCTCCGCACAAATCAAGATGGGCATTCCTCATGTATCGACCGAAATATAGTCACGTACCATGATGCCTTGAGCTTCAAGCTGAGTCATATTAAGTTTTTTCTTTGAGTATATTATGGGTATAATGGTATTTTTAAACGATGATAAAACAACACAAAAGCTAATCGAATCTTACGAACGGAGGAAATATATGAGCGAAGGGAAATTGAGAAGCTTGGAAAGTCTGTTTGAAGATATATTAAAGGAAAAGTAGGGTGCAGGTTGAATTAGGTCTGATAATAACACAATTTTTTTACCGGTATTGATTATTTGCATGATGACTATTTGGCATTTAAATCAGTGGCTGATAAATATGTGTTCGGACTGTGTCTAATCGCAGAAGACGTGCGACCGAAATTCTTCAGCGAACTATCTAGCCTGCTAGCAACCACTTTGGAGTAGAGTAAGGATGCCCGGACTTGTTGACCTGCTAAGTACAGCTCATTAACTTATTCCAAGGTTTCATGTCTATAACCAATGAGATGTCGGTTTCGACTTCTTTCGGGAAATCAGGAAGCAAAACGAGATGTACAGTGAAAAATCATTACAAAAGTTCGAAAGGATTGATCACTAAAATGTAAAATATATTTAAGGGTTTTTTTAACATACACACATTTTTTCGTTTACCTGACGTTGATGTCTGTGTTATTAAAAAAAGGTTTTATACGAACGACGATTTTTACGAATTCACGATTTGGCCACTTTGAGTCAAAAAATCCGTGTGCCATGAAAGTATAATTGAAATCGTAGCAGAATTAACCCCTACGTAGGTGCGAATCCCTTTTGGTAAGAACACTTTCTTCTAAACGTAATTCGTTTTTTTTTGTTGAAATAATTTTATCTTCAATTCGAATCGATTTCAGAAAAAAACCAATATAGCATCTACATTTTTTTGCTTAATGATAAAAAGTGGCACCACTGATATTTGATATTCTCTTGTGGAAATTATTTTTGTCAGTTACGATACAAAAAAATTATTATACAGCGTAATAGTAGGTATATAGATCTTTACTTTTTCAATAACTCTTTGGTCTTTACAGCATAGAATAATACAAAATTGATTTTACATTTTGCAATATATTGCCCCCCTTTAAATCTGCATTTCTATTTCAATTACAAGACTGTATCGCTAAAACAACGGTTTATTTGTAGACTTTCATGATTGACTTAAGCTTAGAAATTGTTTATTTTCTACTTGTCAAAGTAAAGCAGTTTTTCGGGGAGAAGTTAAAGTGGTTGGCGAGTAGCTGTGCGTGCAATGCCGAAGCTTAAACAAAATCTTTTTATTAGCAACAAATTAAAAATCCAAGTACGATTTAGTTGAATTTTATTACTTAAATTTATGTAATACATATCAAACAAATTTAATAATTTAATTTTTTTTATTTTGTTTTAGATATCCATAACCTAAGCTAGTCCAAGACATAAAATACTCAGGAAATGTAAATCATTCGCCTCAACATTTGCGCTTGAAATAAATCTCAAAGCACAGGCACAGGATACGCTGCATAGTTCGAACTGACTGCCATCGTTTACAGATTAGCCAAATTTGTAACGTACACAAGGGTAAAGTCCTCAGTCCTCACGAAAGGCATCATCCAGACTTGAGCACAATCAATTGGATTAAGAGAGCTGACACGCAACCAAAGGCGACCAAAGCTAAAGGATTGAAATTAGAATGTCGGCTGCTACGACGATGATGATGGCAATGGCTGGAGTTATCCTTCTATTCATTTTGCTGGCTGGCAATGCAACTTGTCATTCAGTGGACATGCAAAAGCCAACGTTCAGTAATAATAGGATACATCAATCAATGAATTCTGAGCATATCAGTGGTCGTTACGCTCGAGACACTGCAAGCTGGCCAGGGATGAGAAAGCGGTCGGCGGATTTTGACACTGCTGACAGGATGAAGGATAGTGCAGGAAAGAATGCTCGAGTCATTGAGAATGAATCATTTGGACCCAATAACAACCTCCCAACCGGACCCAACTTGGTCAAGACTCCCCTACACGAGGACGCGGAGGAGATTTTTGAATGCGGCAGCACGGAAAATCTACATAAAGGACATTTCACCGCTTATGACTACACTATTGTCTCTGGCATGCTTGTCATATCTTTGGGAATTGGTGAGTATCTTCTTTTTTGATCATTTTTCAAGTCAGTGTTGTTCTTATACGTTGAGATTGTTTGTCAGAGTTGAATATTTCTTCGGTCTGAGTTCAGCAGAACTGCCTACATACCCAGCATAACTTCTGGGAAAATTCGCACAGCTCCAAACGGACATTTCCAATGGCAATGCTGACCAATGATAGTGAAAGGAATTTCTTTATGCATCAAAAATGCCAGGCACAGGCTTGATGGTTTCGAAATTTAATTGAAATGAGAGGATCATCTTCTGAGAGATACCAATGATGATTATTTGTACGTGTTAAAGCAGCTGCAGTTGGTTTTTATATTTTTTCAATTCGGCTTCCACGGCAAATGCTATAATAAACTCAAACTCAAAAGAGTCTTTCAACTTTCAAACTTCGAAACGATCCAAGTTTCCTCCATTCTGTATCTCAACTCTGTCTCATATTTAATAGCGCTCATCCTTAAACGATTTCCTTGGAGACCTTTTTTGGTTGATTTCAACATAAAACATATCTGTCTCGGAACATAATTTGATTTCATTTTGCCCTGGCCATGCTGACTCCTTGTATAAATACTAGACTCGACGTATCCTTGAGCGGATACTCGTATGATGATGGCATGATGGTTTCTCATTCTTCTATTTGCAGGTGTGTTCTATGGTTTTTTCCATAAATCCTCTTTGGAGGCATCCTCGAGTGATTTCTTGCTCGGGTCAGGCATGACTGTTCTCCCGGTCACGTTAAGTTTGACGACCAGCTTTATTACAGCTATTGAATTGCTTGGCAACCCAGCTGAAATGTTCTACCAGGGAACACAATTTTGTCTTATTGGTAAGTAATATTTTCTGTACGGGTTTTTTCGTATATGTGGTGATGTCGAAAGAGTTTTGAGTCTCTCTCGAGATAACTAAGAAAATGTTATGAATGGTAGTCGTAGTAGATTCTGTTTTATGGGATATATGTTCATGTACAGACACAAAATAGTTTTGTTTACTTAAAACATGTCTTTATTGCTGAGACAGCTTTAAAAATATATTGAACTGATCAGACTTAAATGCAGTAATGGAAAGTTATATGAAAATTTATAGATAATCGTTTGATTTTATGGAAATTTGATAATTTCCAGTTTAACAGCTTAATTAAATTTGGTGGAGTTAAAAATATTGATACAAAAATTTAGAAAATAAAGACTTGATATTTTTCTTTCATTTCTAGACACCTCTTATTCTGAATAATGTAATTTTTCAACTAAATAAACTTGATTGCATATACTTTTTTCAGTAAAGCAAATGCTCTATTGATAGTACCGATTTAGTCTTCACTCATTGATTTAGTCTTCACTTCATTGATTTCGTCATATATGGCGCGACAGCCCCAACTGGGCCTTAGCCTCCAGGATTAATTTCCTTGAATCATCACGATTCTGCGACCTTTTCCGCCAGTTGTTTACTCCCAATAAAGATCTGCTGTCAGCTTCTATCGTGTCTTCTCATCGTGCCCTTGGTCTTCGTGCTGAACATTTACCTTCTGCTCTACCCATTAATGTTCTTTTGGGTAGTCGGTTGTCTTCCATTCTTTCTACATGCTGCCCATTGCAATTCCGGTAATTTTACACAAAGGGAAATAGGTGGATCGTTTAATAGTTCATAGAACTCATCATTGTAACGTAGTCTCCACTCTGTTCGTTGTTTCACAGGGCCGTAGATATTCCCGAGCACTTTGTGTTCAAATACGTCCACTGCTTTTTAGGGTTTTGTACTAAAATACAAAACCCTATTGCAATCACGACCTGTGTCCGTCTGTCCGTCTGTCCGTCCGTCCGTCCGTCCGTCTGTATGTCACAGCACTTTTTCTCCGAAACTATAAAGGCTACAGCCATGAAACTTTGTAGAATGGTCAGAAGTGCTGACCTCTTCAAAGTTCAAGGGTGGGAAATTTTTTCAAAGGCGTTTAAGGGGGTCTCCCCATATAAGGGGGTGACCCCTCAAAAAAAAATTTTCACCATTGGTAGTCGAGTAGGGTGTCATTGGAAAGGTCTCAATGAGATCTTTTCAAAACAAGTCTTAAAATTGTCTTATAAGTACCGAGGGAGGCAGGAGAAGGGGAAATGTACGAACTTTTCGCGTACCCCCCCTCGCGATTGGACACCTTCCATCCGAAAAATCTGAAAAAAATCATGAATGTAGGCCTTAATGAGTACAACAACAACGAATACATGAGAAGTCGAAATTCACTCAACTTTGTTAGTAATAGTATGATTTATCGCTTTTGTGTTTTCTTGAATAAAATCTAAACGGTACCCTTAAACTCAATAAAATTTAGCGAAAAGATGACTATTTATAAGATTGATCTTTTCTGAAAGTTTCATAAAGATCGAATAGTATTTGACGAAGTTATAGCGATTTGAATTTTCGTGTATTACTATGGAGCAATATGCCCTGTATTACTATGGAAACATATTGCTATGGAGCCATATGCGCTTTTTACCGACTTAGACACTACAGCTTTGCTAGAATTTGCATGAAAATTTCAGGAGTGATAGGTATCATGAAGATGAGTACATACAATTGAAACAAGTCGAAGAGGCAGGAGAGAGCTCCTAGCAAAAGGGCTTTGTAACCATTCTAGGATTCGAAAAAATAGGCCATGAATCGATGATTACAGTACAGAGGAGTGGCCCCTGAAAAAAATTTCACGAAAGGTAGCCGATATGAGTATCAACTGAAAGTTCTCTATGAGAGCTTTTCAAAACAGTTCTTAAACTGACAGTTTTTGCTTCAGTGGGAGCACAGGGGGGAAATACATGAAAAATGTGTTTCCTCCCTCGCGAATGGACACCAGTGATCTAAAAAATCTGAAAAAAATATCAAAGGATATATTTATGGGTATAACTATAACAAATACCTCAGGAGTCAAAATTCGTTCAACTTTGTTAATAATAGTATGATCCTCGAATTTCACATTTTCTCCAATTAAATCGTCTTTGACATGTTACTTGATTTTATTCGTTGCTGGTTACTGCATTTTGTAAGTTGAGTACAAAACCCTTCTGACATGAGCATAGGTCTGTCTACCCAACTTGTTCGAATTTGCTCGTTGGGGTCCATATTTCACTTCCATATAACAGCACAGGGTTGACTAGTGTTTTGTAAATGCGGAGCTTATTTTGCCTGTGCACCACTCTGGACCTTAGAATAGGAAGTATGGAGTAATAGGCTTTATTTGCGGCATTTATGTGGCTTTCGATCTCGTCCTTTTCGACGCCTCTTCTATTCAGGTTGGCTCCAAGGTAGATGAAATTATCCACTCTTTTAAGGTGGTAGCCGCCAACGATCAGGTTTTGTCGAACTGGAGTTTTCTTCCTTGTTTGAGTCATGAAAGTCATTAAACTGGTATTTTCATAAGTGTCACAAATATAATTTAGGTACCTACGTGACCTGACTTCAAAAAGCGAAAGCAACTGTAGACACGCTCTCATCCTCTGTTACAAAAATGAAAGAGATGCCAACAAATACAGAAGAGGAAGTAGCGCAACTTGATGATGATGTGGAACCATAGCCACGTTCGCCTCTTAATCGCAGCCTTTCGAGCCCGTTACTATTATCAGAATCGTATGATAATGTGGATCTCACGGAGCCTAGTAACTTTTGTAGCTCTCCGATTGCCGCATACGTCCAATCTTCTCCGGCAATATGTACCACAAGAAGCAAATCAAACCAGCCAGTCAAAAATGGAAATGATCAATCCATGCCAGATACTAATCGTCTTATTCAAAGTGGGAAAAACCAAACATCTATTCAACACCATTTGTTTAGCGCCAACTTCGGTTCAAAGGAGAACCTTCTGCAAGTTCCCAATATTCCGCTAGCGAATGCAGAACAAACGCTTTCTTGTTCATCGAATTCTATACCAATCTCACGTTATGGTCTCTCGTTAAGAGTGGTATCACCTCCGCTTCAAATACTTGTATCGCGTTTTGCTTTTGACACATCTATATATGAAATTACAGAGTATATTGTGCCTCAACTAGGTTGCTCTCTGTAGTATTTGCATTGCAAAAAGTTAACGCAAGATAACCACGTAAATCGTATCGTGGCCTCATTTAAAATGATGGTTTCATCGGATATGCAGATTTTGCTTAACTGTGACTTTTGGCCACCGGGAATGCTCGTAAAATATTTTGAACGCCAATAAATAACCATAATGTCATGGCAACACCAATTGAAGAGCACCGGCCATGGAAGCAACCGAGAAGAGTCAGTCGCATCTGAACCGAGTAATTACAACGAAAAATATGCGTGTAACTAAACAGACTATGCATAGATGCACTTTAGCCTATCGGCCATGCTCGTTTAGTCTGAGAGCGACAAGCGACGAGTGATCACGTCTCTGCACCATTAAATTTTAGTCACTGAAAAGTATTATTTTTCTTTCATTTTAATGTATCGTTTTACGCTACGTGTTTTACTTTTATAATAAAATCTAGTGTCATTAAAATAGAATACAAAAATTTATTTCGCTTACAAATAACAACATACAATTCAGCACGGAGCGGGAAAACAACGGAAGAATCCCGTTCTTGAATGTGGTCATCATCAGAGAAAACGAACAAATGCAATTTGATATTTACATGAAATCCACAGCAAATCAACGGACAATACTAGCTCCGCCAAAGCGTGCAATACAGCAAAAACTGGTGGCATGTCTTCATATGGTACAACGATATAGCCCCTCAGCGTAGACCAATATCAAATGGAATTGTAAAACATCAAAAAGATAGCAGATATTAACGGTTATGGTAAAACTATGATCGACCAAATGATTAACAAAAACAGATTAAAGGACGCTATAAACCACCATACGACATCAATTGGCCGAAACCGTGAACCCAAAAATATGAAGGCGGCGATAACATACTCACCATTGTTTCAAAGGACAAAAACAATATTGAAGAAAAGGAACCGACATAGTTGGCCCGAGTAGGAGTACGCAATTGAAAACCATTCTTGGAAGTCCAAAGGATCCGAAAAAAAAACATTTGGGACCAGAATCATATTTATAAAATAGCATACCTGGCTACATACATCGCACAAACCAAGCGGTTGATCGGGGTAAGACTGCAGCAGCACTTCAGACAAGCTGAAAACTGTTTAATTGGCAAAAAGAAACAATGCAATCTTAAATTCACAGTAGCAATGCATGTGATTGAAACGAACAATGCAATAAGCAACGTGAACAATAGAGTCAGCAAAGCGGTTATAAGCCAGCAGAAACTGGACCCTTACGAAAGCTTACACATCAGTCGGGTGGAAAAATAAAAAAGAATGAACACCGACTTGGGCAATAATTCTTCTTCTTCTTCTTTGTAGCACTACAGCCCCTCTCGGGCCTTCGCTTAGAGATAGTTAGAGTATCCCATTTTCATGACCGTATTGATTTTTTCGGAAGTTGATTTGGTCAGTACCATACTCCCGTGTGCTTGCTCAGCAATGATTTGATCTGATTAAATCAGTACATATCACCATTGAGTGAGCACTCGTAGTCTGTCCGAAAAATCCTCTGAATAATTACTCCACTCTAATTAGATATTCTGGAATAAGCTTTTCAAAACAGAACATTAGATATAGATACATATATAGGATATAGAATTCCCTGCTATCAATTAAAGTAATTAAAGGATGCTTACATTTGTTTCTCAAAAAGCATAACGTATAAAAGTAACTGTAAGAATCGCTAATTTACAAACTAATTTGTTCACTGATGAAGTAAACAAGCACCTTCCGAAACGCACTTATGAGCAAATAAAAATAATAATTCTCCGAAAAAAGAAATAAAAGCCTTTTCAAGTCCCAGGATATCTGATGCGCCTTCTGAGAGACTCCCTGAAGGACTGAAGCCTTCTTTGTGACACAACACAGGGCCAACAAAAGAATAGAGTAACATCGAGTATTGCCCAGGGATCTATCCTTGGTTCAAACCCTTGGAAGGTGACAGATGAGTCGTACTTGATCGGCTATGCAAACAATGTTGCAACTGTAGTTGTTGGATGCACCATGGACCAAGCGCAACTTAAGTTAGGTATGCTAATGAGGCGAGTGAGACACTGGATGATTTCTTGTATGTTCAGTCTAGCACTGGAGAAAACCGAAGCGGTCACGTTGACTAAAACGAGAATCCATCGAGTAAGGATGATCAGTATTGGAGACATATTAATCAAATCGAAGCCAGCGGTGACTCGAAGATTAGTTTCTCTGAGTAAATCAGTGTAACGGTTGAGCAGGCTGCTTTGGAAGTATCGTCAACACATGGCCAGCACAGGGGGATCCAACCCAATCGATGCCTCTCTATGAGTGCTGTACGGACAGCGCTACTGTATACAGCAAAGTTATCAGGTGAGGCTCTCAGTAAGGACGTGTACTGAAAATGACTGGTACAGGCACAAAGACAGAGAAAAGGAAGAATGAGGGTAGCGTCTTCATATCCAACAGTCTTTGATTTGGTGGTGAGAGTTATTGCAGGCGTGATACCTGTTGCCCTCCTTGCTAGAGAACACCACTCGCTCGCCTGCAAGGAGAGACATCGCTCACTCAATGATTAGAAGCATTCTTGGGTGAATTTTAAGAAGGGCAGGTGGACTGTGTACCTCATCTTGGATGTGAGTCCGTGGCTAAATCAAAGGCAAAGGTGAGACTGACTTTTGAGTGGGCATATGTGGTCTTAGTCTTACCTGCACAAGTTTGGTAAGTCAGTTTTGGCCAGGAAGGGGGGAAGACGATGCCTGCCACAAATTTTTTACGTGGAAAAACGGGACAAGCGGCAACGGAGCCTTTACTTAGAGACGAGAGAGCTCTATCCGGATAGTATAGTCGCGGTGATGCTTGGATCCGATAAAAAATGGAACCAAGTGCCACATTATGTTTGTTTATTTATTTACTTATATTTTACATAATAAATCCAATTACAAAACAGATTAAGTAATAGCACAGTTAGGGGAAAGAAAAAAAAAGACATGCAAATAGCAAGATAAAAGTAATAAAAACTGCAACAACGATGAGGAAAAAGAAAATTACCAAGAATTGAGAAGAAGAGAGTTGACATATTTTTTATAAACTAAATGTGAGAGGGGGAAAGGCCTAAGCTGAAGTTCATCATGGTTACGCGGTAATCTGAGCATGGGTGAGTGAAAATTCGCCAAGCTACGTGCGAATGGAACATTAAAGATATTAGGCGATCTTGTAAAATGCATAACGCGCCTTACTGGAACCTGGTTGACTAGGCAAATATCGAGCAAACCACGGTGAAGCCTGTAAAGGAAACATTCATCCAGGTAAAGTCGACCCTTTTCCAGCGAAGGAATATTGAGGATGGATGACCGTGATTCATAAAAAATGTAGGGAATCTAGAACTTCACGAAGACAATCCGGGTCAATCTTTTTTGCATAGCTTCTAGCGTGAACTTCAAACACATCAAATGAGGCGACCAAACTGGCGAATAGTACTCAAGGATGGAACGAACCAAACTAGAATACAACAAAACACACAATAAAGGATCGGGAAAAATATAGGAGTTTCTGAAGATCAAGCCAGAAATGTGAGAGGCTTTAGAAGTATTTTCAGAAATATTACCGTCGAAATTCAATTTAGAGTCAAAAGTGACACTTAAGTCGCTGAAATGTCTCACCGTACTTGGGTACGAATTATTTAACGAAAATTGAAAGCTTATAGAGCAAGGGTTATTAGAAAATGAAAGATGGTTGCACTTAGAAACATTTAGTGTAAGCTGGTTGTAAGAACTCCAAAATAAAATGGCATCTAAATTTTCTTGAAGCAAGGTACAATCATTGTTGGATGATACTACTTTGAAAACTTTGACTTCGTCTGCAGAAAGAAGACAAGAGGAGTTGATGACAACATATGGCGTGTCATGTATTAACAGAGTGGGCAGTATTGGGCCAAGAATGGATCCTTGAGGAACACCTGAAGATGGATGAAAGATAGTGGTCCAAAGAAGGGTAGTGGTCATGATTGGATAAGTAAAAGGATAGCCAGTGGAGCGAATAATCAAGAACCTGAAGAAATTTAAGTTTGCTCAACAAAATATTGGGATTTAGAGAGTCGAAGGCTTTACGAAAATCCAAATACAACGTTTCGACTTGCAAATGATCCTCGCTTTTGAAGCAACACTTATGAATTCTAAAAAATTCGTCAAAGTTGATCGCCCTTTGATAAAACTATGATGTTGAAGAACGAACAAATCATGAGTAAGTGAAAAAGGCGTAAGAAGAAAATTTTCTCGAGATGTTTGGACAAACAAGGTAATAAGGAGATAGGCAGGCGCGGATCCAATGGGGGGGTCACAGGGGTCATGACCCCCCCAGAATCAGCATGCATTTTAAAAAACAGAGCTGAATGAATTATTCGCAAACCCAAAAACAAGAAAAAAAATGAAGCGGTCAAAATGAACCCAGCTTTTGTGAAATCAAAAACCAAAAACACACCAAACGACCAAAGTCAACTTACCATATTGTTAACTTAAAAACATTGGAAACAAAATATACTACTACGACTAAACTTTTTATAGAATACTGATTTTTTTTCTGTATTTGGTTTGTAGCAACACTTCTGATTTGCTTACATTTGTATAGTTCCAACTGGGAAGATCATTCATAACACAAAATCTAATTTTCTATTTTTTTCCGCAAATCTGTTGATTATCGCATCGATGTCCAATTCGATGTCCCGATGAATGTGTAAGAATGCAAGCCGAGTGAGTCTGGCTTCTGCCATAGCTCATCTCAGCCAAGTTTTGAGGCGACGGAGGGTTGCTCCTTTTTGTTGTGGCTGCGGTCACAGGAAGCGTATGCAAAATATCAAGCAGTTTCCAAATGCATGGATAAATTTCTTCATCACACGCAGCACAAACTGAATTTCCTCTTTTCAGGCTCCTATCAGTTGATTTTGGGTGGTTTTGCTAATGTTCGTTGAGTTTGCACCTGTGGTTTCTAAATGTTGCTGAAGAGAAGAGTCACCAGAATCCATTCTAAAGCGAAAGAGAGCTCTAAAGTTCCCATCATTTGCCATCAGACTGTCTCTTCCGTTGGTCCTATCCAAACGCGATCCATCATCCCTATATCCATGTAAATAAATATTTTGCAGACCGCAAAAAATGATTGTTTTGATAATAGGCATCAACCGCTCTCGATTTTCTTTAACCTGCGCATAACGTTGTACATAGACCTGGTTGACCACTCCTGATGCTGGATTGTGAAAATTCTGAAGAAAATATTTGCCAGCTTCTACCGCCTTCTGATGATATTGGCTTCGTTGGTGAACAGAAAGTGCTGCATTTTCACCAAGTAAGTCGTGAAACTTTTTCAGCGGTTCTCGAACTAATCGCTTCAGACAAGTTTTTGTTTGGTAACCTCCTCCTGAGCTCAACACGAATAGTACGCAGTACTTACAATAAAGACCTTGATCTTAATGAGACAAAACCAGCCAAGGAAATTTCTCTAGATGGGATATTTGAGTGTACTTTTTCCTTTCCTTCCCTTCCCATTTTTCATCACGACATTACGAGGAAAAATATAATCGGGAGGAGGTTTCCAATGATGTTTCAGTAAATCCGCCTTATTAAAATCGTCAATGTTGCGTTGGTTTACGTAAGACCCTATAATGGACGCGAAATGAGGCTTGCAGCATGGTTCGTTTGTATGCGTAACATTCGCTGAATGGGAAGTGGACGGAACATTTTCAAGCCTATCAGTGATGTTCGAAATACTAGCTGATGGTATGGATTCTTTCGCTGACGATGATGCATCAGAACTAGATTGAGACTCCGGTTTCTGACTTTTAGAAAAGAAAGTGTCAATCGTTCTTGTGTAAGCTGGTCGTTTCGTCACTCACCTTTTTGAGAAACAATATCTCAATCTCAATTTGTTTTTTCATATAAAATATTATTAATATTTAGCATGATGCATTCGCCGAATTGAAACTTTTAATTTTCTTCGTTACTGGATTAAGAACCAGAATTTCTAGATATAAAAGAAGCCGACTGTAAGGAATCAATAAAAACTGTAAACAAATAAAAGTGATAAATATTTACGAGAATTTCTATAAACGAATTCGGGAAATTCGGTTTGTATTGTTATTTTTGCATTTTAAGCTTTTGCCTGGATCCCACTTAAAATAGAAGCTTTTTATTTTCACTATAATACTTTTCTGGACAAATTAATGTCATTTATCCGCACTACTAATTAAAATTTCACTGCAATATCACCAAATATCGTCGTATTAAACTATCCATGCCATCCTTAACAAAACAATGAGATACATACATACATATAGTACACGGCAAAAACAAAAGAAGGCGATTCAATGCGTTGCCACAATTGCGTATATTTTACTTCTTCTTCTTCTTCTTCTTTGTAGCACTACATCCTCTCTCGGGCCTTCGCTTAGAGATAGTTAGAGTATCTCATTTTCATGACTGTATTGATGTTTTCGGAAGTTGGTTTGGTCAGTACCATGCTCCCGTGTGCCTGCTCAGCTATGATATGATCTGATTAAATCAGTACATATCACTACTGAGTGAGCACTCGTAGTCTCTCCGAAAAATCTCCTGAACTAAATCACGTTGCTCCCAACGAGATTTGAACCTGGGACCTTCGGCTTATGCGTTCATGCTCTAACCACTAGACCACACAGACTACTGTTTATTTATTTCGCGGATAACTTACTGAAATTCCACGACAAAATTAGCAGAAAACTGTAACGTTCACGCATAAGTACTCGTTGTAGCATCAATTTTCACGAATTTTCGGGAAAACTGATCTATACGAAAAAGAAATCATTGCCACCTTTTACAATTTTCATTAGAAGCTTTCCCGATGATAATCAAAGAGACGAGACGAAATGACGGTAAAAAATTTCCAAGACACTGAAAATAGATGTCGTAAAAAGTTAATTTAGGTGGACCATTTTCTTAAAATAGATGCCCAATTGCGAGAGCATAAAGGCGTAGGCGCGAACGTGAATTTCGCAATTATGAGTTTACGTTGGAATGATCAGCTGGTTGATTTTTGTTTTCGAAATGCTTTGTTTCTATTCTTTGCAAGGAGTGCATAAGGATTATAAAATTTAATGGTTGGTTACCTACGAAGAACATGTGCGTTTAGGATGATTGTATGAAAAAAAGATTTCCTTGGATTTGTCAACAAATATATGATTGAAATAGTTGAAAGAAATACGTTTCTACAAATTTTCCACAAGTTTATTTAAGTTTTTTGTCGCTTATTTTTTTCTAGTATTTTGTATGGAGTTAGTTTAAGTGTAATGTATTGAAGCTAATAAATTTGTTATTTTTTGTTATGCATAATATTTTGTTATTTTTTTTATTGTTCTACCCTGTGACCCCCTTCGGAAAAAAATTCTGGATCCGCCCCTGGAGATAGGCTGATAATTAGCAATGTCTGAGGTTCTAGCTTTTTCAAAAAAAAAGTAACATAGAATATTTTCTAACACGAAGGAAAAGAGCCTGAAGATAAGCTAGAGTTGAAGAGAAAGGAATGGGAACACAAATAGAAGTAGCTAAAGACTTCACAAAATGATCAGGAATACCATCGGGACCTGATCCAACAGAGTCATCAAGCTCTAAAATAGCTTCATAACATTTTCCACATAGCAAGTGAAAGGAAATGAAGATGGCGTGTGTATGATTGGGAACAAAGAGCTATTGCTGGGAGTAGCATTAAAAATAGAAGAAAACTGAGTTCTAAAAAGTTCAAAAATCTCGAGAGATGAAGTTACTAAGCAGCCATTCAAATGAAGAGTGGACGGAAAACTGGAAGAAGATTTGAGGGAGCGTATATATTTCCAAAATGGTTTTGAATGATTTGAGTTTAGAGAGCCTTCAGCACTTTGAAAATAAGAAGCCTTAGCAATCTGCATCTCTTTCTTAGCTATCGATCTCAGATGACAAAAAGCATTAGGTGACTCAGGGGATCTGTCACGTGAAAAATGTTGACGTGCTCAATATTTGGCTTTCAAGGCTCGTCCCACATCGAGAGTTAACCAGGGGCGGTCAGAAGAGTTTCTTATACTGACAAGTGGAGTCGAATTAGAAATAGCAGCGTTTAAGAAGTAATATAAATTGTTGCAACAAGTAACCGAGTCAAGACCGCAAAAGAAGGAGGATCTATCAACAGAGCGAGTTGTTTCGGAAAGTTGCTCATAATTAGTTTCATAAAAGTTATAGCGTTGATGCTCTTTCCGACGATAGCGCGCAGAAGCAATATACGTAATTTGAAAACTTAAGGGGATGATGGGGATCAGGAGAAAGATAAGGAAAAAGAACTGGAGGTAAGCATAACAACGATTGTTCCACACTACAGAAGAATAAGTCAAGGATGTGAATATTAACGTTAAGAAAATTAATAAATTGAGCGTAAGAGAAGAAATTAAAGACCAAATTTGAGGCGAGTCAGAATCAACCTGATTGTCATCCGATGAGTGTTTAAGAAGGTTAAAATCTCCACATGAAGTAAGGTGATAATTAGAAAAACGCGATAAGAAAACACTAGATATTTCGATGGGGAAGGTATTGTAGGCTGAAAAAGGAGACTTATAAGGCATATAAGTGCGAAAGACAAGCAGAGAAAAGGAAGACAAAGCAACTATTTTTGCCCCCACCCATTCTACAGGAGCAGTGGAAAGTAAATTTGTTCGAAGGACACCAGTAAGGGAACTCTTGTGGGTGACTAGGACACCTCCTCCGTCTAACTTGTTGGAGATTGACCTTTCACGATCACGCCTGAAAATTTTATGGTTAGGAAAAATTTCAACGTTAAATATACTATCAGTCAACCAAGATTCAGAAATACAGATTATATCATCGTTCGAGAGAGAATAAGGAAGAGCTAGACCCTTCAGCTTGGATCTTAAGCCCCGAACATTTTGATGATAAATAAAAAATTGACTTTTAAGAGTGCTATTATGAAAGTTTTTAGGAAGAGTCGATGTTACAACTTTGGCAGGGAGCTCGGTGGAGAACAAAAATGTGTTTTCCTTGAAGTTATGGATGATTCAACAAGCACTCCAGGCGGCCAGCAATCAGGGTTTGAAATGTAATCATACGATGCCGGAACAGTCAGTTTGAAAGAAGCTATGACTCTGTTGACCAAGTTGTCCTTCGTCAGCTTCTAGCAACTAAATATTTTTCTGTAGAGATGATGTTCGGGCAGTCCTGAAAGATAAAAGGGACTCACAGCAACCGCGGATGTTGGGGCTAGGGGATGAATGGTCCGATATTTCCTCTTTCCATCTCCCCTCGCGTTAGAGGAGGGATCCCGCAGCTTTAAGGCACCTCACAGCGTAACAAAACGAGACCTGACCCGAAGTAATGTGTCGAACGGTTCCAGGCTGGGTTCTCGGATTGACAGCGGAGGTGTTTAGTGGGTAGCCCAGTCACTTGGGAGCATGAGAGCCTCACACTCAGTGCGTAAATGGCATTCACCTCCCAACCACAAAAAAATTATTTTGTTCATGTTGATGCACTTTTGCTGATTCTATTGCACTTGCATTTGCTTACTCTTGGTTTAATTTTTCATTGTCTTAATTTAGATCTTTGATTGGTTTTACTCATGAATATTATTTTATTGCTTAATTTAATTGGTTTACATTTTCCCCATGGTTCATTTGACTGGTTTGTTTCATTCCATGAATGGATTTCTTCTTTTTTTTCATCTGTTAAAGGGAATTCAAAATAAATTAAAAACTATTGACTCATCTCAAAATGGTCCTTATTCTCCATGAATGCTAGCGCAATAGATTCATGGATTGGGTGAAATTAAAATGTGGTCCTTTACAGAAACTTTCGCTTATCATACCTTTAAATGTGACTACATGTTTAATCATATGCTACGTAGGACTCAATTCGTTTAAACAAACCCTCAAAATATTTTCTTTGTGTTTTAAGTATGCTTTGCTTATACCGCCATGTATTTGAATTGTATTAAGTTCATTCTGGATAACTGGATCAAATGTTATCTTTATTTTCTCAGGAGATCATAGAATTTCAAGGGGGGTTTCGCACATGATTCTGTGGAAAGCACTTTTGTAAGCAACTGAAACTACACCATAAGCGATTTTACCGGAATGCCGTGAGCTAAACTTTTCCCGATTTCTCCATCATTTACCCACAGTCAGCTAATAAACTAACCATATGTGTAAAAGTTGAATGCAACGTTTGTTATAAAGGCTTTCTCAGAAAAGTTTTCAATGAAATCTTGAGAATATACTCGTATACTGCAAAGTCACTGGTCACGTAGTTCTTTGAGCAGAAAACTCTTTCACTTTGCCTTCTCACCATTAGAAATTTTTCATCATCTTATAGATTTCCATTGAATTTCACCTTTCGAAAGAATCGTCTAGCCAATTCTCTAAGAATCAGTAGAAATCACAGTCAGTTGCAATGAACCTTGAACTAATTCAACATCTATAAATGTCATCGTCTGCCATTTATGTGTCCCCAATATCCATCCCATCCAGACCTCACAAGCATTACCTATCAAATGTACCGAAAACCTATTTACTATACCTTTTGCATACTAACTAGCAGATACATTGCCATAACTTGCACAGCTACGTTAAGATCAAATCTGAGATTATCGGGGAAAAATGGGAATAAGAAAGCAAAAATAAAAATCCTAAGAAAAAATTTAAATTCCAATATGACACTCATGGAAATCTCTCTATTTCAGTACTTCCTATGGTTCTAGTCATCCCTGTCGCCATGAAGGTATTCTACCCCATTTACTTTCGACTGGAGCTCACGAGCTGCTACGAGTACCTGGGAATACGATTTGGAAAAGATATTCGCATTCTAGGAGCTTTCCTTTACATTATCCAGGTAAGTCCTTGTTAAATTCTTGTCAGATGTCGAAGAGATGATATCGCATTCTTCGATTAGTGTCTTTTATGTGAGGTGACGGGAAAGGTATTTGGGATATCGTGGCAAGCAACCAAGCACACAAGGAAGCAGGTTCAAGACGATGAGATTAGCTTCATATAAGTCTTATAATAACAAAATGATAATTTTGTTGCTCCGGAAGCTCGATGGAATTTGTTGGTAAACATTTTCAGACTCGTGTGCAATCTGTAGCTTTATCCGAGGAAGGATGACGCGGAACAAAGATCTAGGGTTGAACCTTTCCCACTCCTCATAAGTACTCGTAGATTATTTGAAAAGAGAATGATTTTCCTGCTTGAACTTATACCGCATTACTTATTTTCCCGTTCATTTTGCAATAGTTGGAGGTTTCTTCGTGTTTTCCCATTTGACATGTTTTATTTTTTCTCGAATTTCAGATGTGCTTCTATACGGCGGTGGCAGTCCTTGCCCCGGCAATAGCTCTCTCGAAGGCGACCGGATTAAATACCAGACTGGCTGTTGTCCTCATATATCTCGTGTGCATATTTTACTCCTCGCAGGGTGGAATGAAAGCTGTTGTGATTGCTGACACATTTCAGGTTAGAATAAACTTTACGATAAATTATCCTTTGGGATCGTGCTCTTCGCCCCCACGTACATCTAAGTGTTTGCTTGCATGTGTATGTTGTGTGCCCTTCGAAATGCCTTTGGAATGTGAAATTAAAATTTATGGATACCAAGGCTTTCCGGAATGCATACTTCAAAGTGCGATAGAGGCATAGGGGATGTTTTTGGGAAAGCCTGTTGTTTTTCCTTTCGACAAAGTCCTCCTGGGGTGCCTTTTTATAGAGGTTTTGTGAAGTGCGGAGACTATCAATGGCAGGTTGTGTATAAAACGAAAGATATTTAAATGCCGTTTAAGCAGATGATCCGTACTTTTAGTGAGGAATCAGAGGATTGATGCTTATATTTTAAGAAAGGTGTAAGTATCCTTTCAGAAAACTTTTTGTTGAGTGCGAGCGGATCAAATAAAAATGCAAAATCTTTTTGGAAGGAGGGTGTTCAACAGACGGTGATGAATATCATTTTAAAAGGGTCTTTCAAAAGAAAAAGATTCAACTGGATTTTATTTAGAATCTCACATGAAGGATATTAATGTATTATTAGCTTCGGAAACATTTGACTACCGATCATGGCTTTATCTTGCGTTCATATGAATTTACTCGTATAGGTATAGGTAGGACCTGTCGCCTCATTTCAATTTTTTCCAAACTGTTGAAACAACTCAACAGGGCTATTAATAATTTATAAATCAATCATAATTAAATAAATGACGAATCATCACAGTTTATGTTATTCATTCATTCATTATAAAGTTTTCTCCGATATTGCCAAGTTTAATGCGGTCGGTAAAACGCTGGAAATAATATTAAAACAAGTTGCAGACGTTATCAAATGGCCCCCTTTGACAAACAAATATGTGGAGCTAAAAAAACAATTACTGGCGTGATTTGCGATGAGGCGACTTCATATCAACGTACGAACCATCATGCCAGTCTCCGCCGAAAAAGATGTGACACCATTGTTAGAAATGGCTCAGAAACTTGTGGAGGAATTTAATGCAACACCCACAGTGATAGCAACGACATTCAAAGCTCCAGTACTTACGACTTCAGGATCTTATACACTGTTGCTGGAAATTTTGAAGCGCCTTGAAAATCTTGAAATGAACAGCAGAAACAATTATTCCGAAAACTAAAATTTCAAGAACCTAAATCGGTCTCGTTCCATAAACAGCAACCGAACAAATCACGAGTCAAGCGAAATGAAAAATGAAAAAGAAGCATCACAGTTCTGTTATTACCATCGAATGTATGATGAGGAGGCAACCTGCTGTTGAGACCCCTGTAATCAGCAACAGGAAAACTAATGGCGTCGTCGTCGAGAACGGTTAACGGTGACGCCCAAGCAAAGAGCCGCTTATCTATCACCGATAAAAATACGGGAAAGATGTTTCTTATGGACACGGGGACAGAAGCGCCGGTGATTCCCTGCCAGAGTACACGTAATAAAGCGGATCGAATACTATATGCAGCAAATGGAGTGCCAATTGACACGTTGACCAAATTTTATCGCTTGACCTGGAACTGGGATTTTCAAATGGTTCTTTTGTATTGCTGCTATGTAACAAAAATTCTTGGAGCCGATTTTCAGCATCATTTTAATTAATTGGTAGACGTAAAGCGGAAACAACTCGTAGACGGTAAGACCAATCTACATTCTTTGGCGACAATTTCAAGTAGCTTGAAACAGTCTATAAGGATGGTCAAACAACGATCACCATTCTGTCAGATTCTATCCCAGTTTCGCGAAATAACAAACCCGATAGTGGTCACAAAACCTCGAGAGACGGTGCTCACAAAAGGTCCTCTCATCGCTGTAAGAGCCCGTCGGTTACCGCAATATAAGTTCCAAGCCACTGAAACCGAATTCCAGCATATGGTTGAAAAATGAATATGTCGCCCTTCGAGTAGCTCATGGGCCAGCCCTTTTTGTTTGGCCCTGAAGCAGTTAGGAAAATGGAGACCATGCGGCGACTATATGGGATTGAACTATGTAACCATGCCAGATCGTCCATAACTTAACCAGTTGGGCAAAGACACGTATTCGGTGTCAAAGAGCAAAAAGTATTAGACACGTGACAACAATTTCACTTCAATTTTCAGTACCAGACAAATGCTTCACCCACGTGCATATTGATATAGTGGGTCCATTAACTATTGCTAATAGCTACTAGTACGTGTTAACGATGATCGACAGGTTCTCGAGATGGAGGGAAGCAATTCCAATTATAGTAATGACGGCAGAAGTGTAGCACTAAGCTTTTACACCAGCTGTCTGGCGCGGTTCGGAACTCCAAAAATGCTAACCACAAATCATGGGAGTCGTCAAATCAATGTTCCTCCAATTTTCCAGAAAAAAAGTAAATAAGTTTAATTTAAACGAATATATATTTCGGAGGTAAGAATTCCTCCTTCTTCAGTGTTTTTTTGGAGAAGGAGGAACCCTTACCTCAAAAATATATATTTGTTTAAATTTAATTTATTTACTTTTTTCTGGAAAATTGGAGGAACATTGATTTGGAGAATTTTTAAATGGCGTAAAAACACCAAGATAGCGAAGAATATGGGAGTCAGTTTGAATCAATGCTATTCAATGCGCTGACAAAGTTTTTAGGATTCAGGTCCGTTCGGATGATGGCATATCATCTTTCATCAAACGGAGAATCGGTCAACGACGAGCAGTTACATCACAGTAGCGAATCTACGTTCGTAGAAAATTTCGACACGACAAGTAAAATCTCCGACCAACACATGTTTATCATCATCGGAATGGACACATTTTCATATTTTTTTTTTAAATACCTCCATTCCCTATCACTCTCTCCATCACTCTTTCTTCGTCGCACAACGCTCGTGCGATCTGCATTCACATTACGTCGCTTGGTCCCTTGTGCCACCCAGACAATGTTTAACACATCGGTATAAGGGGGCACACATTATAATGTGAACTAGTCCTTTTCGTGAACATCTAGTCCAAAAATCATATCAGCTCTCAGAGATAAAAAAAAGTTCAATATAATACGACGCATTCAAAAAAAAAACTCTGAGTAACTGTCAATTCAGTATCTCGCCGATAGGGTCAAAAAAGAACGCCCTGAGATACTGGGCTCATAAAAGCAGGATTACAGGTTCACGCTTCAATCAGTGGTCATTAAATGCTCCCTTAGTCGTTTTTTAAATACCAAAAGTGAGTTTGCTTCCTTAACAATCTCTGGTAGATTGTTATATACTCGTATACGCAGAGCATCATTTGTTGCATCGTTCTTTAGTCGATCCGTTCTGGCAAAAGGTATTACGAATTAATTTGCATTCCTCGCATTATATGGGTTGATCTGTGATACCTTAATTAATGGCGCTCATTCCGATCCATTAGTTTTTAAATTTCTGTAGATAAACTTAGCTTTCTCCATAAAAATAATTTGACTAAAGGTTAATGATTTAGCCAATTGGTAAACCAAACTAGTTTGAGTAAGCATTGGCAGCTTCAGAATGTTTTTATACGCTTTGGTCAGCAGCCTGGATATACTGTTTAAATGTTGCTTTGCTGATTGACTCCAAATAAGTACTCAATAATGCAATTTCGCCAGGACAAACGCATTTAGAACAAGTTTCTTGATGTGCATTGGAAAATCCTCATATCTTCTTAACAATCCTATTATTGGGGCTAATTGCCTCCTTAAGCTATTCATGTGTGGTAACCAGGTCATACCATGGTTTATGATAAGACCAAGATATTTCATTTCTAGCACTCTTTGCAATTTTTCGCCGTTAATATTTAGTTCGACATCTATGTCTCCTTTGTTCTTTTGCTTAAAAACAATATATTTTGTCTTTGAAGTGTTCAATACTAGTTTGTTTCTAATTAACCACTGATAGAATTTTCCTAGATCGTCATTGATAGTGTTCTCAATGGCAGTTTTGTCCTGAATAAAGTAGAATTGTGTCATCAGCATATAATGTGTGATATCCCGTCAGCCCACATGTATTTAGATTATTTGTGTATAGCAGGAACAAAGTTGGGCCAAGTATTGAACCTTGGAGAACTCCTGTTTCCGTAGGTGCATGATCGCTCAGGACATTGTTTAAAAGTTCAACACCTGCAGTCACGTTTTCATTCGAGTTGACGTATCAAAAACATCTTTGAAACAACCTTATACTGGACTTTATCGTGTCATGCAACGTTTAAATGGAAAAGTCTTCAAAGCCTTAATGGATGGAAAGGAATCAATGATTAAAATTGACCAACTGAAACCGGCATTTATTTTTACTCCAGAAATCGAGGAATCAACGCCGTCACCATTTGTCAATCACGAGGAGAGAAGACAGCCACTGTTAAAAATGTATTCTCGTCCAGGAAATTCAAAACAAGTGTCTTTCAAATTGTCTAATTGACAAATCTAAAAAAAAGGTACTGTGACGAATATCAAAGCAACAATGACACATCTACCAGTGAAATAGTTTGGAATATTGATAGAAACTTTCTACAACATGTATCTTTGTGACATTTGTCTTTTTTCTTGCTCGAGACTGTGAATTGCGCAGACCCAATTAATAAACGTTATTAATTAGCTAATTAGTTTATGTATGCTCCTTTGCAGCAAAGTGACATCTCTCCATGAATTAAGCAAACACATGCCGAACTACTTTTTACATGTATAATATAGATGCATTATGTGTATTTTAATTCCTTCTTACGATACCTCTCAAACAGTTAAAACTTGTGTCTGTGAGCATTCACCATGTAAAGTTACCGCCATTTTGGGAGTCGTAAGTCAAACTTTGGTTTCCCAAATTGAATCAACCTTTGGACACTATAAAAAATATTAGGATACGGCAAAATTCAATGCGATAGTGGCGTGCCTCGATACTACCATCCTCAAACAAGTTGCGGAGGTTGTAAAGCCTCCACCAATTGGATGTAAATATGAAGAGTTGCAAACGCTGTTAATGCTCAGTACGCTGTATGAGCAGTAGCTAACGCAAGTACTGACGGAATTAAGTTGCCCGATCAAAAAAGTTTTTATTCTGTCAAATGTAAAACGTGGCTGGTTTGCAGCTGTCATATGACGCCCTACGTGCCTAATGGTTACGACATTTATCAGTTCAAGTACGCGCTATTATGTCAGTGTCTGCTGAAAGGGAAATAACAAAACTGCTTGAGAAATAGACAAAGTTGTCGAGAAATCTAACGCATCAGCATCACAAACTCCTGCTCCGAAGTCGGATCCAGTTCCCTTAGAAATCCGAAATCCACTTGACCGATTAGAAGTGAGCTCAAGGAATCAAGATCCATATTCTAGAAATTGATCTCATTTACATGACCGTTGGCACCCAAAATCTCAATCACGCATACAAAATCCAAATACGGATAAGAAGCATTGTTTTTACCATTGTAAATTCGAAAAAAGGCCAATAATTGCCGTCAGCTTTGCCAATTTACCGAACGTCGACTCTAATAAGGGCTGCCTATTTGTATCTGACAGGGAAATACGCTTGTCGATCACGGAACAAGTTCACCGATTACCGTAGCACAAATATCAATTCGCAAATGCTGAGTTTGAGTACATGCTGGAAAAGATAATATGTCATCCCTTAAGTGGCCCATGGACTAGTCCACTTCATTCAGTCAGGAGAATGGAGGCACTGTGGTGACTACAGGAAACTTAACGCAGTAATGCTACCAGATCGATATCCAGTGGCAGGAGTGGAAGATTTCAGTCATAATTTGAACGGAAAAGTAATCTTTTTTACCATTGAACTATTCCGTGCCTTTCATCAAGTGCCAGTCGCAAATGACGACATCGAAAAGACAGCAGTCATCTACCATTTGGACTCCTTAAATTCCTGATGATGCCTTTTGGACTCTGAAATGTAGCTCAATCCTTCCAAAGGTACATCGACATTGCTCGCTTTGGATTGAGCTACTGTTTTTGATATCTGGATGACATCCTCATCACATCTAGCTTAAAAGAGGAACATCAAGTACATCTACATGAGGTGTTCGGCCAACTGAAAGAACATGGCATTAAAATTAACGTCACCAAATGCAATTTTGGAAAAACCGAGGTACGTTATTTAGGGTTTCTGGTCAATAGTGAAGGGATTGACCCGCTTCCAGAAAAAGTTAGTGTAATACTGGAATACGAAAAGCCAACTACTATCCAAAGTCTACAGAGAAATTTAGGCATGATAAATTTCCATCGAAAAAACGCCGCAAAAGTACTTGCTCCGCTATAGACAGGTAAATTCCTGCGTGGTTCTCGGAAAAACGATATAAGGCTTGTAAACTGGGTGCAAACAGCAATTAATGCTTTTGAAGAGAATAAAAAATGGAGCTGGCTATAATAACAGACGCTTAAAATTTTGCGATGGGAGCAGTCTTGGAACAGTTTGTCGAAGAAGAATATATTCCAAAACATTTAGTGACGATCAACAAAATTACAGCGTAATCGATAAGAAGTTGTCAACCATATACTCAGCTATAAAATATATTTTTGCGACAGAGTGAAAGGATATCGATTCATGATACAAGCTGACCACAAGCCACTCTACTACGCTTTCACACAAAAATCATCGAAAGCACTACCAAGAGAAATTCGACAACTGGAGTTGTTTTCACAGTTCTCGACAGACATACTCCATGTTAAAGGCAAAACAAACTTTGTGGAAGATATACTATTTCCTCTTGACGCAGTTACCGCGTATAAAGCAATCCATACCAGCAGAACAACAAAAAGATCGCGAGTTACAAGGCCTGTTGCATTCAGATACATATTTGGTTTTGCAAAGGATACAGAAAAGTGGAAAGCATTTGTACTGCAATTTATCAACAAGTATCACATCGTTCTCATCATCTATGGCATGAGAGCCCAAGCCAGGCCTTGGCCTACAGGATTAATTTCCTCCAATCATCAGGGTTCCGTGACCTAGGCCGCCAGTTTTTTATTCCCAACAAAGATCTGCGGTCTGTTTCTATTGTATCTTCCCATCGAGTCCTCGGTCTTCCCGCTGGATGTCTACCTTGTACTCTACCCGTCAATTTTCTTTTGGGCAGCCAGTTTCCTTTCGTTCTTTTTACATGGCCCACTCATTGCAATTTAGGTAACTTTACGCTTGAGGAAACAGGTGGATCGTCAAATAGTTCATACAGCTCATCGTTGTGACGTAGTCTCCACACTGTTCCTTGCTTCACTGGGCCGGAGCACTTTGCGTTCAAATACGTCCACTGCCTTTTCAGATTTGCTGGTCAGGGTCCACGTTTCACTTACATATAGCAGCACAGGTCTGGCTAGTGTTTTGTAAATGTGGAGCTTATTTTGCCTGTGCATGACTCTGGATCTTAGAATGGGAAGTAAGGAGTAGTATGATTTATTTGTGGCATTTATATGGCGTCCAATTTCGTCCTTTTTGTCGCAGCTTTTATATAGGTTCTTCCCGAGATATACAAAATTATCCACACTTTCAAGGTTGTAGTCGCCTACGGTCAGATTTTGTCGAACTGGAATTTTCTTCCTCATTTGGGTCATGAATTTAGTTTTTTTTCATTAGCTCATAGGCCAATTCAGTTTGCTTCAGATTCTAGACTCGGAAATGCTCTTTTGGCATCTAAGATTGAACGTGCCAAATTGACGTCATCAGTATGCCAAATTGACGTCATCAGTATATACTAGCGATTGTGCGAACTTGAACATTAGTGTACCCGAGGTTTCAGCTGATGTTTTCCTGATGACATGTTCCAGGGCAATATTAAAGAGCATTGGGGCAAGTCCATCCCCATTATGGTGTTGTTGGAGCACGTGAAATAATCACTCGTAGAGAGACGAATATTGCAGTCTTTGTCAAAGTACGAAACGGTAGAGAAGAAAAATTGGTGTTCAGTCCGCTAATTTTAAACACTATAATGACACCATTATCTGCTACGCAGACCTCCAGACAATGGAGTGAACATTTACAGCGAGATTCTGTTGTCTGAATTTCTGCCAAGTAATTCATCAGCTCAACACACAAAATAGGATGGGTCGTTTTTGGTAATGTTGCATAGTTACCTGAAAAAGCAGGTTAAAGTTGTGATGGCATGTAGCGCTCTGGATCAATTTTTGCGGCAATCGTGGGAGCGGGGGAAGCTCTGCCACTTATGTCTCTTACACATGAAGAGAAATAATTGGAAGAATACTATCAAAATTATACCCTTTAACGGCTTTTATAATGTATGATTACTCTTTAAGGCTTACAAAAACCCAGAGAGGGATATAATCGACATACATAGAGTAGTATTTTTTTAATTTCATCAATTAGAGCAACGGTTCAAACAAAATCCAAATCTATATGATGAGTACACCAAATTTATGAGAGACTATCCCAAACTCGGGCACATGGAGCTAGTACCTATTGATTTTTTTCAAAAAAAAGTCTTCTTTTTATGTACCCAATCGCACTGAATCAAAAATAGCAGCACCACAATGAAATCAAGACTGATTTTTAATGCGTCACAAAAGGGTCAATTGGGAAAATCTTTGAATGACTTGCTACTAACCGGACCTACAGTTCACGAAACCACCGTCTACATACTGATGAGATGGAGACAACACCGATATGTTATGACTTCTGATATCGAGAATATTTACCGACAAATATGACTAGATAAATTTGAATGGATTGTCTCCGCATTTTGTGGCGTTTCGACAGATCAGGCCCATTTTTAAACGATATTTTAATTTCAGCAAACTAAACCGAGTACTGGCATATTGTCTCTGGTTCATTTATAATTATAATATACCAAACGATAAGCACAGCGGAGGGTTGACAGCGAAGGAACTTAAAATATCACATGACAATTGCATAACGCTAGTCCAAAAACATGTTTTTATGGACGAAATTCAGCATCTGCAGAATCTAAAACCAATATCGAATATCAGTAGTCTCCAATTGCTCACTCCCTGGTTAGAATCTGACGAGATCCTCAAGGTAGGCGGAAGGCTACAATTTGCATTGATAGAAGCAAAAACTAAGTATCCAGCTATCATAACGAAAAGTAGACTAGTACAACTGCTAATCAAGAGGGCTCATCTCCAGACAATGCATGGTGACACTTGGAACATTACGACTTGAATACTGGCTAGTATCTGCCTACTCACTTTTAAGAAAGTAGTTTCGTAGTTGTCTTACATGCTTCAAGCTAACAGTAAGGCCAAATGCTCAATTAATGGGATCACTACCATTGATAAGGATACGTCCATCAAATCCTACGAGCACACGGGGATAGATTATGCTGAGCCTATGAAACTAAAATGGAATGCAGGATGTGGTTCAAATACGACAAAAGCGTGTGTAGTTACCTTTTACTGCGTGGCCATGAAAGGATTTGTCTAGAGGTAGCATCAGATTTGTCTGCAAACACGTGTATTTCTGCTATTTGACAATATATAGCACTATGGGGAAAGTGTTGCGGATCTGAATTTCTCGGAACCAATCAAAAAATTCAAGGCGAATATTAAGATATATTACATATGAGTAACAAGGTAGTGGCTCAAGGCAGTCTAGAATGTAACTGCGTACCCCCTGGAAGTCCACATTTTAGTGGAATCTGAGATGCTGGTATGGAATCGCTGAACAAACGTCTGTGAAAAAACTATAGGAAAATAGTTATTAAACATCGAATAGTTTTACACACTTCTTGCACAGATCAAAGCGTGCATGAATTCAAGACCATTGACCGCGCCGATCCTTCAGATAACGCCGCTCTGCCACCAGGACATTTTCTGGCCGGTTGAGATTTGTTCGAGATTAAGAGTGATCCAGAGGAGACGAATTTGACTTTACTGAAATGTTGGAGATTGATACAGGCAACGATGCATTCCTTTTGTACTTACGGATAAAAGAGTATTTTAAACCTCTTCAGCAAAGACCGAAATGACTTAAGCCAGAGGGAAACGTAAAACCAGGAGATATAGTTCTAGCAAATTAGCCGCTCATCCTGGCGAAGATGGTCCTGTTCGGGCTATCATGACCAAGCTACATGGAAATAAGACGAAACGACCTATTACAAAAATTTGTCCGTTACCGTTCAGTAACCATTCAAATAAATTACTCATAGTTAAATCTCAATCAAAGCCGCCAATACCGCAGCCATCATCTTGTACACCGCCAAATGAGGAGAAGCGAAAGCCACTTTCAATTAATCAAGAAGCCATTACTACTTACAATGTTGCTGATCTTATGTGTATTCTCAACACCGACACAAAGAACCGTAAACATGTCACACTTAGAAGAACGCCTGTTCATTGAGCACTTGGGTATCGGTAACTTATTAAGAGGATCGTTGCAATTAAACATAAGGATCCCAAAAACTGACCTCATACAAGATAGAAAGAACACGAAAACGGTCAATAAAGGCCTAAAGAGTCTGTGCATGTTAGTCAGCTAAATAACAAAAAACTTTTGATGCAAAAGTCTTATCAACCATTTCGGTAAATTTACAGACGAAAACCTCAATAAAATTCAAAGATTGCAGCTCATCACTAGCTGCATCAAGCTTGGTCTATTTGGTCACATCCTCATGGCACTGTTTGGCGTACATGATTAAGTTATATCCGATATTAATAAGTTTAGCCAAAAACCAAGGAAAGCTTCAACGATTACTTTCTCATTAAGGTACAATTATCCTTCAAGCTACAAAAATATTGAAAAAAAAAAACATTGAGTAGAATAAGCGCACAAGTCAGACACTTTTTGGTGCAGCTTGAGGCACGATTAAAGCGGATTAACCGATTCCGTTTTGAGACCGATCATAACGCATTAAATATTCAGTTTTCTTGTGGTTAGAAGTTGAATGCCATTTACGCCCTGAATGTTGGGCTCGCACGCTCACAAGCAACTGGGATACCCATCAAACACCTTCACTGTCGACCCAGAAATCTAGCCTGGATACGTTTGACACATTACTTTGGACCAGGTCTCGTTTTGGTATGCTGTGAGATGCCTGCAAGCTGGGGTGTCCATACACTATCGGGAGAGGGAGTGTAAGAGAAATTGCCAGACAAGCGATCCCCCAGCCCCGACATCTACGACTGTGAGTTCTTTTTATATTTAGGACCACCCGAACATAACGTGCCACATGGTTCTATTTGTCACTCGATCCAAGCATCACCACAACTTTACTTTCTGAGTTGAGCTCTCCCGTCTGCCTGTAGAGGTCCCGTCGCAAGTTATCCCATTTTGTGCAGGCAAAAAGTGCGGTAGGCATCGTCTCACAGGAGAAAACCGACAATTGAGGAGCCGTGACTTACCAATTTTGTGCAGGTAAGACTGAAACCACCCATGCCCCTTAAAATGCTGGGTCAGATAGAATCAGCGTCACCATGCCTTCAATGTAGCAACGGTCTCACATTTGCGATGAGGCGCGCAGTCCATCTTGCCTTTGTGCAGTTCTCCCAAGATTGCTGCCAACCGTTGAGTGAACGCTGTCTCCTCGTGTTCAACCGTATCTATATAGCAAGGAGAGCAACATGTATTACGCCTCGCCTGGAATAACTTTCATCGCCAAATCAGAGACTTGTGCATATGAAGATGCAATCTTTAGTGCTTCTCTTCTCTGTACCTCTGCCAAGAATTTTCGGTATACCTCCGTACTGAGAGCGTTACCCTATATATCTAGTCCGTACAGAAGCATTGACTCTACAGCACGCATCTTCTTGATGGGTTGGGTCCCCCTACGGTGGCCATAACTCGACTTAGAACCTATACTCCCAAAGCGCCCTTCTCAGCCGTTGCCCTGATTTGTCCAGAGAAACTCAGGTACTTCACCGATGTCCGCAATACTCCAGGGGTCTTCTTTTTTATCAAGATGACCAGTTCCGTTTCCGAGTACAGAAGTTCAGCTACATTTTCGACAATGGTGGTGAAATCACACAACGGCGCTTTATTTGTCTGGTTACTTCTTTCTTTTCCTGCTGTGATCACTTTGTGGATTCAGGGTGGTTTATTATTATTTCGGGATCTAAGACCCTTGCTTTGGTTGCTTCCATAGCGACCGTAGCAGGAACTATCAAGCTCTTGACGTTCTTTATGTTTCCTTCCACTGCGAGAACGTCTGGCGTGTCCTGCAGAATTTCCGCTTCTTCCATTTTAGGACGTTCTAGCGTTCGCATCATGTTTTTGCTTGTGTCCAAATGCTACAGGATTCTGTCCGCTAATCTCCATTTTTTGTCCATTTTTACTGTCATTGTATGCGTCGTCGTTGGTACTGCTCCCGATGTACTGTTAATATCGTGACTGCAGCCGCTGGTTGCGTCGTAGTTGTTGATATTTTTATTTGCTTTTTTGGATTTTTTAATTCAATTTTTAGAGTTTTAAGTTGAAATTGCTCTAGGTTGATTAGGACTGCCTTCGGAGCTTCTATCTCTGTTTGTGTGTGCAGTAACTTTTTTGGTCCCATGGTTATCCTTGTAGAGCAATTAGGACATGTGAGGGTTGGCACAAGCCTTTATGGGAACAAGTGCTCAAAGACAGACCAGCCCTAAATAGGAGTCCATCTCAACCGAATCTAGACCACAAACTCGATGGTGTGAGCTTCGAACGTACTTCGAGGCCTGCCATATTTCCCTGGGACAGAAACGGTTAAATAGGAGTCATCAAAGCACAGGTGCCACGTTGGCGCTACTGTGCAAAGCAACTAGGCTCAAACCATCCTTTCCGCTAGCCCAAAACGTCAATTTAAGTTCGTTGTCCAAAGCGCACTCAAGACTCAGTCAGGGTCGCTACCTGCTATCTCAGGAGGAACCTCACGGTGACGTCCATATCCTCGGCTCCGTAGGGGGAAGCAAACTCCAAAGAACGCTAGTCTTCAAGAGTATTCTTGTTGACTGGCATTCCCTTTGTTTATCCTTTAACTGATTCAAAAATGTCTGGATAAAATGTTTGGAACATATTTTATCCTCTTACGGAAGATGATTTATAAAGTTTCCTTTCGCAGTGCCCATAATCACAATGAACGCAAGTCTAGTTCCACTGATAATCCATTTCGTGCTATTGAATCGTTTAATTTTATAATATTGCTATGAAGAATGGAGCATTGAAACGGTGAATATTGAGCGGCCCTTCAAAAATATCCGCTCATGACAATTCTTTAGAATCAATTCGATGGACAACTAGTTTTTAAATTATGAACTGAATTTATTTCAACTACTGTACAATGCTACAAATTTGCGATAAAACTGACCTAACTACAACTATTTTTTGATGCATGAAGTCTTGAAAGCAGTGGCACGAAAGAACACAAACCTGTGTGGAGCAGCTTGCCCAGCAGTTCTCAAGTTCAAACCTCGGTGGGAAGATTGAGTTCGAGCTTTTGATGCTGCTGTCGGACTATCCGCCCACACAGCTGTGATGGGTATTAATTAAAAACTTAGATACTAATCACATGGTCCAGCGTGATATTGACCATGTTACCTCGAATTCCGTTACGGTCGTGGAATGAGATGCCCGAATAATAAATCTTAACGCCAAGGTTTTGATTTAGACTGGTGTGCGTGCGAGTCACTATTGTTCTTCTTCTTCTTTGTAGCACTACAGATCCTCTCGGGCCTTCGCTTAGAGATAGTTAGAGTATCTCTTTTTCATAACCGTATTGATTTTTTCGGAAGTTGGTTTAGACAGAACCATGCTCCCGTGTGCAGCTATGATATGATCTGATTAAATCAGTACATATCACAACTGAGCGAACACTCATAGTCTGTCCTAAAAATCCCCTGAACTAAATCACGTTGCTCCCAACGAGATTTGAACCTGGGACCTTCGGCTCATGCGTTCATGCTCTAACCACTAGACCACACAGACTATGATGCATTATTGTTATTATTATTATTACTTAATCAAGAGATCTTCTACACAGGAGTCATACACCAACATAGGAGTACTGCACTTAATCTCCAATGATTAAAACAACGAACTATTTAACATTTGTCCATTTCAATTCATTTCTCTGAAAAGCTTATAGCTCGATTGTGAGCTGCTTCTTTGAGTCCACCCTAAATACAGGAAACTATAAATTCGTAAAATGATTTACCTAACTAATTTATATTTGATTTTGCTTAGAGAAGCATCTTCTCTCACTTAAAAGCATGCACAAATATCTTTCGACCCACAAATTTCATATGAGCTTACACGCTATTGCCACACATATGAGATTTGCCACTTCAGCACAAGCATGCTATCACTTGCTCTATGTCTACGAGTATTCATTTCATTTGGAATGAAATTTGCGGTCATCATGGACAATATAAGATTGTTCAGAAAGGATGTGAGTGATTAGAATAGATTTCCTACATTTTGATATTAGAGTTCTAGTTTACAATGTCCTTAAATTTTTGTGGATCTACTTGATGTTTCCAAATGCACAAGACGTACATGTACACATATGTCAGAGGAAGAAGGTTTCAAGGGCTTTTAAGATGTTGTTTGGCATTTCAGGATTTTCTCTTTCGTTTACTTTTGCTTTGGTCTTGTGCTCTTTTAATTGAAAGTGGCTTTCTTAATCCGATTTATTGTGAGCATTCAAAAGGAATAAAGGGTTTTCTTGATTGGTTTATGGGAGGGTGAGGACTTCTATGTTGTTTATTCGTTTGTTTATTTTAAGATGGCTGTAAGTTGATCTTTCGGCGATGGATGAATATTTTTGGTTGGTTGTTAATTAAAATTCTAAGAACATTTCAGTCATTCTATTTGCAAGCTTATTTTTAAGATTTTGTGGGAAAAACAAAGATAATGAATCAGGGAAAAGAGCCTAAATGAACATGTTTTGTGTTTGAAGTTGAGCATGATTTTAATTCGTTTATTTCAAGGTTTTATGCGCCAGGATTACAGTTCAGATCTCGGTGAATTATTAGAAAGATTTCAAGTTGAAATTAAGTTTTAACGCTTAAATCATTTTGATAGCTCTTGAAATGGTTAGAGTCTGGAGTAATTTTTATCAGCATTTTTTCCAATTCAATCATCAACAACATATTTTACTAAACAATTAACTACTTTTAGCTTGTTGATACTGTGGGTATTTGGAAGTATTGTCGACACACTTTTTATAATTTAAACGATGGGTTGATTTTATTTTACTAATTATTACAGTCAGTGAATTAATTGAATTCTAGCACCGACTATGAGCAAGAGCGGAGCACAAAATATGAACCGTCTCGAGGAAAATATTAATTCCACTGTTTTTCATTAGTTTAACCTTCAAAAATCCGAATTTTTAAAAATTTGCTGATTTAATGAGGGCTACGTCGAAGAACTTTACAAATCGAATTGTCGAAGTACTTTACAAATCAAATTATATTTTATTTACTCCAATCAGGGAAAAGCAAGAATCTAGCGGAAACGATGATGGCTAAAGCTTTGGAAATACTACCTAATCAAACATCTTTACCTCCTGGTGCATTAATAAAAACCATAGGGTTGTTAGGTTTACTCAAAATAGTTAAAAACGGCAAAGCTCCAGGTATCTATGGCCTGCCGAATATAGTTCTTAAAAATTTATCCAAAAAAGGAATAGTCTTGATATGCCTCCTATTCAACGCTTGCCTTAGGCTCTCTTTCTTTCCATCGATCTGGAAATAAGCTTTAAATATACCTTTCGTGAAGGCTGGAAGAGATCCAGTCTCTCCTGAAAACTATAGGCGCATTAGCCTGCTATCAGGTTTAGGTAAGCTCTTTGAAAGAGTACTCCTAAAAAGATTAAGCGATTCAAAAGCTAACAATAATACCTTACCTGATTTTCAATTCGGCTTCAGAAACTGATATTTGACAGAGCATCAGCTTTTTCGTGTTATGAAGAACGTGAAAGCAGCGATGTACAAAAAATTGTCTGTTTGTTTGGTGACGCTAAAGATAGAAAAAGCCTTCGATACAATCTGGCATGATGCTCTTGTCTATAAACTTCAGAAATATAATACACCCCCATACTTGTTGAAACTTTTACAAGCATTTTTAACTGAAAGTAAGCTCCAGCTCAAAGTAGGGGAAAGCACTTCCCGATTGAAAATTATTCCTGTCGGTGTTTTGTAAGGCTCCTGCCTAAGCCTATCACTATGTGACATCTATACGTCTGACTTTCCTTTCTTACCAAGCTGCCAAGTTGCAGCTTTCGCAGACGACATTTGCATATACAGCATAAGCGTAGACCCAAATTCTATTATTGCTAGCCTTGAAACGGCGTTAGAGCTTACATATGAATACTACCGTAGATGGAAAATTAAAATTAATATTGCAAAAATAAAGTCAATATTCTTCACCAGGCAGCGTAAGCCTGTTCACCTTCCCAAGCTACCAATAAATTGTTTAGGGCAAACTAGTGAGGATCTCAATTGTGTTGGGCTTATATTTGACAAAAAACTAACCTTCAGAATTCATATTGAGCATATTAGCTACAAAGCGTTTAAGACCGCGCTCTCGTTGTATCCCCTTCTTAATCGTGAACAAAGCCCTCATCGTCTCAATTCGGATCTAATGTGCTAAATATATAGTAACAAAGCTTCAGATCACGCAAAATAGACAGCTGAAAATAGTACTTAATAAACCGTTTTACTTTTCTTCTGAAAAACTACGCTGCCTTGCTGATGTTAGTCCAATTTATAAACTCGCTGCATCCTGCTGTGACAAATTAATCGCGAAAGCAAATAACTAGCCCAATCCGATAATTTGTGTCCTGGCGAACTGAGAACCAGCAGTTACTACCACATATCTCTTTGGCCAAAACCTAGCCTCATAGACTTTAACTATAGTTATAAGTAAATAGTCTTAAGTTATGTTTAGCTAATAATAAGTTCAGAAGAGGTTTTTGCAAAAATTTTCTTCTTGCTAATTGGTATATTCACATTGGAAATACAATACAACACATAGTTCTCAGTAATATTCCAACGATGGTGAAAGGAATTTGTCAGAACACCTAGCATATTATAAGACCTCTGTACCGCATACATTCTAATGAAGAAAATTATATACATAAAAAAAAATTTATTTTTCCATATCTTGACGCCACATCACCCCCTTGCCAGTGATGGAATCACTTAATCTAATTGAAACCTGCTTGATACTCGTAATAGTTGGGAAATCTTACTTGGTTTGTTGATCGGCTTGGTACTTGGTATTGTAGGTAGCTTGGTTGTGGATCTTTAAGTTGTTGTTGCTGCGCGGCTTTATGTTTTCTAGCGGCTATTGTTGTCCTGTACGTACCGGAACGTGTATACACAGTGTTTCGACCAGCATTGGTCGTTCACGATATAGGCGGGTTTCAGCCTGTCAATTGATATTTCCTGATGTTTCCCTTTTATATCCACATTGAAGGCTTTTTCGTCCTGTCTATGATTCGGCACGTACCAACGTAAGGCATTTGTATTGAATTCTTCTTCTTACAAAAACGAGGTCAATAGTGGTAAGCTCCTTGAAGATAAAAATTTTTCCACTCATTGTATCGCTTTGGTATTGTTGGTATGAATTGATGAAAATGGCGCCTTAATTCCTTGACAAAGTCTTTTGTTGTTTCTTTGGGAAAAATTGAAGGACTCAACAGGTCACCTGGTAAACGGCTAGACTCTCTATATACGAGCTCCGCCGCTGTCGTTTTTAAGTCATCCTTCAGCAGTTCGAATTCTGTTGGCAGAACCTCGGTGTAGGTGTTGCTTTCATGACAGTGAATTGCAGCTTTGAGTTACTGACAAAATCGCTTGATAATGCCATTCGACTGCGGAAGATATGCTGTTTTTTGAACGATTCATACCTGCCAACTTTGCGAGAGCATCGAATAGGTCTGACTCAAATTGACGGCCTTGGTCAGTGGATACCGTCAGTGGTGTACCATATCTGGATATCCACCCATTGTAGAAATTGTAGGCGACTGTATCTGCTTCCTCGTCTATTATCGTAAATACTTCCGGTCATCTGGTGAAACGAGATACATGTGAGGCAGTATCGATACCCTGACGAATAAGGCATGGTTATTATGTAAATGTGGACATGTTGAAAACAACCTGATGGTGAAAAGTTGCAAATTTGCGCAGAGCCGTGTTTCTTTTGACTGTTGACATTAATTGTGCCCATTTTCGACAGTCGGATCTTATGGACAGCCATATATAGTGCTGAGTTATGATTTTGACCGTTGTTTTACTGCTTGGATGCGACAAATTGTGTATCGGCTCGAAAACAGTTTTTTCAAATGTTGGGTTGATAAAAAGCTTATTGGATTCAGTCGAAAAATGACAAAATGTACACTTCCGCGTCTGTTCGTGGAATTTTGATCTTTTCGAGTTGCAGTGAATTGTCTAAATCTAGTACATTTGTATCTTGAGACACCAACAATTCTGGAATTGTCAAATTTTGGTGTTGAAATTGTCTCAATTCTAGACAATGCGTCTGCTACTATGTGATCGATACCGAACACATGCTCAATATTCATCGTAAACTCACAAATATAGTTTAGATGTCGGCGTTGCGTTAGTGTTGCTTTGTTTTTTTTTTGTGATAGGGAGGTGAATGCTATTTATGCACAGTGTGGGACTCCCATGTGCGACTGGACTACCCTCTAAACACCTCCCCTGTCAACCTGAGAGCCCAGCCTGGAACCGTTTGACACATTACTTCGGGCCAGGTCTCGTTTTGTTACGCCGTGGGGCGCCCTCAAGCTGGGGAGTCCCTTTCCTAGCGGGAAGGGAGAGGGGAAGAGGAAATGCCAGAAGAGCGATCCCCCAGCCCCAGCGCCCCCGGCTGCTGTGAGTCCCTTTTATATTTTAGGACTGCCCGAGCATGATGTGCCACCTGGTTCCATTTGTCAACCGATTCGAGCATCACCGCAACTATATTATCCGGGGTGAGCTCTCCCGTCTCCCTGTAGAGTTCCCTTCGCAGCCTGACCAATTTTGTACACACAAAAAATGTGTGACAGGCATTGTCCTCCTCTCCTGGGCAAAACCGGCAATCGGGAGACCGTGACTTACCGATCTTGTGCAGGTAAGACTGAAAACACCCATGCCCGCTCAAAAGCTGGGTCAGATAGAAGTCAGTCTCACCATGCCTTCGATTTAGCCACGGTCTCACATCCGGCATGAGGCGCGCAATCCACCTTCCCTTCGTGCGATTCCCCCAAGACTGCTGCCAATCGTTGAGCGAGCGTTGTCTCTCCTCGCGGACAACTATCTGCCTCGCATCCTCGTTTCGGCGCAGGTAAATAGCGCGGCGCTCTCTAGCAAGAAGGGCGACAGGTATCACGCCTGCAATCACTGTCACCGCCGAGTCGGAGACTGTTGGATACGAAGATGCAATTCTCAGTGCTCCTCTTCTCTATACCTGTGCCAATCGTTTTCGGTATACCTCCTTGCTGAGAGCGTCGCCCCATACCTCTGCTCCGTACCAACAAAATGTCTATCCTCGAGAGTATGCTTGAAATTCCGCACTGCGGAATAAATTTTAAATAATTCGCGTTCGAATCCACTTAAAACGGTTGTGTCTTGCAGAGTTATTTTTTTAAAGAAACTGAGCAGCTCCAAATTTCCTTCGACTTTCTGTTGTAATGCAGGTCTTATAGCAGTGTCCGATGCATAGCATAAAAGTGCCAAAATGCGTCTCCTTTTGGATAGTTAATTAACGTTGCCTGCGCCAAATCATCTTTAACTTTTCAAAAGGTATTCTCAGCTTCAGGAGTCCAAGTGATTGGTGCGTTTTCCTTCACTTGGCCATGTACAATAATAAGCTTTAAAAAGGGGCTTGTCGACCTGCTGTATGCGGCATGCAAATTCTATAGAAATTCACTATACTGATAAATCTGCGAAGTTGTGTTGCTGTTTTTGGCTGTGGTAATTGCACTATTTATTGAAAGCAAAGACATATAAACAAATGGACGAGCAACGAGAATCTGTGTACTCGTCCATGTGAGAAGCAAATTTGCCACATAAATAAGTTATAAATAACTTACGCTCTCGAAACTATATGATTCCCTCTGCTGTTCCTTCCTCTTTTTTCCAGACAGGTTTTTCTTTTCTCTCTTCGGAAGAATCGCTTCCCCCACTGACACCCGCGCACACCTACGAAATTTCATTTCAAGTGCACACGCTCGCGCCTTCGTTATCATTCGGAAAGCAGTTTGAGTACAAACAACAAACGACTCTCACGGAAAACTCGACCGTCAAAGCAAAAGAAAATTGAAAAGAGCGCGAAACACGCGGGAAAACTCAAGTGTCAAAGCGGATGGAAATTTCGTAAATTTTTAATTAAAACAGTGAATTAAAGTTCCGATTACGTACGCGCGATCTTTAAAATTAAAAACTTGTTACAAAACCAGTATACCCTGTGTATACTGGTATGAACTGGGAGCTCGATTTGATGTGTATCCTATATACAACATCAAGGCTCCCGGGAAAAGAACTCACTGTAACACCGCTTACCTGCTTCTCTGTCCATTTTCACTAAATCAACCATGGCAAAAAGTTTATTTTATTAATTATTTTATTTTCTCTGTTCATATCTTGCTTTTTAACATTACATTTTATATATTACATTATTGGAGACATATCAATATTGAGCCTGCAGAGAATCAAACGGACGTGTTAATAGTTCGGGGTGGCCATACGACGTGGAACGCCAAAAGGCCGATTGAGGTTCGCAGCGCAAGCCAACACCTCAGCCCTCACCACTTCGTTGAACACTGGACGATATCTTCGGCTGAACTTTAAATCGCGAATACTTTAACCGTCTAAATGATTACTGGGTAGCAGCACGCTCCCTTTTGGATTTGAATACATACTCACTGGTATAAGACTGCCCAAGAACATTAAATACCATTCTTTCGTGAGCTTTCAACCTAAATTCTCTTTAAAAGTGCTGAGTACTCGAACACGTGCGCTCTCGTTCCACGAAAGTTTTTCACCTCGCTTCGTCTCGCTTGCTCGGCTGGTGAATATGCGAAACTGAGGAAATTGAGCGAAAGAGTGTTTCTCGCTTAAGCTTTCGACTTCGAAAGAGTGCTTTCAGTTTAAGCTTTCGGCTTTCCCAAGATCTCTTGAGGTAAAATAGCGAAACTGGGGACATTGAGCGAAAGAGTGTTTATGCCGGAACTTTCGGTTTTCCTTTCCGCTTAGCTCTCTTCGAAGCACCCCGTTCATTCACGATGTGAATATCGTTGCGGGTTGAACTTTCTCGTTTACTTAAAAGCTCGCTTATTTACTTGCGCATGTGTTTCCATGGCTAATTTTCATTGGCGAAGTGCGAGTACATAGGTGTTGTTTGCTCGCTACTATTGCAGTTATGAAGCGGGAATATATCCGAGTATGTTTATGTGTTCACTCGCAACAAACTTTTTCAATGTGAACGTGTTTCGCCGTGAATAGAGTGCTTAAACAAAAGCATATCACTTCAAACCTCAACATCACACAACTTTAGCGAAGGTTACCAATTGCTTCGGCTCGAGCATCACCGCAACTATATTATCCGGGGTGAGCTCTCCCGTCTCCCTGTAGAGTTCCCTTCGCAGCCTGACCAATTTTGTACACACAAAAAATGTGTGACAGGCATTGTCCTCCTCTCCTGGGCAAAACCGGCAATCGGGAGACCGTGACTTACCGATCTTGTGCAGGTAAGACTGAAAACACCCGTGCCCGCTCAAAAGCTGGGTCAGATAGAAGTCAGTCTCACCATGCCTTCGATTTAGCCACGGTCTCACATCCGGCATGAGGCGCGCAATCCACCTTCCCTTCGTGCGATTCCCCCAAGACTGCTGCCAATCGTTGAGCGAGCGTTGTCTCTCCTCGCGGACAACTATCTGCCTCGCATCCTCGTTTCGGCGCAGGTAAATAGCGCGGCGCTCTCTAGCAAGAAGGGCGACAGGTATCACGCCTGCAATCACTGTCACCGCCGAGTCGGAGACTGTTGGATACGAAGATGCAATTCTCAGTGCTCCTCTTCTCTATACCTGTGCCAATCGTTTTCGGTATACCTCCTTGCTGAGAGCGTCGCCCCATACCTCTGCTCCGTACCAACAAAATGTCTATCCTCGAGAGTATGCGGAATAAATTTTAAATAATTCGCGTTCGAATCCACTTAAAACGGTTGTGTCTTGCAGAGTTATTTTTTTAAAGAAACTGAGCAGCTCCAAATTTCCTTCGACTTTCTGTTGTAATGCAGGTCTTATAGCAGTGTCCGATGCATAGCATAAAAGTGCCAAAATGCGTCTCCTTTTGGATAGTTAATTAACGTTGCCTGCGCCAAATCATCTTTAACTTTTCAAAAGGTATTCTCAGCTTCAGGAGTCCAAGTGATTGGTGCGTTTTCCTTCACTTGGCCATGTACAATAATAAGCTTTAAAAAGGGGCTTGTCGACCTGCTGTATACGGCATGCAAATTCTATAGAAATTCACTATACTGATAAATCTGCGAAGTTGTGTTGCTGTTTTTGGCTGTGGTAATTGCACTATTTATTGAAAGCAAAGACATATAAACAAATGGACGAGCAACGAGAACCTGTGTACTCGTCCATGTGAGAAGCAAATTTGCCACATAAATAAGTTATAAATAACTTACGCTCTCGAAACTATATGATTCCCTCTGCTGTTCCTTCCTCTTTTTTCCAGACAGGTTTTTCTTTTCTCTCTTCGGAAGAATCGCTTCCCCCACTGACACCCGCGCACACCTACGAAATTTCATTTCAAGTGCACACGCTCGCGCCTTCGTTATCATTCGGAAAGCAGTTTGAGTACAAACAACAAACGACTCTCACGGAAAACTCGACCGTCAAAGCAAAAGAAAATTGAAAAGAGCGCGAAACACGCGGGAAAACTCAAGTGTCAAAGCGGATGGAAATTTCGTAAATTTTTAATTAAAACAGTGAATTAAAGTTCCGATTACGTAAGCGCGATCTTTAAAATTAAAAACTTGTTACAAAACCAGTATACCCTGTGTATACTGGTATGAACTGGGAGCTCGATTTGATGTGTATCCTATATACAACATCAAGGCTCCCGGGAAAAGAACTCACTGTAACACCGCTTACCTGCTTCTCTGTCCATTTTCACTAAATCAACCATGGCAAAAAGTTTATTTTATTAATTATTTTATTTTCTCTGTTCATATCTTGCTTTTTAACATTACATTTTATATATTACATTATTGGAGACATATCAATATTGAGCCTGCAGAGAATCAAACGGACGTGTTAATAGTTCGGGGTGGCCATACGACGTGGAACGCCAAAAGGCCGATTGAGGTTCGCAGCGCAAGCCAACACCTCAGCCCTCACCACTTCGTTGAACACTGGACGATATCTTCGGCTGAACTTTAAATCGCGAATACTTTAACCGTCTAAATGATTACTGGGTAGCAGCACGCTCCCTTTTGGATTTGAATACATACTCACTGGTATAAGACTGCCAAAGAACATTAAATACCATTCTTTCGTGAGCTTTCAACCTAAATTCTCTTTAAAAGTGCTGAGTAGCCGAACACGTGCGTTCTCGTTCCACGAAAGTTTTTCACCTCGCTTCGTCTCGCTTGCTCGGCTGGTGAATATGCGAAACTGAGGAAATTGAGCGAAAGAGTGTTTCTCGCTTAAGCTTTCGACTTCGAAAGAGTGCTTTCAGTTTAAGCTTTCGGCTTTCCCAAGATCTCTTGAGGTAAAATAGAGAAACTGGGGACATTGAGCGAAAGAGTGTTTATGCCGGAACTTTCGGTTTTCCTTTCCGCTTAGCTCTCTTCGAAGCACCCCGTTCATTCACGATGTGTATATCGTTGCGGGTTGAACTTTCTCGTTTACTTAAAAGCTCGCTTATTTACTTGCGCATGTGTTTCCATGGCTAATTTTCATTGGCGAAGTGCGAGTACATAGGTGTTGTTTGCTCGCTACTATTGCAGTTATGAAGCGGGAATATATCCGAGTATGTTTATGTGTTCACTCGCAACAAACTTTTTCAATGTGAACGTGTTTCGCCGTGAATAGAGTGCTTAAACAAAAGCATATCACTTCAAACCTCAACATCACACAACTTTAGCAAAGGTTACCAATTGCTTCGGCTCTCACGACCGGTTGTGGATCCAGTACTCTCTATATTTATGATTGAAAGTGATCAAGCAGTGGTCGGATACCTTTGCCGGTAATCAAGTATCCTTAAAAAGGTACCTGCGGTACGCCAAAAAACATTTGGATAGGTTGATGACAATCCCGTATTTTTCGAATCAATCGAAAATCTGTTGAAGATGACGTAGGTGTTCTCCTTCGTCTTTTGAAGCAACAAAGATATCGTCGATGCATTTGAATAGAAGCCAAGCCCTAAAAGGTTGAAATGTTTGAGTGGCATTTCGAAACCCGACGCTCGCATACAGAAATTTGAAATGCCCAAACAGTGTGGTGATTGCTGTTTTTGGTATATCTTCTTCGGTGACAGGTATCTGATTGTAAGCCTTTACTAAGTCTTCTTTGGAAAATATATTTGTTCCTCGAAGCCTCAAAGTAAAATTGTGCATGTGGGGATGGAGTGTTGGTCCGGTATGGTGCGAGCGTTATGCGCTTGATAATCGTTGTCTGTGTTTGCCACTAAATGAAGCAATGCAGCCCAACAGCTAGACGGTGGCCGAGGCGCACGTAACTCGGACCATTACCTCGAATTTTTTCCTGCTGCCTCATATTTATCTGGTGCGAAAAGGTGAAGCCGGTTGCTATACGGTGGCCGCAGTTTTGTGTTTATATGATGTTGTACCAGAGCAGTGCTTCCTTGAGTTCGCATTTGTTTTGGGTACCGTATTAATAATTCGCGATACGGTGAATTGCCTACGATTGTTTTGATAGACGTTATATTTATAAGTGTCTATTATCTGACCTGTAGCAAATAGCCTCGTCTCCTGGTTGATCAATGGACTATTTTTTAGGTTGATTGAAAATCCGTCGAAGTGGATAAAGTTTGCTCCGATGATAGGCTTATCAACGTCGGCTAAAACGAATCTTTATGGATAATTACGACGTAATCTGAGAAATTTCGGTGAGAGAAGCGTCGTTTCGTAAGTAGCGATTATCGAATTGCTGGCTGTCGTCAGATTGTACTCAGTCCGTTTACACCGTGCGTACATCATCTTATGTGGGTAAGCGCATAAATCAGCATGGAATTTGATCAAAAACTCCGTCTTAGTTGGCTTGTCTGTGATGAAAAGGCAACGCGTGAAAGGTAGACGACCAGTTACCGCCATATTTCCAGCCATCGGCCACGTTTCTTTGGAACAAACACGGAGATTGGCACTTCGTGGCATCCGCACCAAATCGTTAGTATTAGTAGCAGATTCCGCTTACCGCCGTGTCTTACTGCTCCTCTTGATCGAGAACGTGGTCGAAAAAGAGGGTGAGAGTGAGAGCGATGGTCTTGGTCTCTGTGCATCCAAGGTGATGGACTGCAACTTCGCAGAATCATTAAGGCTATTTTCTTTTTTAGTGACGGCGCCACCTGAGCAAGTTTTATCGACATGATTGCTTCCATTGCGGATAGATGATTGATACGAAACAAGTTCGAGAGTAATTGCTTCAGCTTCAAATTTCGCTATCTTATCCAAAGATAGGCCTTTGTGCGCCGGCAGTATCGCTCATACACCGGTTGGCAATTTTTTAAGCCACAAAGGTCGCATAACTTCGTCTTTCACTATTTTTCCCCCGAGTTATTTAAGGTAGTGAAAAATTGTGATGGATTTTTGTCACTAATTTCCTCAAATTGTAGAAGTTGTAAAGTTTTTTCATCTTATATTCGGTACAGTCTTTTCAACAATTTGTCATGCAACTTAAAATACGATCTTTCCGTCGAAGGTTCTCACACAAGATCTTTCACTTCTCCTCTGTATTTTCTCTCAAGTAATGGTACAACGAAGGCGAATCTGTCCTTTTTCTTTGTTACACCTGCTGCATCAAAACATTGATAATTGATCATAAACCACGTTTCCGGATCTCCTCCGTCAAAGAGTGGAATTCAGTATGCCGAATTTACATTTCAAAAACCTCCTTAACCCTCCACACAGCTCCAGAACATTGGAGCTTATACATGTCGGTGTAGAGTTTCCATTGGCCCCACCAACTCTGGATGAAGTGCGTTCCATCATCAAAGTCCAAAAGAATAATAAAGCGCCGGGCATCGATGAGATTCCAGTGGGCCTCATCAAATATGGTGGCAGCAATGTTCATCAAGCTCTTCAAAAAGTTTTCCAGCATATTTGGCAAAGAAAACATATGCCGAAACAGTGGAGCCAATCAATTATATTCCCTATCCACAAAAAAAAAAAAAATGACAAGGTACAGTGCAAAAATGATAGAGGCACATCACTGCTTTGGACGGCGTCCAAAATATTTTCGAAGATGTTACAACCTAGACTTAGATCATATGCCAAAAGTATAATTGAGGAGTATCTGGGTAGCCTAAGAGCAGGTAAATCGACGATAGGTCGATTTTGCACTATCAAGCAGTAACTGAAAAATGATGGGAGTTCAACATGAACGTGCACTGAATTTTAAGCAAGCATACGACAGTATTGATCGTAACGTACTGTACCAAATAACGGTTTACTTTAGCATCCCAGCCAAATAAGTCTGTCTCACCAAAATGACAATAACGTCGATAACCTTCCAAGTCTGCATCAATAACCAACTCACCGATGCCGTTGACACAAATATCGGACTTAAACAGGGAGATGGGCTTGCCCCGTTGCCATTCAGCTACCTGTCAATACACGAGGTACATTACTATGCTAGTTGAACCAAGTAGCAGCCTATGCGGACCACATCAACATTTTGTCATGGTCATTAACAACTGCCGAAGAACTCTTCCTGAAACTCGACAGCGTAGCAAAACTAGTAGGGCTGCAAATCAATGAATACAAAACAAAGGTCTTGACGCAGTTGAAGAAAAATACCTCAACTACACAAAATATCACGCTTGGCAAATACAGTATCAAAAATGTGAGTGAATTTGTGTATTTAGGTGCCAAAATAACGAGCACCAGTAATGAAAGAGACGAGATACGCCGCAGAATATAGCTCGCGAATAAAATTTTTTATTCAGTTTTGACGATCTTGAAACCCTGACCTGTGTTATGCTATGGGTATGAAACATGGACTCTAACCCAAGCATCCGCAAACATATTGAACGCCTTTGAGTGACGAGTCTTCAGGTGAATAATCGGAGTATAGCCAGGCCGAGACCAATAGTGAATTCGATACAAACATGAGCTGTATGAAATTTTTGATGAGCCAGAGGTCTCAACGATTGTAAGATTCCCTAGGAGAACTGAAGGCCAAAGACCAGTGGGGAGACCGAGGAAACCGTGGTCTGATTCGGTCGACGCAGACAGTTAATCGCTGCTCGGATTCCGAAATTAGAGAACGCGGTCAATGGTGCGAGATAGTTCGAGGCACTATTTGCAGGAAGTGAAGGCCCCAGAGGGACTGCAGTGCTACGAAGAAGAAGAAGAAATTTTATAAATGTAAATTTTATTTTATTGAACTATGAAAAATCGTCTTATTTTTATGGATTTTATTTTTGTGAATTTTGAGGTTTAGAATTTAATTTTTTGATTTTTTGTTTAAGGATATTATGGGTAACCTTTGAAAAATTCCCATAAGGACCTTTCATGTGACAGCTTACTCAACTTCTTCCCAATTGCCTTGGCCCAGAGGCCACATTCTTTAATTTCAAAATCCGAGCAGCGGGGGGGCAAAAATCCTGTTGGTGGTCACGAAGCCAGAAATTTTACGGGAGAGGGCGCCCTGTCCGCCGGGGCAGAAGTACGCTTTTTAACCTGTAAATATAGAAACGTTTGAATTAGTCTGCTTGTTAGCTTCCTAGGAACCTCCTTCAGCCAGGGATTTCTCACCATCGTGAGCGCAGCAGATAAGATCCTTGGAACATGATGCGATGACTCAGTGGGACGTGGGTTCAACTGCAGTCTTAGAGATGGTAACCGGCAAGGTCTAAATATCCGGGATGGTCTGCAATCTCGTAGTGGAAGTGGCCCGTGTCCCTGGCTTTCGCTTAGTGACACTGTATTTACGAAGATAAAATGATTGATTTGTCCCGCGCCCTCTACCTACGCTTTCTTCTTCTTCGTAGCAACATAGCGCCTCTCGGGCCTTCGCTTCCTACAGATAGCACCTCTAACTGTCTCGAACAATTGACCGCGTCCTCCAGTTTCGGAATCCGAGTAGCGATGAACTTTATTCGTCGACCGAGTCAGACCAGCGTTTTCTCGGTTTCCCCACTAGTCTCCAGCCTTCACTTCTCCCAACAAATACCTTTTTGGGTATCCGTTGTTCGTCCATACAATTTATGTGTCCAGCTCATTGCAGCTTCCACAGTCCTACAATCATTGAGACCTCCGGTTTGGCAAAAATTTCATACAACCCATGGTTGTATCGAATTCACCATTGGTCTCCATCTAGCTTCGCTCCAATTATTCGCCTGAGGACCCGTGGCTCAAAGGCGTTCGATATGTTGGATTAGGGTCGCTGTTATATACCCATAGCATAACACAGGTCTTACTACAGGTTAATATACTTGGAGCTTTGTTTTCCTGTGTACGAGTATGGGGTTCGTCTTCAAGATCGTCAAAACTGAATAGAATATTGTTGTATTTTGCGGCGCATTTCGTCTCTTTTATTACTGGTTTTCATTGTTTTGGCGCCTAAGTACACATACTTGCCCACATTTTAGTTACTGTATTTGCCAAGTATGATATTTTGTGTATTTGACGAATTTTTCCTCAACTGCATCATAAGCTGTGTCTTATTTTCATTGATTTGTAGGCCAACTGGATTTGCTTCGCTGTCGAGTTTCAGGAAGAGTTCTTTGGCAGTTGTTAATGGTCGTAACAAAATGATGTTATCCGCATAGGCTACTATTTGGCGCGACTTGTGCAGCCATGTACCTCATGTATCGACAGGTGGTTTCTTTATATCGTACTCCAGAGCCAAATTGAATAGCAATGGGGCCAGCCCATCTCCCTGTTTTAGTCCGATATTTGTGTCAACCGCATCGGTGAGTTGTTTATTAATGCGGACCTGGGAGGTCATCAACGTCATTGTCATTTTGGTGCGACAGACTTATTTGGCTGGGATGCTAAAGTAAAGCGTTATTTGGTACAGTACGTTACGATCAATACTGTCGTATGCTTGCTTAAAATTCAGTGCACGTTCATGTTGAACTCCCAGCATTTTCAGTAACTGCTTGATAGTGCAAAATCGACCTATCGTCGATTTACCTGCTCCTAGACCACCCAGATACTCCTCAATTATATTTTTGGCAAATGATCTAATTCTCGGTTATGAAATCTTTGAACATATTTTGGACGCCGTCCAAAGTAGTGATGTGCCTCCATCATTTTCGCACTGTAGCTTGTCACCTTTTTTGTGGATAGGGAATATAACTGATTGGCACTACTTCGGTGGCATGTTGCCAAATATGCTGGATGACTTTGTGAATAGCTTTCTGAACACTGCTACCACAATGCTTAATGAGCTCCACTGAACACCCGGCGGTTTGTTATTCTTCTTGGCTTTGATGATGGAACAAACTTCATTCAGAGTTGGCGGCGGAGGATATAAGAGATACTTGAAATATGACGCATATCTCTGTTTTAACCGGGTTTCATCAGCGATTAAATTTCCGGTTTCATCACGACAAAGCATATTTTTGGGCTGATAGCCTCGTTTCTTGCTTTTCACTACTTTGTGTGCATGTGTTGTAAGTTGCTAGACTTACATCGATGCTCCTCCTTTCTTGATTCTCTTGGTCTTACTCACTACTCTTGTGAGATTTTCATAATGTTCTCTCTTCGTCCTGGTTTTCTTACCTACGTATTCTTTGCACGCCTGATTCTTCTTGTCTAACGCATTCTGACACTCAACAGCGAACGAATCATTTCTCTTGCGCCGGGCTTGATGTCCGATTGCCTACTTTGCCACGGTCTCAATACTGCTTTTACTTCCATCCTGAGTTCGTTGCTTATTTTCAGGTACGTGTCTGATAAGATAAGAGCGAGTTGGTTTTTGAGGGTCTGCGTGGAATTTTTTGCCATAGACGCTGTTTGGAGCCTTTCGATGTCAATTTTTTGTAGCAGGCTGGTCTTCGGCGACTACGCATTTGACATACCACATCGGTAGATTAATTTCAAGTAAGCAACTAGTTTTGATTAAAAAACTTTTTTGAGGGTCAAACTCCTACCTTCGTAGGACCCCTGAAACTTTCAAGACGCCATTACTTTTGACAAAACTCGATTAATGCGCCCTTTTATGAACATTTATGTTCGGAAGAAACTTGTTTCAGGTAAAGATCGAATGCCAAAGCAATGGGAAGGTCTAGTAACATGAGTCGATTCAACGCAATTGTCGAATATTCGAAATCGCCAATTCAATATCCGTTACAACCATCTGCAATACACCAAAACTTTTTAAACGTAATTCACTTGAAATTCAATATGGCATTCTTCAAAATTAATTTCTGTTCATGGAGCATAACATCCTCTGAACCAAATACACACAAGCAAGCATATTAACAATCTGAATTAAATCAACTTTACTTCATACATTAAAGCAAACTTTGATACAATACCGTCATTGTAATCATTTTGCAGGATATTTTGTCGATGTTGTAAAGCATGCAAGACAGAATATTCGTTGAATGTTGGTTGATGTTTTATTAATTTTGTCGTATCTCTACGTCCTTCGTCATCATCCTCTGCAGCTACAGATAAAACTGTGTCGCTCGTTCATTCTTACTTTTTAAGCATTGTAACGTCGCTCACTTTTTCCTTATTTTTGTTGTCATGTCTTCTAGCGTTGAATTCGGATGGAGAAAAGGGACGGGGAGGGAATTTGACATTTCATGGATGCAGTCTTTAGTATAGTATTGTACGAAACGATATTCGTACTGAGCTTTTAATGCAAATTTTCACAAGCTTAACAACTTTAATTGAATTATTTTTTGGAAAGAAAAATGTTAAACTTATTTTTCAGAAAGTTGTTGTACTGAAAATAGACTTTTACAAGGGTCTACAACAATTTCTTTTATATTATCTAGCGCTGCGGAAGTTTGTTGCTTTCCCATTTTTAAGAGTTTTGTAAAGTAAGTTTATACATCTTACTAAATTCGCGACTTGTCAGTCCATCCGTCCATCCGTGCATTACAGCAAGTTTTCTCAGAAACTATAAGAGTACAGTTGCAAACATGAAATTTTGTGGAGCGGACAAAACTGATGACCTTTCCAAACTAAGATTTTTTTATTAATGTTAGCCAAGTATCAAATAAAATGTTTTTATGATAACTTTCTATTCTACGTCTAGCATTCGTTGCGAAAAGACGTGTTTTCAAAAGCTCCTGTCAATAATTTTCTACAGATGTCAGTTTTAAATTAATTTTGTTTAGTTGAAAGACATCACACCGTCAAATTATTCGTGCAATTATCGAATACCTGAAGTTGTGCTTTTGAAGAAGTTTTGAGAAGCGCAAAGGAGAAATGCAGTCTCTCTCGCTGCGGAAGCAACGAGATGGAGGAGCCCGATGGCTTTAGCCATCAAATAGATGTATCATGTCCATCGCCAACAATGACGGACGAGAAAAAATTCAAATAAAGATTCAAGAGAGAGAACAATGAAGAAAAAATCAAATTGAAATTTGGTCAGTCGACGAAATCGAACAAACAGTTAAAGCTAATGACAAAATGGAGAACGTCGAGAGAGAAATGAAGAATTCAGACTAAGGATTCATTCGCTAGAGGAGCTAGTTGATAAATTGACTTTCAAAAAAGAAAAACAAACGATCAAAGAAGAAAAGGAAATAAAATTAACTAAAAAAAAATCACAAACGAACCTTTAATCAAGAAGATGTTATCAGTGCAGGCGGAGAAAATGTTAGCACAAATTATTATGCAGCGCTATTCAATGAACATTGAAGACACCGAACGTAACAAAATTTTGAAAATTTCGATACTGAACCTGATAGTACATATATTGAATATTTAAAAACTGAAAATAGGGAGCAAAAACCAACAGTTTTGTCTGCTGGTCCGTCTAACAATATTAACAAAAAGAAGGAAAAGCTTCCACCAAAAAATGCGTTGGGGCAAAGATTTTGTTTGGCTGTTGGCAGCTGAAAATAAATTAAATGATTTTGAAATCAAAAGAGTGAATGCTGACAAACTGACGGTCAAAACTAAGTCACTGGTTGATTTTCAGACAGCAAAAAGTATTTTGAGTTGTGGAGAGGTTCAGCACTGTACGTAAGCCCCCCAAAAGTAAGATATGGTGGCTAGAATGGCGCTTGTCGTACTGAACACCGAAAATATGCCAATTTTTCGCCGTATTGGCAGTGAAGGAACCATACCGGACGTGACATTCGCCTCAGGGTCTTAGTACGGACGACACACAATTGCAGAGTTTTAGAGGGCTACTCAGCCAGTGATTATCAGTGCATTTTGCTGGAAATCCATGATGTTGTCTTTCGACGTCCGTGCTCTTGACTTTTATAATTAGGTGGAACATCGGAAAGATAGACGTTGAGAGGTTCACTGAGGTGCTCATGGCAGGTGTTTCGCTGCAATGAGATTCACAGAGAATAAAAGAACTGCCAGCTCAAGACGTCTCGAACTCAACTATAAGCATCATCACGATTGCTTGCAACTCTTCTATGTCCTATCAAAAACCGTGAGAGGTATGCAACCAGATAGCACAATATAATTTGGCCAGGAAATACCTTCGCAAATTAATTAAAAATAGTAAGGCTTGCTGCTCGCTGGCAAGATCTGGTAGACAATGTGAACAATAATCTATAGGGCCTTGGCTACAAGCTAGTTATGCGGAAGCTCGGCACCCTACGGAAGTCTTGCACACATGATGTGGAAAAGATGGACGAGATAGTGCGGACACTCTTCCTTGCCCATCCCGTCCGTGTTGACACCGTCCACGTTGAAACAGCAATCACGGTCCACTTTTCATACACATAGAACTGGAAGAGGTGGCCTTCCCACTGAAAGCGTGGAAGGCTCTAAGTCCAGATGGTGCTCCAGCTGAGTTGTTGCAACTTTTCTATCACCATTGTTCTGACTTGCTGCTCAGCATATTTAACACTTGCTTACGGGTTGGAATTTTCTCGGTACGATGGCTGGTTGTGAGGCTCGTGTCATTAGCAAGGGAAAGGGAAATCCTGGATCGTTGTCTGCACTCCGCCCGTTGTGCATGCCAGACACTGCAGGGAAAGTGCTAGAGAAACTCATCAAGGGAAGATTCACTGACGCTCATCAAGGGAAGATTCACTGACAGTATTAATCACCCATACTGTTGGAGACCTTTCTGCTTAGAGTAGGACGTGCCAATATTGGGGCAAATGCAGAGGAGGTCCAATCCATCCAAAAAGCAGAGGCATATAGCCGTACCAAGCGACGGATTATCCAGTTGGTGACACTCGACGTTAGGAACGCCTTCAACCCCACTAGATGGGTGGATATTCTAGATACGCTAGAAACGCCTTTTCAAGCTCCAGAATATTTAATGCAGCTTCTGCGGAAGTTACATCGGGTGTTGCCCAGGGATCTATCCTTGGTCCAGACCTGCGGAAGGTATCTTACAATGGGTTACTGAGACTGAAGATGCAAGATGATTACTGTTTGATCGGCTATGCGGATGAGGTTGCGGCTCTGTTCGCTGGATGTACCATTTAACAAGCGAAACTTAGGCAAGGTAAGGTAATGCGCTGAGTGAGGGACTAGATGACTGCCCGTGGATTCAATTTAGCACTGGAGAAAACCGAAGCGGTCATCTTTACTAAAAAGAGAATCCCTACAGTAAGGATGATAAATACTGGAGACACACTCACTGAATTGAAGCCAGTATCTTGGGCTACTAATCGACTTAAAAATGAGTTTCTCTGAGAAAATCAAGGCAACGGCTGAAAAGGCTGCTTTGGGTGTGTTGGCTCTGAGTCGACTTATGGCCAACTTTGCGGGAACTAATCCGTCAATAACACGCCTCTTGATGAATGCTTTAGGGTGAGTGCTACTGTATGGAATAGAAATATGGTGCGATGCTCTCAATAAGGAGGTATTCCAAAAACGCTTGGCACAAGTACAGAGATGAGGAGCACTGAGGATGGCATCTTCATATCCGACAGTCTCTGGATTGGCAGTGAGAGCGGTCGCAGGCATGATATCTGTTGCCCTCCTTGCTAGAGAGCACCGCGCTATTATCCTGTATTGAAACGAGGAAGCGAGGGAGATGGTAACCCTTGAGGAGAGACAGCGCTCACTCAACGATTGGTAGCAACCTTGGGTGAATTGTACGAAGGGAAAATGGACTGCGCGCCTCAACCCGGATGTGAGACCGTGGCTAAATCGAGGGTATGTCGAGATTGCCTTCTTTCCGACTTAGGTTTTGGGCAGACATGAGTGTTTTTGGTCTTACATACACAAGATTGGTAGGTCACGGGCCCCTGATTATCGGTTTTCTCCAGGAGAGGAGCATGATGCCTGATACACATTTTTTACATGCACAAAATGGGACATGCTGCGACGGGAGATCTCACCCCGGATAGTATAATTGCGGTGTTACTTGAATCAGTGAGAAATGGAACCATATGGCACATTATGTTCGAGATTCACAGCAGCCGAGGACGTTGAGACCGGAGGATCGCTTGTCTGGCAATTTCTCTTACTCTCTCTTCTCCTGCTAGAAGAGGTATCCTCAGCTTAATGGCACCTTACGGCGTAAAAAAATGAGACCCAGCCCGAAATAATGTGTCAAATGGTTTCTGGCTGGGTTCTTGAGTTAACAGGGGAGTTATTTGGTGGGTAATCCAGTCACTTGCAAGCGCAGGAGTCCCATACTCTATGCTTAAATGACATTCCCCTCCCAACCACAAAAAAAAAATACTCAATTGATAATAAATAGCAAACGCATATATACAGGGTCTGTATAATAAGTAACCGGACTGAGCCTGCCCCGTGCCGTCAAAGCATCTGCTAACCGGTATCTGGTGCTGTAGTGGTGGTGGGGGTCTATGTAAAGGGAACCGGGCTGCAGCAGTTGCCTCCAAGCGCTTGGAGAGATAGCATCGAGCGAGAGCGGAGTGCGTGTTCAGTTACGTTGTCGGAGTGAAAATGGAGCATATGATCGAGCAACCGAACCAGAGTTTTTTAACCACGTTATTACAGGAGACGAGACGTGGGATCCTGAGACGAAGTGCCAGAGTTCAGAGTGGCAGAGTTCAGAGTGGCACACACCAGCGTCACCACGACCGAAAAAAGCTCGCATGAGCAAATCGAAGGTGAAGTCGATGCTCATTGCGTTCTTTGACGATAAAGGCATTGTTCACAAAGGGTTTGTGCCACCCGGCCAAACTGTAAACGGCCAGTACTACAGAGGGGTGCTCCGTCGACTAGCCGCCCGGGTTCGCCCAGTCCGTCCGGAGATTGCCAATTCGTGGATCCTCCTTCACGACAATGCTCCGTCGAACACCTGCCTGCTCGTCACTGAGCAGTTGGCCAAACAGTCAAGGGCAACGTTGCCACAGCCTCCTTACAGCCCAGATATGGCACCAGCGGACTTCTTTCTGTTCCCCAAGATCAAGAGGCACCTTAAGGGGACGCGGTTCGGGACTCTGGAAAACGTTCAACGTGCTACGACAAGGGCTCTAGACAACATCGATGTTGCCGACTTCCAGGGAGCATTCGGGGATTGGAAAATCAGGTATCAGCATATTATCGACTCCAGTGGGGACTACTTTGAAGATTTCTAAAGAAAAATTGTACGTATTTTGCCAACTAAAAATTTCCTGAGGTCAGTCCGGTTACTTATTATTCAGACCCTGTATGCCGCAAGTACGTAAGTTCACGGCTTTTAGCTTACTAAAGCATGTGACACAGTCATAATCCCTTTTTCTTTTATTTTTCTTATTTATTCATCATCTTGAATCTTGTACGTCGCTGATTCTTCAACCGCACCTGATATAATCACTTGATGTTTTGCTCTGCAGATGTCACACTTAAGTTTGATTTTGAAGTTTTTCGCAACACTACTTCTCTGAAAGGTTCAGAACAATTGTTTGTAACTCACATAATCTTCTAAAGCGATTTTCATACATTCATTACTAGCACCTGGCGCAATATTTTCAATTTTTGTGCGTTTTCTATTCCTCGTACTTAACTAAAGCAATAATTTAACTCACACTCGATGTTTTTCTTTGTTCCGGGTTTCTGCGGAAAGTCATGGCAGCGAAAGGCGCTTAACTGAATTGATACGCAAAACTTGGCTCAACTTAGATCATGAATAAAATTTTGAAGAATTCATTGTAGCAACAAAACGATATTTTCGACATTAAGTCGCGAGCAGATCGTATAATGACAACTCATGGTAAATACCCGTTCAAGTGATTTTACCCGCATGGCAGTTCTATCTTTTTACAACAGCAACAGACGAACCGTGGTGTTAACCCCTCGTTTAAAAAAATTCTTTTCAAAATCTCTTCTAACCGTAGCCGTCCGCGACCTAACAGCAACTGCCGTCCGTCCTTATATTTCCGTTGTTTGCCGCCTATACTCGTATTTCCGTTGTTGATTGGATGGGTAGGAGACTCTTTGCAAACATTAGGCTGTTCAAATGATGGTAAAAGAGGTGTAATTGTTAATGTCTCAAAGATTATAACTTTGGAGGTGTTGTCAGATTCTGTTGAAGATTTGATGGGTTTGCTAACACTTTCGTCGTCTTCAACGATACTTGCTGCATAATTTAACTTGTCTTGTAAGGTTTGAACTGAATAGATTTGCTCTAAATAATTCAGGTTGAATTACACTGGGGAACAAATTTTGAAATTTTTTGTACCACACGAACTTCAATTATATTTTTTACTTTGATCGATGATTGCTGTTAAAAATAAGTAACTTAAAAAAATTGTTGGCCAGGAATTTTATTGATTAATGTCATTTAAAAACTTCGACAAATAATGGCCATCCGAAACAAAAAAAGTGATTTTATGAATTTACAATTTAGAATTTTTTTGTCAAATTTAACTCATAGACAGTCCCTTTTTAACGTCCAACAGTAATCAGCCAACATCCTCCCTGATAGCGCTTTTCCATCTGTGAAATGGCCTAATGGAACCTCTTGCCATACTCATTGCTCACAGCTCCCAAATCCTCAGGAAAACAATCCAAATGTGAGCCTAACAAATGAACCTTGAGTGACATGTTGCAACCCAATGCTTGACAAGCCAACAACAAATCGCTAACAAACACTTTGTACTTCTCACTCTTATGACTACCTAGAAAATTCGCAACAACCTTTTTAAAAGATAGCCGTGCTCCTTTTTCTAGATCGTTCAATTTTTCTTCAAGTACACGATAATTTATTAACTTTCTGATTTGACGTCCAACGAAAAAACCCTCTTTTTTGTTTGCATCACTTATTTTAGGGAATTTTTCGTTTATATACAATACAAAACACAAAGTTGTGCTATTTTAATATCCTAACCCTTTCCGAAACATGGTTGAATGATTCTCAGATTAACGAAGAGATCCTTGATAGTGACTGGAATATATACAGTGATTATAGAGATCGTCACAGCACAGGACAATAACGAGGAGGTGGTGTTTTAATTGCAGTACACAGCTTCTTTATGAGTGAGCTAGTAAATTCCACGCAATACAAATTATTCCAGCATAAAGTGGTTAAAATAAAGATGGGAAGATCTTATTTATATATTGGCGTTTTTTATGTCCCCCCAAATTCTAGCGATACTGTCTACGACGACGTTTTTCAAATCGTTGCTGAAATTGGTGCAATTACAAATGAAGAAGATAAGATTATAATTACTGGTGACTTTAATCGTCCAAACTTAAAGTTTGTGGTCGATGAACAAGACGGCCTCCTTCTTCCTATCAATCTCCTAAATAGAAATGATTTTTATCTCATGAGCACCTTTCATAGTAACAATTTGCAGCATGTAGCTCCTATACCCAACCAAATTGGCAGATGGCTAGATCTTATTTTCTCAAACTCTTACGACGTAGTAGTGGTCAGTTCAACTGATGACAACAAGCATCTGTTTTCTATTCAGTTCAGCACTCCGTTTTTACCGTTGAATTGTCCACTTCTGATACTTCTAATTCTATATCGTGCAGTTCCACTATTGTATATGACTTTCGTCATCAAATCAATTGTCTTTTATCACGAGTAAATTGGAATGACACTTTGTCAACGTTAGACTTGGATACAGCATTATCCACCTTTTATAGCATCATCTTTGACGCCGTTGAATCATTCATACCTAAAATAAAAAAATAGACAAGACTTCAGAGCGATGGCTAGGAAGAAATCTCCGGTATTTACGCAACGAGAGAAATAAACTTTACAAGCTCCTTCAACACAAAATGATGCCAGCGATGAGATCAAGAGTAAGTATAACGAGATTGCTCTCGAATCCAAACTCAAATCCCAAGAGGCATACTAATCGTACGTTAACGTTGTAGTGGAGGAAACTATTTCCAATCCAAAAAAGCTCTTTGACTTCGTAAACGTTAAGCGTAAAACTCATGGCTATCCTTCGATTATGACATACAAAGACTCGACGTCATCTTATGTAGAACAGATCTGCGAGTATTTTGCAGACCACTTTCAGCATGTTTACTCGAACTCTGCTACTCCACCCAGAGCCTCCGGAACAATCGTCTGGAAACCTTATAGAGAACATGTCCGTTTCAAAAGATGAAACTCTCCAAGCTATCGAGGATCTTGATTTAAATAAAGGACCTGGTCTAGATCTGATCCCACCCTGTTTTTTGGCCCTCTGCTAAAGTGAACTGACTAGACCCCTCTTCATTATTTTCAATAAATCTCTATCTACTGGTATCTTTCCTACAATTTGGAAGCCATCCTTTATAACACCAATACATAAAAAAGATGAAAAACGGCTTGTGATGAACTACAGGGGCATTGCTATCTTATCTGCTATGCCAAAACTGTTTGAAAAAATTATTTGTAGTAAAATTTCTCCCATTATCGAACCATTTCTTAATGGAGAGCAACATAGTTTCCATAAAAACAGATCTACTACCACTAATCTAATCACTTTGACGGCAGATATTCTTTGTAGAATGGAGCAAGGAAATCAGATTGATGCCATATACACAGATTTTAGCAAAGCATTTGATAGAGTTAACCATGGAATTTTGTTGAAACAACTCCGTAGCTTCGGCATATCAGGTTGAATGCTAAGCTGGATTCAATCTTATTTAGAAGGCCGCACACAATTTGTCAAGTTTCAAGGGCAGTTGACGCGTGAGATCAATGTCGCCTCTGGGGTTCATCAGGGCAGTCATCTCGGTCCACTCCTCTTCAATATTTTCATCTCAGATCTTTTGGAAGCACTGTCTAATATTTCACATCTTTTTTATGCTCACGACCTCAAACTATATCACAGTATACAATCTTTAACTGATGTATCTTTTCTTCTATCCAAACTAACCGCCCTCCACCAATGGTGCGATATGAACTATCTTGAACTAAATCTGGAAAAATGTTACGTGATAAGCTTTTCAAGAAAAAGGAATGTCGACACATATAACTATGAAATTAACAACACACAAATGCGAAGAGTTGATAAAGTTGTAGACCTTGGCGTAGTATTGACGCCAAACTCAGATACAACCTTCACTACGATGAAATTTTGTGCAAAGCTTATAAGATGCTGGGTTTTATTAAACGGAGGGCGAAAGAATTCATGAATATTTGAGTCACAAAATCCTTGTTCGCCTCGCTAGTCCGTCCTATTCTCGAATACGGCTGCATAGTCTGGGATCCTATATACGACATCTATAGCCGTAGGCTTGAGTCTGTACAAAAACAATTTTTACTTTTTGCCTTAAGATCTCTGTACGACTCGACTTCTTTTCACAACCTACCATCTTATGAGGATCGACTTCGAACATTAAACCTGACATCACTCTCTTCCAGAAGAGTCGCTTTGTCTGCATGTCTACCTTTCGACGTAATAAGATACAATATTCAAGTTACTGTTTTGTCAGACAAGATGCACTTTCACGATCCTATTAGAGTCACGAGGCACATTTCCATGTTGACCACGAGTACACACCTCACCAATTATGCAGACAATGAGCCGGTTAACAGATGCTGTAAGGCATTCAATAAATTTAGCGATCTGTATTCCCCAACCACTTCCAAGTCCTGTTTTAAATCCAAAATATTAAAAGTCCTCAATTCATCGACTACATAATTAAGATTGTATTATTGTTTTGGTATTTTACTTCAGTTAAATTTGATTTGTTTTTTAATTTAAAATGGGCCTTGTTTGGCGACTGAATAAATAAATAAAAATCAGCTCCAATTGCGATCTATTCCAGCTGAAGCCCGAATAATAGAGAGACAACTTTGAAATCACCACAGGTTTTGAAAGAATATTTACTATTTTTGATTCTTTCCAGTAATAACCTCATGTTTTCATAGGTTTCTTTCATATTCACATCATGGGTCAGATGTACAGAAGGAAATACATTTCCGTTATGCAGTATAACTGCCTTAAAGCTAGCTTTAGAAGCATCAATGAGAGGGATTAAATTCGATATGGTCCTGTAAGCGTGGTCGTGGTAGTCATTTGCATTTCACTGTTAACTAAATACCTTCTTCTCTATAATGAAATAAACATCAGATCATTTGTATTAAAAAATTGCATTTTTCTCTCTCTTATTGGAAAACCCTGTACTACGATGTTCTACGTACTAGAAATTTGTAAACTTCTTAAAAGGTTTCAGATATGTGCACTGCCCTAAAAACGTTATATACATTATGATTTAAATTATTTGGTCTCATAAAAATAGCACCCTTTGATGGTTTGTATGCTTTCACATTAACTCAGGCACATAGCTTTTCGTTAGATTTTGATTGAACTTTTTAGCAATTGGGCTTATGTTTAATATATTGTAGCAATTGAGCAGTCGCCTAGGCAAACTGCTCGGAAAACACTTTTTCCAATCATCCAATTTTAATTCTAAATTTAAAAATAAAAATATTTTAAATTCCTATTGAAATTCGATGACCTCAATCCCTTTGCAACGCAATTTATAAATATGAATTGGCTATCTCGCAATGAAAACAACGGTTGACGACGAGCAGAGGGCTTGCAAATGAAACAATCCTTGTGGCGGGGAGTTTTCTTGCTATCGCCAGACATTTCGGACAGCGCGAATTGTTTGTGCCGGCGTTGCATGCGATTTGCACACGGAAAAGTGAATAATCAGCATCACTTCTTATTTGGGGGCCATCAGTATCTTCGGTAAAGACGATATCTTCTCAAGTCTCGCTCGCCTTCGCCAGGTCCAGTTAGTCGTTTGCTTCGGCAATCGTTTCCTCTTCAGTAGTTTACCTCGGCCTCGACACCTGTTGATCCGAATTCTGCAACCGGCAATTCTCGAATGCCGAATTCTTTTGTAGTGGGCCCTTGTTCTGGGGAAAAGAACCTGCCCCACGACACCGCAATGCTAGCCTGCCAGTGTTTTCACGTGTCCTCAGGCAAGGCCAATTTCGGCGAACACCAGACTAGGCAGCAGACCATCTCTGCAGTCCTTCACGGACATTTACATCCACTCATTTCACTGCAATATCGAATTTATTGAGTACTTAACAAAATTTTTGATAATATTTGTAAATGCAGCAAATTAAAGCCGTTGAGCATTAGGAAATTCGCATTGAGCCTTATGACAGCTATCAAGTCCTTCATTTAGGAGCACTCTTCTGCTTACTCAATTTTCAAAATTATTACCGAAAACTAATTTACTCTTTGTCTTTAATCGCTCGCCGACAGCGGAGCCAGACTTTCGCCATTTAACCTCTGTTTCTGAGTGAAAAGGTCTTCCATTCAAAACCAAATTGCCAGTTTGTCGTTCTATCAAGAAGTCTATTCCCTCAATGAGGATTGAGGCAGAAATTTACTTGAGACTTTAGGGTGGCAAGTTTCGATTGGTTTTTAACATCAAAACTTTAGAATCCTAGCTCTGATCGATTATTATGCCTTGAAGATGTGCGCAGCTGAATCTCATTGTGAGCAAATATTGAACATCTGAAAAAGAAGCAAGTACTCTAACCACTACATCCCGAGGACTAAAATAAGTATCAACGCATCCATTACCTTTACAATTTGAATTCATGAAATTTACGTTCATCAAGTGAAAAATATTATTTGAAATTTTATCAAAAAGGATATGTATTGCAATATCGCAAAGATATTGTTTTTGATAAAATACCAAATTTTTGAAAAGTTAAGGGTCAGAGAGTTTTTCAATAAAAATTGTAAATGTCCTTCTAGGACATATAACCATAACTAGTTAAAGAGAAATTGACAAACCCTTTTCATCGGAAATTGAGCACAAATAGTCAAAGGACATTCTGAAATAAAGCACTGAAATGGTGCAGTTTTCATGTCTCTGAAAGTTAACATATGATTCTAACTTCTTTTGCCATTGAATAAGATTCAGAGCATCCGGTCAGCAAGCTCGAAATGTTTGCAGGATTTTTTTCCCACTCTTTGAAAATCCTATTAAGATGAATTTAATGGGGTTTTTGTGCCAAAAACTAGCAGAGCAATTTAGAATGAAGAGTGTTCATTTGCTCAGTGTATCCAAACTGGTGCAAAGAAGACTCAGTGTTCAGATTGGACAAGAGGAAAATTAAATTAACATTCCTCTCAGCTCTGCACTTATGCACCAGCATAATTTATCAAATGAACTATTTTGGTGATTGGTTGACTTTGTTTATATGTGTGAGAGTATCTCAAGAAGGACAAACTGAATAATTTGGAACAAACTGAATGCACGCCAACAAAGTTTGTGGGCAACTTCAAATCCTACTTTTCGCTCAATTCCAGGCCACAACATACAAATATGCATATCGTTGCATCGTTTAAGAACAATTTTTGAGAATTTCATTCTATGCTTCTAAGTCCTTTTCTGTCTTATTTTTATTGTTGTTTCATTGCAGGCATGTGTACTAGCGGCATCTTTGGTTATTGTCGTCATTCTGGGTCATTTCTATACTGGCGGATTGGGTACCATCTATGAGACTGCATCACAAAACGACCGACTGGAGTTTTTCAAGTAAAGTGCATTCCTATTTCTATACTTTCATTTTGTTGCTTTTGTGGTTGCTAACTTTTCAAAAACATTTCTTTGACTTTTGCCTGAGCTGGTCTACGAGTACGTTTCGTTTCATTCTCGATCTCGTTTTCCTTTTCATTTTGAAATCTTTCTTCTTTTTTGCAATTTATTTATACTTCTTTATTGTCGTTCTATTTCTTTTATGTGCTGTTTAACTAAAAGTTTTGATGTGAATCCAACAACACGACACACGGTCTGGTCGGTGGTGATTGGGGGTTTCTTTTACTGGACATCCTTGTTCTGTACGAATCAGGCTTCCGTACAAAAGTGTATGTCATTAAAATCATTGCAACTAGCTAAAACGGCATTGGGATTTGCTATCCTTGGTAAGTAACAAGTTAAAGATAAATTGTCGACTTTAATAGATGAATAGAAATGGATTGTGTTGTTTGTAGAATGGATTGTAAGATGAATTGCCTTAAGATGGTGCGAAGAACGGTGGCGTCAATATGAAGTTTTGTTGTAGTTATTCGTTGAAGTTGGACAAGAATCATTAATCAAAATGTTCTCGACAAATGGTTATAGTAGAAGATGATTTGATAGTGAGCGTTCTCTTAAAACACATTTTGTGATGAATACAGACTATTTCAGTAATCGTTTTTCTGGGATGACTTAACTATATTTAGGTTTAAGAACTGGAACCCTGAAAAGAGCTCACTTTAACAGCCGGATATGCATCTCTCCAGCAGTCTTCCTCCCATCTTCCTTCCTCTTCCACTCTAAGAGGAATCTTCCAACCTGATGACACCTCATAGCAAAACAAAACGAGGTTTAGCCCAAAGTAAAGTGTCAAACAATTCCACCGCAGGTTCTTAGGTTGGCAGGAAAGGTATTTGTGGGGTAGCCCAAATATTTTGTGCTAAGAGCTCCACATTCAGGGCATAAGTAGCTTTCATCTCCCAACCGCAGAAATAAAATGCTCCCCTTATATTTGAGAAACATCGTAAACCATTCGAATCTCTTCCGTATTTTGGCGTATAACAACATTGTATAGTTTATAGTTCTTGTTGAGTGCAGCTTCACGACATTTTAACAAACCCATCAAAGCAGTCCATATTCTTTCATAGAAAAGCTGTAAGAATTGTTAAGCTTGGCGTTAGCTTACAATCTTTTGCATGAAGCAATAAAGTGAGTTTCAAAAGAACTGCCCCTAAACAACTCAAAGTAAAGTTACAACTCACGTGTAATTTCAGTGTTAAGTAAATCGTTGACTTTGACTGCGTATTAGCTTGTCCTTTAAGGCAAATTACGATCAGGTAAAAAAGTATTTGGTTAGTTGTAACGGAAATCCTTTGCACTCTCCCATGCAATCATTAAGATGCCACCCGAGCCAAGGTTGTAAATGTTAAAGTAAAAAAAATCAATGAATACATTAAACAAGTAGAAAAAAAGGAGAAAAATGCTTAAATAAAATCGAGTAATGAATTGGGAAAATAGATTAAGTTGGAATACTAAAACTGAGGAGCTCTGGTGGAATGCGATTCTGCATTGAAACAGTTCCTGCTCTACCTCGATAAAACTTTATCGTTGGGAAAGAAATTCATTATTCAAGATTTGGATGAGTCGCTCGTTTTCATTTCTCCCGATGTAACGGACACTCGTCAAGGACACGTGGATCATTTAATGGAAAAAATTATTTTCTGATTGCAAAAAGGAAAGAAAAATAACTCCGATACCTACACTACATCAAGATATGGATCGAATAATCATTCTGACTCTCCAACAACTTTGAGGTCTGATAGTCGGTCGTCAACCGAAAGGAGCATTAAATCGACCAGAAAAAGTATACGTAGCGCCAAGCTGTGCAGATGTTCTCGCTGTTGAAAAACTAAAAACATTGACTTTTCGCGTCGGCCAATATTGTACAGAAATTCCTATGGGTGGAATCATTCAGCTTCCACAAAATTATGTTCTGGTTCGGTAAATTGAAAATCATTTTGTCAGCATATGAGAAACTGGAGTAACTAACATAGTGTTGGGTGTTAATTGTGCTGCGACTTAGTTACGGCGACTCATCATTGTACTACTTGCACTTTGAATCTCTGTGGGTTCTGTAAGGAAGCCCACGAGCGTCAAAGATCCACGGCACATCATAATATAAATAACAGATTGGAACTCAGAAAGCATTGTTTCAATGGTACTCATGATGGTGATTTAAAACTCCACTGTAAATGCTTGATGCATCCTGCATTTGAAATTAAACTATTCTGTTTAACTTGTCAGCAGCTCATATGCTCAGATTGTAATTTATTGCTCCATAAATGACACAAAGTAGACATTATTTTGAAAGTGTTCAAGTCCTATCAAAAATTGCTGAAGGAATCAATTGAGAAAATTAAACACCTCTTCGAAAATGTCCACCATTCAATAAGGAAATTAGTGGCAATTTCCAAAAAAATCAATAACAAATGTGATCCAGTGCAGCAGGAAGTGGCAGCATATTTTGAGGCATTGGAATCACATCGAAATACTCTTTTGCGACAAATTGGTCGTGCTCGCGAAACTAAAATGCAAATGAAACTGAAGCAGCAATACAAATTAGAAAAACATTCATCAGGAGCAAAAGCTATCGTGGAATTTGGCGAAGAACAGACCGCAATTGGAAATGAAGTTGAAATATCATCATTTGTGAATTTGATAGTGAAGAGAGTAGAATTTTGCTATAAATATAAACCCACTATTGGATTCAAAGATCTCTTATATTCCGTTTCGATGTTCAAAAAAGTACGACTAGTGGGAATGATTCAATATGGCGTTGACAGAAATGATGGGGAAATTGCAGTCTATAAATGAATCTACTCAAAATACAAGTCCTGAAGAATCTACTCAAAATACAAGTCCTGAAGAACGCAAAGAAGATGAAGATGAGGACGGGACAGGTGAGGATCGGGAATATCTTTTGAATCATTGCAAACCGGCCTACATGAGAGATAATTCGAATGTGATCATTCAACGCACCTTTATATTCATATATGCCCGTTATTTTCTATAGCTTTCATTTGATATATGAAGAATTCAAACTAGAAATGACAATGTGTAATTATTTGTCATTATTATCAGAGTTTTTGTACCAATTTACAGTGGATATGCAATCGCAAACCTATCGCCTTCATTACTTCCTTAACTTCCCTGAGCTGGTACACAAAAGTGCTAAACCAAATTTCGCTAAGCGCGATGCTCAGAAAATGTTGAACTAAGATATATCACGAGAGCCTGCACCAAATATTCACAAGCAGATAGTCACCATTATTCGAAATAAGGAGTTGTATCAATATCCACATATTCTGAAGGTGAATACTTTGAGTGGTAATATAATACAGATTGTACGCCTCGTTTTTCATAGTCCAAGTAAAGTAACCTGGTTTGGATACGTAGAATTTGTTCCGTCATCAACCAGCAGTAAACGTCCCAGACGGATGATATCAGCAAAGTTGTCAGGATCAGAGTAACTGGTTAAAGTATTGATGCAAATGCATTTACATGGAAACATTGTTTTGATTGCGCTCCCGACGTATGGGTGCTGCGTGAATTGATATTTACGAATGACAATCCATCGCACAACCAACGACTGTGAATGCTATGAAGCGAATGTGGGACGTAGGTGCGTATCCAATGAACGCCATTTGGGGAGTCGCTGATGCAAGCCAGCACGGCAAATGAAAGCTCAATTGCCTCGAAAAGCAAAATTAACGGCTCGAACAGAGCTAAAGGAGCCTGCGGACAAAGGACGGGTCTCTTTTGGTGGACGAAGGTCGATAGCGGAGGATTGGCAGTACGTCGAGGCAAAGTATCAAGGACGAGTATCTAAATTAGCAGTTCAACGCAGGAATTTTAGGCCATTAGGTGGCTTTTCATCAGCGACGTAGAATATTGGATCTGGAAGTTTGATGAGTGGTGCACTGGAACAGATAACCTCGCGATGCGACTTATTTTGGGGGCCTTCTAAATATATATTGTTCCATTGTATAGTAACTAAACAGTGAATTATATTTTGCGATTTGTTTTTTTTTTAAGCACAGTCTTGTGTATTTGAGCAAAATTATTCTTTGTGCGGGTTGTACATTTGGCTCGGGTGTGTTTTAGTGGCTTGAGTAAACTTTCAGGGGGTTTTTAATTCATCTTACATCGGGTAAAGAACACAGGGTAAAGAGTGGGAGGTGGTCGCCCCGTCTTTGGAGAATCGTTCATCTAGCGTAATTCATATCGGGGAAGTTCCGCTTGGTTAGTGTAAAAGGTACTAATATCAGCTTTGCGAGGGGTATTTTGGCGGCCGCATTTCTCGCTTAGCGGCTACTTGGGACCAAGAGACTAGTGAGTGGCGCGTCCTACGACCGTCTCCGGTGAGCAAACTGGTTCTAAAGTCCCAAGCCGAAAGATCTTCAAAGTGGAGGGTTACAAAATTGCAGCAGTTGTACAATTTTTTTCAATACAAATGATCGTTCTGACCAAGAATAAATGTGAGCATAAACCTTGATACTGTGCTGATGTGAGTTCAATGTTGCTGCTGGCTTTTGATCGTTGCTGGAGTTGTTGGATCCGAAGATTTCCTAACGTCAAAAGTTCCAATTGCGAGAGGGGGGCCAAATTTCCCGTACATTTCCCCTTCCCCTGCACCCCTCAAAGCGAACTTTTTCACTTGTTTTGAAAAGTTCTCATCAAGACTTCTCATTTGATACCCATATTGCCTAAATGTGATACAATGTTTTTTTTTCAGGGGCCACTCCCCTGTATGGGTAGAACCCCCTTAAGCACCTTATAAATTTCTTTTTGTGATGAAAATTTGAAAAGGGCGTCACTTTACATTTACTTACAAAATTTCATGTTTCTAGCTTAAGTAATTTGCTAGAAAAAATGATGTGACACACGGACGGATGGACGGACAGACGGATAGACAGGATGTGATTATAGTAGGGTTTTGTAAAATTATTTTACAAAACTATAAAAAAGTACACTGGTGAGGAAGGGGGACTAAAAAGAGAGTTTGAAAATACTTCAGATATTAAAATCATTTTCACTGAAAATTGGAAGCACATTTATGAAAAATTCTAAAATTTTTGCGCCTTTGTAAAAGTTACGAGTTACAAATAAGCAGTTTAGTTAAACCCTCTGAAATTGTAAAAGAAACAATAAGGAAAGTATACGAAGTATATGCCTTAAATATATTCAAAAAAGGTTTATACGACAAGTATAAACAGACTATATTAGCAGCACCAACTAAATCATTGACAGAAGTAATCAATTTAGCCCTTAAATTAGAACGAACCCCAGAAATTAATAAAGTGTATCACATTACAAAGCAACATATAAATTTTAGTAACCGTAATATCTTGGATACCAACGACTGTTATATAAACAATAACTTTCCAAGACAACAATACTATCAAATTTATCACCCTAAAAGAAGACACTTTCCAAATTGACTATGCTCAACTAAACTACAACCAAACAACTTTAGCAGGGTCCCAAAGCAAAACTATAGTCGCACTGGACAAAATTTTGACCAGGTAAGACAAGCCATACTCACAATGGACAAAACTACAACAATACTGGACAAACTTATAACCAGACAAGACAAAACCGTATTTATAATGGACAAAATCTCAATAACACTGGACAAAATTATAACCAGGCGAGACGGAATAAAACAAATACACAGAATAACCAAAGACCACCATACTATCAAAGTAAACAAGGCCAAACAAATTCTATGCGCAAAACCTACCAGGGAAACCATTTAACCCCGGAGGTAAAGCGCCGATATACCAAACAGCTAAATTTGTCTCCGGGGATCGTACAAAAATATTCAAAATTAATGATGCCCTTAAAAACTATGTTCAAGTAAATATTCCGAATTTTTTGTCTTTGGTTACTGCCAAGTAGTATAGATACGGGCGACCCTTAGCATTATACTGAATTTTGTATTGGATGTATGTATACCAGCATCGGCTAGACAAAACCATCTCTACTACATTCACTCTTCAACCCGATCACAGAGAAATAATGTATATTTCTAAGCCACTTTTTCGTATATTCAAATGCACTAATTTGCGTGCGCACGCAAATGTACGATTTTCAGAAAATAATCTTTCCCACACAACTTTTCACTGGTTTAGTAATTCAGCTTGACAGAAATTAGAAATTTCCAAAATGAATTCACACCCAGGACTACTTTGTCGTATATCACGTATTGTATAACGTTATGTTCTCATTAATTATACTCGTATATCATATGTGGAATAGTTTTAATGCACAAAAAGTTATCCCAATGTACACAAATTAAAGAATTCTACTCGCTCGCACAAGTCACACAACAAAGATGGAGAAAATCGTTGTTGACCATCAACATAAAACCCACAACGCGACGGCTATCTGTAATGATTTTTAACTTTTCAAGTTCGAACGCGGAACCGACCTCTCATCGGTTCTAGACGTTAAGTCTGAGTAGTGCCAACGGATGGTACCAACAGGTCAACCAATCCGTGCACCGTAACCCATTCACGCGGTGGCTGCTTGTCGGCCAGCTAGTTCGGAGAGGATTTCGGTCGCGGGTCTCCGAATGGGTTACGCTCAATTACAATATTTTCAGCCACCTGAACACGCCCGTTTTCAAAACGCGTTACAAAAAAAACAAAACCATACGGAGAAGAAACCTACTTTACGTTACTCCGTATTTCTTCTTATCACCAGTCAAGAATACCAAAATCTAATTTCTATTTCACGTTCCTGAAGTTCCGACGCGGTACCGAAAAGTATACTACTCTAACTCAACCCGACGAAGACTACTCTAAATAAAATAACGAAACAATCAAAGGTACCGCGTACCGCGCGCGACGCGAAACAGACCTCAGCGGATTTGTCGAAACCCTACCCTCGCGACGGCATACCTACCCTACACTCTCTCTTCCCACTGAAAAAGAACGAGCCACTGAAAAGGAAAGTCGTGGTTAAAGTTTTAGCAATTCATGTTGGTTTTATTTAGTTCATAGAAATCTATATAATTTTCTAGTAATTGTTTCCTGGCTATACTCATCTCAAAATTAGATAAATCATTTACAAAATCAATCTATCGTGATATTAACTAAGACATCAACTTTTTTTTTTCACAGTTTGACATATGTTTTTTATTGTATTATCTATATTAATTAAATAACTTCAGCTAAAAATAGAACAATATAAATTTCTGGTAAAAAATACTAATATATATATATAATATTACGTGAATCTTACATTATGCAGAATATTAGCATCAACGCAAAATTGTAAACATCTTGTAAATCGAGTAAATATGTATTAATAGTCATTCCTTTTTTTATCATAAGATTTTGGATCCTTTTTGTCTTACAACAATTTCTTTTTTTGTTTACATTCACAAGAAAGAGGCACATTAAAATACTTGCTAGGCGTTCTTTAGCATTAGTTGAATGAGTTAAAGACAATTTCTGGCTGTATTGAATGTCATGAACAAATGGATGCATATATGAATTTCAAATGTTTTATTGTAATTTCTTAATATTTTTGGCCGAATGACTAGGAGAACTTCTAATTTTCTTTAATTCTTATTTTTTTCAGATTCAAAAAAAAAACAAACAACAGCCCACAACACTCAACTTTCAATAAACATTTAGAACTCTATTAACTTGTTGTTAAAATATTTTTCTACAACTAACATTTCTGTATACTATTTAGGTATATGATGATGTTTCTACTAAGCATTCTGAATCGATGCAAACGGAATGCTTATTCGCATAAAATTTACTATACAATTAACAAAATTTGAGTCTATGTTCAAAATAATACCGACTGTGGTGCCATAACATGAAATTTCGCTTATATATATGACAAAATAATTAATTTAATTAATTTTTGATAGTTACAAAATTCGTTCAGCTTTATTTCATTAAGTTGTAAATATTCAAATGTACAAGCAAATCTTTTCTTAAAGCAAATCACCTTGATATCACGTTTAAATCTAGAATGTAAATATTGTGCAGTTTTATCTAACTATTTTTTTTAAATGGAAACCAGCTGAATCTGAGATAAATCCTGATTTCATGTTATGACATCCAGAGTTTAAAAGTAGGTAACGAGTGATATTAGAAACTTTAACCTGAACGGCACTGAATGTAAAATTCAATACTAAATTTAACAATATTATCAGACTACCAACAAGATTAAAATCAGAAATTGATACGTAAAGTTAACAAAGTTTTGAGTGCGTAAATGTTTAAGATCATTGCATTTTATATGATTATAAGTAATAGTTAATTCTGAGAAGAATTTGTGCTTCGTCGTGAGGGCAGCAGAATTAAAACATGCCTGGACAGTCCGTCTCTTGGTTATTTTGCTTTTCAAAAAACATAGCATCAATCAAAAAGCAAGCATCCAAACATACTGCCTTCACTCTTACATCCAAATCCAATGGGAATGAAATTCCAAAAAGTCAGCATCCGTAAACATTTCGCGAACCAAGCCCGACCGTTGTTTCGAGATTAGTCCCAACATTAATCAAATGTTTCCCCCCTGAGTGCACTGTATACAGTTTTGAAGCCGAGGCCTCAATCCACCCACGCACAGCAAGACGCACTTGAATATGATCGGTAGATGTTTTTAAAAAAAAATATTTACGAAAGCCAAAGTCTTATGAGATCATCGAAGGGTTTTTTTTTGGCAGGAATAGTATGTTCATCTCCTGTTGGATATGACACCTAAACTCCATTCATGGATAAACCTCGTCATTGAAGTTCAATTTCAACTTTCATGAGTTTTAAGGCCTTTCACATTCGAAATATATTGAAAAAGATCTCCCGGTGGCAGATCCCTTTATCTGCACAAAGTAGGGAAAGACATAGGCAAAAGAAACGTCGTTACTTTGAAGGTAATTTCACGTTAACGATTGTAGAACATCCAGGCAACGACAGAAAGATTGTGGGTTCAAATCTTCCCCTCTCATCCACGTGGCTTTGAACTAAATTTATCTCAACGCACTCTTTGCTTAATTCATAAAAGACAGTAATATCGATTTATGCCTCATCACTTATGATTATTTCCGATGCTATCGTCTTCACTATTCCTAATAATACTTAGCTGGGCAATTAGGATCCTCCATGTGTTTCACAGTGATTGTAACGAAGTCTTTTCGCCTTTTTTCGTCCCAGCTGGAGTAAACTGAAGATGATGTAAAGATGAACTCTTCGGGATTGGTTGTTTTCACGCGAATATAGTTCTGCAACAATTCATATTATCACGCCGCCATAGACATAAGTGTGAGTTTTCCTTGTAGTTTTCCTCCAAATCCTTCATATACATGAACAGCTCAAATGGTTCACTCTTTCCAGGAATGTTTCGATCATCAGCTGTGAGCTGATCCAGCAGGAACTTTTTTGTTCGGCAGCAGACGATTGTCTTGGAGCGAAAAAGTCCTTCTCGCCAGACAAGTTGAATGCTTGATGTTGTCTCAAAAAACTTTCCTTCAGTGTTTTCTGCGAAGTTAACCTAAGTTTGCGTTTCTTTCTGCGTGTCAGCAATCCACTTTATGGGGCGATGAGCTCTTAATAGTTTTAACCAAATCCAGGACCGCGCCAACATTCCGCCACCGACTCTTCTACTTTTTCTCCATGTGGCTGTCACATCCAACCGGCTGTCACATCGGACAAAACAGATGTGTGTGGAATGGCACGCCACATGGCGGCAATGTGCCTCTCCATTTGTGGCCAGTGGCATAGTTTTTCGATGGCCACGGTGGAGGGGCATTTCCAGATGGATATGTCTCGAAATGTGTCGGGGTTTGGATTAATTTTATATTTCGAATATTTATATCCACAGATCTAAATATTTGGAAAGAAAAGAAATATTTTCTGCGCAACGATATCCGCACGACAGATGAAGTCCGCTGGCACTTCGAGGACATACCCATCTGGCCGGTTGCAAGGGTTCGGGATCGGAATCACTTCGATTCCCGGGCGTAGGCGTCACATTACATATCCCGCTCGTCGTTCCAAATGCAAGTCCTGCTTTGTATCCATTACATTTACCGCCTCCCTCGACGAGCCTCTTGATGGAACAAACGGCAGATTCTCGTCCCAACAAATCTTGCAATTGCTTCGCTAAGTCGCGTAGCAATGATGTTGCCATTAACGATTTTATTTGTTAGTGAATTGAAATTTTCTTGTAGGCTCATTGAGCACAGATCGGAAAAACTTTGTATCGATAATGTTAGCGGTGATAGTGGCGGGATTTACTTCGGGTTAGTATTAAGAATATTGATAAGTTATGCATCAAATTGTTCGGCACTTATTGCGTTATTATTGTGATGAAATTCCTCTTTTTTTGAAAGTTCCTCGAGCAGTTTGCCTAGGCGGGCTGCTCGATTACTACAAACTTGCCGCTCCTTATATTTAAATGACATGTAGCAGCTGTGGCAGCTTCTAGTCTACTTAGCCGACCGCAGATAGCAATCCCCGAATCACAGGTTCTTCCAACGTGGCATGTTTATTAATTAACCTTTCTTTCTTGCCTGTCTCTGGCATTGTCTACAAGATATTGGTTACTGGAAGAACCACCTCATGATCCAGTTCAGTTCATTATGCAATCGAAGTTGGTTTCTTCTTTAGTCATTTTCTATGCCTGGAGCTATTGGAAAAAAACCATAAAGCTGGTTTTGCACGTCAAAATTATGGCAATTTGAATGACGTCACGCTGCTTAGCTCGGTAATGGTAGCGGCTGATTCATTGATTTTGGTATCGTGAAATTTGTCGTCGTCGTCGGGCACTGTGTTCACACTCGATCAGCAAACTTAGATCGAAAGGTTCACCGATTTGTTGTGTTGCAAAACACATTTATTTCGGAGCAACTGCAAAAACACATTTGATATCGTCAATGATATTTTACGAAGCGGTAAAATTTATTTTTGACATAGTGTAGTTCTTTTTGTAGCTTGCAGCGTCAGTTGCTGGTGTATGGGGCACAAAGCTGAACTTCGAACTCCTACACATGCGAGTATGAAAAAAAATTGGAAATATTAAACTAAAAAGTATGATTCCCCTTCAGTAATGAAATAAATAACTTTTATACATACATATCAAAGCAGCATCTGAAAGTATTTTATAGTAGGATATTAGGATGGATCTGAGTTTTCAACTTTGTATTTAAATTTATTATAATGAAAATTAGGCTCGAAATTAACTTTTTCGTTTCATTTAACTTCTGATAAACTTTTACGAACTTTCTTTCCACAAATATTTAGTAGTAGTTGGTTAAACTGAAATAACCAGGCGGAAAAGTTGGAATGGCGACATTAATTTTTTATCAGAACATCAGTTATATAGAAAATGTGCAAATTTCCTTACATCATCATTAGCCATCTACCATAATTATTTTAACTTATCCACCGTCCTTTCTACAGAATTATCCTAATTATGTTACAATTGTTGACCCACAACTTTCACGAATGTCTGCACGAATTTTTGTATTGACGCTTCCGTGTACCAGTCTTACGAAACCATATCTCTCATTTCTGTTCATGCAATCTCGACCTTATACGAGTACAACCATCAAAATGCCTCAGCTAGTCTAAAAACTCATTTATATGTTTTTCTATTTCAAGGGTTAATTGTGGTATTCCTGATCAACTTCCATACAGGATTAATAGTTTATGCACAATATTCCGGTTGTGATCCCCTGGGATTTGGACGTATTGGAGCCAAAGATCAACTTTTGCCTTTTTATGTTATGGACGTTTTTAAGGAGATTAACTTCATTACGGGGATATTCGTTGCAGGGATTTTTGCAGCTAGTCTTGGGTAAGTTCCTGATTAAATGTGTATAACGGGAAAGTTTGGTTTGGGAGTATTTAATATGGCTTTGTGGCTGGCAACGTGTGTGGTGGTTTTCATTCTACCACACCATTAACTTAGTGGCTTTAGATAGAGTAGAAAGTTCTGGGGAAAGATACCAGTCAATAACATTTATTTAACGAGATGTTAATTCAATCCATTCGACAAATGAATTTTTCTAGGATACACAGTCAATTTCTATTAATGTATTAATGTCTCCTTCCACAGGACTGTTGCGTCGGCCCTCAACTCACTGTCGGCGGTAACCTTTGAGGATTTGCTGGATAGTGGATTCAATATCAAAATTCATCCCGAAAAAGGAGCAACCTACGCCAAATGGATGTCCCTTGGGTAAGTCCGTTCATGCTTGCCTTTACAAAGTTGACTGGTACAAGTATATAGACACGTTGTACATGACATTGAATTTCATCTGACCAGAGACTAATTTTCGATCCTTGTCGACGCGTGTGTACTGTTCAAGTGGAAACAGCAGCACCAGCACTCGTCCAATTTTCTATGCCTATACCACTCGAACATGTGTAGTCAGTCTTACATATTCCTACATCCAACGCCGGACCATCATTACCTAAAAGGATACAAAAAAGAGGAAAATGTTAGCTATAAGTAGGTTCACAGTTGTTTGATGTTATTTTCACGAAAATGAAAAGATACCATTCCTCTGTCCACTACGTTCATGAAAGGTTCACTGCAGAGACGTTTGGTTCGATTTTTGGGTTCTATTTGGAAAAGGTGTTCGGTGGTAGTGAGGAGTGCAAGATTGTGTGAAATTGTGTTCGAATGGTATCGATTTACTTAAAGATGGTGTGTAAAATCAACTGGAAGAGGTCATTTGATTGGATGTTATTGGCCGGAATTTGAAAGGGTTTTATTCGCAGATGGGTAATTCCAAGCACATTTTGTGTTAAATACTTAAAATGGAGGGCACTTTGAAGTAACTTTGGTGAAGTAATGTGTTTAGAATATTATATGAATATAAACCATTCACAAACACGATTTAGCTTTTTGTACATGTCGTTAGCGATTAGGTATAGTAAGAAGGACTATTTTTGTTGCACTTTGTTACGGGTGAGCATTGAGATTTTGTAGTGTTGCTCACCCCGAACACCACCATACGCGATTTTGTAAGATTTAAACCAAAGCAATACCGAGCCACACTTTATTAACTTGTTTTTATAATCTAATAATGTAACCAACAGCAAGTAATGTTCCATTCATAAAATGACTACTGTTAGGTTACGAAAAGCAAGCCACATAATATTTTTTTGCCTTTTAACGGCATGTAATTAAACTTAAGTAGCTAGGTTACTTCAAATTTGCACACCACATTATGGACAACGCAAACAGTAACAAGCAACGAAAGCATCAAGAACCAACGCGAGCTTGAAACGAAACGCGAATCCCCTGCACTACGACTAGGTCACACTGTAGCGGAAACTTTCGACATCCAATCAACATATGCGGAGCAATCAAAATTGCGCCGCAAACAAAATAACATGCAACGTTGGGAGGAAATCCAAATCTGAATAGTTGCTCCCGCCATGCGACAAGAGGTGTTCGTGATATGTGCGATAATTTGCAGACATTTATATAATTGCAACAAATGACCGCCGATTACGACAAGCTCAAACAAGAGGAAGCTGGGTAGTCTGCTAAACTGCAAGAAAGCATACTTACAAATGAACATCATAACGAAATACGGATATTACTTTTGAATATCTTACCTCCTCTTTAAATGGCTAACGACATCGTGCCGAAGCGCACTATTCAATTTATTCGCACAAAATCACTAAAATCCACCACGAAAATCTAAATGATCAAAATCGCGACATTCCAGAGGAGAGATTTGACGACCGAAATTAATTGACACTGATGGTTATATATAAATGCACGACACTCCGCGCATTGGCACGGCGATAAAACTACCGGCGGGCACGAGAAAAACTGGCTCAAAAAAAAGTATATCCGAATAAAGAAAATCAAGCCCGGAAAACTGGCAACAGTGGAGGTACAAAGCGAGTCCCAAACTAGTCAAAGAGGGTTCGATGGAGACAATGACAAAAAGGCGTTACCACTAAGAACGAAAGTGTCCAAAAAATAAATACTACCGTCAGCAACAATGGAAGTAGGGCAAGCTGCAACAAACATTACAAACAGGGTGATTATAGACCTGATTAACACGGAATTGGAAGGATTTAGAACGGTTTAAGGTAAATTGGCAATTAAAAGAAAGTTACCCATTCTTATCCAAGCACTAACCCCCCATAATCCAAACCCATACGCACTTCTTTCGGGAGAAAAAAACATAACCTCCAAGCAAAACTCGGGTCCCCCTGAAAAGAAAAAATCATAGTGTCCTCATCTATTCGTAGAAAAAATCACAGCGATGACATCTAGAAAAATCATGGAAAAGAGCCCCACAACGAAGTATAAAATTACTCGTCTGAGAGCGAGCAAATTAAGAATTACAGTTGACGAAGTCGCCATCCATGATGAATTACTGGATTGGATCCCCAGATCAAAAGCGGAAGATTACTCCTTCACACCAACGGAACGCAAAAAATATACAGTCATACTCAGAGGTATAGACTCGGCATTCGGAGTTACACAGGTTAGAGAAGCCATCGAAATACAATGTCCGGACATTAAAATCGACAATGTCTCACCGTTAGCCACCGGATGGTCAAAAGCGGACGGCGTGGACTTAGACTTATACAAAATAATCGTTAACCAAAAGGAAGACCCAAGACCGCCTCCTTAAGCTCCGTTTCATCCTTCATCAGAAAGCGACATGGGAAAGCCCAGAAGGAGTGACTTACTCCAGTGTTATAGATGTCAGCGCTTCGGCCATGTTTCGGCAAACTGGGCCTTCCAGGCAAGATAAGTAATTTGTGTAGAGGACCACAACCCCCAAGAACGCCCAAGAAAGGACATTGACAAAACAGGTAACCCACCACTCTGTGTTCTCTGCAAAGAGAAACGCCACTCATCAAACTTCTCCGGATGCCCAGAAAGGAGAAGATTAGTAGACAAGATAGCGCTATTGAAAAATAAAAGAATAACCCCTATTTCACCCCATCTTTCGAGTATATTCAACTCCCAATAGCAACCGCCACATCAACACAACCAGAATGGAAGAAATTCAACTATGCCCCGGAACGCAGTACCACAAGAGAACCCCTTCAAAGACTTCACTTTGAAACAGTCCCAGTTTTAGGAGTATCACCAGGGGAACTCTTAAAAAAGGTTGCCCAATTCTGGCCTTAATACGATGGCACGCCAACACAGGACAAACCAGTTTTGCTCATTGAGCTATACCTTAACCTGTCTGGAGGTAAATAATCTGATTACTATCTGTCTCAACATAAACTCTCTCGTTTCCCATGACAAAAGAATATTCGTATCTAACCTTACAAAATCCATTCAACCAGACATAGTTTTCCTTAACGAAACAGTCTTAAAACCGAATAGAAAACTACGAAGTACTTAGAAACGACGCAGGCAGAAGGATCGTCATTTTATATCAAGACCACCTAACAGTCGACCAAATAAATTTTAACCATCCTGACATTTCCTGCACACTAGCATCTTTAAATATACAAAGACACAATGGTAGCCATGGGAAAACACTAATTGGATCTATTTACATCTCAGGGAACCTGGGACCTTCAATAGAACCGACCCTTAATAGAATACTAACAATAGCTGCTAATCATGACTCTATCTTTCTCGGCGGAGACCTCAGTGCGAGAAATGAGCGTCGGGGTGATTCCACACGGAGTTCAAACGGGCAAAGAATGTATCAATGGTTCCTGTCGAGCGCATTTCTAATATGCGCCATTTTCAGCGCAGGCGTCCCCTCATACTCAAGAAACAGCTCCATCTTAGATAACTTTCTAGTGTCACAAGACCTACTAACTGGTAACAAAACTCCCTACCAATGTGCAACCCTATCATCGATAGCCGATCACTATTGTTTGAGACTAACCCTTCACCTAAATAACCAAACCACTATTGCAGAAATACCGGCTTGTATGCCTCTGTTGAATGGGCAGAGCTCAGAAAAGACCTCGAAGGCGATTTACCACCCTCCCCCTGTAAACCGAATTCTATCTAACCAGCAAATTGATATCCACATCCACAACCTAACCGATTGTATACTAAAACGAGTGGATGCACTTGCGCCGGAAGAAAAACCGAAACAATGGCTGTACAGATGCCTTACGCAAGACACCAAAACACAGATAAAGGAACAAAAGCGGAAAAATCAAAGGCTTAAATGGATCTTCCACCGGCACAATAATCGTATAAACTAGGAATATCTCACTCTCGAAGGGAGAATCACAGAACTAACCAAACGCATAAGGTGGCAAATAAGATGTGAGATCAATGAAAATTATAAAAGAAGATTGAGTTTACTCAACCCATTTTCAGACGATTTTCGAGAAAATAATATAGTACGGCCGACGATAATATAGACAGAGACCCTATCAAGCACACAGGGTTACCCTTCTCTACACCTGAGAAAAAGCTGCGAGTTATCTTCTCATTCTACGGTAACCTGTACCGAGAAAGAGCCCCGGAGAACGAAAGAGCACAGGAAATGATATCGGCTGTATAATATTTTCTGACATCAACAAGGCAGTGTCTCCCCAACATGAAATATTCGGGGAATTTTTAACCTACGTGTCAAAAGTAGAAGATATACTAGCTTGTCTTAATAATAAAACTTCCTCGGGACTACACGGTATTCCCAATAAAGTACTAAGGAAATCCAGCGCAATTTTCACCAAAAGCTTAACAATAATCTTCAACAATTGCATCAAAAATAGTTATTTTCCCGAAAAATAGAAACGAGGTATCCTTATCCCTGAACCAAACTGCGACGGAGACGTGAAAAACTTCAGGCCAATCTGCTTACTTTTCAGTATTGGTAAGATTCTGGAAAGAATCATACTACGAAGCTTTAGAGTATTTTCAATTAAGTTAATTCTGGAGTTTCAGCTCGGACTCCAACCCAAAAAATCCACACAACATGCCATTATGCTAGTCCATGACCCCGTCATAAAAAACTTGCGCAAAAAACAATGCACAGTCGCATGCACGCTAGACTTACAAAAAGCGTTTGACTCCATTTGGACTGATAGGCTAAAATTCAAACTCATGTATTCCAATTGTCTCCTGACCCTCACGTGTATCCTGAACAGCTTCCTATAAAATAGATATTCAACAACTGAAATATCCCACCGAACTTAAACACCTATTACTATCCGGTCTGGAGCCCCCCAAGAGTCCATATTGGGACCAAACCTTTTCAACTTCTTCCTTCACAAAATCCCACATACCGCGGCTACAAACAGAATCCAAAACATTTCCAGTAACCAGAACATGATCATGTATGCTGATGATATTCTAATTCTAGCCAGTCACACTCTCTCCATTTCCGCTATGGAAATAGTGCAAAGAGAAGTTGACATTATAGCACGCTATTTAAAGGTTTGGGGGCTCCAATTCAGCGCTCCTCGAAAATAATACGCGAGTGGTAAAGGGCACAAACTAGGTGCTCAGCAAAGCAAAGTGATAAGTGTAGTTATCGACGGAGACGCGATAAACCCAAAAGATAACATTAGGTATTTGTTAGTGAACCTCAACAACAGGTTCAAAATGGACCCACATGCAAGAAAAGCAATAAACAACGCCAAAGGAGCTGCTGCATTAATTTCACCCTTCCTATCCTCCAAATCCGTCTTCCCAAATGTGAAACTCCTCATGTATAAAACCTTAATTCGCCCAATCATCACGTACTCCTTGCCAGCCTGGCTGACAATTTCACCAACAGTAGCCGAACAATCGCAAATATTTGAGAGGAGGATAAAAAATACTTTAAAAACAGCGTTCTTTACGAAGAAACTCAAGTGACCCCCATCCTGCAATACATGCTTGAAACAAGTAACAAGTTGGGTAAACAGACCTACGCTCATGTCAGAAGGGTTTTGTATTCAATTCACAAAATGCAGTCACCAGATCCAATCAAATCAAGATACATGTCAAAGACGATTTTATTGGAGAAAATATGAAATACGAAGATCATACTATTATTAACAAAGTTGAACGAATTTCGACTTCTGAGGTTTTTGTTATTGTTATACTCATAAATATCTCCCTTGATAATTATTTTAAGATGTCCATTCGCGAGGGAGGAAACACATTTTTCATGTATTTCCCCCCTGTGCCCCACCGAAGCAAAAACTGACAGTTTAACAACTGTTTTGAAATGCTCCCATGAAAACGTTCATCTCATACTCATATCGGCCACGTTTGAAGAATTGTTTTTTCAGGGGCTACTCTCCTGTACTGTTATCATCGATTCATGGCCAATTTTTTCGAATCCTAGAATGGTTACAAAGCCCTTTTGCTAGGAGCTCTCTCCCACCTCTTTGACTTGTTTCACTTATGAGCATTAATTATGGGTACTTGTCTTCAGTCATTCATTAAATTGAATCAAGTGTTCAAAGCATGCACCTTAAACGTTGAAGTTTTGAAAAAATAACTCAAAATTATCCAATCTTCGCATTTAAAACAGCCACTATTTTGTTTTACGATTACTGATACCACTAGCTGAACCGATTCTCAAAGATCTACACGACACCTATCATTCCTGAAATTTTCATGCAAATCCTATCAAAACTGTAGTGTCTGAGTCGGTAAAAAGCGCATGTTGTTCCATAGCCATATGTTGCCATAGTAATAAATGCAGCGCATATTGTTCCATAGTAATACAGGAAAATTCAAACCGCTATAACTTCGCTAAATATGATTCAATCTTTATGAAACTTTCAGGATATATCAACCTTATAAAAAGTCATCTGTGTATCTTATAAATAAACATCTACGTACTCTCATCATAGACTTTAAGGGTACCGTTAAGATTTTATTCAAGAAAACATAAAATCGATAATTCATACTATTACTAACAAAGTTGAGTGAATTGCGACTTCTCACGTATTTGTTGTTATTGTACTCACCAAGGCCTACATTCCTGATTTTTTTCAGATTTTTCGGTTCACAGGTGTCCAATTGCGAGGGGGGGGACACAAATTTTTCGTGTATTTCCCCTCCCTGTGCGCCCCTCGAAGCGAACTTTGCCAAACTAAGACCAGTTTTGAAAAGTTCTCATCAAGACCTTTCATTTGATACCCATATCGGCTACCTTCAATGAAATTTTTTTTTCGGGGGGTCATTCCCCTATACGGGGAGACCCCCCTTAAATACCTAATAAAATTTTTTTGTAGTTGAACTTTAAAGAGAACACCACTTTACACCTACATACAAAATTTGATGTTTCTAGCTTAAGTAGTTTCCGAGAAAAACTGCTATGACACACGGACGGACGGACGGACGGACGGACGGACGGACAGACAGACGGACAGACGGACAGACAGGACGCGATTTTAGTAGGGTTTTGTGAAATTATTTTACAAAACCCTAAAAAGCGAATAGCTAAATGGCAGATACATGAATCAAATCTAATCCGGGACTTTTTCGATAGCAGCCCCATCTCGGAAAACCCATATTATCTCTCTCCCATAAGAATTTTCCAAGATTTCCAGATTAACACCGAGCCCCAACCAAACCCCCTAAAACCCATTTTTAGGGTTTTGTAAAGTAATTATACAAAACCCTACTAGTTTCGCGACCAGTCTGTCCGTCCGCCCGTCTGTCCGTCCGTCCGTCCGTGTGTCATAGCAGTTTTTCTCGGAAACTACTTAAGCCAGAAACATCAAATTTTGTGTGGAGGTGTAAAGTGCTGATCTCTTCAAAGTTCAACTACAAACAAATTTTATAAGGTATTTAAGGGAGGTCTCCCCATATAGGAGAGTGACCCCCGAAAAAAAAAATTCATTGAAGGTAGCCGATATGGGTATCAAATGAAAGGTCTTGATGAGAACTTTTCAAAACAGGTCTTAGTTTGGCAAAATTTGCTTCGAGGAGCACACAGGGAGGGGAAATACACGAAAAATGTGTGTGTCCCCGCCCCTCACCTGTGATCCGAAAAATCTGAAAACAAAGGAATTTAGGCCTTGGTGAGTACAACAACAACAAATACGTGAGAAGTCGCAATTCGCTCAACTTTGTTAGTAATAGTATGATTTATCGATTTTATGTGTTCTTGAATAAAATCTTAACGGTACCCTTAAATTCAATGATGAGAGTACGTAGATGTTTATTTATAAGATTGATCTATCCTGAAAGTTTCATAAAGATTGAATCATATTTAATGAAGTTATAGCGGTTTAAATTTTCCTATATGACTATGGAACAATATGCGCTGCATTTATTACTATGGCAACATATGGCTATGGAACAACATGCGCTTTTTACCGACCCAGACACTACAGTTTTGCTATGATTTGCATGAAAATTTCAGGAAGATAGGTGTCATGTATATCTTTGAGAATCGGTTCAGCTAGTGGCATCAGTAATCGTAAAACAAAATAGTGGCTGTTTTAAATGCGAAGACTGAATAATTTTGAGTTATTTTTTCCCAACTTCAACGTTTAAGGTGCATGCTTTGAACACTTGATTCAATTTAATGAATGGCTGAAGATGAGTACCTATAATCAATGCTCATAAGTGGAACACGTCAAGGAGGTGAGAGAAAGCTCCTAGCAAAAGGGTTTTGTAACCATTCTAGGATTCGAAAAAATAGGCCATGAATCGATGATAACAGTACAGGGGAGTGGCCACTGAAAAAAAAATGTCATCAAAGGTAGCCAATATGAATATCAAATGAAAGTTTTCATGGCAGCTTTTCAAAACAGTTGTTAAACTGTCAGTTTTTGCTTCAGTGGGGGCACATGGGGGAAATACATGAAAAATGTGTTTCCTCTGTCGCTGATGGACATCTGAAATAATTATCAAGGGAGATATTTATGAGTATAACAATAACAAAAAACTCAGAAGTCGAAATTCGTTCAACTTTATTAATAATAGTATGATCTTCGTATTTCATATTTTCTCCAATAAAATCGTCTTTGACATGTTTCTTGATTTGATTCGATCTGGTGACTGCATTTCGTAAATTGACTACAAAACCCTTCTGACATGAGCGTAGGTCTGTTCACCCAACTTATTTATTATATACCGTCCCCCAATACCTACAGGGGCTAAAGCAACTTGAATTTCCATCGGGAATAAATAAAAATCAAATAAACATTAATTAAGAAACTGATTAAATAAATAAAAAATAACTTCCGTATATCCTGAAGATCAGGTTGGTAAGAGCTGTGCGTCTTATGAAACGCGATTTTGGATGTAATGCTTGAAGGGAACACACGACCAACCAAAACTACAAAAATTTAATTAGGCTGAGAATAGAATAAGTTAGGTTAGTTTACTTTAGGCTTTAATCTGCAAACAAGCAACTAAAAGACAATAACCGTACGAGCAAATGGAATAGAAAAATTAACATTAGCACTTCAAAACTGTAAGGTATAGGTCGTATAAAGAAGCTGAAATTTGACAAAAGTGTCACTGTCAAATGAATCGTAACATTAAAAGAAGGAAAAGTAACATATGCCAAAAAAAGCTAAAGTACTACTACTACTTCTACGCATTCAGCGCGTAATGCACTTGATTCCCACTAGGATCGCCATCAAGTGGAGCTTGTTGTGAGCGAAATCAAAGCGTGGGGAACTACTTCAACAAACGGAAAAAATCACTCTTGAAACATGATTTTCCCGGTAAACGGGAGGAAAAAAGTTAACCCGGAGGTTGTTTAAGCCTGGGACGGCTAGCGCACTTTCTCTTTTTTGGAGAGTTTTCGATCAATCGGCAGAGGAATAAACAGAGTGAGATTTAGCGAAAACATTTACTACGAATTGGAGACGAACCCTGGATTCTGGAACAATAAATGAGGACGAGAAAACTGAAACCCGGCGGTGGCGATGTTCAAGAAAACGGAAGAAAGGGGCCCTTTACATGGGGTAGGGCTTAAATGAATGTAAGTGGCTTAAATTTATTTTATATTCGTCGAGTTTATAATAAAATATAGAATATTACTCAAAGTCGAGTAAAGATAATTTTGGATTTTTCTTTCCTCGCTATCATACAGCATGAATGCATTTCTTTTGAGCTGTAAAAGGTGTGTCTCGGAAATTCTGTTCCCGGGACGTTGACCAGGCAGAAAGACCTGAAAAAATTAAGTTAGGTTGTAATGTACCGGGGATGCAGTGCTCGTTAGTGTCGTCATTTCTATTGATTTCGGTTTCCCTGGTGTGGGAAACTACGAGTTTTGTGTGACGGTGAAACATTCTAACTCGTTCTGCCTGGTAGGGTTTCTTTTTGAAGGTGATCTTCGTGGGTAGGTGGCGGCACGCACCAAAACATGTACAAGTGTTAATTACGCTTCATACGGTCGTCTACTTGTTCGGACGACCCCTTGGGAGGCTCGGAGAATCGAACGAGTTGCGCCCACGACAGTCTTTAGGTGAGTTAGTTGGGTCGGTGGAGCCTCAGCCGGAGTAGCCCCAATACGAGTACATTGGTGGGGCAGCAAGGGAATTCGTAATAACATTTAGATTAGAATTGAAATTTTTCAATTAGAAATCAATATTTTTGTAATAAGCCCTAATATATTGTCAGTGCTTATCAAATTCTGAATATTTATTTACTTTCAACTCCCATATATTCTCCCATGGATCTGCCTTTCATGTCTTTCTTGAACGGAATCCTTGAAAACAAATATTTTAGCATTTTTGAAAATTGCGAATGAAAATACATACTTTCTCATTGAAGCATGCAATTATTCCGACAACAATGGTTTTGCTCGAAATGAAGTCGTAGGAGAGTATGTATGGTTTATTCTGAATATAAATAGCATTGAGCACATATTGTGCAATCTGTACATACAATGCATCATACAATGGAAAAGTTTCTAAACAGATTCAACGGAGGATAATGAACAACTCGGAAAATTCCAACTACTTTGTTCACATCGAATTGAACACGAGTATTCTCCCATGTAGGAATATTTAAAATATAATTGTACTTTTTGAATTAACATGCACTTTGTTATTTTAGTGTACGCTATAATTTATTATTAAAACGTAAGCTTGATGTCAAAGGATAAATTGCTGCAATAAAAGATGGTAATTATATGATATAGTTTGGTGTTAATTAGAATTTAACAAGTGTTGAATTATTTGTTAGGCATTGTATGAGCGCAATGTTTCGATAAACAAATTCAAAGTTGCTTTTATAATATGTTATATATACTTTTTAAATTCCTGTAAAGTGCGAAGACTTTACTCTTGAGTTGTATGCCCGGATAGCGAATTACATTTAAAAGAGTCTATATATACTGGCACTGACCACAGAAGTAATATACATATTGAAAAAAGATTATCTCTTTGCGGTAAAGATAAGATTTGATTTAGGAGTGGTGTAGTGAAATGGAAAATATAAAAGTCCGTGAAGGACTGCAGCATGGTCTGCTGCCTCAGCAAGCGAGGATGTTGGTGCTCGCCGAAATTGGCCTTGTCTGACGATGCGCGATTGCGCTGGCAGGCTCGCATTGCGGTATCGTAGGGCGGGTTCTTTCCCCCGGCACAAGGGCCCACTACAAAAAAAATTTCGCATTCACGAATTTCTTGTTGTGGAACTTAGATCGACAACTGTTGAGGCCGAGGTAATCTTTTGAATGGAAAAGATTGCCAAAACAAATCACCAACTGAGCTTTTCAAAAGCGAGTGAGACTTGAGAAGATCTCGTCTTTACCAGAGATCTTATGGCTCTCAAATAAGTGTGGAGCATCCTGTAGAAGCTGCGCTCCCTCGCACCTCCCACCCATATAAAGATCCATTGCAGACGTGGCCAGATGTTTTCCATTTGAATAAAAAATTTAGGCATACATAATTCGTATGAATTTTTCCCTCAAATGAAAAACTTCAACGCTTCAAGTTTATGTTAGAGAAAAACAAAATGGCGGCCATTTTAGACGAAAAATCGTGATTTCTGTTCTGACCAAAGTAAAGCTCCGATTTGGATGAAATTTGGTACAAAGGTTCACTGATGTATGCGACGAATCTGACAATAAAAAATCAAAAGTCTGTTGCGCAAAAACAAAATGGCGGCAGCTTAAAAGTCGAAAAACGTGCAAAATTTGGTTGTTGTAATAGTGGTCAAAGCTTTCAACAGATGTTCATGATATTCGGCAGTTAGACAGAAATTATAAGTATCTAAAGAATCACGTTAAAAAAACTGCAGGTCAGGTCGTGAAAAACAAAAGGGCTGCCAGTTGAAGCTCAAAACTTCAAAGGCTTCTAAAAGTCGCAGTTTTGATTTCATGATAGATATTACTTAGATCTACAGACTTTGATATTTTGGTGATCATGCACGTGCAAATTCCAAAATGGCGACAGTTTAAATTAAATTTTTTCAGGTTTTTGTGGCCCTCTAGCGGTCACATTTTCCAGCGGATTTTGATAAAAGGTTATGGATCTATGTTTTTGTATTGTGCAGAAAATTATTAAAATTGAATGAAAAATAAAAAAAGTCGAAAATTTAAAACCTAATATTCTTAGCTGCCATTTTCACTAAAAATTGAGGTATTTTGCCCTGTCTAGAGTGAAACGCCGATTTGAACGGGATTTGGCACATTGATTGTTGAGGTCCTAGCACACAAAGATTTAAAATAATCCAAAATCAAATGTATGCATTCAAAATGGCGGCCCCCAAAGGTCAGAAGGCAAGCGCGATTCGCTATTTTAGTAGCAACTGAAATAATGAATTTTTTTCATGGAAACGTTTTAATTGACTTAACTTGAAAGTATTTATAAATCAGACAGTTTTTGAATATTGTAAAATATTTTTAACAATTTCCTAAAAAATTATAAAATCGCGACTTGTTTGTCTGTCCGTTCTTTTTTTTGTGCGTCAAAACAAGTTTTCTCGCAAACCAAATGAGCTAGAATGAGGAAATTTTCTACGTAGGTCAAAAGTGGTGCCTCTTGAAATTTGGAGTGTAAGAAAATATTTTAAAGTGTTTAAGGGGGTCTCCCCATACAGGGGGGTGACATAAACATTTTTTATATTTCTGTAGCCCTCTAGCAGCCAAGTTTCTCAACAGATTCCGATAAAACTAGAAATTATATGTTATTAAGGTAAGCTAATTTAATTTAATCCCAAAACCATGCTCTGTCGTGATGACAACGGCATAATAATCGCTGATGAAATCAAGATTAAGGAAAAATGGGAATCATATTTCAAGAACCTCCTTAACCCTCCGCGCAGCCCCAGAACATCGGAGCCTCTGCGGAGAGCTTCCATTGGCCCCACTAACTCTGGATGAAGTTTGTTCCATCATCAAAGCCCAAAAGAATAATAAAGCGCCGGGCATTGATGACATTCCAGTGGAGCTCATCAAATATGGTGGCAGTTGTGTTCATCAAGCTATTCACAAAGTCATCCAGTACATTTGGCAACAAGAATAAATGCCGAAAGAGGGGAGCCAATCAATTATATTCCCTATCCACAAAAAAGTTGACAAGCTACAGTGCAAAAATTATAGAGGCATATCACTACTTTGTACGGCGTAAAAAATATTTTTTAAAATCTTAGAAAATAAAATCGGATCATACGTCAACAGTATTATTGGGGAGTATCAAGGTGGTTTCAGGGCAGGTAGATCAACAGCAGACCAATCGTTCACAGTCAAGCAGGTACTTGAAAAGAGCTGGGAGTTCCACATAGACGTACACCAAATTTTCGTTGATTTCAAGCAAGCATACGACAGTATTGATCGTAACGTACTGTACCAAATAATGCTTGGTTTTGGCATCCCAGCCAAATTGGTCCACCTTACCAAAATGACAATGACGTTGACAACCTCCAAAGTCCGCATCAATAACCAACTCACCGATGCCTTTGACACAAATATTGGAGTAAAGCAGGGAGATGGGCTGGCCCCATTGCTATTCAATTTGGCTCTGAAGTACTTCATACGGAAGCTACCTGTCGATGCGCGAGGTACATTACTATACAAGTCGAGCTAGGTAGTAGCCTATGCGGCTGACATCAACATTCTGTCACGGTCACTAATAACTGCCAAAAAACTCTTCCTGAAACTCGACAGCGAAGCAAAACTAGTAGGGCTACAAATCAACGAAAATAAAACAAAGCTCAAGACGCAGTCGAGGAAAAATATCTCAAATACACAAAATATCACACTTGGCAAATACAGTATCGAAAATATGAGCGAATTTGTGTACTTAGGCGTCCAAATCACGAAAACGGGCAATGAAAGAGACGAAATACGCCGAAGAATATAACTCGCAAATGAAATATTTTTTTTCAGTTTCACGATCTTGAAGACCAGCTGCATACACAGGAAAACAAAGCTCGAAGTATACAAATCTGTGATAAGACCTGTGTTATGCTATGCGTGTGAAATATGGACCCTAACCCAAGCATCCGCAAATATATTGAACACCTTTGAGCGACGGGTCCTGAGGTGAATAATCAGAGTGAAGCTAGAGGGGGACTAATGGCGAATTCGATACAACCAGGAGCTGTATGAAATTTTTGACGAGCCGGAGGTCTCAAGGATTGTAAGACTGTGGAAGCTGCAATGGGCTGGACACACGAATCGTATGGACGAACAACGGATACCCAAGAAGGTATTCGTTGGGAGAACTGAAGGCCGGCGGCCAGTGGCGAAACCGACGAAACGCTGCTCTGACTCGGTTGATGAAGACAGTTCATCGCTGCTCGGATTTCGGAATTGGATGACGCGGCCAACGGACCGAGACAGTGGGAGGCGCTGTTTGCAGGAAGCGAAGGCCCGAAAGGGGCTGTAGTGGTAAGAAGAAGAAGAAGAAAAAGAAGAAAAATTTAATTTAATTATGCAAATTGGATCACAAATAAAAAATTCGGAAATTTACAGCTTAATATTTTTAGCTGCCGTTTTCAATAAAAATTAAGATGACGGGCCCTGATGGCTCAGAAAAGGATCGAAAATGTATATATTAATGGCATCGCAAGTGCTGATTAAGCTTTTATGGAAATCTTTTGAAATTAACCATTTGAGCTATTTAAGCCAAAAAGTTATCACCTTTGTGTGGTAACCACTGTGAAATATGTAAACAGCAAATGTGAGAAGGGCGAAACCAGTATTTATATGTTTATAACAATTTGTTACCCGCCGATTCTCAATACATGATTCATACGTGCGCAACTTAGTTTAATTAGCAAAATATTCGCGTCTCTATGAAGGGTCTCCAAACACGAACGGCGGCAGATTCTTTTTATGTTAATAAATACCCATGCGGTGCTACAAAAATTGCAGTAAGAAGTCCAGTAGTAGGCAAGCCAAATTCTTTTTCGCAACCTTACGCTACATACCAGAAATTTACCTTTCCGGCTGGTACTGGCAACAGTAATTTTTTCAATTTATACATTCATTCTCTGATTAATCCATTTAAATAATATAATTTTGATAACAGAACATATGCAAATATATCTACTCAAATTAATCTTATATAAATACGTGTATTCTGAAGCAAATATTTCAAGAATCTAATGATTTTTAGGGTTTTGTAAAATAATTTTACAAAATCCTACTAAAATCGTGTCCTGTCGGTCCGTCCGTCCGGCCGTGTGTCACAGCACTTTTTTTCACAAACTACTTAAGCTAGAAACATCAAATTTTGTATGCCCGGCTAAAGTGATGCTCTTTTTAAAGTTCATCTATAAAAAAAATTTATAAGATATTTATGGGGGGTCTCCCCTATAGAGGAGTGGCCCCAGAAAAAGAAATTCAAAACAGGTCTTAATTTCGACACTTTTTGCTTCGAGGGGCGCATAGGGAGGGGAAATACATGAAAAAGTTGAGGCCCCCCCCCCTCGCGACTCGACACCTGTGATCCGAAAAATGTGGAAAAAATTAACAACTTTGTTAATAATGGTATGATATTCGAATTTCACATTCGCCCTTATAAAATCGTATATATACCCTTAAACTAAACAAAATTCGACATTTAAGTAGTCTTACAAAAGATCCTAATACTGAGTAAGTTTGATGAAACGGAATCTACAGCCATTTGGAATTTCTCCAATTATAACAACAAAAACACATGATTTTGGCATCTTATTGACTTTCCATCGAATCAATTTTCAAATAAGGTCAGTAACATTAATATTTTTGGGAATTCATGATTTGAGTGATGTTGTTGGTTTATAACGAAATTGCGACCGTTGAAAATAAAAAAACAATGGATTTTCTTTTAAACGTGTACATCGCTTTGACGTATTGCTTGACTTCATTCGTTGCTGGCGACTGCATTTCTCAGAAGTTGAATACGAAACCCTTCTGACATGAGTGAAGGTCTGTCTGCCCAACTTGTTTTTTTTTTGAGTTTGCTAAAACCCCAGTTCTACTACCCAATTGGCTGCAACACATCAAATCGCATACCACATATAAATTTCTAATAAAATAACATTAAATCTACTTTACTTTTTCGTACATATCCCCTTCGCCTGCACCCCTCAAAGCAAAATTTGTCATTTTAAGACGTGTTTTGAAAATTTCTCATCAAAACATTTCATTTGATACCCATATTGCCTAGATGCGATGAAGTTTTTTTTTCAGAGGCCACTCCCCTATATGGGGAGACCCCCCTCAAACACCTTATACAGACTGCGTCACTTGAATAGCCTCACTCCATATTTCAGCAATTTATATTTATACAATATAAAATTACGTACTTATTTATCATATTTTGATTATTCGTCTATCGTGTATCACAAAATACGCACGAACTTGTACGAGCGTGCCCACGGCGTACCGCACGCAAGTTGACGCTTGAGTTGTCCGTTCCACATGATTAGCCTCAGTTGACTTCCAAGTGTCCTCGCGTTTGTTTGTTTTTAATTTTCGATGCTAATTCATTGTACTTAAATTGTTCATTTCTGTAGTTGTTGGAATATTATCATTATGGGTCGTGGTCGAAAATTAACGGATATCCAAATAGAAATAATTGTCTCATCGCGATATTGCGCATAAAATTGGTCGTAGTGCTAAAGTGATTAATAATTACGTGAAAGATAAGAAAAATTATGGAAAAAACTATAAAGGTCGCACAAAATCGGCTACTTCGTTACGCGAACGTCGACTTATTTTACGTGTAGCATCTAATTCTTCGAAGACAGTAGGTCGAATAGCAAACCAGGTAAACACCAGTGCTTCATTATCTACAGTGCGATGCATAATAAACTCTTCATCATACATCAAACGGAAAAAAATTTTGCGCGAGAGTCATGAAAAGGCCCGATTATCGTTTGCTAGAATATATATGTCCTAGACTGATCAGTGGTATGATGTTGTTTTTATCGACGAAAAAAAATTTAATTTAGATGGTCCAGATGGGTATTTGTATTTTTTTCATGATTTGATAAAAGAAGAGAAAATTTTATCACGTCTTCATTCAGGAGGTGGTTCCGTAATGGTCTGGGGTGCGTTTTCTTATCACGGTATTATCAGTATTTCTATTATTAAAGGAAAAGAATTTTCTAACCTGTACATAAACCTTCTTGAAGAAAAAAATAAAAGAGATTTTGGATTTTTCAACAAGACAATGCCCCGTCGCATACTTCATATGAAACAAAAAATTGGTTTGATCAAAATAAAGTTCAAGTTTTAGATTGGCCATCGAACTCTCCGGACTTGAATATCACCGACAATTTTTGGGGCTATCTATCTCGCCAGTTATTTGCCGATGGACGCGTTTTTAATAGCAACGCAGAACTTATACAAGAAATTCATAAATTTTGGAATAATTTGGACCAAAATTACATTCGCTCGTTATTGGAAATAGTCGGAATCGAATTTTTGACGTTATTAAAAGTAATGGAAAATATAAAAAATATTGAAATTAAATTAAAATATTTTACTGAGTCTATTTAAGTGACACACCCAATTTGTTACTTCAGAATGCAATTTATATTATTTATTATTACTTGTCTAGTTTATGCAGTAAACTTGTAACAGTAAACGAGTATACTTTATTTATAAAATTCATCTACCGACAAAATCTTATGTTTCTAGCTTATGTAGTTCGCGAGAAAAAGTGGTGTGACACACGGCCGGACAGACAGACAGGACACGATTTTAGTAAGGTTTTGTAAAATTATTTTACAAAACCTTAAAAATGGGTACTTACGCATTCCCCTTCTGTCGAGCCCGTGTACGGCCTGCATTTACTGAAATTTTATATTCTCTTCCCTCTCATTTTTCTTTTTTTAATAAATGCACGAAATTATTTTTATAACACAAATTATGATGCAGAAAAACATATTCTTTTCGATTAATGAATTGGTTACTAGACTATACCGAAACACTTTTGAGCACACCTTGTACTCTAGTTATTAGCACTGTAATGATTTATTTCCAAGAACTATTATCAATGGCGTGATCAATTATTAATTGAAGCGATGTCGTTGCTGTGAAATTCGCATCGGAAAAATGTTGCGGCTCAGCTCCGAGTTTCAGCAGTGTCAACCGCCCGTCTCAATGTCGTGGATCCTGCACTGTGAAAAACTGTGTCATCCCGATTCCTTAGTAATTTAACTCCTATTCCTGGAAACAAACATCAAGGATATATTGGATTGGTTTCTTTAGTCCAATCCTAATTCTAGCCACCTTTGCCGCGAAAGGCGTTTGATTGCGCACAGAAGTTGCATCATAGAGAGGATCATGTCCGAAACACGTTTAAAATCGCACTTGATGCATCTATCAATTCCTGCCTTCACGAGGTACACATATATGCGCGTTAGACAGCTACGATACAATTTTCGCAGACGATTCAGCGAATTCACGCATTCAGAATCTTCAGAAAAACAGCTCATTTAATGGAAATGAAACAATTACTGAGCTACGCGTACTTACTTTTGATTGCCGAGTTTTCCTCTGTTGTCCACTAAACACAAATCCAAAGGTGCTAGTTGCACGGAATACAGGCGTGCCAATTAGACGAATGATTGGTTCGATGATGAGTGGCAGAATGCGTTAGACAAAAAAAAAAAATCAGGCGTACAAAGAATACGTAGGTAGGAAAAAGCGCGCATGAGCAAATCGAAGGTGAAGTCGATGCTAATTGCGTTCTTTGACGTGAAAAGCATTGTTCACAAAGAGTTTGTGCCAACCAGCCAAACTGTAAACGGCCAGCACTACAGAGAGGTGCTCCGCCGACTAACCACCCGGGTTCGCTGAGTCCGTCCGGAGATTGCCGATTCGTGGATCCTCCATCACGACAATGCTCCGTCGCACACCTGCCTGCTCGTCACCAAGCAGTTGACCAAACAGTCGAGGGCAACGTTGCCACAGCCTACTTGCAGCCTGGATATGGCACCAGCGGACTTCTTTCTGTTCCCCAAGATCAAGAGACACTTTAAGGAGACGTGGTTCGGGACTCTGGAAAACGTTCAACGTGCTACGACGAGGGCTCTAGACAGCATCGAGGTTGCCGACTTCCAGAGAGGGTTCGGGGATTGGAAAATCCGGTATCAGCGTGTTATCGACTCCAATGGGGACTATTTTGAAGATTTCTAAAGAAAAATTGAACATATTCTGCCAATAAAGAATTTCCTGAGGTCAGTCCAGTTACTTATTATTCAGACCCTGTATAAACATTTTGTCACGGTCATTACCAACCGCCAAAGAACTCTTGCTGAAACTCGACAGCGAAGTAAACTAAGTAGGGCTACAAATCAATGGAAACAAAACAAAGCTCATGATGCAGTCGAGGAAAAATACCTCAAATACACAAAATATCACACTTGGCAAATACAGTTTCGAAAATGTGAGCGAATTTGTGTATTTAAGCGCCCAAATCACTAAAACGTAAGTATTGATGATCTTGAAGACCAGCTGCATACACAGGAGAACAAAGCTCCAAGTATACAAATCTGTGATAAGATGTATTATGCTATGGGTGTGAAACATGGACCCTAACCCAAGCATCCGCAAACATGTTGAACGGCTTTGAGCGACGGGTCCTGAGACGAATAATCGGAGCGAAGCTTGACGGGGACCAATGGCGAATTTGATACAACCATGAACTCTATGAAATTTTTGATTAGCCGGAGGCCTCAACGATTGTAAGACTGCGGAAGCTGCAATGTGCTGGATACATGAATCGTATGGGCGAACAACAGATACCAAAGAAGGTATTCGTTGGGAGAAGTGAAGGCCGGTGGCCAGTGGGGAAACCAAGGAAACGCTGGTCTGACTCGGTTGATGAAGACAGTTCATCGCTGCTCGGATTTCGGAATTGGAGGACGCGGTCAACGGATCGAGACAGTTGGAGGCGCTGTTTGCAGGAAGCGAAGGGCCGAGAGGGGCTGTAGTGCTAAGAAGAAGAAGAATAGTATAAGATGAGCATATCCAACATTATGTGGATCGATAGGAAGGATAATGTGGGTCCTCCAGGTAGGACATCGGAGAGGTTAGTTTGGTGCGGCAGTTTCGAGGTGAAGCAGGGTTAGGCGTTGTTTGTTCGTTCTCCCCTGCCTCCTAACATATGATCGCAAGGACTCCATGGTGTCGGTTCCAGTCTATATCGCAGCAATAGACTTTGAGAATGATAACACTTTTTAAGGTTTTTGTTTGAAATTCTTCGATTTTTGAAAGTGTGTAGTTTGCTTGCGTTATTTATTTTTTATATATCCTAATTTGTTCTACTCATTATTTTTTATGTACTCATTTTTTAAAATTTCGCAACATGTTTTTGAAATTTTATATTTTTTGAATTTTTATGTTTATTATTCAATGACTTCTGTGATGCTCTCTATTAGGACTGCAGTGCACTCAGTTGTTTGTTTGCTCTACCACAATAGAGGCACTTGCACAAAATGTGAACGAACTGACTAACTGATGAATTTATTTCACTTTTCTCATTTGCTAAGGAATTATTCTATTTGAAAATTACCCGCAATTACTAAGCTTTTCATATTTAAACGTGAGTTAATTACCAAAACAACTCTATCAAATAAAATTTATTTCATCAATCAAACAACATCAACTCAACACCTCTTTAGTATTAGCACAGCAATAAAATCATGGACCCTGAAAAAAGGTCGATTGAAAATTAAAATTGAAACATGTTGAATAAAACAAACAACCAACTTCATTAACACACTAATGTGTTTACCGTGAACTTCAGTTTGATTCCATCTATTTTCAAAATTATCTACACTTCTACAACACCTTCGCTAACCCCGAAACATATCCTTCGTATACAATATCCTTTAGCAATACACAGAAGCACGTCGACCCAAACAAACCGCCCTCATGATTTTCTATTATTTCGCCATCATAGCTTTTGAAAGGTTCTTTTGAACGAAACAAAAAAATATCATCCACTCACAGACCCATAGTCGATTCCAGACCCATCTTTCACTCCATATCCTTCAACCATTTAACGGCACAATGGAGGACGTGTAAGTGTATGATATTCATTGAAGTTTGAAATAAAATTAAAAAGTTCAAACCATTTTGACGCCAACACGAAATCATGAATGCTTAATTGAAGAGTAGAATTCTGAAGGAAAGATTTCATTTGAATGTTTTCAATGTATACAAATATACTTAATTGCCAGATTGTGAGTGGAAAAGCCAAAGAAAAGATGGAGTGTCCTTAGGATGAAGAAAGCACATTATCATTAAATAACGTTTTGTCGAAGACTTCTGCGCCATGCTATTAAGAGTTTTCTAAATAATAATGAAGACATTACATGAGTACCTCACGCTATCGCTTCATTAACCGCCAACAAAGTGAATCGTTGAAATTTCGCGATAATTAAGACTGAGTGCCGAAAGTTTTTCGGAGGGGAAACCCATTGAAGCATACTATATACTCGTATATTGTATGTTGAAGTTTTGAAAGAAGAAAAGTGAATGTAGAAATTGAGTAGTTTTTCGCTTGAGACCGAACATATTTTGGTTTTGAATGTAGTGAAGTGAAAAGAGTGCCAATATCGAATCCTCGAAAATATGGCATGTACTATATAAATAATATTTTCAAATAAGTTTGCTATGACATGCTTTTTGAGGGTTTTTAAAAGTTACTCCATAACATGCTTCTAAAATTGAGAGTTTTCTGCCTTTAAGTTCTTCATAGCAACACTTCTTCGAAACTTTAATGGATCCAAACATTTAATTTTCGCAGAGAGCTAAAACAAGTGAACAGTTTAAAAATGATGATCTTTCTAAAGTTCCGGTGTATACAATTTTTCATGTTTTTACTGGTGGACGCATTTTTTTTGCAAACGTTTATAGCGACCGGGTGCAGCCTGCCGCAACATAAAGAAGATCGAGTAACGATCCCGAACTTAACGCTCTTATTCAAAATAACTCGACGTCCTTGCAACTGCAACGAATTAACACCCAAAGTGGGAAAATTTATTCTGACCTGTCAATAGTCTCACAAGAACTTTCATCCCAATTAGCTTTGTAAACGGAGCTTCGACGCATTCCACCGCTGTACCCACCCAAGTGCAAGAGCAACGTTGCGTGCGATTGCCCAAAAATTTGTTTGGCCCAGAAGGAGAAAGGACGTGCTTTTTTGGTGTCGTTGTTGCCTTCTTTGCCAAAGATGCAAATTCGGCAGACATTCATTAAACAATTTCCAATCATTTCCAGTCCGAGACAAACGCTTTCAAGTAGTCCACTTGGATATGGTCGGACCACTTATGCAAGTGAATGGATTTAGGTACGTTTTAACGACGGTTGAACGATTTACATAGTGGCCAGAGGCAGTATCGTGGGAAAAATAGACAGCAGACGCAGTAGCTAAAGCCTTCTACGCCACCTGGGTGTCTCGCTTCAAAGTGCCAGAAATTGTGGTCAACGACCAGGGAACACAATTTGAGTCAGCCTTGTTCAGGTCATTGACCAACATTATACGAACCAGTAAAGCAAGAACGTCACCTTATTACCCTGCTTCGAATGGACTAGTAGAAAGGTGGCATCGGATATTAAAGCCGCCATCATGTGTCATGAAGATGACGGTAACTGGTCTAGTCTACTTCCAAACATACTCTTAGGCCTTAAAAAACGCTATAAAGATGACTTGGAAGCTAGCTATATGGAGTTAGTATTGGGTAAAACATTAATAGTCTTGGGGAAATTTTTGGTCGAGGACAATTACACAAGTGACCCACATTTCTTCAGTGAAAAGTTCAAACTACTAACGTGAAAAATCAGGCCTAAACTTATTTCCCAGAAAAACAACCGGAATACAGGACAGGACGTGTACACACGTGTTCCTTAGAGTTGACGCAGTCAGGCGGGCATTACGGCAATTATAAACAGGTCCACATCGAATAATTAACAGAATAATAAACACAAATTTCAACATTGACGTGAATGGCAAACAGTTAAACGTTTCAACGGAACGCCTCAAACAAGCATTCCTTGTTAACCAGGATCTTGCCATTGACAGCCCAGCCACAACAACAGATATTACTATTTGCAAACTTCGACAATTCTCTTCCATCAGAGACTCCTTGTATGGCCACAGTTTCAAGCAAAATCGTCACGCCATTCCTTTCACAAACTCCCACAATCATCGCAAGAGGACGTCACGTTGAAAACAACCATATAAATCAGTCACATCCTACTCAACCATATAATCGCAGAGTCAGCTGGGATACAAACGTCACGAGCCCTTCACATCAACGGCCACCAGTCCAGAGTTACCCACCAGCCAAACGTCATCGCAATTGTAATTTGTAATTACTCGGAGGGGAGCCCTGTAGCGACAACCTAAAACATATCTTCCCACTAGACTGGAATATCGAGCCTCAAAGCCGAACGAGTCGAGCAAGTATCGAAGGAGAACGAGTGAAGTGAGGAAAAAGTACGCATCCCTCTCTAAGGGAAAACAGCGTCACAGCAACATCGAATCATTGTTTCTTGTGAATATTCCAAGCGAAGAAAGGTTATCATTAATTAATAAATAAAACGTTATTGTTATTATTTGTAGGACGACATAGCGCCTACAAGTTCATCGATATGGATATAATATAGGTAAAAGTCGATGCAAAAATAATTCTGGGTGATTTTAGCATGACGGTTACTAATGAGCTGCTCCGTCGGGGAATGACTGGAGGATATAGCCTCCTTGATGAAACTCATGAAAAGCACATGAGTGACTTTGTATGAAGCAAAAATCTAGTCTTATATTTGGCTTGCTTCCCACATTGACGCATACATAAAATGACCTGGGTATCACAGGATAGCAACACGAAAAACCGGATCGATCATTTTCTCATCCAACAAAAATATGTTTCGAGCATATTTTATGTTTATAAATATCGAGGAGTCTATTGTAACTCAGATCATCACTTGATCAAATCAACCTATCGATGTCGTATGTTTTTCAAAAACATCGTTCTCCTACAGAGATTTGACATTGAAACACTCCAAACAGTGTCTGCGTCTGTAAAAAAATTTCGGGAAAATCTTCGGCAACCATCCAATCAGGCACATCCCTGAAAACAAACTACGCGCTATGGATGGAAGTGAAAACGGCAATTAAGACCGTGGTAGAACCAAAAATCGGACATCAAACCTGGTGAAAAAAACATAATTGGCTTAATGATGAGTGCCAGAGTGCGTTGGATAAATAAAACCAGGCGTACAAAGAGGGTTTAGGTAGAAAAACCTGGACAAAGAGAGAACATTATGAAAATATAAGAAAAGTAGCGAATAAGATGATGAGAACTAAGAACAGAAAGTACTTTAAAAACCAATTGAAAAGCATTGATATACGTCTAGTGAGCAACAACACAGAACAAGCTTAAAATGTAGCTATCATCTTCTATGGCGCAGCAACCCAAGCCGGGGCTTTGGACTCCAGGATTAATTTCCTCCAATTACCACGGTTCCGCGACCTTAGTCGCTAGCTGTTTACTCCCAACAAGGATCTGCTGTCAGCCTCTATCGTGTCTTTTCATCTAGTCCTCGGTTTTCCCGCTGGACGTCTATCTTGTGTTCTACCTGACAATGTTCTTTTGGGTAGCCAGTTTTCTTCCATTTTTTTTACATGGCTCACCCATTGTAATTTGCGTAACTTGATGCAAGAGGAAATAGTTGGATCGTCAAACAGTTCAACAAACTAATTGTTGTAAGGTAGTCTCCACTCTATTCCTTGTTTCACTGGGCTGTAGATTTTCCAGAGCACATTGCGTTCCAATACGTCCACTGCCTTAACGGATTCGCTCGTTACAGTACATGTTTCACTACCATCTAATAGGACAGGTTTGCGTAGTGTTTTGTAAATGTGAAACTTATTTTGCCTGCGCACAACTTTGGACCTTAGAATGGGAAGTACGGAATAATATGCTTTATTTGCGGCATCCAACTTCAACCTTTTAGCGCCTCTTCTATTCAGGTTGGCCCCAAGGTAGATAAAAGTATCCACACATTAAACGTTGTAGTCGCCTACTTTCAGGTTTTTTCAAACTGGAGCTTTCTTCCTCGTTTGAGTCATCAGCTCGTAGGCCAATTTGGTTTGCTCCAGATCTAGACTTAGAAATGCTCCTTTGGCATGTAAGATTGAACGTACCATAATATTAGCGGCATCAGCATATGCTACCAGTTACGTGGGCTTTACCATAGTGTACCCAAGGTTTCAGCTGATGTCTTCCTGATGCCATATTTCAGCGCAACATTAAAGAGCATAGAGGCAAATACATGGCCTTCTTGTAAATCTGATTTCATTGTAAAGCTGTCCATTACTTCACCGTTTACCTTCACCTAGGACGCTATGTTTAGCATCGCGATCTTGATCATGCGTACTAGTTTCGTTGGGACACCAAAGTCAAGCACTATTTTGTACAGTGCATTTCTGTCGACACTGTTTTGTGCTTGCTTGAAGTCTGTAAACATTTGGTTGGTTGAGGTTATATTCCCAGCACTTTTCGAGCACCTGCTTTACTGAGAATATTTGGTCAATTCTAGACCGTCTAGTTCCTCCCTGATACTCTCCTATAATATTTTCTTAGTACGGCTTTCATTTTCTTTCTATGATTTTGAGGAGTACTTTATAAGACGTGCACAGTAGAGCAATGCCTCTATAATTTTCACACCTTAATTTGTCCCCCTTTTTATATACAGGACCTATTATAATTTCTGTTCTCTGGTAACCGCATATTAGTCGATCCAGAAGGTAATTTGGATAGGAACCCCCGGTCTAGAGCAGTTCTGCTGGTTTTCCATATATTTCAAGTTCCTTTTTTATTCTGAGGTTCCCTACTGCTGCCTGCATTCTAGTTGGTGGTGAGACTTGGACCTCTTGCCCTACTTCTGGAATGTTCACAGCTTCAGTCGTTGTTGGGGACACTGTGAAAAGCTTCTGCAAATATTACAGCCATCTGTTGTTAATATCGACTAGGTTGCGTATATTTGCTCCTTGTACACTTTTGTAAAGACTTGTTTGTGGGTTGAAGCCGTGTCTTAGTTGTTTGGTCTTAGCATACGCCGATCTGATTTCATGTAGGGTCATGGTTTCGTTTATCTGTTGGATCTTGGTGTTGGTGCAGTTAAAAGCCTTAAACAAGGCTATTAGCCAAAGAATACGCGCTACCGTGATGACATTGCCGACGTCAACACTGATGGTAATAAGACTAAGATAAATGGGCATCATATTCCAAAAACCTTATGCACCCTCAACACAGTTGCAGAACATTGGAGCTTCTGGATATTTCCAGAGAGAGTTCATTGGCTGCACTTACTCTCTGCCACCAAAGCTTAAAAGAAAAATGAAGTGCTGGGCATTGATGAGATTAAAATGGAGGCCATTAAATATGGTGGTAGTGGTGTTCAGAAAGCCATACAGAAAGTCATCTAGCACATTCGGTAACAAGAGCCAATATAAATTGGAACAAGTTACAGTAAAGAAATTATAAAGGCGTGCAAAAAATATTTTCAAAGATCTTAGAAAATAAAATCGACTGTGTTAATCTTGATGTAGAGTACCAAATAATGCTTTGCTTTGGTATCCTGTTATAAACATAACTAGTCGAGCAGCCCCGTAGTGATCAGGAGTAATTAATTGCTCCTGAGGAGAGAAGCTTTTTACCGGTTGAAACTACTTACTTAACTACACCCGTCAAGTTTCAGAGATGAGAGGTTTACTTCAGTTACTTTAACATCTTCAGGTTCGGCATTCCCATTTTAATGCAACGACTTTCTTCAGGGAGAGTAACAATTTATTTTTGTGAAAAGTTCTAAAGATACCAGAAATTGATCGGTATGTCTTGTCGAGTAGAGCACACATGATAAATATTTTTAGCTTGGTCTCTTTTATAGCTCGCTGATATATGTATTAGACCATCGCCATCCGTAAACACTGAAAAATCATTACAAATGGCATCCACCGTGAGGTTCTTTCAAGTTCTCATATTTTTAATTCTGCTGTTGACAGACAAACCAATTCAATTTTTAATGTTGCCCTTACCACTTGATATTAACGTCCGGTAAAGTAAAGATAGAGTCACCGATTAACTTTCTTCTGGTGTTGTGTTGTTTGCCTTCTTAATAGTAAGGTATATTGCATCTTCTGGAATTCTTCGTTCATGGTGGCTTAGTCACTTGAACATGCCGATGATATTATGATGTCCCTAAATGTTGCCAGAAAAAAACGTTTCCAAATTTTTACATGGTTCAAAATCGCACAAAATGATAGTGCCTGGTATTTTCAAATAGACCACTTGGAATTCCATCAGTTTTTGCGGAGAGTTAATCTGATGACTGGCAGTGATCAAATCCGTATCATCAATCAGTTCTGAATGACACCCAGTTTTATTATTATGATACGATTTCGGTTTGCATTAGCATACTTTTGAAGACTTGTATTCAAAAAGAAAGGACCTAAAGTTACAACGACCATCTCTCCAATGCGGAACCAATTGTTTCTTCAGCAGCGAAAAACAAAATTCATGAGTCTTTCCACGCCTGGGTCGACATCAAAGAGACTGCCCTAGAATAAACATGAGCAGTCAAGCAGCTCGTGGTGACCAGGAGTAGCTGCACCTGAGGAGAGCAACTGGTTACCCCGTCGCAAGTGTTTAGTTTGTTGTTTTATTAGGTTAAAGTCAACTATACCCGTCATGTTTTCGTCCTTTAGGTAAAGATAAATGGTTCACTTCAGCGATTCTAACATCTTTATGCTTGACATTCCTCTTGCAATGCAACCACCTTCTTCAGGTTAACTAACGGTTAATTTTTTGTACAAGATTTGCAAACACTTCAAGCCTCCAGTTCTGTTCACTTTAATGAAACCAAAAAAAAAAAAATTGAATTACTGTAGAGAAGCTTAATTGCACATAATAAAATGTATCTAAAGGTAATAAAATGTGACCGGAATATCTTGTAGAGTCGAGTACTCGTGATAAATATTCTGCAGTGTAGTGACATGGCGCGAAAAGAACCCGCTTCATATAATCTCGCATATCGCTGGTTGACAACCACGCGTACGTGGTCGTCAAGCAAAGCTGCTCATCTGAGCTCGGTTGGTAACCAACTTACCTTAGATCGGACTAAAGCAGGGAGATGAGTTGGCCCCATGTGTATTCAATTTGGCTCTGGAATATGTCATAAAAATGCTACCTGTTGATATAAGATGTACGTTACTCTGCATCAACATTTTGTCATTGTTGTTATCAACTGCCAAAGAGCAGTGGAGAAACTGATTAAACTGACCCGGTCGACAAAGAAAGTTCATCGCGGCGCAGATTTCAAAATTGGAGGACGCAGTTGATGGACCAGGACAGTTGTAGGCCAGAGTGGAGCTTTAAGGCTTTGAAGAAGAAAATAATGAAAATTATTGATGCGAACGTTGTTATCATAAATTAGGCTCCAGTTGGCCCAACTCATCGTAAAATAGGCGATAGAAGATAGCTAGGCTCTTACTGATCAACAAAGGGTAAAGAAGTCGGGCATATTGCCCGTTATGAATGCAAGACACTTATGAATGTAAGAAAAACTTACGTAGTGAAGACTCACTGACGCAATTCGTTGTGCTGGGAGCCTATCTCTACGGCAGTATGGCTTTAACGCAGGACGTTCCACCATTGATGCCACTGCAGGGATGGTGAGTGCGGTCTAAGAGGAAGAGGCACATAGCCGTACCAAGCGAGCCTCCAACTCCACTAGATGGGTGGATATTATGTATACGCTGAAAAATACTCTTCAAACTCTAAAATACCTTACTTGACTTTTGAGGGAGTACCTGAAAGACTGAAGGTTTCTTGATGATGCATTGCAGAGCTGATGAAGGATGGAAGTTACATTGAGTATTGCTCAAAAATCTCTCCTTAGTCCAGATCTGTGAAACATATCGTATGAAAGGCCACTGAGACTAGAGCTGCTGAATAAGTCGCGCCAGCTCGGCTATGCGGATGATATTGCGCAAGAGTTGCTGGAACCACCGTCAAACAGACGCAACTTAAAATAGGTATGCTAAGACGCTGGGTGAGAGACTGGATGACTGCTTGTGGGTTCAATTTAGCACTGAAGAAAACTAAAATGGTCATCCTGATAAAGAAGAGAGTCTCCAGAGTGAGGACGATTAGAATTAGGGAAGTACTGGTTGATCCGAGAATATCACTAAAGTAGTTGGAGTTATTGATCGACTCGAAGATAATTTCCTCATAAGAAATTAGGGCAGCGTTTGAGAAGGTTGTTTCAGGCGTTTTGATTCTGAGTCGACTTTGGACCAACATAGAGGGAATCAATCCATTAAGAAGGTGACTTTCGATGACATTTGTAGAGTTGGTGCTACTGTAGGCAACACAAATATGGGGCGATGCTCTCAGCAAGGAGATGTTCTGAAAACGCTTGGAACAGGTATCAAGAAGAGGAGCATCTTTATATCCGACATTCTTTGCTTCAGTGATACTACTAGGACTCAGCTTGGGAGCATCGTACTATCTATCTATGTCAAAATAGAGATAGAAGTGAAATGGTTTCCCACGAGGAGGGACAATGCTCCCTCAATGATTGGCAGCAGTCCTGGGTAAACAAGACAAAAGGGAGATGGACTGTGTGCGCACGATGAAACCGACTTCCAATTGACCCTGCTCTTGAGCGGGTATGGATGTTTTCTGTATTACTTTCACCAAGATCACCGGGGAAACCAAGAAAATGCTGGTCTGACAGCTCATTGCTTCTCGGATTTCAAAATAGAAGAACACGGTCAATGGACCGAAACAGTTAGAGGCGCTATTTGCAGGAAGCGAAGGCCCAAGAGGGGCTATAGTGCTACAAAAAAGAAGATTACATTACAGTTAATTTTTATACATTTTCAATTAAAATTTTGCCACTCTTTGAATTAATGCAATAGCTTTATTTACAAAGAAATAAAAATTCATTATAACGTAATGGTATCTACCATTTCTTTTATGAGATGTAAATTAATGAAGATATTTCTTTGCTCAGATCAGCGTAATGAATACCCGAATAATTATGATAGATAAGATATAGCCCATCATTGAGCGCAATTCGCTTCTTACCTCCTGCCACTACTACGTGAAGCTTCGTAAAATTAATCGAAGTAGTCAAAACTAGTCAGAAGCATGCGCCAAAAGCTGAACTGCCGGCTGTTGTGTAAATGATTGAAAGCTTACTTAATTAATTATTACTGTATTTAGACATTGAATATTATGTTTACAGATATCTCCAATGGAACATTTTATCTTTTTATTGTTTTCGTCAATTTCCCAAAAAAAATTTGCGTAGAATTTCACCTTCAAATGACTGAGGAAAACAAAGCATAAATTAAAAAATTTAGGTACAAAGCCTCTTACCTATTTAAAATTAATTGTTTTTTTGTTATCTTTAGAAAAACAGAAAGATTAAGGATCAAAATATTATTGTTTCAGACAAAATATCTCAATTCACTGGTACAAATGGATAGCATTATTATTTCATAGGCTTTCAACAAAACAACATTTTCAATTACATATGTAGTGTACAAATTTGAGGGTGAGGTCTTCGAAGAATTCTCTAAAGGATCTCTATCATCTACCTCTGTATTCTTCCTTGCAAATGCCAATAACAAAGTTTTCATAGAAATAATGAATTGTCCTGTATTTCATTTATCTATTTTCAGATATGGCATCGTTTCATTTCTGCTCGTGTTTGTTGTTGAGCGGTTGGGTGGTGTCCTTCAGGCTACACTGACACTGAATGGGCTCGTAGGTGGCGTGACCCTTGGGTTATTTGTCCTTGGAATAGCGTTCAAAAGAGCCAATGCAAAGGTAAGGAAGTAACTTTTACAAAAATAGATGAGAAACCACCCCAACATCCACCTCACTCGAAAAAATTAATATCAAACATGAATAACTGTCTCTGACCTAATGATCCCATTCCCATCGTCGTTGCCCGATCCTAAACAAATTGACCGCTGCTATAATTAATTTTTCTACAAACATCATATAGCATATAAATTAGTACTTCATTATTACTGTGTTAACATTATTTTCTCGAGACTTTGGCCATGTGTACATTATAACCGTGACGTTCCTTTTCGATAGGGAGCATTTTACGGAGGCTTGACGGCACTTGGCTTGGTAATTTTTATTGGAATTATGGCACAAATCGCTAATGTTGAACCCGAACCGCTGTCCTTGTCCACGGCTCAATGTAATTGTGTCAATAATGCGACCAGGGCCATTATGGAGTTGGCGGAAACTGAAAAGTCGATGGTTGATGATGAGCGTTTCGAGTTGGACAATTTGGCAGAAGGAAGCAGGTGAGTTTGTTCGTTTATTTATAGATTTGATGTTTTGTTTGATGTTAAGATGGTTGGCGTTGGCAAAATAAAGCTGCTTACCTGGCAAAGCGAGAAAGGTTACCCTAATTGCATTTTAATATCTGCGAAGTAGAATCGGGAGCTGGGAAGATTCACGATAACTACTTTTGTGCCTAGGTGATAGCTTTCGTGAGGGTTATGGTGTGAAAAGCTTCTTTACGAAGGTCAAAAATATTTGAGTGTAATGATAGCTTACTTTAATTGATTCCTAACGGAAAGCAAACAAAGACACTGGCTCTAGCATATGAGTGCTGGTATCGATCTACAATAGGTTAGCCTCTAGCCATTTGAGAATTTATTTATTTTATTTACTTCCTTTTGGCTATAGTGCTTCAAAAAGCAAATTGATCGAAGAGGAAGGTATAGTAAGAGTTGTTATTATTTATAATTTATAGCAAAATTAAAAAAAATTGGAACAATTGACTATCAAGTTAGCATAAAAGCAAATGAATCAGAAAATTGCTTGAAAAAACATGTTATTAGCAAATCGCATTATATATGTTGATTCATTATGAGGTTTGGTCTTTGATCTCAAATAAAAGACATAAAATTGAATTCTATAGTTAAAATTTTATTATGAGTCAAAAGAACAATCTTCACTTTTTAAAGATTCCATTCTGAGAGTCCAATTTTGGACGACGCCTTCCAGTTTAGTGACCGGTATCTCACGAATGACTAGAGTAATGTTGGCTTCCAAAGCGTCGATTGAAGCTAGTTTAACTTTGAGGATCAGAGATTTTGTGTAATCCCAAAGAAAATAGTCTAAAAGTGTGATATTGCACGATCTAGGCTGCCTAGATACTCGTTCAAATCGTGAAATTAGGTTCTCACCAAAATGATTTCTAAATAAGTCCATTGTTTTTCTTGCGGTGTGGCGACATATCGAGAATCGACATGATAGCCCTAAAGATTGGCATCGGTTGAAGCAATCAGCGAATCAAACGTTACGAGGAGCGGCAGAGCGGATCAATTAAAACATTCAAAACTCTGTCAAAATCTTCTTGTGTACTTTCAACCGCCATTGATGACGCTTCGGTTAATAAATTGTGTTAATTTTGTTGAAATTGTGTTTGACATTTTAGAAAAGACTATGTGATCTCCTCAGTGTAATCCCCTTTGTGAATCAACAGAAAGAACATTAATTAGTGTAAAAAAATAAAATTCGGGAAGTGACGCCAGCAACATTTTCAAAATGGCTACCGGGACGGATAAATTACCGGACACTCCGAAGACGTCGAAGAATCCAAGCGGTTCGCTGCCGATCGCGACAAGGCCATCGTGATCTGCAAACTTGTATGTGGAAGCGTCGCGCATCACCAAATTCCCCGCGTTCTACAAGCTAGATCCGGAATTAAGTGTGTAAGCCACTTTTCATACACATAGTATTACGCATGATGAGACCAAATTTAAATATTTCATACAGTACGCCGAGCCGGAAATATTGCCGCACGTCATCTCGATTGCAAGGAGTCCACCATCCGAAAACAAATACGATGCCGTGAAACAGCGAATATTGACAGCTTTTACGGAATCCAGCGAATCGAAGCTGAGGCGCCTATTTCAAGGGCAGAACCTCGATGGAAGGAAGTCATCGCATTACCTTCAGCATTTTCGGAGTACTGGTGAAGAAAAAGTCACTAATGCTATGTTGCGCTCACTTATTTTGGAGCAACTACCAGAAAACATCCGAGTAGTTTTCGCGATTTCCACCGAGCAAAAATGGTGGACTTGATGATGGAGCTTCAACAAACGCCCGCCATTGCAACTGTGCAGATAAAGGAGGCTAGCAGTAACGTTTTGGAGCAAATATTGAACCGCATTGATCGTTTGGAGCTACGAATGCGAGATCGATCACGCTCAACGTCTCAAGGGAGAAGAAAGCGGTCAAAGTCAAGACCAAGGCACCCATTTTGTTTTTTTCATAAGCGTTTTGGTCAGCGAGCCTGGGATTGCCGTCAACCGTGTCAATGGACTTCTGACAAAAAAAGCAATTCTCGAAACTAAATTCGTCGTCCCGAGTCACGGCGGTCGAGGACGACCAACCGCACCAACGCCGACTTATAATCATGGATAAGAAAAGCGGATTGCGATTTTTGGTAGACACTGGTGCTGACGTCTCCGTCCTCCCCAAAACAAAGCAGCATAAAACACTTGCAAAGTTAAAACTATATGCTGCCAACAACACGCCCATAGCTACGTATGGTGAAAGATCGATGATACTTAATCTCGACCTACGACGACAATTTCCTTGGAGTTTCACCATCGCAAATGTCTGGCAGCCCATCATTGGAGCGGATTTATTACGACATTTTGGACTTCTGGTTGACCTGCGAAGAAAATTATTAGTAGATGTTAAAACTAATCTGAAATCCATCGCCGATGTTTCGCTTAATGTTAGCTATACCGTGCTGTCTATTTCATCCAATGTGCCCTATCACCACCTGTTAAAGGCATACCACGACGTTACCATTCCTGGTAATATTAAAAAGGTTAGGAATCGCGGTGTCTAACACCACATTCTGACCCAAGGACCACCAGTTGCCGAGCGAACCAGAAGATTGCCACCAGAGAAATTGCGTGAAGCAAAAACAAAATTTGAATTTATACTCAAACTTGGTATCTGCCAACCGTCTAGCAGCCCATGGGCCAGCCCACTACACCTCGTGGCAAAGAAAACGGGTCAATGGAGACCATGCGGCGATTATCGGCGTCTTAATGCCATTACCATTCCGGATAAGTACCCGATCGCCCATTTAAGTGATTTCACGCAAAATTTGAGTAGATGCAAAGTTTTCACAACATCAGATTTGACACGTGCCTATAACCAAATTACCGTGGCTCCCGAAGATATTTCGAAAACCACCGTCATCATCCCATTTGGACTCTTTGAATTTAAAGTGATGACATTCGGGTTATGCAATGCAGCGCAGACGTTCCAGCGAAACATTGATTCTGCGCTACGTAGATTGCAATTTTGCTACGCATACGTTGATGACATATTAATTGCATCGAAATCAAAAAAAGAACATCAAAAGCATCTTCAAATTGTATTCGAACGGCTAAGGGAATATGGTTTATCAGTCAATGCCTCGAAATATGCTTTCGGCACACCATCAGTGGAATATTTGGAATATCTTATCGACGAAAACGGTATCAGTCCTCTTCCTGCACGAGTTAAAACTATTTTGGAATTTCCGAAACCAGCAACGATTGCCGAACTAAAAAGATTCCTACGAGCCATAAACTTTTATCGCAAATCATTGCAAAGTGCAGCTGAAATTCAGGTGCCACTACAAAGATTTTTATTGGCGCTAAGAAAAAGGAAAAATCGAAAATACCCTGGAATCCTGAAGCGGAAGCGGCATTTCAACGATGCAAAGAGCAGATGGTAAATGCAACACTATTGCGGCATCCAATTGAAAATACCCAACTGGTACTCAAATGCGACGCATCCAATACTGCCATGGTAGCGGTGTTAGAGCAGCTAAATGGCAAGACCTGGGAAGCGCTGGGATTCTTTTCAAAGAAATTTACAGCTGCGCAGTGCAAATACAGCACTTATGATCGTGAATTACAAGCGATTTACAGTGCTGTAAAATACTTCCGAAATATGATAGAGGGACGGCTACTTATAATCAAAACGGCTTACGTTCGCGTTTAACCATAAAGCGGAGAAAGCTTCTCCACGACAATTGCGCGAATTAGATTTTATTGGGCAGTTTTCAACGACATTGATCCACATCGCAGGAAGTGAGAATGCCACAGCAGATGCATTGTCACGAATAAGTGCAATCACAGTCCCCATTGCAATCACCAGCCAGGATTTGGCGGCAGCTCAAAACCAGGATGACGAGCTTAAACAGTTACTTCGTTCGGAGACAGCGTTAAAGTTGCGTAAACTTTGCATCGATAACTCGGATAACACTATATTTTGCGATACTTCTACTTCCGGAATTCGTCATCGGTGCCACTGCAGCTGAATTGGTGTATAGTGCTACATTACGGATCCCAGGAGAATTTTTCTTCCATGAGGATATGCCTCCCGATCCTAAATTCTTCGTTGAAAAATTTTGCGAACAAATGAAGGAGATTTGCGCCACTCCAGCGGCCCAACACTATAAAAGAAAAATATTTGTGCATACAGATTTGTTCACGTGCACGCATGCATTTATTCGAGTGGATCGTGTTCAAAAGCCACTCGAACATCCGTATGAAGGTCCTTACAAGGTGCTGAAACGACAGACAAATAATGTTTTCACTCTCGATGTGAAAGAAAACTCATCAATGTCAACATCGAGCGACTCAAGCCAGCATATTATGAGGCCACGGCAGAAACTTCACCATGCAGTTCCGATTCACCTACAATGACGCCACAAACTATACCAGGACCTACAACTTTCAGAACATACCAGGGTCCTAAAGCCAAAGCGATGCACACGAAAAATGTTACATTCAAGATGTAATGTGCATTTTGACAATCTTGTCATCTTCAGCTGACTAAATTGGTTGGAAGGGAGCACTGTGGCGACATATCGAGAATTGACATGAAAGCCGTAAGGATTGGCATCGGGTGAAGCAATCAGCGAATCAAAAGTTACGAAGAGCGGCAGAGCGGATCAATAAAAACATTCAAAACTCTGTCAAAATCTTCTTGTGTATTTTCAACCGCCATTGATGACGCTTCGCTTAATAAATTGTTTTAATTTTGTTGAAATTATGTTTGACATTTTAGAAAAGACTATGTGATCTCCTCAGCGGTATGCGAAGTAGCGCCATCTTGTTGAAACCAAAGTTCACTGATACCACGGGCTTCAATTTCAGGTAGCTAAAGATCCATTATCAAAGTGCGATAGCGGTTGTCATTGATGGTTACGTTTTGACTGGACTCAATTTTTAAGCAATATGGGCCGACAATTCCACCAGCCCATAAATCATACTAAACTGTACATTTCTGTGGCTGTAGTGGTAGCTGTTGAAGCTCTTCAGGTTTTTCATCAGCTTAAATACGGCAATTCTGTTAATTGACGTATTCATTGAGCTAAAAAGCATCGGATTTTTATTGAGTTGGTTTAGAGCCCATTCACCAAAAACACGTCACAAACCCAAGTCATCCGGCTTCAGTTCTTGCATGAATAGAACTTAGCATATCTTAAAATCAAGATCAATACGTGAACGACGCCGAATCAATTCGTCACGGTTTACAGTCACACTCAGCTGCGGCTGCGATATTCTCTTCACTACATGCTGGATGCGGTCTAATTGGTCGAGTATCATCCAGTAATATATGCTGGGTTTCGAATTTGCCGACAGTATTGGCTATAGCGGTTTCTGCAGGTTTACATTGAACACCATAAGTTGCCATAAGATTACGAAAAACATTTCTCACAAAACGCTGATTTTCGTGATACAATTGAACAATTTGGATGGGATTTTTTTATAATAATTTGTTGAACAATGCTGAATAAAAATTACATGACAGTTTGGCGAGAGTCACGCAAGTTGCACATAAATCCTTAGATCAGCATATTACCACACAATTCACCAACCCTTTATCTTAATCATTCATGACTCATATCCCTTCATACAGAAATATCTCATTTCACTTACTTGTATTGCTGAGATCAGCATATCAAAGTCCAATTCTAAGCTTGAATCAAAGAAACAAAGAGAATGCTTCGTCAGCATTCTCATCATTATAAAAGCAGCCCTTTGAGTTGAGTCGAGATTCAAAGTTGAGTAGGGCGAAACGCGTCGCTTTCATGTGAAATTCAAAATCAAACATATGAAATAATAAACTGCTCAAAATTTAACAAGCGTTGAATTTTGTTATTTGATCAAAACCTCTCTGCTTAGAAAAATCCATCACGACTCCTATTCAACGTTCCATATACCAAGTGGAAAAAAGTTAAACTGTGCACTTTTTGGGATCCCATTCATTTTCGATATGTGGAGGTCATTATTTTAAAGTTTTTGGGTATTCGAATGCCGAAGAGTGATTTTCTGTTAGTTTTAGATGAAACTAAAATAAAGTTATTCGATGCTGGTAAATTTATTTAAAAATTTAAAAAATACTGTTTTCCTTCAACTTTAAACGAAGACCCTTTTTCGGGCTTAGTACAATTTTTCACAGACTCAATAACATTACATTTTTGCCTTCAAATTCAAAAGTGAACACTAAAAATCAAAATCAATTATGTAAAAATTAAAAAAAAATATTCAATACACTTCGTATGGTCAGTTTTTCTATCGCATACCAAATGCCTAAAATTCCATCTTGCATCTGGTTTGCTACGTTTAGGAGGCGTTTCACCAATTAAATCGTATACAGTATAAGCTCCCATAATAAACATAATTCGTTCCAGAGTCTTACTCGTTTAGTGAAATACTCCTTAAACGAAACAATTTTTCTCATGAAAATCAATATTGAATACGACAATGCGTTCCATGCTGAAAAAAAACTCATTTTTAAAAGCTTTTAGTAAGATTTATTTGAACAAAATAACTAATGAATTGTTAAAGAGTGTAACTACTTGGAATACAATTTAGATTTAAAACAATAAACGTTAATAAAAATATGAGTTTATGATGAATAATTAATCCTTTTTGTTTTTGTTTTTGCCGATGCTTCAAAATTGACGAAAACGTGTCACAGCATTATCATTAAATAAATTTGTAGCACAAATAGCCACCTCCTTATTAGGGTGATGCTTCTCAATGTACAATACAACAGATTCCCATATTTTCAGCATTTTTTTAATTGCGCTAGAAGATTATTGCTCTGCTACTTCCTCCTCTTCCTCCATTAATGAGGTCGCCTCCATTATTTCTTGTTGTGAAACACGATGCAACTCCATAAGCTCTTCGGCGGTCAACTCTTGACTGTGTTCTTCCACAAGCTCTTCAATAGCGTTGTTGTCCACCTCGAGTCCCATGATATTGGTCAATGACATAGTCTCGTTAACTGCAGACTACACATGCACTGTTTGAAAATCACATTCAACAAGACTCTCTGCCTAACGTTTTTTCGAAGCAGAAGTAAGGGTCCTCTTGGTAACTCCTTGCTAAGCCTTGTCAATCATCTTGAGGCAAGCAACGATGTTAAAATAATCTTTCCGTAACTCTCCTAGAGTGAGATTTGTCTCTTCGGTAACTTTAAAACAACGCTCGAAGAGAATTTTAGTATAGAGTTTTTTAAAGTTAGAAATAACCTACTGGTCCATAGGCTGGAGTAACGGAGTAGGGTTGGAAGGCAGAAACTGGGTGTTGATGAAATTAAATTCTTCATGGATATTATCTTGTAGACCTGGAGGATCTGTGCGCGCATTGTCCATTACAAGCAAGCAATGGAGAGCAAAATTCATCTCAAGCAAATATATTTTTTACGGATGGACCAAACACTTCATTGATCGAATCAGTGAAAATGTCACATGGCATCCAGGTCTTCTTGTTAGATCTCCACATCACATTTAGTCTGCTCTTCTGGACATTACACTTCTTAAAGGCTCGTGGAGTTTCTGAATGGAAAACAAGCAGCAGTTTAATTTTCAAATCGGCACAAAATAGCAGTGTGAGGCGGTCTTTTATTGGCTTGGTGTCTGGCAATGCATTCTCTTCTGCTGTTATAAAATTTCGTGTTGGCGGTTTTTCCAGAAGAGACTCGTTTCATCCCAACTAAAAACTAGTTGCGACACTTAACCCCCAAAATCTATAATATTTACGTTAATAGTACCGCCTTGTAATCGCTTTTCGTTTATCAATATTAGCAACAACCTCTCAAAATAATCAAGAATACGTAACCGTTTCGTTTCAGAATATTGCAGATTGTTCAAGTTGACCGATTGTTTGTGCGCCACGCCACACCATATTCTCGTTTTTCAATGATTTTACTTTTCATTTCAATAGTTATTTTTTCTCTCTTATTATTGCCTTCTTGTATTTTTTTCTTCGAAGAGATTTTAGCACAGATTATTACATTTTAAACACAAAAAATAACAAATACTATCTGAATACAAAATTTGTGAAAACGGGTGATCACACACGAAAACAATATGCTAACAGACCGAGTTCTAAACACAGACTCATAAATTGGCGAGGAAGTTCCGGTTCACAAATGAATGTCGGGAAAAAGGGGCTTATCTTCTCTACGTAACTTGTTTTGAGAAATATTACTCGTTAAGCGAGCAACTGCTTCAGATTGTTTTTTTTGCTCGTTATTAGAATTACTCGTTACGTGTGGTTTCACTGTATACGATTACGGGAATCCTTCGGAAGCCGTGAATGATATTTTAGATCGTTAAAATCTTCCTCTATCAACGCCATTCCTAAGCTATGGATAAATTTTCTCCATTGCCCAACATATGTAGAACTATAGCGTTGATACCAGCTCGATACATGATGCATGGATGACATTTCTAAGAGGCTTCAAAGTCAAAATCATAAGTGCTTTATTCAATACTTATTGTTATAAGTTTTCAAAGAATGTAAAGCAATTTCTAAACAATGGCCCAATGAGACTCCAAATTTCTACATTATTATTTAAAAAAAAACTTGGGCAAAAACAAAGAAAAATAAGCTTTAATATATATTATTATATAAGTCCTGATTCAATTTGAAAAGAAAAACAAAAATCCAACCAAAACATGCAGGACCATGACTTACCAATTTTGTCCAGGTAACACTGCAAACGCCCATGCCAACTAAAAACCTGAGTCAGATAGAAGTCAGTCTCACCATGCTTTTAATTTAGCTACAGTCTCACATCCAGAACGAGACGCAAAATTCACTTAAGATTGCTGCCAATCATTGAGTGAGCGCTGTCTCTCCTAGTGGGCAACAGTTTCCCTCACGTTCTAGCTTGAATGCAGGTAAATAGCGCTGCACACTCTAGCTATTCGGGCAACAGGTATTACACCTGCAATAACTCTCACAATCGAATCAGAGATTGCCGGCTATAAAGATGCACCTATTCTCTGTACCTGTACCAAGCGTTTTCGGTATACTTCCTTCCTGAGAGCGTTGCCTCATATTTCTAATCCGTATAGTAGCACTGATCCTACAGCACTCATTAATAGGTTTCTCCTTGACGGGTTGGATCCCCTATGTTGGCCACAAGTCAACTCAGAGCCAACACTCCCGAAGAAGCCTTCTCAGTCGTTGTCTTAAATTGCTCAGAGAAATTCATCTTTGAGTCGATTATTAGCTCCAGGTACTTCATCGCTGGCATGAATTCGATAAACATGTCTCCAATACTGCTCATTTTCTCTGGGGATTCTTTTTTTTGTCTAGATGACAACCTCGGTTTTCTCTAGTGCTAGACTGAGCCCTCGAGCGGTCATCCAGTCTCTCATTTGGTGGATTAGTATACCCAGCCTAAGTTGTGCTTGCTCAACGGTGTGTTGCTAATCAAGCATAACAAATCTGATATCTCCAGCCTCAGTAGCCCGTTCTAAAACACGTTTCATAGGTTTGGACCAAGGATATATTCCTGGGCAACACCAGATATAACGGTCCTGTGTCGTGTCGTTAAGCGGGCTTTGGTCCTTCCAGTAGTTTCTCAGATACCGCATCCGATATTATCGAACTTGAAAAGGGGGGTTTTCAGCGTGTTCCAATATTTAGTGGAGTTGAAAGCGTTCCCAATGAAGAGTATTACCAACAGAATGATCTGTCGTTTGATGCCGCTACATGCCATTGCCTTTTGGGCCACGCTCATAACCTCTGCAGTTGCATCAATGCTTGAATATTCTGCTCTAAAGGCATACTGCCGAGAAGCTAGGTCCCCATCAGCACGAATCATCTCAGTGAGTCTTCCCTTGATGAGTTTTTCTAGCGCTTTCCCAGTTAGGTCTAGCATGCATAACTAGTGGTATGCAGACTGCGATCCGGGATTTCTCTTCCCCTTGCTGATCAGCACGAGCGTTGCCACCTTACATTGTACCGGGAAAGCTTCGTTCGGTAGGTGGATGTTGAATGTTCTGAGCAGCAAGTTAGGGCAAAAGTAATAGAGGAGTGGCAACACTAAGTGAATAGGGAAAAAGACACTTTTATTAAAACTCATCGTTGAACCGTTATATAATTTTTTAATTCATTTCTCCCAAAAATTGTAACCCCTCAGCTAGAACATCATCTGGGCCTGGAGCCTTCCTAACTTTCAATGAAAGGACTGCCTCTTCCAGGTCCGACCGTATGAAGAGTGGACACTTGATTGCTGTTTCATTGTGGGCAGCGTTAACACAGACGGGGTGGGTGGAAAAGAGTGTCCGAACTATCTCGTCCATATTTTCCACTTCATGTATGTAAGGCATTCGTAGGGCACAAAGTTTCTGCACAACTAGCTTGTAGCCAAGGCCCTACGGATCCTTATTCACATTGTTCGCTAGATCTTGCCACCATAGAGCCTTGCTGTTGTTAATCAATTCATGAAGGCATTTGCTAGTCGTCCTATTTACTACCACGCGGCTGGATGCCTTATCATGGTTCCGTGCCAGTTGAGCCTCCCGCCAAAGCTAATGACAATCCTTTCATTTTCTAGCGATTTCAGTCGACCACCAGATACTAGGGGCTTACCGAGCCGGGGTTTTCGACGGGGCATAGAAGCGTTGCAAGTCTGAGCTACCAGTTCTTCTATCCCCTGTGAAGCACCCTGTAGCGGATCACCTGAGCACTTTGACGAATCTCTCGACGTCCATCCTTCCGATGTTCCACCCAATTGTAGAAGGGCTAGAGACGTGATGTCGGGAGACAACATCACTGATCTCAAGCAGAATGTACTCATGATCACTGGCTGAGTAGTCCTCTAATGCTGTCCAATTGTATATCCTCCGTATTAAGGAGTCCGAAGCAAATGTCACGTACGTTACGATTCCTTCACAGCTAATATGGATGTTTAGTATGAAGAGCGCCATCGTGGCTGCCATTTCTAGCATTCGTTTTTTCTGCAGATCTGTTTGAGGCATGCCCCAATTGATTGCTTTAGCGTTTAAGTCTCCCTCAATGAGCACGTTGCCGTCTGTACACTCCTCTCTTATATGTCTCTTTTCTTATATGTCACATTTCACCATATCGGTAGCATAGGGTACTTTCATCGTGTTTTTTGCATACTTGCGTGGTGTGTCCATAGGCAAGGTATTTCAAACATTGAAGAGGTGCTGTCCTTTGTCGTATCCTGCAGACAAACTACGCTATTTTTACTAAATTATTTAGCGTCCTTTACGGTCAAGTCAATAATGGCCAAGCGTTATCCTCTATGGTTTTCTGATTTCAGCCTCACTTTGATTCTGCGCATGCTAAACAACTTCCTATTGATGACGTCTTCTAACATGACCAGATCTTCTCTCTCTATTTGATCATTGCCATCGGCTTCAGCGAGGCCATAGTGGCACTTTTGCCAAAAACTTTCTATACTGCGTCGCAGAATGCTTCTTCATTGTCGGACCACATTAGTCGTACTACTTTAATTCTAGTGTTGGTGTTTTCAAGTCTTACATTTTCCCTAACATCTCGCAGTTTTTCTGCGTAGAATCGGCTGCCAGGGTCTTCATCGGGGCTTCTTATCCTCCTGTTTCGCATCAGGTCTTCTTCTTATTGTGCGTCCGTGTGAAGTTTATTTTCTGGCCCTTTTTGAAGGAGTTGCTTTGCGGGTTTCTTCGCTTCTTTTGTGAGCACTGTCTAGAACGCTTGATCTGGTGTCCGACCCCCATCAAGTGCTTCTTCTTTCCATCTTCTATCCCAATCTCTCTCGGTTAGACTAGATGCTATTCTTTTGTTGGTGTTTGATGGTGAAGCTATCTGCGCGTGTCCTTTAGTCTTAGTTTTTAGCGCTTCTTTAAATTTCTGCTCTTATCCGGCCTTTTGGTCCTCTTTTGGGTTTAACCACTCTTACGGTACGCGGTCTGAGAGCTTCTATAGCTCAGGGAGCCCATTTTTTACTCCTTTGCTGATTTTTGGGGGATGCATGTAGATTTTATTCTTTTTAGAACATCTTCCGCTTTTTGAATTAGCATTTCTTCTTCATGTCGTTGCATGGTAATTGTACTTTACGACCACTTTTCTTTGGAGAGGTTATCAGCTTCAATTTTTGAGCACAGTACTTCCGCCATATTGTCGATGGTGGCAATGTAATCCTACAACAGTGCTTTATTTGTCGGGTCACTCTTTCCTTTTTCTGCTGTGATCTCTTTGTGGACTTCAAGATGTTGCGTTATTATTTCGGAACTTAAGACCCTTGCTTCAGTCGCTTTGGTTGCGATTGTAGCATTAGCCATCGAATTCTTGATATCTTTATATTTTTCTCCGCCACTCGAATATCTAGTGCATCCTGTAGATTTGCCGGTTTTTGTATTTTAGGATGTTTTGACGATTGCATCAAGTTTTTGCTGCATCTCAGTCCAAACAAGACTGTTCATTATGCTCCGTTTGTCTTCCGTTTTTACCATTGTATTCATCGTCGTTTTTGTCATTATAGCAACTCGTTGCGTTATCGCTGTTGTTTTTTCTGCTTACTTTTTATTCGAGTTTTTAGTTGAAGTTGCTCCAGTTTTATTGGGTCTCCCTTCGAAGCCGCTCAAGTGTTTAGTCACTTTTTTGGTCTTATGGTTATCTTTGCAGAGCAGGAACACCAGCCGTTATGAGAACAACTGCTCAGAGCCACACCAACACTAATCGGGATTCCGTCTCAACCAAACCTACACCACCAAGCCAATGGTACGAACTTCGAACGTACATCGAGGCCTGCCAGTAGTGTCATATCGACGCTACCATGCAATGCAACTACGTCCAATCCATCATATGCACCAGCCAAAAGCATCAATCCCAGTTCGTTGTCTAAAGCATAGTCTAGATTCAGGTAGGGTCGTTACCTGTCATTCCAGGAGGAGCCTCACTGAGGCTTCCATATCCCCGGGTCCTTGGGGGCGGCGCTTCTCAAAAAATGCTAGGCTTCAAGAGTAACCTCATTGGCCTGCATTCACAAATATTTAGAAAGGGTTTTTCATCGTCACATTTGTATCGGAAACTTTGACGGCCACCACTGAAACTTTTCAGCCACTGCAAAAAGGTGAATTGAAGATAACTCGGGTTAAACATTATTTTGCTTGTAAGCATAGCAGTGAAATATTCACGAGGTGATTGGGATGATGGGCTAAAAAATGCTCAGGAAAAATGACAAAAATCCCATGAATAATGCTAACATGAAATATGGTGTACGATTTATGATATCTTTTTCCAACTGCGGGGGATTGCAGTGCTTTTGGTACAACTTAGAAGCGCACAAAGTTCATTCGAGACTAGTTATTGTGTGTGATATTATCGAAAGTTAATGATACAAACCCTTGGGTCAAAATAGGCACGTAGTGACATGGCATTGTTAACTTGCAAGTCGTATGGACTACTAGCGAGATTATACTGCTCCATTTGAAATTCGAACGCTTGAAATTAAAGCTCTCCTGCAATTATTCACGCTACAGGTTCCGAGTGGAATTGCTACGGCCCCTAAGTAGAGATAAATTTTATGAAATAAATTGTTCAATGAATGAATATCCATAAAAAATTAACCAAAATTACCTTCCCTATATTTTTGTTTTTTCAATCAATATTCTTACGTAAACATCCCTTTTGTTAGTTCTGGAAACGCTAAAGTTTGGTTGAATATTTTGGGGACCTCAGGGTGTTATTCGACAACTACAGGTTTGAAGTTTGACATCCATATTTCATACATAACCACTAGAGCTTCACATGTCACTGGTTTTGTTTCACGATCCTCCTGAAAGTCCTTCAAAATCTTAATCAGCGTCCGTCTATTTCTGTTCTTAGCCCAGTCAACCATTGAGCATCCCTCCCAAGTATGGTCTCCTCACTATACCAATTTATCGGATGCTGTTGAGACTGTACAGTGTGAATTCCCATGTCCTCTATTTTACAAATACAATCTTCCTTACAGTTCCTAAGATAAGCGCTTACAGATCCTCAAAATCCTATCACTCAAGGTAAAGAGAGAATTCTTAGACCTGTATTGCTTATTTAAAATATATCACGGTATTCTTTTATCAAACCCTCGGGTAAGGCTTGATATATATCTGGCCTCAAGAAGGCGTTCAACTGACACATTCATTGTGCCCTTTGCTCGAACTAATATTTATTTTTATTCACTCACTCAAGCTGGGTCCCCTGAAACATTCTTTAAACACTTTTAAAAGGATATTACATAACATTCTCCTTAGCCCCTAATACTTTATTAGTATTTCAATTCTTGCTTTTTTTATTCAAGTAGCTCAGTTGTTTTTTGTTGCATATATACTCGTATGGGTCTATTTTACACTTGGGAAAGTAAACCTATTCAGATGGACATGAAATTTGTTATTCAATATCAAGATTGAACCTTGCCATTACATGTGAAACACACCATCATTGAACTGTCCTCTACGTGACCTCTTACAGGCCTCAATCCTTTTGAGGTAATTTTCAATGACCTTTCGGTACATTTTCGGCAATATCTGGGCCATAACTTCACGAATATTGGTCTTCAATTGCTCAACATTTTGAGAATTGTTTTCGCAAACATGATCTTTCGCATAGCCCCATAAAAACAAATCCAAAGGTGTTAGGTCGCAGGATCTTGCGGGCCAATTGGCATCACTCAATAATCTCGGAATTACGCGTCCTGGAAATTTCTTTTGCAAAAGTGCTCAATTAGCCTGCGTTGTGTAGCTTGTGGCTCTGTCCTGTTGAAACCACATGTTCTCCAGATCATAATCTTCAATTTCTCTCCAAAAATAATCGGTTAACATCCGTCCATAGCGGTCAAAATTGACTGTAACGGCTCTTCCATGATCGTTTTCAAAAAAGTACGGGCCAATAACACCACCAGACCATAATGCACACTAAACGGTCACTTTTTCCGAATGCAAAGGCCTTTCTGCGATCACCTGAGGATTCTGAGAGCCCCATATCCGGGAATTCTGTTTATTTACGCAACCACTGAGCGAAAAATTAGACTCATGACTCAAGAACATTTTGTTCGAAAAATCGTTATCAATGGTTTGTTGTTCAATCACCCAATTCGCATACATTCTGCGTTGTGTATGGTCTTGAGGCTTAAGTTCTTGTACGGATGGAGATGCAAGTCGAAATGCAAAGTCCGCCACAATGAGCCGTAAGACAAGACCAAATGTTGAGCACGTCGAGGAATCGACAAATTCGGGTGTTCCTCCACACTTTGAGCAAGGACAGCGACATTTTCAGCAGAACGAATGCTGCGATGATGCACAAGCATCAATGTACCTTTCGGTACATTTCCGGCAATATCTCGGCCATGACTTCACGAATATTGGTTTCCAATTGCTCAACATTTTGAGGATTGTTTTCGCAAACACGATCTTTCGCATAGCCCCATAAAAAGAAATCCAAAGGTGTTAGGTCGCAGGATCTTGCGGGCCAATTGGCATTACTCAATAATCTCGAAATTACGCGTCCTGGAAATTTCTTTTGCAAAAGTGCTCGATTAGCCTGTGTTGTGTAGCTTGTGGCTCTGTCCTGTTGGAACGACATGTTCTCCAGATCATAATCTTCAATTTCTCTCCAAAAATAATCGGTTAACATCCGTCCATAGCGGTCAAAATTGACTGTAATGGCTCTTCCATGATCGTTTTCAAAAAAGTACGGGCCAATAACACTACCAGACCATAATGCACACTAAACGGTCACTTTTTCCGAATGCAAAGGCCTTTCTGCGATCACTTGAGGATTTTGAGAGCCCCATATCCGGGAATTCTGTTTATTTACGCAACCACTGAGCGAAAAATGAGCCTCATGACTTAAGAACATTTTGTTCGAAAAATCGTTATCAATGGTTTGTTGTTCAATCACCCAATTCGCATACATTCTGCGTTGTGTATGGTCTTGAGGCTTAAGTTCTTGTACGGATGGAGATGCAAGTCGAAATGCAAAGTCGGCCACAATGAGCCGTAAGACAAGACCAAATGTTGAGCACGTCGAGGAATCGACAAATTCGGGTGTTCCTCCACACTTTGAGCAAGGACAGCGACATTTTCAGTAGAACGAATGTTGCGATGATGCACAGGCCTTGCAATATCAATAACGAATCCAGTCGTGTACGAAATTGTTTGCTGTGCAGGTCAATTATGTCGACCGTAATCGGCTCGTAAAGTCCTAAATGTTGAAACAGCAGAATCACAATTTTTATAATAAAATTTAATAATTTTAACGCGATCTTTGACTGCTAAACGGTCCATATTTCTAAATGCCAAACCTTCAACTAAAAAAAAACACGCTTTGGATGACATAATTCTGACAAATGTCAAATGGCAGGGTTATACTTTCCTACCACGAAATGGATAACCCTGTATTATATTTCATATTTGATAAGGATCTATAAAATAGCGTAAATTAATTATAAAAATTTCTTGAAAAATCAGTGTCAAGATTTTACTTCTGTTTGAGCGTGATATCGACCATATCTCCTCGAATTCCGTTACGACCATGGAAAGAGATATCCTCACAATAAATCTCAACGAAAAGGTTCGGATTTGGGCTCTTGCGTGATGGATTATTATTGTCACTCCTGTTTTATCTTCTTTGTTTTTATATTGCACCTACTGCATTTTGGTGCATTACTATTTTTTTGGCTGCTGTATACTTCGCTTTGTTCTTTCTTACTTAGCGCCTCCTTCTCTGTCCGCATCGGTGGCACTCTCATCCTTTGTCAAACCTGATCCCCACCGTTGACCACTCAGCATTGAGTTTGGCATCACATCTTCTCGTTCTTTGAGGAATTCCTCACCTTCCCACTTTAATTTTTTAAAAGCTGATTTATCGAGCATGGAACCTATCCTTAACGCGTTGAATTGGTATGACTTCTTCAGCAATCTCAACACTGAAGATTCTTTCGTACTTAATTTGATAATTTACTCCTGTGTTTCCAGAAAGGAGACTTAAAAACGCTCCTTGTTTTAATTCAGATAATGCCATTGCATTTGAAGTTAAAGATGCTGCCCGCAGAAAATTGTTATCCAGCGGTCTTCCAATCGACTTCACTAAATTCAGAGAGCGTCGTGCCGCAGCCAAGAAAATTGCCACCTCTGCACTTCATGCATGTGTTAACAACATTCAAACTTCGTTAATTTCGAATCAAACTTGTGCGTTCTGGTCGTACGTAAAATCTTTAAGGATGATTTTAGTCTAAATTGCATGACATCGTCGACTCCTCAATAATCTTGTGAACTCCTCGCTTGTTATTTTTCTTCCTTTTTTTAGTAAGGTCAAGCAAGCCCCTTCCTTCAACCAATCCTCTTGTTCCTTTTCCTCTACTACTTTTCGTACAAACCCCTTGCAAGTTGAGCTACTCTTAAATAATCTTGACAACTGTACCAGCGTGGGCCTTGATGACATTCCAAATTTTTTGGCAAAATCTTTATCTTCTTCACTTTGTGTTACCCTTTCAATAATTTTTATTTTGAGTTTATTCTGTGGGGTTTCCCCCCAAATGAAAAAATTGCCCCCATTTTACCTATCTTCAAATCTGGTGGTCGTAATATCGTCTCAAACTATTGTCTTATTTCCATTCTTCCTTATTTTGGTAAAATTCTTGAAAAGATAGTTTTTGATGTGCTGCATTCACTTGTCCTCCCATCTTTAGTAGATCAACAGCATGGTTTTGTCAGACGCAGATGTGCCGTTACAAATGAACTTTCTTTTACACGTCATATTAAAGCTTTTCCTGATCACCAACAACAAATGGCCGTTATTTTTACGAATTTCTCTAAAGCCTTTGATTCAGTGGATCACTCTCCTCTATTTGAGAAATTTTTTGGTCAATGTTCCTATTTGTCTCTATCCCTGGCTTCTCTCCTATGTCCTGAATCGCCAACGTGTAGTCACTTTTTACTCTGGCTTCTCCTCTTCTTTTCCGCAAGGTTCAATACTTGGCCCCATACTATTTTTACTTTTTGTCGATGATCTACCTTCTGTTATCAAATCCCTCTGTCTCTTGTATGTTGATGACTTCAAGATTTTTCGAGTTCTTGATTTCCATTTTAGACGTCGATATCCTACAAACCTTTCTTCAGTGGCTTGGTGACAGGGTGTGAACCAAACCATCTCTCCTTGAATGTTTCCAAATACTATCAGATGACATTTTCCTGTCAAAAATTTCCTCGCTTCGATTTCAGGTTCTGTATGCACGTACTAACACCCTCTTCCACTCTCCCTTACTACGCTTACCTCGTATGCACAACCAGCGAAGTATTGGTCCTCTACCTACATTCTCTTGGCGTATTTAAAAATTTTATGAAAAATCAAGGTCATAAAAATTCCAATAATCCTTAATTTTTGATATCATTGAATTGTGATCTTTTTGCTCTAATTTCTACCATATTTTGACTTCGTATATTTGTACTTATCCATTAATTGACATGTAATTGGACTATTAGTTTGTAAATCGGTTTTTTTGAAATAAATAAATTACAATAATTTTTTCTTGTTAATATGATGAGATGTTTACCTTAAGTCTCCAATTAAATTATTTGCCATTTTCCTGTTATTCAGTAACTTTTCGAAGAACTTCCTAAAATACTAAGCCAGAGAAAATTCAAATCATTTTAATAGAGGCTTATTTTCAATTACTATAAAAATATTTGTATGGAAAGTGAATGAATCAACGGAAATGTTAATTTTCCATCGCAAAGTATCTTTGTCAGTAATTTTATTTCCCCTTAATCGATTCTTAAAAAAAAGATGATGTTGAAGCCATGTTGGATACTTTCATAAAATAATTCCATTTATTCCAAGTAATTACACTGGATAAAATTTTGTAAAGAAAACATTATTAAATATATCCTTTAGCCCGTTTATTCAACCATGCCAGCTGAGTACACGTTAAATCTGAATATCAGACGTAATTCCATGGAAACATTTATCCATAATCTGACGGATATCAGTTAATTAATCCTCTCGATGTAGTATTTTCTCTGAAACAGAACCCAGCAGACGGATCAAATAAAAAGTGTAAACTCATGAAATAAAATTTTATTTAGCGGAATCAGTTTCCTATGCAGAATCATTTTGCAGTATTTATTTTAAACCTACACTATTAAATTTTGCATCTCACGCTTTTATTACTCTTTATTTCAGCGTGCCGGCATTTTATCGGATCAGTTACATGTGGTACTCAATGATTGGAACTATGGTGACAATAATTTTGGGCCTGGCGATATCTGTCGTTAGTGACATCATAACGAAACAACGAATACTGAAGATAACTCGAAAAGGACGATGCGATGGAGAGACGACGACATCACAGCCCGTGGCCGGAATCACAATAGTTGTTGGACAAAAATCGCCCGAGCCGGAAAAACCGCGAAAAATTTCCATAGAAAAACATGATTTCGGTGAGAACCAAAGGACATCGCTTGGCATCGACAATTTAGCACTAAAAATTGATGACGAACAATGAATAGGAAAAACGCTGTGCTAACAGATCGATCCGATGAATGAGAATGGAAGAAAGACACAGAACACATGAACAGATGGCAGTTATCAAGATAGGAACCGGCAGAAAAAAAACTAGAACCTAGCAAGGACCAAGCGGGAAATTCGAAACAAACCCCACCGTTTTTGCTCTCGCACAGAAACACAATAACAATCAGCATCGGAAGCAGGACCACTCAATAAAGCGCCTTCAGTGGCGCTTTATGCGTTGCATCCTGCGTTCTTTTTATACAGTTTCACACAACCCCGAGTGGACCTGGAAATGCACAATGTCGTTGCTACGCCCCAACAGCACATCGTTTGTTGCACCACATAACGGACTCGATAATGGTAGCTGAAGGACTCGAATTTTTTAGATAGCTGGATTGCTCGAAAGAACATTTTGTTCTACATATTGCTCGATAAAATATTAAAATTTTTACACGCTTCAATTTTTGCACTATCGGGCATTAAGTCTGTTGATTCTTATTTTTGTAACCAACATTTAAAAATTCACGTTAAATTCATAGCTCAAGATAAATTTTAAAAATTCAATTCATTTTCATTTAAGTTTTGTGCTTTTGTTCCATTTTTGTGCTTTTAGAGATTTTAATGCAATTACACATATTCCAGACACACTTTGAATTTTAAGATTAAGAAAGCTTTATTTTATAAAGAACTCCTATTTATGCTTTTATTTATAAATGACTAGATTGTAATTATTTTTGAACAATAGTGTTGACAATGCAATAACACCAGTTGAATATGGAAAGGCTGTTATTTATATTGAATATTCTTCGAATTGGAAAAAAAGATTGTTTTTAAACCGACTTCCAAAGGAAAGAGGGTCATCAGTTTGACCAGTATATTTATTTTTTTAATGGTGATTTTTTTTATGTACAAGGTGCTTTCCAAAATAAACGAGACCTTTGTCATAATAATTTTTTGGTGGCGCCATCTGTGAATGAGATATTGCGTTTGAAAGTCATATCCCTCCCTGACTTCAGTAAAAGTTTGTTGACATTCGGTTCAGTGAAAGCGAAGTTATTGCATCTGAAGTGACAGTATGTTTGTGTCATCGGTACAAAAATGAGTTTTGAACAAAGAACTAATAGCAAATTTTGTTTTAAAATCGGTAAAACGGTTACCGAAATATTTGAATTGGTAAAAAAATTCATGGCGATGATTGTCTATCTTGTGCTAGAGCTCATGAGTGGTTTATACGTTTCAGAGATGGTCGTGTGGACATAAATGACGGTGAACATAAGGGCCGCCCAAAATCAGTGATCACCGAAAACATCATCGAAATTGCGCGTGAATTCATCAAAAATGAGCCGAAATCATTGTTGAAATTCATGGAATTGGAGTTGAATATCTCCAAAATATCGACTTATCGCCGATCATTTGGGCTTACGAAAGGTCTGTGCACGTTTTGTTCCATACAAGTTAACTGATGACCAAAACTTGCTTAGAATTCAACATTCGAAAGATATCATTAAAGAGGCGAGAAAAGACGAGAACTTCGTTTACATCATTGGTGATGAGACATGCTGTTTCCAATATGAACCCAAAACCAAGCATCAAAGTGCCGAACGGAAGGCCCTAGACGAGCCACCACCCAAAAAAAAACACGTTTGGGGAAGTCAAAAATCAAGTCAATGATCATTTGTTTTTACGATTCCAAGGGAATTGCCCACAAGGAGATCGTGCCAAAGGGCCTAACTGTCAATGCAATTTTCTATCTTGGTGTTTGTAAGCGTTAATTGCATCGCATTCGTCGAGAATATCGAGAATGAGGAAGCTGGCGCTTATTGCATGATAATGCACCATCTCATCGACCCACTCTTGTGACTAAGTTTTTGACTAGAAATCGCTTTTAACCATTAATCACTCACCGTATTCGGCTGATATAGCTCCCTGTGACTTCTACCTATTCGGGAAATTGCATTTGCCTATGAAAGTAAAACGTTTTGCGTCCGTAGAGGGCATCCAAAAGGCTTGCACCGACATCTTGACAGACATTCCTGTCAATGACCTGAAACACTCTCTCAAAAAGCTTTTGGATCGCGCAAAACAGTGTATCGAGGCCGGAGGAGACCATTTTGTATAAATAAACTCGAACTTATCAGAACAAAGCTCCTGTCGTTTCTATTTTAGCTCAGTCTTGTTTATTTTTGAACGCACCTTGTATGTTCATGCATGATTTTTGAACTGGGATACCTTCTCCTTCTTCTTAGTACTACAGCCCTTCTCGGGCCTTCGCTTCCTGTTCGTCCATAATATTCATGTGGCCAGCCCATTGCAGCTTCCGCAGTCATACAATCGTTGAGACCTCCGGGTTGTCAAAAATTTCATACAGCTCATGGTTGTATCGAATTCGGTCCCCGTCTAGTTTCGCTCCGGTTATTCGCCTCAGGACCCGTCGCTGAAAGGCGTTCCATGTTTTTGCGGGTGCTTGGGTTAGGGTCCATGTTTCACACCCATAGCATAACACAGGTCTTATCTCAGATTTGTATACCTGGAGCTTTGTTTTCCTGTGTATGCAGCTGGTCTTCAATATCATCAATACTGAATAAAATATTTTATTTGCGAACTGTATTCTTCGGCGTATTTCGTCTCTTTCAGTGCCCGTTTTCGTTATTTTGGTGCCAAAAAACACAAATTTGCCTACATTTTCGATACGATATTCACCAAGTATTTTTCCTCGACTGCGTCACTAGTTTTGTTTTAATGTCACTAATCTGTAGCCCTACTAGTCTTGCTTCGCTGTCAAGTTTTAGGAAGACTTCTTTGGCAGTTGTTAACGACTGTGAAAAAATGTTTATGTTGTCCGCATAGGCTACAACATGGCTCCACTTGAATAGTAGTGTACCTGGCGTACCGACAGGTAGCTTCCGTATGACGTACTCGAGAGCCAAATTGAATAGCAATGAGGCCAGCCCATCTCCCTGCTTTAGTCCGATATTTGTGTCAAAGGCATCGGTGAGTTGGTTATTGATGCGGACTTGGGAGGTCGTCGACGTCATTGTTGTTTTGGTAAGGCGCACTGATTTGGCTGGGATGCCAAAGCCCAGCATTACTTGGTACAGTACGTTACGACCAATACTGTCCTATGCTTGCTTAAAGTCAACGAAATTTTGGTGAACGTCTATGTTGAACTCCCAGTACTTTTCAAGTACCTGCTTGACTGTAAACAATTGGTCTAACGTCGATCTGCCTGCTCTAAAACCACCTTGATACTCCCCAATAGTACCGTTGGTGTATGATCTGATTTTATTTTCTAAGATCTTTGAAAAAATTTTGTGCGCCGTACAAAGTAGTGATATGCCTCTATAATTTTCGCACTGTAGCTTGTCACCATTTTTGTGGATAGGGAATATAATTGATTGGCTCCACTTTTTCGGCGTATGTTCTTGTTGCCAAATGTGTCATCCAGCACCAGTGAATAGCTTGATGAACACTACTGCAACCATATTTGATGAGCTCCACTGGAATCTCATCGATGCCCGGCGCTTAATTATTGTTTTGGGCTTTGATGGCGGAACAAACTTCATCCAGAGTTAGTGGGGCCAATGAAGGCTCTCCGCAGATGTCTATAGGTTCCGATGCTCTGTGGAGCTGTGCGAAGGATTCAGGAGGTTCTTAAAATATGATGCCCATCTTTCCTTACTCTTCGTTTCATCAGCGATGATATTGCCGATGTCATCACGACAGAGCGTGGTTTTGGGGTGGTAACCGCGTTTCAGGCTACTTTGTATGCTTGATTTATTTTGTTGCTCGCTAAACTTACATTTTTACTTCTCAATTGGTCGTCATTGTATCTTTTTTTCTTAATCCTAATTATCTTATTCGCTACTCTTCTGAGATTTTCACAGTGTTTTTTCTTCAACTTGGTTTTCCTACCTACGTATTCTTTATACACCTGATTTTTTTTATCTAACGAATTCTGGCACTCATCATCGAACCAATCATTCCTCTTGCGCCGGGCTTGATGTTCGATCGTCTGTTCTGCCATGGTCCTAATTGCCGCTTTCACTTCCATCCAGAGCTCGTTGCTCGTCTTTAACGATGCGTCTGAGAAGATGAGAGCCAGCTTGTTCTCGAGTGTCTCCGTGAAATTTTCGGTGGCAGACGCCGTTGTGAGCCTTTCGATGTCAAATTTTCGCAGGGGGCTGGTCTTCGCCGAATATGCCTTTGACATACGACATCAATAGGTTAATTTGATCAAGTAACGATCTGTGTTACAATTGGCTCCTCGGTTTCTTTGGACGTCAAGTATGCTCGAGGCCCAACGTTGTTGGATCAGAACATGATCGATCTGGTTTTGTGTATTACCATCCGGTGATACCCAGGTCATTTTATGAATGCGTCGATGTTGGAAGCGAGTTGAACGTATGACTAGGTTTCAGGCGCTGGCCGTTCTCGTTTCTTTCATCGTGGAGCCTATATCCTCCAGTCGTTCCCAGATGAGATAGCTCATTGCCAACCTTAGCGTTGAAATCACCCAGAATTATTTTTGTGTCGTTTGTGGGCAATGAGTCGACCTGCCTTTCCAGGTGATTGTAAAATGATTCCTTCATTTCTTCGTCCTTTTCTTCGGTCGGGGCGTGAACATTAATCAGCCAAATTTCGAAGATGATTGCTTTAGAATCAATAACGTGCAATTTGAACTTGAAAGCCGTTTCGAATATTGTGTGTGATTTTATCTCTTGAATATCATGTCCAGTTCTGTTCCTTTCCTGGATTGCCAGTATGTTTAATTTATATTGACTACTTTGTTTTAAAAGGTCTTTAATGGTGCCAGGGTAGTTCAGTGATCTGGCATTTCAGGATCTAATGCCATTTTCCTTTTTTCCGTTGCAGGGCCATTGTCAGAGATCCTTTACACTCCGAGTATCTGTTGCAGGCTTTGAAACAATGAGGGCTTTCTATGGAAGCGGAGCTAGTCCGTTTACAGTTATTGCATTTTTTGTGTCATCTTTGGTAGTCCAGTAATCACTATGTGTGACTCCGAGCCTAATTACCACAATTTGTTCATGGAATATAGGTTGAGGAATCATCGAAACTCGGGGTGGAGGAAACACGGTATGTCTCCTCTTTTCTCAGCTGGGCTTGGTCCATCTACGGCAGAGTGAAGGGAATAAGATAAGTAGAATTAAGTAAAGAAAAAACTGTACTAAGATGGTTAATTGAAAAGTATCGATGTAAGTCTAGCGGGCGACAAAACAAGACAAGCATACAGAATATTGGAAAGCCTGAAAAAAGTTTATCAGTTCTGCTCTGCGGTAATAACATCGGCAACGTCTGCGCTGACGAAAACGAGATTAAGAGGAGATAGTCATAAGATTTCAAGCGCATCCTAAGTCCTCAGCACAGCTCCAAAACATCGAAGCCAGTTTTTGTTTCCGTAAAGCTTTCATTGGCTCCACCAATTCTGGATGAAATTCATTCCACCATCAAGGCTCAAAAGGATTATCAAGCACAGGGCATCGATCAAATTCCAGCGGAGCTCATCAAATATGGTGGCAGCAGTGTTCAGAAAGATTTTTGCAAAGTTATCCAACACATTTGGCAACAACAACATATATCAAATGAGTGGAGCCAATCAAACATATTCCCTATCCACGAAAAAAGGTGACAAACTACAGTGTGAAAATTATAGAGACATATCACTTTTTTGTACCGTGTAGAAAATATTTTCAAAGATATTAGATAAAAGATTTTGATCATATGCTAACAGTATTATTAGGTAGTATCGATATGGCCTTAGAGCAGGCAGATCGACGATAGACCGTTATTGCTGGGAGTTCAATCTGTTGCGATCGCGAAAGTTACCGCAGTTGCAAACAACGTACACCAGATTTGCGTTGATTTTAAGCAGGCATAGCTCGAGAAAAAAATTCTCACTTGCTTCATCCTCAATGTTCATGAAACTGGACTTTACTGGAAAAGACTACCAGAAGTTGTTAAAGACTGACTCATACTCTTGCTGGGCGGAAATGCTACTGGTGACTACAGGGTCAAACCTTTGCTGATATATCGATCAGAAACACCTCGTGGTTGGAAAGGAATGATAAAGCTAGCCCACAAGTATGATGGCGGTCTAACCGTAAGGCACGTGAAGTTGCCCATCAGTCAAATCCTACTGTGACGGAAATGGACTTCCGCGTAAATTTTTGTTACTCTTAGATAATCCTACTGAATAGCCAACAACTCTCGATACCCCTACAGACTGGGAAGTGTTTGTGAAGTTGCTTCCACTAGAAACTACGTCAAATTTGCAACCCATGGACCAAAGAGTAAAAGGAAACTTCAAGACTTATTAACATCGTCGTTCTTTTAGCCGGCTGATTAATGAAACTGACGAAGAAGTGAGACAATCAAGGCGAGAGTGGTGGAAGTCATACAATATCATGAAAGCTATTAATGCGATGTGTAAGGTTTGATAACAAGGAAACAAGGGCTCAATTAGAGATCTATTCGAAGGTTTCATTGCATCTTTCACAAAATATTCCAGTCCCTCTGAGTTTGTAACAAATGACGCGAAGTTGGAAGCATTCAGAGATCATCGCAGCTTCCTTTAGTATATACCTTCGAAGGCAAACAAATATGGCGCAAAAATGTATGCATTGCCTGATCCAAAAAATTTTTATACGATGAATATGGAAGTCTATGTAGGAAAATAACATAAAGGGCCATTTAAAGTCGACACCAGTGCATCATCAGTAGTCAAACACCTTTGTGAAGTTATTGGTGAATCTGGACAAAATTCAACCTGAAGTAATTTTTCCACAAGTATTCCTTTAGTAGACAGTTAAATACGGGATCACAAGCTTAGCACGATTGGCACAGTTAGCGAAAATAAGAAGAAATTGTGGAAGGAATTTACAGATATACGAGTGAAAGGGCGGAGAGAGAATTCCTGTTTATTTGAACATCAAAATAACTGTATTCTCTTTTCATATGTGTCAAGGGAAAATAAAAATATTCTGCTTGTTTCTAGTATGTACAATAATGCACGAATGAATGAAGAAACCAGTAAACCTAAAATAATAATAGATTATAATGCTGCAAAGGGAGGCTTTGATATGGTAGACACAATACGTGGGATCTATAACTGCGCTAGAGGAACAAATTGATGGCCTTTGGTTCTTCTTTGCAGCCTCATGAATGTTGCGAGGATAAATTCCTTAATAATTAATGGTTTTGAGAATTTCAATATAAAAACCAATTGCAAAAACTTCTACAGATGCTTTCATATGATCTGAAAAAGTGAGCCTTGATTACAAGTTTGCCAAAAACACTGAGACAAAGGCTGTTGAAGTATGCAAGCTTGATACTCCGGAACTTTCGTCAGATAATCATAAAACAGGTGGTAAGTCTTTCTATTCATCATAAAAAAATCCAATTTGACACGACGTAACTCCCTGAATTCCAAAAAAATATTTTTATCTTGAACGTGCAGTTATGGTATGTTCAGATTGCTACACAAATAAGCCTCTTAAAGATCAGTACTTGTTAGTATGTTGGTTCTTTATATAAATGTTTATATTTGTAAGATAACATTTTTATTATAATTAGGGCATAAAAAAGTCTAATTTTGTTATGAAATCTTGAGTTATGTTCTTTTTCTATGTGTAAAATACGAATAATGCTCAAAAAATGTAAAATTGAAATAATGCAGACGAGATCAAATCTCGGTCTAAGACACCGCGCGATATTATATATGTGATACCGTTAGGCGCGAGTATGGAAAGCTTAAGAGATAAAATTGGAATCTGAAAATCCCTGGTGATAAAACATCAACCCTGAAGAGATCTTTTGCATTCTGGCGAGAATTCCTCCTAGCACCAGCAAATAATAAGAAACCAAGAAATGCTTAAATTTTCTCTTCGTTAGTCAGTCTGCAGTCCCTTTCCCGTTTGAATTCAGGTGAAAGCCGCTCAATTTGCTGGTTCGTATGTTTTGTAATTTGCTTGAATCCAGCATTAGAAATAAATAATTTCCAAACTTTACCTGGATCTTTTGCATGCCTTGCTTCTTGATTTATATCAACTTACTTTCATGCCTGATGGACACGAATTAACTCCCAACCAGCGGCAGCCTGCAAGCATCCATTACTGTTTTTCCATCTTACGCTGCACAAGGTCTTGGCCACACTGCTCTGGTATCACATGTTATCTACGTTGGCGATAGCAACCCCATGAAGCAAAGACCCTAGGCTTTCTCACCGGTCATGAAAAAGCTAGTTTACGCAGAGTTGGAAAGGATGTAAGAGTTGGGGGCTATAGAAGAATCTCAAAATGCCTGGTCCTCCCCAGTAACCTTGGTGGTAAAACAAGGTAAAGCCCGTCTTTGTCTGAATGTCCGAAGAGTCAATACAGTGACCGTTAAAGATGCATACCTCCTTCGCTCATCTATAGAATATTAGGAAGACTGCTAAAAGCAAACTACATTACGAGTCTCGACTTGTAGGATGTCTTCTAGCAAATTTCACTCAATGAGGGGTCGAGGGATAAAACCACTTTCACAGTACCTGGACGACCACCAAACCAGTTTGTCACAATTCTCTTTGGCTTGTATAAAGCTCTGCAAACTGTGATCCGGCTGATGGACAAAGTCATTCCACCACACCTGACACATCAAGTGCTCGTTCATCTGGATAACTTTCTACTCATCACAGAAACGTTTAACCAACATCTTTGACTGCTGCAAGAAGTAGACCTGCACATTAGCAAGGCCAAAGAAAATGGAAAAAAAACATAAAAAGAAACTTTCGTGTATTACCAATGACTAAATCAAACCAAAATTTTCACGTATCATCATCCAGCAAAATTTCTGCCCATACCTAACGGGTCAAAGTCTTTGTGAAATTTTTGAACGACAAATGCAGCATCATCAAAACATTCACGTATGAATAATGATTAAGTGGGAGAATATCAATTGAAAAGGACATTTGCCGTTGTTAACAAAAGTTCACATCGCAAAATTAAGAAAAGAAACAAATTATCAATAGATACAGAAGTATCAAATGCTTTTAATAGATGCAATGACGGTTACATCTAAAGTTAATAAATGATAACTGATGTCGTTCTTCCAAAATGACAATGACGTTGATATTCCTCCAAGTCCGAATCAATAACTAACTCACCGACACCTTTGCCATAAATGTCGGACCAAAGCAGGGAGTTGGGCTCTCCCCATTACTATTCGATTTGGCTCTAGAATATGTCATAAAAAAGCTACCTGTCGATATAAGATGTACGTTACTACACAAGTGAGGCCAAGTGGTAGCCTTTGCGGATGACGTCAATATTTTGTCACAGTCATCAACAACCACCAAAAAACTTTTCCTGAAACGCGATAGTGTAGCAAAACTAGTAGGGCTACAAATCAACGAGAAAAAAACAAAGCTCATGACGCAGTCGAAGAAAAAGGACCCAACTACCTAAAATATTACACTTGGTGAACACAATGTCAAATAATGCACAATTTTGTGTGCTTAGTCACCACAATAACGAAAACTGGTTATGAAAGTCTCGAAATACGCCGAAGAATACAACTCGCAAATAAAATATTTTTTTTTCAGTTTTAAGAATCTTGAAGACTAGCTGCATACACAGAAAAACAAAGTTCCAAGTATACAAATCTGTGATAAGACCTCTGTTATGCTATGGATGTGAAACATGGATCCTTACCCTTTTAGCGATGGGTGCCGAGGAGGATAATCGGAGTGAAGCTAGATGACGGCCAATGGCGAGTTCGATATAACCTTGAGCTGTATGAAATTCTTGGCGAGCCGGAGATCTCAAAAATTATAAGATTGCGGAGGCTGCAATGAGCTGGCCACATGAATCGTACGGACGAACAATGGATACCCAAAAAGGTATTCGTGGGGAGAACTGAAGGGTGGAGGCCACCGGAGAAACCGAGGAAACGCTGGTCAATGAAGACAGTTTATCGGTGCTTGCATTTCAAAATTGGAGGCTGCAATCAATGAATCAAGACATTGTGAGGTTGCAGGAAGCGAAGGCCGAAGAGGGGCTGTAATGCTACGAAAAAGAACTTACTACTTTCCCGAATTGTGATGATCCTAAGCTCCAAACATTACAGAGAAAAGCAAATGTGACTCAGGTATGAGCGAAATTGCTGACAAGGCATAAAACATTGCAGCTTTCTTTTGCGTCTTGATAGTTCTTAAAAAAAATTGTAAAAAATACATGTTGAGGCTTATATATGTGAGAACAGGAGTATATAAAATCAGAGAAGTAACAATATAGGCTGGACTTTGGCATTCCAATAGTTCAATCCCTGACTCAATTTAAGTAATGAAATTTATTTCAGGTATTTAAACAATTACAATTCCATCAGCAAAACATGAACTTATTAATTGATAAGTTTGGTCTGATTTAACTTCCTATTCCTGCATTTCAAGACATAACGAGCGACATTGAGTATGGTTTATTGTCTATTTACAATAAGTATTCACTTTTTGCTTTGTTACATGAAGACATCTTCGTAGGTCATTTCAGTGATAATATATCATATAAGTATACTTATAAAATGCTTCCTATGTAAAGAACATTTATCAATGTAGGTACTGCATGAAGTAAGCGAAGAACTATATTTCTAGATAGAGCATCTGGAACAATTTAATGTACAGAAGGGCGGGAAATTTCAAATTTTTTTCCGAGGTCTTCTTCAGTTATATTTTGAATTCCTCAAGAGTCATTCCAATTGTTTGAAAGCCCAGCGAGTAGCTTTTCATCAAATTTCCCAAATAGCTTGATCCTTTCTGAACAGTAAGAGTAATTCTTTGAAAGTACGAAAGCAGAACCAATTCGTCTCAATCAAATATCAAAAAGAGGCAATATACCAACAATTTCCTCTTGTTTGTCTTACTGTACCCAATTTCCGCTATAAATCCATGATGTATCCTAACATCGATAGTTTTTAAGACTTCAAGGCGTATACTCGTACTTCACGAAATGTAAAGAAGCAGAAGATGTAGTTTTCAGTCATAGTTTCTAAGGAGTTTACGGAGCTTACAGAGATGAAACAGTTTTTTTTCTTCAAAAGCTGACAGTGCGCTACGGTAGCCATTAGAAAGTTTGTGAATTTTACATATTACGAACATATGGATTGCTTTAGGAAATGAGTTTCAACTTGAGTTATAAGATTTAAGTTTCATCATTGACTCGATTAGAAATTTATTTGCATTGAGTCGGAGAACGATGTTCTTTGCTTCACTGACTGACACGGAAAAGTACTTTTTATTCGGATGATATTCTGATATAGACTGCTATAGATTGAAGATATATCCTTAAATCAGAAGCAAGTGTTAAGAAAAGGTAACTCAGTTATTTACAATCTACTTTTCAATAAAATATAACACAGTTTGCCTAGGTTGAACCTTTATAATTAAATACTACGTTTTACAGAAGATTTTATGTGCATAATGTTCAACAGCAAATGCTTTATTTCTTTTCGACTCATTAACGATTGAAAAAATTTAAAAGACTCATTCAGTTTGCTTTTACCTGTTGAATTTTTCTCAAAATATTTATAAAAATTATATCAATTCTATATAATATGTTATTGAATGTTACATTAACGAGTTGAAATATATCATTCAAGTCCGAAAAAAGCGAAAAAACTCTACATTTCTGAACGAGAAATATGGATTGTGTTGATAATTGGAAAAACTTGAGTATGTCTAGAATCTACAACTGGCAGAAAAGAGTTTATTTTACTAAATAAGCATACAGACACAAATCATGTTTTGATTTTGACATGTTGAGTATAATAGAGGTACTGGTCGAGATGAACACCGAGGTATCGAACACAGGATTTATGTGGAACTCGTTCTGAACTACCCTCGCCAGCCATGATGTGGAAATCCTTCAAATTACATTTCAGGTCTTGACTGACCCCCTGCAGCGTTGTCTGAAACAAAATTGTTTCGCACTTCTGCGCATTGAGTTTCATTCGCAAATTGTCAGTGTACAGCTGCACATCATTGAACATTTTTTGAAGATTGCTCTAAACTATTGCAGCTTTTCGGTCTTGCTGATCAGATCATCAGCAAACGCTACCAATGATCGCATTGGCGTGACGTTAAAATCAAAGCCGTTCAATAGCTTGCGAATGAATTCTGAGGAGATCAGAGGCGCATTTACTGTTCCCTGCTGTAGACCATCAGTTACAACAAACGATTTCCCGTATAACCGGGAAAATTGTCCTGAAGGAGTTTAGAAACCAGCGCATCTAACCACACTTTATCGAAGGCTTTCTCCATATCAATGAGACATGTTCCAACACATTCTCTGTTGTTTAGTTTCCAACAGATGTCGAGGTTACTTTCGTTATTGCATGTGTGGTCGAATGCCTGGCACGATAATGAAATCTGCAATTCGGCATAAACTCATATTTCCCAATGTGGGCATTTAATGCTTTGTTGAGTATCACTTGAAACACCTTGCTGATGTTAGGCAGTAAGCTGATTGGGCCGTAGCTTCTAGGGCATGAAGATAATTTTCCTTTCTTCAAGATCGGAAATATTTTAGCTTAAGGCTAAGCCTTTTAGCATTCATTTGGGAAATATAAATTGCTCAACATGTTAAACAATATGCAATAATTTCTAATAGCAACCTCAGGCAAATGACGGAGAACTATATTTTTAATACCATCAGTACCACATGATTTTTTGTTTTTTATCCTGCGAAATAAGAAACACAAGTCATCATCTTCTTCTTCTTTGCACTACAGCCCCTCTCGTGCCTTCGCTTCCTGCAAAAAGCGCCTCCAACTGTCTCAGTCCATTGACCATGTCCTCTAATTTTGAAATCCAAGCAGCGATGAACTTTCTACGTCGAACGAGTCAGACCAGCATTTCTTCGGTTTCCCCACTGGCCTCCGGCCTTCAGTTCTCCCAACGAATACCTTTTTGGGTATCCGTTGTTCGTCCATAAGATTCATGTGGCTAGCTTCCCCAGTCTTAAAATCATTGTGACCTCCGGCTCGTTAAAAATTTCATACAGCTCATGGTTGTATCGAATTCGCCATTGGTGCCCGTCTTGCTTCGCTCCGATTATTCGGCTCAGGACCCGTCGCTCAAAGGCGTTCAATATATTTGCGGATGCTTGGGTTAGGGTCCATGTTTCACACCCATAGCATAACACAGGTCTTATCACAGATTTGTATACTTGAAGCTTTGTTTTCCTGTGTATGCAGCTGGTCTTAAAGATCGCTAATACTTAATAAAATATTTTATTTGCGAACTGTATTCTTCGGCGTATTTCGTCTCTTTCGTAGCCCGTTTTCATGATTTTGGCGCCTAAATACACAAATTATACATGTATATTTGAGCTATTTTTTCTCGACTGCGTCATGAGTTTTATTTTATTTTCATTAATTTGTAGGCCAACTAGTCTTGCTTCGCTGTCGAGTTTTAGGAAGAGTTCTTTGGCGGTTGTTACTGACCGCGACAGAGTATTGATGTCATTTGCATAGGCTACTACTTGGCTCAACTTGTATAGTAATGTACCTCGCTTATCGACATGTACCTTCCTTATTACGTGCTCTAGAGTCAAATAGAATAGCAATAGGGCCAGCCCATTTCCCTGCTTTAGTCCGATATTTGTGTCAAAGGTATCGGTGAGCTGGTTGTCAATGCTGACCTGGGAGGTCGTCGACGTCATTGTTATTTGGATAAGACGGACCAATTTGGCTGGGATGCCAAAGCAAAGCATTATTTGGTACAGTAAGTTACGACCAATACTGTCGTGGGCTTGCTTAAAGTCAACGAAAATTTGAACGTCTATCCTGAACTCCCAGCACTTTTCAAGTACCTGCTTGACTATAAACAATTGGTCTATCACCAATCTGCCTGCTCTAAAACCATCTTGATACTCCCTAATAGTACTGTTGGTATATGATCTGATTTTATTTTCTAAGATCTTTGAAAATATTTTGTACGCCGTACAAAGTAGTGACATGCCTCCATAATTTTCGCACTGTAGCTTGTCACTTTTTTTTCGTGGATAGGGAATATAATTGATTGGCTCCATTCTTTTGGCATATGTTCTTGTTGCCAAATGTGCTGGATGACTTTGTGAATAGCTTGATGAACACTAGTGCCACCATATTTGATGAGATGGAATCTCATCGATGCTGGTTTCTTATTATTCTTTTGGGCTTCGATGGCGGAACAAACTTCATCCAGAGTTGGTGGGGCCTATAGATGCTCCCTGCAGACATCTATAGGCTCCGATGCTCTGGAGCTGTGTGGAGGATTAAGGAGGTTCTTAAAATACGATGCCCATCTTTCCTTGATCTTCTTTCCATCAGCGGTGATATAGCACAGAGCGTGGTTTTGGGCTGGTAACCATGCCTCAGGCTTTTCACTACTTTGTATGCTTTTCTTGTGTTGTTGCTCGCTAAACTTACATCTTTACTTCTCAATTGGTCGTCATAGTTTTTTTTTTTCTTAATCCTAATTATCTTATTCGCTACTCTTCTGAGATTTTCATAGTGTTTTCTCTTCGTCTTGGTTTTCCTACCTACGTATTCTTTGTACGCCTGATTTTTTGTATCTAACGCATCCTGGCACTCATCATCGAACCAATCATTCCTCCTGGGCCGTGCTTGATGTCCGATTGTCTGTTCTGCCACGGTCCTAATAGCCGCTTTCACTTCCATCCAGAGCTCGTTGGTTGTCTTTAACGATGCGTCTAAGATGGGAGCCAGCTAGTTGTCGAGGGTCTCCGTGTTTCAAAGTGTAGGCTTTATCCTCAAAGTGTAGGCTTTATCCTCCAGTCGTTCCCCGATGAGGTAGCTCATTGCCAACCTTAGCGTTGAGATCACCCAGAATTATTTTTGTGTCGTTTGTGGGCAATGAGTTGACCAGTCTTTTTAGGTGATTGTAGAACTTTTCCGTCGTTTCTTCATCCTTTTCTTCGGTCAGGGCATGAATATTGATCAGCCAGATTTTGAAGAATTTTGATTCTATACGGACCGCACACAACTGTTCCATCGACAATGAAGGCCACTCCAAATTTTCGTTTTCCAGTTGGCTTCCTACTTTTGAATAATGTGTGCGATCTCATGTCTTGAATGTTTTTTCCAGTCCAATTCGTTTCCTGGACTGCCAGTATATTTAATTGATATTGACTGGCCTGTTGTTAAAGGTCCTTAACAGCGCCAGGGTAATTAAGTGATCTGACGTTCCAGGATCCAATGATATAGTCCTTTTTTCGTTTGCGAGGTCGTTGCCGTGAGTCCAATCCATTTCGAGGCCTATCTGCAGGTTACGAAACATTTAAAGGTTTTCCAGGGACGGAGAGTTAGCCTGTCTTCATAGCTGACAAAATAATCAATAAGATTCAATCTCGGTATGAGGTTAGATGTCAATGTTTCGTTGAAATGAAGAATTGATTGGCTGTTCAGGCTTGATTTGGAGTCGGAAACTTTTGCTTCAACGAACTTTGAAAATAATAGTTTCCTCTAATGGCGAAACAAGTGCGAACGGATCGACAAAGTAGTCTACAAATAATCAGATAGCGGTAACACACATTACCTTATATTTAAGATAAGTAAAAATGAAGTTCATGGCAAAATATGACAAATCAAGAGAGATTTGTCTGAAGCTGCGATTGGTACATGCATCAAAAGGCCCTGTACGTAAGATGGAATAACTTAACAGGATTACATCTTGTAAAGAAGAAAAATAACGATGACCTCAGAGAACGCCTTGAAAACTTTTCAAATTGAGTAGAACAGCTGGAAACTATGAACATGGTTATTCCAAAAGACATGCTGGTCGTGCTAATGTTGAAATTTTCACCGAGCTTCAAAAAAAAATTTCAGTGCGGAATCAGATCCAGATGCTGGATACATACAAACTTCGACGTGCCGCGAAGAAGGATAATGAACATATCGCATTATACGAGTATACTGGTCATCGATGCAATGATGATGACCGTCGTAATAAACCAAAGTGAGGAAATAAGCGCAAATGTTTCACGTACGGTCTTATAGACCATATGTCAGCAAAATCATGAACAAAATCCAGTTAGAGCTGGTTATTCGAAATCAGAGAATTTCTTTGTAGAAATTGGCCGAACGGATTTTCGGCAGTGAGATGGCACTTGGACAGCGGCTGTACCATACATTTGTGTACCACTGAAGAGTTATTGAAAAATGTGAAGGAGTGTGCATCTACATTGAATGTGCCGAATTTAGTGTCAGCATCGGTGAATGCTAAAGGTAGCGTACATACACATATAATGGTAGCAATGCAAAACGGCAATATATATGTGCACTAACATGATAGATTTCTTGTGAAACACCTCAGGTCCAACTTGATATCTGTCTCAAAAGTCACCGACAATGGATGTGAGATACTTTTTACAAAAGATGAGACTATCATCAGAGAGCAAAGTAGTCGAAACATAAGGGAAAACGCAAACTACATAAGGGAAAACGCAAACTTGATTACAAGCCTATCAAAAAACAATTGGTTTAACACTCCAAGTCAGCAAAAGCACAGAGAATCCAAAACGAAATGCGAGGTGTCATAATCAATGCAATACACGAGTATACTTTGAAGAATCAGTGCAATGTCTCTCTAGATATGGACTATATGGATACAAATGAGAATCATAACGAGTCAATTATACCTATAACTGACATAAAAAAAAATCTATAAAGAATACAATCAGAATCCACCGTTGGCAAGGATGGCCAAGAACAGTTAGTTAGAATTGTGAGATGTGGACGATCAAACAAGCAGTTACGATACATGAGTGCATCCAGTCATGCAACGAGTGATGAAAATTGAACGCCAGAAGTTAAAAAGGTATTCAAAGAACGCACAGATATGATATGGTGCTTGATAGGTGCGGATGTAAATACGACATCGGTAGATAGCTGCGAAACTTCAGAAGAAAAGAAGCACATTGAAACTAATGGCGTCAAATAGTTAGCTTTCGCTGCAAATGTTCAGCTTGAAGAAGCAATTCGTGTACCAAATTTGCAGGATTGGAAGTGTGCATTTCACATGTAGAGTACAGAGGATGGATAACTCACAAATTGTCCTGAGCGAGGTAGAGTAATTGGTTCTATATAATCCTGAAAGATAAAATTAATGCATACGGTGAAATAAAATGCAGGAAAATAAGAATAGTAGCCAGAAACTTTACTCGATGACCGAAATTTAGCTTCGATAAGACACATACACCAATAACAAGACTCCAATCAAATAGATTACTGGCCGCATCATCAACTGAGCTGGGAGTACAAGTTCAACAGATAGATTATATGGTAGCCATAGTGGTGCTAATAAAAACTATATGTGGAGATTCCATTGACGCTAAAAGAATTTTTGGAATATATATTTTTCATTGAGCTAAGAAGCTTCCACATTTGTACTAGTAGAAAAGCCGCAAAGATGCTTCAAAGTATAACCACACAAGATCAAGTATGCAGAATGCATAAAACAATATAAGGATTGAGTCAATCTGGTAGAAAAATTGTATGAGCGACTGTTAACTAGAAAAGTTGGGATTGAAACTGAAAGTATCTGATCCATGTTAATTTCATGCCGGAGAAAATGAAAAGGTCTAAATGGCCCTATTATATGTAGATGACATGCGGGAGACATCAAACGAAGAATTTTCAATCGCAAAATTCAAAAATGACTTGAAAAAAGCTTTGTAGATCAGCTAATAAATAATTTGTCATCCATTTATTCTTTTTTCACTCGCTTGTCAACTGTCTTCTTAATCAGATGTATAAATCAAAGATGACATTTTAAACTCAATTTATTTATCCTTATTTAAATGTTTCCCATCAAACTTTTGACAGAACAATGGCTTGAATTTTTATGAATATAACAATGCTCTTTCTAATTCAATACTACTAATTATCTTCAAAATCGGAATGAACTTAAAATACTTAAAGTACTTTCGTTTAAAAATTTCATCCTAATGTCAAACTTATCTGAAGAATTGAAGTTATTAGAATTTATCTATGTTTTGGTCCGGGTTGGTTGTAGATGTGGGCACAATTAATTGACGTTTATTTATTTGTTTCCCTTCACTATTTTAAGGCCTGAAAGACACGCCAATCAGATGAATTCGCCCCAGCTACCACTAGCTAAAGCATTTTTAACAAGCTCTTCTGTCTCCCGCCATGTCATACAAAGTTTAATTGAGAAGCCTTCGTCATGGAAATTAACAAATGAAATAAGCGAGGTTCAACTTCATAATATGCATTAATTGAATATTTGAAATCACCTTCATTAATCTGATTGAACATTTTGATTAACTATCAAAAATAAGCAAGTCAATTAAATATTCAAACAGAAAACAGAAACAAAACATATATACTCCCATTTAGATATTTTCAAAATTAAGCATATACTTCATCTGTAGCCAAAATTTCATCAGCGAGTCATATTGCATTCAGCAGAACCAATACAATAATTCTTTTTGGAATAATATAACGTAAATAAGTATTTATGTACATACATAATATTGTATTATTGTTCTGGTCTCGTTCAACTTTATAGTGAATCATGCGGCCGGAGACTTTTTGCATACGAGGAGGTGATAGATCACTTGAAACGTTTCGTTTCGTGAAGTACTCGTAAACTTTGCGAGAGATAACATATGAGTTTCGATAGAACATTACGGTAGAGATGATTTTTTCATGCATGTGAGCTGTTATGAAAAGTTTCAAATATAGCTTTACGGTAAAGATGATTTTCTCATAAGAAACTGCACATGTGTTTTTTATGAATAAGTTGATGTCATGATATTTTTTTTCAGTGGGTTGCAAACGTAAGCAACAGATAGTCTTGTTTAAATTGTACAGGTAGTTCTAAGTACAGTGGCAGTTCATTAGTAAATCTAAAACTGGCGGCAACGCCTAGACTGACATTGAGTTGCTTATTTTGGTGTTTATGATTTTCTCCACATGCGAAATGAGCCACTTCAGAATTAAACTTGTCAATTCTTTCGTCTATTTCGACGTTAACCACATAAAACTTATGCGAAACTAGCCGCTTTATAATAAAACTTGATTGATTTTTTTGACAACTTCGTTGGCATTAACTACTTATCTATTCCGGCGATAATCTCCTTAACAATATGTGAATCCAGCCATTTTAGAATTAACCTCCTCAGCATCTATGATACAACAGCCCATGCCAGGCTTTGGCCTCCGGGACTATGTCCCCCAATCATCACAATTCCGCGACCTTGCTTGTCAGTTGTTTACTCTCATCAAGGATCTGCTGTCAATTTCTTTTGCATCTTCCCATCGAGTTCTTGGACTTCCCGCTGGAAGTCTGTCTTGTGCTCTTTCTGTCAATGTTCGGTTGGGTACCTGGTTTTCTTGCATTCTTTCTACATACCCGGCTCATTGCAATTCACGTAACTTTACGCAGGAGGAAGCAGGCATATTGTTAAATATTTCATACAACTCATTGTTGTAACAAAGTGTTTTACATTTAAATACGTCCACTGCCTTTTTGGACTCATTCGTCAGGGTCCATATTTCACTTCCATATAACAGCACAAGTTTGATTAGTGTTTTATTAGTGCGGAGCTTCTTTTGCCTGTGCACAACCCTGAGTGTCAGAGTGAGAAGTATGGAGCAAAGGTTTTATTTGCGGCGTTTACGTGGCGTACATCTCATTCTTTTCGGTGCTTCTTCTTTTCTGATTTGCTCCAAGACACACAAAATTATCCACACTTTCAAGGTTGTAGTCGCCTACGGTCAGGTTTTGTTGAACCGGAGTTTTCTTCACAGTTTGAGTCATGAATTTAGTTTTAGTTTCATTAAATTGTAGACCCATTCGGTTCGCTTCAAATTCTAGATTCAGAAATGTTCCTTTGGTATCAAGTATTGAACATGCCATAGTATTGACGTCATCAGCATATGTTACGAATTTTGTGGACTTGAAAATTAGTGTTCTAAATGTTCCAGCTGATGTCTTCCTGATGACGTGTTCCAGCTTAATACTAAAGAACATTGGAGCAAGTCCATCCCCTTGTTTTAAGCCTGGTTTTATTTTAGCGCTGTCCGTTTGTTCATCGTTTACCTTGACCTGGAACCCTGTGTTAAGCATTTTGACCTTGACCATGCGGACTGGTTTTATTGGGACGCCAAAGCGAAGCATTATTTAGTGCTGCGCATTTCTATCGACACTATGGTATGCTTGCTTGAAGTCTACAAACAGTTGGTGCACATCAATGTTATATTCTCAGCACTTTCAACTACGTGTATTATATTTCATTTATTGTAGACCGTCCACTTCAAAAGCCTCCCTGATACTATTCTATAATACTTTCATCGTATGGTTTTAATTTTCTTACAATGGTTTTAGAGAGCACTTTATAGGACGTAAACAGTAGAACAATGCCTCTATAATTTCTACAACTTAATTTGTCCCCCTTTTTTATATACAGGACTATTTTAGCTTTCACCTGATCCTCTGATAACTGCTCTTCTGACCATTTTCTGCATATTAGAAGATGCTGGTTATTTGAGGTGCTTTGCAGCAGTTCTGCAGGTATTCCATCTATTTCAGGAGCTTTATTTTTCCTATCCCTTACTGCTGCCTGTACTTTGTCTCTGGTTGGTGGTGAGACTGGAGCCTCTTGGCCTGCTCCTGAAATGTTTACAGCTTCAGTCGTTGTTAGGAACGCTATGAATAGTTTCTGCAATTATTGTAGCCCTCTATTTTCAATTTCGAGTCGGTAACTTATGATTTTTCCTTGTACGCTTTTGCGAAGACTTTTTTTGTGGATTCAAGCAGTCTCGTAGTGTTTGATAGAGGCATTTGCCAATCTGAATTTCTGCAGGTTCATGTTTTCGTTTATCTGGTGAATCTTGGCGTTGATGGTCAGTTGTTTCTTTCTTTGGCACATTTTTTAGCTTGATATCGAAGATTTTCATATTATTCTTCCTTGGCCTGAGTTGGTCGCTGTATGTATTCCTTGTGTGCCTGGTTCATTTTTCTAATCGCTTCCTTGCATGCTTTGTCATACCAGTTGTTTTTTTCTTTGCCTGGTGCCCCAAGACCCCCTTCGTTGCTTCTATTACCGCATCTCTTACTTTATTCCATATGGTTTTGATGTCATCATTACTTTCTTCCACCTATGGGGATATGTTGATGTGATTTCGCAACGCTGACATGTATGTGGAGGTTACTGAGTTATTATTTGGCTTGTGTATCTGGTATCTAAGAGTAACTGATGCTCCTTGCTTCCAGCTCTTGAAGATGCGGCATTTGAACTTGACCCGTATTGGGTAGTGGTCCGAATCACAGACAGCGCCGTCAAACAAGCGCTTGTCGAGAATACTGGTGGCGGCTCATTTTTGGCTGAGAGCATGGTCGATTTGGTTGAATGTGAAACCGTCTGGAAATACACACGTTCGCTTATGGATGTCTCGGTGGGGAAAGCATGTGGAACTTACTCTGAAGCCTTTACTAGTAGTGAAGTCTATCAGCCGATGTCCATTGTCGCTGGTCTCTACATGGATGCTATGTTCTCCGGTTGTTCCTCTATGTGCAGTGTCCTGGCTGATTTTTGCATTGGAACCACCCAGAACAATTTTAATGTCATTTGACAGTAATGCGTCGACCATGCGTTCTAGGATGTTTTGGCTTTTCTCCAACCATCAATCTGAAAATGGTACTGTCAATTGGAATGGAATGATCTTCAAAAAGTGGAAATCACATAAGTCTGTTTGCAATAAGGATCAACCAAGTAAATCTATGAATAGTATAATAATAGCTCCCTCTAATGATAAAAATACCAATACTAACATGACTTCCAAAATTCACTCAAAGACTACTAATAAAACTGTAAATCCTTCAGATCCTTCAGATGGTAGTCTAATGGCAAACAGTACTGTTTGCCATAGTAACCAATCGAGAGGTAGTGTTGGTTCTTCACATGAGCATTGTATTTCCACTCCTGAACTGAAGACTTTAAAACCGCACCCTAAATATTCCAATTTTGTAAGTGACGGTCTTCAAATTTCATCCACACAATGATCGATTCAGTTTTCTAGCACATCAAATAACTCCTTAGCCGAAAAGGAGTCCTTTTTAGACCCTCTCTAACCTCCAGCCGTAAAAGCAATAATTAACTCTAGTAACGATCTTGAAAGTAGGTATCTCTTATCAAGACTGCAAGAGCATAAAATATATGAGTTTTTACGACTCTACCTGACCTACATGCATCAAGTGCCCGATACAACATGCATTGATGGTAAAACGAAGACCAATCTTAAAGTATTGATACAAAGAGAAGGTCTTCCTATAGAATTAGATGCTCTACGCAAATTTAAATATCACAAGCAACTAGGTATCAATCCAGGAGTAGCACAAAAAGATCTTGAGACTTACGCTTCACATGCAAGCTCAAATCATATATCTTCGCGTCAAAGGACACGAGAACAGCATTACAAATTTTTTCGTCCGCAATAAAAATACTTCCTCCAAATGCATCAAAATGTTCTACCATAACTGTGGTGGTATGCGAAGTAAATTCAGTAAACTTTTTCTTGACGTTAAATCATGCCCTTTTACTGTCCTTGCTCTAACGGAAACATGGTTGTATAACTTCTTTCGAAATGAAGAAATTCTCGATAGTAGTTGGACTATATGTCGGAATGATTGATCAAAGAACCAGTTTGTCATGAGGTGGTGAAGTCCTAATCACTGTTCACAACTCGATATTGAGTGACCTCGTCGCTACGACCACATATAAACTTTTTGAGCATATAATAGTTCGAATCAAACTTAAAAAAATTGACTTGTACATTGGTGCATTTTGTATTCCTCCAAAGTCCAATGAGGTCATTTATAATGATGCATGTGGAGTTATTTCTTGACTTGCTTGCCTTTCTAATGAAGAAGATATAATTATTATACTTGGAAACTTTAACAGGCTCAATTTAACGTTTATAGTCGACGAACTTGATAATCGTCTCCTTCCAGACAATCTTCTGGACGACAGTGATAACAACCTTGTTTCTACATTTTATGGCTATGATTTACAGCAAGTAGCTCCGACACCCAATTGCAATGGTAATTGGCTAGATCTTGTCTTTGCCAATGCTTATGATGATGTGGTGTTTAATCCAACCAGTGAGGTGAAAAATCTTTTCTGAAACACACTCCACCATTCCACACTTTCGGTTGAATTTTCCACTGCTGAAGCTACAAACACTCTTTCGTACGATGACTTGATTGTATTTGATTTTTGCAATGCTGATTACAAGAGCATTCGAAAGCAAATTTTTAATATAGACTGGACTGCCATGCTTACAACGTTAGATATAAATGATGCCGTAAATTTATTCTGTCAGCATATCCTTGATGCTGTTGAAAGACATGATCCTAAAATCAAAAAAGGACAAATTTTCAGTGCCCTAGCTGGACAGTGACCTGTGAGGAACAGAAGAAATAACCTGTATAAAACTGTACAGAGTAGATCTGATGTGAATGCCGAGATTAAAAGAGAGCATGATGAACTGTCAAAGAATTTAGATTGAAGTCGCGGGAGACCTATGAAGTATATGTTAATGTTACAGATAAAAACATTATCAAAGACCCCAAGAAATTTTTTGAATTTGAGAACATCAAGCGCAAAGCTCATGGCTATCTTAAACAAATGACCTTTGAAGACTGCAGTTCTATTCTCCCTGAAGAAATCAGTAATTATTTTGCAGACCCTTTTCCATCAGTTTACTGTTCAGCAAACAATTTCCATAATTTTTCACCACTAGACACAGAATGTGGGCCTGTACTGCAAGAAATTTTAGTTTCAGAGGGTGATATATTTGAAGGAATTTTGATTTTAATCACGGACCTGGCCCTGGTTTAAGTCCTTCATATTTTTTAATTCCAATGCAGAGCACAGTTAGTTTTACCTCCTTGCATCATTTCAAACAAATCGCTATCAAGCCGCATGTTCCCAGCATACTGGAAATCCTACTTCTTGACTCCAATCCATAAAAACAAATGCAAAGGAGCCGTTGATAAGTATAGAGGGATTACCATACTATCCACTACCCCACAGTTGTTTGAAAAACTAGTATGTTCCAAAATATCACCTTTTATTGAGTAGCGTCTCAATGACCAACAGCATGGCTTTAGAAAAAATCGATCCACAACCACCAACTTAACAGTTTTGGTCTCTAATATCCATTGTGCAATGGAAAGTGGAAACCAGGTTGACGTAATTTATACTGACTTTAGTAAGGTTTTTGACCGTGTCAATCATACGATTTTGTCTCATAAATTGAATAAATTTAGAATCACTGGCTCCCTACTTCATTGACTGGACTCGTATCTCAAAGATCGGACTCAAACCGTTAAACTTCAGGGATAGGTGACAAATGGAATTTATGTGTATTCCGGTGTTCCTCAAGGCAGTCACCTCAGCCCTCTTCTCTTCAACATTTTTAATAGCGGCCGTTTCTGAAGTGTTATCCGATATACCACACTTATTTTATGCGGATGATCTCAAATTATATCATGTGATATTGTTGCAAGTGAACACATACATCATGCTTGGATATATTTCCACTTCATAACTGCAGTAGTAGAAAGCAAACAACACCTATGTACTCGCACTTTGCCAATGAGAATTAGCCAAAGAAACACATACGCAAGTAAATAAGCGAGCAGTAAAGTAAACAAGCAAGTTCAACCCGCAATGATATTCACATCGTGAACGAACGGGGTGCTTCGAAGAGAGGTAAGCGCAAAGGAAAACCGAAAGCTCCGGCATAAACACTCTTTCGCTCAATGTCCCCAGTTTCGCTATTTCACCTCGAGAGATCGTGAGAAAACTGAAAGTTCTGGCTAAAACACTCTTGCGCTCAATGTCCCCAGTTTCACTATTTCACCTCAAGAGATCGTGGGAAAGCTGAAAGCTTAAGCTGAAAGCATTCTTTCAAAGTCGAAAGCTTAAGCAAGAAGCACTCTTTTGCTCAATTTCCCCAGTTTCGCATATTCACCAGCCGAGCAAGCGAGACGAAGCGGGGAGGAAAAACGTTCGTGGAACGAAAGCGCACGTGTTTGGCTTCTCAGCGGATTTTTAGAGAATTTAAGTTGAAAGCTCACGAAAGAACAGTATTTAAAGTTCTTGAGCGAGGTAGAATAGTCAGTTGGAAGCCGAATGTGCAACGACGCGCATCACGGAAAACCTTCATACTCCGAAGTAAACATGCAGAAGGTGAGGTGTTAGCATTACTAGCCGTCTTCCTCCAGGCTTTATAGCGTAACCGTAACAATTACTTATCTTCTCTACCATTCCAGGCGTACCAGAAACAACACCGTAGCAAAGCAGCCGTCATAGCAGCGAGCAGCATAGGGACTCCGGCGACGAGGCGACAGCATCTGCGTGCCGCTCTATCAGCAGCTGGGAAAAGAAACCCGTCCACAGCAGGCTCTCACTTGGAGTCTGGAGCAGGTGCTCAAGGAAGAGCCCCGAGCCGGTCCCTGGACGCCCCCGGACACCACCGACAGCACCACCAAGCAGAGGCGTCCACCAGGAGGCCGGCGGGAGCGTCAACGGCACGAGTTTTACGAACTGAGGCGGTTAGCCCGCTGGGCCATCACACCCATGGAGCGGGCCTTCTTTCGCCGACAATCACGGGAAGTGCGCTGAGGGATTCGACAGGAGATCACGACCCAGCATCACACTGCGGCACGTTCCCATCCTCAAACGACCGACGGTATTGCGGTTACACGCCGAGAAATAATTTGAAAAAAAGCCATAATAAAAAATAGTAACTATGCCAACTCTTGTTTATTCATTCCAAGGAGGTTCATTCAGTCCCTTCACAGGTGCGTAGGTGAGTGCAGGAGAAACTAGTAACGTGGGGCTCCCCGAAAGAGGCCGGCAGGACCCCAGGTAGGGAGTTTATAACAATAGCTTCCCAAACTGATTCTTTGTTCCCGCAGGACAAAATAAATACTCTATTAGAGTGGTCTAACAAAAATCTTCTGCATTTGAATTTTGAGAAATGCCAGGTGATAAGTTTTTCCCGGAAAAGCACAATTTTATTATCTGACTATCACCTCAATGATACAAAGCTTTCCAGGGTTGATAGTGTAGTAGATCTTGGTGTTCTCTTGGATAAGAAACTCCGCTTGAATTTGCACTACAAAGAGGTTCTCTGCAAAGCAAATAAGCTTTTAGGTTTCATCACAAAACGCGCGAAAGAATTTAAGAATTTGTGGGTAAACACATCATTATTGCACCCAATTCTGGAATACGCTTGTGTCGTTTGGAATCCAGTCTTTGATGATCACTCAGAGAGGTTTGAGTTAATTCAGAAACAGTTCCTAGTGCTTGCTCTGAGATCGCTCTATGATCCAAAAAATTTCCATAATTTGCCATCATACTATAACCGGCTATTCCTTCTCAATATGACACCACATGTCTCCCGTAGAACCACAAGTTCAATATCTAATCGAAAAAATAACATTAAATGAGCCAGTAAGATTTATGAGACATTCATCTTTGCTCGTAACAAGTAAACATCATACTATCGATAATGATAATGAGTCGATAAATAGGTGTGTCAAAATTTTCAACAAGATGAGCCATCTTTATTCCCCAACCATATCCAGATCGAAGTTCCTCGACTCCTAATCTTTCACTGCAAATGTAAATTTATATTTTAAAATAAAAAATAAAAAAACTGTGATATGTATTTTAATAGAATGTTAAAAATGTATACCTTGTTTGGTAAAATAAATAAATAAACAAGTTGGGTAGACAGACCTATGCTCATGTCAGAAGGGTTTTGTACTCAACTTACAAAATGCAGTAACCAGCAACGAATAAAATCAAGAAACATGTCAAAGACGATTTAATTGGAGAAAATGTGAAATTCGAGGATCATACTATTATTAACAAAGTTGAACGAATTTTGACTTCTGAGGTATTTGTTATAGTTATACCCATAAATATCTACTTTGATATTTTTTTCAGATTTTTTAGATCACTGGTGTCCATTCGCGAGGGAGGAATCACATTCTTCATGTATTTCCCCCCCTGTGCTCCCACTGAAGCAAAAACTGTCAGTTTAAGAACTGTTTTGAAAAGCTCTCATAGAGAACTTTCATTTGATACTCATATCGGCTATCTTTCATCAAATTTTTTGTCAGGGGCCACTCCTCTGTACTGTAATCATCGATTCATGGCCTATTTTTTCGAATCCTAGAATGGTTACAAAGCCCTTTTGCTAGGAGCTCTCTCCTGCCTCTTCGACATGTTTCAATTGTATGTACTCATCTTCATGAAACCTATCACTCCTGAAGTTTTCATGCAAATTCTAGCAAAGCTGTAGTGTCTAAGTCGGTAAAAAGCGCATATGGCTCCATAGCAATATGTTTCCATTGTAATACAGGGTATATTGCTCCATAGTAATACACGAAAATTCAAATTGCTATTACTTCGGCAAATACTATTCGATCTTTATGAAACTTTCAGAAAAGATCAATCTTGTAAATAGTCATCTCTTTGCTAAACTTTATTGAGTTTAAGGGTACCCTTTAGATTTTATTCAAGAAAACACAAAATCGATAAATCATACTATTACTAACAAAGTTGAGCGAATTTTGACTTCTCATGTATTTGTTGTTGTTGTGCTCATTAAGGCCTACATTCATGATTTTTTTCAGATTTTTCGGATGGAAGGTTTCCAATCGCGAGGGGGGGGTACGCGAAAAGTTTATACATTTCCCCTTCCCCTGCCCCCCTCGGTACTTATAAGACAAGTTTAAGACTTGTTTTGAAAAGATCTCATTGAGCCCTTTCTAATGACATCCTACTCGACTACCAGTGGTGAAAATTTTTTTTGAGGGGGTCACCCCCTTATATGGGGAGACCCCCCTTAAACGCCTTTGAAAAAATTTTCCTGCCTTGAACTTTCAAGAGGTCACCACTTCTGACCTTTCTACAAAGTTTCATGGCTGTAGCCTCTATAGTTTCGGAGAAAAAGTGCTGTGACATACAGACGGACGGACGGACGGACGGACGGACGGACGGACGGACGGACGGACGGACGGACGGACAGACGGACACAGGTCGTGATTGCAATAGGGTTTTGTATTTTAGTACAAAACCCTAAAAAAGTAAGTCTTCTTTGTGTTCTGTGGGCGCGTGACAGTTGGCCAGCTGAACAATAAAGAATTTGGTCTTGATACAAATCACACAGAGTCTTTCATTAACGGGCTTGACGTCGGTGATAATTTGTTTAAATGTGCTGGCAACAATGTAAGCCACTCTGAACTAATGGCATCCTTGTAGTTTTCCGCTTTTAAAATCGGTGTGCGCTTACATGCTAAATATATCTTCACCGTATCATCTGGTTTCTTGAGCCACAAAGATATTGATTTGATATGCCTTTATTTCATCCAGAAGTTGTTGTCGTGCACCTGGTCTGTTCAATGATCTAATATTCCAAGTTCCAAAAGAATAGTTATTTATACGTTCAATAATCGTTGCCGTTTATCCAATCCAATTTGAGGCTGTTGTCCTGGTTCTATGACAAGTAAATACTAAGTGGAGCGTTGTCAGTGCTTTGGCTTAGTCGGTTTAGGTCCACGCGTGGTATTTTATTTCCCACCTACCCACCGGCTAGCTGGTTGGGGCACCCTTTATCCATTACATAGGGACGAGTTCGGTGGAGGGCCGAAAACCCCATAGGGATTAGAATTAGCTTGGACAAATTTTAAGCTATTTTCTGTACTTTCCATAAAATGGCAGCCGGTCAACTAATTGAATAGAGACAGTTTTTAGAAAAAAAAGTTGAAGTAGCAGGAGAGTGCTCCTGCCAGAAAGGTATTGTAAAACAATTAGTAAATCAAACAATATATTCTGCATATCAAAACATGACTAATATACAGATTCCATAAATTAAATTCGAAAAATTATTATGGTTATTATGATTTTAAACTCGCCACCATTTTGTTTCAAGTGTTTTGTCCCCGTCGCTTGATTAGTCATTATAACACATCAATATTACAAACCATTTCTAAAATTTTTATTAAAATACCTACATATTGTTGTATTTGTTAGCCTTGTGAAGGAAAAATTGTCAGTTTGAGTACTGTTTTGAAAAGCTCTTATGAAGAACTTTAATTTGATATTCATATCGGCTACTTTTGATGAATTTTTTTTCAGCGGCCACCCCTCTGTACTGTAATCATCGATTCATGGCCAATTTTTTCGAATCCTTGAATAGTTACAAAGCCCTTTTGCTAGGAGCTCTCTCCTGCCTCTTCGATTTATTTCACGTATGAGTATTAATTGTAGGTACTTGTCTTCAGTCATTCATTAAATTGAATCAAGTGTTCAAAGCATGCGCCTTAAACGTTGAAGTTGGGGTAAAATAACTCAAAATTATTCAATCTTCGCATTTAAAACAGCCACTCTTTTGCTTGACGATTACTTCTACCACTAGCTGAGCCAATTCTCAAAGATATTCATGATTACCTATCATTCCTGCAATTTTCATGCAAATCCTAGCAAAGCTGTAGAGCTTAAGTCGGTAAAAAGCGCATATTGTTTATAGTTACAGGACGTATGTTTCCATACTAATACAGCGCATATTGTTCCATAGTAATACAGGAAAATTCAAATCGCTATAATTTCGTTAAATACCATTCGATCTTTATGAAACAGGACAGATTAATCTTGTAAATAGTCATCTGTGTACTGAATTTTATTAAATTTAAGGCCACCGTTAAGATTTTATTCAAGAAAATATCAAATCAATAAATCACACTATTACCAACAAAGTTGAGTGAATTTCGGCTTCTCATGTATTTGTTATTGTTGTACTCATAAAGGCCTGCATTCATGATTTTTTTTAGATTTTTCGGGTCAATCGCGAGGGGGGGACACAAAATTTTCGTACATTTCCCCTTCCCCTGCACCCCTCAAAGCAAAATTTGTCATTCTAAGACCTGTTTTGAAAAGTTCTCATAAATATCTTTCATTTGATATCCATATTGCCTACATGCGATTAAATTTTTTTCGGGGGCAACTCCCCTATATGGGAACACCCCCCTTAAAGGCCTTATAAATTTCTTTTCGAGTGAAACTTTGAAGAGGGTGTCACTTCACACCTACTTACAAAATCTTATGTTTCTAGCTTATGTAGTTTGCGAGAAAAAGTAGTGTGACACACGGACGGACGGATAGACAGGACAAGATTTTAGTAGGGTATTGTAAAATGATTTTACAATACCCTAAAAAGGAAGCCTACAGGCCTAGGATCATTCCCCGGAAGTTTACGTGGCCGGTCCTATTCGAGCCACATCCCAGAGCACCACGCCACTAGGCAGCCTCTAGCAAAATCAAACTCAAGCAATGCAACCGGTCATAGACTGACAAAGCCACAAGATATACCTGGTCCTCGTCCACTGACGATAGAGTAATACCAGGGACAGCAACAAAAAGATGATACTCCAGAGACACATCGCCCACCTTTGGCAAGGTGTTCAACCGACAGCACCACCCTCATAGCCGTTGATTGCATTGATTGTAATGAATAGAATTAATAGAAATAAAACTTTGATAATTTAAATAACGCGAGAGATCTTTTACTGGAGGAAAGAGAGAAGGTTTCGGTCTGAAAAGGTGCGTGTAAGAACGAAATACTACGTACAACCCATGCTTGAGAGGTAGAATCGTAACAGATACACAAAAAATATATAACCGGGAGTAAAATGTCATCTATATCAAAATTTATTTAAGTTCTTAATTCACAATTTTCTCTACAATAATAAGTATACATATACACATACACACATATACACATAACATACAAATATGTAATGCATATACAAAGCACTTTGGTGCTTTATTCGTCAGTTATTTTATTTTTCAAACTCAAGTTTTCTTTGTGTCTTTCTAACTACCATCAATGGGTTTCCCGCACTGATAACATTTTCTCTTCTTACAATTTATATGCAATGTTTCCCAAGAAACCAAAAGAATGTCATCAATCCAACAATAAAATTCAATTTTCAACGGCAAACGCACATATACATGACCAGAACTGACATTCCCAACCAGAAGCATTCTATTATCCTGAAACATTCCATCACCATCTCAACGGAAAGCCAACCCCTCAAGATTTTGGGTCCGGAAGTAGAAAATGACAAAACATATTTCTAGTATTCTGGAAATAAATATGAGAAAATCAAATCCATATGTCGTACAAATACCGTTGCCTGTTTTAATAAATGGGTTGATATGCGCAGTAGGCGAACGTGAGGGAAATGCATTCTGTTGGTTATTTTTTGGGTTTTGTAAAATAATTTTACAAAACCCTACTAAAATCGCGCCTGTCTGTCCTTCTGTCCGTCCGTCCAAGTGTCACAGCACTTTTTCTAGCAAACTGTATAAGCTACAAACATAAAATGTTGTATAGGTGTTTCTGCAAAAAAAAATTTTACAAGGTGCTTAAGGGGGGTCTCCCCATACAGGGGAGTGGCCCCTGAAAAAAACATGTTGGGTAAACAGACCTACGCTCATGTTAGAAGGGTTTTGTATTCAATTTTCAAAATGCAGTCACCAGATTGAATAAAGTCAAGAAGCATGTCAATGACGATTTTATTGGAGAAAATATGAAATTCGAAGATCATACTATTATTAGCAAAGTTGAACGAATTTTGACTTTTGAGGTTTTTGGTATTGTTATACTCATAAATATCTCCCTTGATAATTATTTCAGATGTCCATTCGTGAGTGAGGAAACCACATCTTTCATGTATTTCCCCCCCTGTGCCCCACTGAAGCAGAAACTGACAGTTTAAGAACTGTTTTGAAATGCTCCCATGAAAACTTTCATTCCATACTCATATCGGCTACGTTTGATGAGTTTTTTTTCAGGGGCCACTCTCCTGTACTGTTATCATCGATTCTTGGCCATTTTTTCGAATCCTAGAGTTGTTACAAAGCCCTTTTACTAGGAGCTCTCTCCCGCCTCCTTGACTTGTTTCACTTATGAGTAATAATTGTAGGTACTCATCTTCAGTCATTCATTAAATTGAATCAAGTGTTCAAAGCATGGACCTTGAACGTTGAAGTTGGGAAAAAATAACTCAAAATTATTCAATCTTCGCATTTAAAACAGCCACTATTTTGTTTTACGATTACTGATACCACTAGCTGAACCGATTCTCAAAGATATACATGACACCTATCATTCCTGAAATTTTCATGCAAATCCTAGCAAAACTGTAGTGGCTGAGTCGGTAAAAAGCGCATATTGTTCCATAGCCATATGTTGCCATAGTAATACATGCAGCGCATATTGTTCCATAGTAATACAGGAAAATTCAAACCGCTATAACTTCGCTAATTATTATGCAATCTTTATGCAGGGTAAATCAATCTTATAAATAGTCATCTGTGTACTGAATTTCATTGAATTTAAGGGTACCCTTCAGATTTTATTCAAGAAAACATAAAATCGATAAATCATACTATTACTAACAAAGTTGAGTGAATTGCGACTTCTTACGTATTTGTTGTTGTTGTACTCACCAAGGCCTACATTCCTGATTTTTTTCAGATTTTTCGGATCACAGGTGTCCAATCGCGAGGGGGGGGGGACACAAATTTTTCGTGTATTTCCCCTCCCTGTGCGCCCCTTGAAGCAAACTTTGCCAAACTAAGACCTTTCATTTGATACCCATATCGGCTATCTTCAATGAAATTTTTTTTCGGGGGGTCACTCCCCTATATGGGGAGACCCCCCTTAAATACCTTATAAAATTTTTTTTATAATTGAACTTTGAAGAGAGCACCAGTTTACACCTACATACAAAATTTGATGCTTCTAGCTTAAGTAGTTTCCGAGAAAAACTGCTGTGACACACGGACGGACGGATGGACGGTCGGACGGACAGACAGACGGACAGACAGGACGCGATTTTAGAAGGGTTTTGTAAAATTATTTTACAAAACCCTAAAAATTCATCAAAGGTAGCCGATATGGGTATCAAATGGAAGGTCTTAATGAGAACTTTTAAAAACAGGGAGGGGAAATACACGAAAAATTTGTGCCCCCCTAGCGATTGGACACCGGTGATCTGAAGAATCTCATAAAAATTACGAAGGTAAGTGTTTATGAGTACAACAACAAAAAATACCTGAGAAGCCACAATTCGCTCAACTTTGTTAATAATAGTATGATATTCGAATTTCACATTTTCCCCAATGAAATCGTATGGATACCCTTAAACCAAACAAAATTCGATGTTTAAGTAATCCTACTATAGGTCCTCATACTATGTAACTTTGATGAAAATGGAATGATATACACGGAAGTTATAGCCAGTTGAAGTTTCTCCAATTACAACAGCAATAACACATGATTTTGGTATTTTATGGACTTTCCATCGAATCAGCCACTGTAGTTTTGATTTGATCTTCTTGAAATTTTCAAATAAGGTCAATAACATTGACAATTTTGGGAATTCATGATTTGATTGATTTTCGTCGGTTTGCAATAATATAACGACCGTTGAAATTACGAAAACAATGGATTCTCTTTTAAAAGTGCACTCTGACATATTTCTTGACTTTATTCGTTGCTGGTGGCTGCATTTCTGAGAAGTTGGGTACAAAACCCATCTGACATGAGCGTGGGTCTGTCAACCCAACTTGTTTTTAATATGCATTGGGACGTGTATTGCTTTCATTTGTTTTTCAGCATAAAATAAACATGTATTTAATTTAAAAGCCTATATTTGCATTATTCATTAGGGAAAGGGTTTCAATTTTAATCGATTGATGAAAGAGTTCCATTCAACTGTTAATTATATTTGCGTTTTTCTGTCTTTTCATATGTTTCTGAATTATTCTAAAGCTTTTCGTTTTAAATTATACATAAGTTCTAAAGATAAATTTAAAAATTGAATCAGGTGCGTATCATTTATTCATGTGTTACCAACCATTTACGTATATTACCTGTGAAGAATAGTATCCATAGCGGATATCTTAAATGTTCACAAAATGGTAGGCATACATCATTTGTATCTTTTTATGGTTCAATTACATCAACAAACAACCAAATTTGCAATTTTCCAACCTGAATGAATCTCAAGTTTTACTCGAACAACATTTGTCATCAATAGCTTAAACTGACGGCGAACCGATGATGACAAAGCTCATATTGTCCAAAGAGGAGGAAAGATTTTTTCACAGGACTCTTTGAAATTCTTTTTGAGTTTGGATCCGATGGCATTTTATCATGTATTGAATTTTCCTGTATCCATCATACGGTAAAGGACTCATGCAGGCAATTTATTCCTTTCGCAACTTTGCGCGTGTTTACGTTACAACCCTTTTTCGTTGGTCGTTTACTGGTTGAATTGGTAAGCGTTTGAGCACACATGCAAGTAGTTAAAAGGAAACAGAGCTTTCTTTTTTTATTCTTTTTGTTTCGAGCGAATGTAAATGTGACTATAGGTGGCTGCAAACGAGACAAGTTTTTGAGAATTTTCTGTCCTTGCATCACATGAGAAGTTTTGCTGACAGCATTTTTGATGAAATAATTTTTGTCTTGGGATTTGGATCATGATTGATGAATTCATTCATATTTATGCAGGTCTTATACTATCTTACTCCATCATCTCTCAGAAATACTCTTTCAAGTGGTTCAAAAATAGTCTGAGAAGGAGTTCTTAAAGAATAGTTACGTCGAAAATTGTTTATGCACATATGGTGACGACATATATCCTGGAGAATTGGAGGTATTGTATACCCACTTCCTCTGGAAAAATTTGTAAAAATTTTAGGGTATGAAACGGATTTTTATGATACCTGAACCGACATAAAATACTATTTTTATAAATAAAATGCACGAGGTAAATATATCAATACTAACATCACCAAAAAAAACTACCTCACTATATAGAGTGATTCATGATAAAGTTTGATTTTTAATAGACTTTTTTTGACAGATCACGTGTGACTTCTGTCAAACTGCAATGCCATTTTTGTTCAGTATTGTTTAACAAATCATCATAGGAAGACTTACACCGCAACAACGCATCTCAATTGTTCAGCTATATGACGAAAATCAGCGGTCTATGAGAAATGTTTTTCGTGCTCTTAGAGCAACTTGGTGTGTATTGTCGACCTACCGAAACCACTATAGCCAATTTCATTCGTAAATTTGAAACCCAGCATACATTATTGGATGTTATTCGACCGAATAAACCATATCCAGCACGCAGTGAAGAGAATATGGCGGCTGTAGTTGAGAGTGTGGCTGAACACTGTGACGTATCAAATGCGTCGTCTAAAATTGGACTCTCAGTATGGATCATTTACGGCGTGGTTGCGGTCAACATTTAAACAAAATAATCTTCAAGAAGTAAATGTCATGGATTATTCTTTTGATTAACACTAAAATTCAACTTTATGCTTTTTATTTGAGATTATAAATCAAACCTTATAATGAATCACTCTATATAATATTAACTGGCTTGTAATTTTTCAAAAAACTCTAGTACAAAACAATCATAAAATAAGAATGAAAAAAATGTATAAAGTGGAATGCTTTCATTCATTTTTACTATTAAAAAAAAAGAAACACCGCTGTTCAATAGTTGATTGTGTCCGAACTCCATCGGAACTTACAATAAATACATTTTTCCTGATTATTCTAGGGCTGCCAAATCTGTTAAAATCTTTAAGGTTGTCTAAATTTCTGCATTTACGTAGAACGCTTCAACTCGGCCAATCTATCCAATCAAAATTGAAAACAAGAATTTATATATATATGTATATATATGTATACATATATATATATATATATATATATATATATATATATATATATATATATCTATAAATATATATATATATATATATATATATATATATATATATATATATAAACATATATATATATATATATATATATATAAATATCTATATCTATATATATATATATATATAT